>JAUMIR010000005.1:240928644-243428644 GCA_030847615.1 Gambelia wislizenii
AAAGAACCCCTGGAGAACTCTAGGAGTGGCAATTCACCTCTTCAGTGCATTTCAAAATTCCTCTGCATTGTTTAACATGACTAAATATCTGTTTTGCAGAAGCAAAGGTATATTTCTGTCCACTTCCAGTTTTGCCATTATTGTTGTTTGGGCATGTTTGTGAGTTTGTGCAGCCCCTGAAAGTTTCCCATAGCAGAAAATTAGTCACCATCCTCACCAAAGTTGCCCACTCCAGCACTGTATCATACTGCCCTTGGAGAACAATTCCATCACAGAGCTCCAGATCTTGCAAAGCATGCCCAGAAGCCCTTGAGTTCACAACTTTAGTATCCACCTAAAGGTCCTGGGATCTGTCTTCTATCATGCAATAGATGAGACCATTAATCTTTATACCTGCAGATTTCCTAGGAAAGAAAATAACTCTAACCATGCACACTGTATTCCTTCACTTTCCTCTCACTCCTAGAGGTTGTTATTCTGTTCCTGCCCATAGTTAGGCTACTTAAATCTGATTAAAATCAATGGAATTTAGGTAGCCTAACTGGGAACAGGATTTCAATTATCCTCTACCTGCCTCAAAATCTCACAGCTATAGAACCATCCATTAAATCCTCCCTTTCAGAAGCTTCCAAGCAAGGCAATGTTATCCCCCCCCATTTAATGTATGTTTTTGCATAAATCACTATGAACAAATTGAAAATCAACTTAATTTGTTGTCTCTATAGATGCAAGCAACAATGTATCAGAGATTTTCATTGAGGAAAAACAACCTCATTTTAACTAGGATCTGCTTCATTTTTCTTCATTCAATATTTGGTATGCAGAATTAATATTTCATCAGCATTCAGAATCCTCTCTGAAGAAGGTGACTTTCAGTGCTAGCTAATTGCCACATTCTTGGCAAAAAAAGGGGGAGAATGAAATCTATCCCCCTTAGGGCTGCGAGGTGACACAAGCCCTCTGCATGTGTGTGTTTTCTTCCTCTGCTCCTTTTTCGAGCCCATTTCTGGATTTGATGCCTATGAGGGTAGGAAAAACTTCTAATGACAACCACTGGGCCATTCTCTTTTGAAGGCAAAAACAGGAAGCTTTGATTTCAGGTCACTCCCCATGCCACTGCTTTTAAAGTTCATCAAAATTAACATTTGTGGGGAGTTTTGTAGGAGTTCCCCACCACCACCACCACTTTGATGGCTGGCAAAATCATTAAGAACAGATAGTATAGTAAATAAACGCCACATCCTGATTAAATCAGTTAATGCCACATTGTTCTGTAATGAGCGTGACCTTTCATTATTTCTACAGCATCAAATGCTTTTTACCTATTATTGTGTGCATCAGGAGGAGATATTAATAATTGTGACAGAATGTCTGAACACTAGTCCAGGACAGGAATGTAAAAACACCAGGCACAATTATAAAAAGGACATTGGTAAAGAGTTTATGAAAGAGGTACTGTGTAGCCTATCAGCTTGAGGTGTGGGGCTTATAGAACTTCTTCCAAAGCTTAGTAGATGGTATCAGAGGAAGAAATACATATTGAGTAATCATCCCTGAAATAACTCCCTGAATGAGTAATCCATTTTGCCCATCTTGAGGGGACAAATGTTTTCAAAGCACTGTGAGAGATAATTCCAAACTGAGAGGGGATTTAGAATTGAAAGAAAGATGTATCGTCTAATAATCATAATCTGTGTATCTCTGAAAATGTCTCCTACCATTTTCTGCCCATCATGTGGTAATAAAATGAAAGCTGAGGGACTTAAAGAAGTTCTAAGAGCCACAAGGGATTATTTGAAAAGCAGTCAGTTTTATCGGAAACGTTTGAAGGGCCTTATTATTACTTCTGAATTATTACTTCTGTATCCAAATGTATTCAAGAGCAACCCACACAGTCTATTAGTTGTTTGCTCTCTACCCCACCCCCTCTGGCCACCTGACAACAAGCCAAATTCTAACACGGGTAGAACATTTGCACTATTCATCTGCCTCACAAGTACATCTGGTGAGAACACGGGAGAGGGACTTCCTTCTCTGTGGCGGCTCCCAAGCTCTGGCACCCACCTTACAAGCAGGTAAAACCTTTTTTATTCCAGCAGTCATTCGATTTATTTGATTTTTCAGGGGGAACAGACCTTGTATAATGTGCTGAACATGTATTTGCTGTGGTTCAAATTTGTTTTAACTGGTTTCAATTTAATTGCTTTTTCAACTTTTGGATGCTGTTAATTTTTAACTGTTTGTTTAAACTATTGTAAACTGCCTTGAACCCCAAACTAGGAGAATGGCAGGATTATGATGATGATATTAATCATCATCATCACCACCACAATAATAATAATAATAATAATAATAATAAAAATAACCACAATACCTTTTTAAAAGATTTGGACCTACTGCCTTACACAGACTAACATGGTTGCTCCAGGAAGAAAATACTGGCTGTCATGAAAAGACAGAAAAAGTCTAGGGAGATTATCAGACAGGAACGGAAAAAGCATTCCTGTCCCACAATCTCCACTCCTGCCCCTGTCCTGTCCCTGACCCACCACAATCACCCTCCCTACTGTGCTTACCTTCTCTAATGTCGTTCCAGCATCCCAGGAGTGAACAGAGCTCTAATGGAGCTCCCTTCACTGCCTGGATTGAAATCCCACAAATTCTCATAAGATGTGGGCGCAGGAAATTCAAAAATAAAAAGAACAGAAAAAACTGACAGCAAGCACAAAAACACACATTAAAATGTTAAAGTAACCTGGGGAGGGCCATAAAAAGTGCATCACTTACCTGGATGTCCTGATCTCACCCGGAAGTGTTCTGGCAGGGACCTCCCATTGACGCTGGGATCTCGCCAGCAAAACAGGACACCTACCTTGTTGCACTCAGGCAAATCCATGACAGGAGTGGAATGGGGAAATCTATTGACAGCTTCTCCCATCAATAAAAAGCAGTGCCAGCAGAACAGCAGCAGAACGGGTACATAATGAGGGGGGAAACGACGTTGTCTGAAAGGGGAGCCCTTTTGCAGTCTCCTGGCGTTCGTGTAATGCCACTTTTAACGCATCTGATAATCTCCTAGGACTTTATCAGACACAAAAAACCCAGCATCATAACAATGCCACATAACGTGAAAGGGCGCACATATCAAACGACATTGCCCTTTGTGTTTATGTACTGGTCATAAGCCGTACTTTTTTATTGATGGTCCAAGCCATCAGTAGATCAGCTGTGGCAATATTTTGCCGGCATTGCCAGCATATAAAACCTCGCACCAATGTCCTCTTGTCATTCCAGCATCAATGGCCAGTCCGTCCAGAACACTTCCAGGTGATATCACAACATCCAAGTAGGTGACACACTTTTCATGACCCTCCCAGTTTACATGGGACTTTTATAATATGTTTATGTGCTTTAAAAACTCTTCCTTTGTTATTGTTGTTTTTATTTTTGAATTTCCTGCACTATGTATTCTCGCAAGAATCCATGGGATTTCAATAGAGGACATGAACGGAGCTCCATTCACTCCTCATTCATTGCCGGGGAAGCCTTTTTGTGTGGATAGGGGGGTAAGTGTGATATGGGAAGTTCTTTTGCTGGCATAAAAATGGCAGACTTTATGCTGGCAAAAGAACGGTTTTAGGGGGGTGGTTTGATAAAGTTCCTAGTTATTTAATCTATTGTTTTTGTCATTTCGCTACCCAAAAAAGGAGGAAAAAAAATATGCAAGGTTTTCCTCCTTAAATGCCTAAATAGCTTGACTGACCTGGCAGGGAAAAGAGGAATTGAACCTCAGGCAGCAAAATATCTTGGGATGATCCTGTCTTTTTGACTTTCCCTTCCAGCTCCCTTTTCACTATTTTAAAGACGTTTCCTCTTTTAAGAGGAACCATGACTGTGTGGACTTGTGGCAGTAACCATAAACTATGCCAGGCTCCTAAATTTGGGGCAAACAGTAGGGCTGTTTGATAAAAAGTGAGCTTTGTTGCCACTGCTATGGAATTTGCAAAAGGGCAATGTGACCAGAATGCAAAGTGACCTCAGAAATACCAACGCTCACCCAGCTCTGGAGCCTTCTGGCATGGAGATATCATCTGAACTGACAGTTTCTAAATGTTTGACCTCATCTGTCACATTGTTACATGTGGCATTCTTTTGCAGTGATGTGATTTTATCCCTTCAGACATTGGGGAATGGGGTAGCAAGCTCTGTATTACATCCATAGGTGTTGAGCACATGGCACTCAAAGAGTGGCTCCGAGCAGAAAGACTAGGATTGCGCTCAGGATGAAAATCACATTTGGCATTCCTTTCCTGTTCATAAGGAAACAAAGTCCAGAGCTTAACTTCTGGGAACTCACTCTATCACAGAAAATAGTTAAATCTGGTGTGCCTTTCCTCCACTCACTCCCCAACCTTTAACTTGGAAGTATGTTGTCGAAAGTGGGTGGATTTTTAAGGCTTGCCAGCTTAAGCAAACAAATAACACATTATTCCAAATTCTACAGCCATGGTGGGTGGACTACAACTTCCATCAGCCTTATCCAGGATAGCTGATGGTGAGGAATGGTGGTAGTTGCAGTCCAACAACATCTAGAAGGTCATACATGACCCATCTGTGCTCAGCACATCTCCTCCCACCTCCAGATAATGCAGCTGTAAGAGAGCTCCAAATGAGATTTTGCTCTGACAAGGACTGGAATCCCACTTGGCTAAGAATATTCATCCAAGGCTCTAGGGACATAGGTGGCGTGGGGGTGGAGAATTTCTCCCAAATAAGAATTCGGTCCCCCAATGAAATTTTCCCTCATCCCTCGACTGTTTTATTTTCAAAGTCAGTCCCCTGATACAGTCCTCAAATTTCTAGTATTGCAGTAAACTTCAGCTGAGCATTTACAAATACTGTACAGTTTAAGCATTCAAAGAAAAGGAACATGCAAAGAAAAAAGGGCAGGTCACAGTACCAAGGGAATGCAAGCACAGCGAACATAAGAGTTTTGATGATTTAATGTTTTAATGATTTGCAAGTCTCACCCTCTGGAATGCTAGAAATTTGGGGACTGAAGGTAAAATTCATTGGAGGTAAGAATTCTGATTGGAGGATCAATGCTCTCATTTTCCACCACTACCCCCATAGCTACACTCCTGGTGGGAGGCTCCACTGTATATTTAAGGGCTCATCTACACAGGCCAGAACACACCACTTCCCCACCAGCATATCCTGCCCTCGGATCTGGCCCGTTCCTCCCCTGTTACCTGCACACCAGCCCAACCCTGAAGCCACCACTGGAAGCAGGCCCGTAGCATGTGAGCAAGGCCCCCTCCATATGACCAGACCAGTGACCTGCATGTGGGTCCCCTTACTGGCTACAGAATTGTGAGGCAGAGGACAGCTGCAGAAATATAGCGGCACGCCAGAATGCACTCCTGCGGTTACGCATGGCCCAACTCCAGGGCTCCAAGACAGAAGAAAGATGGGGTAAATTGCCTGTTTAGACAAGCCCTTGTTTGTTAAGTTCATACACTTCAAAAGTCCAGATTTGGCAGAGACACTTCTGATCAATCCTCCATTGCCCTACTTTTTCAGCGGCTTTTAAATGAACCAGTTACTGTCTCCTGCCCCCTTTTTTCCCTTTTGTCTTCATCTTACTTGGGCCCCGTCTATACGATTAAAAAAAATTCATTTGGGGGGTACGAATAGGCAGTCATTTGAATACGTACGATCTGCCTACAAGATTTTTTACACCCCCCACTCCGTATGACCCCCCTTGCCTAGCTGGCTGTAATGAGCGATCTAAGCAGCGGTTTTAAATCTCCCACCACTTTTTTTATTATTTAAAAAGGTGCCTGTTATGTGGACATTCGGTTTTCCATATTTACAATAATAAAATAAAAGGGAATAAATGTAAAATTCACGGACTAACTGGACTCTCACTTAGCCGGCAATCCAACATGGCGGCCGCTCCCAATTTCCCTCTTTGTTAGCCCCACACCCTGTGCTTGGCCAGCCAATCAGATTACACTGCCTGTTCATGTGTGTGCGAACGGGGGGGGGGGGTTTACAGACGATCAACCATTCGAACAGCTGTACAGATTTTAGCTCGAGATCCGCTAACCCTCCTGAATGCCGAATCCACGTAGTTTACGGGGAATTCGCTAGCCCCCCTTCCGAATGACACGTATGTATCCGAACAGCCATGTGTACAGATGATCAATCTTTCGAACACCTTACGAATTTTTTTTACCATATAGACGCTCCCTTGAATTGTTCAAAGTGTAAGAATAGTTTACACTCAATGAACTCAGCCAAGGGGAGGGGAAGCAAAGCAAGGCGAGGATTGGAGAGCACAGGAAGGAGTAGGAATCTCACCCTGCCTGATGTGTGTAGAACCAGGCAAAAGCAAACTGCTGCACCCTCTCTTAGCTTGTTCTTATTAATATATCTTACCATTTTGACCCAACTTTGATGTAGCTTAGCCACAGGTGTCCCAGTTTTCATCTGTGAAATATTAGAGTGTATGAAGCTGCTGGATTTTGGCAGCTTGTCCAACCTGCAGGTTACACAGCCTACTGTAGGGATGAACTTCAAAACTCCAAGAGGAGCCATCTGAAGCCATTTCTGTACTGTCACTTTACAATAAATATATAGAAACAAAAAAAAAAGTGTAGCCCACTTAAACCCATTGCTCATGTCTTGTTTGGTCAGATCCTTTTGAGGTGCAAAGTTAGACAAACTTGCCTATAAACTAGTCAAATTAGACTGCATGTAGTAGCAGTCAAGAATCCAGGGCAGCAAACCAAACATGTCTCTCAAATTAGGATCTAATTACAATAACAACAGCAGTTCAATTAGCCATTAAATTAAGTAAAAATAGAAAAATTCTATTAGTGCATTTCACAGAACGTATCCTTTGCCTCCACTTCTTAATTGGGAGATGGACTGTTTTCCCAGCTAGAAAACAAAAGGGGGGAGTGACATTAACATATTTTCTCTGTACAGATACATGCACCTGCATGGGGAAGTTTATACCACTGACAAAGTACTTCTGGGGAATAAATGTGATGTGTTTGCATCCAGCATTTTTCACCATCCTCTTGGTCACACAGACATAAGAGAGATTTTTTAATAAGCCTTGATCATCACATTGCTTAACCTTTCTGCATTTGGCATCTTTCCAGGAAACAAAATGATTGCATTAGCAAGGCAGTTGGGAAGGGCAGCTCTCAAGCCTGTATGTAGCCTTGGCTGATCAGCCCAGCAGCAAGGAATGAGCTAGTGATTGCCTAAATCCAGTTGTTAGTCACAACTCCAGTAGGCCTGTTGAATTAGGAACCTAATTCAACCTGGATCTCTAAATTGCATTGATTTAATGGATCTACTCCACTTTGGACTTACAGTACAAGTGGATTTAGGCCAATGTGTGTATATGCTGGCTTACTGCTAGTTTTGCTGCACAGGTGGGGTGGAAACAGTGCAGCCTTGAAGGTATATATGTCCCCCAAAGAGGTTGTGGATCTCACCAGCACACCACAAAATGTTTTGGAGGAAAAAAATATTTTGGAAAAAAAAATGCAGGTGCAGAGGTTTGCCCTATTTAGATTCCACCTAAACATTAAGAAGAACTTCCTGACAGTAAGAGCTACTTTGGCAGTGGAATGCATTGCATCGGAATGTGGTGGAGTCTCCTTCTTTGGAGGTGTTTAAACAGAGGCTGCATGGGCGTCTGTTGAGAGAGCTCTGATTGGGTATTCCTGATTGGACGGGGGTTGGACTAGATGACCTTTCTTCTAACTCTATGATTCTATGATTCCAAGGTCACCTCAAGGGGTCAACATGCCTACTTAATCTGCAGCAGTTATCTACCCTCTAGCAATGAAGATATAGAAAAGGCATGTGTTAAACTGTGAAAGAATGAGAGGCTTACCACATGCCAAAGTAAAGTGGCAGGACAGCTGGAAGATTCCACTTTCCATGCTGCCTTACCCCATGACATCATCATTCTTCCAGTGTTCTGTCATTCCAGTCCTGTGGGAGACCAAGGTAAAACCATTTCTTTTTGCTAATGGGTTTTTCCAGTTAGCAAAAAGACATGGTTTTACCTCAGTCTCTCATGAGACCGGAATGGAAGAATGATGACATCGTGCAGTAAGTCAGCACAGACGATGAAACCTTCCGGCTGCACTGCCACTTTACTTTAGTGTGCAGTAAGCCTCTGAAAGTATCTGCTTTTGGCCCCTTTTCTCTAAACATGGGGTTTCCATCCACAGAGCATAAGAAAAGGTTATGGTGGCAGGGCAAGGCAGAGCAGGGCAAAAAGCTCGGAAGTAGCTAATTACAAACAACTAGCTACATGTTGCCAATTCATTTTCTGGAATGACAAATGTGTAAGTTGCATCTGATATTAACTTAATGAGGCCTAACCTTTTGTTTTTGCAAGGGATTTTTATAGGGGTGTGGTCTTACTAAATGATGGCAGAGGAAAATCATATGGGTTAAATGCTGCCTCAGGCTGCTGCCTCATGTTCTGTTGTGGGCGATGGAAGCAAATATGAGATGGGAAGGGGGAACACAATGTGTTTTATACCACAGGCTGGTATCTCATTGCATTCAATGTTTGTTTTAAACCTTCATGCACTACAATGGGATATGTTACTCCCTCCATATCACTTTTGTCCTGCAGAATGTATGTGGAATTAAACTGCAACGTAGGTCATTGTATGACATGCTCATCTATACAGTTTTAAACAATTTCCCCGAATTTCAGCCCCTCACAAACGGCTGAACAAAAAGAAAAATCCCCACAAATCAATTCCATCTATTCTCTTCTGTTCACACTGAGTAAATTCATGTACAGTGAGACAGAGAAAGAACTTTCAACCTGCCTTGTCCATCTACTCTATCATACTAGGAAGGATATTTCCAAGTAGCCATGTTGGCCATGTAGCAAAATACAACAAAATCCAAAATCCACAAAAGAGCAATACCTTTATTGGCAAGCCAAAGTACACAAAATACATTGTGCAAGCCAATAAAGGTATCATTTTTTTGTGTATTTTGGATTTCTATCACACTACACTGTTATAGCGCTATATTGCACTTTAACTGCCATGGCAGCATTGTATGGAATGCTGGGATCTGCAGTTTAGGGAACAGCATTTAGAATTCTCAGCCAGCGAGCCCTTCCCCAACCCCTGGATTTCCCCAAAGATGCAGCACCTTTGTACCTATCCTCCCTGTGTCCTTACTGGAGAACTTGCACCCCTAACCCCCTATACACACACCTCGCTGAGACGCATACTATGTCTATAAATAAGAATAAAACAACAGCAACAGTGATAACATCAACATGGCCCCGTCCATCCCATGGTGGAGGATCAAAGCTGAGATTAAACCAAGGAATAGACCACACACTGAAAAGACCAAAACAAAAAGACTCACTTAGCTCCCGGGGGGCGGGGGGGTGGAACAAAGGGTGACCCTTTTTACCTCAAATTTAACCCATGCAAATGGGAGAGATGAGGATTTGACTCAGGAATCAGCAAACACTATTGGAGGCGCAGTGATTAAATGCCAACACTTCAGCCACAACATTGTGAGTTCGATCCTGCAGGGCTCCAGGTTGACTCAGCCTTCCATCCTTCCGTAGGTCGGTAAAATAAGTACCCAGCTCGTTGGGGGCAATTAGCTAACACATTGTAAACTGCTTAGGGAGTGCTTTGCAATATAAGCGGTATAGAAATATAAATGCTATTGCTATTGCTATTGTGTGCCTTCAAGTCATTTTACCCTTAGACAAACCTAGCATTGCATTTTCTTGGCTAGATTAGTTCAAAGGGGTTTGCCTTTGCTTTGCTCTGAAGGTGAACAAATGTGGCATGCCTAAGGTCACCCAGTGGATTTCCATGGCTGAGTAAGGATTCAAACCCTGGTTTTCCATAGTCCTAGTCCAACACTCAAACCACTATAGCTGTTCTGTACTGGCTTCTTCAGACTCAGTGACCACCAGTTTCAGAGTTAAAAACAGAAAACAGAATTTGGCAGTAATCCAAAGAGCTATCCCTATAATATCATTGCTTAGAATTAAACAAAGCAATAAGTTTAAAAGCATTTACAATCTACAAAATCTGGCGGGCTATACAGGCATTGGTAATTCATTATCCCCACTCCCAGTTCCCAACAGCAGTGGGCATATCCCGTTCTTCTCAGAAAAAAGACAAGGTGCAAACTTTAATCAAACAGTTACAGACATAGAGCATATTCTCCCTTCTCCCAGTTAGACTACATCCTTGTTAGCAATTATAAAGAAATGCAAACACAATTAGCCACAAAGTGATACAACAGAACGGAATTTGGCAGAAGAAGGTAATGTCTAGGACTGATCCTGACAATAGCATATTGGTTCTGAAATGCATTTTCAGCCCTGGGTAGATTGGCCCTGATGAGATGTCCTAGCTAGGTAATAATGAGACAACTGATCCTAACATGGCTCACAAAAAGCACAACACTGAGAGGTTATCAGACATAGCAAATATGGCATTATAACAACATCAGGAAACTGCAAAAGGGCTTCCCAACCGCACAATGTCATTCTCTCATGTTCTGCTGCTGTGAAGAAGGTGTGCTTTTTTATAGGCAGGAGAAAGCTGCTAATTGAGGTCACATGGCCTTTTTTTCTCAGTACTGCTTGTGTGTGAAACCGCTCCCTGTTCTGCTGGTGTGATTTCAGTATCAATGGACAGTCCCCGCTAGAACACTTCTGGGTGATAATGCGAAAACTATTTGTTTGTTTATTTATTTATTTATTTATTTATTGAATTTCCATACTGCCTACCAGTGCCAAAGCATTTCCTAGGTGGTTTACAATGTAAACAACAAGTATAAAAATAAGACAATTAAAAATAATTAAAAGTAACAATTAAAATTATTTTTAAAAACATATACAAGTTAAAACAATAAAAACACATAAAAGCATACCCCAATAAAGCCTCTGTGTCTGCAGCTACAAACTAAACTAGGTATGGCATGCTCTTTTGATGAACTTCCCCATTTTGCTGGTAAGTTTTTAAGTGTGTTTCTGTGCTTGTATGTCCGTTTTGTTTGTTTGTTTAGGTGTTTTTAGACTTTTAAGCACAGAGAACTGCCGAAGTCTCACCCATGTGAGAACACAGACGTAAACAGCATGAGTGGCTGTGTTACTGAAATTCTGGGATGGCTCTTTCTTGTGATTACAGCAGCATGTGATAAGAAGTGTTATTATGCCAGGATACTTACACTTTAAAATATAGTGGGGGAAAAACATTTTAAGGAGCCCATCTGATAACTCATGAATGGCCTGGTTTGAGTGCAGTGCCAAAGCTAAATTTTGCTCCCTTGCACCTGGCCAGCAATAAGGCCAAAAGTTCAGGGTGAAGCAAGGCTGGTCTTCAGAGTGGAAGGTCCCCATATCACTCGACATTGCTTACCCTGTCCTATACCCAGTCCCTGCCACAGAAAGAAGAGAGAGAATGAGGAACATGGTGGGGTGGTTTCTCTAGTGGAGCTTGTAACTTGGGTGGCTTTGGAGGTATGGATTCTGAAAAGGAATACATTTGATCCACCCATATTTATTTCAGAGAGGAGGATCAAGGGAGTTCACAGCAGAATGTCAACCCTACCCCTGCCTCACAGTCTCCTCCAGCATCCCCAGAAGAGAAGAAGTAGTGATACACAACCTCTTCAGCAATAAACCAGGACTCTGAAAGCAATGTGCTATGAGTAATGATGCTTTCTGTACATTGTGACTTTGGGATTAACAAAGGAATTAATGTTATTGTGAAGTCGAAGGCTTTCACAGCCAGCATCCATAGATTTTCCTTGGTTTTTTTCCGGGCTGTGAGGCCGTGTTCTGGAATAGTTTCTTTCTGACGTTTCACCTGCAGCTGTGGCTGGCATCTTCAGAGAATGGTTGGGTAGGTGTGGGGGGGGGGGTTATATGCTGTGAACCCCTGTGGAGTATATGTAAATGTGTAATTGAATGGTTAGTTTCTATAATGTTATTTTTGCAAATACAGTCATCCCTTCACATTTGTGGGGGTTAGGTTCCCCAGACCCCCGCAAATACGAAAAACCCGCAAATAACAACTGCCCTCCCCTGCCAAAGCGACTACGGGGCCTCCAGAGGCCCTATTGTTGCTTTCCCCTGCCTCCCCACTCCCTCCCCAGGCCTTCATGGGGCCTCCGGAGCATCTCCGGAGGTCCCGTGAAGGCCTCCCCAGCCCTCCCCACCCCTCCCCATGATCGCCTCCCCGACCCTCCCCACTCCCTCCCCAGGCCTTCATGGGGCCTCCTGAGCATCTCCAGAGGTTCCATGAAGGCCTCCCCACCCCTCCCCATGATCGCCTCCCCGACCCTCCCCACCCCCTCCCCAGGCCTTCATGGGGCCTCCGGAGTGTCTCTGGAGGCCCCATGATCGCCTCCCCGACCCTCCCCACTCCCTCTCCAGGTCTTCATGGGGTCTCCGGAGCGTCTCTGGAGGGCCCGTGAAGGCCTCCCCAGCCCTCCCACCCCCTCCCCAGGCCTTCATGGGGTCTCCGGAGTGTCTCCGGAGGTCCCGTGAAGGCCTCCCCAGCCCTCCCCCTCCATCCCTAGGCCTTCATGGGGCCTCCAGAGGCCCCGTGTCGCTGCTTTTGGGAGGGCAGGGGCCCTCCCAAAATCCGCAAATATTCAAAACCGCGAATACTAAGTTCGCGAATGTGGAGGGGCAACTGTACAATGTTATTTTTGTAAAACAACCTAAGAACTAGTAATGTCATTTTTTTAAAAAAGTGGGATGAATGCTGTTTACTTGTTATTCCTAAAATCACTTTTTTGGTGGGGTCAGAGCATGTGCCGTTCAGGGCCATTATTATACAGTTGGCCCTCCACATTTGTGGGTTTAACTTTTGTGGATTATTTGCTGCCACCTCCACTGCTGCCCTATGCCATTTTTAATAGGGACTGCAAGCCTCACAAGACTGAGAGAGACTGCAAATGCACAGAAAGACTTGTAAATCCCTATTAAAAATGGTGTAGGGCAGCAGCAGAGGCAGCAACAAGCCCCACCTGTCGCCTGTTTCTGCCTTGCAAAGGAACCCTGCCGCCTTGTAAATTTTGTGTGTGTTAAATACGGACTGGGCTAGAAATAGTCATGTTTTTTTTTTTACATTCACGGGGATCCTGTGCCCCAACCCCAGCGAAAGTGGAGGGGCAACTGTGTTGTTGTTATTGTTATCATTGAGGATGCCTGCACAGTGTCCTCCATTTCTCTGTCAGATGTATCATGGAATCCGAGTCTTTTAGGTTGTGGCTTCCCAGATCTGAACCAGTTTCCCCAAAAAAGGCTAGTATGCCTGGCCCCACTATTGCTTTCCAGTTTGATTTCAGCTGGTTTGCACAGGGTGTGGGATAGTGTTTGTCTTAATAAAAATTTGATTGTCAATGTTGGAATACCTGTTTTTGAATAAATTGTTATTTAATTTATAGATTTTCCTTGTTTTTTTCCCAGGCTGTGAGGCCGTGTTCTGGAATAGTTTCTTTCTGACGTTTCGCCTGCATCTGTGGCTGGCATCCTCAGAGAATGGCTGGGTAGGAGTGTATGTGGAGCTTATAGGCTGTGAACGCCTGTAGGGTAGTATATGTAAATTTGTGTAATTGAATAGCTAGTTTCTGGGTATAGAAATGCAAGGCTCGTTAGTGTCTGTTTGGCTAATGGTTCGTTGATGGGCCATTATCTGCTGGAAATCCCCCTGTCCTTGGGTAGAATTCCTTTGTAAGTCTTGAGTTTTTATTCTATTGTTCTTCAAAACTGGGAGCCAGATTTTGTTTACTTTTAAGGTTTCTTCTTTCCTGTTGAAGTTGTCCAGGTGTTTGTGGATTTCAATAGCTTCCCTATGCATTCTGACATGATAGTTGTTGGGGAAAGAATATGCCAGCAAAAGAACATTTATGGCGGGTGGTTTGATAGAGTCCTCAGACACCACAGAACCAGTTCTGTTATTTAATTGTTGTTTCAATCTCCAAAAACTGCACATTTTTTGGAAAATGTTCTCAGAGCATGGAGAAAATAATTTCATAATTTGTTTTCCCCTGCACATCCCTACCCTCAAGTTGCATAGTATCTAAAGCTGGCCATGGTACTTAGGATCTGAGGCAGAAAGTCCCACAAGCATATCTTGTAGGATCTGAGGCAGAAAGTCCCACAAGCATCATATGATGATGATCATGATGATCATGATGACAGTCAATCATTTGCTTCCCTTTTCTGACACCCAGATCACCCACCCAAGACTTACTCTGCCTGTTGGTGGTTTATAAGCTGTGCAGATCTAAAAGGGGACAAGACCAACAGTAATAAAGGTGTTTCAGGACTTTATCATTCAGGACTTTATCAATAAAGGTGTTTCAGGACTTTATCATGCAGCAAATATGGTGTCATAAGGATGCATAATGATCATGAAAGGGTGCACATATTAGATGACGTCCTTTTGGAATCATGTCAAGTAAAAAAACCGTTCCTTTTTATTGACAGTCCAAGCTGTCAATAGATCCGCCATGGTGCTTTGCTGCCAGCATTTGAATCCTCACACCATTGTGCTCATGTGAATACAGTGTCAATTACAGAACACTTCTGGGTGAGATCAGGACAGCCAGGTAAGGGATGTTCTTTTTATGTCTCTCCCCCCCCCCACTGTGGACTTGGGACTTTTAAAGTGTGTTTCTATGCTTGTGTGTACATTTATGTGTTTATTTTGCTTTAACTTTTAAATTTGCCACACTTGCGTCTTCTTGCACGAATCAGTGAGATTTGGAACCTGGAAGTAAACGGAGCTCTGTTCATGCTGTGTTACTGCTGGGGCTGCCTTTTGATGCAACTCTGATAGGTCTGGTAGGGGTGTTCTTTTGCCAGCATAAAAATGTTTCAAAATATGCCAGTGAAAGAAAAATTATGGAGGGCGGTTTGATAGAGTCCTCAGACACCACAGAGCCAGCTCTGTTTGCACAACTCTATGTACCTTGGTAGTATGCTGGAAATTTCACTGGGAGCATCACACCAAGATTGGTAAGGGGGGTGCCCTCTTTCACATCAGCTGAGGTTCTGCATCAGAAGACATCTTGTAAAGTTTCACCTAGGTGGAATTAAGGTACATCTCCCCCTCCCCTCCTGCAAAACTCTCCTTCCTTCTGCACCCCCATTTAGTGGATGATGGAGAGTGCAAAATGTCAGAGGTGAAATCCCCAGGAGCTCCCAGAGGATGCTTTTATTGTTTTGTGTCCATCTATTAGGGCATAATCACATGCTTCTCTGATGCACACCACTCTCCACAGGCCACTAAATAGTCATGGAGGAGGATACCCACAGGAGAAAGGCAAGTCTTGAGGGGATGGGGGGATCATTGTGTGAGGGAAGCAGTAAATACCTCCCTCTACAGTGATCATAAAAAAACACATGCTGGCTTAAGTTGGATTTACACCTGCCTATGTCACTAATATTATTACCAGCCAATGTGCGAGGGTTCTAAGGCAGATGAATTTATATTGAAAAAGCTCTTTGATAATAGGACCAAATTCTTCAGCAATGGAGGATCAATAGTTCTTTGTCAGGTTATTACAACTGTCCTAAGATGAGGACTATTTTAAATCTTGCTATGACCTTAGAGAGGTAGCACATGCAATATGCAATACTCTTTCTGACATTTGCATGAAACTTCAATGAGAACACACAGTTTGAGAATAATCCAGTTGTCATTTAACTGCTGTTCTCTTAGGTTACAGTCTTCCAGGAAATCTTTAGAACACTGTCATTAAATAGCGTTTTATAAGCATATTGCTAAATAATTAAATGACCCAGCTGCCACAAAGAAATGATCACGCTCAAATATGAAACTCTGTTTAGCAATCTCATACCCAAACACTATGGGGGGGAAACACAAAGAAAGTATTTGTGTTTCGTTAGCTAGCTACGATCACAACATTTCTAAGAATCTAGAACAACCTGAGATGGTGGGCTCCTGGCTAAAAATACTGGAAGTGACAGTATTAGATAATCATTTGGGAGGGGAGACTAGAACAGGATGGTCTACTATCTGGGGTTCAGAGGGCTGTATTACCACACGTTCTTCCCATGAAAGCCACTGGGGCTGGAGCCCTGGTGGCGCAGTGGTTAAACGCCAGTACTGCAAGTCACCATCTTGCAAGTTCGATTCCAGAGGGCTCCAAGGTTCACTCAGCCTTCCCTTTCATAGGTTGGTAAAATGAGTACCTGGCTTATGGGGTCAATTAGCTAACACACATTGGAAACTGCTTAATGCAGTGTAGATGTGTAAATTGCTATTGCTTAACAATTTGTAAGCCGCTCTGATAGCCTTTGTGGCTGAAGAGCAGGGTATAAATACCTGAATAATAATAATAAAATAATAATATGACTGCTAAGCTTGCTGCTGTGAACTCTGGTAACAATTCTGGTGGCTCTCTATGGTGCTGGAAATTACCAGCACATCCTCCCAGCAGCCCACAACCAATCTGCCAGGTAGAGCATCTCTTTCCTTTTGTATGAGAAGGGAAAGCATAATTGATGGGTAAATGTGAATAGTTGGGACATACAAAAATAGTCTTGGAGTCCTTTCACACTACATAAATATAGTGGTATGATTCTGCTTTAACTGCCATGGCTGCATCCTATGGAATCCTGGGGTTTTTAGTTTTGTGAGCTCTCGGACAAGGAATTCTAAATACCACTCTTTAAATAGCAAATCTCAGGATCCTGTAGGATACTGCCTCAGCAGTTAAAGTAGAATCATAGTGATACAATTGTGTAGTATAACAGGACCCTTGGGAGACATATTTCTCATGTGAGATTTTTTTTTATTAAGCGATACATTTTATTTTTAAAAACTACATGGGCATTGTGTTTCAATTGCTACCCATATGCCATTAAGCCATTCAATAAAAAATATATAAAACTCGACCTATGCTGTGTTTCAAATGTAAGGAACCTGTGAAACTTAATACCTAGTTGCCTAAGAGATTAAAAACACCAGAAGAATATACGGCTCCACTCGCCCCGCCATACCCACGGGGCTTATGTTCCTGGACTTGCTGTGGATATGCAAAACTGTGGATAATATTCAAATGAGTGCAAACCACTTTGGCACTTTGAACTCAGTTTGTTTGGGAGGGAGTTCACCATAGAGTACTAATTTTGGGAGGCGATGGTCCTCCATCCTAGAAACATGCCCTGCCCAGCGCAGCAGTGTTCTCAATATCATGGCCGCAATGCTGGTGATGCCTGCTTGCTCAAGGACAGCAACATTCGTCACATAGTCAGTCCAGTGTATATTTAAGATTGTGTGTATACAGCGCTGATGAAAGCGTTTGAGGAGTTGTAAGTGATGGCGATAGGTGACCCAAGTTTAAGACCCATAAAGGAGAATAGACAGTACAATGGTTCTATACACTGATTTTTGTGCTTCGCCTCAGGTGTTTATTACTCCGGACTCTTTTGTAAAGTCTTCCAAATGTGCTATATGCCTTTGCTAATGTGTGTACTCTATGGTGTAGTACTCTACGTATATAGTACTCTACAGTGAACTCACCACGGGTCAGCGTAAGAGAGTCTCTCCAAAAAAGCGATACAAGGACTCCCTGAAACAACATCTCAGGCTCAGCCAAATTGATCACCAACAATGGTCCGCCCTGGCCTTGAATCAGGAGGCATGGAGATGCACTATCCACAGTGCTGCAGCCTTATTTGAGAACTCACGCCAAACAAGTCTTGAAGAGAAACGACAACGCAGAAAGAATCACAACCCGGAAACATCACCCAAGGAGACCTTCTACTGTGCTTTCTGCAACCGGACTTGTTTATCTCAGATTGACCTTTTTAGTCATCAGCGTGCTTGCAGAAAGCGTGGGATGAGTCCTTCCTGAATCTTCATTTGCGAAGAAAAGCCAGAGAGAGGGGGGGGGGGTTGGGAGGGGAGGAGGAGGAGGAGGAGAAAGAAATAGGTATTTTTAAAGCAAATTAAAATGTGAGAAGACAGGGGATTAATCAGGACTGTCTCTGACAAATAGGGACAGTTGGAGGGTGTGACAGTTAGCGCCAGGTGCCTTAGTCAAATAACAAAGCTTACACAGCAATTGTTCAAACAGCTGTTAAGGGGGTGCTGGGCTCCTATTGGCTCCTCAGGTCACACAATCTGTCTGGGCTGACAAAGCTGCATGCATACCTCAAGTTAATGAAGCCTCTGAGAATGACTCTTCATCTTCATCTAAGGAGGTGATATAATGCTGATTGTTGTGCATTAATGCAAAATCACAGCAGCATTCATTTGTCTCCACAGGTTTTTGTTTGTTTGTTTGTTTGTTTTTTTGCAAGATCACTGGTAGGCAAAATTATCAGCCACACCTGTGAATCAAAATGGTGGCTGGGAGTGAATTACTCGCATTAATATTCTCCACAAGTTGCCACCACAGCACAGTATTTTTTTTTAAAAAAAAAATAATAATCTAACGTGCACAAGTGCAACCTTCCTCTTAAAAAAGGAAGAGGTGTTTGGTCACCTCAATGCTGCAAAAAGTGCACAATCGCTATAGTGAAAATCCAAAATGGTGCTTCCAGCCAATCTGCCTTCCACTTCCTGAAAGTGCTGCATTGTTGTCCAAATAGGTGGTAATGCATATTTCCCTGTAGTTTTTTTAAACCTTGGGAAAAGGACAATTTTTGCCATTTTTGCCCCCTGTCCTTTTGAAAATGGCGAATCACCATGGGATCTTGTTGGGAGAAAAGCTATTCTTCTTGAATTCTATGAAGAGTTTTTGCACCATCTAGACAACACTCTCTTTTTAGAAAGTCTTTGGGGCACACATTGCTACAGACCGGACAGGAGCCTTAACTCTTTAGTTCACTCTGAAAAGGTTTTATTGTTGTTGTGGGCCTTTAAATCATTTCTGAGAGACCATGAACTTGCCCAAGAACACCTAAAAGGTATACCGGAACTAAAACACAAATGCTTACAGCATACAGCAGACAAATTCTGCCAGTGGAGAGAAGCAGGAAGGCAAAGAGAGACAGGAAATGGATACAGGGAATTCCCAGAGCCCCCTCCCCACTCAATATAGGGTAACCCTTTATGTCCAGGTTTTCAGGGAACACAAGTCTCCAAAGAACTGTGCTCATTGCTAGTGTGAAATGTTACATGTTAAAAGGGAGGGGGAGAGCCAAGGCAGACATCCTTGCATTTTGGAAGAAGACTTCAAGGGGTTTCTAGAAGGCTCCACATGTTTCAGTTTACTTATGCAAGGCTTACCTGGCCTTGTATACACTGGCCTGTATATGCCACCTTCTGGCCATAGTATTCTGTCCCCACAGCTGGTCCAGACCCCTCTCCCCATCACTGCAATGAAATGGACAGAAATCCGCATGCACGTGCCAGCTGCTATCTGTGGGTGCCTCCAAAGCTGTTGTGTGTTGCACTCTCTGAAGCCAGGAAGGAGGCCCTCAGCATGTGATCAAGGCTGGTCACATGCAGGGGGCCTTTGGTCATATGCTGAGGCCTTCTTCTTGGCTTCTGAGCAACACCAGCAATGGCATTCAGCAATATAGCCTGGCATGTAGGTACGGTCTTCTGTGTTCCAGCGCTGGACCTATCTGGGTTTTTCCACATGACGTGGGTTTTTCTGGAAGTTATTTTGAAACATTTTAAAACACTATACTCTGGCTTCCCCCCAGTTTTGCCTCAGATGTCATCAGGACTGTCTGGAGGTGAACCGGGGCAAGAGCCATGCATCATTTGAACTGTAGGGCTCCAACACAGAGGGAAGCCAGGATAAATCGCCCGTCTACACAAGCCCTTGTTTTGAATAATGAGTTTGCTGAAATATGTTGAATTGATCTTCTTCTTCTTCTTCTTCGTCTTCATCTTCATCTTCTTTGTGGAGTAGAAACCAATCCCTATTCTTTCCATGTTATTTCTGCTTATGGTACCAAATTTTCTGTTAAAAAATGTAATCTCCTGGAATATTCCTATACTACCATGTCTCAGTGCTGCTCATGGTAGCCGGTGGGACAGAAGGTAGAGGTACCAGAAGTGGGGCCAAATATATGTGATTTATTATCCAACTCCCACCCCTTCAATGTCCCACCAGAATCCTACACTGTATTACCTTTTACGTAAAATAATGTTACATATACTTATCAAAATAGCAGAGGTGCTAAGAAACCCTGTTAATCAATTGTGAAGATGCCTATCAGGACACTGGCAAGAGTGCCCAATGTGCACCCCTCCCATTGAGTAATAGTCACCTTGCCAGTTCTGCTATGTAGTAATGTAACAGCAGCTCTCTACTGATACAGACATTATGAAGCTATCCAGTTCTAATTCCCATGTACCTAAGTCTACTAATGTAGATGTACATTTCATAAAGGATTCTAGCCTCTAAATGCACCATGTGTCCACTGCTGGTTGGCTGCGCTGTGCCACATTTGCCCAAGCAGGACCACCTCTAGTCATTAAAGGGTGCTACTGCAGGACACCTGTAATCTGTATCAGAAGGAAACATGTCCTGTTAGTTAAAATCTTCCAAATGTCCCCATTTGACAGAAACAGTCCCAATTAATCGGTAAATTGAGTACCCAGCTTGTGGGGGCAATTAGCTAACACACATTGGAAACTGTTTAATGCAGTGTAGATGTGTAAATAGCTATTGCTTAAAAAACAATTTGTAAGCTGCTGTGATAGCCTTGTGGCTGAAGAGCGGGGTATAAATAACTAATTTTTTTAATGTCATTCCAATTTTTCACCTATTTTAAGAATGTCCCCGTTTCTCTCTTTTCCTCCCACTTTGTTCCTGTGTCCTGAGCTTATTTCAATTCCTGCAAACTAAGCTCAAAGTGCAAAAGTAATTTGCAGTTATTTAATTCAGCAGGAGATAAGAGAAGAGGGGGCAGAATCTTGCCCTTCCCTGTAGACCAGTGCTTTTCAACCTTTGGTGCTCCAGTTGGTTTGGATTTCATTTCCTAGAAATATTAGGGACCATGTCTCATGGTGGGGGATTCTGGGAATTAAAGTCCATAAAACATGGCCTCAGCTGATTTCAGTTACTGCAAATTAAATTCAAAGTGCAAAAGTAGTTTGCACTAAATTTACTTAGCAGGGGGAAGAGAGGGAAGGGGATGGAATCTTGCCCTCCCCAGTAGGTTTAGCCAAAAGCAAACTGCTGCAGCCTCTCCTAGCTTGTCTTTTCTTCCTCATGAATAATGTTTGCCATCTTGACAACACTAATGTTGCTTGGCCAAGTGTGTCCTGGTTTTCATCTGTAAAATAATGGATATGGAAAATCGCTCTCCAATTTGCATACCTTCCCATAGACATCAAAATTATACAGCTGGAGGAAACTTAATACTCATTTAGACCTATTCCCAGTTGATAAAAAAAACTAGAGTTGGGAAGAATATTTGCCTCTATTTGCATCCCGGTGAAAAAGTAGGTTCCCCAATACTCAGGAAACCCAGTCAGGAAGAATCACACACAGAAAAAAAATCAGTGCAGTTTCTGCCCAGAATTCAAACAATCCAAAACGTTCAAGGAAATTGTTCTGTGCAGAAATGGGATTCTAAATGTCAAAAAAGTGCAGAAAAGTGGTTAAAAACACTATTTTTACACACACAGTTAACCCCCTGAAACATTATTGCTGCGTTTACACGGGCAAATATTCCCCTAAATATACCGCAAAGATAGCTCATTGTTCCCACGGATCACACCACAGCATCACCTCATTCAGAAGGGGGGAAGGTAAAACACCCAAATATAGCGTGACAGGGGATGTCGCTATTTTTGCCGAGTTATTTGCAAAGTAGCGCATTATCGCTAGTGTAAACAACCATTTCACTAAGGGCTGTGTGACTTACCAGCAATCTTCCGATACAGTTGCAGCAGAGCTGCACTGTGATTGGTTCTTATGATGAAAGGGTGGGCTGGCAAGAGGTGGAGTGAAGGAGGGAGATTCAGTAGCGATTAGGAAATTTTGAAAAATCCTCTCTGCTATTTTGCAAGTCTGTGTGTGAATCCAGTTTGCCAAGAAAAAGGATTCCCAAGTCCTTTCAGTCAGGGGAAGATCTGTTCCCCCCATAAACAAGCTTGTTTCCACACCTTCTCCTCAGCTGTGATCGCTGTCTCTGCTTGGGGGAGGGAGGGAGGGAGAGAGAGAGAGAGAGAGAGAGAGAAACTTTTCTCTGATCTTTCCCCCTGCTATTTTGGCAGTCTGTGATTCTTTATTTGGCAAGAAAATGTAGGATTCCAATCCTTTCATCCACGGAGGATCTATCCCCCCCCCCCATAAAGCTCCTCTTCTGCTTGGTCTCTGCTTGGGACCCACGCTCCCGCACCTTTGCCATGTCTGAACCATAAAGCAAAATAGTAAACAAAAGTAACTGACTGGCACAGCTGCGGAAAAGCGCTAAAGCGCAATTTGTTGCAATAAATCTGCCGTGTAAATGCAACCTATGGGTTTTGTGGAAGGGAAGTATCAGAATTTTTGCACAAAATCTCATGTGTTCATCTGCACATTATTTCGCCAAAGCCTTGAAGATGTATAGATATCAGATGACAACTGTGGGGAAATATCCATTTTCTCCAGCATTAGGGAGAAAATTATATATCCTCACTTGCAAGGACAACGATTTGCGTTGCTACAAGAAACTCACACTCAGGAAAAGGCTTTGAATGCTCTCTCCCTTCAAACAATGTTCCCCGCCACCACCTCAGCAATTCTAACATTTTTTTAATGACATGTACAATGTATGCAAAGGTACAAAATGAGTCAAGAACTGTCTCTCTTAAGTGTTAGCTATCTTTAGTTTTGAAATTCAGCAGAGTGGTCTACTTGCATCTCCTGCAAATTTACATTCAGACACTCTACCCATAGCCACTGTTTCAGTCCCAAAGCTTTGTTATGCTCCATGTTCACCGCAATGAAAATTAGCATTTATTTCTTTGCTTGATCCTTAGATGCATGGCTAAACTGAGGTTCCTCTTCGTGGAAGCTTAGGTGAAAGACACCCCTTAGGAGTCACTCTTAATGAAATGCAACTCTTGCAGACTCACAAAGCAAGAGGATTTCTAGTCATTACCCATTGGAACAATGTAGCATGTTGGTCACTTGGGGGGCTTGTTTTGCCTCCAGATAAGCATAATGATTGACAGCTAGAAAAGTATTACTTACAGGCTTGTTTATTTTTAGATCAGTATAGAAGATTGGGAGGGGGGAATAAAGAAGAAAACACATCTCAGAGATCATACTGAAAATGACTCTATCCATCGCATGGCAAACTTCTTTAAACTGAGGGAACAGGAGTGGAATTGGGAGAGAGGCCTCATGGCTATACTGGTAATTGGCCAAAGACATACAGTAACTACAAAGGGAAATCATGCAGCTGCTTATATGAGAACCATATAGTATTATCCTATATACTGCACCAGGAGAGGGAATCATGCAGGTCTCTAGATGTTGCTGGATTTCAATTACCAGCAGCCTGAGCAAGTGTAAATGAGGTTGAGCTGCTGGCATTTACTCAAGATTATGTTAGCTGATGCCCATGAGTGAACTCTTTTCCTTTCTTCACTACAACTACTTACTCCCCCAAACCATCACCAGGGGCTCATCTACATGAGCCAGGATACGCTGGCTCCCCACCAGAGGATCCAGGCCATGGATCTGACCTATTTCTCCCCTGTTCCCTGCACAGAATGGAAGGAAGTCCAGACAGGCACGCCAGTCTGTTGCTGCAGCCACCACCACCACCACCACTAATTTTTGTGCTGACTCAGAAGGCAGGAAGGGACCCCGCAAAATGTGACCAAGGCCTCCTGCATGTGACCAGCCTTGGTTGCATGCTGTGAGACTCCTTCCTGCCTTCTGGGAAAGCCAGGGAGACCACAGCAACAGTGAGGGCCAGCCTGCAGGGACACGCTCCTAGACATGTGGGGCCTGATCTGGTGTTTGCTGGTGGTAACAGAGTGCATCAGGTATCTTTATAAAATGTTCTGTTGGGCCCTAGCCCACCTTCCCACTGTCTCAGCCCCATATCTGCCCTGAGGGTGGTAAGGACTAACCAGGGGCCAAATGGGGTAAATGCTCTGTGTCATATGGACTGCAGGGCTCTGAGACAGGAACGAGATGGGGACAAGATGGGTATTTAGCCTGCGTAGACATGCCCCAGGTGTTTTTCAGCCCTCCAGAGCCACGCTGGAGAATGTACAGGGCTCACAGGAGGCAAAGCTATTTCCTCATCCCAGTTCTGCTGAACGGAGTAGTACTTTCAACAGGACCATCCAGTTGTATCCTGACTTTAGTTTAGCAGTGGTTGGGGTAGCCTGCAGCACATTAAATGGTGTAATACACTATTTCAACAGTGGTGGGTTTTAAAAAAAAGAAAAATACATTTCTGTAGTTTTGAGGCAATAAGTAACATGCTTTTTGCGTTCGAGATTTTGATTGTTGTTGAAGAGAAGGCATAGTGTGTGGGATCCAGACTTAGTCATGCTTAAGTCTGACTTAGTGGACCCAGTGACTAATATGTCCCCTTGAGTTGGCTCCAGCAGATAAGTGGAGCGAGCTTGTTTTCTGTTGCTGCAGATAAGAAGGCCTGAACCAAGGAATTCAAATTACAAGAGAGGAGATTTTGACTAAACGTTAGGAAGAACTTCTTGATGGTAAGAGCTGTTTGACAGTGGAATGCTCTGCCTCAGAAGGTGGTGAGATCTCTTTCACTGGAGCTTTTTAAACAGAAGCTGGATGGTTTTATCTCAGGGATGCTTTAGCTGTATACCCCATAGGATCCCTTCCAGTCCTATGACTCTATAAATAATTTCACAATCCATGATATGACAGGGTACAATTTGCCTATAAATCCATCCTAAAATGTGTCTTCTCAATGGCTTAAAAGCTAACTATAATATGGAATTCAGCATAAATCTGTTAGAATTAGCCAGTGTGTGCTTGAGATTAACAGGGATATGGGGGAGAGAAGACTTCATTTTGTGATGCTTACAGGAAAGAAATATGGAAAGTACTGGAAGTGATGAAGCGATCAAATTATATTAGAACTGGAAGGGTAATTCTGATGACAGATAGACAATAGACAGATAAATCTGAGAAGAACTGGGTTTTATTTCTTCATTTCTTACCATGAGAAATGTAATGACTATGTTCAGTCATCCTCTTTACTTTTTTGTTGTAAATTATTTTCTTTGTAGTGTTGTGATTAGAATTTATTATAGCAGAAGAAAAGACAAAATATATGGAGCATGTTGCTGTTCATTCAAGCAAAATTAAGAGAGACTTCTTTATCAATGGAGTCATGGAAATGACAAGCAGCCATCCTAACACTTTCCTTAACCACAAGAAAAATTCAAAAATGACAGCAGCTGTATTGCTCTATATCTATTGATCTATGGCCTAAATTCTATTGGTTAATCTCAGCTAAAATAAACCCACTGAATCGATTACTGAATGACAAGTCAACACATAGGTAAATCTCATGGATTCAGTGGGACTAGCAATAGGATTTTGGTGCATGTGTGCATACAAACACACACACACAACTGCCATAATACCCAATTTATTCAGCACAGCTTGAAGTAATAGTATAGTGAGCTGGAAAAGGGCAGTTTTATGGGTAGCATGATGGAATTCAGTGGAGAGACCTGGGACAGTATGAGAAAGGAAAAGAAGGGACCATAATATATTCCCAAACCCCAGCAGAGCATAAGCTCAAGCGGCTCCTTTTCCCTGTGGAAAAACTGGTCAACGAAACAGTCTGAGCACTTTGGGTGAAATCCATTTGTTACTTCCAACTAGAATAGATCCATTGAACTGATGAGAACTTGATCAGTCAACAGTTATGCAGCTTCCATTGAGTCAATGGATCTACTCTAGCTGGGATGAGCAATTGGATTGAGGCCTTCCTTTCAACTAGGAGCAGGACTTTGGTCATACACCGTGATTGCTCAAGACCAAGCTATGTCAGATATTTTGCATGACAATAGGATTCCTGACAACATTATTCTAACTCTGAAGATGAGCTAGAGGATGAGAGAGCTTTAGAACAGGAATTGCAGCAGGGAGTAGAAACAACAGCACCCAACCCCACAGAGCTGCCTGTCCCCTCAGAAATAGCAGAAGGGGACAGAGCAGATAACCCAGACCTGGCAGAGAGGCCTGGCCCCTCAGTCGGTGAGTCCTTAGACCCAGTTGTACCCACATTTCAGGAACACCAACAAGGGAAGAAGAGCGGAAGTCTTGGCATACTTATGAGAGATGCTGGGTTGCCAGAGAACAGCTGTGCAATCTCTGAGTCGATATGAATCAGGGACAGCTGTTCTGCCAACTTGTTGGAGTTTATCTGACTGCATTGATGGGAAACCTCTGCTCCTGATTCCTCATGCTGCTTTTCCTGGACTTTGATCTTTGGACTGTACCGGACCCCTTCTCGTCATGACCCTGGACTACTGGATTGGTAAACTGGATTATTCTCTGGCTTTAGTGGACTTGTTCTGTTACCTAGATATTTTGCCCTACCATTTTAATTTTGTGTGACTGTGAATTTTGGGCAGACTGCCATGCTGTTATCTGCTGGTAGCACCTCACCTTGGCTGGTTTCCCGCACAATTATATTTTCTTTTTGATGAAAAATCCTTCTCTACAAACTTCACCATTCCTGTGAGGAATGTAGCTAATCTGAACGGAACTCAGAAAGGTGTGAGGAGTGTGCCCCATGATGTGATGATAATCTCTGCTAACTAAAACGTGCTGGGGCTTCAGTTCTACAGGCCTTGTTCCACTACACCACTGGTCTCTACAATCCTTTTGAACTGTCCCAATTTGGTATGGACAATTCTGATTAATCATCTGCCATCCCACTTTTTCAGCTGTTTTTAAAATGTCTCAGTTTCTCTCTCCTCCCCTGTGTCCTCAGCTTAGTTCAATTGCTACAAACTGAGTTAAAAGTAGAAAAGTAGTTTGCACTCAACTTAGTGGGGGGAGTGGAGAGGAGGAGATCAGATGAGCCAGGATTTTCCCAATTGGCTCAGAAAAAAGCAAACTGCTACACCTACTCCTAGCTCTTGTGTTCTTCCTCAGTAATAACTGTTGCCATCCTGACTATGCTTTGATGTTGCTTGATCAGCTGTATCCCTGTTTTAATCTGTAAGATGTTAGAGGGTATGCCCTATGGAGGGTAAGCTGAAGGAACTATTTCCCAGTTCGCTGTTATAAGGTTAGGGTTGCCAAGTTTAAAACTGGAGTGAGCACCTGTGCTTTTAATAGTTCAGTAGTAGTGGAAATTTCAGGAGGTGAAGTTTATCATGCAACCAGGTAACAAGCTACACCTGCTGAAATTCCCTCTTCTACGCAACCATTTAACGCTATAGGAGACCTCTCCAGTTTTCACTCTGACAGTGCTAAGGGTCTGCACTACAAGTCACACCCACCTGTAGGACATGAAATGAGCAGCCCCAGGAGCCTGCAGGCCCTCAGCACTAACTCAGCACCTTGAAACTTCACAGTTATATTTTTGGTGTGAATTTAGTGTGATTTTCAACCAAAGACCACACCAACCCTCTCAATAAAAATGTACAGCAATGCTCCAACATCTAATTTTTCAATCATATCTTGGCTAAAAAGGTGACTAGAACTGATGCAATGTCAGTTCTGCTTGCCATTTCGAATAGGATGTGGCTGCCAAAGGAGGTATAGTATTGTCTCACACCATTAGGGAGAGTGGCCCACAGGGAGAAATTACCCCCCCCAATCCCCCATGCAATTGTATAGTTCTGGTCTAGAACTAGGGGTTCATCTATACAAGCCCCAAAACCCAAAAGTGCCCCACATCAAAAAGTTGCAGCAGCTGCGACTTGTCTTAATGGGTTTAACAGCCCCCATAAACTTCAAATGCTCTCTAGCCACATGGGGGGAGAGAGCCTTCCTCCTTTACCTGGTCCCCAAGGCAGTTGTGTGTGTGACATTGATAGCGGCATGGGTGGGCTGCATAAGGGAGGAGGGCTCTCTCACCCTCTTCTCCCTACTCCCTTCCTGGTCCTGGGTAGCAGCAGCCACTACAATGATAGCAGCATGGGTGGGGGTGAGGGGGGAGGGCTCTCTCACCCTCTTCTCCCTTCCCAGTCCCAGCAGCAGCAACTGCAGCATGGAGGGGGCACCAGGTATGGGTGAAGAGGACGAGACAGCCCTCCTCCCTTAACTGGTCCCCGGTGGAAAAAATTGCCAGCTGTGGGCACTTGCCCCATTAGCAAGCCCTGCCCCCAATGGTCATCTAGCCAATCAGTTTATGCTGCCTCATCACAGCAATGCAAATGAGACCGTGCAAACAATTGGACATTCACATTGCCTATGGAACTTTTTAAAAACTCCAGCAAAAGCTCCAATGGCTTCCCTTTAGAACTTTATGGCAGATTTGCCTGCCCCCCACTTCTGAATGAGACGCATGGATGCGAATGTCCATTTGGACAGATCAACTTCCATGTGATTTTTCTGAGAATTATTTTCAGCATTTAGACAGGACCTGGGCTTCTGTTGTTGTTATTGCTGCTGGTGGTTTTACATTTATATCTCCCCCTTTACCCAGTCTGGGATACAAAACATGTTGTTATTGTTGTTGTGGTATGCCTTCAAGTCATTTCCAACTTTTTATTTTTATTTTTATTTTTATTTACTTAGTTATTTATTTATACCCCGCTCTTCAGCCAAAAGGCTATCAGAGCGGCTTACAAATTGTTTTAAGCAATAGCTATTTACACATCTACACTGCATTAAACAGTTTCCATTGTGTGTTAGCTAATTGCCCCCACAAGCTGGGTACTCATTTTACCGACCTACGAAAGGATGGAAGGCTGAGTGAACCTTGGAGCCCGCTGGAATCAAACTTGCAACATGGTGACTTGCAGTACTTTTGGAGACCCTAAGGTGAACCTATCACAGGATTTTCTAGGCAAGATTTGTTCAGCGGGGTTTGCTTTTGCTTTCCTCTGAGGCCAAAACCCAGTGGGTTTCCATGGCCCAGCAGGGATTTGAACACTGGTCTCCAGAGCCCTAGTCCAACACTCAAACCATTACACCACACTGGCTCTCCACACAAGACAGCTTACAAAAGTTAAAAACAGCTGCAGCTAAAATGTTCACACCACACAAAAGCTAATATAGTTAAAACTAACAGAGGAATTAAAAACTAGTGCTCCAGTGTCTGTGCTAATTATGTGACACCAATGGGAACTAGTCTTTTTCTTTTGTGTAATGTTCATCTTCTGTAATATTCACAGATTGATTGATAGAATCAAACTGACAAAAATATGCCTGACTTAATTTGCATTGATTTATAGACTGTGTTACCACAAGGGCTTTGAGCAAATGACAGCATTTTTATTTGATTCTTTAATCCAGGCAAACACCTTTGAGCAAATTAATCATCTCAGCATGTCTGCATCTGGTCAGGTAATGTGCACATATGTGAGCCAGGTTATAAATCCAAGCTAACAATCAGACGCAATAAATCTGCAGAAAATAAAGGACAAAGCCACCAAGAGCTTTTTTTGTATGAGTTGTGAGGGGGAGACAACCCTCTCCAACTCATGGGTTTCACCGTGTGTGTGTGTGTGTGTGTGTTCGTGAGTTTGGGTGTGAATCTTAATGTGTATGTTGCTTGCAATCATATGTTGGGAAAAAAGAAGAAAAGGTTATCCCTGTAAAAAAAATTAGAGTGTGATGGAGTATGATATGTGAAAATACCAGGTTTAATTCTCATTGCAAAATAGAAACTCCACAAAAGAAACAATTTGATCAATAATTCAGCTTCCAGTAGGAGAATTAATAGCATTTGTGGAAACTGAAAGACACATGGAACCACATGCAGATCAGTTGTTGCCAGTGGTTTCCTGAGTTTTTGAATTCCAGGCAAGAACAAATGAAGTGCTTCTCTAAGGACATGTGATCATGGAAGTTTATTTTCATTCTTAACATTACATATGGCATCCAACATGGGGAAAGAGCAATTAGTTTCTTGGGGTTGCAATACAGGAGCTGTAGGATATAATGTGCAAGAGATCTGAATCTGCTGGTAAAACTGGCTCAGAGAGCCACGTTCAAAGGTTCCTTGGTTTAGACTGCTGCCCCTGAACTATCTATGATGAATGCCTTTTTTTGGACAAATAAGCTTTGTCTGCTTTGTCTATTGCCTAGGCAATCACAGTCCTTGGGCCTAGACAGAACAACAAATGAACCATTCCTTTTGTGTGAGAGAGAGGTGTCATCTGCTGGTCATCTTCTATTAATTTCCTAATTATTGTATTTCTTGAACTGTACAGAAACTGCTTACCCCGTATATTCCGGTGTATAAGACGACTGGGCGCATAAGACGACCCCCCAATTTTTAAGTTAAAATATAGAGTTTGCCCCCCCCCCCACCAGCCACCTGGCTGGAAAGCCTGTCCCCCACCAGCCAGCCAGCTCAGTGGCTATAGATGATGGAATAGTCTGTGAAATTAAAGGACTGAGAACAGCTAAAAAAGCATGGGATACTTTGAAAAATCTCTGTGGTGTTCAATCTTTGGAAAGTAAGGTTGCATTAATACTGTAAGTTGGTTAATATGAACCTATCAAATCCCAAATTTTTGAATGAGCACATTAATGAATGAGCACATTAATGATTTTAGAGCCACAGTGGTAGACAAGACAATTTCACCATAGACAAAACTTGATGCAGAATGATAAGTCTGAATCCAGAAATTCTAATTTTAGGCTAACTTGTCCTGAAAAGAAACATCATTTTGACTCTCCTGAGCTAAATGGAGGGCCATTTAACTCTTCAAAGGCAAAGCAGTCATTCTCACAGCAAGAGGAAGGATCTGCTGGGAAAACTGCCCAGGCCATTTTACACTTCAATCATTCTCACAGCAGGGGAGTATGATTACTGGGGTATAAGACCACCACCACCCCACTTTTGAGGAGATTTTCAAGTGTTAAAAAGTAGTCTTGTATGCAGGAATATACGGTAAGTATCATGTCTAGTCACAAAGACAACATTGTAAGTGTTTTAAAGGAACAAACCAAGTTAAACTCGGTGTAAAGTTGAGAGTTTGTCCTCAAGCAAAATAGCTGACCAATTCTGAAGGAAACAAAAAAAATGTTTCATCAACATATCTGTTCCCCTCATAAAGCCCCTCCTCCAATTGTCCTGATCTGGCAGGGTCACTGCCAATCCTCTTTTTTCTCACCTTTTCAATTGCTGTTAAATTGCCACACTTTCTCTTTCATCCTCCCCCCCTTCCCCTTTCACCATCAGTTTACTTCAATTGGTGCAAACTGAGGCCAAATTCACATAACAGAAATAATCCAGTTTGAAATGGAATTATTTGCCATGGTTCCTTCCTACTGAATCCTGGGACTTCTAGTTTTACAAGGTCTTTAGCCTTCTCTGCCAGAGTGCTGGTGCCTCACCAAACTACAAATCCCAGCGTGGATTTGGCCTGAGTTCAGAATGCAAATGTAGTTTGCACTCAATTAACTCATTGAATTGAGTTGCTATTACCACTGACTGTTTTATATTGTTTAGCTTTTCTATCATGTTTTGTATGATGGGTATCTTGTGTTTTAATGGTCTGTAACTGTACAATAAAGATTGGATCAATTAACTCAGCAGAAGGAAGCGGGGAGGGGGGACAGAGTCTTGCCCATCCCAGCAGACTCAGGCAAAAGCAAACAGCTGCAGCCTCTCCTAGCTTGTCTGCTCTCTTCCTCATTAAGAACTTTTGCCATCTTGGTCACACATATCTCGGTTTTCATTAGTGAAATGTTGGAGGGTATGCAACAGATTGATCCCGTCTAGGATAAGCAGATCCCTCAGAGTCTGGCCCCTTTTCTATTGCCCTGAAGGCAAGAAAGTGTAATCACAGGCTGAGATCATTTCCTGAAAAGTAAGTGTGTGTGTGTGTGTGTGTGTGTGAACTTTCCTCATTTGATAGACTTGGTGTTTTTTATTTGAATAGCATACTCTCTGAGGCTTAATGTTACATGCTTATAGACATCACCAGCGACAACCTCTTATAATATCCCCCTCATAACATCCTCAGGGCTCCACGGTCTGTGACATCACAAGGGGTTGCTCCTAGATCTCAGGTTTGGGCACTGAATCTTAGGGTCTGGGACAGTCCTGGCCTGGCAAATGTAATCTTATATGCCACTACCAAGAATTCTACATTTCCTATTATCCCAAAGGCCTAGACTGTGTGCACATCAATGACAGTCCAAGTTCTAGGCCAGCCTGGGGGTTATAGATTCCAGTGGTGCCATGAGAAAACAATGAAATGACTGCTATTTGTAATTGTTATTATTAATTATTTTGGTTCTTCTCACTGCTATTTCTTCCTGCCTCTCCCTATGGATCTCTCTATGAAAACTGCAAGGTCAAAATGGCCCAAAGTCAAAGCCAGTCTAGATCTTCCAGTAGAAACAAGCAGTAGGCAAAAAGAAGAATCAGAAACAGTTTGATGTCACTTATGTTCTATAGTAGTCAAGGAGCTAGCAAAAACCAAAGGCAGTTATATACAAGGTTTTCATCCAGAGAGGTATGAAGACATTGGGCTTGTCTACACAGGCTATTTACCCTGGTCCCCCCCCCCCGCCATCTCAGAGCTCTGCAATCCATGTGACAGAGGGCTTTTGCCTCGTTCTGCCCCTAGGCAGTCCTCACTAGCCCTATTGTTACGGGAATCCCAAAGGAAACCCGAACATATAGGGTCTGAGGACGGCGCAAGAAAGGAACAGAGCCAAAGTCCCGTAGTAGAAGTTGAGATTCTTTATTTTTTTACCAGCTGGGGCGGACAGCACCCTCTCGGGTAAGAAGACTGCCGCCCCCTCTCTTTGTTTCAGGAGTGTTTTATTTCCTTCGGTCACTTACTATGGCTACTTGAACTACCAATCATGTTGCTGTATCTCTGGCCTTCAAAAATGTTACTAAGCAGAACTTCTCTTATCTAGTTGCCGGGCAGGTTAGCTTTGCTCAAGCTCTTGTTAATTGGCTGGTTTGTGTTGCTGGACAGGCTTCACTGCCTGATCACGCGCTAGCTACATGATATGTCTGCTCAACCCTAATGTCTCTAGCTTGCATTATGCCAATTCCTTATCTACACCTTCCGAGCCTTGGGCCCCTTGGAGGCCTGCGAGTAAGTGTAGTAAGACGGCCAAGGGAGCTATAGGGATTCAGCTAGACCTGTCCCTCTCACTATGACAGATATGGGGCTGAGACGGGGGGAAGGCAGGATAGGACCCAATAAAGCATTATAGGAAAAGATCCAGTTTACTTTGTTATTGCCAGAAAAAAAACTGGATCAGGTCCCGCATGTCTGCAGGAGCCCATCTGGCATGCTGGTCCTTGTTGCCGCTGCCATCTCCCTAGCTCTCCAAGAAGCCAGGAAGGAGCTCCTCAGCATGTGAACAAGGCTGGTCACATGCAGGGGACCTTTGGTCGCCTGTTGCAGGGCCCCTTCCTGCCTTCTGAATCAGCAAAGAAAATGGTGGCAGTGGCTGCAAGGACAGGACGATGTGCATGTTTGGACTCCGGCCTTTTCCATACAGGGAATGGGGGAAGAACAGACCAGCTCTGCAGCCAGAATATGCAGACAAGGAGCCAGGGTACCTGGCTCATGTAAATGCACCCATTGTTTCCAAAGCTTTTCTAACCTGAGAATTAAGTTTTTCAAGGAGGAACTTTCAGAGTGCCACCCAAGGTGCATAGACAGTATGTTGGAGTAGGGATGAGAATCTTGCAACCCTTTAGGTATTTATATATTGCAACTCCCAGCAACTGTAAGCAGAATAGTCAATGATAAGGCATGCTTGGAGTTGTAGTCCACCAGCATCCAGAGGGCCACATGATGTAGTCAGAGCTTCTGAAAGAAATCTTTTGCAAGAAACCCCTTGTTCTCTAGTTCTGCTTGAGACATATAGTTCTTTATGCATGAAAGGATCATTGCTGCAGTACGACACTGTTGGAAAATCCAGCATTCTTCCTACACCCCCCTCCATTTGCTGGCTATTAGAGCAAGCAAGTCTTAGGAAGCTTTTTAGGGACCTCCTGAATGACAAAGAGTTCCTCCCCCTTCTCCTCAACCTATCCTTAGTGAGCTTGGCTTGTAGAGACACAGCCAAGCTGTATCATCATGTGACTCAGGTCTATTGACCTCATGGGTTCAAAGTTTTATTATTCTTTGTTCTACCTCTGAAAAAGAAAGATGCATTCCTCCATGATCCCATAGAGATGCCTGCCTTTCCTTATTTTTCCTGGTCTCACTGGATGGTGAGTCATGACTTCTATCCTAATTAAATCCTTTAGCCAGTTAGAATGTACTGGTAGTCTCCTATGCATATGTGGATTGAAAACCCATTTGCATAAGTATTCCTTTCAAGAAGTTGTTGTTTGTTTTTTTTCTTTTGTTCTTAGTAGCTTGGGGTCTGAGTACTTTACTGACTGAGTTTCCCATGTCTTCCACTCTGGTATCCTCTCCATTGATGCCCCCTTGTCATGGGAGAGAGGCAACCCTAATCCTAAATATACACTGGACTGACTATGTGATGAATGTTGCTGTCCTTGAGCAAGCACGGATCACCAGCATTGAGGCCATGATATTGAGAACACAGCTGCGCTGGGCAGGTCATGTTTCTACAATGGAGGACCATCGCCTCCCAAAAATAGTACTCTATGGTGAACTCACCATGGGTCAGCATAAGAGGGGCGCTCCAAAAAAGCGACACAAGGAGTCCCTGAAACAACATCTCAGGCTCAGCCAAATTGATCACCAACAATGGTCCACCTTGGCCTCACATTAGGAGGCATGGAGACGCACTATCCACAATGCTGCAGCCTTAGTTGAGAACTCACGCCAAACAAGTCTTGAAGAGAAATGACAATGCAGAAAGAATCACAACCCGGAAACGTCACCCAAGGAGACCTTCTGCTGTGCTTTCTGCAATCGAACTTGTTTATCTCGGATTGGCCTTTTTAGTCATCAGCACGCTTGCAGAAAGCACAGGATGAATCCTTCCTGAATCTTCGTTTGCGAAGAAACGCCAGACAAACTCTGCTGTACTGGAAGTTAACTGCTGATTGTTTTAACTCTGAAGAAAACTTTCCCACAGGGCTTGCCCCCTGGGATCTTTCACGATTTTTTAAGGTTTTAAGCTTTTACCCCCTCAACAGACAGTTTTTCTGAGAATGACAATTCTGGGCTGGCTCTTTAGCCACTGATGTTCTCCAGGATTTAAGGGTCATTCTACTCCCTTTGCAAAATAAAGGCGGGGGGGGGGAGAGAGATAATAACAATGTGTCACCTTCTGTCAATAATCAGACTCAAGACAAAAATACCAGATACATAAACAATCTCAAAACATGAACAGTAGGATTTTATAGAATGTAGTGATGAAAGGAAAATAATGTGTACAATTAATGTGGGGGGAGGGTGGAGCAGATATAAAGAATGTCACAAATGCATAATGTACACCAAGAGGATGAACATACATGAAACATAGGCTATGCTATAAAGTTGGCATGCATAGACTATATAATACAGGCATTATACATTTTACAAATATATATAGCACAGGTTGAGTCTCCCTTATCTGGAATTCTGAAATCCAAAATATTCCAAAATCCAAAATGGGTTTGTTTGTTTGTGAATATTGGGTTGAGACCCTTTCTTTTTGTTTTTGTTGATCGTCTGACTCAGCCATAGGGTAATTGTCTTTTTTTTATTCTCTTTTTCTTTCTCTGTGTTAATTTGTTGTTGTTTCATCTTGTTTTGTTTCTGTATTTCGAGGATGGAGGACCATCGCCTCCCAAAAATACTACTCTATGGTGAACTCGCCACGGGTCAGCGTAAGAGGGGTGCTCCAAAAAAACAATACAAGGACTCCCTGAAACAACATCTCAGGCTCGGCCAAATTGATCACCAACAATGGTCCGTCCTAGCTCACATCAGGAGGCATGGAGACGCACTATCCACAATGCTGCAGCCTTATTTGAGAACTCACGCTGAACAAGTCTTGAAGAGAAACGACAACACAGAAAGAATCACAACCCAGAAACATCACCCAAGGAGACCTTCTGCTGTGCTTTCTGCAACTGGATTGGCCTTTTTAGTCATCAGCACGCTTGCAGAAAGCGCAGGATGAGTCCTTCCTAAATCTTCGTTTGCGAAGAAAAGCCAGAGAGAGAGAGAGAGAGAGAGAGAGAGAGAGAATAAAATGTTTCAAATAAATGCACACAGAGACACACACACACACAATGTATCTGATCTGACACAATGAAGAAGGGAACAAATTTGTTCCTAATCTCTCCTTTTGATGAGCTACTTGTTTGAATTTAGGAATAGCCTAGAGGAAGGGGGAAAATCTGTAAAGTACATACATTTCAGACAGAGACAGATTTGCTGATCTTTATTCCCCTTGTTGCTGTGTCACTGTGACATTATATTATTGACTGATAAGGGTTTAAGTGATTATATTGGCCATATACAACAGAATCTGTACAGATGGTAGCAGACATTTTGATTTCTCTAGTGCATTACATCTTGCGCCTCACACTACGCTTCTTTTCTGTTATTTGTCATTTTCAAGGAAGAAAGCAGCATCCTTAATGAGCTATGAACAGGAGTCCTTCTTTAAACATGCAGTGGCAACCATAATTCTTGTTAATCAACGAAGAGGGCTTGTATTGAGTTCAATGTGAAATTGGTAGAAGTGATTACTGTAATATTTTATGGTCTGTTCCCAAATATGTTTATGATGAGGTTTGCTTGGATGTAGAACATGATAGAAGAGGATTACAACTCCCATAATCTCCCAGCAAGCATGTTCCATGTAGCTGTACTTCAAAAAAGTTACTTTTTCACAGCTCTGATTGGCTATAAGTCATAATGATGCCATTGAAACCAGCATCAATTACCTTGGGATTAGACTTAGTTTAGCTTGAATCAAGACAACTCATAGGAAGTTGCCTTGCACATGATCTAACTCAGCCTTTCTCAAACCTTTTACCCTATAGGATAATGTTCAGGTCTCAGGGGACCCTCGCATAACAATTATTATATCTATAGCTCATGGGGTGGGTGGGGGGAATCAATCACAATTGACCTCTCACAAAATCCTAGGTTTCCAGGGAACCTTGGTTGAGAAAACCTAGTCTGTTTGTTCATTTGACTAAGTATTATCTGGTCTGTCTGGCAGTAGCTCTGCAGGGTCTCAGGCAAAGGTTTTCCCCCAAGGGCAGAACGTGGGGATTTCCTCATGCCATGTTTGTGCTCTACACTGAGCTGTTCTGGCCTGATCACTTCCCCTTCAGACACCATGGATTGTCTAACACAGATGACACCATACTTTTAAAACTATTGTCAAAATGACCCTTAATATGTCATTTAAAAATAAAAGCCCATATTCTACATCACCTACTTAGATTTGAAGATACCTTATTTTGCCCCAAAGGGGAATCCTAAACAAAAGGGAAATATAGACTGAGATTAAGCTGTCTGAAGTGTCTACCTCCAACAAAGGTAAAATTTCTCTTTCCGACTATAATTGCCTATATTTACCTATACAGCACCTAAAAGTTGTTTCCAGATGCAACAGTATAGAGACTTCTTGAAAAACCCAAAGGACTCTTCCTAACAGAGGAGCTCTGGCTTCCCAAAGGGTCAGAGTCATGCTGGGTGCAAGGGAGGATGCCTCACTGTTGCAGAAGGAGTTACATTTTACTGCCCTTTGTCTCAGCACCACATGGCCAAAAAGTTAGGAGTGGCCTCTACCTGCATGAGATCCCTCACCTGAACACCAACACAAGCAACATCTGAGACAACATGTAGGCCCATGACTTCAACACCATCACTTTTATTTCTTTATTTTTTTATATCTTTTGCCTGATGAAGAAGCCAGTAGAGCTTCGAAAGCTTGCATCATGTCTTTTGCATTTGGCTGGCCAATAAAGGTATCACTTTTTGTGGATTTTGGATTTTGTTTTGCTGCATGGCCAATGTGGCTACACTTGAATGTATCATTTACTGAGTTATGAATACATAACGTGCTTTACCAGGCAGCAGCCACACTGAGAGATGGAAGTTTGTTCAGCCAGTGATCAAGGCACAGGAGGGTGATCCCAGGATTCTATAGGCTGGAGCCATGACCATTAAAATAGTACCCAAGTGCTGTAAATATAGTGGGAAAGAGACTGTTGTCCCTCATTTATGTCTCTTTTGAAATGTGACTCTCTTATGACATCACTACCAAAAGAAGTAATTCAGTCCAAGTTAAGTACATTCCTTTAATGTGTTACTTCCCTTCTCTGTGCTCATACACACACACACACAAAAAGAGACAATTTAAGACAGCTTGGCAATTATTCTTTCCATCTTTGGCTCAGATTGGAAAAAGTCCCAGAGGTATGCATATATTTTTAAAAAACAACAAACGTCATCTGTTGTCAAAAAAGCAGTGCACTCAGTGGAAGAAGATTACCATCCCAGATAGAAGTAGTGTGCTCAAGGATATACAATAGCTGTGCTCCCTGACTAGAACCTCCAAACAAGCTCAAGGTCCACTGTTGTCAAAGAAGAAGAATGAACAGGACATTGGTGTGACTGGATGTCTGTCTGGCATGACATTGGCCTGGTTGGTGTGGTCTGTTGAGCTCTGCAAACCTGATGATACATATGTGATATGCATGATAGAGGAAAGAATGCATTTTTGCTCCTTCATCTAAACAAGATTCTTAGCTGTATGGCTGCATGATCTAGGTCTGTTGTGTTACGTGTAAATCATTGTCTAATGTTCTATTGTTGTTAAGTGCTTTCCAAACAACTCCAGCATATGGCAATACTACCCTAAGACTTCCTGCAAGATTTGATCAGAGGGGATTGCTATTGCCTTCCTCTAAGGCTGAGAGTGTGCGACTTACCCAAGGTTACCTAGGGGGCTTCCATGGCTGAGAAGGAGTTGCAACCCAGTCTCCTAGATTCCTAGTCCAACGGTCAAATGCTGAACCTATCATATGCAAAGCTGGATTAGACTCTGAGGAGAAGGTGTGAACACTGAAGGAAGGAAGATGCACAATCTAAAATATGCAGATGACACCATACTACTAGCAGAAAGACCAGTGGATGAATAGACTCAGTCTTCTAACTCTTCCTGGAAGCCAAGATGATTGAGCTGAGCTGGACACATCATGAGAAAAAATGACTCGTTAGAAAAGACAATGATAAGGTAGGTAGAAGGCAGTAGGAAAAGAAGAAGACTGCATCACAGGTGGATAGACTCAACCAAGGCAACCACAGCATTGAGTCTGCAAGACCTAAGGAGGGCTTTTGCTGATAAGGGAGCTAGGAAGTCTTTCACTCATAGGTTCACCATATGTCAAAATTGACTTGACAGCAGGTAACAACAAAAAATCTGCCTTGAGATCCAATTTTGGGAGAAAGGCAGGATATAAATCATCATCATCATCATCATCATTATCACCATCACCACAGTTTGGGTCTAGATTACTTGAAGAGCTGTATCTCCCTATATGAACCCAGCAGAACATTAAAATCAGCTGGAGAGGCCCTTCTTTCTGTCCCCCTGCCTTTTCAGGCTCATTTGGTGGAAACAGAGGAGAGGACCCTCTTGGTGGCTGCTCCCAGACTTTGGAACTCCCTCCCCAGACAGGCTAGGATGGCCCCATCTTTACTCTCCTTCAGGCTGCAGGTTAAAACATTTTTATGCCACCAGGCCTTTCTTGACAAATGAAGGTTGGACTGCTTGTACTCCTGTTTTTAAGATCTATTTTAATTTTTATGGAGTTTTTAAAATGTTTTATCATTTATGTGGAATTTCAACTATATAAGTGGTTTAATCTCTTTTTAATTCATATTTATTGTACTATGTTTTAAAGCTATTGCTGTTTTACATGTTGTGAGCCACCTTGCGTCCTGCCATAGGGAGAAAGGTGGGATATAAATAAAATCATCATCATCATCATTCCTTTTGAATATCAGTGGGATGGTGTTCCATATGTACATTTCAGTTCAGCAAGGTGGGTTGGAGCCAGTTGTAGGTGCATGCAAAAATGTCTTGGCAGAAGTGGACTTCCCCAACTACTCTCACACCAGCTCCCCCAGACCCCCCCCCCACAAAGCAATATACAGGCTTGTGAGGTCCTGCTGAATGAGGCAGGGTATGAGGTAGGCAGAACTTGGAAAAGTTACTTTTTGAACTTCGACTCCCAGAATCTTACAGCATACACAGCCAAAGGGTTAATTTTCAGAGTTCTTGGGGTAGAGGTATGGTGTTTTATAGGGTAGAGTATGGGGCAGGGGATCCCTTAAAATCAGATGGAGACCCTTTCCATAAAAGCAAGTAAATGTAAGGCACATCAGTAAAAGAAAGAAAGAAAGAAAGAAAGAAAGAAAGAAAGAAAGAAACTTGAAAGCTATCTTATATCCTTGTTTTCAAGTTATTTTATTTCTTTTTTTACTGATGTGCCTTACATTTACATTTACAATATATGAAATCAGCACTCATTAAAATGTATTAAAATGTATTATAATTGCTGGTACCCTGTTGGGGCATACACAAGAGTATGTTAACCCTATACCTGCCTATGTCTATTTTTGGCCACTTCAGAGATTGGTATTCCCTTACACCCTCCACAGTGACTAGAATCACTTTGGAGCCACTGAAACAGTCCACTTATGGCCATTCTTGCAGGGAAGGAGGAGATCGCAGAAGCACCTGGCTACATCCCTATAGCCAAATGCAAAATGATTACCTCTGTTGAGACCTCCAGAGCACACCTGGAGACTTTAGCAGATTACATAATCACTTCACATCAGGCTACAAGGACATGCCATTACCCGAATTGCTTGGAGTCTGTGGGTACCCTTCTAATGTCCTAATATTAAATTGGGGAATTTAATTAACTCAACTTGGCCTGAGAGAGGCCGGGGAATGGTGGGAACTTTTAAACTATGTATACTGGTAGTAACGGGGGAGACTTTAAGCTAAAACATACAATTAAATGATCTTTATTGGAGATTAATATCAACAGCAGTCACACAAACACTCAGGCTTCAAACATTCACATGAGGCTATCAAAGATAGTTGGAAGTGCTTGGATAGAGGAATAAAGTAAGGGGATGCTGGGTTATACTATGCCGATCCTGCAGAGGTGAGATCGTGAAGTACACCAACAGCAAGGAGGTCTGGGAGATGAGGTGGCTACACAGTCTGATGTGAAGTCGAGAGGAAGATGAACTGTGTGCCAGGCTACAAGACTGGTCTGGAGTCAGTAGGAAGGGATCTGTGCACACTTGGGTGGTGTTTTAGGGTGATATTTATATGAATAATTCCTCTGAAGGGATGGGGTTTTGAGTGGAATACAATGTTTCTTGGAGATTCCCAGGGCTAAACAATGGGTGCTCCAGAAGAGTTAATGATTGATAATGGGTGCTGCATTTGGAATTGAATAGGAACAGGCAAGGTCTTTTGTTGGAATGGGGCGAGGGAAGGAAGGACCTGTTTTTTAGGCCTCTGCTATCACTGGTGACCTGAACTTCCTGACAGTAAGAGCTGTTCGGCAGTGGAATGGACAGCCTCGTAGTGTGGTGGAGTCTCCTTCTTTGGAGGTTTTTAAACAGAGGCTGGATGGTAATCTGTCAAGAATGATTTGATTGTGTATACCTGCATGAAAGGGGGCTGGACTGGATGGCCCTTGTGGTCTCTTCCAACTCTTTGGTTCTCTGAATGGGTCTACTATAACTATTGTTGGGACTTACAATAGGATTCAGACTATTATGCTTTAATATAACATTGTTATTGTTATTTGGGGTTATTCGAGGAGAACAAAGCCTGTTTTACAATTTCTGATATTTTGGTGAAAATCTTCCCCAGTTCTCAATACCGTATATTCCGGCATATAAGACGACTGGGCGTATAAGACGACCCACCCCAATGTTTAAGTTAAAATATAGAGTTTGGGATATACTCACTGTATAAGCCTACCCCCACCACCCGCCCTCCCTGAAGCCCCATCTCAGACTTGGGAAGAATGGGAGCTGGCTAGGAAGCGGGGTGGGGGAAGCTTCCTAGCCAGCTCCCATCCTTCCCAGTCAGACTCAGGAAGGATGGGAGCTGGGAGGGCTGGCTGGCTGGCTGGTTGGCTGGCTGGCTGGTGGGGGGGAAGCTTCTTAGCCAGCTCTCATCCTTCTCCAGTTCAAGATGGGGTTGCGAGCCCCATCTTGGACTCAGGAAGGATGGGAGCTGGCTAGGAAGCTTCCTAGCCACCTCAGAGGTTTGGCTGGCTGGCTGGGGAGAGCATTGTCAGCCAAACCTCTGCGCATTCACAAAGGCTCCAAGACCTTGTGAAAGCGCAGAGGTTTGGCTGACAACACTCTCCCCACCCAGCCAGCCAAACCTCCAAGTTTCTCCTGGCAAAGCTTTGGCGTTGCCAGCCAAACCTCTGCGCTTTTACAAAGGCTTCTCGTGAGGAGCCCTTGTGAAAGTGCAAAGGTTTGGCTGCAACGGTCTCCCCACCCAGCCAGCCAAACCTCTGAGTTCCCCCTGCATTACCTATGTGTTTTAGCTTTGTAGCATATCCAGAATGCAGTGGTACTCTTTTATTTATTTTCCTGTCCCTGCATCCATTAAGCATCTGGTTTGCTTAAAGTTTTCCACAGCATCTCTTTCTCAGTACTGTAGGGGTTGTCTAAGGTTGCATTTACACAGCAGATTTTATTGCAACAAATTGCCCTTTAGTGCTTTTTTGCAGCAGTGCTGGCCAGTTTACATGATGTATGGGGGATTCTGTTGCTGTGTGATTAAAAAAAAAAAGCCTCATGGAATTTGTTGGGAGTCCTACCTGTCTAAATGGGGTCATGCACCAATCCACTGTCTTCAGAAGGAGGGGGGCCCCAAACAGCAAAAACAACGCAGGAAAAGCCTTTGTGGCTTTTCCTGTAGTAAAAACAGCAAGGGCGTGCACATTCCTGCTTGTTAGGACAAGCAAAGGACAAGCGATTTGAAGGGAAGTGCAAAGTTGATTGGCCAGGCAAGAGCAGGGGTGCAGCTTGCTAAAAGGCACTCACTGCCGCTATGATGGATTTTCACCTTAACGAGTGAGTGCTAAGGTGATAAAACACGGTGGTGGTGTTTTTTTGTTGTTGTTGTTGTTTTGTTTTTTGTTTTTTTGCTTTCCTGTAAAATTGGAAAATCACTATATCACTCCAGCGCACCTTGGATGACTTTTAAAAAAAATCAGCGATGGCGAAGAACTAACGTGAGTAAATCACTTTGTGGCTGCCATCTGGAATGTAGGCCTATAGAGGCTTCTGATGCCCAAAACACCATTAAGACATGCTGCTGCTGCTGCTGCTGCTGCTGCGAAATGCCATTACTACGAGGTACTCCATTCCCCCCCCCTCGCCCATACTCTCTCCTCAAGACTGGCATTCAATAAGCAGAGGTAAGTAGGCATGGGCAGTTTAATTGGCCACTTTCTTTATACTGTACTGGGTGTGTTTTGCTTTATTGGACAACATGGGGCAACATGGGGGCTGCAACAAAATTAAGAAAGAAACATACCATTGTTTGATGAAATTGCTATTTGCTTTGCTTTGCTTGCTTTCTCTTTAAACCAGTTTGGAAACAATGACACCATTTCACTGTTTCACTTTATACATTCTGAAGCAGCCCTTCCATCCGCAACTGTGTCCTCTGATGCTTTTGAAGAATGAACCCCTGTGAAGTCCTTGAAGGCTGGGTTGGGTTGTTGTTGTTGTTGTTTCATGTATTGTAAATCATTTAAAGAAGGCCTCCCTTGCCTCTGTACACTTCAAAGCCATGAGGAAGAATAACCCATAGAGCAGCCTTACCCATTCCTTTGTAGTCTCTGAAAAATCATTGGCCTTTCTGATTACAGAAATGGGATGGGATGGGATTCCATTAGGAGAGGTCATTTGTATTCTAGGGGCCATTTTAGAAGAGAAGGGAACTTTCCTAGAAGCAACATCTTCCAGGAAAGCAAAAAGAATAACTGCAACATCTTTTGAAATGGAAACAAATCCCCGTGGGATATAAATACTAAGTGTTATACCCTCAATGGGGACATAAATACAAAGTATCTAAAAAAATGTTAGGATGAAAACTTCCTCATATTTTTGTATTGGAATAGCATGAAGTTAGGAGTTGGAGATGGCCCTCCGCTTGACTCTTGAGCTGAAACAAATTATTCATGCCAATTTAAAATTCAGGCAAATGTATCAGAAATCTAATTCAATTTTTTTGAATTTGCAGTGGATAGACAGACATACTGGGACTTGCAGGGTTAAAATCCCTGAGCTTTCTAATTAAGAGGGGGTGATGACTAGGTCATCTGAGGTTTTAAACTGTTAAAATTTATTTTAATTGGACACTACTTGAGATCCTCGAACATGGGACAGGATATAAATATTTTAATAAATATAACATATATAAATTAGCCATCCCCCTTCATGCTTTCTTTGTTCCCATTGAATCTAGTGGCAATCTTCATAGGAGCTTTGGAAAAGGAATGGATTTTTCTAGCAACAGTATATCTTTTGTAAACTATTCCTTTGTAATGCAATATTATTTTAGGTCGGCTCAGTTTTGAATTGACAATTAAGGCCAATTAGCTTTACAGAAGACTTCCCCCTGGATAACATGTTGTAGTGGATTGAGCAATGAACTACAATTCTGGAGACCAAGGATTCAAATTCCACTCTGCCATGGAAATCCTTGGACAAGTCACATTCTCTCAGCCACAGAGAAAGGCAAAAGCAAACCCACTCAGAACAAAACTTGCCAAGAAAACCCCATAATAGATTTGCTTAGGGTCACCATAAGTTGGAAACATCTTAAAGATACATGATGACGACAACAACAACAAAAACAACAACAACACATATGTCTAGTGCAAAAGTAGTGCTTTCTGCAACCGGACTTGTTTATCTCGGATTGGCCTTTTTAGTCATCAGCGCGCTTGCAGAAAGCATGGGATGAGTCCTTCCTGAATCTTCATTTGCGAAGAAAAGCCAGAGAGAGAGAGAGAGAATTTCTGTAAGTCACACTTTCTCAACCTCAGAGGATGGCAAAGGCAAACACTCACTGAACACATCTTGCCAAGAAAACTCCTTGATGGGTTTGCCTTAGTGTCACCATAAGTCAGAAACTACTGGAAAGCACACAACATCAAAAACAAAATGTGTTAAGTGTCACAAACAGCCTAGAGGAATGAGACAACTTTCTTTGGAAGAGATGTCAATACCTCCCTGTACAACATTGAGTAGGACTGTTGGCAACCAATCATCAACTCCTCAACACTACAGATAACTTACAGTGGGTCCTTGGTATCTTTTGGGGTTTGGTTCCAGGACCCCCAGTGGATACCAAATCTGTGGATGCTCAAGTCCCATTATATACACTGGCATAGTAAAATGGTGTCCCTTATATAAAATGGCAAAATCAAGATTTGCTTCTTGGAATATTTAAAAAATATTTTCACTCTGTAGATGGTGGAATCCATGGATGCAGAGGGCTAACTGTACTACTAAGTGTCTTCTGGACAGATCTTCCTATTTAGTTACTTTGGGAACCTTGGGACTACAATGACAACTGACTACTTTTTAAGAGTAACTCATACTCTCCAATTTCACACATGAAATTCAAGACATATGTGGCCAAGCAACATCAGAGTGTGGTCAAGATGGCAAAAGTTATTAGTGGCAAGAACACACAAGCTAGGAAAGACTTCAGCACTTTGCTTTTGCCTGAATCTACAGGAAGGCTACAATTCTGCCCTGTTTTGTTCTCTTCCCACTCTGCATTAAGTGAATGTGAACTACTATTGCAACTGGAACTCAGTGTGCAGCAATTGAAGTAAGGCTAGGATGAAGGGAGAGGAGAGAGAAACTGGAACATTATAAAAGCATTTGCAAAAGTGGAATGACAGATTATTATTTGGGACTGCCCTGCCAAATCAGGACAGCTGAAGGGCATACTAACTTTCTAAATTCTGCCTAGTACACTAGTCTGGTATTATCAACCACAGTGAAGGACACTGTTCCATCACCAGCACTGAAGTGTAATTCAAATGACAATCCACTTCTTGTATTGGCATAAGGGGGTGGGTGCCTCAGGCAGCAAAATGTCTCATACTGGCCCTGATCCAACTTTTCAACAGTTATCAGCAGATATAAAATGTGAAGCCACATCCTGGAATATAATTGTATTTTCAACCCCCTGCACGACCTTGGATTTAGGTAATTGTAGCAAGAAAAAAGTGTCTCAGATTGCTGATGGGCCTATAATTAACAACGCAATTTTACTGCTTGTTTGTCTGGTTTTGCAAATGGCAGGATTGGGGAAAGGGGGGAAGGGGTTGAGCTGCAAAAGCTGTAATTATGCCTCACTATAAATTGTACATTAGATAATATTCTGTTTCTTGTGCATATGACTGACTGTAATGCTTAACATTTCTAGGAGAATAATAAAGGGAAGTCAAGAAGGTACAGAAACAATACATAGTCCCACAGTCTTTCCAAACTCTTCCTTTAGCTGTCTGTGTAAACATGCCAAGTTGCTATAGTAACTGCCACATCAGGACTTTTTTTTTTTACAGTACTTCTGAGATTCAGAACATTTTCTTTGCCAAAAAATGAATGTGACGGTGAGACATTAGCCTTTTGTATAATTTTAAGAATATGATGGTCTTTTGAAAACATATTCACTTAAAATGAGCCACAAGTGGTCTGGCAGAATCTGACCAGAGTTTGGAAATTATTATTTTTTTAATTGGTCATAGTTACGGACCCTTTTGTGCTCCACTCCACCCCAGACTGCAAAACTGCTGCCTGGTAAGTTGGGCAGCCAGTTTACATGTGAGTCTTCTCATCCATCAGAAGAGGCAATCCAATGAAATTTATACACACAAGGATTAACAATAGTACTGGCCATAAAGAAACACTCTCCCTGAATCAGGGTCTATTTTCTCTCTCTCTTTTTTTTAATGCTAAATTCATATTTGAAATGAACTCTAATAGCTTGAATTCACTGTCATCAGAGTTTATAGGCCTCTTTCAACTGATGTAAATGTGCAAACTGTCTGAAACTTGCAGATGACACAAAATTATTCATCATAGGTCAGGCTAAAGCAGATTATGAAGAAGCCCAATTAAAAAAATACAAAATGAACAATGAAATTACAATAGAGATAATGGGCAATGTGATAATATTAAGATGGTAATACTGGGAATGAATCTCAAATACATTTATGAGAGTGTTGTGTCTACAGGAAGAGATCTTGGAATCACAATGGAAACTTACCAATAATCATTAAAGTCATATCTTACAACCATCGAAAGGCCTGCAGAGAATAACAGCAACTATTAGGCAGAAAATAAATATTCAAAATATCTACATGTATATGTAGATGAGGCAGATTTGACAAAACATTTAAAGTTCTCATATTGTTTCTATTCTTGAGCCCCCATTGCGATACACTGGAGTTATGAAATATTTTTCCCTCATTAATTATTGTATTGAGCTTCTTTCTCTTATCTTAGAGAATTAGGAAGATTTCACAAAAGTGAAACCATGGGTAGTGTAATCTTCTTCCCTAATTTACTATTGTCTTTGAATGGTTCTTAATTTGATTCATTCAGAAAGTGTAAATGATTGGTCTCTTTGAACATAATAACCAGTAAAAATGCAAAGGCATTCAGCACAGAACAGCTATTCCCAGTCATCAGTCACCATAAACTGAAGTCAATTTGATGGCAAATAACACCAACAAAGAACACACCATAAGCACCAGGCAATATAAACTGACACCATGATTATACAGCAAAGCTTGGAAAAGTAAGCATTTTTTTAAAAAAAAAAATACAACTCCAAAATGCTCCAGCCAGCACAGCCAATCCAAAAAAGATAAGTTTTCCAAATTCTGCTGTGCAAGTGGAAGACTCTGGACTTTTTAAAATGGGTGGAAATAACCCCGAGGAGATTGAGAGAAGAACGGTGCTGTCACGCTTACAGTGCTCGGTTTCAGATGGCGCCGTCCTCCTCCTTACCTTCCCCTGTGCTGCAAGCACCACTTTTTAGTGACGGGGGGGGGCTTTCCGTCAATAAAACCGGCGCATTTCTTGTGCCCACAGCACAGAGGAAGCATGGGGGAAGGTCGGGAGGAGGATGGCGTTGTCTGAAACCTAGCGCTGTAAGCAGAGCACCGTTCTTCCCCCAACCTCCTCAGGTTCCCCCCCCCCATTTGAAAAAGTCCTTGGTCTTACATCAACAGGAGTGAGTCCCAGTAGCTCTCAATGAATTTATGTTGGAAAGTACTGCAAAGGAGAATAGATACAATAGTGTCAGGGACAGGGTATTCCTAGTATAGTGCTGACCCAAGATATTTAGCTCCTGAAATAAAGCCAAAATCTGGTTTATGGCAACCCTATCATACAGTTTTCTTGGCAAGATTTGTTCAGAGGAGGTTTGCCATTGACTTTCACTAAGGTTAATAAAGTTTGACACATTCCCCCTATCGACTGAAGTGTGTTTATGTGTGTGCATAACTGTATACATTTTCATCCAGTCACCTTTTTAACATGTATGCAGTTTTGTTTATTTTTTTATTTCTCCAAAAGTCTATCCAAGACTCACAAATGTGTTAATTTCCAAGATAAGGTGTGCTTTTTTTTCTCATAAGTCTTCGGAAGTACAAAAGTGCTGCTTTTGATGAGAATAATGCCTCCAGAGAAATATCTCCTTCCATAGCACTGCCAATGGTGTACCATGGAACTCTATCATCCATCAGATATCTACTTGATTTATCTTTCTCCCTGTGCAAGATTCAAGGAAGCCTACGTATTTAAAAAACAGGGTACAGTTAACACATTATTTATACTACACTTTAAGAATGATATAGCAGCCCAATTAAAAAAAGCAGAAGATTAAAACAATATAAAAACATAGATCATTTTTTTTAAAAAAAGATAACAAACATAACTCTCACCACAAACCCTTTGTGTTACATAGATTTTCAGCCAAAGGCCTGCCTATATAAGAAGGTCTTAGCCTACTTGTGGAAGGAAGTCATGAAAAGAAATTCTGCCAAAATGGCTACGTGGAGCCTTTCAATAGCTATACTTATTACTGCGTCCAGTTCTCGGCACCACAATTCAAAAAGGATATTGACAAATTGGAGCGTGTCCAGAGGAGGGCAACTAAAATGGTGAAAGGTCTGGAAACCATGCCTTATGAGGAAAGACTTAGGGAGCTGGGTATGTTTAGCCTGGAAAAAAGACGGTTAAGGGTGATATGATAGACCTGTTTACGTATTTGAAGGGGTGTCACATTGAGGATGGAGGAAGCTTGTTTTCTGCTGCTCCAGAGACTAGAACAGGGAACAATGGATGCAAACTCCAGGAACAGAGATTCCACCTCAACATTAGGAGGAACTTTCTGACAGTAAGAGCTGTTTGGCAGTGGAACACACTCCCTCGGAAGCGTGGTGGAGTCTCCTTCCTTGGAGGTCTTTAAACAGAGGCTGGATGGCCATCTGTCAGGGATGCTTTGATCGTGATTCCTGCGTGGCAGGGGACTGGACTGGATGGCCCTCATGGTCTCTTCCAACTCTACAATTCTATGATTCTATGAAAGGAGAGAGAGGGCCAACCAAACCTCCAACCAAAATCTGACATTTTGCTGATGAGAACAGGTGCACTTGTGGCCAAGCAATATCAGAGCATGGTCAAAATGGAGAACATTATCAATGAGGAGAAACTGACAAATTAAGAGAGGCTGCAGCAGTTTGATTTTGCCTGAACCTACTGGGAAGGGCAGAATTCTGCCCTCTTCTGCCCTTTCTCCCTGGTGAGTACTTTTGCACTTTGAACTCAGTTTTCAGCAATTGAAATATACCAAGGAAAAGGGGATAAGTGGGATGAGAGAAACTGGGATACCTTAACAACAGCTGAAAATGTGGGATGGCAGAGGATTAATCAGGACAAAAATGGCAAAGTTGAGACAGTTGAAGAGTATGGTCCCTGAACTAGGTTACTCTCAATGCATCTTTTAAATGAGCCTTAGGGAATGGGTTACATAGTATATAGGTCAACTACCACATGTTCAGAAGCCTCCAGGTAACTGTAGCAGTGATATCAGAACAGATAACTACAGATTATTCTAGAGAGCGACAGTCACTCAGAGGCCTCTGAAGGCAGGCTGTCTGGATGACTTTTTAATAGAGTGCTGTTTGTAGCAGGCCTATAACCCTTTTACCATTAAGGTTTTTAAACACACCATATCAGTTTTATCCAGAAGTTTCAATCCAAATTGATACACACAGCATTGGTAAACAACTGGATTTCTATATCTCTTTCACAACAGGTAGAATAAATATAGTCCAGATTGTCATCTAAATAGCTTGGGCCATACACAGTGCTTAATGCATTTGGTTCCATGAGATGCCATTAACCCTCTTATTCTACCAAGAAGTAGAAGTGATTCCCACTGATGCAATTGCTATGTTTTTGTCTGCCTTACTCTCCGTGGCTGAGCAATACATGCGGAACACAGATTCTCACTAGGGGGTAGAATTCAAAGACATAGGACTTTATCAGACCACCCCCCTAAAACCCATTCTTTTGCCAGCATAACTTTGCCATTTTATTGCTGACAAAAGAACACTCCATGCCACACTTACCTGTAATCCCGGCAAAAGACTTTCCAGCAATGAATGAGGAGTGAACATGGCTCCGTTCACTCCCTCATTTGAAATCCTGCAGATTCTCATAAGAATACCTAGCATGGGAAATTAAAAAATAAAAACAAAAAGAGCACTCAAAAAGTAAAAGAAAGCACAGAAATACACTTAAAAAAAACTTACAAGTAAACTGAGGAGGGTTATAAATGTGTGTCACCTACCTGGATGTCGGGATCTCACCCTGAGGTGTTCCCACCAGACCGGCCATTGATGCTGCATTCATGTGAGCACAATAGCACAAAGTTTCAAATGGCAGCAATGCCAGCACAAAAGCACCACGGGGATCAATTGATGGCTTGAGCCGTTAATAAAAAAGTACTTTTTAAACTGGATATGATTGCGAAAGGGCTCACGTACCAGATGATATTGCCCTTTCGCGATCATATCCAGTTAAAAAAGTACTTTTTTTGTTCATGGCTCAAGCCATCAATTAAGCTCTGTGGTGCTTTTGATCCTTATGAGGCCTTATTTGCCTTATCTGATAAAGTCCATAGCCATGTTAGTCTGGAATATCAGTATGCAAAGGGATCTTGTAGCATCTTTGAGACTAACTGAGAAAGAAGTTGGTAGCATAAGCTTAAGTCTACGAAAGCTTATGCTACCAACATCTTTCTCTTAGTCTCAAATGTGCTCCCTTTGCATATAGAATCCTTTTGTATACAGAATCTCACTTATTTCAAGACCAGTTCTGCAAAAGTGATACAAAAAAGACTGAAAAATGGACCTCAAACACAGCAAATAAACACAGATGTTCTGACCTAGGTTTTATTCTACGCAGCTAGAAACAAATGAACTTTCCCCAGCTCAGTCCATTTTATTCGTCTAAGACTTTTACGAATACACAGGCACACACACATACACAAAGAGGGACAGGCAGGCAGGCAGGCAGGCAGACAGACAGACACACCCTACCAGAAGGAAACCAGATCAGATCATTTTCCAGGTAAATCCAAATCTTGGGAAATGGCCTTTCCCTGTCACTCTTTGAGTTTCTCTGAACATAATCCCACATGAGTGCCTCATTCCTGAAAGCAGCCTATGGTCTCATCTACACAAACCAGGATACACAAGCTCAGTGGTGGACCTAGGAGGTTTTCACACAGAGAAAGTAACCCCCAGGGAGATTGGGAGAGAAACAGGGCTGTTCCGGCTTCAGTGCTCCATTTCTTACACCTCCTTCCTTCTCCCAATCTCCCGTCATCCTCCCTCCATCCTGCTTCCATTTCCCTCCTGCTATGTTCCGCAATTTTTTACTAACAAAGAACTTTTGTTAGTAAAAAATAGCAGGAGGAAATGGAAGCAGGATAGAGGGAGGATGATGGGAGATTGGGAGGAAGGGGGTGTGCGAAATGGAGCGCTGCAACCAGAACAGCCTCGTTTCTCTCCCAATCTCCCCAGGGGTTACTTTCCCCATGTGAAAATCTCCCTACTGTGTATGACACCTGATGTGGATGATTTTTTAGCACCCCCTTCTCTCTATGACAAAATTATGTTCACCCATACTCATTGCTGTGGTCCACCTGCCATCAGTAAAACCCTTCCCTGCTGCTACCACACTTACTTCAGATGTGGAAAAGCAGGCCATCATATGCCTTCCAGTCAGATCTCATTTGAAGTCTCACACAACTGAAACTCCCACATGACATGTCACGAGATCGGACAGGCAGGCAAAGTTAACAGCCATTGTTGCCAAAGACTTCTGGTGCACTGTGGTGGTTCCTTTCTGTCCCCTGGGCCAGGGGAGAGAGAAGAATTACTCCTGTGCGGTGGTTTGCCTGCCAACAAGGGGTGACCAGTACAGTGAGTAACCAGTACAGAGAGTGAAGTGAGCATGGCGGGGAGGTGTGTCGCAATGGTGGCGGTTGCTTTCCCTCCCTGGTCCAACTATATCTGGAGGGCTACATGACTTCCACCCCTGCCCAAGGACAAGGAATGGGCCTAGCTTCTACCCTCCAACTGTCCCCATTTGGCAGGGACAGCCTCTATCACCCCACTTTTTGAGCTGCTTTTAAAACATCTCAGTTTTTCTCTGCTCCTCCCACTCCACCCCCTTTGTCCTCAGCTTAATTCAATTGCTGTGAACTGTGTTCAAAGTATAACAATAGTTTGTATTTAATTAACTCAGTGGAGAAGGTAGGAGAGGGTGGAATTTTTCCCCTTCCCAGTTGACACAGGCAAAACAAACTGCTGTAGACATTCCTAGATAATTACAAAAACTTACAAAAAGTCTAAAACAAGGGAAAAAAACAATACAGTTGTCCCTTCATATTTGCCGGGGTTTGGTTCCAGGACCTCCCCACCCCCCCACCCCTGTGGATACCAAAATCCATGAATATTCAAGTCCCGCTATATGCAATGGCATAGTAAAATGGCGTCTCTTATATAAGATGGCAAAATCAAGGTTTGCTTTTTGGATTATTATTTTTTAAGAATACAGTATTTTCAAACCATGAATACTTAAATCAGTGGATACCAAATCCTTGAATACGGAGGGATGACTGTATTGATAAGTTAAAACATAAACCAGTCAAAATGCCATTAATTTTTTTAAAAGTGTAAAATCATTTAAATATATCACAATAATATTAAAAATGCAGCACCACTCCCCATAAAAATGACTCCTTCCAACCATTAATCATTAAATGCTGATCTGAACAGAAATGCCTTTGCCTGCTAGCAAAAGTAGAGCAGAGAGGGAGGAAAGGAATTCCATAGCTTCAGTGGTGTAGCTAGAGCTATTGCCGGCCTGGGCGGTCCCTGAGTTTGCCGCCCCCTCAATATATAGCAGAAATAGTACACAAATTCAAAATAATGTATAGGGGAATTAATTAATTAATTAATTAAGGAAAAACAGGGATAAATAAATCCCTTTTAAAATGTTAGTTTCTGTAGTCTACACGCCTAAAATACTGTGATATTCTAACTCACCACAGAAAAACAAAGAACGATGTAAAAAAATCACAAAGATATTACATGCACTTAAGGAGATCAAATTATAACAATCTAAGGCTTAGCTACCACTCATCAGACTGGTGGGGATTTTCGCAGCGGTTCCCTGATTTCTTTAAATACCACAAATGCACAGCAGCATGAAAGATTTGTTTAAATCATTGAAAAATAAAATTGTGTCTCACATGAAAAGTGCCTCCCCCCAAAAAGTGCCACCCAGAGTAGCATTTAGCAAGCATTTTAGCATTTATATTTCTATACTTCTTATCAGTGCAAAGCACTCCCTTAGCGGTTTACATTGTGTTAGCTAATTGCCCACAACAAGCTGGGTACTCATTTTATTGACCTACAGAAAGATGGAAGGTTGAGTCAGCCCTGGAGTCCTGTAGGATCGAACTCACAACGTTGTGGCTGCAGTACCAGCACTTAACCACTGCACCACCAGGGTAGACCTCCCCCTCCAACCCCCTTCCCCCAGCTATGCCACTGCCCAGCTTGGAAGCAGCCACCCAGAAGACTTTCTCCTATGTTCTTAGCAGATGGGACTGTAAAAGTGATAGATTTGAGAGAAACCCTCCCCAAAGGGTCTTAAAGACTGACAGTTTCCTATAGGGAGATACGATCCTGTTTCTCTTCAGTGCCTCACTTTAGCCTAATGGAATCACTATTGCCAGACAACAGTTGATGGAAGGAGGAGCCTGATGTAGTGGGCCTTTCAGCAGAAGTGATGGGGAACCTACTTCCATTCTCTTCCTTTCTGCATCTTGATGGAATGCCCTTCTGAAAAGGTCTCTGTTTTCCCAGCTTCTCTTCTGTTGAGACAGTGCTCCTGCTGATCTCCCTTTCCTTGTCCCCAGGATAGCTACTTAGACTCTACTGGCCCACTGAGAAATTGGACATTATTGTGGAATTGCATCATCCATTGAATCCAGTTGAATGGATTCTTAGATGGCAGAACTTCTCTTGGAAAAGTTGTGGCAGCAGAAAAGACTTGGAAAGAGGTAAGGTTTGGAAAGCTGAACTCATGAGATTGCCCTAATAACAGTATTACAATCAATTACATACAATCCTCCCAGCGCACTCCGGTCCTCTGGGAGGAATTTGCTTCAGCCACAAAAATCTAGACTGTCTGCAAGAGGGCCTTTTCAGTAATCACCCCCAAATTGTGGAATGGCCTGCCGAATGAGATCCATCAGATGACGAGCCTGAGTAGCTTTAAAAAAGCATTAAAGATGGATCTCTTTCAGCAGGCCTTTCCTAATTAGATCCCAGCCTCGGGAGCTCCTGGCCTCTTTTTTTTTTTTTTAGTCTGCTGGCTATTTATTATTTTTTTAAAATGTGATTTTAGATTAGTTGTTTTTAATTTATATTGGTTTAATATTTTTTTATGGGGGAGGGTGGGGGTGGGTGGTGTTTAGGGATTTTAATCTTTTTATTGTATTTTAATTTTTGTAAGCCACCCCTATTGTTTTTAACAGAGGGGCGGGGTATAAATTATTATTATTATTATTATTATTATTAGTCCATACCACCCTCATCTTCTCCTATCAAAAATTATCTGGTGACAGGATTAACAGTAATGGGGAGGACTGGCAATGGAATCTAGATAAGCAACTGCCTTACATGAGTGTTGTTGAGGGCATCAGAAAACATGGGAAATTTTATTTCTGTGATTCCTAGATCCTAACTGACTAGGATGCTAGGAATCACAGAAACTACATTTCCCATTGCTCCCAATGCTTGTGGCATTGATAATGAGCATCCTTTTTCTGTTGCTGCTCCCACCAGATAAGTTTTGGGGAAAGGAAAGTATACATCTCAGCAGCTTCCAGTCCCCATCCTTAGTGATAGTATCAGAAGCATCACAGTGCCACCATTCTGAATGGCTTGGTGAAGAGAGATGTCATTTTGTTCATCATGGTAACAGTAGTTTTTTCCTCTCCCCCCACCCCGCCACCCTCCACTAGCCCATTCTTAATTCTCATCCACCATTATGAACAGTTTCTCTAAATGGGTGCTATGTCAAAGGCTCTTGAAGGCTGTCTTTTCAGAATTCACTTCCAATCCTTCCTATTCAGGAAGGAAGGCTGATGAGAAAAGTTCTGCTCTGCCCAGTTTCTCCTTTTGTCCTTCTCCTTCTGTCCTCTTCCTGATTCATCAGAGTGACTTCTAAAGAACTAAAAGCAATGCAGGGTGTCAAGCAGTGGGACGCCATCCATTTTCCTGATCAGGCTGTCTGCTGAGCCCAAGTGATTTGAAAACACAGTCAACATTTGAGAGCAGTGAAAACACAGTGGGAGGATGCCATTCTGTGGCAATCACCCTGAAGCTGGTCTGGAACACTCAGTTAAATTACCGCCATTGAAGAAGAAGTACCCTCTGAGCAGCTCAGATCTTTTTATCCCCCAGGTAGTCTCCTATTGTCTCATGCACTGCAGGAATGATGGCACAGAGCCCTGTAATTGGTTCACACAGGCCACGGTCCTTATTGATTTTCCTTTTTTGACAGGTGTGCCAAACACAAAAAGTCTACAAAAAGTCGATGCCATGGTTGCTGAGGGAGGTGGAATCCTTAATGCGGCACAGAAATTGGGCTTTCCTCTGAGATCTGAAGCTTTCATGGCCTTGTTGTGAGGAATGGTCGTTTTAGCTTTCGGTATTGTAGAGAACAGTCAATAATGTTAAGCAGGGAGAGGGAAAGGCAGCTGCTCAGCTATGAAGCTGATTTGCCAGCCCTGGGCAAAAGTCACTGACTGTCTCCCAACCAAACCTACTCATGAGGCTGTTATGAAACTAACACATCACCCAGAGATCCAAACCAGACATGACTCAAAACATATCAGTTGGGATCACCATGAGGGCAGAGCTTAGCAAAGATAACTTTTTGGATTATAGCTCCCTGAATCCCCACACTGACATGAGGGGACAAGAATGGCTGGGGATTTTAGTAGTTGTGGTCCCAAAAAGAGAGCCAGTGTGGTGTAGTGGTTTGAGTGTGGGACTAGGGCACTGGGAGATCAGGGTTCAAATCCCTGCACAGCCAAGGAAACCTACTGGGTTGCCTTGGGGAAGTCACACACTCTCAGCTTCAGAACAAGGCAAAGGCATAACCCCTCTGAACAAATCTTGCCAAGAGAACCCCGGTGATCGATTTGCCTTAGGATCATCACCATGATCGGTTTGCCTTAGGATCATCACCATTAGTCAGAAATGACCTGAAGGCATACACAACAACAACAAAGTCCCAAAAAGTAACTTTTGCAAACTCTGTACTAAGTTGTTTCTTTCCCCCTTTAAGACATGAGGTAGAATAGGAATTTCATCAGGGCCACTTTACATGGAGAGGTTTAAACCTTACTTCCCTCTCCCCTAGACCTGATGAAAATCTTTTCCCATATCATTTATTATCCCTAGGGTAACAAAGCTGCTGTTGACTCTCTGTTTCATGTTATTCAAATTTGTGGGGCACAGATGTAAACTCCTTACAGTCTACCCTTATGCAGACTGTTAAAATGATTATATGTTCTCCAAAGTTTCCTAGGAGCTCACTCAGAAGTAACCAGGCATATGAATATAATTCATATTCTTAGGAGTAACTGTTTTATTGTAACATGACACTAGATTGGCCAAATACTGATTTATTAAACATATGGAGTAGATTAAGACAAAACATTGATTAACAAATATATGGTGCACTGAAGGATAAAACAAGTTAACATGATGAAAACCAGTAAACACACACCTAGTCCGCTGCCACTCTGCAGAATAATGCAGTTTGAAACCACTTTAATGATCATGGCTCCATCCTATGGAATCCTGGGATTTGTAGGTTGTCTTGGCAACAGAACTCTCTGACAGAGAAGGCTAAATACCTCACAAAATGGCAAATCCCAGAATTCCATAGCATTGATCCATGGTAGTTAAAGTGATATCAAACTGCATTATTTTTGTAGTGTGGTAGTAGCCTCACTCACCCAGTCATTCTGTTTCTGTCTCTCCCCCACTCTCTCTCTCACACACACACGCAGTTCATAGAACCCAAACAACTGCCCAATCCATTGCATTAGATGAATGGTTATGGCAGTCTACCTTTTTAGACTCTCCTTGGGTCATGGCTATAACTGTCATGATGAATGCTAAGGTTCAACCAGGTATGAGCAACTTTGGTAGACCCAAGATCCAGTTTTGTGCCTGGGGCCATCAGCTCAAAATGTACTTTATAATGTTAGATTGAGGGAGGGTGATGGGCTATATGAAGTGAAGTACTGTACAGCTCCTAGATACTTTCAGAATGCATGGTTTACACTTTTTGTCAGAAAAAAGAGCAATCTACAAAAACAGACTTATAGGCTGCAGTTCATCTGCACTTGACTTATTTTGTGTGTGTGAAAATGAAAAAACTTCAGGGATTTGTGAGGATTCCTTGTGAGTACTTGCAAAGACCTCTCATCAGCTGTCAGTCTGAGGCAAGAAAAGATGTTCCATGGATGGAGTATTTAAAGATATAGCTATGGTGGTCTGTTCTGGCATTAAAAGACACAAAGGAATCTAGTAGCACCCTTGAGACTAACTGTGAAGAAGAAATGTATAGCATAAGCTTTTGGGGACATGGGCCACTTAATCAGATGCTTCTGATTAAATGTTTACGCTGCAAATTTCTTCTTCCCAGTTAATCATGTCTCTTTATGTCTGATAGATGTATGGGAGTGCTCACTACCATCTTCCTCATTTTGCCTAGCAAAGGTAGAAAAAGAGACAAAGGTGTTCACATAGGGGTCGTTTACACGGCAAAATAAATCCTCAAAGAATGCGACAAGAAGCCTGATAGTTCCCATGCATCTTGAAGCAACAGCGCCCTTTCCAGAAGGAGGGGGTGCAAAAAACCCATAAGTTGCGCAGTATCAGCTTTCGCTAGTTTTCCGCACTTTTTTGATTAAGTTCACGAAAATGCGCATAATTTATCGTGGGAACTAATGATCGTGTGAACTGGCATCTGCCTTTTCGAATTACTGTGAGCAGAGCTGAATCCTGATTGGTTGGAGTGACCATTCTGCTTTATCCGAAAAGACTGAGGGGTTGGAGAGAAGAAATTCACCCTCCTTCTGCTTGCAACCCACTTTGGAAAATGGAGCCCTTCCTGTCTATCTTTTGGGGGGTGGGGGGGTGGGAAGATGCTTCGCTGCTTCACTGGTGTGTGTGTGTGTGTGTGTGTGTGCTGGAAAACAGCCAATCACATGTTTGTTCTTTTGTTTGTTTGTCCTTCCATTCACTTGCCTTTATTCAAGGCTTCGGAGGGAGGGAAACCAAATGAGGCAAGCCCTAGTTCTGTGGTGTGTGTTTGTGTGTGCATGCATGAAGGGAATCTGCTCCACCATGCTTTTGCTTGTTCGTGCTTTCATTGACTCCTTTCTTTACAGAAGCCTTTCGGGGCTGGGGAAGACGAGGGAGTTTGGCAGATCGCTCTTTCGATTGCTTGTTTGTTTGTCCTTTTTCTTTCCTCTCATTATTTATGGTCTCCATGACCCCCTCCTTGCTCCCTCCCCACCTCCTGCCTGACTTTAATCATCTGGAGGCGATTCCCCCCCCCCTGCACCTTTGCCTGTGTGAATTAAGCAAAACAGAAAGTGTCTGGATCTGTCTTCATCATTCGAAAATGCCAGGCATCATGTAATTTATGCACTCCTAATGCGAAAGGATGGTAATCTGGAATCTGGCGAACTTTTTCCTGTCGTGGAACCGGCCCCTTTATGTTCAAAGTTTTCACATGAACATCAAGGATCATCCTGGTAGGTATATCAGCCCAAATCCAGTAGTGAGTCCCAGCTAAAGTAGACCCATTAAATTATATGAATGTTGATTTAACAGATTTCCATTGATTCAATAGATCTAGCCATTGGGTTTAGGACTTTGGAGGTGGGATCCTGTTAGTGAAATTGTGTGCCTAAGTGTGGCTTATGCACACAGAAGCCTCTTTGGGTGGGGCACAGTTCTCTAGCCCTTTCAACTCTATTGAAAACCTCACCACCCCAACAGCTGTTGGGTGCTGTTACTGCTGCTGACTAGTGGGAAGGGAGGAGGAAAGCAATTCAAACAATGATGTTACAGCTACTCTGGACATGGAAGGGAAGGGAAAGGAGGTTATACTTCATCTGTGAGCACACCCTCATTTCTTTCCCCCACTGAGCTGAGACCAAATGCTTTTTCCTCAACTGATTTATATTTATTTATTTATTATTAGCTATATGTACCTCACTCTTCAGACACAAGGCTATCAGAGTGGCTTACAAATTGTTTTAAGCAATAGCAATTTACACATCTACACTGCATTAAGCAGTTTCCAATGTGTGTTAGCTAATTGCCCCCACAAGCCAGGTACTCATTTTACTGACCTACAAAAGGATGGAAGGCTGAGTGAACACCTTGGAGCCCTCTGGCATTGAACTTGCAATGTGATGACTTGCAGTACTCACACTTAACCACTGTATCGCCAGGGCTCCCTTTGCTTCCCCTTCCACCAGTAAGCAGAAGCAGCAGCACTGCCCAGAGCTGACAGTGCAAGGGGAGGACACAGAACTGAGTTTACATTCCACCCGCTTGATATAGGAACTCAGCCGGAGTATGCAATTGAAAACTCCCAATCATACTGGAGGCAGGTAGGGATACTATTAATGGTCCTGCAAGTAGCCTTTTTCTTGTTGTTTGTGTTGTTGCTGACATTACCTGTGAAGTTGACTTCAACTTATGGTGACCCTGTGATTGAGACAAGGGCTTACTGAACTCTGAAGAAAAGCAGCAAGTGTGTAGGAACATCCCATTTCCACGCTGCCTTACTGCATGATGTCATTGTCCTTCCAGCGTTCTTTCATTCTGGTCCCATGGGGGACCAAGGTAAAACCACATCTTTTTGTTAACCAGTTTTTCTGGTTAGCAAAAAGACATGGTTTTACCTTGGTCCCCCACAGGACCAGGACGAAAAAACAACGACTTCATGCGGTAAGGCAGCACAGAATATGGAACGTTCCTGCTCCCTTGCCACTTTTCTTTGGAGTGTGGTAAGGCCCCAAGAGATCTTCTTATTAACAAGCTCTGATCAGGTCTTACAAATTAAGGTCATAGCTTCCTTGAACCTATCCACCTGTTATGCTGTCTTCTTTTCCCACTGCCTTCAATTATATCACGCATTATCATTTTTCCCCACAGTGTCATGTCATCTCATGGTATGCCAAAGCTATGATGGCCTCTGTTTAGACATCTTACCTTCCAGTGAGAGTTCAGGCTTGATTTCCTCAAGGACTCATTTGTTTGTCTTTTTGCTGGTCTTTTTTGTCTCTTGCTTCCTTTTTTTAAAAAAGGTACTGGCACCTGGAATGGAAAAGGTATTAATAACGCAACTCTCCCTCCCTGTAAACACTCCACTTTTCTTGTAAATACATTCTTTGCTGTCTATAAATACTCTTCATTAATCGCAAAATGGAAGCCTGGGAATTTAAACCACTCCTGCTGCTCCAGTGTAATTTTTATTCTAAGACAACACTCATTTCTCAGTGTACTACAAAGGAGATCAACAAATAGTTTCTATACCTGGTTGAATTTCAATAATTGGAATGCATTGCTTTTTTTTTTTTTACATTTAATTATGGCCCAGCCAAACCTCTCATATCTGCACATATTTAGAAAATCTAATAGTCTATTCCCAACTTAGCGCCTTCCAGAAATTTTGGAGTACAACCCCCATGATTGCCAGCCAGCATTGTAAGAGGCTGAGCAAGACCTCTGAATGTCCCTTCTCATATCAAGACAGCAGTCTAACCATGAACATTCATGGCTAAGAAGGCTGGGTTTGAAGCATCTTAGGTTTTTAGAGGAAGCCAAGGTATATGAGCCATCCAGGTCATTTGCAATGAATGGGTAAAAAAGAACTTATATTCCAAAGAGTAAGTAAGTAAGTAAGTATAAATTTATTCGGTCATTGACCAGCAAAATCAAAATTATAGGTCCAATACAGAGCAATTACAATAAAAATTTAAAAATTTCTAAACACAGTTATTAAACACAGTTATTAAACATTAATATCGTACACACTTCAGAGTAAAAATTGATATATCCATTTCTCCTAAGATTCGATACTTCCCCTTCAGTCTTTACCAGGTTAACTTTATTATTTCCCAATAGCCAAACGAAGAGGTTAAATCAAAAATATAGCTGAGTTGGTACCTCATATAGCGCCAAATATGGCCGGCATAATCAAACTGAAGCCGTGATAGAAAACTGTGATTTCCAGCCATATTCTGAGAAATTACAATCACAATCTTTGACGTTGAGAGCTAAAGCTCTGAGGTGCCCGGGGCCAGCCGACGCAACTTCCTTGGTCCCATCGTTAACTGCCTCAGTCTTACAGACACACAACTTGCCTGCATTAGTTCCCATTAACCATTTGAGGTCGCAGTTTACATACAATATAGCAAAACTTTGCTACCTTAAATACAACCTCAGGAACCTGATTATTTAGATTATAGATATAAAAGGAGTCGGGGTGACCAGGGTATTTCTCTAGAAGGGGGGTAATCAGCTGGTGACAGATGTCTCTATAGAATTGACAATACAAAAAGACATGCTCAATGGTTTCAATTGTACCCGCATCGCAAGGACAAAGGCGGGATTCGTAGGGCACTTTCTTGATCCTACCTTCCAAGACTGCTGTAGGCAGGGCATTGAATCAGGCCAAGGAAAAGGCTCTCCTAAATTTAGGCATTGTGATTTGAAATAAATATACTGCTGGTGAAGTAACTCGAATTTGTTTGTTGACTACAATATGTTTGGGGAAAGCAGCAGTTTCTAGCTGGCCTTCGATGTCTAACAATCTTTGTTTAATGGTCAGTTTTGCTTGATCTAGACTTAATTTCAAGATGGAATCCCTAGAGAAACCCAGTGTGTTCAGTTTCTTAATTATTGCTGTTTCCCACGAAGATTTAAAGGTTTCCGCCAATACAAATTTAATCAGTCCACCAGGATTTTTGTTTAATTTGAGTCAGTATGTGAAGGTGTTAATCCACATACTTGCTTCGAGTTTACTAACTCCTGCTTTCCTTCTTATTACTGCATTTGGTACACAGCAGGATATTTGAAATATTTTCCTTAGAAACTTTGTTTGGACTTGTTCTAAAGAAGTAGGATCTTTATAGGGTCCTATTTGGGCTCCATAGAGTAATTGTGGCTTTACTTTGGCCAAAAAAAGCTTAATTGCAGCTGGAACAAACTGGGCTCCCTTGGTGAAGAAGTACCTTTGGATAGCGTTTGCCGATCTTTGGGCATTCCGAGTGACATAATCCAGGTGATCTTTTCTATTCCCTGTGGATTGAAATACACTCCCTAGATATTTAAAAATTTTGAGCTGTTCGATAGGTTGCTTTCCTATCGTCCATTTTCTCATTTTTGGACATTTAGCAAAAGAGAGAATTTTGGTTTTGGTGTAATTTATAGTTAGGTTTTCTTCCTCACAATAGAGAGCTAGAGACTTTAGGGCTCTTTTGAGGCTGATTGGGGTTAGAGATAAGATCGCTGCATCATCGGCGTATAATAGCACATTGATATGTCTGTTTGCTATTTTAGGAGGATGATAAGAAGGATTACTCAAAAATGGGATTAAATAATTTATGTAAAAATTGAATAGTGTTGGGGCCAGCACGCACCCCTGTCTAACTCCATTTTTGACTTGTACTTCTTTGGAAACATGTCCTTTCAAACTGCACCTCACCTTCAAGCGGTTATTTTCATGCATCTTAACAAGCAATAAGAGAAGGCGTTTATCGATTGAACTATTCATAAGTTTGTCCCACAATTTAGCTCTGGAGACAGAGTCAAAAGCCAATTTGAAATCTATAAATGCTGCATACAGTGGTTGGCCTTTGTGGGAGTATTTCTCTACCAAATGTTGTAGTACCAACGCCTGATCAAGGGTTGACCTTTCAGCCCTAAAACCTGCCTGCTCATCCTTCAAAATCTCTTCTGTTTCAAGCCAGTCCATTAACTTGTCTTGCAGATGTTTGGCATACATTTTACTAATCTGGCTAAGGAGGCTAATAGGTCTAAAGTTTGTTGGGTCATCTCTTTTGCCTTTTTTGTAAATTGGAATTATAATTGCAAGACCCCAGTCTGTTGGTATCCTCCCTGATCGATCAATTGCAGTGAAAAGTGTGGATAGCACAGGTATCCACCAGTTCAAATCATTCTTAAGCATCTCGTAAGTAATAAGGTCTACACCGGGGGCCTTCGTTAGTTTGAGTTGATTTATTAGGCTCTTAATTTCTGAATGTGAGACAGGGGGCCAAAAAGGCAGAGTAGTAACATCCAACATTTGTCCTATTTGTGATATCTCAGTATTTTCATATAGCCTAGCAAAATGGTTTTCCCATATATTAGCTGGGATCTGAGACAAGGGATTTTGAACATTTTTGGAGAAGGATGGGGCTACCTCTTTCCAAAAGAGAGTGTGATTATTTGAGCTGGCTGCTGTTATTAGTTTCCCCCAGGAATCTTGTACAGCATTCCTTTTTTTTAGTCTGATCAATTATTTATATTGTTTCCTTTGCTTCATAAGAACTGAGACAGTGCAGTGTGAAGGGTTCAATTTATATTGTTTGAAGTGATCTTTCAGAACCATCCAAGCCTCTCTGCAATCTGCATAGAACCAACTTTGCTGATTTTTTTGTTTATGCCTGTTAGTAGAGCTTTTAGGAACAATTAATAGTTGTCGAATTTTGCTTGTTAGGTTGTTAAAGTTTGACAGTATGTTGATATCTGATCTGCCATCTACTATAGCATTATAAAGGTTTCCCATTTCTTCACTGCCAAGAAATTTAGTAAGGGCCTCAGCTAATTGTGGAGACCATTTGGCCAAATATAAGTAACAAATCTTTATTACAGATACCTTGATCTGGGACTGGAAAATCTCACAAGCATACATTAGTACAGTACAGGTCTCTCCCTGCCCAATATCCTTGGAATGAATATCCATGGTTTCAGTTAACCATGGCTGAATAAATAGGGACAAATACCATAGAGTTTCACTGGAAAATGCTTAGAGAGGTATTATCTCTAGCGACTTTATCAGACATAGCCCCTGAAAGCGTTCTTTTGCCAGCATAAAAAAACCATTTTTATGCTGGCAAAAGAATGTTCCCCCCACACACTTACATTCTAATCCTGGCAAAGGCTCCCAGCAATAAAGAGGAAATGAACGTGTAAGATTTCAAATGAGGAAGTGAATGGAACATTTGAAATCTCACACAATTTCATTGCATGGGAAATTTAAAAATAAACAAACACAAAAAAAGTTACACCAAGCACCTTAACCCACTTTAAATGTCCCAAGTAATCCATGGAGGATCACAAAAAGAGCAAAACTTACCTGGATGTCCCAATCTCACCTGGAAGTGTTCATGCCAGACCAACCATTGTCAAGGTAAGTACGTGATTTAAATGGCCTGAGGTTTTGCACACCAGCAATGATGGCAAAAAAAGTGGCAGGGGGATCTATTGACAGTCAATTAAAAACAATGGGATCTAAGCTGTTTTTAACTGCGAAAGAGCAATGTTGTCTGATCCATATGCCCTTTTGCAGTTATGTAGCGTCTTTATGACACCATATTTTGTGTGTCTGATAAAGTCCTAAGAATTGCTAGGTCCTCCAATGCAACTCTATCATATGTTTGTACCGGAAGTCCTTTATTTTAATAGGGTTTGCTATTATTTGTGGTTTCGCTTATAAACAGTAAGTCCAGGAACATATACCCCACAGATACAAGGGACCACCTGTACATTCCTTTCTCAAGCCCTTTTCCAATGTTCTTTGAACAATGAGCACATATGGAGAACAGTGAACATACAACCTCCTAACTAATGAGTGCACACATGAGGGGAGTTGTCAGCTCACCACTGCTCCCCCACGTGTTCATATACAGTCATACCCAACATCACTAGTATGTGATTAAACCCACAGAGAGGTGATGGTGGACAAGCCTGGTGGCTACAAGCCCGAAGGGGCAGCAACTTCAGGATAGGCATCCATAGAAAGCAGACTGCCACAGTTCTTCCCAAATTTGGAGCTAGGCTGACCTGACTGGCTATTGTGGCAAACAACATGCTGGATTATAGAATCATAGAATTGTAGAGTTGGAAGAGACCACAATGGCCATCCAGTCCAACCTCCTGCCATGCAGGAAATCACGATCAAAGCATCCCTGACAGGTGGCCATCCAGCCTCTGTTTAAAGACTTCCAAGGAAGGAGACCCTACCACACTCCGGGGGAAGGTGTTCCACTGCCAAACAGCTCTCACTGTTAGAAAGTTCCTCCTAATGTTGAGGTGGAATCTCTGTTCCTGGAGTTTGCATCCACTGTTCCATGTTCTAGTCTCTGGAGCAGCAGAAAACAAGCTTGCTCCATCCTCAATGTGACACCCCTTCAAATACTTAAACAGGGCTAAGGTCCTGTCTACACTGCAGGAATACAGTACTTGGACACCACTTTATCTACCATAGGTCTATCCTATGGAATCCTGGTATTCATAGTTTGGGCAGGCACCAGAGTTGTCTGATATAAAAGGCTAAATACCTCACAGCACTACAAATAGCAGGATTCCATGGGGTTAGAACTATGGTAGATAAAGTGGTGTCAAACTGCTATATTTCTGCAGTGTAGACAGACCTTAAATTCAGTTTGATTTACAAGCAACTTAAAATTCCTATTGAGAATGGCACCTTAGCAAATCAGGGTTTTGATACACTTATATGTTTTTTATATAATTTGACATACTTCATAGCTCCAAGTCTATTTAATAAATATAATAAACTTTTCTGAATTTTAAACAGAAATCCTCAGAAGACCTTGAAAGTCTCCTTAGTTGCTTCAAGTGGTAGCTTGCTAAATGCTTATCATTGTGTTACATTCACTCCTTTGGGTTGCATACAAACAGCCATAAAAGTATCTCATTTGCTTAATGTCAACTTGAAATATTACACCTGGAGCTGCATTAAAAAGTGATACATTTTATAACTTACAAAGTTAGTGAAGAATAGCAGGTGGTTCAAGGTAGAACAACATCTGATTTTTTTTTTATTCTCACCTCTCATTTTTGGAGGAAGCTGTTTGCCACAACTCCAAGTCTAGAAGGCTTACTAGCCTTAGGAAAATGCAGACTCTCACCTCAGCAGCAGACAAAAATTGCCCAAGTCATTTGAGTGACAATGTGGGAATAGCAGAAACAGCTGTAGCAGGTGGTATGGCAGTAGGGCAATAGAGATCAGAGGACATTTAGTCCCTCCTACCACACAGACACTTCAGTCTCCACATAATTATATACATGCCCATCATTTAATTACGTTTAATTATGGTACACTCCTTAACTGTCAGCTGAATGTGAGTTTTCATCATTGGTGAACATGGTAATGAAGCAATCATATTCAGGGGTAGTTGTGTTGGCTATGCAGCAAAATACAGCAAAATACAAAATGCACAAAATATGTCATGCAAACTTTCATGTCTTCATCTGGCAAAAGATGTTTTTTTAAAAATCATACAGGGGAATAAATGTGACAATGTTAGGAGATTTTCACACGGGCTATATATCCCGTGGCAGGAGCAGAACAGGGTTGGGAAAGGTTTTCCCTTTCAGACGACATTGAACCCGTTCTGTCCTGCATCCATCCTGCTCCCGTGACTGTTCTGGAACAATGTAATCATGATTTTTCATTGTGAATAGACCTCCCATTCTGTAACTATCACGCAATCACGGGTGTGCGAACAGGAGCCCCGTTCCTGTTCCGAAATGACAGCCGCAGAGGGGAGGTCCGTTCCGAGCACTTCCTGGTACGATCTGGACATCCAGGTAAGTGGCATCCTTTATTTTACCCTTTCCCTCCCTGTTTTGATTGTGTGATATAAAGTGTTGGTTTTTGTTTGTTTTTTTGTTTGTTTGTTTTTGTGCTTGGTGAACTGATTTTATGTTTGGGGGAGTTTTATTTTTTAAATTTACTGCCCAGCCATTAGAATTAAGGTAAGTGTGTGAAAGATTTACGTTATTCCATGGCAGGAACAGGAGAGGAGGTGGCAGGGGAGTAACGGGGCATTTTGGCCCCTTGTGAAAATCTCCTTAGACTCACGGGCCTGCATTCTGTATCAGATGTTGTTTCTGTTGTAGTTCAATAGTATTGGACTACAATTGGCAAGTTTTACCTTTACAGGACTTCCTCGCTATCCCCAGATGTAGCAGTATGTAGTCATCTTGAGAAATTCAACATTCTCTCCCTAAGAAAGCTTGTGGCTTCACAAACAACAGAAACAAACAGAATCCCAAGAGACGATTCTTTACTGCTGCTAATTGAGTTTAAACATTACTGTTCTTTATCTCAGTTCCCACATGGCCAGGATGGGAGTGGCCTCTGCCTGCATTAAGATCCCTTCAAACCAACGGAACAACAATAGAAACAACATCTAATTTTAAAAAAAAATTCTAGGCCTGTGACTCTAACATTATCACTTTTCTTCAACTCTATGTGTCAAGCTCAAATTATGACAATTCCATCTTACAGTTTTCTTGGCAAAACTTGTTCAGAGGGAGTTTTCCATTACCTTCCTCTAAATCTGAAAGAGTGTGACTTTTCCAACATCACACAGTAGGTTTCCATGGCTGAGCAGGGTCAGAGTGGTGTAGCGGTTTGAGTGTTGCACTGGGATTCTGGGAGATCCAAGTGCAAATCCCCATTTAGCCATGGAAATCCACTTAGGCATGTCATACTCTCTCAGTGTCAGAGGATGGCAATAGGAAATCTCCTGTGAATAAGGATTTACCAGACGCAGCCCCTTTAAATGTTCTTTTGCTGGCATTAAAAAAGCATGTTTATGCTGGCAAAAGAACACACACACACACACACACTTACCTTCTAATCCCCGCAAAGGCTCCTGGCAATAAAGAGGAAGCCCCATTCACTTCTTTGTTCAAAATCTCACGTGATTTCATTGTGTGGGAAATTCAAAGTTTAAAACAAAAATAAAGCATTTTAAGTTACACCAAGCACCTAAATACTCTTTAAAAGTCCCAAGTAACCCAGGGAGGGTCATAAAAAGAGTGAAAGTCACCTGAATGTCCCGATCTCACCTGGATGTGTTTGCACCGGACCAGCCATTGTTGGGGTGATTTAAATGGCCTGAGGTATCGAATGCCAGCAATGCCAGCAAAAAAGCAGCAGAGGGATCTATTGATGGCTTAAGCTGTCAATTAAAAATGACACAATTTTTCCTCATTATAACAGCAAAAGGGCGACATTGTCTGATCCGTGCACCTTTCACTGTTATGTGGTGTCCTTACAGTGCCGTATTTTGCATGTCTGATAAAGTCCTAAATCTTTCCAAGAAAATCCCCAATGATAAGTTCATCCTAGGAGAGGGTCACCACCATTCAGTGCCATCTGTGTCCCAGGAGAAAGGTGGGGTATAAGTAAATATTTTACAGGGGAAGAGGATGTTAAAAACACACACACACACACAAGCATAAGGCACAAAACATTCAGATGAGGAAATGTGGAAAACTGATCTGAAATGAGTTTGTTTCAACAGTTGCTGTTGTGTGCCTTCAAGTCATTTTCATATTATGGAGATGCTATTACAAGATTTTCTTGGCAAGATTGTTCAGATGTGGTTTGTCTTTACCTTCCTCTGAAGCTGAGAGAGTATGACTTGCCCAAGGTTAACCACTGAAAGTGGCTGAGCAGGGATTTGAACCCTGGTCTCCAGAGTCATAGGTCAACACTCAAACCATACTGGCTCTGTTTGTTTCAACTAACAGTAATAATACACTAAAACAAGGTATGCAGTACAAAAGATGCATGCAGGCATGAAGGTGTGAGTCAAAACTCCTAGAAGTGCCATGTAACCCCTCATCTACCTAATCTCTTGACATTGACCATGCTGTGTAAATTTATTTCATTTTCTGGGAGTTTCCTTCATTTTTATCCTACAGAAAAAGCTTTGAAGGAGGCTTTCAAGCTTCACTAAAAGCTAAGAATAAAATTGTCATGATCAATAAGCATCAAAGCTGTTTAAAAGGCTAAATTGAAGAGATTTGTCTTCACACCTTTCCTAAAAGAGAGCAAGGGCAGGAATTGCATCTCGCACATTATGTTTCATAATCTGGGAAGAACACAAGAGAAAGCCTTCTCCTGCCTTCCTGCCTGCCAGATGAGCCACCACAGTCTGTGGCTTTATCAGGAGGGCCTCTTGTGAAGATGGTTTCATCTTGAACCTAACATCTGGATAGGTTCATGAAAGAACAGTTACTTGATAGCTGGAGTCCAACACATCTGTGGGACTGTAATACAACATGAATGCCACCCACATAGTTCAATATGAATCTTTACAAGACAAGACAAGGACTTTAAAATTTAAGGATTTAACCAGAAGTCCCAGAAGCACCATTTCATGCAGTTTGCTTCTTTGCTTTTTTATGATCAAATCATAATGGCATAAATGTTCACTTTAGACAAATTTCAAACATTCCTGGCAACTCCATTTACAGCTTCATCTGTCACAATAGTTAGACCACAGTTGCCTAGGCATTTAGGTTATGCAACAAGCTTTCAAATCAGTTTAAGAAAGACACACAGCATCATTGCCAGTCAGTTCATACTTTTATGTGCCAAAAACAAAGGTCATAATCATTTTTATATAGTACTGCACATGCTGAATTCAGGCAGGTTTGCTCCCAAGTAAGTTCAACACTGCTCAAAAGGACAAATTCCCACTCAAGTGTATAGAAGTAACAAATGCATAAGAGGAGGACAGAGTGCATTGTATAACCATGTCTGTATATACCCAATATTATCCCCCTCTTTTCTCCACAGTTTGTCTGAGCATGCTCTGTAGCTTGTTTCCCTCAGAAGATTCTTGCAGTAGGTCTAGCATCAGGGACAGAAGGACAGCTCCAAAGAAGATTCTTGCAGTAGGTCTAGCATCAAGGACAGAAGGACAGCTCCAAAGAAGATTAGTGAATGCTTAGGTGATGTTCATAAGCCTGTCCTCAATTATTGCACCTGTGTGTTACCAATTTTCCTGGAGTGGGAAGACAAAGACTCGCTGGTAGATTCAGTCATGATTTTCTGCCACATGTTATCATGGATGACCAAAACAAAAACAAAAATCTGCTGCTGCTGTTGCTGAATTTAGAACTGCAAGCATTTCCCTAATAGCATGACTAGCACATGTTCTTAGAACTTTGATAGTTGAAAAGCCTCTGAATCTACAATTATGTTCAATTGTATTGTTCAGTGCAGCCTGTTGAAGGTCCAGGTCGACCCTTGTATCCGTGGGAGATACATTCCAAGGCTCCCATGGGTACCTGAAACTGTGGATAATAGTGAACCCTATTATTTTCAATAAGATGAATGCCAGAAGTTGACCATAGAATGACACTGGAGGACCTAAACATGCCTAGAGAAAACATTTTGGCAGGGGTGTATGTGCATAAGTGAAACCGTGGGTACTGAATCTGTGGGAGTTGACCTGTATTATAATATTTTGCTTAATATAACATTTTATTGATCATAAATTCAGTAAACCAGTGATGTGAAAAACTTAGAAGTTGTTCATTTTTTTGCTACTTTCTTCATGGTTTGCTGTCCAATTTAGGATGAACCTGCCTCCTATAAACAGATAGTGGGTTACAGCCTTCAAATATATTATGTAAGCTCTCTTACAACAGTACTGGAAGATGGGCCGCTATTTGTTTATCTTTATTCAGGTTTGAAGAGCTGAGAGCTAACAGTTTATCTAGGTAAGTTACTGAATTAATGAAACAATGAACTGTGAGGTTTGGCCTATCCCTCTGCGGCCATCAACTGTGAGGGCTTCTACCCATCCTATCCCTCTGCTGCCAGCAAATATGTGGATTTCCACTTATCCCAACCACTGCCACCAAATATGAGAACCTGTCCCACCACTGTGGCCACCAATCATGGAGACTTCCTAGATACCCTCATGGTTCCTATGTGAGGTTTTATTTTTCTTCTGTTCCTACTGTTGGCAGTTAGAGACTGAACTCCATTATAAAATGGCCAAACAAACTGCAGAGTCATGCCAAGTCATAATGGCTGACTCCATGAGCTGCTTAGTCTCCCTTAGCTACAGAAGGAGGGTTCTTATTGGTGTGTAAGTTCATGTGAATGAGTAAGCCAATGCCCTGTAACTGTGTATATGGGAGAGTTCAGACAGAGCTCACTTTTCTTCTTCCTGTGAATGCTGAAGCCTGGTGAAGCAGTTTCTCCTTGAATTGTAAATATTTGTATATATTGCAACTGTTTGAGTTTGAAGATAAAAGTGCCTCCTGCTTATTTGGACATCAAACAGTCTCTGTGTGAGTATTTTTGGGAAAGGGTTGCTACTGAGTCTGTTGAGATAATTTTTGGGCTTCTGCTGGGGATTGAGTGTCCTATCATCCCCTGACACCTACTGTTTATTAACTGCTGCCACCACAAACACCATGTCCGAACTCAACTTTCCAATATGTAGCATTCATGGAGGCAAAAGCATATAATACAAAAATAATGATTCATTAACACAATTTGTGTTGGAATCAACAATTTTTTCATGCCTGAACTCACTGGTAGTTAGATTTGCATGTCACTCTAGGAGTTTAGGCATAGAGCATGTTTATGGTGTTCTCCTATTTGTTTGGTTGTTCTCACCCACTCCCTTCCTGGGTCACATAGGCATTCTTTTTGTTCTCTGGGATTGTTTGTGCTCACTCACTCACTCACTCACTCACTCCTTGCCTGCCTGCCCTCCATGCAACAGTGTGGATAAGAGCCTTTCTGCATGAGATCCTCTAACTTTCTGATAGTATGTAGAACTCTCTCTTTTTACCTTCCCCAAGAAGATGAATCTATGTTGATTATGTACAAGTATTTTGTGAGTAGAACTACTTTTATAGACCTCATGGAAAGACTAAATTTGAGTTCTTTCTCTGCTAGATACACTGTATAGGATGGTGGACTGCTGAGCTGTTCTGACTTCTAGCCCATCAGATAGTCTGCTAGAGAAATCCACTAAATCTCTCATATTTCCCAATAATTTGAATATACATCACAGACTAATTATTTAATACATCTAAACCACATCTCTCACACTCATTTCCTTCTAACTCTGACCCTGACTAACTCTCCTAACCACTCAAACTCCTCAACCCTACTCACTACTCTTTACAGTTTACTTTCTCATCCCTGACCAACTATCATATATTGGCCTTTTTAAAATACCCTCAGATATCCTATCAATTGCCACTAACTCCCATCGTTCCATTCTCTCACCCCCTCCCAACAGATATTTACCTTATAAGATCAACTGCACAGTGCAACATAACTTAATATCTAATAAATGAAACAACATTTTTCTCTGAAAAGTCCAGATCATCACAGCAACATTTGAACCAGGTGTCATCATTGCAACCTTGAAACAACTTAAAAACTAATTAGCAAATTGACAACAGTGAGTCTAGTGGCACCAGAAGGGTTAAAAAGTTTTACTTAACAAAAAATATTTTCAGAAAGACTTGTTAGTCTTTAAAACGCCACTAAATTGTTGCTGGTTTTATACTGGAATATGAAAACTAGTTTCTAAGAAATAAATCTCTGTGTGGTATAGTGATAAAAAAAATACCGGAGGCAGAACCATAGAGACTCTCAGCTACACTACTAATGACAAATCACTAAAGCACATAGAAAACTGTGGAAAGGCAACATTGATGGTCTAGATAGATGGGGCAGAGTAGGTAAAGGGTGGGTTAGATTAGAATATGATAGATGGGAGAAATATTTTGTGTTTTTCTTTGTATTTTTATTTTATAGATGTATTATGTATTATTCATTATTTTTCCTCTTCCCTGTGTGTGATTATAAAATTGTATGTTAATAAAAATATTTTTTTAAAATGCATTCAGCTGAGAGATGGGAGGAAAAAATACTTCAATTCCTGAAGGGAATTTGCCCTGTGCCATGCTTAGTCTAATCAGGAGGATAAGTTGGTACATCAAGGATCTCAGTTTTTTAAAAGAAATGTATTTCTGTCTGCCAGGCTGGTGTACAGTATGAGACCCCTGAGCTCATGGCTCATACACTTTAATAGAGTATCCTAAAAGTCGCTAAGGACATTTTCAGACAGCGCTAAACGGAGCTTATCGCAGGATGAGCTCCCAGGAGAGGAACGTGCTCTTGCGCGGCGGGGGATCGTTTTCGGACAACGCCGTCCCTCTTTCGAGGTCATCAGTGTCACTTCTGTTAAGCTTTGGAAGCGGCCAAGACATATTTTAAGCACGGGTAACCCGTGATAAGCTCCGTTTAGCGCTGTCTGAAAATGTCCTAAGTCACTCATACAATGTGCATGTGCTGAGCTAAATTTCCATCCAGCTAATACTCCTAGCAGATGTATAGATTATCTTTCCAGGCCAGTGTTAGGGACTCCTTCCATGTAGACAACCCAGTCCTCATTCCTTGCTATCAGAAAACCCTTAATTCTTAATGTGTTGGGGAGGAACCAGATATCATGGTATGTCAGCTTGTTTTTAATGGAGGAAAATCACTTTAGAACACAGTAAGCATTTTTCTAAGTTAGCCCAAACAAGGCCATATTAGTGTCTCTTTCCCTTTCAGTCTTCCCTTTGATTCATGCAATATTGATGTTAGTTGTGATCATTCCTTAAAATAATCAGATATTCCTCCTCTCGTTCTCCTTGTCTCCATTATCCTCCCCTTCCTCTGTTCTTTCCATTTTTTCCAGGGAAAAAAGGACTTATTTATATATTTGTTTATTGAAGGAAAAAAAGTTATATAAAGGTTCAGTCTTTATGAAAGTGTAGCATTAATATAGGTAATGTGCCTAGACACTGAAAAGTCTGTCCTCCCTGAGGGGAGTGAATATATGCATTTCTAGGAGTGTAAATAATAAATAGCCTAAAAGAATAACAGAGAAACTGTTCATTCTCCCATATTAAATATCCTGAGATTCCAAGACTTAAGAGTGCTTAAGTGGAGTGTTGATGCTAGATTTGACTGAACTTTTCCATGGTTCATGAATTGGGAGCTCAGGTGACCAGATAATGATAAAGGGGACCTCCAAACAGACACAGAACAGCTAACAGATGGCAAAGAACCTTCAATCTCTCCGTGTAAAGAGATGGGGTGGAGAACCATACCTGTTTCGCAGCAACATTTCATATTGCAACATTTTGTCTTCCCCTTCCCCCATGTTAATGTCCTCCTATATGTTCAGGTAAAATGCCTCCACAGTAGATAATAGTAATGAACTCATAGTAAATTGGGCTAATTTCCCTACCACCACCACACCGTAAGTCAAAAATGCCAGACATCTCTCAGTTCAGTTCCCCTATGGTCAGACTATGTGTGGATGGCAATGTAGAGGTGATGAGGGAGACACCTTTGACAGCCACTGTGCAAAAACTAGGCTTAGGAAATGAGATTGCAATAATTTTTCAGCACTCTATGGGACAATGCTTCTGGAGCTCTGACAGGAAGAGAGCTGGAGAAAAATAGGTGACATTTCTGCTCAATTTTGTTCGGACAGAGTCCTAAAGCACAGCCAATTGTCCTTCTTCATATGCCATGGTGTTCTGTCAGACAGCAACATGAGGGGAAAATGATGAATTCTACTGCTTGATCAATCAGCGAGAGATTAAGTTGGCCTGCCTTTACCTAAGTGACACAGTTGCTCCTGGCTGTTAGTGACAGCTATTAAATAGTTTATTGATGGGAAGCTTTGTAGTGCTGTTGGACAGTAGTGAAATAGAAGGAAAGGAGAACATAAATTACTTTATGGAAAGTTTCTCTCTGCAGTGACAGCTGGGTAGCCAGGCCAGATAACATCCTGACCCACATGAGGTTATCTTTGAAGAAATACTTACATGAGCTCCAGCTAAGAACAACAGTGGGGCATGACTGGGACTTTCACAAGTTCAACAGCCAGGAGCCAAATGTTTAGGAACTTGCAATATAACCCAAAAGAGGATTAACAAATTAATTCCCTGGATGTTGTAGAAAACAATCCTGGTGATAGTATAAAGATTACTTTATTTCTTACTTGAAAGCTGTAACTGGGGAATGAATACCTCAGCCTGCTGTGTGTGTTTAGTGGCTGTCTCATATTATTGTGAATGTTATGGTTTGATGGCTTTCTCCAACCTGGCACCCTACAGATATGCCAGACTACATGTCTCATCACCTCTACTCAGCAGACCACAATAAAAAAATAAACATTCCTGTCTGAACAGAACTTATGGATGTTGTTGTTCTTTTATTTTTTGTTTTAAACCTCATGCACTAGCATTTTAAAAAAGACATTCATTGGGCCTAATTCACACTACACAAATAATCCAGTTTGAAACTGGATAATTTGCCATGGCTCCTTCCTATTGAATCCTGGGATTTGTAGTTTTACTAGGTCTTTAGCCTTTTCTGCCAAAGAGTGCTGGTGCCTCACCAAACTTCAAATCCCAGGATTCCATAGGATGGAACCATGTGGATGCACCCTTAGATGAGCTGTAGATTCTCTATCCCAATAAGAATTCAAATAAAGTTTAGGGTTGGGGTTAGGATGAGAGGTATAATGAACATTTCTTAAATTGCCCAATTCCAATGAGAATCCCAGCAAACCCCCTCCTACTTCAAGAAGCCAATCTCTTGACAGAGTCTGTGCTTCTATGCATTAAAGCACACCAAACAAGCAAAAAAAATAGCATGGGGGCATTTCTTTTTTTGTCTCAATAAGTTACATAAGATGAGACATTGGCTAACCATTTGTCCCAAAAGTAAAAAAAAAAAAAAGCAAGTCTGTGTGTGTGTGTGTGTGTGTGTGTTGCCAGGTGTCCCTTATTGCACACTTAAAACTTGTCCTTTATAAGGCTGGCAGGTGCCCCTTATTTGGAAAGCTGTTCCTTCTATACAAACTGAACAAGAAGACAGAAACATGTAATGTAGTCATGTAATTTATGAATGTGGACAATATGTTAATTTTACGAAGAAACACATGGCTGAGTTGACTGAAATCAATACTTTCGTTTCGTAGTTTGGTACAACACAAGCCTGTTAATAACTACTTCCTGATTGTCAACCCTGCAACTCATGAATTTCGACTGTCCCTTATTACTACTGTGAAACCTGGCAATACCTTTGTGTGTTTACATTTGCCCCTGCTGTTTAGGGGTTTGGTTGGTTGGTTTTTAGGAGCCCTCTGTATTCTTTCCATTTGAAGACTTTACTGTGAACATTTTATGAAGTTTATTTGTGCAAAAAAAAAAAATGCTGGCTGGCTTACCTATTAATCAAATACAGTGTCATAAGGTAGACTTACACCCTTTTAGCCCCTTGATATACATGTTGGCCTCTGTATCCACAGATTTGGTATCAATGGTTTCACTTTCCACTTCCAAAAAAATATGTTATCTCTAGGCATTTCTAGGTCCTCCAATGTGATTCTATGGTCAACTTCTGGTGTTTGTCTCATTGAAAATTATAGGTTCCCTATTATCGACAGTTTCAGGTATCTACAGAGTGCCTTGGAATATATCCCCTGCAGATACAAGGGTTGACCAGTACACGTTTACAATTGTAGCATCATTGCAGCTATTATAAATGCCCCCTAAATCCACCTTAAAATCCACGGGGCAGAGTTCTGTGGAGCTGACAAGCAGGGCCAAGTGAGAGGTAGTATACCAACTTATAACTTGTTATGACTGATGTTGCATCACCACTCGCTGGCTAGAGGCATCATCCTCCAGTGACCAGTGCAGCTAGGTGGATTGGGGTGGGTCAGATCAGAAGACAGATTGTAGCTACAACTTTGTGGCTACATGTCTGATGCTGAATCTTGACCAATGTTTTTTTTTGTGTGTGAAAAATATAACTTTTTGTGCAATATTTTTGTACAAAATGTTTCCTCCTCCTCCTCCTCCTTCCTCCTTCCTCTTACTAAAGCTAAAGAAAAAAGTCCTGATCTTTTGAGTCTGTTGAAGAGCGAGGGGAATCTTGTGGTCACTGACAGTTTTTTTCAAACAGGGCTTCTCAAGCTATATTGATACCATTTGTCCTTAAAGATGAGAAAATCTGAGAATATTCTTTACATCCCTATTCTGGCTGGACAATTACCATCTTAATGCATGAGGGATGATGATGATGATTAACATTAACATTTTATTATTGTTTTTCACCACATTTCAGTTAATGAACAATTGAGCAGTACTGAATTACAAATAGATCAACAGATATTAGAGAGTAGAGAGAAGTGTATTGTACTCATGATGTAAATGCAACATTTCTATTGCAAATATAAAAATTCAGAACAAAGAAAAAACCCATATGTGCATAAAAGTTTCTTCCAAACCTTTGAACACAGTGGGAAGGAGTTCAGGCATCACTGGAGTTCTATTGGGTAATGTTTTGCATTCAATGTGCTTTTGGTAGTATTTAAAGGGCTGCACTGTCCCGATAAACATGCAGGGATGAAATTAAAGGTAAAATTCTTGTTGTTATGATTCCTAGCATAAATCTGTACACTTTTTGGCGAGACATTTTGGCCCATCACCTCTGATTGATACTATGGCATCACTAAGGATGGTGTCACCTCTCCCCCTCCATGGTGTCACCTCTCCACACACCCCTAGTGTCCCCACCGGGTTGATAGCCAAAGAATGGAAATGAGACAAGTTAGAAAGCTCATTGCAGTCAACCTGTAAGACAGATCTTATACTAATCCTCAAGAACAACAGACAAGACAAGACTGTCACTTCTCTGTGCCACCACACAAAGGTGAACCACTGACAACAAAGGAGAGAGAAGGTTAATTGCTCTTTAGGGATGTAATTTTGTTTTTGATATCCCCCCCTTTTTGCTGTAACACAAAAAAAGATCAGATTAGGTAGGCAACAAAAGACTTTTGTTTTGTAAGATTCCATTCCCTCCCTCTCTTTTTAAAGAATATTTTCCTTTTTTTATCTAAAAGAAACAGTAATTGTGTTGCTGTGTCATGGAGAGAAGAAGATGAAATGTTCCTGACCCTGATCCAGAAATACACCCAAGTGGAACAATAGCTGCTTAAGCACAACAAATGACTGGGGGCAGGTTTGACATACCCCAGTCCAAGCAGATGGAGGAGCCACAAAAGAAGGCAAACCAGATATAAAGGAGATGTGTAAGGTGCATCGGAAGTGTTTTAATCCAGCAAGAGCAATCAGAGTCCCAGCATGGTCTGATCTGCACAACTTTTCTTTGGGAGAACAATGGCTGCCAACTGTGAAGTGCTTATTTGAGTTTTATTGTCATGCCATTACATTTGGTCAGCAATTCAGCGAACAGCTTGTTATTCATTGGCAATTTGTGTGTGTTTGTGTGTTGTTGTTTTCTGTTGTATCAATACATTTTGGAAGCATCTTTCAGACTGAGCTAGAAGAGATGCAGAGAGTACCTTGAATGAAGGATGTAGGTGGATGGATTCAACATCCCTTCCCTGGAAAAAAATTGAAGTGGATAGCACTCAACTTCTATTTAGTTCTGCACCAAAAGTTTGCCATATTGGATACTGTGGGTGTAATTCCAAGTGCTAGATTTAGTGATTCAGCAAAAGAAATGCCACATCTGCTATCATTTTGTGATTGTGTATAGAGTGAATTTGTACATGAGAGTGTGTTCTAATTCTCTCTCTCTCTCCCTTTTCCCAGTAGTTATAAAATGACATTTTCAGGGCAAACCTTCACAAGCCAATTTACAGTAAAAATTCAAAATGCTGCAATAAAGCCACACAATAAATAATTATAAATGATCAAAGCAGAATAGAGTATGCAAAACAGGTGAAAACCAGTAGCAGAATCATTAGAAGCCTTTGCAAAGTGAATCCCAAGAGCAATTAAAAAAAAAGACCAAAGAGTCCACCAAGTACAACATTCTCTCTCAAAAATGGGCAAGCTTACACAAGAGGTATGAAGCTGAGAACAGACTTTCTCTGTTCTTGATACCTAGAATCTAATAGTCAATGTCTTTCAATTGATGTAGGACACAGAGTTCATGTAGGTTCATAGAAATCACTCTTTAAAACCTGTGATTCTGAAATCACACAATTAGTCTGGGATATCAGAAGACCTCTTTAGGACCTGTAATTCTATAACAGCTACCATCCTTTTTACATGTGCAATTTGTAGGCCATTAAAGGGGGGTGAGACAGCTGGCCCTGTCTCTGATATGTAGGCCTCCTGTTAGGCCTCCAGTATCTGTGTATTCTGTCTGAACATCTGCCGATGGCAAGGCTTGGAAGAGCTGCTTTTTGGACTGCAATTTCCAATGTTCTCAGCCAGTGTGGTGGCCAACCATGGTGGCCAGATTGGTTGGGATTTTCTAGGACTATAGCCCCCAAAATTAATTTTCCCAAGTTCTGCCAGAGAGGCAATGCAGAGGAACCTAGAGCAATTGGAAACCCCAACTATACTGGTGTTCTGATCAGGTCAAAGCACTAATCCATTAGCAGCTGGCTAGAATCATGTTGGTTATTCACAAATATAGGAGATTCATTCTACTCTTAAGTAAGTTCAATTGTTCTAACTAGGGTTGGACCCCCATATTCACAGGGGTTCAATTCCTCAGCTTACTGCAGATACTGGAAACAGTGGATAACTGTGAACCCTATTAAAATAAAGGACTTCTGGTACAAACATACCACAGAATTGCATTGGAGGGCCTAGAAGATGCCTAGAGAGGATGCCCCATAGACATTTTCCAGCACAACTCTATGGTATGTGTCCCTATTTTTTCAGCCATGGCTAACTGAAACCATGGATATTGGTTCCATGGACACAGGGGTGCAACTGTTGTTCCAAATTATTCTAAATAAAACCAATAGATCAGGACTAACAATAGGATTCAGGCAATTAAAATAAAACATTTTATACTGCTTTTCATTAAAAAAAAATCTCAGACAGGTTTACAATCAAAAATACAATATAACCCAAATATAAAAATAATGAATGGCTATTTCTGTCTGCACATCTTGTGGTGGGTGGTAGAAAGAGGAGTCAGTGGCAGATAATGAATGTGTATTCAATATTTTGCGCCTCTTCAAAGTTTGCCCTTTTCCTTATTTAACCCCAAAGAACCATTCATTTCCTCTGTGAGTCAGAATTAAAAATGCATATATTGAACTGGAAAGAGGTGGGGGTGCCCAAAACCCAACTCATTCTTTTATGTTAGCACAAGCCTTTGTTGTTGCTCTGGTCATTTATTTTTAGTTAAAACCAAAGCCTTAATGGAAAAGAGTTTTTGTTTTGTTTTTAAACACACATTACATTTTTTTTCAACTAGAAGAACTCTCCATGCAGTGAATCTATCACCACCTGAAAGAACAAAACTGGAGCCATGCAATTAAGATGAAGTGATTGTCCAGGGAGGAAAAATCCTAAACCCAACCCAATTTATTTTGTTTCCTTGAATACTAACTACCTTCAATCCCCCAAAAACTCTGTTTCTATTTTAAGAAAGGTCAGGACTTGTTCTTTTCTATGTAAGTGATGGCTATAAGCCTATACAGTTATTGTTTTCATGAATACAGAGATAAAAGGAAGGTTTTCTGGATGTAAGCTGTGAGGCAGCACAAAGTCTCATCTTCAGTCACATATCTTCTCCTTCACTTTCTCTTGTGCAGCTGTTAGGTGAACCAGCAAAATAGTTTTCATACTGGACACAGATCAGGTAGGATGCTGATCACATAAATAATCCATGCTGAAAAGGGAAGATGGTATGAAGATTTTGTCATATTTCAGCAATGTTTTGTATTATATTTTGAGACAGATAGGCTACATGTTCATTCTATATACATGTTTCTTCACTACACTGGCTTAACCTGGTGAAGACAGCAGTGAAAAGGGGTGGAGAGCCCTCAGGCAAAATGACCATGAAGGAAGTAAGACAGTAGAAAAATAGACATTTCAAAGATAGTAGATTTTGTCTAGCTTCTTCTTAACTACCTGTTCCTGCAAAAACTTCAGCTATTAGCATAGGGTCCTAGCAGGAGTCTGGCAACTAAGTGGCTAGCAGGCCAGATTTCCATACTTTGTTGCCCCAGCCAAAATGTTAACACTCTTCTTTTGGCTAGCTGCTGAAACTGGAAGATGACTTCTCAGGGAGAATAAGTTGCCCTTGGCATCTTTCTTTTACTAGTGGCCTTTGGATATGAAGCTGTAGAATTGCACTACAGATAATTGGACTATCAAATATTGTTCTAGTAGCATTGGGATAGGAGAAATCGCCAGTGTAAAGGTTTATATATTTTGTTCCCTTCTGTTTTTTGTTGTTTTGTGCCCTCAAGATGACTCCAACTTGTGGCAACCATATCCTAAGCTTTTCCTAGCAAGATTTATTCAGAGGAGTTTTACCATTGCTTTCCTCTGAGGCTGAGAGAGTGTGATCACTCAATGGGTTTCCATGGCCAAGCAGGGATTCAAACCCTGGTCTCCCAGACTCCTATATATATATAATATCTGACTGTCCTTTGTGCTGCCAGCAAATAACATTCTCTCCATCCCTAGTCAATTGTCTTAAAATACCAGGAGCCATATTGGATTTTCTTAGCAGTAAAAGAACTGGCTTTGCAAGCTAAGCCAAACTGAATTACTATTTTGGCATGAACTGCACAGTGAAGAAATTCATTAACTTTGTTTATGTCACCATGAAAGCATTTTGTAAACAAGCAAACAAACAAAAAACCCAAGCAGATGAAGATTAGAAGAATGATTGGAACTACATCTGTTTAGCTGGCAAAGAATATTGTCATGCATTTTGTCATTGATTTGCCACAGCAAAAATTAAGCCCCCAAAGAACAAGGAAAGTTACTAAATGGGGATTAATTTTAAACTGTGAAACAATAAGAGTCCTTGAAATAATCATCTCCAGCTGGAACGCAATGGCAGAATGAAATTGAATCAATATCTCAATATTCATTTAGATGCATCATATTCTATCTGGAGAGGTCAACCTGCAGCACAGTAACTTCCAGACAGAGCAGACCATGCTACTGTGCCAATGATGAATATTCAGGTCAATTCAGCAAGTGTTAGTCAGCAAGATATATTTATTCCTGAGTCTGACTCCTTTTTAAGGCCAAGCATCTCATAACAGCACTAGTTGTTGAATACAGAAGACACACAACCCTTTTTATACCTCACTTCACACCTGAATTCTGAATCTTGAATAAAGCTAAATCAATATATGTAGAATGGATAACGATAGAATAGCCCCTAAGATGTGGACACATTGATCAGTTTCATTTTCTCCAACATTCAGATTCCTAAATCTGAAGTTCTTTTTGTTCCCTTTATGAATAAATTTTCAAACTTTGGGAACCTGTTACCCAAAGCAAATCATGCATCATTCTTGCCCAACTGCACAAGCCAGATTCAGTAGGTTACATTATTTCCTCCCTTATGATGACAATTTTTTAGCTGTTGTAACTACAGTACTGCTAAAGTTCAGAAACCTCTCATAGGGGAAAAAACAGAGTTGCTAATCCTAATTTAGTATCAGAAGCACAGGTGAATATACATTGGGTTTCAAAGCTAAACTTTGAAGAGCTAAGCATCCAAGCCTTCTGCTTGTCTGGACTGGTCAAATCTATCAATTGTGTTTTCTCATATATTCATTCTTTTAAAAATCTCAAGTTTTTTCCATCCCATTTATGAAGAAATATGTGGATTTTGCAAGTTCTTATTTTAAAAAAACAACAACATACAAGCCAAATGAAATCCTTACCCATCCCTATGAGTAGAGGTGGTTCATAATTTGTAGAAGAACATTAAACAGCATTGTGCTGAATCAGACTCTAGTAGGATAAAACAATCTAACCTAGCATCATCTATTCTAACTAAAAGCAGTTCTCCAAGGACTCAAGCAAAGGTCTTTCATGTTACATACTATCTTATTGCCTGGAATGTGTTGGGAACTCAGCAGGGGGACATTGTGCATACAAAGCTTGGGAAGCATACAACTTCCCAACATTACCCTTGCTACAAAATCACTATAGACAAGCTGATGCATTTGAATCTATCTGCCCATTCCCAATGGGGATTTGAACTCTACCACATCTGGGCTCTGAACTGGGCTTTGAATTGAACGGAGGTATTTTCCAATGTGGAGAGTCTGGTTTTCCTAGTCCAAAGCTAAATCAAATGAAGGGATGTTGAATCACCCCTAATATTTATATGTATCTTGTTATCTGACACTTGACTTAGCTGTAGTTCTTTTTGCATGTGTACTCCCCCGGCCACCACTTTCTCTCATTCTGAGTAAAGCTTCTGTTCTTCCTTCTTCTGAAGTACTGGACAATGGAGAACTCTTTGGTTCCTCAATCTCTCTGTGTCTCTCAAACTCTCAGGTATTCATGGAAATAAGTCTCTTACCAGAGCTGTAATTAAGGTATGAATGCAAATATTGCCGTCTGAATTAGCCATGCAAAGATCTGCCATGGAACATCTCTATAATGTAGGTCCATCAGCTGAAACCACAAAAGGGTTCGCTTGTGGTTTCAGATCCACAAAACTTCTCCAGATCCTGATGCTATCTCAAGGCAGATGCTATCTCAAGGCTGTCATCATTAGGGACATAGACATCCATGAGGTAGCCCTGTGGTTATGCCACAACAGCATAATAGTCAACATGGCCATGGTTCTCACCCTGCCCACCAGTGAGAATCCATCAACTGCAAAAAAAAAAAAAAGTTTCTAATAAATAGCACTCAAATTGCTTATATTTTTGATCTCTCTCTCCTGCCAGCAACACACTGTTTGTTCTCTCCCTTTAACCTTTAATCTCTGCCTCTCCCTCTGTTTTCACCTTCCCTTTATGCCTCTTCCCCTTTCCTTCACAGTCTTATCCTTTTAAATGTTCAGCACATGGGGCATGGCAGGTTTTGTTTGCCTCAACAGCAATCACACCATTCCTGGCTATTGTGGTGCTTTAGAAATAATAAATATTATGTAACACAACTGCATTGTGTTATGTTGTGTAGGAGTATATATATCTTCACGCTTTTGTCATACTGAAATGCAACACTTGGGTTTCTTGATGTCTATTATTATTGGAATTAGACACTCGGGAGCTTGTATTATACAAATTGGAAGAGGGATCTTATGCAACCGCAGAGAAAATGGATTTGAATTTAACATCATGTTCCCTCCAAACTTGTGCTCTGTTTTGCTTATGGGACATTTGTGCAAACTACTCTTTCACTGGTGCATCAGTCTGCCTTGGCTTAATTTATATGGTTCTATTTAGAACTCAAGAAAAAAAAGACGCCAATATAGGAAGGAAACTTTCAGATGCACAATATATGGTCTATTAGGTCCAATGAGTTTCAATCAAAGTCTTCATCAACAGCACTGTAAAACAAAACACTCTTGACTTGGGTTTTCTTTCCCCTTACTGAAATGATGTTTTACAGAGTTCTGAGTAAAAATGCATTTAGAAAACAGGCTGTTTGTTTGTAAAGACTGTGATTGAAATGGGCTGGGCAATGACAATTTCCTGAAAATGAAGGATGTGATGGCATACCCCTACTCTCCCTGCAATTCCATGAACAAAAGTCAATTGGGCTGGCTGTTGGGTTGTACTTCAACACTGGGTACACATGCCTTTATTACATCCCACTTTGGACTACTGTAACACACTCTACATGGGACCGCCTTTGTAAACTGTTTGAAAACTTCAGCAGATTCAAAATGCTGTGGCCAGGATGCTGACCAGGGCCAGTTACAAGGAACATACAACTCCCATGTTAAAATAGCTTCACTGGCTGCTAATTCATTTTCTGGTCATGACCTATAAAGCCCTATACGGCTTAGGTCCAGCCTATCTGAAAGACCGTATCTCCCTATACGAACATGCCAGAGATTTATAGAGGAAGGTTTTCTCTCAGTCCTGACACCATCACAGACTCACTTGGTGAGGAAACAAGAGAGCCTTCTCAGAGGCTGCTTCCAGCCTCTGGAACTCCCTTCCATGAGAGGCCAGGTTGGCTCTCTCCCTGCTTTCCTTTTGCCAGCAGGCAAAGATCATTTTGGTTTTAAACAGGCTTTTAATGTGTTAGCAGGAAGCATCTTATAAGGATGTGGGCTTTTTAAAAAACGTTTTGTGTCTTTTAAATTATTTCATAACTGTTTTATGTGGAGATTTGAAATCATTTTTTTAAAAAATATTGTTGATTAATTTATTCTCTTTGGGAAGCACCTTGGGTCCCATTCTGGGAGAAAGGCAGCATATGAATGAATGAATGAATGAATGAAAAGGGGCTGGAACAGAAGCTTACTTTCCAGTTAGTGGAGGCGGCAGAAGGGATACCTTCTGAGTGTAGGAGGGAGAAAGTTCCACTGAAGTCAGTGGGGCTTATTTCTGTTTCTAACTTGGTTTGTATTGTATAAAGCTCCAAAAGGCCAGGAGTCCTTGAAAAATAACCATTTAAAAGTGAAATGGAAGAAAGAAAGTTTTTATTCTAAATAAAGAGGATTACATCAGGCTGGTAAGGCACTGTACACCTTGGATATCATGATGATTTGGGTAGGGCAATATGGCTTAACAGATTGTATTTCTCCGTATGAACATGAAAGAGTTTTAAGATCTACAGGGGAACACTTTCTACAGGGACATCACACTGAATTAATTACACCCTTAACCATTCCCACTTTGAGAGAACCAAAACTTTGTGTGCTAATACAGACAAGTCACATGGGAGCAAAAACAACTTTCCCAATAACTAATGTGAATTAGTTAAAAGAAAACACTTAGATGCATGTTTTTTTAATGAAAATTTTAACTACCAGGAGAAGTAAGTACTGTATCTTTGTGTGGATATACCCTTTGTTGGAGATGTGTGAAGAACATCATCCATGTTATTCACATTCAATGGGAAATTTGCTTCCTAATAGAGATTAGGGGTATGCAATATTTCTCCTTCTCCATAGCTAACTACCTCTTCCATGCCTTCTTGTGGTCCGTAACAGTATTCTGAAAACCAGGCAGTTATCTCCAAGCAATTCCCATTCAATATAGAGGAAATACGGTGAACTTCCATGACATGTACTTGCTATTGTTTTATATTATTATTGAAACCTAAGCAGAAAAGTGTAAGACTGGTTCATGGAAGTTGCTATTGGTATTAAAGCATAGCAAGGATAAAGGGTAAAATCAGTTATGCATGTTTCAGTATCCAACCCTTAAAGTTTACAATTCCTTTACAAGGTGCTGGCAATTTTTTTCCACCCAAGATCATGATGCTACATGAGAGGAGCAGTAGCACACAGCTGGACATAACAGCAAGCAGTACATTACCTAGAATACAAGATGCAGAGTAGCTGGGGGTGGAAAGAATAATAGAAAATATCCCCAAAAATTCTCACGAAAAAAAAAATGGTTTTCTCAAGTATCAAGAAACCATAACAAGCAAAATCCTAGACAGGTGAGAACCTTCACAGTTCATGGTTTCTTCTATGCTCACCCCCCAAAATTATGTGGAGGGGGTTTGCACAAAAAATGGTACACCAAACAAGTTTCCTGCATATAAAATAGCAGAAAATAATGTAGAAAATAAAAAATGTTGTTTTATGTACAGAAAACATGTTATGTCAGAAACTTGTTTTTTGCAAAAAAAATGTGTATTTCATTGCACAGAATTTGCAATTTCCAAACTATTAATAGTATTCAAAATTGTCGTAAAGAGAACATTCTATAATAAATATAGTTTTATAAGATAAACTTGTCAACAATATCTTTAACATAACAAAATCCAAATTTCAATCTCATTAAACTCACATTAGTCCATTTTCTGACCAGACACTGTAGACAAAGTACTCAGCCCATGTTAATGATTACTTTTTAATTTGATCTTCACTTTAAATTTAGCTCTTGGTTTTTTGCATTACCTTACAAACCTGGGAACTTCCCCTTGCTCTTGTTTAAGGGGAAATTTTAATTCCCAAAGAAAACATTTGCTGAAATAGTCACTTCAATCTAAATACATCAGTCTTTTCCCTCCCCTGCAAGAATTTCTTGCCTTCAACAAAAGATTCAGTCTCCCCCATCCAAACATCTCTTTCTCCATCTCATTAGAGTGGGCCCTTGATACCCTGTGTGTTTTGGTTTCAGGACCCACCATGGATACCAAAATATGTGGATGCTCACTTCCCATTATATACAATGGCATAGTAAAATGGTATCCCTTATATAAAATGGCAAAAATCAAGCTTTGCCTTTTGGATTTGTTTGTTTGTTTGTTTGTTTGATGGGAAGAATATTTTCAAACTGTGGGTGATTGAATCTGTGGATGCAGAATCCATGGATACAGAGGGCTGACTGTTCATATCTTAGCATTGTTATTTTGAAGCAACATATCATCTATCTTCACTTGAAGTTACCAATTCTCATATTCAACTTTTTTCAGTCTTATAAGATGCTCAATCTGTTGACTTAAAGCTAATCTTCTGTGCTCCTTTACAATTCTTTATTCACAAAAGCTGAATTGTCCAGGTCTTTTTTCTTTTCTTTATTTCCATCCAGATATTCCATTGTCATCTCACCTCAGCTAGTTTCTTCACTGTTTTTTTTTTAAATACTTAGCCTCTTGTTTCCCATCTTCCTTCAGTTCCTTCAGTCCCAGTTTCAGATCCATAAATTCATATCCCAAGTCTCTCACATCCAACAACATCTGAAATGTTATTGCAAAAAGCTCCATCTTCCCTCTATCCAGCAACTATAGGGTTAAAGGAAAAATGCAAACCTCCACAGTTCTATAGCCTCAGGTTGTCTCCATAACTCTGACACCATGGTCTGGTCTATTTGTTGTTTGTCTTATCTTCTTTTAAAAGTCAACAAATATTTTTTTCGCAAGGAATGGGCTTTCTCAGTTATATTCTCAAAACCAATCCAAATAGCCAAATACAAAACGTTATATCTTGACTTCAGTTTGCTAAACTTTAAGCTTTTCTTTTCAGCTTGTATCTTAAAAGTAGGGTTGTTTTTTTTTACTCAGTTGTTGTTTATAGAAAGGAGACTCACCAAAGCATTATTTTCACTGCTAGAAGGAAGAACTCTTTTCATTTATAAGTTAGCTCTTTAAAGATGCTTAAGAAAGTGCAGAATTTGTAGACTCAGAGTCTTTTTTATTTAGTTACATCCCGTGTTTTCCATCAGCTTTATAAAAACATCACAATCTTTGTAACAAATTTTTACATAATCAAAAAAGAAAAAAAGAAAAACTTACACATAGGGAAGCTTCTTTTATCCATTATTACCTCATTTCTTACAAATAAACTTTAAAAGAGTTTTTGAGAATATTCGTCCATGTGACCCTTCCTCCTTTGTTTGTGTGTGGTCCTTGTTCTTGTATTTTTCTCTCCTGCCTGATTGTTACATTCAACTTGTTTCATCTGGTTGTCACTACAATCTTGCTTCTGAAACCTAATACCCATACCTTCTCTCCTTTTTGCCCGCCCATTCCTAACCTTATCAAAGTTTCCTACCCCTTCTTTCCTGTCTCACAGTTCAATTTATCTTCCAAAAAGTTTATTTATCGGTTCCCATTCTTCTTCTATTTTTTTCAACGATCTACCTTTCATGGAAGCCGTTAGTCTACCCATATCTAGGTTGTCATATAGTTTACTTAACCATTCCTCTATAGTTGGCACACTTTTTTCTTTCCAGAGGCTGGCATATAAGATCCTGGCGGTTGTTATCATATACAATATAATTTTCTTTTTAGCCATAACATTTTGTCCCTTAATTTTGTCTACCATATTTAGGAGATACATTTCTGGTTCCATTGGATAGTTACTTCCCAAGATTTCCTTTATCTTAATATGTATCTTCTTCCAAAAAGATTTCGCCCTTGAACAATTCCACCAAATATGTATTAAAGTGCCCTCTGCCTCCCCACATTTCCAGCATCTTCTTTCGCCTGTTTTATACATCCTATCCAACTTCACTGGTGTTAAATACCACTGGAAAAAAACATCTTTAGGTAAAGACTCAGAGTCTTTTTATGGCTCACATATGTAGGTTGAGTTTTCCCATGGCTCCTTGCTGTTCAAAACTCACTGCCAACTACTATAAATTCAGCAATCTCCCACAAGAAGCAGTGATCCTAAACATGTTGTAGGTAATCTCAGGTTCTTTCTTTGATCCAGAGAGAGTTCTGCCAGCTAATTTATCAGCTAATCCACTTCTTAGCTTTCTCTGCCTTGATGTTTGAGGCAAAAAAGTCAGTCCACCATAGATTCCACCCAGAAGCCCCCTTCTTTTTTACTTTCCAGTGGAAAGTTATGCACTCTTGAACAAACACTAGAAATTTAAATCTTCACACTAAAACTTTTGCATTGTTGCTTATGCCATAGTTAGAAACAGAGTTCTCGGTCCTTTGAGATCAAGCTTGTTCCATCCTATTTCCACACAGGCTTTTGATAGTTTGAAAAAAATGTGCATTTTCCACAAGTAACCTACACTGATATAGAGCTGTTTTATGTGTACTTTTCTAAAATATGCACATTTTGTATCTACTTTTCACCAAAATAAATAAATTTTGTGTGTATTTGTCCTGAGAACAGCAGCATATCAAAAATTGATCAAATGCGGATTCTTGAGCAAAAGTTGGTATCAAGACACCAAAAACTTGAGAAATATGGAATCAATAAATCTATTTCAAAAAGCTCAACAAAGTGAAATTCCCACCCATCCCTGGCTATGGTTTCTGTAAATATGCAACCCAAATATTAATAGACAGACCAGTCTATTTATGGCCAATGGGCCCATTCATACTACACAATTATAGCACTGTGATTCCACTTTAACTACCATGGTTCCTTGAATTTGTAGTGGGTACTTAGACTTCTCAGCCAGACAGCTTTAGTGCCTCCCCCAACTACAAACCCCAGGACTATATCAGATGTTGCTAAAGCAATTGAAGTGTAATCATAGCACTATAACTGTATAGTGTTAAAGGAATCCATGACACTTTCATAAGTTCATTCTGGTATACAGCTTCATTTACTAATGAGGTTTAAAAAAAACTACTCAAAAATTCACATTTAAATGGTTTCAAGTATGTATTTTTGAACACTTTTTAAAAAAATTAAAAGAATTCTTATTTTTTTAGCATTTATTTAAATGTGTTTTATCCCAAATTATTCATTTTAAAATGCATTTTGAGATTGTGTGTCTATGTGTCTGTGTGTGCCTGACAACATTACAAGAAATCCCAATGGATAGCTACATTTTGATTTGCACATTTGTCTGAGTACTGTGCATTGATTTAGTCTGTAGCAGAATTCATAAAACTAGAAGTCTTCAGATATTCCCAATTTTGGGCCACAGATTCTCTAAGAATGCCAGTTTTTATAATGTGGTATTTCCAAAGTTATGTCTCCTTCGCATATGTTGTTTGTGAACCTTAAACTTTTGTACATTAAGCTGGCAGGAGCACTAAAAGCAGAAGTTAGATGACGCTATGCTAAGTAAAGCACATATAGCAAGTAATTGTTCTTACCTGGATGTTGACAAACATAGAAAGCACTGTCTGATATTGTTATTGTTTCATTGCAAAGAAAGTGAACATTCTGATGACAGACCATTCATTTAATGTAGTCCTTTAAAAAAAATCAATTTTCAAGTACAAATTCCATTCACAGGTAGCAGATTCAGATGAGACCTAATTAAATGCATAATAACTGAGATAATAATGAGCTACACAGTGTGGCTTTGTCTGTCATGTATTTTTAATTGTTGGGGGTTTTTTAAGGCCATCTACTCTGGCTTCATATTCTCCTTCTACAAGGATGGGAAATCTCAGACCCTGGAGAGCCAGACTGGGATGTCAGGAAGGCCAAGATTCAGTTTAAGACCTTCCCTTTTTACTCCCAGAAACTACTGGAATGTTCTCGAAGAATTAGATCTGAAATATTCCAGAAGATTGTGAGGGTTCAAGAGGAACCCAATGAGATATTTGAGGGAATACCACTCTATATACCTGCCCTGTCATTAAGGCAAGCAAGGTGTACTGCCATTGAAAGCAGTGCATCATGGGCAATGTGAGAGAGAACTTTCTCAGCTGTTGGTCATTTTTATAGAATGCCTTCCCCTTAGAGGAGCATAAGATACCAACTTTGCCCTTACTTTGACTGAATTGCCTTATTTTTAAATAAGATATATATTTAATATTTCTATTTTAATATTTAATGCTATATATTTTAAGATAGATATCAGAAGGGATGTTATGTAGAAGATGGACTGAGCTTGTTTTCTGCTGCTCCAGAGATGAGTGTATGAACAAATAGATTCAAATTACAAGTAAAGAAATTCCACTTAACTGCTACCCTAAGAAGTGGGGGGCACTTTAGAGTCCCACCCATGATGCCTAAATCTGTGGTAAAATCTGGGGGAATTATTAGATCAAACAGGAGGCCTGTGAGCAGAGGGTAACTTTGGGGATCTTTTCACTATGTATACCAGTACTAACTGTAGAGAGCACTCCAATTAAAGTGAAAATATTTTATTGGAATAACACAAAAGTCAACTAACATACACAACACATGTTCTTAAGAACCATGCAAGTCTATAGTAGAGTAAGGGCTTTTTCAAAGGGGGGAACCCCCCCCCACAGAGGTCGGGAGGAGAACGGTGCTGCCCCGCTTACAGCACACTGTTTCGGATGCCGCCGTCCTCCTGCTGACCTTACCCCATGTTTCATCCATGCTGCGGGCATGAGAAACATGCCGCTTTTCATTGACGGGGTTTTTCCATTAATAAAAGTGGCATGTTTCTTGCACCTGCAGCATGGAAGAAGCACGGGGGAAGGTCGGGAGGAGGATGGCTTCATCCAAAACAGAGTGCTGTAAGGGGGACAGTGCCATCCTCTTCCCAACCTCTATGTGTGTGGGGGGGTGTTCCCCATTTGAAAAAAAGTCCTAAGACAAAAAGGTTGGATAGATGGAGAAAGGTCTGGGAAGATGGAATGATAGTTACCGGTCTTGAAGAGAAGAGTTCTGTGCAGCAAAGATATGCAGGCTAGCATCTGAGGGTGGCACAGGAGGTTCCAATCTGAGGGGCGCTGAGAAAGAATGGCTGGGTCCATGCATTGTGGCCCACTTTATTATTGTTAGGGATCTAATATTTATACCCTATCCTGTGCCTTGGAGGGGCGAATTTGGTAATAACAAAGCTTGGATGACACTCCCATGACTCTCCCGTGGAAGAGACAAAGGAAACCGAAACTCGATTGTTTTAATTGTGGAGATATAGAACATTGATGGTTTTACAACAACCTCATAAGGTTGGACATGAGGGGGTATGAGGAGAGATTTCTGTAGGGTACAGAATGAGGAATGATCTCTTAATTGCTCGATTGAATTATTGCTAGGAACACCCAAGGCTGGAAGAAAGGATTAGCACATACCCCACTACTGACTGGGTTGTTAGGATAAACCCATCACAGGGGCTTCCTGCTCAATCCTAATTGATCTCCAGTCTGCCTAAGCCAACCTGGCCTTGAAAAGTGTCCACTATATCCAGTTATGAGATATTGCAGGAAGGGGGTAGTAGGGCATGCTAACATAACTATTAGGAAGAACCTCTTTACTATAAATGATGCATGGTAGCGAAAAACACTGCCTTGGAAGGTGATGGACTCTCTACTTTCGAATTTTTTAAATAGGGGTTGGATGGCCCTCTTTTGGAAGAGCTTTAGTTGTGTATTCCTACATGGCTTGATGACATATAACAACAACAAGCCTTATTGTGCCTGTTCTCTCAAGAATTTGGGCAATAGTGAAATCATGGCTTGGTTTTCATCAGTCTGACCATGATTTTTATTTTATGTTAAAACTGTTTTAAATTGCCTTTGAAAATTTAGGGCAGGGAAATAATTTCCATCTGTCTGGACCCTATTATATTCCATCCCACTTCCACAACTGTATAAATATGCTTTATAACCTGAGGACTTAATAACATTCTGTGCTGCTTCTGAAGAAGTGTGATTTTATCCATGAAACCTCTTGCTGACATATTCCTTTTTTCTCCCCCTTCCTTCCTCCTTTTTAAATTGCTTTAAATTACCTAAATTGCTCAAGCTATTCACAGGGCTCATCTACATGAGCCAGGATATTCTGGTTCCCTGCCAGCATATATTGGCTACAGATTAGGCCCATACCTCCCCTGTTACCACCTACAAATGGGCCAAGGTCCAGACAGGTACACTGGCCCATCGCTGCAGCTGCTACAGCCACCATGTCCTGTGCTCTCCTAGAAGTGAGGACACTGACCCAGAGCATGTAACCAAGGCCCTCTGCATGTGACCAGCTTTGGTCACATGCTGTGGGACCCCTTCCTGCTTCAGAAAAGCAAGGCAGACTGGCAGTTACAGCCTGCTGGGATGGGCTCCTGCAGACACTTGGGGCCCAATCCATTCATTCCTGGCAGGAATGGATTAAAGCAGGTATTCTTAAAAAAACATGGTACCTTGTCTTTCCTCTATCTTAGCCCCATCTCTGCCCTGGGGGTCATGGCAACTGCCCAGGGGCAGAAATGGGCAAATGCCCTGCATCGTCAGGACTGCGGGGCTCTAAGAAGGGGGCAAGACAGGATATATTCCCTGTATAAAGAAGCCCACCATCTCTGATTTTTTTTCTTAGTGAGTTCATGGATTGTATCCCGTGCAGAGTTCTGCTGATATGAAGGAGTTTAGAAATACAGTATTTCAAAGACAAACAAATATCCTCTGACGTTTCATCACTGCTTCCCAGAGAACAGCAGGATCTCAACTGCAATCAGCATCCTGAACATTGAACAACTTGCATGTGGCAGTTAATTAGAAGGTAAACATAGTAATATACCTTAATAGGGGAGGATCAACAGACAACACCTCTGTGCTAAAAGGCCTGATTAATGTGAATGTCTTAACTGATATTTTAAGGGAGGCAGTAAGGGAGTTTGGAGGACTCAACAAAACAGACATTAAAGCAAAATGCTCAGAGGAAGTTTTTTTTTTTTCTGTTCTGATGTGACTATAAAGATGTTGAACTGGATTCAAACCATAGCCAAATAAATGTAGGCTGTGCTGAAATCAGTGCTTCCACATGTCAGTCTGGGCTTGCAGCATTTTATTTTCTAGAAAGGCTTTTTGGTGGGGAAAAACACTGTATGAAGGTAATTTGTACAGTTCATCCTCAAAATGGGTGAATGAGGCATATGTCCCAAACAAGGCTGCAATCCTGAGAGTAAACCCCATGGAACCCAATTAGACTTCTCAGAAGAGACACATAGGATTGCACAGAACTTGCTAAAGTCACCTGATGTGGTCACAGCTCCCAGAATCCCCAAGGCAGACTTCCAGGAAGAGAATGCATGTATTTTGGAAGGGAGATCATTGTGGAGGGAGGAATTCATTACTTCCTTTGGGGGAAAAAAACAACCACCACTTTCTCAATAATCACCTTTATTCTATGGGACTCCCCTCAATGGCTATTTAGTGGCAGGTGGGCACTGGTGTGTGTGTGTGTCAGATAAACACCTATCTCCCTAGAGCAAGATACATGACAATGGAGGCATTCTCCAGCACCCCTAGGTGTCCTCTGGAGGTCCCAAAGGATGACTATGCATTGTGGGAACAAATTCTGTCTCTTTCATGAATTGGTGTATATGCAGACAAAAACAAATTGCAGTCAAGGGTGTGAAAAATCTAGTAAAACCAAAATTTGCACATTCCTACTGTGAAATGTATTTCAGCATGGCTTTACTGAAGATTACTGAAGAAAGTCAAGGAAGAAAATACAAAGGCAGGATTACAGTTGAACATTAAGAAAAAAATAATAATGAACACAGATGATTTACAAACTTTAAAGTGGACAATAAAAGCATTGAAATTGTTCATGATTTTCCATACCTTGGCTCAGCCATTAATCAGCATGGAGACTGCAGACTAGAAATCAGAAGACTAGGATGTGGAAGGGCAGCTGTGAAGCAACTAGACAAGATCCTGAAGTGTCCAGATATATTATTGAATACTAAAGTGAGGATTGTCCGTGCCATCATATTTGCCATTTCTATGTATGGTTGTGAAAGCTGGACAGTGAAGAAAGCTGATAGGAAGAAAATCAACTCATTTGAAATGTGAGCTGGAGAAGTGTTCTACGGATACTGTGGACTGATAAAAAGACAAATAGGTCATAGAGCAAATCAAACCTGAACTCTTCCTAGAAGCCAAGGTTGTTAAACTGAGACTGTTGTACTTTGGCTGTATCATGACAAGACACAACTCACTTAAAATGACAAAAGTGCTTAGTAAGGTAGAAGGCAGTAGTAAAAGAGGAAGACTGCATTCCAGTTGGATAGAGTCAATCAAGGAAGCCACCACCCTGAGTCTGCAAGACCTGAGGAGGGCTGTTGATGATAGAGTGACTTGGAGGTCTCATACATGAAGTCACCATAAGTCAAAATCAACTTGACAGCAGTTAACAACAATACTTATTTAAGTTTCCTCTGCTTGCTTAGGTGGAATGTGACCAAGTGGAGTGTTGTCATCTAGAGAGGGAGGATTTCTCTAGCCTGGAAAGGGTAAGTTTTGATGTCTTATGCTTTACGCTTCTTTAAATTTTGTGTTGAGTTGAGTAAAATTACTAACTTTCTGGCTGCTACAGCTCCATCAGAACACACACACACCAATGACTCCCTGTGGTCTCCAGTGATTCCCTGTGGAACAGCCCCACCCCCCATTTATATCAGTCTCAATTTGCATCATAAGTCCAGGAACACAACCCCACAGCATAAATCAGGATCCATGTGTACATTTCACCTTTCCAACAAAAATTGCTCTCAAGTTAGTAACAATAACATAAAAACATTTAAAATTAAATCTTAATTAAAATATAACAAAACAGCAAATCAATTAAAATACAATTGAAAATACACAGTAAAAGAAACAGGCAACATCCAGTCAGCTAAAACCCCTTCAGCAGCCGATGAGCTTACATGCCAGGCTGAACAAAAATGTATTTGCCTGCTGGCAGAAGGAAAAGGAAGGGAACCTATTTAGTGTAATACGTGGGGAAATTATTATTATAATGCAATATAATCTTGTGTATCCCATGTTAAGTTCAGTTTAGGAATTTCCCTGCATGCATGGGTTTTTTCCACTCCCCCTTCTTCTTTCCCTAGGCAATTTCAGCCAACTGGAGCAATGGGTCACTCATCACATGACCTAATTTAAATATTTTATTACACTTTGTTTAAGTTTCCTTTTAAGTTTGTCTCCATGTGGCTGTAGCCAGCTTTGAGTCGAGTCTTGTCTTGCCTTTTCACCCTTTCACCATGTAGCCCTCATCGCTTAAGGCTGGGTGAGTTTTCTTTCCCTATCCTAAATCCTCTTAGTTAGTTAAGGACCTTTAAATTTGTTTTAATATGTAGATTAAGATTGATATACCTTCAGTAAACTTTTGATACGCATTTTTAACCTGATGTCTTTGTTGTTTAATGAGTCTAATCGGCTGGGTGATCAGACCACACATTTAAATGTTAATTGAGCTGTGTCTGCATTCCTATGCCTTTACTTTGCTTACCTTGAAAGAAAGGTTTTTTACTTTTAAAAAAGATATTTTTATTTTTAAAAGGGCTACCCTCCTACCCTCCAACATTTAGTCCCCCCCACAGCTGAAAGTTCAGAGTCTGGAAGCAGCCACTTGGAAAGCACTGTCTTGCATCTTCTCCAATTGTGCCTCTGATGGGAGAAGGACGTTCATTGAAGATCTTAGAATATGACAGCCTTATATCAAAGAATGCAGTCTGTTAAACAGCCTGGTTCAAAAACTTATAGGCCTTTATTGATCATAACTAGGGGGTTATCTATATGGTGAAAATATCCCTCACAGAATTTGCTCAGAAAACAAGCTGTCTTAATGGGATCTCACATTGTCTCATCGTATTGTGAAGGAGAGGGGCCAAAAAGAGGGAAAACTACATGAGAAAAGCATTTGTGGCTTTTCCCGACTTTTTAAAAATGCTCCAGTGATATGCACATTTTCACTCATTAAGGCAAGCAATTTGACATGAATCACTTCCCCATACAAGACAAAGTGCAAACCTGATTGGCTGGACAAGTGCAGGGGGCGGGGCTGGGTTACAGGGCAAGCGCTCACTGCTGCCATGCTGGATTTTTGCCTTACCAAGTGATCATTAAGGCAATAAAATGGGGATTTGTGCTATCTTTTTTTCTCTTTTTTTGGAAAGGTGGAATATCGCTTGTGCACACCATAGAAATAGTTTTTTTTAAATGGTTTGGCGTTGGCAGATTTAAAAATGTGAGTACCACCATCTCAGCTACAAGCAGGTGAATTTATGGGGGCTGTAAAACCATTAAGACAGGTCACAGCTGCTGCGACTTGCTATTACTGTGGAGCAATCCAGCTTTTTTCCTTCGTGTAGACAAGCCATAGGTCTTTGAACTGTGCCTGGAAACAGACAGGTAGAGACTGAAACAGGTGTAAATAAAGTAGTCACATGTACCCTGGGACTGTCTCTAGCCAATGGCCTTAAATAACACTTTGAATCAGCTGAAGTTTCCAAACAATTTTCAAAAGCAATCCTATGTTAAATACATTTACAGCAGTCCAAACAGAATTCAAGCAAGACATATGTTACCATGGCCAAATAAGACTTCCCTTTGAACATTTGCAGTTGGGTCACTAGCCATAGCTATGCATACCCACCCTGTGTTCTGCTGAAACATGGATTCCCAAGTTCACGACTCAATCCGGTATTTCCACATTGTGAACTTCACCATTCAGAGGAAGTGTAAACCCTCTGGTATAGCTTGAATCCTTATTCCTTCATTTGCTTTTTGACTAAACAGGAGCACCACTGTCTTGTCTAGAAAGATTAAGAAGGTTATCAGATGGGGACCAAAAAAAAAAAGTCCCCTCCTCGCTATGTCCCCTCCCACACCACTCCTGTTCCCATAACTGAATAAATAAAAAAATATCACACACCTATCTTGCCATGCTATTGAAAGTCCTCCCCTCCCCTCTGTCATCCCAGGAATGAATGGAGCTCTCACCAAGCCCCATTCACTTCCTGGAAACAAAATTCCAACAGTTCTCGCAAGAGAACGATAGTGTGGGAAATTTAAAAATGAAATGAAAAATAAAAGTCAAAAAGTAAAACAAAGCACCTAAACACATTTTTAAAATACCAAGAAACCCAGAGAGGAAAAAGGGTGTCACTTATCTGGATGTCCCAATCTCAACCGGAAGTGCTCGGCAGGGACCTCCCACTGTGGCTGACATGATGCCAGCACAATGGGGCACAGGTTCAGACGCCCGTGATTCCATTTCAGAATCAGAACAGGTGATCTATTGGTGGTTTAAGCCATCAATAAAGAGGAACACCAAGGGAACAGAGGGGCCATGGGAGCAAGACAAGATAGGGACAACATCGTCTGATAAGTAAGCCCTTTGGCGATCTCCTGTCATCCCTGTCCTAGATTTTTGGGGTCATCTGATAATCTCCTAAACTTCAGTTTATGTGCTCTCATCCATCCAATTATCAATGTCAGACACTTAGAGCCAGAACAAGTTTGTTGGATTCAGATAGAAATGAGAGATTACAAAGACAGAGAAACAGACAGGCGATTCAACTTTTTAGCCCTGAAGCCTCAAATTAGATTGTTATTGTTGTTGCTCAGTACCTTCAAAGATAGCAACAAGATTTTCCAGTCTCTGTTTCTGAACTTGAACAGTGGGCTTCTGCAGTGGGTTCATCTGCCAATTTGAATTCCAACAAGTTTTAGTGATGCTTCCGTTCATTTTCAGTTCGCTTTACATCAAGGTGGCTGCTGGTTTAATGCATAGGTGTTTCAGTCACAGCTATACGCCAACACTGTTTTTTATTCTTGAAAGGCTGTGTAAACAGTTCTCCTTGCAAGGCATCTGGAGTCTCAAAACTGGCACTTGAGCAGCAGGACACAGGTGCCTTATGCTTTAATTATGGTGGTAATTTGCTAAAGAAGGCAGCTTTGCCAGGTTACCCTTGGTGAAATTCTTATCTTTATACCTCAAAATTCTCAGTTCTTGCTCAGAACTCTTATACAGAGTTGGGGAGAAGCTCCATATTTAACTGCTGACTGTTTCTCTCCCCACATCACAGGTAACAGCAATCCCAGGTATGTCAATGCCAGGGCTGGTGGGAGAGGGGGCTTTGGGTATTGGATGTTCATAAGAGGCTTATTGCATGCTGTAATAAAATGGCAGTGCAGCCAGAAGGTTCCATCTTCCATGCTGCCTTACTGCACGACATTGTCATTCTTCCATTCTGGTCCCATGGGAGACCAAGGTAAAACCATACCTTTTTGCTCAGCATAAAAATCTCTTAGCAAAAAGACACAGTTTTACCTTAGTCTCCCATGGGACCAGAACAGCAAAACACCGGAAGAATGACGATGTCATACGGTAAAGCAGCATGAAAAGTAGAACCTCCTGGCTGCACTTCTGTTTTACTTCAGTGTGCGATAAGCCTGTAAGTCCTTTGCATTAGGGCTCCCTTCTTTCTCTTTCTTCTAGAAAGTGCTGTGTGAGCAAGCGCATTGTCTTCATGAAGAATGAAACTATTTTTCCACAGTTCTGGCCTTTTTTCTTACTCTTTCAGCTTTGTCAAAACGTCCTTATAATAATGCTGATTCCTTGTTCTGCATTCTGGAACCCAATCTGCCAAAATTATGACCTTGGTGTAAAAAATACCAACAACGATGAGCATGGCTTTGAATGTCAACTAGTTTTAACATGCTTGCTTTACGTGCTTTTTTCATTGTTGGTCTTTTTTTTCTGGTTCTTTCTCTCAGCTTGGTCAAAACTTCCTTATAATAATGCTGGTCCATTGTTCTGCCTTCTGGAACCCATTCTGCCCAAATTACACCATTGATATCAAAACAACAACAATAATGAGCATGGCTTTGAATGTTGACTTGCTTTGATGTGCTTTTTTCATTCTTAGTGATGATGGTGTTTTCCAGTCATTGGCTGTTGTTTTGTCTTAGGATCATACAAGTGATGATTTTTTTTGAAAAGACTATAAGAGAGACATGCAACAAATCAGCAAAACATTCATAACTAAACCAATATACAATAACAATAAAAATGCAACCTGACTATGTTTTTTATTAAGAATCTAACTAGTTGTATATCATTCCACCCACCTCCCAACAAATAGATGCTAGCGAGGAAAGTGTGCATGAGGCCTTGTTGACCAGAGTAGAAATTGGGGGAACATGTAAAAGTGTGGGGGGGGGGAGGTGAGGGATCAAGCCTTAACCAGAGAAGGGGACCTGGGAGAGATACTATGAAGGCTTTTAATGTAGCTGAAACTGTTTTTCCTAGAGAAGAAATAGAGAAGTTTGGTTTACATCCCATTTGGATTACTGCAATAAGCTCCACATGGAGCTACCTTTGAAAAGTGCTCAGAAATTTCAATTGCCCCAAAGAGATGCAGCCAGATTGTTAAGTGGGGCTAGTTAGAGGGAACACACAGTTCCCTAGTTGCAACAGCTCCTGGTTCCTTTCCAGGCACAATTCAAAGTGCTGGTGATCTAAGCAAAGCCCTATTCAGCATGGGTCCAGGCATGTATCTCCCTATATAAGCCCATTCAAGCTATGAGATTTTCAAGAGATGCCCTTATCTCTGTTCCACTGCCTTTTCAGGCAATTTCTGCCAATGAAAAGCAATGGTTTATTCTCTGCTGCAGCACAGAGTCTGCACGGAGGCAGCATGCGAGGATGATGACACATGCAAAACTGCATGGTAAGGTGATATCATCCTTGCAGGCTTTTTGTGGGCTTTTTGCCTGTCTGATAATCTCCTTACTCATGTTAGTTCTTTGCTACCACTGATTTTTTTTTTTTAAAAAAAAAAAGCTGTCTAACATGGCTGGAGCGATATAACAATTTTCCACTTTAACAGGAAAGCAAAACAAAAAACATCATCCCATTTTATCACCTTAGCAATTGCTCACTAAGGCAAAAATCCAACATGGTGGCAGCAGGCGCTTACCCTGTTAGCAAGCCCTGTCCCCGCTCTCACCCGGCCAATCAGCTTTATGCTTTCCTTTGAATTGCTTGTCCTTCACTTGTCCTAACAAGCAGGAATACGCACTCCCCTCACTGTTTTTTTTAAAAAAAACTATGAAGGCTTTTCCTGGGTTGTTTTTGCTGTTTTGGGCCCCCTCCTGTGCAAGAAAGCAGCCCCAAAATGCCAGTGACCGGATAAACAAGGTCTGGGAAAGCAGCCAACTCCCAGTGATTGCAAAGTCAATTAAGGGGAGCCAGATAAGGTTCAGAACAAGCACGGTTCTGTTTCTTGAAGAAGCAGCAATACAGGTAAGAAGGCACACAGAGAAGACTCCAGAATACAGTCCAAAGGCCAAGGCTTACAGAAGGCAGCACAGTCAAGAAGTAGGTCTGTGGGTTAGCAGGATCAGGCAACAGTGTAGTCAGGAACAGTCCAAGGTCTAAACACGAGTCAAGGCAACAAGAATGAAGGCATGGAGTCAGAGATATCAGACACGAAGCTCTTTCTAGGAAGATCAGTTGATCTCTGACAAAACCTCCACATTTCCCCAAAGTGTATATATAGCAATCAAGGCTTTGCCGGGTGCTTTTTGATGAGCAGGTGTTTCTCATAAAATCTCAGCAATTTCCTTTGAGCTTTCTTTTGAGATTGCTGCTGGCTGTATGATTGTGGAGGTAGATTCATCTCTTCTTCATCATCTTTATCGGAATTGACAGGACTCTCTGCTAGGATTGGTGCCAAACCACTAGGGCCAACCTCTTCCTCTGCTCAAGCCTCCAGGTTGTCACGGTTCCCTGCTGGCACAGGTGTAGATGAATCTGTGCTAGGGTTGATAGGGTCATTCCCTGCCATGTCCTTCTCCTCCTCTGATTCCATACCTTCATCAGACTCACGGGGCATGACACCTCCTTCCGAATAGTGTGGATTGTGCATTTAAATAGTGTGCATTTAGACAGGTAGGATTCCAAGCAAATTCCATTAGGGTTCTTTTTGTTCTTTTTAACTTTGATATGTTTTTTTATGTTTTTATCTTATATATCACTGGGGAAGTTTGTTCTCAAGATGTAGAGAAATTTACAAATCACTGACGTTATGTGTCTTCAAGTTGACTCTGACTAATAGCAGGCCTATTCTAGGGTTTTCTTTGTAAGATTTATTTACTCAGAGGGGGGTTGCCTTTGCCTTCCTCTGAGGCTGAGAGAATGTGACTTGCCCAAGGTCACCCAATGGATTTCCATGGCTGAGGGGGAATTTGAACCCTGGACTCCTGGAGTGCTAGTCCAGCACTCAAACTGCTATACCATGCTGGCTTTCACAGTTTACAAATACAGTAAATAAACAAATGAAATATAACATTTTGTTGCTTCCTCTCTTACAGCTGGTTTTGTAGGTGTCTTTATTTCCAGCTCATGACGAGTTAATATGTGTAATATCTTGGATGAAATATTTGTAGAATAAATAAGGCCTTGCAGCTGATGAGGATCTATTGTTTAATAGCAGCAAGTGGCACAGAGAATCTCTGTTTAGAAGAAAGGTTAATTAAAGTAATGTTTCTGCAAGGCATCTACCTGCTTAAATATTCTGCTGATGAAGTTAGTCTTTCTCACATTTGTGAGTACTTCTCCTAGAAAGAGAAGAATATAGGTATGCCAAAAAAAATGAAGACATTCTTTCCCTGGCTCATAAACTTCTATCATCACTCTGACTCTATACGAAGGGCATTATTACAAATGGATTGGATCCTAAAACAAGTTAAGATAATGCGGGAGACAGTTTACTTCCCGCCCCTTCCTTGGGCACCACAATTCAAGAAGGATATTGACAAGCTGGAATGTGTCCCAAGGAGGGTGACCAAAATTGTGGGAGGTCTGGAAGCCATGCCAAATGAGGAGCAGCTTAGAGAGCTGTGTATGTTTAGCCTGGAAAATAGAAAGTTAAGAGGGGACATAACAGCCATGTTTAAATATTTGAAGGGATGCCATACTGAGGATGGAGCAAGCTTGTTTTCTATGGCTCCAGAGACTAGGACACAGAGCATTGGACTCAAACTACAGGAAAGGAGATTCCACCTAAACATTAGGAGGAACTTCCTGGCAGTAAGAGCAGTTTGGCAGTGGAATACACTACCTCAGAGTGTGTGGAGTCTCCTTCTTTGGAGGTTTTTAAACAGAGGCTAGATGGCCATCTGTCGGGGTGCTTTGAATGTGTATTCCTGCATAGCAGGTTGGACTAGATGGCCCTTGTGGTCTCTTCCAACTCTGTAATTCTATAATTCTACAGAAAAAAGGGAGATGTGTCTCCCTTGACTGAAGAATGGTACACTCCTTCTATATGTATTGGTCATCCTCTTCCACCAAGCACACAGCTTTGGGAGGGACACACATGGAGCAATGAGGGATGAAGGGGACACCCACCTAGCCAGCCAGATCATCTGAACCAACCTGGAGATCAATGGGGTGACAGATGTCACAGCCAGATCACTTTCACACCCAGGAAATCATCTCCAAGTGCTCAGTGGGTGGCTGTTTTTATTTTTTTGGACAAAGCCCAACACATTTTGGCCTTTGTATATATGTCAATGGCCTTCTTAAGTGTTGTGATACAGCCTTACCTCAATGTGCACTCATGCGCATGCCTCTGAGAACTCTGCTTCCCTTTGTGAGATGCAGTCTTTGGGTTTCTTGCCTGGGAATTCCCTTAATTGAGCCTCCTTTGATCTAGCTGCTACCACCCTTTGAATTCTATACCCCTTACAACACAGTCCAAAGGGAGACTGTAGGGTTTCCTTCTCTACTCCCTGCCACTTGCAGAGATGTTACCTTCCCCCTCCCCTCTGTCCCAAAGAGGAAATAAATGACCGAGCAAACAAGGCACATGTATGCATCAGCTGAAGAAAGTTTAGAAAAAGCTTATTTATTCTAAGCAGAGTTCTTAACATGCAGATAATTCTCATGGAAAGGCAACTCCCTCCCAGGTACATTCATAGAAGTTGCGGATATAGTTAAGTATTTAGCCATGTGGGAAAAATAAACATAGTTCCCTAACACAATCTAGCTAATACATTTCCTGATCTTCTCACTGACCATGAAGTTCTCGGCCTTTTGGCTAAGATCATGTGTAGTGTAGTGTAGAATTCAGAGGATGCTGTGAGTCAGGGCTGTCCAGCCCATCTCCAACAGGCTTCCTCCTGAAGCCTGAGGTTCTTACCCCAGGATGCTTCTTTGTTGTTCCAGCACCTGAGATGAGACGTTCCCCATCCCAATGTCTCTTGTTCTCTCTTCCCTCGTGGCCTCGAGGCAGTATTTATCACCTCTTCCTTGAAGCATCTCAAAGGTTTTCCACTCTGGAATCTTTGATTGGTCAGTGTCTCTTGTGACCTATTCCATCTATGATGATGCTACCCTAAAGGTGCTCCCTTTCTCCAGACCCTAGTTAACCCTTTGTTACCTGACTGATGACAGTCTCTTTAGTGTCAACTGAGTAGTCCAAGGCTCAGCTATCCAACATATGATACAAAACCCATGAAAAATGAATTGGACATAGCTCCCACTTTGGAAGAGACCCTTAAGGCCATACAGCAGATGAAAAACGGCAAGGCAGCTGGGATCAATGGAATCCCACCTGAAGTTAGGAAACACAGAGGTCATGTACTCCATGGGAAATTCCACAAACTCCTTGTGAATTGCTGGGAAAAAGAGGAACTGCCATCAGATCTCCGAGATGCAGTCAACATCACCCTGTACAAGAAAAAAGGAGCAAAATCCGATTGCCCAAACTATCGAGGCATACCACTGCTCTCTATTGCTGCAAAAATCCTTGCAAGGATACTCCTGAACAGATTAGTCCCTGCTATTGCAGAAGAATGTCTTCCTGGAAGCCAATAGGAGTACTACAGATATGGTATTTGCCCTTAGACAACTGCAAGAGAAATGTAGAGAGCAGAACAAGGGTCTCTATGTAACATTTGTCGACCTCACCAAAGCCTTCAACACTGTGAGTAGAAAAGGTCTATGGCAGATCCTGGAAAGACTAGGATGTCCCCTCAAATTCCTTAAAACAATAATCCTGCTACATGAGGGCCAGCACGGTCAAGTCAGATATGGCAATGCTCTTTCAGAGCCCTTTCTAATAACTAATGGAGTGAAGCAAGGTTGTGTTCTTGCTCCAACTTTATTTACAATCTTCTTCAGCATGATGCTTCAAAGGGCTACAGCAGAGCTCGAAGAAGATGACGGCATCTATATACGTTACCATACTGACAGTAGCTTGTTTAACTTAAGCCGCCTGAGGGCTCGCACTAAGACTCTAAACTATCTAGTCCATGAGCTGCTCTTCGCTGATGATGCTGCCCTTGTTGCCCACACAGAAGCAGCTCTGCAGTGCCTAACATCCTTTTCACAACAGCTGCAGAGCTGTTTGGGCTGGAAGTCAACCTGAAGAAAACAGAAGTTCTCTACCAGCCTGCACCAGAAGATGAACATCACCACCACCACCACAAAGCCATAGGAAAATCTGTGCTTAAGTCTGTTCAGCAGTTCATCTACTTGGGAAGCATCATCTCCTCAGATGCCAAGATTGACAAAGAGATCCATCACAGATTAGCAAAGGCATATAGCGTATTTGGAAGACTTTACAAAAGAGTTTGGAGTAACAAACACCTTAGACAAATCACAAAAATCAATGTGTATAGAACCATTGGACTGTCTATTCTCCTTTATGGGTCTGAAACATGGGTCACCTATCGCCAACATTTATGACTCCTCGAACACTTTCATCAGTGCTGTATACGCACAATCCTAAATATACACTGGACGGACTATGTGACAAATGTTGCTATCCTTGAGTAAGCAGGGATCACCAGCATTGAGGCCATGATATTGAGAACACAGCTGCGCTGGGCAGAGTACGTTGCTAGGATGGAAGACCATCACCTCCCCAAAATACTACTGTACGGTGAACTCGCCACGGGTCAGCGTAAGAGAGGCGCTCCAAAAAAGTAATACAAGGACTCCCTGAAACAACATCTCGGGCTCGGCTAAATTGATCACCAACAATGGTCTGCCCTGGCCTCACATCGGGGGGCATGGAGACGCACTATCCACAATGCTGCAGCCTTATTTGAGAACTCACGCCGAACAAGTCTTGAACAGCAACGACAACGCAGAAAGAATCACAACCTGGAAACATCACCCAAGGAGACCTTCTGCTGTGCTTTCTGCAACCGGACTTGTTTATCTTGGATTGGCCTTTTTAGTCATCAGCACGCTCGCAGAAAGCACGGGATGAGTCCTTCCTGAATCTTCGTTTGCAAAGAAAAGCCAGAGAGAGAGAGAGAGAGAGAGAGAGAGAGAGAGAGACCTGACTGCTGAGCTGGCAGGTAATAGGAAATGGGGTCTTCACATTATCACAAGGGGCTACAAAAAAACAAATGCAAATGTAAAATTAAAAATCAAAAGGACAATGCATAATTATATAATCTCTTTCTCTCTTTCTCTGGCTTTTCTTCGCAAACGAAGATTCAGGAAGGACTCGTCCCGCACTTTCTGCAAGCACGCTGATGACTAAAAAGGCCAATCCGAGATAAACAAGTCCGGTTGCAGAAAGCACAGCAGAAGGTCTCCTTGGGTGGTGTTTTTGGGTTGTGATTCTTTCTGCGTTGACGTTTCTCTTCAAGACTTGTTCGGCGTGACTTCTCAAATAAGGCTGCAGCATTGTGGATAGTGCGTCTCCATGCCTCCCGATGTGAGGCCAGGGCGGACCACTGTTGGTGATCAATTTGGCCGAGCCTGAGATGTTGTTTCAGGGAGTCTTTGTATCGCTTTTTTGGAGCGCCCCTCTTACGCTGACCCATGGCGAGTTCACCGTAGAGTAATATTTTTGGAAGGTGATGGTCCTCCATCCTAGAAACGTGCTCTGCCCAGCGCAGCTGCGTTCTCAATATCATGGCCTCAATACTGGTGATTCCTGCTTGCAACATTCGTCACATAGTCAGTCCAGTGTATATTTAGGATTGTGAGTAGACAGCGCTGATGAAAGCGCTCGAGGAGTCGTAGGTGGTGGTGATAGGTGACCCATGTTTCAGATCTACCTCCATAAAACATTATAACACATTTTAATGTTTGTATACTACTTAAAGTCTATATGTGCCAATATGAAATACATAAGCCAAAATGCATTGGGCTTTTTCCAAAATAAAAAAATTAAAAGAGCCATCCATTGAGAACTTGGAAATCTATCCCCGTTTTCTCCTGTGGATTCCATTTGGTGCTCTCCAGTATTTGCCTCTTCTGCTTTGTACTAAAAACAGCAATTTTTTGCACGGGAAACAGCATTTTCTGTGCAGAAGTTTTATTTTGTGTGTGTGTGTGTGTGCATGTGCAGAAAATGCTGTTACCTGCACAGAAAATGCTGTTTTCTGTGGAAAACAATCATGGGTGAATTTTGCACAGAATAAGCCTCCAGCTGTTAATAATAATAATAAAACTGTGCAGTTTTTGAAGACTTTCTCACAGTGAGAAGAAAATGGCTAAAATCACTTGTCACTTCCTTCAAGAAGAAAATTAGAGAAGAACTACATCTCTAACTGCTTCTAGTTCTTAACAATTCATGGAAGAGATCAGCAGCACTGTCCTTTTGTATTATTCTGCAGTTTTGCTTCATTTGCACAATATTATTTCATTTGAATGAACAAAGTTTGCCCGACTAAAGCCCTGAATGGCTCAGGTCAATGTTATCTGATGGCCATCCGATGGTATTCTCCCAGATATGCCTGGCCATGTTTTAAGATCTTTTGGGGAGGCCCTTCTCTCTGTCCCACCACCCTCACAGGTACATCTGCCGGGAACACCTTCTCAATGGCTGCTCCCTTTCCTAGGCCTTGTCTACAATGGCCAAATAAAATGACCTCACGTCATGTCAGTGACCTGTCCAGACAATGTATGGCTCGAATCTGGGGCATTCAAGCATTTCAGGGCATTAATCCGCATTTTTTTTAAAAAAGCACAGGGATTTATTCAAGATCCTAGCAGAAAATCTGGATTTTCATGAGTGTGCGTGTGGACTGCCCTCCATTGTGAAGTCAGTGTGGGGCTGGGGGGAAGAGGTCAGGAGGAGGCACCCTGGGCCAGGCAATCAGCTAAGCTTTACCTCTGTTTCAGTTTCACTTTTTAGCAGTTCCTTTTTTTCCCTTCTCTCTCTCTCTCTTTTAATATACAGAAGTTGTTCAGAGAAGCACATACCACCATACAGCATCATTAGCTGTGTGTACCTATGCTTAATAGGATGTCTGAAGCTCCCCCAAGCCACGGGGAAAGACATATATACATGCCCAAACGTGGGGGGAGGGGGGAAACTGGAGCAGCCACAGCTGCACATACTGCAACTTGTCGGACTGGGTGAGTTCAGAAGGGATAACTGTATGGACACTGTGGCATTGTGGTGATTGTGTAGACAAGCCATGGTAGCTACAGACCAGGGAAACCCCAATGTAAGTCAGAGTTTCCCATCAGTGTAGATGAGCCCCTAGAGAGGAGAGACTGACACACTCCTTGCTATGCTTCCAAAGGTGGGTTGAAGATCCTTTTGTTTCTACAGACCTTTGAGTGCTGATTACGCAGGAGGAAAGGGCCATTCATAAAGTGCTGTATTGTTTATATTTGTTGCTTTTTCTTTTTAATGCCCATGCTTTTAACTGATTTTAATTCTATTTGCCATTTAATTCTATTTTGAAGGTCTGAGTGATGTGAATTTATAGCTGGATCTGTTTTAACTTTTGTAAGCTGCCTTAAGTCTGAATTTAGGGAAAAGGTGGACATCATCATCATCTAATTTAAAGTCTCTTGTCAAGAGTGTCACGGTAGCACACTGGTACCTCTGACCATATCAAGAGGACCAGGCAGCAAAAATTCTTGTAGCAGAGTTGCAATCAGGCTGAAGAAATGAGCACACAGACACAGGCTTGTGTCTAAACTACCTTCCTTTACTAGAGCAGGTTGAAGCAATATTTACAATGAGTCTGAGACTCATAGCAAACAGACTACATAACACAGTATTCATACAGTACAACCCTACACTGTACAGACTGCATGTGCACAGTCTATGGGCAAAATCCAAGTACATAGGTGGTGTGTGGGAACATCTACTGTAGTTATAAAGATACTGTACAGTTATATAGTTAGAGTTCTCATACACATAGGCTACGCAACATTTTCCCCTAAAGATAAGAGTTCACTCCCCACACCTCCAATCCCATGGCTGCCTATTGGACTGTACAGTAGGAGCCCAGTATCCATGGGGGATTGGTTCCAGGCCCCACCGCGGATAGTGAAATCCGCAAATAATAGCAAACACCCTCACCGCTGCCACTGGACACTCCCCATGGAGAAGGGAGAAATGAGGCAAGCTCCCTCCTCCCTCCCTCCCCCACACACCCCCTTCAAGCTCTGCTGTGCCACCGGAACCCCCCCACCCCAGAGAAGAGAGAAAGGAGGCAATCTCACCTCCTCCCTGCTCACCCCCACCAGCTCTGCTGCACCGGCAGAACCCTCCCGGAGGAAGGGAAGGGGAGGTGAACTCACCTTCTCCCTCCCCCACCCCCTACCAGCTCCACCACACCACCAGAACCCATGTCACCAGAACCATCCCGGGGAAGGGAGGGGGAGGGGAGCTCGCCTCCTCTCTCACTCCCCTGCCACCCATCCCCACCCACCCCCAGCTCCACCTCACCACCGGACACCCCTGTGGACAAGGGAGAAACGAGGCAATCTTGCCTCCTCCCTCCATCCCCCACCCATCCCCGCCATTGCCATCCATGGATAATTGAATCAGCAGATGGCAAATCAGTGGGTGCGGGGGTGCTACTGTATCTAGATATGCTAGCCAGCTGTGTTTAGCCAGCTCACTGCTCACCCCTGCAGGATGTGGCACATCATACCATGCCAGCTCTTTACAGTATAAATTTCCCATGATTGCATGTCCCTTCACCTTGACAAAGAGCACCACAAAATACCTTGTTCTGCCAGGATGACATAAGTATCACTTTACATCCCTAATGCAAGATGTGTTAAACAGGAAACATTTGTTTCAGAGGGCTTGTGTATTGTATAAAAATTTATCATAAAGCCAACAATACAACTGAAATGTTTAGACCTTAGTTCAAAAACATATCAAAATGTAAAACTTCTGTTCAAATGGCAGCTGTGTGTCAATGTCTCCACACTCCAAAACTTACAACAAATCCAAATTAAAAACAAAACAACAGAGTGATGTCCTGAAATCACAATGTTCTGTTTTTCCCTGCTATGGTCCATACTAGGAATAGAGATGGATTTCATTTGACTCATGTTTCAATAATAACCAATTCAGTTCTGAAATCAATAACAACTAATTCAGTTCTGAATCCCCCCTCCCAGAGATTTACCGTACATGCAAACTGGAATGCAATTACAGTGGGATGTTGGTATCCACTGGGGTTTGGTTCCAGGACCCCACCCCCATGGATACCAAAATTTGTGGATGCTCAAATCTTATTATATACAATGGCATAGTAAAGTGGTATCTTTTATATAAAATGGCAAACAGCAAGGTTTCCTTTTTGAGTTCCTCCCCCTGAATAATTTCAAGCCACATTTGGTTGAATCCATGGATGCAGAATCCGTGAATAAAGAAGGCCAATAGTATCTTTTATTTTCAGAATTCTATGGATTTTGCAATGCAATTCTTTGCTCAAAATTGCATACAATTAAAAAAAGATATACATTAGGATCATCACAAAATGCATATACCCTCAGACCCCCATATCCATGGAACCAATACCTGTGGGTTCAGTTATCCATGGGACACAAAACATATGACAGAGTCATCCTAGAAAATGCCTAGAGTGGCGTCCCCTCTAGACATCTTCTGGGTCCTCCAAGGCAACTCTATGATATGTTTTTACCAGAAGTCCATTATTTTAATAGGGTTCACTGTCATACACTGTTTCCGGTAACTGTGGTAAGTCCAAGCTACTGCAGATACAGGGATCTGACTTTATTATAAATGCTATGCAAACTAATGCAAATTGATGTGAAAATAGGATGGACTAATTGTAAATTTGGAAAAAAAAATGCAGACATTATGGAAATCAACAGAGAGATTTGTGTATCTGTAGTCCATATCATTGGGTTCCACCAGTAAATGTAGCATGTCATAATGACTTCTGGGCATGGTTATGTTCTTTTTATTTTGGGGGGAAGAGGAGGAGGAATTAGACATACATGCATGGCAGCAACTGAACCCTGTTGTATTTCTAGAGCAAACTGTGTATTTATTGTCATATCTGCTCTGGAGTGTGTCTTATTTTTAATGTAAATAAATGAACCAAATAAGTTCTGATCACATATTTTCCATGCAATTCCCTCTGGAGAATAATAATATGGAGTTAGAAACAGCATATAGATTTCGTCAACACTGATGCAGGTATCAGATGTGGATTGTGAACTGTGAGGTTTTGAATTCCTCGGCTAAATGGTTGATAACTTTTACACTGAAGGAGCAGAAAAAGAACTTCATGGAAAATTGAAAGGAAAAAAAAAACAGTAGCAATCAGCAGTAGGATTGAGGGGGGTGCTTTGTTATTGGAGAAGGAGGGGGAGGAAGGGAATAAAGTCAGAACTGATGGGATGTCAGTAAAAATAGACTAGACTGTGACAAGAGGGAAAAGAAGGGGCACAGGAGATGATTAAAGACAGAGGGAAAGGGAGTCATTTTGAAGAGGAAGATTCCATTGGAATCCATCCTTGTATTCTTGAATACAAAAATGTTAGCATGATGAGCCATAGCTTAGAGTTAGAACACACGCCTTGCATGCTGAAGGTCCCAGGATCAAGCCCCAGCCCAGCAGTTAGGTGTGAAAGAATTCTGCTTCAAACCTGAGAGAGTTGCTAAAAAGCTGCTGCCAATGAAAGTTAACAGTACTGGGACAGATGTGCCTGACTCACTCACTGTAAAGCAACTTCCTGTATCCCTGTGAATAAAATACTGTATGCAAGACGCTGGCTTCCAAAGCACAAAGCATTAGGAAAAGTACTTGCCTGCAAGGGATTCATTAACCTTTTATTTTGCAGTGGCTGCTAGGTTTTTGATTCAATCCAGCAGTGGTGAGGAAGTATTGCAATGATTGCTTTTTAAAAAAGAATAGCTGAACTTTATTATAAAATGTACATTGTTATAAAATGCACTTTGAAGGTTGTTAAAAATGTGGATGAGTGAAGCACAGCAGCATTTTTCTTAATGGAAAAGGGGATGGTGTTTACCATGAATGCAGAACAACCCAGAACCAGTTCTGAACTTGTACAAACTTGCTGAGAGCCAGTGTAGTGTAGTGGTTTGAACACTGGACCATGGGCTTGTCTATACAAGCCCATAAAAAATGGAATCCCTCATAGTAATGACATTTTGCAGCAGCTGTGACCTGTCCTAATGGTTTTTCTGCCCCCTTAAGCTCCGTGTGCCCACTAGGAAACATGGCAGCCACAAGTGATTTACCATACTCTCATTTGCATTTAACTCAATTTGCCACCGCCAACCTTTTTAAAAAATAAAAAAAAAACCTTCTATCCAAGGTGCAATTGAGCAATTTTTCACTTTAAAACAAAAGCAGGGGAAAAAAACCCAATACCCCATTTTCTCACCTTAGCACTTGTCTGCTAAGGCGGAAATCCAACATGGAAGCAGTAGGCACTTGCCTTGCTAGCAAGCCCCAGCCTCTGTGCTTAGCTGGCCAATCAAATTTGTGTTTTCTCTCATTTGGGCAAGCAAATCAATCTGATTCTAATGAGAGTAAATGTGCACCCTCATGTTGTTGTTTTTTAAAGATGGGAAAAGCCATGAAGGCTTTTCTGGCAAGGTTTTTGCCTCCCCCGTGACTCTGGAGATGAGGGTCTGAATCCCTCTCTGCCATAGAAACCCACTGGGTCACATTTGGCAAGTCTCACTCTCTCAGCCTCAAAGAAAAGAAAAACCAACTCCCCTTTGAACAAGTCTTGCCAAAAAACTCTCATGATAGGTTTGCCTTAGGGTCACCATAAATTGGAAATGACTTGAAGGCACACAACAACCGCACAAGAAACCGATGATATCAATGGAAAGCAGTTGGTGTCACTGATGGGTTACTTTGAGAAGCCAGTCAAGGATGAAATGCCAATCACTCCTTCATCCACTGCCTCTTATACTGTTATCCTGTTTTCTTCCCATAGGGATTTTGTTGTTTGCACCTTCACCCCTTTCCCCCCATTCTGGAGTGTCCATGTAATATGTCCTAAAGATATCCAGGGGAACCTGGAAAATTAGAAGTAACTTAAATTAGTGCTTCTTAAACTTCTGATGTGAGAAGCTAGCATTTTTCCCCATAATGTTCCAGAGAGTGATGGCCATATTTCTGTCTATTGGCTACAATTATTCCTTTCTTTATTAGAAGCTCTCTGGGACTGGCAGCAAATGGCTTGGGGACAAGCACTGGTCTGGAGACCACCATTTTGAATAGCACCAGAGAAAAGTATTAGTAAAGATAAATGTATCAAGCATATAGAACAGAGGTGGAGAAAGGGGAAATGTATTACAGGATTTTTATAAATAAAGATGATGGAGAAATAAAAGGAAGTATTTCTTTTATACAATACATACTGTAAGTATGTGATTTGGGACCCCAAGATATCTTTTGAATGAGACATTGGAAAAATACACAGAGGTTAAAGCTCTTGATGAGTATTACCCATGGTGACTTTATATTATTTCAAGTATGAGAAGCAGTATGTCTCTGAATGCCTGTTGCTGGGGAACACAGTAGAAGGGTGATTGCATTAATATCCTGTTGGCGGTCTTCCCAAAGATATTTGTTTGGTCACTGTGTGAACAAAGTGCTGGACTAGAGAGATCCTTAATCTGGTCCATCAGGGCTCTTATGTTTTTCTACTTTGATTTTCGTACTCTAGCATTCTTACTTAGGTCCCAGTATGCCCAACAGTTAATACTGAAGCCAAGTAAAATCTATGAATTCAATCCAAAGGAACGATGCAATCGTAATATGCTTACTTAGAAATGAGGTCTCTGTTTCTAATGAGTTCTACATCCATGTAAGTATATTTAATATTGCAACCTACTTTCAGGATGATTAATTAAACATAGGATCCATTGAGTTCAATGGAGAAAGTTATAGAACAATCTTGCATGTACCCATTCTGAATCATAGAATTGCAGAGTTGGAAGAGACCACGAGGGCCATACAGTCCAACCCCCTGCCACGCAGGAAATCTTGATCAAAGCATCCCTGACAGATGGCCATCCAGCCTCTGTTTAAAGACCTCCAAGGAAGGAGACCCCACCACACTCCGAGGGAGTGCGTTCCACTGCCAAACAGCTCTTACTGTCAAAAAGTTCCTCCTAATGTTGAGGTGGAATCTCTGTTCCTGGAGCTTGCATCCATTGCTCCATGTTCCAATCTCTGGAGCAGTAGAAAACAAGCCTGCTCCATCCTCAGTGTGACACCCTTTCAAATACTTAAACAGGACTATCATATCGCCTCTTAACCGTCTTTTTTCCAGGTTAAACATACCCAGTTCCCTAAGTCTCTCCTCATAAGGCATCATTTCCAGACCTTTCACCATTTTAGTCGCCCTCCTCTGGACATGCTTCAGTTTGTCAATAACCTTTTTGAATTGTGGTGCCCAGAACTGGACACAGTATTCTAGGTGAGGTCTGACCAAGGCAGAATAGAGCGGCACTATTACTTCCCTTGATCTGGACACTATACTTCTATTGATGCAGCCCAAAATTACATTGGCCTTTTTAGCTGCCGCATCACACTGTTGACTCATGTTCAACTTGTGGTCTACTAGGACTCCTAGATCCCTTTCACATGTAGTCTCATTCAGCCAGGTCTCCCCCATCCTATATCTATGCATTTCATTTTTTAGCCCTAAGTGCAGTACCTTAATCTTCTCCGTATTAAATTTCATTTTGTTAGCTTTGGCCCAGCTCTCCAGTCTATCCAGGTCATTTTGAATTTTGATCCTGTCCTCTAGGGTATTGGCTACTCCTCCCAATTTTGTGTCAAATTTGATAAGTATGCCCCTAATTCCCTCATCCAAGTCATTGATAAAGATGTTGAATAGCACTGGGCCCAGGACCAAACCTTGTAGCACCCCACTGGTCACATCTTTCCAAGATAAAAAGCAGCCACTGCTGAGCACCCTTTGTTGACAGAAATCTGTCAACTCATTTGAACATCCATTCAGCTAAATAAGACTTGGGGCTTGTCTAGACAGGTTATTTACCCTGTCTTTGAGCCCTGCAGTCCTAACAATGCAGGGCTGTTGCCAAGTTTCTCATCTGGACAGTCCTCACAACCCCTAGGCAAAGACAGGGGGAAGATGTGGTAAAGCCCATTAAACCGTTATATTAAAATTCACAGGGGGGGAAAATGCCCCAGCCAGGAAAAAAAATGGACCAGGACTCATGTGGCCACAGGGGCACATACCAGCATGCCAACCTGTTGCTGTTGTTGCCATCCATGTCACTCTCTCTGAAACCAGGAAGGCATCACACAGCATGTGACCAAGTCTGGTCACACCCAGGGGGCCTTGATCACATGCTGTGGCCCTCCTTCCTGGCTTTGAAGAGAGTGATGTGGAAGGCAGTGGTAGAAGCTGCTGAGTTGGGCTGGTGTACCAGTATAGATTTGATCTGGCCAGATCTGTGCCCAGAATATGCAAGTGGGGAGCCAGTCTCATCCCAGATAAGTGGGATACTAGCCTTAGTTGTGACTTTGGTCCCATTCTTTCCAGCAGGTACTAAATGTGTCTAACTAAATCTGGATCTGATCCATCAAATTTAAGTCTGATATCCTTCAAACTAGTTATTCTTAATTGTCAGCAAGTCACCTTCAAATTATGTTGACTCTATAAATGAAACCTCCAAGACATTTTGTTATTAACAATGCTATTAAGATCTTGCAAACTTGGGGTCATGGCTTCTTTGGTTGAATACAACCACATGTAATGCAGTCTTCCTCTTTTCCTACGGCCTTTCACTTTGCCAAGCATTATAATCTTTTCTAATGAGTCATGTTATTTCATGATATTTTTGGTCATTTTGGCTTCTAGGGAGAGTTCAGGCGTGATTTGCTCTAGGACCCATGCACTGGTCATCTTGACAGTCCAGGTGATCTATAGAACTCTCCTCTAGCACCACATTTCTAATGAATTGATTTTGTCATCTTCCTTCACTGTCCAGCTTTCAGAAACATATACGGAAATTGGAAATACAGTAGCAAAGGTAGACAAAAGCATGGTTCCCAGGCAACAAGCTGCCACTGGGGCCCACTTTTGTGACCCTCGAAGGCACCTCCATCCCTGAAAGCTCTCTCCCACAAATTAAAAATTTTCAGCATGACTTTCAGGCTATTCTTGCCCTAAAAATAACTCAGAACCATTGCCAATGTATCACAACATATATTTTTTTTAAAAAAACAACCCTACAAGTACCTCAGAATACTTTACTGCCCTGACTACTATTTTCTTCTGCCGCCCCTCTCAAAATACCAACAGGACAAGATGAGCCCTCACTTCTGTCACCACTTTGAAAGCTCTCCATTTTTCTGAAATCCTCTGCATTACCTTTGTAGTTATAAAAGGGGATTCCTGCTCTGTAGGTAACATTAGTGGGTTTCAGCTTTTGGCCTTGCATATGCTTTGGACTTCAACTCCCAGCAACCCTAGTCACCATGATCAGGGATTCTGTCAGCTGAAGTCCAAAGCACTTGAAAGACCAAAGGCTGAGACTCACCAAATTACACAACCTGCTCTAGTCTCACAATGTGATATACCCAGCATTATAATCAATAATTTTTAATGGATGTGAAAAATGCATGGAGGATAGGTCTAATAAACATGAACAAGAATGCCACAGGATCACAGGACTGGAAAAAAAAGTGATAACAAATCAGTATGGAAAGCACACCCATATGATAAATGTAAGATTGAATATCACAACTAAACATATACTACAATCGTGAGAAAACATATACTACAATTGTGAGAGGGAAAAACACTGCAGATGAAAACTATTGGATAAAGATAGAATGAGAGTCTTAACATAAACATGAATATGTTTAAATGGATGGGTGACACATGGCTTGATGGCAGTACATGCGAAAAGGATCTAGGAGTCTTAGTAAACCACAAGCTGAACATGAGTCAGCAGTGTGATGCAGCAGCTAAAAAAGCCAATGCAATTCTATGCTGCATTAATAGGAGTATAGTTTCTAGATCAAGGGAAGTTATAGTGCCACTCTATTCTGCTTTGGTCAGACCTCACCTGGAATACTGTGTCTAGTTCTGGGCACCACATATCTGGAAGGATATTGACAAGCTTGGAACGTGTCCAGAGGAGGACGACCAGGATGGTGGGAGGTCTGGAAGCCATGCCCTATGAGCAGCATGTTTAGTCTGGGCATGTTTAGTCTGAAGAAGAGAAGGCTGAGAGGGGACATGATAGCCATGTTTAAATATTTGAAGGGATGTCATACTGAGCATGGAGCAGGCTTGTTTTCTGCTGCTCCAGAGACTAGGACATCGAGCAATGGGTCCAAACTACAGGAAAAGAGATTCCACCTAAACATTCAGAAGAACTTCCTGACAGTAAGATTTGTTTGGAGTGCCTCCAAGTGTGGTGGAGTCTCCTTCTTTGGAGGTTTTTAAACAGAGGCTGGGTGGCTATCTGTTGGGAATGATTTGATTGTGTATGGCAGGGGGTTGGACTGGATGGCCCTTGAGGTCTCTTCCAACTCTATGATTCAAATGAAATGCCTCCATTTTCTTCTGCAATACCTCTCAAAATGGCAATAAGAAGTGAAGGTGTGTCTCTTCTTGTCACCATTTTGAGTGTGGCTGCACAAGAAAATGGAAGTATTTGTACTGGGCTGGTGGGATTGGCCCATGGCCTCACACAGTTACCCTCACTTGTAACCATGGCCTGGATAATCCTGGCTTTGCTATTCAGCAATATATCTTTACACATGAGGATCTTATCTAGTTCCTTCGCAGCTGTCCTTCCAAGGCCCAGTCTTATTCTGATTTCTTGACTACATTCTCCATTTTGATTAATGACTGGACTGAAGTATAGAAAATCTTCAACTATTCTGGTGTCTCCATCATCCACTTTAAAATTATATAAATTGTCCATGGTCATTATTTTATTTTCTTAATGTTCAACTGTAGCTTTGCTTTTGCACTTTTTTCTTTGCCTCCCAGAATCATGCAATCCCACCACCACATTTGCTTTACATGGATGATGACCTATCTTCTTGATAGGCTTTTTGGAAAGCCACTCCTGCCTATTTGAGCCCCAGGAAGGAAAAGAGAAATTTTGCGTCCTCCAATGTCTATTTTCACTTCATTGTGAATTATAGACCCTGCACTATCTGTTGATTCTCTAGCTTGTTAATTCTTTTATGGCTTCTGTGTTTTTCTCCTACAAAATAGCCAACAAACATAATTTGCTGTAATTGCTGCTATGCTTTACAATGCATTCATTTTTGGACAACAGCAAAACATATAATGAAAGCAATCTGATGAATATTATCCCCCCCTTCCTTTTCTTCTCTACAGAAGTGAAAATGGGAGGTTCTTACAAAGCAATGAACAAAATGTTTTCTCTTTGGGGATATAATTAATATGTACTTGAACATTAGAATGACAAATACAACATGACACTTTTCTGACAAGAGTACAAAAATATTATAATGCCACCTCTTGAACCCCTGCTGTTTTTCCTCAGGCAGGCCAAACTAAAAGATGTAAAATGAGAGTTGGGAAAGTAATACAAATGCAGGATAATTCCAGAAGAAGGATGACATTGAATAAACCAAAGGTGTCCATAGCTGAAACATAGTAGGATGATGCTTGAGTCTCAAAGTAGCATCCTACCATGGCATAGTTATGAACGCCTTCAGCCTGTCATAAGAGTCATTCTCAAAAGCAGCTTTCTAAACTCTACATTATTGTTCCAGATTAACATTTATTACAGGTAATCCTGTGCATATATAGGCTGTGCATATACACGAGGGCCAGCACAGTCAAGTCAGATATGGCGATGCTCTTTCAGAGCCCTTTCTAATAACTAATGGAGTGAAGCAAGGTTGTGTTCTTGCTCCAACTTTATTTACAGTCTTCTTCAGCATGATGCTCCAAAGGGCTACAGCAGGGCTCGAAGAAGACGGCATCTATATACGTTACCATACTGATGGTAGCTTGTTTAACTTAAGCCGTCTGAGGGCTCACACTAAGACTCTAAACTATCTAGCCCATGAGCTGCTCTTCGCTGATGATGCTGCCCTTGTTGCCCACACAGAAGCAGCTCTGCAGTGCCTAACATCCTGCTTGTTCAACCTGAAGAAAACGGAAGTTCTTTACCAGCCAGCACCACAGGATGAACACAACCATCCCCACATTGCCGTTAGCAAATCTGTGCTCAAGTCCATTCAGCAGTTCACTCACCTGGGAAGCATCATCCTCTCAGATGCCAAGATTGACAAAAAGATCGATCACAGATTAGCAAAGGCACATAGCGCATTTGGAAGACTGTACAAAAGAGTCTGGAGTAAGAAACACAAAAATCAGTGTGTATAGAGCCATTGTACTGTCTATTCTCCTTTATGGATCCGAAACATGGGTCGCCTATCGCCACCACCTATGACTCCTTGAACGCTTCCATAAGCGCTTTTTATGCACAATCCTAAATATACACTGGACTGACTATGTGACGAATGTTGCTGTCCTTGAGCAAGCAGGGATCACCAGCATTGAGGCCATGATATTGAGAACACAGCTGCGCTGGGCAGGGCATGTTTCTAGGATGGAGGACCATCGCCTCCCCAAAATGGTATTCTATGGTGAACTCACCATGGGTCAGCGTACAAGGGGCGCTCGAAAAAAGCAATACAAGGACTCCCTGAAACAACACCTCAGGCTCTGCCAAATTGATCACCAACAATGGTCCGCCCTGGCCTCACATCGGGAGGCATGGAGACACACTATCCACAATGCTGCAGCCTTATTTGAGAGCATACACCAAACAAGTCTTGAAGAGAAACAACAACGCAGAAAAAAATCACACCCGGAAACATCACCCAAGGAAACCTTCTACTGTGCTTTCTGCAACCAGACTTGTCTATCTCGGATTGGCCTTTTTAGTCATCAGCGTGCTTGCAAAAAGCGTGAGATGAGTCCTTCCTGAATCTTCGTTTGCGAAGAGAAGCCAGAGAGAGAGAGAGAGAGAGAGAGAGAGAGAGGCTGAAATCATGTTGGCATCTTACACATGCGTAAGGCTCACACAGAAGCAGTTAGATATTTTTGTCCAGTGCACAACTTCTGAATTCAGTTCAAGGTTGTGGAAGTGGAGTTACATGTGTGGTGCCATTTCACATTCAAATAAGCATTCTCAGCCAATGCATATTAGTCTCTCACTGCTGAGATAGCTGGTAGTCCACCTGAAGATTAGACATTCAGTGGGGAAGTCAGTTGTCCATTCTGTTGTGAATTTGTTTTCTGTTTGTAGTCAGGCATTCAGCTGGGCATTTGGTTGTGCATTTTTTACCCTAAGAGGTGGGGGCGTACCAAAAAGTGTTCAATATTTCCAATTATGAGATATCATAGGGAAGGGTAGTCGGGCATGCTAGCAATGCCCCCCCCCCATGGAACCCATGTGGCACAGTCACGTGGTTTCATTTTTGAAAACTGTGTGGCCAGGACATGAGGTTACAAAGGGTTGGAGGAATAGGGGTAAGGTTGCCATATTCCATCAGTCTAGAAAAAGGGTAGTGACTTCTAACACAAAGGTCCTAACACAAAAAGGTGAACTTAACAAAATTATCACTATGGGGCTCAATAATAGGTTGGGGTGGTGGTGCGATTAACTAGCAAAAAACACACACACAACAGCATAGCAAAATGATAGAATAAAGGTCCAATAAATGCTAACTTGCAAAGTGGCATAACAGTGTTTCAGCAATTGAGAGTTACATGGCATTGTCCAAACACTGTCCAGGCAACCAGCCAAAGGCTGTTTGCTACACAGCTGATAGCAGAGGCACAGAACAATAAAGCTAATTACAGGCAAAGGAACTAGGATTCAGACATGGATTCAGACATGGATTCAGACACTTTACTAGCAAGCAAATATGAGTTAATAAGCAAAATCCAAATAACAAGGTATAGATCCAGCAAACATACTTGGGAGTAGTCCAACAGAATCCAAGTAAAGCTAACAGAGTTCAGAATAACAAATACAGTCTGGGTCAAACACAGTGAGCAGGAAGAAGTCGAGTCACCAGGTAGGTGAGATAATCTCCCATAATGCTTAGAGGTTATGACTGTGTATTTGTAGCTCAGCAGGTAACACAGCTGCTGCTTAACTAATTGCTGCTTGCTATAAATATGCTGAGACCACCTCAAGCCCTCCTTTTATTGTCTCTGTGCTGAGAAGGTAGGTAAATTGTCCTCTGTATCTGAAGAGGCAGGACCCTCTGCCAGAGCTGGTACTGTATTATTGTCTGTCTCTGATGCCTGTGGCTCTAGAACATCCTCCTGCTCTGGTTCAGCAGGTGACATGTCCACTGCTTCAGTCTCTGAGTCATCGTTCATTTCCATGTTCTTGAAGCAGGGCATGACAGGCATGATGTAACACAAGCAGCTAAACTAATACATTTGTAAAACTATCTACAAGGCAGGTACAGTGGGTGAAGAGAAAGGCGCTTCCCCTGCCCTGCTGCCAGTAATTGAAATAATCAGAGGTTTGACAGTCAAAAAAAGTATCTTGACAATAACAGTCCATGTAGTATTTTGAAGCCAACAGTCCAAATGGTCTAAGGGGTGTTTGGAGAGAGACATTCTCTCCCCATCCCCCCAGTCTCTGAAATAATCCAGAGGTGCAGGGGTGCATCTGTTGGTCATCAGCAGTCTGCAGCTTGTTAGTCAGTGAAACCAAAAGCTGGAAGGCTGGTCTGCAGTGAAAATGGGGTCACCGCAAACTCTGTTCAAAAGAGGGGGATCCTGTCTAAGGACTTTTTCGGATGAGTCTTTTACAGCGCAAGCAGCCTCGTCGCGTTGCGAGGCTGCTGCGCTGCAGGGCATCCCTTTTGGATGACGCTCTCCCCTGCTGGTACTGTTACTTATATTCGGTGGTTTTCTAATCACAAAAGTTGATCATGATTAGAAAACCGCCGAATATAACGCTGCAGTGTCCCCGCGGTAATGCAACAGTACCAGCAGGGGAGAGTGTCATCCGAAAGGGACGCCCTGCAGTGCAGCAGCCTCGCAATGCGACGAGGCTGCTTGCACCGTAAAAGACTCATCCGAAAAAGTCTTCCTGAACTGTGGTGCCCAGAACTTTTATCTATAGCTTATTTAATTTGTGTAGGCTGTCATAATCATCATTCAACACCACCAATATCACCACCACCCCATCCAGAACAAGCTAACCTGACCGCATAAACTATCCATGCATTTTGTCAGATTGGAGTTCAAGTTACTGGCCTCCCTTTAGCCTATTACCAAATCCAAGTACCAGTTCAGCTCTTTTCCATCCTTATTGAACAAGAAAAAGTAGACCAAAATGTCCTCAGCATTCTGATGACACCCGTTCCAGATCCCTGGATTACTGTGTCCAGCTATTTCACGTAGTTTTGTTTTGGTTTTGGCAGGAAATATGTGGGACTTGGATTATGCAGAGTGCAGTGCAGCCAGTGCTATATGAACTTGTGGGAGAAACAGGAGTAATTACTCAGGATGATCTTGTAAGGTAAAAAGAAGTACCTGATTTTTATTGTCTCAGAAATTCCACATTGGGAGAGGAAAGGAAATAGGCAAAAGAAAGTGATCTATACAGTTGGCCACGGATTCTGCATCCATGGTGTGAATTTTAAAAATAATAATCCATAAACCAAACTTTGCTGTTCACCATTTTATATAAGGGACACTATTTTACTATGCCATTGTATATAATAGGACTTGAGCATCCACAGATTTTGTTATCCACGGGGGTCCTGGAACCAACCCCCAGTGGATACCAGGGGCCCACTGCACTTGGTTCCAAGAGCCTCTAAAGCTGACTGTCACGCATGGGGATAATTGTCATGCGTGGGGAACAACCCCATGTCTGTTCCATTCCCAGACAAAAGGGACAAAGAGACTAACTTCTTGAAGAAAAAAAGGGAAGTGAATCCAACTGGTAAGAAAGATGCCAAAAGTTTGCGTAGATAGAACAAAGAAAGATAAAGAACAGTGAAACAAATAGCAGGCATTCTCTAGGCTCTCCTCTCCCACTAATCACTTTGTATAAGTGTTGCTCATTGCTTCCAACAGTTTTTAGTCAGGACCAGCTCTGAACCCTGTGGCAGCCTACTCTCCAACTGCCAAGGGTTGGTCAGACATCCTCTAGTACCCCAGGCCCTGCAAATAAGGAAGAAATTCATCTTAAATTCTTGGGAGGTTCATATGGAGTGACATGTTCCTTGAATTACACCATCAGCAGGAGGCAACAGCACATTGCTGCCTGAGGCAGACCAACTAATAGTCATTTCCCAGCTCTCCTGTATCAAGTTGCATAGCACCCCAATCAAATTAAACCATTTGCTTCTCTTTCAGGCCATTCATATTCTGCTGCTTGAGGTAGCCCCTCATTCTGCCTAATGATGGGGCCAGCCAGCTTAGAAGCTGTCTTCCTTTAATTGCCACATCCTTCCACTTTTCATTGTTGCTTCCTGTTCTCTGAACTCCAGAGGATCCAGAAGTAAACACCCCTCTTTCTTCAATAGTCTTTGGGTTTTAAAAAAACACATTTTATCCATTGGTTGTTCAAGAAACACTAGTTCATACTGTGTTTTATGATTTGGGAACTACCTTTTCATCTCTTCATCATGACCTGGCTGCCCTTACTAATGTTTTCCATTTTGTCAAGCACCATATTGAAGTGCCCTTTCAGAACATTAGAGGAAATCTTTTGTTTTACAGAGAAAGAGAAGGTTGCTGTTATGGAGAATTTCATTCTGGTTTGGCCACTGGTTTTCCTGCTTTGTGGAGGTAGAGTGTTTATAAGCTGCCAGGACAAAAGGTTCCCTGGCCTATTTCCAGCATCCAGAGTAATGGACAATAGGAGTAGCTGTGCTTATGTTACCATTATTAAAAAAAAACAGAGAAGATCAATTAACAGCTAATTAAAAGCTAGCCTGCTGGTCAGCCCATTCAGTTGGACTACTGTCAATGTATTGGTCATTGCAACTAGCTTCCTCCTGCCAACCAGAATCTGGGGAGAACAGGAAATGATGATGATGATGATGGAGGAGGAGAAGGACGATGACGATGATAAACCTTCCTCATTAGGCTGGAGTGTTCTTTGTGCCCTACCCTTTGTCATATGAGCTCAAAACAGCTAAGAGTTCTATGGGTTGCTGAAAATCTCAATTCTTCAGTACAGTTCTTGTTAAAGAAATAATATCTTCACTTCTCTAAGTTGTAAGAATTATTAATGAAGATGCATAACATTTATGGGTAATTCTTTGCAAACCTCATGGGGAACCAAGCTAGTACAAGGTCTGTCTATTAAATAATGAGACTGTGTTTCTACCTTTCAGACAAATAAGGAAGAACTTATTGTGAACACTTAAGTGGTAACCTTGAATATGTCTGAATCTGTATGACAAATATCAAGACTCTCAGCCGTTCAGTTAATTGTCAGTCATCATTTAAAGCAGCTGTGTTGTCTCTTGCGTGCTGGGAAAATGCTAAATTTAAATGTTGAGCAACTGCAGCAACTTGAGTCGGACCCAAACCTTTTTCAAAAAAACCATCACTTTTCATGAAACCTGGATCTTCCAATATGATCCTGAGACAAAACAACAGTCAATGCACTGGAAAACACCATCATCACGAAGAATGAAAAAAGGGTGTCAAAGCAAGTCCACATTCAAAGCCATGCTCATTGCTTTTTTATTTTTACATCAAGGGCATAATTTTAGCAAAATGGGTTCCAGAAGGCAGAACAGTGAACCAGCATTATTATAAGGACATTTTGACAAAGCTGAGAGAAAGAGTCGGGGAGGGGCGAGCCAGAAATGTGGGGAAATGGGTTTCATCAAGACAATGTGCCTGATCACACAGCACTTTCTATGAAGCAGTTTTTGGATGATAAATGCATTACTATACTTGAACATCCTCCATATTAACCAGATTTGGCCCATGTGACTTTTTTCTTTTCCCTAAAGTGAAATAGATGCTTAAAGGAACACGTTTTGATGCAGTCCAAAGAAAGCAGCAGATGTGTTGAAACAGCTGACAGAAACTGATCTGCTCCACACCTTCGACCTGTGGAAAACAAGATTGCATCAGTGTGTGAGTGTGAACAGGGAGTATATTGAAGGGAACAAGCATTAGAATTGTAATACATATAAATAATGATGGGTTATTGTATCAGTCTCGTTATTTAATAGACAAGCCTCATATCTGATGAAATGCATGGGGTGCAAGTGCTGGCCATCCTTCCATCCCTCAGTTCCCCATCTCTTCCTCAAAATTCTTCACCATGTGGCCAGAAACTGGAACAATAAAAATAAGGATATGCTAAAGCCATCCCTTGGAGAATTATGCTCTGTAGAATGACTTGCTGAAGTCCTGCAAAACTGAGCCATGATAGGATTCTGGAGCATTATATAGGAATGTAAAGAACATTTGCTATTTTTCATATCCTTCATGAGAAAAGATATATCCACAAAAATTGTTAACTGTTGCAAGAATGTGTCCAGAGGCGTGCAATCAAAATGGTAAAAGGTCTGGAAGCCATGCCCTATGAGGAGCGGCTTAGGGAGCTGGATATGGTTAGCCTAGAGAAGAGAAGGTTAAGAGGGGACATTATAGTCATGTTTAAATATTTGAAGGGATGACATACCAAGGGTGGAGCAAGCTTGTTTTCTGTTGCTCCAGAGACAAGGACACAGAGCAATGGACTCAAACTACAGAAAAAGAGATTCCACCTAAACATTAGGAAGAACTTCCTGATGGTAAGAGCTGTTCAACAGTGGAATGTGCTGCTGTGGAGTGTGGTGGAGTCTCCTTCTTTGGAGGTTTTTAAACAGAGGCTGGATGGCCTTCTGTCAGGAGTGCTTTTGAATGTGCATGGCAGGGGGGTTGGACTAGATGGCCTTTGTGGTCTCTTCCAACTCTATGATGCTATGACTATCTATCTATCTATCTATCTACACTCACACTTAACTGAGACTGAAAAGGCCAACAATTTTTCTGGCTTTTTTTTCTTCTTCCCCAAACTGATTTGTTTGTTTTTTAAAAGGCTTCTCATTTGCTTTGCACTAAACATCTCTTTTTCCAAAAAATCCCCCCCTTTTTTCATAAATGACATTTTTGCATTGAATGAAGAGATTTTAAATCTTTTAATAAAGGAACGGGAGCTTAGTGTAGCCAATGTGAAACTGTGGACTTTTTCAGACAGTGTTTACCGCACCACAAGCTTCCGCGAGCGGTACGGCGCTGTCACATGGCAGGGAGTCCATTTCGGATGATGCCGTCCCTCTTGCAAAATCGTCTGTGTCACTTCTGTGTATGATTGAAGACAGCCACGCCATATTTTACTCACTGGCAACTTCTGTGAGGTTATGTGAAGGACTACATCTCCTGGTATGAGCCCAGTAGAGTTTTAAGATCATCTGGAGAGGCCCTTCTCTCGGTCCCACAACCTTCTCAGGCACGTTTGGTGGGAACAAGGGGGAGGGCCTTCTCAGTGGCTGCTCCCAGACTTTGGAACTCCCTCCCCAGAAAGGCCAGGATGGCCCCATCTTTGCTCTCCTTCTGGTGGCAGGCTAAGATGTTTTTATGCTGCCAGGTTTTTATGAACCAACAAGGGCTGAGCTAGCCTTTTAAAGGGTATTTTAATTTTACTGTAATGTTTTTAACTAGTAAATCATTTAATTTCTTTTTAAATTTTCTATTTATAATGTGATTTTAACTTTGTACTGTTTTTGGCCTGTATTTTTTTATACTGCTGTTGTTAGCCGCCTTGAGTCTCATTGGTGGGAGAAAGGCAGGATAGAAATGAATAAAATAATAAAATAATAATAATTAAGGAGTCACTTGGAAGTGATTAGACAACCAAGTATAGGAAGCCAAAAGAAAGCAAATAACAATGTAACAGTTGAAGTGACCCTGTTAGTATCACATACCACAGCTGAGAGCCAAAAGATAAATAAAAACAATGAGGATGAAGTAATAAAACTAAGAAATGGTATATCAAACGTGTGTAACCAATGAAAAGTAGCCAATGTGGTTTCAGGAGATCAATCAGATAACCGTTCTTTGTTCTCATAAAATGTATATAAGAACTATGCAATAGATGCTCTAGGCTCTTGATTTGCCTTAGTGCCTTGAGTCCTTTGCTGCACAGTTAACTAATAAAAGTTTCTATTGGAAGAATACTCAACTGGTGGCTTATTTTTGAGCATGCCAGGCACAGACCTGCAAGAGACTTTGCCTTTAGAAAACATAACAGAAACAAATTTCAAGTAAACAATGACCCTGATTTTCTTTCCCTCCCAACAATTGTTTCAACTAGGGTCTCTTAGAATTGTCTACCCTATTTACAATTGGTAACATTTGGAAGAGTTGGGGATCATCTGAATATTCTTCAGAGGGGGAAAGTTCTCCAAGAGCTTGAAAGGAGTAATTTTTAGAAAATTCTCTTCTGGGAAATTTGACTCGGTTGATGCTGCATAAAAACATAGTGTTAGCTCATATTGGTGAATGTAGAGAAGACAGCTGGGCCAAGCCTATGGCTCCCTTCCCTGGTATTCAAAGGATTTGGGCAGGGATGGGTGGGAAATTCTGTTTCAGTTCATTGTTGATACGAATTTACCAAAATCCTCAAATATCTTTATATTGTAAAAACCTGAGGGTTTTTTGTGAAGTCAAAGGCTTTCATGGCCAGCATCCATAGATTTTCCTTGGGTTTTTCCAGTCTGTGAGGCCATGTTCTGGAATAGTTTCTTGCTGACGTTTCACCTGCATCTGTGGCTGGCATCTTCAGAGAATGGTTGGGTAGGAGTGTGTGTGGAGTTTATATATTGTGTGGAGTTTACATATTGTGAACCCCTGTTGGGGAATATATGTAAATTTGTGCAATTGAATGGTTAGTTTCTGGGTATAGAAATGCAAGGATGATTAGTGTCTGTTTGGCTAATGCTTGGTTGATTAGCCATTATCTGCTGGAAATCCCCTTGCCCCTGAAATCCCTTGTCCCATTGTCTCTGAGGATACCAGCCACAGATGCAGCCGAAACGTCAGAAAGAAACTATTCCAGAACACGGCCTCACAGCCCGGAAAAAAAACCAAGGAAAATCTGAGGGTTTTCATTTGCTTATTTTGGGGGAGAAAGATGAAACGGGCAGATTTGTCCATCCAAGTCCAGGAGTTCACTGCTTCTCTTTTTAAAGTCTGTCTTTGAAATCCCTTTTCATTCAGCTGTGTTTGTAGAACTAATTAGGCTTGCTATCTCTTCCCCCCCCCCATGCCCTGTTCCTCATCTTAACAGCTTTTTTACTGTGAATAGAAAGCCAGTGTGGTGTAGTGGTTAGAGTGCTGGACTCTGGGAGACTAGGTTCAAATCCCTTCTCAGCTGTGGAAATACATTGGGTTACATTGGGCAAGTCGCACTCTCAAAGGGGCTTACTGCATTCTGAAGAAAAGCAGCAAAGAAGCAGGAACGTACCGTCTTTCCTGTTGCCTTATCACATGACGTTGGCATTCTTATGTTCTGGTCCCATGGGGGACTGAGGTAAAACTGTGTCTTTTTGCTAACCAGAAAAAAACTTAGCAAAAAGATGCTGTTTTAGCTTTGGTCCCCCATGGGACCAGAATGAAAGAAAGCTGGAAGAATGGCAACGTCATGTAGTAAGGCAGCAGGGGAGACAGAACCTTCCTGCTGCCTTGCCGCTTTTATCCAGAGTGCAGTAAACCCCTCAGCCTTATAGGAAGGCAATGGCAAATCCCCCCCTTAACAAATCTTGCTAAAAAAAACCCATCTTAGGGTCACCATAGGTCAGAAACAACTTAAAGGCATGCCACAACAACACAACAACAAAAACAAATGGCTGTGCCAATTGAATTCGGCTGGTGCATTGAAATATGTTTCAATTCAAATGTGATAAGAACTTGCCAAAATTTGCAAATTGCTTCACCTAAGGGATGGAAAGAACATGCAGTTTTGTTTTTTGTTTTTTAAAAGTGACTCTAGGAGATCATGAAACTGAAACCCAAGGTTTGGGTTAGCCCCACAGTTGTATTTGAAATTTTCCACCCTATTTGCAGGTTGTGAGACAAGCCGAAAGCGGATTTTGCTAAACAGTCATGACTGGGCTATTGTTTCTTCAACTGTTTTTTTGTTCTACAAAATTTTCCAACTGTTTGGAGAAAATTTGCAAACAGAAAATTCTCAGAGTATTCAGAACTTTCCCTATGTTAACTTTGATGCTATTATTCCTCTCATTATATTAGGGGTGGGTGTGTGTATTCATGTTTGATTGTGTGTGTGTATGTGTGTTTGAAGAGCATGTAAACTAAAACACTTAGATAATTTGCCAGAATGCTAGCACTTAATGGTGATTAGCGTGTCTCTTTATTACCTGCAAATTAATTATGTGTTTAACCAATGCTTTCATCATTTTTGCATAGCTAATATTTATGTTGCTATTCCTTTGGTGTGTTTTTTCCTTCCCTCCTTTCCTTGCACAAAGCAAGGACAGCACTTCTGCCTGATTTTACCACTCCCAAAGCACCCTGCTAATGTGAAGCAGTTAAACTCACCAGCATCTGAGAATGCGATTTCCACAAATGTTCTAGAGATGGCTTCAGCTCCAGCTGCTCCCTTACAAACACTAATGGAGACAGGAGACTGCTGTAGAAACATAATTTTGTGATTTATTTGGGTTTTTCACCAAGCTCAGGAGGAGGGAAATAATGTAGCCAACCTCAGGTCCATGGAGGATTTTGTTTTGTCTTGTTCTACTGAACAAGTGTTAACTAACTTGGCATCTGCTGTTCCAGCATAAAGAAGTCAAGCTGTTGTCACACAACAAACATCAGCTGACAGCCTGATGTTTCCCACAGATCAGGAGTCACAAATTCAAGGCTCACTGGAGAGGCAGGCTGGCAGGCAGGCAGTGCTGGTGGTTTTAATGGCAAGCTGCTCCCTCTATCCGCCCCAAATGTTGGTTAGTTCATTGTTAAGAAGCCATGAGAAGTCACAGATTTACTTTTTAGGAAGGGAGGGAGGGAGGGATTTGGGGCTTGTCTATACAGCAAAAATACTCCTCATAGAATTAGAGGAGAATACATTTTGTCTAAATGGGATCCTGCATAATTTTGCCATATTTGGAAGTCTTTTTTAAAGCAGAAGATCGCACTTCTGCACCTTGGATCTGCTTTTTTTTTTTTAAATACTGTTTGGTAGTGGCAACTGATGATCAAAAAAATATGAGTATTTCACTTGTGCCTGCCATCTTGGTATGCCCATATGAACAGCAAACACATGTGGCTCTGCTGCCTGTGATCTTGAAAAAAACAAATGTGGAGACAAATGAAAGCTGCTGCAAATTGGTGTTACTGCACAGCAATCCACATTTTATTGCCTTGTATAGACAAGCCCTTGGATAGATCAATCACAGTCATGAGTTGGAAGGAACATTAAGGCCATCTAGTCCAACCCCCTGCCATGCAGGAGTGCACAACTAAAGCACTGAAATGCACTGTGCAGGAAAACTTTTGTCTCTGTAGGAAAATGTTTTTCTCTGCAGGAAACAGGTTTTTGAGCAAAACAAAAACAAAAACCCACCCATATATTTTCTATACAGAATAAATCCTCTGCATCATTTTGGGACATTAAAATACAAGAACTATAATACGGGGAAATATTTCCTTTCTCTCACAGTGTGGAGATGCCTACCGTAATTACTCATCTAGATGGTGCTTGTGGTCTCTTCCAACTGTCTGATTCTATGATTCTATCTCTGCTTGTAAAGATGAAATAGACAAAGATTTGCATCCCTAGTTGTGAGACAAAGTGTGCCTTGCCCTGCACATTTGCACATGTGATGCTTGCTGTATGATTCAGATACATCAAATCCTACATACATGTTTAAAACAGGAATGGCTAAAAATGCAGTAAACTGAAAAATGCACACTTTCGTCAAGTGGGAAAAATTTCACAAAAGTGTGTCCATTTGAAAAATGTTGGAAATGCGCAGATTATAAAAAATGAGTGGAAAATCCCGTGCAGAGCTACAACAACAAAAGTTGAGGGGAACAGAATATAAGATAGGAATGCAAGCATGGTTTGGGGAAAAAACACAATGAAATCAAAATGGAGAGTTGTTCATATCTGTAGCCAAGTGACAGCCAAATAGATTCAACATAGCCTCCGGATTCAGTGCAGCAGCTGGGTATTCACACAGAATTAGGTTGAGTAAATAGAACTCCAATTAGCAGTGCTTTAGGCAATGTTCCTCTTGAGGCTTCAGAGCAGAGCTTGGTGAAGTTGCCTTTTGGACTACAACTCCAAGACCTTGCCAGGAACTGAGGGATTCTGAGAGTTTTTGTCCAAAACAGTTACTTTCCCAAGCTCAGGTTCAAAGATCAATTAACTCTGAGCTCTGGTTCAGAGAACAACACACCCAACCAAAAGGCTTCATTCTCCCAGCTGGCTGTGACACATGCTCTGCAAGAGCAGAATTCCTCTGTCTTGATTAGATTTTTAGTAGCTGGAGAAAGAAACAAGCCATAGCTAGCCATTGCCAGCTACCTTTTGTTGCTCTTGTCGCATACCCTGCAGCCTCTTGTTATCCATAAGAAAGGTGAGTCTAGTAGAGGAATGTGCTTGTTTAAATTATCTGTTCCTGCAGGGGACAAGTAATTTGAACAATTGTCTCCCTGCTATGGGAACATCTTTTAAAACTGCAGTTTTCCTGTATAAAGATGTGGTACAGGTGGTACCTCACTCCAGACAGAATAGCTCAACTATATAAAGGTTCCAGTAACAAATGTTGGAAGTGCAAATCAGAAACAGGCAATTTCTTACATTCCTGGTGGTCTTGTACAAAAGCCCAGCAATTTTGGAAAGTGATAGATATTAAGATGGAAAAGATACTTGGGATTTGTTTTCAAATGTGATATGACATGTACCTATTAAATACAGTATACTAGATGTTGCGCTAGAGCAAAAGTTTGGAAAAACTCTATTTTACATGATAGTTATTGCGAGAATTACATATGCTCAATACTAGAGACTAGATAGCATACCCTCCTTAAATGAATGGTCACTTAAATTAATAGAAATTATGTATTTAGATAATTTATCCCAAATAATAAAAGAGGATGGAGAAATAATATTTGAAAAAGAATGAGAATGTATAAGATCCACTATTCCAGAACTTTGAAATGAATGGACTAAAACGGGATTTCTTGAATTGATATTTGTGGCAATTATGTAAAGACATCTGCTATAATGTTGAAACATGCATGTACAGTTGTCCCTTCACATTCGCTGGGGTTTGGTTCCAGGACACCCTGTGAAAACCCAAATTTGTGAATACTCAAGTCCCATTATACGCAATGGCACCGCAAAATAGCGTCCCTTATATAAGATGGCAAAATCAAGGTTTGTTTTTTGGATTATTATTTTTTTAAGAATATTTTCAAGCCGTGAATACTTAAAACTGTGAATGCCAAATCCGTGAATGTGGAGGGACAATGTAATTGTTGTTGTTAGAAGTAACTCAGCACTTTATGAGAGGACAACTGAATTTAAATCTCTATCTTCCAGTGTGAGAAGTTGATGGGAAGTACAGGATGAGAATGAAAGGATAACAGAAGAACTAAGAATATTACTAAGGTCAGATTTAGTGTGAAATCGTGATTTTGAAATTATATTTGTTATATGCAAATGTATTGATTCATTGTATGTTTATACAATTCTCCCTCCATTTCCACGGGTTTGTTATCCACAGATTTAAGTATTCTCAGTTTGAAAATATTAGTTAAAAAATAATAATCCAAAAAGCAAACCTTGATTTTGCCATCTTATATAAGGGACACCATTTTGCTATGCCATTGCATATAATGGGACTTGAATATTCATGGATTTTGGTATCCATGGGGTGTGTGTGTCCTGGAACCTCTCGCTCTCTGGCTTTTCTTCACAAACAAAGATTCAGGAAGGACTCATCCCGCACTTGCTGCAAGCACGCTGATTACTGTAAAGGCCAATCCAAGATAAACAAGTCTGGTTGCAGAAAGCACAGCAGAAGGTCTCCTTAGGTGATGTTTCTGGGTTGTGATTCTTTCTGCGTTGTCATTTCTCTTCAAGGCTTGTTCGGCGTGAGCTCTCAAATAAAGCTACAGCATTGTGAATAGTATGTCTCTATGCCTCCTGATGTGAGGCCATGGTGGACTATTGTTGGTGATCAATTTGGCCGAGCCTGAGATGTTGTTTCAGGGAGTCTTGTATCGCTTTTTTGGAGCACCCCTTCTTACGCAGGCGAATTCACCATAGAATACTATTTTGGGGAGGCGATGGTCCTCCATCCTAGAAATGTTCCCTGCCCAGTGCAGCTGTGTTCTCAATATCATGGTCTCAATGCTGGTGATCCCTGCTTGCTCAAGGACAGCAACATTCATCACATAGTCAGTCCAGTGTATATTTAGGATTGTGCGTATACAGTGCTGATGAAAGCGCTGACATACACTCAGGTTTTATCACATACAGTATGAGAATTTAGCAGTAAGTTTTGAGGCACAGGCATTCAGTAATAAAATTGCCATATTCCCACACCCCAAAGAGCCACCAAAAATGCAGATGACCTATTGATGTACAAACTGTTCTTAGCAGTTTTAACTTCCACTAGGAGTAGGTCTTGTCAGGAACAGCTCACATTCCTGCCATATGTGGCATGCTGATTTAGGCTTGCAATGGCTCCCTTTGTAATGGTAAAGAGTAAGTGCCTGACATGACTGGAAATAGGTGATACTATGTGGAGAGCCAAATGGAAAGAATTCAGAATAACAAAGTATGGGGGATGGGGTTTAATAGGTGAGAAAAGGATTGAAAAGGTTTAAAATGATCAATGAATGAAAGCCAGGCCAGGCTTGCCTGTTTGTAAATACTTTTATATCTCTGTACTTCTTTTTGTTCCTCATTCTAAGCAACAACTTTGAGCTAGTAATTCTGTAGAAAATCTATCTTGTAATAAAGCTTACTGTTTTTTAAAACCTAAAGCTGTTGCTTGTTGAGTTTAAAGAAGACAGCTCATGACTGGTCTATTGTAAAACTAAGGGATCTTAACTGCCCATTTACAACCAAGCTGCCCCAGTATACTTCCCATCAAAACAGGGATAGCTGATGACTATCTATCAAATCAATTCATTTGAAATGTGGCACTGGAGGAGAGTTCAATGAGTACCATGAACTGCCAAAAAGAAAATGGGTCACAAAATGAAAAAAGCCTGAACTCTCACTAGGATCCAAAATGACTAAACTGTGGCTATTATACCTAGGAATAATATGAGATGACATGACTCATTGGAAAAGACAATAAAATTCAGTAAAATTGAAGACAGTAGAAAAAGAGGAAGACCACATCTTTGAGAGTAAAAAACCTGACCAGAGCTTGTAACAACAGAGTCTCTTGGTGGTCTCTCATTCATAGGGTTGCCTTATGTCAAAGCCAACTTGATGGCACAACAACAAAGATGATGGCAATATATTGCTGTTGGGAAAATCTACCACCATCACAACCCCCCCTGCTATGTGTGGATGAGAACTATTGTCAAAGGGAACAGGAGATATTTGGCAGCCCGGACATAAAACAGTTTGTGCAACCTGATCAAAACACCCTTCTATCCAGAGAGTCCTGGCTCTATCTAAAATGAGTTAGGTATCGTGTTTGCTTGTTTCATGTGAGACTGCCTTTAGAAAGCCTGAGATAGGACTGCCCTGGAAAATCTATTACGCCAAATTCTTCTTGATTGAAATTTTGGCTGTGAAAATGTCTAGCAGTAGATAAAAGTATTCACTGAAATAATATTCATACCTTGAAGGCTCCTTGGATTTGGAAGCATGTGCATCTAAATACTATTTGTGGATCCATCAGCAAGTGTGGGACTTTACATTCATCCAGAATGAGCCCATATCACATTTTGTTGGAATGGGGAAAGCCACAGCTGAATAACCATGGTGCACAGCACAGGCATGGATCCAGGCATCAGTCAGCCCACCTTCTGGCCAGTGACAACCCATTCATTGGGTGACCTGCCTGCTGGCTAATGGAAACCCATTCAGCCAACCCACCTGCTTGGTAGTGCTGGAATGACAGATATGGGACTCCACCTAGATGGAAGCCACTCTGTGATTCCCCTGCACTTGGGAGTGGAGTAGAGCCATCTGCCCTCAAGCTGGGTGGCATCTAGTTACCTATGCCCTCAACATCCCTTAAGGGGACCATCCCCATACTGGATATGACAGGTGCTTGGTCCCTGTCTACCCCCAAGCTGGGTCCAGCCCTCATGCAAAAACCACAGAAAGTTGTGACAATCAATATTAGCAGTGTGATACCATCCACAAAATAATCATGTATAAACAAACTGAGGGAGAATGGGTAGGACGGGTGATCAAAGTTAACTGTTGATGATCCTGGGAAAATTGTGTAGGCTTCTGGGAAAAAGAAGCAGCCCAGTTCCTAGAACATGGCACCTGTCCTTACTTCACCCACAGTAGCTGTCCACAAATTGATTTCTCAAAGAGTGAGGGATTTCACTTCTTTCTGAATAACAGAGCATTCATAGAATCATAGAGCTGGAAGAGACCACAAGGGCCATCCAGTCCAACCCCCTGACATGCAGGAATACACAATCAAATCCATCCAGCCCCTCCCCAAGTATTTAGAAACATCTTGTAAAATGTGGGCTAGACAAGTTAACTGTTCAATGGATTTGTAATTGGTTGACCGGCCGAACCCAAAGGGTGCTCAGCAGTGGCTTCTCTTCGTCTTGGAAAGATGTGACCAGTGGGGTGCCACAGGGTTCTGTCCTGGGCCCAGTGCTATTCAACATCTTTATCAATGACTTAGATGAGGGAATTAGGGGCATACTTATCAAATTTGCAGATGACACCAAATTGGGAGGAGTAGCTAATACCCTAGAGGACAGGATCAAAATTCAGAATGACCTGGATAGACTGGAGAGCTGGGCCAAAGCTAACAAAATGAAATTCAATACGGAGAAATGTAAAGTACTGCATTTAGGGCGAAAAAATATAGGATGGGAGAGACCTGGCTGAATGAGACTACGTGCGAAAGGGATCTAGGAGTCCTAGTAGACCACAAGTTGAACATGAGCCAACAGTGTGATGCGGCAGCTAAAAAGGCCAATGCGATTTTGGGCTGTATCAATAGAAGTATAGTGTCTAGATCAAGGGAAGTAATAGTGCCACTCTATTCTGCCTTGGTCAGACCTCACTTAGAATATTGTGTCCAGTTCTGGGCACCACAATTAAAAAAGGATATTGACAAATTGGAGCGTGTCCAGAGAAGGGCCACTAAAATGGTGAAAGGTCTGGAAACAATGCCTTATGAGGAGAGACTTAGGGAGCTGGGTATGTTTAGCCTGGAAAAAAGACGGTTAAGAGGCGATATGATAGCCCTGTTTAAGTATTTGAGGGGATGTCACACTGAGGATGGAGCAGGCTTGTTTTCTGCTGCTCCAGAGACTGGAACACGGAGCAATGGATGCAAGCTCCAGGAACAGAGATTCCACCTCAACATGAGGAGGAACTTTTTGACAGTAAGAGCTGTTCGGCAGTGGAACACGCTCCCTCTGAGCGTGGTGGGGTCTCCTTCCTTGGAGGTCTTTAAACAGAGGCTGGATTGCCATCTGTCGGGGATGCTTTGATCAAGATTTCCTGTGTGGCAGGGGGTTGGACTGTATGGCCCTCGTGGTCTCTTCCAACTCTGCAATTCTATGATTCTATGATCTACCTTGTTTGTATATGGCCCCCTTCCATTGCTTGCCATTGGACCCCTGAGTTAAATATAAGAGGGAATGAGAATGGAAATATCTTTTCACAAATAAAATCAAAATAAATGCACTTTTTTAAAAAAAGAACAGTGAATATAGTCAAAAGTCAGGTCAATTGAAGCTTGTTTAATGGAAATGTCAGAGAGCATGTGAAAAAGGCCTTTTCACCTTTCCCCATATCAGTGAAAAACAATATTTTCCCTAGAAAAAATTGCTTTTATAAAAATGCCCCAAAAGAGCTCCAGAGCAAATTAAATCCAACCTAAGCTCTTTGAGACTATGTATTAAGTTATAAGCAATAGATCACAACCAAGACAACTAGCATTGCCTTTCTGGTGGACCTATGTGCAGAATTCTGTTACCAAGCAACTGCTCAGAAGCAGCTTTTGCAAATCAACACCTTTCCAAGTGAACCTCACACCTGCCTTTTATAAGTCTGTCTTTGCAAACAAATTGAGACAATCTAGATGATCAAATCATAGAGCTGGAGGAGGCCCCACATTTGATTCATACCAGAAAACCATTTCCCACAGTTGGTCATGCAACCACAATTTGAAGAACTTTTAGTGGAAAAGCCATCTGAGGACAAGGTTGGGGAACATGAGAGCATAAGGAGGAGAGCCACAGTCTGATGAATCAGAACAAAGGTCTATCTAATCCGACATTCTGTTTGCCTAGTGGCCAGCCAGTTACCTCTGGAAGCTCACCAATGGAACATCAGTGCAATTGTGCCTTTCCAAGCAACTGGTATGCAAAGGTTTACCTGCCTCTCATACCGGAGGTGATACAGAATCCTGAATAGAAACCACTGATGCCCTTAACTCCCAAGAGTTTATAGACAGTAGGACCCTCGTATCCACTGAGGATTGGTTCTGGGGGAGGGGTATGGATACCAAAAACTGTGGATAATAATGAGCACCATTGAAAATAATGGGACTTCCGATTTAAAATACCATAGAGTTGTCTTGGAGGACCTAGAAAATGGCTAGAGGGGACACATTTTCTAGGAAGATTCTATGGTAGGTGTGCTGTTTTGTGTCCCATGGATTTTTGTATCCACGGGGGGGGGGTCCTGGAACAAAGAAACAGTGGATACTGAGGGCCCACTGTAATCCCTATCTGTGTTAGCAGCATCACATCTTGTGGCAACACATGACTCTCCAAATGTTGGTGGACTGCAGCTCAAATCATCCCCTGTCAACATAGCCGATACTGAGGGTTGATGCAGGGACATCTTATGGCTCCCATGTCAGTGGGACAGTGAATCCATTTTGGGTATGATCCCACACTTTAAAGGAGATATCCAAGCTGCTGAACTCAACCCTCAAGGCAGGTTTAGCATCTTAGATATTTTCTTTAAAGTTTGGATGAAAAACCAACATGGTTTCCCCACTCCATTAACGTGGAAGCCACCAGCTGCCACTGGGATGAAGGAGCTGCATTTCAACATCTAGATGGCCACATGTTCTCCATCTCCACCATACATAATTCTAACTAGCCAGTATTGGTGAGCTCTTCTGATTGTTAAGAAGTTCTTCTTGATGTTTAAATGAATCCCACCCTCCTATAACACAAATCAATTACATCTAGTCCCACCTCTTCTATCTGGCAGCCCTACAAGACTTAAAGATCTCAGCTTCTGGCAGATTTCTAGTTAGGAGCTGTGAGTCATATCCATTTCCTGTGCCTTTGTCTGTAAGGAGAATTATAATAATGGCACATTGGCACAGAATTCTCTGCTTTCTCCTACAGAAGTAGTTCTTACCCTGTGGTCCTTGGATCTCCCAGGGGGATGCAGTGTCCTCACAGGGGTCCACAGAGGCCTGAAGGCTGCTCAGCTCACATGAAAGGAGCCAAGGCAAAGGCTGGGTGGGCTTGCACATTGCTCTTCAATCCACTCCAGCCACAAATTTGCAGGAAGAAGCAGGAGAAAAGTCTCCCCTCCCCTCCAGTGCCTCTGAGGGAAGGGTTAATGGATGGTGTGATTGTGTTGTTGTTGTTATTGTATTAAGTCTTGGGGGTCCATGGCAACACAAGATATTTAAAGGGGAGCCCTGGTAGAGAAAAGTTTAAGAGCCATTGTTCTACAGGCCAAGTTAGAATTATGGGAAACAATACCAAGAGAGAGAAGCTATTAAACATCACTGGTGTTCTCCTACTCTTCAAGATGTCTCAGATAAAAACAGGGATCCATGGGGAGCACTCCTGTTCTTTAACAAGGATTACTGCCATGGCTGATGAGAGGAGCGAAGCCAGTACAAATTAATGGTGCTTAGCAGCCTAGAGGGGGCCCTGGGCCCTGACTATGTTGACTGTGTTTCATTTTTTGAAGGACAGCAACCCCAAAGCCCATATTTTTTGTGCAGTTGAAGGCTTTCACGGCTGGCATCCATAGATTTTCCTTGGTTTTTTTCTGGACTGTGAGGCTGTGTTCTGGAAGAGTTTATTTCTGATGTTTTGCCTGCATCTGTGGCTGGCATCTAGAGGAAGATGCCAGCCACAGATGCAGGCAAAACATCAGAAATAAACTCTTCCAGAACACGGCCTCACAGCCCAGAAAAAAACCAAGGAAGACCCATATTTTTTGATCTAGTGAGAGCAGGAAGCACTAATAATAATAATAATAATAATAATAATAATAAATTTTTGTTATTTATATCCCGCCCCTCTGCAATGCAATCGGGGCGGTTTACAATATAAAAACCCCATACTCACAATACCCTAGCCCATCCACCCCTTAAAATAATATTAAATTACAAAGGATTAAAAACATGCATTAATTAAAATATATATAAATTAGAAGGAAAAAAATTTAAAACATACAATCATAGCCTAGAAAGGGCAGCTGAGTCTTGGGCCAGGATAATTATTCAGGAAAGGCCTGCCGGAAAAGATCCGTCTTGACAGCTTTTTAAAAGCTGTCTAAGGTGGTAATAAGACGGATCTCGTCCGGCAGGCCATTCCATAATCTGGGAGCAGCAGCAGAGAAGGCCCTCTAGGAGGTCACCGACAGCCTTGTTTTCATAGGCTGTAACAGATTCCTCCCAGAGGACCGAAGTGTGCAGGGAGGGTCGTACGGAAGGAGGCGGTCCCGGAGGTAAGTTGGACCCAAGTCATGTAGGGCTTTAAAGGTCATAACCAACACCTTGTACTGTGCCCGGAAACTAATAGGCAGCCAGTGGAGAGCTTTTAGCACCGGTGTTATATGCTCTCTTCTGGAAATGCCAGAAATCAACCTGGCTGCCATGTTCTGGACTAGTTGAGGTTTCCAAGTCAAGCACAAGGGTAGCCCCATGTAGAGCGCATTACAGAAATCCAGACGGGAGGTTACCAGTGCATGTACCACAGTTTCGAGGTCCCTAGTTTCCAGGAAAGGGCGCAGCTGGCGTAGCAGCCGAAGTTGATAACAGGCACTCCTGACCATCGCATTAACCTGATTAGTCATCTGGAGCGACGGGTCCAGGAGCACCCCCAGACTGCTAACACAATCCTTGGAGGAGAGTGTAGTTCCATCCAGGATTGGAGTTTGTATTCCCAGACCTGGTTTTGGGCCTGTAACTGTTAGTACCTCCGTTTTGTCTGGATTCAGTCTCAATTTGTTTTTCCTCATCCAGTCCATTACTGCTTTAAGATAATCATTCAGAGGAGAGACGCCATCTGAAGTCGAAGCCGATGACCGAGACATGGAGAAGTATATCTGGGTGTCATCCGCATACTGATGACACCGCATTCCATGCCTCCGAATGACCTCTCCCAGCGGCTTCATATAGATGTTAAATAGCATCGGGGACAGGGTGGCACCCTGAGGAACACCACAGTTAAGCTCTATTCTAGTAGAGCAACTGTCCCCAAGCCTCACCCTCTGGGATCTGCCCGAGAGGAAGGAACGGAACCACTGCAAGGCAGTGCCTCCGATTCCTAACTCCATCAGGCAATCCAAGAGGATGGAATAGTCTATTGTATCAAAGGCCGCTGAGAGGTCCAAGAGCACCAACAGGGTCACACTACCCCTGTCGATACCCAAGCGAAGGTCATCAGCCAGAGCAACCATGGCAGTCTCCATAACCCGTCCTAAAGCCAGTTTGAAATGGATCTAGATAATCGGTTTCATCCAAGACAGCTTGGAGTTGGGAAGCGACCGCCCTCTCAATCACTTTGCTTAGAAAAGGCAGCAAAGAGACTGGCCTATAGTTGTTCCTGTCCAAAGGGTCCAGGGAAGGCTTTTTCAGAAGCGGCTTAACCACCGCTTCCTTCAGACAAGGTGGAAGGGACCCCTCCCTGAAGGACACATTGATAATATCCCTAAGGAATACTCTCGATGCGTCACCCCCTTGGGTGGCCAGCCAAGATGGACAGGGATCGAGGGGACAGGTTGTTTTCCTCACTCTACCAAGGAGCTTGTCCACGTCATCGGTACTCACAGATTGAAGCTGATCCAATAAAATTTCATCAACGGAGTTGCTGGACACCTCGTCTATAGATTCAGTCATAACACTGGCATCTAAGTCGGCTCTTATCCGAGAGATTTTATCTGCAAAGTGGATGTTAAATGCATCACAGCAGGCCGTTGTCGGGTTGAGTAAGGGGTTCTGCGCAGGTGGAATCTGTGTCAGCTCCCCCACCACCCTAAACAGTTCTGCTGGACGGGACTCTGCAGATGCAATACGTGCAGCGGAGAAAGACTTCTGCGCTGCACGTATCGCCTCTCGATAAGAATTAAGGAAATTCCTATGATGAGTCTTGTTGGCTAAGAGTTAAGTCTTCTGCCAGGTGCGCTCTAGTCGTTGTCCAGCCTGCTTCATTTTCCTAAGCTCCTCTGAGTACCAGGGCTTACGGTTAGGAGCAGGCTGGAAAGGACGCTTGGGAGCTATTGTGTCAATAGCCTTGGTGAGGTCGGTGTTCCAAATATTAACCAAAGCTTCAACAGAATCACCGGCGTTACCAACCATTAAACCCTCCAAGGCTTTCTGGAATCCAATTGGTTCCATTAGCCTTCGAGGGCGGACCATTCTAATGGGTCCACCACCCCCGGTGGGGCAGTCAGTGGCTCTTAGCTCCATCTTGACCAGGAAATGATCCGTCCATGACAATGCAGAGGTTTCAATCACCTCTGCCCATGGATATTCCTGTTCCGTACTAAAGGCCGCATCGAGCCACGCTCACAGCAGGCCAAGCCCCAAATACCTGGTACACAGCAAAATGGCTTCATATTACACCCAGATTAAAATTGCCAGGTGAAATGAGGAACAGGGCTCCTGTAACTTGAACTGTTGTGTGGAAGATGACATTTCAGCCAATGTTGCTTGCCATATACTATACCGTACTCCAAACCTATGCCAAATGCTGTGAGGGTCTGTCTGTTGTGAGCGCAGGTGGTACCTGCCCTTCCTACTCTCAGTTCTAGAAGTCCAGGTGACTGAGGTGAGTAACATGCAAGGTGGGCCTATAGAAAATGTGCATAGTGTTCTACTGACTTTGGCAAGAAAGCCAAGGCCAATTGATTACTCTTTTTAAGAGCTCCATTACAATCCCTCATATTTCCCAGAATAGTCTGGAGAGCTATTCACTATAGAGTAACTAATAACACTTAGAACTAGCTAAATAAATGGACTGACTACCACAATTAAGCATCCCCCCCCTCACTTACTGAATGGCAGGTTGCAGATGAGGCACAAAGACCATGGCTCTGTCTGTTCATTCAGTTAACTGAATCACTCTTAGCAGGGATGTGTAGGAAATGGATCAGGTAGTGAGCATACAAGATGAGCACCTTGAGGCACTTCTGAAATTTGCTGCTCAGGGCTGTGAGACCCATAGGCAAAAGGAAGAAACACTTTAGGGGATAACCTGTCTTCCCCACTTGAAACTGTGCAGTCCTTGGAGCATGTGACTTAGAAAGATGTCTGTTCTCACTTTGCAAAGCCCTGGCTTTGGAGAAACTGATCACCTCCAGTTCTGAAAAACCCCTAACCTTGGGCCTGTCTATACAAGCCCCCCAAAAATCCAGAGTGATCTGCAGTAAAGACAAGTTGCAGCAGCTGCTACTTGTCTTAATAGTCTTAGAGACCCCATAAACTTTGCATGCCCTCTTGCCCAGAGGGGAGGAGGGTGCAAAGGGGCTGGAAAAGAATATCAGTAGCCACTTGGCCAGCCCCTTGGAGGAGGGGGGAGAAATGCCTCCCCCATTTCCCTCTCTAAGCCGCTAGCCAGGGTAAGGTAAAAAATCAACATGGGGACACTGGGCACTTGCCCTGTTAGCAAGCCCTGCCCCCGAGCTCATCTGGCCAATCAGCTTTGTGCTTTCTCTCCTCTGGGAAAGTGATTCAAAGTGAATTGCTTGTCCCGATGAACAGGAATGTGCACCAGGAAACGCCACGAAATTTTTTCCTTCTGAGTTTTTGATGTTTTTGGTCTCCTACCTTTCAAATAAGGTAATACAATGCAGGATCCCAGTAAGACAAATACGATTCTCCTCACATTCCATGAGGAGTATTTTCACCATTTAGACATCCACCTTAAACCAATTTGGGAGGAGGTTAGGGTAGAGAGGAGAAGGACCAGCCAGTGCAGGGGCTACATTAGGAACCCTGCAAGGGGGTGAATCCCACCAGCAAGACTTTGCTCACTTATGTTTTATGAGTTAGATTCCCTCACAGTCACCTCTGCAGAGCTTCTCTGTGGACATTATCACACAAGCCCCATTATCGTTGTCGCTGCAATCACATTTGCAAAAGTGAATGGAGAGAAACTGATTTGGCAGCCCTTGGTAATCCATATCCCTTCAATAGGATGTCTGGGGCTGTTTCAGCCACTGATGATCCCTTGGCTTTTATGGTTTTTCATTTTTATTTTTAGTTGTAATGCAATTTGGCAATTATGGCAATGCAATTTAGTGAAACAAAGAAAAAAAGAAAAGAAAAGAAAGTGTGTGGGGGGGGGGAGAAAAAGCAGCCTGTTTGGAGATAGCAGGAGGGAGGGGGAGGGGGAGAGAAGAGGAGACTGAGACCACATGACTGCCCAATCTCAGGACTGCAACTGGAGACATTTATTGCACCTGAGGATTGATGACACAGCAGCTTGATTGGGAGCTTATTGATGGGTGTTCCTCCTCAATGGCAAGGGATGCCCTAACCATGCTTTGGAGGCACAGCAGCAACTATTTGGATACTTATCATGTTATAAGTATCACAAAAGGTGTTATTATCCAGCTTTAATTCTGCTTTAAAAGGCTTGTGTGATAAAGTCCTAAATGATTTAAAAAAAAACTCATTTCCCTAGATTTCATCTCTTTCTGGTTCTTATTGCTAGGTTTTAGCAGTTAGCTTACCAGTCTGTCTTCTTTGGGGTTTCTTTAAGATGGATCTATAAAGTTGGGTCCAGACTATCTGAATCATCATCGTCGTCACCATCCCTCCTTTCATAGAATCATAGAGTTGGAAGAGACCACAAGGGCCATCCAGTCCAATTCCCTGCCATGCAGTAAAATCCACTGCCATTTCAGGCATTAAAGTGGCTTAACAACAAATTTGGAAGAAGAAAAAAACACAGTGTAAAATTCACAAAATACAAAAGTTAAAAAGGATTAATGATAAAATGGTAAAAAAATTAAAACCAAAGATACAAATACACACGTATACATGCATGCTTACACACCAGCACAATTAGGAAAATCCAGGACATTGTTTAGGTGGGATGTGTCTTATACCAAAGCTTCTTAAATGATGGGTCATGATCCCATATTTACAGTGTTACATTCCTGCACTTGAACATGAAAAGGGATACACAGATGAAAACGCAGACAGGAAAAATGTGGTCATGTAACTGAATGTGGGGAGTCACAAAAATGTTTATATATATATATATATATATATATATATATATATACTGTGTGTGTGTGTGTGTGTGTGTATATATATAAAATATTTTCTATACCTATATACCTGGGGTCATGTAAAAATTTCTCAAGCAAAAAAGAGTTGTGAGTGGAAAAAGTTTAAGAAGCCCTGCCTTATACAATCAATCATCAAGTGCCTGTCTAAACAGAAGAGTCTTTACTTGTCTGCAAGAAAAAAGCAGGGAAGGTGCCGGTCTAACTCCTGTGGGAAGGGACCTCCACAGTCTGGGGCAGCCACAGAGAAGGCCCTCTCCTGTGTTCCCACCAGATGTACCTGTGAAGGTGGTAGGACAGAGAGAAGGGCCTCCACAGAAGATCTCAAGACCCGGGCAGGTTTGTAAGGAAGAATATCATCCTTCAAATATGCTCTCATACAAGCCTGAACTCTAAGATCTTCATGGGAGGCACTTTTCTCAATCCCACTACCTTCAGAGGCTGTTCCAAGACTTTAAGGACTTTATCAGACCATCACCACCACCCTAAACCCCATCCTTTTGCCAGCATAACTTTGCCATTTTTATGCCATCAAAAGAATTCCCCATGCCACACCTACCTTGCATCCACACTAAAGGCTTCCCAGGCAATGAATGAGGAGTGAACGGAGTTCCCTTCACTTTCTCTATTGAAATCCCATGGATTCTCGCAAGAATACATAGCATGGGAAATTCAAAAATAAAAACAAAAACAACACTCAAAAACTTTTTAAAAGCACAAAAACACACTTAAAAACTTACAAGTAAACTAGGGAGGGTCATAAAAATTGTGTTACCTACATGAATATTGAGATCTCACCCAGATGTGTTCTGGCCGGTCTGGCCATTCACACTGCATCCATGTCAGTACAATGGAGTACGGATTAAAATACTACCAATGCCAGCACAAAAGCACCACAGGGGATCAATTGATGGCTTGATCCATCAATAAAAAAGTACAGGTTCTTTCAGTTAGTTTCAAAGATGCTACAAGATCACTTTGTATACATTTATTCTCTCTGTTTTGTAAGCCGCCTTGAGTCCCAGTTTGGGTGGGGGGAAGCAGAGTATAAATAAAGGGATGGATGGAAATGGGAGAATGCTTCAGATATTGCCTACAGAAAATTCATCTCCATGTGAGAAACTGTACTATGATGAGTAATTCTGAAAAGAAGGCAGAGCTGATGGGTATGTAATACCTTTGGAGTGACAATTGTGTGCATGGGAGGACTTTTCACGCATTCAAATGGATGTGTGTAGTTTAGGGGTAAAGTCTGGTGCTAGAGTACTGCTTCTCCTTATACAAAGGCCATCTGAATGCATCTAGGGAGTTAATTGCCTGAATTTACAGTGTTACATTCCTGCACTTGAACACGAAAAGGGATACACAGATGCATATGAAAACACAGACAGGAAAATGTTTATATGTAACTATGGAAATGACTAGCAGCTCCCTGCATGTCCCACAAGAGCAGGAATTATGTGGCTCCCAAAGATGCTGGATGCACTGCAACTCCCATCAAGCCAAGCTAGCACAGCCTGTGGTCAGGAATGATAGGACTGGCTGTCTAACAACATCTGGAGGAGCACACATTCCCACCCTGGTTCATGTTCATTTTTCTTCATGTGAACATGCAATAATATGGAGATGATTTTGACAGTGGAAAGAAGTTCAGAATTTTGGGTTTGTAATTGGAAAAGAGAATCAGTGTGGTGTAGTGGTTTGAGTGTTAGGACACTGGGAGACCAGGGTTCAAATCCCCACTCAGCAATGGAAGCCCATTGGATGGCCTTTGGGCAAGTCACACTCCCGCAGCCTCAGAGGAAGGTATGGGAAACCCATCCTCTGAACAACTCTTACCAAGAAAACCCTATGACAGATTCACTGTAGAGTCGCTATGAGTGAGAAATGACTTGAAGGCATGCAACAGATTTTGGGATTAAAAATACATATACATGATCCCCCTGGTCTATGGTGAGTGTAAATTCTAGCACTAACAAGAGCTGTAAACCAAAGAGACAGAAATGGAGTAAGGAATTTAAATAGGAATCACAAAACAAGAACCATATCTGTAAGAACATGGCGTTGAGTCAGGCCACTGGTCAACACCAGTATTGTCTTCATGATTAGTAGAAGCTCTCAAGGTTTCCGATAGATTCTTTCCCAGATCTACCTGGAAGTATCAAGGAACTGAACCTCATACTTTTAATCACTGAGTTATGGTCTCTCCGCTGTAGACCAAGACCTGGCAGCTAAAAGAATGGCTAATCCCAAATCCTTCAAAGGTTTTCCCAAATGTGTGTCTGTTCTACAGAATGTGAAAAAGGAGTTTCTCAAAGCTGAATGCAGAATATGCCATACAAGGAAAGGTGTTTTAAACATCATGTACCTTCCACTTGGATCAAAGAATAAAGTGAGCTTCTAACATTCAAAGGTTAAAGATTACTACAAGATGAGGTGGGTATACCTGCTCAGTACCAAAGGCAAAAAGGCAACAGACAATGAGAAGAACCTACTGTAGGGTACGGTTAGAAAAAAACATTCAGCTGGAAAAGAACATTTACAGATATTTCAGGTTGTTGTTGTTTTTAAGAAGTAGGTGAGTGAAGTGATTGTTTGTGCTTCTTTGGGTGATGAGAAATCCTCAGGGTTACATTTGACAGGGTCAGCTTCTCTATGAGAAGAGTACTGGAGTCTTTTGGCAATTGTAAGTGTTAGTAGCTGTTTATGTACAAGTTGAGAATAAGGGAGCAGGTAGGAATCCAGAGACATTTGCTGTTCTACACATCTGCTAATGCTAAAGACTATGCATGCATTTTTCATTTTAAAAAAAATGGATATAATCAATGCTGGAACAACACAAGAAAGGAATGGGAGTGTGGTATAGGATTAATGGAAGTACATAAAAACCATGAATCATAAAAATACTTACAAGTACTTCTATCTAGAAGGAATTATAAGAAAAAGAGAGGGAGGGAGGGAGTTGAACTGTGGAATTCTGGCCATTTTTCTTCCCTAAAGGATTCGGACTATGCATGACTATCCCTGAATAGACCTGATTAAGATTACATTTTTTGGACTACAACTCCCAGAATCCTTTTGTCAACATGTCCACTGTACTGTAGTCCAACAAATCTGGAGGTCACATATTCCCCACTCCTGCCCTAAAAATATAGCATTGCATAGGGGCTTAGTCAAGGTCTTATCCTCCTCATAACTCTTCCAGTCTACTTGATGTCTAAAATAAATACAGTATGTGAGAAGATGTGAAGTTGAAGGCTTTTACGGCCAGCATCATAGATTTTCCTTGGTTTTTTTCCAGGCTGTCCAGAACACGGTCTCACAGCCCGAAAAAAACCCCAAGGAAAATCTATGTGAGAAGAGCTTCTGAATAATAAAAAAGTAGTAGTCTATTATTCTTATCATTTACTTGTCTAAATCTTTAAAAATGCTGTTTCAAAAACTGGTTTTAAAATTTGATTGCATTAATCTTACCAGAATTGAGCAAATAAATAATTCAGAGACCTAGAGACACTTAGCTTTGCTTGTAATATATTCATGGTGCTAAAATTGGTACCTTGAAATATTAGAATTAGAAGGTTTCCATGCAACACGCAGACAGCTGTCTGGATTTTTGCCAGCTCCAATTTGCTCATAAAATTTCTAGGACTTAAAATTCTGAGCTTTGGAAGGTCAGGGGGGCAGGGAGAGAAATAAAGGGAAATATTATTTTAATAATGTGCATCATTAAATCTTAAAATATGCAGTATGTGTCATTCCTTTGAAATGACTGGCACATTTTCCATTTATATGAAGCATAGCCTAGCGCATACATGTTGACTCATTGTTAAAACTGCTCATACATGTTGACTCACAATATGGAAGTTTCTGTGAAATTGACATTAAAACTTGGCATTTGCTTCTATTTGGATGCACACAGCACTGATGTATACTTTCAAAAGCAATGGGGAAGAATTCCATCAGCTGGTGATCAGTAGGTATAGTGTGAGCAGTGGACTTTAAATGCATGGAACACTGAAATACATCCATTCAAAGATCCCGAAGTAGAACCAAAAAGAATGAGGGTCAATGACAGGTTTTCAGCACCCTGGACAGGGCCTAGAAGAAGAGATAAGGTGTCCCAAGGACTGGTGGGTACTGAATGAGCACTTATGTCATCTTCTCACAACATCTTCTCACAGACACATTGGACTACAACTCCCATCACCCTCAGCCATGGTGGGTGGGATGATGGGAGCTGTGGTCTGACACACTAAGAGCCTTCCATGTTAGAGAAGGCAGCTTTATATATTTCCTAAACCTAACATTCTCTCCTGAGCTTCTGTTGAAGAACAGAGACTGTTTAAAGAGATTAGAAGAGAACAGAATAGAATCTTTATTATGGTCATAGACCAGCACACAAGAGAGATGTTTATGGCCCGGAATATTATGTAAATTAAAATATTTTAATACAAACATACATGTATTGTAGGATACACTTGCCACAGAATTAGCTTTAGCTCGCTGTTAAATGAATACTGACTCCTACATTCAGTTAGCTTCTCCTTGGTCCATCATGACTGGAAATAGGTTATCGAGGACACAGGAACACAGTGTTAAACTGTCCTTTTCCAGCATCAACTATTGTTTCACTAATAATTGTGTTTTATGCTGTACAGTAAGACCCCCACATCCATGGGGGGTTGGTTCCGGGCCCCACCACAGATGGTGAAATCAGTGGATAATAGTGAATGCCACCGCAGTGCTGGAAGCCTCCTCTTGCCTGCCCAAACTCTCTGCCCACCTGCCGGAACCCCCCAGTGAGGTCACCTCCTTCGACCGCTTGCTCACTCACTCGCCATGCTGGAATACCCCCTGCAAGGCCGCCTTCCCCTGCCCACCCACCCTACCACCTCAATTCCCCCATGAAGTCGCCTCGTTCCCTCACCCGCCTACAATGCCAGAACACCCCCCCCAGCAAGGTAGCCTCCTCCCTCCTTCACCTGCCCACCTTCCCACCGGCAGCAACCCCTCTGTGAGGTTGCCTCCTCCAACCACCCGATCACCTGATTGCTGCACCATAAACCCCCCCAGCAAGGTTGCCTCCTCCCTCCCTCCCCTTCTGCCATGCCGCAACCCCCCGCGAGCTCACTTCCTCTCTCTCTCCCACCCACCCCGCCGTCGCCATTGCCATCTGCAGATAATTGAATCAGTGGATGGTGAATCAGTGGATGCAGGGGTGCTACTGTACTGTGAATCAACCTGGAAATTCTTAATCGAGGGGCAATAATTCAATATTTCAAATAAATACACAACTATTAATCTAAATGTACATATATTTGGTGCAATCTGAGGTTCAGAGTACATCCTTCTTACCACTCACTCAAGGTGGAATCCAGAGGTTCAGATAAAAGACAAGCTTACTTAACTTAGGCTTTATAGTTAATGGACAGAGTGTAAGGGGTGCTTAGAATATCAGGTATGAAAAGTTTTTCTTGACATCGCCTACTCTCCCAGTTAATTGATGGTGATGAGTTAATGAGATCTTTCAATGGATCTTTTAATACTTCTCCTGATTAAAAACTGGCTGCAAATTAACTATAAAAGGGACCTGATTTCTTTAAATCAACATTCTTGCTTTTATTCAGGTTTTGATTTCTGCTTTCTTCACTGTGACTGAGTTCATTTAATCTTCATAGTGTGTAAAGAGGATTTTCATGATTACTTAACTGATTAGAACATCCATTATCTAAGAGCCCATTTATCTGTTTTACAGGTTTATTGAACATAGACAATATACCAGACCAAGCTTTATTTTCCAGAGCTTGTGTGCTAATGCTTTCATTTAAGATGACTGTGTTCCACCTTTCTGTCTCACTCTGGAGACACTGAAAGCAGTTCATAGGACAACATATGTCATAAACTGCAATCTGGGCACCTAGTTGTGGCTTACAGAGACACTTTGTGATGGTCATTTTTCCAGCATAAGCAGCCGTATGATAACTGGAAGCAATCATTTCCCCACACACCAGAAGGATGAGATAGGAAACAGCGGCCGTTGATAAATGACCAGTTCCAGTGGGCTCCTTTCTTAGCTGCCACAGAACAGAGCAACAGCCTTTCCATCTAGGTGCATGCACCACAGAGACCTTCCATCATATCTGCTGGAAAACCAGCTTCATTGGGTCCCTTCTTTTCTTCAGTGTTTTCATTTTTATTCTAGCTGACCATTATTAGAACATTTAACTGTTAGTACTTGGACTAAAATAGAGCTAGTGTAGTGTAGTGGTTTGAGTGTTGAACTGCAACACTGGAGACCAGGGTTTGAATCTCTGCTCTGCCGTGGAAACCCACTGGATGACCTTGGGCAAATCTCACTCTCTCAGCCTCAGAGGAAGGCAATGTCAAACTCCCTCTAAACAATACTTGCCAAGAAAACCCAGTGATAGGTTTGCCTGAGGGTCAGCATAAGTTGGAAATGACTTAAAGACACACAACAACAAAAGCTTGGCCTAAATATCCTAAAGTTGTCTGATCTTGGAAGCTAAGCAGGGTCAGCCCCGGTTAGTACTAGCATGGGAGACTGCCAATGAATACCAGATGCTGTAGGCTATATTTCAGAGGAATGAGCTAGCAAAACCCCCTCTGAGTATTCCTTGCCTAAGAAAACTGTATGAAATTCATGGGGATGCCATAAATCAATAGGCGACTTGAAAGCACTTAACACATACACAAAATAAATATCTAACTTTAGGGACTGGTTTCTGAGCTTGCTTTTTTCCTTCCCTTTTTGTGCCTTTTTTTAAAAGAGTGCTGTTTCATTGATTGTAGGTAAGCCACTCTGGTCTTAAGATTTAAAAAAGTGCATGAGGAGGAGGAGGAGGAGGAGGAGGAGGAAGAAGAAGAAGAAGAAGAAGAAGAAGAAGAAGAAGAAGAAGAAGACATAATGAAGGAACAGGGCTTGGAAAAGTTTCTTTTTTGGACAACATCTTCAAAAATCCCTTAGCCACCATGAGTCAGACCATTGGCCTATATAGCCAAGAATTGCCTATATGATTGGCAGCAGGTGCTCCAAGAACTGGAAAGTGCCTTTTCCTGATATCCCTTTCACTATTAATACCAGAAACTGAACCTTGTGCATACATAACATGTACTCTTCTGCCACTGAGTTAAGGATTTGTGCCTAAATTGGTCTCTAATACCAAGCATGAGGCTGCCATAGCTCAACTCAGATTTGGAAAACTGTCATCTCCCCCTTGAACAGTGGTCAAAATAACCCTTTTAATTCAAGTCTTCATAGGAAATGAAGCTGTTACAAGGGGACAGAGATGGTAGTTTACATGGCCTGGTTGTTATTAGTTCTTAAAGAGAATATAATTAATTCATCATCTTTATAACCATGAAGAAAGCACATATATGTCTACACTTGGAAATTAAGGTAGGCTTTCATGGTACAGATGAAGTGACTGGCTACTTCATGAAAAGCTTGATTCAGGAAGCATGGGAATGAGAAGAGCACTGATTAAACAGTGAAGACACAAATTAAAGAGACTTCATCAGGGACTATTCAAGGAATGGGGGGCCATATCTGGCCCTCCTGGGAACCAAATCTGGCCTTCTGAGATTTCTCAGAAGACAATATTCTTCCACCATAAAATTGTCCTATGCTCCAGTTAGCAAGTGACCCAGGAGATTATTGTAAAGCAAGAGCTGTCCGGTAGTTAATCCAGTCTGGGTCAGTCACAGGTTATCCAGCAAGATGAAAAGAGAAACAAGGGGGAAGTTGTTAGCCAGTCCAGAAGGCATTGGAGCAAGTCAGCAATCCAAATAAATGAGGTCAGCAAAGAATAAAGAGCCATCAGTCATAGCCTGTTCAAGATCAAAAGCATACAAATACCAAAAGTACTGCCATCAACCAAGGTAGAACAGTTGCAAGCAACAAAGACACCAGGGGGGTGCTGGGAGATTTATAGGCAGCTGTCTCAGGACAGCAGGTGCTTAATGAGTCAGCATTTCCTGCTTAACAGACACTGGGACCTGTGGAGCCTCTCCTTGTCTCTTCAGCAATCTTCAAAGGATGGAGACAAGTCTTCAGCATCTGCCACCTCCTGCTGGGGAGTGGGCCTCCCAACAGTCCCATCCTCCAGTTCCTTGGACTTGGAGAGGCCATCATTATCTAGAACCATAATTTCCTGACAATCTGACTTCTCTGTGCCTGAGTCTTCCAGTTCCAGGGGATGAGTTATGACAAAAACCATCATTTGATGGTCTCCCATCTTTTGCATTGTCTCCTCACTCCCATTCTAAATTGTTGAAATGCCTCTGTGAGCTTTCGTATTGGCCAGAAACATTTTAAGCTACAATATTTTGATATTTTTGTTCTTACTCTTTTGTCTTTGGCCCCACTCACCATTGTCCAGTTGAGAACTTTCCTGAAATGAAAATTGCCCCTTGGGTTGAAAGACATTTTCCTCCCTTAGCACTATTGTGTATGCGCATTGTGCAGATGACGTTTAATTGTATGCTGCCCTGAAATCTCATGATTTAGGATGGGATTTAAATATTTTATAAGTAAATAAATACATTTGCCTAAATGTGGTGCACAACCAGTCACATTTCTGCAAACATGAGTTAACAAATAATATGGGCAGAAAATGAAGCCATTATGTATAGAGGTTTGAATGTTGGACTAGGGTTTGAATCCTTCTTCAGCAATCAAAATCCCACTGGGTGACCTCAAAAAATCACACTCTCCCTGCCTTTGACAAGGGCCATGGCAAACTGCCTCTGGATGAATCTTTCTAAGAAAACCATATGATAGGATAGAAATAAGTCAGACTTGACTTTAAGACTCTTAACAACACCAAATGGGTAAAATCCATATTCATTTCATCTCTGAAGTCTGTCTATTCTTTTTTCAAAGGTGGTACATAAAGTGGGTATATGCTTTTCATAACTCACATCACACTTTAGCTTATATGAACAGTATGACCCTGGCCACAGAAGGTATGAATTGTCACACAGTCTCATTAAGACAAATGAAATTTTGATACACTAAAACTTTGATTCTCTGGATTTCTGCTCACAGTGTGTTCAACTGTTTCATAAAACAGTTGCTTTTTCTTTTTGCAGAAAGAAAATTCAATGTAAGCCTTCTTGAATTTCATTATGTAAACCGATTAATTAAATTGAAAAACAGCAGGGAACTGCAGAAGCATCCTGTGAATAATGTGGCATGAGCTTCTTCCAGTAAACAAGCATTTGTTTTGCCAGCAAAGGTAGAAAAGTGTATCTATCTCCCGATTTTGTTGGTGATGTTTTCTGTGGATAAAATTGGATCACAGAGAAGCCATACAAAAAGAGTTGGTTTCAACAGTACTTACTTTTCTGAGGTAAGAACAACAGAAACACAATAGAAGGTCTGTAATTGTATATTCATTGAGCAAGCTAAAGCTATCCTACTTCACTCACACATAAATCCATTAAACAGAATGAAACATCATGCAAGCTGGTTTCTGCTCCCATAATGGGACTTATCCCATCTCTACACTTCCTGCCCCAGAAAAATCTGCCCCCCTCGAGGGTTCCTCAACCCTCCAAAGCCAATTTTGATGGCACAGACAGAAGTGTGTGCAAGTAGAAAAAAGAAAGTACTCCCCACTCTCTGTTGAAGAAAGCCTTTCCTTTGGCAGAAAAATGCACTCATACCATTTGTTTTAAGTTTTGGTTTAGGTTTCAGACATAGGATTTTTTCAGACTAGGCTTACCACGCAAGAAGCTTCTGGGAGAGTTATGGCGCTCTCGCACAGTGGGGGGTCCGTTTCAGACGCCACCATCCCTCTCTCGACATCATCCGTGTCACTTTCGTGTACAGTTGAAGGCAGCTGCACCATATTTTACTCACGGAAAACTTCATAGCCAGTAGTAGAACTGGGCCCCTAAACAACTACAGGTTGACCCCTGTATCCACAGATTCGGTATCCATGGTTTCACTTATCCACATCTGAAAAATATATTCTCTCTAGGCATTCCTAGGTCCTCCAATGTGATTATAAGGTCAACTTCCAATATTCATCTCATTGAAAATAATAGGGTTTCCTATTATCCATGGTTTCAGGTATCCACAGAGGGTCTTGGAACATATCCCCTGTGGTTACAGGGCTCAGCCTTTAATTCTAATTCTACCTAGAGGACCCCAGCTGGCAATCCAATTCCTCATAGCTGGCTGTGGAACCCCTGGGCTGGGGTACACCCCTCCAGGTGATGCTGATAGAAGATACACTCCCAAGGATTATATTATGAAAAGGCAAAGTAAATAAAAGTGTGCAAATATGACCCATCTCCTACCCCCATAGCTATGAGAAGGGTTCCAACAGGTTAGTAATAAAGGAAAAGTCACTCTTCCAGTCTGTTGTCAGCCTTTATATCTTTTCCCAGCCTCAAACTGCTCAGCTACTGGACAGCTGCTAACAATTGGACATGATGTTAACAAGGGCTCCAGAATCTATCTTCCCAGTAGTAGAGGCCCAACTCACTACAAGATTATGGCCTGAAGCTGGTGGCCTGAAGCCAACTACTGAAAGGGCTGTTACACTAGGGAAAAGAATTTCTAAAACTAGTACCAGGGAGGACTCCGATTGAGTTTTCCATTGTAGAACCAGTTGGGCAGTGTGGGCCACATGTATATGCTGTCTCTCATTCTACCTTTCACTCAACAGTTAAAGCCAGCATAACTATACCAGCAGCATTTTTAGCTGTGTCAGGATCATGTTAGAGTACTTGTAGCCCAAGGACAGGAGAATTGTGACCTGTGGGATTTTCATTCCAGTATGAAAATCAGTTTCCAAGATCAAGTCCAAATTAAAAAAGAAAGGAAAAGATTTAACATCATTACTGAAAGACTCAGATTTGATTTTCAGTGAGCACCGAGGGGACAGAACCAGGAATGCTAATCTGCATTCATTTACTAACTGAATTCAGCCAGAGAAGAGACAATAAGAAGTCTTGTTCTTACTAACTTATGGAATTTTACCAAAGGAATTATGGATCTTTCTCTGAGCTCCAAACCCCAGATTTCTACAGACACAATATCAGTTGGTTTACATTACAACCATTTGAGGCCTCCAGGGACATCCCCGGGTTCCACAAGAACCTGCAAAAATCCTTGCAAACCATTTCTATCTTGGGGGCCGGGGGATTTTTGCACCAAAATAACTCCAGAATGGCCAAAGAAAAGGTAAACTGCTTCTCTTGGAGAAGAATTTTATCCCTAAACACCCACACATACACATGCACACAAACACACATGCACTTGCATATCAGTTGTCAACTGCCCATAAAATTCCCAAAACAGGCCAAAATGGCACTATCCAAAACCAGAAGCTGTAACTGAAGTGATTGGCTGAAAACAAGTAAAAAATGTCTCTCACATCCTTGCTCCGTTTGCCCACCCTGCTGTAGCCCATCCAAGAAAAGTTTAGTGTAACCACAATATAATATTGCAGCCAAGCTCCTTTATACATTTAGTACAATATAAACACATGCCAGAGTGGTTACACATTGAATCCCATAGTTGTACAGCCAATTATACAATGAGTAAGTACCAAGGCGTTGAGTGCATCCACTGCAGAGGAGTTGATTAGCCACCCATCTACTAACGCAGAAGTGAAAGAGAGGGCTCCATGGGTGTGCCTGCAGAACAGTTGGTTGCACTGCTGACCTCTAAAAAAGCAGAACCACTTGCATTATAATTTTTGCACTATGTAATGCCCCAGCAGGATTCCAGGTGTTATTGCTCAAACAAGGATTGTCAGAGCTCAAGCCTGTTGACTGGTCATTACCTTTGACCTGGAAGTTCATTCCCATAATCTCAAAATGTGTGGTGGATGGCTGTGACTGGCTGTCTTGAGTTTAGGAAAAAGCTTTCTACACATGCTCAATTTCTATTCAAAAGTTAATCCCATTGAGGCTGGTCATTCTTCTCTAGTTTAGTTTTATTTCACAGAAGCCAAGCTGAGTCCTGATATGAAAATCAGCTTCCAACACACACACAAAATACATCATTACTGAAAGAGGCTCAGATTTCATTTTTAGTGAGCTCCTAGGGGAAAGTGTATACCAGAAGTGCTAATCTGCATTTTTTTTTTGTTATCTGAATTAGATGCAGAAAAAAGACCATAAATGATCTTCCTAATTTATGAATCCCACCAGAAGAATTCAGTATCTTCCTCTGAGCTCCAAACTCCAGATTTCTACAGACAGTATATCAGCAAGTTTACATTATAGCCACTAAAATTGCAAACCTGTTCCTTCTATTATTTATCAGTAGTTCAAGATGCTACATGTTCTTTGCATGTGTTCCTTGCTTACAGACTATAGTCTTGTATATCATTGTGATATATAAACTTTCACTTGCAAGCACACCACAACATGGGTTTGGCCAATTTAAGGTTGGATTAAAAATCATGCTCAGGAATCATCGCACAAAATCATGGGGCTGGTCATCTTAAAGCAAAGGCCATTTTGAAAGGGTGCATCTGGGTTCCAGTGGTTAAGTACTCCTTACATCCAAATCTTTGATTAAGAAACGCCCTGTTCTCAGTTTTTTCTTTCTTTCATAACTTTTTATGAGGGTCTGTGGAAATACCTAAATTAAAAAGAATACATGGCTACAAGAATTGTTCCTTTTTATCCAGTTAGATTTGCATCCTGTCCTATCTGGGGAGATTATGAATAATTTATAGAAAATGTAAAATTAAAAGGTACATAAAACTGAAATCTAGTCAAAGAGAAAAAGCGACTGCCTACATATGCAAGACAGACTCTTGTGCAAATGTGCATTTCACTGCCTCCCTGTCCAGTTGAAGTGGAAGGGCCACTACTCCAGATGGGAGGCAAACCATCCAAATATGTAAATATGCTTATGTCCAGGAATAGCCAAGGGTGGAGCCAGAGGGGGTTTTTTAGCCAGCTCTGGCCTTCACAAGCTCTCATGACTCTGCACTAGATCACTCATCCTCCTTCCCCGCTTGGCCTTAATACAGTTAAGTCCTGGATGGGAGACCACCAGTGAATACCAGGGGTCTCCAGGAAGGGCTAGGAAAGAACCTTGCCTTTAACCTTGAAAAACAGCTGCCAGCTAGAATTAATACATACTTGGTTAGATATTTAGGGCTTGTCTATACGAGGTGGGAAAATGTGGACTGATGCACACAAACGCCAATTCGAAGCAGCTTCTATTTGTCTGAATGTTGTTTTTTTGCCAAGATCACAGCCATGCAAAGCTATCCACTTTCGCTGTTTCAATGGGCATGCCCGCTAATCAAGATGGCAGGTGTGAGATAATTACTCACATTTTTATTGTTGCCAGTTGCCACTGCCAATCAGTATTTTTTAAAAAAGCATGATAAAGTTTATGAAAGAAAACTGGGGAGAATTGGTAACTATAAGTCATACAGTATAGAAATTTATGGTATGAGAGGGTTTTTTTTTTAGAAAAACAACAACACAAATTTAAGAAAATGGAATTAGGATAACTAAAAAGCCAAACAAAGGATAAGAAGTTATTTTGTTTATAAGATTTATAAGATTGAGAAATGCTCTGATATATTTCTCATGACATTCCCATGAGATTCTTGCAAACAAGCTTGTAGAATGTGGGCTAGACAAGTTAAGTGTTCAATGGATTTGTAATTGGTTGACCGGCCGAACCCAAAGGGTGCTCAGCAGTGGCTCCTCTTCGTCTTGGAAAGATGTGACCAGTGGGGTGCCACAGGGTTCTGTCCTGGGCCCAGTGCTATTCAACATCTTTATCAATGACTTAGATGAGGGAATTAGGGGCATACTTATCAAATTTGCAGATGACACCAAATTGGGAGGAGTAGCTAATACCCTAGAGGACAGGATCAAAATTCAGAATGACCTGGATAGACTGGAGAGCTGGGCCAAAGCTAACAAAATGAAATTCAATACGGAGAAATGTAAAGTACTGCATTTAGGGCGGAAAAATATAGGATGGGAGAGACCTGGCTGAATGAGACTACGTGCGAAAGGGATCTAGGAGTCCTAGTAGACCACAAGTTGAACATGAGCCAACAGTGTGATGCGGCAGCTAAAAAGGCCAATGCAATTTTGGGCTGTATCAATAGAAGTATAGTGTCTAGATCAAGGGAAGTAATAGTGCCACTCTATTCTGCCTTGGTCAGACCTCACTTAGAATACTGTGTCCAGTTCTGGGCACCACAATTCAGAAAGGATATTGACAAATTGGAGCGTGTCCAGAGAAGGGCAACTAAAATGGTGAAAGGTCTGGAAACAATGCCTTATGAGGAGAGACTTAGGGAGCTGGGTATGTTTAGCCTGGAAAAAAGACGGTTTAGAGGCGATATGATAGCCCTGTTTAAGTATTTGAAGGGATGTCACGCTGAGGATGGAGCAGGCTTGTTTTCTGCTGCTCCAGAGACTGGAACACGGAGCAATGGGTGCAAGCTCCAGGAACAGAGATTCCACCTCAACATGAGGAGGAACTTTTTGACAGTAAGAGCTGTTTGGCAGTGGAACACACTCCCTCGGAGCGTGGTGGGGTCTCCTTCCTTGAAGGTCTTTAAACAGAGGCTGGATGGCCATCTGTCGGGGATGCTTTGATTGTGATTTCCTGCGTGGCAGGGGGGTTGGACTGGATGGCCCTCGTGGTCTCTTCCAACTCTGCAATTCTATGATTCTATGATTCTATGATTCTATATCACCCAATATTCATAAATTATAAATTATAATTATTGGAAATTGTAGAATATCAAGACAAGGTGAAGTCTAGAGAAGAAATTTATAATGTGTTGTAAATTGTTTCATTCAATCCAATAGAAAAGAAAATAAGGCGGGTGGGAGGTATAATATTTTATATATGTATTTTGTAAAAGGGGGAAATAATAATAATAATTAATAATAATAATAATAATAATATTTATTTATACCCCGCCCCTCTGTTAAAAACAATTGGGGCGGCTTACAAAAATTAAAATACAAATACAGATTAAAATCCCTAAACACCACCCATCCCCACCCTCCCCCATAAAAATATATTAAACCAATATACATTAAAAACAACTAATCTAAAATCACATTAAAAAAATAATAAATAGCCAGGAGACTAAAAGAGGCCAGGAGCTCCTAAGGCCAGGATCTAATTAGGAAAGGCCTGCCGAAAGAGATCCGTCTTTAGTGCTTTTTTAAAGCTACTCAGGCTCGTCATCTGACAGATCTCGTTCGGCAGGCCATTCCATAATTTGGGGGTAATTACCGAAAAGGCCCTCTGGGAGGTTGCAGACAGTCTAGGTTTTTGTGGCTGAAGCAAATTCCTCCCAGAGGACCAGATTGCGCAGGGAGGAGTGTATGGGAGGAGGCGGTTCTGGAGATAAGTTGGACCCAAGCCATTTAGGGCTTTAAAGGTAATAACCAACACCTTATACTGGGCCCGGAAACTGATAGGCAGCCAGTGGAGAGATTTTAATACTGGAGTATTAAATTACATGTAGTGGCCATGTAGACTCTAATGTTTATTTGCTGAATGCTGTTACTTACAATTACTATTTGGGGTCAGACTAGATAGCCCATGAGACTCTAGAAGTCTGAAAAGTCTTTTCAATATTTTTTACTAATCAACCCTATGTTCCATAAACATATGATGTAAACAAATTCTTTCTATAATAACGGTCGAACTGTACCTAAATGTTCCTAAGCTATTTTGCCTTGTACTTTCTGAACTATCAACAATTGTCGCAGAGAAATTGCTGACACCAAAGAGAAGGAGGAGGGAATTGTTTTTGCATACGGTCATTAAACTGTATAAAGGCTTTCTGTAGTTATGACTCAGGGTTCTGACTCTTTGGAAGATATTCCAGTCAGGCCCACCGGTGTAATAAAACTTACTTTCCAATCTGTGGGTCTGCTGTTCCATGATTTCTGCATCAATTTAGGGCTTTAAAGGTAATAACCAACACCTTATACTGGGCCCGGAAACTGATAGGCAGCCAGTGGAGAGATTTTAATACTGGAGTTATATAGTCTCTCTGAGATGTTCCCAAGACCACTCTGGCTGCCATATTTTGTACCAACTGAAGTTTCCCGACCAGGCATGAGGGTAGCCCCATGTAGAGCGCATTGCAGAAATCTAGACGAGAGGTTACCAGCGCATGCACCACAGTCTCAAGATCCCTTACTTCCAGGAAAGGGTGCAGCTGGTGTGACTCCAACAGCAACTCTGAGACCAGCTGTGTCAGCACAGTTAGGGAGTCTGCTAGACAACGGGGTGGTCGGTATACTAGCAGAATCCCCAAACTATCCCTGGTCCTCAGGCTAAGGTACATACACTCAAAGTGGACTGTGTTTCGGACAGGTATCCTGGTCAAGGTCAGATTGTTCTTATAAACCAGAGCCACTCCGCCCCCCCCCCCGCCCACTTCCCCTCACCTGCTCACTGACAGAATACCCAGTTGGGAGGGCCTGCATCCACGTGACAGCTCTATCCTCTCCCAGCCAGGTTTCTGTGAAGCAAGCCAGGTCGGCATCCTCATCCAAAAGAAGATTGTAAATAATGTGACCTGCAATGGTCACTGACCTGGCATTGCAGAGGAGCAGAGTAAGGTTCTGTGGAATGGTTGGTACACTCTCCAATCCATTCCAGGAAACAGGGTGAACTGAAGGTGGGATAGCTAAGAAACAGCGAGCCCGCCTTCTTTCGTAACATCTGTCCACTCTGTTCCGACCATACCTCCCTTTCCCCAGCACAACTCCAATTTCTGACCCCAGTCTATTCCCGGTCTCAGCTGACTCCGATTGCAGGCTTGGGTCTTCCTGGCTAGCAGGCTGGTGTTCCTAAGGTGTATGGGAGTGGCCTAAAATACCAGCCACTCCTGGCCACACCCCCTCTCGCTGCTGCTCTGCTGCCAAAAGTCCTCAGGGCCCACTACAGCCTTCTAGCCCGATGGAGTGGGGAGAAGAGGCTTGGAGGCTTGGAGTGGGGAGAAGAGGCTGCTGCAGGCTTGGAGTCCTTCTGGTTGGCTGGCTGGCTGGTGTTCCTGAGGGGTGTGGGAGTGGCTTAAAATTAAGTACTTGTTACAAATGGAATTTGTATATTTGTATGGATACATTTACCTTATGTTTTATTAAAGTAAATAATTTTTTTTAAAAAAAGCATATCTAAGGTGCAAAATGCAATATTCCACCTAAATAAATAGAAAAGGGGGGAAGGCTGTTTCATTGCCTCAGCACGCAATCACTATGGCGAAAATCCAGCATGGTGGTTCCAAGCACTTGCCTTGTTAGCAAGCTCCACACTCTTATCGGGAATGTGAATCAAAGCGAATCACTTGTCCCAACAAGCGGGAACGTGCATTCCCCATTGAGCTTTTTTAAAAGTACGGGAAAAGCCGCAAAGGCTTTTCCTGTGGAGTTTTTGGCAATTTTGATCCCCCTCCTTCTGAATATGGTGGATTGATACAGGATGCCATTTAGACAAATCATATTCTCCTAAAATTCTATGAGAAGTATTTTTGCCATTTAAGCAACCCCTCAGTCTAAGGCAGCTTCCCACATTGGCTTGGATCACTGGGTGCTTTCATCTACTCCAGACAGCACCATAGGCTCCGTCTGTTAAAGGATGGGAAAATCAATCAACTTTGCTTTTTCTCACATTCAAATGTTTTAAACCTCAAGTTTTCTCCATCCTGAATATGTAGACATTTGCAAATGTTGGTAAATTCTTCAACATGATACAAAAGCTAAATCCTCCCCCATTTGCACCAACCTCATCCAGTAGATACAGCTGAACTCCCGGCATGGAGAAGTTCATATTCCAAATGAGATAGCAACCTTAATTCAGCATTAACATGGTTGAATGCACAGAGATGCAAATCCAGCCTTTTGAAAGGTAAGCATACAAAGTCCTTGGTCAGATGGATGGATGGATTTCAGTGTTGGCTTCTTTTACATGCTGACTGTTTTAATCTTGAAATCTTTCCAACCCATGTAAGATGTTTATGAATGGTGACAAATTCTTATTTTTTAAAAAAACTGAAGCAAAATTCTCATTCATTCTGATAGCTGGAGCCACCTGCTTTGCATTAACTTTTCTTTTTCGTTTTGCATACCTTTGCATCCAAACATGTGCTGTCTTAGGACTTTATCAGATGCAGCAAAAATCACATGATTACAACACCATGGTAGCACAAATGGGCTCCATTGTTGCATGACATCGTAGTCCTCCCATGCCTACCATGTGCTCCAGCTGCAGATAAGACATAACTTTTCATTAACAGGACAAGCTGTCAATAGCCCTCGATATTGCTGTTTTCATGGTATTGAAGGGCATGTGAAAACACATCCTACTGTAATCGCGGTTCTCTTTCCTCCCTCTCTGTTCCCGGCAAGAAAACTTTCAGGTGAGAATTTTAAAACTATCCAGGTGAGAATGTGAAAACTATTAGCCGCTAGTCTGATAAAGTCTTCACTATCACCCACTACTACCCACAAAAGTCAAAAGGCAGCTTCTTCACAACCTTAACCCTGATGAAAGACTGAAAAGAGCCAAGGCATCCGTTCACCAGTCAGAAGTACACTTTTGATAAAAGTGTTATTTCTGCTCCATTACTCATGGAGGCACTAGTGTGTGATTCCACACAGCTCGTTTGTGTTGTGTTATAGCTGAGCATGCTAAAAAACAACAACAATGTATCTGTGCATTTGCATGCATGTGCACATATACAGAGCTGGCTGGTGGGCTCCATTTCAGTGGAGTGTTAAATCCACTTCAGAGTTCAGTCCAATCTTAGGAGTTGTTCAAAGAGATGAGCATATTTTGCAGTTCAGTTCCTTTAAAAAGACTTATATTTTTTAATAGTTCAGACTAAAACCCGGAGCAGATTGATGGCCCCACTTACATGGAACCCACCAGCCACTGCTTATATGCATGACAGCATGTGAACACAGATACAAAAAACACACTTTTACATTTTTACCAATGGCCCAACATTGGAATCACAACTGCACATGAAGACATAAATCCCATTGTTTGTCCAAACTAGAGTAGATCTATTGAATAAATGGGACTTACCTATGTGTTAATTCATCATTCAATTGATTCCATGGGTCTACTCTAGCTGGGACTAACCAACAGGCTTCCAACCTAAATGTATTATATTTTACACTTAGGCTGCTGCCACACTGCACTAATAATGCCATTTGATACCACTTTAACGATCATGGCTCGATCCTATGGAATCCTGGGATTTATAGTTTGTTGGGGCACCAGAGCTCCCTGACAGAGAAAGCTAAATATTTCACAAAACTACATATACCAGAATTCCACAGCAGTGAAACATGGCAGTTAAAGCAGTGTCAAACCGCAATACTTCCACAGTGTGGCAGTAGCCTTAATGACACATACATCAACTCTGGCATCTCTGAGGCAATGAGATTGTAGGTTTCTTTCTGGCCAAAAGGCCAAAAGGGGGACTGTACGGAACATGAAGCTAAATGCTTACAATAACACTTTACTTTGGCAGAAATAATATTAAATGTGACTCTTGGGCTTTGCTGTACTGTAAAGAAATATTGCCTCCAAAGAATATTCACAGAATTGTCAACTTTGTTCTTCTGACAAAGCCCTTACTGTGGTCTAAAATTCAATCAACTTTCATCACCTTTATTGTTCATGAAGATGACCTAGAATAACCTTTTCATCTCAGCTTGTAAAAACAACAACACTTTTTCTTGCATACAGCTGGGTTTTAGTGTTAGGAAGACAGCAACCTCCCCCAGAGCTAGGAAAAGTTACGTTTTTGGACTACAACTGTGAGTATCCCCTAGCTAGCATGGTATACCCTCCTACATTTCACAGATGAAAAACAGGAGGCATATGGCCAAGCAACATCAGAGTGTAGTCAAGATGGCAAACGTTATTAATGAGGAAGAGCATACAAGCTAGGAGAAGCTGCAACAGTTTGCGTTTGCCAGAGCCTACTGGGAAGGGCAAGAGTCCATCTCCTCCTCTTCTCTCACCCCGCTGAGCTAAGGAAGTGCAAACTATTTTTGCTCTTTGAACTCAGTTTGCAGCAACTGAAGTAAGCTGAGGATAAATGTGGAAAGTGGAGAAAGTGAGAGAAATTAGGACATTTTAAAATCAGCTAGAAAAATGGGACAACAGAGGATGAATTGATATTGTCCCTGCCAAACCAGAACAGTTGAAGGATATGCTATAACTACTGAAGCTTCATTATACTGAATCAGATCGTTGGTTCATTTGGATCAGTACTGTTAAGAGTGCCTGGAAGTGGTTGTCTGTGGCTTCTGACAGTGATCTTATCTGGTCCTATCTTGAGAGGGTCAGCATTCAGAGCATATGTTCTAACACTGAGATATATCCCAAGCAGACTTCATTCTGTTCTGAAAACCCAAGAAAGATGTTGAGCCTGTAGGAATGAATTACAGTAGCATTTTAAAATATACACAGATATATAGGAGAAATGTCTTGATGAAAATTGCACCACTGAATTATTGGATCCAGTTAAAGTAAAGAATGATATTTAATCAGAGCTAACTCAAGTCTCTTGTGCATGGGGATGAGAGACAATAATTCTTGAGATTAATTTTGCTCTGCTGTGAGGCGAGCAAGACCATTATTAACTGCTATAGGCTGGTATCTTGGCAGGTAACAAGAAGAAAATTTTGTAGTCCAATGTACACCTTGGCACCCTTTTGGTGAAAGATTGGGCACTAGAATTGCCTTCACAGGTCCCTATTTGCAGCTTTAAAAGCCAATGCAATCCTAGGCTGCATTAATAGGAGTATAGTGTCTAGATCAAGGGAAGTAATAGTGCCATTCTATTCTGCTTTGGTCAGACCTCACCTGGAATATTGTGTCCAGTTCTGGGCACAATTCAGGGAGGATATTGGGATGCTGGAATGTGTCCAGAGGAGGGTGAGCAGGATGGTGGGAGGTCTGGAAGCCATGCCCTATGAGGAACATCTTAGGGAGCTGGGTATCTTTAGCCTGGGGAAGAGCAGGTTAAGAGGGGTCTTGATAGTCATGTTTAAATATTTGAAAGGATGTCATATTGAAGAAGGAGCAGGCTTGTTTTCTGCTGCTTCAGAGACTAGGACATGGAGCAATGGGTTCAAACTACAGGAAAAGAGATTCCACCTGAACATTAGGAGGAACTTCCTGACAGTAAGAGTTGTTCGGAAGTGGAATACACTGCCTCGGAGTGTGGTGGAGTCTCCTTCTTTGGAGATTTTCAGAAGCTGGATGGCTATCTGTCAAGAATGATTTGATTGTGTATTCCTGCATGGCAGCGGGCTGGACTGGACAGCCCTTGTGGTCTCTTCCAACTCTATAATTCTATTAAAATAAAGAACTTTTGATACAAACATACCATAGAGTTGTGTTGGAGGACCTAGCAATTCCTAGAGAGGACACCAGTGTGATTCCATCGTATGTGTCCCCCCCTTTTTTTTAGCCATGGATAACTGAAACTGTGGATATTGTTCCATGGATCAGCTTGTACTTAAGCTGCATAACGGTAGTGAAAAGTTGGCAAAGAATCTTTCAAGGAACCATGCAACAGTGATGAGGTACTAAAATTCTACTGACATACCAAGGTGAACAAGGTGTGCAGCTGAGGGATCTCCAGACAAGGAATATTCTGGTTCTCTTCTCACATTCATGTAGGTTTTCCCTAAGAAGTCTTCCCCTACAGAGGACAGTTTGGGAAGACTCTCTAAGTACAATGATTTCAATCGCGTCCATTAACTTGAAAATAAATTCCAGTGATTTCAGTAGACCATGACCTTTTTAAAAGTGCTTTTTGCCAGGGCTGCTTTGCAGGCATAAGACAACCACCCAGTTCTCTTAGCTAATTGTTGCTGTTCCTTCCCCTGTGAGCCAGTCCTGCATTTCTAAACATCTGTTTATTGCTAAGCTTACCTTTAATCTTATTTAATCTTGCTTTTTTATTTTGAAAAATTGATTTAATTCTGATACTGGTGTTTGCTTGGAAAACAAAACAAAATGAGGATTTTTCAGCATTTGTATGACAGATAAAAGAAGACTTCTCCATTCAGATCTCTTCCCAGCTCTAGGCTGATTTTAAAACTGACATGAGAAAATGGCTTAAAAGAGAATCCTTGGCTATTTGAGTTTTGGTATGGCTTGCTTTTAAAGCTGATTGATGACAGCAAGGATGTCAAGTAATCAGTACACTCTGTGCTGCTCTTTTTTATTATGGCACCAAAAAGCCATAAAACACAGGTAATAAAATGTTCTCCTGCACAGATTAAATATTAGAAGACCCCCTCACACACTTTTAGCAGTTTCCATCTGGCTAATACTAAAACCACCCTTTACTCTTTCCTTTTTTTCTCCAGGATGTTCTATTTAAAACTAGATTCATCTCACAATTTCCAAATGAAGCTATGGTCATACCAGTCAGGATACTATCCATTTAGGCCACTGCACTCCATTCTGACTGTCAGTGACCCAAATCTTCCAGGCAAGGGCAAACATATGGGGGGTGGGTGGAACAAGCCCACACCTCCTGTCCCCACCCCAAAATCTGCAACCACAACTTTGTAAACATCCATGCTCGATGTGTTGTTACCCAAATTGCATGGGGTCTGTGGGAACCCTCTAATGACCAAAATTATTTATGGGGAATGTTAATTAGTTCAGTTATGGAAGTGAGAGGTCAGGCAATGGCAGTACCTTTTAACCAATGTATACCAGTAATAACAAGGAGACTCTAAGGAGATTTTCACATGGGGGAAATAACCCCTGGGGAGATCGGGAGAGAAACGGGGCTGTTCCGGTAGCAGTGCTCCATTTCGCATGCCCCCTTCCTTCTCCCGTCCTCCCGTCGTCCTCCCTCCATGCTGCTTCTATTTCCCTCCCACTATTTTTTACTAATGAAGAACTTTCGTTAGTAAAAAATAGCGGGAGGGAAATGGAAGCAGCACGGAGGGAGGATGACAGGAGATCGGGAGAAGGAAGGGGGTGTGCGAAACGGAGCGCTGCTACCGGAACAGCCCCTTTTCTCTCCTGATCTCCCCAGTGGTTATTTCCCCCATGTGAAAATCTCCTAATCAGAAGGTACAATTAAATGGTCTTTATTGGAAGTTAATATTATAACTTTTCAAACACTCAGACTTCAGACACTACACACACGGCTATTGAAAGTAGTAGGAAATATTTGGATAGATGAATAGAGTAAGGGGATGGCAGGTTATACTGTACTCCTGCAGAGCTGAGATCGTGAAGTACACCGACAGTGAAGAGAGTATGGAAGATGGGGTGGCTACACAGTCTGACAGTCTTTGAGAGGAAGATGAACTTTGTGCACTTTGGTGGTGTTTTGGGGTGATATTTATATGAAATAATTCCCTGAAAGAATAGGAATTTGAGTGAACTACAATGGTTCTCAGAGATTCCCAGGCTAAAACAAAGGGTACTCTGGAAGAGTTAATGATCATTAATGTTGAATACTTTTGGAATTGAGTAAGAAACAGGCAAGGTCTTTTGTTGGAGGGGAGCAGGAAAGGAAGGTCCCATTTTACAAGCATAAGGTCTCTTGCTATCATTGAGTGGATTAGTGATTGGAGATTTTCACACTACACTGTTATAGTGTTACTATTCCACTTCATTTGCTCTGACTGCCTCCTATGGAATCCTGGGATTTGCAGTTTAGGGAGGAGCATTTACAGTTTAGGCAGTTTAGGGAGGAGCATTTACAACTCTCAGCCAGAGAGCTCTTAGGCCTCACTAAACTACAAACCCCAGAATTCCACAGGAGGAAGCCAGAGCAGTTAAAGTGGAATAGTAACACTATAACAGTGTAGTGTGAAAATCTCTCACCTCTAGGTGTTGAGTCCTAATCGGAGTATTTGTTTTGGGGAATTTCCAACAGCCCATCCTTTGGTCTTGCATGAATCCCACCTTGGTATTTGGGGGTCCCTGGTTTACCTGTAACCACATGAGTGACCACCTTAGCCAAATTATTAGATATAGCCAATTATTTTATATTCCAAAATGGGGGCTATCAGGGTAGGTAACAGCATAGATGTTGAAGACATAACTGACATAGATTTCATAGATGTCCATTGATGTCTGGGAGTCAGGTTCCTGTTTCTCCCTCCATGGGTTTGCAAATATGTGAAGGACTTGCAGAAGGGAGCAGCCTGTCTCAAGGAGATGACCTTCTCATCCTGGACACCTGAATTCCTTTGAACAATACATGAGATTTGGTCTAGAAATTCATCTTGTTCAGGAGTCTGTCTGCAAGTGCAATCAGCAAGTTGCTTCTGGAAGCTCACAAGCAAAACATGGAAGTGATAAGATTTGCCCCACTCTTTGTCCATGGAATGTACAATTGAGAGGTACAGATTTACGTCAGTTAAAAAAGTAGATGAATTCCTAGGTAGTTCTTAGTTAACAGAAAATAAGGTGCCAGATTCAGAAAGTACATGGGAACATAAGGATAGTTTCCTACCCCACAAACATGAAGAGCAGTTCAACAGGTTTCAATAAACTTTTAATCCAAAACTAATGGTATGCACATGTGAAATAAAACAACCAGGCTGTGTAAGGCTTGCAGAAGTAAACAGAAATATTTTGAACCTTCTAGAGACCACTGGAAGACTTCTTCAAAAATTCATCCAGGGATTACTTTTTCTTTACAAGCCTCTACTTTTGATTTCCATTTGGTGGCCAGTAGTACTGTATGATTTTTTTTAACATGTTGGGAGTACCTGGTGAGGCAGGTTTATCTGCTTTCCCCATTCTCTGTTTTGCTGTTCATGCATTCTCAATAAGGGGTTTTGGTGGCATCTGCTGTTTTACCTTGTCTGCTATAGGCAGGCACACACAGCTACAGTAGGATCAGCTAGAGTAGAATCCTATTCCTTCCAGGCTCAAGCTTTATTATATTATTTACTGAATGTAATAATAATAACAACAATAACCATAATAACATTTATTTCTTACCTGCCCCTCCCTATGGATCAAGGTGGAGAACAATACATTAACTTATAAACATAATGTTAGTTAAAAATTGTTAGGTGGATTTGTAATTGGTTGACTGACCAAACCAAAGGATAGTCACCAATGGCTCCTCTTCATCCTGGAGAGAAGTGACTAGCGGGTGCCACAGGGGTCTGTCCTGGGCCCAGTGCTATTCAACATCTTTATCAATGACTTGGATGAGGGAATAGAGGGTATGCTTATCAAGTTTGCAGATGACACCAAATTAGGAGGGGTAGCTAATACCCCAGAGGACAGGATCAGAATCCAAAATGACCTTAACAGATTAGAAATCTGGGCCAAAACTAACAAAATGAATTTCAACAAGGAGAAATGTAGGATACTACACTTGGGCAGTAAAAATGAAATGTACAGATATAGGATCGGTGATACATGGCTTGATGGCAATACATGCAAAAGGGATCTAGGAGTCTTAGTGGACTACAAGCTGAACATGAGTCAGCAGTGTGATGCAGCAGCTAAAAAAGCCAAATCTGATTTCACGTAAACATTCGGAAGAACTTCCTGACAGTAAGAGCTGTTCAGCAGTGGAATACACTGCCTGGTAGTGTGGTGGAGTCTCCTTCTTTGGAGATTTTTAAACAGAGGCTGGATGGCCATCTTTCAGGAATGATTTGATTGTGTATTCTGCATGGCAGGGGGTTGGACTGGATGGCCCTTGAGGTCTCTTCCAACTCTATTATTCTATGATTCTGTATCAGTTAAAAACTTATCAATTTAAAAAATAAGCAAGACTAAGACAGTTTAAAACAATCAATACACCGTTTAAAATTCACAATTTAAAATCATCTGGATAGGCCTGCCGGAAGAGGCTGGTCTTTAATGCTGCTTTAAATTCCGACAGAGTATTCTGCTGTTGTAGCTCTTCCGGCAGACTGTTCCACAGTCTAAGGGCAGCTAAAGAAAACGTCCTCTGGGTGACAGCTGCCAACCTAGTCCTAGCTGGCTGGAGCAAATGTCCCCCATTAGACCTGAGCATATGGGGTAGATTATATGGGAGAAGGCAATCCCATAGGTAACCTGGAACCAAATAATGTAGGGCTTTAAAGGTAATAACCAACACTTTGTACCTTGCCCAGAAACTAATTGGCAGCCTGCAGATGCACTGATGCAATTCTTCACCAAAAGTATGTGTTCTTCCAGCACTCCTTCAGCATCCTCCCAATGCCAATGTAGCTAAGAAACTTCCAGCTAGACAGAGGGTAAGGAGGGCAAGAGGCTAGACAGACTTGGAAAGAGTTTGTAAAAAGGAGCTTCTTGGTTAGAGGTTTGTTAATTGAGGTATGTCTGTATGCTGTGATCCTCTGTTGTCCATTTGTACATATACGGACACCTGCATTCACAGAGTTTGCTTCCCAGGCTTACCATGGATACTGGAAACCTCAGATAACAGTGAACCCTATTAAAATAAAGGGCTTCCAGAAAAAATGTACCATAGAGGACCTAGAAGATGCCTAGACAGGATGCTTCTCTAAGCATTTTCCAGCAAGACTCTATGGTATGTGTCCCCTATTTTGTGTCCTGTGGATAACTGAAACCACAGATATTGGTTCCATGGATATTGGGGTCCAACTGTACATATGGAGCCCCTTTATGTGATTTAACATACAAAGGGGACTACTTTAGAATGACTATTTGTGAGTAGCTCTAAGGATGAGGAGAGGAGATTACAATTTTTCAAGCAGTGATAGGGTCTTATGGCAGGGAAAACACTTTGGTTGAAAATATTAAGGGCTCCATTCATCTTCAGGATATTTCATACACAAGCAAGATTTTTAGGAAGAACTATCAGCAACTGTGTTGCTATATATATCTGCACGCCACCAGAGAACATGTAAAATAAGTCTCTCTTCACTTGGTGTTCCTAACTGTCTGATTGATTGCTTCCTCCCCTCCCCATTTATTTATAATTTGGGCAGGTCAGGACATCCTCTCATGCATTAGATACTCCATGAAATTTTATGTTATTTCATAGCTGTCCACATACACCTTGGTTCATTCTTTCCAAAGGTTAGTGGCTGAAGAACTGATGAGCTCTGACAAAAACACAGTGGACTGGTTGCCCGGTAACAATACTTGTGGAGTATGAAGGTTTTGGTGCATTAATGCACCTTTGAAAAGACAGGATAGGGGGATGATCTCGATAGCATGATGACATTTAGCTAAGGTATGCCATGACACTAATGCCCAGAGAAGGAGAATGGCAACTGTTCGTAGGTAAGTCCATCCAGTCTCCACATTTAAAAGACCAACCTGAAGTGGAAATAAATGTCACAATATTCAAAGGCTCTTGCAAAAAATGGTAGCCAGGTGGTGACTAACCTCCCCCCCCCACACACACACATTCTCTTTTGTAATATTTAGTATAATTACTGCTGTTTCCCAAGGTAATTTAAAGATGTATTTTCAGGCCTGAAATTGCGTATAATGGACATGCAGAGTTCAGAGAGGGAAGTGGGGTCATGGCTCCTTTCTCTGCCCCAATTTCTACACATTCACCAGCTGTGTCCATATTATATACCCACGGTGGAAAACCAGGAATCAGCAGCGTGCCTGTGGTGCACAGCATTGGCCCATTCTAGCAGCCCTGCCCCTTCCAGCACGAGTTATTCCCAGAGAAGATTCACAGAGTAAGCAAGGGCAGATCCCTGCTATGAAAATCCCTCCCTGCCTGAGCAAAGTTGCCTGGGCAACATGTTCCCCACAAGCAGGGAGAACAGAGTACTTTGAAGATGTAGATCCATCTGGCTCTGGGCTTTCAAAAGGCATCCTTGGCTGGGAAACAGGCAGAGCAAAGCACAAGTAGTGAAGACTGTTGGTTCTGGGAAGGAGTGGGGAAAATAGATAATTAATTTTCAACCTGAGGAAGGATGAAAATATCCTCTACACCCCCAGATCTTGTTTTTGGGCATGACAGAGGAAAAGCAATTTTGAAAAAAGAAATTTAAAAAATTGTTTGTCCCCTGGAGGCTACAAAATGGCTGCAAAAACAGCCCTGGGTGATTGCATGTGGTCTGTAGGCTGTACTTTGCCCACCCTTACTTTACACTGATTCCTTAATATGTACATCTATTTTGCAACACTTAGTTTGTGTGCATGAGAGGATTAGTAAATGCTTTATCTCTTCTCCTGGACAAAAGTTAGTAGGTGCTTGCCCCAATATTAGAATTAATTTCATTGTGTAATGTTTTCTTCTAAAAGCATTTTTCTTTTTAAAGAATGTTGTATTCAGAGTTTTTTAAAGCATTAAAAAGTGATATAAATTAGGAATAAACATAAAAACAAAAACAGATATAAGAAAAAGTAAAAGAAATAGAAAAGAAAAACAGAAATATAGCTTCCATTTTTCTTTTCAGCAGTTATCACTAAATATAATTGTTCATGCCTTCTCTCAATTATTACAGTAAAATTTCTTCTTTTGATAATCTATTCTTTCAAATCATCAAAACCAAAAAACTGCTAGATCATTTGCTTTTTCTCACAAAAAGTCCATAAGGGGCTTCCAATATTTGAGAAATTTCATTAATGACCTTTCTCTAATCAAACACGTCAGTTTGTGCATTTCAGCTGAGTCTGTCAACTTCACAACCCACTCTTCCATAGTAGGTAATGTTGAACTCTTCCATCCTTATCATAGAATCATAGAGTTGGAAGAGACCACAAGGGTCATCTAGTCCTGCAGGAATACACAGTCAAATCATTCCTGACAGATGGTCATCCAGCCTCTGTTTTAAAACCTCCAAGGAAGGAGATTCCACCACACTCAAAGGTAGTGCATTCCACATATAATAATGTATTATACATATGTATACAATTATACATATAATAAACTTGTTGCAGTAATCTTCTTTTTTGTGTGTTCTCTATTTTATTAAGACAATTTTAGCTACTTACGAAACTACACAAATTGGAAATATATATAAAGCCTACAACAACATCAACTACAGCTAGAACTACTTCAAAGTAACTAATAAACACATACTGGAGGAAAGCAAAAAAAAAAAAAGGGGGGGGGGACAAAAAGCAATGGCTTCTAACTTCCCTACCGATGGTTAGCAATTATATAATATCTTCCTTCCTCGATCACCAAGCCATTAGGCTAATCTTCTACAATTTATTTAATCCTACTAATCTTCTAAACCCACTGTTGACAATTTCCCCTGCTGGTCCCACAAAAGGTTGTTACCAACTCCCAATCCTTCTTAAAATTACTTAATTTTTTCCTCTAATTAAGATTGCTGTTGTTATGTGCCTTCAAGTCATTTCCCAATGATGGCTGCCCAACTGGGAACCTATCACAGGGTTTTCTTGGGAAGATTTGTTCAGAGGAGGACATAGTTACTATATATTGCAGTAATCTTCTGTGAGTCTTCTCGAACTGTACATCCAACAGTGCCAAAACAAACCATTCAGGTTTAAATTGAATATGTATCTTCAAAATCCTCTGCATAAATGTATGAGTTTGAATCCACTCTTCTTTTTTTTTTAGCTTTTTCACAAGTCCACCACATATGGTAACATATCCCTTCATGTTGCTCACATTTCCAATGTACATTAGAAATAACTTTGATGAAAGCAACCCCCCCCCCATTCCCTTCGGTATAAGGAAAGAACAAGCACAGTTTTGTTCCCTTGAGATATGTGATACTCTTTCAAGTGTGTACACTTCAGGTGTGGCAAACAGATAACATAATAAGATTCCCCCCTCCTTTTTACTCAAAGGCTGTAACATCTTTAAAGACAATACCTCAATCAGCAGGAGACTGTAATCAAAAAGAGCCCCAAGCCTGTGTCACTCATGGAGTGATAGAGCACCAGAGATAGTTTTCAAAGGATGTTGGACAATACTAGGAGGCACCTAACAAAACTTTTAAAGCATTTTAGGCCACTGGACAGAGTTTGCTAGCAAAGATTAGGTCATGATCAGATGAAACTTGAAAATATTCTGCTCTATACAAACCAAAGTCAAGCAGCCACTATATTTGTGTTCTAGGAAGGTCCAGAAGGGAAAAAAAGGTGCCCAGATTCAAGAAATTATATCCATTGCCTTCACATCCCAGAGTGAAGACACAAAACCATGATGGCTTCTGGGTCATGTGTGTGTGTGTGTTTGTGTGTTATTTTATATATTTAATTTGGCTTGCATCCTATTCAATACTTACAAGGTCGTAAGCCAAACTAATGATCTCATAACTTTTAGGATTCATGTTTACAGTCATTAATGATCAAACATGACCCCAAAACCTACTTCTAAAGCCAGGCAGTGCTCCAACAGAAGGGTTTCTGAGGTGTTGAATATTAGGGTATTGAGAAATAAAGACTGCACTGCTCTTCCAGTTATGAGGTGTACTGAGGCAAGCAGCTGAAGCCAGACCTCAAGGGATCTCTCCAGCTGCCTATCTCAATGTGTCCCAAAACCAGGAGAGTGGTGCAGTCATCCTTTCCCAGTGCTCTAATCTGCAGCCCTTTGATGAGTGAAGATCCCATGTCATGGGACATTCTAAATGCCAAACATGGATTTTACCACTGAGTTATAGATCTTCCCCATTTTTATGTAGTTTTACACACAGCTCCAACAGTACTCTTTGCATAGTTATATGTGTTGAGGAAGGTGAGAGGTAGTGGTGTATCTGTCAAGCAGAGTAATTCATATTCACAAGCAGAAAGTGAGCAACAACCAGTCCTACACTACTGCCTCACACAGAGAGGGTCTAGCAGAGAAATAAAGCAGGCTTAGGGATGCATCTGCACTGCAGAAATAATGGAGTTTGACACTGCTTTAACTGCCATAGCTCAGTGCTATGAGATCCTAGGCTTGGTAGATTGTTGTGCCACCACTGCTCTGTAACAGAGAAGGCTAAATATCTCACAAAATTCCATAGCATTGAGCCATGGCAGTTAAAGCAGTGTCAAACTGCATTATTTCTGCAGTGCAGATGGAGCCCTTGGGCTCATCTACACCAGCCAGGATGTGCCAGCTCCCCACCAACATATCTTGCCTCTGGAGCTGGCCCATTCCTCCACCCACCCACCCACCACACTTTACCTGCACAAAACAGGCCAAAATCCAAACAAGATGCAGGCCCATCACTGAAGCCACTGCCAATGCCACTGCGGCTGCCATTTCCCCCACTAATGTGGAAGCCAAGCAGGGGACCTTGACATGTGACCAAGTCCCCATGCATTTGACCAGCCTCGGTCACATGTTGAGGCACCCCTGCTGGGCTTCCAGGAAAGCCAGGAAGATGGCAATGGCAGGGAGAAGCAGCATTCTGGATGGGCTCCTGTGCACACATGGGGCCTGATCTTGTTTTTCCCAGGTAAACTGGGTATTTTCATGTAATGGGTTATCAGCTCCTATCCTAGCTTTCCCCCATTCCAGCTCCATATCTGCCCTGGGGGTAGCTTGGACTACCCAGTGGAAGATCAGGGTAAATGCCCTGCATCATCTATACTACAGGGCTCTGGAACAGGGGCAAGCGGGGGTATTTGGCCAGTGTAGACAAGCCCTTTGTCTCCTTTGCAAAGAGAAACAAAGTACATTTATTTACAAATAATAAGGGTTTCATAACATCTCATGGTGACAGGCTCTGTAACATGTGCTCTTCAAACATGGAAGAGAAAGAGAGAAATGCAGACTATGAAATGGAGAACAGATTAACTGCAAACTGTCTGATACAGGAAGATGAAGAGTGTGGCTAAGATCAACAAACAAGAAACTACATGTTTGCAAGCTAGGCTTAAATTCATAGAGAGACATGCAAACTACCAGCTACTGAGTGCATAAATGCTAAGGTTGCCACCTCTAACAATACAAAAAGAAAAAGAAAAAAAAGACAAGAGTCTTTCCCAAATAACTTACAGTGGGAATGTAGGAGACAAAAGAGAGAGGGAAGAGGCAAGGGTGACAAGGGATGAAGGTATGTGGTCATATTTAATTTTTCCGCAACATCAGATTCCTCCCCATTGTTACTACATGCCATAGTTCTGTGTCTACAAACATGTAGGTTTACATGCATTGTGATACAATACATGGTTATACAGTGTTTACACATAATTTCCCATAATGTCTGTAGCCACAGCTACTGCTGGCCCAAGGTATTTTGCTGACAGAGTAGCCAGTGTGTCAGCACCCCAAGGCACAACTTCATTACACTTAGGCTGCATCTGCACTGCAGAAATAATCCAGTATGACACTGCTTTACCTGCCATGGCTTCATCGTATGGAATCCTGGGATCTGTAGTTTGTTGTGGCACCAGAGCTCTCTGACAGAGAAGGCTAAATATCTCACAAAACTACACATCCCAGAATTCCATAGTATTGAGCCATGGAAGTTAAAGTGGTGTCAAACTGCATCATTTCTGCAGTGCATCTGCAGCCTTAGGACATTTTCAGACGCGATTTTTGGCAGGATATATTTAAAAACAGCTCCGTTGCTGCCGCGCGGCAGGGGAGCAGTTTCGGATGATGCTCTCCCTCTGCCGAAACCCTCCGTGTCACTTCCATGACAGAATGGAGGAAGCCACATCATATTTCATTCACGGGCAACAATCGTGAATGAAATATGACGCGGCTTCCTCCATTCTGTCACGGAAGTGACACAGAGGGTTTCGGCAGAGAGACAGCATCATCCGAAACCACTCCCCTGCCCCGCGGCAGCAACAGAGCTGTTTTGGAATATATCCTGCTGAAAATCACCTCTGAAAATGTCTTTAGTCTACAAAAGCTTATACTACAAGTTTCTTTCTCTCAGGAGATTTTCAGACCACGTTTCAGCGTGCCTAGCGCGGGAGGAACTTTCGGGAGAGGGATGGCGATCTTGCACAGCAGGGGGGCGTTTTTGGACACCGTTGTCCCTCTCCCGAAACCATCCGTGTCACATCCATGAAGCTTCGGAAGCCTCAGCGCCATATTTTAATCACGGGCAACCTCCGTGATTAAAATATGGCTCTGCGGCTTCCGAAGCTTCACGGAAGTGACACGGATGGTTTCGGGAGAGGGACAACAGCGTCCGAAAACGCCCCCCTGCTGCGCAAGATCACCATCCCTCTCCCGAAAGCTCCTCCCACGCTAAGCACGCTGAAACGCGGTCTGAAAATCTCCTCAGTGTCAAAGGTGTTACAAGATCCCTTTGCATACTAGTCTACAGAGGTTCTGTATTGGGCAAAGTTCAGCTCTAGGGCTCTATGTGCTCCCCGGGCTATTTTTACAGCTTTTAAGTCTTCCAGATTCCCTTGACTACTCTTTCTTTTCAAAAATGGGTGTGAATTGCCTTACACTGGAAGCCTATAGCAGCAACAATTCACTTTTTAAATAGATTGCACTGTTAAGCATTTTAAAAATAGCAATTTTTCAAAACCAAAATGGAGTTCTGCTACTTTTGGTTTTAATTTTAGCATGGGGGGTATTTTGGGCACTTTGTGTGCTGCTGGAGGGGTCCCATGGGCAGAAAAGTGCCCCCTGACCCACCACACTTGCCTATTTCTTGTATAGGATAATACTGTACAATATAGTTCCTTTTTTCATCACATACTTTTTGATCCAGGATTTGTACTGAGTGCCCTCTGCTGAAATATAAGATGAAGTTTTAATTATTTAGTATCCAAAAGAACAATGCTTATAAAACATATTAAAGCTGATGCTTGAAGGGTATTTTTTTAAATTAAAAGACGAAAGAAGTGATGTGTTGGCATTTGCAATATTTCAAGTGGATCATTAGTTTCAAATAACAACCACCTTTTATAAGACTTGTTGCACTTCTGTCCACTACCACCAATGAATGCTTTTATCAAAATATTCAAGTGCAAGCTGTGGCACACTTCAGTAAATTTAATTCTAATTCACCCCAGAGGATTTTTTTGTGTTGTTGGGGGTTTGTTGAATGGCAGCTCTATGCTGATCACATGTCCTATACATCGCACAGTTTCTGGCCACACAGCTGGCATTGCTCCTGGGGAGGGGGTTCTGTTTGGTCATGCATACAAATAAGCAAATATACGTGGTCCCAGAGTACTGTATTATTGGATAAGCAGAGATAAGCTTATCCAGATATGTGCAGAATCGTGGGGGAGGAGTGTGCCAGAATGGAGCCCTGTCCACCAGAAGTCTGACTTTGCTCCAAAGACAAATCGTGGCTACCACATTGCCAAAAATCCAGTTTTTCCCCTGAAATGTGGAGCAAACTGCAAATCTTACAGATCCAGTTTCCTGCAGAAACCCTGGTGAAAATATGTATCATCAAAACGTTGTGTGTCAGCTGTGCTCCAAATACAGTGTTACCCTCTGTGTAACAGAGACCCTCAAAATATTGACACTAATTTGGGGAATTAACATACTCAGCTTGGCTATGTGAGAGGGAGCAAGTTAGCAGGATCTTTGAACATATTTTTACTGGTACTGAGGAGACATTAAGCTAGATAGTACAATAGATTATCTTTATTGGAAGAAAACAATAATAACAATGTTCACACACACATTCAGGCTTCAAGCGTTCATGCAAGACTAGCAAATAAAGTGTGAAATGTGAAGTCAAAGGCTTTCACAGCTGGCATCCATAGATTTTCCTTGGGTTTTTTCTGGGCTGTGAGGCCATGTTCTGGAAGAGTTTCTTTGCAGGTGAAACATCAGAAAGAAACTCTTCTAGAACACAGCCTCACAGCCTGGAAAAAAAAAACAAGGAAAAACTAAAGTGGGAAATATTGGAATAGAGGAATTGCAAAGAGGGTTGTTTGTGGGAGATACAACACCTGTACTATAAAGCAGAAGTTCCTGCAACAATGGAGCTCTGAGGGTCAGTCAGCAAGCCAGCAACATGGATGTAAGAGGAGGATCTGAAGACAGTTTGGTGTTGTTTTGAAGGGGTTTTTATACTCAATAGTTGCCTTCAGGGGATGGAATCTATAGTAGGTGACAATGGTCCTCTGAGTTGCTCAAAGTGAGACAAAGGCACTCTGGATATGTTAATGGTACCTTAATGTGTGGGTACTTTGTGATTGAATTGGAGGAAGCAGCTTCCTTTGTGTGGGAAGGGTGAAGGAATGAGGGTTGTTTACAGGTTTGAGCCTCCCGGCCTTGGTTGATAGGGTTAGCCAGGTGTCTGTGCCTTCAGTTGCCTTGCAAATTAACATTTCTTTAGAATTTAGGTGGCTGTTAGGCCCTGTGTCTATGGCCTTAGCAAAAGATGATTCAGGCTGCATTTGACACTGTAGGCCGTGTTTACCTATAAGGGAACAGGTCAAGGAGAGTTTTCTCTCCACAGCTGGACGGTGCGGGAAGAGATGAAAATGTTATCCTCAGGCCAATGAGATAACGATGTTTCAATACATCCTTGCACCTGGTGCAATGATTGGCATGAGAAGATTTCCCCCTCTTAATTGGCATTGGAAAGTTCCCCCTCCTCCTCCTTCTGGGCCAGTTGACCATCTTCTCGAAGGTTCAGTAGAAAAAAAACATATATAATGTGGTACTGGGCAAATGCTTTTTCTCCGTAGCTGTGTGCAACTCTGTGTAGCCAACTTGTGTGTGTATCTTGTTGTCGCCTTTCAAGTCTGCTTGATTAATGAAAGTATGCCTATTCTGTTTTTCAATCTGTTGTCATTAATAAAATGGCCATCTTTTTCGAGCCCAGGACTGTCATTTTGCTTGCCTCATACCTGAACCAGCAGGGCACCCAAGCCACGGTTGTGCTGCCAGTGTAACAGTGGCCTCTCCTTAAGTGCATACCTCACTGAGTCTGAACTCTAGTCTTTGCAATTCATTGAAATTTTCCAGTTTTAATGACCACACTGCATGGAAGGCCACATTTGATCTAATTATTAAATATTGCCAATTATTAATAAAGACATGGGGCTGGGTGTGTCAGGGTAGGTAACAATCAGGTGAGTACAGTAGGTGAGGTTGCTTGTGTGGATTTGCATAGACCTTCTGTTTGATGGCTCAGTTTTTCTGATTTTCTTCTCACCCCCTCTTCCTTTCGATTTTCTAATCTTTTCTCACTCACTGACTCCTTCATCTCCTTCATGTGCATGCCAAGACTGCACAGTATCATAGAAAATAAACTGTAACTTGTAGAGGTCCAATATTGAGAGAGGTTTACTGGCTACTTGCTTTAAGAGAATTTCCTTCTGTGGACCAATACTCCATTTACATTAATTTTATTGATTGATTGAATTAATGTATACCCCGCTTTTCTCTGGAAATGGGATTCAAGGTGGATTAACAATGCCAATCATATACCTATCTACTCAGAAGTAAACTCGAATGAGTTCAATGAGTCTTATTCCTAAATAAATAAACCAAATAATTACCACCCAGTCAGCCTAACATCAATATTAGGAAAGATCCTAGAGCAGATAATTAAACAGACAGTCTTTAAGCACTTAGAAAGGAATGTCCTGATCACTAAAAGTCAACATGGGTTTTTGAAAAACAAGTCAGCCAGACTAATTTTTTATAGAGTTACCAACTTGCTAAATGAAGGGAATGCTATGGATGTAGTGTATCTTGATTTGAGTAAGGCTTTTGACAAGGTCCCCCATGATATTCTTGCAAAAATGTTAGTAACCTGTGGGCTAGACAATGCAACTGTTAGGTGGATTTGTAATTGGTTGACTGACCAAACCCAAAGGATTGTCATCAATGGCTCCTCTTAATCCTGGAGAGAAGTGACCAGTGGGGTGCCACAGGTTCTGCCCTGGGCCCAGTGCTATTCAACATCTTTATCAATGACTTGGATGAGGGAATAGAGGGTATGCTTATCAAGTTTGCAGATGACACAAATTAGGAGGGATAGCTAATACCCCAGAGGACAGGATCAGAATCCAAAATGACCTCAACAGATTAGAAAGCTGGGCCAAAACTAACAAAATGAATGTCGACAGGGACAAATGTAGGATATTACACTTGGGCAGTAAAAATGAAATGCATAGATATAGGATAGGTGACAACCGGCTTGATGGCAGTACATACAAAAGGGATCTAGGAGTCTTAGTGGACGACAAGCTGAACATGAGTCAGTAGTGTGATGCAGCAGCTAAAAAAGCCAATGCAATTCTAGGCTGCTGCATTAATAGGACTATAGTATCTAGATCAGGGAAACCCAAAGGTAAGCCAGATTTTCTTGTGAGTGTATATGAGCCCTGATATGATATTTGGCTCTGCATGACCACACAAGTATTATTTGGAAGCTGGGACTTGACCTGATCTATAATGTGCATTGGACAGAGAAGGTGGATATGGACATAGAATTTCTGCAGTGACCATGGATCTGAGAAAAAGCTGTAATTTTTTAGCAGGGTCTGATATAAGAATTTAGATTTTACAATAATGTATTATATCATACTATCTTTATTGTTAACCATGCTGTGCATGCATACACTCAGAGTATAATATTTATTGATTTGGGGGGTGGGTGGGTTCAATTTTTAAGACTTTCTTAAACTCAGTACATAAATCCCAACATTTTGCTGCTGCTTCATTAATAATATTATAGCCACTGGGCCAATATTCAGTATAGCATGCAAGTCAAAGCAGGTCCAAATGATTTTATTTGCAAAGTGCTGGCAAATGCTTGCAGCAGGCTCTTAAGTGGTCTGGCTTCTCCTCTCATGGGCCAAGGGGTGAAAGATTACATTGGATAGCTCTTTGCAGATGCAATAGTGGCAAAAAAAAAATGCTAGCAGAGTTGTGTTTTATTTTTCTGCCTGCAATGCCCCAGAGTAGCCATTTAAATAGGCTCTAGCCTGCGTCTGGTCTGACTAACTCAACATTTTCTGCCATCATGGCTCTTAGACACTGTCGCGCTTGTTTCATTGCTGCTAGCTATCTAGAAAACCATGAGGTTGGTTCGGCTTCATTCCATGAGACAAAATGGTGAGGACCAATTGTTTCCTCCATCCTAGCCAGTTCCCTGTTCCAAAGATCAACTAGAACTTCAACAGAATTGCCCACTTAGGCAACTGCAAAATCCCCCAAAGCTGTCAGGAAATCATTCAGATCCATCAGCCTTCTGAGGCAGATCATTAATTGTCCCCCATCCTACTAGAGGCATTGAGTGCCAGCAATTCTAAATGTGGCCAGGTAGTGATCTATCGATGACAGCGGAAGCCACACCATGATCACCATCATCCCATCCGCCACAGAAAATGAGATCCAGAGTGTGGCCAGAAATATGAATGGGGTCAGGTGGTCAAAACTGAGAGTGATTAACCCGCCCAGCCTCATCCAAGCTGAGGCCCATTCACACTTTCACAATTATAGTGCTATATTCCATTTTAACTGCCTTGGCAACATTCCATGGGGTCTTGGGATCTGTAGTTGCAGAAGGGGCATTTAGAATGTTCAGCCAGAGAGCTCTAGGGCCTCCTTGGACTACAAACCCCAGGATTCCATAGGATGTTGCCATGGCAGTTAAAATGGAATATAGTGCTGATATTTTGTGGTGTGAATGGGCCTCAGGGCTCTTTGGTGAAAGTCAGATTGTGATGTCAAGTCTGGATAGAGGTGGTTCCCCACTTTACTAACTTGGCATTCACCATCCATATTCTCCAACTGGGAGGCCTGTTGCCAAAGCTCTCCTGATTATTTGAACTTGGAGACAGTTGGGGACAACTATGGGACCATCTCCCAAATTGTATCTTTCCCAAGATAGAATGACTGTTCCTTCCCTTGCTATATCTTCTTTGGCCTGATACTGCTGTGATAGTTGCTTCTTTAATCACATTATCTCCTCCCTCCTTTTTTTGGTCTTAGGACTTTATCAGACATGGGAAAACACGGCAAAAAATGTGTCCCAAATCACATCGTAAGGCTGGGACAATAACCCAAGGTGCAAAATTATCAGACACCCACATCCTCAGCCATTCCCAAGGTGTAGCGCTGGCACGGATGAGGCATCACTTTTTTATTGACGGACTAAGCAGTCAATAAAAAGTGATGCCTTATTCACACCCACACTATGCCCTCGGAATGGCTGAACAATGATGTTGTCTGATAATTTTGCCCTTTTGTGTTATTGCCGTGTCCTCATGATGCATTTTTTTTCACACGTCTGATAAAGTCCTTAGAGCAAAGAATGCACCAACATTGCTATAATAATCAGGCCTGGATCTCATCACCATCAACAACAACATTTATTTCATGTTTATCTCTCCCTATGGATTGATGCAGGGAACAACAACAAATTGAACACATAACACTAGTTAAAAGAGTACAGAAAACCAATACATGTAAAAACAATCAATACATAGTTTAAAATTCATAATTTAAAAACCATCTGGATAGGTAAAAAACAATAATATTTATTTCAAAACTTACATAGGAAAATACAAGCTGTTTTGGATTTCTTTGCAGAAAAAAGGTGGAGTACTGTATATCTTAAATAAAGAAAAAAAGCTAGGCTTCTCTACTACAAAAGGGGGTGGTATGCTCTGTGCCAAACAAAACCAAATTCAATCTGATACTGAACAGCAAAACCTCAATATTATTTTGTGCAATAATCAGGGGGAAACAACATACCACAGAATAGTGCAGCCTGAGAAATTGTTGTATACTTTTTTCCTAATCTGCCTAATATAAAATGAAAAGGCTACCCTTGCTATTTATTATAATTATTACCCAGAAGATTAGCCTGCTCTACAACACAACATATAAAGTCTGGATGTTAACAGCTGCCTAAATCATTATTCAAGTATTCATGCATAGCTCCAGGCTAATAATGTTAAACCATAAAAATCTTCTCATTTACCCTGTAATCAGAAATGCCATGCCTATAAAATCCAGATCTCATGTCATGTCTCCTGTGTCCATGTTGTGTTGTTGTGTTGTGCTGGAGACAGGGAAGCATTGTATAATGTAATGTGACAGAATGATAAACTTTTGCTGTTCTTACCTGATGGAATGAGATGGGATGCTTCAGTTGGGAGGTGGAGAGCTGCTGTAGACAGTGGCAACACTGGTGTGTGTGTGTGTGTGTGTGTGTGGAGGCTGAACCACATCTTGGGGTGGAGCGGTGACACCAGCCTTAGTTGGCACCACAGCCTGCAGATAATAGTAGTGCCTTGTGAAGTTTATAGAATCACAGATATGGGAAGGACCACAAGGGTCAGAAGGTTCAACCTCCTGTCATGCAACAATAGACAACTAAAGCATTCCTGAGAGATGAACATCCAACCTCTGTTTAAGGATTTTCAATGAGGGAGAGTCAAACAGCTCTTAATATTAGGAAGCTCTTCCTAATATTTAGCTGGAATCTCTTTTCTAGCAATTTGAATCCAATGGCTCCACAATGTCTCTTCAAGTATTTTAAATCATTTGAAGCAGTTTAAATGTACTTTTTATTGTCTTGCCTTAGATACAGAGATACAAAAAATATTTATTGGTATAAATATTTTAAGTAATTAATTAATTAATACACCACAATGCAAATAGAGATGATAGGGGACTTCATTCCATGTGCATTTTAACGCAGACCTATTTAACTTATTCATCCTGAAACAAATGTACAAATCAAAGTACAGTAGCACCCCAGTACCCATGGGGGATTGGTTTCGGGGGGGGGGCCGTGGATGGTGAATTCCATGGATAATAGCAAATGCCATCCAAGGAGCCATCCCAGGGGGAATGGGAGGAGGTGAGATCGCTCCTCCCCCTCCCTTCCCCCTTCAGCCCACCACAGCCCCACCACAGCAGCAACAGGAGCCCTCCCAGGCGAAGGGATGGGGGAGGTGAGATCCCTCCCCCTCCCTTCCCCCACCATCACCAACCACAGATAACTGAATCCGCGGTTGGTGAATCAGCGGATACAGGGGTGCTACTGTACAGTACAGTAGGACCCCCATATCCACAGGGGATTGGTTCTAGGGGAACCCACGGATAATTAATTCCATTGATAATAGCAAATGTCCCCCATCACCATTGCTGCCATGAGAGCCATCTGGGGGGAAAGGGAGAATGGAAGTGAGACCTCTACTCCCCTCGCTTCGCCCCCCTGTCACCATTGCCACCATGGAGGCCATCTGGAAGCCTCCCACCTACCTCCCCCATACACCCCCAACTGTCGCCAACCGCAGATAATTGAATCAGTGGTTGGTGAATCAGAGGATACGTGGGTGCTACTGTAGAATCATAGAATCATACAGTTGGAAGAGACCACAAGGACCATCCAATCCAACCCCCTGCTATGCAGGAATAAATAATCAATGCATTCCTGTCAGATGGCCATCCATCTGTTTAAAAACCTCCAAAGAAGGAGACTGCACCACACTCCAAGGCAGTGCATTCACTACCCAACAGCTCTTACTGTCAGGAAGTTCGTCCTAATGTTTAGATGGAATCTCTTTTCCTGTAGTTTGAGTCCATTGCTCTGTGTCCTAGTCTCTGGAGTAGCAGAAAACAAGCCTGCTCCATCTTCAGTATGACATCCCTTCAAATACTTAAACATGGCTATCATGTCCCCTCTTAACCTTCTCTTCTCCAGCCTAAACATAGCCATCTTCCTAAGCCACTCCTCATAGGGTATGGCTTCCAGACCTCCCACCATTTTGGTCACCCTCCTCTATACAGATTCCAGCTTGTCAATATCCTTCTGGAATTGTGGGGAGAGAGCAAAAAGGCAGCTACAGTGCTTAAGCTGTTGCTGGGGCAACATAGGGCAAAGCCATGGGCTATTTGTCATGTCCCTGATACCATAGAGATATTTAGGAAGCTTCATTTGCTGTATTAGGTACCTAGTTAGCATTGTTGGGCCTGCTAGTAGTTGCACCAGAGACTTGACATGAGCTGAGGGCATTATGGGAGGTTGGGGAGATTGGTATGTGCTGGTGGAAATCTGCACTGTGCAGAAAGGCCATTTCTCTTGGGAAAGTTTAAGGCATGACACATGGGGCTGATTGTGCCAATTAGCCAGGCGGTGGATGGGGGGGAAACTGAAACCTAAGGAATGTATTAATGATGGGCCTTTGGCACCAAAACTTTAGATCTGTCAATGAACTGTTACTGTGCACATCTAATTCCTGAGACAATAAAGCATTTCAAGCGATGCCTGTTGTTCGAGTGATTGGGTGTTGGCTGAGTTTATCACACTATTTAAGCCCAGGCGCCCCCTGCCTCCTCCTCTTCTACATCTGAGATAGGAGAAATAGGTAGATAGAAGATAGTTATCTAACTTGGGTACAAGATTCCCTAAAGCTGACTTGTGAGTGAGTCTAAGGCATATTGAGGATTAGCTGCCTCATGTCTGCTAGCTTCTTGACTTCTAGCTTCTAGGATAAAGAGTTGTAAAACAATAAAACATCTTGGAGCAAAAGGGGGAAGTAGGAGGTACAGCATGCAAGTAGGAAGTAAAACCTTGAAAATACAGATCAATGACACATACTGAGAACAAAGAGATAGGCATGTAACTCTAGACTTTCCCTCTGTCCCCAACTACTGTAATCAAGCGTTGCTGCTTCTTCACTTCCAACAGTTGAGACAGAACATTGGGAAACATGTCTTCTGAATTCCAGCACATGTGAATTCTGCACATTGTGGAAGCATCCTTGCAGTTCCCCATTAACACCATTTTATGAGGTAGAATATAACGTCCAGGCATCTTTATATATCTGACAATGTGCAGAGAACCGTATGCAGCATATGTGTTTGCTCCTGTTATTATTTCCAGACCATGCAGGAAATGGGAAAAGAGAAATCGCTCCAAAATTCAGTTTTAAAACCAGGCCCAGAATAGGGAGGCTTAATTACCACTGAAAAATGCTGGAAGATTGCTTGGTGGGAATCAGGCTATATCTGGCTACTACCATATGCAGGTTACCTGACTTTGTGGCAGCAGAGATAATTAAAAGAAATAATGTCAGTGGACTCAAATAATGTAGCAGGATAATGGTGTCCTGCTGCTCCATAAATGTTGAAGAGCAGTTCATTCATCAAGAATAAATGTCAAGGCAAAAAAGAAATGAATTTTTAAAAACAGCTTAATCCATTTTTTTTTTAACAGTGTTCAGTGTCTATATATATAAAACTCTTTGGTATGTTGCCTTTCCCAGTGTGCTGATTAGCTGCTCAGGAAGCACAGCCAATCAATCACCACCCATATGCAAAACCCCTCTTCACCTCACAATCCACTCCTGCCACTTAGGAATTTGTCAGAGCAGGAACAACCTTCAAGGAGGTCGGGAGAAGAATGGGGCCCCAGTTCAGACAACCCTGGCCTCCTCCATCCTCCTCCCATCCTCCTCCTGACCTTCCCCTGTGCTGCAGGTACCACTTTTTATTGACGGAGAACCTCTGTCAATAAAAAGCGGTGCCAGCAGCATGGAAGGAAGTCTGGAGGAGGATGGAGCTGTCTGAAACGGGGCTCTGTAAGCGCGACAGCCCCGTTCTTCTCCCAACCTCCTCAGGGGGGGGGTTTCCCTGTCTGAAAAAGTCCTCAGTCTGCATCTACACCCCAGCCTCACAAGGGCCCCTCTCTCCTCTCACTTGCTCAGCCACTCACCAGTTACCCGCTGTGACAGGACCCAGACAGTCAACTGGCGGCAGTGGCAGGACACCGCTGCTGCCACTGAGACAGGATCCAGACAATCAACTGGTGGCAGCAGTAGCCACAGAAGAGGAAGAAAGAATTTTAAAATCCACTTGCCTATCTTACAAGGTTGTCATGATATCTACCAGGCATTTGGGGGAAGAGTTTTTTAATGGCGTATGTAATGTAATGTTGGGTATAGCTAGTTCTATATCTATAGCTCTGTCATATAGAAATTATCAGGCTTCATTAAAGTTTCAATGGTTTTGTCTAATCAGTATAGACAGAAAGAGAGTTGTTCACATCTTGTTTGTTTATTTCAAGAGCTCAGGATAACTTTATTGTACAACTGTAAAATAATGCAAAACAGCTATACAGTTGTCCCTCCACATTCACGGATTTGGCATTCACGGATTTAAGTATTCACGGCTTGAAAATATTCTTTAAAAAATAATAATCCAAAAAGCAAACCTTGATTTTTCCATCTTATATAAGGGACACCATATTGCTATGCCATTGCATATAATGGGACTTGAGTACCGGTATTCACAGATTTGAGTATTCATGGTGGGTCCTGGAACCAAACCCCAGTGAATGTGAAGGGACAACTGTAGTTGCTTGATCCTGAAAACACAACAACTGAAGAGCCAAGCTGTTCTACAATATTCCCAACACTCAATGGGGATGCTCCCATTCAGGTTTAGTGATGGGTGAGAATTTTGTCCCACTTCATTTTTCATTAGAATGTACCAAAATTCACAAATTTCTTCATATTCAAGATGGAAAGGATTTGAGATTTTTTAAAAATGCAAGAGAAACAAAAACTGACAGATTTGTTTATTAAGGTCCAGGGCTTGGCATGCTTACCTCTTTCAAGTTGGAGTTTGGGTCCCATACATCAGTGCTGAATTAAGGCTGCTGCCTGTTTTTTCTCAGAGGTGCCTTAGTTTAATACCTATATGGAAAGCAGGTACAACATGAACCACATGGAGACCTATACTCACTGGGGTTGTCTATATGATTAAAATAACCCAAATGGAATTCAAATGAAAGGCGATCTGTCTATACGGACTTTTGCATCAATACATCTCATTCAGAAGGGGGGCAGCCAAATCCACTGTAAACTCCATCTGGGAAGCCTTCAGAGCTTTTCTCAGAGTTTTAAAAAAGCTCCATAGGGCATGCGAATGTGTGATGGACAGTTGCATTCGCGTTGCTGTGACGAGGCAGCGTAAGCTGATTGGCCAGATGAGCATGGGGGGAGGGGCTAGCAAACAGGGAAAGTGCCTGCTGCTGCCATGTGGATTTTTGACTATGCAAGAGTCCAGTAAGTCATTAAAACAGCCATCTTTCTCTCTCTTTTCTTATTTTTTCTTTTGTAAATATGAAGAATCACATGTGCGTACCTTGGTAAACAGTTTTTTTAAAAAAAAAATTCAGTGGCAGCAGATTTAAAACAGCGAGTATATCACTCATAGATGCCATCTTGGCTAGGGGGCATGTGAAGTTTAGGGGGGCTCTTTTGACCATTAAGACAGGTTGCAATGCTGTGAATTGCTGTTTCTTCGGAGGATATTGTATTTTCCCCTATTGTATAGATGGGACCACTGAATTTAGCTAGTGCAAATGTGGGAGAATTTTCACATTTCTGTTTCAGTATGTTTTGGAAGATTTTATTAAAATTTGCAAATCTGGCAGCAGGGAACATCAGCCTTAAAAATATGTCCCATATGCCAGTGCTGAATTATGGTTGCAGTCTCTGTACAGTTTTTGAATCCTATTTGCAATTCAGGGCTTATTCTGCACAAAATCCACACATTTCTGTGCAATGTGGTTGTTTTGCACAGAAAACAGCATCTTCTGCACAGAAAATGCTATTTTCTGCCCAAACCAACCATGTGCAAATTTTATGCAGAATATGTCCTGAACTGTATATATTCTTGACAGTCCAGGATTTTTCTCATCAGGTTTTCTTGACATTAAAAAAAATGCTTTTTGGCTTTTTTAAAAAAAATATTTTTTAAAATTCTTCTCAGCCCCACCTCACACTGGGCCAGAATGCCAACTTTTCAATGAAAAATGAACCGGATGACATTTCTGGTTTCTGGGAGCTTATTTTAGGACTTTTTACCATTTAAAGTGATCAGGTGAATTAGGAACATAGGATGCATCCTTATATCAAATAAGGCTGTAGCATTGTAGATAGTGTGTCTCCATGGCATTTTATGTAAGTTTTTTTTTTCTCTTCAAAAAATAAAAATAAAAACTGGGTATCTTGGGGGTTCAGAGGGACTTGAGGACCAAAAAATGTGTTGAAACTGTGGGTCATGCTTTCCTTACCCTTGCAATATAGCTGCATTTATTTATTTATTTATTTATATCCTGCCTTCCTCTCAAAATTGGGACTTGAGGAACGTTACAGTGTAAAAGAGCAATACAATTAAAAACATACAAAAAGTGTGCATTAAAATAGAATTAAACCAGTGACAGTATTAAACCACTTCAAGTGTCTAGTTTAAAGAATAAAATGCAACTAAAAAGATTAAAAGCTATTTAAAACAGTTCAGTTTAAAAGAATACAGCACCCACTAGCACATTTATTTTATTTAGTTAGTTATTTATACCCAGATCTTCAGCCACAAAGGCTCTCAGAGCATCTTACAAATTGTTAAGCAACAGCACTTTACATATCTACACCAATTAAGTGGTTTCCAATGTATGTTAGCTAATTGCCCCCACAAGCCAGGTACTCATTTTACCAACCTACGAGAGGATGGAAGGCTGACTAAACCTTGAAGCCCTTGGGATTGAACTTGCAATGTTGTGGTTGAAGTACTGGCATTTAACTGCTGCTCCACCAGGGCTCCTATTCTTTTAAAACTTGTCATATATATGTCAGTTGTTGTCATTAATTAGTATCAACTTAGTTTCGACTTATGGTAGCACCTAAGAAGGAGAGACCTCCAAGACATTCTGTTATTAACAGCCTTGCTAAGGTCTTGCAGATTCAGGACTGTGTCATCCTTGATTGAGTCTATCCACCTGTCTATATTCTTGTTATATGGGTTGCACAGCTTTGGACTTCTCTTTTGCATCTCAGTATATCAGCACCCAGACATCTTTCCAGGCTGAATCCAGTTGCAACATTAGACCCATTCTTGTCCTTGGCTCTTATATAATTGTGGAGGGCGAGAGTATTTCTTAACAGACTGATGTGGTCTGATAGCAGGCCTACTACCCTGAAATCACCAGATTCCATCTGATCTAAGCAAGGTCAGGCCTGATTAGGAAGGGAGAATACCAGGTGTTTTAGGCTATATTCTGAGGAAGGCAATAGTGAACCACCTCTGAGTATTGCTTGCCTAAGAAAACCTGATGAAATTCATGAGGGTCACTATAAGTTGACAGGTGACACAAAGGCACATACTTTACCTTTATCATCTGATATGGATTGCTATCAATCAAATGCTCTGTGTGAAGTTAAAAGATGGAAAATGCAAGATCCGATCACACGTTAGGACCCCTAACTAGCCCCGCCCCCATGCACCCCAAGAATTGGCGATATTTAATAATTTGGCTTTAATGTGACCTCCACGTGGAGAGACAGTCAGTAGATCAGGGACCCCCCTGAAAAACATGCGGAGAAATAGCAAGTCATGTTTTCACCCAAAGGAAGGGCCATGGAAAATTACAAAACAAGTTGATACAAATATCAATCTAGACCCAAGGATGTTGCCTGAACACACCCAGGGTCAGACAATTAATCCCATCATCTGTAGCTGGAGTAATCTTTTGTCTGTAGATATCACCTTTCCTGAGTTCCCAGAACTTTACAATAAAAAGAGATAGCTGCTGCTTTCAATTTAAAATGATCATACATTAGAAGGTACTTAGCATCTCTGGAGTCCCATTGTTTACATTGAAACTCACCTGCCTCACATTGCTCTACATTCAGAATCAACCACCTCATGGCACATTTTGGGGTATAAGTAATAGCAGGACCAGTTTAAGGAATTTTGGGGGGCCCTGCAATGCTTTATTTTGGAGACCCCATATGTTTATCTCAGGTCAATGTAACCTAATCAACCTAAGCTATTCACAGTACAGGATATTCAGATTATTACTAATAATGTTTTCTCAAGAGGAGGGTTACTACGGGGGCCCCCACAATGATGGGGCACCCTGCGAATGCTGACACCTCTGGTGCCTTAAACCAGCCCTGAGTAATAGTCCAAAACCACACCTCACTGCTCACAGATCTTCTTCCTGAGGACACTCTGTTCATCTGTGCAGTCACACCTACTCAGCACCCAGTTCCCGATCCTACCTCCATGCTGCCAGTTTGCTGTGTGCCCTCAGAGAATCGCTCTGAGCCCTGATACTTCAGACTACAGGACAGGTAGTATTACCTCAATAATCCCTCATACTATTCCCCTATCTCAGCACCTTTCCACCTTTCATTCACTAGTCCTGTGTGAATGATTCTTGTATGAATGTGTGCAGGATTGGTGTTATTTTTGAACTGCTAATAAAGATCATTGTTAACTTTTCACTGTGTGGGGAGGTCCTTCAGATCTAGTGGGGTAAACATAGGCATAAAGATCCCCTTGTTGCCCCCTTTTGCATTGCTTAAATTGAGTTGCTGCTAATTTCCCCAAATTATTAAAACTCAATCTTGTGTGGAAATTTCCATGTCATTAGCAATTCAGCACACAGGTTCTAATGGTACAAATTCAGATACACCTTTGAATTATGGAGTTGGAGAGGACCTTGTAGGTGATATAGTTCAGCCTCATGTCTGATGCTCTAATTCTGGAGCTCATTCATCCCCAAAAGGTGACTGACCAACTTTTACATGAGATAACCGGTGAGAAAGAATTAACTAAAATATCAAATTATATCAAAAGTACTTAACCTGAAGTTATTCTAGAAGTACACACCACATTCTAGGAGTGTGTCTTTGATGACCAACCCAGAAATAATGAGCCAGACACAGAGATGGGTTTAAACAGGGCCACTTTATTTGACTTATAATTTAATTGATGAATTGTACCTGGGAGATAACCTAGGAGGGGGAGCAACTTGATGTGGGTCTGGCTGACGCCAGGTGTCAATCCCTGACCACCTCCTCAGCCATTCATGGGCACCTAACTCTGAGGGCAATCCAACATTATTGGGTTGCTCACCTCGGCTGGTCTTAACTGGAAGGTAACCTGAGGCACTCCCTCCCAGGCCCCAGGACCCTATAAGAGAGTGCAAACTCCCCAGGTTAGCCCCAAGAGCAGGCTCATTCACAACCCCCCAGGCCTTAGGACCCAAAGAGGCCATTCCAGAGCCCAGCCCTTCACCACAAGAGGGTCCCAAGGTGTACACTGACTGACCTTTAGCCCCCACCCCACACCTTTCTAGGTGGTCCTAATAAAAGCTCAGCTTGATACTCAACATGAATTAAGCGGCTGAGCATTAGTTTAATTTAACGTGTGGAATCAGCTCTGCTTATCCATCATTTATAAAGGACAAAAGGAATTTTTCCTGTACTTCCTACGTCTAAGAGGTGTGTGATGTATTTTTAATCTCTGAATCAACAAGTGTGTAGTAGTCAGCTGCAGTGATTAATTCTTTCAGTCAAACCGGCCAAATCAATGTGAACAGACCAAATTAAAGTTAACCCCTGACAAGCTTCAATAGAGCAAAGATGCCAAAAATGAGACCATGTTAAAGACAATCAAGAAGATCCCAAAAGTCCTAGAGCAGCCCCTTGGTATCCACTAGGGTTTGGTTCCAGGACCCCACCCTAATGGATACCAAAATCTGTGGATGTTCTAGTCCTATTGTAAATGGTGTTGTAGTAAATGGTATCCCTTATATAAAATGGCAAAATCAAGGTTTGCCTTTTGGATTATTATACACTCTGTGTGTGTGTGTGTGTGTGTGTGTGTGTGTGTTTTCAAGCCGTGGATGGTGGAATCTATGGATTCAGAATCCGTGGATATGGAGGGCCAACTGTACTTAGATTCCAATCAGCTAATCACCCACTGACACAATGTGATGGGATGGGTAGGATACTGCAGCTGTTGAAAGGTCTATTGGGAAATTATCAGATGTGGCAAAAACTGTGTCAATAGACTGCAACGAGAATAGGAACAGGCAAGATTATCAGACAATAACGTCCTCCAGCATTCCGGGGGTGTACCACAGCCGTGAGTAAGCCGTCCCTTTTTATTCACGGCTTGTCCCCGTCCCGTCAATACAAAAGGGAAGCTTCATCATGGGTAGTGCTACACCCCTGGGATGGCAGAAGTATGTTGGCCTTCCTGTTCTCCTCCCATTCTTCTGGCACGGTTTGGAACATGGTTTTTTGTCGCATTCCACCATGTCTGATGATCTCCTTGGAAAGATATCAGGGCAAATTACAAAGGCACCTCCACTGTTGCTCTTTATTGACTGACTAAGAGGCCTATTAGATCACTCCCACCTTTATCTACTGCCTTGTACTTTATTCATTAGAAGGGGGGAAATGCAGGTTTGCTGCAACTTGTATGCAGCAGATGACAGGAACTGTTGTTGTCTGCCTTCAAGTGATTTCCAACTTATGGCAACCCTAAGGCAAACCTATTGTTGTCTTGGCAACATTTGTTCAGAGGGGGTTTGTCTTTGCCTTCCTCTGAGGCTGAGAGTGTGTGACTTGCCCAAGGTCACCCAGTGAGTTTCCAAGGCTGAGTGTGGATTCAAACCAAATGATTTTGGCATTTTTATTTTTTAAAAAAATCCAGCCATTTTGTTTAATGTGTTGCTGGGCATTTATGGATTTGCTGATTTCACTGCTTCTTGGCTAATGTCCAGAGACAGACAGCTAGAGATCAACACAGAGATAGGTTGAATGCAAAGGAAGGAAGAGAAGAGAGTGCAGCACTGAGCTTAACACCGTGTTTTGTGTGGGAAGGATCACCTAAGGACTGTTTTGGTTGAAAGAATCTGCAGTAATTTACACCATTCTCAAGACTGCCCTTCCCTCCTGCTACTCAAATAGAGAAAGCTTCCCAGGAGTGAAAGATCAGAAGTGCAAAGAGCAAACTAGCTGGCTGACACTCCCATCACCCTAGAGAAGCATCCTCTTAAAAACAAACCAACAAAGCAAAGTAATTTGAACTTCTGACCTCAAACATTTTACTACAATTACTCTCCTGTCTTTATAGACAAAATGAACATGGATGTGGTGGCAGTGGTTGTGTTTGTTTCCTATTTGATATTTGTCTTTTTTTTTAAGTGTTCACTGTACCTTCAAAGACATGATTTTGGAAACCTTGTCCCCACCCAGTACCTTTTGGGCAGAGTTTTCTTTTTGGACTACAGTTCCTAGAGTCAGCTCAGGGCATGGAAGCCCAGCTCTAGGCGATGAACAGGAATGCTTTCGCAGTTTCAGCTAGAGCAGTGTTTCTTAACCTGTGGTCTGGGGACCCTCAGGGGGCCTCAATGTACTCACAGGAGGTCTGTGAAGGCTTGAAAGCTGCTCAGCCCATTTCCTGCCTACAGTGGAGCAGTCATGTAACAGGAGCAGAGACAAAGGCTGGCTTGGCCTATGCATTGCCATTCAATCCCCTCCAGCCACACATTTGCAGGAAGAAGCAGGAGAAAAGTCTTCCCTCCTCTCCAGTGCCTCTGAGGGAAGGTTTAATGGATAGTGTAATTGGATGATGATGATGATAGTTTTAAATCTTGAGTTAAGTCTTGGGGGTCCACGGTAACAAAAGATATTTAAAGGGGGTCCCTCCTAAAGAAAAAGTTAAGAACCACTGAGCTAGTGTGTCAGCTGTGCCAGTTCCTGGACAGTGGCTTACAAATTGTTTAAGCAATAGCAATTTACACATCTACACTGCATTAAGCAGTTTCCAATGTGTGTTAGTTAATTGCCCCCACAAGCCGGGTACTCATTTTACCAACCTACAAAAGGATGGAAGGCTTAGAGCCCTCTGGAATCGAACTTGCAACATGGTGACTTGCTGTACTGGCATTTAACCACTGCACCACCATTTAACAGCATTTTAAATTGTTGTAAGAGATAATGATTATCTTGCTACACGAGGGCCAGCGCGGTCAAGTCAGATATGGTGATGCTCTTTCAGAGCCCTTTCTAATAATTAATGGAGTGAAGCAAGGTTGTGTTCTTGCACCAACTTTATTTACAATCTTCTTCAGCATGATGCTCTAAAGGGCTATGGCAGAGCTTGAAGAAGACAACGGCATCTATATACGTTACTGTACTGATGGCAGCTTGTTTAACTTAAGCCATCTGAGGGCTCGCACTAAGACTCTAAACTATCTAGTCTGTGAGCTGCTCTTCGCTGATGATGCTGCCCTTGTTGCCCACACAGAAGCAGCTCTGCAGCGCCTAACATCCTGCTTTGCAACAGCTGCAGAGCTGTTTGGGCTGGAAGTCAACCTGAAGAAAACGGAAGTTCTTTACCAGCCTGCACCACAGGACGAACACCACTATCCCCACATTGCCATCAGCAACTCTGTGCTTAAGTCCGTTCAGCAGTTCACCTACCTGGGAAGTATCATCTCCTCAGATGCCAAGATTGACAAAGAGATCGATCACAGATTAGCAAAGGCATATAGCACATTTGGAAGACTTCACAAAAGAGTCTGCAGTAATAAACACCTGAGGCGAAACACAAAAATCAGTGTGTATAGAGCCATTGTACTGTCTGTTCTCCTTTATGGGTCTGAAACATGGGTCACCTATCACCACCACTTATGACTCCTCGAACGCTTTCATCAGCGCTGTTTACGCACAATCCTAAATATACACTGGACTGACTATGTGATGAATGTTGCTGTCCTTGAAAGCAGGGATCACCAGCATTGAGGCCATGATATTGAGAACACAGTTGCGCTGGGCAGGGCATGTTTCTAGGATGGAAACATGCCTCCCCAAAATAGTAGTCTACGGTGAACTCGCCATGGGTCAGCGTAAGAGGGGCACTCCAAAAAAGCGATACAAGGACTCCCTGAAACAACATCTCAGGCTTGGCCAAATTGATCACCAACAATGGTCTGCTCTGGCCTCACATCGGGAGGCAGGGAGACACACTATCCACATTGCTGCAGCCTTATTTGAGAACTCATGCCGAACAAGTCTTGAAGAGAAATGACATCGCAGAAAGAATCACAACCCGGAAACATCACTCAAGGAGACCTTCTGCTGTGCTTTCTGCAACCGGACTTGTCTATCTTGGATTGGCCTTTTTAGTCATCAGCGCGCTTGCAGAAAACGCGGGATGAGTCCTTCCTGAATCTTCGTTTGCGAAGAAAAGCCAGAGAGAGAGAGAGAGAGAGAAATTGTTGTAAACATTTTTTTTAATATAACTGTTTGTTCAATTGTTTTTAAACTCTGTATTGGCTGCTGTTTTAAATTACATTGTAGGCCACCTTGGATCCCATATTGGCGGAAAAGGTAGAATATAAATAAAATGAAATCTCTTAGAATTATCCAGCCAGCATGGACAGAGAATCTGATGTAGGGCAGTGAAGTGTGTTGAGCCAGTGTGGTGTAGTGGTTTGAGCATTGGACTACAACTCTGGAGAGCAAGATTTGAATCCCCACTCAGCCATGGAAACCCACTGGATGACTTTGGGCAAGTCACACTTTCTCAGCCTTAGAGGAAGGCAAAGGCAAACCACCTCAGGACAAGTCTTGCCAAGAAAACTTCATAATAGGTTCACCTTAGGGTCACCATAAGTTGGAAATGACTTGAAGGCACACAACAGGTGAAATGTGAAATCCATTTTCCTTTTTTTTTTTCCTTGTTCTTTATAGGCATCATCTCTGAAAAAGTGCAACTTGTGCCCCTCCAAGATATGGTTGTTTATTCATTTACAAATATGTGTTCTCATACTCAGTTGCAGTGATGGGGAGAAGGAAGGATCTTCATTGGGCAGTCATGTAATTGTGTCCTTCTTTCTATAGATATTGTGAATCAGAATGTTCTTGTACTATGAGTGATTGTAAGCATGGGCTTTTATAGTTACCAGCATGTACTGTATTCTGTTTGTTTGTTTTTTACATTGATATTTCACTTTCCATCCAAGGCATGTATATATAGCCCTCCTTCCCTTTTTTATCCTCACAACAACCCTGTGATGTAAGTTAGGCAAAAAGATAATGACATGGTTGAGTGGGGATTTGAACCTACGTCTTTCCCAAATCATTCATCAAAATTCCCAATCATTCATATGTGCAATGGAAGATGAGGTAGGGGCCTTGCTGCTGGCAGTGGCACCAGTATCACCCACCAGATTATTCTGAATTACATTTTCTCTAGGGAATTTGCTTGAAGGAATATGTCTTTGTCCATCCCCTATTGTGTTCTTACACTAGCCCTGTGAAGGAGGTCAGGCTGGAAGATAGTGACAGCTTCAGTCACCAACAACTAGGGTCATGCTCTAACCACAGATCTTAGATGAGTAGCAGCTCCTGGACAAGAAAGAAGCTGCTTTAGTTCATATGTGGCATCCCTCCTCCCCCAAGAAGTATTTATCCCTGTGTGGAAGCATAGCCAGATCCAGCTTAAATGAAAATGTGGATAGCTGGTAGGGTGGGAGTTGCAGTCCCACAGACTCCACAAAGTGTTTTTTGTTTTAAATCATGTTTCTGGGAGAGTGGACAGAATAAATGGAATACTGCAAGACCCATTCAGTATATTATTTCAATACAACTTCTACTCACCTCCCAGTCTCTGTAACTGGAGACCCCAATATAATCATTCACTGAGAGTAGAAGGTTTTCATGTACTGGCTTCTTCAGACTCAGTGGCCAGCAGTTTCAGAGTTAAAAACAGAAAACATTATTGTTGTTGTTGTTGTTGTTGTTGTTGTTAATTTCTATCCTGCCTTTCTCCATCCAATGAGACTCAAGGCGGCTAGCATCATTATAAAAACAATACAGGCTAAAAACAGTACAGAGTTAAAATCAAGAATTTGATCAGGAGGGCTTTAAACTGAGTCAAATGGGGGAGGGAGACAGTATTCTGGAAGGCAAAAGGGCTGGAGAAAATAGTCAAACTGTCACAGAGGGAACAAGGTAAACAGCGCAAAGACCCAACCGTGGGAGGCAAAAAAACTTGCACAGGAAGCAAGTAAAGGGAACACATGGTCTCAGATGTCTCTACACTAATGCACAGAGCATGGGAAATAAGCAAGATGAACTTGAACTCCTCGCACTACAAAACAAATATGATATAATAGGCATTACTGAAACCTGGTGGGACGAGTCTCATGATTGGAATGTAGGAATAGAGGGGTATAACCTTTATAGGAGAAACAGGCCAAACAGGAAAGGAGGAGGAATAGCATTATATGTCAGGGATATTTACACCAGTGAAGTGATCCACGACATCAGTACTGGAAGCCAGGTGGAGAGCGTCTGGATTAAAATTAAAGGGGAGGGAAACAACAGGGATGTTATTGTGGGACTCTACTACAGACCCCCAAATCAGATGGAGGAATTGGATGTTGCCTTTCTAGAACAGATGAACACACATGCAGAAAGGAGAGATGTAGTAGTGATGGGGAACTTCAACTATCCTGATATTTGCTGGCAATCTAACTCAGCCAAAACTACAAGGGCTAGCAAATTCCTTACATGCCTGGAAGACAATTTCATGGTCCAAAAGGTGGAAGAGGCAACAAGGGGGTCAGCTATTTTAGATCTGATCCTAACCAACAGAGATGACCTGGTTAATGGGGTGCAAGTGGTGGGATCCTTAGGTGAGAGTGATCATGTTCTCCTGGAGTTTGTTATACAATGGAAAGGAGAAGCCAGGCATAGTCAAACACGCATTCTTGACTTTAGGAGAGCTGATTTAAATAAACTCAGGGAAATACTGGGGGTGATCCCATGGTCAGGAATACTAAAAGAGAAGAGACCTCAAGACGGATGGGACTTACTCAAAAAGGAGATATTGAAGGCACAATTTCAAACAGTACCATTGAGGAAGAAAAATGGGAGGTGTCTCAAGAAACCAGGATGGATGACTAAAGACCTTTCAATGGAGCTAAGTTTTAAACGGAACATGTATAGGAAATGGAAAGGGGGGGAAATCACCAAAGAAGAATTCAAACAGATAGCGAACACGTGTAGGAGTAAAGTCAGAAAAGCTAAAGCGCAGAATGAGCTCAGACTTGCTAGGGAGGTTAAGAACAATAAAAAGGGGTTTTTTCGGTATGTCCGCAGCAAAAGGAGGAAGAAGGAAATGATAGGGCCGCTACGTGGACAAGATGGCAAAATGCTAACAGGGGACAGAGAAAAGGCAGAATTACTCAACACCTTCTTTGCCTCAGTGTTTTCAGAAAAGGAAAAGGAGGACCAACCTGAGGATAATGGAACAGAGGACACAATAGGGGAAATCCAGCTCAAAATAAGTAAAGAGGTAGTACAGGAATACCTTCTTAATCTAAATGAATTTAAATCTCCAGGACCAGATGAACTGCATCCAAGAGTATTAAAAGAGCTGGCAAATATAATCTCAGAGCCATTGGCAATAATATTTGAGAACTCCTGGAGAACAGGAGAAGTCCCAGCAGACTGGAGGAGGGCAAACGTAGTTCCCATCTTCAAAAAGGGGGAAAAAGAGGATCCCAACAATTATCGTCCAGTTAGTCTGACATCAATACCAGGGAAGATTCTAGAGCAGATCATTAAAAAGAGAGTCTGTGAACATTTAGAAGGCAATGCCATAATCACAAAAAGTCAACATGGGTTTCAGAGAAACAAGTCATGCCAGACTAATCTGATCTCTTTTTTTGATAAAGTTACAAGCTTGGTAGATGAAGGGAATGCTGTGGACATCACATACCTTAATTTCAGTAAGGCCTTTGACAAGGTTCCCCATGACATTCTTGCAAACAAGCTTGTAAAATGTGGGCTAGACAAGTTAACTGTTCAATGGATTTGTAATTGGTTGACCGGCCGAACCCAAAGGGTGCTCAGCAGTGGCTCCTTTTCGTCTTGGAAGGATGTGACCAGTGGGGTGCCACAGGGTTCTGTCCTGGGCCCAGTGCTATTCAACATCTTTATCAATGACTTGGATGAGGGAATTAGGGGCATACTTATTAATTTTGCAGATGACACCAAATTGGGAGGAGTAGCTAATACCCTAGAGGACAGGATCAAAATTCAGAATGACCTGGATAGACTGGAGAGCTGGGCCAAAGCTAACAAAATGAAATTCAATACGGAGAAATGTAAAGTACTGCATTTAGGGCGGAAAAATGAAATGCATAAATACAGGATGGGAGAGACCTGGCTGAATGAGACTACGTGCGAAAGGGATCTAGGAGTCCTAGTAGACCACAAGTTGAACATGAGCCAACAGTGTGATGCGGCAGCTAAAAAGGCCAATGCGATTTTGGGCTGTATCAATAGAAGTATAGTGTCCAGATCAAGTGAAGTAATAGTGCCACTCTATTCTGCCTTGGTCAGACCTCACCTAGAATACTGTGTCCAGTTCTGGGCACCACAATTCAGAAAGGATATTGATAAATTGGAGCGTGTCCAGAGAAGGGCAACTAAAATGGTGAAAGGTCTGGAAACGATGCCTTATGAGGAGAGACTTAGGGAGCTGGGTATGTTTAGCCTGGAAAAAAGATGGTTAAGAGGCGATATGATAGCCCTGTTTAAGTATTTGAAGGGATGTCACGCTGAGGATGGAGCAAGCTTGTTTTCTGCTGCTCCAGAGACTGGAACACGGAGCAATGGGTGCAAGCTCCAGGAACAGAGATTCCACCTCAACATGAGGAGGAACTTTTTGACAGTAAGAGCTGTTCGGCAGTGGAACACACTCCCTCGGAGCGTGGTGGGGTCTCCTTCCTTGGAGGTCTTTAAACAGAGGCTGGATGGCCATCTGTCGGGGATGCTTTGATCAAGATTTCCTGCGTGGCAGGGGGGTTGGACTGGATGGCCCTAGTGGTCTCTTCCAACTCTGCAATTCTATGATTCTATGATTCTATGATTATAAATATAAAATTTTAAAAGAAATTAAACAATTTACAAGTTAAAAACATTACAATAAAAATTAAAATACCTTTTAAAAAACCCTTTAAAACCACACCATATAGCTTCCCAGCCCTTATTATTGTCATAGTAATCCAGAGAGCTAACCCTACAAGTTTGTTGCTCAGAAGGAAACCTAACTAGGTACTTAAAGCTTTCTACAATCTACAAAATCTGGCAGGCTATACAGTCACTGGCTATCCATCATCCCCACTCTTAGTTCCCCCTGTACCCGGGCCCAGCCCACTTTTCCCAGAGCTGAATCCAAGTGCTGGTTTTATCAGAAAGTCACAGACTTAGAGCACATACTCCCTTTTCACAGTTTGACTACATACTTGTTAACAAGGACAGAAGAATCCGAATACAATTAGCCACAAAGTGATACAACAGAACTGAACTTGGCAGAAAAAGGTCACGTCTGGGACCAATCCTGACAAAGGTCATGCTGACCATCGCAAAACCACACATCCTCCACTCCCTTCTCCTTCAACCCACCCTTCGGTTTTCTTTATAAGGAGAACTTAAGGAGCAATATAACCAGTCTGGGAAAACATATTTTCTGTGGCTGTCTGAATCAAAATTGCTACTAAATTTTCAGAAGTGTGAAGATTCAGATTTGGTCCACTTAAAAGGAACATTGCTTTGATTAGGACATCTCCCAAATCTGTTTCAGTCAGCCAATTTGATTCAAGACTCAGCTGAGTCCAGAACACATCTCTATAAATTACAAACCAAAGGCCATTCTCAGTCCCATATAAGAGGGGATATGATAGAGATTTGTCAAATTACACATGGCATGGAAAAACTGAATACAAAGAATATTAGATTTTCTCTAATATTAGCACTCAGGCTCATCCAGTGAAACTTATTTGTGTGGAGATGCGGGACAGGCAAAATGAATTTCACAGTCAAGTAATTAGCTTAAGGAATTTGCAGTGGCATGAGAGGTGATGCTAATAGTTCACGGAATGTACATCTATCAGCGGCTACTAGTTGTGATGGCTGTATAAATTCCACGGTCAGAAGAATAACACCAGTGAATATCAGCTGCTAGAGGGCAAATATCTCATCTAAAGAGAGATGCAGACTTTCGAGAGCATCAGGTATTTGTCCAGCAAAGCTTGCAAACATTTTTTAGAGTTATGCTCCAAAAAAAGGTAACTTTCCAAAGCTCTTCTTTCCAGATGATGCAGAAATCATGGAACAGCAGACCCATGGATTGGAAAGTAAGTTTTATTACACCGGTGGGCCTGACTGGAATATTTTCCAAAGAGTCAGAACCCCGAGTCATGACTACAGAAAACCTTTATACAGTTTAATGACCATATGCAAAAACAATTCCCTCCTCCTTCTCTTTGGTGTCAGCAGTTTCCCCTGAGTTTCCCTTGAAACAGTTTGTTGATAGTTCAAGGCAAAATAGCTTAGGAACATTTAGGTACAGTTCGACCGTTATTATAGAAAGAATTTGTTTACATCATATGTTTATGGAACATAGGGTTGATTAGTAAGAACATTGAAAAGACTTTGCAGACTTCTAGAGTCTCATGGGCTATCTAGTCTGACCCCAAATAGTAATTGTAAGTAACAGCATTCAGCAAATAGACATTGGAGTCTACATGGCCACTACACAGAGGTATGTAGAAAAAAGCTATTAAACTAGACCTTCTTAATTTCTGGCACTTAAATCTGATTTCATTCCCTGCCACGCTAGAGTATTTCAGATGATAATGTTGGTATGGAACTGCTGACCTTTACAACGGTAAGTTGTTGTTGTTGTTTGTAGAGTTCTGCCCATATTCCAGGGCCAACTTTGTTCTCCACTCTATCTCCCATTTATGTGAACCTCTGGAACAATTCATGCAAAGGTTTGGAGTTGTTTCCATTTGTAAATTTATGACATTCAGCTCTGTTTCTCCTGGATAAATACACTGAATAATGTGGTCTCACTCCTGTATGAGGTTTTTGTTCTGAGGTTTTCGGTCTAGAATTGGACTAAATGAGGATTAAAAGATGGAATTGTATAGTATATGTCAGGTATTTCCAGTATAAAATGGAGTGGCAGAAATACATGTTCTGGAGCAGCAGTTGGTGGCTTCTGTATCAGTGGGGTGGGGAATCTAGCCTGATTTTTAGTATGAACTTTAAATGATCTATGCAAGGTGATGAATCCTATCCCCAACATAGGTTTAGCATCTTGGATACCTCCTTTAAAGTTGGCATTAAAACCCAGAGTGGATCCACCAGTTGTTACTGGGTGTTATATCCCTCCTAGATAGAAGGACCAGGTTCATAGGACTTTATCAGACATGCACAATACAGCATCATAAGGATGCCAAATAACCACAAAAAGGCATGCGGATCAGATGTCGCCCTTTCATGGTTATAAAGAGGCAAAAATCACATACTTTTTAATTGACAGCTTAAGCCATCAATAGATCCCCCTGCCACTTTTTTGCCAGCGTTGCTGGCATGTGATATCTCAGGTAATTTAAATCATGTACTTACCCTGACAATGTCTGCTTCAGCGCGAACACTTTCAGGTTAGATCAGGACATCCAGGTAAGTTTCACTCGTTTTTTTATCCATCTCTGGGTTACTTGGGGATTTTTAAGTATGTTTAGGTGCTTTGTGTAACTTTAAAAGCTTTATTTTTTGTTTTTAACTTTGAATTTCCCAGGCAATGAACTCATGCAAGATTTCAAAAGAGGAAGTGAACGGGCTTCATTCACTTCCTCTTTATTGCTGGGAGACTTTGCCGGGATTACAAGTGCGGGGAGGGAGCATTCTTTTGCTGTTTTTTTATGCCGGCAAAAGAACGTTTAAAGGGGCTGCATCTGATAAAGTCCCCAGTTTGAAAACACCCTACTTGAGCCTCCTTCTGGCTGCTCAGATTGAGACAGTGCCTAGGTGGTTGATAATACTGAACTGTCCACTGTTATCTTGATAACCTGCTGACTTGACTACAGTAGTGTACTTTATCTGGCCTGCCCTTTAAAGTTGTTCAGAGTTGCTGCCCATTCAGTATCTAAGAACTCAGTTGATTTCTACTTTAGCCAAACAGTCACAACGTGGTCTGATGATATGAGACCGGTCTTGCACAATCTTCATATATATATTACTTCCAGACTAGACTGAATGTACTCTTACTTACCATTAAAGCCCTTTATGGTCTTGGCCGGATACCTGAAGGAGCATTTTATCCCAGATAAGCTCTGTGTAGTACAGAAAATCCCTTAACAATCTTGTAGTTTAAAGATCTGTGTGTTTTGACAAGCTTTTTGTAGCAAACGTGCTTACTTGCTCTGATCACTGTTCAGAGGTATCCCTTTTAAAGTCATTTTGCAGATGTACTCTAACCTCTGAAGTGTTTGCTAAACTCCTAAAGGAGGAGAGATGATTGTGCCAATATTGTCCATATTTTGAGCAAAAGGTATGAACAGTATTCATGAAAGCTTTATACCTGTGTTCTGGAAACCTGACTGTGTAGGATTTATTTTATTATATTTCACCTTTCTTCCAGAAATGGAACTCAAGGTATCTCACAGCATTATTTTAAAAAGAGCTAAAACAAAAAACACAATATGTTATAATAACAAAATGTAGAGTTTGAGGAAAACCCTATGAAGTTAAAACTGTTAAGTGCTAACTTTCTTGCAGCAGAGCAGCAATTGTATGTTGCATTGCCCTGGACTCAAACTGACTCAAGAACAAAAGAGGCAGGCAGTTTCAAGTCACAAACTTAAAAGTTTACTAATGGCTATGCATTTACATATCATGGAGAGACTACATCCTAACTAACTAATGAATAGGTTTGGGTAAGAGATGGTGGCTTCATCTAATTCACCATCTCGAATGAGAATTGAAGCATGGTAGCTAAGTAAGGAAAGAAGGAAGTCGAAGTGGTATCAAAGGATGTGCTCTAAAAGAAAATATGAGAACCAAGGAGGGATATATCTTTATATGACCAAGACCAAAGGAAGTGTCCTAGGTCACATGATCTTGTTGCTTAGTTGCAAACTATTTACAACCATGCATTTCAAAGGTAGAACTAGGGCTGTGTATACAAGGCAATAAAATGTGGATTGATGGGCACTAACACCAATTTTCAGCAGCTTTCATTTGTCTCCATGTTTTTCCCCCAAGACTGCATACATGCTAAGCCATATGCATTTGTTGCTCAAATGGGCATGCCTGCAAATCAAGATGGCAGGTGTGAGAGAATTACATGTGGTTTTACTGTAAACAGTTGCCACCACCGAACAGTCTTAAAAAAAAAAAAGCAAATTCAAGGTGCAGAAGTGCTATCTTCTACATAAATAAACAGAGAGAAAAAAGAAGAAAAGGTTGTTTCGTTACCTCAGCACATGATCGCTATGGTGAAAATCCAACATGGCAGTTCCGCGTGCTTGCTTTGTTAGCAAGCTCTGCTGACAAGGTTGGTTGGGAGCCCTGGTAGTGCAGTGGTTAAATGCCAGTACTGCAAGTCACCACATAGCAAGTTTGATTCCAGAGGACTCCAAAGCTGACTCAGCCTTCCATCCTTTCGTAGGTCGGTAAAATGAGTACCCAGCTTGTGGGGGCAATTAGCTAACACACACTGGAAACTGCTTTATGCCATGTAGACATGTAAATTGCTATTACTTAAAAACAATTTGTAAGCTGCTCTGATAGCCTTGTGGCTGAAGAGCAGGGTATAAATAACTAAATAAAAAAATAAAATAAAAAATAGACAAAACAAATTCTTCTCTAATTCTAAGGAGGAGTATTTTCACCATTTAGACAAGTCCCAAGTAAGTTCTGAATGAGAGAAAGAGAAGGATTTTTAACATACCAGAATTTCCTGTCCTATCTGAACCCTCTTGCTGTAATAGCAAGAGAGTGTCAGAGGAGGGGGAATGCTGGATTTTTCCAACACGACTCATAAAACCAATCATCATATTAAAATAGCAATCAGATTAAAACAAAAATAAAAACACATCAGATAAATATAAGATACATCAACTCCCATTAAAAGCCCCCTTCTTCACCAGCCAGTAAGGAGCCAAATATCTGCCAGCAGAAAGACAACAGAGAAGAAGCCAGTCTAGCATGGAAGCAGTCACCTCTTGTCTCTTCAACAAATGTCACTGTGAGGGTGGCAAGACCAAGATCAAAAGGGCCTCCCCTGAAAAACTTAAATATTAAATAAATTAAACAACAATATTTGTTCAGAGAAAATAATTACAGGATTGAAAAATCAGAGGTCAAGAATTAAAACTAAGAGCATATGCAGATGACTTAATGTTAATAGTAGAAAACCCACAAGAAAACATCAGTATTTTACTTAACTTGTTAAAAGAATTTGGTTCTATGTCGGGGCTTAATATGAATAAAGAAAAAAAATCAATATTTACATACAACCTATCGAAAGAAGAGAAATTGAAAGTAACTGCAAAGTCTGAATTTTGGACTGAAAAAAAAATAAGTATTTCGGTATAATGCTGACAAAAAACAATGAGGACCTACTTAAAACAATTACGATAAAGTATGGAAAGAGATCAATCAGGACTTAATAAGATGGTCAAGAATGAATCTGTCTATTTTAGGTAGAATCTCAATAATAAAAATGAGTGTTTTGCCAAAACTCTCATACTTATTCCAAACAATCCTGATAATTAATAATGATTCAATAATTAATAAATGGTAAAAGAAAATAGGAAAATTCATCTGGGTAGAGAAGAAACCTAAAATCAAACAAAACAACTGGAACTCCCTTCTGCCTAGAAACAGACTGGTAGCCAGTGCAGTTGTAACTAAGAACCTCTATTGTTCCTACCAGCTCTGGTCAAAAGTCTATTTTCACCACTTTGTATGTGAGGTTCTGACTTCCTTGGAAGTCTACACAAGTACAATGAGATGGATGTACAACTCTGTTTGCACATCCCACTGAATGAGTGCTCACCTGCAGGTCCAATAAACATGATCTCACTTTTCACACATGCTCATATACAAATGCATTTCGAAGGTTAATGTGTTTTCATTGTAACTGATTTTCCACTGTTACTGACAATATTAAAGTTTGTTGGTGGTTGTTGAGATATTATTTGTTTCTATCCTGCGTTTCCCAGTTTGGGACTCAAAGCATCATACAGCAAACTTTTTAAAAACATATCACTAAAAATACGCAAGATACAAATATTAAAATGAGATGAACAATCAAAAAATTAAAACCAGATTAAACATATCTATCTATCTATATATATAACTCTCTTGTGTATGTTGCTGTTTCCAGTGTGCTGATTGGCTGCTTAGGGACCTGACCAAACAATCACAGGTCTGTTGGGCAGCCAATCAGCACACTGGGGGCAGGACCATGTAGATTCCAAACATCCAGCTGCCGCTGGAGAGAGAGAGTGCGTACCATGGGGGTGGATGTGGTGTGTGCTGGATGCAGGGGGTGGGGGCCAAGGGACAGACTGAGTGGGGGGGGCAGAACAAGCGGAGGGGGTAGGGACTGGGCAGAACAAGCAGAGGGAGGTTGGCAGGGGGCAGAACAAGTGGAGGGGGGAAGAACAAGCAGAGGGGGTGGCAGGGGGCAGAGCTTTTTAATGGCGTATGGTATGCCGGGTCCAGCTAGTATCATTAAAACACACACACCAGCACAACAATTAGCAAGATCCAGCACATTATTTTGGTGGGATGTGCCTTATCAAACACCTGTCTAAACAGAAAAGTCTTTACAGTTGTCCCTTCACATTTGCAGGCGTTAGGGCCACAAGATCCCCACGAATGTGGAAAAAAAACACAAATAAAAATCACTGCTCTCCTGGGCCGTTTCCCCTCCAAAGGGAGCAAAGGCCCAGGAGAGGGGCGATTTTAGTGGTTTTGCCTCACCCCTGTGCTTCCCTGGGTCTTTGCTCCCTTTGCAAAGGGAAGCAAAGATCCAGGAGAGTGGCTTTTTGAAGACAAGACTGTACTTGTCTTCAAAAAGAAAGCAGGGAGGGTGTCAGTCTAACTTCTCTGGGCAGGAAGTTCCAGAGCCTGGGGGCAGCCACTGAGAAGGCCATCTCCCACGTTCCCACCAGATATACCTGTGAGAGTGGTGGGACATTGAGAAGGGCTTTCCCAGCAGATCTCAAAGCACTGGCTGGTTCATAAGGGAGAATATGGTCCTTAAACTGTACCTGAACTGTTTGTTTTCTTTGTGGGGAGAATTATTCCTGTTAAAATGTCATTGGGGAAAATATATTGTCTGTCAGTAAATAAATAAATAAATAGATAATAGAATTGTAGAGTTGGATCATTTTTATTGTTTTAAATTCTAGATTGTATTAAACTTTTAAAACTGATTTACCTGCACTCCTGGGATCCCTTGATACAACATCAAATGTAAATATTTTAATTAAATATACAAATAGTGCATGATCTCTTACAGATAAGCCATATCTATCCTCTATAAACAAGTATTTCAGGACATAGGATGAAATCAAATTAACTCATTGGAGATCTGCTCCAGAGTGCTGTGAGATTTTCCATAACCAATTTTGGAAGGACTGGGACCTCAAAGGGAATTGGGGAGAGAAGTTTGTTTTAAGAGAAGTCAGACCAACTGTTTTGTGATGGGAAGTCGAACCATTTGACATTGGATCTGATGGTAAGAAATACCTCACTGGACCAAAGTAATTATCATCTTGCTCAGCATACATTGCAAGGATCCACTCAAAAGATGTGAGGTGATCTTCCAGCGACTCACCAGTTTCTGGACCATGGTGAAACATTTCTCTAAACCTGTTTTAGAACACACTCTCTGACTCCCCTGTTTCAGAGCTCATTATCACCCACAGTGAAGCAATTGTGACCTAGAAGACAATATATCCAATATTCCCCTGTGCCTACTACACATTGTAGAGAAATTATCCATATCAGTAATAGGGATTTTTTTTCTTTGAAGGATGTTTATCCTCTATAGGGCATCTTTCCATTGAGGTACCCCTGGATTCTCACTTCAATGAAAACCATTCAGCTAGTATATTGTATAATTCAATTCAAAGACATAGCCATATTAGTCTGGAATATCAGTACACAAGGGATCTTGTAGCATCTTTGAGACTTATGAAGGAAGTTGGAGCATAAGCTTTGATAGACTTGGTCTACTTCCTCAGATGCATGAAGTGAACTAGGGCCTAGGAACAGACCTGTATGACTAGCCACAGAAATGCAAAACTTGTGAGTATGGTGATAAGGTGACACGTTCAGTTTTAATGATGGTTATTGAGGGATGAAAGCAGGAGGAAAGATGTTGCCTAAGGCCAGGGTGGAGGGAGTTTTGGATACTGGCTGTGATACTGGCTGGGAACTAGAAAGGAGATGTGATAAACTGGCCAAGCACACCCTCACGAGGCTGGGCTGTTAACTACCGTAGTTTTATAATATGTGCCAGGAAATGATTGTCTCTGTTCAACTCACTGTTAATTGACTGGAATTTGTGGATATATTCCAATTCTACAGTTTCTCTTTCCAATCTTCCTTTGTATTTTTTTCTCTCAAGGACAACTGTCCTGAGGTCAGAGATAGAATACCCAGGAAGACTGAAGTTGCAGAGAGATACCTTTCTATGAATGGTCTCTGGAAATCTGTCACCAGTCAGAGCAGACAAGCCAGTCTGGTGGAATCGTGTTGGACTGGGGATGTATACACAATACATACTACATAATTATAGCAGTTTGATAATGCAGCAGTTTGACAATACAGTCTGATACGTGTTATGGCTCTATCCTACAGAATTCTAGGATTTGCAGTTTGCTAAGACAAGCAGAATTCTCTGAACTGCAGCATTAAAGCTCTCTAGCAGAGAATTCGAAACTACTAATCCCAGGATTCCATATTATGGAGTCATGGCATTTTCAGTGGCATCAAAATGTTACAACTGTGCAGTACAGTTACATTCTAGGAATACAGGGATCTGCACTAAAACCCCTACTTGGCTCACTGGGTGAATCTGGACCAGTCTCTGCCTCTCAGCCTGATCCACCCCACAAAATTGTTGTGAGGATAAAATGGGGGGGCATGCAGCAGTTTCTTGGGAGATACATATTGCCTGCCTAAATAAATAAATAAGTAACCATTAGGTTGGAGAAGTTGGAGCATAGGCTTTCATAGACTTGGTCTACTTCCTCAAATGCACTGAGTGAACTAGCCTAGGAAAAGAACTTATAAGCAGGTTGTATGACTAGTAGACTGATTTTTATTACATGTGGAACACTACCCTGCCCTGACTAATATTTTTAGTACTGCTGAAAAAAGAACTTGAATCAGTAAGTTTCCCAGCAACTGGGATAATTCTAGCCCACTGCTTGCAATATCCTCTCCTCAGATCCAAAATTACTAGTAAGTAAAAGAAGCTGACAGGTGGTCCCAGTGATATACTATTACTGTATATGTCATATGCTGGTCTTTGGCCATAATAAATTTTACATTACATTACAGTATATGTAAGAATCTCCTGGAGCTGTTCATCACAATTCACAATTCACTTGTTTCACTTGTCAGGCAGTCTGTGAAATTAGCAACAGCAGACACAGCTCAGAGCCACTCAAAATCATTAGGAGTCTGAGCATTTTGTCAAATAGGGCATGATGTAGTGATAACAATCCACATCAGACTTAAGTATGACCACTGTGTAGTAAATAAACTCTTTGATTTCCTATGCAAACCCACCTGAATTATTTTTTAAAAATCAACCAAATAATCAACAAATACATTCCTAGAGAAGGCTATGTTAAGGAAAATGCAACATGGGATATACAGTGAAAGAAATAAAATATGTATGTGAAAGTCACAATGACTAAGCAAGAGCAATTATGAAGCTACACAGGTGAAACTGCTAATGTAATCTAGAAGTCCTGAGAGCCAAGGACAGAGGTACTGAATGCAGAATGGAAACACCTGAGAATCATTAAGTGTACAAGGTGAAATGTTGAAATACATGGGTTGGTCTTAAGTATGGGTGGAACTACGTGGACCAATCAGAATGGAAGTACACACCCACTGGGTGGAAACTAACTAGTGGGTGGTGATAAACAATGGCTATAAAATTGCAATGTTTGCCAATGTATTGTGGTTGAGTAGAGGTGGAGTAGTTTGGAGATATTGTGGAGTAGTATGTAGAGATTGTGATTTGTTGACCATATAGTATATTTATATAGAAGAATAAAGTAGGTTTTATATAAAACTACTGAGTTGCCTGAGTGAATCCTGGAGATGTTTTGGAGACACCTGGAGAAGAGTGAGAAGGCTTGGAGAGTTTGTCAGGTTCTTCAGCCTATTCTCTGACACTCTGCTGCTTTGAAGGAAAGCATTAACCACTGATCTAAGCTGGTCGGCTCTGCTGCATAACAAGGTGGTGAGTTTGAGCCAGAGGTGAACAGCTACAACTCCAATCATCCCTGACAGGCTAGATAGTTTTAGCCAAGTTTGGGGGAGGGAGGCGATTCCTCCATGGTGAAGAAAAGTGTGTTAAGAAGGTGTTACAAAACATTTATTGTAAACAGATGAACTTTGACATTCCAAACAGGCCCAGGGTTGACACTTGGGAAGTTCTGTCTCAATGTCCTTTTCAGTTTAGATTGCTGCCTATCCTCAATCTTCAGTGCCTGAATAGGTTAGCAACAGTAAAATAACAGCTTAAAGGAAAACCAGGGGGGAAATGATATGCCTATTAAAATATAAAATGTAGTATTGCACTTAAGAAGTGGCTTATTCAATGATGCTTTGTGTGGCAACGGAGAACAAAGCGATGATTTTCCTCCTTCTCCCATCATACTAGAAGTTGGGGTCATTCAATGAAGTTGATTGGCAGTAGATGCGAGGCAAACAATAGAAAGTACATTTTCAAACAAGACACAGTTAATCTGTAGATTTTGTTGCCATGAGTGATATAATGTAAAGAGTGACTAGACAGATCTATGGAAGCTAAGTCTATCCTATATACTAATATTGGTCTTATTCTCCAAATGTGGATCCTTATGTAGCCAAAACAGCACCAACTATGCCCAAGAGGAAGGCAGCCTGGAGAGGGAAGAAGCTTGAAGCAGAAATGACTTTCAATAAGAATTTAAGGCAGGAATCTCAAAAACAGTGCACAGAGTATGAGTGCTCAGTGATGTTAGAATTCTAGCTGGCTCTTAAAGAGGGGCAAAACTGGAAAACGAATGAGAAGGCAGGAAAGCAATGGAATAAACTATCCTGGATAGAGACAAGACTAGTCAGCTAAACGCTGAAGCGGACTCTGCGCTGTAACATCCTGTTGCAAGTCCCACTTCTCATCAGCTTTATTTGGCATGGTGACTAGTCAGAAGTAGTGCACCAGTGTATATTAGAAGCTGTTGGTGGGAAGGTTACTACTTCTACATCCTACTCATATGCTCTTTATTGGCATCCAACTGGATGCCCTGTTCTCTGGGAAGCAGCTTGCTGGAGATGATGAACGTTTGGCTTGATCCAGTAAGGCTCTTCTTGTGTCTTGTTCTTTTAATTCAACTCTATTCAGAAGTTGCCTTTCTTACATATATTTTTTTTAATTAAATGATGGAATGGCTCAACTCTTGCTCCAAAGCCATGACCTCCACCTTTTTCCTCTGATCACATGCTGGGCACAACTCAGAGACACTTAACTTCACATACTCTAGGGCTAAACCCAAATATTCAAAAGTGTAGCATGACAGCAGTGCTCTGGTGCAGTTCTTTATGGCTTCAACAGTTTGACCTGGGGAAAATCAATAGATATGTAAGAATTGTCTTGCTGGACTACCCAAGGTCTATCTAGCCTAGCATTCCGTTTCCATTACCATGCCACTTGACTCTTCATAGGCATAGCCTTCCTCTTTGGTTTGTCCCTTCAGCATCTGATATCCAGATCCATACTGTCATGGTACACAGGGGTTCTATGCATTCATTATAGCTAAAGAAAAGCTATCCTTGGCAAAAGCTGCCTTCAAACATGCTGCATTCCAGACATATTTGACTACAGCTCCCATCTTCCCAGCTCCCCAAGGCTGACACCTAGCACTTCCTTTTGTCCATCCTGAATCTATTAGCTAACAGCTTCCTCAAGTGGCCCTGACTTCTAATATTATGAGAGGTGATGGCTGAGCTGAGGGTGGGGATAAGAACACATATATTTTGTTTGTGAGGAAATACCTCTTCTGGACACAATCCAATTGAATGCAGGGCATTACAGTCCTGTCCTCTGGCTTATTTCTGCCTCAGTCTGAATGTTGTCCCCCTCCCTTTTATTAATGATCAGTGATTTATTAATTATCTTTATTAACAATAATAGCTTTCTCTTTGTTCCCCATGTTTCCAAATTTATTTTGAAATAAAAATTCCTGAAAAACCATTTAAAAAAAACAGCTTTTCCTGTTGTTCAAGCCATCTTAACTTGAGGTGAGGGGAGAACAGAAGAAAAAGGACAACACCTGTTGATTCTCCTCACTCCCCACCCTGGGACTCCAAAAGCAGGAATGTGAAACATGTGGCTCTCTAGAGGTTGCTGGACTGCACCAGCCATCATCCCTCGCCCCTGGCTTTGGTGACAAGGACTGCTGGGAATTGCAATCCAGCAGTATCTGGAAACCACTAGTTGCCCAACCCATGATACAGCTTATTAAAACTCCCTTATTGCCCAGAGGACTATTTGCTTAAAACTGACAAATATTGTCTAAGGAGGGAACTCACACTAGCCAAATTTCAACTAATGCTATCAGCCGTAGTAGAAGGCAGATTTGCCAAAATCCCTTATCAATCGCGTCTCTGCCATTGTGGCCAAAACAAAGTCAAAGATCTTTTCCACTGTTTATTTAGCTGTCCCTCATCATCTGAAATTAATTCTGTTCAGGACCCTTACAAATCAAAGACTCCTGGACAGCAAGTTGAAAGATCAAATTCTCACTTTACAACAAAGATCTCACTATATTTAGAAGAGCCACAATCTCCCTATTAGCCTTGTCCAACCTCCTTGGTCAATCAACCAAGAAAACAGACTAGAAAAGCCACAGAACCTGGTATGAAGTAGACCCAAATGAAACAGAATGAACTCTATACTGCCAAAATGACCAGTTTACATGTGACTTCTTAATTCAAGATGGTTTTAACACTAAATATGTTTTTAATGTGACACCTACAAATTCACACTACACAAATAATCCAGTTTGAAACTGGATTATTTGCCAGGGCTCCTTCCTATTGAATCCTGGCATTTGTAGTTTTAAAGGGTCTTTAGCCTGCTCTGCCAGAGTGCTGGTGCCCCACCAAACTACAAATCCCAGGATTCCATAGGAAGGAGCCATAACAAACAATCCAGTTTCAAACTGGATTATTTGTGCAGTGTGGATTTGGCCCATATGCAATATTTATTTATTTTGTCTTATTATACCTACTCTTTTTCATGACGACATATGGTCATATACAATAAATTATACTTAATTAGTTGCCTAGCCCTGTCCTAAAGTGTCCATGTCTGTCTGCATCTGTGTCACACAGTCTCTCTCTCACACTGAGAAAGCAACCCAACCACCAACCAACACGGGAGGAGCTCTGCCCCAGACAAGCCACTCCATCATAAAGGACTTTGGACTTTATCAGACCACACACCCCCCATTAATATTCTTTTGCCAGCATAAATTCTAGGGTTGAGATCTCATCGATTCTCATAAGACGCTAGTGCAGGAAATTCAAAAATTAAAGTAAATCAGAGACACAAAAAGTTAACACAAGCATAGGAACACACTTTAAACGTCCCAAGAACATGGGGGGGGGGCTCATAAAAAGAGCATCCCTGCCTGGCTCTTGCGATCTCAACTGGAAGTGTTTGCCCACTGACACTGCATTCATGTGAGCACAATGCGCAAGGATTCACACGCCAGCAACAAAGCACCAGGGGAGATCTATTTATGGCTTGACCCATCAATTTAAAAAGTGCACCAAATTTACATGACGCAATCGCGAAAGGACGTCATCATCTGGTATGTATGCCGTTTCACGATCATTAGGCATTCTTAGGACGCCATATTTGCCTGGTCTGATAAATGCCCCTCCCCAAACTGTAAATCCGAGGATGCCACAGGAGGCAGTCCTAGCAGTTAAAGTGGAATAATAGCACTCTAATGGCATAGTGTGATAATCTTATTAAATTGTCCTTTATCACACTACACAGTTATAGTGCTTTTATTCCACTTAAACTGCTCTGGCTGCCTCCTGTGGAACTCTGGGGTTTGTAGTTTAGGGAGGCCTAAGAGCTCTCTGGCTGAGAGTTCTAAATGCCCCTCCCTAAACTGCAAATCCCAGGAGTCAACAGGAGGCAGCCAGAGCAGTTCAAGTGGAATAATTCAGTAGGACCCCTGTATCCACGGATTCATTATCCACTCATTCCAGGACACAAAACAGCATACCTGCCATAGAGTCTTCCTAGAAAATGTGCCCTCTCTAGCCATTTTCTATGTCCTCCAAGGCAACTCTATGGTCTTTAAAACTGGAAGTCCCACTATTAGTATGTTTTAATTCTTAAATTATTTAATTGTATTTTAAGTGGGGGTGGGATTGAGGGTTTGGATGTATATTTTAATTGTTGTAAGCCACCCCGATTGCGTTTTGTAGAGGGGCGGGATATAAATAAAATATTATTATTATTACTATCATCATCATCATCATCATCCACAGTTTTCGGTATCCACGCCCCCCCCCCCCCGAACCAATCCCCAGTGCATAGGAGATTCTACTATAGTGCTATAACAGTGTAATATGGTAATTAAGTTGCCAATGAAAGCTTCCTCCCACGGGACTTCTGCCACCTAGAGGCTGAGCAGGAGCGCTCCTCAGCCCTGGAAGCAAGAAAACTCCTCCCCTCCACACAGCACACCTACCATAGAGTCTTCCTAGAAAATGTGTCCTCTCTAGCCATTTTCTAGGTCCTCCAAGGCAACTCTATGGTCTTTTAAACCGAAAGTCCCATTATTTTCAATGGTGTTCGCTATTATCCATGGCAGGACCAGTTTAAGGAATATTGGGGGGCCCTGCCATACTTTATTTTGGGGGGCCCAGATGTTTATCTCAGGTCAATGTAACCTAACTCAACCTATGCTATTCACAGTACAGGATATTCAGATTATTACTAATAATGTTTTTGCAGGAGGAGGGTTACACACACACCCCGACAATGATGGGGCCCCTGTGGATGCTGACGCCGCCAATGCCTTAAACCAGCCCTGCTCCACAGTTTTCGGAATCCACGGGACCCCCCAGAACCAATCCCCAGAGGATACGGGGTCCTACTCTAGCACTATAACAGTGTAGTGTGGTAATTAAGTTGTCAATGAAAGCTTCCTCCCGTGGGATTTCTGCCACCTAGAAACTGAGCAGGAGTGCTCTCTATTATCCACGGTTTTTGGTATCCACGCCCCCCCAGAACCAATCCCCAGTGGATACGGGGTCCTACTGTAGCACTATAACAGTGCAGTATGGTAATTAAGTTGCCAATGAAAGCTTCCTCCTGCAGTACTTCTGCCACCTAGAAGCTGAGCATGAGCGCTCTCTATTATCACGGTTTTCGGTATCCACGGGACCCCCAGAACCAATCCCCAGCGGATACGGGGGTCCTGCCGTAGTGCGGTCATTAAGTGTAGTGTGATAATTAAGTTGCCAATGAAAGCTTCCTCCCGCGGGACTTCTGCCACCTAGAGGCAAGAAGACTCCCCCTATTACTTCCACACACACACAGAGGCACAGCGAACCAACAACTCTCTCCCCCTTCCCACAACCCTTACCGGCTCCTCCCTCCCTCCCTCCCTCCCGGTCCCTTCTGAGCGGCCAGCCCGCGGCTCCCACTTCCACCCGGCGCCAAGCAGAGCAGAGCAGGTTGCGCGAGCGAACAGGTGTGCGCGCGAACAGGTGCGCGCGCGCGCCTGCTTGCCTGCCTGCGCACGCGGCCATCACCTGTAGCACCCGCGCTGGGTTCCCATTGGCCCAAACTTGCCTACCGATGCCCGCGAGGCACAAAAGGCGTCGCTAAGTGCGCTTTAAAAAAAAAAAGGCTTCTTTTCTTTTCTTCTTTTTTAAAAGACCCCCCCCAAAAAACAAAACCTTCCCACCATCCTCATCCTTCCCAGAGTCCCTTCTTCGACGAGGTCCCTTCTTCTCTCTCCAGGATCTCTTGCTTCTCCACTTCCCGCCTCACTTTTTCTTGCTCTGGACTTCTAGTTTCCTTATTATTATTATTATTATTATTTAAATGCTTCTCAAGAACATCCCCGCGATGATCCTCCAGGAAGAAAAAGGTGGAGAGTAAGACGACTCCTTTTTTTTTTTTTTAATGCCCAGGAGGAGGAGGAGGAAGAGAACCATGGCTTAGCTCAAGAGGAAAGAGCCAAGAGGAGGGCAGAGGAAAAAAAAAAAACAACCACCAACAAAGATGAGCTTCCGCAAGGAGGATGGAGTGGGCAGCTTGTGCCACAAGGCGTTGCAGATCATCTCCGAGCTGTGCCTGGGAGGGCAAGTGGAGCTGGAGAAATGTTCGGGCATCTTCCCGTTGGAGACCACCAGCCAAGGTATGGGGAAGGCGGGTAGAAAGAAGTTGGGGGAGGAAATATAAAGGGGAGAGGCTGGGGAGGAAGAGGAGGGGGAATGGCAGCGCTAGAGAGAGGGAGAGAAAAGGCAGGGGGCTCGGAGAGCCCCCTGCCTTTTCTCTCCCTCTCTCTAGCGCTGCCTCTCCTCTTCCTCCTCCTTCCCATCCTCTCCCCTTTAGATTCCTCTCCCTTCCTCAAGCCCCTCTCATGGTGATCCTCGCCTCCCAAGGAAGGCGAGAGGACTTTAAAAAGAGATGCGTGGGATGCGGGTTGGGGGGCCGCACACTCTTCCTCCACTCCTGGCAGTGAGTGGGCGTTTGAGAAGTTGAGCTGAACTTTCTTCCCTTTTAGATCCCCCCCCTTCCTTCCTTCCTTTTCCTTCCCTCTGGAATGGAAAGGAAAGAGCCTCTTGGCACAAGTGAACCTGAGATGGAAGGGTGGTGGAAGGCAATCCCTTGGAGGCTTGTCGTTGTTGTTGCTGCTGCTGCCTCTTTCGGGACTCTCCTGGTAAAGGGTTGGACTAGATGGCCTTTGTGGCCCCTTCCCACTCGTCTAGGGTTCCTTGTGTACGCGTGGGAAAGGGACCCCGTGCGCCCAGAGCAGCCTTCTCTTGTGTGGGACTACAACTCCCATCGTGGCGATAGCCTGCCACGCCGACTGGATCTTGCCGGTATTTGGGGGCAAGGAAAACAGGTTGCCCTAGGCTCTATCTGGCCCCGATCCCAGCCCAAATGAAGAAAAGGGCAATCGTTTGGGGTTAGGGTTGTTGCTGCTGCCTCTTTGTGGTTGTTTGGGGGTCTTCTGGCAGGGGGTTGGACTAGATGGCCTTTGTGGTCCCTTCTGACTCTTCTAGGATTCCTTGTATGTATGTGCCGGTGAAGGGACTCGTGAACGCAGACACCTTAGGATGCATCCATCCCCCATCGACAACCTGTGGCTCTTCTCATGGATGGGACTACAACTCCCATCGTGCCAACAGCCCGCCGTGTTGACTGGGACTTGCTGGCAGTGGGGTCTTGGAAAACAGGTTGCCAAGCCTCTGTCTGGCCCTGATCCTAGACTGAAGGAAAGCAGCAGTCTCTGGGCTGCCTCTTGGGGAAAGGGTAGAGAGAGGGGGGAGAAGGAGAACCTAAAGCAGTGGTGTCCAACCTGTGACCTTCCAGGTGTTTTGGACGACAGCTCCCAGAATTCCTGACCATTGGACCAGCTGCCTCAGGCTTCTGGAAGTTGGAGTCCCAAACACCTGGAGGGGGCCACAGGTTGGACACCACTGACCCAGAAGGATCTGGCCAAGGTGGGATTCCAGGGCAAGCAAGGGCAAGCAGCATGGAAGGGTTTGTGAAAAGCCTGGTTGCCCCAGGCCGTGGGGAAGAGGAGGAATGGGGAGACAGACTTGCTGGGGTCCCCCCCTCCCCGCACATGCTGCAGGAGCTCAGCTAGTCCTACACCATCCTCTGAAAAGGATTGCTTGTTGAGCCAGTGGTTTGAGCTTTGGGTCTATGTTTCTGGAGACCAGGGTTGCAAATCTCCGCTTGGCTATGGAAACCCACTGGGTGACCTTGGGAAAGTCACATTCTCTCAGCCTCAGAGGAAGGCAAAGGCAAACCCCTCTGAACAAATCTTGCTGAGAAACTCCCATGATAGGTTCACCTTAGGGTGGCTTATAAGTCGGAAATGATTTGGAGGCACACAACAAGTTGATGCAGGGAAAGTGTCTAGCAATTTTTATGGAACCTTTATTTCCATTTGTCATTGTGTGTGTGTGTGTGTGTGTATTACATTATTTTTTGTAAAAAGGTGAAGATCTGCTTTAGATTTCAAAGCAGGAAGGGGTGGCACTCTGTGGGTCCTTAATTCATGTGATTCAAAGAGAGATTTCAGGGTTCGGTCTTGGCTAAAAGCCCTGCTCCAAAGACGTGAGAGTCGTGTTTGCATCCTTTTCTCCATAGAAGTTCTGCCTCCCATTTTAATTGTTGCGGCAAGCAACAGATAGAGCAGACAAGCAAAGGGGGAAAGTTGCACTTGCTGAGTTTTGCTTGGCTCCGCAGCTCTTTAAAAGCACAGAAATTCCCTGGGGAGGGGAGATAATCACCTTTTAAGAGGAGTTATGATGAGAAGGAATGGTATAGCACATGCTTAGTAGAGTTTCAATCCCAGACATCTCCAGTAAGGATAGGCAAAAACTCCAGCCTAAATGCTCAGAGAGCCACTGTCAGAACTAGAGGAAAGAATGTTCTTATAAGGCATTTTCCTACTGTTCCTATGAAATGCATCCTGTATGTCCTCAAGGGCACCCTTGACCATCTTGTTCAATACAGTTGAGCTCCACAGAATCTGATCCACAATTAAGTCCTGGCTGAAACTAAGTTTTCTTTCCCCCACCCGCCAATATTTAAAAGAAATACTGTATACTCTTTGTTTAAAATCACTGTTTCTAAAGCTATATGTCTTGGACATGGTAGGTGCTGGCAGAAGGGCATTTAAGAGTTAAAAACATTCACTGTGCTCAAGATCTCCCATCCACCTAATGAACTCTCAAAAGAATTACCAGATTTTAAAAAAATAAAATCTTAACCTTTTCTGCATCCACATTTGCCTTTCTGAATAACTAAAATGGGGAGGCAAGGGAAGGAAAATGCTGTTCGGTTACCTAGGGAGAAGAAGAGATTTTACTTTTATTATAAAACTCTCTGCTGTACATTGGTTGGCTATCTCTCTCAAACATGATAAAGATAAACTTTGGTGTGTTGGAACTGAAAGATCTGTTGTTGTTTTAAGCTATTTTATGACCAGTGCCCCTCTGGTTCTGTTGTTTTTCTATAACAGCAGAATCTGATGCTGTTCTCATGCTTGTGGACAAGGCAACAGGTAGCAGAAATCATAAAAGCTTCCAACTACCTGTTGCTGCAGAAGGGGAGAGAGAGAGTTCCCTGCAGAACTCTGCAGAGAGAGGGAAATGTGAAAAGGACCTTAGGCTGTGCATATTAGGGGAAGATGTTCTTGTCCTTGCCCCCTTTTGAAAGAGGAAGATATCCTTGGTTTTGTTTTTTTAATAGTATGTCATAAGAACACACAAAATGCATAGGTAGATCAGACCACTCTCTGTCCAGCCTGGTATTTGGCTCCCAACTGTGGTCGGACATGTGCTTCCCCAGCTCTGAAGGGAAGGGGCATGACTTAGTAGCAAAGCATGTGCTGTGCAATTCGAGGATCCCAGGTTTAGTCCCTGGTATCAGCAGGGATTTGGTTTGGCTTAATTTTTGCGCATAACAGGCAACAGAGGATACTGAAGAGCCTGAAAAGCTACACTCAGTCAAATTAGAGTACTCCTTCCCAATGGAAGCCTTCCCCTCCAAACAGTAAGTAAATAGTGGGGGGGGGGAATCTTCTGGATCTAATCCAGCCCAGTTTTTGTTGTTGATTGCTGTCAAGTTGCCTTCAACTTATAGGGAACTCTATGAATGAGAAGCCTCTAAAACACCCTGTCATTAGCAGTCCTATTTAGGTCCTGTAAATCCAAAGCTGTGACTTCCTTGATTGGGTCTATCCACCCGTAATGGAGTCTTCCTCTGTTTTACTGCCTTCCACTTTACCAAGCAATATCTTCTTTCTTAATGAGTGATGTCATCTCATGATATGTCCAAAGTATGATAGTGTCAGTTTGGACATTTTGGCTTCTAGGGAGAGTTCAGTCCTGATCTGTTCTAAGACCTATTTATTGGTCACTTTGGCAATTCATTATACAGTTGTCCCTTCATATTCTCTGGGGCTTGGTTCCAGGACTCCCCGTGGATACCAGAATCTGTGAATACTTAAGTTCCATTATATGCAGTGGCATAGCAAAATGGTGTCCCTTATATAAGATGGCAAAATCAAGGTCTGCTTTCTGGATTATTATTTTTTAAAGAATATTTTCAAGCTGTAAATACTTAAAGCCATGGATACCAAATCCGTGGATACGGAGAGACAACTGTAAACCAGAAGGAGCCACAAAAAACACAAAACAAACAAACAAACAAAAAAACCCAATAACACATGGTAAAATTGCCCCTCCTGCCATACCCTAAGAATAAAATTTGAAAATTCAGAGGGTGGAGGGCACATTGGCGGTTGGCCCTAACATGTGCCAACCCCTGTTGATACCCTGCCTTTAAGAGTGAAAACTTTGCCAAGTCAGCTTCCCAAAATTACAAACAACATTTCTATGATATAAAATCAGTGCTAAAAAAAAAATAATTAAAAGTTCACCCCATAAAAATACTGAGACCAATAAGCCAATACAGATATAACAAGCAAATACCAATAAACTGTTTAGTTATAAGAAAATCATGGATAGCCAATTTGTCTTTAGCACCATCCTAAAAGCATGTAATGAGGAGGCCTGTTGAATACCAATTGGTAGTGCATTCTATAATAATGGGAAAAAGCCAACATTCAGATTGTTCTTTCCACAACAGTCACTTCATCATCTTAAAAGTATGAAGACTTTCAACCACATCAGTTTCTAAAATCAAGAATAACATTTTAAATTATACTCAGAGATGAACTGTCAACTACCTGGCCCTACCAATACTCAGGGAGCTGCAATCTGCCCCAGCCAAAATAATTGTTGTTGTTGTGTGCCTTCAAGTTGCTTCGACTTATGGTGACCCTAAGGTGACCCTATCATGGGGTTTTCTTGGCAAGATTTGTTCAGAAGGGCTTTGCTTTTGCCTTCCTCTGCAGCTAAGAGAGTGTGACTTGCCCAAGGTCACCAGTGGGTTTCCATGCCTGAGCAGGGATTTGAACCCTGGTCTCCAGAGTCCAATGCTCAAGCCACTACACCACACTGGTTCTTTGTCAAAATTATATGACAACTTTAAAAGTGGATAGAACAGGGGTGAGCAGTTATATGGGAGCCAAGGCCTAATTCCACACACATACCCCGATCCCCTGTGGGATCTACAGATGCAACTGTGCGTCTGCCTCAAATACATATGGGTATATAATACTCCAAATGGTCAGTGGAAGTGGCAGAGCATCCCTTCTGGGCACTATTTGGACCAGTATATGCCTGAGAACAGGGGGTTTGAGGATGATGGGTGGGGGTTCTGAGGTGGATATGGGACGGTGTTTCTCACATTTTTGTGTTGGGGGGGTCTTTTGGCAGTTTTCAGGCAAAAATTGCCTGAATATCATGCAAATATGTGGGAGATTGGTAATGCAAAAATGGGGCCACACTTTCACCATCCCTGCATTAGAATATAGATAAATAGGGTTTTAAAAAAAGCATCCTGATCATCTGAGGCTCCCCTTTTACTGCCAAGTTCAGAACTCCAAAATGGCATGCTTGGTCCCTCAGGGTGAGGATCTTACCTTCTATGGAGAGATATAAACCCTAGGGTAAAGTTACCAGGATTAGTAGGCCACCTTTTCATCTCTACCCTTGCCAGAACTGCCTTTAGAGCCCAGTACTATCTTACTCCAGCTTCCCCCAGCTTAGTCTTTTTCCAGATATTTTAGCGTACCCCTCCCATCAGCTCTAGTCAGGATGCCAGTAGTGAGAAATGATGGGGTTGTAGCCCAAAACAGTGTGAAAGACATAGGAAAATTGTTTCCCAGACTGTATGGGGTATGGGAGCATTTTAGGAGAAATGGGATTGGGGGCTCATGAGACCTCAAAAACATCCTTGATTGCATGTGGCATCATTTATTCCTACCCCCATCCAGTAAACACTTTAAATGCCAATATTGTGTGAGCTTGTATAAAGCAGCCTCTTATGTCACCATGAAAGTGAGGGCGTTTCTGGCTCTTATGTCCTCAGCATCTACTGCAAAGAGGCATATTGCACCTGTACAAAGAGGGTCTATTCCATGAACATATGAAGAAAAAAAATACACTAGTTCCTTTTAAGGAGCAGGAGTTAAACATTTATATACTAGGTGCTGTAGGCTAAATGTATTTAGAGGACAAACCTGTTCTGAATAAAGCTTGCAATAAAATAAAATAAAATAAAGAGCACTGTACAATAGAGTCACCATAAGCTCAGGTCAACTTGAAGGCACATAACAATCACAGGCCAATGTGTGTGCTTTTAGAGCCACCATGGTATTGTGGTTTGAGTATTGTACCAAAGCTCCAGGAAACCGGGTTCAAATCCTCACTCAGCCATAGAAGTTCCCTGGGTGACCTTGGGCAAGTCACACTCTCTCAGCCTAAGAAGAAGGCAATGGCAAACCTCCTCTGAATAAATCATGACAAGAAAACCATAAGTTGAAGTCGACTTGAAGGCACATAATAATAACAATAAGCTTGTGAACAACATGAAGCTATCAGAAATTGTCATCAGCCAAGGTGGTGTTACTGCTGATTTGTATGCTGTTTCAACTCATTGTTGATTCTCTGAGAAAAGACAACCCAATCATGAAAAATATTTCTGCAATATTTTACTGTCATTTTTGACAAACAGTAGATGGAGCAGTGGTTAGAATGGTTCAACAGATGCTGCATTTAGATGTGAAAGATGCATCTCAGCCAGTCATTTGTGAGCTGTAGTGCCTGGTGGTTTCCATGTCAGAGGGGCAGTGAATCCAATTTAGGTTTCAGTACAGTGGGCCCTCAGTATCTGCTGGGATTTGGTGCCAGGACCAAACCAAGATTCAAACAAGCTTGTAAAATGTGGGCTAGACAAGTTAACTTTTAAATGGATTTGTAATTGGTTGACCGGCCGAACCCAAAGGGTGCTCAGCAGTGGCTCCTCTTCCACTTGGAAAGATGTGACCAGTGGGGTGCCACAGGGTTCTGTCCTGGGGCCAGTGCTATTCAAGATCTTTATCAATGACTTGGATGAGGGAATTAGGGGCATACTTATCAAATTTGCAGATGACACCAAATTAGGAGGAGTAGCTAATACCCTAGAGGACAGGATCAAAATTCAAAATGACCTGGATACTCTGGAGAGCTGGGCCAAAGCTAACAAAATGAAATTCAATACAGAGAAATGTAGGGTACTGCACTTAGGGTGGAAAAATGAAATGCATAGATATAGGATGGGAGAGACCTGGCTGAACGAGACTAGGTGTGAAAGAGATCTAGGAGTCCTAGTAGACCACAAGTTGAACATGAGTCAACAGTGTGATGCAGCAGCTAAAAAGGCCAATGTGATTTTGGGCTGCATCAATAGAAGTATAGTGTCTAGATCAAGGGGAGTAATAGTGCCGCTCTATTCTGCCTTGGTCAGACCTCACCTAGAATACTGTGTCCAGTTCTGGGCACCACAGTTCAAAAAGGATGTTGACAAATTGGAGCATGTCCAGAAAAGGGCAACTAAAATGGTGAAAGTTCTGGAAACCATGCCTTATGAGGAGAGACTTAGGGAGCTGGGTATGTTTAGCCTGGAAAAAAGACGGTTAAGAGGCGATATGATAGCCCTGTTTAAGTATTTGAAGGGGTGTCATGTTGAGGATGGAGCAAGCTTGTTTTCTGCTGCTCCAGAGACTGGAACATGGAGCAATGGATGCAAGCTCCAGGAACAGAGATTCCACCTCAACATTAGGAGGAACTTTCTGACAGTAAGAGCTGTTCAGCAGTGGAACACACTCCCTCGGAGTGTGGTGGGGTCTCCTTCCTTGGAGGTCTTTAAACAGAGGCTGATTGCCATCTGTCGGGGATGTTTTGATCGTGATTTCCTGTGTGTCAGGGGGTTGGACTGGATGGCCCTCATGGTCTCTTCCAACTCTACAATTCTGTGATTCTATGAGATTACAAAATCTGTGGATGATCAAGCCCCATTATACCCAATTATGTATAAAATGGCATCCCTTATATAAAATGGCAAACAGCAAGATTTGCTTTTTGAATTTTTTCCCAAATATTTTCAAGCTGCATTTGGTTGAATCTGTGGATGCAGAACCCATGGATACAGAGGACTGACTATACAAACTTTAAAGGAGCTATCTGAGGTGCTGAACCTATTTTGAGGATAAGGCCCAGCATCCTTGATAGGTCCTTTAAAGCTCTCTAAAAACTCAAATCCAGAGGGGATTCACCATCCTGCTGAAGTGGAAGCCAGCAGTTGCCCAGTGGATCCAGTGGGAAATATTAAAGGTGTGGCTATGAATGTGCATTTCCTGGACAAAGCGATTTCTAATTATTCTTGAGGAAGAATGTGTTTATTTACACACATTTCAAAATGGTTGTCAATAGTGTTTGTGCTCAGAAGCATTAAAATCCTCTACATTAAAAACTGCCTCTCAAATAGAATTAGGCATTTAAATCACACACTATAAGGAAAGGAAAATGCAAAAGCCTTGAATAGATATCACTTTCTAAAAGCATTTATAAATCCAAAATACTTAGACAGCAAGAGATGTCCTCACAGTATCTGACTAATGTGTGCTGGAGTAATTATAGTGCTTAGTTGGAAGGAGTTGTCTTTAACACTAAAGAACATTTATTCTTTTCTTACCCTGAAAAACCTAAGTTCATTTATACTTTCCTTATCTTGATGATTACATAGCCCTTTTACAAGGATGAGGGCCTGTCTGTTAGGAGAACTGAGCACCAAAATTTCCCATTAAATTCAGCAGAGGTGCTACATGTGTTAGGAAAATAATCTCCCTCCATCCAGTGTCCTTTTACAAAATACCAAATGTGGACCATATCCCATATTGATTTCCATTTAACAAATCTTATATATATATTTTCATATGTCATTGGCTTTTAGACAATCTGATCCATCACTGGATTGGAAAGTTAACAATAAAAACAATAATTATATGTCACTCACTCTGCTTGGTAGATTGCATACCAAATGGAGGTTGGCCTGTTGTGAGTGTAGCTAATGCCTACTCTTCCTGCTCTCACCAGATAAAAAAAATACAGAATTTGGCACATGCAACATAGTTAAGCCCTGTGCCCCTTTCTATACTTGGGTCCTAGCAGTTGGTACCAGCTTCCCCTCCCACTCCACCCCACTGACCCTGTGTAGCCTACCCTCCAATTGTCTTGATTTGACAGGGACAGTCCTGATTACTGTATATACATGTGTATAAGTTAAGAAATTTAAGTCTAAAAATTAACCTTAAAAACTTGTCTTGACTTATTCATGGATCAATGCTGGAATAGGAGTTGAGGCCAGCCCGCCCAGTTTGTGGGAGAAGGGAGGAGGAAGCCGAGGCTGCCGAAAAGGCCCTAGAGTCTGCCTCTGAGCACCTCAAGCTGGAAGGAGTTTTCTTGCTCGCTTTTGGACAATCTGCTTTCTCAACCCCCCACAATAACACGGGCTCTCTGGAGGTCCCTGAAAAATAATCCAGAGCAATTGTCCCAGATCATGCCATGGGGGGAGGGGGTCAAGATCATCCAAAAGCAACCCAGAAAACTCATTCCGGCTTGAGGCGTGCAGAGATTGGGGAAGTCAGTCTAGGGCCTTTTCAGCAGCCTCAACTTCTTCCTTTCTTCTCCCCTGAGCTGGGCAATCTGCCCTCTGTGTGCCTCAAGCCATGAGTGAAACCCAGCTTTATAACACAGACAGGACCAGATTTGGAAAGTGCATGGCACCAAGTGGGGAGAGGGAGGAGAGAGGTGTGTGTCAGTGGACAAGGTAGTTGGAGAAGCTTGGCGCTTGTAGCTCACCTCCTCCAGTGAGGTCCAGCTTCCCTTCCAAAAGTATAGGGCACCTTTGTGTGTACATGTTACACATAATACAGGAAGCCCCCATTTATCCAACAGGTTTGGGACTGCAGCAGTGTCAGAAACCAGAACTGATTGAAAAGCAGAACCCATGTGGGGAAGATGAGGGGGTTACAGTGGCTCATTTGGTGGGACTGCCTGTGCACATGGCTGCACATGCTGCTTGCTATGTCTCTCAGTTGGCTTGGTGACTTTTTTCCCTTCTCAGCTTGCTTTGCAAAGAGCGCATGTGTGTACATTCAGACCCAAGCAAGGCTCTGTAGGCAAGAACTCTCAAAAGAGTGAGTTTCCTAATCACATGAATGGAACTTGTCATAGCAAATTCTATAATTTGGAGCCCTAAATCTGCCCTCGATTTATATATGAGGCCGATTTAAACATGAGTATATATGGTAATCCTTTGTCATCTCACTTTTTCTGCTGCTTCTAAAATGTTTCCAGGTTTTTTTGTTTTGTTTTGTTTTTTGCCTCTCCCACTTTCTTTTTTGTCCTCTGACTTTGTCCTCTAACTTACTTAAGCTGCTGCAAACTGAGTTCAGAGGGCAAAAGTACTTTGCACTTTATTCAGCAGGGGGGAAGAGTGGAAGGGGCAGAGTCCTTTCCTTCCCAGCAGGTTCCTGCAAAAGCAAAATGCTACAGCATCTCCTAGCTTGTATGTTCTTCCTCATTAATAACTTTTGCCATCTTACCACACTCTGATGTTGCTTGGCTCCACGTGTCCCAGTTTTCATCTGTGAAATGTTGGAGGATATGGTATAGTAGAAATAGAGTGTTAGAGTCATTTATAAACAAAAGAAGCTGCCTTATACCAGCTCAGGGTTTGTTTGTTTTTGTCCATCTAACCCAGTTATTAGCTGCTCCAGACTTCCCCAGCCATGTGTCTTCCAGCTGTTTTGGCTAACAATTTCTATCAGTATCAGTAAGGGTAGGCATTCTGGGACTTGTCATCCAAATACATCTTGTGAGCACCAGGTTAGCAAAGAATAGTCTATCCAGCATTTGGAAACCTTACTTTTTACACTGTGACTCCCAGAATCTTCAAGTCAGCATGATCTCTAGGAGGTTCTGGGAGTTATGATAAAAAAGAATAACTTTTCCAAGCTCTGTGACTGGCAGTGGCACTCCAGGATCTAAGGCAGAGAATGGTCTTTCCTATCACCTACTACCTGATGCTTTAAAAAAGAAGAAGAAGATGCCTGAGATTCAACTAGGGCCTTTTGCATGCAAGGTACATGCTGCATAACTGAGCTGTAGGTCCCTCTGCAAACCTGATAGATTTGCTGCAGACACAGGGTTATGAAATAGGGACTTCCTAATTTACACTTCAGTTCCCTAGCAACTACAGTAAACTAGAATGTCAGGGGACAATGAGTGGACATGCTGTACCAAATTGATCAAACTGTCTGCTTGCTGTTCACATAACCCTTCTGAACATCTTCAAAAAGGAGCTATTGGAGCTCTATGTGAAGATCACTTTTGAACATTATGGTTGGTGAAACAAGTGAGAAGCTAGTGATCTTGAAAGAGGATTTGCTAGAATACTTCCTCCTTGCTAGTTCCTGTATTCCTTTCCTTCCATTTATGTTGTTGTTGTTTTTGTTGTTGTTGTTATCTTTATTTCTATTCCGCTTTTTTCTTGATTTGGGACTCAAAAGTGTAAGGTTGTATCAGCTTGTCACTCTTACAAGGTTGCACAAAGGAAGAGGACAACACCTAAGTAACAAATGTCTACTAAAGGTACTGAAGTACTAAAGGCAACAGACTTAGGGGCTTATCACACAAGAGAAGAAAGTGGCAGTGCACCCCAATAATAGTGCATCCTGTCTTGCCTTATCGCATGACATCAGTGTGTTTCAGCTGTTCTCCCGTTCTGGTCCTGTGGGAGATGGTGGTAGACGCGAGTCTTTTTGCTAATTGGAAAAATCCGTTAGCAAACAGACCTGTCTTTACCACCATCTGCCACGGGCAGACATAGCCTATGTAGAGGCAGTCTTAGAGGCACCTGGGTAAGTCTACTGTTGCCCCATGGCCTCTACCAGGACTTCAGGAAAAGCAACATAAGGCATCCCTGCTTGTTTTTGGTTCTGATTGGTGCAGCTTTCTCCATCCCGCTATCAGAAGCTAACTCTCCAGGGACCAACTCAAGTGTCTGTTTCACCTTTCTTGACAAAACAGCAACATTCGCAGGAGAAAATAACCTGATAGGAGAACTATCAGAGGAGCCTTTCCCCTCCTTTGGAAAGAGCTTCTCTATCCAACAGGAGGGGAGAGGCTGTGGGTGCAGAATGTGCCCATGTTTTTCTTAGCTTTTGGGGGTAGGTGGGAGAAGGGGAGTGCACCCCTTGTACACCTTCCCTTGTCATCTGTTTTATTGATATTTCCCCTTTTAATATGATTGTTTTAAGTGCTTTTAATTTCAATGATAGTTTAATTGGATCTTAATAATAACTTTTTTGTATGTTTTTCAATTCTGTCTTTGTAAATGTTTTTATTTTTATTTGTTTTAATTTTTATAAGACACCTTAATTCTTACTTTTGGAGGAATGGGGGATATGAATGAATAAATAATTTTTTAAAAAAGCAGTAACAGAAGCAACTAAAAGGAATAGTATCCTGCCCTCTTCTTCCAGGATGCAACAAGGAGATGGGTTCATTTTTGGAGAAGGGCAGTGAGTCCATTTTGCCCAAGGGTTGATACCACTGCACTCCCTTGGAGTGTAGTGGAGTCTCCTTCTTTGGAGGTTTTTAAACAGAGGATGGATGGCCATCTGTTGGGAGTGCTTTGATTGTGTATTCCAACATGGCAGGGGTTTGGACTAGATGGTGCTTGTAGTCTCTTCCAACTCTATGATTCTATCATTCTATGATTCCATAATCTTCATCCCTCATATGTGATAGTGGTGTGATTGCTAGATTTCCCTGAAGATACTTCGAGCAGATTATGCAGATAAAATGAAGGAAGGTTTTATAAAGAAGCACAAAATAGGCTATCTGAATCAGCATCCGAAATCTTTTCTTCTTTCTTTTGTCAAAAGCAAAAGCACAGGTTGCTTTACTGCCCTGCCCTTTGGAAAGATAATGGTTATGTGGGATGTACTTCCAAGCACTGTGCCATTGTACTGAGGTATAAAAAGGAACGGTTGGCTACCCTATTTAGCTAGGAGCCACTCTCAGAATATGCTGAAATTGGTCCATCTTTTTTTTAAAAAAAAATGCCAACCATGCACAGCTTGAGTTGATATGTGGGGGGAGCCATTGTACACTGGTCCACCAATTTTTAATAAAAGAATCATGAATTGTAAGCAGTAATATTTCATATGTATGCAGTTGTGGTTTGGAGGCGTAGGGAAGAGCAAGCTGACCCAGTCTGGCTTTGATTGCAACTGCGATTGCAACTGCTATTATTTCTATCATTATTATCATTATCATTGTTATTGTTATTAGCAGTAGCAGAAGAAGGAGGGAGGGTTTTAAACAAGAGACATTAGCAAGTACAGCTCTGTGTTTCTGCTGATGAAAGGAAATACAAAAGTTGAGGGAGCCAATACATTTCCCAGATGCACTATATCACTTGCGGTTGGAGTCATCAAATGATAAGCATGGATGGATAAAGAAAATTTTGGTGATCATAGAGTTAGAAGAGACCACAAGGGCCATCTAGTCCAGCCCCCTGCCATGCAGGAATACACAATCAAAGCATTCCCAACGGATGGCCATCCAGCCTCTGTTTAAAAGCCTCCAAAGAAGGAGACTCCACCACACTCCCAGGCAGTGTATTCCTCTTCCAAACAGCTCTTATCATCAGGAAGTTCTTCCTAATGTTTAGGTTTAATCTCTTTCCCTGTAGTTTGAGTCCATTGCTCCATGTCCTAGTCTCTGGAGCAACAGAAAACAAACTTGTTTCATCCTCAGAATGACATCCCGTCAAATATTTAAACATGGCTATCATGTCACCTCTTAACCTTCTCTTCTCCAGGCTAAACATAAGCAGCTCCCTAAGCCGCTCCTCATAGGACATGGCTTCCAGTCCTACTATTTTGGTTGCCCTCCTCTGGCCACATTCCAGCTTGTCCATATCCTTGAATAGTGCTACCCAGAACTGGACACAGTATTCTAGGTGAGGTCTGACCAAAGCAGAATAGAGTGGCACTATTACTTCCCTCAGTATAGATACATACACTTACTGATGCAGCCTAGAATCACATTGGCTTTTCTAGCTGCTGCATCACACTGCTGACTCAGTGGCACAGTGGTTAAATGCCAGTACTGCAAGTCACCACCTTGCAAGTTGCAAGTTCAATTCCAGCGGGCTCCAAGGTTCACTCAGCCTTCCATCCTTTCGTAGGTCAGTAAAATGAGTACCCAGCTTGTGGGGGCAATTAGCTAACACACATTGGAAGCTGTTTAATGCAGTTAGATGTGTAAATAGCTATTGCTTAAAAAACAATTTGTAAGCTGCTCTGATAGCCTTGTGGCTGAAGAGCGGGGTATAAATAACTAAAAAAAAATGTTCAGCTTCTCATTCACTAAGACTCCTAGATGGCAGTACCTCCCATTTGCAGGTACTGCCATCAAGTCAGGTGTCACCCATCCTACATCTCTGCATTTCATTTTTACTGCCCAAGTGTAGTATCCTACATTTCTCCTTGTTGAAATTCATTTTGTTAGTTTTGGCCCAACTTTCTAATCTGTTCAGGTCATTTTGGATTCTGATCCTGTCCTCTGGGGTATTAGCTATCCCTCCTAATTTGGTGTCATCTGCAAACTTGATAAGAGTGCCTTCTATTCCATCCTCCGAGACATTGATAAAGATATTGAATAGCACTGGTGATAAGGCTTCCATCAAAATAAATATCAGTGGATGCATTCAGGGGCCACCCCAAGACCTCTTCTTACCCTAAGGTGAAGGACAAAAACACAGTTCCATATACAGAGGTAAATTAGACTGGCAGTCAAATTTTACTTCAACACTGGTGACATGACAGTGACCTCCATTGCTGTCAGTGGAAGCAGACTAATTTACAGGGTCCAACATGGAGGAATGGCCAGACTTGGAGGAGGAATGGTGAGGAGAAATGCCAGTATCTGCCATCTGAGGTAGCTGCCTCACACTGCCTATTTGGGAGGACAGCCCTGCTCTAGTCACTGATTAACAGTCAACCATATTACAGGTTGAGCGTCCCTAATCCAGAAATCAGAAATCCAAAAAAACTCCCAAAACCAAAACTTTTTGTCACCTCAAAGGCGAAAGTGGCTGGCTGGCTGGCTGGCAGGCAGCAAAAAGTTTAGGTTTCCTGCTATTTCACAGATCCTCAATCTCTTTCCTGCCTCACATCTCATACACAACATAAGTAGCAAACAAACAAACAAGATGTGAACCTGGGGAGAGACACAAGGATCCGTGAAATGGTGAGAGGCGTATGTGTCTATGTCTATGTCTATGTCTATGTCTATGTCTATGTACAGGCCAACCACCATATCCACTGGGGATACCTTCCAAGACCCCCTTGGACACCTGAAACTATGAATAATAGGGAACCCTATTATTTCCAATGAGACAAACACCAGAAATTGACCATAGAATCACATTGGAGGACTTAGAAATGCCTAGGGAGAAAATATTTTTGGACATGGATAAGTGAAACTGTGGATGTTAAATCCGTGGATATGGGGGTTGACCTGTATATGCAAATACAGGTATTCCAAAGTGAAAAAAAATATAGAGCACTTCTGGTCACAAGCATTTTGCATGAAGGGCACTTAAGCTTTTCTTGTAAGAACAGATCATAATGGGTACATTTGTAACTATGTGAACGTCTTCCAGATCATTAAGGCTTGTGTATGTATGTACATATATTTGTTGTATACCTGTAATAATATGCATATGCTATAAATATAAAGGCATATATTTGTTATGTGCCATGCTGGCTGGGAAGTATAGGAGTGTTATTATATGAAGCACAAACATGGGTGTATGCATCTACACATGATATGGTCATATCCTTACAGAGTAAGAAAAGACATGATACAAACAATTAGAGTTGATGAAACGTAAGAAAATCCCAAGACAATCTCAGTTGCACCTAGTCTGATATTCCATTCAACTGGTAGCCCATCCAAATCAAATTTCAAATAGATTGTTAACAGTGCAGCTTCTCTTTTAGTCACACCACCAGAAGTCATCTGCCATCCTTGTTGTGAAAGCCGCTGTGCTTTCACAGAACTTAGAAAGTTACTGTTAAAAAGTAATTAGTGAATATTATACTCCCAGGGTTCATGAAATGATTTGGTACCTGTATAATTACAGGTTTTAAAAAGTAACTGTTTTGTTTTTCATTAGTCAAAACTTAAATGTCTGTTGTGTGCCTTCAAGTCATTTCCAACTTATGGCAACCCTAAGGCAAACCTATCACAGGGTTTTCTTGGCAAGATTTGTTCAGAAGAGCTCTGCCTTTGCCTTCCTCAGAGGCTGAGAGAGTGTGATTTGCCCAAGGTCACCCAGTGGGTTTCCATGGCTGAGTGGGGTTTCAAACCATGGTCTCCAGAGTACAACTGTAATTAGACTTAAATAGATACTTTTAATTTCTTTCTTAAAAATCTGAATGCTACAGACTGCTTACCTGTAGTACAAAATGTTCTCCCCTCCCATCTCATTGTTGCCGCAAGATACACACTAAACAGAACGTGAAGTGGAAGCCCAGGTGGTGGACTCTCCTTTTCTCCTTCTTTGGAGGTCTTTTAAACAGGATAGGCATCTTTCAGGGGGGCTTTGGTTGTATATTCATGAATTATAGGGGGTGGAATAGATGGTCCTTGTGGTCTCTTCCAACTCTGACCTTCTATGATGTTCCTCTTCCACCATTTAGTGAGGCCACACATCATAATTCCCCAGTAAAAATGAAAGGAACTAAAAAGTTACAGTAACACCATAATAGAATTTAAGTTCTCCCCCAATAATGATAATTATAATATAATTATGCCTTCTTTACTAAATAGAGTACAGGTGTGTCCCCCCCACCCTATCCACAGGGGATACATTCTGGGACTTACTATGTATCAGTGAAACCATGGATAACAGCAAACTCTATTAAAATAAAGGACTTCCTGTACAAACATACCATAGAATTACGTTGGAGTGATTGCTAGAGAGGACACCTCTCTAAGCATTTTCTAGAGCAACTCTATGATTTGTGTCCCTCGGATAACTGAAACTGTGGATATTGGTTCAGCAGATACAGAGGGCAACGTGTATTTAATTACAAATACTTATTTATTACAAGATTATTTAGAACAGTTATTTACAAAAGATTATAGGCTTTGCCATTATAGCTGCATTAGAAGGATAAGTGAGGAGGTACCTTTCCCTCCATCACTGGATCTCCATGCTGGGAAAGCAATTGCCTGTTGATTGGTGATTGGTATACAGCTCTTAAAGCTGGTTGAGCAAGGTAATGCTCTGGGACCACAATCAATTTCTCCTGCCAGGCTGTTCTTGGAGTCAGGGCTTCCAGATTTCCGAAACTGCTCTTTTTCTGGCAAATAATAATAGGGTGAGTGGCCAAGAGAGGCAATAGGTCGCTCGGGTGTGTGTGGACTTTTTCACATTAAAAAAATATGCATTTTTTTTCAATACCAGAAGTGGGTTTCCTGGCACTTCTGGTTTTGAAAACAGCATATTCTGGGCACTTCTATTCTTACCCACCCACCCCGTGCACCATTTTGAAGGAGTAATTTTGGCAGTCTGTGTAACACTGGGGGAAAGGGGTTTCAGGAGCAAAAAATTGCAATTGCTTATCTCTATCTTCAAGGCACGGTAATTCTGCCAGCTGCCACACAAGGCATTCAGTATCAAATTGGCATATAACATTCATTCACATTTTATGGGCATTTTTTTGTACCATGTCACCATCCATTTCTAATCTTCCTGTTTTCTCCCCTTGTCCCACGCTTTTTCTTATTGCTGAAACTCCTTTTTTTAAAGAGGTGGATGGAAGAGCAGCACCATCTCCACCAATACAGATACTCACAGGACTGCTCTTCCATCTTCTTTAAGAAACATCTTTTTGACATGATGTATTGGGCATATGAAGCTATCTCAGTTCATCACACCTTCATTATAACTTTTGTGGCAGGTGCCATCATATGCTTGCTATTATTATTTTTTACATTAATCCTTTAATTAGTGCTAAAATGGTTTCCCAAAGGGCAGTACAATCCTAACTTATCCCAGCCTTTTAAATGTTATGAAAGCTCCCTTAGGGCTTTTTGTCAGAATTCCTTACTTCATAATAATATGGACCTCTATCTAAGGCTGTAGTATATTCACACTTGTTATATTTACTTCTACTACTGCTGCTGCTACTTATTGTTGTTGTTGTTGTTGTTGTTTTTATATTATTATTATTATTATTATTACTTCTATTACTGCTGCTGCTACTTATTATTGTTGTTACTGAATCATTGATGCATATGGCACTGTTAACACTTACTTCTAAGTAAACCACCATTTGGTATTGGGCTGGAAATGGCTTATTCTGCCAACTAAACCAGCTGTATCTTGGCTTAATCCACCAATTAAAGCTGCCTGGGCATTTCTCCTTTGCCTCCTTGTTATTTGCAGACATTTCCGTCAGCCTGCTCGCAGTCGTCGTCAGCTTCTGTGGACTCGCCTTGCTGCTAGTCTCGCTCTTCGTCTTCTGGAAGTTGTGCTGGCCATGCTGGAGGAGCAAGCCAATGGCTTCGAACGTGACGAGCATCCCCCAAAACACCTCCAGCACTCCCCCAGAGGTTTTGGAAACTAATGAGAAAAATGAAACGATTAAAGAAAATGGGAAGCCCTCAACCAAGATCCTGGAGTCTGCCATCAAGATTAGCCACACCTCACCTGACATTCCAGCAGAAGTTCAGAATGCGCTCAAAGAACATCTCATCAAGCATGCTCGTATGCAAAGGCAAATCACGGAGCCTACATCCTCGTCAAGGTGAGACCAATTCAATATGGCCCATTAAAGAGCAGAAGCCTAAAGGGCAGACCACCTAGCTGAGAACCAAGAAGTGAAAATGTATGAATGTCAGATTCATAGTCTGGTGCCAGAGGATATAACATATATAGACTGAAGAGAACCCATGACAAGAAATACAGAAAGCGTAGAACAGGGGAGGGGGGGTTGGGGCGGGGGGTGGATTACTACTCCAAGAATCTCCAAAGCCAGCATAGCCATACTGGCATTGGGTATTCTGGGAACTGCAGTCCAAAAATTAGCCATTCCAAGTTCTGAATAAGGTATGTATCAGGTTATCTGATAATTTCAATAAATAGTTTTCCTGTAAGTTTCATGTGTTTTATGTGCATTTGTGTATGATATGTTGAAGTAGGTAATGCCTTAAAGCATGTATCTTTCAGGCATAAATCTGTACTGCAGTGGGTCTCTGGAGAAACGTTTTTACAAGGAAGCAAAGCTAGGTGTAGAATGAGCTTCTAGGGCACCTGATTCAAATCTGTGGTGGAGGACAAATCTTTTTGTGCCCTAGTCTATGTTTATTAGGTAATATGACTATTATTTGATGAACATTTATTTACCCAATGGGAAGCTGGCAAAGTGTGCAACATATAACCTTATAGTAAACCAAGCATGTGTATTTTCTTACTTATTAGTGAGAGAAACGTCACCATACTTTTCCGACACCTGATCAGAAATCTGAGGAAACAGAGTTCTGTAAAATCTTCCTCAACCCTCAGCAGGGCAGCCAGAGTTAGCTGTGAGTTAGCTGAAGGTGAAGCATCTAGAAATTCTCTTTACATATATGTAGTGGTATGATGTGGGGTAGTACAACTGCTCACAGGGCCTTTTGGTTTCTCCTTGAACACTGCTTGCATAGTTGTAATTACAGTGAACATTTAGAATGCACCTGTTTCCTATGCATCTTTCCTAGCATGTAATGTTAGTGGACTTACGTTGACAATGCTGGACACAGTCATCTTACATTACTCCCTGAGAATTTAGGGTTCCAGCACTAGATATGAGTCTTTGTAGGAAGCTGCTTCATACATAGTCAGTCTGTTGGTCCCTCTACCCAGTATTGTCAACCTTGACTGACAATGGCTCTCCGGAGTTTCAGGAAAAATTCTTTCCTAGATTCTTGGTATTAACTGATGGTCTCTCAGCCAAATACTAACCAGACCTACCCCTGTGTAGGTTCTGAAATCAGACAAGACCAGGTTTATTCAGGGTGGTATAGTGACCATTCTCAGAGAACCAGTGCACAGAGGGTGTGCAGGACCATATATCCTGACCCATGCCCAGTATTACACATTCATCTATCTTCCCTCCCCCTGCTCCAGAACCCCTCTGTGTATTGAGCAAAGATCTAGAAGGGGAGCTGACTGTACTCATCTAGGGTCTTCCACATGATCAGGGGTCAGTGTATGATTGCAGCTACTGTCCAAACGGAGGATGCCACATGAGTGGTGTAGTGGTTTGAGCATTGGCCTATGACTCTGGAGACCACGGTTCAAATCTCTGCTCAGCCATGAAAACCCACTGGGTGAGCTTGAGCAAGTCACACTCTCTCAACCTCAGAGAAAGCAAAGGTGAATCCCCTCTGAACAAATCTTGCCAAGAAAACCCTGTGATTGGTTCATCTTAGGGTCACCATAAGTCAGAAATGACTCGAAGGCACACAACAACAAAACAACATCAACATCAACACATGAGTTCAGGTAACCCTTCCTTCAGACCTTTGCCGAACACATGGAGATTAAGGAGATTCAGATAAACCAGATGCAAGATCAGTAGTACAGTCCTATTACCCCTTTATTTATGCATTCTTCCCACATGGTTGCTATGTGCATAAGGCTATGATAAAGAATTGATTAGCAACTCAATCAAATCATCCCAGTGTTTAAAAAAAATGTCTGAGACAATTGGAAAGTCAATCACTCCCCACTATAAGAAACAAGAGATAGTTTTTTTTTATATAGAGACAGGAAGAGGCAATTAAGAAAGCTGATCTAAACAGAGAAGGTTTACCCACCAGACAAATGACTGCTTGGTCATAGGGATGTACATCTTTGATTTAATTTCAAGAGTTTTCTCCCCACTGGGACAAGACTACAAGAGCTTTTGTGCATTTTTCAACCACCTTTCACATTTTGGTACATTTTTGTGACAAATTTGTTTGCACAATAAAACTTGGTTTGTAGCATGAAATACATTGTGATGAATTGTCACCCCAGCCCCAACAGTCATGAAGTGTGAAAAATGTCTCAGTCTATCACCATTTAGTGGACAGGGTGTCTAAGTGTGTTTACAACAACCTTTTTTTAAGAAAAAGATTTCACATATGCATTACATCCTACGTGGCCATGAAGTTTGTTCATGCTGTTCTTAATAACAGACAAGGATTTTGATGAGAGTAAGGATTACCGTAAATGAACTTCTCAAAATATGCCTCAAGACGATTTCATAGCTACTGTTGTTTCACAGCTACCAAAGAGGACATGAATAAAGGAAATTTGTTTTTTTATACAAGCATGCATCCACAACAAAGATGGTTTAGGGTGCTGGCCTGCTGGTTGTATATGTGCAAGATCCCATTGTACATTCTGATCTGGAGAAGAGCTTTGGAGATAATGATGCTTGGTTCATAATACAGGTGTTAAGAGCTGGATAAATTCATGGTCAAATTCAGATAACAAACCTCCGGGATATCACCCTAGCAACTATTTCAAATACACTGCAAACGCCCAGTGTTCTTTCATGCAAATGCCACTTTAATCTTGAAATGCTGCTCTTGAAAACTCTTACCATTTAGGCATGTGTGGAGTGCATGCACTACATTTAATGTTATGCTAGCACAACAGACATTCTTTCCCTCTCCACTCCACCATTCTGTGCCAGCTGAAAATCAGCTTGGGAGAGTTTTCCAGCTCTCTAAAGCAATGCTGTTCAGGCTACCTGATGTGGGAGACCTCCATTCTGTTCCCACCCACCCCCCTAATGTGCCAGAGACTGGTACCATATTTCTCTCCACTGGATACAAATGTTTTGTTCTTTCCTGGAAATTTACCATGGACCAGCAGCTGACAAATCAATGCTTTGAATAGCACTGTTCCATAGGTGGTCTAGGAGCCAGCTTGGTGTAGTGGTTTGAGTGTTGGACTATGACTCTGGAGACCAGGGTTTGAATCCCCACTTAGCCATGAAAACTCACTGAGTGACCTTGGGCAAATCACATACTTTCAACCCTTGGATCCGACTTTGGGAGAAAGGTGGCATATAAATGAAATAAATAAAACCCTTTGATAGATTTGCCTAGGGTCGCCATAAGTCGGAAACAACTTGAAGGCACACAGCAACAACAAGTGGCCTGGGGACTGTGTGGAGGGCTGCAAGAAGAAGAAGAAAACCTTCTGGTTCTACTGCCAGAAACAATTCCATCAGTGGAACTACTCCACTAGGTCCTGACCCATAAAAATAAAAATCTGAGTTAGGTTGTGGGTTTGTTTGTTTTTTGTTGTTGCATTAACCCCACAGTCATTTGAATATGAAATAGATAAGGGAAGACATCATCATGTAGCAACTTCAGCATTAACTGCCATCAGCTGTCAAATTATTTTTGAAAAATAGCAACTTTTAGCAAAGAGTTAACTATTCCATCCTTCCTTGAAATTCTGGGTTGCATCAAGACACAGCAGAGAACAATACCATAGCACTTAGTGCTACCTGTAGCATCAATCAAGGAATGATTTCATGAATAGTGTGACAGAAGCATCTAATTTTAATGTGCTCGGAACATTGTGGAGTGAAATATGTATGTTCTCCTCTGCACCTGAATGAATTTAAGTAATGCCATTTTAGACACAGAGAAAGTGACAACTGGGAAGTAACAAGTGTCATGAATTACAGAGCAAACAGAAAATCTTAGATATTGAGGGTGGAACCCTACACTTCTGCTTGGCAAATCATTTGCATGATTGCACTTGTACAATAAACATCCTCTTTAATGTTTGAACCAGAATTTAGCAGTAGAAATGTATCTAAGAAGTAGGCATCATAAAATAGAAGTGAGCAACATGTGCACCACAGGATTCATGCAGCCCTTCCACTGCTGCCTTGTGGTCCAATTTCCCCCTGCACCACCACTGGAATCCATGGTACCAAAGTCATGGTGGTTTCCTCTTTGTTCTTCCCTTCTTGTTACTTCAGGAAAGGAAATGGATTTTCAGCCTTCCAGTCTCACTGGGTTCTCTGGTGGAGGAGGTTGCCCTACCTCATATGTGCACCATAGAAAATGGACAGTGTTTACTGCCAAATTACATTTGCAGCTGTGGAGGCAAATATGGTGACTAATGTGAGATTGCAGCAGGAGGAGGTAATTAGACTTAAGTCAAAATTGAGGAGAGTAAAAATGGTAGCAGCACCCAATTCTTGAAGCTGATCACTCCTGATCTAGGTTGGTACTGCTTAGACTAGACCCTGAAAGCAGTGGAATTTCTCTGGCTTTTCTTCGCAAACGAAGATTCAGGAAGGACTCATCCCGCGCTTTCTGCAAGTGCGCTGATGACTAAAAAGGCCAATCCGAGATAAACAAGTCCGGTTGCAAAAAGCACAGCAGGGGGTCTCCTTGGGTGATGTTTTTGGGTTGTGATTCTTTCTGCGTTGTCGTTTCTCTTCAAGACTTGTTCAGCGTGAGTTCTCAAATAAGGCTGCAGCATTGTGGATAGTGCGTCTCCATGCCTCCCAATGTGAGGCCAGGGCGGACCACTGTTGGTGATCAATTTGGCCGAGCCTGAGATGTTGTTTCAGGGAGTCTTTGTATCGCTTTTTTGGAGCGCCCCTCTTACGCTGACCCGTGGCGAGTTCACCGTAGAGTACTATTTTTGGGAGCCGATGGTCCTCCATCCTAGAAACATGCCCTGCCCAGCGCAGCTGCATTCTCAATATCATGGCCTCAATACTGGTGATCCCTGCCAAGATTGACAAAGAGATCGATCACAGATTAGCAAAGGCATATAGTACATTTGGAAGACTTCACAGAAGAGTCTGGAGCAATAAACACCTGAGGCAAAGCACAAAAATCAGTGTGTATAGAGCCATTGTACTGTCTATCCTCCTTTATGGATCTGAAACATGGGTCACCTATCGCCACCACCTACGAGTGGAATTTAAGTTAGTCATAACTACAGTAACTTTCCCCCATTGACTTTAATGGATTTACTCTACTCAGGGCTAAGCCTGGATCCAACACTATGTGTTTAACCTGAAATCTACCCTACTCATATATTAAAGGGGGGAAAGGTCAGATTTTTAGCACAAAAGGGGTGTATGGTGAGCACATGAAGTTCTTTGCCCTCTGTGTATTAACCTGCATTCTATACCTCCATATGCTTTTCTTTCACAGCAAGTTCACTTCTGGACGGGGTAAAACACGGGATGGGGTAAAGATTTTGAGCAGATTGTGGAGAAGTATCAGGGCTCGAATTCTGTGTTGAGTACAGGCTGTGAGTCACATACTGGGGTGGGTGAGTCCATAGAGAAAAGGGGCCAAAACACTAGAGACAACGTGGTCTTCTTGAGACTGGTGGTCAAATACCAACAACACAGGCAAACAAGGAGAAAAGGAAAGAAAGTTTACTCAGCAGTGTCTCTAGAAGTTTGCACAGTTGGAGGAACTGAGCCCTGAGCTGCAGTTATATAGAGCCAGCTAAGCCCCTATTGGCTTTTTAAGTCACTTGGTTTGGGTGGGCTAATGAGCAGCAGTGCCCCATTGGGCCACTCATGATGGCACTGCAGCACAACACAGTGCAAATGATTCCCTTTGCCTGGCAGCTATCTTAGCATGCATAGAGTCAGGTGCCTACGCCTTGGTACTAGAGCCCTTGGCTCAAGTCTCTAGGCGCTGAATAGTAAGCAGTGGAATGGTTTTGCACCTGAGCAACCAATTTGTTCTTTAAATAAGACCTTCTCCTTGCTCTGATTGAAGCTGAGCTCCAAAAAGTTACTTCTTTTGACCACAACTGCCCAAATCCCCCAGAGAACATGTCCAGTAGCCCAAAAAAGTAACTTTTCCAACCTCTGGGTTGGAACAGTTCTAGCTGACCTCAAGGGAAAAAAAGTGACTTCTGGTTCATCTCAACAGCAGTTTTACAATGTGGCCTGTTATTCTTTAAAACAGAGGAGATATACCACCAAACTAAAGGGTAAAAGATAGCAACTAGATATTAGCATTTTCATTCCACTGATGTGGAAGACCTCTGCATGGAATGGACTGGTGTGGAAAGGAAGAGGAGTGGGGAGGAGAAATTGTGTTATCTTCATTCTCAGTATTTTAACTTCAGGTGGAGCATTGACACCAATAAATCTCCCAGGCCTCTATGTAACTCCTGTCCTCCTCCTTCTCCAGCATAGAGGTGTTCCAGAACAGGTATAAGAAGGATAATTGGGGAGGAGAACATGAGTGATACTGAGATCTACAGGATTTGTTGAGGTCTATGGGACTTGCAAAGTAAAAATGCAGAGAATCAAGCTAACATCTCTGCTTCCCCACTCCTCCTCTGTACTAGCCCATCTATGCAGAAGTGTCCCCAAACCACAGTATCTGGATTTTAACCCCAATATATTAACTCCAAAATAACTCCAATCCATGTTAACCCCCTGCCTCTCCCTCACTAGTCCACACCATACTGACGTCTCCCAGATGAGTATACTGAAAAGCCTGACATAGGATGTTATTGTCAACCCTCATCCATGTTAAACCTAAAATATTTGGAATGAAAATGCACCCTTTTTCAGCTATGCTTTCCTCCATCATCACCTTAGTCCATCTATGCAGAATATGAAATAGAATTCTACCCCACCTCGCCCCATACTTATGCATAGCATAGAGGAGAAGGAAGAGGAAAAGGAGGAGAAATAGAAAATTGAGCTTTTCCATCACTACTCCTAAGCCCCTTTTGCTGAGGGCAATGTTTCCCTTTCCCCAGTCCTTTGAAATAATAATAAAAAAATGTTACAGTTTAACCACTGCCCCTTTTCACAAGCACTGCTCTCACTTCCCATGGGTGCTAGGCCCAGGCATGCTTCCCTTCAGCCAAAAAGCAAAGTCCTAGTGCCGTTATTGCCCCTACCACATGGGACCTGGGAGCGGATGCTGATGCTGCTGCCACAGTTGCAACCAAGACACCATTATGAAGCCCATCTCTCAGTCTGGTTGTCTCCAGACAGTGAAAATTTAAACTATCTGGACCATATCCCTGTGAGTATGTTGGGGAGCCCTGGAGTACCAGGTCACACAGCTTGGGAACCACTGGAATAAACTATGCAACCGCATCCTGCCCACTTTAAAAATGGAATCATTTGGTTTATTCTGAAATGAATGGAATGTAACTGTTTGGATTGTGCATGACTATTTGTTAGTGCCTTCAGTGTATCCATTTATTGCCTGGGACTGCAGGCAATATATTGTACATTCCCCACTGGACAATGAGACAGTAAACAGGCACATTAGCAAAAACACCATTAGTTGCACAATGTAGAAAAGTGGTGCAGTACAACCTTACATTGTGTGAGATGATGTATAATTTTGACGAAAACTTGCTGATCTCTGTTATAGCCTAGTGATCTTTCTTTCCCCCCACCATTGCTGCCAACTCCATACCAAATCTCATTTACAATATATATTATTTATCTTCTTGAGAAAAATTTTATTGGACAAGAACCATCACTGTCCCTGTCGTCATCGTCATCATCATCATCCTTAGCATCTTTAAAAGCTGAGTTGTTTCTTATAATGAATCCAGTCCTCCATGTTTTGTCTACCAAGTATGTTAAGAAACAACAGTGTGGAATCAATGTTCCAGCCTGTAAGCTCTTCCCTATAACCCCTCCAAGTTCTCACTGCTATTTTTTCCCACTTGAATCACTGTTTTTGTAAGAAAAGTGTGTTTGGGGCCTCTTCTAATTTGCCTGATTTAATAATAAAACTAAATGATTCCAGCTGAAAAGAAAAGTGTCAAAGAAACTTCATGTCATGATTTTTCCAGATCCGTTGTTAGATATGGAAGCTCATTGACATGATGGGGGTGGGGGGAGAGAAAGAAAATGAATGCAAGGACTCTTAATTGGAACATTTTACATTCTCCTTATCTTTTGTGCTATTATGAAAGAAGTCTGCTTATGAAAAGAAAATCATTTTTCAAGTCTCTGGATCCCAAACGAGCAATAAATGACACCCAAATAAGTATTTCCACATCATGGTTGTTTACCTCCAGAGAGCTATTTTGCTTCACTTCAGAGTCCGTGCCAGGCAGGAAAATAACTTTGTTGATATGAAAAGAAAAAAAGAAAAGAAACAGAGAACCACATAATTATCAGTAGGAAAGGCTTCTATACCATATGGTTTGGTCCACAGCATGAAGGATGTCTGGTCCCATAAGGTTTAGCTTGCTGCATCAAGGCAAGAACTAGGAGTGGGGTATTTGAATTTTCAGGGGTGTGAGACTGCCCACTCTTGTTGTAGCCTCCATCTGCCTAGACCAGAAGTGGGCATGTGGTCCCCAGGAGTCAAAAGAGTGGTCCCAAGATGCCCCTAGTACCATCTGGGATTGGAGCATTTTGGACACGTTTTTGGCTCCCATGGGCCATTTTTGATCAAGGAGAGGCCTTTTTTAAAAGCAGGAAGTGAAAAGGAGGAAATTGCAAACCTCAAATTGTAATTAAAATTAGCTGCTTTTATATCATTATTGTTTTGTTGTTTGTTGCTAATTGCTGTCAAGTCGGCTTCAGCCTATGAATGAGAGATCTCCAAGAAATAACAGCCTGGCTTGGGTCTTGCAAACTCAGGGCCACAGCTTCCATGATTATGTCTATCCATGTGTAATGTGGACTTCTTTTCCCTCTGTTTTCAGCATTACGAAGCATGATCATCTTTTCAATTGGTCATGTCATCTCATGATATACCCAAAGTATGATAGCCTCATTTTAGCTTCTAGTGAGAATTTAGGCTTGATTTTCTCTGGGACCCATTTATTTGTCTTTGTGGCTGCTCATGGTATCTGCAGAACTCTCCTCCGGCACCACATTTCAGATCAGTTTATTCTCTTCCTATCAGTGTTCTTCATCACCCAGCTTTCATAACCATATGAAGAAACTGGAAATACTGTGGCATGGGCAATCCTGACTTCAGTGATGTATCTTTACACTTCAGGGTCTTATCTAGTTCCTTCATAGCTGCCCTTCCAAGTCCTAGTCTTCTCATTTCTTGAATGCAGTCTTCATTTTGATTTACAACTGAGCCAAGATATTGAAAACCTCTATTTTGATGTCTTCATCATCCACTTTAAAGTTATTAATTTTCTTGTAACGTTGCACAATTATGCTGATAAACTTCTTGAACTCAGCGTTTAGGGTTTATCCCCCCCCCCCAGTCAGTTCTTGTGAGTTCCATAGTTTTGCTTCTTCATCTTGTTTGTTACATTTCTCTCCTGCCTTTCCTTTAGTGAGCCTAAGGTGATTTTTATGGTTCTCCTTCTCTCCATTTTAACTGCAGAACAATCCTATGAGGTAGGCCCAAGCTGAGACTGACTCAAGATCACCAAGTGAGTTTCATGGCTTGGTGGGGACTAGAAACTGGATCTCCAAAGTCCCAGTCCAACACTAACCACTACACCAAACAGACTCACTGTATGTTTTAGTTCATTCAGATGATCATGCAAAACATGGCTTCCTTCAGAATGTTTCAGTGGTTGAGAATATTGGTGCTGGTGCTTGTTGTAGTGGTTTGCATGTTGGACCAGGAGCCAGGGAGACCAGGGTTCAAATCTCCACTCAGCCATGGAAGTCCGCTGCATGATCTCAGGCAAGTCACATTCTCTCAGCCTCAGAGGAAACTAGTGGCAAACTCTCTGAACAAATCTTGCCAAGGAAGCCCTATGATAGGTTTGCTTTAGGACTTCCATAAGTCAGAAACAACTTGAAAACACAGAACAAGAAACTGATGTTGTATTCAGACACAGCCAAAGATAGATCCCTACAGGAAACAACATGCCATGAAGATCAGTTCAAAAACAAATCCTTTTAGCTAGAAAATGGCCAATTAATCTTTGGTGATTGTATGGCAGGAAAGGTGCAGAGAAGTCAGGAGGGCACAGGGAGTTCCCTCTAAAATGATAATCACAATTTTTTGTTACCTCCCTCATTCATTCAAAGAATTGTATTTTCTCAGAAACTGTGTTTTCCTCTTATATGGGATAGTCCATAAGGAATGTGTGTAGAGTGGATCCTATCATCTGGCCAACTGACACAGTCCCATAATAGTTCAGTGGTAGAGCATGTGCTTTGCATGCAGAAGGTCCAAGTTCAGTCCTCAGCATTTCCAGAAAAGGCTATGAAAGAATTCTGTCTGAAACCCTGAAGAGCCCAGACTTCACAGATAATGCTGATCTAGATGACTTGCAATCTAACTTGGTTTAAGGCAAGGCAACATGACTTGGTTAATGTTTTATGAAGTGTGGCTTGCAAGCATGGAGTCTAAGTTTGGGCAATGGCAGTTGGTGGCTCCAGGGGATGTTCCCAGGTTTTAGTGTGAATGACAGTGGAGCTATCCAACTAACAGACTCTCTCCTCCAAATAAGTTCAGTACCTTGGATAGCTCAGATATTAAAGCCACCAGCTGACACTGAGTATGGGCATACACTAAGGCTAGTCAGCGAATGCTGCTTCTTGTATCTTAGAACCAAAGTTTCTCCTATCAGATTCAGGGTTTGAGAAGTTCATATTTGGTACTACAGCTTCTAACCATTGACCTCAAGGATCTTTCAAGATCAGCATTGCTGTATAGCTACCTACAACTCCAGCCTTCCCCAGTTATATGGAAACCTTTTCAGATACCATTACTAGTTAAGGCATTTTATTTTATATGAAGAAAAGGTCAAAATGAGTTTTCAGGCTTCATGATGAGGTGAAAAAGCAATAATATGGGGGGGGGAATTAAACTCATAATTATTACAAATTGACTGAACTTCTTTCTCCTCTTTCTTAATAAAACAGCTAGGAAGGAATACATGAAGATCAGAACAGATAGTGACTATTAGAAAAATGAAATTAAAAGAAAATTATATCAAACAATACAACCTCATAGGGGATGCAGGAGACTTGCCCCAAGGCTATCAAAGTAAACTCACTGTTCTTCTTGGTTCACCAGAAAATCTTACATTCTTAATAAGTGCAAGGTAATAAATGATGTTTATTTTAAGCTTGAGACAGAGATGCAGGGGTTATATAGATCGACACCATCAGCTTGACCCTACCAATTAAGCTATCACTCAGGTTAATCACTTATTAAAAGGGAAGTAATTAATGTCTCTTTGCGAAAGAGAATGTTCCTCCTTGCTTTTAAAAAACAGTAATAAGTAGGAATATTTGAATTCCCTTTGGTTCCTCCCACAGGTCTTCTGGCTGGATGCACACTCCCATCCACCATCCACCAGATGGACAAAGCTATAATTTCTTCCACTTTCAGATTTTCAACTGGTTCTTTAAAGATCATTATTTTACATATTTCAGCACATATACTTGTGAAAGTACAAATATGGCAAATAATGTATGGCCTTTTGTTTCTAAAAGGTACACCAAAAGATGTATTTCCCTCCCTGTGGTAAGAAGGAGGCAGTGAATTTAAATTCAGAATTAGAAGAACTTAAGTGAAAAAGCCATCTGTTTCTCATAGGCCTAATCTGAATGCAAACTGTCTGAGGTCCTGGTTCTGGAGAAAAGGTGTGGTATAAAGGAGGAAGAAGGGACGGAAGAATAGGAAATAGTAATATTAACTTTTTAAAAGATTTTCTGTACTTCTTAGCAAAGCAGCTTGGGGTGCTGGCAGGGGGACAGTGTCATCTGAAATGGCCCCCCTGCTGCGCAGCAGCCTCGCAACAGGGATGAGCCTGCTTGCATTACAAATCACCATCTGAAAAAGTCCATAGTCTACTTCCTCCATGCACCTGAGGAAGTAGATCAAGTCTACGAAAGCTTGTGCTCCAATTTCTTTCTCTCAGTTAGTCTCAAAGGTGCTACAAGATCACCTTGATTTCTCTTCTAATCACATTTGGGTTGTATTTTTTTTTCTGTACATTTTCAGCACCACAACAATGTATGTCTATACAAACTATAGATTTGTTGTTGTGTGCCTTCAAGCAGGGCCGGCTTAACCAGTCTGCCAAATTAACATTTGGGGGGGGCACCTAGCCAGGGCCCCCCACCCAGCCCCAGGGCCCCACCCAGAGGCCCCACACACCCCACCCGTCCTAACTCTCCTCCTGCAAAAGTCTCCTGCTGGCTTTAAAAAAACAGTGTCTCCCAAAGAGAAAGAGAAAGATGGAGCTTTCTTTGTGTGGCTGATTCTGGGGGGAGTTTGCTGCTTACTCACCCCCTCCTGCCAGAATCATTGTAAAAAGGCAAGCCAGCCAGCCAGGTGTGTGTCGGAGAGGATGAGTGGTTGTGAGAGAGAGGGGGGAGGCATCTCTTTCCTCTCTCTTCAGAAAGGGCTTTGTTCTTTCTCTCTCCCTTCTTTCTCACTTTTTATCCCCATTTCTCCTTTCTTTCTTTCTTTCTGTCTTTCTTTCTTTTTTTTTCTTTCTTTCTTCCCTTTCCTTCCTTCCACATAGATCGCCTCCATCCATCTTTCCACTTGTTCTTAACATGCCTGTTTTCTCTCCCCTCCCTTTCCCCCTTGGTCATCTTCAGCTTCCTCCCCTTGCTGCCAACTGAGTTCAACCTGCAAAAGGAATTTGTGTGTGTTTGCCTATGCACCTTCAAGTCATTTCTGACTAAGGCAAACCTATCATGAGGTTTACTAGGCAAGGTTTGTTCAAAGGGGGTGTGCCTTTGACTTCCTTTGAGGCTGAGACAGTGTGACTTGCCCAAGGTCAGCCACTCTAGCTCTTTTAACAGAAGAATATAAAGAACATAAATAAAAAATGAAGTAATATTACTGGGAACAATGGTTTTATTGTTGTCACTAAAACACACCAGTATCCCATTAGTGTTATGTGAGAGCCTTTGGGTAGAGCAGTGGTTCTTAACCTTTTCTTTACCAGGAACCCCCTTTAAATATCTTTTGTTGCCCCAAGACCTAACTCAAGATTTAAAACCCTAAACCCTAATAATAATAGCTAATAATAATAGCTAACAACAATACAATTACAACATCCATTAAACTTTCCCTCAGATGCACTCTTGCTTCTTCCTGCAAGTTTGTGGCTGGAGTGGATTGAATGGCAATGTGCAGGCCAAGCCAGCCAGCCAGCCTTTGCTTTGGTTCCTGTCACATGGCTGCTCCACTGCAGGGAGGAGGTGGGCCAAGCAGGCTTCAAGCCTTTCTGGACCCCCTGTGAGGACATTGTGGACCCCAGGTTAAGAACCACTGGGCTAGAGAATGCTGGAAAAGGAACAATGCAACCAGCCCTTGAGAAGGGTGCTGGCAGGGGGATTGTGGAAGGGGTAATCCAAGAGTATCTTTCCCAGGCTCTGAATACAGCCTAGAATCATAGGGCTGGGAAGGACCCCAACAGCCATCCCATCCAATAGGCTTCTGTGCTGCAGGAACACACCACCAAAGCCCTCACAACAGATGGCCATTCAGCCTCTGCTTTAAAACCTCCAAAGAAGGAGACTCCACCACATTCCAAGGCAGTGTATTCCACTTCCAAACAGCTCTGCCTGTCAGGAGGTTCTTCCTAATATTCAGGTGGAATCTTTTTTCCTGTAGTTTGAACTCATTGCTCTGTGTCTTAGTCTCTGGAGCAGCAGAAAACAAGCCTGCTCCATCCTCAGTTTGACATCCCTTCAAATATTTAAACATGGCTATCATGTCACCTCTCAACCTTCTCTTCTCCAGGCTAAGCATACCCAGCTCCCTAAGCCACTCTTCATAGGGCATCATGGCTTCCAGACCTCCCACCATTCTTCTCAGTATCTTTCTTGAATTGTTGTGCCCAGAACTGGAAACAGTATTCCAGGTGAGGTCTGACCAGAGCAGCATACAGTTGCAATATTACTTCCCTTGATCTAGGCACTATACTCCTATTAATGCAGCCTAGAATCGCATTGGCATTTTTTGCTGCTGCATCACACTGCTACCTCATGTTTAGCTTGCAGTCCATGCTTTCTTTCTTTTTCTTTTCTTTTTTGAGGAAATCTACACCATTACATTAATTGCTAATTAACAAAAAATATTATGTTAGTGCCTATAATATAGTTTTTAAACTAAATTATTGGTGGAAAATTATGTAATACACTAGGCCCCCCTTATCCACTGGGGATTGGTTCTGTGTGGGCATGGATTCTGAAAACTGTGGATAATAGTGAACGTCATTGAAAATAATGGGACTTCTGGTTTAAAATACCATAGAGTTGCCTTGAAGGGCCTAGAAAATGCCTAGGGAGGACACATTTTCTAGGAAGACTCTATGGTAGGTGTGCTGTTTTGTGTCCCCTGGATAATGAATCCGTGGATTACGGGGGTCCTACTGTAATCTGAACATCCTGTACTGTGAATAGGTTAGGTTACTTGACCTGAGATAAACATATGGCCCCCCCAAAATAAACAATTGCAGGGAGCCCCAAAATTCCTTAAACCGGCCCTGCCTTCAAGTCATTTCTGATTATGGCAACCCTAAGGTGAACCTATGATGGAATTTTCTTGGCAAGATTTGTTCAGAGGGAGTTTGTGCCTTCCTCTGAGGTTGAGAGAATGTGACTTGCCCAAGCTCACCCAGATTACACAAACCAAATAAATAAATCACACATTCATAATCAAATAGCAAAACAAAGATAATTGTCATAGAATGTAATAGACAAATATAGTGGAGATAAATGTCTACAGCTAGTGCAAAAAACTAATTATAATGAATGCTAAAATATAGATGTAAATGGCACACTACTACTTATGACAAAGGCAGGGGGCTGGGCTAGATGGCCTTTGTGGTCTATTCCAACTTTATGATTCTATGAAGAAGGTGCACATGGAGCACTGCCTGAATAATACCACAAACTATATCAACAACAACAACAAGTCAACATACATGGAACCATACCAAAAGACATAAATGCATCAAAAGAAGTAATCTCAGAACAGATATTACAAAACTCCCCTCAAAATTCTAGCTCTCATCCACCAGATGGATCATACTGCTATTTCTTCCAGTTTCAGATTTTCATCTGGTTGAACTGTATATGAAGTACTCAAATCCATCAACTTCATCATCAGTTTCATCATATTCAAAACCCATATTTCAAATGTGTGGACTCTGAATATTTCCAAGTTTTAGTTTTCTCCCTTGCTTCAGCGTGCACACCATCTGAGAAGTGTGTAATTTATGAAGCATTTCCTTCACCCTTGTGTTCACCTTTGATCAGATTAGTTTCAGCTAAATTAAGAAAATAGAGGGTATATCTAGAGGCCTGGCAAATGACAATACCCAAAGATCTTTGCACAAGAAACATGCTGTTGGTAAGGTGGTTGGGGTCTGAGGAAGACTTGAGGAACACCCCCCCTACTTTTGTTACCATCTCCCCTTGAACATTGCATCTAGATGGCAAATTTGGGGGTAAGGGGAGGCATGTTGTTTGCAAGGAAGATAAGTTGAGGTGAGGGTACACAGTTGCAAAGGAGGCTGATGACAGTGGAGGGCAGGGAAGATACTGGCATTTTCCAGAAACCATTTTGCATTTAGAACTATATTAAAAGGAATTTGTCTCTTCTTAATCATCTACATGCTTTGTGATGTAGAGATTAGAAAAGTTGCATTTTTGCTGGCTGGAGATTCTAGGGGCTCTTTCACACTAGACAATTACAGGTCAACCCCGTATCCACAGTTTCACTTATCTACGTCAGAAAAATATATGTTCTCTCTAGGCATTTCTAGGTCATACAATGTCATTCTGTGATTAGCTTTTGGCATTTGTCTCATTGAAACTAATAGTGCTCCCTATTATCTGTGGTTTCAGGTATCTCTGTGTGTGTGTGTGTGTGTGTGTGTGTGTGTGTTGGAAAGTACCCCCCATGGATACGGGGGTTGACCTTGTGAACCTGTATAGCACTATGAATCTACTTTAGCTGGCAATCCTGGGGACTGTAGTTTGGTGAGGCACTAGAGTTCTCTGGCTAAGGATTCTCCCCCAACCTAAACTGCAAATTCCAGGATTCCGTATCAGAGAGCCCTGGCAATTAAAGTGGTGTGTAGTGTGAAAGAGTCCCAGGCATTGTCATCAGAGAGAGAGAGAGAGAGGACATTTTCCAAGTCTCTGTTCAGATGCATGGAGAGCGCAACCAGAGTTGTGCAAAACACGCAGTTTTCCTTTCTGTTGCTTCCTCCCAACCAGCAATGAATTTTCTTTGCCCACATTAAAATGTGGCTGCTTTCCTCTGAATTCCAGACTACAGTGTGTCACCAATTGTCTGGATGCTTCTCTGCTCTAAGATTTGGTGCTGGCAGGGGTTATGTTTTTTTTAGTTCACCCAAGGATGAGAAGAGATGAAGGCACGCCCTGGGCAGTACAATAAATCAAAGTGCTGAGGCACAGAGAACAGTGCGACAGGTGTAAGCCATTAACTGTGCAGCCTCCCAGCAACCTCATTTTCCATGTGCTTCTGATCCTTCAGCACCTCAATCATCCTAATCCCATTGTTCCTACAGACCAGAAAAAGCATTCCCAGGTTGTCATGGGAACTAAAACCCATTTAAATAATTAACGCATCAATTAGCTGTCTAACTGAACTGTTGTGATTCAGATACAGGACAAACTAAGTGTCATCAGGGTATTGGCTTACTAGAGTATGAATCCCACAGTATATACTGTACCTCCTTCCTGGAGTAATGTCCCATGGCATCTAACATGCTGGTTGGAACTACGGAAAGTTATGACACACTAACAATAGAGAGGGGGGAAAGGGGGAGGTTGCACCCCAGTGGTTACATTCTATATTTGAAACCAACATTTAGAAAAAATGAAAAGGGACATTTGGGAACTTGAAAAGCTGCATTTCACATTTTTTTTCTCTCTCTTTTTTTAAAAGAGGTGATGTTCAGCAGCTATTGTTACTGAGTAGAGTGACTGTAAATGATCTTGATAACACACTATGAAAGGTTGGATAACATAATATTTCATTCACAGCTTTTCCCATTTCACACACTCAGATTGAGAAATATTATCTAATTAATATTGTCACTGTTGGCATCATCATCTAAATAAATAAGATAAAATATTAATGAACAATTCTGAACTATAAAAGCTCAAAGTGGAGGCTTTAAAGCTAAAATGGCATAAAATGATTCTGGACAAGGTTGAAACTGATGCACTTTCCTCTTTCCCTTTTCTCTGGCATGATCCCAAAGAGGAGAGCAGACATTTTCATGTAGTTTTAACTAAATGCAGTTCAACATTAAATGGAACCATGGGCAGTGGGTCAGCAGTGCTTGGAATTGTTACTTTTTGGACTACAGCTCCCAGAATTCCTCAGCCAGCATTTGTTGTTGTTGTTGTTGTTGTTGTTGTTACTTGCCATCAAATTGACTTTGATTTATGGTGACCCTATGAATGAGAGAGCTCTAAGATTTCTCTGGTCATCAACTGCCCTGGTTCAGGTCTTGCAAGCTCAGGGCTGTGGCTTCTATGACTGAATCAAGCCACTTATAGTGTGATCTCCTTCTTTTCCTACTGCCTCCCACTTTTCCCAGCCTTATAATCTTTTCCAGTGAGTCATATTGTCTCATAATATGTCCAAAGCATGACAGCCTCAGTTTAGTCATCTTGGCTTCTAGGGAGAGTTCAGGCCTGATTTGCCCTAGGACGCAATTATTAGCTATCCACAATATCTGTAGAATTCTTCTCCAACACCACATTTCAAATGAGTTGGTTTTCTTCCTATCAGCTTTCTTCACTCTCCAGCTTTCACAACCATACACAGAATTCAGAAATACTATGGCCTGAATGATTCTGACTGTGGTGGTTACCACCAATCATCTGACCATTCATAAACCCACCATCAAAAGGGGTAAAGGAAGCCTATTAAAATAGCAGTTCCCTCTCCCCAAATTTGAACATTACCCAAAACAAAAACAATTCTGCACATGTTTCTGAGATTTTGCAGGTTTCTCATTATCTATTCTGTATCTGTAAAGGTTGCTCTTACACAAAACCCTATTCATCTAGAAACATGAAGACTTGATCACCATGGAAGGGACAACTGTTTCTGGAAAGTTCATGCAATTCATCCAAGAAATAATAAAGATGTGGACAGACCAATTTTTCCACCCCCTCCCCAAATACATATATATATAGAGAGAGGGAGGGGCATGCAGTATAACCGTCCTTGCAGCTATTTGTGTGATATTTGGTAGCCATAGTCTCCCAATAACAGTCCACTTTACCTCTAAACTCAACCCAATTCTGTACGAAAAGTTATAGCTATTTGTTGATTTCTAATACTAGTCAACAGCATGCATTAAAAATTGGTTTGTGAATCAAGAGTCACATTTCAACCTCAGCGAAACTGAATTCTCAATCAGCCCAAAGGGAGTCAGACTGTTTTTCAAAATTATTGAAACACAAAATTGAATCACAAAATGGCAGCACACAAAATGGCAGCACTACTTCAGATTAAGTACAGAAATGTGACTTCTTTATCACTTGCAAAATGACAAGTATTTTTGGGCCAGACACCAATCATGTTTCTCTAGGAGAGGGGGGGAGCTAAAATAAGCAATAAAAATGAGCACTGGCTGCAAAGGAGAAGGAAAAAAGTTGGTTGGCTTTGGAATATGTGGTGTTCATGTTGTACATGGACCTTTTAACAGGATTATATGCAGTGAAATGAGACCTCTGTTCAGGCCTGCCTAATATACATAACCTATTCATAGATTAGCCAAGGAGCCCTGGTGCTGCAGTGGTTAAATGCTAGTACTGCAGTCACAACATTATGAATTTGATCCTACAGGGCACAAGGTTGACTCAGCCTTCCATCCTTCGGAGTTTGGTAAAATGAGTACCTGGCTTGTTGGGGGAATTAGCTAACACATTGTAAACCAGTTAGAGAGTGCTTAGCACTATAAAGCAGTATAGAAATGTAGGTGCTATTGTTATTGCTAGCCAGCTAAGGAGATTTTCAGACTACACTGTTATAGTGTTACTATTCCACTTTAACTGCTCTGGCTTCCTCCTGTGGAATTCTGGGATTTGTAGTTTAGTGAGGCCTAAGATCTCTATGGCTGAGAGTTGTAAATGCCCCTCCCTAAACTGCAAATCCCAGGATTCAAGAGGAGGCAGCCATAGCAAATAAAGTGGAATAGTAACACTATAACAGTGTTGTCTGAAAATCTCCTATGTCAGAAGCATACACTGTTATGACTGGAAGCACACAATTCCTTTAAGCTTTTGCTCCATTAAGTAATTTGAGAGTCTTACATGTCTTCCTTTATTACTGTTTTTGTTTATGTCAAGGCAGTATGGTGTGAGAGCTGGCATGGTGTAATAGAGTGAGTGTTGGACTAGGACGCTGGGAGACTAGGGTTAGAATCCCTGCTCATGTATGGAAACCCAGTGACTGACCTCAGGCAAATCGCAGCCTAAGAAGAAGGTAATGGCAAACCTCCCCTGAATAAATCTTACCTGTGATAGGGTCACCATGAGTCAGAGTCAACTTGAAAGCCCATAACAACTGGAAGAAGCAAAACTTCTAAACAGTAAGGATGGAGTCCTGCTGGGACGTGATGACAGCATACCATGGTTATGCCAGTAATTATACCTTTTACATGCTTCCATAAGTAGATATCCAGTACCTATTACACAAGTGTTTTCCATTCATCCACAGCACAATTGGTTGGCTTTAAGGCTAGCCAGTGCACAGGCACAGCTCCATCTGCGCCTGCCCAGAGCAACCAGTTGAATGTTGTAGCTGCCTCATCCTGCACGTGCATTGAAAAGAACTCAGCCAAAATCTGCCGAGTTGGCTAAAATCTGCTGTGCAAGATCCATGCATTTAATGCAAAATTGCTTTCAAGAAAACCATTGTAGGAGATTGTGGATCCATTTTTGTGAACATTTCAAAGGGAAAAAAAATTGCCCCCTCCTATTTCATTATGAAGAGCTTAATCAGACACTTAAGAAGCCCATTGCATAAAATCAAGAAGGCTGCAAAAATGTCATGTCAGTCCCACTTGGTAACAATCAACATGGAATAGTGCAATAGAAGAAAGGTCAAAATTCTATCTTAGAATATTTAGCAAAGGAACTTTTAAAATATGCTAAACTAAGTTAATTTCAGATGGCCCAGTTTTACCTAGAATGTAAAAACATGGTAGAAACAGTTGCTGAAAAATTGGTTGAGAAAAAAATCTTTGAGGTTCCAACTGTTTATCAGCTTTGGATCCTGTTGTCATTATAACCAAACCTGATGTTGGAATCAAACAAATAGGAACTGTATTTGAACTTATATATGCAGGGAATCAAAATGATGATACAACTGAAAAGGGAAGAAGTCATGTGATACCTTTGGACTAACCAGTTTATTTCAGCATAAGCTTTATATGAAAGAGACTAACACATCTATCTCTGAAAATCACTACAGCTGAAAAACTAAAGCAATTGTACAATGCTTTAACTGCAGGTAGCCAAAATGAATTCCAGGCTGAATTTCAAGCATACATGGCCAAGCTAAATGATGAAATTGGATTGGACACATTCTACAGTGGTATTTTCTTGGCCAATAAAAACTCATACCTATGGAATGTTGTCAGAATGTGCCTTATCTTGTCTCACAGGAAAATCTTTCTGCTGAAAATGGATTTCCAGTTAATAAACTGATGTTGATACAGAGTTTACACAGAGGAACTGTTCTCTGTCAAAATCAGGTTTCTATCCTGAGTTCTGGAAGTCCCAAATATGTTGTAATTGACAGAAGTATGCTGCAATTGATAAAGTGTGCTCATCCACAGTACATGGAAGTTAAATACAAAAAGGAAGTAAGATGGAAGAAGAAAACAAGAGGGCAAACTTCAATGCCTTGAAAATGTTTATTTTTTTTTAAGTGAGAAAGCAGATCAACATGGAAGAAGAAACAATTCATCAGAAATTAAGGGAGTTACAAACAAAAGAGACAACTTTTGAAATGATAATTGTTTATATTTATTTAATCATTTTTTAGTGATTTCCTCTAGTTTTTAAAGGAAGCAGTTTCAAAACTGTGTGTTTCGGAATGTGGCTTCAGATCAGTCAATTTAAAATGAATATACTAAAAAGAATTAAAAGGAATATTGTAATTCTTTTAATATTCTCCATCTAATTATAAGTGCAGTTTTAAAACAAAACCAAAAATATTTTGCCATTTGTCATTGTTTAGAGATTCCTTACACAGAAGTTTCCATGTTGGTGTATTTTTGTGTAATTTTTAGTGTAATTTTATAGTGTCATTTCACAACAGATATGTTTCTTTAATGATCAGCTAGTGCAGTGCTTCCCAAACTTTGGTCTTCCAGATGTTTTGGACTTCAACTCCCAGAATCCCTTACTGAATGGGTCAAGAGTTAGGAATTCTGGGAGCTGATGTCTAAAACATGTGGAAACCTAAGTTTGGGAACCACTGAGTTAGTGTTTAAAGAACCTTGACAATAACTTCTTGAGTAAAAGGTCTTTACTTGAGTAAAACTTGTATAGTTTTAATAAAAACTTTAATGTCATGTAAGCTTTATTTTAAAAAGTTTGGCTTATTTTTGACTGGTGGCCAGTGAAAATGATAAAAGTTGGATAGGGAAAGTCAAGGGAATGGAAAATAAAATTTTAGTGGCAATTCTTTAGTTCAGTTGACATTCATCTCCCATGAAAAGATGGCTACTGGAGGGGGGGGGTTCCATTTAGCAAACATGCCAGGTGTAAATAGAACTACAGTTGTCCCTCCATATTCACAGATTTGGCATTCACAGATTTAAGTATTCACAGCTTGAAAATATTCTTTAAAAAATAGTAATCCAAAAAGCAAACCTTGATTTTGCCATCTTATGTAAGGGACACCATTTTGCTATGCCATTGCATATAATGGGACTTGAGTATTCATGGATTTGGGTATTCACGGGGGTCCTGGAACCAAACCCCAGTGAATGTGAAGGGACAACTGTAGGGATTTTCTTGAAGTAAAGCACAATAGTTTCCAAAAGGACAATTTCTATTCCTGATATGAAAGAACTAGTGCCACAGCTGGACCCCATCTTTATTTTTAATGGTGATGTGGTGGAGCTGCACTTATGTACACCTGCCTTTCCTAAGCAAGAAAAACACAGGATATGCAGAGAAACACCCAGCCTTCTAATGGCACCATATTATATGTACCCAATTCATTTACAAACTGATGAAAGTACCTTTTGTAAAGGTGAGAAAGCCATGAATAATTTTCATCATGTGGCCAAAGAGAGAGAGACACACATACAATAGCAATAGCAATATAGCATTTATAATTCTATACTGCTTATCAGTGCAAAGCACTCCCTAAGCAGCTAATTGTGTGTGTCAGCTAATTGCCCCCAACAAGCTTGGTACCCATTTTACTGAGCTGTGGAAGGATGGAAGGCTGAGTCAACCTGGAAGCCCTGTAGGATCAAACTCACAATGTTGTGGCTGCAGTACTGGCATTTAACCACTGCACCACCAGGGCTCCACACAAAGTATGAAGATCATATGGAAAAATTCTGTATGTCAATTTGTACTTCATACAAAAAAATCTGTATGTTATTACTGAGACAGAGAAAGAAAGAAAGAGAAAGAAAGAAAGAAAGAAAGAAAGAGGAAAGGAAATAGAGGGCTTTAAGATTTTTTTCCTTTAAAAATGAAATTGCAAAGATTAGATACCAGTCATACACTCGAATATCCTTCGCTGGACTTGTCTACACATGCAAAAAAAAAAAAATCCTCACCCTGTATTCGCAGCACAGTTGCCACACAATGTTTTGGATGAATCGCATCTTCACCAGGGAAACTGCAAGAAACTCCAGATCTGAAAGAATCACAGTTTGCTCTGTATCTGAGGGGGAAACCCATTGTGGCCACAGATTGGCTTCAGTGCAAAGCTGGGGGTGGGAGTTCTGGTGCAGGGGATTTCATTCTGGTGCTCTAAAAAAAATTCCGATTATGCACATATCTGGGTAAATGTATCTCTGCTTATCCAGTAATATAGTACTCTGGGGAAACATATATCCACATATTTACATGCAAATTAGCTAACACACATTAGAAACTGCTTAATGCAGTATAGATGTGTAAATTGTTATTGCTTTAAAACAGTTTGTAAGCCACTCTGATAGCCTTGTGGCTGAAGAGCAGGGTATAAATAAATAAATAAATACCCCGGCCGTGTGGCCGGAAATAGTACGAGATATAGGACACGTGATCAGTGTAGGACCACCATTTTACTCTGATGCAGATTACAGTGTGGTGGGATACTCTGATCTACAATTGGAGAAGCCCAGTGTGTGTGACATTTACGGGGCCACTGTGGATCAAAAACATCCGCTGCAAGGAAGGTGTGGGGTTTCCCACCAGTACAGACAAGCCCTCTGTTGTTATTTTAATCCCATACACAGAACTTGCAGTCCAACACAATGTGTAGTGTGGATATAGGTGTGCAATAAGATATAAAATTTCATGGGCAGAACTGAACTCAGATATCAGCTCCCTTGTCCCAAACATGCTGTGAGATATCCTTAGGAACAGAATGGGATATTGTACAGAGGGATGAGGAAGCTGGCCAAAAAGAAAACTCTATGCTGGATTGAAATCTTTTCTGCAAATGGAAGGAATCTTTGTATTCATGAAAGGGCACATTTGAATCCAACCCATTAGACTTAACACTGCTTAATTCTGTGACAGACTATGTTGTAGTTACCTTTATGGTAGATCTGTACAGTCATCACCAACAGTGGAAAAGACAGAATAAAACTTAAAAATAGTTCTTCATACTGTAAATTCAAAAACTATAGATTTTTTCTGTAATTTACAATGCCTATTACTGGTATTACTATTAGTACTATATTAATATTGATCTGGATTAGCAAACAGTAATTATTTTTTTAGCTCCCAACAATTGCTTCTGAATCAAACTTTGGCTAATGCATTTCACCATCCATTGGAATGCAGTTGGGAGATTAGCAGCAATTAATGGTTGTTGTTATTTGCTGTAAAATCAGCTTCAACTTATGGTGACTCTATATATGAGAGACCTCCATGTGCCTGGGTCATCAGCAGCCCTACTCAGGTCCTGTATGCTCAGGGCTGTGGCTTTCCTTATTGAAACAGAGACTGGATGGTCATCTGTTGGGAGTACTGTGATTGGATATTCCTGCATGGCAGGGGGTTGGACTAGATGGCCCTTGTGGTCTCTTCCAATTCTATGATTCTATGAATTAATCCACATATAATGTGGTTTTCCTTTTTTTCCTACTGCCTTCAGCTTTACCATGCATTATCCATCTTCTTCGGCGAGTCTTGTCTTATTATGAAACCAAAGTATGATAGCCTTTGGTCCAGCAGTGGTACTGTTACATTATTTTTAACTCTGAACTCAATGATCTTAGTGGGCCCACCATCTTTAGATAGCAATATGTATTACTTAACGTATTCCACAATGTGGGTAAAACCATCCTAGCTATGTTTGATGCCCTCCTGTTCATGCTGCTCAGTGAGGCCTTGGACCTCTGTCACAAGGTCTATCCCTAAAGGCATCACAGTATAGGGCTGGGGGGGTAGGGATTATCTACCATGGTTTCCTACCTCACCTCATCACACTTACTTGACTCTCCAGGTTCTGTCTTCCACTTCCCAGCTGCAGACTGGCCAAAAAATAGGATGTAGAATTCTTATTGGCCATCTTTTCTCTGCATTAAGCATGGCAATTATATTCAGCCTATCCTCCAGGGGCCTTCCCTTCTAAATCTGTTCTAATTTTTGTTATTATGTAATAACTGAGCTTTTCCCTGTCCTCCACCCCAAAATTGTTAACATTCTTCCCTAACTGAATTATAGAGTTATCTTCTAGTGTTGTTGGTAATGGCTCTCTCCAGGGAGTTATAACAATAGTGGAAACTTGTTAAATGTGAGCTCTTGATATACTTCTTTCATTTTTAGCAAGATGAAAGTTATTTTCTTTCCCTTTGAGATAATCAAAGTTAATTTCTTTGTCTTTGTGTATGCAGGCACAATTCTTTCAGGAGACATTTGCCAAGGCAAATGCAGGTGTCCAGCATTGATTTTAACATGGGGACAGATCCAGTTTTACAAAGAGGGGAGACAACGACCAGCATTGGAAGAATAAAACCTGAGCTTTACAAACAAAAGTCTGTGGATTCAGAAGGAAAGAAAGAGGATGTGAAAACCTGTGGGAAGCTTAACTTTACCCTCAAGTATGATTATGAAAATGAATTGCTATTGGTGACCATTGTCAAAGCTTTGGATTTACCAGCAAAAGACTTCACTGGTACATCAGATCCCTATGTGAAAATTTACCTTCTTCCAGACAGAAAAAAGAAGTTTCAGACACGGGTTCATAGAAAGACTTTAAACCCTGTCTTTGATGAAACTTTTCAGTTTCCTGTAGCCTACGATCAACTTTGCAACAGGAAATTACATTTCAGTGTCTATGATTTTGACAGGTTTTCAAGACATGATATGATTGGGGAAGTTATTCTTGACAACTTTTTTGAAGTGTCTGATCTCTCTAGAGAGGCCACAGTATGGAAAGATATCCATTGTGCCACTACAGTAAGTACCACACCACAACATGTTACACTAAATAACAATGTGGGATACTTTTATGATGGCGTTGTCCCATGTGGGAAATGTATAAGTCTGTCAGTGTACCTGTAGGACCACTTGAGATGCTGCTTGCTACCTTCAAGAACCGCCACGTAGAAGTTTAGTATATATACTGCACTTTGTGATGGGCATGGGATTCTCAGCATGATCCTGCCTCAGATTTTTAATGTTTTGTTTATTTATTTATTTATTTATTTAGTAGTTACACATTTATCCCACCTTTGCTCCAATGAGGTTAAGACAGCATACATAGCTCTCCTCTTCTTTACCCTAAGCACAGCCCTGTAAGGGAAGTCAGCCACCACCACCCCAAAAAAAAAAAAAAAGAAAGAGAAAGAGAATGACTGGCCAAGGTTGTCCAGAGAATTTCATGGTTTATTGGGGATTAGAACCTGGATCTTTCAAGCCCTAATATAATAGCCTAATCCCAGTAGCACACTGTACCTTTCTCAATATATATCCTTATTGGATCTACTATTTACCTTGTCCCAAAAGTGTCTGTCCATCCCTAATCTTATTTGCTGCCTGTGAAACAATTATCATCTTAAAAGGTTGCTTGGTGTCCCTTGGTTTCTCAGCATCATCCAATGTCACTGGGCTATTATAAAAGAAATCAATCTTATGGCTGTTGAAAAGCATAACACTCTTCTTATTTCAGAGCTGGAAAGAGTGGAGTGTGTAGATAATATCTTTAGAAGAGCTAATACCTGAAATAGCAATGATTTTTAATAAATCATTTTCTCTTTGGAAAACAGCCAATGTTACACCTTCCTTCAAGAAGGAAATAAGAGTGACAGAAGTAAAAACACAATAGCACTAAATTCCATAAACAAATATTCAAAGAAAGAATAATTAAAGATTGAAAGAAGAAAAAGAACAGCAATTTTTATTTTATTTAATTTATTATTTTATTTTATTTATTTAAAGTATTTTAAAGCTGCTTTTTGTGACCATGCCTTCCTAAAGCAATGCATAGAGGAAGTAAGAAATAAAGTAGAAGTTACAAGTGACCATAGAGATGTCCATAGATGACTTATAAAGCTGTTCTGTTGATACGTGGAATCAATCAAAAGCAGAAGTGGACACTTTTCAAGATCTGCCTCTATGCTAGAACTGAAGAGGCAAAATGCAGGTTGACTAAAGGGAGTTCTGTTACCTGAATTGCATGGGGTCTCTGAGGACCCTCTAATGTCTGAATATCAAAATGGGGAATATTAATTAACTCAATTATGGCAGTGAGAGGATGGGCAACAGTGGGACCTTTTAACCTATGTATAAGGTTAAGGAGGAGAATATAAGCCGAAAGAAACAATTAAATTATCTTTATTGGAAACTAATATCACAACACTCACGTACACACTCAGGTATCAAGCACACACAAGGCTAATGAAAATAATAGGAAGTATTTGGAGAGGGGAATGGAGTGAGTGGAAGGCAGGTGATAGGACACCTGTCCTGTAGAGCAGCAGAGGCTCAGAGATGCATTCTGAGGGTCTAGCAGCAAACTGGCAGCATGGGTGTAGGAGGAGACACTGTAGACCTGGCTACATAGTCTGACATGGAGTTAAGAGGAAGAGGAACTGTGTGCAATTTGGTGGTGTTTTGAGTTGATATTCGTGTGAAATAATTCCCCTACAGGAATAGTAGTTGGAGTGAAAAAAATAATAGTTCTTGGGGGTTCCCAGGCAAAATCAAAGGGTACTCCAGAAGAGTTAACAATTAATACTTTGGAATTTAACAGGAAACAGACAAGGTCTTTTGTTGGAAGGGAGCAGGAGAGGAAAATCCCATTTCACAAGCAATAAGGTCTCTTGCTATCATGAGTGAATTAGTGATGACTCACCTCCAGGTGTTGAGTCTTACTTGAGAGTATTTGTTTTTGGGAATTCCACAGGCCCTTCCCTTGGTCTTGCATGAATCTCACCTTAGTGCTAAGGAGTCTCTGGTTTACCTGTAACCACGTGGATGGCCACCTTAGCCAAATTATTAAATATAGCTAATTATTTGATATTCCAAGATGGGGAGCTATCAGGATAGGTAACACTTCCAAAGATTTGGGGCCATTGCCAAAGGTCTAGACTTTAATAGTGTGTGCTAACCATTCTTACCTTAATGGCAGGTGACTGCGAAGGTCTGCTCTTAATGGTGAACAGGATTATATGGATAAAGGTGAAACTTCAGATAACATGGTTGTAAACCATTTAGAGATTTCAAGGTTCAGGGACCATTGTTACAAGCAATGGCAGTAAACCATATACTGCAATGGATTTGCTACCATATGCCTATAATATGGAGTGGGTCAATTTCAAGCATGGAAAAAGTGGACTGGGGTACAGGTTCAAGCTGCTCAGGGCTATCAAGGACCCATACAGCTTGGTCCAAGCATAATCCCACTCCTCGCAGTTCTAATTAGTCTCTAGTTCCTTATAAATGCTTGCAAGTTAATTGGATGCATTTTGTCTGAGCAAAAGAGGACATTAGAAAATACTCACTAAACTTGTGAGTGCTCTTGCAGGCTTTTGCTTTTGTTTTCTTTGAAGAACTTCAATCTTCTCTAAACAGCCAGGAGCTGGGGGACACCCCCCCCCTGCACGCTCCAGATGTAGCATCCTTCTAAGAAAAATGGCAGCCTCTACAGGTAGCCATCTTTTTGTGATGGCTGGCATTTTTTCCCTAGAAAGCCCTGTAGCAATACTGTATTCTGCTGGTAGAATATGGGGGAGGGGAGTGGCAGCTGCCAGCCATCAGCCACCTAAAATCAAGATATTTACTGACATTTGTTAAAGGGAAGCAAAAGAAAATGAAAGGATGCCAGAGCCATTGCCATGGGGGCAGTGATACCCTGTCCCCGACAATCTTTAAGAAATTTCCACAGGTTCCCTTCATTTAACCACCACCACCCGCAAAAAAATGTGCCACCAATGGAATGGTGAATTGGGTGTGGGTGATATTTCCTTCTTGGAATGATATGCAACATCTTGTTGTATTAGAAAAGTTGACAAAAATGTTCCCTTTCCTATCCCATGTGCTTTTCTGTTGTAGAAATGAAATTGGTAAAGGGCAGGAGGCTTAAAACTCACTATTAGCTTTATTGGAAGGGGCTTCTGAACTGGCTGGAGGCATGTGAGATGTGTCTGTTTCATTGATATGCTTTGTAGTCTCTGACTGCATATGGACAATGTTCAATAACTGAATACTGAACTTCCAGGACCAGCAACTGGATATGCATACTGTTGAACAAAGAAGAACAAAAGGGCACAAAGCAATATTGGGATGAAGGAAATACATACATGCTCAACAATGGGCATTAGTTGTTGTTATGTGCCTTCAAGTTGACTCAGACATATGGCACCCCTAACATAAGATAATCTTGGCAAGATTTATTCAGAGTTCACCATTGCCTTCATCTTTGGCTGAGAGAGTGTGACTTGCCCAAAGTCACCCGGTAGGTTTGCATGAATGAGCGGATCAGTGCTAACACAGAGTGGGGCAACTGAAAAATTCCACTAACTGCTTCAGGTTGGGGGAGCAGAGCTGTGCTTGTAGACTGACTGGCCTTTAAGCAAGTGCATTGTGCTGTGGACAAATGGAAAAGCACTGCATAATAGGGTACTGGATATCTCCTTATGGAAGCATGTAAAAAATATAATTCCTAGCATAACCATAGTACACTGCCATCATGTCCCAACAGGACTCCAGCCTTACTGTTTGGGAGTTTGCTTCTTCCATATGTAGTTGTTATTTGCCTTCAAGTTGACTCAAACTTATGGCAACCTTATTACGGGGTTTTCTTGGTACAATTTCTTTAAAGGAAATACACCATTGCCTTTCTCTTCAGTTGAAAGAGTGTGACTTGCCCAAGGTCACCCAGTGGGTTTCCATGGCTGAGTGGGGATTTGAACCCTTGTCCCCTGGAGTTCTAGCCTAACAGTCAAACCCCCCACACCATGCTGATTCTTGACAATGGTATGGATATCTTTAAGGATAGCTAAGAGAATAAACTGAATTTCTGTAGATATCCATTATTGTGAATAAAACTCCAAAGAAAGAAAGAATATAACTTCAATCATGAATAGCAGTCCTAAAATATTCAGGAAGTATCTTGTCCCTGTGGACTGCAGATGTTAAGTGTAATTAGAAGTGGAGCTGTCCATGTTGCCAGTTCTAATCCAGGAAAGATCAGCCAATGGCATGCCAGCCAAATCAATTTTCAAGGTAACTTTTTTGGGGGGGGGGGGGGCTGGTCCCTGGTGGTCCTTACAAATGTTAATCAAGGTTTGGCAACATATTTACTTACAACTTTAGCCTAAAGGAGAAAGTAAAGTATTTTCAAGTTATAATAAAAATCATTTCAAGCTGTAATTGTATAGCTCTCCTTTAGACTGTGTAGCTAAACAATATTAAAACAGTCTATTAACTTCGTTATGGAGCTTTGAGGGTGTTAACTTCCTATGGCTGAATATGGTTTCACTGGCTGGAGTTCACTTAACTAGAGATGTGCTCCAGTGGACTTTTTATGCAGACTTCTCCCAATCCACACTGCCTGGACTGGAAATACTTTTCATTCTGGAATCTGCACATTAAAGTGCAGCTGTGTATGCATCAATTAAAATAACTGTATTTGAAAAAAAGCACATGTAACAATTTACACATCCCAAAGAGTGTGCAAAGAGACAGCACAAGCCCATCATGGTTAGTTTGGAGATGTCTGCAAGAAATGAATACAACCTGGGAGGAAAGAGCTCCCAAATGTGCATTTTGGGAAAAAAACTTGAGGAAAGGGATACATTTCAATCCATTAAAATGCAAAAAAAGAATGTCTTTTAATGCAGGTGTAGACCAGACATGAAGGTGGGAAAAGAAGGAAATCTGCAGATCTGGACTTGATAGGTGGTCACATCTGGAGTCTAGAATCTCCCCAACCTCACCCTGGCCCCTAAAAGATGACAAATCTATTTCTGTTCTAGGTGGTACAAATGGATGGATCTTTTAACTAAGCCGGGCTAAGATATTATATACAAATGGGGCAGCCAACTTCAGGGGTTCACTACACTAGCAGGATTCTTGTAAGATGGATCCATGGCAGCTAAGCTGGTATCAAACTATTCCAGTTTTTTCAATATCATTTTGAGTCTCATGTGACTTAAGGTTAAACACAGCCCCTTAATATTACAGAAAAAGCTTGTAAATTGCATTATTTTGGACTAAATCTCTCAGAATCTGCCAGCAAGCATGGGAGCCATGATCCCCAAAAAGTAAGCTTTCCAAGCTCTGATTGCACTTGCTGATTCTTGAAATACTGATTATGAAATAAGATGTTCTTGATTATAACTGCCTACTGATGTGCAAAATGGGGACAAGTCATAGAGTCTTATTGTTCAGAACAGCCACAGTCCTAAAAATGCAGGGGTTGGACAGTACTGTCCACTAAGCAAGACTAGAGTCCTCAAATGTACAACACCATAGACAGAGCCCTGCTAATATGCATGCAACTGAACATTAATGCTATTCTTGGCTTCTGACATTAGTACAAGTCCCTTCAGCTTTCAGAGACACATAGAGCCAATTAAAGCATGTGGCTTACTGGGGCTATGTCCTGATTTGCAGTTAATGAAATGGAGGGGTTGTTTTTTGTTTATTAAATTTTAAATCATTGCCTAGTCAATTCACAATAAGAAAGAGAAAGAAAGAAAAAGAGAGGTGGGGGAGGGAGAGAGAAGATTCTGTTGATGATCTCAACCACTCAGCTGGAAGCTTACAGGAAGCAAGCTTCTAACTACAGCTTTAGGAAGAGAGTTTGGAAAAATTTACTTCTTAGGACTGCTACTCCCAAAATCCTCCAGTCAACATGCCCACCATGCTGGCTGGAGGATTCTGGGAATGACAGGCCAAATACAGTCTCTCCCCCACTCCCCAGGTTCTGTTTAGGCATATAGTGAAATTGCTTTATTTCAGGTCAAACAGCCATGTAGAATATCCAGAAACTTCCGTTGATCCAAAGAGCTGCAGCCAAATTGTTAAGTGGGGCTTGCTACAACTTGCTTGTTGCAATAGCTCCACTGGCTGCCACTCTGTTTCTGGGCACAATTCATAGGGCTGATTATGACCTACAAAACCCAATACAGCTCAGGTCCAGCCTATTTGTAGGACCATATTCTCCCATTTGACCCTGCCTGTGTTTTAAAATCTTCTGGGAAGACCCTTCTCTCTGCCCCATTGCCTTCACAGGTACATTTGGTAGGACAACAGGAGAAGGCCTTCTCAGTGGCTGTTCCCAGGCTCTGGATCTCCCTTCCTAGAGAGGTTAGACTGGCAACCTCTTTACTCTTTTTCCAGAGGCAGGTAAAGATCTTAATGTTTTGGCAGGCCTTTGAGGGTAGATTGCTTATAGAGAACAGGCTTTTGTATCATGTGCTGGGTTTTCTCCTATTGTTTTTTCTTCTTAGTAGTTTGTGTTTTTAACGGCTTTTAATTTTTGGATAGTTTAATTACTTTTTAACTTCTGTATGCTGTGAATTTTTAACTATGGACATTTTCAGATGGGGCCAAAACCCCATTCCTGTCCCGCCACCTCCATTCCCATTCCTGCCGTGTGATAGAAGAAAAATGTTCACACACTTACCTTCATTCTGCAGCAGGAACATCCTCCCCCTCCCCTCACTGGCCGGTTGTAAATACAGCCATCGTAAGGCTGCATTTACGAATGGCAAATGAAATCCCAGCCGTACTCATGAGAGAACAGGCGCGTGGCATATTTAAAAATTAAAAAAACACCCAAACATCAAAACAGTATACCAAGCACAAAAACACACACAAAACAATACAAGTAACCAGGGAAGGAGGAGGAAGGATTCCACTTACCTGGATGTCCCAATCGTGCCCAGAAGTGCTGAGAACGGACCTCCCCCCCACCCGCAACTGTCGTCTTGCAACAGGAACAGGGCTCCTTTTCCCACACCCCTGATACCATGACAGACACAGAACGGGTGGTCTGTTCACAATGTTTTATCGTGAATAGAATACTCCGGGAGCTGCATGGGGGCAGGACGGGAGCAGGACGGAACGGGTCGATGTCGTCCGAAAGGGAGACCCTTTCTCAACCCTGTTCTGTGTCTGCCACGGAATATTGAGCCCGTCTGAAAATCTCCTATGTTTGTTTTTAATGTTATAAGCCACTTTCAGTCCCTAACCAAGAAAAAAGGGGGATCATCGTCATCATCATCCAGTGTTCTTTACTCAAAGTGACAGTGACCATCCAAGGGCTCAGGTGAAGTCTCTCCCATTATGTGCTATCTGCTCCTATTTGTTTCATTTGTATTTCACCTTTCCTCCAAGGAACTGGAGGTGATAGACATAGTTCTGCTCCTCATTTGTATCCTCACAACAATCCAGGGAGGTAGGTGAGGCTGAGAGATAGCGATTGGATCAAGGATACTCATGGCTTCTGTATGCTGTGTCATGGTTCTGCTGGTGAGGTGCTTGACTGGGAAGGCAGCGGCAGTGTTCCCAGGGAGAAAGAAACTTTATTTTTATTTTTCAACATGGCTGGGCTCAGCTGGGGAGTGGGTGGCAACCCCGGTGCTCAGCAAGTAGCACTGAACATTTTTTTTTTAATGGCCATGCTTGCCACACACCAATCTATCCTGCCACCACTCCGATGCAGATGGACACATATGGATTTCTCTGGAAACTGCAGAGCAAAAAGTGAGTTTTTAAAATTGCATTAAAGCCTAAAAGAAGTGTTTTCACTACTGAAACAGTTCTACATCGTGTGTTCCTACAGAACCAGAATTGAGGTGGATGTAGTGTATCTTGATTACTGTAAGGCTTTTGACAAGGCCCCCCATGATATTCTTGCAAAAATGTTAGTAACCTGTGGGCTAGACAATGCAACTGTTAGGTGGATTTGTAATTGGTTGACTGACCGAACCCAAAGTGTAGTCACAAATGGCTCCTCTTCATTCTGGAGAGAAGTGACTAGTGGGGTGCCACAGGGGTCTGTCCTGGTCCCAGTGCTATTCAACATCTTTATCAATGACTTGGATGAGGGAATAGAGGGTATGCTTATAAAGTTTGCAGATGACACCAAATTGGGAGGGGTAGCTAATACCCCAGAGGACAGGATCAGAATCCAGAATGACCTGAACAGATTAGAAAGCTGGGCCAAAACTAACAAAATGAATTTCAACAGGGAGAAATGTAGGATACTACACTTGGGCAGTAAAAATTAAATGCACAGATATAGGATGGATGACACCTGGCTTGATGACAGTACATGCAAAAAGGATCTAGGAGTCTTAGTGGACGACAAGCTGAACATGAGTCAGCAGTGTGATGCAGCAGCTAAAAAAGCCAATGTGATTCTAGGCTACATCAATAGGAGTATAGTGTCTAGATCAAGGGGAGTAATAGTGCCACTCTATTCTGCTTTAGTTAGACCTCACCTGGAATACTGTGTCTAGTTCTGGGCACCGCAATTCAGGAAGGATATTGACAAGCTGGAACGTGTCCAGAGGAGGGCAACCAAAATGGTGGGAAGTCTGGAAGCCATGCCCTATGAGGAGCGGCTTAATGAGCAGGGCATGTTTAGTCTGAAGAAGAGAAGGTTGTGAGGTGACTTGTTGTCCATGTTTAAATATTTGAAGGGATGCCATACTGAGGATGGAGCAAGCCGCAGACTAGGACATGAAGCAATGGGTTCAAACTATAGGAAAAGAGATTCCACCTAAACATTAGGAAGAACTTCCTCACAGTAAGAACTGTTCAGAAATGGAATACACTGCCTCATAGTGTGGTGGAGTCTCCTTCTTTGGAGTTTTTTAAACAGAGGCTGGATGGACATCTGTCAGGAATGGTTTGATTGTGTATTCCTGCATGGGAGGGGTAGGACTGGATGGCCCTTGTGGTCTCTTCCAACTCTATGATTCTATGAGGTGGGTATGGATTTTTTTCCTGGTGTAGACGAGGCCTTAGTGAGCTTCATGGCCATGGGGAGGGGGATGGCTTCATGGTGTTGGCCAAACCCAGAGTGTTTTTTTGTGTTCACCAGGAACAGATGATTTCCATCAGAAGTCACTCCAAGATTTGAGGGGCCTTTCAGCAGCTGAAGCTCAACAGTCCTTCTTCTCATGGATAGCCTGAGTATGCATGTGTGAACAGTATGTGCCTCCAAGTCACCTGTCAACTAATGGCGATCCCATGGATTTCATAGGGTTTTCTTAGGCATGAAATCCTCAGAGGTGGCTCTGCCAGCTCCTTCCTCTGAAATATAGCCTACAGCACCTGGTATTTGTTGGCAGACTCCCATCTAAGTACTAACCAAGGCTGATCCTGCTTAGCTTCCAAGATCAGATAGGATCGGCTGCCTTTAGGGAATTTAGGCCCAGCATGATTATACAATCTGAGAATTCTCTTTGTGCCCCTTACATCAGATGCTCAATCCTAGGCGCAGAAGTACCACTGCCTGTCTCAAGGGCCTGCTTGATTCTGTCATTCTTTAGTTGTCTCTGCATCCCTGAATGCAGGGATCCCTGAATGGGAAACATTTTAGGCCAAAGGTTAACAACATGGTCTTTGTGGGCCACATGCAACACCCATCTATTTTTCTGGCTCCATGCCACAACCACCACTATAAAAAATAGTATTTGTGTGTTCAAAACAAGGAGTATCATGCTCCTGGAAGCCTCTACGGAAGTTAATGCATAGGATATGATTATATGACCACAGATTTAGGATTTGGAAAGCAGGATTTAAAGGTCAAAGGCTTGATCCTAATACCTCTCCTTTGAGAGCAGGAAGACCAAAGCATGTCACACTGAAGATCTGTTATTGGATCTCCAGATGAATCTGTGGTCAGATCTACAAATAGATGCACCCATCCAAAGTCCTGGCCAAGGTGGAAGGTGTAACTCTTTCTGTGTAGTTTCCTCCTTTGGGCTGAATTTTTTTGCTATTAATTGCCTGAGGCTTCTATTATTGTTTTCTCAAAGAAGCATACAGGCAGCTATATCTTGGAAAGGCTAATAGACATTTTATGAGTACAGAGATCTCAACTGGTAAAAAAGTGTAAATGGAAGGAACTAAAAATCTGTTCTTATTAAATCACACCCCACCCACAAACATGGAGCAGATGTTTTAAAAGAAAGAAACTTGTCAAGAGATCTGATCACATATTTCACAAATTCCATCTGTAATGGTCCTAAGACTGAGAGCTATTTGCACAGATATAGCAGCCCTATTCAGGCATATGATAGGTAGCTTCAAGTTAATATGCAATGGGAGGAAACAAGCTAGCTCTGTTCCAAATCACTTCTTTCACCATTCACACATGGAAGAGGGGAGCCCTGGGAAGGAAGGCCTGAAGTGGGCTCTGTATCTTTGTACAACTGAAGATGGCTACAAAGGTCTTGTGATGGCACTCCAACCTTATAAAAGCTCATGGGAGTGTTCTATACACTTTCAGCCAAAGATAGTTACAGAACCCTAGTTCCCACTTAACTTGCTCATTTAGGGTGCATCCACACTACACAAATAATCCAGTTTGCAACTGGATTATTTGCCATCACTTCTAACTATGGAATCCTGGGATTTGTAGTTTGGTGAGCCACCAGGACTCTTTGGCAAAGAAGGCTAAAGACCATATAAAACTACAAATCCTAGGATTCAGGGGGAAGGAGCAATGGCAAATAATCCAGTTTCAAACTGGATTACTTGTGTAGTGTGGATTAGGCCCCAATTTATGTCTTTGTGCGTGTGTGTGTGTGTGTGTTCTGTGCCTTCAAGTCATTTCTGATTTATGGCAACTCTAAGGCAAATCTATTGCAGGCTTTTCTTTCTTCAGAGGAGGTTTGCTATTGCCTTCCTCTGAGGCTGAGAGAGTGTGACTTACCCAAGGTCACTCTGTTTCCACGCACAGGCTTTCAAGTCCTGGTCTCCCAGAGTTCTAGTTCAACACTCCAGCCATTACGCCACACTGGTTCTCTTACTTCTTGATGTTTCAGGATATTGGGAGCAGGACTCATATGTACTGTACACTAATATCCTCATTCCCAGTTTTAGTCCTACACTTGTTCAGGCAAACACCCAAAGAGGGCTTCTGAGTGCTTCCTATCCAGTATGTGAGCACTGACTGCTCACTGCAGCCAAGTGCTAAGCAGCTATGTAGCTGAACCCCTTAAAGAAGGAGATACTCTTACCAGCTCACAACTTCATTTGTTGTTTTGTATTCTTTTGCGTTTTGTTTGAATCATGAGATATTCTCAATGCTTACCATAGCGAAAATGCCATTGTTGCTTCCATTTCTTTGGCACATATTTGAAGTGGTTTTATCCCATTCTCAGCAGTCTCCCAGCTGGCAAGTTGTTTCACAGCAATTTCAGGCTAAAATCTTTCTTTTCTCTTTCCTTTAGCAGCTTCTGTTTGCATTTCATGCAATTCTGATACAACACAAACAAAGCTGTTCTGAAAGGCTCCCAATAAAATGGAGACAGATTAATGATGACTTAACATCATGTGCAAAAATTATAAACATTAAACCACAGGTTGAGTATCCCTTATCCAAAATGCTTGGGACCAGAAGCATTCCATATTTCAGATTTTTTTCCAGATTTTGGAAAAGGTTTATTTGCATATATGTACATAATGAGATATCTTGGAGCTGGGACCCAAGTCTAAATATGAAATTCATTTATGTTTCATATACACCTTATACAAATAGCCTGAAGGTAATTTTATACAATATTTTTTAATAATTTTGTGCATGAAACAAAGTTTGTGTACATTGAACAACCAGGAAGCAAAGGTGTCACTATCTCAGACACCCATGAAAAAAGTTTTGGGTTCTGGAGTATTTTGGATTTTGGAATTCTGGATAAAGGAGGCTCAGCCTTAACCACAACAAGCTGTGGTTAAAAGGACAATAGGTTTACAAAATGTCAGTAATATTTTTCCACTAAGACCATTAAATACATTCTCCAGTTTTCAAACAACGAATTTTCAAACCAAAATCCTTTCTTACAAAAAGGATTTTCTTATTAATAACAACAAAAAAACTATTGTAAAGAGAAGTTTGGTTTTAAAGCTGATTGTTGGAAAAGTGGTGAATGTATTTAAAGGCCTAAGCAGAAAAATATCATTGAGATCTGATAACCTGTTGTCATTGTTGTTGTTGTGTGCTTTCAAGCCGTTTCCATCTTATGGTGACCCTAACGCAGTGCGATCATGGGGCTTTCTTGGCAAGATTTGTTCAGAGGGGGTTTGCCTTTGCCTTCCTCTGAGGCTGAGGAGATTATCAGACCTCCTTAATATGGCATTACATGAATGCCAGGAGATTGCCAAATGGCTCACTGATCAGATGACATCATCCCCGTCCTGTACTGGCCCTGTTTTGCCTCTGTTTCTTCCTATTCATGGCTTAAGCCACATTAAGGGGTCCCGTTCTGCTGGCGCAATGCCAGCCTCAGTGGGAGGTCCCTGCCAAACACTTCCCAGGTGCGATCGGGATGAGAAGGTAAGTGACAGCATTTTTTCCCCCTCCCCGGGTTACTTGGGATTTTTAAAGTTTGTTTTAGGGCTTGCTTTCCTTTTTAACCTTGTCTTTTCTTTTTTATTTTTGAATGTCCCGTGCACTCGTTCTCTCGCGAGAACAGCTGGGAACTCAAACAAGGAAGTGAATGGGCTCTGCTTCCTTGTGTAGCTTGCAGTCTACAAATAAAAAGTTACTTTTATTCCCTTTCTCCAATAATGAAGGTATAATTAAATTATATCACATGAACTTATTACCTTTGCTCCTTATGTGGTATAACTACTTAGGAGATTTTCAGACACGGAAAAATCGTCCCTTGCCGCGCGAGCAGCCTCCCGAAACTGCTGCGCGGCAAGGGTCTTTTTCGGACCGCGCTGTGCCTGTTGCGAAGCCGTCCGTGTCACTTCCGTGAAGCTTGGGACGGCTCCGCGTCATATTTCAAGCACGGAGGCTGCCCGTGATTGAAATATGACGCGGAGCCGTCCCAAGCTTCACGGAAGTGACACGGACGGCTTCGCAACAGGCACAGCGCGGTCCGAAAAAGACCCTTGCCGCGCAGCAGTTTCGGGAGGCTGCTCGCGCGGCAAGGGACGATTTTTCCGTGTCTGAAAATCTCCATAGTCACTTGCATAGCCATGGATGAGAGGCGTCACAAAATGGTGGAGTAAATATTGTCAGATACTTTAAGTGCTGTTTCATCCTGTTGGATCTGCAGCTCTGCTCCATTCCTGTCTGCCGAAGGTTTCCACAGAGGCCAATGCAGCTCCCAAAGCTTCCTAAATGAGGCTACCCAAGTTTTAAGATCTTGTGGGGAGAGGTTTTCTCTCAATTCCAGCACAATCACAGTTTTGTCTGCTGAGGACTTAGGAGAGAGCCTTCTCAGTGGCTGCTCCAAGGCTATGGAATTATCTTCAAAAAAGGCTTGGTTGGCCCCCTTTCTGCTCTCTTTTTGCCAGTATGCAAAGACCTTTTTATTTAAACAGGCCTTCAGCTTTTAACTGGTTGGGATGGTGCTACGGGTGTGCTGGTTTTAATACGTACTAGGTTTTAATGTGTTTTAATTGTTCTAGATTAATTTTTTTAAGTGGATTGTTGTTTAGTGCTTTTTTTCATTTTTGTATTCACATTGCTTTAGCTATTTTGTTTTAACATACAATGTAAGCCACTTTGAATTAATTAATCAATACTTCTATGGCTCTCCACAGGGCCGGTCCTACCAATGGGTAGAGCAAGGCAATCTCCTTAGGCAGAAGATGTTAGGAGCAGATCTGGCTGGCTGTTCTGTTGTACTACAGAACAGAACTGTGTATGCCAGTGTCTTTTAACCTTATCTTTATCAGGGACCACCTTTTGTTGCCATGGTCCCCCAATATGTAATTCAAGATTTAAGCCAACAACAACACAATTACACCATCCATTAAACCTCCCCTCAGAGGCACTGGAGGGGGAGGGAAGACTTTCCTCCTGTTTCTTTCTGCAACTTTGTGGCTGGAACAGATTGAATGGCAATGTGCAGGCCAAGCCAGCCTTTGCCTTGGCTCTTGTCATGTGACCACTCCACTGCAGGGAGGAGGTGGGCTGAGTAGCCTTCAAGCCTTCATGGACTCCCTGTGAGGACATCATGGCCCCCTGGGGGTCCCTGGACCACAGGTTAAAAACCACTGGTGTGTGCCATGCCACCTTCATGAGTCCCATCAGGTGTGGTGGAGGAATTGTCCCATTGCAGCAAAGTATCTTGTGCTGTCCTAGGTTCTGTCTCAGATATTCTGGGACTTGTAGTCTCACAAAAATGTTTCCAAGCTCTGATTCTTCCCTATGGCTTCTTATCAAAGAATGAAATCTGGCTCCTTGTTTCTTCAATTAGGCAAGTATAATTTGTGAGGGCAAGGACTTCTCTTTTTCTTTAACTGTTACGTTGTATTTTGAAATCAAGGCAAAATTGAAGCAACAAAAAGAAAGCATACATTTCATAGTACAAGAAAGCTGCTAATTAAGGGGGAAAGAAAAGTCACCGATTATAGCTCCTGGTATATCACACATAGCTTGTGGAACAATTACAGTAAATCAACCAAAGCAAAATTACACTTATTATTGAGAGTGCTTGAATGAGTAAGTTAGATAGCTAAATTGTAATTAGAAAGAAAAATCTGCATCTGTATTTGATTTGAATGTGATCTGAAGCTTGGCAGTCTTCCCCATAGGACAGGACTGGTGATCCTCTCTGCCATCCCTTTTCTCTCAGGCAGGAAGAATTAATACTGACTACATGAGCTGAGTCCAGATTTATCCTAGGTCCAAATCTGAATCTCAGTTTGGAAATTCAAATCTTCATGCATTCTGTTCACTCTTATTGGAAACCAACAAATGGTTATACCTTCTTTTTTTCTTTATCAAATGTTTTCAGGCATAGTATTTCCTTGTGAGGGATTATGCAAGTCAAAATATAAATATTATACAATAGGTGCAAGACTGTTAGAGCTATGCACCCTTAAATGTGGATGTATTTTTAAAGGGTAATGTCCCCACCTTACTTTATGGCAGAGGTGGATGAAATTTGCAAGTATAGTTTCCCTTTCCAGAGGGATTAAACCTGCCAAATTGTATTGTCACACTGGCAGGGGATGATGGAAGCTGCAGTCCAACAACATTTGGGGGGCCAGTCCTTGCACCTCTATTATGCTGTTTAGGAGAGAGCAGGTGTGAGGAAGGTGATGATAAAATCTATTGTGTCTGGGTTGTGTTTGTTTTTTTAAAGTGTGTCAATGTTTCAGAACAAGGCTATTTTTAAGGATTGGTTTCTAATGTTGGACGGTACTTTTAACGAATTTTTCTTCACTTTTTGTTTTTCAGGAAAGCGTTGATTTGGGGGAGATCATGTACTCCCTTTGTTATTTGCCTACAGCAGGGAGAATGACTCTCACAGTCATCAAATGCAGAAATCTCAAAGCGATGGACATCACTGGCTCATCAGGTGATCATATACCTTCCCACTTACCCTACATGTGCTAAATGTATGGGGAAATATCAGGATTTCGAGGCACTTGATGTTGAGTTCATAGCCAACAAGGCTTTAATAATTTGTTAGGGATCTGTTTAGGAATTCTCACCTCTCCCTTCCATCAACATTTCCTATTTTTAATTTACTCAAAAGATACACAGAAAGAGACTTAATCCTCTTCTGCCATGTCATTTCATTTCTATCCCCTCTCCAAACTGAGTTTTGTTTTGTCTGCAGGGAGCTTGTATTTTCCCTGGACAAGTGAAGAAGTACTTTGGGGAAAGTAAATTTGGGCTAGAGAAGGAGCAGAGCAGAAAACATAAACTGAATCATTTGTCAATTAGGGACCACTTAATGAATATAATTCCTTTCATAAGTAGTGCAAAACACATAACACACTATCATCATAGGTCTTTAAATTCATGTTATGTGTTGTTGCTGAGTCACCTAATGGGGAGGGTTTCATTTGGACAGCTTTGCAGAGTGCTTTGGTTTTTCACCACCTTAAATAATGTGATGCTGCTTGTAAACTTGGCTGTTTCACCACTCATTCTTGACTCCAGGTCTTTCAAAACAAGTTAAATGGCACCAGCTCCTTACTTCCTGTGTATCTCTCTGTCTATCTAGTGGAAATAAGAACATAAAATGGCATGCAGTGGCTCTTAACTTAGTACTGGTAAAACAGTGCTCTGGGTACCAGAGTATCATTCTGCTCACTTATGGATGGCTTAGTAATTCTTCTTAAAAGTAACTTTACAAGCTCTGCTTCATTGTGCCCATGTAATCCCACACTTTACTTCCTGTTGTTAAATTCCATTCCTGTAATCTCAGATCCATACGTCAAAGTATCTCTCATGTGCGATGGTCGAAGACTGAAAAAGAGGAAAACAACTATTAAAAAGAATACTCTCAATCCAGTATACAACGAGGCCATTGTTTTTGACATCCCTCCAGAGAATGTGGACCAAGTCAGCCTTTCCATTGCTGTTATGGACTATGACCGGTAAATTCAATTTCTAGAGATTACATTTTTGCTAGATTTTTATATTATTATTTCTAAAATGTGAGTTAGAACCAGACTCATTCATTTCTGTTCCTTCTAAACATGCTCAGATCTCACTGTCCGTTTTGGAAATATCTCCTCCTCTTCTTCTTTTTCTTCTATTTTTTGCACAAAACTACAGTAGTTAGCAAATTGTGTGAAAGTGATTCAGGTTTTACAAGGTTTTTGAAAACCTTCAAGTGATCTGTCATCTTACCCATTAATAAATGACCCCAAAGCCTCTGAAGCCAAGCCTTGAGCAAGAATCATAGAATCATAGAGCTGGAAGAGATCTCAAGGACTACCCAGTCCAACCCCTTGCCATGCAGGAATACACAATCAAATCATTCCCGACAGATGGCCATCGAGCCTCTTTTTAAAAACCCACAAAGAAGGAGACTCCACCATACTCCGAAGCAGTGTATTCCACTTCCGAACAGTTCTTACTATCAGGAAGTTCTTCCTAATGTTTAGGTGGAATCTCTTTTCCTGTAGTTTGAGCCCATTGCTCCATGCCCTAGTCTCTGGAGCAGCAGAAAACAAGCCTGCTCCATCCTCAGTATGACATCCCTTCAAATATTTAAACATGGCTATCATGTCCCCTCTCAACCTTCTGTTCTCCAGACTAAACATGCCCAGCTCCCTAAGCTGCTCCTCATAGGGCATGGCTTCCAGACCACCCACCATCCTGGTCACCCTTCTCTGGACACGTTCCAGCTTCTCAATATCCTTCCTGAATTGTGGTGCCCAGAACTGGACACAGTATTCCAGATGAGGTCTGACCAAAGCAGAACAGAGTGGCACTATTACTTCCCCTTGACCTAGACACTATACTCCTATTAATGCAGCCTAGAATCACATTGACTTTTTTAGCTGCTGCATCACACTGCTGACTCACGTTCAGCTTGTGGTCCACTAAGACTCCTAGAAGTTCCTTTAATTTTTCCAGTGGTTTACAACTGCAGTTGTCCCACCATATCATTCATGAGAATAGAGAAACCATTAGATATAGACAATTCTTTTATAGGGTTGGGGTACAATGATTTCATCAAGTTTCCAGCATAAGAATCAGCAGTTTCCTATTGTGGACAGTTTATACACACTCTATGCACGCTAGGTTATCAATCAATAATACTCTCATTAAGGAAGTTACAGTAGCTCAAGTCAGCACTTAGCTCACCGTAACTACAAATGTTAAAATAATTGTGGAAGTGCTGGAAACCTCAGCAGCTTCTGAATCTCTGCACCTCAGTAGAATCTAAGTAGGATAGGTTTATGACAGAATAGACACGTCTTCTGCTAAGATGGAGGGACCTTGGTTCATGAGAAAGGTAATGAAATTACAAACTGGCAGTTTACCTGGCTAACAGACTTCAGTGAGTCTTAAAAGCACAGTGCCACTGGAAACTGTTTATGGTACTGAATTCCACAGTCAGCTTGGGAAATTGTCTTGGGTATTAAGCAATATTAGAACCCAGCATTTACTTACCACAGAATGGGGGTTTTCTACCCCAAATTTCAATATTTAAGAGCAGGACATACACTGTATTATCAATAAAATTTGGAAAATCCTTTCTCCTTCTATCCTAGAGTAGGACACAATGAGGTGATTGGAGTATGCAGGACTGGACTTGATGCAGAAGGTCTTGGAAGAGACCACTGGAATGAAATGCTGGCATACCCCCGGAAGCCAATAACCCACTGGCATCCCTTAGTAGAGGTAAGAACATTCAGACATTATTCGCTGGCATTCTGGTAATAATACACTCAGTCATAAATGTACATCTGTGATTTTTTTGTTGTTGTTGTTGCTACAGAGGTCAGAATTCTCTTTCTCCCTCATGCAATAATCACAAGTTTCTGACAATGGACCATTTTCCTTCCTCCCCTCCCATGGCCAAGTAATGGCTGATGGAGACCTGAAGATGGTTGAAAATTACTGTATCTGGCTGTATGACAGTGGTAGGACACACAATGATGAAGGCATCTTCTGGAGCCCTTCAGGGGTCTTCTAGCCAGGAGAATGCAAATTCAACCAAGTGAAAGAGGGGAGCATTAAAAAAGCAGAAGCCAAGCAAAGGGGGAACTGGATTTTTTTTTTAAAAAAAAAGGCTAGAGTACAGTAGGAGCTGAATTTATGCAAAAATAGTAAGAAACTAGAGATGGAAAGAAAATACATTATTATTCATTCCCAGGTTTAAAAAACAGATTTGTTGACAGTTGGAAAATCCTAGTGAGAAGATGAGTGAGAATTTTGCATAATTTTCTCCCACTATTCAAACATCGTAAACTGTTGCAGAGGAATTATTCTACATAGAAAAAACATGGGGAATTGCACACACAAAAATCTGTTTTCTGTGCAGAAAACACTAGTTGGTATACAGGATTTTTTTTTCTACACAGAAAACAGGATGTTGCACAAAAGAACAATGTGTTTTTCTATGCAGAATAATTTCTTCAAACACTTTGGGATGTTTAAATATGGGATGAATACTGTGGAGGAATATTAGTTTTCTCCCACAGTAGGGAGCAAACTACCATAATTAATCATTGGCAAAATAGTTGAGGACTTACAACATTAAACTGGAGTCATCCCAAACCTGTGGCTACTCATCTTCTGATTTGTCAGCTGTAACCACACTGTGGTATCTTCCTTTGACAGTAAAAATATCAAATCCGATAAATTATATTATCCAATTAAATCCTTTAGCGATAGATTCAGGGCACACCAAAGAAGAGCCAGCCTGAGGTGGTGGCTGGTCTGGGACTTGGAAGAGTTTTGGACTGAGGAGATTCAGGTCTCCACTGAGCCATGAAACTTGCTTGGTATCCTTCAGTCAGTCACATTATGTTAGCTTCACCTACCTCACAGAATTGTGAAGGAATAGAGCCATGCACACCACCTTGCTAATTAGAGGGAAGATTGGATAAAACATAACCAATAGATAATGTTTGAAAATAAGAAAGCAATTTTTTTCCACACACACACACAATTAATTGTTAGAACTTGCTACCTGTAAATGTCAGGATGCCCTCTAGCTTAGATGGCTTTAAAGGGGGAATAGACAGTACAAGAAGGAAGGAGAACCTATAAGTAGCTGGTAGTCATGCTGGCTACATGTAACTCAGTACCACGGTAGAAGACATGTTCTCCATCTGAGCTCCTCACAGTTGTTTCAACTACAACTCCCAGACTCCCCCAGCTACCATGGTTTTGAGAATTCTGAGTTCTGCCCAGATCCATAGTGTTGACCCATGTGAGAAGCAGGGTGTTGGACTTGATAGATGTTTAAACCTACATAGGCTCTTCTTATGTTCTTATTGTTTATTTTAGTTGCCAGGCCGAGCAACCAGTTTTGACAGTCAAGGATCTTGTTCATCACCCAAACCACCACCTACACCCTAGACTGAACCAGAGGTCTTGATGATCAATACCACAAGCTCATCATGCAGATACACAACTGAAGGTTTGGGTCCAAATAAATGACCTGCATCCATATCTTTGCATTTTTAAGCTGTCATTTTTCTACCATATCTTTGTTTGTAATTCTTAGTTTCCCATTATGTCTGATATGAGTAATGGATACAGGATGTCATGAAACATGGTCACCATCACTTCTTTCTTTGAGTGAACAAGGCATTAAGAACAAATATATATTGCAGAAGGTCTTGAAAGCAACTTCACCTTCCTGAAAGCACAGCCTCTGTCAATACCTTCTTTTATACTTTCCCTTTTTTGCCTCTAACTTATCAGCAATCTTACACATTGCATAGGGGTAAAAAAAATACAGGTTTGCCATTGGATGCATGAGTACTTTCGTACATCTAAAAGTATGAAGTGTAAAGCAGCCACTTGTTAGAGTTGAACTAGACATGATGCTAAATGTTTCTCTGCAATTATTGTCAATGGTGGTTATTTTTGTTTTAGTGCAAATAAATAGCAGCTACCAGAGGGCCACAGCAGGTAAGAAGGGTTCCCCCCCACTACCTACTGCAGTCCTGACTGAAATTATTTCTCCAGAGCACTTCTTCAAGTACCTGATATTTATTTGACTGTCCTTACATAGGCAGCTATTTGCATTATTCCCTGTGTTCGCACTTTAAATGCAAAAGCATTTGAAAGTCATGTCTAGTTTGATCCTTGGTTTGGCACTTCAGCCTATAGGGCTATTATTTAAAAATATGCAGGCCTTCTTTTGCTATATCAAAGTGGCAACTAATGGGCAATTGCTTTTCAGCTCAGTTTTGTTTGTGGGATTGGTGGAAGCATGAAAAGATGACACAAAGGAGGAAGGAGATAAGCCTGATGAAAGGGTGTTTCTTCATCTCACTTCCTTTTCTTCTGATTCCAATGCATGAAAGAAGAACCTGGGCTGGCAAATAAGGGCAACAGATTTGGCCCAGAGCTAACTACAGTATTGCCCTACTACTAATGTTGCTACACACATACTTTCCTAACAGTGTTTGTATCTGATATTACCTAATGTTTTAATATCCTGTATTGGGGAAAAAAACCTCACACATTTGGGTATAGATAGACACTACTCACTAGCAGTATAGACTGCTATTTCTTTCTAGATGCTTATGGGTTTAACCCAGTGTAAGCAGTCTGTGTATTACTCTTTCAAGAAAGTATCCTTTTTATTTTGATTTTCAAGACTTCATTATTACTGAGACATGTAATATGTAGATTAACCTTGCAGAATTCTTGCACTGCACCTTGTAGGTATGCTTTTCTTTTAAATTGCCATCACAAATATTGTGAAAGCGCTGTTTGGTTTTGCAAGGCTCGTACATACTTGTGCATACTCTCTAGAGATTTCAAAGCTGTTCTCACTTTTTTCTTCACATACAACCTATAACAAAAAGGACCTTGCACTCTTGATGCTACATTTTTGTAGTAAGATACTGTAAGTTTGAACTTAAATATATTTTGCACTGTTTTTCACCTATTATTCCCCTCCCTTCCAAATTCCTATCAAGTTTGCAAACAAATGTAGCATAGTGTTCTGAAAAGAACATATTTTTTTTATTATGTCATAGTTTTCTATTAGCAATCATAACGTTTATTATAAGTAGGAAGGTATTTCATGTCTCACAGATTTATTTAGATTCTTATCAAGCACCAAAGGAATAATATTTCTGTTTGTGCTCTTTCTTGTTCGTTTAATGTTGCAGTCCTGTCAGCACTTATTTGGGTATTGGTCCCACTGAGCTCAGTTAAAGTGACTTCTAAGTTCCAATACACTTACTCACATAAGGGTCAGTTCTCATGGTGGAGGAGGGAACGGTGGATATCTCACATGATGGAAGAACCTACATTCCATCCACTTATTTAAAGCAATATGTGAGGCAGGCACTTTATGGAGAGATCTATATGTATGCATGCTGGCTCAGGTAGCATCATTTTTTCTTCTTGTACAAACTGAGCCAAATCGCATATGGATTTTCATATGAAATGTCTTCATCTCATGCTTTTTTGTGTGTGAGACTGAGCAGTGGAGGGAAATAATACATAGCTCATCTTCAGCCATACACCTGAATCACCACACTGTCAGAGTACGTATAAATGTGTATAGCAGGGGGTCAGCTAGAGGGCTGCAATTATACACAAAGTTGTGTGTGCTAGAATCAAGGAGTCTAAGCACACAAAGGCAGGAATGCCTCCAAAAGCCCTGACACATTGGCTCAGATGTGCATTTGAAGTCATCAGTGCTCACACAGGGATCTGCATGTTCCCTGGAGAATGTTTCATGTATGGACTTTTACTCAGCATTTCATAAGCACAGGGACTCCCCCAGATGAGAATAGGTGGATACAATCCTGTATATGTAAATTTTATGGGACTGAAGGCAAGGTGTATATACATTACCCTGCTTTTTCATCTGCTGCAGTATGTATCAAACATTGGGCTCAAGCCTATGAACGGAGCCTGTGTGTGGCAATTTAAACATAGTCTATATAAACAGTTCCCTGTTTTCCTTACAGATGATATGCACAGTTAAAAAGATTATAAAATGTCACAACTCATTCCTCCACCCAGGCATGCAATACTGCTATGATCCATCTGAACTGGCACTTACATACATACAAATGCGTATAGGATTGACAGTCAGAGCTGTTCGGCAGTGGAACACACTCCCTCGGAGCATGGTGGGGTCTCCTTCCTTGGAGGTCTTTATACAGAGGCTGGATGGCCATCTGTCAGGGATGCTTTGATCGTAATTTCCTGCATGGCAGGGGGTTGGACTGGATGGCCCTCGTGGTCTCTTCCAACTCTGCAATTCTATGATTCTATGATTCTGTGTTAGTAATAGTGCCCCATGTTCTTTTGTAAAAGTTAACATACATCTCTAATACAGTGAAGTTTGTGTGTCAGCATACACTTCAGCTGAAGATAATTTTTTCCAAAAAAACTGAATACATTTTGAAAGAAGGATCACTCCTCTTGGTGTAAGCATTCATCCTACCTTCTTTTGCAGTGAACAGGTTCTGGACAGTTTGGTGTTTCAAAAACTTTAAATCTAGTTTGGTCAGAGGTAAGAGTGAGAGAAAAGAAGTGTGCCATACACCACAGGGGGAGTGATGTTTACTTTGAACTATTTGTCCCCTCAAGCTTGAGTCTGCCTTCAGTCTGGAAGACTTAATCTTTCTGTCTAGCTTTGAAAATTAAATGCCAGCTGTAAATTACTTGCTGTTCATTTATCAAGTTTTGTGTCTCAATAAGTAACTGTGGGAGTAGTTTTATTTTTTAAAAAAAAAGCAACAACAACCCTACTCTTTGAGCTTAGTCCTACAAAGATTTATGCATCCGTCTAAATTTACTCCTGTGCACAAGTCTATTAGTAGCTGTCAAACTTCTCATTTATTGCATGTAGAATCTTTGCAGAATTCATACATTCATCCCAAACTGAAACTTAGCAGATCCAAGTGGATAAATGAACATTTCTTTCATTGTTTTGAAATCATGAATAATCTTAAGGTGAACAGGGGCAAACAGAATTTATTGTTCCTGTTTTTGTATTGTATTTGGTGCTCTACAGGCAATCTTAAATACATTGCAGATAGACAAATTAAAAAAATATTTTTCAAACAAATTATTTCAGGAAGCAGTTGAATTGTGAAAAATGTGCACATGAAAAAATATAAATGATCATTTGTGAAAGAAATGGGCTAAATCTACAGTATACTGAATCTACATTTATTTTTGTACTGCAGAAGTACAAAACATTTTATTCAGGCACTTTATTGAATGCCAAGAAACTTTACCAATACAGAAGGAGAGATCTCTGCTGGGTGATCCTGTGTCCAATAGTTTTATCCCTGTTCTGAAAATTTTTGTAAGCTATGATATCTAAATTGAATTACTAGTCCCAAGTAGCAATGGGATTTACTTGATAATGTTGACTGATCATTCAACAGCCAATTCAGTAGGAGTATTCTAGTTGGAATTAGGTATATAGTGAGCCCTCTGAATCCAGGGGGTATGGTTCTGGGGCTCCCCACAGATGACTAAAAATGTGTGCCCCATATAATTAAATGACAGCAACATGCACACAGACATGTCAGCACATCCATGTGTGCATCACTGCCATTATAGGTATGGGAAGTGACATTCTATGGGTGGTTGAAGCCATGGGTCAGAAGCCCACAAATTAGGAGGGCCCACTGTATATGTCACCTAACTAGGTTGCAGCAGAATCCTTTCTTACCCTGATATCACATGTGCAGATACTAAGTTTTGCTTGTTTCAGTTGTTTATTTCATACTAATTCATCTTCCCATGCTAGCCCATTAGGCTCAGGGTAGTAAACAGCTTCTTGTCCCTTCTAACACCAAGCTGTAAAACCCTGAAAGATACTGGGGCTTAGCATCTAGTGAATTTGAAGATTGGGTGGAGATTTGAGCCTGCATTTATACACTACAAAATCCACAACCACCACCCCATGCTGGTTGGGGATGTCAGGAGTTGTAATCCAACAAATCTGGAGAGATACCAAGGCTGTTGCATCCACTATACCACAGTGGTGCAATGCACTTTCTGTGTTCTGTACCCAGTATTCACATCTCCTACTGTACACAGCATCTGCATTCTAATGCCACTACCACCAAGGAAATTGGGAATTTGGGAGATTCCTGTGAAAATACCTTGAAAATGACCCTTAAAATATAACTAGAAAAATAACTAGTTCCTAGAAAAAGTAACTAGAAATGTCAGATGTCACACCAGTAAAGTAATTTTCTTCCCACTGGCTGAATTGCTTTTCAATTTAACTTGGCTATGTCCTAATTGCAAATACTAGCAATCTGTTACTTCCAAGTGCTCTTGTGTACATTCTCTCTCACACATACAAACTAAATTCAATCCTGAAAACAAAATTGCATTACAGTTTTGATTATAAAGACTCTTGGAGTCCTTGAAACATCCACCTCCTACTCTTCCCTGAACACTGCAGATACTTTGTGCAGCATGAACAGGTACTTACACATTTTGTACATGAAAAGGCTCTACTTGTGTGGAGATGAAGATGGACACCTAAAGTAGTCAGGACTGGGTCTTCCACATCAGGAATGTGGTGTATATGGGGTTTAAAAAAAATTAGAGGCTTCAGAGGAGCTATCCAGGTGCTGGACCTGTTTTAAAGGGCATAGTCACTTCTATGCCCTCTTCAAATAGAGGGCATAGTCACTTCGCCTTTGGGACAGAAGCTGCAGGCTGTCACTAGTCAGGGCCTAAATATATATGTAAAAGCCTCAGCTCACACCCAACTTTCTTGTCCAGGCAGAATGCCATGGGAACCTGTTTCAGCCCAAGGGTTGCATTCCCTCATGGCTAACCAGCCCAGCACCAAATGCCAGTAGTGGGCCAGTCTAATGCAAAAAAGGAGATAAAGGTGAAGCAAAAAGTAGCAGAAACCCACCTTGCACATGAACCAATATATAACATATTGAGTCCAGATATCACTCCCCCTTTCATGCATGCACATACACACACACACACAGAGAGAGAGAGAGAGAGAGAGAGAGAGAGAGAGAGAGAGAGATCTAGGAGCCTTGGGTGCATGCATACAATCATAGTCAAATTATCTTCAATAGTTATTTTTTTTTGTTAAATATTTTTTATTTCATTTTCATTTTAAATAAAAAACACAGAAAGCTCACATGTTTCACATTCACATTTTACATTCCCATACTTTTTATCCTTTCAGTTCAAGATCATTCCACAAAGCTTTACACTTAACTTCAACATTTACAACATTTATCACAATATACTCCCTTTTCGCTTCTTATCTTGTGTTATAATTACATACCTCTTCTCCCCCTCTTCCCCACTTGCTATCTTGATTCTGTTGCGGCTTCACCTATTTTGACTTTTCATTCATATCTTTACAATTTTAGTACTATTAAAAAGCTTCTCCTTTCCAAGTTAAATTTCAATATTTACTATTACACTATCACCCCAGATTTCTTTCCAGAGCGGAGTTACTATTTCCCAGTCTTTATACTTTTTATAAGTCTTCTCTCCTTCTAACAACATCGTCAATTTATCCATCTCATACATCTCATATAACTTTAAAAACCAACCTTCCACTGTCAGAGTTTGTTGGCTTTTCCAATTTTTGGCAAGATTAATCCTTGCAGCTGTTATCATATATAGGAGAATCCTTGAATAATTCCCTTTTTTCCATTGTGTTACGTTATGAAGCATATTTAATAGATATATCTCTGGATCACAATTATAATCCACTTCTAAGGTTTTAATGATAATCTTATGAATCTTATTCCAATACTTCTTTATTTCCTCGCATCTCCACCACATATGATAGTAAGTACCTCTATTCTTCTTGCATCTCCAGCATATCTCTGAAGTATTTTTATATATTATCGATAGTCTTTCTGGCGTCAAGTACCATCTATACAGAGACTTATAATAGTTTTCTTTTAAGTTATAGCTTCTTGTAAATGCTAAATTTTTGTTCCATACTCTTTCCCAATGTTCCAATTGAATTTCGTAACCTAAATCTTGGGACCATTTTATCATATATGTTTTTATTCTTTCTTGTTCTAAATTTATTTTTAATAACAACTTGTAGATTTTAGATACAGTTTTCTCCCTTCCTCCTTGCAAGATTTTATCAAATTCCGTTGTCTCAAATTCAATTTCATCTACCTTTATGTCTTTCTTAAACTTCTCTGTTAATTGTCTGTGGAGAAACCAATGACAGTCTATGCCTCCCTCTTTTAATTCTTCTTGTGTTCTCATCCTAACTATTCTTCCATCTCGTCTCAATATCTCTCTATAGGTCAACCACCTATCATTATATAGATTTTCTCTTTTGTGAAAGGCCTCATGCGTTGACAACCATAAAGGTATTCTTGGGCAGAGTATTTTCTTATATTTCATCCAAACTCTTATTAGTGCACGCCTGACATAATGATGTTGAAATTCCTTATGGACTGATGCCTTATCGAACCACAGGTAAGCGTGCCAACCAAATCGTAGGTTGAAACCCTCCAGCTGTAAAAGCCTATTGTTGTTCAACCTAATCCATTCCAGAACCCATTCTAAGCTGTTTGCATGATAGTATAGCTGAAAATCTGGAAGGCCAAGCCCACCCCGTTCTTTCGCATCAATTAACGTCTTCCTCTGTACCCTGGGCTTTTTCCCTATCCAGATAAAGAAATTATCTTCAATAGTTATAATCATTTATTTGGGAGGACACAGGAGACAGATGGTTGGATTTATTTTTCCATATCCCACCACCCCCACAATTATCTATCATTTCCACTATTTGTGCAACTGAAAAGAGTTGAAAAGAATTGTTCTGGTAACATCAATTCTGAGATTAAAAGATTTGGAACATTTTGGAAACCTTCTCACATAGATAGCTAACAAACTGCATGTGATTTTTAATAGCAAAAAAAGGGGGGGAGGGATCTTCTCACAGTGGACTATTGGAATACTCCCACACAAATACTGTAATTTTCATGGCAATTCAAACATAGCACAGAATACTTGGTCCATTTTGCTTTTGAAAAATGCTATTCTTTCGAAAGAGAACATACACATTTTTAAAGTATTTTTGCATTGGTGCAGAACTGTTATAAACCCAAGAGTATTTCCCATATGTAAAAACTGTATTATTGCTTTTAAACAATGACTTTTTAAAGTCTCTTTGCTTCTGTGCTTTCTCTATTTGCATTAACTGTTCTTGTGTTAAATTAAAATGAAAGTCTCTTTTTTTAAAAAAAAAGTATATAGGTAATAGATTACTTGACATATCTTTGTATGCCGCAAAATGAATGTTTGCTGAATGGCCAAGCCTAAGTGTAATTGTCTGTTGTGTTAACAAGTGCTCAAACAGCACAGTTTGTTTGATCGCAACAAGAATTTGATAAGATGAAGTATTAACACAGTGTTAAAATTCAATAGCATGGTATCAGTGCTCAAGAAGTTTAAGCTCGAACGCATGAACTGAAGAATAGCTCTAATAGATGTCTATATTAACTATTGGCATTTGAAATTATAGCCCCATTCCTACACAGCATGCTCATTCATCTCATAGAGCTTCAGGGAATTCATCTGTGTAAGCTCCATTGAAATGAAAGGAGTTTGCTCAAGAGAAGATCGTAGCTGATTATTGCCACAGAGCTTACATTTCTGCTGATGCTGACCATTCATTTCAATGGAGAGATTTCTTCTGCACACTAAGTGGAGGGACCAGGTTGTTTGCATCCATGTGAACAAATGAGAAGTTATTATGAGAAAGAAAGCACTGTGGAAGAAATATACATTACTATAGAAAGCAAACATGAACTGCGAGCCCTGGATGCTACTTCAGTGCTGCAAAGTGGCAGATTGAGAGCAGAAAATTTGAACTGAAGAAATGCTCAGTCAGAAAGGAATCTTTTCCCAATATGAAACACTTACTGGAAGAAAATGGGGAACTTTATCAGTATCACTTTCTCCCACACTCAATTTAAAAAACAAACAAACATAACCTCACATTCTTTCTGTCCCAAATATGAACACATTTGTCAATGTTGGTAAATTCTTCCAAAATGAACTGAGAAAAAAATTCTCCCCCAATTTGCTCTAAGTTCAGTAGACACAGTTATCTCTAGCATGGGAAGGATTGTACTGTACCTTCCTGCTATATAAGAGTTAATACTGAAAAGCGCTCGTATCACTGAATAGAAGAGATACAAATCGAGTCCTGGGCCAAAATGGACAAATATTTCACTTTGAATGTTTCCCACATTTTTTCCCCTTTATCTTGTTTTGATCCTGAAGAAGAAGAAATTTGCAAATTTTGGTGCAATTCTAATCAGAAAATACTTTGCTAAATTAGAAATCTGATGACTTGCCATTTGCAAGATTTGGAAACATGTCTTATAAAAATCCCTGTAAGTCAATTTTGAAATAGCTTTTCCACAAAGATGGCCAGACAAATATTTCTCCCCCAAAATATATTAGGCCATTTCTTAGAATAAACTTTTCTCTCTTTCTTTTTTCCACACCCTCAGACTCTATCTCTCCTTCACATATTTTCCAACCTGGAAATGTCAGTGATTGGACCTGGAATCTTGTGCTTCCAGAGCAAAGGAATATGTTCTAAACCTGACGCAGCCCCTCTCCAAAGAACATAAAAAGCTGCCTCATGCCAGGTCAGACTATTTGTTCATCTAGTTCAATAATGTCTGCTTTGATTAGCAACAGCTTTCCAAGTTCTCAGAAAGAATTCTTTTCCATCACCTTCTTTCTGGTTAACTTGAAATGTGATGGATTGAATACAAGGATCTTCTGCATGCAAAGCATGTGTCCTTCCACCAAACTACAAGCATTCCTCGAAGTGCCACCTAATACTCCAACATTGTGCAGTAGTGAAGTGACAACTGGGGTTCCTGGGCATGTGTCTGCCACAGTCAATATAATTCTACTTTGTGCACACACTGACATTCACACACCTGCAACGATTTTCTGGATCAAATATGTGCCTATAGTCTGCAGTGCATGTAGTATATTATTTATCATGACTGATGTGAAACAGGGAAGCCATCAAGCAAGAAATGCTTGCCTCACTTGCTTCGAATGGTAACAAAAATAATGAGATTGCTGTAGCATTGTCAGATTTAGAATTAAGATGTGATGTGTTACTGAGTCATTTTGTATTTGCCCTGTACTGTACAGGTATTGCAATCTTGTTTGAGTTATTGGTTGTCAGAGTGCCTGTCTTTACTGTACTGCCCCCTTGCACATGAAACAGCTATATATTTATATGGGAAATGAAGAAACAAAGTTTACTTTTGATAATGATAAGAAGATTGAAATTATTTCTCAATTTAAAATATATAAAATATATATTATATGTATCGGTTTCATATAAATTATACTATTTTCTTCTAAATTGCTAGCCATGCTTTGTCCACTTCAGATGCTCATGCAAGTAGAAACAGCTATGGGCCACACCATATATAGCACAGTGACCCTGGCTGTAGGATAAGGTTTTCCATTGTCAGCTGTGAAAGTTTTTAAATTGTTTGCACAAAAGGGCTCTGATTACTCAATAAGGTCATTCTTTCATTGTTGACAATGGCAGCCTCTTGGAATCAGGGCCATTCTGCATAAACAAAATCCATAAGTGCTTTAATGTCCAACACAGAGTTCAGTGCCCATTCCGTCTAAGGGATTCTGGGAGTTGTAGTCCCCAAAAGTAACATTTTCAAGCTCTGGTCCCCCATATTTTCCTGCAGAGTCTACACTGTTGGTAGACATTTGTCTGGGATGAGATGAGGCATACAGTTTCACATGGGCAATCTGCACCTTTCTCTAGCTCCCTTCTTTTCACTTCATGTTTTTGTTGTAATCTTCAGCATTACAAAATACAGACTCTGGTCATTAAGTATGAAGGATGGAAGCATATATTTATTTGTATTACTATGTTCCAGTTTTAAATAAATGTGCATGGTATCAGTTATGCTGTGGGTAAAGAACCCTGCTTGCATGTGTCTTAAATGTGAATATACTGAAAGATACTTCATTCTTCATATCTAATGGACTAACCATGTGATTTATATTGAAGTATCTGCTTAAAAGATAAAATAATCACCAAGAGTATAATATCTCTCCTAGAAGAAGTAGCTCTCCTAATTCTTGAACCTCCAGTGGCTGCCCAAGGTATATGGTGTCTTTTTTCACAAAATGCCCCTTCTCACCCTACAGTTCCTACAGTTCTTTTATCCAAGGAAAAATAGAACTACCAACGTTCCACAGTAAAAGAGGAGGATCTATAATATTTTCCTACTGTGTTCAGGATTCTCCAAGGACAGTGTGTTCAACTTCTTTCCATGGTCTACTGAGCATGTATTCCTTGAGAAGGGAGACCAGATATTCCTTAAAGTGAAGTGTGTGAGCCTTTTTATCTCTTGAGGGTCATTCTCCCTTGGAGGGTAATCTTTCAGGGACCTCATGCCATTGGTGAGTGCCAGAACTGAAGCCATCAGTAGGTGGGGCCAGAGTAAAAAAATGGGCAGAATCACCTATTTTTCTCTATCTCTTTCTCTCAGCCTTTTTTCTTTTGATCTCTTTTTGACATCCTAGTATCTCTCTCTCTTTTCTTTTGTCCTCTGTCTTCTTCCATGTTCAGCAGATTTCTGGACCAATAATTCTTGCCAGATGTCTGCTCTATTGACTTGCAGAATGCTTTTCCACTTAGGCTGAGGACCACTTATGGCCCTGGGGTCATGAGGTGCCCAATTCTCCTTTTAAAAGAACCTTAGCCACCTTGGTGTTCTTTAAAGGCTACACAGTAGAATATGAGCCCACTGTCATAATGCTGGTGTGTGTCTTTAAGTCATTTCCAATTTACAGTAAGCCTACGACGAACCTATCATGGAGTTTTCTTGGCATGATTTGTTCAGAGGGAGTTTGACATTATCTTCCTCTGAGGCTGAGAGAGTGTGATGAGCCTGAGGTCACCTAAGGGGGTTTCCATGGCCAAGCAGGGATTTGAACCCTGATCTCTCAGAGGCTTAGTCCAACACTCAAACCACAACATTACATTGCTTCTCCACTGTCATAACACCATTTCCTAATCCCCCCCAAACCCGGTGAAAGGTCACGCAGTTTCTTTGGCAATCTGTCTTTGACAGAGTAGGTTAGGAACGCCCACTGCCAGGAACAGAACTGATGATTACCTCACAAACTCGGCTACACAGAACTAAAATCTACTGACTCTTTAGCATACTAATATCCTTTCCCCCCACCATTGTGCTCTATTTTTAATATTGTATTCAGGGAATCTACTCCATGGGGATGAAGTGGACAAAGTCTGCCTTTTGATATTATATTTTATTCACCAGATACTTTTTTGGCTTTACATACAGAGAGACAGAGAAAATATATATATGTGTATATATATAGTTTTGGGAAACTGGTTTTAGTGGTTAACTGAACAAAAAGGGGTGAACCCAAGCAGGGATAGATAATGCACTTTTAAAAAATATCTTTTAAAAAATTAAGTACAAAGTTGCCATGTCACAAATTAGAGCCTGATGCAATGCATACTAAAGACTTCAGTGATCTATGGTACACAGCATTGATGTTAGTGAAAGTCCTTCCAATGAATACAACAGACATATTCCTTGTCTATGGCTGCCATTTATAGGTGTAAATTCCTTGGCTTAATGAAATCCCGTTAGTGTAAAAGCAAATATCTGTTTAATATGGATCCATATGGACTGAAACACTATCCATAAAACACTATTCAAAAATATACATTCCATAGAGGACAGTGGCCTAAATCCCGATGCTTCTCCCAACTGTAATAGGCCCATTGAATCAGTGGGATTTATGGAAGTACTGATTTAGCAATTGATTCAATGGGTCTCCTGTTCTTGGAACCAGAAATTGAATTTAGTCCACTTAGTTTGCATATGCTATAAATTTTCTAAACTGTGTGTCAACCAGACACTCTGTATTATAATGGAGCTTGGGCAAGGCCATTTACAAGGGCAGCATTGCCATTACCTTTGGTATACCACAGCTGTATCAGGCTCTAAACAGCCCCAACTCAACTAAACTGCCTATCTGTGGAATCATATAAGTGAGGAGGCCAGCCAGGTCAACGTAGCCTATAAAGATTATCGGTATTCTTCTAATTGTTTGCCTAGTCTTTGCTATTTGATGTCAGCTGAATGGATCTTTATGCAGTGTTAACTCTGTGACTTTTGCAAGGCAGTTTGTGATTTGGCACTTAGCCACTGTTCACGTAAATATCTTTGGCTTCTGCATTTGATAGGCAGGATTTTTTAAAAGCACACTCCCCCCACAACACGCCCCCAGCAACACATGTCCCTGGCTTTTTGTATGCGCTAAATAGCCATTTGTGGAAACTTGAGACTATATAATTGTTATTACTGAGATCGTAACTGTTTTTTGCACTAGCCTTTAAGAGATGTACATGTTTCTGTATTTTTACAATGTAATATTTGGAACGTGTGAAAATCTGTTTGTCAGCTGAGAGAGAATTAAATCAAAATATGTAATGACAACACCTCAAAATCATGTTATGAAGTGTACAGTTTGTGATAATTTTATATCTTTAAAAAAGACCAAAAACCAAGAGATATTTGATATAATTTTATTCTATTTGTTTCATATGTATTTTGAACAAGAAATAAAGTGATCTAAAATTATTTGCTTTGTATTTTCACATCCTTTAGTCATATTTATTTATTAATTTCCTAAAACAATACATACAGACAGAGATATAGAACTGGGGTGGAGAACATCTGATGATTGAGGGGCCATTTTAGTCTTGCCTGGGACCATGGCAGGTTGCATACACTTGACACCTCCCAACAGGGTTGCCAGATTTTCTGCAGAGCAATAAGGGATATGTGAGGCAGGGGCAGGCCTTTATAACACTGTTGAACTCTAATTAGAGGAGAGCCTCCTGCAAGATTTCAGGTTTCCTTGAAGGGACCTCAAATCCCATGCACAATCTCATAATGGCAGGCCAGCCATTGAGAGATGTCAAGTTTACTCCGCTGCTCAGCATCAACTTGGCTGAATACAAAAGGGAAAGAATTGAGCCTTCTAACAGGACCCAGAGGACTGTATATTGCTCATATATAATCAATAAAAAACATTCAATATGTTACAGTATCAATTTGTATTCATTCATAAGCTGTGTGAAAAGATGGGTAGATTGATAAATGACAAGTTTTACATATATATTTCACTCACAATTCCAATTATATCCAATATACATAGAATCATAGAATCGTAGAATTGTAGAGTTGGAAGAGACCACAAGGTCCATCCAGTCCAACCCCCTGCCACGCAGGAAAACCCCTGCCACGCAGAAAACATATAATTCACCACGTCGAATAATATTTCACAGTTTAGTTCATAAGTTTTAAATTTCACAACAAAGAATTCAATACACTGTTGAAGTTCACAGTCTGAAAATATAAATCCCAAAGTCAAGAGTACAGCTTGCTGCAACTTTGTGAAAAGCACCTATTGTGCGTAGTGGAGTTAACAGCTGGATGTCAAAAATTCTGTTAGTAGTCCTGTTGAAACCCTCCTTGGTTGTGTTTGGCTAAAGAATGGAGCCGTGCCAGACACGATTCCAACAGATGGGCCTGATTGTTGCACATGTATCAAATGTTCAGGGTCAGTCTGGTGGCATCCAGTCTCAAATACCTGATTTTGGGTGTCCCATATGATCCTGACAGGGGATCCAACTGTAGGACCCTAAATATGGCATGCCCCATACAAAACAGGACACCTGTTGGGAAGCCTCCCCCAACCCCTATAAATTACCCCACAAGTGGCTAATTTCTTCCCTCAATTTGCCATTTAAATGCATTTCACTCTCTCTGGCTTTTCTTCGCAAACGAAGATTCAGGAAGGACTCATCCCGCGCCTTCTGCAAGCGCGCTGATGACTAAAAAGGCCAATCCGAGACAAACAAGTCCGGTTGCAAAAAGTGCAGCAGAAGGTCTCCTTGGGTGATGTTTTTGGGTTGTGATTCTTTCTGCGTTGTCGTTTCTCTTCAAGACTTGTTCGTCGTGAGTTCTCAAATAAGGCTGCAGCATTGTGGATAGTGCGTCTCCATGCCTCCCGATGTGAGGCCAGGGCGGACCACTGTTGGTGATCAATTTGGCCAAGCCTGAGATGTTGTTTCAGGGAGTCTTTGTATCGCTTTTTTGGAGCGCCCCTCTTACGCTGACCCGTGGCGAGTTCACCGTAGAGTAGTATTTTTGGGAGGCGATGGTCCTCCATCCTAGAAACGTGCCCTGCCCAGCGCAGCTGTGTTCTCAATATCATGGCCTCAATGCTGGTGATCCCTGCTTGTTCAAGGACAGCAACATTCGTCACATAGTCAGTCCAGTGTATATTTAGGATTGTGCGTAGACAGCGCTGATGAAAGCGCTCGAGGAGTCGTAGGTGGTGGCGATAGGTAACCCATGTTTCAGATCCATAAAGGAGGATAGACAGTACGATGGCTCTATACACACTGATTTTTGTGCTTTGCCTCAGGTGTTTATTGCTCCAGACTCTTTTGTGAAGTCTTCCAAATGCACTATATGCCTTTGCTAATCTGTGATCGATCTCTTTGTCAATCTTGGCATCTGAGGAGATGACGCTTCCCAGGTAGGTGAACTGCTGAACGGACTTGAGCACTGATTTGCCGACGGCAATGTGGGGATGGTGGTGTTCGTCCTGTGGTGCAGGCTGGTAAAGAACTTCTGTTTTCTTCAGGTTGACTTCTAGCCCAAACAGCTCTGCAGCTGTTGCAAAGCAGGACGTTAGGCGCTGCAGAGCTGCTTCTGTGTGGGCAACAAGGGCAGCATCATCGGCGAAGAGCAGCTCACGGACTAGATAGTTTAGAGTCTTAGTGTGAGCCCTCAGACGGCTTAAGTTAAATAAGCTACCATCAGTACGGTAGCGTATATAGATGCCGTTGTCTTCTTCCAGCTCTGCCATAGCCCTTTGGAGCATCATGCTAAAGAAGATTGTAAATAAAGTTGGTGCAAGAACACAACCTTGCTTCACTCCATTAGTTATTAGAAAGGGCTCTGAAAGAGCATCGCCATATCTGACTTGACCACGCTGGCCCTCGTGTAGCAAGATAATCATTTTAAGGAATTTGGGGGGACATCCTAGTTTTTCCAGGATCTGCCACAGACCTTTTCTACTTACAGTGTCAAAGGCTTTGGTGAGGTTGACAAATGTTACATAGAGACCCTTGTTCTGCTCCCTACATTTTTCTTGCAGTTGCCTAAGGGCAAATACCATGTCTGTAGTACTCCTATTGGCTCTGAAGCCACATTGGCTTTCAGGGAGAAGTTCTTCTGCAATAGCAGGAACTAATCTGTTCAGGAGTATCCTTGCAAGGATTTTTCCAGCAATAGAGAGCAGTGTTATGCCTCGATAGTTTGAGCAGTCGGATTTTGCTCCTTTTTTCTTGTACAGGGTGATGATGACTGCATCTCGGAGGTCTGATGGCAGTTCCCCTTTTTCCCAGCAATTCACAAGGAATTCGTGGAATTTTTCGTGGAGTGCATGACCTCCGTGTTTCCAAACTTCAGGTGGGATTCCATCAATCCCAGCTGCCTTGCCGTTTTTCATCTGCTGTATGGCCATAAGGGTCTCTTCCAAAGTGGGAGCTATGTCCAATTCATTTTTCATTGGTTTTTGTGTCATATGTTGGATAGCTGAGGCTTGGACTACTCGGTTGGCGCTAAAGAGACTTTGAAAATGTTCAGCCCAACGATTTAGGATGGAGGCTTTATCAGTAATTAATGTTTGACCATCTGTACTGTATAAGGAGCTTTGGACCTGGTAAGTAGGTCCAAACACTGCTTTAAGAGCTTCATAAAATCCTCTATGATTACCCAGATCTGCACAGCGTTGTGTCTTTTCTGCTAAATTGATCCACCACTTGTTCTGCATGTCTCGGAGTTTTTGTTGTAGTTTGCTACATGTGAGGCGGAAAGCTGCTTTTCTTACATGACAGGTTGGCTGGGCGAGGTATGCCTGGTGAGCAGCTCTCTTCCTTGCCAACAGCTCCTGGATCTCTTGGTTGTTTTCATCAAACCAGTCTTGATTTTTCTTGTGGGAGAACCCGAGGGATTCTTCTGCAGACTGGAGGATACTGTTTTTGATATGTTGCCAAAGCACTGTAGGAGAAGGATCTGTAGGATGGTCTTCAAGTTTCGTTTGTAGGTTTGCTTGGAAGTTTTCTCTCAAGGTAGCTTGTTGAAGATTGTTGACTTGGAGTCTCTTCTTTAAGATGCCACCCCTCTTAGGTTTGAACTTAAGATGAAGATTTAGTTTACATCTGACGAGGCGATGATCTGTTTGGCATTCTGCACTGGGCATCACTCGGGTATGACGGACATCACGAATGTCTCTCTGACGGACTAGAACGTAGTCAATGAGGTGCCAATGTTTGGATCGGGGATGCATCCAGGTTGTCTTCAAGCTATCTTTCTGCTGAAAGATTGTGTTTGTAATAGTCAGCTGTTGTTCTGCACAGAACTCTAGCAGGAGGCGTCCGTTATCATTGCAATTTCCAACACCATGCTTGCCTAAGACACCTTTCCAGGCTTCGGAATTCTTTCCTACTCTGGCATTGAAATCACCAAGTATAATAATTTTATCTTCTACAGGGACTTTTTGTATGAGTTGGCGTAGGTCTGTGTAGAATTTGTCTTTCTCTACAGGGTCGGCTTGCATAGTTGGGGCATATACACTAAAGAGAACAACATGTGGGAGGCGTAAGGAAATAATGCGATCAGAGTGTCCTGTTGGCAAGGTTTCGAGTTTGGAGGCAATGGAGTTTTTAATCATGAAGCCTACTCCTGAAAGATGTTTTTCGGTTTTGGGTTTGCCAGACCAGTAAAGTGTGTAGCCGGCGCCATGTTCTTTAAGGCTGCCTTCCTCATGGAAGCGAACTTCACTAAGAGCAGCGATGTCAATATTAAGCCGTGATAGTTCAAGGGCTATTAGGGCAGAACGACGCTCAGGCCGTCCACTATCTTCAGAGTCTTGCATGGTTCTGATGTTCCAGCATGCAAGTGTCAGTTTATTTACACCTTTGGAGGCCGGTGTGTGCCTTTGTTTCTTTGCCTTGGTTTGACCGCATCAGAAGATTCCCGTTGGCCGCGGCTAGCCAACCAGGTAGTTGGGGATGAGCTTTCTTTAGGCCACCTTTTCTAGGCCCCTCTCCATATGGAGCAAGCAGTGCTCTCCTTAAAAAAGGCTGCTTGGTCGTTCAGAATGCTGCCGAACAAGACTGTCATCTCCCGGGTCAGGCTTGAGCGACCAATGTCCTGAACCGCCTGCATGCAGGGTTGGGGCTGCGGCTTCCAGTGCATCTTTACACCTGCCGGTTTCGTCCCTCGCCAGTCGCTACAGGGCTTTTTTGGAAATGGATTTGTCCTTCGAGCCTGTGCAATGGATTTTTCTGGTGGAGCGCAGCGTGCACAGAACTGGCCTCACCCTTTAAACCAGAGATTCATCTGCCGTGGCCTTGCAAGCATGGACGTGGCAGCGAGGTCCTCGGGCCGTAGGTTTGATTAGAGTTTCCTTCTCTTAGATGGTTGACCTTACAGGGTTGGACGAGCACCATCTGCCCGGGTTTGGGATTAGAGTTTTCCTTCTCCTAGGACGGTTGCCATAAGGCTAGAGAGCCCATCCTGCCCTTTGACGCTCTTTGTCAGACCCTTCGGTTTTGACCTGTCTGGCATGGGAGACCCTACCAGTGGCTATTATGCCACCGCCAGCATAGCTCAAAACATCATTAGGGTACGCAAGCCTCTCTCCCACGACAAGGGGGCGTCAATGGAGAGGGCATTTCACTACCACCCTGATTAAAGATGGGAGAGTCATTTTTGAAAGCAAAGGACCCAATGGTCACTTCTGCTTTCTAAAACAAAGTTTTTAGGCTTTAAATAGGCTAGAGGGGAATTACATTTAAGTAACAAACCATGCACCTCTGGGGCATCTGGGGGTGTTGTTTTTCATTTAGGGGTGAACTGGTGGGAGAAGTGTTGAGACGCTGGAGAGGATTTTGAGGAAATGGGAAATGTTGAGGGAATACATGGTCCACAAGCTGCACTCTTCCTACCTTGAATAGAAAACAGCTATGAAAAAATATCCAAGGTCTTTCTAAATATTGAAATTAGAGAACATAAAAATATTAAGCATTTTAAAGGACACTAAAGGTCTCAAAAACAAGAATAAAAAATAGCACCTATCTCCATGCCATGTAATACAAATAATTTTCACACAATACTCACTATTTTAAACAGTGAGTATTAAACAGTTTATTTACGAAGATTACTTTACCTGGATGTTATTTTAAAAAGTAAGGGGAGCAGGAATAATAGATATTATTAATCATAATAATACAAAAACAATTGAACAATAATTACCATCTTAGCTATTCATAACATGTGGAATGGAAAATAGTTATCAATGCCTAAATTATAACCTATCTTACACAACACTTATAGAAGGAAGCCATAAATTATGGAATTTTTTTCTGCCTAGTTCCCTCCTTAGCAATTGTCAAGGGCAAAATTTGTTCAGTTTACAAGATATAATGAAAAACTATAATGAATTATGCATTATCTTTATTTTTTGTCCTTTCTTCAAGGAATCCAAAATTTCAGATATGGTCACTGATCTCCATTTTATACTCACAAACGGGGTAGGCTGTGATACATTAGGCTGAAGTGAATGATAATTCAGGACTTTAACTGGCCCTCCCTACATATAGTTTGGCACTCTAATAACTACAACCACCAAAGCTAATTTATAGAAATATGGAGCAATGTAACATAAAGATTGATTCATATATACAGTGGATTCTCAGTATTTGCTTGGGTTTGGTCCCAAGACCCCCTGTGGATACCAAAATCTGCAGATGCTCAAGTCCCATTATATAAAAAGGCTTGGGAAAATGTGTGTGTTTGTGCAGGTGTGTGCACACGCACATGCACACACACAAAAAGCAAGGTTTACTTTTTGGATTTTTAAAAAATATTTTTGAGCCATGGTTAGTTGGATACAGAGGTCTAACACATGTACTAATAACTGCTCTGCATCTTTATAAACACTGTAACCAAAGCTATTAAAGAACTGAGGTTCCACCTAAATTAATTTAATCTAGCCTTTCTCAACCTTCTTACCCAGGAGGAACTCTTGAAATAATTTTCAGGGCTCAGGGCATCCCTGCATCGTGACATCGTGGAGCCCTAGTGTTCCAGGGAACCCTGGTTGGGAATCCCTGATCTGAACAGTTCTGAAACAACCAGTTTCTCTCTGCCCTTTTGACGATTGTATACATAAACTCATAACATTTATTTGAAAGTATATTGACAACTAGGGCACACATCTTGCATAGCCTTATGTTATGTGCACTATGAGAAGTTTTTCCAGATCCTACATTGGTAGGAGGGCTTTAGAAAGGTTACCATCAGCCTTTGGAGAAGTTGTCTTTTCCAGACTCCATGTTGCTGTTGGTAGAGCTTCTACCTATGTTGATCATAAGTTGAACATGAGCCAGCGGTGTGATACTGCAGCAAAGAAGGCAAATAATATTTTAGCTTGCATTAATAGAAGCATAAGACTTTTTCGGACGTCTAAAATGCAACAGAAGCAGCCTCACCATGTTGCGAGGCTGCTGCGCTGCAGGGCTTCCCTTTCGCATGATGCCCGTCCCTGCCGGTACTCTTGCGGTACCGCAGGGACATTTGAGTGTTATATTTCGGCGATTTTTACTCACGATCAACTTTCGTGAGTAAAAATTGCCAAAATATAACACTCAAATGTCCCTGCGGTACCGCAACAGTACTGGCAGGGACGGGCGTCATGCGAAAGGGACGCCCTGCAGCGCAGCAGCCTCGCAACGTGGCGAGGCTGCTTCCGTTGCATTTTAGACGTCTGAAAAAGTCCATAGTTTCCAAGTCAAGGGAAGTAACACTTCCACTATATTCTGTGATGGTCAGGCCTCATCTAGAATATTGTGTTCAATTCTGGGTACCTCATTTTAAAAAGGACATGGACAAATTGGAGGATATAGGATATAGACAAGGTTCAAAGAAGGGCAACAAGGAAGACAAGAGGTATGGAAAACAAAACATATGAGGAAAAGTTGAAGGAGCTGGGCATGTTCACTTGGAGAAGAGAAGACTAAAGGGGTGACATAATTGCACTCTTTAAATACCTCAAGGGCTGTCACAGAAAGGACAGGGCAGGTTTGTTCTCAGCTCCCCTATAGGGTAGGACTAATGGTTTTAAATTAAAGGAGGGTAGATTTCAACTGAACATTAGAAGGAAGTTCTTGACAATAACAACAGTCTGGCAATGGAACCAATTCCCTAGAGAGGTGGTGGGGCCTCCTTCTCTGGACGTCTTCAAAAATTGGATGGACAGCTGCTTGCTAGGGATGTTTTAGCTGGAGATCCTGCATTGAGCAGGGGGTTGGACTTGATGGCCCACGAGGCCCTTTCCAACTCTATGATTCTCCAAGAAAGCTGGGTGGCACAATGAGCCAAAGTGCAGGCACTGTCTCTTGCTCCTGATCTTTTGGTGCTCCGAGAATGCACAAGCACAACAGACACACAAGCATCAGAAAGCCCTGACTATAACTATTGAATGTCGATTACTGTGGTGGCAGTAATTATAACATCTCAGTTTCAGGATTTCCACTGCTTGAGTTTCAACCCCACCCCTAGCTGACAAGTACAGTTCAGTCATGGGATTTATTTGGAACAGCAAGTCTTACCCCATGCCGTTCACACACACCTCAGCTAAGAACGAGTAAATGATGGCTACACAGGCTTTAAAGCCATGCCACACACAAGAATCACACTTTCTTCCCCTCCAGTGCCATTCTTCCTAAGATTCTCACAGAGAAGAGTAGTGTTTCCCTGACAATGCAGCTGGCACCCTGAAACCTGGCAACCATACTTCCAAAGAAGGCTAGGCTGCCCCCCTTCTTACTCTTTCAGCACCACACAATCATATTTTCATTTCAGCAAACCTTTGGCAATTGACTGGTTGCTGAGGTTGGGACTTTTGTGGGTGAGTGCTGTGCTTTTTAATAGCTCCCCATGAATTGTTTGTAATTCAATGATGTTGTAATATGACAACATTGTGTGGTTTTATCAATCTTTTTTAAAAAGATAATTTTGTTGTGCGCCATAGGATCACAACAAAACATATGCATATTTGAATTTTAAAAACTCATATAAGTTTATATCAGTTCCAACTCTTTCATAGAGTCATTTGCAAATGGTATGGTGAAATAGCTACTGATGGAGATAGCTCTAAGTGAGGCAGAGCCAAATGGCAATTGATTCCAGCCAGAAAGAAACTCATCATAGTCTTGTCTCTCTCCCTCTTGTGTAGTCAAGTGAAATGATTGCTTGTTTACCACAATATACTTTCTTGCTGGCAAAGGGGAATACTGAAAAGTCAAGACATGCATAATGTCTGTATGACTTTTCTAAATATGCAACAAATTGCCCCAACACTGTACTCATTAGTTGTTCTAAATGGACAATGCTGTTCTATTGCTTTGGATTTCTGTTCTGATCATACAGTATCTCTCAACTCTAGTGACACCAAAATTAATTGGCTTCTACCAAATTGTTTACTTAAGAAACAAAAACCTATTTACATTTGAGGTCTACTGTGGGAATTCAAGTGGAAATCAAACGTGGTGATCAAGATTTGGGTGGAACAATTGTTATTCCTTACTCCAAGAGAAAAAGGAGACTGTGGCAATTATCAGATGTGGCTAATGTCGCACAATAATGATGCCAGCGAAACGCAAAAGGATGCCAATATCAGATGATTTCATCCTTTTGTGTTCCGCTGGCATTACTATGGTGTTCTATTTAATTGATGGGCCAAGCCGTCAACAGATCACCCGTTCTGTTTCTGTGCTGGCATTGCCAGTGTTTGAAACCTCGCACCATTGTCCTGCTGTGAATGCAGCATCAATGGGCAGTCCTGCCAGAAAACTTCCAGGTGGGATCATGAAAACAAGTTAGGCTACCATCTTTTTATGAACCTCCCCAGGTTACTTGTTATTTTTTAGTGTGTTTATGTGCTTGTGTAACTTTTTTCTTGTTATTTTTCTTGTTATTTTTGAATTTCCCATGGTCGAGTCTTCAAGAGACGTCTTGAGATTTCAGTCCAGGAAGTGAACGGAGCTCCATTAGACCGCCGTTCATTCCTGGGCTGCCTTTGGACAAAAGATAAGGTAAGTCTAACGGGGAGGGTTATTGTGTCGGGACGGGGATGGGATTGGAGATTGTGGGACAGGAATGTTTTTTGCATTCCTGTCTGATAATCTCCTATGTCCATTAGAACTTTTATAATAATAAGAGTAAAATACTCTACTTTTGCCATTCACAAATTACATAATAGAGATGTCCTTGTACACAAGCCAAAGTAAAGATAAGCAAATATAGACATATGATCAAAATAACATGGAAACTGTCATTTCCCCACAGTGAAGTCTTTCTTCTAGATAGTGTAGCTGAGCTAATTATAGCTTTGAACACACAACAAATATGCTGTAGATTCAAAACATCTCCCTTCATTCTAATTGTCACTGCTATTGTCACTGCCTGGCCTCGGACAGAGAGAAGAAGAAGCAGGCATGGCTCCATCATGCCTAGGCCCAAAAACAGATTAAAGACCCTCCATCCATCCAAACTGGTTAGGCCCCAGCTTCTGACCTCTTTAGCGGCAGCTAAAAAAGCCAATGCGATTCTAGGCTGCATCAATAGAAGTATAGTGTCTAGATCAAGGGAAATAATAGTGCCACTCTATTCTGCTTTGGTCAGACCTCACCTGGAATACTGTGTCCAGTTCTGGGCACCACAATTCAAGAAGGATGTTGACAAGCTGGAACATGTCCAGAGGAGGGCAACCAAAATGATGAAAGGTCTGGAAGCCATGCCCTATGAGGAGCAGCTTAGGGAACTGCGTATGTTCAGCCATGAGAAGAGGAGGTTAAGAGGTGACATGGCAGCCATGTCTAAATATTTGAAGGGATGTCATATTGAAGATGGGATAGGCTTGTTTTCTGCTACTCCAGAGACTAGGACATGGAACAATGGGTTCAAACAACAAAAAAAGAGATTCCACCTAAACATTAGGAAGAACTTCCTGACAGTAAGAGCTGTTCAACAGTGGAATGCATCACCTCAGAGTATGGTGGAGTCTCCTTCTTTGAAGGTTTTTAAACAGAGCCTGGATGGTCATATGTCAGGATTGCTTTGGTTGTTTATTTCTGCATGGCAGGGGGTTGGACAAGACAACCCTCGTGGTCTCTTCCAACTCTATGATTCTAAGAAAAGGCAGGCTGGCTCCAGCATGCTTAGGTCCAGAAGCAGATTAAAGACCCTTCCTCCATCCAAACTGGCTCTGCCCTGGCCTTGGAGGTTGAGAAGAAAAAGCAGGCATGACTTCATCATGCCTAGGCCCAGAAACAGATGAAAGGCCCTCCATCCATCCCAGCTGCCACTACCCTGGCCTCTGGGAGAAAGAACTGTATCTTTTTTGCTACTGAGACAGTATTATCTCTGTTCAACACGCTGCTTCCAACCCATACCTCAATTACTCTGAGAGATGGTACACTTCTATAAACTCATCCCTCACCAACTCATTAATACAAGCAATGACTTGAATGTATGAATGAACCATTACAGATGAGCTACCATTTACCAATGTCAGGTCACACACCAGCAATGATCAGTGAGTGAAAGTAATCAGAGATCTAGTGATGAGAAATTAATTAAATTAATAAGCAGCGTTCATATTCTACATGATATAGAGCAAGTGAATAGAGAAAAGTTACCGGTATTTTCCTTTTCCTGTTAAACACTAGAAATGAGGGTCATCCAATGCAGCTGAATGGTGGGAGATTTGGAATAGAGAAACAAAGCACTACTTTCACACCTTTGGCTTTTTTTTCTTCGCAAATGAAGATTCAGGAAGGACTCATCCCATGCTTTCTGCAAGCGCGCTGATGACTGAAAAGGCCAATCCGAGATAAACAAGTCCAGCTGCGGAAAGCACAGCAGAAGGTCTCCTTGAGTGATGTTTCCGGGTTGTGATTCTTTCTGCATTGTCATTTCTCTTCAAGACTTGTTTGGCGTGAGTTCTCAAATAAGGCTGCAGCATTGCGGATAGTGCGACTCCATGCCTCCCGATGTGAAGCCAGGGCAGACCACTGTTGGTGATCAATTTGGCCAAGCCTGAGATGTTGTTTCATGGAATCCTTGTATTGCTTTTTTGGAGCGCCCCTCTTACGCTGGCCCATGGTGAGTTCACCACAGAGTACTATTTTGGGGAGGCAATGGTCCTCCATCCTAGAAACGTGCCTTGCCCAGCGCAACTGTGTTCTCAATATCATGGCCTCAATGCTGGTGATCTCTGGTTGCTCAATGACAGCAACGCTTGTCACATAGTCAGTCCAGTGTATATTTAGGATTGTGTGTATACAGCGCTGATGAAAGCATTCGAGGAGTCGTAAGTGATGGCGATAGGTGATTATCTTGTTACACGAGGGCCAGAACGATCAAGTCAGATATGGCGATGCTCTTTCAGAGCCCTTTCTAATAACCAATGGAAATGAAGCAAGGTTGTGTTCTCGCTCCAACTTTATTTACAATCTTCTTCAGCATGATACTCCAAAGGGCTACGGCAGAGCTCGAAGAAGAAGACGGCATCTATATATGTTACCATACTGATGGTAGCTTGTTTAACTTAAGCCGCCGGAGGGCTTGCACTAAGACTCTAAACTATCTAGTCCGTGAACTGCTCTTGGCTGACGATGCTGGCCTTGTTGCCCACACAGAAGCAGCTCTGCAGCACCTAACATCCTGCTTCGCAACAGCTGCAGAGCTGTTTGGGCTGGAGGTCAACCTGAAAAAAACGGAAGTTCTCTACTAGCCTGCACCACAGGACGAACACCATCATCACCACTTTGCCATCGGCAAATCTGTGTTTAAGTCCGTTCAGCAGTTTACCTACCTGGGAAGCATCATCTCCTCAGATGCCAAGATTGACAAAGAGATCGATCACAGATTAGCAAAGACATATAGCGCATTTGGAAGACTTACAAAAGTCTGGAGTAATAAACACCTGAGACAGAGCACAAAAATCAGTGTGTATAGAGCCATTGTACTGTCTATTCTCCTTTATGGGTCTGAAACAACTTTCACACACTCCATAGATAATTAAGTATGTGCTGATTGTGGCCATCAGCTTATTTGGTTTTAAGTGTGGTTTAGACAAAAATAAACCTGTCAGTGGTTACTAGTAATGGTAGCTATTTGCCGATCCATGTTTAGAAAAAGACTGCTGCTTGCTGGGAACAACACTGAGGATGCTCTGTTTCCTTCATACCCTGCTTGTCAGTTTTCCATTAGCATCTGGGTGGCCCGGTGAGAAACACAATGCTGGACTATAGTTGATCCATCATTGCTGTTCTTTTGCTCTGAACTGTGAACCAGCCCTAATCCCCCCGTTTTTATATAAAGAACTCGTCTGTCATAGATCAAGGTGTGATCAGAGCCATCACACCAAAACAGATTCAAGGATGGTCACCACGAGACAAAGCCATGGGTCCAAATGGCTTATTCAGTGCAGCAGGTATTTACAGTAGAAAAGGTCCATTTCTCATGTGACTGAAGCTGAATCCAACAGGCTATGGGCAGGATCATCCTAGAAGCCCCCCCATGTCCCCAAGAATGTGAAAATACTTCCTAGGGCTTGGCATGAAGTCCCAAAGGATCTGCCTTTGTCCTGGGTCTATATATAGGGATGAAAACAATATTAGAAAATGTTCAAAAATGAGAAACCTTCATGAGAAGGAGCCTGGACTATGAGGAGTGGTTTAGGGAGCTGGGCATGTTTAGCCTGGAGAAGAGAAGGTTAACTGGGGACATGACAGCCATGTTTAAATATTTGAAGGGATGTCATTCTGATGATGGAGCAAGCTTGTTTTCTGCTGCTCCAGAGACTAGGACATGGAGCAAAGGGTTAAAACAACAAAAAAAGAGATTCTACCTAAACATTAGGAAGAATTTTCTGATGGTAAGAGCTGTTTGGCAGTGGAACACACTGCCTTACAATGTGGTGGAGTTTTCTTCTTTGGAGGTTTTTAAACAGAGACTGGATGGCCATCTGTCAGGAGTGCTTTGATTGTGTGTTCCTCCATGGCAAGGGGTTGGACATGATGGCCCTTGTGGTCTCTTCCAACGCTATGATTCTGTAATTCTATGATGAGGATCTTTGCAGTTCAGGATTTATTCTATGCAAAATTTACACGTGGTTGTTTTGTGTGGAATGCAGCATTTTTACGCAGAAAACACCATTTTCTCTGCAGAATATAGTATTATTTCCAATGCAGAAAATGCTGTTTTAGGTACAAAACAACCATGTGCAAAGTGTGCACAGAATAAGTCCCAATTGCAAATAGCCTTTGAAAATCACATGGTTTTCAGAGAGTGAAAACTGCATGGTTTTCAAAGGAGTGTAATGGGCTATGGCCCTGCCTCCTGCTCTTGAGTAAGAGAGGGTACTCCTGAATTCTATCTTATTTATTTATTCATTTATGTATTTAATTAATTTATATGCCGCCTTTCTCCCAGTGTGGGACCCAAGGCACTCACAGAAGAGCATCAAATAAAATCTACTAATACAAGTTCAAAACAATTAAAATCATCACAATTAAAACAATTTAAAATTATTGAAACCATGCAAACATTATAAATAAATAAATAAATAAATAAGCACAAATTGAAGGTAGATTTTGTAATCTCAGCAGAAATGTTTTTGTTGGACATTATGGATAAAGAATTGGGTGGTAAATATGGATTAGTTCTTCGATACATGACAACAGCAGCAAGAATATTGTTTGCTTTACTTGAAATGGACTGAAGCACCAATGATGGACGAATGGATTGCTAACGTTGCTCAGTTAGCCAAATTGCCAAAATAATATGGGCTTTAAAGGATAAGCCAATTGAAGACTCATTGAATGTCTGTGGAAACTATATATGGAATTTTAGTAGGAGATAGATAGATAGATAGATAGATGATTGATTGATTGATAGATAGACAGACAGACTTTTCTTTTCAGGACTGGGAGGTCAGAGCCCTACTATGTTTTAGTTATATGTTTTTTCCCCTTCTTTTTCCCTCTCTTTTTTTTCTTTCTTCCCCTCTTCTTCTTCCCTCTGTCTCTTTTATTTTTTGAATGTATATTATTTTGATTGTAAGTTAGATTGTCACTGTTAAAAACCAACCAATCAATCAATCAATAAAAAAAATTGCAGGGGGTGAGCTTTTTCAAAATGTGTCAGGTTATTAAAGGTAAGGAGTCTCCATAGAAAGCTGTAACTAGCCTGATCACTAGAGAGGAAATGAGCCTATCCACTTCATCAATGCATACGCTATCATTGAATAGCAAGTTAGATAACACCTTTCACTGAGCACCAGTTGCAGCCAACAAGGGCTAAAATAATGCCTTTTTGCTCTGAATTACCTTGTGTTTCAGGATGCAATTAGTCACCGATAGTATGTGAGGCCCTTTATGGTTGGCTGGCAAGGGGCCTGCTAAGGTCAGAATATAAATCAAAGGACCCCAGGGCAGAAGAACGAAAAGGCAGATACATTTTCTGCAGCTGCTTCACCCAGGAAGAAGCAAATTCAATGAGTTTTGCCATCCATCTTCTACAGCAAGGCTTGAGAACTGCAGCAACCAGAATAATTTCCTTTCCTACTCTGTGTTGCTTCATATTATTTCAATTTCATAAAGCAACACAGCTTTATAAAAATACATCTGTTGTTTTCCTGGTGCCTCTATAATATTATTTAAATCATGTGAACTTCTTGAAGTGCCAACAGATGAATGGATTCCCCTAAAACAAGTTGCAGAAATGAAGATCTCCTCAGAAAATACAGGTCAAATCTGTCTCCACTAGGGATACGTTCCTGGACTTACTGTTTATAAGTGAAACTGTGGATAATAGCAAACCCCATTAAAATAAAGAACTTCCAGTACAACCATACCATAGAGCTGCACTGGAGGATCTAGTGATTCCTAGAAAGGATACCTCTCTAGGCATTTTCCAGCATGACTCTATGGTATGCATCCCTATTTTTTCAGCCATAGATAACTGAAACCATGGATATTGGTTCCGCAGATATGGGGAACAACCTGTAGAAAACTGTATTTTCAGTTGCATTGGGTATTTATTATGAAACTATGTGAAGGCTGTAACATTTCACAGGCAATGGTAGTTGAGGATACAGTGATGCATACATTCTTTCCCTGTTCTTCTACTTGGGCTAATTCCAGTTCTTTGTCCTAACAAGCATAGACATATTGAGTAATTCAACACTTATATACATCAGTGATTCAACTGGTCTACTCTAGTTGGGACTGCCAATAGGATTTAGGCCCTTGTTTCTTGATCTTTCTCACGTTTCTTCAGAAACTACCCCCTTCCCCTGTCTCAAAATTGCCCCTCTTATATCCTTGCTCCATGTCCTCCAAACTAACTCCTTTGCTGTGGTAAGGAATGTAGGAAACACACCACAAAATAAATGTACAGGGAACAACACTCCTTCAAATATCAAGGTCACAAACAGTTTAGGCATTTGAATACAAGCATCTTGATTTCAGACCAGAAATGCATTGGCAGCCTGTACAATTTCTATAGAATGTATGAGTTCTCTAAGCTATTCCTCTCGGCAGGCTAGCTGCTACATTTTGGAGTAGGTGCAATGTCAGAGTTTTGTCTTCAAAGACAACCCATCCCAGTTAGCATTTTGGAAGTCTAACTGGGAGCTTAGCAGTCCAGGAACTGCTGTGCTCAGATTATCCCTGTCTGGGAAAGACTGTAGTGGTGAACCAGTTGATGTTGGCTCCAAAAAGTCTGGGCCTCCAGTGACAGAGATGGATCTAGGTGGACTCCCAAGCTACACACCTGCTCTTTCAGGGGCTGTGTAACTCCATCCAGGGCAGGTTGCTTACCCAGTTCCCAAACCTGGGAACCATCAGTCCACAGAATCTCCATCTTATCAGGATCCACCTTCAGACTATTGGCCCTCATCCAACCCATTACAGCACCGAAGCACTAATCCAACACCTATACAGCCCCAGCTGACTCAAATAACATTTAGAGTTGAGTGTCATCAGCATACTGATAGCACACAACCCCCATACACTTATAGCCTCCCTGATGCTTCCTCAACTCCCCCCATCCATGTTACATGGGGTGAATGGGCAAGGGGGAGTCAAAGGAGGATTGTGGAAGGCTATAGCTTCCCTGACACTTGCTTGGCAATCCCACACACACACACACACACACACACACACTTCTGATATCACACAGACAGTGAGCTAGGGGTACCAGAGACAGGATTGTAGAGGGCTATAGATTCCCTGGGTCAGCTCTCCCCCTCACCCTCCCAATCTGACTTTTAGGCAAGCTAAATGTGACCAGATACAAGTCCAGCTATTCCAAAAGAATCCCAAACCATCCTGTTCTTTCACCCCTACTCCATTGAAACAATTTGGGGGGGGGGGTCTTCATTGATGTGAAGTGTCCTTGAAGGCTTATTTACTCAAAAGTAATCCCCACTGTTTTCTTTGTAGTTAATAGTAAGTCTATTTAAATGCAAGCTTATTCATATATGTCTACTCTCCAGACAAAAAAGAAGAATCATCAAGCACCTGAAATTCTTCCATTCTATGGAGACTAATAATCCCTTGCCCATCAGAGGAGCTTTGGTAAAGCCAGTCTGTGGCAATTATTACTAGCATCAAATGTGCTTGGCTTGAAACCAGTTGTTAAACAAACAAAATGCAGGATAGAGGAGGGGTCTGTTAGTTGGTGCTGTTCTTTGCTGACAGTTTAATTATGCCTCTGTAAGGCAGATCACAGCTAACATCATTTCTCTCTCTTCTATGCATCTGAATCTGTTTTTGTGTATTTATTCGCATTTACCAAGGATTAAAATTGGGCAATCATAAGTGATTAAACAGTGAGGATTTGAAATTGCAAGGATCATTGGGGGGGGGACTAAGATGATTAAACTGAGATAAAAAGGATAAATAAAGTGGTTTGAAACTGTGATGTCAAAGGCTTTCACAGCCGGCATCCATAGGTTTTCCGTGGATGTTTTCCGGGCTGTGAGGCCATGTTCTGGAAGAGTTTACTCCAGAGGAATAAACTCTTCCAGAACACAGCCTCACAGCCCAGAAAACACCTATGGGAAACCTATGGTTTGAAAGTATTGAAATGGTTGGAAAGTTAAGCAAATTTAAATTTTAAAAACTTGAGGTAGGCTAACAAATCTCAATTCTGAAATAGGTTTGTAGTATCAGTTAAATTGGCTTCTTACCTTCCAACTGTCCCAGTTTAGCAGGAACAGTCCCAATTACTCCTTTCTCCTCCCACTTTTTCAGCAGTTTCCAAAATGCCCCCAATGTCTCTCTCCTACTACTACTTTACCCCTTTATCCTTCAGTTGTTGCAAACTGAGTTCAAACAGCAAAAGTAGTTTGCACTCCGTTGACTCAGCAGGTGAGAGAAAAGAGAAGGGAGCAAAATCTTGTCCTTCCCACTAGACTTAGGCAAAAGCAAACTGCTACAGCCTCTCCAAGCTTGTCTGTTTTTCCTTATTAATAACATTTGCCATCTTGACCATGCTCTGATGTTGGTTGGCCACACTTGTCCCAGTTTTCATCTGTTAAATGTTGGAGGGTATGATGGGGTCACTAAGCATCATCTTCTTGTTTGTCTCCAAATATCATAGAAAACCATTTTTCCCAACTGCCCAAGATAACAATAATTTGATTTGAGTAAGCCAAAACTTTGTATCCAGTTTATTACTATATAAATTCTCCAGTTCTCTTTATTCAACTTCTGTGTTTTGCCTGGGTAACAAGTTGAGTATTATATTTTCACAAGAGGGGGAACAACCTTCCTTTTCACCCAGCAGTCCTAAATTCAAGTTGCAGAGACCAGGGCCGGTTTAAGAAATTTTGGGACCCCCTGCAATGCTTTACTTTGGGGCCCCCATACGTTTATCTCAGATCAATGTAACCTAACCTATTCACCGTACAGGATGTTCAGATTATAGTAGGACCCCCATATCGATGGATTCATTATCCATGGAACACAAAACAGCACACCTACCATAGAGTCTTCCTAGAAAATGTGTCTTCCCTAGCCTTTTTCTAGGCCCTCCAAGGCAACTCTATGGTATTTTAAACCAGAAGTCCCATTATTTTCAATGGCGTTCACTATTATTCATGGTTTTCAGAATCCACGCCCCCCCCCCGAACCAATCCCCAGTGGATAAAAGGGGCCTACTATATTACGTAATTTGCCACCAATAATTTAGTTTAAAAACTATATTATAGGTACTAACATAATATTTTTTGTTTATTAGGAATTAATGTAATGGTGTAGATTTCCTCAAAGAAAATAAAGAGTAGACTACAAGCTAAACATGAGTTAGCAGTGTGATGAAGCAGCAAAAAATGCCAATGCAATTCTAGGCTGCATTAATAGAAGTAGTGTCTAGATCAAGGGAAGTAATAGTATCACTCCATTCTGCTTTGGTCAGACCTCACCTGGAATACCGTTTCCAATTCTGGGCACAAGAAAGATACTGAGAAGGATGGTGGGAGGTCTGGAAGTCATTACGCCCTATGAGGAATGGCTTAGGGAGCTCGGTATGCTTAGCCTGAAGAAGAGAAGGTTGAGAGGTGACTTGATAGCCATGTTTAAATATTTGAAGGGATGTCATATTGAGGAAGGAGCAAGCTTGTTTTCTGCTGCTCCAGAGACTAGGACACAGAGCCATGGGTTCAAACTACAGGAAAAGAGATTCCACCTGAATATTGGGAAGAACCTCATGACAGTAAGAGCTGTTTTGAAGTGGAATACACTGCCTTGGAGTGTGGTGGAGTCTCCTTCTTTGGGGTTTTTTAAACATAGGTTGGATGGCTGAAGACGACCAAGGGGGAAAGGGAGGGGCGAGGAACCAAGACATGTTAAAAGCAGCTGGAAAGATGGGCTGGAGGGGATCTATGTGTAAGGAAGGAAAGGGACGAAAGAAAGAAAGAAAGAAAGAAAGAAAGAAAGAAAGAAAGAAAGAAAGAAGCCCTTTCTGATGGAGACAACCCTCAAATTCCCTGTCTCTCTCTCACACACACACACTCACCCTCTCCAACATGCCTCTCCCTCCAGCTTCTGTCATGGAGGGCTGCTGTTTCTTTCTCTTTCTCTTTCTCTTTCTCTTTAGTTTTGAAGAGGCTGTTTTGTTTGTTTTTTTAAAAAAGCCAGCAAGAGGTTTTTGGAGGAGGATGGTAAGAGGGGGCTCCTCCCGGCTGTCTCCTGGCTGTCTCCTCCGTCAGATTAAGGAGGCCAACACGGGGGGCCCTCTTGACCTCAGGGCCCCCTGCCAATGCTGATTTGGCAGACAGGTTAAACCGGCCCTGGCAGAGACAATCTGAACCCATTGCAGTTATTTGAATGTCTGTACCACCTCCTCTCCTTTTTCATCTTCAGATCTTGAATATGCAGACTTTATAGCTTATAATGGCCAGCTTTCTTTGTTCCTGATCAACTCCAGCCTACTTTTTGTACTATCTTTACTGATGAAGAAATCTGACATCTTGAAAGTTTATATGTTTTTGAGATGTATGAGTTTGCCTAGCTGAGCTACTACCCTAATAGGGATCGTAAAAAATATTAAGAGTCAACACCATATGTTCATGTGCAATGATATGAAAAAAGGGGGGAAGAGGGAGAATGATGGAATCCAGCAGCACCTTTAAGATGAACTGGTTTATTTTAGCATGAGCTACCAGCCCAATTCTTGAGATACACTGATGGAGTCGGATGTACAGCCAATATACCTGTCACTGTACTTCCAGTTTACAATTCCATCAGTGCATCTGAAGAAGTGGGATGATATCCAGGAAAGCTCATGAAAAAATAAACCAGTTAGTCTCAAAGATGCTGCTGCATTCCTTCATTTTCCCCCCACCCCTGCGTCCCTCCCGTTTTATGCAGAAATACTCTAACATGCCTATCACTCTGAAAACGAATGCAATGATATAAACAGTACACATTGGTTTATACAGTTGGTACCCATTTCATGGCCTGTATATATTTACACTTCATCAATATTTTTATGTGGCTTTTGTGTAGAATGTACTCGTCACGGGTCAGCGTAAGAGGGGCGCTCCAAAAAAGCGAAACAAGGACTCCCTGAAACAACATCTCAGGCTCGGCCAAACTGATCACCAACGATGGTCCGCGCTGGCCTCACATCGGGAGGCATGGAGACACACTATCCACAATGCTGCAGCCTTATTTGAGAACTCACGCCAAACAAGTCTTGAAGAGAAATGACAACGCAAAAAGAATCACAACCTGGAAACATCACCCAAGGAGACCTTCTGCTGGGCTTTCTGCAACCGGACTTGTTTATCTCAGATTGGCCTTTTTAGTCATCAGCGCGCTTGCAGAAAGCACGGGATGAGTCCTTCCAGAATCTTCGTTTGCGAAGAAAAGCCAGAGAGAGATCATTTAATATTTGTGTTCCATATTTTAACATGTTTTCCAGAAGTTCAAATGAGTTGTTAATTAAAACTCTTTTAAAGGAAAAAGGGATATTAAGACCTTGGACGTAACGAGTGACAAACCTGGCCTCAGCACGTTGAGTCAGCTGACGTTTCTAAATAGTTTCCTAAGGCAGCCCTACATAGAGCATGTTACAGTAATCCAAATGGAATAGAATCAAGGCATGTGTCACTGTAGCAAGACTTGACTTCTCAGGGAATGGGTACAGCTGGCATGCTAGTTTATATAACAAGTAAGAGTATATTACTTTATCTGTGCAATGAGTAACATGTTCTAGTTATGTGAAGTCGAAGGCTTTCACAACCGGCATCCATAGATTTTCCTTGGTTTTTTTCTGGGCTGTGAGGCTGTGTTCTGGAAGAGGCTCTGTAACTATGTTCTAGTTACTTTCAGAATTATGCCCACTTTTATGGGCATTTTGACAGGAACTTTTCAAGTTTTATCCCATTTTCACCCACCCTAAAAAAAGAAAACTAGAAAGTATTGGAAAAGCAATGATCATAGAATCTTAGAGGTGGAAAGTACCACAAGAGCCATCTACTGGCTCCAGAGCTTTAAAATTGGTTGCAATGGTGGCGGTGGTGGTGACAATGGCAGTGGTGGAGCTGGACAAAACTCCTCAGGGACAGTGAAGACATGTCCCTGTGGAGTATAATAATGCACAGGACTTCGGGGAGATATGGGAGCATGCGGGGAAAACTTCAGAGGTTTTGCCCCACATGTAGACAAGCCCTAGGAGATTATCAGACACAGCTAATGTGGCACCAGAATAACTACATCGGAATGCAAAAGGACACTGATATCACATGATGTCGCCCTTTTGCGGTCCGCTCTCATTATTCTGGCATTTCTTTTTATTGATGGGCCTGTCCCTTTTTGGTGCCAGTATTGCTGGCACCTGAAAGCTCGCACTGTTGTCCTGCCATGAATACAGCGTCAATGGGTGGTCCTGCCAGAACACTTCTGGGCGGGATCACAAAAACAAAGTAGACTACCCTCTTTTTATATACCTTGGGTTACTTGTTATTTTTAGTGTGTTTATGTGCTTTCAAAAACGTTTTTCTTGTTATTTTACTTTTTCTTTTTGAATTTCCCATGCTCACATCTTCTCGGTGGGATTTTGGTCCAGGAAGTGAATGAAGTTCTGTTAGATCTCCTGGGCTGCCTGTTAATGGAAGAGAAGGTAAGTGTGATGGGGAGGGTTATTGTGCTGGGCAGGGACAGGATTGGAGATTGTGGGACAGGAACGCTTTTTGCGTTCCTGTCTGATAATCTCCCTAGCCTTTGGAACAGCAAAAAAAAAAAAAAAAGCTTGCTTCATCTTCTAGGTGGTATCCCTTCAGATATATAAAGTGGTTATCATGTCATCTCTCTTTTCTTCTCTTCTCCAAGTTAAACTTATCCAGCTTCCTAAGTCATTCCTCATTGGACTCTGTTTCCAAACCTTTGATCATCTTGGGTGCTCGTGTCTGGACATGTTGCAATTTGTCAGTGTCCTTCCTGAACTGTGTTGTCCAGAACTGGACACAATATTGTCTAGAATTGCATTGGCTTTTGTGGCTGCTGCATGACATGGTTGAATCATGTTTAGCTTGTGATCTACTAAGGAAATTTTCACACTGGGGCCAAAAGCCCCGTTTCTCTCCCGCAAGCCCTCCTCCCGTTCCTGCAATGGAATGGAGGTAAATGTTTGCACACTTACCTCCATTCCGCTGCAGGAACGCCCTCTCCCTGCACTCCTTTCCTGGCCAGCCATAAATGCAGCTGTCGTAAGGCTGCTTTTACGAGCGGCTGGCTGAAATCCCGCTCGTTCTCGTGAGAGAACGAATGCAAGGAAATTCAAAATTAAACCCCCCAGCTGTCAAAAAAAGTAATAAAATAAAATAAAATAAAAGGAACCCAGGGAGGGGGGGAAGGGTGGCACTTACCTGGATGTCCTGGTCATGGCAGGAAGTGCCTGCCATGGAGCTCCTCCCCCATCCCTGTCATTCCAGAACAGGGACTGGGATCCTATTCCCACACCCATGTTCTGTTACAGAAATGGAACCGGGTGCTTAATAATGACTTCTCCCCATGAATACTATATCACGGGAAGAAACCAGAACAGTGACAGTTAGGGCAAGGAACAGAGTGAACGTTGTTTGAAAGAAAAATCGTTCAGCGACACTGTTCTGTGCCTGTAATGGCCTGTGTGAAAATCTCCTAAAACCCCTAATCTTTTTCACATGTACTGTTTTCAAGTCAAGTGTCAGATATCCCATATTTATGTATTTCATTTTTCTTGCTAGATGTAGATTAATCCCTGTTAACATTCATTTTGTTAGTTTTGTCCATTGTGCAACAAAAAAATAAAACACATTACTTAGCATTGCAGTGAGCAAAATACCTTTCAAACCCAGATAACAGCTAAAAGAAACAAATTAGTTGTCTAAAGAAACATTCTAAGTACTGAGGCGATCCATTCTGAGCTCTCTCTCCTTCCTTCCTTCCTTCCTTCCTTCCTTCCTTCCTTGGTTGTTTTCTAGCCCAAAATGTGCCTTGGACATACCGTACTTAACAAACCTAGCAAGGTTATGTGAGGATGCTTCCAAAGGATGCTTCACACCGTAGTGCACCATTCAATCAAGAAATCAATCGAACAGAAGTAAATTTCATAAAAGTCTACTTAATGCTGCAGGAGCCATTCTCATAAATTCCAGGAGGAATAAATAGTAAAAAGTGGCAGCTGCAGGTTTAGTTGCCTTCCAGAAGATTTTAGTGCTATCCAGGATTGTTCTTCTGTGTATAGATTCAAACCTGGTTGTTGAAAAGAAATTTCATTCTTTCAAGCGATGGCCTGTTTAAAGGCTCACTTGATATTACTGATAGGTCTCTCGAGCCCCTCCTTTAGAGCTGATTTTCGGTTTTATGTTTAGATCAAGAAACCCAATACAAAAACAAGTCCATCTCATTTTTTAACATAAAGGGCGCCTTTGCTGTGGGAATATACCTCATAGCAACTGTCTATGGGAAAAAAACAGAACACTGAACATGAAAGCAAAGCAGCTACAAGGATGAGCAATTCTTTAGAGTACCTAACTGACAAATGCACATCTTCCATCTTCTTGGTGCTTTGTTCTTCATAGACCCTGCTTCTGAAAAGAACACAAGAAAACATGTTCATAAAGTCCTCTCTTCTCTGCACTCATTTTTAGCTATTCCCCTGAAGAAGAGCAATTTGCTCTAAACATATTCAGAGCTCTGGAATTGCTTTAATAAATCTTTGAAAACTCATAGCATCTGTTGGTAACTTTGGCAAGAAAGAAACAACATGGGGAGATACAGTACCAAGTAAAACTACCAGCCTATCCCCCCTACCCCCCAAAAAAAACTGTAATGGATGTTTGTAAACAGATGGTGTGTTTTGGGGTAGGTTGGTCCTTCTTCAGGAACTGAAACTTAGGGGCAGGGGTGCAGCGGGACCTACAACACAAAACATGCAGAACAAAATACAACAAAATAAAAATACACATCACTGTAGTATCTTTATTAGGCCAATCAATGCATTATGTTAACCTTTGAAGCACACTGGCTTCTTCATCAGGCAAAGAGGATAAAATCATGTCAGGAAAGAGAAAATGATAGCATCTTGTTTGAGATGTTTTCTTTCAGGGGTTCATGGAGACTTGAAACAAATGCATTTGGGAAATGTTGTAAAATGTCCTTTTCCTTTAGCAACAGCTTGAACTTTTTTCTGGTTTGGGAAAAATTTTTGACAACATGCTAGCAGGAATGTCCTACAAGAGGAATCTCTCCCTCTCTCTTGAACACACACACACACACATACACACATCTACACCTCTTTAACATTTATCATATGGTCAACAAGGAAAAACTGAAGGTAGAAAAGACCAACTAATGATGATTTTTTTAAAGAGAGGGGGGGGAGGGGGGATCACAAGACTATCAAGATTATAAAGCCATTGTCAAAATTGCTAAGCAGCCAGTAACCTCATACTTCTAACAATAAATAGATGTACTAACAGTCTTGTTCTATTTGGCCAAGCTATTCAGTGTGTGAATGCAGCTAGTTAGGGTTCTCTATAAATCCAACTGAGGTTCAGATCCCATGATGAACCCTACACTCTTGCAGGGATCTTGGGGAAGGCTATCACAAACGGGAATTGAATCACTGGCAAAAATCAAACAACTGCCTAACAATGAGTCTAAAGCATGATGATATTCTAGAGATGACTGGTCCCCATAGATAGATTTGAATAGCTCCTTTAAAGTTCAGACTAAAATCCAGAGCAGATTCACCACCCCACTGACAGGATAGCCAGCAGCCATCACTGTTTTGATCTAAAGAAGATAGTGATCCTACATTGGCACACTAGCAGAAGTACTCAGCTTTGCTTGATTTAGAAAACTTTAGTTCTCACCCAATCTAGTCCCAACCACTAAGATGCTACAGGCAGGATACACGCACTGATTTAAATTCATTAAATTTAATTAATGTGTCTGGGTTTTTTGAAAATCTGGGGCTAGCAATTCAATGAATTTTCCCTTTATTTCTGTATATTTGGAGAAATGTTGATATGTCAGGATCAGGCTAGACAGATTTTTTTTTCATTTTCTGGAACCCCTCTAACCCTGATATTTTGTTTGCTTCTGTTTTTGAGCTCTTCAGGCTTATTATGTAGGTCTATATAGTAGCCTCCCTTATCCGCAGTTTTGCTTTCTGCGGTTTCAACCCTGTCAACCCTGGTCTGAAAATACAGAGTCCCCCCTTAGCCATGGTTTCACTTTCCATGGTTTCAGTTATCCATGTTCAACCATCGTCTGAAAATATTACTGGTATAGTGTTCAGTACTATCTGTGGTTTCCGGCATCCACTGGGGGTCTTGGAATGTATCCCTTGCAGATAAGGGGGGCTTCTGTATTCACTAGTTTTAGTTCTTTAATTTTAATATTGTTGGTTATGCTCAGCTGCAGTGCCATATTTGTAGCTCCTTTCATCTTAGCAATTTTTGCAGTCAACATTATACACATTTGATCAAGAGGCCATAAGGCTCCCTGCAGTTCAGATTTTAGCTGGTGAGCTATATCTTTTCCTTGGGAGTCAGGGATCAACCCTCCATGATTCCCTCCCCACCCCACCCCATACTCCTCTGAATTATCTTGGTACCATTTTAGGAGATTATCAGATGATTTAAATATGGCATGATAACACCAGGAGATCGCTAAGGGCTTGCATTTCAGTTGATGTCATTCCTATGTTGTCATGCTCCCATTCGGCTGTCATTACGCCGGCACTTTTGTGTTTGTTTGTTTGTTTGTTTGTTTTTTGTTTTTTGTTTTGTTTTGTTTTGTGTTTTTTTTTTGGACAGGCTTAGCTGTCAATGGAGCCCCTGTTCCATTTCTGAAAAGGTGCCCTGTTATGCTGGCATCTCATCAGTGGGAGGTCCATGCCAGAACACTTTCAAGGTGAGATTGGGACATCAAGGTAAGTGACACACTTTTTTGTACCCTCCCTGGGTTACTTGTAATGATTTGAGTGTGGTTTTGTGCTTGGTGTTACTTTTACTTGTAGTGTTTTTGTTTTTTAATTTCCCATGCTCTTGTCTTCTCGCAAGAACAATTTCAAACCAGGAAGTGAAGGGAGCTCTTTCTGAGCTCCATTCACTCCTGGACTGCCCTTTGACATGGCAAAAGGTAGGTGTGAAAGTTTTCATTTTTGTGGCTGACAGGGATGGGAGAGAAGATTGGGATATGAGAACACATTTTTGTTCCTATCTGATAATCTCCTTAGAAGCCACTGATCAGATGTCATCAACAGAAATCCTAGCAAATTTTCTTAAACTGAAATAGGATCTGAGGGTTTTAGAACTGCAGTCTTTGGCAGTTCTTTTCATTCCCACAGTGTTTTGTTTATTTTTGAAGGTATTTCATAGAATTTTGGCTTGATTGAAACTTCTCTGGGCATAGGGATGGTGAAGAGATTGATTTATGATGTGATTTCACTCCATGCCTGGCCACACACACAAACACACACACACATCTATTCAGAGTTCTGTAAGAGCTTTATTACATTCATTCTAAACTATTATAAACATGTCAAATTTTCAGGTGCTACAGAACTCTTCCTCTAGCTGGATGACCCAAAATTTAAGAGATCCCAAAGAAATACAGTAAGTCCTTAGTATCTGTTGGGGTTTGGTTCCAGGAACCCCCCACAGATACCAAAATCTGTGGATGCTTGAGTCTCATTATATATATAGTGGCAGAGTAAAATAGTGTCCCTTCTAGCAAATAGTGAACAGCAAGGTTTGCTTTTTAGAATTCCCCCCCCCCGAATATTCTTGAACTGTAGCTGGTTGAATCCATGGATGCAGAACCCATGGATATGGAGGGCCAATTGTATCATCTTGGTGATCCCAATAAAGGTATTACAGATGCCTGGATTTTGTTTCTACACATGGATCACAGGGTTTCTTTTAGCTTTACAAGACTGCGATGTTGCATGCCTTTAGACTATATAAAACAAGTTAACACTAACCATTTCTCCAACTTACATGAAAATTTGACAGACATATAGGAGATTATTATACAGGAATGCAAAAAACATTCCTGTCCCACAATCTCCAATCCCATCCCTGTCCCAGCACAATAACCCTCCCCATCACACTTACCTTCTCTTCCATCGACAAGGCAGCCCAGGAATGAACGGAGCTCTAACGGAACTCCATTCACTTCCTGGACTGAAACCCGCCTGTTCTCGCAAGAAGACACGAGCGTGGAAAATTCAAAAATAAAAAGTAAAATAAAACACAGAAAGTTACAAAAAGCACACACACACACTTTAAAACTTCCAAGTAAACCAGGGAAGGTTTTAAATATGTGTCACGGATGTTGCGATTTCATCTGGAAGTGTTCACGCCGGACTGGCCATTGACACTGCATTAAATGGCTCAAGGTTTCACACGCAATTAGCTAAAAAAAAAAAGTAAACTGCTTAGGGAGTGCTTCGGCACTGATAAGCGGTATATAAATATCAATGCTATTGCTAATCTGGCGCCACATTAGCCACATCTGATAATCTCCATAGTCAGTGAATGAGCAATAAAAACTGATGTACTAGATCAGACTATAAACTAAGAAGATAAACATGGTGTTTCTGACACTGGCCAGTTCCATGAAGTTCATAAACTAAGTGTAGATCGAAAACTATTCCCTCTTTGTTTTTCCATAGTATCTGTCTCTCAGGTATAACCTAGCATAATCACATTACTCAGTTATAGCACTATTATCCCACTTTAACTGCTATGACTGCCTCCTGTGGAATCCTGGGATTTGTGATTTATAGAGGAGGATTTAGCATTCTCAGCCAGAGAGATCTTAGGCCTCCCTAAACTAGAAACCCCAGAATTCCACAGGAGGCAACAAAGCAGCTCAAGTGGAATGATATTGCAATGACAGTGTAGTGTGATAAGGCCCCTATTTCAGCAAAACACAGAAGTTCTGTAAAGGTCATCTTGTTGACAGGCCATTACATTTGCCAATTCCAGGCTCCATTCTATATAGAGAATTGGGAGATTCTGGGAATTGTCATCTGAAAAAGGAACTTTCCCAAGCTCTATGGATTCTATAAGTTAATTTATGTGTTGCACCCATCTCATGATTGCCTGCAGAATGAAGACATGCTATGGTGGGTCTTAAAAACAGACCCCATTACTCACATAAAGGACACCATGTTGACCAGCTGATGGTACGGTAGCAGTCAACAGCACTCTGTCAGGATTCTTGAATAAAGTGTAATTTCCCTTCAGATCCAATTGTTAGCAAAGTGTTCTGTGACAGGATTCTTTCCTGAAATACACGCCCCCCCCCTCATTCTCCATACACTTAAAAGCAACAGAAAATGAAAAGAGAGCATGCCACAGAAATGAGCTGGTAAACTAGCTCTGCAGGAAGTTGTGGATAATTGCATACTTACTTGCATCTAAATTTATCTGACTAATGAACACTTTCTTGATAAGTAAGGCAATCTGAAGTCTTTGCTGTCCTGAGTCATTGTCATATGTCTGTACAATCCAGTGTCCTCTGACAAGGTTAGACCACTGCAGAGACCAAGAACTGCTTGTGTCCTCAATTGTCTCTATACTAAATGCCAGACCTGGAGACCCTCTCAATAAACTCAGTTTAGTATTCCCTAAATTAGGAAATCATGGCAGTGAACTTAAAAAAAAAAATCAGGTTTAGCTATGTTGGTACCAATCCTGCTAAGGGTTACACAAACATGCAGAGAAACAGAGGTTCATATGTGCTCTTCAGCTGAATGACAGTCATAAAAACATAAGAAAACTCCTGCTGGATCACACCAATGAACTATACAGACCAGCAATATAGTCCCACAGTAGTCAAACAGATGCCCACAAGCTGGACACAAATTCAAAAGAGGCCTTCCACTGATGTCCCCTAGCAATTGGTATAGAGAATCATACTGACTCTGAAGGGTATATATAACCTCCAATGTCCAGTAGCTATTGATATCATTATCTTTCATGATTCTGTCCAATTCTCTGCTAAAGCCATCCATGACCATGGGATAGTGAATTCCACAGTCTAAGTATCCACTATGTATTTTTGCCTGCTGTGAATCTTCTATCCTTTCACACACAATGCATGAATTACACACCTCTATCATGTCTTCTCTTTTTTCCTAAGACCAAAAGCCCCAAATGTTGCAACCTTTCCTTGTGTACAGCCATACCACTCTGCACATTTCCAGTCTCATCCGATCTCAGAAACATAACTGTTCCACATATGGGACTTGCTCCAGCTTCCTCATGTTTGGGTTACCCCTTTCTGTATCTTTTCTCCAGAAATGCAGTGACCACAACTGTGCACAATATCTCAAGTGTGGTGACAAGATTAGAATGGTATTATGATGTTAGCAGATTTATTTGCTATTCCTTTCCTAATAATCCTCAACATAGCATTTCCCTTTTTCACAGCAGCTCATGCTGGTTCAACATTTTCATCAAGCTGTCCACCACAACCACAACATCCCCTTCCTATGCATGCATAATTTATTGGATTATTATAGATATATCCTCTCTGTCTTGCTGCAAAGGGGGAATCCAAAGGAGGTGAAAGTTATGTGTCTGATACGCTACTGGTGTTCCTGCATTTAATCTGCAATGTTTACAACACACAAACAATGATCCAAGTCTCTGGTTACCATTCCCATGATCTAACATCAGCAGCAGCATCTTTTCTTTTGCATGATAAAAGAGACAATTTATACTACAGTTGCTTCTTTGGACATGTGTTTTCCCATCCCACTCCTTCTGTTCCCTTCCCATATTGGTGATGTTCTTCCTCAGTAGTCAAATCCTAACTCCCCTTGCTCCCCCAGCCATATTGCCAGTCACATTTTCTGGCTCCTCTGTGTGTGTGCATGTGCCTGCACACAACCCATGTTCTTCCCACCTTAATCTTCTTATCTACTCACTTGCTCTCTTATCCTTTTTACCTCCTCAGGAAGGAGAACCACTGTAAATTTGTACCCATTTGGCTCAGAAGTCAACATGTACAGGCACAAGGTCTCTCTCAGTGGTTATATATACCCTCCAAAGTCTTACTTCTTCTTTTTTCATCTGAAGAAAGTCTTCTTCTTTTTTCCTCTGAGTACAACTGAAAATTGTACCACACTTAAATTTCCACAGCAACCTAGGGCTTAATCCAACTGAAGTCAATGAGGTTTACAACTTGGAACCCTTTTGTGCATCAACCTGGGGATAAGTCCCAGTGAAGTCAATGGAGCTTACTTGCAAGCAGACCGATATTGCATTGCACTGTACAGTCTAAATGTTCAGACTGCTAAATTATTGAAAAATAACCAATTAAAATGAAAAAAAGGAAAGTTTTTTATTTCAAAATACAGTCGGCCCTCCATATCCATGGATTCTACATCCACAGATTCAACTATCCACGGCTTGAAAATATTTTTTTAAAAGAATCCAAAAAGATCTGCCTTGAATCCCATCTTGGGAGAAAGGTGGGATGTACAGTATATCCAATAAATAAATACATATCAAACCTTGATTTTGCCATTTTATAAAAGGGACACCATTTTACTATGCCATTATATATAATGGGACTTGAACATCCACAGATTTTGGTATCCACGGGGGGGGGGGGTGTGTCTTGGAGCCAAACCCCAGCAGATACCAAGGGCCCACTGTAATTGTTTTTACCAAACTAGAAAGGCATCATTCAGCTTAGGTATCATGACAATTTGGAGAGAGAAGCAGACACATTCAGAGGGTCCTTAAATAGGATTATCCATGCCCTAACAACTCCCACTTTGAGATAACCAATATAAACTAAACAAGTGTGGTAAAGATTAGGGGTCAGAAAAGAAAACTCTCTTGAGAAGCAATGTGAATAGCTACATCAATTTAACATAAAACAGGGCATTTTTTAAAAAGCTGTTGAAGCATTTATGACTACAAGAAGTATATATCAGTGTGTGGTTTCCCTTACAGTGCCACGCCATATCCTAGACCAGTATTTCACAAACTGTGGGGTGTGAAGGCTTCCAATGGACCGTCTATTCATTTTCAGGTGGGTCTCAGTAATGCAGCCTCCTTACTGGCATTCTTTGCCACGTGGCCAAAACAACCTTCTAGTTGGGCCAATGCTCACACCAGCAGCTTCCCTTACATACAGTGTGATGTGGGAACAATTGTTAGGCTGCAGCATCCAAAGCTGAAGGCCAGGAAAGAAAAGAGAAGGAAAAAGAGGAAACAGGTGGACAGAGTGGCTGGTTGCACATGAAAGTGGAAGGGTAAAAAAACAAAGGAAGGGAGCAAAAGGAGCTAATGGATTGGGGGACGGAGAGGGAAAAGAGAAGCTGAGTTTTGCTTGTGCCTTTGGAGCCCGTTGCTTCTCTCTTTCTCCCTCACACACACACAAACCAGCTTTTCTTTCCTCCTACCTCATCTCCTATTAAGCCAGGAAACCTCTGGTGGCAAAAGCTATCAAGTGGAGAAGTTTGGAATGGAGGACTTTAGGGGCTCATCTACATGAGCCAGGATATGCTTCACACATTAGCACACTGGAACCTCTGAGCATGTGAAGAGGTCCAGACAGCAAAAAAGTTTTAGCAGAGTTTTCATCATCCAGGTGAAGAAAATAAGTTCACAGACACAAACTTGTGTCTAAATCTACTTATCTTTACTGCAACATATTTAAAATATTTACAGTGTTACAGAGAATCCTCTCTGGAGATTTTCAGACGCCTCTTGCCGCGCAAGCAGCCTCCGGAGCAGTAACGAGGCTGCTGCGCGGCAAGGGGTCCATTTTGGATGATGCCGTTTCTCTCTCGGCATCATCCGTGACTGTTGCGGCTAGCATTGGAGGCGGCCGCACTGTTTTTCACTCACGGAAGTTGTCCGTGAGTAAAAAACAGCGCGGCCACCTCCAATGCTAGCCGCAACAGTCACGAACGACGCTGAGAGAGAAACGGTGTCGTCCAAAATGGGCCCCTTGCTGCGCAGCAGCCTCGTTACTGCTCCGGAGGCTGCTTGCGCAGCAAGAGGCGGCAAGAGGCATCTGAAAATCTCCTCTGTGGACTACATCTCTCAGTACAGTATTCAGCAGAAAAAAACAGATCTGGTACTGCAAAGACGCAGAACAGCACACGACTGGATACAGAGTCACATTGCAGAGCTCAATAGTACACAGCTTACAGAGACACTCAGTTCCCATGAAAATTAGACCACATTCCTTTAGAAAGATAGCTCTTGACTCAAGACTACGTTCTCAGGCCTCTAATCTTGATACACAGACTAGCTGTAGTTTGCTTTCACTGCCAGCCCCTGTAGGTTGTTTTGTTACACTCTTTTGCTCTTTACAGCATAAATTTATCAGACTGCATGTTCCATTATCCTCTAACTTGACAACACTGTCTCCCCATTGTTACCCAAAATGCTCCTTCCAAGAAAATTCCAAGAAAATATCAAGTTTCTAATATGTTGGGGAAATTAGCAGCAACTCGACTTTAGCTATGCAAGAGGGGGTAACAACGGAATCTGCAAACCTATGTCTACCGGTAATAGTCCGGATGGAATACATACACATTTAAAATTAAGTATGTTTTTTATTATTATTAAGGAGTTCAAAAATAACACCAAACACACACACATTCACCGGCTATAGAAAGAAATAGTAGGAAAGCTTGGGATAGAGGGTTGCAAGAGGGTTCTGCTGAGATAATACAATCTGTCCTGTAGTCAGTCCGGCAGAGTGGATGGAGGAAACTGGGTTGGCTAACACAGAGTAACAGAGTTTCCCCCCCCCCTATTACAACTGTGCACAATGAGGCATATTTTGGGTGTGATATTTATACCTCCAAATACACCTAAGGGGATTGGTTGCTTCATGGGTTGAAACAATGAATTCCATGAGCCTTCACAATGAGTTTCCTGGTCTTGACAAAAGGTGAGGAAGATGCTAAATGTGTTTCTTAATGTCCAGTGATTGAATTGTAACAGCTTTTAGAAGCTTCTTTAAGGTTGGGAGCTTAGGAGAGGAAATTTCACAATCAGCAAATACAAAATGGTTTCTCCATCCATTAACCTCCCATTTAGGTGGAATGTGTCTTCTTTTGGCCTTACAGCCCCAGGTCTTAAGCTTTCCAGGGAAAAACAAAAATGACCTTTTGAGACCATCTTGTCTTTTTCCCTTTGTAAAATGCCACATTAATGAACCAAACTTGACCAGTTTCTGAGGCCTGTAGAAATGGGGTGCAGGGCAATGCCAACATTCCAGGAGTGGGGTGCCTTGGAAGTAGGGTGCAAGCTTATGCTTACACCACTGTCATATCCTAGCTGTGTATCAGGCCCATTCCTCCCCCATTACCATCTGCAAACAGACTGGAGTCCAGACGGGCACTCTGGCCTGTTTCTGTAACTGCTGCCATCTCATTAGCTCTTCTGGAAGTGCAGACGTAGGCCTGCAATATGTGACCGAGGCCCCCTGAATGTGAGCAGCCTTGGTCACATGCTGTGGGACACCTTCCTGGATCCAGAAGAGCAAAGCAGACCGGCAACTACAATGATGGACCAGCATGGCAGAACAGGATCCTGGACACGTGAGGCCCAATCCATTTTTTGCCAGCAGAAATTGATTAAAACAGATATTATTTTAGAATGCTTTAATGGGCCCTACTCTATCTCCCCCCACCACTGTCTTAACCCCATATTTGCCCAGGGGTCTTGAGGAATGCCCAGGAGCAGAACAGGACAAAAACCCTGCATCATCAGGACTGCAGGGCTCTAAGAGAGGAGTATAAGATGGGGTATATTGCCCATGTAGACAAGCCCTAAAAAGAAAAAGCACTAAAGGAAATCAGAGGGATGGAAGGAGGATCAGAAGAATGAGAATAGAGAAGAAGGTGATAAGAAAGGGAAGCTGTTACAGGAGGAAGTATAAATTAAATAAATATAATAATAAAGAAGCGAATGGAAAAGGAGCAAAGAGGAAGGATGAAAAAATGTCATCTTATATTAGGTCCTTGGGATAAAAGACCATGACCCCATGTCCTAAAGCAACTTCTTCAGCCACTGCCTAGCAATATAAGCTGTCATTCAGGAACAAACAACTGTCTAGAAATGTTCCTGCAGGGACTCTAATAAAATAGTTACTTGGTGTGTAAGGCAATTTACCACCATTATCTGTCATTAATACAACATCTGAGGGAGATAAGTCATTATTATAAGTGTTAAATAAAGAAGGAAACTCATGCTAAAAGGACAGTACTTTGCCCAGAGCTGTTAAGCAAATGCATGATTCAACAAGAACATGACCCTGAATGTCTGAAAATGAATCCCTTCTTAGAAAATCTGTTGTGTTGGGAATGGGAAAAGCTGCCTAGGTAAGTCAACATGTCTGAATGTTTTCATCCAGAAGGAAAGGCCACATCCCTAAGGGGGAAAAAATCCTATAATGAAATCTGTGACCTCCATGAATCTGTATCAGGACACCCAAAGGCCTTTAAGGCACTAAATGGTCCAGTACTTGAAGGCATATCTCTCCCTATATATGTCTGCATGAGGTAAGCTCAATTGTTTTACATTATTTAAAATCATCTTAAATTGATTTTATTTGAGTGTTGACCTGAGATCTGATGTAGTGTGGTGCATAAATATTTCAATAAACAAATAAGGAACTTGGCATGATATTCCAAATATGCTGATGTTGTTGTTGTGTGCCTTCAAGTCATTTCTGACTTATGGTGACCCTAAGGAGAACCTTTCATGGGGTTTTCTGTGGCTGAGAATTTATTAGTTTTGAAATGGAGTTGGATACTTTCATCCAATTTTTAGTATTAGAATAATATTCTAAATCCAGTACTTCATTTATGATCCTCGTGGGGAAGGGGGTGTCTTTTTTTATTTTTGGTCTTATGGCCTATTCACATTGCACAATTATAGTGCTATTATTCCACTTTAACTGCCATGGACCCACCCTATGGTATCCTGGGGTTTGTAGTTTGGTGAGGCACTGGAGAACTTTGAAAATTGTAAATACCCCTCCCTAAAATTCAAACCTTCAGTCCTTCTAGCTCAGCATGGGAAGCTTTGGGCTGGTTGGGATTGCAAGAATATTAACAGAACATTGACTGACAGAATATTGGGGGAAAGCATGATTTGTGCTTCCTAATCACACTTCATTTGTTAGGCTGAATGTGTTTATAGGGTTCTAGATCAGTGCTTCTCAGGATATCTGAGGTGGGAGACTGGCAATTAGTTTTCCCCCCAGTATGCCAGGGACCAGCAACATATGTATTCCTACTGGCTACAACTGGTTCATTCTTTCCTGGAAATTCTCCAGCAACCGGCAGCCAATGGCTCAGGGATTGGCCAGTCCAGAGACCACTACTTTCAGTAGACCTGCTCTAGATTGCATGCAGCATATGGATCATGGCCAGCATAGTGTAGTGTTGGACTACAATTCTGGACACCGGGGTTCAAATCCCCACTCAGTTATGAAAACCCACTGGATGATCTTGGGCAAGTCACACAGTCTACAGCTCCCCTAACATCACTGAGTCCTATATTGAGGTTCTATCTGTTTGGTTTCTTAGAGGTTTTTTTGCTTTTTGAGTTTGGGGGGTGGGGAGGGGTTGGTTTGTGAAGAGTGCTCCTGTGCTTATCAGTCTGCTAAATTTTTTGCAAGCAATGCTGTTCCCATCATGGAAAGCCAGTATGGTGTAGTACAGCAATGGAGAACTGGGTAAGCTTGATCCTGTCAATCATTATTCCTCAGCCAAAGCCTACTCCACAGGGTTGTTGTGAAGATTTAAAAAGAGAGAAAGGAAGAATAATGCATGCTGCCTTGAACACTTTTGAGGAAATGATAATGTAAATAAATATAAATAAAGCTTCACTTGCTGAAAGTTTTGCCTGCTTTCCAGCAATCAAAGGCAAAGAAGTAGGACTTGGAAATGTTACTGTTGGGACTGTAACTCCCCAAACCTGGGAGCTGTACTCCAAAAAAAGTAACTTTTCAAAGCTCTGCAGAGGACCTCTGACAGAACAAAAGCTCCCACCCTTGTATGTCTTTCATAGGGCTCTGTTAATTTTGTTACCGTTGCTGTACTTTTATCTGGACCTCTCCAGACAGAAATCATAGAGCATAATGCTAAGAAAGTGAGCTGTAAATGAAAAAAAAAAATCTCTGTTTTGAATCTCACATCCACCATCAACTCCCTAAATAGCCTTAGGCATGCTCCCCTTTCTTAGCTTAAGCCTCACATCTACAGTATGGGCAATAATATTGACTTACTTACCTTACAGGGCTGTTGTAATTATGACAATGAGAACACACGGTGAAGTGCTTTTCATAGTTGAATGGGAAGGGTTATTGTTATTTCTGTAGTAGTAAATAGAAATACATTTAGCCCTCCACATTTGCTGGGGTAAGGGGTGCAGTTATTACCTGCCCTTATACCCCCTCCCAAACAATAATTTATTAATTGACAAAAATTCATAGATTTGGCACTAAATTACCATTCAAGTAGGTCCTGGTTGACCAGGACCTCCACGGAAGGGTTCATGTAAAGGTCACCCAGAGACCTAAATGAAGTTGTCTCAGAAAATTCCCCAAACTCAGCCACACCCAGGACTGGTTATGTGGAGCCCCCTTAGACAAGCTGTTAGGGAGGAATGTTCAATATGCTAATCCAGCCTGGATGCACCTGGCCATGAGTCTCACTCCAAAAAACCCATTACTCTGATCAAAAAACCCATTACTCTGCAAAGGTCTCCCTTCATACCAACAATAGAAGGTCACTTCAAACCCATCAGCCTTAATGTTCCAACCATTAACAGCAATTAATTAAGCCAGAGCTTCCATTGTCTAAGCTCTGGGAAACTCATTCCAACATTGTCTTCCACTCAAAACACCCTTAAGGATACAATATTGAGTATAAGTATCACCCCAAAACATGACCAAAGGGTGCACAGTTTTCTACATACCGTCACTCTGCCCATTTTCTGTGTAACCTCAGCATGAAGTGTGAGTAGTCTTCTTTACAGAAATCTCTGCCCATTGGACAGGTATAGTACAGCCCATCATCCTGAATTCTATTCCTCTATCCAAATACTTCCTCCTATCTTTCGTTAGCCTTGTGTGACTGTTTGAAGCTTGAATGCATGGGTGTATGGTCCCATGATTATTTTCCAATAAAAAACTTTTTTATTTTACCTTTTGCCTTGGAGTATCATCAGTGAGTACTGGTATACACTGGTGTAAAAATACCATAGTTATCCAGCCTCTCACTGCCATATTTTGAGCTAACTAAAATTCCCCATATTAATGTCTTAATTTGAGTGACACAAATGGTTTCCCACGAACCCTACACAATTCGTGTAACACAGTACCCCCACACACAGAGAGAAAAAAGTGGGGAAACCATGAATATCTCTAGCCGCTACCCCCAAACCACATTTAACACACACAAGAAGTATGGTCTGTGGATTCAACCCACCACAGATTACTTTAAGGCAATAGAGTTCCTTCGCAAGGCAGAAGTGGGTGGCTGGCCAGGCTTATTGCCACCTCCCCTGTTGCCCTATGCCATTTTTATAAGGGACTTACATGCCTCAATGCAAGTTTGCAGTCTCTCTCAGTTTCACAAGGCTTGCATTCCAGATTAAAAATGGCATAGGGAGCCAGCAGAGGCAGCAGCAAATAATCCACAAATAATCAAATCTACAAAAGTTAAGTCCACAAATGTAGAGGGCCAACTGTATCTCTTCTTGAAAGAGAGGGCAGCAAGTATGTATTCTGAAAATATCTTGCTCCAAATGTAAGAAAATGTAAAAGGAAGTTTTGATTTCCATTGACACCATTTCTACAAAAGGAAAACAGAGGTAGGTATTGCTTAGGTTTTGGTTTTTCTGAAAAAATTCTTGTCAGAATACTGTCTCAAAACATCAGTCATGATTTCTAATACTTTGGTCTTTCCCATGCTTATGCTGAAGGTCTAAAATGAAATTGTAGACAATCTAGAACTGTGGCTCCAACCTTAGACTCCCATATTTTATTTGACTACATTCTCACCATCCCTGATCCGTTCTGACTGGCGATAACAAGAGTTGGAGTACAGTAGTATTTGGAAACCCACATTCATGAAACACTGTTACAGATGTGAAGTTGAAGGCTTCCGTGGCTGGCATCCATAGGTTTTTTGTGGGTTTTTTTCTGGGCTATGAGGCCATGTTCTGGAAGAGTTTATTCCTGACGTTTCACCTGCATCTGTGGCTGGCATCTTCAGAGAATGGTTGGGTAGGGTACTCAACCACTCTCTGACGATGCCAGCCACAGATGCAGGCTAAACATCAGGAATAAATTCTTCCAGAACACAGCCTCATAGCCCAGGAAAAAACCATGAAAAACTGCTGCTACAGACGATCAGTCTCAACTAAACTTGTAGCTGGAAATTATGGGACTTGCAACTAATTTTTAAATATGCTTCAGTTGGATTTAATTATGATAATCTGGATTGGGGCCTTTTGATTTCAGTGGAATTTAACAGTCACTTTTTCTATGTTAGACTTCCCACATTTATAAACAGCTGACAGTTTCCACAGAAATAGTAGTGGTGATGCAATAGGATCATAAGTTAAAGAAAATACCAACTATTTAATTTTCTTTATTAGTGAACTGAAGCTGGCTTTATAGATGATCAGAGCTAGACAACAGTGCAATCTACTACATATATGCTAAGGAGTAAGCCCCATTGCTGTTTTGCAGATCTCTGAAAAAGTACTTTTTTGGAATACATTTCCCAGAATCCCTCAGCTTCTGAGAGGCATCATGCAAAAAAAAAAAAAAAGATTTTTCCAAGTTCATAATGAGGTATAGCATACATTCCTATACCCATACAACATTTGTTGTTGTGTGCTTTCAAGTCATTTCTGACTTATGGAAACCCTGTCACAGGGTTTTCTTGGTAAGATTTGTTCAGAGAAGGTTTGTCTATTTCCTGCCATCTATGTTTTTGCTGCAGTGGATAAGTTTTGAGGATTTCGTGAGGCTTTTAAAAGAGAAAAAGTTTATCTAATTTCTACTTTTTTCATTATACTAGATCTTGAGGGTGCTAGTTGAAGGAAGTTAAGCAGAGTTAGGCCTGGTTAGTACTTGGATGGGACACCACCTAGGAACTCTCTATTCAGAGGAAGGCAAACAGGAGCATTGATTTAATAGAATGAGAAAGACAACAAGACAGTTTGCATAGATTTTATGTTGCTGTTTGCTAGTGGTGCCTACTTTAGAGACTGTTCATGGAATGAAAGAAAACAAGGGAAAGAGGTCATGTGGTAGAATCACATAGGAGTGGGCAAAGTGCAGGTACTGTAAGATGCAGCTCTCATCAGCCTCAGCAAATAGTGAGGAGTATTGGGAACTGCAGTCCAACAATGGATGGTGTTGGGAAGTCTGGAACCCATGCCCTATGATGAGTGGCTCAGGGAGCTGGATATGTTTAACCTGGAGAAGAGAAACTTAAGAGGTGACACAGTAGTCATGTTTAAGTATTTGAAGGGATGTCATACTGAGGATGGAGCAAGCTTGTTTTCTGAGGCTCCAGAGACTAGGACGTGAAGCAATGCACTCAAACTACAGGAAAAGAGATTCCACCTAAACATTAAGAAGAACTTCCTGATGTTAAGAACTGTTCAGCAGTGGAATACGCCACCTCAGATTGTGGTGGAATCTTCTTCTTTGGAGGTTTTTAAACAGAGACTGGATGGCCATCTGTTGGGCATGCTTTGGTTGGGTATCCCTGCACGGCAGGGGGTTGGACTATATGGCTCCTGTGGTCTCTTCCAGCCCTGTGATTCTATGATTCTAAGCTGAGAGAGAGAGTGACTTGCCCAAGGATACCTGGGAGTAATCTCCATCTAAGTCAATGGGACATACTTCTGAGTAGACATGTATAAAACCTGCAGCCTGAAACTACATGGTAGAGATCTGCACTGACCACTTGCAGAAAGTTCTCCTTCTATCTCTATTTTAGCTCTCTTACCCACTCCTATTTTTCTTTCCTGCTCTTTGGTCTCTCTCCACCATCCTAATGTCAGGTCCCAATCTGCAGTCCTCCTACCCATGCACAAAAGTAAAGTATAATGAAATTCTTGGAAGCTCCATGAGGAAGATTGCAATTACTTCTTTCAGCATCAAAACAGTGTACCTTTAAGAAAAATCCAGTGTGACTTAAAATGTAGCTTTAGAGGTTGTAAACTATCCCAGATATTTTTGGACAGGTGAAATCAAATGACTTTAATCAATCCAGCCAGCCAGCCAAAGAGGGAAGGGCAGGACCTATAGACCTATAAAAACAGAAGGAAGCCATTGAGCAATTGATTTTTCCCTTTGTTTTTTGCAAAGGGCATTCTGGGAGGCTAGCTTATGATAGTTGTGGGGCATTACTGTAGGTTTCTTGAAGCAATTTATGGCAGTGAATTTTACTTGAATTATTTTGTTTTTTATTAGTGTTTAGTCCTGAGTGAAACCAGAGGGGTGTGGGAGAGAATTATTACAGAGGCACAATTTGTTACTTGAAAGGAAATTTTTAGCACATAAGCGATCTGATACTAGTGAGGGTTGATTCATAATTGAAGCTGCAAATAACTGAAAGATCTTGCAGGCTTGAAGAGTTATGGTGCACTTCTGGATAGCCATAGAAAACTCCCCCATCTCAAGCAAAGTTTGGGTATGCTTGCTTCTAGGAAAAGCCAGGTCCAATGGTACATACAGAAAAACTTTTCCAAACACAATTGTCTGAACAAGGGCTTTCTTCCAAATCCCCAAAAGCCTTGGGAGGCAATAGTAATTAGTTACCTAGGAAACAGCTGCATTCTTGTACTTTTTAAGAACTGCAGCTCTAAGAGAGCTAACAAGTATTCGTGTACAGAAACAATAGAGAAGCTTAAGGTTTTTTGGCTTCTCTATATTGGCAGAGCCCACCCTTTACAGAAATACTTAAATCAACTTCATTATTCCACCAAGCAAAGCCAATTATGGAATCTTAGTTGCTTTGGCATTTAAGGAAACCAGTGATGGTACACTGAAGCAAACCAAACATTCAGGCAAACAAATGGCTGGTGCTAGTTAGGCTGTTCTGACTGAAGGGATTGTAAAGGGAAGGAGTACTAGTTCAAGGCTAGAGCAAGTGTTTTGCATGCATTGCCCAAGATCCTAATTTCAGTTCCCAGTGGGAAAGATCATTTCTTGAGACCCTGAAATGCTATTGGTAACCAGGACAGAGAGTATCCTCTCCTGGCCAGCTGTATCATTAGAATGAGGTATCTGCTTTAAGGAGCAGATTTTGCATGCAGTAAAGTGGCAAGGAATTACTACTTAACCTGTTATTTTATTGCCAAGGTGGAGCGGGGGAGAGGTGCTTGTGGGGTTCTTTTCTGCTTGATTTGAGCCAAGGAGAGGCTGCCTTTTGTTACTCCATCCCAGGCAGCAAAATGTCTTGTGTCAGCCTAACTCAGTGTTCCGGCTTACAAGAAATATGTCCAAGGCCTGAACTCTTCCCACTTCTCCAGTGACAAGGTCTGGGGCTGCAGTGTTTCCTCTGGGGTTAATTTCTTTAGGTGAGAGATCACAAGAGTCTCCAGTTCAAGCTTGCCTTGAAGTCTCCATGTGGCCTTACTTTCTCTCTCTCCTTCCTCCTATGCAATATAGTCATGAAGCACTTCCAAGATGATCTGAAGTGACATCCAGTGCTAACAATTATTGATGTAAGTGCACAAAAACAGCTTGGCAAGCTTCTCACTTAGCTGACTCCTTCAGCTGAATCTTCTGTAGGATCCATTCAAATTGTGTGATTTTTCTACTACTGGTCACTAACTGAGGTGTGTGGGTTAAGCTGAAGCATGATGGTGTCTGTATGATAGCTTGCAAATAGCATCAGCGTGTTGCTTGAGAACACTGTGTACTACAGAAGCTGGTGCTGGGGGAGAGACAAAAACGTGCATGTTTGAGGACAATACAACTGTAAGAGTAGTACAGCAGACTCTGCACGGTTACTGCATATAAGAACAAGCTGTGCTGAACAGAAACATTTTGGTGTTTTAAAAACACGTTCAGGTCTAGCAGAAGTAATAGTCGGATTTCTATCTGCTTGCTTGGTTGAAAAAGGCAGCATGCTGCAACTTTAAGGGCATGAACTAACCTGATTATATTAACCCAATGAATTAAATTTTCATATAAGTATTATATATTACAACAAAGTTCCAAGTTACAAAGCTTGCTACATGAGCTGCAGTAAAATATGTTAGTTTTTCCAAGTTGTTCATGGCAGCCTGTAGGACATAATGAGGACACATAGATTTTGTCCTTATTAACACCAGAATATGAAATTTGTAGTGGCAAAATGTGTGTGCAGGAAGATCAGCCAGCCCCTTCACAGTAGTGATGTCCAGTAGGCACTTAGCAGAGTTGGTGTACACAAAGTTTAGAAATAAATAGCAATTTGCTGCTTTGCAAGATTCATAGCAGTTTCATTTGATGATATCTGCAACCTTGGAACCAGGCAAGCATTTTACCATTTGGTTTTCACTCACATTACAAACACAGCTTCAGTCATTCTAATGATTGAATTTCCCATGAGCTCCCTATTTACCAGAAGCTTGTCCTTGGTGTGAGATAATACCTGTGTCTCCACTAAGTAATGGATCCCTCTTAAGGGCTCTGTGAGGCGGGCCTCCTCTTTCTCTCTGTGTATGCACACCAGCACAGAGTGGTAAGGAAGGGCTTGCCATGTTTACAATCAGTTTAGGAGTGCTCCTGCTGAGAACTCCTACACTGACCTCTCTGAGACACACTCTAAGGCTCCCTAACCTGGAAATCCCTTAGAACTGTATCTCTCCTCAGGTAAGCTGCTACCACCCAGACACAGTGTTTTCTCAGCCCGCCGGGAGACTGATTGAGTTCTATGGTTAACCAGTGGAACTACTCGCTCTGTTAAAATATTACAAACCCCCCTTCTCTATCCCCAGAGAAGAGGCAAGAAAGCCAGGACCAAAATAAGATGTGTGTAAGGCATGGCTTAATAAGGAAAAATAGAAAGGCTTATTTTTATTCAAGCAAATTAAAACAAGTTTAAGAGGGAAATTGTTTCATGAAGAAAAGGCTTTTTCTCCAGGCTAAAGCTTAAAATTACAGAGATAGAAAGCAGACATACATTCAGTCAAGGAAAACAAAAAGTAACCCTGATGCAATCTAACCAAACTGTTCCCTGGACAAAGAAAACTACTTACATTACAGGGTCTGTGAGCATTAAATCTGGTGTTCAAGTTGGCTGGGCCCCAGCCATGTGCTCATTCAGAGCATGGTTCTCTGAGGTACTTCCATTCCCTCAGAGAGCTTTCTGTGTGTCTCTCACTCAGTGGCCACATGGCCCAGGCAGGTATAAAACCTTTTCCAAATTACCATACCCAAATTCTCATTGGCCAGACTAGTGTCTGGTAATGTGATGTCATGATGATGTTATATAAGGAGTCTGGTAATGTGATGTCTGGTAAAGTGTCTGGTAATGTGATGTCATGATGATGTTATATAAGACCCACCTTGGTCTTAACATTTAACCTTTAGTTTATCTGGTACTGTTGATCAGACAATCACTGTTTGCCAATTGGAAAATGTAGTCATTGCAGAATGATAGGAGCTCCACCACCTTTGCTAGAAGATGGGACTTCCATCATGATGTGCCACCCAAAGCTCAGATAGTCTGGGACGCTGGAAGCAAAACCAAACCATCTGGGATTTCAACCTGTGTGCTAGGAAAGAAAAGTTATAACATACCTGCAAATTCAAAAACAATACAGTAAAACTATAAACACATGAAAAGGTATGCAACCCATGCTATCAGTTCAGCCTCTTAAAGGCATGATCAGACAGTCTCATCAACTTCCTGGCTAGTCACCCAGTTGCCTCCTGAGAAACACCCCAGGCTGTCTATAGCCATTCACTTGAACGGGTTATGTACGGTGAGAACAATGTCTTGTAGCCACATTTGCTCCTGTCTCACAATGGTGGTCCACTGTGGGGCATGTGGAGACTTGACATCTTCCACTGCCATCTTCAATGGCATGTGACCACCTCGGGCTGCCTCCTGTTTCTTCTGTGCCCGCTGTCGCTGCCCATGGAGTAGGATGCAGACATCTGGTGGTATCATGGTTGCTGCTGATGTCTGCTCTGATGGCGCAGCCATCATTTCTAATGTGCAAAGCTCCTCCTCCTCTCCTTTGGGCCTACCAACAAGGCTCATCCCTGTGACTGCTCCCTTGGCCTGTGTTGGCTTTGGAGTCTCTGCTGGGCCTTGACCTGCTCTTGCATCTATGGGTGAGGTTGGGGACTCCATTGTAGGTATGTCATCTGGTGTTGCAGCCTCTTGTTGCAAATCAGCTGCTGCAGTGTCAAGCCCTTGTCTCTGCTGAATGACCATTTCTGGCTCTTCGATTCCCCTGGTCAGTGCAGAGTCATCTGGCTGTAGCACCACTGGATCTGCTGCTGGGCATCCTCCTGCATTGTCTGCCATGGGTGAGACATCAACGTAGAGCCCTCTCAGCTTCTTCTGCCCCCACCATCAAAGGATCTGGACTATCAGCCTGAACTAGCACTCCTGTTGTCTCACTGGGCAAACTAGAACTCCAGCTACTGCCTTGGCACCTTCTGGGCTCAGGAGTTTCTTGTTATCCTGGGTAGGCACTAGCAGTTGCTTCTGGTGCTGCCAGTCCTCACTATGGTCATGTGTCCAAATCTCTTGGTAGAGCATGGCCTTGTAGGTTTCTTCCCTCTCCCCTTTATTAAAACAAATTCTAAAAACTTGCTCCAGATATCTCAAATCTTTCTTAATAACCATTTCCTTTTTTTCTTTAATACTGCTTGTTAATTTCTCATTTATTGCTAAATCCTATACTTTACTGTACCATTCCTCTATCTGGTAGTTGCCTTGGATTTTCCACTTCCTTGCTATTATTAATCTTGCTGCTGTCAACAAATTTGTAAATAAATCCTTAATAGTTTGAGATTCTTGTATTTTCTCATAAATTGATAGCAACACTCTTTCAGGGCTTAAAGCTACATTTTTCTCTATTATCTCATTTATCTCCTTCATTACCATTTGCCAGAACCTCTGGACATATTTACAATGCTACCATATATGAACATACGTCCCCAATTCTTGGTATCCCCTCCGACACTGTGCTGAGTGCTTTTTATCTATTTGGTCATTCTTACTGGTGATAGATACACCTCCATATTATCTTAGGATAATTTTGTTTTATTCTTACTGACAATGTTTTCAAGTTGTGCATATTCCATATTTTCTCCCATTTGTGGGTATCTATTACAGTTCTCACATCCGTTTCCCATAAAACTTTAAGATAATCTTGCTGTTCTTCATTTTCCATTAATATCTTATAAATTTTACTTGTAATACCTTTTATAATAGCATTCTCTTGATTAGTTTGTAAAATTAACTCTTCAAATTTTGTATATTTTCTACAACTTCCCCCTTTTAACCATTTCTTTGTCCACTGTTCTAATTGTATTAACTTAAGCCATGTTATCTCTTGCTCTCTTAATGCTTTACCCAATTGACTCTTATTTTTAATTTTTTCCATCCATTGCTTTAATCTTATTATTTCTTGTCCTCCCAATTTTGCTTCCACTTCATTCCTTAGATTTGCTGGAAAACCATCCAGCAATGTCACTGGAGTTAATGGAGATATTTCCAGAGCCAGTACCTTTTTTTATTTAGCCCAAATATCTGCTATTTTCTTTAAGGGGACAATCTGCACTCTTTCCCTAAATTTCTACCCAGGTTTGCAAAAAAATAAAATAAAATAAAATCTTAATTTCAAATCTATTTCTTATTTATTCATTTCCAACTACTTAATTTCTTCCGATTCTACCATGCTATCAATAATATATCTCAACTGATTCGCTACATAATATAACTTCAAATTAGGTAGACCTAAGGCTCCCTTTTTCTTTTCTTTTCTTTTCTTTTTTTGTTGTGATTTATATCATCTTTTTTGTTAACTCTTGATCTTTTACTTCCATTACAATAATTATTTATCATGATTTGCCATTTTTTCAGTTCCACCTCTGATATATTAATAGGTATCATTCTGAATAAAAAAATTATTTTTGGTAAAATTTTCATTTTTATAAGTGCTATTCTACCAAACTATGGAAGTTTAATTTCCCCATAATTTTCTATTTTTTTCACCATATCTTTCCTTAATTTGGTAAAAAAAAAATCTTCTAACTTCTCTAATTCTGTTGTAATATTTCTAAATATTTTATTTCCTTATTTTAATATATTTCCGTTCACTCATCATAGTTTGTTGTTCTGCATTTGTGTAATTAAATATCATTAGTTCTGATTTATTCCAATTTACTTGCAAGCCTGTCATTTTTCCAAATTCATTCAGATGCAGCTCTATCTCCAGTAAGTAGTGGGCTGGATGTCTGTCAGAAACTAGCAAATTGAGAAGGAGAGAACCAAATTTAGGTAACTAGTCTCCAAAATTATTATCTATATATGAATATCCAATGATTCACAAAAAAAGTTTTTAACAAATCACCAATGTCCAAGTTAATTATATACAATGGAAAATTTTTCAAACAATTCTAATGGATCCTGTATCATTATTAAAGTATCATCTGCAAACATATTTAACTCAATCTTATCCGTATATCCGATCCCCTTAATACGATCATCCCCTCAAAATACATTAGCCAGTATTTCTATCACTATAGCAAATAATATTGCAGAGAGTGGACAACCTTGTTGTGTTCCCCTAGCTAGGTTTATTTGTCCTTCATACCATCATTAACCATTACTATTGCTGTATTCTTTGTATATAGTTGATCAATTAAGCCCCTAAATTTCTCTCCAAACCCAAGGGTTCTCATTATGCTTTTCAATGCCGGCCACTCCACATAATCAAAGGCTTTGAATATATCCAGGACTATTGGCCCTGCCTTAATTTTCTCCTTTCTAATTGTATCTATTATATTTATTACTCTTCCAGTTAAATTAGCCATCTGCCTACCTGCTATAAATCCACATTGTTCTTTTTGAATATATTTCTCCATAAATGTATTCAACATTTTAGCTATTATTGCAGATAAAAAATTTCCATCTTGATTTATTAATGATACTGGCCTATATGATCCCAGGTCTGTTAAACCTTTATGTGGTTTTGGGATTAATATGATCCTAGATTGTTTCCATGATGGTGGGATCTCATCTCCTTCTCAAAATGCTATTATATAATTATTTCATTCTAGGTATTAATATTCTTATCCTTATCCATGGATTCCAGTTTTTTATTAAAATCCTCTGAGGGAACTTCTTTTGTCAATAGTTCCATTGTGGAATCTATTTTGGTTTTGGTATTTCCTAATTCCACATTTAATCTTTGAATTAGCAATAGCATAAGATCAAATGAACATTTATTCAAAATAGATGCCCACTTATTTTTAAATTCTGGATCATTATTAAAGAGACCCAGACTTTTTGAATTCTGAGGCCCCAGGGGATACGTTCCACATAGCAATATTGTGTTATTGTTGGCACATGCATATCTGTTCTAATAAACTGTTCCTTTACAGTTTCCAAATCCTACAAATTATCCATGTTACTGTTGATACCTTATTCATCAAACAGAAATCTGTCTGAAAGAATTTTCAGTTTGTCCTCCTCATTAAAGACAAATGAATTTTTCCACTCTGCCATCCTAAATACTGTCAGTAAACTAAAAAACCAGAAGGGTTTTACCACCAACAAGCTAAGAAATCGTGAAGAATACAGAATGCAATCCTAAATGTTAGAAATACTATGAATAAATGCAATAAATATATTCCTTGCAAAAATGACTGTATGGGTTTATGTTAATGACAGTGTGCCAAAGTGCTAACAAATTATTAGTAATAAACAATGTACTACACAACAATTATACATGCACTACACAATATAATAATTATATGCAATAATGATGCAAATAGTCTCAATGGAATAAATACAATACACAATGTAATAATTACAATGATGATACAGTGGTCTCAATGGAAAGTCCACAAAAGTGTTCATTAGAATTACAAATAATATACCAATTATCTTCAATAGGCTATAGATCCTTCTTCCACTTAGATACTCTAAGCGTAGTATTGAAGCAGGCATTCATTCAACAGAATCAGGACACCATCAATATATATTAAAGTTTATCTTCTTCTTCAGAGGTAAGTGATAAACTGAAGATTATGCCATAGTTTGGATAATTCATCCAGCATATGTCTATCACTATTCCATACACCGTAATTAATCCATACAATGCAGACGGTCACTTCTAGAGAAATATAGTGGATCGTTTCAAAATCTTCATCAGTGTGTATTACTCTATAATAAATATACAATAAATAATATATTTGACCTACATATTAGTGATTAATTCCTTGAAAAAGATCATGGGAAAATAACCAGGCTTACCTCCTTACAATACAGTATGTTAGCCTAGAATTCCCATTCATTCAACTGCCAATGTAAGACTGAACTTATTTTCACTAGATTTTTATACTTCACTCTTCTCAGTTTGTGCTAATTGACAGTTTTTTTAGATCAATTGAAACCACTTGAATTTTGTCCCAGATACCTCCCAGAACAAGGAAACCCTGTAAGGCAGGTGTGGTGATTCATAGAAACCAATGATTCTTAGAATACTTAGGTACTGATTCATAAAAAACCTGAGAAGTCTAAAAGTTCATTTAACACTCTGCAGTTTTTTTGTTCCCAATTTAAATATCCAGAAGGCTTCCCTTTGTTGAAGCCTCCTCTGCAGAGACCCAGTACTATTGGGACTGCATGTTAACTGTTCAATAATAAGGAATCTGAGGGATTCTGGGGCATGTTCTTTTTCCATGAAATTATCTACTAGAGGGTAACCTATGCTCTTGTTTCTAATACAGCTCTTATGTTCCATAATGCGAATTCTGATGTCCCTTGTGGAAAACCCATGTAAATCAATTGACATGGACACATGACTAAATAAATTGAATTTTTGGAATTGCAGTTAGTGAAGCTTTTTAATGGGAATAATTCTTTAGTATTGGGATGTATGAACTCTTTCGTGTTCAATGATTGTTCAAAGATGATGGGTAGATAGCCACACCCAATCTCCTACATTCAAGGGATGCCCCTCCTGATGCTTTTGTTCAGCACTCCATTTTGAGGCCTCCTTGGCCAAGTCCAATTGTTCCTGTAACAGGGTTTGAGTGACCTGCAATTCCCAGAGCCACTGATCCAATGCAGGGACTGCTGAAGAGGGAAGGACTGCTGGAAACCACCAGGGATTATACCCACATGTCACAAAGAATGGAGGCTTTTGAGTCTGTTGAGATAAGTGGAGGAGGCCAGGAGATAATCAAACCTCATGTTAAATCAACAAAAGCTTCGAGCCAATGAATTCCAGGAACTCCAGAGCACAGACAACCGATTAAAGCATCAAAGAAAGATTTATTGCTGGCAAAATAAAGAGCAAGCCAATGCAGTCAGATTCAGCATAACAAATGGCAGCATATCATACAGCATACATGACAAACAAAAGGAAGCAAGTCCTATACAAAACCACACTTAGGTTTTTGTAGCCTTTCTAATTAGAAAACATGTGCACCTGACATACAACTCATTACTCAAATACACATGTTATCATCCTGTTTTCAAGGGCTGAGGGAGGTGGCCTGCATACTGCACTTACCTAGATCAGAACATGCTGTGAGGAAAATTAAACACAGAGACAGGAAAAGCTTTATTATGTCTGACAGGGTTGAGGTACTGAGTTGTAAGTGAACTCTGCCAAGGTGAGCAGCTCGGCCCAGTCATCCTGCTGGTAGCTGGTCTAGCGCTGCAGGTACCACTCCAAAATACTGTTGGTATGTTCAGTTTGGCCATGAGTCTGTGGATGGAAAGTGGATGACATTTGGGCTGAGATGCCCAACAATTGGAGTAGACTCTGCCACAAACTGCAAGCCACGATCCGAGACAATGCCTTCCGAAAGGCCATGGAGTCAGAAGATGTAGTGCACAAACAACCATGCTATTTCCTTGGCCACAGGAACCTCAGTGCATGAAACAAAATGGGCCATTTTGTAGAACAAGTCCACCACCATGAAAATGGTGGTGTGGCCAGCAATGAGGGGAAGGTCTATAATAAAATCTATGGAAACAGCTTCCCACAGCCTAGAAGGGGTCACCAAGGGGTGCAAAAAGCCTGCAGGCTTTCCCGGGTAATCCTTGGCCTGATGACACACAGGGCAGCTCTGCACGTAATGTTCAGTGTCAGTGCACACTTGGGGCCACCAGAAGTCTCGAGTAAGCAGCTGCAATGTTTTGTACAGTCCAAAATGTCCCGCTGGCCTACTGTTATGGCATAAACACAACACAACAGCATCTCCCTAAAAGGCACATAGAGTCAACCCTTGTGGTACAAGAGGACCTCACACCTGGAAAAAGGGGTGGGGCCCCTGGCATGTGCCATCACAAAGGCATCCTGGCCTTGGAGGTCCTGAATTTGGTCCATCATCAGAAAGTCCCAGCCCATCCGCAAAATTCTCTGAATGGAGGATTATGGACTGCCTCTCCCCCTCTGATTCTGCTGCATTCTCAGGCTTTTGCAAGAGGGCATCTGCCTGCTGGTTCTGGGCATGAAGGATATAGGTCAGCTTGAAGTGGAACCATTCAAAAAACAAGGTCCAACACAACTGTGGTTGAAAGCGTTTCCAGGCTGTCTGCAGGTACTGCAGACTGTGATGATTAGTGTGGATCTCGACTGGATGGGCCACTCCCTCTAGCAGATGATACCAGGTCTCAAATGCTGCCTTGATGGCCAGGAGCTCCTTTTCCCAGATGGTATAGTTCCATTCAGGGGGAGTGAGTTGTCTGGAATAGAAAGCACATGGTCACAAGTCAGGTCTCCCCCATTGACCAGCTGGAGCAGCACCGCACTCACCATGATGCATCCGTCTCAACAATGAAGGGCGTGCAAGGATCCAGCTGCTAGAGGATCCGGGCTGAAGTAAACCATTCCTTCAGCTACTGGAATGCCTGATGTGCTGCCGGTGTCCAATGAAATGGGACCTGTTTCTGGAGCAACTGGGCAATGGGAGTAGCCCGGGCCGCATACTCAGGTATGAACGCCAATAAAAGTTCACAAAACCCAGGAACCATTGAACCTCCTTCCAGTTCTGAAGAGGTTGACAAGTCAGCACAGCCTCTACCTTGGAGTGGTCCGCTTCCACTCCCTGAGCAGAGATACAGTACCCCAGAAAATCCACCGCGGTTAAGTCAAAAGCACACTTCTACAACCTGGCATACAGCCAGTGCTCCCAGAGCCTCTGAAGGACCGCTCAGATGTGTGCATCGTGGACTATCTGGTTGGGAGAGTAGATGAAGAAATCATCTAGGTAAGTGATCACAAACTGGTCCAAATAGTCCCTGAAGACATAATTTACAAAGTGTTGGAACAGGGCAGAAGCATTGCGTAGTCCAAACAGCATGATCGTATACTAATAATGGCCATACCATATGGGGAAGGCAGTCTTCCACTCATTCCCAGGCCAGATTCTCACCAGATTGTATGCCCCCCCGGAGGTCCAGTTTGGTAAAGACTGTGGCTGGAATGCATGGCAATGAAGGAACCAATCGCAACACAGGGAGATGAGATGGGTGGGGCCTCTGAATGAATGAGATGAGAGAATGTGGGAACCAATCCCAGTGTAGACAGAGGACCTTCACCAAGACAAGGAGTGGAAGTTTTTGGAGAATACAGAATCCTTTAACAGAAATTGATTTTTTTGTAAATGAATTTATTTATTTTATTGTTATGTATTTATATTTATTAGTTATTTATACCCCACTCTTCAGCCACAAGGCTATCAGAGCGGCTTACAAATTGCTTTAAGCAATAGCAATTTACACATCTACATTGCATTAAGTAATAATAATAATAATAATAATAATAATATGTTATTTTTAACCCGCCCCTCTGCTCGGCAACCGGGGAGGCGTACAACAGGATTAAAACTACATCAAGTTAAAACAATCCTTCCGAATCCTAACCCTCCCACCCCTTAAAACTAAATTAAACTAGTGGAGAACTAAAACAAACATAAAGTACAATACAATATACAAATTATGACCAAAAAATGGCAATAGTGGTAGGGGCGCGGGTAGGCAACCAACTCCACTTAAGCCAGGACGTTATTCCAGGAAGGCCTGCCGGAAGAGATCCATCTTTAGCGCTTTCTTGAAGCTATCAAGAGCATTTTCCAATGTGTTTTAGCTAATTGCCCCCACAAGCTGGGTACTCATTTTACTGACCTACAAAAGGATGGAAGGCTGAGTGAACCTTGGAGCCATCTGGAATCAAACTTGCAAAATGGTGACTTGCAGTACTGGCATTTAACCACTGCGCCACCAGGGCTCCTTTATAGTTCATTTCCAAAAATGTTGTTGTAGCTTGCTGAAAAGCCATCTGGGCCTGGTGTTTTCCCTTTTTGGTTGCTCTAAATTGTCTTCTCTATCAACGTAAAAGGTTTGTTTAGTTCTTCATCTTGAGTCTGGGCAAACTGTGGTATTTGTTGATCATCTAAGTAGTTTCTTGTCTTACTTTTTCCCTCTTTCTGTTAGTACCTTATCTGTGAATAACTTTGAAAAACATTTAAAGAAATTATTTTTAATTTTTTCTTGTTCAGTGTGGATCTTTCCATTTTCTCTTATTTTTAGGATCCTTTTTTTTGTCTCACCCAAATTTGTAGGCAAGCCATTTGCTAGATTTATTTGCAAATTCGAAGTATCATTATATTGTGAGTCTTATCTCCCCCCCCCCATTTCTAGTGTTGTTTTCATTTCTGATTGATTTTGCAAAATTTTAAAATTCTTTTATCATTTTTATATCTGAAGGGTCTCTTTTCAGCTCTTTTTTCTTGAATTTTCAAGTTGTCTTGAATGTATTATACTTTTTCATGGATTTTCTTATTTCTTTCGTAATTCAGCTGCATGAAGAAGACACTCATTACTGCTTTAGAGGCACCCCAGATGTTACTCATTTTGGTGTCTTCTTCCCAGTTCTATTTGTAGTAATATTTTAGGGTTTCTTTCACTTTTTTCACTGCTTCCCCATTTTGCAACAGAATTTCTTTTAATCTGCAATTGTAATCTCTCTTTAGATTTTTCATAGTTAAATTTATGAAGTTATGATTAGATATAGTTCTAGGAAGGATCTTCATATTTTTCAAGTTTTTTATGATATTTTTGGATATCAGGAACATATCAATACACAAGAAGGATTTATGCCTACCAGAAAGGAAAGTGTAGTCTCTAGTCTTACCATATAGCTGTCTCAAAGTGTTGGTTAAGGAAAGATCTTCCATAAGATCTAAGAAAGATTTGGGATGTCTTCCTTGGGATTTCTTTAGCTTTCTGATATTCTGTCTAGTGTTAGATCAATTACTCCATTCAAGTCACTGAGCAGAACCCAATTTTCACATTCTAAACTCAGTAATTCTTGTAGCTTTTTATAGAGATTATCTTTATTCTTGGATGGCACATAGAACTTAACTTAAGTGTCTTTCTTCCCATTATTGTTGTTTCTATCTCTATAAATCTTCCACTTGAATCTTTCAAGATTTCTTTTGCTGGAAGCTTTTTGTTTATGTAAATTACAATTCCCTTATTTTTTTTCTTTATCAAATTGATAAATTATTGTCCTAATTTCTTTTTCCTTAACAATTTGTAATTTTTCTTCTTTACATGAGTCTCTTGGAGACATATAATCTCCAATCTCATTTTCAATAAATAAACTTGTTTTTACTTGTAAGGCAAATTCCTACCTCTCATGTTCAACAAAGTAATTTTAAGTCCATTTCCTCTTCTTTTAACTTTATTTGATTTGCCTTTATTTGACTTTTCCTGTTATTTAATTTGTGTCTATTTCTTCTGGTTCCTCCTCTTCTACTTCTGCTTCTTCTTCTGGTTCAACCTCCTCCACCCCACCATCTACTTCCTCTGTATCTCCTTCTTCTTGATTGGTTCCTGTTTCCCCACCTGCTTTCCCTTCTATTTTTCTCTCTGGTTTTCCTGTTTGTTTCTAAGGTTTTTGATATTCTTCCTCTGAATATTTTTCGCATTCTGATAAGTCTCTTCCATATTTAGTCAAAAAGTCTTTTGCCTTCATGGTTGAATTTAATTTGAATCTCTTTTGTTGAAATCCCTTCCAGTTTTTTCCACCTGTAAGAAATTCCTGCTTTTTTAGGTTTCTGTGTAATAATTTGATATTCTTGTCTTCTTTTTCAAATTTGCAGAGGAATATCATTGTAAATTGAGGTTTCTTTATTATCTATCCATAATTTGGTTTTATAGTTCTGTTGTGGGATTGAGTCTCTAATTCTTTCCCTCATAAAGTAGATTATGATGTCTCTTGGGAAATTTTTCTGTAATGCTATTCTAGAGGTTATCCTGCCCATTCAATCAATTTCCAGGTTCATTCTCTTCTCAGATAGTCCTATAAAGGTGGCTAGCACTGGTATCATTCTGTCAAATAGATTTGCTTTCTTAGTCTCAGGAAGTCCTCTCACTTTATTTTTATTTTTATATAGAAATGACATCTCTATTTAATATCTTTGCCATATCTGTCCCAAAACTCTTCGGCCTTATAGAATGAATTAAGTACAAATCTTCTTTCTATCTTAATGCAACACCTTCTAATCGCTTCCATCTAAACTGAGTTCCACATTTCTTCAATTTATCAGTTAAAATGCTGTGTTGTTTTCTCTTCTTCAATATGCTGACTGGGATAGCTCAGAATATCTGGATAGTAGTATTTTTTTCTTTTATTTTTTAACCAGTTACAGTCATACGATCTATATTTTTTTATAACAGCCATCATTTCTAACTATACATTGTAACTGTGTTTTTACAATCAAATAAAACAAACAAACAAACAATAAACAAAAAAACAGATAAGTCACTTCCTTGTTGGCTTTCCTGGAAAAAATAATATCTATGTACTCATACTTATTTTTGCTCAATAATTACCTTAAAAGTGTTACTTCTGGTCATTAATTCTAACACAAAAGTCCATTAACCTATTTGATCATCGCAAAGCAAAGTTATTCAACATACCAAATAATCTTCTAATATTATTATAAATCTACCTTCCCAATTTCTTTCCAAAGTTTTTGAATGGGTTCCCATTCCGCCTCTGTTTTTTCCAATGCCTTGTCCTTTAACCTCGCAGTTAGTATATCCATGTCCATGGCATCGTAGAGTTTCAAGAGCCATTCTCCAACAGTAGGGATTCTTTTATCTTTCTAATATTTAGCATACTGGATTCTTGCCACAGTTATCATATATAATAGAAGCTTTTCTTTCCGCTTTGCTGTACTAGTTCTAATTTTATTCACCATGTTCAATAAATATAGTTCAGGTTCCAAAGGATAATTTGTGCCTATAATTTCTCTTATTTTGTTATGAATACTTTTCCAGTAGGCTCTTGCTCGCGAACATTTCCACCAAATATGGTGGAATGTTCCTTCCGCTTTGCCACATTTCCAACATTGCCTTTTCCCAGTCTTATATATAATATCGAGTTTAACAGGGGTTAGATACCATTGATATAACATCTTAAAGTAATTCTCTTTCATTATTTGGGATAATGTGAATTTTTGTGTGATTTGCCATGATTTCTCCCATCTGTCTAGCTCTATTATATGGCCTACCTCTTTAGCCCATCTTATCATTGTATCCTTTATTATTTTGTCTTCTAATTCTCTGTCTAGTAAGATTTTGTAGTAATTTGTGATCTGGTGTTTCTTGTTGTCGAAGATTATTTTATCTAATTCATTTTGTTCTGTTTGAAAGTTCTCTAATTTTAAATCCATTTTAAATCTCTCGTAAAGTTGTTTATACAAAAACCATGTAACCTTATACCCCTCATCTTGTAAGTCTGCTCTCGATTTTAGTTTAACCTGATTTATTGTTGAATGGATACAAATGTTTTGATATTTTAACCATTCCTGATCTTTTATCTTTGACATCCTGAAAAAAGCTTCCTGAGTGAGACCGATAACAGTAACTTGGGGTAGAAAGCTTTCTTTAAATTCAACCAGCACTTGAGCAAAACTTTTCTAACATAATGGTGGTCAAATAATTTATTCACTTTCTTTTTATTATAAAAAAGGTATGCATGCCACCCAAAAATGAGGTCATGCCCCTCCAAGGCTAGTATTTTATTGCTATCTAAGCGAATCCAAGATTCTAGCCATGTAAGCGAGCATGCCTGATAGTATTTGTAGAGATTTGGCTTTGCAAATCCTCCTTTTTCTTTTCTTTCAGTTAGTAATTTGTATTTTATTATCGCTTTTTTACCCCCCCCCCAAAAAAATTTAAGTATTTCTTTATTCCAAACTTTGAAACAGTTATTGTTTGTTATTATCGGGATATTTTGAAACAAAAACATAAACCTCGGTAAAATAATCATTTTTATAACAGCTATTTCCCCTAAAATTGATAGATTAATTTTAGGCCATCTATACAAATCTTTCATCAACTCTTTCCACATTGTTTTATAATTATTTTCGAAAAGATCTGCATTTCTTTTAGTTAACCAGATCCTCAAATATTTGATTTTCTTCTCTATTTTGAATCCTGTTATCTTTTTTATTAGCTCTTCTTCCTCTCTCTTAATATTCTTTTTAAGCATAACCATTTTCTCGTTGTTAATCCTAAAGCCAGAAACTGTTGCAAAACTTTCTAGTATAATTTTGAAGTCATCAAGCTGTTCCCTGGGCTCTTCAAAAATGACCACCAAATTGTCAGCAAAGGCTTTGATCTTAAACTCGTTACCTTTGATTGAAGCTCCTCGAATCTTTCTGTTTGTTCTGATATTATTAATTAGTATCTCTATTATCGACAGGAATAATAGAGGTGACAGTGTCTTGTCCCCTTGTTGATTTTTATGTTTCCTGTCTTTTCTCCATTGATTATCACTTGGGCGCATTGCTCTTCATATATCTTATTTACCCATTGCCTAAAATTGTCTCCTGTATTCATTTTTTCAAGGACTTTTTTCATAAACGACCAACTTACATTATCAAAGGCCTTCTCCACATCAAGAAAGCACAATGCCACTTTTTTTTCGTTATGTTTTTCATAGTAATCCAATAGGTCTACTACCATTTCTATATTGTTTCTTCTATATCTTTTTGGGAGAAAGCCGTTCTGATCTTCACTGATTATCTGATTTAGAATGGATTTATATTTTTCTGCTAATATAGAAACAAAAATCTTATAATCTATATTTAACAGAGAAATTGGTCTATAGTTCTTGGGATCTTTTCTGTCCTTTCCTTCTTTTGGTATGACCGTGATGTTAGCTGTTTTCCATGAATTGGGAATCCCTTCTTTAATTGCCTTGAATGTTTTATGGAGCAGTACAAGTAGGATATCTTCTAATTTTTTGTAGTATAATGGGGTAAATACATCCGGTCCTGGAGTTTTATCAAGTTTCAACTTTTTAATAGCCTCAACAATTTCCATAATTGTAATATCTCTATCTAATGTAGCCTTCTGGTCCTCCATCAATTTAGTTATATTTTGTCTGTCTAAATAGTTGTGTATTGCCTTTTGCATTCTTCCTTGTTTGCTGTGTCTCTATACAGTTCTGAGTAGAATTCTTGAAAACATCGTTTTATTTGATTTTGTTGTACCATGGGTTTCCCCTTATAGTTTATCTCTGTTATAATTTTGTTTTCTTTCTGCTTTTTCAATGTGTAGGTAAGCCATTTTCCTAGTTTGTTAGCGTGTTCGAAATGTTGTTGTCTTACCAATCTCATTTTTTGTTCTATTTCTTCTGTTGTTGTTGATTGAATTTTCTTTTTCAAAATCTCCACCTCATTTGTTACTTTTTTATTATTTGGATTTACGCTTAACTCTTCTTTCTCTGCTAACTCTTGCAAGAGATGTTGAAGTTCTGTTCTTTGTTGTTTTTTTCTCACTTGCTTTTTTAAAAAAATATCCCCTCATGACCGCCTTGCTAGCTTCCCAAATTGTGGTCATTTTTAACTCATCTGACATGTTTTCTGAAAAGTATTGTTGTCAAGACTTCTGATGTTTCTTTTATACTTCTTTCCTCTTTCAGTAAATTATCGTTCAAACACCAATGAAACTCTTTCCTTTTCCCTGACATTATAAAAATAATTGGGTTGTGGTGGGAGATCCATTTTGGTTTTACTTCCATTGATTTAATATTTGGTATTAATCTTTTTGATACAAAGAACATATCGATTCTTGATAATGAGTGGTGGACCTCTGAATAAAAGGTATACCCTACTGCCTCTTTATATTTCCACCTCCAAACATCTGTTAAATCTAGTTCTTTTTTCAGTTCAAAAAAGTTTTTTGGTAACTTTCCTTGATTCTTTCATATTATTTTTTCTGATTTCTATTCACCTTTGGGTCTATCACCCCATTCCAATCTCCCGCTAGTATAATATTCTCAAAGTTCAGAAAATTTTCCATTATTTCTTTCTTTAACTTATTGAAAAATTTATCTTGCCCTTGGATCAGTGTGTAGACTCCAATTAACAATATATTTTCATCTTGAAGTTTTATTTCCACCCCCATATATGATCCTTCTTTATCCTCAAATAACAATTTCACTTGCCATCTTCTGTTAATGTACATTACTACGCCCCTTTTCTTCTTCTCATTTGATGTTATAAAGCATTGACCCAAACTAGGATTTTTCAAATATTTATCATCCCTTTTCCTTATTCGCATCTCCTGGAGGCAGATAATATCAATTTTTGATTTCTCTAAGTGGTGGAAAATTTGCCTTCTTTTGTATTCAGAGCTTAAACCTTTTATATTCCATGAAAGAATCTTAACATCAATTTTTTCTTGTAATTTTTTTCTCGTCTTGAATGTATCTTTCTTATATTTATTTATTTGTTATTTTTCTTATTTGTATATTTGATATTTGACTAATTCTCGTCTTCCTCTACGCTATCTTCTTCTCCTGACTCTATGCCTTCTTCTTGTTGTTGTTGTACTGCCTCGTCTTCTTCCTCGTCCTCTTATCTGGATAGTAGTATTGTCAATTTTAGATTTCTTATCTCTGTGTAGTTGCAGTATACCATTCTTTGTCTGATTTTTTTAGAAAATGAGTGATAACATCTCTTTGCAGTTTCCACTTCTGGAGAATCCAGTCTAAAGACCTTGTTAATCTCAAATAACACTTCTTGTTTGTTCTTGCCAAGAAAATCAGATAAGGCCTTTGCAAGCCTTTCACATATATCCTCATCTCTTTGTTCAGGAACCACAATGGTTTCTCTTTCTCTCTCTTATTTTGAGCATCAAGAGCTCCACTTCCCAACATGATAATGTCATCTCTGTTCTGTTCACACAGCCAAGATTTTTTTCATGTGACAGGTAATCTTGCCACCCTTCTACTCTCACCTTCTAATGTGAAAATATCCATATGGTAACTTGTAATGTGATTTTTTAAAAAATTTATAAGACGTGAATGAAACCAGTTAGCAATCCTTCACAGAATTCCCTTCAGCCAGTGTTTTCTGTTTACTCCAATTCCTCATTTTTTCCTTCTCCCTCCCACCTTTCCTCCCCCTTTCCCACTCTTATCTTTCTCAACATCTAATGTCTTTCTCTTTACTTGTCCAACAGATCATAATCCTGCTGCCCAGCAAGCATTTTATTCTCACAACAACCCTTTGAGGCAGACCAGACCAAAAGATAACTCTGGGCCAGTAAGCTGGATGGCCAAGTGGCATTTTGAATCTAGGACTTCCTGCTCTTGTATGGTAATTCTACCCATTATACTATACAGTCTTAGGTTTAGTCCCACCTGAGAAAAGCAATATATTCTTCCCCAATCAGCCACTGGGTGAACCTGGGGCTATCATCCTTTCTCATTTATGCATCAGGCACATTTATTCATTTATTTATTTATTTATTTATTTATTGCATTTATATCCCACCATTATTCCATTCAAAAAACTGATCTATCTGATCAGAGCTAGAAAATGTCAGGGTATGTGAGAATCCATCCAGGGCATGTGCAGAGGGCCAAATGGCAAAATGGCCTGAAGCAGTTGCTGCTTGCACCAGGATGCTGAAAAGAGCACTCAAGCACATTGACTTTACTTAATCATTGCAGAGTAACATCTACAGTGAGTCAGAGACTCCAGGTACATTGGCTACATCATGTACAACTTATAGGAAGAACAAGAAGAGAAGAGAGAACAGGAGCGGGACTTGGGTTGTACCCTTATATGTATAGATTGCTTTCATGGCCTAGCAGTGTCCTGTTCCCACACATATAGTTTATCCAACCCTTTCCCATGGAGATAACCATTTGCAGTCACTACTGTTATCTCCCAACCATCCTGTTCTTCTAGAATGAAATACAGTCAATATCAGCTGTGCCTGTCAGGTCCTCACTACTAGCCGCCCCGATTGTTTTTAGTAGAGGGGTGGGGTATAAATTATTATTATTATTGTTGTTGTTGTTGTTGCACCAGCTCTTTTTATTATAAAATCCCGATTAATATTGTTCCTAATTAATCAAAACCTTGACACCATTCCAATTTTATACATAGAAGAACATCTTACACATGTTTGATTACTCCAAGTTTTGTACACAAATTCTGGTGTTTTATGGTCACCAAAGGCTTTGTGAACATATCAGCAATGTTGTTCTTTGATTGACAGTATATTAGCATGATTACCTTTGCAATGTAATCATCATCATCATCATCATCATCATCATAATACATTTATTTATATCCTGCCCCTCTACAGACCACAATCAGGGCAGATTACAACGTTTAAAATATCCATCCAAAACCCTCAATCCCACCCACCCCTTAAAATACAATTAGATAGTTCACAATTTAAAACATACTTTTAAAATATCAAAAATAAACAATACAATAGGAAGTGGCTGTAGCAAGGTGTCTATTCAGGAAAGGCCTGCCAGAAGAGATCCGTCTTAAGAGCTTTTAAAAGCTATTTAGGTTGGTAATATGATGGATCTCATCTGGCAGACCATTCCATAAACTGGGAGCAATAGCCAAAAAGGTCCTCCAGGCAGTTGCAGAAAGCCTAGTTTTTAAAGGCTGTAGCGAATTCCTCCCAGAGGGCCTGTGTGCACAGGGAGGATTATATGTACATTGTGGAATTACACATGCACATGTTTGGTTCTAGATTTAACCTCTATGGAGGTTGCCATCTGAATACAGGCCTGTGAGCCCTCTTATACATTAACTGGGTCCTATATTGGCATCCCTAGCTCAGAGAACAATTGCTTGTACCATATTAGCTAATTGCATAGATAAAGCCCTTCATCTAGAAGTTTTGTTTCTCTCTCTCTCTCTCTCCATTTTGGCTCAGTCATGCCAGCACATTGTTCCTTTCCCCAGAAACACACCACTAGCCCTAGTGTTGTATGCAGACAACTTCATGTGATAAGATTTTCCAAGGAAGAGAACAGAGGCCAAATTGGTGTCTCCAGGAATCAAGGTGCCAGTTACACGACAGAAATTGTTGCGTTGCCTACCGGGTCAAAGTGAACACGAATCCATCCCTCGCTGTTTATACGATTTTTGTCACTGATAAGGATATCCCGTTTGGTCCCGTGACTGATATTTACACGTACAAGGTTCCATTTTTAATTTTAGATTCCGAGATGGCTTATCCCATGATTTTATTGTTTACACGCATTGGATGTTCCGTGATTTTTTTTTATTTTTATTTTTTGTCTGTCAATCAAAGATGCGATTACTCATTTTTTCAAATTTTGGCCGACGTGTTTCCGGTCCTTTTTCCAGCCACAGATGCAGCGATTGGCCAAACTTTAAACAAAGAATGACATCACATGCGCTTTTCATGCACCTCATCATTTCTGAATGGCAACATGGAGGTGGCAACTTTGGCAGCTCTGTCTACCGCTGCCCGTTTGCGCTTATCTCTTTTAGCTCTTAAGAGGCACATAATCCTCATGCATAGAAGAAGGATGCTCCTTATTTTCCTTCTTTTTCTCCATTCCCAAGCTATGGAAGTAACACTTTCAAGGCCACAGGTCATGTACTTTGCTGCCATCGATTCCCCAGAGGTTTTGAGATTTGTTCGCCCAGACCGGAGGAAGCGACGTTGGTGGGTGTACCAAACAACGGATGAGTGGTGGGAGAAATTTGTGATGAACATCTGGTCAGATGAACGTTGGATACTGTACTTCAGGATGCCAAGGTTCCTATTTATGCGCCTTGCCGAGCTACTACGTCCGGAGATTGCAAAGTCAGACACTAACATGAGAAAAGCCATTCCTGTGGAGAAGCGATTCGCTGTTGTCGTTTTCCTGCTCGCCCACCGATGCTTGTATGGAGCAGTTTCCCAGTTGTTTGGTATTGGGAGATCTACTGTGTGCATGATTTTTGTGGAGGTCGTGCTCGCAATGGAGAAGTTACTTCTTAAGCGAACAGTGTTCCTCGGAGACCACAGAAAGGTAAATTTTTGTAATGAGTAATCGTGTAATCAAATTTTCTTTAAGACTTTCAAAGTACTTATTAGGGAGTACCCATGTATAATACTGTACTGTAAGTTCTTGAAGGTTCACCCGTAGTGAATATGCACATGACATGTATACTATGGCAAAAAATAAAGGATTTTTTTTTCCTTAACAGTAATGTTTATTCGAAAAATCCTAATTCCGAATTCTCACCATCTCCACTTCTGTTATTTGTTCTTTCCGTAGGTTATGGATTCCTTTGCACCAATGGGATATCCTCAAGTGGTTGCTTGCCTGGATGGGTGCCATGTTAATATAATCCCCCCAATACGCCAAGGGGACGAATTTATAAACAGAAAGAATAGGTACGGCGTTCTTCTTCAAGGGACTTGTGACCACCGTGGGGTTTTTATTGACACGGAGATCGGTTGGAGCGGGAAGAATCACAATGCCCAAATGTTAAGGAACTCTGGTTTTTTTGAGACTATGGAGACAGGGATATTTGTACCTGGGAATCCAACACTGACAATTATGGGGAAGCCGGTTGTACCACTTACTCTCGTAGATGGGGCATATCCAATAAGAAATTGGCTGTTGACACCGTATAGGGGGACTACAAATCCCAAACAAAGACTGTACAATAGGTACCATAACAAGATAAGATCGATGGTGGAGAGGAGTTTCGGCCGTTTAAAGGCGAGATGGAGAGCATTAAAATACTGTATTGAGGTTGCAGAGGAGAATGTATGTTCTGTAATATGTGCATGTATTATTCTACACAATATATGTGAAACCAAGGGCAGTATACTTGACAATTCTAACCGGCGTGTGCAGAGGTTTGTCCTTGACACGCTTGGGGCCCCAATGGTAAATAATGATGCTAGAGAGAAGGAGCAGGGAGAGGCGGTACGGAACGCTTTAAAAGAATATTTCTGGCAGGAACATCACCGTGTGGACGGGGAGTAAGTTTATGCATGCTTCTCAATTTCCTACATGTACTTGATAACTTCTTCTTATGCCCAATAAAGTTAATGCATCACTTTATGTTCCTGCTTTTTATTTTCATGACAGTATGTTCTTAATACCCTTTTTAAAAGCTGAAAAGGCATTGCCTTTACAGGTTTCTGTTTGGAATATATAGCATGCAAAACTAGGAGTGGAAATTATCTCTGAAAAGTAGGCCAAACTTGATACAAATGAATGGTAAGGCAAGCTACCTGAAATGATACATTGTTGCGGCTTCGGCGGTTGAAGGAATTGGCGGGCTTTTGGAAGGGATTACTCTTTCTGGCAAAAGATCCAGCCTGTGCCTTATAGCCTCAAAGAGTATCCTCCGCAAATAAACCAATCGATTAGCACACAGTTCTTAAATTTTGAACTGTTTTGAAAGCTCAAAACTCCATAGGCTTATTGCAAAAAAGTAACGGTCAATGCGCAAAGTTATAAACTCGAGTTTTCGCATCCCGCCACATGGCGTTACGATGGCCGAAGGGGGGAGAGGACGTTTTCGGCCGGAACGGCGCATTGCCTACTGGGGCACCAGGGAGACCAACTTGATGTTGGAGTCCCTGGCCCAGCAGGTTGGTGCGCCGGACCAGCTGATGCGGTCCTCCAACTGGAGGAACCGCAACTTCTTTTCAGAGGCAGCACGGTTCCTCCGGTCGAGGGGCTACTTGCGTACTGGCCTCCAATGCCGCTCAAAATTTAAGACCCTTAAGGGCAAGTTCTTTGCGGCATTGGAGGCCACTGACGGTAGGCTCCCCCATAGGCGGCTGCCGTTTTATGCCGTCCTGCACGACATGTGGGTCCATGCAGGACGGCCAAGCTGGCGCGACAGGCTCCCCAGAGGTAAGCACATCCCAGGCATAACTTGCTATAATGGGTATGTGTGTGTATGTGTGTTAGTTCTTGTTATGAAACAGTACTACCTTCCCCTTCTATGTGTTTATACAGCTGTGCGGATCCAGAGACGGGCCGCTGGGGAGCCTGTATTGGAGTCATCCTCCGGAGAGGAGCAGGCAGGCCCGGCACCTGTTGCACCCCCCCAAGGTAACTTTCGCAGAAATTAAAAACAGCCCTAATAATAATGTAATGAGAATAATTTATTGGACCGTCTATATCTGTGGGATTTTAAGTGCTGCTTCATTGTCTTTAAAGGTCCCCAAGATGCACAGGAGGCAGCTGCTCAGCTGGCAGGCCTCAATATTATCACGAGAATTGAGGAGCTAGGTAAATAGTTCTTATTAAGTGAAAAGTGAAGCTAATTAGTATTCGCATATTTCTGTTGCAGCACATTAATACATTATGTTTCTTTAACATTGCAGGGTGCACACTAAGGGAGGTGATAAGGGACCTTGGAAGGAGGGTGCAAGCGATTGAGGAAAGGCTTGCATTGTAAATAATGTAAATATTGTAAATTGTTGTATTGTAAATAGGTTGAAAAAAATCTGGTTTCAATGTTTTGATGATGTAAATATTGTAGATATTATCATTGTACATAGCCCTATACCACTGTAAAGTATTTCAATACTGCATCCTTGTAAATATGCCCTTTCCTTGATGTACACCCCTTCAAACTGTAAGTAATGTATCTATATATATGTGTGTAAATAGTAAAGAATTAAGTTTATTGAAAAAAAATAAATTGTTTATTGTTTGCACAACATAAAGCCTGATTTTTTTCTATCTATTACCGTAAACTAAGCAGTTACACAGATTTAGAACAATTTAAGTAAATACTTATTTTAAAATAGTTTCATTTGTGAGGTAGATAACTGCTGTAAAAAGTACAGCTAATTATTAAAACCGTGCATTCCCTCCCACTAAAACTTTCAGATATATCTTACTGTTTAATTGTGCCCCTACAGAGACAAGGGAATTTTTTTCTTAATCACTCTTGTCGGTCTGAGCGCATTTAAAGTACTTGGAATTTTTTGTGTGTGTGGGTGTATGATTCTTTTCTACAACAGAATTTTCCTTTTCTGCATCAGAAACATTGTTAGTGGTGTTATTTCTCCTTTCAACGGCACGTTTTTTTACACTACCAATTGATCTAATATGAGATACCAATTCACCAAAAAGGTCATTCTGCCGTTGAATTTCTTTTAACATCCTCTCTGATTCATCAACAGAATGCTCATAGAATTTTTCTAGGTAACCATGCAAAGACTGTGTTTGCTCTTTGGAAATTTTTTCTATCCGGGAAGCAAACAAATCTGCCACAGATCTTGTATTCGCTATCATTTGTTCGACATCCGAAGAATGTTTTTTTCTCCGAAATAATGCCAACCTCTCAGCGGGGGATAAAGTGGCAGTTGGATTACTCAAGTCCGCTGCTGTAGGAAAACAAAAAATAAAATAAATCAAAGTATTTTTTTGGGCCAGAGCAGAAGAAGGTGTACTTAATTCCCAGCCCAATACTGCTTGGACGCGTACTGTTTCTTACAGGTGTTGTTGACCACACAGTGTCAATTTCCTCCACAACAACAGTAGTGTTAACCTGGGTTTCATTTACCACCCCGTTTTCCTCTCCCTCCTCAGTTAGGGTTAGAGTCACAGTTGCATCTTCAGAGTTCTGGGTGGGAGATACTTCTGGTTTAAAAGTAGAAGACAGAAAAAACAACAGCGTTATTCCTATGAATAAAGTTCTGCAGTTTAGATAACATGTAGCAGTGGGTATGCCACAGTGTAAGAGGGGGACATATAGTTTACATCCTTGTTTATGGCAAGTACTGGAGGCGCCATTGCAAACGTGCCAAGGTGCACGCATCCCTTTTTAGTCCCAGGGCACAGAAACAAAAGAGCGCCATTTGGCTTTTACAGTCCTCATTAGCATAAGACAAAGCTGAAACCACAATACAGCAAATCCGTAATTCAATGTTGTAAACATGGAGAAATAAGGTTACATTTTCTAACATTAAAATATGTACAGGTAATGTTAATCATAGTAGCAAGAGACATTAAACAAGTATTTGTTTGAAGATGTTTAATCAAAAAATTAAGCAACCGTGTTTGCACATTTATTGCCAAACCTCTCCACTCATTTTTACATTGAAAAACCAGCAGTGAAATACTCGGGCTGCATATTAGTGACCCAAAAAGGGGATACCAGCATTGGGTTTGCAGTGCCCACTTTGAAATAAATTGTAATTGCACAGTAATGAAAGTCGCGTAATAGATTAATTGATTTTTCACATGCGTTATACATAGAGAAAAAAAACTCACCCAGGGGTTGCGAAAACAGTTCCTCAGAGAAACCCTGTAGCATCTCTTGGGAGGATGGAGGGAATCCCTCTTCTTCTGAGATGATGGGGGCGTGATGGGGAACTGCTGATCCTCGCGGAACCCGCACAATGTCGGTGGTGCTTCCTAGCCGCTTCGGGTGGTAGTTGGCATCCCTGCCAAGAATGGCATGCAGTTCTTTATAAAAGGGCATTGTAGCCGCGTTGTTTCCACTTTTTGAATTGTGGTCAGTTACCTGGCGGTAATTTTTACGCATCAGTTTAGTCTTCGTGCGGCACTCTTCTACGGTGTGGTCATGCCCTTTCTTTTTCATTTCGTCAGCAATCTTTTCAAACAAATCTATATTTCTGTGTGATCCCCTCAGCTGCTCCTGCACCTTTTCTTCGCCCCATATAGCCAAAAGATAAACTGTTTCATTGTAGGACCACGAGATCCCACGACCACCTTTTCTGGGACGAGGTGCGCTTTCGGCGTCCATTGCTGCAGCTGCTAACAGGTAAACGTGCAGCAGCAAAATGGAGAAGCATCAACTTGAAATTTTAGGGATGGCCAAAAAGGGGGCAGGTACACCACCTACTAACTGGTCAGAGCCCGCCCACGGGTAGGGCAATTTAGGGATAAATTGTCACTGGCTGTTTACATATTCGATTTTCCGCTTCCCCACGAGTTTTTTTTAAAATTCGGCACAACCCGTGGGATTGAAAGTCCCTCAGGTTGAGCGACAAAAGGTGGCCCCCCTTCTGAAAATCACGTGTCCAACCCGATGTACATGTAAACTGCCGGGGATCGACACGAATTCTTCCCATGACATTTTCATCGTGTAAACGGCGCCCAGATCACTGGAGGCTTGGCCTTTTGTAATAATTATGTTTTATTTATAAGCACATGGATTATGTATTTATTTACTTACATCTCAACTTTCTCCAAATATAGGGACTCAAGGCGGCTTGAGCATCTGCGTAGGCATAGCTTATAACCCAAAACAACTGGGAGAGAATAACAATATATGTTGACATGCTATTTTTTAAATTCTTAATGATACAAACATTACCTAAGCTGTACTAACATAGCTATTAGTTTATATTTGTATACACTTTTTTCACTAGTTGTCTTTTCCACTAGTGGTTTTACAATAATTTCTAAACAGTTATGTTACTCTTAAAACATCCATTATAATTTGCAACTCTTGCCCTGTTGTGGACAACTTGATTTCAATTAAAGTACTGTGCCTTCTTGTAAATATGTTGTTTACTTGATATTACTTGTTCTAGGCAGTCAATAGGAGGTTATATGCTGAACTCAGCAAGTTGCCTGTTAACTTTATCGTCAGGTAGCAAAAAGATGGTCAGGTAATAAGATGGCTATCTTCAGAGTTATAGAGCCATTTCGACATCCAAGTCTTCCTCAGTTGGCAATGTAAATCATCTCAGCTCCAGATTTATAATTCTAAATTATGTTTGGCTTTTTCATTATCTCTAAATATATAAAATATCATTATTAAATGCAACTTATTATGTGTGGTAAAGAATTTCATTAATTTATTCAAAACCACTTGCTTACCTAACTCTTATGATGTGCCCATTTTCATATAGCAGATCAGTGTGTATTAACTGCTGTATCTGAAGTTTTTTATCCATACGCTTTCTAATGAGCTACAGATGATATTCTGCATACTACTCTACTTAAAGGTACATGACCATTTTTTATATATCTCCATCAATTCTCCCATATGCAGAATCCTTAAGAGCAGGCTGAATTTCTATACTATTCATGTTACACTTGATTCAACCAGCTGTGGATATTCCCATTTTTCCTGTACCAGTATCAATGTTACCATATAACACTATGACAATATAACCATATCCAAATTATAAAAACAATGTGGCCAGGATACTCCATGCTATCTCAGTCTTCCATTCTATAATTATCTCAAAGTACACTCATATCCATTGTACATTTCCTCTAATATGCTCCCATTCTATAGTCAAACTATATACCTTTATAAAAAGGCTGACAACTCCAAATGTTCATTTAAATCCTGTGGTTTGCTTGATGCTAATTTATATATCAAAAAAAGCTTCTCTTTGTGTTAATTTATTCTGTAGTGATCCTCTATTAAAGGGACTAGTCTTAATAGATTTTATAACAAAAAATCTTAGGAAGTCAGGAGAATGCTCTAGTTGGGAAAAATGCTCTAAAAAGGGTATGTCTCAGCTACCACCTCTAATTCTGCTCTCTTGTTCAATGATACAGTTTTTCAAATTTCTAGTAGTTTGACCTACATACATTTTTAGCATGGACATAAAATTACATATATCATATTCCTGGAATTACAGTTTGTAAACGTTCTTACTTGGAGATGTTCCTTAGATATTGAATGTGTGAAAGTTTTGATATCCAGGGATTATCTGCAGCATGAACAATGTCCACATTTATGATGTCCTATGGAATGAAAAATCTTGTTGAGGTAAGTAAAAATTTGTGTGTACTAATATATCTTTTATGTTTCTAGCCCTTCTTAATCCTATGGCGGGTGGCTTAGAGCAAGCTGGAATACTCTGAACTATGTGCCAATGTTTAAATATAATTCTTTTGATTTTGTGAGAAGCATGATTAAAGGTAAAAGTGCCTATAATTCTATTGCTTGATGTTTTTCTGCAGGTGTGAACAATGATATTCTGTCCTTAGTTAACACTGTGCTTCTAGCTTCCCTTATTATCCTCTGTGGAAACGTCCTGTCCCTGAGTTCTTGTTGAAATTGATAAGCAGCCATTTCATATTGATTATCCTTGGCAGAATTCCTCTTTAATCTCAAAAATTGAGAATATGGTAAATTATTTTTCAATTGGTACATATGACAACTTGAAAAAATGTAACATGGAATTACGATCTGTTGGTTTGTGAAAATTACACACACCAATCCTCAAATTTTGAACCACATCAAAAAATGAGATCTGTTGTGACTCACAATGACATGAATTTTATGTGTGGGTTGATTGTATTGATCCATGTAACAAATTGCTTAACTTTAGTAATTTCTGAAAAAAGAATAAAAATATAATCAATATATCTACCATAGAAAGAAAATATTTGGCAAATGTATTCCTCTCTGTGTTGTTAATATGTGTAGACTCTAATTGAGTCATATAACAATTGGCTATGCTCGGTGCTGCTGGACTGCCCATTGCAACTCCTTTAATTTGCACAAAATATTGGGTATTAAATCTGAAATAATTCTTCTCCAAAATTACATCCAAAATGTCTAATAAAAAATGGGTTGGAACTTTCTGAATGATAATATTGTCAGGACTTCTTCTGTCTAGCGAACGCCAAAGCTGCTCCCGCTGAGCTGCCTGCGTCCGTTCGCAGCCGCGTTGCCGATATTACAATAGAGGTTCTAATAGGAAACCTGATCCTGAAATGATTGGTCTGCCAAGTGGTGGGAAAGCTGCCTTGTGTATTTTTGGTACACAAATTGGGATATGAGAATTCTCTTGTAATAAGAAATACCCTGTAGTGGAGTGTATGTAACCTAAAGTTTCTGCTTCTTGTATCATGACTTTTATAACAAATTAAATGGAAGTAGTAGGATCCTGTTTAAATGCTTTGTAACTAGTAATGTCCTTAAGTTGGTGTTCCACCTCCTGCAAATAATGTTTTGTATCTAAAAGAACTAGGGCATCTCCTTTATCTGCTGGTTTTATTATGATGTCTTCTTTTAAGGATAAAAATTGTAGAGTTCTAAATTCTTTATTGCTCAAATTATACCAGGGTGTTTTTAATGTTGTTTCCAACTTGACAATATCCCTTCATACCACCTCTTCAAAGGTGGCAATATTAAGTTGTCAAATGAGTTTAAAGATATCAATCCTGGTTTGAAAAGAATTTTAACTGGGGGTAGGTACAAATGAGAGTCCCTTATTTAACAGTCCAAGGTCTGCCTAACTGAGTACATGTAATGAAAGATTAACTAATAGGTTCTTGCTTTTTCCCCCTCTAATTGTACATGACATTCTGTATTCCTGTTCGATTGGACCTTCATGGTAAGGGGCCTGACTGTAAAAATAAAATTCCTCAGACTGATTATCCCTATTTGAAGTATCAGTGGAATATACTCACTCATCTGATGACTCTCCTTCTGACAAACAAGAGCCCTTTCTAATAACTAATGGAGTGAAGCAAGGTTGTGTTCTCGCACCAACTTTATTTACAATCTTCTTTAGCACAATGCTCCAAAGGGCTATGGCAGAGCTTGAAGAAGACGACGGCATCTATATACGTTACCATACTGATGGTAGCTTGTTTAACTTAAGCCATCTGAGGGCTCACACTAAGACTCTAAACTATCTAGTCCGTGAGCTGCTCTTCGCCGATGATGCTGCCCTTGTTGCCCACACAGAAGCAGCTCTGCAGTGCCTAACATCCGGCTTCACAACAGCTGCAGAGCTGTTTTGGGCTAGAAGTCAACCTGAAGAAAACAGAAGTTCTTTACCAGCCTGCACCACAGGACGAACACCACCATCCCCAAATTGCCGTCGGCAAATCTGTGCTCAAGTCCGTTCAGCAGTTCACTACCTGGGAAGCATCATTTCCTCAGATGCCAAGATTGACAAAGAGATCAATCACAGATTAGCAAAGGCATATAGTGCATTTGGAAGACTTCACAAAAGAGTCTGGAGCAATAAACACCTGAGGCAAAGCACAAAAATCAGTGTGTATAGAGCCATCGTACTGTCTATCCTCCTTTATGGATCTGAAACATGGGTCACCTATCGCCACCACCTACGACTCCTCGAGCGCTTTCATCAGCACTGTCTACGCACAATCCTAAATATACACTGGACTGACTATGTGACGAATGTTGCTGTCCTTGAGCAAGCAGGGATCACCAGCATTGAGGCCATGATATTGAGAACGCAGCTGCGCTGGGCAGGGCACGTTTCTAGGATGGAGGACCATTGCCTCCCAAAAATACTACTCTACGGTGAACTCGCCACGGGTCAGCGTAAGAGGAGCGCTCCAAAAAGGCGATACAAGGACTCCCTGAAACAACATCTCAGGCTCGGCCAAATTGATCACCAACGGTGGTCCGCCTTGGCCTCACATCGGGAGGCATGGAGACGCCTATCCACAGTGCTGCAGCCTTGTTTGAGAACTCACGACGAACAAGTCTTGAAGAGAAACGACAACGCAGAAAGAATCACAACCCAAAAACATCACCCAAGGAGACCTTCTGCTGTGCTTTTTGCAACCGGACTTGTTTATCTTGGATTGGCCTTTTTAGTCATCAGCGCACTTGCAGAAAGCGCGGGATGAGTCCTTCCTGAATCTTCGTTTGCGAAGAAAAGCCAGAGAGAGATCTTTCTGAAAAGCGTATTTTCTTAAGAGATGAGTTCTTTAATCATGGATAGACTCTTTCATTAATATAGTCTAGTTCATTTCTTTTTAATTTTTTAATTTTATATGTTTTCAAATCATTTGCATAGGCATTCAACTCTTTCGCTAACATAGCTATGCATTTTCTATGTCCTGGGGAGAGTGATCCTGAGATAACTTCATTTGTATCTCATCTATCTTTGTGTTCATATTATCTAATTCTGAACTGAGATGTTCCACCAATAATAACATAAGATCAAAAGAGCACTTATTCAATATGGCTGCCCATTTGCTCTTAAACTCTGTGTCCGTAGTAAATAAGCCTGGACTTTTCTGAATTCTAAGACCTTTGGGAATTTGTTCAGTTTTGCAGTATTCTGCTAGTGTGGACTCATGTAAGTCCATCTTGATATACTGTTTTTTCAACTGCTCGAAGTCCTGCCAAGTTTGGTGTGTTATACCATGTTCATTAAACAGGTACTGTTTGACAAAATATGCATTCTGTCTGCCTCGTCAAAAGCAAAAGTGTGTTTCCACTCAGCCATGATCTTCCTACTTTACTGTACCATAAAAACACAACTACTGCAGGGTTTCACAGCTGATAACACAAAACAACTGGGAGAGAATAACAATATATGTCGACACACTATTTCTTAAATACTTAATGATACAAACATTACCAAAGCTGTACTAACTTAGCTATTAGCTTATATTTGTATACACAACTTTTCCACTATTGGTCTTACAATAATTTCTAAACAGTTACATTACTCTTGAAAAGTCCATTATAATTTGCAACTCTTACTCCATTGTAGACAACTTGATTTCAATTAAAGTACTGTGCCTTCTTGTAAATATGTTGTTTATTTGATATTACTTGTTATAGACAGTCAATAGGAGGTTATATGCTGAACTCTCCTCCTAGTACTAGCTGGAGAGGGATAGAATCTGGATAATCATCACCTAACCAGTTTGGCTCCAATGGGAGACACATTACTAGAATATCACTAGCTATCAACAGTGATTACATTTGGGTATTGCTTCAGCTCAACCCACACTGATAGCCCTACTCACAACAGTCTGATAGAATACTTTTAAAACTTCATTTTACTCCCAAAGCAAGTATTCTTCCCACCTTTGAATTATCATTAGTCAAATTAATAAATTTCCTAATTTTTTTTAATCTGAGAAAGATATTGGAGTCCCACTGTCACTTCAGATAAATAGGAAAAGGCTGGTTTATCTCTAAACACCCAACATCCAATTTCTGTTCTAAATAATGATGCCTATTTCTTTAGAAAAACCTCTCTTGCTCACCTATTTTTGTTATGAAGATACATTATAAATCAGCCACCTTTTAAAAATGTAAACACTTCTAGAGAGCCAGCATGGCATAGTAGTTTGAGTGTTGGACTATGGACTTTTTCGGACAAAGAAAAATAACGCAATCAGCCTCTCCAGCTTGCAAGGCTGCTGCGCTGCAAAGCGCCCCTTTTGTATGACGCTCGCCCCTGCCGGTACTGTTGCGGTACCGCAGGGAGAGCTAAGCGTCATATGAGTAAAAATCAATGAAATATGACACTCAGCTCTCCCTGCGGTACCGCAACAGTACCGGCAGGGGCGAGCGTCATACGAAAGGGGTGCTTTGCAGCACAGCAGCCTCACAAGCTGGAGAGGCTGCTTGCATTATTTTTCTTCATCCGAAAAAGTCCTATGACTCTGGAGACCAGGGTTCAAATCCTCACTCAGCCATGAAAACCCACTGGGTAATGTTGGGCAAGTCACATTTTCTCTGTCTCAGAAAAGCCCGTGGTTTGCCTTAGATTCACTATAAGTTGGAAACAACTTGAAGGAGCAACAACAACAACAATGAAAATACACTTCTAAATAAAAGAAAATGATTAATTTATTCTTCAACAGACAATGGAAACATTTGTGCTTGTTAAAAAAGCATATAGGTTCCTTTTTATGTAGAAGATAGAATGGCAAAATCCATAAAGAGCTGCTCATTTCTGTTCATGAAGCCAGGCTGGAAGAGAATTATGCCCCTGAGCAATTACATCTCTGTGCCATTAACAGAGTGGCTTTTTACTGCCTTCTGGCACTTGCCATAAAATAGACTGCACGTTCATGACTTGAGAAACTTTTTTACTGTTTAAAAACCCTCCAATCGGAGTTGGGGTGGAATAAGAAGCTAACTAGTTTATATTATTATTTTTATGCCTCCCATTTTATAACTAAATTTTGAGTAGAATTTTTTTTCTTACCTGGGGGTGATCAAATGGCTTGCTAAGTTCATGCCTATTTTTTCAGATGGGACTACTTTCAGAACCTTTGCTAACTTCTGTGACTCTTTCATCTTCTAATCATTATTTGCAGCATTGTATTTTTGGAGCTGGGAACTATCAAAACCCGCTTCATGTGTGAATAGATAAAAGACCCACGCACCTATAAGGGTTGGTTAGAGGTGGGACTGAGGAGTGGAGCTGCACTGCGATGCCTGGCGAATGCAGTAGCAAAAGAAATTTAAACACTGGTACATTCACAGGAGTGAATGAGAGAAATGGCCCTAAAGTTATGGCACACAAAACAGGGCTATTGTATTCAGAGTCTTTGGAGCACATCCCTAGATTGTACTGAAACAGAAGCATGCTCAGGGCTGTCTTAACAGCATTATAGGCTTCCAGGTAAAGCAGTGCACTGGGCCCTGCCTACACAACCAGTCACAGGAATAAAAATGTAAATTATCAATAAAATATACTTATATTTATTAGTACGTCCAACAAAATCAGCGTTTTGACCCTCTCCCCAGTGTACAACTTCATTAGGAGAAAAGTTCCTTCCCATCCAGACTTCAGAATCCCTGATGTGTAAAACAGCAGAGATAAGAAGAGATGAGAGAAGTGCCTACCAATGTGGGAAAGGAGGGGGGAAAGCAAAAGCAATGTCTCGGAGGGGCACCTCCCCAGTGGGGAACAGCGAAAAGGGGAAGACAAGTGGGGCGTGGGTGGTCAGCTTCAGCCTCTGGGAGAGGGAGAGAGCACAGACTGTAGGGCTGGAAGGAGGGACCCTTTTGGTGGGGCTGTTGGAGATCATGCATGTGTGTGAGAGAGAGGGAAGAGTTGCTTGATGGCTCATGGTTGCACAGGCAGCCACTCCAGGCAGAGCCAAGGAGGCAGATTGAGCCTCCCTTTCTCGGCTTGGCTTTTCTGCCTCTCCTGGCGGGGTTTCCCCAGTTCCTCCCTTGCTTTGCTCCTCACTCAGGACTCCCCCATCCAACTGCCTGTCCCTCCTCTTCGCCTGTCCCTCCTTCTCCTCCTCTCTTTTCACTTTTTATCTTCTCCATTGCCCATTATCGTAAATGCAGACATGTCTGCTTTCCACTATATGTCATATTATTTCGCCTTCTCCTGAGTTAGCAAGAGATTTGAACACTGAGGCTGGTGATCAGAAAATTAGTGTTAAATTCTGGTCTGTGCATAGATTAGCATGGGGCCCCTAAGCTCGTGGTGCCCCCGGGCAACTGCCCAGCATGCCTAGCATACCAATGTGTTAAGACAGCATTGAGCATGCTCAGGATATACATGAACGCTGGCAGTTTCTATACCACAGTGCCTCTTCCCTCACCTAATTGCTGCTTTGTCAGCCAAGATGCCAAACACATGTTTATCAACCACACTTGATTTAGTTCCATTTTGGCACATATTTGGTTTTTTTTCAAAATTAGTTTTAGGCAGTCTTTACCTACATTTCCACCTGTCATAAATTAAAATTTGTTGAAGGACAAAGTCACTAACGCAACAAATATTTGGCCGATAACATTACACATAAAGGAAGTGCTGTAAGTTTTAGAAAAATAAAAACTGCCCATCCTTTGAGAGGTGAGGGTCCAGCTAACGGGGGGTGGGGGCAAAGATATTTTTGTTGTGTGTTCTTTTAGAGCTCTGTTTTTCAAACAAAAATATTTTTGTCAATCAGTTAATCCTATTTCAAATTCTTATGAAATGTGTGGAACTATTTTTAAAGTGCAATATTTTACGAAGATATTAGTCTAAAAAGCGATCTATAGTAAGCTCACCACCAATCAGAGTGGGTTTGTCTTCTGAGTAAACTTGCAAAGGATTCTACTGTAAACTTCTTAAATATGGCAATCAGTATGCTTTTTTTCTTTGGAAATTTGAAATCCACTCCAGCCATTTGTGTGCAAGTAGCTAAATGTTGATGGTCTAAATATTTGCCTCTTTAGGTAATGTTTCAAATATAAAGTAAATATATAATTCATAGAGGAACTTTGAAATGGTAACTATCTCCTTAATTTTCTTTAAAAATAATAGCAAAACAAAGAGATGAGGAGCAGCAATTGATGATTGCCACTGTGGATATCGAAGCAGAAAGCGGTGGAACAGGAACAACCAAAGCAGAAATTCTACAGAGCAGAATTGGTGTGGAGTGTGATGATATACTGTAGCATTGCAGAAATGATAAAGTTGAGCATGGTGTTACCCAGAATGCTCCTTGGAAAATTCCAAGAAAATATCGAGTTTCTAATATGTTGGGGAAATTAGCAGCAACTGACTTTAGCTATGCGAAAGGGGGTAACAAGGGGACCTTGAAACCTATGTCTACAGGTAATAATCTGGATGGAATACATACACATTTAAAACTAAGTATGGTTTTTATTAAAGAGTTCAGAAATATCACCAAACACACATACATTCACCCAGAAAAAGCATTCACACGAGGCTATAGAAAGAAACAGTAGGAAAGCTTGGGATAGAGGGTTGCAAGAGGATTTTGCTGAGGAAATACAACCTGTCCTGTAGTCAGTCCAGCAGAGTGGATGGAGGAAACTGGGTTGGCTAACACAGAGTAACAGAGTTTCCCCCCCCCCATTACAACTGTGCACAATGAGGCATATTTTGGGTGTGATATTTATACCTCCAAATACACCTGAGGGGATTGGTTGCTTCATGGGTTGAAACAATGAATTCCATGAGCCTTCACAATGAGTTTCCTGGTCTTGACAAAAGGTGAGGAAGATGCTAAATGTGTTTCTTTATGTCCAGTGATTGAATTGTAACAGCTTTTAGAAGCTTCTTTAAGGTTGGGAACTTAGGAGAGGAAATTTCACAATCAGCAAATACAAAAGGGTTTCTCCATCCATTAACCTCCCATTTAGGTGGAATGTGTCTTCTTTTGTCCTTACAGCCCCAGGTCTTAAGGTTTCCAGGGAAAAACAAAAATGACCTTTTGAGACCATCTTGTCTTTTTCCCTTTGTAAAAGGCCAGTTTCTGAGGCCTGTAAAAATGGGGTGCAGCCAATGCTAACATTCCAGGAGTGGGGTGCCTTGGAAGTGGGGTGCAAGCTTGTGCTTGTAATGGGCTGCCTGGTAAGTAACCAAAGGAATAACAATGCCTCAAAGATCAATAGCCAGAACAGTAGCAAACAGTATTAAACAAGTTCCCTACTGCAAAATCTATAAATGATCACTCTGTGAAGATATTATTGTGTAATATATTTATTTTTAGCATTACCCACTTACACTCTGCTTCTGTATCATCGCTCAAATACAGCTGCAGCAGTGAAACCCAGTGTTGAGTCTGGAACACAAACTGATGTCATGTCAGGCAGCAGACCAACATCACTATGGTATGCCGTGGAGCTCCTGCTTGTAGTGCGGGCCAAAGTTGAATCCATAGCATAGCAAATGGTCTCTTCCAACTCTGCAATTCTATGATTCTATGATTCTGTGATTCTTATTAGCATTTGGATTTAACAACTCTACTATTCATGGAAGTGTTGAATGCATAACCATGAGTGAAGTAGCATGCAAAGTTATTGTGTACAAGGTTTTCGGGAGACTGCTCCTAGTAGTGTCCCACTATTGAATTACCTGGTTCTATGCCACTGTTGATTTACACACAACCACCCTGTGCATTTTATAATTCTCACATGAAAATGCCTTCATTCTCTTTTTCTGTGAGTGAACACCTTGACATGCCAGCAGGAGCTTCATTTCAATCACAGTGACTGTAGGCTCAATATTTTGGAAGTGAACATGAACTGTCATAGCACCTGGATCGAGCACCTGCACAGACAGGTGCAACACCAGTGATTTCTAAGAATGTGAGGTGCAGCAGTGCTTTGCTTTTCTAATTTGTGTATTTTTTTCTCCTAGTTGTTTGTACAGACACTCCATGCTTCAGCTGTTCAGAAATAAAACTTTTATTTTTGTCTACACTGTATAATGAACAAAGGCATATAGCACATTTGCAAGACTTTACAAAAGAGTCTGGAGTAACAAACACCTGAAGCAAAGCACAAAAATCAGTGTGTATAGAGACATTGTACTGTCTATTCTCCTTTACAGGTCTGAAACATGGGTCACCTATCGCCACCACTTACGACTCCTCGAACGCTTCCATCAGCGCTGTTTACACACAATCCTAAATATACACTGGACTGACTATGTGACGAATGTTGCTGTCCTTGAGCAACCAGGGATCACCAGCATTGAGGCCATGATATTGAGAACACAGCTGCGCTGGGCAGGGCATGTTTCTAGGATGGAGGAACATCGCCTCCCAAAAATTGTATTCTACGGTGAACTCGCCACGGGTCAGCGTAAGAGGGGCACTCCAAAAAAGTGATACAAGGACTCCCTGAAACAACACCTCAGGCTCGGCTAAATTGATCACCAACAATGGTCCACCCTGGCCTCACATCAGGAGGCATGGAGACACACTATCCACAATGCTGCAGCCTTATTTGAGAACTCACGCCGAACAAGTCTTGAAGAGAAACAACAACGCAGAAAAAATGACAACCCAGAAACATCATCCAAGGAAACCTGCTGTGCGTTCTGCAACCGGACTTGTCTATCTCGAATTGGCCTTTTTAGTCATCAGCGCGCTTGCAGAAAGCACAGGATGAGTCCTTCCTGAATCTTCGTCTGCGAAGAGAAGCCAGAGAGAGAGAGAGCATTAAATTGAACGAATTATATTGAAAAAACCAAAAAATAGTGTATTAATAAACTAGCTACATAATCTTATTATTAGCATACTCCCTTTGCTGTTTTGGAGTGCCAAAATTGGACACCCTCTATCAGAGTTATTTGGTCAGCAGTTGTGGAATTATAGCAAAATTGTTTCCCATATATAAAATGACAAAATCAAGCTTTGCTTCTTGGAATTTATTTATTTATTTATTTATTGGACTATTTTCCAGCCATGGATGGTGGAATCCATGGATGCCAAATCCGTGGATACAGAGGGCCAACTGTATTTATATTTCTTCTTGATTAGCTTCAAGTCAAGTTTGTTTATTGTGGTTACTTCAGAACAAAGTTTCTACATTTCTATGCGTCTCATCATTTGATTACTCTAGAGCCTGATCACCTATAATTGTGACTACTTGTTTTCAAAGATTCCATTGGAATTTGGGCCTTTTGAGATAAGTAAAATTGGACTTCATTACAGTTTCCATTTCGATACATTTTCAATGGACCATTCATCTGATGTGCTTTTGGAAAAGTTAGAGTCATTTAATTGTTTCATGCCATCCTATTTTGTTCCTGCTATATTATGTAACCTCTTATCAATTTACTTTGAATAATTCAAGCATCAGACTCATACAGCAACACATTTTATAGTCTCATTCAAGTATTTCATGTTTGTTTATTTTATTTATTTACTTATTTTTTGTCCCTATATATGGTACCTTTCAATGAACATTATACGGTGTAATGTTTATAGAGTTTTCCTGATTTGGAGTACCACACTCCTAGTTTTCTTCATTATTTCTTCACATGATTGCCACATGAAAGGACAGGATGAAAAAGGTAATAGTGAGAAGGATGCATATCTTTGAGAACTAAGAATGAGATGTGATTTGATTTCTTTGATGTTGTTTTGCATCTCAGAGACTGTTTACATACTTGTTTTGCCTGGCAATACATAGACCCCCTCCTTCCTTTCAGCCAGAGTTTGAATTAGAAAAAACATTTTAAAAAATTTCAGGTTTGTGGTGAAGTGAGCAGTCTTTTGCTGCATGAGTAACTTTTACAATTTGAGACTCGAGGATACAACATGTGAACATAGATCTTGTGTTTTGGGGTATGTGTGATGACATTTACTCATCTTTGTAAATATATTTTCTAAATCTTTATTTTTAAGAGAACCAATCCCAAAGAAACATACACAGAGCAAAGGCTCGAAATAAATACATAAAGAGGAACAACAAAGTAAACAAATTAAAACTGCAGTGTAGTAAACAAATAATAAGGCAGTGACAGGAAACTGAATTAAAACTGAATCAGTGCAGATGATAACATGCACAAAGTTTCAGCTTTTCTTCCCAGAAGAAAACAGAGCCAGTGTCCAAGTTTAAAAAATGGTCTGCAAAGACTTCCTTTAGATAAGCACCCAGCTGCTGGCATACAACTTCGGTAGCCTTATGGTCTGATGCAGTACTGTTCTTGGTCTGTGCTAAGGTTCTCTTTGCAGGAGCAATCACCATGGAGAACACAATGCCCTGAAAGCTGGTTGCTGTTGAGATGATGCTTTCCTCTGTTCAGTGGGTGGATGTCCATACTTTGAAATGCTGTTCAGATCACCTGGAGGATTGCTCCTTCAATTGTCCCCTAATTTTGAAAACAACTCCACTTTGTGAAGTTGAAGGCTTTCACGGCCGGCATCTATAGATTTGCCTTGGGTTTTTTCCGGCTGTGAGGCTGTGTTCTGGAATAGTTTGCTCCACTTTGTGCACGGGCTCTATTACATCAAATTGACAACAATGTGACTTTCTTGTATAACTATATACCATGCTGTATGATGTAGTCCTGTACATTCCAAGATTAATTGTCCTTGAAGTTAGCTTGAGGTCTTACCATGGTGCTCTCTCTACAGATTGGGTCGAGCAAGGTGGCCATGACATATTTTTTTGTCCTGCCAGATGTTCTGAACATGGCTATTTGTCTTGAAGAGATTACTGAAAATGTGTTGCAAAGGCAACTGAAGGGTAAGATTAGCAGCAGATGTGAGTTGTTTGTTGTTGGTGCTGCTGCTGTTTTGCACAGTTCAGAAACTGTTGTAAAGAGCACTCCATGGTGGCAACTGATGTCAAAACCAGACCTATAGTTCCACCAGTGTTACCCAGCAGGTTGGCCAGGTGAATGGCTTCTCATCAACTGACATGCAACTTAAGCAGCAGGCTGGATTTACCAATGCCTGGATCTACATGCTATTCAGCTGTAACCAATAAAGTTGTGCCTTTCTTGTTCTAACAAAACGTGGCCTGTGTTCAGTTTTGGTAAACATGAAGCTCTGCACTTGCTGCTGCATCGGCAATATGGTTTAACTGAATGCACAGATTTTAAACATTTGGCATACCTTCTGCAGCAGATTTCCATGAAATAATGATAGCAATAGCACTGATATTTATATACTGCTTATCAGTGCTGAAGCACTCCCTAAGCAATTTACAATGTTCTTAGCTAATTGCCCCCAACAAGCTGTTTATTCATTTTACCAACCTACAGAAGGATGGAAGGCTGAGCCAACCTTGGAGCCCTCTGGGAATCAAACTCATAACCTTGTGGCTTACAGTACTAGCATTTAACCACTGCACCACCAGGGCTACCATGTCTATGACATGGTGGTATATAAAAGATCAGCTACCAAAAGGCAACTATAATGTTTGATTGTGTAAGTTCTTAAAATAATAACTTCCACTAACAGCAAGAATCTTCTAATTTCTATTCTGCTCCTTTGAAAAAAGGAGTTATCCTTTACTGCCATCTTACAACAGTAGTATATCATATTCTTTCTGTTTAGTGTGAAAAATGTCAGGAAGAAGAAGAACTCTTGCCTTTCAAAAAAGTAATTATATGTTCCAAGTAACTGCATGACAGAAAGAGACCATGCTAGCAGTTTAAAAGTAAGGAGAGACACACTCATCGGAGGAATAAAAAAAGTGGCATGAGATGTGCCATGTTTTTTGGAATGCTATTACAGCAAGACCAAGGAGATTATCAGACGTGGGGAAATGTGGCAAAAAAAAATGCATCCCCAACCATGTCAGAAGAATGCTAGGAGAACAGAAAGGGTGACATTATCAGACACCCGCATCCTCAGCCGTTCCCAGGGCATAGTGCTGCTGTGGATGAGGCTTCTCTTTTTCATTGACAGGGACAAGCCGCCAATAAAAGGGGACACCTTACTCATGCTCACACTACGACCCCGGGACTCTGAATGATGACATCATCTGATAATATCCTGTTCCTTTTCTCTTCACAGTCTTCTGACACAGTCTGGTAATCTCCCCAAACAGTAAAAATAAACTGAAGAATAATATTGATTTAGATTTGTGTCTTTCAGGCAAGGAGAAGTTCACAATGCAGATAAACCTACATTTGCACATTTTTTTAAAAAATCACATTAGGCTAAATCCAATGTTATTGTATGACAATTTTTGGTAGAGAATGCAGCTTATAAACACTTGAACCAATAGGTAAATAGGTCCTGTTATCTGCCTAATTAATTGGAAAGAGTACCAGCCCTCCTGACTATTTATTTTTCAGGCTGCTGGACAGAGTTCATACTTTTACTCCTTGACCTACTTTCATAGCAATTGTGTATAGTTCTGTGCATAATAGCAGAAAAAGGCTGTACAGTATTTGCAGTGGACAAAATGCACTATTCATTTATTTTAATTATATAGCAACAATGTTTTGAATTATAAAGCATGCACAATGGCAACAGCCACCATCCCTTAAGATCCCTTAAGATCCAGGGATAGCTAGGGCTCATCTATACAAGGGGGGGATGTGAATTGATGCGTACTAGTGGAAATTCAAAGCAGCAGGATTGCCTTGTCCTAATGGTGTTTAGCGAAATCACAGGCATGAGAGGCTACCCACTTTTGCTGTCCCAACAGGCATGCCTGCGATTCAAGATGGTGGCTGTGACTTGCGTTTTTATTTTCACCAGTCACCACTGCCAAATGATATTTTTTTAAAAAAGGCATATTGAAGGTGCGAACAGGCAATTGTGCGATATTCCACCTAAATAAAGAAAAGAAAAGAAATAGGCTGTTTCATCACATGATTCCTCCCTCACTAAAGTGAAAATCCAAGATGGGAGTTCTGGGACACTTGCCTTCTAAGCAAGCCCTTCCCCCTGCTCCCATCTGGTCAATCAGTTTTCTATTTCCACTTTTCTGGGGTATGCAAATAAATGCAATCGCCTGTCCTAATGATCACTAATGCTCATTCTCCACTGAGTTTAGAAAAAAAAAATCAGGGAAAGCCCTAAGGGCTGTTTCCTCAGGGTTTATGGTGGATTTGGCCTCCCTCCTTCTGAATATGGCAGGATTATGCAGAATCCCATTAAGATAAGTGTCATGATGGAATTCCATCATCCTGCCTTGAGGTTGATTGCAACTCCCATCATGTGCCAGAACTACATTTCCCACTATCTGTAATTAGCAATTCTCTGATTATCAGGAAAAGGTAAATAAAGGGTTAAGAGAAGTGGGAGGTGGGGCTCATCTCCTAGGATGGCATCATCATGACATCACATTGCCAGACTGACTACCCAATGAAATTTAGGTAATGGTGATTTGAAGACTTTGTAGCCTTTTGTTCAGAGCACACTTCTTGGGTCTGACCATGTGGTTAGACCACAGAACTCTCTCTGAGAATATATGGATCTCAGAGACTGTGCTGGGCCTGGCTTACTGATTAAGCATGCAGCCTAGCCAATTTGGGTGCCAGATTTGCTCTTTATGGACTTCCAGAATGTGAGTAGACCTTTATTTTGTGTAGGGACAGTGTTTTAGCTAGATGTGTTAGAGAATGTTTAATTTGTTATCCTCCTTGACTGGATGTAATCTTTACTGCTATACTCTGTAACTTAAGCTGCACCTGAAGAAAAAAGGTGTTTTTCTTCATGAAATGATAACCTCTGAAATGTGTTTGCTTGCTTGAATAAAATAGCCTTTAAAAAATTATTATAAGCCAAGCTTGCATGCACCTGTTGCTTTGAGTCATGCTACAGTGATTCTCCTCTGTTTCTGAAGAGAAGGGAAGGAGTTGGTAAATCTCAGGGCTGGAAAGCCTAGATACCCCATGGTTTCTTCTTGAATCACATGTAAAAAGGGGTTCTCTTAAAATCAAGAGGTGGTGGCAGCAAGGAAGACATTTCTAGGATTTCTAGGTCAGAGAAATCCCTGGGAGTGTGTCTAGAAGGATCCAACTTGAGAGTTCTCCAGGAGGAGATCATCTGAGCAGATCAAAAAGGATAACCTGGCTTCTAAGGTGTGTGCGCCTTTGTGGCAGACACACACAGAGGCCAGGCTTAACCTTATAACAGGTAAGATTCTAAGTGAATTCTAAGAGGATTATTTTCACCATTTAGATATCCCCCTAGACTTAATAGAAAACCCAAATGCATAAGAACTGTGGGGTGAGGGGTACCATGACTCATTCCTCCACAGTCTTAAGATAGAAAGAGCAGTGGTGGCACTAGGGGGTGTACAGAGAGGCCAAGCCACACCAGATGACACCATCAGAGGGAGGGGTGACACTAGCCACAGAGACAACACCACAGAGAAAGAGTCAGCAATAGCAAGACCCAAGAACCTAAATTCAGTATGAAACTATATGGAAATAAGTACACATACATAACCAATTAAGGGGGATCAACTTATTTACAAGGGATATGGATATAGGAATCAAATATAAAGACAGTCAGAGTAATATTTGTGGAAGTAAATTTGATCTAGATCAAGATAATTATACATAACAAAATTTAGACTTAGCTAGAGCAGAATACTAGGAACAGAGTACAGTACCATAGGGCAACAGCATAAGGTAAGAACAAAAGTGAGGACAGGAAGGCACTTATTTTAAACCCACTTTGAATGCAAAACCCACTTTCAATGCAAATATATATATATGACTGTTGCCCCACCCCCAGTGTGGACGTTCCTGCCACCACACACCTAGCTTCTTCCATCCCGTAAGCCGTGGTTGTGTCCTTGTCTCTTCAGAGGTCTCCCCCTGGGTGCAGGTTCATTGTGGTGAATGGTGCTGATGGCAGCAAGCATTCTGAGACCCCATTCTATGAGCCACAGAAGCCCCTGGCCAAGAAGGGTGCCTCATCCCTGAAGGCCCATAGTCCCTGCTGAGAAAATAAATCATTGTTAGAATGAGCCTACCCCACTGGTGCAATACATGAAAAACGTAATGCTGAAGGGTGAGGTACTATTGGGTCAACCTTGGATTTGTATCTTTCATGGTGTCTAACCATCTTAGGGGGTCATGGTCAGCGATAAGGATAAAAAGGCCTTCCCACAAATAGTACTGTAATGAATAGTCAATTTGACGGCAAGAACCTCCCTCTCTATAGCAGCATATTTCTGTTCCTGGGAAGACAACTTGCAGCTAAGATAAATACTGAGTACGTGAGCCATTATCTCCAGCACTAGATGAACTCCTGCCCTCAAAAATACCCACACACACACACACACATTTCTCAGGTTAAAGCCCTCCTGATGAGATTTTTGAGCCTCTTAGCAAAAATGTTCCTGCCAACTGCTGTGAGGTGCAACCCATCCCTTGCCAGAAGTCCAGCTTCATGAAACTGCAGACCATGGTCCAAGAAGCCAAGTCATTCCTGGTGGCACCATCTGCAGAGCCAGTTGTTCACGTCCACTATTCCTCTCTCCCTTCCTGTGCTGTGTACTTAAACTGGGAGAAGAGAAAAAATGTCCATTAAAGCCCTTCAGTTTCCTACTCAGAGCCTCATAATCCCTTGTCATATCCTGAAGGTTATGCCTTGCAGTGTCATTGGTTACCACATGGTTCAAAAGGAAGGGGTAATAGTCAGTGGACTTCACAAGTCTTGTCAGCCTCTCTGTTACATCATGGATTTTTGTCCCAGAGAGACAGCACACCTCTTGAGACATTTTGTCAGGCCTGCAAATCACTGCTTCTGTTCCCCTCAACAGTGAGTTCCCTACCACCACCATATGTCTCCTCTGGCGATTGGCAGGGCCCATTCCATGTACTGAATTTTGCAAAGTCACCAGCACATTATCTGTGGACTAGAACTGTCTTGTTCCTGTTCCTCATCATCTCGTAATGGTGAGAGTTTCAAACTGATTCACAAAGCAGCACATCTTGCCCTTGATGAGTGGGTGCAGTGCTGGGCATGGTAACAGCTGCCAGAGTGATATTTGCTAGATATTGGAACTTGAACAAAGTTCCAGACGATATGGAATTGATAGAAAAACTGATGGAAATTACAGCAATGGGAAAATTAACCAGTTTAGTTAAGAGTAACATATTAGATTTTCCCCCTTTAAAATATGGGGACCTGTTATAGATTTATGAAAGAATGAGGAGAGGTTACTATCCTTGGTTTGAGAACTGAATGGTGAACTACGGTAAGTGTAGTATAGTATTTTTTGTAGAAAGTTATGCTGTACACTTAAAACATTAGGAGGTTATACCGTTATTTGTATTATATTTTAGGAGAAGAGGAGAGTGTGTAGAAGTGACATGATTCAAATCATTCAGAGAGAAGCATGGAGTCTTGTTTTTAAAGAAAAGAGGAAAAAGGGAGGAAGGGGGAGAGATCTTGGGTGTGTGCAAGATAGAACTTTGTATCTGCTGTTAAAGTGGCTGGTGTCTTTTTTATATATGTTTCACCCCCTTTTTGTTTGTTTTGTCTTTTTCAATTGTATGTACACTTCAATAATTTAAAATTATAAATTCTTCTTTCAAGAAAAATTTCCCCAGCCAAATCTCTGCTTTGCCTGCTGAATGTGAAATGGCCAACAAATCAGCACATTTTGCCCTTGATGAGTGGGTGCAGCGTTGGGCAGGGTAATCTGTTAGGGGAACTGGAGTCCCGTGTGCATATTGCCCAGTTTGTAAACATGGCATTGCCCATTGCATTGACCAGTTGCTAATGCAACTTGATGTACTGGAGGCATGCACAAGGAAGGGGGAGGTTACTGAGGTGGGCTGAGAAGCAAGTCCTTGAATTGTTCAGTTCAAGTAACCTGGTTTCTAAGAGCAAGATATATAACAAAGTCTTATTCAGGTCCCTTTGGGAGTAGTATGAGCCCATGTAGTAAGCCATTTTGCCACTTCCAGACAAAGAACTCACAGATAGGCTAGAGATACCTACTCCCTGTTGTGTGCATCCCATATCTGGAACAAAGAAATATAATTGCAGCTGTCCAATATCAGCTCTGAATTATAGATTTATTGTTGGAGTAAAAGATAAACATGATATAAAAAGAGTAGCCTTGGATCAAACATCAAACATAAAAATAAAAGTTACCCTGAATGATACAGAAGGCACCTTAAAATATATTTTTCCATTGTTTTTGGAACAATGAGAAATTAAACATCTTGACAATGTTTGTGTTTCTTTCTGTAACTTTTCAGCTTTTCTGAAGTTCAAAGTGTAAACACTTTATTTAAGCCATTTCAAAACTTAAAAATAAAAGAATGCTGGAGCTCATGGTACTGTCTCAGTGTTTGCTATACCTAGAGTAATTATCCAATATATCTTCTTTTTTAATTATATCCCAGCACTCAAATAGTTGTCCTGGAGCTTCATTATAAGCAAGTCCATGCAAGGTCACTGAAAGATTGAGGAGAAGAAAATGGGGGAATATCCATCACTCTGATGAAATGGTTGATTGAAATTCATCCTCACATACAAGCAACCTGTAACGTCTTTAGAAGAGTGTTTATTAATAGGGTCTTTCAACTTTATAGCTGTTTAAAAATCCTAGCAAGCACAAAAGGCAAGATTCCCTCTCCACATCTCATGTACAAAAATCTAACTGGACTGGCAGTTAGATCTTATTTCACCACCCAGGATGAGAGAATATTAATTACCACATAATTAAAAACACAACATGAATTTTTAAAAAATCAATAAAAAATAGAACATTAAGACATTAAAAGTAGCACACCGATTAAAATTCACTTCTCAAATGCCTGCTTAAATAAAAACATCTTCGACTGCCAATGAAAAGAAATCAGGGAGGGACCAACCGGACCTCCCATGAAAGGGAGTTCCACACTCTGGGAGCAGCCATGGAGAAGGCTCTCTCCTGAGTCCTCACCAACTGCACCTGTGAAGGTGGTGGGACTGAGAGAAAGCCTATTGATGGAAGATTTTTGCCTATTGATGAAAGGACACAGGGCAGCGTCCAGCCTAATCTCCCTGGGAAGGGCATTCTGCAGGCTAGGAGCAGCCACTGGGACAGTTTCAGCCATCTGAGGCAATTGGATCAAACCTTTTAACCCAAGGCTCACAGGTACCTCCCACTTTTCAGGTCCCACAGCAACTTCTTTATGTCCATTCCAAAATGTTTAATGGGCTGAAGATTGCTGTCCTTACTTGTCTGGTTCTTTTGTAGTCAACAGCTTTCTGGGTGGGCCCCAATTAACAGAAGGTCAGGATGTGGGGCCATCAGGCCTGGCTTACCCAACCATATACTGTATGGAGAAAAACCTCAGGGTAGTCTTGGGGCCCAGTCATTGAGCTTCTCACTGAGACCAGTAGTTCTCGATGGGCAGTAGCACTCAGCAGTTTCAGTGTTAAAATGCTACCTCATCCTCATACCTTTGACCTTTAGAAAGGTATTTGTCTCCTCATTTCCCATAATATCTCTTGTGGTGATTAATTCCCAGAAGCATTCTCTAACCTTCACTAGTCATTTACTGTTAGTTTTGTTGCTGTAATAAAAAGCATCATTAAAATTACCTGCTTGTTAAGGCTGATGTCAAGTGCACATTCCAGAATGACTGAGGGCCCATCTACACAATGGGGTGAAATCCCCAATGCCTCGTACTAGTGGCATCTCGCAGCAGCAGTAACCAGACCAAATGGTTTTTCTGGCCTCAGAAGCCCCCATAAGCCTCACATTCCTGATGGTGACTGCGAGTGATTTACTCACATTAGTTCTTCACTGCCACTGGGTTTAAAAAAATATATCCCAAGATGCACTGGTGCAACAGAGTGATTCTCCAAAGCAAAACAGAAAAATATTGATCCTTTTTTAATCGCCTTTGCGAGCTATGACTAAGGCAAAAATCCAACATGGCAGCTGAAGGGACTTTCCCTCTTAGCAAGCCCTGCGCCCGCTCACCCAGTGAATCAGCTTTGTCCTTCCCTTCGCATTTTTTATTGTTCAATAGTCCAAAAGAGCAAAAATGTACACCAGCCTCACAGCTTGTGAAAAAGTACAGGGAAATCTGTGAAGGCTCCATTATGTTTGCTGTTTTGGGGGGCCCTCCTTCCGAATAATGTGGATTGGCACTGGATTCTGTTTAGACTGGTAGGATTTCCAGCAAATTCCATGAGGGGTATTTTCACCGTTTAGACAGGCCCTGAGTAAGATTAATGCACAATTCAGGTGAGCTAAAACTTTTTGTTTAATTTCTGTTGCCAGTAAGTTGATCTGATTTCTCCGAGATAGCAGGTAAAAAATTCTTGCAAGGTGACTCTCCCTACATACTAAAGAACTAAAGTCTCTCTTTAGTTAGTCCTTTAGTTAACTAAAGAAATGAAGTCTTTCATCAGTTCCACTCTTTTAAGTAAGTTATCACTGCTTGACACATACAGTTCATCTGGAGTCCCATGCAATCCCAGCATGAGCCCTGGTGGCGCAGTGGTTAAATGCCAGTACTGCAAGTCACCACGTTGCAAGTTCGATTCCAGAGGGCTCCAAGGTTCACTCAGCATTCCATCCTTTCGTAGGTCAGTAAAATGAGTAGCCAGTTTGTGGGGGGCAATTAGCTAACACACATTGGAAACTGCTTAACGCAGTGTAGATGTGTAAATAGCTATTGCTTAAAACAATTTGTAAGCTGCTCTGATAGCCTTGAGGCTGAAGAACGGGGTATAAATAAATAAATAAATAATGACAAGAGACTTTATCAGACCACCCCTCTAAACCCCATTCTTTTGCTGGCATAACTTCTGCCATTTTTATGCTGGCAAAAAGCTCCCCATGCCACACTTACAGCCATTGCCCTGGCCAAAGAGGAAGAGAAGGAAAGGCAGGCAGAGCTCCATCTTGCCTTGGCCCAGAAGCAGAACGTCCCTCCCTCCATCCCAACTGCCATTGCCCTGGCCAAGGAGGGAGAGAAGAGAATGCTAGGCTTAATCACTTCTCCCACTGCCATCCTCTTTCTTTTTGTATCACGTCACCATTAGATTGTAAGCTTGAGGGCAGGGAACTTTTTTGTTGTTCTTTTTCTTGTAAAGTGCCATGTACATTTTGATGGTGCTATAGAAATAAAAGATAATAATAATAAATAATAACTCACCTTCTATCCTTGCTAAAGTCTTCCCTGGCAACGATTAAGGAGTGAACGGAGCTCCGTTTACTTCCTCTATTGAAATCCCGCAGATTCTCACAAGAATACATAGTGCGGGAATTTTTTTAAAAAGCACTCAAAAAGTAAAAGAAAGCACACAAACACACTTTAAAACTTCCAAGTAAACCAGGGAGGGTAAAAAAAAAAGTGTGTCACCTACCTGGATATTGTGATCTCACCTGGAAGTGTTCTTACCAGTCCGGCCATTGACACTGCATTCATGTGAGTAAAATGGTGCAAGGATTCAAACACTGGCAATGCCAGCACAAAAGCCCCACAGGGATCAATTGACAGCTTGGGCCATCAATAAAATAGGACAGGTTTTAGACTGGATTGCAAAAGGGCAACATCATCTGATACGCAGGCCCTTTCATGTTCATTAGGAATTCTTATGATGCCGTATTTGGATGATCTAATAAAGTCCAAGGATTTTCACAATGCTAATGAGCTATTTAAAAAAAAAAATTCCAGTGATAGGTCTCAACTTCAATCTTCTTGATTTTATCATCTATTGAAGCCTGGTAATATGGTGCCAGCATGTTGTAGAGAGCCAGTGTGGTGTAGTGGTTTGAGCACTGGACTATGACTCTGGAGACCAAGGTTGAAATCCCTGTTCAGCCATGGAAACCCATTGAGTGACCTTCGGCAAGTCAGATTCTCTCAGCCACAGAGGAAGGCAAAGGTAAATCCCTCTGAATAAATCTTGCCAAAGAAACCCCATGATGAGGTTCACATTAGGGTCTCCATAAGCCAGAAATGACTTGAAGACACACAGCAACAACAATATGGTGCCTCCTCATGATTCCAGATTTTTATCCCAGCCCTTGCCCTTACTATGTTGAAATGGGCAAAGTTTACAGCAAGTGCATTATTATACTCTATTATGGCTCTTTTTCTCTCTGCTTGTTCCCACTGAGTAGCTGTCACCTGTAATGCCTACAATTGTAACCTCTTCCCATTTATCTTTTCAAAACTTGAATACTGTCACATGCTGCAACCCAAGAAGTCCTCAAGTCTGTGCTCCTGCCCATCCAGAACCCTGGATCATCTAGAAGTGATGAATTTCACTTAGAAGCCATTGTGATCTGGTACTCCACTATCCTCTCATGGTTTGTGCTCTCTTTTTCAACCACTGTCACCACATAAACTTTCCATTTCTCTTCAGGCATCACTTTGAACCTCACTCTCTAACAACATCCAAGACTATTTTTCTTCTGTTTTCCTCCTTCTTCTCATCTTAACAGATTTTCCCCCCAGTCTTATTTGTTTATTGTGCTTGTTTGATTCATGTTTAGCTTTAAGTAATGAACAGCTAGAGAATGGGGCAGATATATTATGCTGCCATTCATCAGCAGTAAGCCACACACCCCAAAGGAATTTACCTGGTGACCTCTTCTCTGATCAGCAGCTGAAGCTAGATCACACATTTTCTGGTGATAGCTTAGGATGGACAAGAGGTCAAAGAACTAGTTGTAGCTGCCAGAAAAGACTGATGATCTCATTTTGTATACACAATTCTGTCTTGAGTGTCAGGCCTGGTTTCCAAGCCAGCAACAAAGGGCTTGTCTAGATGAAATGATATAATGCTGATTGCTGCACATCAACACAAATTTGCAGTAGAGTTCATTTGTTTCCATGGGGTGGTTTTTTTTTTTTTTTTTTTTTTTTTTTTTTGCAAAATCACTGGTATACGAAGCTATCCGTGTTTGAAGTTCACACAGAGCCATGCCTGCGAATCAAGATGGTGGCCGGGAGTAAATTGCTCACGTTATTATTCTCAACAAGTTGTTGCCGCTGCGCAGTATTATTATTATTTTACTGTAAATCTAAAGTGCACAAGTGCAACCTTCCATTTAAAAAGCTGTTTGGTCACCTCAACACAGCAAAAAAGCACACAATCGATATTATGAAACTCTAAAATGGCACTTCCGGATGCTTCATTGCCAGCAAGCCCACCCTGCACACGTCCAACCAATCAGGTTTCCACTTCAGCTCTTATCAGGGAATGCACTGCAATGTGATTCAGTTGTCCCGATGAGCGGGAATGTGCATTCCCCCAATATTAAAAAAAAAAACTCAGGAGAAACCGCAAAGGCTTTTCCCGTGTAGTTTTTGGCATTTTGGGCCCCCCTACATCCAAATAAGGTGAATTACTGTGGGATCTCATTGGGACAAAAGGTATTCTTGAATTCTCCAAGGAGTTTTTTCACCATCTAGACAAGCCCAAAGCTTCTTCACTGTTTTCCCAAGCAGGAATTGTGGAAAGTGTTTCTCCACCTCCAACCCTTGGGTGCAAGAGGGGTCCATCGTTTGAGGGAGTGCCCTGAACCCCGCCCACCCCCATTTAATGCACAGATTCATTTCTTTGGGTAAGGTGCCACTACATCTCCCTTTGGGTGCTCTTCACCAGCAGGCAGGAGAGAGTTTCTGATAACATTGGCTTGCATCATATTAGCAGACATCATTATGCAAGATCTTTCATTTGCAAATACAGGTTCCTGCAAAAGTGTGGTGGGGGCATTAATCCTGTTCCTGTTTTCTGTCTTCAGTATTTTGTTTCTAAGTTTATTTTCTTCTAATGTTTCTGCTCACCTCTTCACAAACAATTTGAAAAGATTATTTGTCTCCCTGAATAATGGAAGCACTGATGGCTGCTCTAATTTTTATGCATAACATCTTCAAGAGCTCTTTGATTTTGAGATGATTTCTCAAGGTCAGTCAACAAAGTACCTCTCAAAGCACATACCCTAAACTGTTTTTCAAAACACATGCCCTAAATTGGGGTTTTATAAAACAAAAATATGCCCTTATATTCTACTGTGAATGGATTCTTTTTCTTTTACATTGTACTATTCCTGGTATCTAATTTCTTTGTCATCACCCAGGAATTTCTACAGACATTGAAATGTCTTTGACATTATAATATTCTACAAATTTCCCAGCAAGATTAAAAAGAGCAATTGTATCATGGTGGGCAACAACAGACATCCCTGAGTTCTGGAAACATTCACTTCCTTTTCTGCATGAGACGTGCGGGTGAATCAGACATGTGCTGCTGTGTTTAGCATTGTCTCACAGTTTGGCATCTAACATCTGGGGAAAGGGGACTGTCACAGCTTCAGTGGTTCAGTTCTGTCACAACTTGCACAACTGTCATTGATGCATTGGAGGACAAAGCCAAAAGGATAGGTCTGTTTTTCCTTTTCATCAGTTCCCTCATTTTGGAGACATTTTCTCTTTTGAAGTCTAATGTAACTGTGCTGGGCTTCCTGGGCAGCTCTTCGGTTGTGTATCTGTTGAACTTGATACTGCTGTGGTCACTGTTTCTAGTCAGTTCTTTGTATCTCTACACAGGTCATAGGTATCATTTGGAATTAATGTCCAGCTATCAGAAGGCCAGAGGGACTGGTTTGCCATCCTAGCCTATTGTTAAATTTACACAGTGCATAACTGGCTTTTCAGCTTCACTGTTTTCCTTGACACTTGGGGACCCATAAACAAAGTGGGACTTTAACAATCACAACTGCCTTAAATAAAGCATTCTTGCCATACTTAAATACTTCTGGCTAACCTCTTCTACATACTTCCCCCCAGTCTTTTCTACAGCCAACTTAAAGAGCATTTCATCCTTTTCTGTAACACAGGAGAGAATGTCCTTCTGACACATGTATCATTTTAGAAAAGAAAATATCTATATATTTTGCTTCTTAGACCTTTATTATAATGTAAAATGATGCAGATTTAATCATAACATATATTATGTTATGATTAATTAAGATTAATTAATTTAATCCTAAAATTTAAGACTAACTTTAGATTAACTAAGACTTTCACAATAATTTGTTGTTGTTGTTGTTGTTGTTGTTAATAACTGTCATCAAGTCGACTTTGACTTATGGCGACCCTATGAATGAGAGACCTCAAAGTCACCCTATCGTCAACAACCCTGATCAGGTCTTGCAGACTCAGGGACATGGCTTCCTTGATTGAGTCTATCCATCTGTGATGCAGTCTTCCTATTTTCCTACTGCCTTCTACTTTACCAAACATCCTTTTCTTTTCTAGTGAGTCATGTCTTCTCATGATATGTTCAAGTTTGTCATCTTGGCTTCCATAGAAAGTTCAGGCTTGATTTGCTCTAGGACCCATTTATTGATGTTTTTAGAAGTTTGTGGTATCCGTAGCTCTTTCCAGCACCACATTCCAGGTGATTTTCTTCCTGTCCGCTTTCTTCACTGTCCAGTTTTCACAACCATTCATAAAAAGACATAGATATCTGGCTTTTCTTACTCCATATATGGTAAAAGTCTTTGTTGTAGGATTTTGAGCATGACTTTGTTTGCATGGGAGATTAATGCAATAGTCCTTTGGTTACTACAATCCGTGGTGTCCCCTTTCTTAAATAGTGAAACGTATATTGAGCATTTCTAATCCATTGTTTTGTTTTCCATATTTGTTGACAGATTTTAGTTAGAACTAGAATAGATTCTGTTTCTGTGGCCTAATTCAGCTCTATTGGTATGTCATCTGTTCCTGGAGATTTATTTTCCCCAGGTGCTCTGAGTGCAACTTTGACTTTACTTTTTAAAACTGTAGGTTCATCTTCAAATGGTTGTTCCTTGAATAAATATGTCATCCTTTCATCTTTTTTATATAGTTCTTCTGTGTATTGTTTCTATCATCTTTTTATTTTGACTTGGGACTTTTTCAAATGGGGGGGGGGAGAAACCCAAGGAGGTCGGGAGAAGAACTCATGCTCACAGTGCCCTGTTTCAGACGACGCCATCCTCCTCCATCCTCCTCCTGACCTTCCCCCATGCTTCTTCCATGCTATGGACGTGAGAAATGCACCGCTTTTATTGATGAAAAACCTCTGTCAATAAAAAGTGGCACCCACAGCATGGAAGAAGCACAGGGGGAGGTCAGGAGAAGGATGGAGGAGGACGGTGCCATCTGAAATGGGGCGCTGTGAACGTGACAGCCTCAGTCTTCTCCCAACCTCCTCAGAGGGGTGGGGGGGTTCCCCCATTTGAAAAAGTCCTTGGTCATGTAATGTGTTCCACTGCTGGTCATAGAGCAACCCCAAATTCCCCTTTGATTTATCTGATCTTGTGGAAGAGGTCACTTGCTCTTCATCTTTTGTTGCCATGTTCTATTTTTTGATTTATTATTATAGTAGCTCTCTTTGTTCCTGAACACAAGTCACTGAACAGTTGCAGTCAGGGTTCTGGCTCTATTCCTGTCACTTTTGCTTCTTATCTGTCCTTAAGTGCTTGAAGACTTTCATCCAGTGATGCTTCCTTTTCTTTTTGGCTACAGATTCTGTCTTTTTGCATTCTTCCATAACAATGTCCTTGGCTTCAGTCCAGAGTTCTTCTGGCTCCCAGTCAATTAGGTTTAATAGTGCAAATCTATTTTTTACATTATCTTTAAATTCTATGTGTATGTTTTTTAGGTTGTATTTGGCACCATGGTTGGTTTAGTGTTCTTGTTTAGATTTACACTAATTTTTAATATCAGTAGTTCATGGTCCATGCCACAATCAGCTCCTGGTCTTGTTTTTGTTGAGAAAAAAGATCTTCATTTTCTGCTCCCAATTATGTTGTCTATTTGATTTCTATATTGGCCATCAGGTGATGTCCATGTATATAGTCACCTCTTTGGTAGCTTGAAGAATGTGTTTGTGATGAACAAACTGTTGGCCTCACAAAATTCAATCAGTTTCTTTCCTGTTTCATTTCTTGCTCCTAGGCCAAAGTTCCTTACAATCTTTGATTCTGCTCTGTTTTCTACTTTTGCATCTAATTGTGTATGATTAACAACAAGTCACGTTTTAGTGTGTGGTCAATTTCCTCCTGAACTCCAGTATAGAATCTTTCAGTTTCTTCTTCTCCTGCCTCTGTAGTTAGCCTGTATTGTTTTTATAGTGATGGGTTAGCCACCTTGAGTCTCATTGGTGGGAGAAAGGCAGGATCGAAATGAAAATAATGATGATGATGATTAGGGTGTAGTCTTGGATTATGGTTAAACTGATAGGTTTTCCCTAAAGTCTTATTGATATTCTTTGGTCAGACTTTGCATATTGACTGCTTTTGCTACATCCCTCTTCACTATCAATGCCACACCATTTCTTCTTAGATTTTCATTTCCTGAATGTAATTATCTGACTCAAAATGTCCCATTCCTGGCCACTTTAGCTCACTCACTCCAAGGATAGCAATATTTATACATTCCATTTCTTGTTTTACTATATCTAGCTTCCCCTGATTCGTGCTTCTCACATTCCATGTTCCTATAATATGTGCTGTGCAGCTTTGGACTTTTCTTTCACCTCTGAGCACTTCAACAGCTGAATGTCATTTTTGCTTGAATTGAGTTGCATTGCTAGCTGCAGCACTACTCATAGTTGTCCTCTGCTTTGTCCCAATAGCTTGTTGAGTGCCTTCCAACCCAGGAGTGTCATCTTCTGAAACGATCTCTTATTTCATTTTGGACTGTCTTGTAGGGTTTTCCTAGTAAAAGACATTCAATGGGGGTTTACCATGCCTCTTTCTGCAAAGTACTAACAAGTGGTTAGCTATGGTCCTATTGTCATTGTCTTTTGTAAAGTCTTCCAAATGTGCTATATGCCTTTGCTAATCTGTGATCGATCTCTTTGTCAATCTTGGCATCAGAGGAGATAATGCTTCCCAGGTAGACGAACTGCTGGACGGACTTAAGCAAAGATTTGCCTACGGCAATGTGGGGATGGTGGTGTTCATCCTGTGGTGCAGGCTGGTAGAGAACTTCCGTTTTCTTCAGCTTGACTTCCAGCCCAAACAGCTCTGCAACTGTTGCAAAGCAGGATGTTAGGCGCTGCAGAGCTGCTTCTGTGTGGGCAACAAGGGCAGCATCATCAGCAAAGAGCAGCTCACGGACTAGATAGTTTAGAGTCTTAGTGTGAGCCCTCAGACGGCTACTATCAATACGGTAACAAACACCTGAGGCGAAGCACAAAAATCAGTGCATATAGAGCCATTGTACTGTCCATTCTCCTTTACAGGTCTGAAACATGGGTCACCTATCGCCACCACTTACGACTCCTCGAACGTTTTCATCAGCACTGTATACACACAATCCTAAATATACACTGGACTGACTATGTGACGCATGTTGCTGTCCTTGAGCAAGCAGGAATCACCAGTATTGAGGCCATGATATTGAGAATACAGCTGCACTGGGCAGGGCACATTTCTAGGATGGAGGGCCATCGCCTCCCAAAAATAGTACTCTACAGTGAACTCGCCATGGGTCAGTGTAAGAGGGGCGCTCCAAAAAAACAATACAAGGACTCCCTGAAACAACATCATGGGCTTGGCCAAATTGATCACCAACAATGGTCCGCCCTGGCCTCACATCGGGAGGCATGGAGACGCACTATCCACAATGCTGCAGCCTTATTTGAGAGCTCACGCTGAACAACTCTTGAAGACAACGCAGAAAGAATCACAACCCAGAAACATCACCCAAGGAGACCTTCTGCTGTGCTTTCTGCAACCGGGCATGTTTATCTCGGATTGGCCTTTTCAGTCATCAGCGCGCTTGCAGAAAGCGTGGGATGAGTCCTTCCTCAATCTTTGTTTGCGAAGAAAAGCCAGAGAGACTGTCATTGTCTCTGAGAGATCCTCTTCTCTCTCTCTCTCTCTCACACACACACACACACTATTATTGCTGCTGCCCAGTAGCTGTTTGGCACTTTCTCAGCAAAATCTTGTCTGACATGAGAGACCCTACTAGCAGCACTGCTGCCATCAGCATAGCCTCTTGCATCACAGAAGCATGGAATCCCACCACTGCAGAAAAGTAGTGCCATTGGTGGGGATATTTTTTTTTAAAAAAATTATTGCAAAATTATTGTATATTCATACATTCATACATATATCGCATAAATTACATACATTATCAAACAACAACACATAAAGCAATACAACACCTAAACAAGACCCAATACACAATACACAATACAATACAAGATACAATATGAAACTTAAACATATTTCCAACTGGCGAGTGTCGACTATGTTCTTATCGCTCAGTTGGTCAGTAAAATACATCAAATTTATAAACTTCCTTTCACTTTTCTTCTTCCTCTTCAAGTGTGTGATTTCATGTTTCATTCTCATCCCAGTTCTTGGTTGTTTCATTAAGTTTCTGTTTCCTTTTTTTGATTTTCTCTATAACTTGTTATTTTATGTTTATTAACCATTCCCCTCCCCCTATTTCTTTCCATAGGGGTATCAAGTTCCTCCAGACCTCGCAGTCCTTTAAAGTTTTCTTTTCATCCAAAATTGTTGTTAGTCTGTCCATTTCGTACATCTCTAATAGTTTATATTTCCACTCTTCCAATTTTGGGGACTCCGCACTTTTCCAGTTCTTCGCAAGCACTATCCTGGCCGCTGTTACCATATATAATATAATCTTACTATAGATTTTCTTATCTTGGTTTCTTATGCCTTGTAACATGTTTAAGAGATATGTCTCAGGTTTACATGGGAATTCAATTTTCAAATGCTTACATATATTCCAGTGTATTCTTTTCCAGTACCCCCTGACTCGTTTACAATTCCACCATACATGGAAGTATGTGCCCACTGCTTTCCCACATCTCCAGCATGTATTTGGAGATTTTTTATATATTTTTGCAATTTTATTCGGTGTAAGATACCACCTAAAAATCGACTTATAGAAGTTTTCTTTCAATCCATTACTTCTTGTGAACATGATGTTTTTAGTCCATGCCTTCTCCCAGTCAGCTAGTGGTATTTGGTTTTTGCAGTCTCGGGCCCATGCAATCATGTATGGTTTTATGGTTTCTTGTTCCAGATTCAATTTCAAGATTTCTTTATACATTTTTGACATAAATTTCCCTTTCTCTTCCCATATTATTTTATCTACTTCATTCATTTCTTCTTCTATTCCTTCTCCAGCTACATCTCTTTTGAATTTCTCTGTTAATTGTCTGATAAGAAACCAATGACAATGAATGTTCTCTTTCCTCAATTCTTCCTCCGTTTTCATTTTGTAAATTCCATTGTCTTTCTTTAGAATCTCTCTATACCTTAACCATCTATTTTTTACCAGATTTTCCCTTTTATAAAAGGCTTCATGGGTTGATATCCAAATAGGTATCTTCCAGTATAATTTTTCTTTGTATTTTAACCAGGTTTTTAATAGTGCGCGTCGGATGACATGATGGGTAAAATCTTTATGTACCATGTTTTTTTTGTACCAGATATAAGCGTGCCACCCAAAGCGCAAGTTAAAACCCTCTAACTGCAACAATCTCAGATTCTCCAGTCGTATCCATTCTCTAATCCATAAGAAGCAACTTGCTTCATAATAGCTTCTTGTATCCGGGAAGGCTAACCCTCCCCTTTCTTTAACATCATATAATACCTTCCTCCTAATTCGTGGTTTTTTCTTCGCCCATACAAATTCAAATATATCTTTATTTGCCATGTTAAAGAAATTTTCGTTATATAATATCGGGATGTTTTGGAACCAATATAGTAGCTTAGGTAGTACCACCATTTTTATCACTGCCATTCTGCCCATCCATGATAAATTCAATTTGTTCCATCTTTCTAGTTCACCCTTTATATGCTTCCACCCCTTGATATAGTTGTTTTCATATAGGTCTATGTTTTTACTTGTGATAACTATACCTAGATATTTTGTTTTATTTTCCACTTTGATTCCTGTGATCTTCTCTAATTGTTGTTCTTCCCCTTTATTCATGTTTTTTGTGATTATCACCATTTTATCCCTGTTTATCGTTATCCCGGCTAATTGACCATATTCCTCAATAGTTTTTAGTAACCTTTCAATATTCTCTATTGGGTTATCTAGAAAATATACCACATCATCCGCAAATGCTTTGTACTTGTATTGGTATTCTTGTAACTTGATCCCTCTTATCTGTTGGTCTACTCTAATTTTCCTGTTCAAGATCTCCAAAACTATAATAAATAGTAAAGGAGATAGAGGGCAGCCCTGTCGCGTACCTCTCTTAATCGGGCATAATTTAGATTTCTCCCCATTAATTACTATATAAGCTTCCTGTTTCTTATATACCTTCTCAATCCAATCCGCATATACTTTTCCGATCCCCATTTCTCTTAATACTATCTTCATAAATTCCCAATTAACGTTATCGAAGGCTTTTTCGGCGTCCATGAATACCATTGCTAGTTTTCTTTCATTACGTTTTTCATAATACTCCACCACATTTAATAATGTTCTCAAATTATCCTTTGTATTCCTACCTGGTAAAAACCCATTCTGGTCTTCATATACCCAAGATGTTAGTACTTTTTTCAATCTTCCTGCCAATATATTTGTAAAGATTTTGTAATCGATGTTTAATAATGAAATTGGTCTATAGTTTTCCATTCTTGTTTGATCTTTCCCTTCTTTGGGTATGAGAACAATATTCGCTTTTCTCCACGTATCTGGTATATCTGTCTGGTTGATCTCATTTAGAAGTTTATGCAATGGTTGTATTAGTTCTTCTACAAATATCTTATAATACGCTACCGAGAAACCATCTGGTCCCGGGGCCTTACCGTTTTTTAGTTTTCCTATTGCCTCCCTAATTTCTTCGATAGTTATGGGTTCGTTTAAGTTTTGTTTTTGTCTTTCTAATATTTGCGGGATGTTTTCTTTCTCCAAATAGTTTCTGATTTTTTCCTGTGTTTCCTTTGAGCTTCTGTGCTCTCTGTAAATTCCACAAAAATATTTATGAAAGCCCTCTATGATTTCTTTTTGTTTTGTTAACCTTTCGTTATTTATCTTTATCTCTGTTATTACTTTTTTCTCCCTCTCTTTTCTAATCTTCCACGCCAACCATCTTCCTGGTTTATTTGCATATTCAAAGTATTTTTGGCGGGCGAATAACAGTTTCTGGCCAATTTCTATATTCATCTCTATTTCCAACTGTTTTCTTAACAGTTTTATCTCTTTATCTATTTTCTCATCTCCAGGCTTTAGTTTGGCTATTTTTTCTTTCTGTCGTAGCTCTTCTGTAATTCTGTTTATTTTTTCTTTTCTATCTTTTTTCTCTACTATCTCCTGTCTCAATAATTCTCCCCTCACTACTGCTTTTCCCGCGTCCCATACTACATTCATTGATATCCCCTTATCCATATTTTCCATAAAGTACTGTTTTATAGTCTTCTTTGTTTGTTCTATTATTTTATCTTTTTTCAATAGCATGTCATTCAATTTCCACTCAAAAGAGTTTTTCCTTCTGCCCATTTCCATTACTACCGGTGCATGATCTGATATTATTCTTTGCATTATTTCGACTTTTTTAACCTCTTTTTGTAATGTTTTAGATATCATAAACATATCGATTCTGGACCAGCTCTGGTGTCGGTCTGAGTAGAAGGTGTAGTCTTTTTCCGTGGCATGTCGATGTCTCCATATATCTATTAGTCCCAATTGGTCTATTAGCTCCCTTGCTTTATTTGGGAGTATCCCTTGTTTTCTTTTCCTAATTTCCCTACTGGACCTATCTTTTTCTACTTCGCATACTGCATTCCAATCATTGGTGGGAATATTTTGATAGCCCCAATTAATTAACTTTTCCCATAGAAAATTATAGAATTATGATTAAACAGCTGTTGATATACAATGCTAATATATGAATAAGCATATACAAAATTTGAATGGGTGGGGAAATGAACATAGCTAATAAAGGTAATAAACATGGGGTCCCATTCTGGAATTTACATGTGCCAAATCATGTTATCACATCAGTTTTAGTAGATTTCTTGTGAATGAGATGGGAATCTGAAAGAGTTTCTTTGCTCTTAGTTCAGGAACTGGATTTTTAAAACCTATTTTAAACTTTTATTTCTTAATAGAAACATAATGATGAGTAACCCCAGCACTGTCCCAGTTAAGTGCTCCATCTACAGAAGAATATTTGAGGGTATATTGAATGAGTATATATATAAATTAATTATATGGATATCTGTAAAGATTTTTTTAAAATGTTCTAATGCTTTATGTGTGGGATCCAGCTTCTAACCTCTTAGCACTGTTCCCACTTTCACAAGTTTTGATTTGCTTCCTGCTCCAATTCTTGGCAAGGAAATTGACTTTCAGAAGTAGGCTATTGGGCATAATAACATGTTGCTTACCAAACAAGTAGAAACTAAATAAGGTCTCCTGATCTAAACTTTTATCCACTTGGCTAATTAATTTTCTGCACTAATAACCATGAAAATAGTTGCTGCTGAACATCGGAGCTCCTAGAAGTCTCTACAGCTAGTTATCCAAGAGCTGAAGTTCATTTTAAAACGAAAAAACTGCTAGAAAACAGCAACTTCCTAATTAGAGGCCCTCCTGTAAAGTTACTAAATTGGAGTTATCTGCTGTGAAATATATCTGTCATTAAAGGCATTGTATACCTTAAGTGTTTCATAGCCTAGTAAATTAGAAATAGGAGGACACTGCCACTTAACCATTTTTATCAGTCACAATACTGGCCAACAATGAAATCAGGGTAAAATTCCATGTTTGCTGAGCTGGAATATCCCCCCTCTCAAAATTCTTCAATTTATGTTCATTTTTGAGCCTTAGGCAGGTTTTTGCCTCTCACACATCAAGTTAGGAGAAAGATACCTGAGTACAAATGCAAACCCTACCCTGAAAGTCTCCATGCACCCATCAGAATTCCAGACCTCTGCATATTCAGTATAAAGATACATATCAGGTTCTATGATGGAGTCGGACACCTCACTGCCACCGCCTTGGGGCGTCACCCCATCTCCACTCTGATCAGGCTACAGGTAAATCCATATGCCTTTCTTTTATGCACACATATACTCTGTCCAAATGCCCACTGGCACAAAGGGATTTTTATGAGAACAAAATTAAAAACCCACTTTTGATTTCAGGCTAGTTAACACAGAGATAGACCCTGGACTCTACAGTCCATTCCAACGTCTATATATATAAAACTCTCAGGTATGTTTCCTTTCCCAGTGTGTTGATTGGCCACTTACCTGACCAATTCCATCACTCCCCTCACTCCCTCAGCCAATCACAACCCACATGCAAATTCCTTCTCCACCTCACAATCCACTTCTGCCACTCAAACTGCATCTACACCCCCAGTCTCACAAAGGCCCCTCCCTCTTCTCACTCCCTCAGCCACTCACCACCCACATATAAAACAATGCAATATTATTTTCCTCTACTGTAATGGCACATGTTCTGCTGGGTCAGTTGGTAAAACGTAAGTTCTTCTCCCTCTTTCTGGTGGGATACAGGCCTCACAAAGGGGCCAGCCTCCAGAAATAGGCCCTGCAAGGCAGGTTGACCTCCCCTCACTCCCTGTTTAAAGCATTTGTCTGTCCTAAGGCTTCTCCATACACTCCCACTCATGCTGCTCCCTTGTCAATCGCCTTTGTTCTTGGCCTGGCTGGCAATGTCCTCTTTTCCCCTCTCCTCTGAGGTCCCCCTTCCTGACAACCTTCACTTGCCCCTAGGGTGTGACTGCTGGCTCTTGGGGCTGGCAGGGAATGGGGAGTAAGCCTCACCTCCTTCTCTGGCAGCAAGAGGGGGAGTGTTGCCTCTAGCCATGCCCAGTCATTATCAGCCTCTTCCACCAGGGCCATCCACTCAGCTTCTTCTCCACCTCCCCTCCCCATCTCTCTGTCGTAGCTGCTGCCCCCCCCCATTGCCAGGTAACAGAGTGCAGAACTGGCTGAATGATGTCCCATGGCTTGGGTCCAACTTATCTTCGGAACCGCCTCCTCCCATACAATCCTTCCCGCGCACTCCGGTCCTCTGGGAGAAATTTGCTTAAGCCACAAAAATCTAGGCTGTCTGCAACCTCCCAGAGGGCCTTTTCGGTAATCGCCCCCAATTTATGGAATGGCCTGCCAAACGAGATCCGTCAGATGCGAGCTTAAGTAGCTTTTAAAAAGCACTAAAGACGGATCTCTTTCGGCAGGCCTTTCCTGATTAGATCCCAGCCTCAGGAGCTGTGTCTCCTGGCCTTTTTTTTTTAAAGTCTTATTTATATTTGTTTTTTTTAATGTGATTTTAGTTAGGTGGTTTTAATTTTATATTGTTTAATGTCTTTTTATGGGGGAGGGTGGGGGTGGGTGGTGCTTTTAGTCAGCATTGTAGCATTTTAATTGTTGGAAGCCCCCCCGATTGTTTTTAGCAGAGGGGCAGGGAATAAATAAATTATTATTATTATTATTATTATTATCGCAGAAGTGAAGTCAAAAGTCAGTCCAGAAGTTTAGGAATATAGTGAGCAGCAAGGTCAGACAGTCTAGGGGACAAAAAAAAATCCAGGCAGACAACAAAGCAAGGGGATCCAGGGTGCAGAGCACAAAAGGAAAGGCAGACAAAACACAAAAGTTGTTTCTGGTGTCAGGCTACCACTCTTTGCCCTTCTTAAAAAGGCTGGAACCAACTGGCTCTCATTCATGCCTTCCTCTTTCATGACATAACTAGCTCCCAGTGTGATTGTGTTTGGTTGTCCTACTTTGAGGCTTCTGTTTACCTTGAGAAGTTGACTCCTGGCCCATGACACTTTCCCCGCAGCAATTTCAATCTCCCACCATTCTCAACTGCCCCCAAACATCTCCACAGCTCATCAAGCCACTCCAGTTTCCACAGTGCAGCTAGGCGGGGAAACATGCAGCATCTTTCAGTTTGTTCATCACCAGGTGCCAGGTTTTCTACAGCCTTGCAGTCAGCTGCCCTCCTCCCAACATCAATGATGGCAGGGCCCCCACTGCTTCTGGACCCCCTTCACAGATGGTCTTGGGTTGAACACCGTTATGGAGCTCACATGAACAGTAGCCCTGCCTTATTATCATGGAAGAGGGGTAGCCATGTGCAAAGGCCTGAATACTGTCAGACATGTGGGATGTTTGGGACAGGGTTTCTGTGCACACCAATGTCCCCACCCCACTTTAGTTACAGACATAATCAGAAGGCCCTCACTTTGTTCTGTGACTCTTCATATTCTTGGTGATCTCCACAAAGCCCTTCCTTTTCTCCAAAGACCCAGTGACCCTGGGTAGGCAGCAATACCTGCTCAGAATCCTTCCCCTTCTGCTGTTGCACCATGCACAAATAGTCCTTCACAAGAGTGAAGCCCTTCCCAGCCTTCTCTGGTAGTCTTTCTGAGGTATAATCCACCAGCATAGTGAGGCTTCCTCATACCATATATCCCTTCATCCATCATATCTTGGGTGTACAATTGAGTGTCTTGAGTATACATAACACATACTAAAGTATAATTATTCATACATGTTTTAACCACTGCTAGAATCAATGGCACCTATTAGCTGCCATGTCACTGAGGCAATTAATCTGCTCTGAGCTAATAATAATAATAATAATAATAACAATAATATCCTCCCTTTCTTCCAATACATGGACTCAAGGTGGCTAGCAGTGTGTTTAGAAACAATACTCAAACATTAAAAATATAAATATAAAAATGAAATTTAAAAAACAAATTAAATGATTTAAAGTATTAAAACATTTAAAAACATTAAAAATTAAAATGCAATGAAACTATATACATCTTAAAAACTAAACTGCACAGCATGCACAAGCCCAGCCCCCATCAGATTGTAAATGCCTGATGGCATGAGAACGTTTTTACTTGTTGCCAAAAGGAGAGCAGAGTTGGGGGCCATCCTGGCTTCTCTAGGGAGGGAGTTCCAAAGTCTAGAAGCAGCCACCAAGTAGGCCCTTACTCCAGACTTAAAGGATTTATCCAAGATGCCAAGCCTTGTCACAAAAATAGATTCACCACCTTAGAGAGCTCCCTAAAAAATTGGGATGAAAACTGGAGTGAATTCGTTGTTCCACTGAATAGAATTACTCCCTGAAATTTCACCTACTGGTATGTGTGATGGCATGGAAAATGTGTACATTGGATTGTGATGTGTACGTTAAAGAAAATGTAAGGTGATTTAATATAATTACAGAAGGAGTTAATTTTGGGGGACTAAAAATTCTTGGTATTAAGTTTGGACAGTTAATTTTTTTTTCTTGTAGCTTGCAATTTTTCAAACTGTTAATTGAACTTGGTTATTGTATTCCATGCCAGAGCAGGAAAGGTGCCAACCATTTTAATACAGAAATATGATTTGAAGTGTATTTAAAGGAATAAGCTGTGACAAGTAATTAAACCTGAGGTGTAAATGTCATTTGAAGAACATTTATTCAACTACTGAAGCTAATAAATTAGAATTGACAAATGGTTAAAGCATCTGTCCCATTTAATCTTTCATCCTCTTGCATCTTCCATTGTATCCACTGACTTTCTAATATTTTACCCAGATAAAATAAATCTGGGGTGTCCATTTTGATTTGTTAAATAGATGTGAATGTGTGCAAAGAGTCAGGCCTTCATAAATTAAAAGTAAAAACAGAAGGGCCCAGAAATCACCAAATAGTGCAGGATTAGTCCCTTGAATGGAATAAGATTGCAGAAGACCAAAGATATTACAGATATCATAATTCCCTCAGACCACAAAACAGTTTTTATTAGAACAGTTAGAAAACTTGGGCCTAGAACAAGAATTGGCATTGTTTAAATGGCATCTGTGTAGTGCAGTCTTTGGAGCCAGGTGGCAGTGGTGGAAGAGAATGAAGATGTCAATGATTATTGAACAGGAAATTAACCGTCCTTGGTCTATGATCAGATATATTACTTTGAAGTTGTAGAGGGAGGCCTGGGTGCAAATCCCAGAGTTTGGAAACATTGCATTTTTGGCCAGCTCCCAGAATCTTTCAGCCAACATGGATTCTGGCTATATTGGCTAGGGGATTCTGGATGTTGTGCCACCATGTCTTGGAAGAGCTTGAGGGAAGCCTTGGATCTATAGGATCCCAAACATTCTTGTATGCACCAGCATGTGCCACACCAAAAATATAGCTACACCAAACCTGAATAGATCAGTAGGAGGGAAATGAGATAACACCTGTTCATGAAAGGATGAAGCAGTAAATCCAGTCTGAGCTTTAGATGGAATTTTAAAGGCACCATCCTGGGTGCTGAACCTATTTTGGGCATTAGGCTCAGCACCTTGGACAGAAACTTTTGACACCTGAAGCAAAACATGGAGTGGATTTATTGCTTTTCTGAAGCCAGAGTCACCATGCTATGAGGTATGGCAGAGATCAAAAACCTCTCTCGTCCAGCGTTCCATTTACTATAGTTGCCATCTGTCACTTGAGAAACCTTGTGCAGGACATGAACTCTACAGTATTTGCTATTTTTGGCACTGCCTGTCATTTACAGATATTCAGAGATACACATTTCAAGAATGACAACTGAAAATATGTGTGAGAAAGAATATCTCAAACCCACAGGTTGGCCATACTTTTATTAGGACCACTATTATACACACATGCACAGGGTGAGGCAAAAGTCACTGGACAGTTACCAGTGCTGAGCATCCATTGAAAAGATTTAGATAATATATCTATGTATTAATTGATTTTAATCGATTTTGCTACTGGTTCAGCTTTTCTATTTATTTGTTTGTTAGTTTGTTGTTATTAAATTACAGATTTGCATTAATAAGTACAGCTATCAAGTGACTTTTGCCTCAAGCTTATATAACGGGACTTGTTAGCCTAGAATTTTTCATGCATACAGTATCTTTACTCATACTTCTGAAATTATGAAAGTTTCACAAATATGAATAATTTAGGGCAGTTGTTCTTAACCTGTGGTCCACAGACATCCACCCAAGGGGGGCATGATGTCCTCACAGGATTCTGCTAAGGCAGTGCTTCTCAACCTGTGGGTCCCCAGATGTTGTTGGATTACAGTTCCCAAGAGCCCTGATGGTTAAATGCTGGTACTGCAGCCTCAGCAGCGGACTGCAGTACTGGCATTTAACCACTGTGTCACAAGGGCTCCTGGGAACTGTAGTCCAACAACATCTGGGGACCCACAGGTTGAGAACCACTGTGCTAAGGACTGATCTCTGCTCAACCCATGTGACAGGAGACAAGGCAAAGGCTGGCTGGTTTGGCCTGTGCATTGCTCTTCAATCCTCTCCAGCAACAAATTTTCAGGAAGAAGGAGAAAAGTCTTCCCTCCCCTCCAGTATCTCTGAGGGAAGGGTTAATGGATGGTATAATTGTATACTATTATTATCTATATATATAATTATCTTGGGTATGTTGCCTTTTCCAGTGTGCTGGTTGGTTGCTCAGGAAACACACCCAACCAGTCACCACCCACATGCAAATTCCCTCTCCACCTCACAATCCACTCCTGCCACTCAATCTGTGGCCCAGATTGGGACCCAGACAGTAAACTGGCAGTGGCGACAGGATGCCTGCGATGGGACCCAGGCAGTCAGTCAACTGGTAGTGGCGGTAGAGGCGGCAAGGCAACAGAGTGAATCACCCTCAGCAATTCCAGGAAAAGTGTGGAATGCTGAGAAGGGGGAGGAAGAATTTAAATCCACTGGCTTACCTTACCTGCACAGAGAAGCTACTGAAATCCACAAACACCTGGACAACTTCAACAGGAAAGAAGAAACCCTAAAAGTAAACAAAATCTGGCTGCCAGTCCTGAAAGACACCAAAATAAAAACACAACACTTGCAAATGAACTCCACCCAGGGACAGGGAGTTTCCAGCAGATAATGGACCATTAACCAACCATTAGCCAAACAGACACTAATCCTCCTTACATATCTCCACCCAGAAACTAGCCATTCTGTAGAGGCCATGTAGACTGTAATGTCTATTTGCTGAATGCTGTTACTTACAATTACTATTTGGGGTCAGACTAGATAGCCCATGAGACTCTGGAAGTCTGCAAAGTCTTTTCAATGTTCCTTACTAATCAACTCTATGTTCCAGAAACATATGATAAGCTGAAGTAAACAAATTCTTTCTCTATTAGCGGTCAAACTGTACCTAAATCCTAAGCTATTTTGCCTTGAACTATCAACAAACTGTTTCAAGGGAAACTCAGGGGAAACTGCTGACACCACAGAGAAGGAGGAGGGAATTGTTTTTGTTTTTGCATACAGTCATTAAACTGTATAAAGGTTTTCTGTAGTCATGACTTGGGGTTCTGACTCTTTGGAAGATATTCCAGTCAGGCCCACCGGTGTAATAAAACTTACTTTCCAGTCCGTGGGTCTGCTGTTCCATGATTTCTGCATCAATTCAACACACAAATTTACATATCCTCCCCAACAGGATTTCACAGTATAGAAACCCCACGCACACTCCTACCCAACCATTCTCTGAAGATGCCAGCCACAGATGCAGATGAAACAACAGAAAGAAACTCTCCCAGAACATAGCCTCACAGCCCAGAAAGAACCCAAGGAAAATATATGAGGAAAGGTTGAAGGAGCTGGGCATGTTCAGCTTGGGGAACTGAGGGGTGACATGATTCTATGCTTCAAATACCTCAAGGGCTGTCACAGAAAGGAGGGAGCAGGCCTTTTCTCTGCTGCCCAGAGGGTAGGACCAGGTCTGTCTAAAGTTACAGGAGGGTAGGTTTTGATTAAACATTAGAAGGAACTTCTTGACAGTAAGAGCAGTTCAGCAATGGAATCAACTGCCTAGAGAAGTGGTGAGTTCTCCTCTGGACATGTTCAAAAAGAGCCTGGACCTGTTGGGGATGCTTTAGCTGGAGATCCTGCAAAGAGTAGGGGGCTGGCTACATGGTCCACGAGGCTCCTTCCAACTCTAAGATCCAATGATTCTGGCTCTATGACTAGGATTCCCGAGGCAGCCCACTCTGCAGCTAGGAAAGAACATAGAAGCATTACCACTGCCCAGAAAGTCCACTCTCATTCTCGAGTCCTGATTCAGAGGAAAGGTAAGCCAACACAAGATAATGGCCTACATCCAGTATTGCACAAGTAACAATGCCAGCAGCTTTCTTAGGCTACCCAAAACCCAGCTCCAGAGGATTTACCAGCCTTCCAGAGAAGGTTTGGGCAGTGTGCCCATATGAAGAGGTTCCTTCAGTGGAAGTGGACTGCTGGATCCTGTCTGATATTAACTAAGGACTTTATCAGACACAGCAACTATCGCATCATAACAACACCCTATGAATGCGAACGGGCAGCTGTTTTACATGACATTGTGCTTTCGCAATTTTTAATTGTCTTTTTTATTTTTATTTTTAAAACTTTACATATTTAAAATAAAGTCTTTACATTTATAACTCTTATTGCGGTATTACATTGTACATTTGCATACTTATATTTTACGTTCTTATTGTTTTCTACATACTGCCTCTTCTCCCCATGTCTTTTTCTCTTTAACATTCACTTCCTAATCTCTATCTGCTAGTTCTCCTTGTATGTACTACAAGCCTCTTTTCTATCTTTATACATATTACTACAAGCTTATTCATTACTCCATCACATTCAACATCATGTTTTCTCCATATTCATTCTTTAAATATTCTATCACTTTTCCCCATTCTTTATAAAAAGATTTCAGACCTTGGTCTTTTGATAAGCCTGATAATTTATCATATCCATGGTTTTAATTTTCCACTCGTCCAATGTTGGTATCTCTTTTTCTTTCCAATACTTTGCATATAGCATTCTTGCCGCTGTTAATAAATTTATTAATATTTTTGTTGATGCACCACTAATGTTTCATCAATCATATTTAATAAGCATCCCTCTGGTTTCATTTACAAACTAACTCCTATCATCTCTTGTGATTTTCTATTGTCAATAAAGTGTTCTTTTTTATTGACAGCCCAAGCCATCAATAGATTTGCCGTGGTGTTTTTTGTTTTGTTTTTTGGTGGAATTGCGAGCATGTGAAACCACACCCCGTTCTGCTGGCGTGATTCTAACATCAATGGGTGGTCCCTGCCAGAACATTTCTGGGAGAAAACATGAAAACTAGGAAGGGAAGACTGTTTTTATGAACCTCCCCATTTTACCTGTAAGTTTTAAAGTGTGTTTCTGTGCTTATGTGTTCATTTCATTTGTTTATTTTTGTGTTTTTTATACTTTTAAGTGCACTCGCATCTTCTCGTGAGAACCACCGAGATCAAATGCCCCAGCGAATGCAGAACTACAGGGCTCCCTTTTCACACTATTACAACAATGTTTAATAAAAAGGATTATTTTGCCAGCACACAAATGGTTTAAAATATGCTGGCAAAAAAGTGTTTTTAGAGGCTCATCTGATAAAGTCCTAAACTATCTTGCAATTGCAAGGAAGTTGCCTGTCCATGTTTATATATTGTTAGCTGCAAGCACAGACCTCTCCAAATAAAACAGTAATCCCCTCCCTTTTCAGATGGAGTCTCTTTGAAGTGTATTAGAGAGAAGGGCTTTTTTATTATTATTTTATTTCAGAATTTCACAGTTCACTGGTAATATAATTACACATAGAGTCATTGTTTTATCTTTTAAGCTTATCATTCATAATAATAATCATAGTCATATTATATTTCCTTTCATTACACACTACTAAAATCTTAGTTTCCCCACCTCCCATTTTCTTATTTGGTTAGCTCCCAAATATAGTATAGTCCCTTATAGTTTGGAATACCTCTTACTTTTATTGTCTCATGTATTTTATCATATATTACACATTCTAATTCTTTTTACATCCACCCAGAAACCCACTCTTTGATTCCTTATGTTGATTGTTTTCTAAGTTTTAATTGTAGTTTATTTAATATTTCCTTTATCTCTTTTTCATATTGTTTTTTTTTTCTTCTAACCACTATTCCACTTTTATTTGCACATTTACCTTCACCTTTTCCCATTTGGTATTTTATTCAAACACTTTCTCTGTTTAACTTGGTGTTATCTCCAATTCCTGAAAAACTCTATCACTTTTGTCCATTGTTGATCAAATTTATCTAATGATTGTCCTTTTAGTAATAACGTTAATTTGTCCATCAGCAACCATTAATTCATTGGTTTTTAGGAGCCACTCTTCAATTGATGGTGTTTTGTCCAGTTTCCAATTTTTTGCAAAGGCAATCCTTGCTGCTGTGATCATGTATAATATAATTCTCTTATATCTACCTTCTGTCTTGTCTCTTATGTTTAGTAAATATAATTCTGTTTTTAATTCATAATTTATTTCTAAGATTTTTTTTTATCTTTTCATGTATTTCTATCCAGAATTTTTTTTTGTCTTATCACATTTCCACCATATGTGGTAAAATGTCACTTTTTGTGTCTTACATTTCCACCATTTGTCTTCATTGTTTTTAGTCATTTTTCCTATTTTTTTTCTGGTGTTATGTACCACCTATAATACATCTTATAATAGTTCTCTCTTCAATCACTGCTTTGTATACATTTAATATTTATGTTCCAATCTTTTCCCCAATCTGATAAAAGCAATCGTGTGGCCAATGTTCTGCATCCATTTTATTTGACATTCTTTAATTGTATCTGTTTCCATTTCTCTTTTGAGTAATAATTTGTACAATTTTGAGATAAGGTGGTCTACGGAGGACTTTTTTGATGTATTAAATAACTTCTACTCTCAGGTCAATCTTCATTTATTTGTATGCTTTTTAAAAAAGAACCTTCTTGTCTGCTTTTAGATCCATTAATATCATGACGATAAGATTCAAAGCAATGTTCCATCAAGTGACCAGTTCATGGAGCACTTAAACCACAGGGAATTATCTGCACCATTTTGACATTAATTTGGAATGGCTGGCAGAGTGCAAGCTGTAAGTGAACAGGCAGAGCTCAGCTCAAAGAGCACTTAGTTCCACACAAGCCTCTCATCTTTCCTTTGGTATTAATACAAATTGGGCATGTTCAGTGTGAAGAACCTTTTCAAGGGTTTTAATTTGTTTTCTCTATAGGTCATCATAATCCACCCAGAGGAAAAATCACCCACTGAATGATGTATCAGGACATGGTAAACTTTTGCAATGACCAGAGAGGAGGAAAACTCAGAAGTAGTATTCATTCTTGAATCCTGATCTAAGACATTTTGCTTCCTTGGGCAAAAGAGAAGGTAGTGGCCTCTTCCCCTTCACATATAGAAGCTAACTTGACTGCAAATCAGATTTTATTTCAGCAATGGAGGAGGAACAGTGTTCACCACTACATCTGACGCAGCAGGTGAATTTAGAAGGCCCAGGACAGTTTGTGTGCTATAAATAGCTTGTCCTCCAGCTGAGAGAAACAGCCAAAGCATTTAGGAAGAGTAGGTAAGAGATTGTATCCCATCATCTGCCACCTGAGGTAATTGCCTCACTCTGCCTTGTGGTAGAGATGGGGAACCAGCAGCCTTCCAGATGTACTAGACTTCCAATATCAATGAGCCCCAGCTAAAACCAGCAATATTTAGAGACAGTACTCCAACAATGTCTGGGGCTGCATGTTCCCCACCCATAAGAACCTAAGAAGAGCCATGTTGGATCACACTGAAGGCCAACTTAGTTCAACGTTCTGCTCACACAGTGGCCACTCAGTTGCCTATGGGGAGCCCAACAACAGAACCTGAGTGCAGCTGCATTCTTCATCTTGGACATTTCCATCTTCTATGAATTTTTCAAAACACCTTTCACAACATTCACATCAGCAGCCATAACAGTATCTTGTGTCAGCCTCTGAATTGATGGAAAATGCAGGCATCCATGGCTGCTAGTCTCAAGTTAGCTATATTTCCCCTCCAATATCACATGCAGTTTGCCTTACACGCTCCTAAATGCTCAAGAATATTGCAGGGTCCAGGTTCAAAATGGGACATTGAGTAAAAAGCTAGCAAACTCTGGTTGTGCCAGATGAACTCACAGAGGACCTGACTGCACAGGCGGGAAACCCCATACCTACCCCATAACCGCAGTGGATTTCTTCAATCCGCAGCAGCCCTATAGACACCACAATCATCAGGCTTCTCTGATTGTAGATCAGAGTTTCCTGCCACACTGTTAGTTGTGTTAGAGTAAAAGGGTGGGCCTATGGTGATCAGGTGTCCTATATGTCATACTATTTCCAGGGCTGGTCCAGAGTTGTTGTTTTTTCTGTTTACTCAAGCATGCAAATAAACGTTTTCCCAGAGTACTGTATTACTGGAAAAGCGGAGATACGCTTATCCAGATATGTGCACAATCAGGAAAATAAATGTTAAATTTTTTAAAAAGCACTAGAACAGAGTCCCATCCACCAGATGTTCTGACCCATCTTTGCTCCAAAGCCAATCCTCTGCCACCACACAGCCAAAAATCTGAGTTTTCCCTTCAAATCTAGAGCAAACTGCAAATCTTACAGATCTAGGATTTCCTGCAGAAACCCTGGTGAAAATGTGCATCATTGAAAATGCTGTGTGTCAACTGTGCAACAAATATGGGGTGAGTACGGGTTTTATTGCCCATGTAGACAAGCCCTGAGTGGCTATAAGCAAGCCACTATCTAGTCTCAGCACCAGCTCCCTATCAGGGATATAGGAATTATACCTGAAAGAATACCTGTTCTCCTACCAACCTGCCCATATGTCAACATCTTCTATTGATGCCCTGTTCCTTTTGCTTTTTCTGGCAGGAGCAAAGCAGAGAAAAATTAAAGAGGACAGTTTTGACAGTGACATCCAAGGTGTGAAGTACCCTCCACAGGGAGCCACACCTGTTCAGAATAATGTGGTAGGCCATGCTTTTAGCTATTTATTTAAATTTATTTATTTAAATCATTTCTTCCTGCAGGAGAGAATGAATAATTTAATTATTATTTATATAATTGAATATCTCACCTTTCTCCCAGTATGGAATCCAAATTTAACCAATTTTCTCCCTGCTGTGGGAACGTTTTCTCCCATTCTGGGAGAAAGGCAGGGTATAAATCCAATAAATACATTTAAAAGGCTGTGCGGTTTTTTGAAGATGTTTCCAGTGGGAGAAGAAAGTCTCCCTCCTGATTTAACCCTTCCCTGACTCATTGGCACAGGCCTGTAGTGGCCAGGAAGTCAGATGGGGCAGCTGAGGATTGTGAAGTTGAAGGTTTTCATGGCGAGCATCCATAGATTTTCCTTGGGTTTTTTTTCTGGGCTCTGAGGCCGTGTTCTGGAAGAGTTTCTTTCTGATGTTTCGCCTGCATCTGTGATTGGCATCTTCAGAGAATGGTTGGGTAGGAGTGGGGGGGGTTATATACTGTGAACCCCTGTTGGGGAGGATATGTAGTTTTGTGTGTTGAATGGCTAGTTTCTGGGTGGAGATATGCAAGGAGGATTAGTGTCCATTTGGCTAATGGTTGGTTAATGGTCCATTATCTGCGGGAAATCCACCTGTCCCTGGGTGGAGTTCATTTGCAAGTGTTGTGTTTTTATTGTGGACAAGTTTACATAGGGAACACTAAACACAGTGTGCAAATATGAATCAAGGAACGAGAGACACTGCAGACTGGGCCAGCCAGAAAAATCAGCAGTAGCAGAACATTTTATAAACCAACCTAGACATAAAATGTTATCTAAAAACACCAAAATTCTGGACCAGGCCAACAACTATCATGTCAGAATGCATACAGAAGCTATTGAAATCCACAAACACCTGGACAACTTCAGCAGGAAAGAAGAAACCCTAAAAGTAAACACAATCTGGCTGCCAATCCTGAAAAACACCAAAATAAAATGAGGTGCTAAAATGAGGTGGTTGCCTCAGGTAGCCGATGCTTTCAGAGGGTGTCAGCCTCTCAGCCATTCTTCCTGAGCCACCCAGTCCACTTATGAGAGTTGTGTGCCCCACAGCCTACCTTTGAACACACATCCTTTCCTAAGCAAGCCTTAGCTACAGTGACGGATGCTGCGCAAATGTTCCCATCTTGGGGAAAAGGTGGGATATAAGATGGGCCATGCCCTATGAGGAGCAGCTTAGGGAGCTGGGTATGTTTAGCCTGGAAAACAGGTTAAGGGGGACATGATAGCCATGTTTAAATATTTGAAATGGTATCATACTGAGGATGGAGCAAGCTTGTTTTCTGCTGCTCCAGAGACTAGGACACGGAGCAATGGGTTGAAACTACAGGAAAAGAGATTCCACCTAAACATTAGGAAGAACTTCCAGATAGTAAAAGCTGGCTGGCAGTGGAATGCATTGCCTTGGAGTGTGGTGGAGTCTCTGTCTTTAACAGTAGCTGGATGGCCATCTATTGGGAATATTTTGTATTCCTGCATGGCAGGGGATTGGACTGAATGGCCCTTGTGGTCCTTTCCAACTCTATGATTCTATTTAATCCAATAAATAAATAAATAATGTTGAAGAAATATTCAAATGCCAAACCAGATGTGTTTTCTGGACATGGAACTGGAAGGGTCACTGTTACATTTTTTGCCTCAGGCTGCACAGTATCTGACACCAATACCAGGGAAGATTCTAGAGCAGATCATTAAACAGAGAGTCTGTGAACATTTAGAAGGCAATGCCATAATCACAAAAAGTCAACATGGGTTTCAGAGTAACAAGTCATGCCAGACTAATCTGATCTCTTTTTTTGATAAAATTACCAGCTTGGTAGATGAAGGGCACGCTGTGGACATCGCATACCTTGATTTCAGTAAGGCCTTTGACAAGGTTCCCCATGACATTCTTGCAAACAAACTTGTAAAATGTGGGCTAGACAAGTTAATAGTTCAATGGATTTGTAATTGGTTGACCGGCCGAACCCAAAAGGTGCTCAGCAATGGCTCTTCTTCATCTTGGAAAGATGTGACCAGTGGGGTGCCATAGGGTTCTGTCCTGGGCCCAGTGCTATTCAACATCTTTATCAATGACTTGGATGAGGGAATTAGGGGCATACTTACCAAATTTGCAGATGACACCAAATTAGGAGGAGTAGCTAATACCCTGGAGGACAGGATCAAAATTCAAGATGACCTGGATAAACTGGAGAGCTGGGCCGAAGCTAACAAAATGAAATTCAATAGGGAGAAATGTAAGGTACTGCACTTAGGACGAAAAAATGAAATGTATAAATATAGGATGGGGGAGACCTGGCTGAATGAGACTACGTGCGAAAGGGATCTAGGAATCCTAGTAGACCACAAGTTGAACATGAGTCAACAGTGTGATGCAGCAGCTAAAAAGGCCAATGCGATTTTGGGCTGCATCAATAGAAGTATAGTGTCCAGATCAAGGGAAGTAATAGTGCCGCTCTATTCTGCCTCGGTCAGACCTCACCTAGAACACTGTGTCCAGTTCTGGGCATCACAATTCAAAAAGGATATTGACAAATTGGAGCATGTCCAGAGGAGGGCAACTAAAATGGTGAAAGGTCTGGAAACCATGCCTTATGAGGAGAGACTTAGGGAGCTGGGTATGTTTAGCCTGGAAAAAAGACGGTTAAGAGGCGATATGATAGCCCTGTTTAAGTATTTGAAGGGGTGTCACTTTGAGGATGGAGCAAGCTTGTTTTCTTCTGCTCCAGAGATTGGAACATGGAGCAATGGATGCAAGCTCCAGGAACAGAGATTCCATCTCAACATTAGGAGGAACTTTTTGATAGTAAGAGCTGTTCAGCAGTGGAACGCACTCCCTCGGAGTGTGGTGGGGTCTCCTTCCTTGGAGGTCTTTAAACAGAGGCTGGATGGCCATCTGTCAGGGATGCTTTGATCGTGATTTCCTGCATGGCAGGGGGTTGGACTGGATGGCCCTCGTGGTCTCTTCCAATTCTGCAATTCTATGATTCTATATGGCCCTGACACCCTCAGATAAATAGTATTATACGGGACAGCTAACCCTTTTTAATGCTAACTTGAAAATCATAAAGAGGAATGCATACAGTAAAATACACTTTTGTAAATGTTTGTTTCCCTCAACGAACATGACTGTTGTTAATGAGTTTTCTGCAAGAATCATATCTGACCATAATGAATGTTAGCATAAAAGGCAACTTTTAGAGAAAAGGCATAGAATTAGTAGTCTCTTCACCCCAATAAACCCTTGATTTCATGATGCTAAGTGGTGCACTCATTTAAAAAAGACATATTTGTATTCAGCGGTGCCCTCTGCTGGTTAAAAAAATTCAATACTTAGTCTGTAGTTTCATACTCAAAGCCAATGGTGGACTTTATCAGACACTCTTTAAAAACTCCTGCGGAGGTCGGGTCCTGCTTCTGGAGGTCACTACTGCACGCCCATCCTCCCGTCCTTCGTTTGTTCTCCCTCTGTGCGGGAGCAATGGAAAAGGCGCCGCTTTTTATTAACGGAAACTAAGCATGTTTAGTCTGGAGAAGAGAAGGTTGAGAGGTGACATAATAGCCATGTTTAAATATTTGAAGGGATGTCATACTGAGGAAGGAGCAAGCTTGTTTTCTGCTGCTCCAGAGACTAGGGCATGGAGCAATGGGTTCAAACTACAGGAAAAGAGATTCTATCTAAACATTAGGAAGAAGTTCCTGACAGTAATAGCTCTTCAGCAGTGGAATACACTGCCTCAGAGTGTGGTGGTTTTTAAACAGAGGATGGATGGCTACCTGTCGGGGATGATTTGATTGTGTATTCCTGCATGGCAGGGGGTTGGACTGGATGGCCCTTGTGGTCTCTTCCAACTCTATGATTCTATGATTCTAAATACACCACCCTAAACTGCAAATTCCCCAACTATCTTTTGGGAATTCATCTTCAAAAGTGACAGAGATATCTGAAATCTGCCATTTCTTCATACTTTGTTGTTGCTTCCTGTCCTAGTACTTCTGCTGAAAAGAGATGGCAGGTTTTAGATCTCTCTGTCACTTCTCCTGCCTAGATTCTCTGCATCTGTTGTTGAACCAAGGTTTGAATACTCATCAGCATCCAGGTCAAACCTGTTTACTAAACAGGAAATCCTCTTCTATTTAGTGATGTTTAAGCAAAGCTGTTCAGGATGGCATTTCATGTAGCCTTACTTAGAACTACTGATAATGAATTTCCAAAGGATATTTGGAGAATGTGCAGTTTAGGGAGGCATATTTAGAATTTCCAACCAGAGAGGTCTAGTGCCTCATCAAACTACAAATGCCAGAATTCCATAGGGCACTGCCATGGCAGTTAAAGTGGAACACGATGCTATAATTGTATAGTCTGGAAGGGCCCCAAGTTGCAGCACAATCAGAACTTGTGGCAGCTTTAAAGTTTTTCATAGAATAAGTATTTGTGGGCTAAAAGTTACAAAATCCACACTAGGTGCATTTAATTGTTACCCTCTATGCTTGGGGGTCATGAAGACCCTCAAAATGTCAACATTAATTTGAGAAATTAATGTACTCAGCTTGGCTATGCAAGAGGGGGGCAACAGTTAGCGGATCTTTTGACCTTTGTATACCAGTAATAGCGGGGAGACATTAAGCTAGATAGTACAATAAATTGATCTTTATTTGGAAAAATAATAATAACAGCATTCAGGCTACAGGCATTCACGCAAGACTAGTGAGTAAAGTGGGGAGTATTGGATAGAGGAATAGCGAAGAGAGTTGTAGTGGGTGATATGACACCTTTTCCTGTAGAGATGAGGTCGCAGGAGAAACCAGCAGAGTGAGGGTCCCAATCAGGAATGGCTTAAACAGTTTGATAGTGTGTAATTGAGAGGAAGGAGATTTTCAGACAGGCAAAAATCGCCCCTTGCCGCGCGAGCAGCCTCCCGAAACTGCTGCACGGCAAGGGTCTTTTTCGGACGACGCTGTGCCTCTAGCGAAGCCGTCCGTGTCACTTCCGTGAAGCTTGGGACGGCTCCGCGCCATATTTCAAGCACGGAGGCTGCCCGTGATTGAAATATGACGCGGAGCCGTCCCAAGCTTCACAGAAGTGACACGGACGGCTTCGCTAGAGGCACAGCGTCGTCCGAAAAAGACCCTTGCCGCGCAGCAGTTTCGGGAGGCTGCTCGCGCGGCAAGGGGCGATTTTTGCCTGTCTGAAAATCTCCGAAGATGAATTGTGTGCACTTGAGTGGAATTTTGGAAGGATTTTTATAGTCAATATTTGCCTTCTGGGGATGGGATTTAGAGTGGAAGACAATGGTTTGTGTTGCTCAGAGAGCGACAAAGGCATTCCGGATATGTTAATGGCCCCTTAGTGTGCGAATACTTTGTGAGAGAAAGGGGGGAAGCAACTTCCTTTGTTTTGTAAGGGTAAACTAATGAGGGTTGTTTACAGGTTTGAGTTTGCCAGCCTCAGTAGATGGGATTAGCCTGGTGTATGTGCCTTCAGTTGCTTTGCAAAATAATATTTCTTTAGAATTTAGGTAGCTTCTCCCTAAGTGCATACCTGACTAAGCAGTGTTTGTCTTAGGGATTCCTAGTTGGGGAGTTTCCCAGATTTTTATTACTGGCTGCACTGCATGGAAGGCCACATGTTGACCTAATTATTAAATACTGCCAATTATTAATATAGACATGGGACTGTGGGTGTCAGAGTAGGTAACATAATAATCTTGTAGATTTTTTAATCCCTCTTTGTCAAATGATTTAGGGTATGTGTTCTGTGTTTCAAATGCTGCACCACAAAAGAAAAATGGGACTCTTTGATGTCTGAGAAAAAATGTCACATGCATAATTATCACTTGCATAATAAGTTGGCCTTTGGTACCCACTGGAGTTTGGTTCCAGGACCCTCCATGGATACTAAAATCCATGGGTGCTCAAGTCCCATTATATACAATATTATAGTTTAAATGGTGCCCCTTATATAAAATGGCAAAATCAAGGCTTGGTTCTTTGGAATATTTTTGGGGGAGGAATATTTTCAAGCTGTGGATAGTTGAATCTGTGGATGCAGAATCTATGGATAAGGAGTATGCAGAACACAGTAACTTCCTGCCAGCAGCCCTCCTCAAATCCCCTCTAGCTCAAACCTGGCTTCAGAAATTTCATTAGGAATTGTCCACCAACTTTAAAGCAGGGGTGGAAATTGTGTGTCCCTGCAGATGCTATTGGACTGCAACTCCCATTATCCCCACCATTTGCTATTTTGGACAGAGCTGCCTGGAGATGAAGTCCAGCAAGATCTAGAAGGCCACACAGTTCCCTCCCCTGCTTGGAAGGCTACCTTTTGTAGGCATATGATCTAGGGCCCATTCCCATTGTGCTATTATAGCCCTATGATTACACTTTAATTTTCATGGTTCCATCCCATGGAATCCTGGGATTTGCAGTTTAGGGAGGAGCATTTAGAATTCTCAGCCAAAGGTCTCCAGTACTTCACCAAACCACAAATCCCACAATTCCATAGGATGGAACCATAGCTGTTAAAGTGGAATAATAGTGTTATAACTGTGTAGCGAGAATAGGCCCCAAAGCTGTTCGTTTTATTTTCTTTAACTGAAGTAATGGTTCTCAAAATATTGTATGATGTGAGTGGCTTTCTGGCTTTCTTTTTCCTTTCCCTTTTCTTTTCTTGCACTCAGGCAAAACCTGCCCAGCCCTCAGAATGTAACTGATCTGCTGCTTAGGGTTGGACAAGGCCAATGATAGAAGCATTAGGTACATTATCAAGGCAACAGAAATTATAGATAACAGCAATGTGTGTGTCAGAGGGACGAATGGGGCTACCCCTTACTGTTTGAAAACACACTATTAACTGGTCAAGCATGCTTTGCACTACAAAGCAAATCCCTTTTCTTTCCAACTGCATAAGCTAGTGTATGCCATCACAAATGGCTTTCTTCCCCTTGATTCTACCAGGCCCCTTACCCCCTTATTAGCCCAGAATGGGGAAGACTGTGCATTTTACATCCCCTCCAAATAACCATGCTGGTTGTCATAGGAGCAACAACAAACGACTGTGATTATTGCCTGAAGCTCTCAGATTTGCAGGAACCTGATTATCTTGCCTCCTCCTTTCACTCAAAAGACAGCAAGCACAATTAAACTCCAAGGCTTTTTCTATTGGCAAGCAGAGGCCCAGTCTGTAGAGTTGGTGATTGGCAGCATGCAGCTGTTCTACTCTTACATAATTTCATAACTCTGTACCTTACATAAAAGACTTGTAGCTGCAAAGAGAAAAGGAACTGAAGGAATGAGGAGAAACAAAACATACAAGTACTGTATCTGTGGAGGAAGTCTGAGATGCCATGGGCATTCTTCTCCAAGTATAGGTTAGCTAAAAATTTCGGAAAAGAGAGCCCCTTGGCTGATTTATTTGAGTGTTGTTGTAAACTGCCTTCAAGTCAACCTCAACTTATGGTGACCCCATGAATGAGAGACCTCCAAGTCACCCTATCATCAATAGCCCTGCTCAGGTCTTGTAGATTCAGGGCAGTGGCTTCCTTAATTGAGTCTATCCATCTGGAATGCGGTCTTACTCTTTTCTTACTGCCCTCCACTTTACCAAGCATTTTTGTCATGTCCTCTCATGAAATGCCCAAAGTACGGTATGACAAACTCAGTTTAGTCATCTTGGCTTCTAGGACAAGTTCAGGCTTGATTTGCTCTAGGACCCACTGGTTTGACTTTTTGTCCGTAGAACTCTTCTCCAGCACCACATTTCAAAGGAGTTGATTTTCTTCCTATTAGCTTTCTTCATTGTCCGGCTGTCACAATGAAGAGCCCTGCTTTCTACAGTGAGTTTGTGCTTGTGGCACAGTGTGGTCTGGATTGTGTAGGTTTTAAGAAGTTGTGGTTATTATTGTTGTTATATGCATTTATATCCTGCCTTTATACTCAAACTGGGACTCAAGGTGGCTTACAATTTAAAAACAATACTACTAGAAGCTTACCCAAAAAAAAGGAGAACATAAAAATGGAATTAAACTATTGGCAGGATTATGTTAATTTAAAACAACACTTTAAAAGATAAAATACCATTAAACAATACAAAACAATTAAAAACATCTCAATTTTAAATAGTACAGCACCCTCAGCCCATTCTTTAAAAACCTTCCATTTCAAAAACCTGTTGAAATGAAAAGGTCTTTGGTGATGGAAAAACCACAGGGAGGAGGCTATTCTGGCTTCCTAGTGTTACGCGTAGGAGATTATCAGACAGGCTAAATATGGCATTATAACGACGGCAAGAGATCGCTAAAGGGCTTGATTTTCAGACGTCGTCATCCCATCTTGTTATGCTCCTGTGCTGCTTCTGTTCTTCCAGTGCTCCTTTTTATTCATGGGCTAAGCCATGAATAGATTCCCCTATTCCACTTCTATGATGGAATGTTGTGCATGTGAAAAGGTGCTCCATTATGCTGGCGCGATAATGGGAAGTCTGTGCCAGAACACTTCTGGGTGAGATCAGAACATCCAAGTAAGTGGCACACTTTTTTGTACCCTCCCCATATTACTTGTAAACTTTTAAGTATGTTTAGGTGCTTGGTGTAACTTTTTTATGTGTATTTTGCTCTTTATTTTTGGATTTCCTTCACTCTTGTCCTCTCATGAGAACAGCCGGGATTTGAAACCAGGAAATGAAAGGAGCTCTATTAGCGCTCCATTCACTCCTGGGCAGTCATGGATGTGCAATTAAGGTAAGTCTGAAACTTTCTATCATTATTTAGGGATGGGGAGGGGTGGGAAAGGAGACTGCAAGACAGGGACACTTTTTTTGTTCCTGTCTGATAATCTCCTAAGAGTGTCTCCTTGGAGTTTGGGTGAATTATAGCTCAAAAGGAGGCCTGCAAGAGGAAGGTAACCAGGGATCTTTTCACCTATGTATACCAGTACTAACTGTAGAGAGCACTCTGGTTAGTTAAACAAATGTATTTTATTTGAATTAACACAGGGGTATGCAAACATACAAGAACATACACTCTTAAGAACCATACAAGGCTATTGGGGGGAGGGGAGGCTGATGGTTTGGATAAAGAGAAGTCAGGGCTGGAAGGGTGATAGTTATCAGTTTTGGAGGAAAAGGTCTGTGTAGCAGAGAGGCTGAAACAGCATCTGAGGGTGGCACAGGGGAATCCAGTCCACTGAGAAAGAGAATGATGAGATGACATACAGAATGGTGGGTCTGGATTGTGGCACACCTGGTTGAAGTCTGAACTAAGATATTTATACACTGTTTCATACCCTGAAGGGGTTTGTTGGTTATGACAAACCCTGTATGACTTTCCCATGGATAGTTGAATGGACAAAAGAGTCTGAAACTGACTCTGATTGCCTTAGCTCCAGAGAGACAAAACATTGATGGGATCTGCAACAGCCTCTTAATATGAAATTGAAGGCTTTCACAGCCGGCATCCATAGATTTTCCTTGGGTTTTTTTTCCTGGCTGTGAGGCCGTGTTAAAAATAAACTCTTCCAGAACATGGCCTCACAGCCTGGGGAAAAAAACAAGGAAAATCTATAGCCTCTTAATATTTGGTCAGGTAGGATGTATAGGAAAGATTTCTGTAGGGTATGGGTGAAGGATGGTCATTGATTGCATGATTGAAAGGATTAGCATAGACCCATTAATGATTGGGTTTTCCCACCATTATGATTCTGGACACATCTCAGGTCATCATGACCTCAACTGCCCTCCAGTCAGCTTGACTCCAAACAGTGTCTGGTTAGCATGACCCCAAAAAGTGTCCACTATGTGCAGTTATGAAATAGGGGTGGTAGGGTATGCTAACGCTAGGAAGGGAGTTCCAGACTCTAGGGGCAACCACCAAGAAGGCCCTCTCTTATATCCCCACCAGCCATGCTTGTAACAGTGGTAAAACTGGGCTCATATAGGGAGATATGGTCTGCCAGATAGCCTGGACCATATAGAGAATAGGGCAAGAGGAAATGCCCTCCATATGTTTAGGACTGCAAGTCTGATTATCCTTGACTATTGGCTATGCTGACTGGGGCTGTTGGTTGGTGTACTCCAAAATATATGAAACATATTACCCGTGTTATAGTCCAGATTCATCTGAAGGCCACTGATTTGCCCACCCCTGGACCAAAGGAACTGTGTTTTTTGTAGGTTTTGTTTTTGTTTTTGTTCTTTTCCCAATCCAGGAATTAGTTCACTCCTACAGTATGTGAACAAATTATATACCTTGAATAGCTGAATGTGTGAACTTGTGCCACTGAAATATATTTTGAATGAAGTGCTATGGAATTTCTACCTGCAAGGTTAGATCTGTAAAAGACCATTTCACACTCAAGTTCCCATTTGATGAATGTGGCTAGGATAGTATAGGGATACTATGATGGTGTAGTTAGTGGTCTATTATACTAGTGGTTTCACTCCCTGTGAACTTAAACAGAGAGATGACAGCGGAGGCAGGAGAAGAAAGCAACTGGCTCCCTACAGCCTGTGTCTCAAATACAAAAGTGTAGTCAAGCAAGCAAAGTGTAGTCAAGATGGCAAAAGTTTTTAATGAGAAAGAACACACAAACTAGGAGAGGCTGCAGCTGTTTGTTCTTGCCTGAGCCTGATGGGAAGGGCAAGATTGTTCCCACTCTTATCCTCTAGTTGAGTTAACTGAGTGCAAGCTACTTTTGCACTTTGAGCAGAGTTTGCAGCAGTTGAACTAAGCTGAAGACAAAGGGGGAAAGTGGGAAGTAGAGAGACAAACCTGGACATTTTAAAAGCAGTTGAAGATGTGGGATGACAGAGGATTAGTCAGGACTATCCCTGCAAATCTGTGACAGTTGGAGAGTACTTTGATACTTTGAAGAGCAGTTTAACTGCTGTGGCTCCATCCTACATTTATAGTTTTGTGAGGTACAGTTGGACCCCCATATCCATGGGAGTTCGGTTCCCAGACTTACTGTGGATAGTGGAAATTGTGGATAACAGTGAACCCTATTAAAATAATGGACTTCCAGTAAAAACAGATCATAAAGTTGCATTGGAGGACCTATAACATTTCTAGAGAGGATGTCTCTCTTGGCATTTTCTAGGATGACTCTACAGTATGTGTCCCTGTTTTGTGTCCCACAGATAACTGAAACCACAGATATTGTTTCCACAAATATGAGGGTCCAACTATACTTAGAATTCTCTGCCAGAGAATTCTATAGTTCAGGCAAAAGCATAAAAGAATTATAGGTCACCCACCAAACTACAAATCCCGAGATTCTATAGGAGCCAGGACAGTTCTATAAAGTTCTATAATTGTGCCAAGTGGCACACTCTATGAGCTCTCTAGCCAAGAATTCTAGGTACCTCTCATCATACTACAGATCCCAGAATTCTGGATCAGAGCCATGACAGTGAAAGTTATACAACTATGTAGAATGGATATGCCCCAACTTTAAAAAATGAGCAATCAGAAGCGAGCTAAAGGAACATTTTGACCATCTTTCAAAAGATCATTGAGAAGGGGCAGAGTTTCAGAACCTAGACACAGTCACTAATGTACGGTAGATATGGATGTGTTTGTAACAGGCTTCTGTACTCAGTCAACCCACTGATCCATATAGAGAGAATCAAAAGTGTACCATACACAAGCAAACAGGCTTCTTAAGATTTAGAAATAGGACCCTGAGCAGGTCAACCCAGCCAAACCTTTAAAATAAAGCCTATTTCTATGAAATAAATATTTCAAAGAAGATATGCTAAAATAGAAGCTACCCAATATCACAGCAATTACTCATAATTATCTTTGCCACCTGCCTACAAATCAACATGGCTTCACACTCTGCGTCATTGCACTGTTCTGCTGTTGCCAGCACATAGTTGGAGGAAAGAGCCAGCTGCGAACTTGGAGGAGAGAGCCTGGCATGAACATGCAGCTCATCCACCCAAGATCCAAAAATGCTATTTAAACAGGACATCTGTGTGACTTCTCAGGATGCAGCAAGATTAGCGTGTGCAGAGGAGAAAGTACTTACTTTTTAATTGTTTAACATCCACGTTCTGTCAGGGGATGATAGGACACACAATCCCCAGCCAGGGCCGGTTTAACCTGTCTGCCAAATCAGCTTTGGCAGGGGCCCCCGAGGTCAAGAGGGGCCCCTGAGGTCAACAGAGGGCCCCGTGTTGGCCTCCTTAATCTGATGAAGCAGACATCCAGGAAACAGCCGGGAGGAGCCCGCTCTTACCCTCCTCCTCCAAAAACCTCCTGCTGGCTTTTTTAAAAAAACAAACAAAACAGCCTCTCCAAAACTAAAGAGAAAGAGAAAGAAACAGCAGCCCTCCATGGCAGAAGCTGGAGGGAGAGGCACGTCGGAGAGGGTGAGTGTGTGTGAGAGAGAGACAGGGAATTTGAGGGTTGTCTCCCTCAGAAAGGGATTCTTTCTTTCTTTCTTTCTTTCTTTCTTTCTTTCTTCCTTCCCTTTCCTTCCTTGCACAGAGATCCCCTCCAGCCCATCTTTCAAGCTGATTGTAACATGTCTTCCTTCCTCTCCCCTCCCTTTCCCCCTTGGTCTTCTTCAGCCATCCAACCTATGTTTAAAAAAACCCAAAGAAGGAGACTCCACCACACTCCAAGGCAGTGTATTCCACTTCCAAACAGCTCTTACTGTCAGGAGGTTCTTCCCAATATTCAGGTGGAATCTCTTTTCCTGTAGTTTGAACCCATGGCTCCGTGTCCTAGTCATTGGAGAAGCAGAAAACAAGCTTGCTCCTTCCTCAATATGACATCCCTTCAAATATTTAAACATGGCTATCACATCACCTCTCAACCTTCTCTTCTCCAGGCTAAGCATACCCAGCTCCCTAAGCCATTCCTCATAGGGCGTAATGGCTTCCAGACCTCGCACCATCCTTCTCAGTATCTTTTTTGTGCCCAGAATTGGAAATGATATTCCAGGTGAGGTCTGACCAAAGCAGAATGGAGTGATACTATTACTTCCCTTGATCTAGACACTACTCCTATTAATGCAGCCTAGAATCGCGTTGGCATTTTTTGCTGCTGCATCACACTGCTAACGTATGTTTAGCTTGTAGTCTACTCTTTATTTTCTTTGAGGAAATCTACACCATTGCATTAATTGCTAATAAACAAAAAATATTATGTTAGTACCTATAATATAGTTTTTAAAGTAAATTATTGGTGGCAAATTATGTAATATAGTAGGCCCCTCTTATCCACTGGGGATTGGTTCGGGGGGGGGGGCGTGGATTTTGAATACCATGAATAATAGTGAACGCCATTGAAAATAATGGGACTTCTGGTTTAAAATACCATAGAGTTGCCTTGGAGGGCCTAGAAAAAGGCTAGGGAAGACACATTTTCTAGGAAGATTCTATGGTAGGTGTGCTGTTTTGTGTTCCATGGATAATGAATCCATCGATACGGGGGTCCTACTATAACCAGAACATCCTGTACGGTGAATAGGTTAGGTTACATTGATCTGAGATAAACATATGGGGGCCCCAAAGTAAAGCATTGCAGGGGGCCCCAAAATTCCTTAAACCGGCCCCGTCCCCAGCAGAAACCCAAAAATTATCTCAGCAGACTCAGTAGCAACCCTTTCCAAGAATACTCACACACAGAGTGTTTGACCTCCAAATAAGCAGGAGGCACTTTTATCTTCAAACTTAAACAGTTGTAATATATACAAATATTTACAATCCAAGGAGAAACTGCTTCACCAGGCTTCAGCATTCACAGGAAGAAGAGAAGTGAGCTCTGCTCTGAGCCCTCCCATATACACAGTTACAGGGCATAGGCTTACTCAGGGGGCATCTATATGGTAAAAAAAAAATACGTACGGCATTCGAAAGATTGATCATCCATACACACGGCCATTCGGATGCATACATGTCATTCAGAAGGGGGGGCTAGTGAATCCCCCGTAAACTACGTGGATTCGGCGTTCAGGAGGATTAGCGGATCTTGAGCTAAAATCCGTAGAGCCATTTGAATGGTTGACCATCTGTACCCCCTCCCGTTCGCACACACACGAACAGGCAGTGTAATCTGATTGGCTAGCTGAGCGCAGGGGGCAGGGCTAAAAAAGAGGGGAATTGGGACCGGCCACCATGTTGGATTGCTGGCTAAGCAAGAGTCTGATAAGTCCATGAATTTTACATTTATTCCCTTTTATTTTATTTTTGTAAATATGGAAAACCGAATGTCCGCATAACAGGCACCTTTTATAAATAATTTTTTTAAAAGTGGCAGGAGATTTAAAACCGCTGCTTGGATCACTCACTACAGCCATCTGGGCAAGGGGGGGTCATATGAAGTTTAGGGGGGATAAAAAATCATGTAGGCAGATCGTACATATTTGATCAACTGCCTGTTCGTATTTTTTTACCCCCCAAATGGATTTTTTTTAATCGTATAGACGGGACCAGAGTCACATGAACTTACACACCAATAAGAACCCTCCTTCTGTAGGTAAGGCAGACTAGGCAGTTCATGGAGTCAGCCATTATGACTCAGCATAACTCTGCAGTTTGTTTGGCCATTTTATAATGGAGTTCTGTCTCTAACTCCAGCTCAAATAGTGGCTGCAGGAGGTCAGGTAACTGCAGAATCTTTTGGCCTATGTATACTGGTAATAACTGGTGAGACTCCAAGCCAGGGGATAAAATAAAATTTTAAAATTATTGAAAAATAATCCTGGGAACACACACATACATACACTCAGGCTTCAAGCATTCACACAAGGCTATTGAAGAAGGTAAGGAGTAATAGGACAGAGGAATAGAGTTTGGGATGATGGGCTATACTATACTTGTCTGAAGAGCAGAGATTCGTGTAGCAGAAGATACTCAGAATGCAGCTCTGAGGGTCACGCAGCAAACCAGCAGAGTGACAAGGTGAGAGAAACTAAGAACACTTTGATGATGTTTTGGGGTGATATTTATATTTGATATTCCCCCTGAAGGGGTGTTTTGAGTGGAATACAATGTCTGCCAGAGTTTCCCAGGGTTAAACAACAGATTCTCTGGATGGTTTTTTTTTTTTTCATTATAATTTTTTATGGAAGCATATTTAAAATCTAAACATACAATGAATCAATATGTTCACATACAACAAATACAAATTCAAAATTAGAATACAGAGAGAGCGATTTCACACTAATTCTAAACTTAGTAATATTCTTAGTTCTCCTATTATCCTTTCATTCTCATCCTGTACTTCCCATCAAGTTCTCATACTGGAAGATACAGATTTAAATTCAGCTGTCCTCTCATAACGTGCTGAGTTACTTCTAACAGCAACAATTACATACATGTTTCAACTTTATAGCAGATGTCTGTGCATAATTGCCACAAATATCAATTCGAAAAATCCTGTTTTAGTCAATTCGTCTCAAAGTTCTGGAAGAGCGGATCTTATACATTCCTAGTCTTTTTCAAATGTTATTTCTCCATCCTCTTTTATTATTTGGGATAATCTACCTAAATACATCGTTTCTAATAATTTAAGTAATCATTCATCTGAAGAGGGTATGCTATCTAGTTTCCAGTATCAAGAGTTTATAATTCTCACAATAACTATCATGTAAAATAGAGGGTTTTTTCCAAACTTTTTCTCTAGCTCAACATCTAGTATATTCAATAGATACATGTCAGATCACATTTGAAAACAAATCCCAAGTATCTTTTCTATCTTAATATGTATCACTTTCCAAAATTGCTGAGCTTTTGTACAAGACCCCCAGGAATGTAAGAAAGTTCCTGTTTCTGATTTCCACTTCCAGCATTTGTTACTTCTGTCTGGAGTGAGGTACCACCTGTATCACATCTTTATACAATTTCCCCTCAAGTCCTGGCAGGCTATATATTTTTAAATATATTTCCATAATTTCTGCCATTTATTCAACTCAATTAGATGATCTAAATTGTGAGCCCATTTACGGTAATCATTGGGACGTTGACAATGTCCTCTTCAAATTCCCATTTCAAAAGAAGTTTATATATTTTATACAGTGTTTCAGAATCTTCTGAAGTTAGAATCATTTCTAATTCTGATCTCTGTTTGTCAATCCCATGAATTTTTATGTCCATTTTTAATTTTTCATGTATTTGTCTATATAACCACCAATGAGGAACTATTCCTTCTTGTTTCAATTCCTCTTACGATTTAATTTCTATTTGATTACCTTTCTACTCTATTAGATCTTCATATTTAAGCCAATCTGTCCCAGGGATTCTTTCTCTTCTATAGAAAGTCTCATGAGGTAAAATCCATGTGGGCGTTTTAATACACCCCGTGCTTCATAATTTTGTCCATATTCTAAGGAAGGGAACATCTTATAAGTGATCATTAAAGTCTCTGTTTATTTGTTCTTTATTAAACCATAAATAAGCATGCCAACCAAATCTGAGGACATCTGCTTCCAAGTGAGAAATTTTAGAATTTTCAAGATTAACCCTTGTTCTATCCAATAGAGACATGAGGCATGATGATATAGGACAGACCAGTGGCAATTAAAGTGATATGGAATTAATATAACTGTAAAGTGCAGGTATATATTGAATCTCCTGCTAACTCTCCTGTAGCCTAATGGTGTTGTTTTGGCTTCATAAGTTAACAGCACTCACATTTGAACATTAAAAATAGAGTAAACAACTGGTGTATCCATACTATACATTTATAGTGCTTTGATACCACTTTAACTGCCATGATAATTCTATGGCTTGTAGTTTGGTGAGATGCTTAATATTCTCTGCTGCAGAGCTCTAATGCTGTAGTTTAAGGGAAGCATATTAGAGGATTCAAAATACCTCTCCAATCTACAGATCCCAGGATCCCATAGAATGGGGCTACAGCAGTTAAAAGTTGTATTGGAACTATAAATGTGTGGTGTGGATACTCTCAATGATAGCAAACTCAGGTCATGATTGCAGTGGCTATGTAGATACAAGAGGTAGAAAACAGTATATCCTTCTAACCTTTCACAGATGGAAACTGGTACACATGTGGCCAAGCAACATCAGACCATAGTCAAAATGGCAAAAGGTATTAATGAGGAAGAGCACACAAGCTAGGAAAGTCTGCAGCAATTTGCTTTTCCCTGAATCTGCGTCTTTCTCTCCTCTCCCCCCCCCCGCCCCATGAGTTAATTGAGTGCAAACTACTTTTGCACTTTCAGCGCAGTTTGTAGTATTTGAAGTAAGCTGAAGACCAAGGGGAAGTGGCAGGAGGAGAGAAAAACAGGGACATTTTTAAAACAACTAAAAAAGTGGGATTACAAAGCATTGATCTGAAATGTTCCTGCCAAATCAGGACATGGCATGTTCAGATGAGAGCACTCAAGTTTGTAGAAATACCCCAGATAGCTGTATAGGAAGAAAATATGTAAGTAAATTTTTTTAAAAAAAAATCACACCACAACTCTATATAATTCTCTGTGCACTCAGTGATTGTTTAGGGGGAAGTAGGGAAAGTAAATTTGGAGTGGGGGGAAGGAATATAATGTCCTAGTAGTGGATATGACTGGCTGAAAACAAGCCTACTACAAACTGAAACATTTTCTTTAGAAGCCCTGCTTTATAATTTCATGATTTCTCAACCAGCTAACCCTCCTGAAGTGTTAGAGAAGCAGGGTTGTTGTCCTCCAAGGAGTCATTATCCTGAATCTGCTTCACAGAAAGGGTGATATATAGCATTATGGGGAGGGGAATCCAGCAATCACAAATTGCCATTTACACTTTGCTCTTTCAATGTATAATGGAGAATCTCTCCTAAAAGTGCCAGAAACAGATGGAAGAAGGCAACTAAAGGCTGCAAAGGGACCTGAGCAAGAACAGAAACAACAGGGGAATAAAAAGTAACAAAATCAGACTTGAGACGGAATGACAGTTTTAAAAGGTGTTTTGAAAATGGATTGGCCTGGTGGTATTCTCAGTATCAATCACTGCTAAAGCTGGCTGTATCAACAGAGCTTTAGCAGTGGAACAGAACAATTTAAGAGGTAACAAGGGATAGATGCAAGTAATGGAAATAACAAGCCAGCAATGAATGCATATGCTACTTATTATATCATTTATATGGACTAACTCTGTCCATTTTTTAAAAAAAGCAGGCCAACTCTATAGCTAGGGTAGACTCGACACAACAGTGTGTTCTAAGCCTCTCCTGAATCTGCTTTGGTTTATTTTTTATCTAGGTCAGCCCCTTGAATGCCACACTAGTGTCTTTTTCCCTACTCTGAACTGGTTTTGTGAGCCACATTGCAAGCATAAAACCAGAGCACGGGGGCATGCCAGCAGTGAGCTTGTGGATCTACCGTTAGCATGAAATCCAGTATTGTCTCAGCCACAGAGCTCAGGATGAACTGCAGCCCCTGGGATTTTGTTTAAAACATGTCCCCCATGCATGCCCATGTGCACTTTTCCAAGAAATATTGTTATTTATATTGCCTTTGATACTGAACATAATTATCCAGTTATCCCCACCCCACCTCTCTCTCTCTCTCTCTCTCTCTCTCTCTCTCTCTCTCTCTCTCTCTCTCTCATCTGCCTTTCTCCTGGAATGGGACCCTGAAGTAGCCATTGATAGCTGTACATCTGCACAAATTCAAATATCTTGTCAGTTTGCTCAATTGTAATGTTACACTGACTTATCTTCACCTCCTTTGCATGCACCCTTCTGCATTGTTGCTTTCCACAGTACAGTCTGGGTCTACTCAGAAGTAAGTCCCAGTGACTTCAGTGTGACTAACTGCCAGGTGAAGGCTTCTCTAGCTAGCTCTCCTTTCGTGAAAAAAGGGGACGAGGACTCTGGATTTTCTCCCATCTCTCAGATAGTGTGAAGGACCCCACTTAGAAGCCCTTAATCATCCCTCCAACACGAAATGAGGAAAGTGGCTGCAGCAAACACTCTGGATCCTTGCAAAATGTTCCAATGGAAGACCATGGGTTCAGACTTGCCAGAAGCAGCAGCAAAGGATCTCCCTCAGGCCAGCCACCAGCCCACAGTCCCCCTGGATCACCCCAGACCAACAGCACCTTTGTTACTGCCCCTGCGTTTGTCCTTACTGAGGAACACACACATACCCTCCCACTCACACACACACCTGTCAATAGTATGCAGTGGGGCATATCTGTTCCTGCTCCCAGTCTGGAAAGGGAGGGGAGTGGCAGTTCCTATAAAATAATAACAAAAATACCCACCTCCCAGGGCAGGATCTGGAATTAAACCAAGATGCAGATGGTGTTGTTGTATGCCTTCAAACTGATAGATAAATGCATGCATGCAGCAGTCAATTAGAGATTCTGGACTTTTTCAAACAGTTGGGGGGGGGGGAACCCTGAGGAAGTTGGGAGAAGAATGGGGCGCGCTTACACAGCCCTATTGCAGACAGCCCCGTCCTCCTCCGTCCTCCTTCCAACTTTCCCCCATGCTGCTGGCACCACTTTTTATTCACGGAGGTTTTCTGTCAATAAAAAGAGACTCCAGCAGCATAGGGGAAGTTCAGGAGGAGGACAGGACTGTCTGAAATGGGACTGTGTAACGCAACAGCCCCGTTCTTCTCCCGACCTCCTTGGGGTTTTTCCCAACCATTTGAAAAAGTCCTCTGTCTTAAGGAGCAAAGACATCAGTGGCTTTTAATCAGTTTAGAGACACACACTACACTGTTATAGTGCTATTATTCCACTTTAACTGCTATGGGTGCCTCCTGCAGAATCCTGGGATTTGCAGTTTAGGGAGGGGCATTTAAAACTCTCAGCCAAAAGCTCTTAGGCCTCACTAAACTACAAACCCCAGAATTCCACAGGAGGCAGCCATAACAGTTAAAGTGGCATAATAGCACTATAACAGTGTAATGTGATAAAGTCCTAAGGCTTTTATTGTAGGAACACCATTCTAAGATATGAAAGTTATTCAGGATGCTATCCTAAGCTAGCTACATCTCTACAGAGGGCTGAAGGAGTTCTGGGTAAGAGAAGAGGCTTCCTAATAGTATCAATTTACATCACAGAGGGAGCAGGATTGGTAGACAAGCAGGGAGGACTGTGGAACACTCAAATTATCTAACCCTAAAGCTACTGGGGCATTCTTAACTCTTTCAGTGCTAAGTATCATTGCACTGCCAACACAAATAGTTTCTGACAATCCTAAGGTGAACATATCACAGGACCATGAGTGTGTGACTTGCCTAAGGTCATCCAGTGGGTTTTCATAGCTGATCAGCGATTCAAACTCTGGTCTCCAAAGTCATAGTCCAACATGCAAACCATTATGCCAGGCTGACCCCATATAAAAAGGACAGAACTGGCTTGTAGGCAGGGGGGGAGGATCAAAACAAAAGGAGATCCTTTTCATCCCAGGTTTAACCCATCAGAGCAGGAAGAGGTGAGGGTTTGACTCTGGAGTCAGCAAACTTCATGTGTCAACATAGGGCTAGAAATGGGAAGAAAAAGAAGAAGAAAGAAATATAGCCATGTGGTCCATATGTAAAATCCAAAGACAGATATCGTTTAAAAAGAAAGCTTTTGAATTTTCCAGATCCCTGCATCAGGCTGAACATGGAGGGGAAAAAGAAAAGTCCAAACTTCACCCTGGCTAGAGGTTGAAACCACAGGATCTGTAGTTAGACTGGAATGCACAAACTCAAGGCTGCAACTATGAAAAGCTGGGAGATAAGCTCTGGTGGCATACAAGGGAAAACCAGTCAGTTAACACCAAATTAAGAATATTGCCTGTAACTAGAAAAATTAAGACAGGACTGGCTCAAGACATTTTTAATTTATTTAATTTGGTATTTATATCCCACCCTTCAGCTACAAAGGCTATCAGAGTGGCTTACAAATTGTTTTAAACAATAGCAATTTACAAATCTACTGCATTATGAAGTTTCCAATGTGTATTAGTTAATTGCCCCCACATGCCGGGTACTCATTTTACTGACCTACGAAACGATGGAAGGCTGAGTGAACCTTGGAGCCCTCTGGAATCAAATTTGCAACATGGTAACTTTCAGTACTGGCATTTAACCACTGCACCACCAGGGTGCAGTTTTCCTGAAGCAAAGGTATTTCCTAAAGCAAAGGACAAAATGGCCAACATGCTCTGTACAAGAAGTTGGTGGGATGGTACTCATCGCTACCAGACCTATAATGGTAGGCTATGTTTAAGGGGACACACCATGCAACATACCTTGACCTAGCCTCCAATAGAGGGGAACCCCTGAAGAACTCAGGAGGAAAAGCCCAAAGGCTTTCATCATTGGCTCCCAGCATCCACTGCCTGAGATAGTTGTGTTCCTGTTCATTCCATGTAGATTTTTTGCACTTCACATTTTCTGCCATGAGACACTACATAAGCAACATACAAATTTTTAAATACACAATGAATACAGTGTTCCTGATGAAATAGGGTCTGTAGGCTAAGTCACGCATGAGAATTATATGATATTCCCAATGGTGGACTGCACATCCTAGCAGCTCTAGCCAGTATAGCCAATAGTAAGGCATGTTATGAGTGGTGGTCCAGCAGCATCTGAAAAGCTGTATGATCCCCACCTGTGGGCTGTAGATCAGTGATGGACAAAGTGTATGTCTCCCAAGCTACATGTTGAACCTGAATCCCACATTCCTGGTACATCCCCAAAGTCTCCATACTTCAATTTTTAAAAAAATGTTTTGAGTGGTGGTGGCCTTAAAAATCATCCAGCACATGCCCAAACCACTTGCAAACACATAATTTGCCTTCTATTCCCCCCACCAAAAAAGTGTGAGTTCCAGCTACAAACCAGCAAAAATAGGAACCAGAAATGACATGTGGCCCATGGCAGGGTGGGGGAGAAGAAAAATCCCCCCCATCTCCTGTGCAGTTGCTCACCCCAGAGTAGACCCATTTAAATGCATCTATTTTCTTTAAAGTCTGTAATTGCACCTAAAGGACCATCTTGACTTCTGCTGAGGTGTGTATGTGTGTTTAGGAGCTGACAAATAATGCAACAAATTCCTTTACAGTCAGTCCTCAATTCTAATAAAAAATGGTGGGAAAGTAAATATATTCTTTTAAACCCAGGCTTCAATCCTAATTGGGGGGGAAATGGGAAGAAGCTTGTCTTCTTTGGCCTTGTGCTTGTTTGCTTGTCATGTTAGCTTCTTTTTTAAGGGCTGAATATTCTGAAGGTTACTGGCATTTAAAGAAAGTAATGAAAAATGGCCACAGTAAATGACACGACCTTTCAATAATCAGTTTTCAGATTTTCACCTCCATAGTTTCATGCTTCACTGAGACATTTTGAGTATTTCCTTTAAGGATTACATTTGGATAGCAGATTTCAATTGGAGGTGAAGTATGACCTTATAAAATATTACAGATGTCTATAAGGAAGGGAGATATTTCCTAAGTACCTTCTTTTATACTACTGCACATGCATATGCGGATGGGGGGGGAGAGATTTAAATATAGATATATACACACTCGAGTAGATTCAGTAGTAAGAACAGGTGCCTAAAGATTTCTTTAAAGCTAAAGGTTATAGACACTGTTGAGTCGATGCAGGATCATGACAGTCTTTAAATGTAGTCACGCGCTCAAAACTGTCAAATTCAGAAATTGAATTAAGCAGCTTCTTGAAAAATTTATGTTTAAGGACTACAACATCCCACCATCCCTCAGCCAACTTGGCCAGTGGGAGTGTAGGTAAGGTCTGGCGAGTTCTGTGGTTTTATGTGTGAACCCTGAACCAGAAGGGAAAGGGATACCTAGTCTTTTCTTTGGCCAAAAGGTCCCCTCTTGGCTCTCAAGAAGTGTAGTCCAGCTACCTTGTCAGAAGTCAAAGGAAGAACCATTTATTTTTTTAAAGTACACTTTTAAAGGTTTGGACTACAATGACAAAGTGATGATTAACAGCACACATGATTTTTGAAAAGGCTACAAGGTTCCAGGTTCAGTTCAATGGTAAGTATTGTTAGAGTAGTTACAATGTATCTGAGAAAATGAGTGGAGGTCACTATGTTCCAAATTCTCTCTTGAGTAGTTACATCCTGGACCACCCTATTTCTGGTGGGGGAAAAGGGGTGAATCACCTCTTCTGGAAACCTCCAGGACTACTGGCCATTTTGAGGAAGCTGGGCCTTTTGGACAGCCCATGAAGCCCCCTGAGGGTCCTGTAGGCAGAAAATTGGCCTCCAGACCACATCCACAAAGCACTTGAGATTCCCTACAACTCTGTAAGTATCCTATCAAAGCCACTTAGCTGTATTAAGGGGGGAAAGTGAATGCTGCATCATAGTGGTGGACACAATTGCCTCTAAGTTCCCTCCCATGAAGTGGAGCCAAGCAAGCCCCCTTGTTCAATGGACAAGGTTTGCAAGTTTGTGGTGGCCTCCCAGCTCCAGGGGTTTCTGGATGAAACAGATTATCTAGATCCATTTCATTCTAGCTTCAGGCCTGGTTATGGGATGGAGACAGCTTTGATGGCCTTGGTGGATGACCTATGCTGGATATGGGGGAGTGTGTCCTGCTGGATTTCTCAGCCACTTTTGATACCATTGACTATGGTATCCTTCTGGGCCAACTCTCTGGTATGGGAATTGAGGGCACTGTTATCCAGTGGTTCTGGTCTTTCTTGGAGAAGCAAACTCAAAAGGTGGTGCTGGGGGACTCATGTTCCATGCCCTGACTGTTGGCCTGTGGGGTCGCTCAGAGTTCTGTTCTGTCACTCATGCTGTTTAACATCTATATGAAAGCATTGGGAGAGGTCGTTGGAGTTTTGGGGTACAGTGTCACCAGTATACAGTTGAATGGATTATGATATTAAAACATGTAATTTAAAATCAAATTTTGAAACTTTGTAAACACTTTTTTTTTTAAGTGGGAGGAAGTACAGCATCATCCTGCTGGCAAAAAGACAATAAATAGACAAACAGCCACAGTTCAGGAACAATGTTAGACCAGCCCCAAAGTAGTCCTTTATACAATAGGCCTGCCCTATCCACACACTCCAGATCCATGGATTTAACCAACCATGGATTCAAAATATTCCAAATAAAATACAAAATATGCAGGGACATGGCAACTGATGGCAGCAGTGGCATTCCTGCTCATTCGTTCATGAATGAATGAGCAGGGAGGGTGCTGAAGGACCTTGGGGGCTTTAAAAATGCCATTGGGGGATGCATTCAGAGTACAAACTGCACATTCCCCATCCCTACTCTAGGACCTACCTATTACCTTCACAGGCTCATTTGGTGAGGACAGGAGAGAGAGTAGACTTTCCCACTGGCTGCTCCCTGTTGTAGAATTCCCTGTTAAGGAAGGATACTAATGATATTGAAATTACAGTGGGCCCTTGGTATCCATTTGGATACCAGGAATTTGGTTCCAGGATCCTGCAGGGATACCAAAAAATGCAGATACTGAAGTACCTTATTTATAAAATGTTGTACAGCAGCAGTGGTGGCAAGCCTTAGCTGCCAGGCACACATTCTTTGGGCCCCCTGATCCAAACATGATGATTGGGAACCCCACCCCAGTTAAAAAAATGGGATGTAGCACAATGTGGTTAGTGCAATCCTCTAAGGTGCCCTGGGGGTTAATGCAGTACCCTAGCTTGTAACAGTTACCCACCACTGACCTAGAGAATCCCCAACATTCTGAGCATCTCACCAGGCTGAAATGTGGAAACACAGTCCTTCAGACCCAAGTGACCTAGGCTTGTATAGGTCATACTCAGAATTTTTAACTGTTTCTAAAAATGGACTGATAACCAATGAAGCTATCATAACAAGGAATTTGGATATACACCCACTGGAAAATCATGAAAAAAGAAGCTTAATTAGTCTGATCTAACAAATTTGCCAGTAGAACAAACAATCCAATAGACTGGGTCGTGCGTGGCATTGTGGTTTGAGTACTGGACTACAGCTCTGAGGAGCAGGGTTCAAATCACCACTCAGCCATGAAAACCAACTGGGTGATTTTGGGCAAGCCACACACTCTCAGCCCTCAGAAAACCCTGTGATAGGTTTGCCTTAGGGTCACTATAATTCAGAAATGACTTGAAGGCACACAGCAACAACAATGCTCCACAGAACACATATGCACACTCCTGGTTGCTGCCCTTACCTGCCCCACATTAAATTCTTGGAAGGATGTAACCAAAGTCAGCATCAAGCTTAGGTGGCTTGCTCCATAGACCACACAACAGGACCTAGTCCAACTTTGCAGAACTTTCCCTTCTCCAAAACATTCTGCAGGTTATAAGGGCACTACATTTCAGCCTGCTGTTTAATTATTCACATAATAGCAAATTATGTTGACTAATGCCTGGCTTTCGAGGAAGCTAGCCTACTAGAGATTATCACGACCTAATTCTAATTCATGTAATCCATCAGTTCAGAGAAACTAAGAGATTTTTCTGTTATATACATCTTTATGAGTAAACTGTTGGCTTCCAGAATCTATCTGTCTATCTATCTATCTATCTATCTATCTATTAAATATCCTTCCTTTCTTCTAGGACAGACCTCTTTCTCCCTGGGTCAATGTAGCCACCATCTCATTATAGAAAATGTGTCTAGTAAAATATAACTTTATACAGTAAAATACATGTCTCCATACCCTCCAACATTTAATACAGGAAAACCAGGATCCATGTGACCCAGCAACATCAGTATGGTCAAAATGGCAAACATTATTAATGAGGGAGAAGACCCAAGCTACGAGAGGCTGCAGCAATTTGTTTTTGCCCGAGCCTAGTGAGAAGGGCAAGATTTTCCTCTCTCCTTTCCTCTCCCACCTGCTGAGTTAATGGAGTGTAAACCACTTTCCCACTTTGACCTCAGTTTGCAGCAGTTGAAGGTTGGTGAGGAGGGTAGAGAAACTGGGATATTTTAAAAGCAGCTGGAAAAGCAGGATGACGCAGGATTAATCAGGACTGTTCCTGCCAAATTAGGACAGTTGGAGGGTATGTATCTGTATAACTAGAATCCTGCGACCATGGTTTTGGCTGGTTTTTTTCTACTAGGTAAACACAGTTGAGGCCTCCTGACCATCGATGTGTCTTCTTTCCAACATCTGTTATCTGAGGTGATTGCCTTACTTTGCTGAATAGCAGGGCCAGCCCTGCCTTTTGCTTTTGTAAAACACTTCATGAAGCTGGCCAGGGTGGTTATGCTTTTGTGGACTGGAGCCCACAATGAATGTCTTTGAGATGCTACCAGCCTTTTAGTCATTAATACTGCTACTAACATTACTACTTTTCTCTGGTTCTAACCAGTACAATGTTGATTGGTTCTAGTGATGTATTTTATATACTCTGTAATAGATTATAAAGCATCAGTTTTAATGGCTGCTGTTAAGTTACTAGGAGAAAAATTCTGTTTAGAAAAGTGACTTGTGTTTGCAGAATTGGGTTTTGAGTGGAAAAGATACCCAGAATAACAGTTTATCTCTGGAAATTTAATGAGTTGTACTTTAATCCAATTAGAGTCAGTGAGAAGAAAACAGGCTACTTAACTAAACAAGTGTTTATCAGCATAATTAAGTTAGACACATCCACATTGCTAGGCCTACAATTCTTCCCACAGTCTTCTTGTGGGGTATATAACACTAAACATAGTAAAAAATTTGTGAGTAGGGGTGGGTGAGGTTTATAGTTTTGCATCTGTGTATTGCAGATCTCTACTTTTCAAGAAAGAATGTTTATAATACATATCACTCATCACTTTTGTTAGCAAAACCTCATCTGTCAGTTTCAAAAAAGTGAACTCCTAATTTAATTGTCACAAAATTAGATTCAAGGATGAGACAATTGTTAATGTGATTACTCTGATTACAGTTTGTGATATGATTAGAAAGTGTCCTGGATGCCTGCTGGCTACTTCCAAAGTAAGTTTTTAGCCATGTGATCCTTCAATCCCAGTCTTCAAGAAAAATTGTGTTATCATTTTAGAATAGTTAAAGGCTTGCTCATCTTAGCCCTCAGTTTTATAAGGTGTGTATCAGTTTTAATCTCATGGTGCATCAAGGAGATTCCAGAATCTTTTTTGGTTTTGATTTATGAATTGGGGGGGGGGGTTGCAAGCAATAACTAGAGAGTGAAACCTCTTGCAAAACTGGCACTTATTTAATACAGTGCCAATCTTGTCATTCACATGTTGAGTCAGCCTAACTCTAAAAATGCCAAATTTTGAGGATGCCACTAAAGGTCAGGAAATTGTCAATTATTTCATTCATAATAATTATTTTATTATCATGGAGAGGTCATTTTGATTTTCTGCCTTAGGTACTGAAACCACTATCAAAATACTAAAAGTGTTAGAGCAGTAGGAGAAACCAAATGTTGTTGGACTACAATTCCCACCATCCTTACCCAACATGGTCAGCTAGGGTTGATGGGTGTTGTAGTCCAACAAATTCTGGGAATCCAAGGCTGGGAACTACTGTATTAGATGGATGGACTGCTCAAACAGGAAGATGCGAAAATAGTAGCTATGAGAGAGTGTCATGATTTGGGCATTCGATTCCCTGTAACCTGAGGACATTAAGGTGGAGGAAGACTAGCAAAGGAATGGACCCAAGAATGAACTACAGAAGAGACAGAGAAAATCTTGAAACCATGACTGGGATATGTTAGATTTTCAGCATTTCAAATCATCATATCATCATCATCATCACCACCATTTCCATTTCCCCAGAATATCTGGTGATTTTTAGTATGAGGAACATGATCACAATCACGATCATGATGATTTGGGGATTGTGAGAAGATTCCACAACCTGGTTGTTGAAAAGAAAATAAAGAAAAAGAATATGTGGCCAGTGAGGAATACTGGTCAATGTTTTTTTACTGCTTAAAAAAAACCTGTTAAGAGCAAACATTGGAAAACCTTTTTGCTTGGAAAAGTTTATTTGATTGGGCTACAACTGTACTACAAAAACTAGTGCTTGCAGAATGTGCTAACAGATCTGAAAGGGATTTGGGTTTTATTTTTTTCTGTTCAGAACCAGACCTTTCCAAATTTTTGTTGGTTAAATAACAAATCCCATGTGTTGTTAAAAGCTAGGGCTTGAAAAAGTGTTAAAAACAGGTCTGAGACCAGTTTGGCTTATTTTTCTATTCAAAGCAGGTCACAGGTCACAAAAACACCTTACAGGGCTCATTTTGCTTACCCTGACATAACTGAAGGTTTTAAAGCAGGAGTTGGAAAACTGCAGCCTATGGGCTGCATGTGGCCCTTGGGACCCCTCAGAAGCCCATCAAAGCCCCCAGATCCCCCGCCCAATATTTAATTTTTTTTCAGGCTGAAAAAATCTCCCAAAATTGCGTCAAAAGGCAGTAGTTTGTTCTCCTAGCCTCCATGGCTCCCCCAAATCTTCACAAAACAGACAAAAAGAAAAAGAAAAAAAATCAGACAAAAATTGGCCAAAATGGTGGCCAAAGGTAACATCACATTGCTTTGGTTATACTGGAACATGTTGCTGCAGCCCACCTGGCAACCTGTTTCAAAGAGTGAATTCTTGTATCGCTGGCTATCTGTGCAGCACCCAGGCCACTTCATGACCAACCTCCCAAACTAATTTTTACCCCAAAACAAAGAATTGTCTCTCTAGAACAGGGGTGGGCAGCTGTGGAAGGTTAGAGAGCTACATTAGCCACTGCCCCCCAAGAACTTGGAGGACTGTCAAAGAAAAAGAATTTGCCTCCATAGACCCTCAAACATGAGGGGAACTTGAGGGCATTCTCACCATGATTTGAACTGTTTCTGCCCCCCTAGAAAACATTTGGGGTCATTTTAAGGTAAATTTGTTTTGACCACCTGGGGGGTCCAGTGGAGCTTCAGGTGTGGTCGAATGCCCTCTGAAGGGCATTTTGGAGCATAGATAGATAGATAGATTCCTGCATGTCTTAAAAATGGCCCTGGAGGGTTGTGAAGACACACCCAAATAAAGGTGGTGGCAGGTTTGAGTGTGCAACGCCAGTACCCTGATGAGATCAAACTCTTTTACCCAAAAAGGCTCTGATGCTGAATATAAAGTTCAAAAAAGGAGGAAGTTTATTTTAAAGAACAAAAGTAAAGGGCTTTTTCCTCCCCAGCTCTAAAAGATTGAAATAAAAGGCACCATACTTTACAGTTTGAGTTTCAGCAATCTTCAGGGTGTCATCTCTCTGGGTTTGATCTTGGTTTGATCTCCTCACTCAATGGAGCTGGTGCAGGGTCTTTCAGCTTCTGATTCCTTTGACTTTTTGTTGTTGGTAATTAATTTGGCTAAATGGTGTAAGAAATGCCCTTCCCAGCTGTCTGGGCATGTTTGTCACCAATAAAACAGCTTCCTGAAAGCTCACAGCAAAGACTCAGCAAAAACTAAAAAACTTCTAGCTAAAACAGAGCTTGCTGGGAAGAAACAAACAAAACCTGGAAAAATGCAGGGGAATTCTTCAGCTCCTCACACAACTCTAATACAAAGAAACATTCCTATGCTCAGACATACTAAGGCCTGAACTAAAACAAAGGAAAATGCAGGGGAGATTCAAACAGTCCTGGCTGGACATCACAAGGGTTCACATGCATCCTGTGGGCCACACTTTGCCCATCCCTGTTCTAGAAATCAGCAGAGAAATTCGATCCTAAAATGTTGCCCCCGTTCACTTATTTGCCCCTCAATTTTTTTTTATTTTTTTTTATTTTTTTTATTTTTTTATTTTTATTTATTTATTTATTTATTTTGGCTAAAGGAGAAGCGACCTTCTGGTCACTTCTGATATTCCTGGAAGGAGCAGGTGTAACCTGTAGGCATCTGGAGAGGGTGGTATATGGGACAGCTATAGTGCTGTACTCTCTTGTCATTGTCCTCCTCTAATCTAGACCTTTACGGCAGCAACATATGGGCACTGCTACTGTGGAATGCCTGTGTCTAGTCTAAATGGTTCCCACCTGCCCTTGAGTTGTCCATATATCTTATGTTCTTCCCTGAACTCTGTTCCCATTATCTTGGTTTTTCCTGAGCCTCTGCCTCTGACCCATACAGAGTGGCAAGTAGGGGTGCCAGAGTGAAAACTGAAGAGGCCTCCTGTACCTTTAATTATTATGTAGAATAACGGATTTCAACAAGCATTGCTTGTTATGCAACCATGGAACAAGCAATTACCTGCTGAAATTCCCTCTTTTACACAACCATTATAGGTACAGGAGCCTTCTCCAGTTTTCATTCAGGCAACCCTAGATTGGCAAGCTATGGCAAACACTTAAGATCCTGGCTGAGTTTATATAATCACTTATTGTGAGGAAAGGCCACTGTGTCTACTTCCATTTCTTTTACTTCTTACTCTGACCATTAAAAAAAAAAAAAGAATTGATATCTTCCTTGACTGTTAAGAAGTCAAGCTGTGGTAGAAATGAATTATTTATTGCTGTGAGGAAAAGGAGCCACTGATTTAATTTCATAAGACCTTTTCAGCATTCGTCCGAGATCTCAATTCTGTGATGAATGCAAATGCCCTGGGTTTAGTTTGGGCCTTAATTATATCCAGTCCCATTTCTCAAGAGTAAAATGTAGTATACCACATGGCTAACATAAAGAGGCCAGTATCTGGTACCAGACTAATGAGGCTATTCTGTGTAACAGTCTCCACAGCTACAATGTATCACTTCCACAGAGCCATCAGGGACCATCTGCTGCTCTTCCTGAAGTAAAATTAAGCCTCACGTCAAACATCTTGATAATGGTCATCTGAATAGCTGAGAGCATGCAGGGTCTTCCTGAGCCCTATATGAAGAATATACTTTGCAATGTAGCTAGATAGAGAAAGAGATATTTTAAGAATTAGCCGAATCATTTGGTCATCTTCCAATATTCTTAAGATGGACTGTAATGGGGGGGGGGTGTTTGTGGCCAAGATATCTAAAAGATAATTCTTTTTATAAGAACTCAACCATCTAAGACTTGTCATGCATGAGGCCTTGTTCCAAGTAACACTGCCTTGAGATTTCAGCAGGTGGCTACAAGAGATAAGACCTTTAATGAAATGGCATCCTGATTGCAGAACTTCTTCCATTGGTACTACACAATTATAGTACTATGAGTCTACTTTAATGCCATGAAAACCTTCTATGGAATCCTGGGATTTGAAGTCCAGGGAGGAGTACTTGGCATTCTCAGCCATAGAGCTCTAGTATCTCACCGGACTACATATCCCAGGATTCCATAGGATGTTGCCATAGCAGTTAAAGTGGAATTAAAATAGCACTATACCTGTGCACAGTGTGAAAGGGCCTCTGGTGCCCTTTGCAGCACCAGTCTTACCACATGCAGCAGGAAGGTTTCATCTTCTGTGCTGCCCTACTGCACAATGTTGTCATTCTTCTGGTGTTCTTCTGTCCCAGTCCCATGGGAGACCAAAGTAAAACCATGCCTTTTTGCTAATGGATTTTTTCGATTAGCAAAAAGGTGCAGTTTTACCTGAATCTCCCAGCGGACTTGAATGGAAGACCAACAACGTCATGCAGTAAGGCAGCACAGAAGACAGAACCTTCCTGCTGCACTGCCACTTTACTTCAATGTGTGGTAAGCCCCTAAAACTCTAGATGGCAAAGAATACAAACCTGTTTATTTTAAAAATTCTACAGAAGGAGGTAGCCATGTCAGTTAGAAAAAGAGGGGGGGAGACTTATAGCACCTTAAAGACAAATTTTCTTTGACACCATGTTTTGTTGACTGCAGCCCACTTCATTGTTATCATTTACTTACCTGTTTTACATACTGTATTGCAAAGGGAGTGAGGAATAATTGAATGGTTTTAGGCTGGTTCAGACCAAAAGTCTATCTAATGTCACCTCCTCTTTCTTTTCAGATGCCACTTGGCAGTCCAGGAACAAGAAATAACAGCAATTGTCCTCTCATGTCATTCCGCCCCAGAAAATAATGTTCAAAGGTATGCTGCTTCTGAACACGGAGGTTCAACATAATCCCTATCATGATTCTCTGTGAATTAGTTCCCTCTCAAAAGCCATCTAGGCCACATACACACCCCACATGTGTTCGACTGTAGCTCCCACCATCCCCAGCCACATGAGCTGGGTGATGGGAGCTGTAGTCCAACATATCAAAAGGACCAAGTTGGAGAAATCTGGTCTAAGCTGACAGCTGTTGTTGCAATTACCACAAATGATTAATGCGTGGCATGAAGAAGTCATACCAGATTTGGAGCAGAGACATCTGTGTCCAAATCCCTGTTCAACTGAGTAACCTTAGGCCATTTGTACTCTCTCTGCCTAATTACCTCACAGGATGCTCATGGGAATAATAGGAGTATACCTCTGTAAGTCATTGATATTTTTTGAGAGAAGGGTGGCATTACAGTTAGGATGAATAAAGAAAAAAGAAGCTGTCGACCTTCTACAAAAGTAGTGGGCAACTGTGGCCCTCCACATGTTTTTGGACTATAATTCCCATAATCCCTCACCACTGGATATGCTAGCTAAGGCTGATGGCAATTGTAGGCCAAAGACATCTGGAGGGTCGGAATTCGCCACCTCTGTCCTAGACTCATTCATATTTACCTTGCTGCTCTTCATTCTTATACCCATAGTGGGGTTTTTTTTCCAAAAGCGTTATCCATCTCCTCTTAAACCAAGATTATTAGACTCTTTTAAATTCCTTTAGAACACAGAGCTGAAAAAAGAATCTCCATCTCCAAGTCTTTGGGAGAAAAAAAAAACCCAGGATCATGAAAAAAATATTCAATATGCTCTCAAATTTTATATATATAAAAAATACATAATTTAGATTTAAAAAAAACATTGCTTGATATATTGTTCTTTGTAGACAATATCTTCTTTAAAACCTGTTGGACATTTCTATTATGAACACAGCAAGGGAAGGGTTTTTAATACTAAAGCTGCCTTTTCCAGAAATTTCCATAATGAATGAGGAAGAACGCTCCAGTTGGCCCAACCCTTGTTTCTCTGGCTGGCTTTAAAAAAAAAAATGAAATCGGGTTATAGACAGATCTCGAAGCAGAACTTGACATTTCGTCTCACTGTTTGTCTCATTAGAAGAAAAAAGAAGAGGAGCTCTCCAAATATCTAGACTTCTTTAATTTCTAATGAGACATTTCATGGCATTTGGAATACAAAGCTCATTTAGGTAAGTTTTTTCCAACAATTTATGTCTTCCCTTCCTTCTCTTTACATATTTTATTACAACCACTTGCTATTTGCATTCACATGTAAATGTGTTGCACACAATCAGTCCTGTGAATCTTCTCACCAACCTCTTTCACTGTAGGATCTATGCTGGAGATGTACCACTAAGGTACTAGATCAGATGCAATGAACTCTCCTGCTTAACCTATGCAAATCCCTGAAACCATTTCCATTTTTATTAAAGTGTCTTCCCCAAATGATCTAAGGCTACTCTGGTAGCTTTCACTTCTCTTTTAAGGGAAAAGCTGTACATTCCAGGATAAATACATATTTCGGCTCTGTATTTTTTACTTTTAAAGAAAGAAATGGGGAGGGCTAAAACAGAATCAAGATAATATCATACAGAGAAGAGGTTAACTCTTTCCTGTGGTGCAGTCTCAATACCTTGCCTTACCAAACGTTGTTAAAAAGCTAACATCAGTGCTAGAAGAGAGCCACCATGATTTACTCGTTAAGAGTGTTGGGCTGGGTCTTGGGAAATCAAGATTCTATTCCTCACTGAACTGTAAAATTCACTGTGGCTGCTGACACACGCTGGAAAACTAATGCAGTTTGATGCCATGTTAACTACCATGGCTCAATGCTATGGAATTCTGGGATTTGTAGTTTTGTGAGATGTTTAGCCTTCTCTGTCAGAGAGCTCTGGTGCTACAACAATCTACAAATCCCAGGATTCCATAGGATGGAGCCATGATAGTTAAAGTAGTATCAAACTGCATTATTTCTGTAGTGTGTCAGGAGTCATAGGCCTAGGACCACCTATTCTCTCTCAATCTTGTTTACCTCACAGTTTTATCATTAGGATAATAAGGAGAAGGGAAGACTCATGAGCTCATTGGTAGAAAGGTGGAATATAATAAAGAAGCAAATAACAATGTAATCAATTCATTACACTTAGTGCAACAGGGTGTTCTTAAAAACAAATTCCAGCCATGTAACAAAGGTTTTATGGCATTCTGAAAGCAACCAGGCAGGGCTAAACTTACAATTAAGGAACCTAAGCACATTTCTTCAGGTGACAGATGCCAGACAGCTGATATCCTTTTTGTACTTCTAATGTGCATTCTTGCAATAAACACATTACAACAAAATCCCTGCTGCAATAGGTTTTCCTTAGATATTATCTCAGCTGTCAGACTTGCAAACTAAGCCCATGTTTTCCTTCCAAACAAACCAGTCACAAAACAAAGCTAACTAAATGGAAAATACAGTTGTCCCTTCACATTCGCTGGGGTTTGGTTCCAGGACCCCCCGCCCCCGTGAATACCCAAATCCATGAATACTCAAGTCCCATTATATGCAATGGCATAGCAAAATGGTGTCTCTTATATAAGATGGCAAAATCAAGGTTTGCTTTTTGGATTATTATTTTTTTAAGAATATATTCAAGCCGTGAATACTTAAATCCGTGAATGCCAAATCCGGGACAACTGTATGTACATGAGGATAATCACATGCTATGACAAACAGATGTCTTTTCACCACTAGAGGGAGCATTTCTTCTCTCTGGCTTTTCTTCACAAATGAAGATTCAGGAAGGACTCATCCCATGCTTTCTGCAAGCACGCTGATGACTAAAAAGGCCAATTCGAGATAAACAAGTCCAGTTGCAGAAAGCACAGCATAAGGTCTCCTTGGGTGATGTTTCCGGGTTGTGATTCTTTCTGCATTGTCATTTCTCTTCAAGACTTGTTCGTCGTGAGTTCTCAAATAAGGCTGCAGCATGGTGGATAGTGCGTCTCCATGCCTCCTGATGTGAGGCCATGGCAGACCATTGTTGGTGATCAATTTGGCCAAGCCTGAGATGTTGTTTCAGGGAGTCCTTGTACCACTTTTTGGAGCACCCCTCTTGTGTTGACCCATGGCAAGTTCACTGTAGAGTACTATTTTTGGGAGGCGGTGGTCCTCCATCCTAGAAACGTGCCCTGCCCAGCGCAGCTGTGTTCTCAATATCATGGCCTCAATGCTGATGATCCCTGCTTGCTCAAGGACAGCAACATTTGTAACATAATCAAATGTTACAATGGTGTTGTAACATGATGATGAAAGCGTTCAAGGAGTTGTAAGTGTTGGCGATAGGTGACCCATGTTTCAGACCTGTAAAGGAAAACAGACAGTACAATGGCTCTATACACATTGATTTTTGTGCTTCGCTTCAGGTGTTCATTACTCCAAATTCTTTTGTAAAGTCTTCCAAATGCGCTATATGCCTTTGCTAATCTGTGATCAATCTCTTTGTCAATCTTGGCATCTGAGGAGATGATGCTTCCCAGGTAGGTAAACACATGCTAAATGTTTAGTCTAATCTGACCCTCAGAAGTTAATTATCATTCAGTTCCATAGTGCTTGCTACAAAAGGGGTGGAGGATTGTATCTTTTATTACTTTTTAAGTGATTTGTCAAAAACTCCACTATCTCCCAATCACAGTTTATCCTCCGTATGGATAAATGCTCCAATAAATATCAAAGCTTGGAAAGTTACTTTTTTGAACTACAATTCCCAGAATACCTCAGCCAGCATGGCCATTGGATTCCTTCACAACAAGTGGTCCCAGTTTTTGGTGCTGATCCTTAAAATACAACATTTGTGGTTCCTAGTTTGCAAGTCTTAAAAAAAAAGAATAATGGAAGAATAATCAGGACCTGTTTCATTGGTTGGGAATCAAGACATCTAATGGACAACATTCCAACCTGGACATTTAACTTTCCCAGTATTTAGGAAAGAACAGTTTCCTGTGTTCCATGCTCCTAAAGTACACCTAAAGAAGCTTTTTGTATCTGCCTTATGTGTAAATCACACATACTTTGCCCAAAAATAAAAAGGAAATTTGAAAATAATGAAAATAACTAAATAAATTTAGAATCATCAAATTGTACAGTTGGAAGGGACCACGAGGGCCATCCAGTCCAACCCCCTGCCATGCAGGAATACACAATCAAAGCATCCCTGACAGATGGCCATCCAGCCTGTTTAAAGACCTCCAAGGCAGGAGACCCCACCACACTCTGAGGGAGTGTTCCACTGCCAAACAGCTCTTACTGTCAGAAAGTTCCTCCTAATGTTGAGGTGGAATCTCTGTTCCTGGAGCTTGCATTCATTGTTCTGAGTTCTAGTCTCTGGAGCAGAAGAAAACAAGCTTGCTCCATCCTCAATGTGACACCCCTTCAAATACTTAAACAGGGCTATCATATCACCCCTTAACCATCTTTTTCCCAGGCTAAACATACCCAGCTCCCTAAGTCTTTCTTCATAAGGCATGGTTTCCAGACCTTTCACCATTTTAGTCTCCCTTCTCTGGACACGCTCCAATTTGTCAATATCCTTTTTGAATTGTGGTGCGCAGAACTGGACACAGTATTCTAGGTGAGGCCTGACCAAGGCAGAATAGAGTGGCAGTATTATTTCCCTTGATCTGGACACTACACTTCTATTGATGCAGCCCAAAATCGCATTGGCCTTTTTAGCTGCCACATCACACTGTTGACTCATGTTCAACTTGTGGTCTACTATGACTCTTAGATCCCTTTCGTACGTAGTCTCATTCAGCCTGGTCTCCCCCATCCTATAGCTATGCTTTCAATTTTTTTGCCCTAAGTGCAGTACATTACATTTCTCCCTATTGAATTTCGTTTTGTTAGTTCTCACTAATAAAACTCCATGTCTAGGGACAGAATAAGAACACAAACTTTAGAACAACCTTCCCCAGTCTAGCAGCCTTCAAATGTGTTGGTCTATAATGCCATGCTAGCTGTGTATAATGGGCATCATAGTCCAACACAACAATTGGAGAGTGGCCAATTAGGAATAGGTGCTTTAGGTTTTAAATGAAACACTCCCTATTATGATGCAGTAACTATATTATGTTTCCTTTCTTCAGTGAATACATTTTGGTCTGGAAGTGCATATTTAAAAACAAGCTACAATTCATTTTACACTAAATGAGAATTGTGGGGAATGTTTCATTATCCACATTTAGCCATGATTTTTGGCCACTGTGAAGCAGTTCGTGGTAAGCCTGACTAAGTTATTGTCAAACAATTTTGTAGTTGTGCACTCTAGCCTCTGCCAAAGCAAACTGGAAACATTCAATATGGGCATTATGATCTGTATTTGCGACTAGTAAATCACTATTATCAATGGTGTTACGCAAGAGGGATGATAGTTCCAGGAGCGGAATTTTACAACAATTACATTAGTTGTTAGTGAAGGATGATAGCACATCATGGAACAGAAACAGCCTTAACGCCATGGGGTCCAGATAGTCTTAATATGAAATGAGTCAAACTCTTTTTGACATGGCCTACAGTATTAAAAACATTGCTGTAACTGAAACAGAAAAAAAAAATCTTTACCAGTATTTAAAAAAAATCTTCAAAAAAACTACTGCACTAATTGATAATAGAAGGAAATTGTTCCAATGCTAAGATGTTCTACAGATGAGAAGGAACTGACTTTAAATTGGTCAGCAGCAGAACAAATATGGCACTGGAGGATTTCAGTTAGGTAAGCTGCACGCCTGAACTAACAGATGGCAAACGTTACAGAGCTGATGAATAAGCCAGGTGACAAAGAAAGTAACAGAAGGAAGGGGATGAAGTAGTTTGATGAAACAGCAGCCAGAGAATGAGGGAAGATAGCACATCAGTGTTAGATACATCATGTGAGTATTACTGTTTTTGGTTTCTGTATGTAAAAAAAAATGGGAGTTAATCTTATTCAGCTAAATGAGACATCCAAAACACACAGTTCCAAATTTGAGCGGAGTGTACGGAATATGTCATATTTGTTATCTCAGGAATAAGAGAATCATAGATTCAGATAGGACAATGGTTCTTAACCTGTGGTCCACGGACCCCCAGGGGACCCCAGTGTCCTCACAGGGAAGGATTCAAGGCTGCTCGGCCCACCTCCTCCCCGCAGTGGAGTGTCCACATGACAGTCACGAAAGCTGGCTGACTTGATCTGTGCATTGCCATTCAAGCTGCTCCAGCCACAAACTTGAAGGAAGAAGCAGGAGGAAAGTCTTCCCTCACCCTCCAGTGCCTCTGAGGGAGGGTTTAATGGATGGTTTAATTGTATTATCATTATTATCAGGTATTATTATTATTAGGGTTAAGTCTTGGGGGTCTGCAGCAACAAAAGATATTTAAAGAGGGTCCGGGGTAAAGAAATGGCTAAGAGCCACCGAAATAGGGCACTGAAGCCCAACTCCTGGTCAATGGAGGAATCCTACAACTACAGTATACTTGAAAGAAGGAAAGCCCAACTCCTGGTCAATGGAGGAATCCTACAACTACAGCATACTTGAAAGAAGGAGCACAGGGATGTATCTTATGGAACATGTTTTGTACATGAACCTAATCATGGGTGCTTCCAGATGGAGAGCTTTTAGCACTATCAACAAACAGATGTTGGTTGGCACCCTATTAGTGACTTACACAGATATATGTTGTGCTACACATGTAGAGCATTGAATTGTGCAGTTTAGCTGACTGAAGTGAACTTGCACATACAGAACTGTTATACACACAAATAAGCAAAAAGGTACATAGTGCAGATATGAATATGCAACAGATGTGCAGAAAACTACAAAAGACAAAAATATGGGGGAAATGGCAACCTATCAAAATGCGCAGCCATCCACGAATTGATTTGTAAATGTGAACATCAAATCATACAATGCTAGATCTATATGTGCAATGCAACATCAAGGGAAAACATCACAAATGAGGCAAGAAGTACATAGAAAAGCACCAGGAACATAGCTCCACGTATCTACACATATAATGTGCAGATATGACAAAAGTAGGTAGACATAGGGCCACATGAATACATACATGTACAATATGTAAGTGTTTATTGTCCATAATACATTAAGCATGAAACAACAAACATACAAGCAATAGCAATAGAGGGAATAGATACTTTATTGAATAAGACTTCAGACTATTTCAAGCAAGTAGAAAATAAAAGAAAAAAATCAACAAACAAGCACATTGATAACAACTAAGATTATAAAAGATTATAAAATACACAATAATATATACATGTAAAATAACAATTTTCTAACTTAGGAAACTTAGTACAGCCCCTCTAAGACACCAATAAAACCCCTCTAAAAATGGAAATATCACAAAAGACATCTAGGCAGACTCTTTTTCTACTTCTTGTTTCCTCTGTTAAGCTGCTTTAACTGCAAAAAGAGCAACTCTGAAATTCACAAAAGGATTGACCCCTTGCAACAGAAAAGTCAGTTTAGACTCATCACCCCATTCCCTCCAGCTATCTAGGGAGATTTTCACATGGGGGCTAAAAGCCCCGATTCTGTCCCGCCACCTCCTCTCCCATTCCTGCAACAGAATGGAGGTAAATGTTCACACACTTACCTCCATTCCGGAACAGGAACGGTCCTCCTCCCTCCTTGCCCAGCCGGCCGTAAATGCAGCTGTCGTAAAGCTGCTTTTACAACTGGCCAGGGGAACTCCCACTCGTTCTTGCAAGAGAACAAACAGGAGGGAAATTCAAATTTTAAAAAACCCAGCTGTCAAAAGAAAGAATGAAAATCATTTAAAAAAAAATACAAGTAACCCAGGAAGGGGGGTGGGAAGGGTGGCACTTACCTGGCTGTCCAGATTGTGGCAGAAAGTGCCTGCCACGGAGCTCCTCCCCCATCCCTGTCATTCCAGAACAGGGACGGGATCCGATTCGCACACCCATGATTCCGTAACAGAAATGGAACTGGGTTCCTATTAATGACTTCTCCCCATGATTACTATATCATGGGGAGAAAACAGAACAGGCATAACATAGGAACGGAACAGGGTGGACAACCTCCGAAAGGGAAAACCTTTCCCAACCCTGTTCTGTTCCAGACACGGGATATATAGCCCGTGTAAAAATCTCTCTCTCTCTGGCTTTTCTTCGCAAATGAAGATTCAGCAAGGACTCATCCCGCGCTTTCTGCAAGCGCGCTGATGACTAAAAAGGCCAATCCGAGATAAACAAGTCCGGTTGCAAAAAGCACAGCAGAAGGTCTCCTTGGGTGATGTTTTTGGGTTGTGATTCTTTCTGCGTTGTCGTTTCTCTTCAAGACTTGTTCGTCGTGAGTTCTCAAATAAGGCTGCAGCATTGTGGATAGTGCGTCTCCATGCCTCCCGATGTGAGGCCAGGGCGGACCACTGTTGGTGATCAATTTGGCCAAACCTGAGATGTTGTTTCAGGAAGTCTTTGTATCGCTTTTTTTGGAGCGCCCCTCTTACGCTGACCCGTGGCGAGTTCACCGTAGAGTAGTATTTTTGGGAGGTGATGGTCCTCCATCCTAGAAACGTGCCCTGCCCAGCGCAGCTGTGTTCTCAATATCATGGCCTCAATGCTGGTGATCCCTGCTTGCTCGAGGACAGCAACATTCGTCACATAGTCAGTCACATTCGTCACATAGTCAGGAATGGGTCAAAATAGTGCACTCTAATGTTAGCATATAATTGACAATACAATAATTAATGGGCAAGATCTTCAACATTAGATGACCCACATATACAAATTCTGTTTAGTATAGGGATGCCCTGATAATGATCTTGTAACATCCTAGTATCCATTTGCTTAAACTGAGACATGTAGAGGCCCTGCATAAATCTTTTTTCATTGTAAAGGACAAGTATATTTCTTCCTGGAAAAGAGTTTTAGCCCTTGCTAACCATTTCATAGATCTTACTGAGGACAGAGCAGCTAGATCTAATTGCTCTCTAATGTCTAACACTCTTTATTTAAACATATTTCTAACATTGGACTTACACAAGCTAAAGGCCTCAATGCTCAAGACCTGGTTTGACAGCATTATTGAAAAGTTGGAAAATCAGGAATGTGGTATAGATTTAAGCACTTTTCATTTAAACAGATCTTGGGAAGCCTATCATCACTCATTTAGGTTAACTTGAGCCAAAAATTAAATAATCTAAAAAGGCACAGATCTGAAACAGCTGCTATTCCAAATTCAGCTCTGACTGCCTAGGCTGCAAAACTTCTTGATACTCCCAGTATCAACCTTAGAAATTTATTCTGGATTCTTTCAATTGTCTTATTTGTGGCAAAACCCCAAATTTCTGATCCAAACAGTAGCATTGGCAACTCCTTTGCCTTTTTTTTTTTTTTTTTTGGTAACTGGATGAAGCAAACCAGGATGCTTATAGTTAAGTAACTTATTCAGAGTATGGACACAGGCAGAAGCTTTCAAAACACACCTCTTTATCTGAGGAGACCAGGATCCTGAAGATGAAAAAACAATGCCTAAATAGTTGTAGGTGCCTACCTGTTCTTGTCTGGGAAAGCAGCCCAAAATGCCAGCAGGATAAACAAGGTATGGGAAAGCAGCCAAGCCCCAGTGATAGCAAAGTTAATTAGGGAGAGCCAGATAAGGTTTGGAACAAGCAAGGTTCTGTTTCTTGAAGAAGCAGCAATACAGACAAGAAGGCACACAGAGAAGAGTCCAGAATACAGTCCAAAGGCTAAGGCTTACAGAAGGCAGCATAGTCAAGACATAGGTCCATGGATCAGCAGGATCAGGTAATAGTGTAGTCAGGAACAGTCCGAGGTCAAGGCAGCAAGGATTAAGGCAATGAAGTCAGCAGGAAGCTTTCTCCAGGAAGCTCTGTTGATCTCTGACAAAGCCTCCATTGCCTCTCCTAGCATATATAAAGCAATTAAGGCTTTGCCAGGTGTTTCTTAACAAGCAGGTTTTTTCTCATAAAGTCTGAGAGACTTCCTTTGAGCTTTTTTTGAGCTTGCTGCTGGGTATATGATGGTGGAGGTAAGTCCCTCTCTTCTTCTTCGTCCTTATCTGAGTGGGCAGGACTTTTTGCTGAGACTGATGCCAACCCACTTGAAGCAGGCTCTTCCTCTGCTCGAGCCTCTAAGTTGGCAGGGTTCCCTGCTGGCAGAGGTGTAGATAAACCTGTGCCAGGGTCCCTAGGGCCATTCCCTGCTATGTTCTCCTCCTTCTCCTCCTCTGACTCTATAGCCTCATAAGGCTCAAGGGGTATGACAGTTTTATTTCTTTGGAATCAATAAGCCACTTGTGATGAATTCTCTGTTTACTGAAGATTGCAATTTTAGATTTACACCTGTTAATTACTAAATTATTTTGCTGGCAGTAAACACTAAACTTTTGCTGCTGTCTGCGCAGACGTACTGCAGTTGTAGAAAGTAGGATCATATCATCTGCATGCAAGAGCACATTAACTGGTCTGTCCAAGACTTTAGGCATATGGAAGTCGGGGCTGGGCATAGCTGGAACTAAATCTTTAATATAAAAATTAAAAAGGAATGGATCCAAAATACAACCCTGATGCACTCCTTTAAATGTGGGAATCTTATTAGATAAAGCTTGATTTACACCCATTCTGATCTGTAAGCTTCTATCCATATGAAGAACCTTTATTAAAAGTAGAAGTCTCCTATCAATATTTGTCTTCATGAATTTTTTCCATAAAAGGTTCCTGTTAATAGAGTCAAAAGCTGCACTTAAATATATGAATGCAGTGTTAAGCTGTCTGCCCCTTAAGGTGTATTTTGATACCAAATGCAGGAGGGTAAAACACTTCTCAATAGTGCTCCTTCCCTGTCTAAACCTGCCTGTTCTTCAACTAGAATAGAATTTTGTTCTGCCCAGTCCTCTAGTTTGTGCAGAATAAATTTTGTGTAGATTTTGACTGCAATGTCTATTAGACTTATCAGCCTGGAATTTTGGGGGTCCCTTTGACCCCCTTTTTTATACAATGGAATAATTATGCCAAGCCTCCAACCGCTAGGCATACACCCTGTATAATTTATGTGTGTCAACAGGCCAGCTAATAGGGCTGCCCACCAATCTATTCTATCCTTGAACAGTTCAGGAAGCATAAAATCCTCTCCAGGGGCTTTACTATTCTTTAATGAACTGTATGAGGGCTTTGATTTCCTGCTTGGTGACCAAAGGCCATTGTGGTAAATCATTTATATTCCTGGGAGATTCTTCAATCGACAAAGAGCTATCCATTTTTGACTGCTCTCTGTATAAATCTGATAAAACTCATCCCAGGCTGAGGCAGGAATGGGGATATCTAAGTCATGATGAAATTCTCCCAGTTTTCTGGCAACTAACTGCCAGAACTGTGCTGAATTTTTATTAGCTGCCTCCAGTTCCAAGTCCACCCAACATTTGGCAGCAGGACCGGTTTAAGGAATTTTGGGGCCCCCTGCAATGCTTTACTTTGGGGCCCCCATATGTTTATCTCAGATCAATGTAACCTAACCTATTCACCGTACAGGATATTCAGATTATAGTAGGACCCCCGTATCCCTGGATTCATTATCCATGGGACACAAAACAGCACACCTACCATAGTCTTCCTAGAAAATGTGTCTTCCCTAGCCCTTTTCTAGGCCTTCCAAGGCAACTCTATGGTATTTTAAACCAGAAATCCCATTATTTTCATATTAAGGAGGCCAACACGGGGCCCTCTCTTGACCTCAGGGCCCCCTCTTGACCTCGGGGCCCCCTGCCAATGCTGATTTGGCAGACAGGTTAAACCGGCCCTGTTTGGCAGCATAACTGGGTTTGTGGGGTTTTTTTTAGCTAGGACTAGTTTTTATATTTCATCCTGGTAATAAGCATGGACGAATATGCAGTACTATAATGGACTTTTCTCATTTGTTTCCTTAAACATGACCTCAGTCTATGACAGTAAACATCAAACCATGGATGATTTTTATTCTTGCAACCCTTGGGTGTTAACTGAGATATTAATAATGGTTTGATTTGGGAGCATATAGCCTGATAAGCAGCCAGGACATCCGCTGCTTTCCCCTTACTTTTAGTTTTCCATGCAGGTTCATGCCAGGTTTTGTACCCTGACAGTACATTCCTATCCCCAGCTAATAGCCAGGTCCCCTAAAGGGCAAGCATATCAAATTTGGCTAAAAATCCAAAAAAAAAAAAAAAAAAAAAAGTCCTCCCTATAAAGGGAAGCATTCCAGCTAGCTATATTCCAGGAGACCATTTTAACCGGGATGATGGAATGATGAAAACCATTATTCAGGGATAAATGTAGAATTTCTCTATGCACAGAGTAGCTAGGGACCAGGAAAACTGAAAGCAGGGCCCAAGACAGAGCCAGGTAGTCCACAGAGGGTCAGTCTGTTTTAACTGTACTATCTGTCTGATTAGGTGGTTGAATATCTCCACAATCGAGGTAAACAAGTTCATCTTTAAGAGGACTCAGTTTGTAAACATTAGACCTTATTGGGTAGATGGCTACAGTATCAGAGGGTTCTGGAGTACACAAACCTGGTACACTTTCCAACTTGTCTGCTACCAGATACCTCATTTCAACCCAGTTACTATTGTTCATTAATCCCTTAGTAGTATGCTTAGGTAAAACATGAACTTCTCCCTCTGTTTGATTAATAGACAGTGGAAGTGTTGTATGATTTATCTCCATTGATGCAACCAGAGTTCTCCCAATTTTTCTTTTCCAAACACACTACATGCTAATAGCACTAGCACTTATATTTCTATACTGCTTATAAGTGCTAAAGCACTCCCTAAGTGGTTTACAATGTGTTAGCTAATTTCCCCAACAAGCTGGGTATTCATTTTACTGACCTACGGAAAGATGGAAGGCTGAGTGAATCTTGGAGCCCTGTAGGATACAACTTACAACATTGTGGCTGCAGTACTGGCATTTAACTACTATACCACCAGGGCTCTACAAGGCAAATATAGCACTACCAGAAGCCAAACAAATAATATGCAATAAATGCATATTGTTCCTAAATGCCACACTCACAGGATAAGCTGCCCAGAAGCCATGGAGCCATCAGGTGACAAATCATCCAGCTATTCAAGGTCAGGGAGGGCATCATAGGTTGTCATGTTGTGGACCATAGCACAGGCTATGGCAATCCTAGCTGTCTGTGGCACTAGATGTGACCTGCTATCTGTGCAGTGAAGGACCCTGAAGTATAATAATAATAATAATAATAATAATAATAATATTTATTTATTTATACCCCGCCCCTCTGTTAAAAACAATCAGGGCGGCTTACAAAAATTAAAATACAAATACAGATTAAAATCTCTAAACACAACCCACCCCCACCCTCCCTCATAAAAAGATATTAAACCAATATAAATTAAAAACAACCTAAAATCACATTTAAAAATAATAAATAGCCAGCAGACTAAAAAAGAGGCCAGGAGCTCCTGAGGCCGGGATCTAATTAGGAAAGGCCTGCCGAAAGAGATCAATCTTTGGTGCTTTTTTAAAGCTACTCAGGCTCATCATCTGATGGAGCTTGTTCGGCAGGCCATTCCATAAATTGGGGGCGATTACTGAAAAGGCCCTCTGGGAGGTTGCAGACAGCCTAGATTTTTGTGCCTGAAGCAAATTCTTCCCAAACAACTGGAGTGCGTGGGGAGGATTGTATGGGAGGAGGCGGTTCCAAAGATGAGTTGGACCCAAGCCATTTAGGGCTTTAAACGTTATAACCAACACCTTATACTGGGCCCGGAAACTGATAGGCAGCCAGTGGAGAGATTTTAATACTGGAGTTATAAGGTCTCGCCGAGATGTTCCCGAGACCACTCTGGCTGCCATATTTTGTACCAACTGAAGTTTCTGGACCAAGCAGGAGGGTAGCCCCATGGAGAGTGCATTGTAGAAATCTAGACGAGAGGTTACCAGCGCGTGCACCAGTCTCAAGTTATCTTATTTCCAGGAAAGGGCGCAGTTGGTGTATCAGCCGAAGCTGAAAACAGGCGCTCCTGACCATCGCATTCACCTGACTCGTCATCTGAAGCGATGAATCAAGGAGCACCCCCAGACTGCGGACACAGTCCTTAACGGAGAGCGTGACACCATCCAGGACTGGAGGTTGCAACCCAACTCATGGTTTTGGGGCCGCTACTGTGAGCACCTCCGTTTTGTCTGGATTTAATCTCAATCTGTTTTCCTCATCCAGCCCATTACTGCTTTAAGACAATCATTAATAGGAGAGATGCCATCAGAATTTGAGGCCAACGATCGAGACAAGGAGAAATAGATCTGGGTGCCATCTGCATACTGATAACACCCAGCCCCATAACTCTGGATAATCTCACCCAGCGGCTTCATATAGATGTTAAACAGCATCAGGGACAGGATGGTGCCTTGTGGAATGCCACAAGTAAGCTCCTTTCTGCTTGAGCAGCTGTCCCCAAACAGCACCCTCTGGGACCTGCCTTGAAAGTGAACCTTACATTGCCCGAAAACATGCTCAATCAATGAGTGAGCTAACCTGTAAGCAGCACTAAATGCTACCTCAGCAGATATCATAGCTTTCCTATGTTAAGAATATATGGCAATAGATAATTCCATGTTAACTGGAACACAAATGGTAAACATACACCATATTTGAAATATCAATGAAGCAGTTATTGCCACAGCACCACATGCATACATACAAATTCCCACAGTAGGCAGCCTGATCCCTCCAGCCATCCCTGAATGCAGTTGCCACTTCTGATGTTCTAAAAATATGAGCATTATGGGTGCTTCCAGGCTCCAGTACACAAACACTAGTTATCAGATCCCACGCAATTGTGAACTGCACATTTAGGCTGTGGAAAGGCTTATGATTCCTGCACATAGTTTCAGTCCCAGATGGAGAAATAATGGGGATGCAACACTACAACATTTGGAATGCCAGAAATGGAGAACTCACTCTTGTACCTTGTAAGCTTTGCAGCACCCATTGGGAATACTGTGAACATGGCATTCCCAACAGATGGCCATCCAGCCTCTGTTTAAAAACCTCTAAATAAGGAGACTCCACCACACTCTGAGACAGTGTATTCCACTTCTGAACAGCAAAGGAAGAGGAGGAGGAGTTCTCTCTCCCTTCTCCTTTCACTTCCAAGATGGCTCTCAATTGGGGCAATGGCAACGGAGGCATTCACTATTATCCATGGATTTCATTATCTGTGCCCCACCCCGGAACCAATCCCCCACAGATACCAGGGTCCTACTGTATAGACACAGGAGCTGCTTATGTAAGTGCTGAGCATGTTCATGGGTGATAGAGTACACAGAGGCTGCCATCTAATATAGATGTGGTGCCATTGGCAGAGTCCATGCATACACATACTGAGGCACCCTTCAGCAGATGAGCTAGCTTGCTGACCAACACCCAGGGCCGGTTTAAGGAATTTTGGGGCCCCCTGCAATGCTTTATTTTGGGGCCCCCATATGTTTCTCTCAGGTCAATGTAACCTAACCTATTCACTGTACAGGATGTTCATATCACAGTAGGACCCCCGTAGCCATGAATTCATTATCCATGGGACACAAAACAGCACACCTACCATAGAGTCTTCCTAGTAAATGTGTCCTCCCTAGCGGTTTTCTAGGCCCTCCAAGGCAACTCTATGGTATTTTAAACCAGAAGTCCCATTATTTTCAATGGTGTTCACTATTATTCATGGTTTTCAGAATCCACACACACACCCTGAACCAATCCCCAGTGGATAAGAGGGGCCTACTGTATTACATAATTTGACACCAATAATTTTGTTTAAAAACTATATTATAGGCACTAACATAATATTTTTAGTTTATTAGCAATTAATGTAATGATGTAGATTTCCTCAAAGAAAAGACAGAGTGGACTACAAGCTAAACATGAGTTAGCAGTGTGATGCAGCAGCAAAAAATGCCAATGCGATTCTAGGCTGTATTAATAGTGTCTAGATCAAGGGAAGTAATAGTATCACTCCATTCTGCTTTGGTCAGACCTCACCTGGAATATTGTTTCCAGCTCTGGGCACAACAATTCAAGAAAGATACCGAGAAGGATGTTGGGAGGTCTGGAAGCCATTATGTCCTATGAGGAACGGCTTAGGGAGCTGGGCATGTTTAGCCCAGAGAAGAGAAAGTTAGGAGGGGACATGATAGCCATGTTTAAATATTTGAAGGGGTGTCATACTGAGGAAGGAACAAGCTTGTTTTCTGCTGCTCCAGAGACTAGGACACGGAGCAATGGACTCAAACTACAGGAAAAGAGATTCTACCTAAACATTGGGAAGAAGTTCCTGACAGTAAGAGCTGTTCAGAAGTGGAATGCACTGCCTTGGAGTGTGGTGCACTCACCTTCTTTGGAGGTTTTTAAGGAGAGGCTGGATGGGCATTTGTCAGGAATGCTTGGACTGTGTGTTCCTGCAGGGCAGAAGCCAATCGGATGGGATGGCTGTTGGGGTCCCTTCCAGCCCTATGATTCTAGGCTGCATTCAGAGCCTGGGAAAGTTACTCTTGGATTACACCTCCCAGAATCCCCCTGCCAGCACCCTTCTCAAGATCTGGTTGCATTGTTCCTTTTCCAGCATTCCCTAGCCCAGTGGTTCTTAACTTGGGGTCCGCAATGTCCTCACAGGGGGTCCACAAAGGCTTGAGGGTTGCTTGGCCCCCCTCCTCCCTGTAGTGGAGTAGCCACGTGACAGGAACCAAGGCAAAGGCTGGCTGGCTTGGCCTGCACATTGCCATTCAATCCACTCCAGCCACAAACTTGCAGGAAGAAGCAAGAGTGTCTCTGAGGGAAAGTTTAATGGATGGTGTAATTGCATTGTTGTTGTTGTTAGCTATTATTATTAGGGTTTTAAATCTTGAGTTAAGTCTTGGGGCAACAAAAGATATTTAAAGGGGGTCCCTGGTAAAGAAAAGGTTAAGATCCACTGCTCTAGGCCAATGCCTCTCACATAACACTAATGGGATACTGGTGTTTTAGTGACAACAATAAAACCATTGTTCCCAGTAATATTACTCCAAATTTTAATTTATATTCTTTATACAGTATTCTTCTGTTAAAAGACTTAAGAGTGTTGTAAAAGTTTCAGCATTGCACTATGATTATGGAGACCAGGGTTTGAATCCTTGAATACCCCACTGGCTGACCTTGGGCAAGTCACACTCTCTCAGCCTCAAAGGAAGGCAAAGGCACACACCCTTTGAACAAACCTTGCCTAGAAAATCCCATGGTAGGTTTGCCTTAGTCAGAAATGACTTGAAGGCACATAGGCAATCACACACAAATGCAGGCTGAACTCAGTTGGCAAGGGAAGGGAAGGGAAGGGAAGGGAAGAAAGAAAAAGAAAGAAAGAAAGAAAGAAAGAAAGAAAGAAAGATGCCCTTTCTGAGACAACACTCAAATTCCCTGTCTCTCTCATAAAGACACACTCACCGTCTCCGCGGTAGCAGCAAACTCCCTCCAGCTTCTGCCACGGAGGGCTGCTGTTTCTTTCGCTTTCTCTTTAGTTTGGGAGACAGCTGTTTTTTTAAAAAAGCCAGCAGGTTTTTGGAGGAGGAGGGGGCTCCTACTGGCTGTCTCCTGGCTGTCTCCTTCGTCAGATTAAGGAGGCTAGCACGGGCCCTCTTTTGACCTTGGGGCCTTCTCTTGACCTTGAGCCCCCCCCCCCGCCAATGCTGATTTGGCAGACAGGTTAAACCGGCCCTGCCAACACCCTACACTCCCAGTTCTCAGTGGACATAATGACCCTAACAGGCAGGTGTCAGTTCTTACTCCAGTTGTGCTTGATCCCGTTGTCTGGGTAATGTCCAAGCACCACCTGTCAGCTAGGTGACACCATCATCTCAGACTGACAGATCATCTATTTCACTGATAGGAGGAGTCCATTCAGTTGTGCATAGAAGTGCATGGAATCACAGAGTTGGAAGAGACCACAAGGGCCATCTATAAGCACCTATTAGGTCAATAACCTTATTATGGTGACAAATATTTAATACAGATTGAGTATCCCTTATACAAAATGCCTGGGACCAAAAGTGTTCCATATTTAGGATTTTTCCAGATTTTGGAATGCTTGCCTATACAGCACATAATGAGATACCTTGGAGATGGGGCCCAAGTTTAAACATGAAATTCATTTATGTTTCATATACACCTTACACACATAGCCTGAAGATAATTTTAAACAATATTTTTAATAATTTTGTGCATGAAGCAAGGTTTGTGTACACTGAACCATCAAAAAGCAAAGGTATCACTATCTCAGTCACCCATGTTGGCCGCTTTGGATTTTGGAGTATTTTGGATTTCAGAATTCCAGATAAGGGATACTCAACCTAACCTATACTGCCAAATATCCTTAACAGATGCTGTCCCACAAATTAGCCACAGGGTGTCACTGTGGTTTCTTTTATGTGAAAGCATTTACTTACAGGCAAAGAATTTGCTACTTGGTCAGTATTTCAGATCTTTTGTCATTTCTGGCCAAAGATATTTTCCTCCAGAGTTTGACTATACTCACTCAAGGCATCAAATCCCAACAATCAGTCCATGTGGGCCCATGAATCCCAATTTGCAGTAAATGGATAGACTACAACATTGTGAACATTTCATCTCTCTCTCTCTCTCTCTGGCTTTTCTTCGCAAACGAAGATTCAGGAAGGACTCATCCCGCGCCTTCTGCAAGCGCGCTGATGACTAAAAAGGCCAATCCGAGATAAACAAGTCCGGTTGCAAAAAGCGCAGCAGAAGGCCTCCTTGGGTGATGTTTTTGGGTTGTGATTCTTTCTGCGTTGTCGTTTCTCTTCAAGACTTGTTCGTCGTGAGTTCTCAAATAAGGCTGCAGAATTGTGGATATTGCGTCTCCATGCCTCCCGATGTGAGGCCAGGGCGGACCACTGTTGGTGATCAATTTGGCCAAGCCTGAGATGTTGTTTCAGGGAGTCTTTGTATCGCTTTTTTGGAGCGCCCCTCTTACGCTGACCCGTGGCGAGTTCACCGTAGAGTAGTATTTTTGGGAGGCGATGGTCCTCCATCCTAGAAACGTGCCCTGCCCAGCGCAGCTGTGTTCTCAATATCATGGCCTCAATGCTGGTGATCCCTGCTTGTTCAAGGACAGCAACATTCGTCACATAGTCAGTCCAGTGAATGAACATTTCATACCCTTCTTCAAATTGCTTGGCAGTAAGACCAGGCTCAAAATTAGCTTTCCCCTCCCCAAAAAAGTGCAAACAAAAGGTGAGAGAAATGAGAAAGGTGGCGGTATCCATGGGTACAAATCTGACTAAAATAGTTTTGCTGATTTAAATATTGGACATTAATGCTGTTACTGTTCCAATAGGGCAGCTAATTCATTTTAACAGTCGTGGCAGTCTTGCATCTGGAGGGCCCTGCATTCTCCATTTTACAAAAAGATTGTTTTTTAAAAAAGGAAAGAAGAGGTGACCACAGCCAGTAGTTAGAATTATATCAGTGGTGATATGAAATAGCTGCTCACAAATAACCAATTACAAGTCACCCTGCCCCCATATCCACAGGGATATGTTGCTGGACTTACCATTTATAAATGAAACCACAGATAATAGTGAACCCTATTAAAATTAAGAACTTCCAGTACAAATATACCATAGCGGTTGCATTGGAGGACCTAGCAATTCCTAGAGAGGATACCTCTCTAGGCATTTTCCAGCGTGACTCTATGGTATGTGTCCCTGTTTTTTCAGTCGTGGATAACTGAAACTGTGGATATTGGTTCCGCAGATATGGGAGGTGGAGTGATCTGTACCTGTATCTGGTTGTTTCCCTAATAATGAAGGTATGAGGATGCTACATTTCATTTGTAATTTAACAAAAGATAACTTCACTTCATTTGCAATATAACTGTTGCAAGAGCTGACATCATGCTTACATAGTGTAAATCTACACTCACAGAGTTACAGGGTGTTTGCACTGCACTGCCTCCTACACTGACCCTACCATTAGGCAGAGTGATGTAATAATCTCAGGTGCCCAAAATCTGCCAGCATAACTCTCCAGGATTGCAGAGAGAACCAAGGCAGGCAGACTGGTGATGGGATTGCAGATTAGTACCCATGTATCATTCCTCTAGCACCACAGAAGATTGTGTGACCTGAGGGAACACTTACATTAGTCAACCTCAGAGATCTCCTTATGCAGCTTGGTAAAATGTACAGGCACTGGTGCAAGTGTAAAGTTACATAAGTGTAAATACCCAGCAGGATTTTAGTGAAGGGGTGCTGGGGAGGGAAAAGCAGCAGCAGTAGTCTCTTGGTTAGTTGTTTCTGTTGGAAGTTAGAGTTCTGTCCCTTTTCCTGCCCCACCCCGTGCAGCCTGCCTTGCTCTCCCACCCCAAGCTATCCATCTGCTTTTTCCAGATGAGTTGGGGGATGTTATCTCATCAAATAAGATAACAAAACACTTTAATATCCTAAATGACAAAACAAAAAAGACAGGCTAACCTGTTGTTGTTGTTGTTGTTGTTGTTGTTGTTGTTTTGGTCATTCCTGACATTTTTCAAGCATCTCTCTTTAGGCTGGTCTGGTCAGCTTCTATAAGTGGAATTGCAAGTGGAGGGATCTCCATTTTGTCCTGTCTCAGGCAGCTAAATGTTGTCAAATGGCCAGGCCAAACCCAAGACTGGACATACAGCTGTTCAATCTTTCTTTTCTCTCTCTCTCTCTCTCTCTCTCTGAAGATTTATTGGACTAGGGTAGAAAAGTGGAATTAAAGCATGATAGTAGCACCTACAGCCAAAACTTATCACACAACATTGTGACTGATCTGTAGCTAGCATGTCTTCAAACTTTTACTCTGGTGTCCCTTTTAATTGATGGGGAAAGCTCTGCTGTTGGCCCTGGTGTGATAGGTTTCTTCACTTCAATTCTGGCATTATAGCAGTCAATGCCATGAGGGGGCCTGTTTCACCTCCTCTCCTCCTCTGTCCCCCTCCCACTCACTATTCCAAACCAAGCTAACTCCATGCCTGTTTTTCATTTTTATTTGTTATCTTTGCTGTATTTGCATACTTACAGGAAAATGATAAAATAAAAATATTTTAAATCCTTTTTGCCATAATTATGCAATCACAGTGAAGATTAAAATTTAAAAAAACAACAGGCACAGAGTTAGCATGCTTTGGGATAGCACATGGAAGAGGGAGAGAGCAGGAGAGGAGAAAAATCAAGCCCCCTCAGGGCACTGACTGCTGTAATGCTAGAACAGCAAAAAGACTTATCACACCAGGGGAGGGGTTCAAAGCAGCACAGTCATGTGAAAGAAGTGAGGTGTGATAAGAAACATTTTCAGAGCAATATGTTCCTCTTTCCTTTCATAATGCAGTTGCCCCAAGACACTAGCCTCATGTGATAATCTCTTCTCACTCACGTACACACACTCTTCTGAGACTCATGCCTTTTCCAGTGTTGATAACTTTCCTGAAGTGTTTGAAAAGTATCCAAGATAACTTCACACATAATTTTTAAATTTATTTTAATATTGATATTTATTGTTGTTATTGTGTACCTTCAAGTCATGTCTGACTTATGGTGATCTTAAGGCAACCCAATTGCAGGATTTTCTTGGCAAGATTTGTTCAGAGGGGTTTGTCTTTGCCCTCCTCTAAGGCTGAGAGAATGTGACTTGTCCAAGGTCATGCAATGGGTTTCTGTGACTGAGCGGGGATTTGAACCGTGGTCTCCAAAGTCACAGAGCAATGCTCAAACCACTACACTACACTGGCTCTCATTAATATTTATATCCTGCCCTATATCACAGGATTTCAGGGCAAACCAACTTTGTTCTTCTTGTTATGAGCCTTCAAGTAATCTCTGACTTGTGGTGACCCTCTGGTGACCCTATCACAGGGTTTTCTTGGCAAGATTTGTTCAGGGTGGGGGTTGCCTTTGCCTTCTGCTGAAGGAATGTGATTTGTCCCTGGTCACCCAGGGAGTTTCCATGGCTGAGTGGGTATTTGAACTCTGGTCTCCCGTGTCCTATTCCAGCACTCACACCCCTATATCACACCCGCTCTCCCAAAAGAATGTAAGGAAATCTAGTAAATTTAAAACAAAGAATAATGTTTTAACTGGCCTAAAAATCATACTAAACAATTCATCTATGAAGACATATTTAAGAATTTAAGAATTCAAACAAAATAAAAGCAGTTTAAAACCTGTGATGATTTAGGCAAAAATCTTAGACCCCAAAGTCTTTGATATACAACCATTTTTTAACCTGGTGCCAGAAAGAAGCCAGTGTTGGTGCTAACTGGGCTTCCTAGGGACAGGTATTCCAGCCGGATTGTCATAGCAGATACCCGTGTCCTCTCTCTTGTCCTTTCTCTTGTCCTCCTACAGTGCAATGTCCCAACTGCTGAGACACAGAGGCGAGGTCCTCCAGCAGACCTCGGTCCTTAGGCAGGTATGTGAGGCATCAAGATCCCAAGTCACTGAGGCCTTCATATGTCACAACAAGCACATGCACTCAGATCAAAAGCATATTGGCAGCCACTATAGCAGCTATGTTTTGCACTCTCTGTAGCCTCCGAGTTGTCCATACAGTACATTTATAAAGTACATTGAATTCATCTAATCAGGGAGTTAATGGCACATGAGCTGCTATGACCAGTAAAAACTTTCAGTGGCAGGCTAGTCAAAATTCAACCACTGAATCTGTGCACAAGCACTCCAAGCTCAGCCTCAAGTGGCAGAGAAGGATCCAGGAGTACCTCCAAGATACACACTTGCTCTTCAACCCCACCCAGGGCAGATCACTTACCTAGTTCCCAGCCTAGGGAACTACTAATCCACAGAATGTCTGCTTTATCGGGCTTCAACTTTGGTTTCTTAGTCCCCATCCAGTGCATTACAGCATCTAGACACTGGTCCAGCACAAGAATGGCCCCAACTGACTCCATGACAAGGAGAAGTAGAGCTGAGTGGTAGCACCCACTCCCAAAGCTCCTACTGACCTCACTCAGTAGCTGCATTTACAGAAATTAAATGAGAGGTAAGATACAGCACCCTACAGCTGAATAGCCAGGGAGATGAACAGGGATCTCCCTACTCCTTGGAACTGGCATCACAGATAAACGCAGAACCATTGTAACATATCACCTTCTACTTCCATCCTGCAAAGCCAGTCTGGTAGGATATTATGGAGAATGGTACTGAAATTCACTGAGAGATCCATAAAGATCAACAGGATAGCACTCCCCCCCCCCTTTTTTTTTTTTTTCATTAGGTCTTTGGTCAGGGCAACTAAAGCTGTTTGGTACATATCTGAGTGCAGGAAGAGAAATACATAAAAGACAGAGAGACTGATACTTACAGTGGAATAGGAAAAAGGCAAGTCATTGATACATGGGGGGGGCAATGCTACACAACTACTGTAATATGCCAACTAAGAAAAATATGCAAGCAGCAAATGTCAAGTACTGTATACCACTTTCTTGTGGCCCCATAAAGCTGTGTGATTCACATTAACCTAAGACTTTAAAAGTTACCAGTATCATCCCGTTGAGTTCAAATTACATAATTGCATCTGTTCACAACAATTGCTCATACATTTTTACCTATAGTCCTCTCTTTGGAGCAATGTCTTTTCCCTGAGGTACTTTACAATTATGCAAGGATGGCACCTCCCTTTGCTAATACACAGTCAGTAAGAAGCAGTTTACTGACTCAAGACTCATGGAGTGGCACAAAGTAGTAGAAACTCCAATATCTTTCCTTCCATGTTTTGTATGGCCTTTTCCTTCTCTTATCTTTTATTTAATAGTTCTGGGAGATGATTGGTGTGATTTTCTTCCACTCCTATCAGCCTTTTTTCTTTAAAGTTATTTTGGAACAAGAAATGAATATATACAGATACGCTGTGAAGTTTTTTCAGAAGTTGTAGTTTATTGTCATACACTCCCCACATTCCCAAACCCTGAGAAGGAACAAAAGGACTCCAGGGTTTTATTTCATTTGGATAAGACAGCATTGGAAACACATGGTATCTTCATAATATTTATATGTAAAATAATACAAGCAGAGCATATTGGGAGCAAACAGACACTCCTCTAGCAGGCAATAATCCTTCATCACAAAGGAGAGTGCCCACAGATCAAGATGTTTTATTGTCAGCCAACTCAGCTTTCTCTCAGAATTCAAGTTGTAAATCTGACTCCAAACTGTTTCCTCTGATCCTCAATCTAGCCTTGAGGCACATCGCCTTCTGAAAACTGGATTCCATGCCTGAGAACATGTATTAGTCATTTTTAGAGTTTTTGTGCATTACCCAAATAGCCAAGGTTCTAAGGAAAGTATACAGTAAAAAATAAAATAAAACCCCATTTTTTAAAAAGCAGTATAATATAAATAGACTGTATCTATACAAGCCCCCCAAAACTGGATTGCTCCATAATGATGTCAAATTGCAGCAGCTGTGATTTGTCTTAATGGGTTTTTTTGTCCCCATAAGCTTCAGGCCACAAAGATGGCACCCATGGGGAGGGGGAAGAGGAAGAGAAAACCATCATCCACCTCCCTGGTCCCGGTGGCAGAGGCGGGGAGGGAAGGCTTCCATACGGGGGAGAGGAGAGAACCATCCTCCCTCTCACTGTGGCTGCCCTCTGTAGGTCCCTTCAAAAAAAGGAGCTCAAGAGCAGGATCATGTGTGCTCACCCCTGACCAATCAGAAGGTCTATTCTGCCCCTCCAGACCACAGAACAATTCGTGGGGGCTGTCTTGATGGTCAGGGGTGTGCATTTCCCTCTGAGTTTGTTTTTTTAAAATAAAACCTCCAGGAAAAGCCACAAAGGCATTTCCTGCAGTTTTTTTGCTGGTTTTGGCTCCCTCCTTCACAATAAGGCAAAACAACACAGGTGGCCATTAAGACAGGTCGCCTTCTCCTCGCATTCTGTGAGGAGTATTTTTGCCATTTAGACAACCGCCTAGTGTTGAACTAGGACTCCTAGAGACCAGGGTTCAAATCCTCACTTGGCCATGGAAACCCATTGGGTGACCTTGGGCAAGTCAGACTCTCTCAGCTTCAGAGACCCCTTCTGAACAAAATCTTTTCAAGAAAACACATAATAGGTTCACCTTAAGGTTGCTATAAGTCAGAAAGGACTTGAAGACACACAACAACAACAACAACAACGAACATGAGCTATAACCCAGAATAAAAACAGCAACAGCTATCTTCAGTACCAATTGTTGGTAGAAAAATGGAGTATAAATTAACTAGTAAAATAGATAATTGGAATAAAAACCAAACACAAGAGATTGCATTAGTATGGGCACTTTTAAGGTTTTAAAACATGGGGAAACTTTTTTTATTTTTTTTAATTTAGTAAAATATTTTTATCCCACCCTTTTATCATGAGGTCTCAAGAGGGCAAGCAGATATAACCATATCAACAATTTAATCACTTCTAATTGAATAATATTCTTTGTGATGGCCTTTGGACTAAGCAATAAACATTTTCACTCTACTAACTGAAAAATAAATAAATAATTTAAACAAGATAAAAACATACTCAACTCAAATGAGTTAAACAGCTTTAAAAGTCTAAAGCAGTGATTCTTTGATCCTCCAGATGTTTTGGAATTCATCTCCCAGAAGCCCTACCTAACTTGGCCAATAGTCAGGAATTCTGGGAGATGAAGTCCAAAACAGCTGGAGGATCAAAGTTTGGGAATCACTGGTCTAAAGGAATTAAAGAAAGATGCACACACTTTAAAAATAGACCCCCAAAGGCTTTAGTAAAAAGCCATGTCTTCACCAGGTGCCAAAAAGAAACCAACGTTAGCTTCAGTCTGGCCTTCAAGGAGGAATTCCACAAGTAGGATGCTACAACAGAGCAGGCCCTTCCTCCACCATTGTATTGCCCCACTGGTGAGCCACAGAGGAGGGGCCCCCAAGCAGATCTCAGTCCTAAAGCAGATATGTATATAGGCACCCATAAAATTAAAATAAAACATTCCCTCTCCAACGTTAAGGGTCATTCTAAGGTCTCAGAGTGTGAAAAAAATGGATTGCTCTGCAGTAATAGCAATTCACAGCAGCTGTGAATTGTCTTAATGGTTTTACAGCCCCAACAAACTTCACATGCCCTCTAGCCAAGATGGCAGCCACGAGTGAATTACTCGTGTTTTGGCCACCACTCATTAAAAAAAAAATGTTTTCCATGGTACGCACAAGCTATATTTCAGGCTTACATGAAAAAAAGAGAAAAATATAATACAAATCATTTGCTAAGGCAAAAATCTAACATGGTGGCAGCAGCGGGCACTTGCCCTGTTAGCAAGCCCCACCCCCTGTGCTCGTCCAGCTAATCAGCTTGCACTTCCTCTCATATGGGAAAGTGCAGCGATGCAAATCCAGTTGTCTTAATGAGTGGGAATGCACATTCCCTACGGAGCTTTTTAGAAACTCCGGAAAAAGCGGTGAAGGCTCTCCAGGCATAGTTTTTGGAGTTTTTGCTGCCCCCCCCCCGTCCAAATATGACACATTGATGTGGGTTCCCATTAAGACAGATCACATTGCCAGCAAATTCCATGAGGATTATTTTGACCCTTTAGACAACCCCTAATGATCTTTTGCTCACATCCCTCCTCCCCATTCACAATACCACAACAAGCTTACCTCAAGGAAGGATGATTTCAAGGACAGTTAGTGGAATACGCAAATAATCATTCTTACACGCTAGGAAAGGCAAAACAGTATAGCCCTGTGTGATTCAACATACATTCCTTCTTGGGCAGGGAAGGGAGAGAAGCAAACTTTGAAGACTTCCAAACATGGATCTGGTTTTTACCTGGAATTTCCTGAGTCACAAACAAAAAACATGATACTAGAGTGTAAAGCACTGCATCATACAGCATGGCTGAAAATAGTAACACAAGGAGGGAATACTCATTTGTTATCCACACATAAGTCTCTGTGTTTAAGAGCTACATCAGCATTACTTTGAAAAGATAAGCTCCTCTTAAACATTTTTTCTGGAATTTGAGGAATGAAGCTGACATGAACAATGCAGTCCTTTCCACTCAGAAACAAGCTTGATTGAGCTTAACAGTGTTTATTCTCAGGTAAAGATACACAGAACTGCAGCCAATATTTTGGGAGTGAAAGTTTTTCTATCTTAACATCATTATATCCTTTTATCTTGAAATAATTTATGCAAAATAACTACCATCCCTTTTTTCTGTGCTGAAATGACAGAAACCTAGAAAGAATTGTTTCATTTATTTATTTATTTATTTCAATATATTTATTTCATTTGTTTAAAACTTTTCTCTACCACTCTTTGATTCAAAATTTTCAGTTAAACATAATGAAACAAAACACACACACAATGCCATAGTATAGGCCCATTCTAAGCAACACAGCTGCACTAAACAAAAGGAGGGTTCCTAACTGTAATGCACCAAAAAAAGGAGAAACTCAAAACTAAATGTATGTAGTAAATCAAATGCTATATTCAATGAGAATGAGGTTTTTTTATTGTTATATATCAAACAAATACATAACCATGATGTGGAATAACAGATTCTTATAACTGTTCAATGAAAAGTACAAGGTGCCAGCTGAGGTAATGTAATAATCCAAAATAATCCAAATATAATAGTCCTTTTCTTATTCTCCCGATGTGAATATGGAGTAGATTAAATCCAGTTACCATACAGATTAGACCGGTAAATTCTAGATCCCTTTCAACATACTTCTTCTTCAGCAGTAATTCTGGATAACTTAATTACATCAAACCTGGCATAAATTCAAACCAGCATAAAGCTTTTCTTTTTCTTCTTCCTAGCACCCTCAACTACTGGCAGTTAAAGGGCTATAACTGTGTAGTGTGGATCTCTCTTACAGTTAGCCCAAAGGACAGTTAAAGTGTTCATATGGAATGCTTCCATTAAAATAAGAGTGGGGAACCTTTGGCCCTACAGATGTCCCTGGACTCCCATCATTCCAGGCAGCATGGTCAAGGATAATGGGATATGCAGCCTAGCAGCATGCAGAGAACAACAATCTCACTCACACACAATTCCTTTTTTAAAATTAGGCAGCACACATTTATCTGGAAATGTGGTGCTGGAGGAAAGTCCTGCTAACACCACGGACTGCCAAAAAGACAAATAGATGGGTCCTAGAGCAAATCAAATCTGAAATATTCCTAGAACCCTAGATGACTAAGCTGAGGCTATCATACTTTGGACATATCATGAGAAGACATGAGACACTAGAAAAGACAAAAATGCTGGGTAAGGTAGAAATGTGATGCTGGAGAAGAGTTCTGTGGATACCGTGGACTGCTAAAAAGACAAATCAACAGGTCCTAGAGCAAATCAAGTCTGAACTCTCCCTAGAAACCAGGATGACTAAACTGAGACTGGCATATTTTGGCCATGAGAAGACTGAGTCTGAAAGGGCAGTTAATGATACGGTGACTTAGAGGTATTTCATTCATGAGGTCACCATAAATCAAAGTCAAGTGAATGGCATTAACCACATGGCACCACTGATCCTAACTCTAAGTCAGGGATGGGCAACTGTGAGGGAGCTGTGGACCCATTTTTACACTCCCAGCCCCCTGCAGGCCTCAGGAATGTAGGTGAGTGGGGGTCCTGGGGATGGGAAAGCTAAACTGGTGCATTTAGGGGTGCTTTGGGGCAGGCTGTAAAATGAGGGTTGCAAAATGAGTTCATTCCTCACACCCCCACCCAAATATGAATCTCTGAGAATCCCTCCAGTGTCCATGCTGAGTGTGGGAATTCTGGGAGATGTAATCCAAAAATAAGTTTTCCACACTAGGGGTGCAGTTATGGCAGTTCCTTAACTTGGCCATTCCCTTCTCTTGGAGGACAAAGGTGGATGTTCCACACAGCCTGTCTTGCATGCACGCACAAACACGCGCAACTGGCCTGCTGCCCTCCCTCATATGCCTTGGCGGACCTGACCCCATTGCCAGTGTTAAAATATGCTCAGCCCAGTCTGGAATAGAGTTGGCAGCATCTTGTCTTTTGCCTCAGGCAGCAACGTAACTCGGGAGTCATTCCTGCCACTGGCTGTACATATTCTGGGTTCAGAATTGGAAACCTGTGTAAGTCCTGTGACTTCTCTCGGCTTTCCTCCTTGCATTCCAGGTGCCCTCCGGACTTTTTGGCTGCAAGGCACAGACCTTTCGCTCAGATTTCTAATGAAGGATGGCAAAGACAAAGCAAGGGGAAGGGAGGCAGGAGCAGAGCAGAAGCACTCCAAGGTTGGCTAACAAGTTGGCAAAGGTAGGATGACAAACCAGACTTCTCAGCCAGAGAAAACTTAAACCTCAACATGTGGGGCCATGTAGGAGAAGCAAGAGAGAGGAAAGAAAAATATGTGTGTGGGAAGGGATCGAGCCAGTGAATCAGTAAAGGTGCTCCTGAGCAGGTACAAGGTACATTTCATAGAATCATATCATAGAGTTGGATAAGACCACAAGGGACATCCAGTCCAACCCCCTGCCATGCACACAATCAAATCATTCCCAACAGATGGCCATCTAGCCTCTGTTTAAAAACTTCCAAAGAAGGAGACTCCACCACACTCCAAGGCAGTGTATTCCATTTCCAAACAGCTCTTCCTAATGTTTAGGTGGAATCTCTTTTCCTGTAGTTTGAACCCATTTCTCCATGTCCTAGTCTCTGAAGCAGCAGAAAACAAGCTTGCTCCATCCTCAGTATGACATCCCTTCAAACATTTAAAGATGGCCATCGTGTCACCTCTTAACTTTATCTTCTCCTGACTAAACATGCCCAGCTCCCTAAGCTGCTCCTTATAGGGCATGGCTTCCAGACCTTTCATCATTTTGGTCGCCCTCCTCTGGACACGTTCCAGCTTCTCAATATCCTTCCTGAATTGAACACAGTATTCAAGGTAAGGTATGACCAAAGCAGAATAGAGTTGAACTATTACTTCCCTTGATTTAGACACTATACTCTTATCAATGCAGCCTAGAATCGCATTGGCTTTTTTAGCTGCTGCATCACACTGCTGACTCATGTTCAGCTTGTGGTCCACTAAGACTCCTAGATCCCTTTTGCATGTACTGCCCTCAAGCCAGATGTCACCCATCCTATATCTGTGCATTTCATTTTTACAGCCCAAGTGTAGTATCCTACATTTCTCCCTGTTGAAATTCATTTTGTTAGTTTTGGCCCAGCTTTCTAATCTGTTCAGGTCATTTTGGATTCTGATCCTGTCCTCTGGGGTATTAGCTACCCCGCCTAATTTGATGTCATCTGCAAACTTGTTACGCATGCCCTCTATTCCCTCATCCAAGTCTTTAATAAAGATGTTGAATAGCATTGGGCCCAGGACAGAACCCTGCAGCACCCCACTAGTCACTTCTCTCCAGGATGAAGAGGAGCCATTAGTGACTGCCCTTTGGGTTTCTTTACCCACAACAACGATTTTGAGATCCATTAATAAGTGCAGCTTTGAAGACTAGGGGCTAGTCTGTATGGGGAGGGGGATGCAATACCTCACAGTACAGTTGCCCCTCCACATTCACGGCTTTAAGATTTGCAATTTTGACTATTCACGGTTGTGGGAGCTCCCCCCCCCCCCGCCATCCAAAAAACTGCAAGAGGTCGCTGCTCCTGGGGTGGGTGATAGGGGGTGGGAGGAAGCAGCAACATGGTTTGGGTAGCCCCATCGCTGCTGCTGGGGGGGAGGGAGAGGGTGGGAGGAAGCAGCGACGTGGCTTGGGTAGCCCCTTCACTGCTCCAGGGGGCGGGAGAGGGTGGGAGGAAGCAGCAACAAGGCTTGGGTAGCCCTGTCGCTGCTCTTGGGGGGGCGGAGAAGCAGTGGGGGTTGCAGGAGGGTGGTGGCGTGACCTAGTTTTTATTCACGTTTTTTTCACATTCGCGGGGGTCTCACGCCCCAACCCCCATGAATGTGGAGGGACAACTATAGTGGCATTTCATAGCAGCAGCGACGTGTCTTGATTGTGGTTTTGGCCCCAGAAGCATCCAGAAGCTTTGCATTCCAGATGGCAGCCACAAGTGATTTACTCATGTTAATACTGTACTTTGTCGCCACCAAACTTTTTTTAAAAGAAGTCTAAGGTACACTAGAGTGATACAGTGATTTTTCAAGTTTAAAGGACAGGGAGAAAACACCTTGTTTTATCATCTTAGCAAGTGATCGTTAAGGCAGAAATTCAACATGGTGGCAGCAGTCACTTGCCCTGATAGCAAGCTCCACCCCCCGCACTCGCCTGGCCAATCAGCTTTGTGCATCCTCTTTTAGGAGAAAACGATTCAAAGCAAATCACTTGTCCTAACCAGCAGGAATGTGCATCCCCTCGCTGATTTTAAAAAAACTATGGGGAAAGCTGCAAAGGCTTTTCCAGTGTTGTTTTTGTCATTTTGGGGGCCCCTCTTTCCAAATACTGTGGATTGGTGCAAGATCCCATTTAGACAGGTAGGATTCCCAGCAAACTTCCATGAGGGTTATTTTGAACATTTGGACAACCCCTTGATCAGTTAATAAATGCTTGTGGCCTGCAGCCTGTTTCTTCAGATGTACCAGAAATGGGCTGAAGCACAGGAAGGCTTAGGCCAACTAAAACATGTGAGACATTCAGGTGCCATGAGACTTATTTTGGTTTTGGTGCAAAAGACTTAATGTGGTGACCCCTCCAGAAATTAGCAACTGGTGTTTTCAGTCCCTGATCAATTAATAAGGGTTTCTCCCAGGTCTCCTGCCCACCCCACCCCCAAAATTAAAACAGCAGGCAGAGCATGAAAGTGTAATGTGCACCTAAAGGTTTCTCCTCTAAAAGCGCATCTTTTATCTGAAGAAGAGACCTGTGGTTTACGAAAGCTTACACTGAAATAAAAACGTCCCTTAAAGAGACCACAACAAGAGTCATTTCCCCCTTCCTCTCCTCTTTTTATATCCAAACTACCTCATCTTTCTCTTTGGAAAAACAAACAAACAAAAAAAAAACCCATATGAGATGGATAATGTAAAGTCTGATGAAATTCAGGACATATAGGAAGTTGTTGAATTTATTTAACCATAAATAGAAAGGGTAAATGGAAGATAAGAATACAAAATAAGAATATGGAAACAATTAAAAGAATTAGATATGACAGCTACTGGGTATTTTTGTAAAAATTGGTGTACGGTAGGACCCCTATACCCACTGATTCATTATCCACTGATGGAGTTATCCACGATTTCAGTTTCAGCACAGCTACCATAGTCTTCCTAGAAAATGTGTCCTCTAGCCATTTTCTTTGTTCTCCAAGGCAACTCTATGGTATTTTAAATCTGAAGTCCCATTATTTTCACTGGTGTTTGCTATTATCCACGGATTCCGTTATCCATGGTGGGACCTGGAACCAATCCCCAGCGGATATGGGGTCTTACTGTATTGTTTAATATGAATAGGCCTTTCTAGGCATTTTTTTTTTAAATTGTATTACCAAAAAAGTTATAAGATTGTTAGAAGTTAGAAAATTGCAGAAGAGTGGGGATGTGTAACAATCTATTTTTAATGTATAAAAAGAAAGAAGAAAAAACCCTGAGCCAGTCACTGTGATCCATCCCCTCCCTGTGCTGCCTGAGGCAGGAGCTCAAGCTTGCTCCCAGGCCCAAACCCACTTCAACTCACAACCTCCACGCTGCTGCATTTCATGATGACTGGGTGTCTTTATTTGATCTTGTATCTATACTGTGTGTGTGAGAGAGAGAGAGAGAGAGAGACCAGACTCTCCAGAGGCAGTCATCACACTACAGTTTCGATAAAGCTATTATTCTATTTTACCTGCTCTGGATGCCTCCTGTGAAATCCTGGGATCTGCAGTTTAGTGAGGCCTAAGAGCTTTCTGGCTGAGAATGCTACATGCCCCCTCCCTAAACTGCAAATCCCAGGATTCCACAGGAGGCAGCCAGGACTTTATCCTACTACACAGTTATAGCACTATTATTCCACTTTAATGGCTGTGGCTGCCTCCTGTGAAATCCTGGGATCTGCAGTTTCATGGGGCCTAAGAGCTCTCTGGCTGAGAATACTACATGCCCCCCTCCCTAAACTGCAAATCCCAGGATTCCACAGGAGGTAGGCAGGACTTTATCCTACTACACTGTTGTAGCGCTATTATTCCACTTTAACTGCTCTGGCTGCCTCCTGTGAAATCCTGGGATGTGCAGTTTAGTGAGGCCTAAGAGCTCTCTGGCTGAGAATACTACATGCCCCCCTCCCTAAACTGCAAATCCCAGGATTCCACAGGAGGCAGCCAGAGCAGGTAAAGTGGAATAATAGCGCTATCAAAAGTGTAGTGTGCTAACCTGATCAAAGGCACAGACAATCAGATTGAAAGCATAGAATCATAAGAGATCTCAAGGGCCATCCAGTCCAACCCCCTGCCACACAGGAATACACAAGCATCTGGGACTAGAGCATAAAAACTCTAAATCAGTTTCGAAGAAGGTCTTGTTGTGTACACAATGTGAGCATTTGTCAGGAACGGAAGCGCAACCATGCTTATTCAATATCCATTTGATATTTTGGAGACATCACAGGATTTCTCCTTTCAGCACCCATTTGCTGCAGAGCAAATTGGACACTATGGGCTTAATCCACACCACAGTTTGGGAAACTGGATTATTTACCACGGCTCCTTCCTAATTGAGTCTTGGGATATGTAGTTTTACAAGGTCTTTAGCCTCCTCTACCAAAGCGGGCTGGTGCCTCGCCAAACTACAAACCCCAGGATTCCATAAGGTAGGAGCCATGGCAAATAATCCAGTTTCAAACTGGATTATTTGGGTAGTGTGGATGCCACCTCAGAATGAGAGAATGGTGCGTCTGGTCTTTTCCTCCTTCTACCTCAGATACCTGGATATGAGAATGTAGGGCCAAGCCAGGCGGGGGAGGATTCCAAGCGGTGGCCTGAGGGCTCCAAGGCGTGGCGCCCGTCCCAAGGGAGGCAGCTGAGGGGAGGCGCCGTCCTCAGCGTAGCCCCGCCGGGCGCGCCCCGCCACCAGCCGCCGGGCGAGGCGGGCGTGGCCGTGCGGGCGGCTCCGGGGCGCTCCGCCAGGGGGCGTTGGGGGCTACGTGCCGTCGGCCGCGGAGTCCGCCTCCCACTCTCTCCGGGGCAGGTCCCGTCGAAGCCGCCCGACGCGCAAGCCACAGTCCCGCTCGGTGGCCCGGAGTCCCCCTCATTCTTTCTTTCGCTCGCCTTCCCAGCCATGGCACTACTACCGCCTTCTTCCGAGGCCGGCTACATCCGCACCGTCCTGGGGCAACAATTCCTGGGCGAGTTGGACAGCTCCACCCTCGCCTTGCCCTCCCGGCTGTCGGGCGGCCGAGCTGAGGCGCAGAAGTCGCTCCGCATCCAGCGGCAGGTCCAGCAGACCCTGGCCAGGAAGAGCCGAGGAGGCGGAGGAGGCGCCCTGGGCAACGGTGAGTCCCTCCGTCCGTCTGTCCGTCCGTCCCGTGGGGGCCGCTCCCCGCCAGCTTTTTTTGGGGGGGGGCAACTTGCTTGGGGAGGGGCCTTCTCGCCCCCTCGAACAGGAACGAAATTCAAAAATTTCACAATTCCAAAAGGATAGGCATCCACACGAGATAAATAATCCAGTTTGAAACTGGATTATTTGCATGGGTCCTTCCTATGGAATCCTGGGATTCGTATTTTAGTGAGGCACCTCAGAGAAGGCTAAAGACCTTGTAAAACCACACATCCAAGGATTCCATAGGAAGGACCCATGCCAATAATCCAGTTTCAAACTGGATTATTTGTGTCCTGTGGATTCCACAAATTGGAGCATGTCCGGAGGAGGGCGACTAAAATGGTGAAAGGTCTGGAAGCCATGCATTATGAGGAAAGACTTAGGGAGCTGGGTATGTTTAGCCTGGGAAAAAGATGGTTAAGGGGCGATATGATAGCCTTGTTTAAGTATTTGAAGGGGTGTCACATTGAGGATGGAGCAAGCTTGTTTTCTGCTGCTCCAGAGACTAGAACACGGAGCAATGGATGCAAGTTCCAGGAACAGAGATTCCGCCTCAACATTAGGAGGAACTTTCTGATGGTAAGAGCTGTTCGGCAGTGGAACACACTCCTTCGGAGCATGGTGGGGTCTCCTTCCTCGGAGGTCTTTAAACAGAGACTGGATGGCCATCTGCCAGGGATGTTTTGATTATGATTTCCTGCATGGCAGGGGGTTGGACTAGATGGCCCTCGTGGTCTCTTCCAACTCTACAATTCTATGATTCTGTGAAATAGGACCCAGTCCTGCCATCCTCACAACCGAATCCCCTCTGCGGGAACAGGAAGCTCTTCCAAGTTCCCCCACGCCCTGCCCTTTCAAGGGGAGGGGGACCCGATCCATTCCAAGTTCGAAACTGGAAATGCTGGTTAACAGCTGTAGGAAAGAGAAGAGCTGGTGGAAACATCTCCCATTGAATGTGAAGTCAAAGGCTTTCATGGCCGGCATCCATAGATTTTTTTCGGGGGTTTTCCAGGCTGCATCGGGCGAAACGTCAGAAAGAAATTCTTCCAGAACACTGTCTCACAGCTTGGAAAAACCTCGAGGAAAATCTATGTCCCATTGAAACCCGCATTTTGCCTGACTTTTAATTGAACCACCTCAGGTGTTAAGAGTAGCAGGTGTACTTAGCAGCACAGTCATGTACTATGTTTTTAATGGGACTTAACTCCTTAAGAAACAGAACTGTAAAATCGCATTCCAAATTCTGGGAAATGCAGTCTGTCCTTAGGAAGAATGGGGCTCCCTCCCTTGTAAGAATGTCTAGAATTGCAGGTACCTGTTGTCCCTTACTGGAGTTTGATTCCAGGACCCCCATGGATATTAAAATCCATGAATACCTCCAGTCCCATTATATGCAATGGCATAGCAAAATGGTGTGCCTTATATAAATTGGCAAAATCAAGGTTTGCTTTTGGGATTATTATTTTTTAAAGAATATTTTCAAGCTGCAAATATTTAAACTGTGGATACCAAATTCGTAGATATAGAGGGACAACTTGTATTTTCAATAAGGTTATATCAGTCTTCCTTCACTTCCCTGTGTTCTTCCCTTCCTCCTTTTGCTTCTTTTCACTTCCAGCATCTCTATTCTCAGTGTTTTGTTTCCTCTGACTCTCCTACCCATCTGTCTTTTCTCAGATTCCTGTGGATTACAGACCCCTTTCTTATCAGAAACATGAAAGCAGTAGAGGGGAGTCTCTGCTTATTTTGACTATAGGAAACATCAGAGGTCAGAAGTATCAGGACTTCATTTTAGACCAGTGGAAGAGGGGGGTGTCTTTCAGATGCCCTGAGGATTTTCTCAAAGACTCTTGTGTCTCCTTAAAAGACTTACCACATGCACTGGGTTTAACATGCCTGCAGATCAGTGGAAACACATGTAACCATCCAGCCACGTGTGGAGGCAAACTGTTACTACTTTGCTCTCTTGCACATTTCCAGGCTTATGTTGGAAAGAGAAATTTGCTGGACCATAGGCCAGTTCCTATGATTAATATTTCAACTGCATGTATTAACTGGATGAATGTATGAAAGTGCATACCACAAAAAACACACACTCACAGTTTTGTAGGAAGCAAACCACATATGAAGAATAAGAAGACAGAGAGAGGCCTTAGATATCCTGAGATCTACACAGTTGTCTACAAAGATAACGAAGATTAGAGTTATTTAAAATGTAGTGAATGAAAAGTATCAAGAGATGGTAAGTTGAGACTTAGTAAAAAGTAGAAACCATATCTGTAATATAGTTCTCTGAACTGGTGTATGTGTATTCCACATAACACCTCATATTATAACAAATTTAATATCTGGTTTCTGGCATCATTGCGTCTTTGGCTGCTGACACTCTGCAGAAATAATACAATTTGACAGTGCTTTAACTATTATGGCTCCATCCTATCGAATCCTGGATTTTGTAGTTTGTTGTGACACCGGAGCTCTCTGACAGAGAAGGCTAAATCTGTCACAAATCTACAAATCCCAAAATTCAATACGATGGAGCTATGGCAGTTAATGCAGTGTCATATGGCATTATTTCTACAATGTGGCAGCAGCCTTAGTTGTTACAGCATAATATAAAAGTATTTCAGTCGAGATCTTAATTTAATTATTGTTAGCAGCATTTGCATTTCCCTTACTCAGTGTCCAACTGCAGCTATTTCTGATAATTCCTGAGGAGGTTAAACTACAAAGCCATCTTGACAGTCCAGTTTTGCCAGGTCATTTCATATAGGGTCTCAACCTAGTCTTATGGAGAAGCTTGAGCCATCCCTGTACTGGGGTCTGTGAGCTTCTGTCTCCACTGAACACAACTTCATTCTGTACCTGATGAAATAGACTGATGTAAAAAGTGTGTCTTGTAGCTACTACAGGAATCTTATCTTCACTATAAGGGAATAATCATCTGAAGGCACCTGTAGATATGCAGTACTGATAATCCACCTGGCTGGGGTGTATCTGCATGATACAAAATTCTATGTTTGATACCACTTTAACTGTTATGGTTCCATCTTATAAAATCCTGGGATTTGTAGTTTAATGAGTTATTTATTTTGTGTTAGAGAGCTGCAGTCATCTCCCTGAACAACAGCAAAGAATTCTAAGTACTGTAGTGAACTACAAACTCCAGAATTCTGTAAAATGTAACCATGACAGTTAAAATGGTATGCAACTTGCATAGTTATTTATTAGCTTTACAACCTAGAGCTGGGTGGGATCTACCGTATATGTTTGCAAGAGAACGGGGTTTTAAGAAAACTTTACTAACAAGCCATCATAGGAGTATCAGGGCATATTCTTTGCCTTCTTATTCTGGTGCTGGGACAGAAATCACACTAGATAAGATATATATAAGAAGTTGCTCTACTCTCATCAGCAAGCTGTAATGGCATTTTCAATGTTTCTGATATATTGCTTTTTGCATAGAGACATCTGGTAGTAAAGGGGGAAATGTTAATTTTTTGCCATAGGAGGTATGGAGTTGTCAGTTATTAAAAAGATCATGGCAGTGAAAAGCTTCTGGATATTGTTAGACAATGTCTCAAGTTTTACTGTAAATGCTACTCAGTTGTTTGCTGACAGCGTAGCAAAGATCACTGCAAAAGGTTTCTTTATCTGAAGCTGACCAATGGGAAGGCCCGGCACATTGGAACAATGCCTGTGTATACACACCTATACCTACAAAGGCGAACACTCCAGAGACTTTCCTACATAGGATTTGTAACTGAGTGGCAGGGACATTGTTCTGTTACATATAGTTTTTGTCATGGCTAACTGTTTTTTTTTCTAGCACCGGTATATGGGCCTTTGAAGAATTTTGCATTTTTGAGATGCCAGGAATTTTGAAGGTATAATGTCCATAAACAAAAATATAAGATTAAGTGATAGAGAGTTGTATGCAAATTAGGGCTCTTTAATGTTAGATACCGTATTTTCTGTGTGGGAATATGCCTCAAGGCATTTTGCTGCTTGCCTGAGGCTGAACAATACCTGCCCCCACCCCCATTTAATTTAAGGTATGTAGCACTCAAAGCCAGCCAAGTTATTTTGGCACCCGAGGCAGAGAATCCCACAAGTTCTGAACCCCACAGTAAAAATGCAATAATAAATTCAATAACTTAGCAATTTACTGCCCTTTCGTGACACAGCCTGACTCACTCTGCCTAATGGCAGGTCAGGCCTTGCACAGAATACACTTTGGGGTAGAGCCATGTGTCTCTTAAATGTTGTAGTTTTACAAGTGTGTGTGTGTGTGTGTGTGCATGTTTCACATGTTGGAAACTTAAAAAGTTGATTTGCATGTGTGTAACACAGTGAACAGGCATGTGTATGTTCACCAGACGTGACAACCAACATGTGGGGCTTTTTCTAGACTTTTCCTACATTAAAATAAATTACAGTATGTGCCATTCAAAGCAAATAAGAACTTTGTACCTGACAAAGTTCCTTTGTGCCAAACACATTTTCTGCATACCTTCTGGTATCCATAAAAGGGCTGGCTTATACTACACCTCTGAGTTGTCTTATTTTCTACAGTAAAAAGGAAGAGATTGATATTGTTCTTGTTTCTACTTCCTACTGACCTTTAGGTGTAGACCTAATAAATGCAGACATAGAGTACCAGCTGCTGACACACTGCAGAAATAATCCAGTTTGACACTGCTTTAGCTGCCATGGCTCAATGCTATTGAATTATGGGATCTGTTGTTTTATGAGATATTTAGCCATCTCTCTCAGAAACCTCTGGTGCCACAACAAACTACAAATCCCAGGATTCCATAGAATGGAGCCATGATAGTTAAAGCATTGTCAAAGAGCATTATTTCTGCAGTGTGTCAGCAGCCCTAGTGTTCTTCAATCAAGTAAATGTTACTGTTATTTGCACTCATTGGTCTATGAGGACTAGTCAGCTGATGATAGAATCATAGGCCTGGGAGGACATTACTGAGTCCAACCCCCTGCTCAGTGCAGGATCTATCAATTGTGCTTTTAAGAAATCCATTGTGCATTTCCTTTAGAGTATTTTCCCCCTTCTGAAAATAGTTTACTGCTGGATTTTTAAGGGGAATGGATACTGTTGTACAGTATTTTAGTTTGTCTTTGCATAAAACATCCCAATTGTGGAAGGAATGCTGTATAGATAATTGCTGTGGGTTTCTTCCCCACCCCCTGTATACAGTATATGCAATATTTGTAGGGCTACCAAGGCTCAGATCTGCCTTCTGGGACAGCTGTTTATCATTCCTGAAGTAGACCCTGAATTCACTGGGGAGATAAGCCCATCCATTAAGGTGTTGTAACTTTTGTCATTCAGAAGAAATAGACATGCTTTTAAGAAAAAAAAACTGATTTTAAGAAATTTCATCATTAGAAAAACTTCATATCATAGTAATACCTTTATTTAGCCACCGCCACCCTAGAAAGCCACAAGATTTTGTACAATTTTGAGAAATTCACATTGATTCACCAGGAAGGATATTAGAAAATCAGGAACCTGGGGCGGGGGGATAGAAAATTTTCTCTGGCTTTTCTTCGCAAACGAAGATTCAGGAAGGACTCATCCCGCGCTTTCTGCAAGCGCGCTGATGACTAAAAAGGCCAATCCGAGATAAACAAGTCCGGTTGCAAAAAGCACGGCAGAAGGTCTCCTTGGGTGATGTTTTTGGGTTGTGATTCTTTCTGCGTTGTCGTTTCTCTTCAAGACTTGTTCGTCGTGAGTTCTCAAATAAGGCTGCAGCATTGTGGATAGTGCGTCTCCATGCCTCCCGATGTGAGGCCAGGGCGGACCACTGTTGGTGATCAATTTGGCCAAGCCTGAGATGTTGTTTCAGGGAGTCTTTGTATCGCTTTTTTGGAGCGCCCCTCTTACGCTGACCCGTGGTGAGTTCACCGTAGAGTAGTATTTTTGGGAGGCGATGGTCCTCCATCCTAGAAACGTGCCCTGCCCAGCGCAGCTGTGTTCTCAACATCATGGCCTCAATGCTGGTGATCCCTGCTTGCTCAAGGACAGCAACATTCGTCACATAGTCAGTCCAGTGTATATTTAGGATTGTGCGTAGACAGCGCTGATGAAAGCGCTCGAGGAGTCGTAGGTGGTGGCGATAGGTGACCCATGTTTCAGATCCATAAAGGAGGATAGACAGTACGATGGCTCTATACACACTGATTTTTGTGCTTTGCCTCAGGTGTTTATTGCTCCAGACTCTTTTGTGAAGTCTTCCAAATGCACCATATGCCTTTGCTAATCTGTGATCGATCTCTTTGTCAATCTTGGCATCTGAGGAGATGATGCTTCCCAGGTAGGTGAACTGCTGAACGGACTTGAGCATTGATTTGCCGACGGCAATGTGGGGATGGTTGTGTTCGTCCTGTGGTGCAGGCTGGTAAAGAACTTCTGTTTTCTTCAGGTTGACTTCTAGCCCAAACAGCTCTGCAGCTGTTGCAAAGCAGGATGTTAGGCGCTGCAGAGCTGCTTCTGTGTGGGCAACAAAGGCAGCATCATCGGCGAAGAGCAGCTCACGGACTAGATAGTTTAGAGTCTTAGTGTGAGCCCTCAGACGGCTTAAGTTAAACAAGCTACCATCAGTACGGTAGCGTATATAGATGCCGTCGTCTTCTTCAAGCTCTGCCATAGCCCTTTGGAGCATCGTGCTAAAGAAGATTGTAAATAAAGTTGGTGCAAGGACACAACCTTGCTTCACTCCATTAGTTATTAGAAAGGGCTCTGAAAGAGCATCGCCATATCTGACTTGACCACGCTGTCCCTCGTGTAGCAAGATAATCATTTTAAGGAATTTGGGGGGACATCCTAGTCTTTCCAGGATCTGCCACAGACCTTTTCTACTTACAGTGTCAAAGGCTTTGGTGAGGTCGACAAATGTTACATAGAGACCCTTGTTCTGCTCCCTACATTTTTCTTGCAGTTGCCTAAGGGCAAATACCATGTCTGTAGTGCTCCTATTGGCTCTGAAGCCACATTGGCTTTCAGGGAGAAGTTCTTCTGCAATAGCAGGAAGTAATCTGTTCAGGAGTATCCTTGCAAGGATTTTTCCAGCAATAGAGAGCAGTGTTATGCCTCGATAGTTTGAGCAATCGGATTTTGCTCCTTTTTTCTTGTACAGGGTGATGATGACTGCATCTCGGAGGTCTGATGGCAGTTCCCCTCTTTCCCAGCAATTCACAAGGAATTCGTGGAATTTTTCGTGGAGTGCATGACCTCCGTGTTTCCAAACTTCAGGTGGGATTCCATCAATCCCAGCTGCCTTGCCGTTTTTCATCTGCTGTATGGCCTTAAGGGTCTCTTCCAAAGTGGGAGCTATGTCCAATTCATTTTTCATTGGTTTTTGTATCATATATTGGATAGCTGAGGCTTGGACTACTCGGTTGGCGCTAAAGAGACTTTGAAAATGTTCAGCCCAACGATTTAGTATGGAGGCTTTCTCAGTAATTAATGTTTGACCATCTGTACTGTATAAGGAGCTTTGGACCTGATAAGTAGGTCCAAACACTGCTTTAAGAGCTTCATAAAATCCTCTATGATCACCCAGATCTGCACAGCATTGTGTCTTTTCTGCTATATTGATCCACCACTTGTTCTGCATGTCTCAGAGTTTTTGTTGTAGTTTGCTACATGTGAGGCGGAAAGCTGCTTTTCTTACATGACAGGTTGGCTGGGCGAGGTATGCCTGGTGAGCAGCTCTCTTCCTTGCCAACAGCTCCTGGATCTCTTGGTTGTTTTCATCAAACCAGTCTTGATTTTTCTTGTGGGAGAAGCCAAGGGATTCTTCTGCAGACTGGAGGATACTGTTTTTGATATGTTGCCAAAGCACTGTAGGAGAAGGATCTGTAGGATGGTCTTCAAGTTTCGTTTGTAGATTTGCCTGGAAGTTGTCTCTCATGGTAGCTTGTTGAAGATTGTTGACTTGGAGTCTCTTCTTTAAGATGCCACCCCTCTTAGGTTTGAACTTAAGATGAAGATTTAGTTTACATATGACAAGGCAATGATCTGTTTGGCATTCTGCACTGGGCATCACTCGTGTATGACGGACATCACGAATGTCTCTCTGACGGACTAGAACGTAGTCAATGAGGTGCCAATGTTTGGATCGGGGATGCATCCAGGTTGTCTTCAAGCTATCTTTCTGCTGAAAGATTGTGTTTGTAATAGTCAGCTGTTGTTCTGCACAGAACTCTAGCAGGAGGCGTCCGTTATCATTGCAATTTCCAACACCATGCTTGCCTAAGACACCTTTCCAGGCTTCGGAGTTCTTTCCTACTCTGGCATTGAAGTCACCAAGGATAATAATTTTATCTTCTACAGGGACTTTTTGTATGAGTTGGCGTAGGTCTGTGTAGAATTTGTCTTTCTCTACAGGGTCAGCTTGCATAGTTGGGGCATATATACTAAAGAGAACAACATGTGGGAGGCGTAAGGAAATAATGCTATCAGAGTGTCCTGTTGGCAAGCTTTCGAGTTTGGAGGCAATGGAGTTTTTAATCATAAAGCCTACTCCTGACAGATGTTTTTCGGTTTTGGGTTTGCCAGACCAGTAAAGTGTGTAGCCGGCGCCATGTTCTTTAAGGCTGCCTTCCTCATGGAAGCGAATTTCACTAAGAGCAGCGATGTCAATATTAAGCCGTGATAGTTCAAGGGCTATTAGGGCAGAACGACGCTCAGGCCGTCCACTATCTTCAGAGTCTTGCATGGTTCTGATGTTCCAGCATGCAAGTGTCAGTTTATTTACACCTTTGGAGGCCGGTGTGTGCCTTTGTTTCTTTGCCTTGGTTTGACCGCATCAGAAGATTCCCGTTGGCCGCGGCTAGCCAACCAGGTAGTTGGGGATGAGCTTTCTTTAGGCCACCTTTTCTAGGCCCCTCTCTATATGGAGCAAGCAGTGCTCTCCTTAAAAAAGGCTGCTTGGTCGTTCAGAATGCTGCCGAACAAGACTGTCATCTCCCGGGTCAGGCTTGAGCGACCAATGTCCTGAACCGCCTGCATGCAGGGTTGGGGCTGCGGCTTCCAGTGCATCTTTACACCTGCCGGTTTCGTCCCTCGCCAGTCGCTACAGGGCTTTTTTGGAAATGGATTTGTCCTTCGAGCCTGTGCAATGGGTTTTTCTGGTGGAGCGCAGCGTGCACAGAACTGGCCTCACCCTTTAAACCAGAGATTCATCTGCCGTGGCCTTGCAAGCATGGACGTGGCAGTGAGGTCCTCGGGCTGTAGGTTTGATTAGAGTTTCCTTCTCTTAGATGGTTGACCTTACAGGGTTGGACGAGCACCATCTGCCCGGGTTTGGGATTGGAGTTTTCCTTCTCCTAGGACGGTTGCCACAAGGCTAGAGAGCCCATCCTGCCCTTTGACGCTCTTTGTCAGACCCTTCGGTTTTGACCTGTCTGGCATGGGAGACCCTACCAGTGGCTATTATGCCACCGCCAGCATAGCTCAAAACATCATTAGGGTACGCAAGCCTCTCTCCCACGACAAGGGGGCGTCAATGGAGAGGGGATAGAAAATACTTGGGAAAGAAACATAGAGAGATACAGAGATTATTTTAAAATTAAGGCTCAACCTTTCCCTTCCCTCCCTCTTCCTGATTATATAATTTTAATAGTAAAAAAAAAAAAAAAAGGTTCCTACATATAGGACTATGGTTTAATATAAGGAGAATTATTGCCCAGATTATAAATATCCAGTCTAAGCTTGTAAAGTGAGATAAGAAAGGCTTATTACCTCTTTTGGGGAATTTGTAATAGTAAAGAAGATGCAGGTTTCTCAGGTTGAGAACTTAATGGGGACACACGAGTGAAGAAAGGGGAGGGAGAGACCTGAAAAGGAAGGCCAGTGACAAATCCCAGCATGAATATGCTTCAGATGCTCTTATAGTTGTGGAATCCAGTGTATGTTGCATCTTATTTGTGCAACTGTTATCAGTAACATTTTGTTGTGAGAACATTAAAGGCAGGCCTACTAACCATTTAACTATGAAGGTGAGATATCCAGTTGTGAGGCTGATAATGCTCCCTTCCTTTGTACTTTGATATCTAATCTCTCCCACTTTGCCTTCCTTCTCTGTAATTGCTCCTACTTTGAACAAAGGTGGAAAAGAATTTTATGGCACCACAAAGGCTAACCAGTTTATGGGTGCCCTACATTTTCAAAGATGAGAACCCACTTTATCTGATGGTACTGGACTCTGTCACATAACAAAAAAGGACAACTGTATAATTTGGAAGACAGCGTCACTCATCATCTTTGTGCATTTATGTAGTTGAAAATTTTGAGGATCACATATCCCAGCTCTCTTCCCCATGTGGCATATTTAATGTTTCGAAAGGAGCTGTTCAACAAGAAGTTGGCGCTAACTGAAGAAAATATATTGAAATGGGATATTATCTAGAATTTTTGTTGTTGTCTGCTATCTATTTCTCAGTTGTGTTTTTTATACATTCTGTTGTTCATTGCCTACATTTCATTCATATTTTGCATTTTTCTGAGCTTTGCTTATTCATAATCAACATCATTTAACATTCATATGTTACATTTTTGCTTATTGCTCACCTTGTATCTAGTTAGTGGTACCTTTATATATCTTATTTATGCTTATGTTGATATCTTCATTCCATGTTCATCCAATAGTTGTTTTGTTCACAGTGGTTTCTTTTACAACTATTATATGATGTGTGTCTGTTGTATAGAGTAGAATAGGTTTGTTAATAATTTATAGGGGTGTGCATTCTACCTTGATTTTATATATACATGTATTGCAGTCATGAGCCTAAATAAATCTTATTATTATTTCACTATTGTTATTTTATTTTTAATTTCCATTCTATGATCTTTTCTATTTTAAGTTTTTTAACATTTGTATTCTACTTAAAGTGTGGAGTACGGTAATTTATAATGATAGAAATTATTTTAATGGTGCTGTTTTAATATCTATATTGGACTGTCGCCCAATGTTTGTATGATGTTTGCCGCCCCAATCCTGATGGGAGAGATGAGATACAAATAAATCTTATTATTGTTATTATTATTATTAAATATCCTAAAGGCGTCAGATCCCATCTGATCCTGGAAGCTAAGCAGAGTCAGCCCTGGTTAGTACTTGGTTGGGAGAATGCCAACAAATACCAGGTGTTGTAGGCTATGTTTCATAGAATCAAAGAACCATAGAGTTGGAAGAGACCACAATGGCCATCCAGTCCAACCCCTGCATTGAATTCACAGTCAAAGCACTCCCAACTGATGGCCACCCAGCCTCTGTTTAAAAACCTCCAAAGAAGGAAACTTCACCACACTCGAACAGCTCTTACTGTCAGGACGTTCTTCCTAATGTTTAGAAGGAATCTCTTTTCCTGTGGTTTGAATCCATTGCTCCATGTCCTAGTCTCTGGAGCAGCAGAAAACAAGCTTGCTTTCAGAGCAAGGAACTGGCAAAAACACCTCTGAGTATTCCTTGCCTAAGAAAACCCTATGAAATTCATGAGGTCACCATAGGTCAACAGGTGAATTGAAGGCAGATACACATATACACTGCAGTCATGTGCATTTTTTTAATTTTTGTATTTTTTTTGGCTTAGTAGTGGAATCTCTGCCACTATAAAGTGCCACATGGGTCTTTTTCTGTTGTGTTTGCTATATCAGACTAAAATAAGTACCGTAATATCTCTCTGGAATTCGTTTCAGGCTTCTAAGAAACCACAAAGGTGATGTTATTGGCAATTAAAGGGGGATGTCCAAGAGCTCAATTTGCCAGATGGGGAGGAGAGCAAGACATGCTAAGCAAGATGAACTTTGTGTAAACCCAGCTGCTAGATTAGATCAGAGCATTTACAACCCCTCAACTAATTTGCAAATGAATTAAGATAACCTTTGCTAAACCTGAACAGCTAGATCTGTATCTAGACAGACAAGGTTTCAGTGTTTGCCCCCAAACTCACTTTAAGATTAGAAGAGGGGAGTTACAAACAAAGAAGAAGAAAAAGGATTTTGTGTCAGTGTTGGAAATTTTTCAGCTGTGGGGTCTTGACTCCATGTTTTCATCTGTTTAGGTAAATATACAGTATCCTGATATTCTGATTTTTTAAAATAAACATTTTTAGTTTTTTACTTGCTGTCTGTGGTAAGTTTAGTAATCCCAGCCATGGAGAGCTGTGCCTACTCTTATCAGCATAGTCCTGCTCTTGGTGACACTGCAATGCAATGAAATGTTGGCAGTTGGCTTCTGTACTAAAAGATTATTTATTGCAAGAGTGTCTTCTCTTGCCTAACAGAACTCCTCCAGTTCAGGGTTGCTGACAGGCATTCATTCCAACCAGGGTTATTTCACTTGCTTCTCCAACCTGTTCCCTGCCCCCCCCCACAAAACACACACACTGACTCAATAATTCCATGGTGACTGATCATGCTTGCTAGTTGGTCATTTGTGCTATGGTGGGGGAGCCACCTGAGCTGGTGTTATTTTAAAAGTGGGAGGTGGTACCTCTAATAATATCAGACTTGTCTGAGCATGCAGATACATTTATCAGTGGTTCTGTCACCTGAATTTGCTATTAGAATGAAGGAAGAGTTTGATGGATACTACCCTTCCTATATGAGACTCAGAACAGCATCTTGTGCTCGCATCATTCCTCAAAACTGGGCTAAATCCAAAAGATATTATCTTACCCAGGACACCTTGCACACCAGTTGAACTTACTGAGTCATTCCACTATTTCAACTATGTCATATTTTCAGTAGGGGCTGCTGATTTCTGCGTCAGAGGACTGGGGAATCAGCCGCAGGTTTTAGATTGAACTTGAAAGGAGCTATCCATGGTCCTTAACTTTAATGCATGCGTGCACGCACACATCTTAGTAGCTTTGATGCCATTGGATAACTCCATTAAATTTTGGACTAAACCCGACAGTGGGTTCATACCGCATTGATGCTGGAGTCACTACTGCATTTTTCAACATGTCAGACTGTTTGCAGGTCTGTTAGATGCAGTTGCTTCCTGCTCACCTTGCCTAAGCAGTGGGGGGGGGGAGGTTGAAAATAGCCTTTTAAAAACATTTTTCTTTGGAGGGGTGTATGTTGGGGTTTGGTTTTTTGGTGTATGCAGACATACAGGTTAATCTTATATTACCGGATGTGGAAGCAAAGAAATGGGTAGGTCAAATGAGTCTAGCTTCACAAAGTATTTGTGTCCACTACAGAAACATTGTTACAACCCCAAACCAAATGCATACTGCTCCTGTCCAGCTTTTCCCTTGCACGTATGCTCTGTATGCTCTTCCAGGTGCTACCTTGGCCAACAAGTTCCTCCAGATGCATTCCAAAGCGGATCTGACAAGCGGATCAGACAACAGGAACCTAAACTGTTCCTGTCCTTACTGCCCTCTCAGCCAAGCTATAAAAATGTCTAACAGAAGCACATGGCACTCAGTGCTTCCAGTATGTACAAATGGAATATCCCACCAATCTTTCCTGCTTATGAAACCATGCAGAACTCAGCAGGCAGGGCGGTTTCTGGTGTTTGTGCTTTCTGGTGGCTTCCAGTCTGCCCCTGGATGGAATTCAAAGTGTTATCTGTTATCTATAAAGACCTGAATGGCTTGGGGCTCTTGTTTGAAGGACTGACTCCTCTCTCATGAACATGCTTATGCACTGCATTCTAACATTCTTTGATTTCCACATCTTTTGGTGGCACACTTTGAGGACATGAGAATGGGTGTTCTCGATAGTTGTACTCAGTGGAATTCACTTCCCAGAGAGGTTTGATTAGCTCCCTCTCTGCTGAGTTTTAAAAGGTCTTAAAGAATTTTCTTTTATCATGCCTTTATTCCATGTTAACTCCAGCTCTGGTGATGTTTTTGAAGATTGCTTGAGTGTTTTATGCCCTTCTCATGCTGTTGTTTTAATTCATGGGTGGGCAACACATGGCCCATAGGTCATAGCAAACAGCCTCTGCTGGCTCCATTTGATTTGTTGCTGCTGTTGTGTGCCTTCAAGTTGTTTCTGAGTAATGGTAACCCTAAGATGAATCTATCATGGTGTTTTCTTGGCAAGATTTGTTCAGAGCGTGTTTGTCATTGCCTTTCTCTATGGCTGAGAGAGTGTGACTTTGCCCAAGGTCACCCAGTGGGTTTCCATGGCTGAGTGGGGATTTGAAGCCTGGCCTCGCAGAATCCTAGTCCAGCACTCAAACCACTACACCACATTGATGTTGCTGCCCAAATAGCCCTGCTAGAATTGGTAATACTGTAGCACCAATGATAACAAGTCTCAACCATCAACAAAAACAAATAACCAGTGTTTTGAGATTTCCTTTCTGGAAGGGAAGGAGATCTTCTGCCCTGTAGACAGGCAGGGCCCCTATGGTGTTGGAGGGCATTCCAGCACCCTTTGGTACTGTGCAGGCTCAGCTGGCAGTGTGGCTTCTGATGGGGTTCGTGGGGAGCATGCAATGTGGCCGCCTGATTCCAGGAAGTTTCCTGCTATCATTTGTTACTTTGAGTTACTGGTTATGTATTATTATGTTTTTAACTATATGGTTCTATATAAAGACAGAAGATGGCATCTCAATTTTTTGCTATGATTTTTTAATCTGTAAGTTCCCTTTGGGGCCGAAAGTTGGGATAGAGTTTTTCTTAAATAATCGCATAAAAGTACTGTATTGAAGCCAGCAGTGTCACCTCCCTGACCAATAGCTATAGAGCTCATATAGAGCCCAATAGCTCTGTCCCCCAGAACAACAAGCAATGAATTTGGAAAGTTTGTTCACTTATCTATTGATTTTATTTATATCCCACCTTTCTGCCAGTATGGCGCCCAAGGCAACTTACTACGTAGCATTAAAACAAAATACTGTACAATTAAAAAATTTATGGTAAAAAAAATTAAAGTTAAATGGAAATCATATTAAAAGGCTTAGAACAATTTGAAAAGCATATAAAACATGAGATAAAGTCACAGCACACACCATTAAAAGACCCTTCTGCCACACCCAGTTAAAGACTGAGGATCATTTAAAGTTAAAAGGTCTTTGCTTTTTGACAAAAAGGGATCAAAGAGGGAGTCAGCCTAGCCTCCTGTGGGAGAGAACTCCACAAGCGTGGGAGACAGTGTGTCCAAAAGGACCACCATGTTCCATTTCAGTGGCTAACTATGGAACTGGCTTACAGTGCTACTCTACATTGCTTCTCAGGGTATAGCCTGGATTTTCAATAAGAGATAAGACACCAGTAGATTCATCTCCCCCGATCAAGATGATGAATGCTTTAAGCTCTAATCTGTATAAACTTAAATTGAAATCTCAGTTAACTACTGATCATCCCCCAAACTATTCTTAAGGATTATCACTTTCTAATCAGATGCTGGAAGTTGCACAAATGCCATCACAACAGCCGTATAAGATCTGTGTCATTTGTGGATAGAGGTCTTCCATTTGCCAACATTGTGGGGGAGGGGGACAATTGCCACAGTGGACAAAAAAGGGGGGCAAGGTATGCAATGAATTTATTTGCAGTGTGAAACTGTTAACCCCTTCACTTGGATTTCACCTTTCTGACTTTTCACTCTAGCCCCTTTTCAGTTTTTTCTTCAGATAGTAGTAGTTCTGATGTTCGTGGGGAAGTGAATCATCGTTGGGTTGTAGTCTGAACTTAAAAGGAGATATCTGAGGTATCCCTATCCACCAAACAGGGTTAGTTATTAGATAACTCTTCTCACTACCCCACTACTAGGAAGGCAGGCAAGCAAGGAAGCAGGACCTTTGCTCAATATATAACACTAGGTTCATATAAGCACTTTACAAACTATGCTTACAATTCACTTAAGCTATCCCAAAGGACATGATAGTATCCTTCACAATCTTTTACATAAAGAATTAAACTAGAATGACAGATGAATCTTTCTTTATCACTGGCAATAGGACATTATTTTTCATTTTCCCTGAAGATAACAAAACTAGTTTGGGATGCAAGAGATATTGTGGTACATATAGCTCTATCCTTCAACAGAGATGAATGACTAGGAGACAGAGATTTTCACACTACACTGTTATAGTGATACTATTGCACTTTAACTGCTATGGCTGCCTCCTGTGGAATCCTGGGATTTGCAGTTTAGGGAGGGCATTTACAACTGTCAGGCAGCGATCTCTTAGGCCTCACTAAACTACAAAGCCCAGAATTCCACAGGAGGAAGCCAGAGCAGTTAAAGCGGAATAATATCACTATAACAGTGTAATGTGAAAATCTCATCAGTCAGGACAAATAGCTGGGGAGGGCTGTTATTGCCTAAGGTGGTTGGCTCACTCTAACTAATAGTAGGACTGGCCCATTTACATGATCTCACCATTACTCTGTGTCTGGCTCCCTCTAGGACAATGATTGCAAGGTCTGTGGACTAAGAATTCTGTAACCACCATCACACAGAGACAAAATAATCTATTTTCATTAACAGACTTGATTCGTTGGGGACCTTATAATGAGACACAGGGGGAGAGAGAGAGAGAGAGAAAGAAAGAAAGAAAGAAAGAAAGAAAGAAAGAAAGAGCAAGCCTGGGAGAATTTTTGTTTTAAATTAAACTAGAAATCAGATTGTAACCAGGGAGATAGAACAACAGCTCAAACAACTTGACCTTCTAAGAAACCTTGCAGATAAAATGTGTCCTCTGCCTCTAGCATTTTTGGCAGGATTACTTAACCTTTCAGGTATGGATGGGGATATTCATTAACCTCCTAGTGCACTGTCTGCTATATTTTTCATCTAATCTACAAAATTTACTGGCAGCCTTTAAAGCAGACTGGGTGCCTCACTCAGTGGGAACTGAGGAAGCATCACTTGTTCTGGCTTGTAACTGAAAGATTCCAGGGTAGGGGAAAGCAAGGAGGGATCAACTGTGTAGAGGTGGTATCAGTGTTTTAATGCAGGAAAAGTCAGACTGCACCAGCAGTACAGGAGTGAGTAGCCACATTAGTCACTTCCTTAACTTAAAAAGATCACCTGGGGCAAATGTAATCTTTTACTCTGTTTCACCTATCTAGGTGGAAATCCTCCAGATGTCTCTAAGATTTACATTCATGCAGCTGGCTAAGTGTTCTCAGAATTGCTGCTTTGTTATTCTTGATTTCATGAATGTAGTATAAATGAAACCAGATTCACTCAGAAGGCTTCAAAATCAGGATGTAATTCTCACTTAATTTTCTTCTCAAAGGACCAGAATCTATTTCACTAGAATTGCAGGGGCAATGTCTTTCCAGATATGGAATCTTCCTACGGCATCCTTCAAGAACAGCTGAAAGAAAAGGACAACATAGTGCCAAAGCAAAGGCGTTTAGGCACTTCTAGATTGCTTACCTATGCCATAGGAGCTGTAAGGTACCTACTGTTCTCACTGCCAATAAAAGAAGGGGACGTAGCTAAATCCATTTGGTGCTCTATATCAGTAATACCTTAATAGCTATTTTGGCCCTTGCTAAGCAGAAGGTCAGGGGAGTAGCCCAAAGTTAGAACTTTAGCTGTAACTGTCTACACAGGTAACAGAATTTTTCCTACTGCAGGAAAAGGTTACACAGAAATATTATTTTATTTACAGACAATGCTGTTTTCAATGCCGTGTATAACCAAGTGTGAATTGTGTGCAGAATAGGTCCCCAACAGCAGCAATTTTTTTGTGCAGGAAACAGCATATATTAATTTTTATTTCAGAATTTATTTCATTTTAATTCAGAAAGGAATTGTCCTTCTTCAGCTATCAGAAGTATGGGAAACACAGTCCTAAAGGGATTCATTGTGTTCTCTTTTGAAAGAAGCTACTTTTTTAATGGCAAGATGAAACTTCTCACTGCTTGGGCAGGTTGAATGGAAAACAAGAAAAGATGTCATAGAGCAAAGATGTAACGCTTGTACAAAAGACTGAAATGTGGTACAGTGAGTAAAGTGAACAAAGTAGGTTAAGCAATTTTGGTCAACTCTTGTTTCAGTGTAAAACTTAGCAAATTCACACTAAGCCGAAACTGGAATGCACTTTGATTTTGTGATCTGTACTCCTTTAATGCGCTTATCAACAATGCGTACAAAAAGTCGAAGGCTTTCACGGCCTGCATCCATAGATTTTCCTTGGGTTTTTTCCTGGCTGTGAGGCCATGTTCTGGAATAGTTTCTTTCTGACGTTTCACCCGCATCTGTGGCTGGCATCTTCAGAGAATAGCCACTCCTACCCAGCCATTCTCTGAAGTATTCTCTGGGTAGGAGTATTGGCCAATCTCTGAAGATGCCAGCCACAGATGCAGGCGAAACGTCCGAAAGAAACTATTCCGGAACACGGCCTCACAGCCCAGAAAAAAAAACCAAAGGAAATCAATGTACAAAAAGTGTTTGTATGCATTTGAATAAATATGTTTTTCAGAACAGGGATATGTTTTGACAAGGCATACACAGAAATGCTTTCTTCTGTGAGGGGAAAGTCACTTGAAAAATGCATGCTTTGAAAAAGTGGTAACAAATGTGTACATGTACATTCAAATATACACACACATACACATACGTACATTCATACATACACACACACACAATTTATATTCTTAAAATGTGCATGTAAACCCAATGCAGGATTGGGAGTGATCAGGTTTAAGATTGGGGGGAAATCAGCATCTGCCGATTCCTAGCAGAGAGACCTTATTTCAAATTAATGCTCCCCTTATGAAGTTCACTAGGTAACCTTACTCAACCTTAGCTCACAAAAGTGTTATAAAAATGCCATTCTAAATTCTTTAGAGGCTGGGTGGGGTCCATGTATATCAGCAACTGAGGACATGATTTCTATGCTTTCTGCATCCCTGGCATCATTAGTTTTGTTTTTTAAATCACCTAGACCCTTGGGGGAGGGTTCCTTCTTAAGATCTTGGTTTTTCAACAGTGTTTTCTTCTTCTTTTTGCAAACTTTGTGTTTCCCTGAGTGTGCTAATGCCTCCTTTTTGTGTCTTGATGTTCCCATTTTGCCATTGTAAGCATCATCACTTAGCAACTCAGTTATACTAGATTAGTAAATATGATTTTCTGTAAACCTGTTTCTTATGTCTTTTCACAGGGAGTCTGCACCGGACCGCCAGTGTTCCAGAATATGTGTATAAAGTAGATGCCGTTGAAACTGATTTTGCTTCAAGGCCTTCTCTGGGGGCATCATATTATCAGTCTCATCAGGTGAGAAACACTAAAAGAGCACATATGCATGTATGTGCGCACACACAGTGAGCAACCTTCCCCCAACTGGTGCCCTCCATATGTGATAGACAACAGTACCCATAATCTCACAGCCAGTTTTAGCATTATGGGAGTTGTAGTTGAATACATCTTGGAGTTGAATAGGTTGCATGTACAGCTCGCCCCCTGTATCTGCAGTATCGGTAACCACGGGTTCATTTAACCATGGTTGGGAGGAAAAGGTCTCTCTAGGCATCTGGAGGTCCTCTAGCATGACTCTCTGGTCAACGTCCACCAGAAATTGACCATAGACTCACTCTGGAGGATCTCCAGATGCTTAGAGAGGAATCCTCTCTAGTTATTTTCTAGGTCCTCCAGCATGATTCTATTGTATACTATGGTGGTTCGCTATGATCCATGATTTCACTTATAAACGGTAAGTCTGGGAACGTATCCCCCCCCCACAGATATGTGGGGTGATCTGTACTATATTGTGTGTATGTATGTGCGGGTATGAGAGAGAGAGAGAGACAGAAAGAGAGAGAGGGACAAAATTCCAATGAAGGTGTTGCATGCATTGCTGCAGCAAAGAATGGATTTAATAATATTTTTATTTGGATTCAGTCCTAATCATCTAAGTTTTAGCTCATAGATTTGGATGAAAGGCCACAAATCTTCTTATGATCCCAAAAACTAGATTACTGTAGAGATATTGATAAGATTCATTGTGGGAGGGGCCAGATTTAAACTGCAACCCTACACCCAGTGGATGTAGTGTATCTTGATTTCAGTAAGGCTTTTGGCAAGGTCCTGCATGATATTCTTGCCAAAAAGTTAGTAATCTGTGGGCTAGACAATGCAACTGTTAGGTGGATTTGTAATTGGTTGACTGACTGAACCCAAAGGGTAGTCACCAATGGCTCCTCTTCAACCTGGAGAGAAATAACCATGGAGTGCCACAGGGTTCCATCCTGGGCCCAGTGCTATTCAACATCTTTATCAATGACTTGGATGAGGGAATAGAGGGTGTGCTTATCAAGTTTGCAGATGACACCAAAGTAGGAGGCATGGCTAATACCCCAGAGGACAGGATCAGAATCCAAAATGACCTGAACAGATTAGAAAGCTGGGCCAAAACTAACAAAATGAACTTCAACAGGGAGAAATGTAGGATACTACACTTGGGTAGTAAAAATGAAAAGTACAGATATAGGATGGGTGACATCTGGCTTGAGGGCAGTACATGCGAAAGGGATCTAGGGGTCTTAGAGGACCACAAGCGGAACATGAGTCAGCAGTGTGATGCAGCAGCTAAAAAAGCCAATGCAATTCTAGGCTGCATTAATAGGAGTATAGTGTCTAGATCAATGGAAGTAATAGTGCCACTTTATTCTGCTTTGGTCAGACCTCACCTTGAATACTGTGTCCAGTTCTGGGTATCGCAATTCAGTAAGGATATTGAGAAGCTGGAACCTGTCCTGAGGAGGGCGATCAGGATGGTGGGAGGTCTGGAAGCCATGCCCTATAAAAGCGGCTTAGGGAACTGGGCATGTTTAGTCTGGAGAAGAGAAGGTTGAGAGGGGACATGATAGCCATGTTTAAATATTTGAAGGGATGTCATACAGAGGAAGGGGCAAGCTTGTTTTCTGCTACCCCAGAGACCAGGACATGGAGCAATGGGTTCAAACTACAGGAAAAGAGATTCCACCTGAATATTAGGAAGAACTTCCTGACTGTAAGAGCTGTTCGGAAGTGGAATACACTGTTTTGGAGTGTGGTGGAGTCTCCTTCTTGGAGGTTTTTAAACAGAGGCTGGATGTCCATCTGTTGGGAATGATTTGATTGTGTATTCCTGCATGGCAAGGGGCTGAGGTCTCTTCCAACTCTATGATTCTATGATTTACCTGTATTTAACCCCCACTGAACAACAACTATATTATTATTATTATTATTATTATTATTATTATTATCCCGCCCCTCTACAAAATGCAATCAGGGCAGCTTACAACAATTAAAATATATATACTGGACCCTCAACCACCCCCCCTAAAATATAATTAAATAATTCAGGAATTAAAATATACTTTAAAAAAATACAAACAATAAAAATAAACAATGGGCAGTGGCCGTAGCAAGGTCGGGACAAGCTAGATTTTCTTTTCTTTTTTGATGGCTGGGTATCTATTCAGGAAATGCCTGCCGGAAGAAATCCATCTTAAGAGCTTTTTTAAAAGCGATGTAGGGTGGTGAAATGACGGATCTCATCCGGCAGGCTGTTCCATAATCTGGGAGCAATAGCCGAAAAGGCCCTCCGGGAGGTCGAAATAAGCCTAGTTTTTAAAGGTTGTAACAAATTCCTCCCAGAGGACCTGAGTATATGGGGAGGATTATATGGAAGGAGGCGGTCCCAAAGATAGGTTGGACCCAAGCCATTTGGGTGAAGCTTCCCTCTTAGTATAAGTTTGTGCAGTTAATTGACCAATTTACAAATATTTTCATTAGTAAATAAATAGTGTCTCAATAAATTTTGTCATTTAATAAGGAAAGAAGGAATATTGGCTTGAGACAATAAGTTTTGGAAATATTTTAAAGGAGTCTGGGTTTTTGTTTTATTGCTTGTACAGCCCAATTTGGAGCAGCAACAGAAACAATTAAAAGAGCTAACTTATGTGCAACATCTGTACCAGGAAAACCCCTAATCCTTATTGCAGACACTAGAGCTTTTGATTGTACAGGAGCTAAAAGGAATTCTGTCTTTGTTTATACAGTGTTTTTCAGACATGTTATGGATCCTTTAGACTGGAGCCATCTTGTTTGGATTAAACTAAGTACATCCTAGCTTTTAATTACAGTGTCTGAATTTATCTAATTACTTGCTTTGCCTTGTCCCTTTCTCTGTTATCAATAGCCCCCTGCTTTGTACCTGTCTCACAGAATTCTCAGAGTCAAAGATTATTTCAGTTAGTTTTAATGTGAGATTACAGCAGTCAGTTGCTACTCAGGAAAAGAGGTAGACTGGCACTGTAATACAAGCCTATGAGGAAATACCAAGACATTTAAAGCTGTTCAAATACTTTGGAAATAGGATGGCTGTTTGTTAACCCAAACCCATGAAAATGACCTTCACAACTAATCATATCCCACCTATCTCTTGGACATATTGGAAGACTTCTTGTTATAGAAACTGGCACTTCACCACTTTTTAAACATCTAAATGTTAGGAAGGGAGGGACAAAGGATGGGCTGGCCAGCATGATTTAATGCGTATAGCATTAGACTTTAGATCCCCACTCACCCATGCAATTTGGTGGTAATTTTGGACAGGCCAGTGTTTTCCACCCTCTAACTTAACTCACATGCTCATTGTGATAATAAAATATAGAGGGGAAACCATTTATGCTGCCTTCAGCTCCTCCTTGGAGGATGAGCATGATACAAATGTAAGAAATAGAGGGATCTTGGGAATGGATGAGGATATAAGAAGCACACATGTTACTATGCACAGTATGTTCTTAGAAAACATATGAACTCACACATGTTCTGAGTAAACACATCTCTAAGCAATTTTTGGCCATGACAGTAGGGCATCTTATGCAGGTTGGAGCCAATAACCCGCATCCATACCAAGCTATCTAAAGTGGAAATGTATTGGATGCACACGGATCAAAGCATGCATAAATATTTAACTGGGGAAGAGAAAATACGATGGTAGATCTGTAAAATGAGTGGGGGCTTTTGGTGGCAATTAGCTAACACACATTGGAAACTGCTTAATGCAGTGTAGAGGTGTAAATTGCTATTGCTTAAAACAAATTGTAAGCCGCTTTGATAGCCTTGTGGCTGAAGATTGGGGTATAAATATCTAATTAAATTAAGCATTAAAAAGCAGTGGGTGAATTACACAAATACATAGCTAATCCAACACAATTGCCTTAGAGTGAGGAAATGTTAACCCAAACAAATTCACAAAACTGAAGGGATTTTAAGACTCAGGTGGTCATGGGGGATGTTTCAGAGCACCAGATTCAGCCTGCAGGAGGTGGGTAAACAATTTGTGTTCAGCTAAGTGAAGGAGGTCCAAATGCAAAGAGAAGTCCAAAGGGAGGGATAAGAGTCTTTCTCTAACACACACACACACCAGAAGAGGAGGGATTATTTAAGAGGTGACAGGTACTACCTCTTCTGTGTCTTGTTAGATTTTTCTGAGGAGGAACTGTGCTAACAAGATTATCTGGCTAAAATCCTGAATTAAGAAAGGTCTGAGTGAGAGAATGATTTCAGTTTATATAAGTAGGTAGGCTGAGCCTAACCAGCTGTTTTAACAAGAGGTCTCCAAGATCAAGAGGCAAAAAGCTGCTTTTAGGAATCCAACCTCAAAAATGGAATTGGCAAGTGGTTCCCTCTTCCAGAATGAATTAGATCGAGAATCGACCTGTTAAATGTGGCTCTGGGGATGGTGAAAGTACTCTTCAAGTTTTGCCCACCTTCCCCAAACTCCCATATTTCAGTCTTTCACTATCTCTGGATTTTGAAGCATGTTGAGGTTTGAGATTATGTGAGAGATTATGAGAAATTATGGCTATAGTTTCACTAACGAAAGACAAAAATGTTGTGCTGATAACAGTCTCTGCAAGGTGGCCTTCCATATCAGTGTGATTTAATCAATATTTCTCACTCCCTAGTGATGGTAGATAGTTGGCCCAGATCCACACTACACTAATGATCCACTTTGAAACTGGATTGTTTGCCATGGCTCCTCCCTATTAAATCCTGGGATTTGTAGTTTGGTGAGGCATCAGCACTCTTTGGCAGAAAAGGTTAAAGACTTTGTAAAACTACAAATCCCGGGATTCATTAGGAAGAAGCCATGCCATATAATCCAGTGTTAAACTGGATATTGGTATAGTTTAGATTTGGCCTAGGTCACATTCCTCATTTTCTTTCAGTATGGGATCTGGCTTGGATTTGGCCAGAGAGGCCTTCTTGACTTAATCCTTCTCTGTCCTGGACCAAACAAACTGAAGCGGTTCTGTTTAGAACACACACACATACACGTCTTGGCAGGTGTGTTTTGTAACTACAGGCATTTGGGGAATGAGGCAAAGGAAATATGATACAAACCCCAGGAAACAGTAGAAATAGTGATCACCTTGAAGTGGGAACTTGTACTCAGGGAGGCACAGACATTAACTTCTGTTCAGGGTACTCATATGCCTGGGAGAACCTTGCAGCCAACACACATAGACACACAGACTGGCTCAACTGGTCCCCTCTGCAGAGCTGCCCTTGAAATGGTCCAAGGTGTTTCCTGCCCTGAGGAGATGGGAAGGTGTTCAACCAGTATTGTGTCAACTGTGTTCCTTTTGTGCTTCCAATTTCAAATCAAGCCCTCAGATCTTGCATTTTTTTAAAAAAAAAATCTCTTGGTGTGTGTCTCCCCCCCACCCCATATTCACCTCAGTCTGTTAAAAGCATAGTATTACTGTACAGTTTTCTCATTGAAGGAGGTAAACTGTATCGGAGCAGAGTGCTCAGTTTTATTTTATTAATGGTATGTGCTATGTATCCAAAGTTTGTTCAGAAATGCTGAACAAGTAAATAGACGTGGAAATACAATGATATCCCTATCCTAGGTCCTAGCCTTCCCGTCCTGATAATTATTTTAATTTCCCCTTCACTTATCATTTCGTACAATACAATCTTGTACAGAGAAGAGTTGCAAACAAGACCAATATAAGCTCTGCCCCAACCTCTGCTTAAAGCACACAGACAGTTAGTAGAGAAGAATCAATAAGAAATGGTGTAAAATATCCACTTCACCATCATATTCTGGGTGAAGTTGAAGAGGAACACTTTCTGTTGCCCTAAATTGATGGGAGAGTCAATCTAGCATGTTTTCTTAACAACATTAGTACGCAAAAAGATTTAACACTGAATTTAAATTGGTGGAAACAGTTCTATGAGTAGAACCATTAAGAGGGAAATTCCTCCTCCCGGCCCCCTTCCAGTTGCTACAGAGATCTGGCAGATCTCCACAGCAGATTTTTGGTTGAGGAGGGGGAAGAGAAAAAGAAGGCCCCACTGTTGGTGTACAACAGCTGTGGGAGGGGGAGGAGGACTCATCCCTTGCCATTTCTACTGACAGAATAGCAATAGCACCTTCATTTCTATACCGCTTTATAGTGCTAAGCACTCTCTAAGCAGTTTACTCTCTCTCTCTCTCTGGCTTTTCTTCACAAACGAAGATTCAGGAAGGACTCATTCCGCACTTTCTGCAAGTGCGCTGATGACTGAAAAGGCCAATCCAAGATAAACAAGTCCGGTTGCAGAAATCACAGTGGAAGGTCTCCTTGGGTGATGTTTCCAGGTTGTGATTCTTCCTGCATTGTCGTTTCTCTTCAAGACTTGTTCAGCGTGAGTTCTCAAATAACACGTCTCCATGCCTCCCGATGCGAGGCCAGGGTGAACCATTGTTGGTGATCAATTTGGCTGAGCCTGAGATGTTGTTTTAGGGAGTCCTTGTATCGCTTTTTTGGAGCGCCCCTCTTACGCTGTCCCATGGCGAGTACACTGTAGAGTACTGTTTTTGGGAAGCGATGGTCCTCCATCCTAGAAACGTGCCCTGCCCAGTGCAGCTGTGTTCTCAATATCATGGCCTCAATGCTGGTGATCCCTGCTTGCTCAAGGACAGCAACATTCGTCACATAGTCAGTCCAGTGTATATTTAGGATTGTGCATATACAGCGCTGATGAAAGTGTTTGGCTTGTTGGGGGCAATTAGCTAACACAAGCAGTTTACAGTGTGTTAGCTAGTTGCCCCCAACAAGCTGGGTACTCATTTTAATGGATAGGAGGCTGAGTCAACCTGGAGCCCTGCAGGATCAAACTCACAATGTTGTGGCTGCAGTACAGGCATCTAACCACTGCACCACCAGGGCTCATTGGCAGAATTACAGTGCTGGATCTTGGCCATACATTTTAGGTATTGTGTGAATATCTGAAAAGTTTTATTCAACAGCCACATATGATAGGAAATGAAATCTTTGATACGGAAAATAAATACTGCACCAAGAAAGTGTCAGACTGGCTACAGTGTTCTGTTCAAACTTCCTTTTAACATTGTTTGAATTGAATTCTTATGGATCAAGTGCACCCTTTGAAACTCTCTAAAGCCTCCAGACCCATTTTAAAAATATATAGTGAAGATTTTCAAGTGTTTTTTTTTCACCCCAAACTGGCCCAAAGCATCCAAAACCAGCTGCAAATGTGTTGCTTTACTTCCCCTGCTTCACCCCAAAAACCTGGGGGGGGGGGCAGAACCCTAAAGGCCCCAAATTGGCCTAAATGACAGCTGGAAGGTCCAGTGTGCTAAAACATGGCAGTACAGCCCCAGGGGCAGGGGAGGTGACCTCCATCCCTACGACAGCTGCTCACCTCTGTTCTAAATATTTAAAGACATGACAATGGTATAGCATATACTTTCCATACACATTTATGTTCTAAGGGGAAGGGAGAGATGAAAACACTGCAGAAAGCGAACATACTAATTTGAGGGTGTCTGAAATGCTGTTAACATAAACATAGGTCCTTCACCTGCAAAAAGTTAATTACACCTGATTTATATTCATCCCATTCAAATTGCTCAGTTTGATTTGTAGTGCATCTGTTCATTACGTTAGTGATTAACTTTATAAAATAATGCATTTCTAAAAATGTAACATACAGCTGTGGAAAATTGTGGAAAATATTCCTTACATGCCTGTTGCTGCCTTATTGTATGTTCTTTTCATTCAGTAAATTCTTCTTATCTTGTTTTGTTCTTGTTTGTCTGTCTAACAGATAGGCTCCCACAGTAATTATGAAAATGGCTGGGGACCTAGAATCCTTCCATATAACTCATACAGAACAGAAGAGAAATCTCAAAGGCAACCTTTGAAGAGATTAGAGGTTTCTCCCAATGGCAGTCCTGACAAGCTGGCTTTCTTCCAAAATGACTACCAGTACAACAGGGGGCTAACAGTAAGGCATGGCGAAAGCAAGAGATCCAGCGCCATGCCTCCGAGATATGCTCGCTCTGAGATCGTTGGCTACACAAGCCATAGTGCTTCAAACAGAGGCTATGGTACTCAAAGACACTTCTACATTGGGCCTCCTAATGAAACTGTGGTTGACAGTGCCCCAAACAGCCCAAGAGCTCCGATCTATCAGCGAATTGGGAACAGCCGGAGCATGAACAACCTTTTGGAGAAAGAGAGTTACCTGACATCCGGTTCTGCCATGGGACAAGTCCGAAACCCCATTGCTTCCCAAACTGGATCTCAGCATAGGCAGTCTCTCAGGTCCAGCTGGCACCAGAGTACTTTCAGATCACAGAGCACAAAGGACGCCTCTCAACCAACATCAGTCACCAGCGCTACGGCAGAGGCAGGTGGCAAGAGGATGACAATGACAGCAGCTATGGCAGCTGCAGGAGGAAATGGTTTCATAGAGCCAGAGAGGATAGTTATTACTGGATCCCAGCCTGGGTGAGTTTTACCTGCGTACTATTACTACCAAGGCATATGGATAGGCTTGGGATTATTATGTAACCCTTAATGTAATAAAGCAGTGGTTCTTAACCTTTGGTCTGCAGATCTCAAGGGGGGACGCAGTGTCCTCAGAGGGGGTCTGCAAAGGCTTGAAGGCTGCTGAGCCCACGTGACAGGAGCCAAGGCAAGGCTGCCCGGCATTGCCATTCAATCCAGTGCCTCTGAGGAAAGTGTTAATGGGTGGTGTAATTGTGTTGTTGTTGTTGTTGTTGTTGTTATCAAGTGTCATTATTGTTGTTAGGGTTTTAAATCTTGAGTTAAACCTTGGGGGTCTGTGGCAACAAATATTAAAAAATATAATTTTTGTTGTTGTATCTTGTATTTTATTTTCCACTATTCCGCCAGAGGTCAGAATGGAACAGGTAGGAGGAACATTGGATAGAACATTGGAACAAAATATTATACAGGAAAGAGCATCCTTATTTATGCTTTTGGCTGCATTTCCTGAGGGGTATTCTGTTGGGGGCTGCATACCAGTGTTACCCAGGTCTTATTTCTTAGCTGCCTAGAATATTCCAAAAGGCAGAAAAGTACTTTTATTATTTTTTTTGCCACTGATTGTATTGTTTTCACAGTGATTTTTTGAGGTAGCTCATTTCTGGAATTTCTGTTCTGTTCCACTGCATTTAACTGCACAATTATGCATACTTAGGATTTAAGTTTGCAGCTGTTAAGATATACAGTGTCGGGGGATAGAAAAGGGTTATTCACAATATCAGGCCAGAACAAGTCCTGTAAAAAGAACTATGTTTGGTTAGGACTGAACAAAACAGCTGAATTTGCCAGGTGATAGTGCAATTTGCTGAAGCAGGGTGTTTCCAGGTTGCTCAATACAGATAGGAGCAGGTGATATCTTCATTTTTATTGTTTCTAGAGAGGTATAGGAAAAAGAAAGGGGATAAACTGAAAAGACTTTTCTTGTTTGAAACAAAGTTCATTTTGGCATGTCCCTTCAAGGACTGGCTCTGTCATTTAGCAAAGTGTCACAATAGCCTCAGGTGACAGATTCTGGGAGGTGGTAGCAAAGTGTTTAAGAAGAGAGCAATGTGACATGTAGCCTCCCCTCCTACCTCCCTGTGTTATAAAGGGTGTCCATCCACCATCAGTTTCAATAGCCAACTCTCAGCATATGGATTATCTTTTTCATCCGGCTTGGTTATAAACAAGGCAGGCCAAGACATCATGCTGTCTTAGGTGAACTCTCACTCCCATTTCCATGTACAGAAGGTGACAGTGTGGCAGTTCTTTCTTATTTTAGATCCAGTACTGTTGTGGGGACTGCACCTAAGGGCAGGAAGCCACTTAGAACACATAGGGCAAGTTACATGGTTCACACTGCCACATCTATCATCAGGAGAGGGACCAGAGCTCAGGAGAAACATCTAGAGTAGAGCTGATGCCCCACACTGATCAGTTCTGTCCCGACGCAGCCATCTCACATTGCCCAATGATAGGGCCATCAAAATGATCAGTTATGATAATAAGTGTGTAAGAACTTCTTCATCCATAGGAGTCACTCATCATGGGAGAAACTAGGAAACTAGCAATGCCATCAACATTTACTGTAGTTGTGATATTTGTGTGTAATGGTGGTCAACCTTTGCCAGATTTTTTTCTTTTGGCAACTGTGCCACAAATGAAGTTGGGAGCAGAGTTTAAAAACATTAATTTTTGTAGTGCAGCTTTAGAACTCACCAGTCAGCATTGCCATTAGCCATGTGAGCTGGGAGAATGTGGGTAGTTACAGCCTAAAAATAAATTCTGAACTCTGATTCTTGGCTCTAGTTGGATGCATGAGTGTCACTCTGTTACATTCTGCATTGTTTCATTGTTTGTAATCCAGCATTTTTGCCTCTAATTTAATGGGCCAGACAATAACACAACACTGTAGAGCCGGTACAGGCCTGACTGTGCCACCATGCCCTACGAAATCTGTGCTGTACACTAAATGGCTACTGATGGTAAACGTAGTGAAACTAGGAAGACTGTGATGTGATGACAGTTGTTTTGAATGGTCACTGTTCTGTCGGTATACTTGGAAGCTTTAAAGGACATTTTGCAGTCTGAAAAAAAAGAGCAAGATGGACACACACTCTTTGTGATTCAATGTACAGAAACTGGCCAGAAGAGTAGTTGAATCAGATTTTAATACTGGAAGTGGAATAGTGTCTTCCACCACTTTTCTGAAAGCTGCTGTAGACTTATGGATTTGTTACAGAAAGCATAAAACCATCTGCATACAAACCATTTTTTAAAATTAGTTGAATCACTTTCAGTGCCAGATATCACTCTGGATGAATGAATCATAATTGCTAAAGGTTCAATGAAATAGACAAAATTAGAGCAGATGGGACAACCTTGTTTTCTTCATCAGTTTATATGAAAGAATTCAGAAGAGTGAAAGTATAGAGTACAGTCAGGACAGTAACTTGGAAAATGGATTTAAGATGTATAAGGATTTAGCAGAATTTTTATTGTTTGGTTTTCTTAGGGAAAGAAGGTTAAAATACATTGGATGGTTGAAGAAAAACATGGAGCTTGAATTGGGATTTTTTTTTAGAAAAAGAGTGAAAGGGATATAATGAAGTAAATAATGTAATTAAATCCATGACCTACATTTTTCTTGTTTTTACTTGTAGTAGGAATATTTCTGACCTCTGGAAAGCATGGAAGTGGTGGAGGGAGGGTAGGGTGGGAAATATTATGCAATGATTTGCAGAATACTATGGAAGTAATAAAATAAAACTTTTAAAAAATCAGGTCAATAATGAGGTTCTCTGCCCCTTTTCTTATGGATTAAAATAATCTTCAACCCACTCCATTAATTTGAGATCTAATGCATTCATCAAACAAATTATTTAATGAGACTATCAAAATACCAACAAATGACTTAAAAATAAAAACAGGTAGTCCATTTATGTTTGGTACATTATTGATCACTTGAGATATCTCCTGTATAATAATAGGAGCATCCAGAAAACTGTTCTCATCACTAAATGGAAAACTCTGCGTAATTAAGATATTCTGAGATACCAAATTGCTTAGGATGTTTAAATCTGCCACATAAATTTGTATAATTAACAAATTCAGATACTGTTTCGTATTCTCTTCTATGAGTTTTTGTTGATATATGTACTAAAGGAATTTTCTTATTTTCCTGCTAATTTGCAAGTTAAACTTTGGTCTGCTTTATCACCCTATTCAAAATATTTCTGGTGTATGTACATAGGCAAGAGACCTCTTAGCTAAATAAGTGTTGACCATATTTCTTTGTTGAGCCCATTCCTCTAACATACCTCTAACATTCCTCTGGTAATTTTATGTATCAGGTCAATCTCTTTAACCTTATTATTAAGATCTTCCTTGTACTTTGATCTCTGTTCATTAATATAAGGTTTCAGCATTGTTGCATGTAGTTTTCCAGAACTTCCCTTCAGTGAAATTAATGGTGAAATATTCCTGTACTTTTGACCTAATCTTGTCAATGACATGATTATCTTTTAATATGTAAGTGTTGAGTCTCTTTCACTTATAATTAGATTGCTGGCCGTCAACAGCTAAATAAATTGGAGCGTGGTAAAAAAAATAGACTGATACTGGTCTCTAATATTTTCAACACTAGAAGTATATAGATAAAGAATACAGTATATCAGTTCTAGAATAGAGAACTATCTTCCATGTTTCTCCATATATCTTCCAAATGAGAAGAACCTGCATCAACAAGGCAGGTTCTGCTTCCCAAAAGTATAAGCCCTTTGTTTTTAAAAAGGGTAGTTGAAAGTTATTCATAGTCTGACAATGAACAGGCATTGGTTCCAATGGTGCTCTTTGGCTTACTACATTTTCCTGTTTAATCATCCAGGATTCAAGAAGGAGACATGACTCTGGAGCGTGCAGTAAATATACTGCAAACTGAAAATGCCTTGTCTCCCCGAGTTCTTGTGGCAATTGTTTTTATACAGCATGAGAGCTTCCAAAGAGCAGAGGCCAGAAGGAGAGTGAGTAACCATTTTCTTATATATATATATTTTATGGTCTTACAGAGGATACTCTTGTATGTGAAGCATTGCATCAGGACTGAAATGCAGCTAGGGGCTCATCTACATGGGCCAGAATATGCTGGCTCCCCACCAGCATATTCTGGCCATAGATCTGGCCCATTTCTACAACTTTACCTGAACAAAATGGGACGGAGTCCAGACCACCACACCAGATCATTGCTGCAGCTGCCGTCCATGTCATTCTCTCCAAAGCCAGGAAGCCAGCCCGCAGCATGTGATCAAGGTCCCCTGTGTGTGAGCAGCCTTGGTCACATGCTGTGGGACTCCTTCATGGCTTCAGAGAGAGCAATGCGGACAGCAGCTGCAGTGATGGGCCAGTGTGCTAATATGAGCTTTTGCAGTCATGTGGGGCCTGGTTCATTTTTTTCTTGGCTGAGATGGGTTTTTCCTGGGTATCATTTCCCCCCGTCTTTGACCTGGGGGTCATGAGCACTCCCCAGGGGCAAAATGGGGCAAAAAACGGGGACTGTGGGGCTCTGACAGGAGCAAGATGGGATAAATAGCCTGTCTAGACAAGGCCTAAGAGGCAGCAAGTGTGGAAAGACATTCTGCATAAAATTCTCTGTGGATATTAATTCAACTAAATTGATGGTATTGGTTCTTAGAGCACTAAACATTTTGAATCCAGGTTATGTGACCTTCACCCTTACTGTCCTGTCTGTACTTTGACATCACTGTTGGAGGCCTGCTGGTCCAAGCAATTAGGCTGTTAGGCCCAAAGGATATTCAGCCTTTTTGGTAGTGTCTCCTTAGCTGTGGAGCTTTTCCAATTGATGTATGTGTGCCAGGCCTCATCCTTAAAAGTCTTCAAACAAATCCTAAAAATTACCACTTCTCCTTTGCCTATAATCAAGTTAGGACTTTGGTGCTGTCCTGTTTAAAAATTTCCTTTTGATTTTATTATTGTGTTCTGTAATTTTAAATTCTTTAGTATACTGCCTTAGGAGGTTTGCCTTCAAAGGCAGGTTGTGTATCTTTTAAATAAACAAACCTTTGTTTGGAAGAAAAGAAGGAAGATAAAGAAATTATATTTCAGAAGTGTTCAATCCAGTTTTATCCAGAGCCTTAGATTTGGGAAAAAAGGCTTTGTATTAACAGCTGTCTCCCCAGGGTATTTCCAGTGCCCATATACATCCTACCACCACCCTAACCAAGTAGAAAGAACAATTGCTTTAAGGCCTGAATGCAGAGTTGAATAAAACTTTTTGTTGTTGTTGCTGTCGTGTGCCTTCAAGGTGTTTCTGACTTATGGCGACCTTACAGTGAAACGATCACTTGGTTTTCATGACAAGATTTGTTCAGAGAGGGGTTTGCCATTGCCTTCCTCTGAGTTTGAGGGGATGACTTACCCAAGGTCACCCAGTGGGTTTCCTTGGCCAAGCAGAAATCTGAACCCTGGTCTCCAAGGTCCTAGTTCAACACCCATACCACTACAGCACACTGGCTCTCGTACCTTTTATTAGGAGCACTAAAATGTTATAAAAGTGGTGCACGGGTTAAGTTCTCTAAATTCTTGTTCAGTCATGACCAGTAGAAACTAGACAATAGGAAAAGACACAAAAAATTGAGAAATCAGACATGGTGTGTTGATCATGGTCTGTCTATAGCTGCAAGATGTGCAATGCAGACAGGTAGAAAGATGAAACATTAAAATACCCATTTCCAGCTTGGCTGGATGAACAGTTAATAGTTTCTCTCCATTGCCCACTAACTAAAAGGCTGGCTGGCATTGATCAGATGTTCACTTGGGCCATTGATGATATCCACACTAGTATATTAGGGGCAGCGCTAACCTACACAATCTCTCAAGCCCCTTCATGTATTTAACATCAAATGTCAGAAGACATCTAATTGAGCCTACAATACATTAACATATTTATAACCACATAAACTATTGTTTACCTGTTTAACAGCCCCTTAGCAGCCATTACCACTTGTGGCCCTTCCATTCTTGTTGGAATGCCCATCATTCCTCACCACTTGATAAGTTTCGTAGGGCTTTTGGGAGTTATAGTCCAACAACATCTGGAGGACCACATGTTACACTCTTTCTCTCTCTCTCTCTCTCTCTCTCTCTCTGGCTTTTCTTCGCAAACGAAGATTCAGGAAGGACTCATCCCATGCTTTCTGCAAGCGCTCTGATGACTGAAAAGGCCAGTCTGAGATAAACAAGTCCAGTTGCAGAAAGCACCGCAGAGGGTCTCCTTGTTTGATGTTTCTGGGTTGTGATTCTTTCTGCGTTGTCGTTTCTCTTCAAGACTTGTTCAGCATGAGTTCTCAAATAAAGCATTGTGAATAGTGCGTCAGGGTGGACCATTGTTGGTGATCAATTTGGCCAAGCCTGAGATGTTGTTTCAGGGAATCCTTGTATAGCTTTTTTGGAGCACCCCTTGGAGCGCCATGGTAAGTTCACTATAGAATACTATTTTTGGGAGGCGATGGTCCTCCATCCTAGAAAAGTGCCCTACCCAGCGCAGCTGTGTTCTCAATATCATGGCGTCAATGCTGGTGATCCCTGCTTGCTCAAGGACAGCAACATTCGTCACATAGTCAGTCCAGTGTATATTTAGGATTGTACATATACAGCGCTGATGAAAGCGTTCAAGGAGTCATAAGTGTTGGCGATAGGTGACCCATGTTTCAGATCCATAAAAGAGAATAGACAGTACAATGCTGAACCTGTTACACAGCTCTGCTTAAGTGAAGTCAAAATCAAAGTGTTCTAGTTGGGTAGGTATACTTACATGCAGGTGTAGTTAAAACCTTCTGCAGCTTAATGTCAATGGAACAAAAGATGGATTAGGTCATATTTCCATCTTCTGGCTTTGCCCAAGCCAAACCTATTGGTGGAGATGGGCAGAAAACAGATTGGCAGGTGGATAAGCTATCACTTCTTCCTCCAAAGCCTGTGGCAAACAGAGGGTCTGCAGCCCAGTAGTCCTGTGACATTCATATGACATTTATTGTGCCACAAGCTTCTGGAGACTGTCTCTTTTATTTACCTCATGCATGAAGTTAGCTCTTGATAGATGAAGTAGACTGTTGGTGGATGGATGATAAAGGGATGAATGTTGCTAAAAGTGCTCCTCTAACTGGCTTCATGACATAATGTTTCTTTGCAAGACCAATGTAAGACATTTTACTGCTTGAAGAAAAGACAGCATCCAAGCAGCGTACCCCCCCCAAATCCACACACACACATACACACAGAGAGAGAGAGAGAGAGAGAATATGCACACACAATTTCCCAAGCAGAAGTGAACCATGTTGACCATTACATTTTGATACCAGTAGTAGAACAGATACATCTACTTAACATGAGGATAACAAGTTAGTTCAGGGTTCAGGACAGACCACATGCCACACAAAACTATACCATTAAACAGAAGTAAATGGCCAAGGAGTGCTGTGTCCTTTACTTGAGGTACCTTCTACATTTGGGATATAATGGTAATGCTAGTCCAGTTTGTTTGCCAAACAACCTGTCCACACCATAGAGACCGAGACTGGAAAATGTTTTGAGACATTTCCAGTCCCCATGACTCTCAGTCTGTTGTTCAGTTCTATATTTAGTATGCTAGTAGGTGTGAAAATGTTATGATGAAGCAGTTTCAAATATCTATGGCCCCAGCGTGGGCCACCTCCATATCTCAACTACTGATTACACTGTTGACCAAGACAGGGAAATGCTGTTGAGCATTCCCAAAACAAATTCTTGTCCCTGTAATTATTTTTCCAATCAGCATCTTTGCTAGGAACATACTTTGCCTAATCTGAAAACAGTTGGCTGTACACAGACCATTTACTCTAGCCTACTTCCAAACAAAGGTCTAGTTTTCTCAACATATATTTCCGTGTACACAGGAGTTCACTGAAGAAACCTGCAGTTATAAAATGCCTCTCTCTGTTATTAACAAAATGAAAACAATAAAACCAGAAGCCATATTCCATACAGCAGTAGTCTTTCAGACTGGACCATTGGTTATGATTTAGAACAATGGACCCATTTTTACTTTTATTTTCAACCATTTAAGTTGGTTCTTTTTCACACGTACATGCATTTTCTATCTCTCTGGCTGTCACATTCATTCTCTTTTTCATTCTCTTCTCTGCAACTCTCAGTTTCCATCTCTTTAAAAATAAATAATACTTTCCCACTTCCCAAAATACAAAAACAAAAAGGATATCATGGCCAGCTACTGCTAATGTAATTCATCTGAGTTGGGGACAGAATTCCATTGTCAGCTATAACAACCAGTTGAACAACAGTGCTGTGGACCAGGATGTGGTTCTCTGGGTATTGTTGGACCACAACTCCTATCAGTCCCAGCCAGTATAACTGAAGTTTAGGGATGATGGGAGTTGCAGTCCAGCAGCAGCTGAAAGGCCACACAGATTCCATTTCATTTTGTTCTTCAGAAAAACAGGAGAGGATTTAGCACTCACTGTTCTGTGGACTAGGCAAGAAATAACAGAAAAGCTAGTGGTAGGTTTAATATAATATGTGCACTTCTGACAATAAAGAGATGGTTTGTTCAATTGTAAACCTATTGCATTATGTAAGCCTGAGCTAAAACGTCTTTTCCTTACTATATACCTGCTTATGAAGAAACTACTTGTAAAGATAGATAAATAAGCATTTTAACAAAACTAGATAGCATCTAGGACAATTTTTAAGGGTGTTTTTTTGCAGGAGCAGTGCCACTTTTCTACTCTTGGTGAGCTTTTTTTAAAAGCTACCACTTGATAGACTGTATTGGCCCAGCCCAGTGCAAGGAACAATCCAAGAAATACACTAGTGTGCCATAAATGTGACATTAATTTGTTGTTACAATGATGGTATGCCAGTATTGCAGGCAAGTCTATTTCTGCAAATTCTTAGCAGGAAAAGGGATTTCCAACAATCCCTCTATATTTTGTTTTGTTCATTTGAGACTTACCAGTTGTCAGACTTAAGCAAGTTGTGTGTAGCCTTCACCCATTAGGTGCTGTTCTCAAAAGGTTTCATTAAAACATTTTGCAGCCCTTTTCTCATTAGCTCCTACCCAGCAGCATCAAAGCCTTTCTTGAAGATAAGATCACACTAGGGGTCAACTAAGCTAGCATTTTTTCTGGTCAAATAGCTCTGGTAGCTGATAAGTATGTCAAGTTGGTATTGCCCTTCCCTTGGCCTCTGTGTACAATCTCAAGTTTCAGTGGCATGCTACTGTCTCTGAACATGGAAGCTTCATTTTCATATCCTAGCTAATCACCTCATAGCTAGTAGACCTACTTTTGTAAATGGGATTTGGAAGAGCCAGGTTCTAGTCTCTACTTGGCCATCAATACCTTATGGGGCAATCTTTCTCTTTCTTTTGTTTTTCTCAATCTTGACCCTGTTGTTACAATAAAATGGGGAAAAGACAACAGCAGTGTTGACTTCCTTCAGCATTCGTAAAGAAACTAATTCCCTCCAAAGGTCTTGATTTGGCAGGGGAAGTCCTGACTAATTCTCTGTTGTTCCACTTTTTTGAGCTGTTTTTAAAAATGTCCTAGGACTTTATCAGACCACCCTCCATAAATGTTCTTTTGCCAGCATATTTTGTGGTATTTTTCTACCAGCAAAAGACCCCCCCCCCCGACCTTACCTTGAGCAGCGTGAAAGCAGTAACAGAACAGGAACGGAGCTCTGTTTACTTCCTGGTTTGAGATCTTGGCAATTCTCATGAGAAGATGCAAGCACGGGTAAATTCAAAATTACATCAAAAAAACCACACAAAAAGTACACACAAGCACAGAAACACACTCACAAAGCCCCACACCGGGGAGGTTCATAAAAAGAGCTGTCACAATCTCACCCAGAAGTGTCCTGTCATTGACACTGTAATCACATGAGCACAATGGCACCAGGTTTCAAACACCAGCAATACCAGCAAAAAAGCACCAGGGGAGATCTATTGATGGCTTGGGCCATCAATAAAAAGGAACAGCTTTTTAACAATACAAGATCGGGAAAGGACAATGTCATTTGATATACATGCCCTTTCATGTTAATTAGGCGTCTTTATGACACTGTATTTGCTGTGTTCGATAAAGTCCCTAGTTTCTCCCTAGTTTCTCACTCTCCTACTACTAACCCACCCACCCCTGTTAATCTCAGTTTACTTCAGTTGCTGCAGACTGAGTTCAAAGTGCAAAAGTAGCTTATGCTCAGTTAACTCAGCATGGGGAGAGGAGAAGAGGGGGTGAGATTTGCTCTTCCCAAAAGGCTCAGGCAAAAGCAAACTGCTGTAGCCTCTGCTAGCTTGTGTGTTCTTTTCCTCATTAATAACTTCCCATCTCCACCCCACTCTGATGCTGCCTGGCCACATACGTTTTCATCTGTGAAATGTTAGGAGAGTACAGTATTAATAAATGTAGTAAGAAACTAATAAACCTGATCCCTTTTACAGACATCTGAACAAGTAGCCATCACTTTATTTTGTGGCAGGGAATTTCATAAGCAAATGAAAGGGGTTGTATGGGTTTATTTATAAGGAGAAAGCATTCCTCCTCTCCACCCTCATTGTTTTTGTGAAACAGAGTTGCCCATTCATATGCCCTAAATTGCAAGTAGGTATCAGGTGTTAGAAGTAAGCTGTATGCTTCATTCTAAGAGATTATTCTTGATTTAGGATTCATTCCCTGAGTTAATGTCTTCTTGATTAATCCGAAGGGTAGCACAGGCTAAACCCACTCTCACTCATCCACAGCTTTTAGTAGCCATCGACAATCCCCCATGCCACACCATGTCTATTAACATGTAATTGCACTGTACTAGAGGTTGCATTTTTCTAAGGCCATGCAGCAGTGGCAAGGGAAGGCAGAGAGTGTCTACCAGCTCTGAGACTATTTCTCCAATACCTTTCTTCCCCCACAGCAGCTGCTTTCATGGCCTGTTTCCTTTTGCTTCCATTGCCTACACTAGCGTAAGTTTGCCAGTGTCATGTACCAACAGAATTCCAGTGTACATGATACTGAACAAGCTTGCAAAGAGATGTGTTGAGAGTACTGTTTTCGATTCAGACAGCACATTTAGCCATCTAATTTCTTCTTCCATCAGTGATGTGTGTGTGCTGCTTGTGCAGTTAGTAACTATAACCGTGCCTCTGCAAACAGTCACAAGACACAGTACAAAGAGACTCAAGAGAGAACAGAAGACTGTGTGCATGTGTGCAGGGTAAAATACACCCACCCCAGTACTAGAAGCAACATGTTGGCGCCCTTGATGGTTTCACCAGATTTCAGTGTTCAAGTGCAGCTGCATTGAAGAGCACAGCTAAACACCAGAGTTAATCATCAGGGGTATTTAGAGTCCTGTACTGAAAACAAGGCCAGTTCAAGATGGTTGGTGCCCTGGAGGAATTTCAAAAGCAGAATCCCCTTAGATGAGCTGTCCTTTTGGATGGCTGATTTTGCACTGTGAGGGAATCCTAATTGAAAGTGCTGTTGGGCCAAGAAAGCAATAGCACTAGCACTTACATTTCTATACTGGTTTATAGTGCAAAGCACTCCCTAAGCTAATTGCTCCCAGCAAGCTGAGTACTCATTTTACCAACCTACGGAAGGATGGGAGGCTGAGTCAACCAGCAGCCCTGCAGGACTGAGCTGACAACATTGTGGCTGCAGTACCAGCATTTAACCACTGCTCCACCAGAAGAACCCTGCCTGGGGCCAAGCCAGTCCCTTTTGGGTCAGAAGGACAGGATGCCTTTGGGCCTTCCCTTCCCATCTGTGTTCCAGCTGGCATGACCAAGGGCTTTTCTATACAAGGTAACAAAATGTGGATTGATGCACACTAATGCCAATTTGCAGCATCTTTCATTTGTCTTAACATTTTTTTTGCAAGATCGCAGGCATGTGAAGCTATCCATGTTCGTTGTTCTAACGGGCATGCCTGTGCATCAAGATGGTGGGTGCAAGTGAATTACTCATGTTTTTATTGTTGCCAGTTGTCACTGCCAAACAGGTTTTTAAAAAAGCATACCCAAGGTGCAGAAGTGTGATATTCCAATTAAATAAATAGAAAAAAAGAGGAAAGGGGCTATTTCGTTGCCTCAGCGCACAGTTATTTCGGCAAAAATCCAGTGTGATGGTTTGGGGTAACAAGCTCCACTTCCTGCATCCATCCAACCAATCAGCTTTCCACTACTGCTCTTATTTGGAATGCTCTTTTTAAAAAAATACGGGGGAAGCCGCGAAGGTTTTTCCTGCAAAGTTTTTGGGGCCCCACACCTTCCCAATACAGTGGATTGATGCCATTAAGACAAATTGTATTCTCCTCAAATTCTATGAGGAGTATTTTTGCTGTACAGACAACCCCCAACATGCACAATCTCAGAGGCAGTGACTCCGGTGTACCATCCTCCTCCTAACTCACTCACCATCTGGAAAATAGAGCCAGAATGGGCAGTAAACTGTACTAACCCTTGAGGATGTCAGCAGGTTAGGGGGAGGAAGAAACTGACAGCTCCACACTTCCTAGGGGTATTTGTCTTTAGATAGCCTCACAGCACAAGGAGGGTGGTACTATTTGTCCAGGAAATGACTTTAGCTGTGTGTGCAAAGGGATCTTGTAGCACCTCCAAGACTGAGCTACAAGCACTCAGAGGTGCTACATGGTCCCTTTGCATACTTTGAATTCTATAACTGTGTGTAGCTGTGCAAACATTTATTATTTAAGACATTTCTATATCGCCACCCAGCCCACAAGGGCTCCTGAGGCCATGAACAATGAAAAGCAATTAAGACATCATAAATATAAAACATTTTAACAACACATTAAAATACTCTTTTAAAACCTTGAAAAACAGTCTAAAAACAATCCTAAAATACAATATATATGTGTGTGTGTGGCACTATCAGCAGAATGGAACCCCTAGCCATGCGTGCCCCCCCCCCCAGTTAAGGATATTGCCCTGGCAAATTAAATTTTCCATCAGTCCTGAAATTTCTAGCATTGCAGTAACTTAAAATTTCAGCTGACCATATAGAAATACAGTTTAGGCTTCCAAAGAAAAGAGACAGGCACAGTCACCTGGGGGTATGCAAACACAGTAAATGTGATTTCGAGGTGTGAATGATTTACTGTGTCTCACTCTGAAATGTTAGAAATTTAGGGACTGAAGCAAAATTTCATGGGGAGGACAAAATTCTTATTTGGATGGAGTGATGCCCTCTTTTTCCCCTCCCTCCCCATAGATACATTTGTGCACTATTCTCTCCTCCCCACGCTGTGATTAGAGAATGCTGTGACATTCTTGGCTAAGGCTGAAAGCTAGACTTGTTAGTGAGTAATGTCTACTTCCTTTCCTCCTCTTCCCTGCTCTCTCTCCTCAGGTGCTTTCCATATATACTGCTGTCTATCTTTTTTTAAAAAAAAAACTACTACCCCCACCCGCACACACATGGTTTGGTTACTTTCAAACCAGACCAATCTGTTCTGGAGCCAAATTGGACTGATAACAACCTCAATCAGATCTCATCTGAATCCACTCAAGTCAGCTTTATTTGGTTCAGAACTTGGGGTTTCTTCAATAGAGTTGCACAGCCCTAATATTTTTTAAAAAAAAAAATGAGATGAGTTTTTTTGGATTGGGCAGCACCTTTTTTTCAAAAAAAAAATCAAAGCTGTAATGTATGGTTGGAATGAAATTTCCTCTGAGACATGACCATATCTGTTTACAATTTTTTTTAAAAAAAGTTGAAAATTTGTATTTTTGCATATAATTTTCCCTAATATATGGACTTTTTGTAAGAACTTCCTCTGTGTTCTTTTCCCTAATTTATACATTTTTATTGGAAATGGCATCAAAAAACTTCAGGAAAAAAAATTGAAAGCTAAAGTATAATTGCATCCTAGTTCATGTATTAGTTCAGGAAACGTGAATTAAGTTTGCTCCTATTAAAATGCAAAGAAAACAAACACCATTACTACTCTATTCCTACTGGAAGGTTAGCATTTCTTCCTGCTATCAAGACCAGATACTTCCTAAACTGAACTGTATTAACTCTCCCTATCTGAGGAGATTGACTTTGTCCTACAAAAATGATAACGTCTTGAGATAAAACATTTCCCTATCAAAAGTAATTGTCTTGGTCCCATTTACTTCCAAACATTAGAATCCTTAGCATACTTACCTAGTGCTGACCTCCATGTTTGCTATCTATTAAGGAATGTTGATAGTTGAAACATCTGCCTTTTCTTTTTCCTTCTCAGGTTTATTCACTCGGTGGTATTCCCAAGCTGATAGAACTTCTGAACGTGCAGAATGAGGACGTGCAGAGGGCAGCGTGTGGAGCTTTGAGGAACCTGGTGTATGAAGACAATGATAACAAACTGGAAGTGTCGGAACAAAAGGGGATCTCTGTCCTGCTGAGGCTGTTACGGCAAACCCGAGATGTGGAGACTAAAAAGCAAATTACAGGTAAGTAAGATGTTGTGCATTGAACTATGACTCTCTGGTGACCAAGTTTGAATCCCCTCTCGGCCATGAAGGCCCACTGGGTGACCTTGAGCAAGTCACACACTCTCGGCCCTCCCCCCCCCCCAACAAATCTTGCCAAGAAAAATACTAAGTCAGAAATGACTTGAAGGCACACCACCACAATAAGAAGATATTGATCCATTGGAGTGCTGCCTTCGTTGTGCACAGACCTTCTGTAACTGGTGTCCTTGTTCATTAGATGGCCACAGTCTACATGTGCTTCTGTGGTTAGCTGGAAGGGTGGTTCCCTAATATTTTTTATGTACTTGAGGGAGCAGCATCCCATATCATGAGCAATATATATTGTCTGACAGACCTCTGGCCAGAGCAATTTATCACTACCCCACCCACTAGGCAGGGTCAAAGGGTAACTAGCCAGTTCTGCTGGGCTGCTTCTTCTGTCTTCCATGGAATAGAATCATAGAATTATAGAACTGGAAGAGACCACAAGGGTCATCCAGTCCAACCCCCTGCCATGCAGGAATGCAGCTTATCCTCGCCAGACCTCACTTCCACAGACATTCCAAGACCATAGCAAATTGTGTGTGGGGGAGTGATGCTCAGCCAGCATCTGGCTGCAGTACTGCAGCTGGGAAGAAAGAGAAGGTTTTGCCCTCCCAGATCTCCAGCACCAGTGATGTTGGAGGTCCTGGAGAGCAACAAAAGTTCTTTTCTCCCAGCTGCTAAACTGCCTGGATATTCTGCACCCTTCCCTAGCCACTAAATGACTGTCCCCAACCTTCCCCTGGCCACTAAACGCTTATGGATGTGTACACCAATATTGCGAAGCTGCCTTGTACAGTGGGAAGGTGTTGCACAAGGAGGTACTGAATACCCTTTTGCACAACAGCCTTGAAAAAACATACACTCTAGGTTAACATATGCTAACAAAAGGATTCCAGACAGAGACAGAGGCAAAAGGGTAGATATATCCACTTTTGTCTCTGGCCCTATCTGCCAATGATTTCAGGCCTGCCTGCCATTAGCAGCACCCACCCAATTACTCCAGAGTCACACAGCACTCAGTAACAACAAGAACAGGATCCCTATACATGGTTCATGCAGATTTTCACAATACTTTACATATAACTAGGGTGACCATGTGTTCTATGTAACAGTCCTCTGTTTGAAGGAGTCCCCTATTTGAAAAGCTGTCCAGTCCAGATCTGCTCTAAAGAATAGAGAAAAGGAGGCCTTGATGTTGCCCTAAGATGTTAACATCTGAATGAGTAACTGAGGAGACTCCCAGCCCCGCCTCCAGTTCCTACTGTGTTGAGATGTATTATAGTCCATTTAAATTACAGGAATTCTGTCTTTAATGTACATCTGTACACATGTGTTAGCATGTGCACATTTTATGCACATCAGTGATCTGTTTCGTCCTCCTTCTGATGATACATTTCCTCTTTTGGTGATGTGTGAGTGGCCACCTTACTTTCAACAAACTCAGAATGCTTTCTTCAAGCAAACAGAAGACATGCTCTAATATTCTTAAACCATCCATAGCAAGCGGCAAAATAACTGTGTGGTGTAATAACAGTGAAATGTACTGATAACAAGCAGAGAAAGTGGCTGAGCTCCAAAGCTCCAGCCCAAATCTCCCAACATCCTTGAATGATGACAGGCACTCTCCAGAGTACTCACCACAAATTAGGCAGTTGTGGGGAGGGGGGAGGTCAGATTGCTAGTATTAACCTATCTATGATAACACCTCTGCAGAATGTAGTAAATATGTCACAGCTAAGGAATTTTGGAGGCTGACAGCACCTGATAGAACTCCTGTAAGAAGCTTCTGCTTAGTATTCTAGATATTGAAAGTTTTCTTCTTGTTGAAATCTTCAGTTAGGGTGGGTGGGAGGAAAGGAGTCTTTTTATAAGTTCCTTAGGAAACTCTACATTCTAGAGGTTTGTTTTAGTTATTTAGTTATTTATTTATTTTAAAAAATTGAGCCATATAATTGCCAAGTATCTTGCAGATGTCAGCACATGTGAGAGTTCACTATTCCCTGTTATTGAAATACGGTAAGCACAGCTTTCCAAACTAGATTTCCTTTTAAGAGAGGGAGCTGGTTCCTCCAGATGCATGGATTGTTCCCCCACCCCCAGGCTGCCTCACTTTTGACCATCACAGAACTGAGAACACCACCTATCAGAAAGACGTCTTTACCTTTTTTTCAGTCATGATTATGTATCTCAAGTAATAGAAGGTAAGAAGAGCCCTAGTGGGTCAGATGACAGGCTTATCTAGCTTTCCTACTAAAGTTACCAGGTGAATACAGTGGATCCTTGGTATCTGCTGGGATTTGGTTCCAGGACCCCCTGTGGATACCAAAATCTGTGGATGCTGAAGTCCCAATATATACAATAATAATAATAATAATAAATGTATTTATACCCCGCCCTCTGTTAAAACAATCGGGGCGGCTTACACAAATTAAAATACAATACAATGGCATGGTAAAAGGGTGCCCCTTATATTAAAATAGGAAAAAATCAAGGTTTGCTTCTTGGAATTTATTTTTGGGGGAATATTTTCAAGCCATGGATGGTAGAATCCGTGAATACCAAATCCATGGATACAGAGGGCCAACTGTATAATATCCCTCAGAATGAATCAAGAAAGTAGTCTAATTGTCATCTAAAATCTACTATTTATAAAGTATACTTAAATATATGACAGTATCATCAGAAAGTTACAGAAATGACCAGGCCATGAAAACATTATGTTATAATTATTGTCTGGTCTCTTTGTGTGATTATAACGTAAGATAGCTGGCAATATTTTGTTTGCAGTCACACCATTACATCTTGAAATGTGTGCTTTTGTTTATGTTTTCATGCCTTTGTCATTTCTGTAATGTTCTGATCATTATACAGTCATATATTTAAGTATACTTTATAAATAGTAGATTTCAGACTACAATTAGACTATCTTCTTGGTCCATTCTGGGGGACACTGTATTCAGTTTGTTAGAGGGGTGAGTGCTTGTTTCCCCCTGTGTGTTTTTCTTCTAAATTTACCAGCCAAATACTACTTGGGAAGCCCACAAGCAAGTCATGAGGGCAACAGCACCCTCAGGACCTGGTATTTAAAGACATGCTTCCTCAAATTCTGGAGTAGTCTATTATTATTAGTTGTCAATAATAGATTGACCCTCCCTGAATTTGTGTCATCCCCTTTTTAAAGCAATCTAAACTCGTCACTTTCAGAAGTCCTTGATGTTATCAAGAATTCTTTCCTCATGTCAGCCTCAGTTGCACTAACAGACCTTGGGGAAATGAAGGTGAAAATTCTTTTTCACATAACAAGCATTATCTTGTTGCCATTCTGCTACAGTATGATGTGTGCTTTCTTCTGTTTGGTTGACCATTGAGTGTAAAAATGTGTGTAAACATGGTTGTTGGGCAAGGGTATAGAACAGGATCACCTCCATGCAATCTAGACACAGACCTTTGAAGCTGCAATCTTGGCCAAGTTGACAAGGATGCAAGCCTCACTTAACTCAGTGAGACTTACTTCAAAGTAAACATGCATACTTACCCCCCTCCCTCATGAACCCACTCATGGTCACTCATGAGACCAAGGAATCAGATTATTTGTCCATCAAGCCAACATTGTCCATAAGACAAGGTATGGGAAATGTGTGGCTTTCCAGATGTTTTGTGTGGCCCTCCAGATTACACATGTTCATGCAACTGACCCCAACCCTCACTTTTGGCTATGCTGGCAAGGGATAATGGTAGTTGCAGTCCAGCAGTATCTTATAGATTATATGTTTTGAATACCTGGTCTACTTGGACTTGACTGCAGTTTTCTTGGATTTTGGGTGGATGTCTTTAAATTGGAGAATATAACAGTACACTATTATAGCACTATTATTCCACTTTAACTGCTATGGCTGCCTCCTGTGGAATCCTGGGATTTGCAGTTTAGGGAGGGACATTTAGCATTCTCAGCCAGAGAGCTCTTAGGCCTCACTAAACCACAAAGCCCAGAATTCCACAGGAAGCAGCCACAGCAGTTAAAGTAGAATAACAGCACTATAAAATAAAGTCCTTTCACTTCACCTGAGTGAAAGGTCTTTTGCTCAGCTCTTACTGAGATGATGGCTGACTTTGTGTGCAAGTATCCAAGTTCTCCCACTGAACTGTGTCACCTGGAGATCTGTTTGACTCCTGCTTGACATATCTCCAAGGAGGGAATAGAATAGAGCTTCCTTTTATCCTGGTTGAGACAAGAAACTGTAAAAGTTGTATATCTGTGTTGCATGATGTTAACTCTGGCAACTGATAGGTCCCTCTGAGAAGAGCAATTTGTCCCATCCTTCACATGCTGGGGGCAGTAATTCTCCAAATAACATAGTTCAGTGTCAGAGCCAAAAGTTCAATCCCTGGTTTCTCATGTGAAGCAGCATCTTAGGAAATAACTGTGGGTGAAGCAAAAGACCTTTCATTTGGGTAGTGAAAAGGCTTGGCCTGCTTCAAAATGGGGTTCCTCAGTTGCAGCCAAAGAAGCAACTGTGGCTTGTCTTGTACCTCTGAAAGAAAAAAAAAATAGAGGCAGTCATGGGGGTAGAGAAGGGGGTGATGGTGGCTACTTTTTGGTACACCAAAACTAGCGCTTGGAAAAGTTACTTTTTAGAGTTCAACTCCCACCTATGATGAATGGGAATTCTGGGAATTAAAGTTCAAATAGTAACTTTTCTGAGCTCTGCCCAAAACTGTGTATTTGTCCTTTTTCTCCCTGGTTAGTGATCAGAGCAGGAAGAAGTGATGAGATTTCAGTGCTGTTAGTAGTTCTTTACTCTCTCATAACAAGCAGAAGTTCAAGTTATGAAACAAAGGAATATACATAAAATTCTTCAAGGATGATTTATGTACATCACAGATTCGAGTGTGCTTTTTTTAAAAGCCACTTTAATTATTGCTTTTGAAACAATATTTTATACAAAAATGTGGTTGGAATCATCCAAGGTAAATGTTTTCAGATACAAAGTGAGGGAATGCTGCTTTCTCTTTGATCTCTGAATGATGGAACTACTTCAGCTCTTTTCTTAAGGTCATATAGAAAGTCATAAACTGTAGCCAGTTTTATAAAAATGGACTTAGTTTCCCATTCCATTAGTAGTAAATGCTTTATAGAGGTTGAAAGGCCCTTGGAAAGGAGCAAGGAGAGAATGAGTGCCAGGGCTGATAGGAACTGAAGCTTTCTTTATTAAGAGGGTCAGCTTGGTAGCAATAGAAGACAGCAAAGCTAAAGGTAGCCAAAATAAGCTTATGAAAGTGAGCCAGCCAAATCCTCCAGGGAGTGTCTAACTTCTTGATCTTGTCTCATACAACATACATCTAAGAAATGGAAGAACATTCCTTCTGCAGGAAGGATTATAGAACAGGCAGACAGGAAGATCTGTGCTGAAACAGAGGATAAATAGGAGAGGGGACCACACCTGTCTTCTAATAAGTCTCAGCCATAGGCAGTGACAGCCATCTATTATTGTGAAGGTAGCATGCGTGTAAAGCAGTTGCATCTAAAGGCTAGTTTTGGCAGGCATCTGCTGGTATGAGCTTTCTTTTAACTCACATGCCCATGGGAATATGGTTAATCAACCTCAGTCAAAACTTGCAGTTCTGACACACTTTAGCTTGATCGCTAATTATAACAATAGCAACAACTATGCCAACAGCAACACCACTACTACTAATAAGAAGAAGAAGGAAGAGGAGGAGGTGGTGGTGAATGGTGCTTTAGATGTTCAGGGTACTTTATCTGAGGGACTCTTTTTTCTCATACAGACTTTCCTAGGTTTTGAGATCTTTAGGGGTGGCTTTTCTATTTGGGGTGCCACCCTCAAAACAAATCTAATGGGCCTTCTCAGTGATTGCTCGCACATGGTGAAACGTCTGCCACAGGACTCCAAGCTGCTCTCTCCCCCTGTTTTCTTTCCACTGGCAGTCAAACAGCTTTTTATTTAGGAGGCTTTTGGCAACTGACTGATTGCTGAGAAAGGGGCTTTTTACAGTGTGGGTACTTTGTATTTCCTTTTTGGTGCATTTTTCTATTTTTAATTGTTCTTTTATGGGATGGGCACATGGACTTCTCTTAAAGAAATGGGTATGCCACAAACATCTGATTGTCCTGATGTGTGTTCTTGCATAACAATACTTTGTTTCATCCTTTTTAATTCACTTCTACTCTCTAGAACTTTTAAATAGGCAAATATCCTAACATGGTTAGATAATTCAAGTTAGTCAACTTTATTTTTGTAGCACATCTCCTATGCGTTGACACAGCTACTGGATTTGGTAGACATTTTGTAGATGAACCTTTCCTTAGCATGGAAATAAAATGGTCACCTATTCACTGTAGGCAGTTGCTTGGAGGCAGGGGAGTCCTGACAGAAAACAATATTGGCAATTTAACTTATGTGTTAGTCTAACAAATAGTAATTTGTTCAAGGCCAACCACTGAAAATCTCATTCTCCCAGTATTCTATCCACTGTATCACACTGGCCTGTCCATTGCCTTTATATATTAAAAAAATTGCCTGTTTCTCAGTATGCTGTCGTAAACAGGTGTGGCAGTAATGTCAAATTCATAAATACCACTCTTCCCCTCCCCTATTAACATGACAATGCAACTACTGTATTTGGCTATTACGAAAGAATGATTATCCATGAGCCAAGGGTGAGAAGGGGTTTGGTGCCGAGATTTAAATACCATCTGCACTGAAGTAAGATTTAAAAGATGTGTTTTGGAATTCAGAGCAGTTAGCTAAAGAAACAATAGTTCTCTTTGTAGAGCAGAGCCAATGTTCACATGATATATTGCCAGATGATACTTAACAAAATCTCATTTCAAAACATTAAAAAAAAATAGAAAAATACTGCCAGTAAGCAAGCCCTTCTGGATTGATTTTTAAAATGCACAGATCTCCAAATTAGATCCAGCATTCCTTCTTCCCAGACACCCTTTTAATCAACACAACTAAAGCGCCAGGCTGTTTTTTTTTCCTGTAAAGTTTTGAGGACCAAGTGGATCTGTGACCAGATTATCAAATAAGCTCTTCATAAAATGAGAATTAAGCTTGGTTTTATCACTGAACTAGCAAAATACTATCATTGTAACTGGTGGAGGGAGAACCTGAACATGCCACTGATGTCTGCAGGCTCTGTGCAGAAGCAGATGTTATACTGCATCCTCTACTGAGAGGCCTTGGTCGGTGAGGGCCAGATCAGCAAGCAGTACAGGAGAACAAGTTTTTGTCTTGCTACAACCATTTGCCCATACACAGTGCATTACCTTCTTTCCTATAAGTGAAATGGCTGCCATTTAAGATTATGAGTGAGTAGAAGAGTGCACTCAGAGGAACTGGGATACAGCTAAGCCATTAAGAACTGAGCTTGCTCCATGTACATACTGCAACCATTTCATATGCATAGTGCCATCCTGGATTGTGTGTTATGAGTCCCATTGAAGCACTAATTTTACTGTCTGTGATGGAGTGAGCAAAGTGTGGGCCACATGGTGCCACCATTTGTTTTTGCAAAGTCCCATCACAACCCACATGTTTAAACATAAGCAATGGAGATGTATGCTCCTGGAGCCCTCCAGAAATTATAGTTTACCTTTACATCACATCTCACACCTGACCTCTCTTCTCAGTGTAAAAGGTGGAACTGGAATTTGTAGTTTCATCATGAGAGGTTAGTTGATGTGGCTTCCAATGGGTCGCAGGTTGAAGATTGCTGCCCAGATCTCCCCATTCCAGTAGCCCACCCCAGTTTGTATAAACATATGAGGCACATAGCCTCACCCTAATGATGTGTGCATCCCATGACCCTTCCTGCTAGCGTCTACACAAGAGTGTGGACATCAGCAAAAAGGATGCATAGCTGTACTTCCTTTCTTCAATTTACAGTGGACCCTTGGTATCCGCTGGGGTTTGGTTTCAGGATGGATGCCAAAATCTGTGGCTGATCAAGTGTCATTATATACAAAGGTATTGTAAAATGGTATCCCTTATATAAAATGGCAAAATCAGGCTTTGCTTTTTTGGAGGGAAAATATTTGGAATATTTTCAAGCCGTGGATGGTTGAATCCATGGATGCAGAATCTGTGGATACAGAAGGCTGACTGTAATACTCTCTACCTGCAGATGTCAGTGAGAGAGACTGGCATCATTTTGGGCAAAACTATACATACAGCCCTGGTCCAAGTTCCCATGTTCTTATACACACTGGAAGACACAGGAAAGGGGCAACTGTTGGAAGCTGGTGGGCCATATTGGCACCTTATGTATCCCTTTGCCTTGCTCCCTCCAAATTTTTAAAATGTCTTCTTTTAAAAATTCTCTTCCATGCCTCTAGGGGCCATTAGGACAGTTTTGCCATGTTTGGAGGGCACCTTTTGTTGGCCAGGAGAGGCCTTTTTTCAAAATTGAAGTATCTAGAACTCAACTTAAGTGCAGGGGGTGGGGAATAGAGTGATATTTTTTTAAAAAATTATTTTGCCATATTGGGAGTGACCATAGTGGCTTGGAGATCCCAAGAACAGCTGTGGGGGGCTGCATGCACCCCATGACCCACACGTAGACATGCTGTAAGCTGAATGCCTGAATGGGGTGTTGGTAAAGTGTTTGGAACTGGGTAACTAAGATTGACAACCTTTGTCTGGTCACATACATGTGCAACTAAAAGCAGTTTAGCAGCTTTGCTTGCTTTCTTTTTAAAAGAGAGCTATGTAATTTAGCTACCTGGGAACTACTAATCACATAGTCTACCTTTCTGAAGGTGAGGCAGAGCTGTATGGACCCTTCTAGCTTGCTGTGATTTTAGTCAAGGCCCTGTAAAATAAACTTTGAATTATGCACGTGATGGACAAGTAAGTACCTTCTACCTAAGAGTGTACTTACAGTCCATGGTAATTTTTGTGGAGTGTTGCCAACAATTTTTAATGGCAGGGCTTGAACTGTGGGCATGTATGGCAAAAATTCAACTAGCAAAGGCCTTCCAGACTGGGAAAATGTAGTGATGGGAGAAGCTACACTGTCAGTCAGTTGATAAGGGCACAAGCTTTTCCTGTCAGAGAACAGAACTCAGAAGGATGTTCATTGAATCTGCCTGAATTAGAGAGGAAGAATACAATTAAATCAAAATTAGAGAGAGAGAGAGAGAGAGAGAGAGAGAGAGAGAGAAGAAGAAGAAGAAGAAGAAGAAGAAGAAGAAGAAGAAGAAGAAAGTAAGTGCATGATTGACCTAATTGGAAATATTTGGGGAAATTGAATCCATGATGCAAAGTTTAGTGTGGTCAGTTAACCTCATAAGGATATTACGGAGCTGAAAAGATGCAGAAAAAGGCAGCCAAAATGATAATGTTTGGAATTCTTTAGCTTAGAAAAAAGAGAAGCAAATGGGACATGATAGAGGTGTATAAAATGGCATGGTGCAGAAAATGTGGATAGGGGGACTTTTTTCTCTCTCCAGTATGTCTCCCTTCTCTCTTTTTTTTTCTGCAGTCATTCAGTGATACACAGTCAAATCATGGGATTTGCTACCAAAATGGGAGCCCTGGTGGTGCAGTGGTTAAATGCCAGTACTGAAAGCCACCACGTTGCAAGTTCGATTCCAGCAGGCTCCAAGGTTCACTCAGCCTTCCATCCTTTTGTAGGTCGGTAAATTGAGTACCCAGCTTGTGGGGGCAATTAGCTAACACACATTGGAAACTGCTTAATGCAGTGTAGATGTGTAAATAGCTATTGCTTAAAACAATTTGTAAGCCACTCTGATAGCCTTGTGGCTGAAGAGCGGGGTATAAATAAATAAATAAATAAACAATACAGTGGTAGGCAGCAATATGTGCCTTGAACACACCAGATCCCATTTGATCTTGGAACCTAAGCAGGGTCAGGCCTGGTTAGTACTTGAACGGGAGACGACCAAATAATACCAGGTATTGTAGGCTCTATTTCAGAGGAAGGGGCTGGCAAAACCACCTCTGAGTATTCCTTGCCTGAGAAAACACTATGAAATTCATGGAGTCACCACAAGTTGGCAGGTGGACTTGAAGGCACATACAAATACAGGCAGTCATTTGAACAGTTTTAATAGGGGAAATCAAACAAATTCATAGAGTATAAGGCTTCCCAGTGGCTACGATTCATAATGATTATGTACATATTTACCTTCAGTCAGTGCTGTCATTCAAAATAGTTCACGACAGGTTCCCACATGCTAGCAAAGCTGCACCCTCTCTCCAAATTGTCATTTACACATATATATTTGCAAAGGACTGAGAAAGGGAGCGCGCAGCCTTTGGGACATTGTTAGACTGAACCCCCTCCCCGTCCTTCATCATGGGCTATCCTGGCTGGGATTGATGGGCACTGCAACAATATAGAGAGGGCTACACTTCACCACTCCTCTAACACAGAGCAAACACAATTCCCATTTTTGTGTCCCTTTTCAACACTGAAGAGGGAAAGTGGAAGAAAATAAAAGTCTTGTGTGTGACCAAAATTGAGGAGTTCTGTTAAAAAGGAATTTGGTGTTCTGTTTGGTTTCCTCACACTCAGCCACTATAAAAATAGTGTGTATAACTTGTGTGAAAAGAGGACTATCAGGTGACAGTCCTCTATAATTTCACACTTCGCAGAGTCCTCACCTTGAAGGTCTGCCCACTTCATTTGACTGGACCTTAATCTGAGTGCAAGAACTTAATTTTGATTCTCCACCCCCACCCTAATTTAGGTAGGAGCTACTCCACATGGCCAGGACTCAACACACAATGAGTTTGCATAAAGGAAACAATGCCAAGCCCTGCATACAGAAGCACTGCACCTCAGGGGCTCTGAGCTCACTCTCTCTGCCATTTCCACAGCCTCCTTTGTGTGCCTGCCTGTGGGCCATTTAACAAATGGTTTGTGTGAACCAACTGAATGACACCACTGTCTCCAGAACCATAGAGTTGGAAGAGACCACAAGGGCCATCTAGTCCAACCCCTGTCATGCAGGAATACCCAATCAAAGCATTCCCAACAGATGACCATCCAGCCTCTGTTTAAAAACCTCCAAAGAAGGAGACTCCAACACAGTATCAAAAGCAGTGTGCCTCTCAATACCAGCTGCTAAGGAAGAACAGGAGGGTACAGCCCTCAGCTCCTGTAGCCATCTGGTTGGCTACTGTGGGAACAAAATGCTGGATTACAAAGTTCTTTGGACTTGTCCAGCTCAGCTCTTTTCATGTTTTTGCCTTTTTAGTCCTCTTGCTAGCTACCAGTGGAAGCTGTGTGAATTAAAAGTTGCTCTTATGATGTTGTTTTTTATACCTTATCTAGGTTTATTGTGGAATCTCTCCTCCAATGACCAGCTGAAGAACTTATTGATTCGAGAAGCCCTGAAACCACTGACAGAAATCGTCCTCATTCCTTACTCAGGCTGGCCAGATAGAGATTATCCAAAATCAAGCATCATACCTGACCCTGATATCTTCTACAATGCTACAGGATGCCTGAGGTACACTGTGCTCTGGTGACATAACCGGCCTGGTTTTGAACTTCTCATAGCCTAAGCAATTGTTCTTTCAGGATGTGTGTAAGTGCTGTGAGTGTGACTGGGCCTTGTAGGATGCATTGCTCAGCAACAGCCTGGGAATATCAAACTAATAGCAGATTTGGTAGATATCTTTACGTGTTGAAGGCCTGCTTTTAAACACCTTGTGTACAATAATTTCCCACAGTGTCAAAATACTTTTGCCCATTTCTTCATTGCCCTCCTTTTATGTTTTAAACAGTAATGTGACTTATAAAAATTAAGCAGGTGAAACTTGCCCAAGGCCAGAAATTTTCTCAGGCCCAGAATTTTAAAAAACAAACACTTAATTGCAGTGTCAGGTTGTAATTCATAGACCGTCTGCAGTGTGTGTCTGTATTTTTTACAAAGTAACAAGAAGAGGGATCCCTATTCCACAAAGTTTACAATGTAAAATTCATTGAAGCAGAGTTAGATACAGTAAGGATACAAATTGGGTACCAATATGTAAAGCTGAATCACAGTTTAGCATTCAGAATGAGCATCCCCGTCTCTCAGTGGTGGCCTCCAAGTATTTTTAGGCTATGTTTAAGCACCTTGGACAGCTTTTTTAAAAAGTTCATACTAAAATCCAGGGCAGACTCACCACCCCACTGACATGAAAACCACCAGCTGCCATGGTCTCCCTCCAGATGTACGTGTTCCTCAACCTCTTCCAATGAGGATGCAAAGTGGAGTTTGTTAAACTTTATTTACTCTTAACTATGCCTAATGGAAACAAACTACAGTTTACAAAGCTGTCTTGTTTTCACTAGCCAGTTATGATTAAGCACAGTTTAAAGTTTGGCTGGCTTGCCAGGCTGCAGTTAATTGAAAACAGAAACATTCAGTCTCCTTGTAGAGAAAGAGAGGAGAGGGAGCTAGGTCCATTCTCAAAATGCTAAACCATATCCAAATGTACCTAATATGTTCTTTTCAATTACTTGATTAGTTTCAGTAGGGCAATGGGACAACACAAAAAGCTGTGTATAAAGCTATGTATCCATCTACCACACTACTGTTTACTCTGCTTAGCAAATGTCCTTCCTATCACTTTCTCAGAACATTTGTAAGTGGATGCATGCAATGTATGTCTCTGCATGGATTGTAAGAGCTTTTCCACTAAAGAACAGACAGTCTCTGTCATAAAAGCAAATCAAGAGCTGTGCCAAGGCTTCATAGGAAAAGTGGGTTCTGAAGAAGGATTTGAAGGAACAGCGAGAAATAAAACCATAGTGTATTGAGATGAATGAGAAGAATGAGTTCTTCAGACATTAGAGATTACACATTATAGGCTATTCTTAAAAATGGCACAAGTAGGGCCAGTTTATAAAAACAAGACAAGAAATCCTAGCTTTATTAAGCATTTCTGGGAGCTCGTGCTCTATCCTTATCCTGTGTCTATCCTCCTTTATGGATCTGAAACATGGGTCACCTATCGCCACCACCTACGACTCCTCGAGCGCTTTCATCAGCGCTGTCTACGCACAATCCTAAAAATACACTGGTCTGACTATGTGACGAATGTTGCTGTCTTGAGCAAGCAGGGATCACCAGCATTGAGGCCATGATATTGAAAACACAGCTGCGCTGGGCAGGGCACATTTCTAGGATGGAGGACCATCGCCTCCCAAAAATACTACTCTACGGTGAACTCGCCACGGGTCAGCGTAAGAGGGGCGCTCCAAAAAAGCGATACAAAGACTCCCTGAAACAACATCTCAGGCTTGGCCAAATTGATCACCAACAGTGGTCCGCCCTGGCCTCACATCGGGAGGCATGGAGACGCACTATCCACAATGCTGCAGCCTTATTTGAGAACTCACGACGAACAAGTCTTGAAGAGAAACGACAACGCAGAAAGAATCACAACCCAAAAACATCACCCAAGGAGACCTTCTGCTGTGCTTTTTGCAACCGGACTTGTTTATCTCGGATTGGCCTTTTTAGTCATCAGCGCGCTTGCAGAAAGCGCGGGATGAGTCCTTCCTGAATCTTCGTTTGCGAAGAAAAGCCAGAGAGAGAGGGAACAGCTAATTAGACAAGGTAGAAAGAACCAGGCGACTGGACAATGCATCATTGGAGGATGTTCCTCCAGAAGGGTTGTCACCTTATCCTTTTGCAAATGACAAGCCAACCCAACAAAGATAGTACAAGCAATAACTGTCACCATGATTAGTGTTCAGATGGATCATGCTCCTTTACAGAATTCTCATTGTTGGATTCTTTCTCCAGAAGTATGACAATGCAGCACAAGAGTTTCACAGGACTGGCCCTACTGTTAGGCAGAGTGGAACAGTTACCTCAGATACCAGCTTTTAGGTGTTGAAAGGCTGCATATTATAGAATGGAATTGTTATTATTCTGTTTTTACAGCTACACATGAGGAGAGGTGCTTGGTTGGGCAAATTTCTGCCTCCTGTGCCAGAATAATTTGGACACACACCTTGATAAGGGATGGGGGGGAGCATTTCCTTCTCCATTTCCAGCAGCAGGATATGTTGATTCAACTCAGAGATTATCCTTTGTTTTAGTTCTGCTTGTTTAAACTAGGAGAAGATACAAACGTTCCATGTGATGTATTCCATAGGTTCAGAAATCTCCCTGGTGTTTAGTGGTCTTCCAGAATAAAAGTCTTGTCCATGGAGGATATTAGCTACCCCATGGTGGTTTGCTTAAACAGAGCCACTGCCCAGGCAACCAAAGCTGCCACCAGTGGGAATGATTCAGATTTTAAAAAACAGACAGGCAGGAAGCAGCTCATCATCAGTAGCTGTTCTGCAGCAATTCCTATCACACATGCACTTTGCAGCTTCTGTCTCAGGTTTATATTAAAGCTTAGAGAAAAGCTACCCAGCTCAGAAGAAAACCTCTAAGGCAGAATTTTTATTTCATTTGATATCTGAGAAGTTTTAATATTGACTATAGGCAGGGTTGTGTGTGCAGTAGGCTTAAAAATATATTTGAAAATTTTGTGCCAAGGCAGCTAAAATTCTTTGCAATGAAAAGCAGTATGCTCTTAATTTTTACCAATCATGTAAATTAAGTGCATTGGCTTATGTTGTGTAGCTTACAGTACTAATCATTAGGAAGAGCAAAATGCTATTAGGGTGCTCTGAAGTTACCATCATAAATACCTAGAAATCCTGCTTAGCCTTTTCACCAGATTCCAAAATGTCAGAAGAGGTTTTCCATATTATATATCTAAATGTATATACACATCCTTAAGGGTTCAAACTTCCCTCCCGTTTTAGCAAATCCTGAGATTCAGAGGTTACTAAATCCCCTGCCCTGTAAAAAGAAAAAGAAAATCTACAAAACATTATTCCACACAGTATTGCCTAGTTATGATACAGTTTTCTCAACTGAAATTATTTTGTCCCTGCAGTGTATTCATTAGTAATAATCTTATTTGCTTATCCTAACGAAAAGAGATGCAAATTTAGCAGCAGGAGAAAACTTCCCTCTGTGGAAGTGGGAATGGTTCAGAAAAATATTTTTCCAGAAGTTTTGTTGGAGGACAGTTCCTTCACAAAGCAAGCCCTACTCACTCATTCCTTCTCATATGTTCTCCATTCTATGCAAAGGGGGAGTTGAGACACATTGATCCCTCCTTTCCCCTTCCATTTCATGGTCCTGGCCCACTCCTTTGACTTCCTACATGTTGGGGCTTAATTTCTTCAGCAGAGAGGCTGCTAATACCCCTAATAGTCTCTGCACATGATTTGGAACATTGCACAATGAGTTTGCTTACATTTGCTAACTTTTTGTATTCTGTAAGAGGCTATGAGATAAGAGATAACTTGAACTTTGTGTGACTTCTGGCTCCACTTCTGGCTCCAGAGCACCCTGCATGGTTGGCCTGATTTATTGGCCAAATTAATATCAAGCCAATTAAATATTAGTTACAAATAGGAACAATGGGATATACAGTCGTTGCATTTTAGCATGATGGGATCTATTGTAGGGGTTACACTTCCACATGCATCCCCATTTTCATCTGTGAAATGTTGGAAGATCTGAGGTGCTTGCCCTTTCTTGAAATGTTTCCTGTATCCCTAGAAAGTGTGTGGCTATGGGTTGTGAGGGTACCTAATGATGCTCCCTCTTCTGGATGGATGCTCAGGTTGTCATCTCGTCTCTTCTGCCAATTGAAGGGCATGGTTCAGGAAGGGAGACGAAAATAGCTGATGTAAACAACTGGCTCCATAGATGGTGTCGCCGAGAACGATTTGGATTCTTGGATCATGGGCTGTGCTTCCATGAGGGGGGACTTCTGGCAAGAGATGGGGTGCATCTCACAACAGTTGGCAGAAACATTTTTGCCTACAGTCTCAAGAATTTGATCAGGAGGGCTTTAAACTGAGTCACATGGGTGAGGGAGACAGTATCCTGAAAGGCAAAAGGGCTGGAGGAAATAGTCAAACTGTCATAGAGAGAACAAGGCAAACAGCGCAAGGACCCAACAGTGGGAGGCAAAAAACTTGCACAGGCAGCAAGTAAAGGGAACACATGGTCTTAGATGTCTCTACACTAATGCACAGAGCATGGGAAATAAGCAAGATGAACTTGAACTCCTAGCACTACAAAACAAGTATGATATAATAGGCATTACTGAAACCTGGTGGGATGAGTCTCATGACTAGAATTAGGAATAGAAGGGTATAACCTTTATAAGAGAAACAGGACAAACAGGAATGGAGGAGGAATAGCATTATATGTCAGGGATATTTACACCAGTGAAGAGACCCATGACATCAATACTGGAAGCCAGGCGGAGAGCATCTGGATAAAAATTAAAGAGGAGGGAAACAACAGGGATGTTATTGTGGGACTCTACTACAGACCCCCAAGTCAGATGGAGGAATTGGATGATGCCTTTCTAGAACAGATGAACACACATGCAGAAAGGAGAGATGTAGTAGTGATGGGTGACTTCAACTATCCTGATATTTGCTGGCAATCTAACTGAACCAAAACTTCAAGGTCTAGCAAATTCCTTACTTGCCTGGAAGACAATTTCATGGTCCAAAAGGTGGAAGAAGCAACAAGGGGGTCAGCTATTTTAGATCTGATCCTAACCAACAGGGATGACCTGGTTAATGGGGTGCAAGTGGTAGGATCCTTAGGTGAAAGTGATCATGTTCTCCTGCAGTTTGTTATACAATGGAAAGGAGAAGCCAGGCATAGTCAGACATGCATTCTTGACTTTAGGAGAGCTGATTTCAATAAACTCAGGGAAATACTGGGGTGATCCCATGGTCAGGAATACTAAAAGAGAAGAGACCTCAAGGTGGATGGAACTTTCTCAAAAGGGAGATAGTGAAGGCACAATTTCAAACAGTACCATTGAGGAAGAAAAATGGGAGGTGTCTCAAGAAACCAGGATGGATGACTAAAGAACTTTCAACGGAGCTAAGTTTTAAACGGAACATGTATAGGAAATGGAAAAAGGGGGAAATCACCAAAGAAGAATTCAAACAGATAGCGAGCACATGTAGGAGTAAAGTCAGAAAAGCTAAAGCGCAGAATGAGCTCAGGCTTGCTGGAGAGGTTAAGAACAATAAAAAGGGGTTTTTGGGGTATGTCCGCAGCAAAAGGAGGAAGAAGGAAATGATAGGGCCACTACATGGAGAAGATGGCAAAATGCTAACAGGGGACAGAGAAAAGGCAGAATTACTCAGCACCTTCTTTGCCTCTGTGTTTTCAGAAAAGGAAAAGGAGGACCAACCTGAGGATAATGGAACAGAGGACACAATAGGGGAAACCCAGCACAGAATAAGCAAAGAGGTAGTACAGGAATACCTTCTTAATCTAAATGAATTTAAATCTCCAGGACCAGATGAACTACATCCAAGAGTATTAAAAGAGCTGGCAAATATAATCTCAGAGCCATTGGCAATAATCTTTGAGAACTCCTGGAGAACAGGAGAAGTCCCAGCAGACTGGAGGAGGGCAAACGTTGTCCCCATCTTCAAAAAGGGGGAAAAAGAGGATTCCAACAATTATTGTCCAGTTAGTCTGACATCAATACCAGGGAAGATTCTAGAGCAGATCATTAAACAGAGAGTCTGTGAGCATTTAGAAGGCAATGCCATAATCACAAAAAGTCAACATGGGTTTCAGAGAAACAAGTCATGCCAGACTAATCTGATCTCTTTTTTTGATAAAATTACCAGCTTGGTAGATGAAGGGAACGCTGTGGATATCGTATACCTTGATTTCAGTAAGGCCTTTGACAAGGTTCCCCATGACATTCTTGCAAACAAGCTTGTAAAATGTGGGCTAGACAAGTTAACTGTTCAATGGATTTGTAATTGGTTGACCGGCCAAACCCAAAGGGTGCTCAGCAGTGGCTCCTCTTCGTCTTGGAAAGATGTGACCAGTGGGGTGCTACAAGGTTCTGTCCTGAGCCCAGTGCTATTCAACATCTTTATCAATGACTTGGATGAGGGAATTAGGGGCATACTTACCAAATTTGCAGATGACACCAAATTAGGAGGAGTAGCTAATACCCTAGAGGACAGGATCAAAATTCAAAATGACCTGGATAGACTGGAGAGCTGGGCCAAAGCTAACAAAATGAAATTCAATATGGAGAAATGTAAGGTACTGCACTTAGGGCAAAAAAATGAAATGCATAGATATAGGATGGGGAAGACCTGGCTGAATGAGACTATGTGCGAAAGGGATCTAGGAGTCCTAGTAGACCACAAGTTGAACATGAGTCAACAGTGTGATGCAGCAGCTAAAAAGGCCAATGCAATTTTGGGCTGCATCAATAGAAGTATAGTGTCCAGATCAAGAGAAGTAATAGTGCCGCTCTATTCTGCCTTGGTCAGACCTCACCTAGAATACTGTGTCCAGTTCTGGGCACCACAATTCAAAAAGGATATGGATAAATTGGAGCGTGTCCAAAGAAGGGCGACTAAAATGGTGAAAGGTCTGGAAACGATGCCTTATGAGGAGAGACTTAGGGAGCTGGGTATGTTTAGCCTGGAAAAAAGATGGTTAAGGGGCGATATGATAGCCCTGTTTAAGTATTTGAAGGGGTGTCACATTGAGGATGGAGCAGGCTTGTTCTCTGCTGCTCCAGAGACTGGAACACGGAGCAATGGATGCAAGCTCCAGGAACAGAGATTCCACCTCAACATTAGGAGGAACTTTTTTATAGTAAGAGCTGTTTGGCAGTGGAACACACTCCCTCAGAGCATGGTGGGGTCTCCTTCTTTGGAGGTCTTTAAACAGAGGCTGGATGGCCATCTGTCGGGGATGCTTTGATCGTGATTTCCTGCATGGCAGGGGGTTGGACTGGATGGCCCTCGTGGTCTCTTCCAGCTCTGCAATTCTATGATTCTATGATTCTCACACCAGTCCTCCTACCTGAACCTTGCTGATGTCTACCTATTCATGTGTACTAAAAAGTGAATGAGATTTAGAGATGCATCTGACAACACACATGAAAGATATGTGCTGACAAATAATTTTCTTAACAGTTTGTACATCTGCCAGATTACAAATCCCTAATTAGTTCTTCCCTTTGTAATTGTTGGCATCCTCCTTGCTCAGGTGTTTGAAATCTGTAGCCTGCAGCCTATATTGCAGAAAGCAAGCTATATTGTATATTATGCAGAATGTACCTGGGTAGTTCTTAATAATGCTATCACACTTGCAGAAATAATATGATCGACCAGAGGTAAATTATCTGCCCTTACTCTGTTTTGGTGCTATGGAGGTAGGCAAAAACGGCAAGAAAGATGGCTGCCTCACATAGACCTGGTGGGTTGGAGGGGAGAGACTGCCCTTAGAGGGCAAAATAAAGAACAAGTTTTGAAAGGATAGACAGAATAGTACACCAAGATCCCTTCAGATATTTTGTGCATGAGCTGACAAATCAGAATATTGTTCCCCTCAGTGCCACCCTTTATTATCAATAATATTATCAATACTGAATACTATCACTACTGAAGGCAAAACAAAGTGCTTTCTCTTGAATGTTCTAACTGAAACAACTTCTTTGTGTGAAATCTGGCCCTTTTAGTGGCCTAGAGGCAGGGTTGGGGAGATTTTTTAAACATTTTTAATTTGGCCCTTTTAGTGGGCTAGAGGCAGGGTTGGGGAGATTTTTTAAACATTTTTTTGGTTTAAACTGGGTTTTTAGGTTTGAAACAGTTTTGTTGGGGGTTTTGAATTAAAACAAATATAGGACTAATTCAGAAAAGTAGCAAAATGCAGTTCAGATGCTATGGCCACTAGCTTAAATAATAATTCTTCTTTAAAAAGTGCTATTTTAAAGCAAGTTGTTTTGGTTGAACTTATGTTAATTGAAGGATTTATTTCTGAGTGGCATTTTTTGCACTCTAAAATAAAGTGATTAAAAAGAAGCAACTGACACTAGATACTGGTGTAACAAGGAACAACTGCCAATAAAGTTAAAATGTTTAAATTCAAACAGACATTGTTGTTCCGGTAAGAGGATTGGAAAATAGTAATGATAGCCAAACTTTATATATATGTGTGTGTGTGTGTGTGTGTGTGTGTGTGAATAATCATTTTAAAAAACAGGAGTGCTTTTTTAAAAAGTCATTTGGTTTAAACCAGACAATCCTGCCTAGAGGTGTAGAGTCATGGTTGACAGGTATAGGGCATGTTTTGTATGCTAAAGGTCCCAGGTTCAGTTTGTAACACCTGCAGCTCAGAGAGCTACTTTTAAACAAAGCAGAGTATATATTGTGCTGCTTTGGTTTGATATGAGGCAGCTTCATTTCATATAGGCATAAATGCACAGTGTTTATGGCAGGCAGGTTTTACATAAGCTGTAGATGAGCTCATTAAATGATAAAAGCCAATTCCATCAGGTTGTTAGGGCAACAAGCATGTCCCTTTTGTTTTATCTCCCCAAGCCAACTCAAGGCACATTGCCAAGTTTTCTTCTCCCTTAGCTAGAAACAAAGCTTCTGTTTCAGGAGCTCAGTACCTGACAGTTGCTGGAACAAGCCTTTGTGTACACAATTCTCATTTCCTAGCATTGACACCGAACTGAAATTTGTCAGTGACAAGGGAGGAGCTGTTTGAAATTAATTATAAAGTTCTCCACCCCTCAAGGTACACAAAGAAGTCTGAACTCTGGAATCAGGCCATGCAGACCTGTCTGCAAAGAGCAAGAATTCCCCATCAGAGTGCTCTTACAGTTGTTTTCACAATCCTTAGACTGGTATAAACAATCCAGTGCCCTCCAGATACTTTGAACTATAATTCCTATAATCTGTGACCATTGGCTGGGGCAAATTATGGTTGTAGTCCCAGTGATCTGGATGGTGTCCTGTTGCCTACTCTTGCCTTAGATTGTGCTCTAAATACATACAGTATTTTGTTCAACACCACTATTTCTAGAGTAATTTTTTTTTTGTTGGATTCAAAAGCTGGGGTAGGGAATTAATCAGACAATTCTGAATGAAAGGTGCGGAATCCTAATTTTACTGGGGCTGGGGGGGCACTTATCATTAATACGAGATAGCAGAGGGTTTTAAAGTTCTTTGTGTTTTTCACAACCATATGCCATTGCTTCAAATTAGAAGACTGTTGACATTCTTCAGCCCCATGATATGCCACAATGGGGAAGTGTCTATGACATGATATTGCTTTGTTCCCAGGGCATTGTAAAGAAAGTTAACTTTAACTTTTGGGTACTAAATCCCATTGCTAGTGTTTAAATAACTCTCAGTCCAGTAGGCTTCTGTGCATGAAATGAGAGGGATGCCATCTTGTCTTCTGCTTTAGGCAGCAATATGTCTGGAGGGAGCTCTTGTTCTCAGAGACATTGGAGTAGAATAGTTGACTGGCATCCTGCCTTTGAAAAGTATTTGTTGCAGCATTGCTGTCATGACACATGACTCTCTATTAAACCAGGAACATCAAAAAGTCTGATCTTACCCTGGAATGAACTATCTATTGGGGGTGGGGTTATCAGTGCTTTCCTTATAAAAAATATTCTTGCCATAGCTATGAAACAAGCAGAGTTAGCAAAAGCACGCCCCACTCTGGCTTCCTCATGTCCAGATATCTGAGCTTAGTCTCTCCTTTCTATAGCTAAAGATCAGCCTCAGCACTAGAAAGGCAGAAAATTGCATGTCACCTTCCTTCTGCTGAATTAGATAACAGATATAAAATATTGTGAGCAATCATAGAAGGTTCTTCCACTATAGCACAAGTCCAGTTTTACAGTGTAAATACCATTGCAACCCTCAGCTTTGCCCATCCCTAAATTGTCTTCCTTTCAAAAACCACAACCAGAGCCATGTGTATATTTATGGTATATTTATTGAAGCAATTAAAGAACAGGCCTGGAAAATGTCATATAAGCAAAATGTTTCAGCTTCTGCCTTCTTCATTTGCTAAAGATGAAACTGAGTTACATACAAGGTGTCAGTTTAGAACACTTTGTTTTATAATATAATATGGCAGATAGATAGGTAGATAATTCATCTTCCTTTTTCAGAAGAAAGAAACTGCTAGGGATCAAAAAGTGATCATGTGTTAGTACCACAGTTTGGAAACATAATTTTTATGTTATGAGTCCCAGATATATACCCAAAAAGTATGTTGCCATGCTGCATTAATTGCGCAATATGGACACAAACTTTTTATTCTTATTCTGGGACTTCAGAATTTTAGAAGTCAGTACTATATAACCTCTTACATAAGCACCAAGCTGTTGTTTATAACTCATTTTTCTTAATATTCATCTATCAATAAATAGATTGATAGATCTACGTATTTTATTTATTTATCAAACAGCATAACATTATTAAATTGTAAGGTGGGGGACAGAACTTTAATTTGTTTCATCAAAAGAAAAGAGGAAAGGGTTTAGTGGAAGTAAAGGTAATACACATTCTAAATTTGTGGAGGTTTTTTTTTATGGGAACTCAATAAGCAAAAGAAAGAAAAAGAAAAATTAAGTTATATGAGACAGAGCAAGGGAATACATGCATTTAAAGTTAACACAGTTGAAACTATAGTCTGTGAAGAAAACACTTTGTGTTTTGATTGTAATGCAAGCATAGTGTTTGGGTAAATAATCAAAAGCAGAGGACCTTAATCTTCTCTTTTCTTCTGCCTTTCCTCCCAGTTTGAAAGCTTCCTTCTAATTTGCTTCCTCCAGCAGGGCTCCACAACTGGGAGGAAGCTTGCTATTAAGGGAAAATAGCTTTAGGACATTTACAGGCAAGAATTGGTGCAAGGGATTAAATGCCCTTTCCACTCTACCTTTCTTTTCCTTCTCTTTATCTAACTTTTTTTCTTCATCTTTTTTACTCTGTTTTTCCAACACACTCTTCTGCATGCTGATTCCTCCTCTCCTGCAGATCTCTCTCTCTCTCTCTCTCTCTCTCTCTCTCACACACACACACACACACCCTCTGCCTTTGTGACACTGACAGATGTCTGTCTGAGAACATAGATTTGCCAAGATATGTCCTTTCATTCTAAGAAGGAACTTTGTTGCTGTTGTGTGCCTTCAAGTGATTTCTGGCTTATGGCAACCCTAAAGGAACTTGTAAAGAAAGTGAAATAAAATACAAAGCTAATGTGCAAGTATGGTTTAGATCAGTGGCTCTTAAGCTTTTCTTTACCAGGGACCCTCTTTTGTTTCCTGGGGACCTCCAAGACTTAACTCAAATTTAAAATAATTTTAATAATAATAATAATAATAATAATAATAATAATAATAATACAATTACACCATCCATTAAACCTTTCCTCAGATGTACTGGAGGGGGAAGACTTTTGTCTTGCTTCTTTCTGCAAGTTTGTGGCTGGAGTGGATTGAATGACCATGTGCAGGCCAAGCCAACCAGCCTTTGCCTTGGCTCCTGTCGCATGGCTGCTCCATTGCCTTCATGGACCCCTGTGAGGACAATGCAGACCCCCCAGAGGTCCACAGACCACAGGTTAAAAATGACTGGTTTAGATCTTCAACTGTGTCTTATACAATAGAAGCTGTTGTTTCAGTTATTTTGGTCACCACAAGTCTTTTTAATAAAAGCTTACAGAAATCAGCTAATTGCTAGAGGTGTAATACACTAATGTTTCTCTAATCCATATCATTTAGGGTGGAAGTAATTGTATGATTAAACTTGTACTAGAAAGTTCTTTTATATTTAGTGATGTACATATTCTTTTAAACTATTTACGCATGTCTTGGAACTTAACACATGGTCAGCAGAAATGGCACTTTCGTGTCCTCCTAACTGCTAAAAGACTGATACGTCAGTCTTGGAAGGATAACTTTTCACCACCTGTGATCCAATGGATAGAAGATTTAATAAAATGTTTGCAACATTCAAAAGTTTGATCTATTGACACAACCTACAAATGGACTTATATACAGATATTTGGTCTGTTTTTATTGAAATGTATGGTAGTATATTTATACTTTTCATTTAAAAAAACTTTTTTAAAGATGAAGCTAATGTGAAGAGCAGCAGAAGGAAGAAATGTGCATGTAGCCAGAACCCTCATTCAGTGTGTAAGGAATTCTCTAAAAAGAAGTGAGCAAATGTGTTGTTATCTCTTGAAAACCTTGAAAGAGGGATCACAACTGGGTTTTTCAGTTTATTTCTCATATTCTTGGATAGGAAGACAAAACACTCCACACACAGGCAAGGTTGCAAAACAACAATCCATCATTGTTTGCACAACATCTAACAACATCCATTTTCTGCAACTGCAGCTAGAAAATTAGTTTGGAAATCCTCCCCACCCACCCCCCAACTCGGAGTTCAAGCAGTGGTATTGAAAATTCCATCCTTATCGCTTTTGTTTTCTTTAGCTCTCACATACCCATGAAACTATTTCTTCATGCACAAGCAAGACTGTCACAAACATGCTACTGTCAACAGAGCTTGCAAGCTGACCAAAAGGGTGAAAGTGTTCTTTCAACTGCAGGAGTATCTCAGGAAAAACAGAACATAGTCATATTTTAATTTAATATGAGTAACTGGCAGGGAGCTTTCAGTGAAAAGAAGACCAAAAAATCAAACGCTGTGTTAGGGAGGAGCTAGCATGTGGTTGCCCATCAGGTCAGAAACATAACAGATTGATTACATATTATTTTTAAAGTGTAGTTAGCAGGGTGAGCAAAGTGCAGCACACCGATTGCATGAAGCTCCCAAATTCTTTTGAAAAAATTTTTGGCCCAGAATGTCTCAAAATGTCCTCTAGCAGACATTTTCACTGTATTTTGGGGTACCTTTGCCATTTTAGGCCCAGGAGAGGTCTTTTTTAAAAACAGGAAGTAATGTCTAGTCACTTCCTGCTATTAAAAAGGACTTCTCTTCTCTTAGGCCAAAAAACATGCAAAAATGCTCCCATGCCTCCTAGAGGGCATTTGGGGGCAAAAAAAAATTTATATTTTAGTTTTATTTTATATGCGGTGTGGCATGGTGAGGAGGGTGCAGCTTTCCTAGGTGTCCAGGGAAGCCAATTTGGCCCCCTCTAGCCTCCCACAATTTCCCACTCCTACTGTCAATTAACACTAAGGTCATCAGCGCGCTTGCAGAAAGCATGGGATGAATCCTTCCTGAATCTTCGTTTGCGAAGAAAAGCCAGAGAGAGAGAGAGAGAGATAATTTCAGAGTGTTCTTTAAGCTATCTCTTTCTCTCTCCAATGAGGCAGCATTGGCAGGCAGGAGGTAAAGCAGCAGCAGATGTTTTACATATCCCTGGACATTTTAAAAATCTGCCCAGACAGAAATTTTAGCTCTGAAAAAGGAGGAAGTATGGTAACCCTAATTTACGGTGACACTGTCATAGATTTTTCTTGACAAAGTTTATTCAGAGGGTTTTCCATTGTCTTCCTCTTAGACAGAGAGAGTGTGACTTGCCCAAGCTCACCCAGTAGGTTTCCATGGCTGAGTGGGATATCACTATATCATACAATGAGGAAATGGCTAATATTCTGAGCTACTATATATTTTAAAGGAGCTTGACCTAGGATGAACCTATCTGCCACACAGGATACAACAGCATTTTCCACTATGTCCTTAAGGCCATCATCTGAGCCCTCCTCCAGTTGCTCCAATAAATGAGGCAAGGCAGGTGGCTATAAGTGAAAGGGTCTTTTTTCAGTGGCAGCGCCCCATCTGTGGAATGTCCTCCCCAGAAGGCCTCACCTGGCACCCACCTTATGGTCTATTTGATGTCAGGTGTGGACATTATTATTTTCTTGGACTCTTCAAGAATTAGTGTTTTTACCTTGATAGTCTTCTATTTTGCTGATGGTTTTGCTTTGGTTTTATTTCAGTGTTTTTACTTGTTTTTAACTTTGCTTCCTTGTTTGCAATTTTATTCATTCGTTGTATTTGTATTTTAAAGCCTAAATCCAAGTGGTAGACTCAACTAGAGTATACCCATTGAATCAATCGGATTTTCATACCTATCGACTTAAATTTTCAGCAGTTGATTCAATGTGTTTATTCTAGCTGGGACTAGCCATGCAATTAAGTATTAATGTTTTGTACAATGCATAGAGAACTCTAGTTATGGGGCTGCTCAAAAGTGTGGGCAGTCAATTAATACTTTAACAAACCTGAGTCAGAGGCAGCAGATGTCTGAGCCCATTGATTTCAATGAATGTTGGTGTATTTGATTATTTATAGAATCAGGCTGGCTACCTATTGAGGGCACACATCTTGCTACCCTTGTTGATTATGCCATCAGTGAAAGCAAAGCATTTTATTTGCTTCCCTTGTCAACTGTTGTACAGCAGACCCTAACCTGTATAAATTAGAGGCTGCAGGCCAATGTAAGTCATGCTTTACTTTGGATAGCTGCAAGAAGTTCAAATTCAGAATGTATTCCTGGGATGTGGGTGGGGGATCCAGTTAAAAAGGAAGTACTGTATTGCACAGCACAATGCTATCCTTGCCTACCCGGAAATAAAACTCCCAGGTAAGAGTGTATAGCATTAGTGAAACTTTTCTCCCCTTCCAGATGTTGCTGGGCTGCAAGTTCCAGCATCCCTAGCCAGCAGAGTCAATAATGAGGTATGCTAGGAGGTGCAGTCAAGCAACATCTGAAGGGTTGCATCATCCATCCCTTTATTTGTAACCCACTTTTCTCCCAGACTGGAATGCAAGGCAGCTTACAAAAAAGCAGAAAATACAATAAAACACATATAGTTAAAAACCTACAAAATTAAGATTAAAACAGTATTAAACAACCACAGAATTGAAACCATTTAAAACCTTGCTTAAAGATTAAAAACAGTACAGCACCATTAAAAGCCCTATTCTTGTTTAAAATCAATTTTTACACAATCTTTCTTTCTGTAAACTCACACAATCTTTCTTTCTGTAAACTCAGTAAAGCATTCTGCTGCTCCAGCAAATAGTGGGTTGGAATCCTAATGCATTTAACTCATGACAAAGGCCCACAGAATATGGGCTGCCTTACTTCTGAATAAACATGCATGGTATGTTAGTGAATGAAGCTATGAGAAGACCTCTTCATCTTTTTAGATATGGATAAATTCTCAGAGGGACAGATGCTTATCTGAACTTCACCAATAGGGTAGAAGTTTACAGTAGCAGAGAGAGGAGACATATTTTATGAGCCTAGATTGTCTTTGTGCAGTTGGCTGGGTTGTACGAAAATCCTCGCCATGCAGTCACTTAGTGAAACCCTTAAAACCCTGTGCTGGTGAGCTCTTGAAAGAACACTGTTTGCTTAGTCTACTTGGAACTGCTGTCGTTGCTTTAATATTCCTGGCTACAAAGCCACATGAAAATGAAACCAGAGGAGGAAAGGCACTCAAGTTTTTAAAAGTCTGTGTTCCTTGAACTACTTCCTAATTTTGCATGTATTTTAATGGGCCTTTTAATCAAATATTTGTTTTATCCAAACAGGTTGCATGTGCAGTTTACATAACAATATAGCGCTGAGTTTTTAATCCAGGTTCTATATCCCTTGTTGTACCCTAAAACAAAAAGAAAAAATCCTGCAAGTAGGAAATCCTCATCTTACATTTAAAATGAATTTTCTGTATGAATAATATTTGGCCTCTTACCATAACTTTTTTTAAAAAGTTGAGCTGGGCATTGTTATATATATTTTTAAAAACTTTGTGATTAGTGATAGAGCATGTGCTCTTCATGCAAAAGACCCCAGGTTCAAGAAGCACCAGAGCTTAGAAGTCTTACTTCTTTGAACTGTAATTCTCAGAATCCCCCAACCGACATGGCCACTGAGGAAGTGGCTTTAAAGCCTGAAAATAGCATGTCCCTCCTTGCCTTATTGCATGATGTCTGCATGCTTCAGCTGTTCTTCCATTTCAGTCCCATGAAAGACAGTGGTAAATGTGAGTCCTTTTTGCTAACTGAAAAAATCTGTTAGCCAAAAGATTTGCCTTAACCACTATTTCCCATGGGACCAGAACGGGAGAACACCTGAAGCATGCCAATGTCATACAATAAGGAAAGGTGGGACATGCTACTCCTGGGCTTCACTTCCAAGAGTGAAGCCCCATTATCTTCCCACATGCAAGGTTTTTTAAAGACTCTCCTGTTGCCTGTGGAAGAGTTGCAAATAAGTTGCATTGAAATCAGGAGTCTTATGTCTAAGTAATAATGTTTAGGATTGCACCATGCATTGGATAATCTAAACAATTGTTAAATACAGTAACGTAAACAATCTAACAATTGCTAAATGTTGCTGTTATAATTTCCCACCAATATTGCCTAGAAACTGTAAAGGCAGAGAGGCTGAATTTTGAGCTGGGCATCAGACAATGAATGATCTGTGTGGAACCCTGTGTTCAGCAATTTCTTTTTTTTTTTACTTACCGTACATTCAACCAAACAGAGAGGAGAGCAGCCAAGAGACATAGTCTTTAAAGAACTGTTTCACATGAAACAGTTTCTAGGAAACTGAGATATTGTGTTTGTGTAACCAATTCCAATTCATTTTTAACAGAAACATGAGCTCTGCTGGCCCTGAGGGGAGGAAAAAGATGAGAGAATGTGATGGACTGATTGAATCACTGGTGTATTACATCCAAGGAACCACAGCAGATCACCAGCCAGATGATAAGGTAGCTTGCTCAAATGAATGGGTTTCCTGAGTCTAGAGATGAGAACATTGTTATTTAAGTTTTGGGGCTCTCCATTAGCATAAAAAATAAGTTATACAAGCAGTTGCATTTTCAGAGTTTGTGTAGGCACAAAACCTCATGCAGCCAATAGTTTGGCAAACAAATCAACATCCTTTCTCTTACATTTAACTTGGTGGATGGGGAACTAATCATCCTTTGTACAGTTTGTAAGCTCACGACCTTGGCACCCATTATGCAGTCAGCTGGGTAATCTGACACTACACTGACATGTATTAGTATGTAGGAATTTGGTTCATAATTGTACTTTGATGATTATTAAACTGATTTATTTATTTAATGTTTAAATGTAAATAAATCTTAAATGTATTTAAATTGGTATTAAATATTAATTGGTATTAATATTGTATTGACTATGTTGTTAAACCAAAAGGAACAAAACTGGTTATAATATTGGCTACCCCATTGAGTATACAGTAATGCATTTACTTCCTAACACAATTTATCCTCTTTGCTAATGGCCAAAAATTGAATTTCAGTTCAAAAATAATGGCCAAGACTGAATGAGACTACGTGCGAAAGGTATCTAGGAGTCCTAGTAGACCACAAGTTGAACATGAGTCAACAGTGTGATGCAGCAGCTAAAAAGGCCAATGCGATTTTGGGCTGCATCAATAGAAGTATAGTGTCCAGATCAAGGGAAGTAATAGTGCCGCTCTATTCTGCCTTGGTCAGGCCTCACCTAGAATACTGTGTCCAGTTCTGGGCACCACAATTCAAAAAGGATATTGACAAATTGGAGCGTGTCCAGAGGAGGGCAACTAAAATGGTGAAAGGTCTGGAAACGATGCCTTATGAGGAGAGACTTAGGGAGCTGGGTATGTTTAGCCTGGAAAAAAGATGGTTAAGAGGCGATATGATAGCCCTGTTTAAGTATTTGAAGGGGTGTCACGTTGAGGATGGAGCAAGCTTGTTTTCTGCTGCTCCAGAGATTGGAACACGGAGCAATGGATGCAAGCTCCAGGAACAGAGATTCCACCTCAACATTAGAAGGAACTTTTTGACAGTAAGAGCTGTTCAGCAGTGGAACGCACTCCCTCGGAGCGTGGTGGGGTCTCCTTCCTTGGAGGTCTTTAAACAGAGGCTGGATGGCCATCTGTCAGAGATGCTTTGATCATGATTTCCTGCATGGCAGGGGGTTGGACTGGATGGCCCTCGTGGTCTTTTCAACTCTACAACTCTATGATTCTATGATTCTATGACTCTATATTGTCGGATGTAAGTATGATGATAGAGCACTGTCATTGTAGTTATGTCTGACTATAGCACCCTCCCTCCAAAAAAACCTACCTTTTCAGCCTGGCAGCACCCCGACCAAAGGGTTTTCTAGCTCTGCAGATCAGAGCATTGGGAAATGATATCTGCAGCACTCCTTTGATCACAGTCAGGAACAGCCAGCTGGACAGATCATTTAAGGTTCCGCCGCAACTGCTTGTCTCAATGCCCTTCATGATAAGGAGAAAACTATGGACATCATTTCCCAGTGCCCCAGTCAGCAGCGCCTCAGGAACCCTTCAGTTGGGATGATTCCAGTCTGACAAAGTGGGTTTGGGTGGCCACATTCTGTTGTTAATAACCATAAACATTAATCCCCAGCAGTTATTAATTCCAGTTTACAATCTCGTAACTACTGAACAGGATGCTAGCCAGTGTTCTAAAGGCTAATCTGAAATGGCCAATCTGGTGGATTTGATGCAACTGAAATGTTTTTTTTAAAATAGTGATCAGATTTTTCAGAAAACTGAATGTGTAAAAACCACCGTTTTAGTGCCCCTTACTTGTTCAAGAATCCAGAGTTCTACATGATACATGAAGCATTAGAGGACACTTTTTACCTTAGCCCCCATAGAGCAAATGAAGTCAGTCATGCAATAATTCAGACTCTATCAAGAGCCCTACAAACGGCCACACATACAAGTGACTGAAACTAAGGTGCATTACAGTGCTTTACTTGTCCCTTCCAATTGTTTACGCATAGAGAATAATGCATATTTCTTCATTCTTTCAGGCCACAGAGAACTGTGTGTGCATTCTTCATAATCTCTCCTATCAATTAGAGTCTGAGCTTCCTAGTACTTATACCCAGAATATCTATATGCAGAGAAGAGATGTTCCTTCCAATAACAACAGCATTGGGTGCTTTGGAACCAAGAGCAGGAAAGCAAAGCAGGTAATGATTGGTTGAGGAAGGAGCTGTAACTCAGTAGTAGAATCCATGCATTGTAGGCGGAAGGGTTTCAGACTCAGTCATTGGCATCTCCACAACAGACAAGGAAAGGCTTCTTTCTGTAATCCTAGAGCCAGGGTGGGAATCATGCAGCCCACTGAGTATTACTGGGCTGGAGCTCCCAGCAATCCTCACCAGTGACTGTACTGTCTTGGGCTGGTGAGAGTTGTGGTCTAGCAATGTCGGTCAGACCACATGATTCCCACTCATGCTCTAAAGTACTGTTACCAGTAACTGGATCATGAAAGGAGAGTTTAAAGTTTGCTCTTCTTGCAGAGTTCTTCTCAGAGCCTGGTGATGGGTTCTATTCTGGGAGGAGTTCCAGCCTGGAGTTCCAATTGGAGGGAGCATAGGGTGCTGCTGGGCAGACAGCTCTATGTTTCAACAGAGAGATTGGACTGGAAGGATTATTTCTGCAGGTCCTTTCTGACCCTGTGATTGATGCGCTGACAAATAGTAGTGCACGCTTTAAGTTCCAATCATGTGTGTGCATGGTGTAATGTGAGAGCCAGTATGGTGTAATGAACTGAATGTTGGACTATGGGCCCATCTAAATGGTGAAAATACCGCTCATGGAAGTCAGGGGAATCCTACCTGTCTAAACAGGATCCAGCACCAATATACACTATTCAGAAGGAGGGGGCCCAAAACGGCAAAAACAACAGGGTAAAAGCTTTCACAGATTTCCCCATACTTTTTCACAAACTTCGAGGTAGGTGTGCATTTTTGCTCATTTAGACTATAGAACAATAAAAAACTCAAAAGGGAAGCACAAAGCTGATTGGCTGGGTGAGAGCAGGGCCAGGGCTTGCTAGGAGGACAAGCGCCTACTGCCGCCATGTTGGATTTTCGCTTTAGCGATTGCCTGCTAAGGATCAATATTTACTGTTACTGCTTTCTTATAAAATTGGAGAATTGCTCTATTGCACCAGTGCACCTTGTGGCGACTTTTTAAAAAAATAGCAGTGGGGAAGAACTAACACAAGTAAATCACTTGCGGCCAACATCAGGAACGTGAGGCTTATGGGGGCTTCTGAGACCAGAATACCCATTAGACATGTCACTACTGCTGTGAGATGCCAATACTATGAGGTATTTTAGATTTTTTCCCCTCGTGTAGATGGGCCCTATGACTCTGGAGATCAGGATTTGAATTTCCACTCAGTCATGGAGAATCCCTGGGGTGACTTTGGGCAAGTCATATACTCTCAGCCTCAGAAGCAAACCCCCCTCTGAACAAATCTTGCCAAGAAAACCCTGCTATGGGTTTGTCTTAGGCTCTCCATAAGGCACACAGCAACAACAATGGTGGTGTAATGTTCTTGTAAGAAGAAGAAAGGAACAATTATTTGGACAGAGGAGTAAAGTTGATTAAGTATCAGACTACACTGACCAGAAGTTGCTAATGGTACTTGCTGTTGAATAGCAAGAACAAGCTGCTGGGAATACAAAATGCAGAAGCAGGCAGGCAAGGAGTAAGGGCCAAGTAAAGTTTTCTTCTCTATAAGCCAAGCATTACAGAGATGGCAATTATCCCTATGCAGTTTTTATTGTGTAAATATGGGTAGTGTGTTACTTGTGGGGGGAAATGAGACTAAGGCCTAATTTCAGTTGTTAGTCCCAACTAGATTAAACCTGTTGAATCAGTAGAACCTACAGAAGAGTTGGTTTACAAGGTTCCCATTGATTTAATTCCTTCCATCCTACTCAATGAGCTTGATGCAACTGTTGTTTATTACGGGGACGGAATACAGACTTCATAAAGGACCATCAACAAATAGAGCCAGAAACAGACATGAATCTTTCTCCCTCCTCCTCTCTCTGCCTCTGTCTCTCAACTCTCCTTCATTAAATCACACTTTGTTTGGGGTGAAGGGAGATAGATCACTTCCTCATTGTGCTTCAAGCAAAATTATTATATCCCCTTGGGTTATTCTTAGTGAAACAGTGGTCTTTACTAGAGCCTGGAAGAGTTTGACAGCCAACGTGGTAGTGGTTTGAGCATTGGACTATGACTCCAGAGACTCTAGAGACTAAGGTTCAAATCCCCACTCAGCCATGGAAAACCCCTGGGTGACCTTGGGCAAATCACACTTTCTGAGCCCCAGAGGAAGGCAAAGGCAACCACCCTCCCTGAACAAATCTTGCTAAGAAAACCCCATGGTAGGGTCGCCATAAGTCAGAAACAACTTGAAAGCACAGAACAAGAAGTAGAAGTTTGGGGACTACATTTTGGGACCACAGCCATGCTAGCTGGGAGATGCTGGCTGGGAGAGAACTGTAATCCAAAAAACTTTCCAAGTTCTGCTGAACGTGGCTACAGCAGGAGTCACCAGAAAGTTAGGCTTTACCAACAGGCTTCATACACATGATTGACAGACAGTAATTTCTGGGTTGTTCTTCTAAGCTTGGCAGACCACTGTTAGGTGACAGACCAGCTGGACCCCTTTCAGTCTGTTCCAAAGAGGCAAGTCTGTCATTGTTAAGTGACTTCGTTTCTTTGATCTCTTTGTGTGTTTAGAAGCAACAGGACCTGCCACTCCCTGAGGAAAAGAGTGTCCCCAGTGGCATTGAAACACTCTGGCACTCCACACTGATAAGAATCTACCTGTCCTTAATAGCCAAAAGTACGAGGAACTACACTCGGGAAGCATCGCTAGGAGCTCTGCAGAACCTCACAGCAGGCAGTGGGCCAGTAAGTATGGGAGGGGCGCTGTCACTTCTCTTCAGTGGTATATTGGTAACGTTTGAAGTGCAGGGACTTAACATAGTAGTTCCCATAATTATTATGACTCCCAAAGAGAGTCTAAAATTACAAGTTATTCTCTCAGTTAACCATTTTTCACAATTTCATCTCCATCAAAGACAGGTCTGGTTCTTAATTCAAAGTGCTGGTGGTGACCATAAAGCCCCATATTGCTCAAGTCCAGGTTGTTTAAAGGGCTGTATACTATGAACTTGTCCATGTTTTGACATCTTCTGGGGAGACCCTCCTCTCTGTCCCTCTACCTTCACAGGTACACCTGGTGGGAACATGGCAGAGGGTTCCCTCTGTGACTGCTCCCAGGCTCTAGAACTCCCTTTGCAGAGAGATTGGACTGGTACCCTCCTTACTATCCTTCCATAGAAAGGTGGAGACTGTTTTCTTTCAGCAGGCCTTTGAAAATTAATTTTTCAGGGGAAACAGGCCTATATAATGTGCCGGACTTTGTTGTTGTGGTTGATGATGATGATGATGATTGTTTGTGTTTTTAATTGGTTTTAAATGTTTTTGATAGTTTAACTTAAAAAAAAAACTTTCATATGGTATGGATTCTTAACTGTGTTTAAACTCCTGTAAGCTACCTTGAGACCTACCCTGGGAGAAAGGTGTGATAGTAATAACAACTACTACTACTACTACCCCCTCTTTTAAGTCTAAGCCACCCCCCCATACATTTGATATCACAGGTATCCATTCACCCACTGCCCAGCTATTGTGAAGACTGCAGTCAAATTTAACAGGAACAGAGGAGACTGGTGTGGATAGTGGCAGATGAAACCATCATCCCCACTAATGAAAACATCCTGGTGCTTTGATCATACAAGCCCTGAGTCCCCTACAGCACTCTTTTCTCTTCAATTTGCTTTCAGTTTTCCCCATAATAACAGATGACAACAGAAAACATAGTGAGATGAAACAGGGAACAAAGAGTGTATCTGGATTTTACTGAGCACTTAGTTCAAGTTCTGCTAGTGCTGTGGTTCTCAATCTTTGATTATCCAAGTGTTCTGGACTTCAACTCCCAGAAGTCCAAGTTAGCACAGGTACTGGCAAGGAATCCTGGGAGTTAAAGTCTAAAACATCTGGAGGATGAAATGTTCAGAACGACTCTGCTAGTGGAAACAAATTTTTGGACAGAGCATGTGCTCAGGGGTACACATTTATTCTTTAATCCACAAGTTTACTCCTTTCTTCTATGGCACTACTTTTTATCTGGACCTCATATTTCTAGTAAAAAAGTAAGTAGGACCTGCAAGCCTAAAGTTTGCCCACTGTGGTGACAATGTGTGCAAATCTTGTTAGCCCTGATGCAACACCAGATATAAGCCAAAGTGCCTAGGGTCATATAACATATAACTGCCTAGGGTCATTTACATTGATCTGATACCAAGTAACTAGCATGGTTGCCCACCCCTAAAATGTAGTTTGATAGAGGTGCTGAAAGTCCCTATCCCATGTCATCCAGAAGAGAAGGAATGACTTTTAAAATAGTTTATGTTTTGGGTATAGACAAGTCTTTGATCAATCATTGACAATCAGCATTAGCATTTACCACTTGAAATTAAAAGGATGCTTTGCATCTGCTCTTGAATTTACCACGCCTAAAAGCTGCATGTGTTTTCTGACAGATGCCATTTGGGGTAGCCTATATCATAGTCAAGAAGGCCAATGGCCTCCCAAGTATTCGAAACATGCTACATGTGAGCAGTGCAAGCGTCCGAAAAACTGCAGTCTCTCTTCTCAGGAACTTGTCTCGTAACACCTCTCTGCAGAATGAAATAGGTAAATATATGACAGTTAAACCAAAATTATCTGAGTGTTTCAGGAATGTTAAGTGCATGGCAATGTATCAATCAGTCTGAGTTAGATAAATGCCTTTCTGCTATAACAGCAATGGTAAAGCTTTACATATACAGTAAGACAATTGTATCTTTTTTCCCTCTCTGAGATTATCCAAATTCTGTGCTGTTTGACTTCCCATCACCCATTCTGTTTCTCCACGTGATGTGCTGGATCTACCTTCTGTTCATGGATTTATATGTGAGGAGTCTAATAACCATAGACCTAGTCAGTGTAATCTACATAAAATGTCCTAAATCCAGTTGATATTCCCAGCTGCTGTATACACATTGAATCAAATGCTGAATGATAATTCAATACTTATCAAAATACTGTTGATTCAGTCAATCTATTGTAGATGGGACTAGTAGATGAATTTAGGCCAGAATGTACAAATATCAGCCATATATGTGTGTGTGTGTGTGTGTGTATAGTGTGTGTGTGTGTGTGTCTGTGTGTGTGTGTATTGTATATATGGGGTATTAGTGTAGTGTGTGTATGTATGCACATACATACGCATACACTGCCCAACAGTTATCTGTATGCAAGAATTTTGCAATACACAGATCATATATGTATAACCCTCTGTGCAGACAGCTTTAACACACGCAGCTGTTAAAGTCAATGGGGAGAGAAGTTGTATTGATCCTACTTTCCCAGTTGTACATTGTATACACCTGCAAATTTTAGTAATCACTTTTTCATGCAGCAGTGGAATAAAACACACACACTTATATATAAACTTGCCCTAACACTCTAGGCCTCTGATAGAAGTAAACTCCAAATATTTGTTCTTTTAATACTAAATAATGTGGCCTCAAACATTTATTGTTATTTTTCAAGTAGTTATCAAGGGAAAAATAGTTCTAAGCTGAAAGGTGGGATAAACTGATTAACTCATTAAATTTCTATATTGGGTTGTAGCAAATGGTTCTTTTCTTCCAAAGATGGGAACCTCTGAATCCATTCAAATAGCAACGCATCTCATAAAATTTCCATTTATGGAGTAAACTTGGAGGGAAATTGCAAAATAAAAAAAAATGTGATATAAATACTGAACAGCATTTAATGGGTATAGTTTAATCAGTTAGGTGGTGAGCTTTATCCTTAAGGACTATAATAAGGATGTGTCATGTTCATCTTCTAGCCAGAGAAGTCTTGCCTGATTTGGTTGCCATACTTCCGGATTCTAGCCCAACAACTGATGTGGCCAATGAGACTACTGCTTCTGCCTGTTATGCTTTATACAACCTGACTCAGAGCAACTCCCAGAATGCTCGGCTCCTCTTGAATTCTGATGGCATCTCAAAGATAATGAACATCAGCACAAGTGAAAGGTTAGCCATTTTCATGTGTGCCTCTAAAATGCACAAAATAAACAGGGATCCCAGCCGGTATTCCAGCAGTCCCAAGGGCTAAAGTAGAAAACTATCATGTTTCAGGATGACATGTTGCATTTACTTATGCACTTCCATTTAGTGAGCAGTTTGATAAGTAAAAGGAAAGCTTTTCAAAAACCATAATACACATGAATCAAACAAATTCACAACTGAGAATTTGACAACTGAGAAATGACAATGCAGAAAGAATCACAACCCAAAAACATCACCCAAGGAGACCTTCTGCTGTGCTTTCTGCAACCGGACTTGTTTATCTCGGATTGGCCTTTTTAGTCATGAGCCCGCTAGCAGAAAGCGCGGGATGAGTCCTTCCTGAATCTTCGTTTGCGAAAAAAAGCCAGAGAGAGAGACAACTGCTACTGTGTACAGTTACAAAGCCCAGTTACTATCTCTTGGTTCATTCCCAGGATCCAAGTCCTAGTTTTTTACTGTGTCTAATAAACTATTTCCAATGTTTCTGTAGTGCTAAAATATATTTTTTTTTCATCTCCCTCCACTGAAAATGCATTGTTTACGTCCTTTCTCTTTCCTGGCTACAGTAATTCAGCTTTATCTTCTTTTTTTTTAAAAAAAAAAATCTGTTTCTTGTTTTGCTAGTGTTTCTCCTTTATGACACTCCCTTCCCTGGTTTGCATTTCTTTATCATATCTGGTGTGCGTGACTACTGCTTGCTTTTAAAACAGGGATGGGCAAACTCAGAGGGTCTAAGGGCTATTTCCAACTTCTCCTGACAAAATCAGAAGTGCTTGGAAGATGATTTCTGATGTTCAGAAAGGCACACATATGATAGGAGCTATGCAGGTTGCAAAAGTGGCCTTAGGATTGCACATGACCCAAGGCCACATTGATTGCACACTTTGTTTTAGATTTTTTCACTTGTTCTCCTGCTTTTCTTATCATCTCTGCTCAGTAAAACCTCAGGGAACGCTGCATTTAATGCCTCTGCCTCTAACCTCTTCTTTCCCCTTCTTGCTTTCAAAATCATTGCTTCCAGTTCCACACTTCCCCCTCTATTTAAGTGTTTAATATTTTCCCTAATTGCAACCTCCCCCGACCCATCCAGGCACACACAACGTATTAGACAAATACCTTCAGGGATGTTTATCTACCAAATCCCAATGTAATTGCACAGTAATAAAATGTCTCAAAAGAAATCTATGATTCTATATGAGACGGACACTTAAATCTGCTTACCTGGATCTGTTTTTGTGTTAAAATCCCCATGGAACATTTTGACTTTAGTAATTCCATTTGCTGGGACAAGAAAGTCTCCCAATGACAGATCAATACGTTTCTTGGAAGATTTTATCCTATTTACTTGAGGAGGGAAAACTGTAAATGATAAGCAGCTAAAAATGTGGGACCTTTCTTAATATTGCACTAGCAACAGTGTACAAGGAGAGGTGTGTGTTTTACATCTACTTATGAGTCATTTCTACATTGAAAAATGCATTAGGGGTGGGATTTTGTCCTAACCTGGTAAGAAAATGTTTAAATAAGAATCAGAAAATATATAATTTCTTCTGTCCTTTGAACTTTCTCTGCCTCGCCTCCTTCTCTGCTTCTAGTATATTCCTTTCCTAATGGCTTCTCCTATTAAATTGTAAGCCTGTGGGCAGATCTTGTTCTCTTTAGCTTTGTTATTGTTGAAGTGCCAAACCTTTGGGGAAGCTTTATAAATAATGGATCTTACAATAATTGTTGTTACTATTCTTTTCAGCAAAGCTGGTAGAGCTGCTTCAGTCCTGTTGTACTCGCTGTGGTCTCACACTGATCTCCACAGTGCCTATAAAAAGGTAAGCAAGTGGAATAGCTAGGAGATACTACCAGTAATTAAAATGCCTACAAACTTGAGTTACACTAGTACAATATAGATAACCTCAAGGTGGTGGTTTGTGGACTGGTGCTGGTTCATGAGCTATTGGCTGCTAGCCCACAGTAAGCTTCCAGGAAAGAAAGAAACAGTTATAGTCTGTGGGCACAAATATGGTGCTAGTCCCATGCACATTGGCGGGGAGGGAATCCTGCCAGTCACCCACATCAGATAGCTTAAGAAGCACTGATCTATCTGTATTTCCTTTAAACATCCAGATCTTCAATTCACCAGGCCATAAGACTTTTTCAGTTCCAAAACTCTTCCAAGACTCACCCAATGGGTGTTTCTGTTTCTATTTGTTTTCGGATGTTCATTGTATTTGATACCTTCCAACAGTTTTTGCTATTACAAGTATTTAATATTGAATTGAAAGTTACACTACTGAGAGAATCTGCATTGCTACAAATATGTCGGCAATGCTTTTCTCTATTCAACTGGTACATTTTTGCTGCATTTCCTCTAGCACTGTACCTAAGTCCACAGAAAGTGCCATTGTGATGGGTTTATGTGAAATCAGGGATGGCAGAAGCCATTTCAGTGCCTGGGGCAAAGGACAAGATGGCCCTTCCCCATTAATGTCTACAGAAGCCAAACAAAATTAGCAATTGAATCATCTTTTAACACTGATGGTGGAGCAGCAGCCCCTCCCCCTCTCACCTTAGGGCACCAGGACTTATGGTCTGGAAAATATAGTTTTGTCCTCTAGTACTGGGGGACAAACAGGAAGCTGCCATTGCTGTTCCATTGATATCACATAGCATCCGTCACAGGCAACTGTCTCATTCTGCCTAATGGTAAATTTGTACAGATTTAGATCAGGAAAATATCATGGTGGAAAGGATTAGCACTCCTAGTAATAACTGCTCTGCCACTAAACATTTTTGTTTTTGAAACAATTGAGCAATTTACTCCAAATAAATATAATAAATACATTAAAAACCAATAGATTTCCAACTTAACTGAAATTTCTAGGCTGACAAGTAAGAAACAAAAATTTTATTTTCCAGTTAGTTTACTAAAATACTGTTCCTATAAATCGAGTAGGCAGCTTCTGCCAGGTTATATTGAGGGCCCCAAGGGCCTTTCAGCACCCCTCCTTTTTTGAAAAAAAGTTTTAATTTTTTTAAAACAAAAAAATGTCTCCATCATCCTTTAAAAGGCATTAGGTCAATTTCGCTATGCTTTTGTCAGTTTTAGGCATTGCGGAGGGGGGCATTTTTGAACCAGGAAATAAAAACCAGAAGAGTTTGCTTTATTCCCCTGCAGAAGAGAAACTTTTGACTTTAAAAAAATTTGTAAAAAGGAAAAAAAATGTTAGGGAGGGCATAGTAAGGATGGGCTCCTCTCAGGTCCCACGGGGTGTGAGGGGAGATGTGCCACCCCTCAACCCAGGACTGTTGCCTAGTCCTGGTTTAAATCATAGCATTTCAGTTTGTTGATACCGATATAGAATTTTAAGCCAGATGTATTTATAGATGACATCTGTTTTGACTGACAAAATAAGGATAGGTTTACAATTATTTTGTCAGCCAGTTCAGCTTAGACCTTCATCAGTTGTGTTAATGTGGAGGTGGGAATCATGCAATCTGTGGACCCCACGCTGTCCAGGAAGAGAATCCTGTGCACCCTCAGCCTTTCAGTGCCACTATTCCTGAAATCAATTTTATTTGTCAGGGGAGGAGTATAATTTTCAGCCAAAAATTATGCCAGAGGGTGCAGTTGAGCCTTGGCACAATTACAAGGATATCATATTCAAACAGGTGAAAGTGCCCCCACCAAATCACTTGGAAATGTTTTGTTTTGTTTTGTTTTTGTAGTACAACATTCTCAGTTCTGAAAAAAGCCAGTGGTATGTGGCCTGTTGAGGGTCAGAAGGAGCCAATTATGACCTTACGAAACTCAGAGCACTCCTGCTTGAATGAGAAGTTAACAATTTTGCCTGTTTTTTTTTTAAAAAAAACTTAACACAGTCATAAAAGAGAGAACAGTTTCATCAGGGGAAGGGGCCATTAACCTCTGGAGGGGAGGAGCTTTGATATGCACTGTTTCCTCAATTATTTATGCACATATATTTCTGTGACGGGCAGCAACTCAAGCATCGAGAATGGGGAGGGGCAAAAAGTAGCTCATGAGATAAATGCATCTCTCATTTATCGGTTTTTGTAGGGAATTACTTGGTCTCTGCTGCTGTAGAGTTTTTCCTTTAAAACAAGATGCATGCTCAGTTTGTGCCTTGTTTACAAGTAAAATTGCATTTGCAGACACCTTCCAGAAGTGTCATTCTATTAGTAAACAGAACCAGTGCTTTGTTGTAAAGAAAGAAACTTAGGTGATTGCTGCTACTGCAACAAACTGGGTTGGAGTAGGTCAGGAGATGGGGTGCAACAGTGTATTCAGGGTGTGGCTGTGCACCCCGCCCCTGACTCCCTTCAGTTGCTTTTACATGATCTAGAGACTGCTTGGTTGCAGCACAGTTTAGTTGTTTTTTCAGGTACATAACCTATCTTACGTGTCTATATTAGGAAAGCTGGATATATGTTTAATATCATTTCTAACAATTGGTCCTCAGATCTGCTTCAGTAAGATGCAAATTTGAGCCACAATATATGCCTGACAATATATACAGGCATAATATATGCTCTGTTTTCAGGGCACAGAATTCAGAACTGTTCTTAATTATAATTTAATACCTTATTATTTTATTTTGTGTGAAAGGCTAATTTTAAGAAGACTGATTTCATCAATAACCGGACATTAAGAGCCTACAATTCACTAAAAGACTGAAAAGCAAGCTACAAGGACCTTAGAGACTGATGAGATTATACAGAACCAGTGAAGCCGTATTCTTGGTTCTGATTCACCATCAAGAACTGCAAGGGAGACCAGTTTTATATTTTCAAAGGGTGACTTATTTTCTGCCTTACACCACTGTTTCTTACTGCTTTTGAAGTCAATACAAGCTTTATAAATCTCAATGCAGCTCATTTTGCAGCCTAGTAAATAATTTTAGTATGAAACACTGACAGCAATTATATTGGTCCAGTTTTGGCTACATCAGTTTCCTTGTTTTGTACTATGAAAAATTAACAACCAAAGAATATGGAATTTGGGGGTTTCCTTTTGCTTCCCACCCTGCTAAATTGACTACTAACCAGTTGTTCATACAAAATTGCTTGTATAGCTCTTTAGTAAACACAGCCAGGTCTTCATAGAATGCGCTTCAATCATTAAATTTTCCCAGGTTGTAATTTTTCAGCAGATTGTTTCAGATTCTTTGCTTCATGCATGCATATTTGCTAATACCTACCTAATTTTCTAACAATATGGAATTGAAATAACGTCTTGAAAGAGCTATTTTTAAATGCCTACAAAATTAGGATTATGTTTCTGTAATTTTTTAGACATAGTGAGATCATCAAGGTTATTTCAGATTGAGGATACAGCCAATGCAAAATTGCTTCCATGCATCAATTGCTTCCTTACATTGGGTACCACTTCTCAGTACTTGTTCATTGGATGTATCTCTGTAGTCCTGTCACAGAATCCACTATTCGGCACCTCTTAGAGATCTGGAAAGCTCTCTGTTTTCTTTCAGGTTTCCTTTTACTTCTTTTACATGGTACTTCATGTGTAATATTTACTAACAGCACAGACCTATACATGCCTACTTGGAAGAAAGTCCTATTGAGATCAGTGGGTTTTAGCTCCATATATATTTTCATACAATTACAGCCCAGACTATTTACCCTGGGTAGGCAAAGGGAACAAGACACAGAAGCCAAAGATCAGTGCAAATTTGCTGTGCCAAATCTGACAAGAAGTGGACTGTGAATTTTGAGAAGAACTTAAGACCATAAGAAGAGTCATGCTAGAAATCAGCCCTGTTCCATATGTTTATTTACACTCAACCAGCTCTAAAGGTTAGTGAAATAGGATTTAACCTTTCCAGAAGCCATGTTGATCATTCCTCATTAGAACTTATGCTTCCACTGTATATGCTTGATAATCTTATCTTTTATAATGTTTTCTGCCACTTTACCTAAAACAGACGTTACCTGTAATTCCCTGGATTCCTTTTAAAAACTGATGTTATATCAGCCATTCTGTAGTCTGATAAAGAGGCTGATCTTCGGGACATGTTACATGTTTTTGTTTTTTAAACAATGTATGTTTCCTGTTTTAGTTCTTTAAGAACTATCAGGTTGAGTATTTTTGTTTGTGATACCATACGTTTTCCTTTTTTATGTGCAGTGAGAAATGGGATGGTCAGTCTCTCCCCTGCAACTTAGTTAATTTCTAGCTATTCTGGCTCTCTCTGGTTGCTGTTTTTAGAAGTACATGCAAGGGAGATATTTATTTAGCTTTCCCCACACCCATAACAACAATGCATTCTTTCTAGGAGGAGATAGGAGGGTCACCAGAGGGTATGATCTTCTCTGTCTTACTGGGAAATTCTATTTATTTTTATAATCCTGAGCATTTTGCCTGCAAGAGCCAAGGAGAGTGTGTCAACATCCTTCCAGCAACTGAGCAGCCCCCTTTACATCTGTCAGTGCTTTTAGAATAGTCTTTGAATTTCCTTTCATGTTTTCACACACTTAGCGGGCCTTTCTGCAGTAAATCCAGGCTTATGTATCCAGGATCCCAAACCACATGGAGTTGCAGCCAAACTTCACTTTTACTCCCTAATGAGCACATACCTGGATGATTCTTATGTTCTCAAAAACACAGTTGTCTTATTCATGCATTACAGTTTTGCAGCAAATTTTACATGTTCTTTTTTAAATGTATGATATGGATGTGGCCTCAGAGAAAATCACTTCTTAAAGTTTTATTTTTGACATAAATATTTCTTGTCCATATACAATAAGTAACTATTGTTCAGTTGCCATAGGCACACTGCCAACCAATACATCAGCATTTTCTTTTAAAGGAGTGCCTTTCTTCATACATGTGGCCTACCACTGGAAGGATACAATGCAGGGAACAGGGGAAAGAAGCACCACATTTTTTATAAAAGGTCTCATCCATGAAGGGATTGTTCCTCTTTTGACTCTTCTGTCTCTCCCCAGGTGCCTGGGAAGAGCTCAAAACATAGGACTTTTTCAGATGCCCTAAAACCCATCAGGGGAGGGCAGGAGAGGTACGCAGCTATCCCGTGGCAGGGGGTCAGTTTTGGACGACGCCGTCCCCCTCCTGTTGTCGTCCATGTTACTTCCCTGTTCAATCTATTGCAAAGGTGCCATGTTTTACTCACGGAAGTTTTTCGTGAGTAAAAGGTGGCATGTTTGCAATAGATTGAACAGGGAAGTAACACGGACAACGACGGGAGGGGGACAGTGTCATCCGAAACTGACCCCCTGCAACAGGATAACTGCGTACCTCTCCCACCCTCCCCTGTCGGGTTTTAGGGTGGCTGAAAAAGTCCATGATTAAAAATGTCAGCTGACGGTTCCACTCCATGTTTTAATCTGAACTTTTAAGAAACTATCCAAGGTGGTTGTTATTTTATTCATTTACAACCCCACTTTCCCCACATACTAGGACTCAAAGTGGCTTACAAAATACAGTCCGACCCATGTATCCATGGGGGTTCAGTTCCCAGATTTACCACGGATACCGGAAACCATGGATAGCAGCGAACCCTATTAAAATAACCAGTTCAGTCCAGCATCTGAGCTAGTATCTATGAAAACCTATGCTACAATTCCCTCTCTCAGTTAGTCTCAAAGGTGCTACAAGATCCCCTTGCTTACTGATCAACCTGCTGTAAGATTGAAAGGGTAACATACCATAATACTAGTGGTGGCTTGAATCTGACTTTAGTGTACCATTAAGAACAGAACAGCTTGTTTTATTATAGGTTACAATACTATTGTGTTCCATTGTGAATTGCAGGGACAGACCAACTGGTTTTACCTGTCCTGGAACAAGGACAATGTCCTTCATCCACCCACACCCAGTAATAATCTATTTTCAATGGCTCTGCTTTCAAATTGACAAATGCTCTTTGGACCCAAGTCAGATTCAGTTTTAACCTGATATACTGTAGTTCCAAAAAGAGATGGAGAGTGGAGTGGCGGATGGTGTTCTTTAAAATATCTTACCTTGTATTCAGATATGATCTCGCTTGCTTCCTAGCCCTTTAGAATCATCAAGCTAGAAGGGAACTCAAGCCTAATTTTTAAAAAAATAACAGGAGTAATTTTGTGGCTACACAAAATCTTGCAAGTCAGAGACATCAGGGTAACTGAAAAGTAGTGCCTGAGCCTAGGGACTTCAGTGCTTTGTGAAAGTTGTTTGTTTGTTTGGGTAATCAGGAGCTACAACTAACTGTGTACTTTCGGAACTACTGTATGTATATAGACGATCCCATGTTCAAACCATTCCATCTCCCATTAAGGAGAATCAAGAATCAAGGAGAGAACAGTACACTTTTGGAACCTGTTGACTTATGATGACCCCATTAATTTCATAGGGTTTTCTTAGACAAGGAATACTCAGAGATGGTTTTGACAATTCCATCCTCTGAAATATAGCCTACAGCGCCTGTTATTCATTGACAGTCTCTCATCCAAGTACTAACCAGAACTGACCCTGTTTAGTTTCCAAGATCAGATGGGATCTGGTACCTTTAGGGTATTTAGGCCTAGGAGAGAACTATCTGGTTTGAAATCCTGGAAAGCCATGCTAGTTAAATAGACTGTCTGCTTTTGCATCACCCCCTCCCTCCACCCAAAGGTAAATGCATTACCATAAGCATGTGTTAATTTCTATGTACAGATGCAAAACTCAAAATAATTATTTAAAAGAGAAACGTAGTGCATGTCACCCTAGTTGGGCATATAATGACCAGGTATCCTGTGTGCTCGCTCTGTCTGTTGTCCAGATAGTAGATGGACAGCAGACTGCCTACTGTCCCTTGAACTGGACTTAGCCTTGGACAGGCATTTGAATAGAAGAGGTATTAAATAGCCCACCAGATAGAGGATTGTAATTACCTGGAAAATATGGACAAATAATCTGTAAAGAAGAGAGTCAGCATGGCATAGTGCAGGGCTGGGCAACTGTGGCGGGGCCAGGGGCTATATTCAGGCATCTGGAACTACTCAGAGGCCACCACCTTTTTCAAAATTTTAAATCCATTTATAGATAATTTAAAGCCAGGATTGGAGGGAGGGGGATGGATAGAGGGGGTGGAAGCATTGGAAGGTGAGAGATGAGATTTTAAGCTGGAGTTGGAGGGAGGGGAATGCAGAGGGGGTGGGAGCATTTGTGCAATACTGGTTTGCCACAGCAAGCCAAGGCTTGTTTGTGCCAAGGTGCGGCAAGCATTTCTTGCTATTTAAAAGCATCAGGGGTCTCTCTACTTAGAAGGGAGGGCTCTAAAGGCTTGAGGGGGAACACTATTGAGTCTAGCCGGCTGCACTTTGCCCACCTCTGTCGTAGTGGTTTGAGTGCTGGACTAGGACTATGAGAGGCCAGGTTTCAGTCTCCATTCATCCATGGAAACCCACAGGGGGACCCTGGGCAAGTCATACTCTTTCAGCCTCAGAGGAAGGCCATGGCAAACCCCCTGCAAACAAAACTTTCCAAGGGCCCATCTAAACAGTGAAAAAACAGCTGGGAATCCTACCTGTCTAAACAGGATCCAGCACCAATCCACACTATTGGGAAGGAGGGGGGGCCAAAATGGCAAAAACAACGGTGTAAAAGCCTTTGTAGATTTTCCTGTACTTTTTCAAAAACTGCGAGGGGGTGCGCATTCCTCTTATTTGGACTATTGAACAACAAAAAAATTGAAGGGAAGCACAAAGCTGATTGGCTGGGCAAGAGTGGGGGCGGGGCTTGCTAGCAGGGCAAGTGCCCACTGCCACCATGTTGGATTTTCGCCTTAGCAATTGCTCGCTATGGTGATAAAACAGGGTTAATGTTTTCTGTTTTGCTGTCCTATAAAACTGGGAAATCGCACCAGTTCACCTTGGGACATTTTTTTTAAAAAAATGGTAGCAGTGAAGAACTAATGCGAGCAAATCACTCATGGATGCCATCAGAAATGTGAGGCTTATGGGGCTTCCAAGGCCAGAAAAACCATTTAGACATGTCATTGCGAGGTAGTTTGGATTTTTTCCTCTCATGTAGATGGGCCCCAAGAAAACCCTGTAATAGGGACACCTTTATGCTTGTTGTGACTAAAATTGTAATTGTAATTACACATGTGCCAACCAACTAACTTAACACATTAGTATCTACAACCTGTAGGGAACGTAAATACACTGAAGGCACTAGATCTCATCTGCTCTTGGAAGCTAAGCAGGGTCAGGCCTAGTCAGTACATGGATGGGAAACTGCCAAAGAATACCAGGTGCTGTAGGCTATGTTTCCAAGGAAGACAATGGCAAACTACCACTTCCTTACCTAAGAAAACACTATGAAATTCATGGGGTTGCCATAGATCAACAGGTGACTTGAATGCACGTGCACACACACAGACCCGCACACACAATCTGTACTTTGCCAGAACCTAACTAACTTGATGAAATTGTAGCACATACCTTTCTCTCCTCATCTTCCAGTATTATCACTGGTGCTAAACAGGTTTGGGGGTGGGAGGAGCAAGGAAGGGACAGGTGTAATTTATCTTGACAGATGCTGATCACTCCCTCAAATGTGACAAAATAATATAAGGAAGATAAGGGCTTCCCTCCATGCTCTTTCTAAAATAAACTGTTGGGTAACATTCTGACTTGTACAGAGGTATTCTGGTGCCTTCAAACTATGACCACCATTTGCTTTGAAAGCTCTCCGCCCTTAGAGTCAGATAATTGCTGTGTTCAACAATCATCATTTCATCTACTGACAAGGCCATAGAAAATGTACATTAAAATCCACCAATACTTTGGCTATATAGTGTTATTCTCCTTCATGAAGTTGCCAAATTAGAATTTTCCCTACCTCTTAAATTAGTTAACTTTAGAGGATTAAAGTAATATGGAAATAAGCAGCAATTAGGAGGACTTGCTCTATGGCAAGCAAAGGGATCACGTGGCCCGGCAACCCTCATCAGTGTTCATTATTGACTGTGAGAGCTGTAGCCCAACATCTAAAGGACTGTATGATCCCCATCCCCACTGTAAGCAATTAAGGATGGCATACATAAGATGTTCTCCTTTTATCTTCATGGCAGTTTCTAAGAAAGCAGTCCTCAGCTCCCAAAGAGGACTTCTGAAGGCTGAAGGATCCTGCAGGTGTTTGTCTCCTTGGGTAAAGAAGGAGGTCTGCAGGAAGAAGCTCCCAGGTGTGCTGGGAAGCAGAAAAATATGAGTTGTTTCATGGGCGGCCAGGACTAGAACAGGGTGTTTGGATAAGGACATGGATCTTCATGATCCTAAACCTGCACATGCCCCCAAACAGGCCCAATAATTATCAGTCCCTTAGCAGTCGTTAATTCCTTCCCAATGGTTTCAGTGGGAGGGAACGGTTAAAAACAAAACAAAATGCTGGCTTAAAACCAGCACCATCCTGTCCCACCTATCAACATTTCATTTTCTATACCCGTAAGAGTTCCATCCTGGCTCTGAACTGTTCTATAGAAAGTCTCATGGGAAGAGTACAGGCATACCTCAGTTAACAAAGCCTCTGACAAAGAAGTTCCTTTTATACAAAGTCTTTTTACTGAGCCTAGGCCCACCTCCCATTTTCTTGTCTTCTGTCTAGCAGGGAGGGGTTTTCTTTTGCAGCATTGGCAATGGGAGGATGGTGAAGGAGGGCTGGCAAAAGACAGAATTTCAGTGTTGGCTTGCAGATGCATATTTGCAGTAAATAATAGCATTTATAGCAATAGTATTTATATTTCTATACCGCTTATCAGTGCAAAGCAGTCTCTAAGCGGTTTGCAATGTGTTAGCTAATTACCCACAACAAGCTGGGTACTCATTTTACTGACCTACGGAAGGATGGAAGGCTGAGTCAACCTTGGAGCCCTGTGGGATCGAACTCACAATGTTGTGGCTGTAATACCAGCATTTAATCACTGCGCCACGAGGGCTCCTTTTTAATAAGGCAATAAAGCTTGACCTGAGAAAGAATGGGATTCTACTTTAGGTGATCCTACTATAACTGTGTATGCTTATTTACAACAGGCAAGGTAAACAGCTGCCTCCACTTACTGGGCACATGTGAAAAGCAAAACATAAAAGAACAAGGCAAAGCAGATTAGCCTGCCTCACCAGCTCCCCTGACATACTGATAAAGCATAAATCTAAAAGTTTCACCCCCAAAATGGAAATCATAGAAAATTGGAGGCTGTTGAAAGAAAGAAAAAATCATCCCTAAATTCATTTTGGAAGAAGGTGTCAAATAGTCTCTAGAAAATGTTTAAAAAATTGCTTACTATGCAAGGCTTACCTGACCTAGGTGTTTCATTTCACATATGCATAATGTTAGTCTTGAATCAAAAGTTTGCTGAAACATGTTGAACTACAGTACTCTTCTTTTTTTGATGTAGGAACCTATTCCTATTCTTTCCATGTTATTTTTACCTCTGGTACCACCATTTCTATTAAAGAAGTAAAGCCCAGGAACACATCTACTTCATTATTCGAAGTATACAGTAGGCCCCCCATATCTGCACAACCAATATCAGAGGTTTTAGTTATCTGTGGGACACCTACCATAGAGTCTTCCTAGAAAATGCCTAGAGGGGCATCCTCTGTAGGCATTTTCTAGGTCCTCCAAGGCAACTCTATGGTATTTTAAACCGGAAGTCCCATTATTTTCAATGGTGTTCACTGTTATCCACGGTTTTTGGTATCCACGGGGGCGGGCAGATACGGGGGTCCTACTGTACTTGTACCAGGCAAGCTTTATACAAGCAAGAAGAAAAGGGATCTTGCTCTGGGGAGCTTTCAGCTTATGTCACAATAAATTATTTAGATTTGTAGGACTTTTTCAAACAGGGTTAAAAAAAAACTGAGGAGGTCAGGAGAAGAACGGGGCTGTCACACTTACAGATCCCCATTTCAGGCAACACAGTCCTCCTCTGTACCTCTGTCAATAAAAAGCAGCACCCACAGCACAGGGAAAGGTTGGGAGGAGGTAAGGAGGAGGATGGAGGAGGACTGCATTATCTGAAATGAGGTTCTGTAAGCGCGACAGCCCTGTTCTCCTGACCTCAGGAATTTTTACCCCATTTGAAAGAGTCCATAGTATACAGATTTATTTAGCCCTTCACAACCAGGAACAATATTTCAATCATTTTTTGGCTTCTATCAACTAGACTATCTGATTTATCCTTTAGTAAGGAATTATGGCACTTCGGGGTGGGGGGAATAACTATTGCAAAAAATTGTCTCAAAAGCTTTCATTTATGGTGGAGTTTATTTTCCAAAGTACTCTGTGGGTTTGTTGGTAAGACATGCAAAGATTGCAACAGCAAAAAATAAATAAGGATAGGAAATAGCAAATAAATTATACATAGATTGTCATGCACAGTCACACATATGCATGTTTTGCTGAAGCCATGAACTATCAACAGCTTTCTGACACGTGTTCCATGTATGCATGCAGTTAAATAAATGCAAGTGGAAAGAAGTTTGTAGCATAAGGTTTCATAGATGGTATCTAATAAAGGAGACACAATTTATGAAAGCTTATGCTACAAACTTCTTTGTATGTTAGTTAAGGGAGATGTGGAGTTCACAGAGATCTGGTGCGTTACAGGTTCCCCAACCCTGTTCAAAGAGGTTCACAAGCCTGGACATAAACATGATGCGTATCTCTTCCTCTTTCTAAGAATGAGTCTGAACTGGGCTTCTAGTGTCTTATCTGTTGAAACTTGACTGTGGAATGTGGTATCTGTGCTAGTGTTTGTAACTTAAGAGCAAAGGTTTTGGCCATCTCTGGCAGCAGGGTTTCTTATAAGCCAGAAAAAAAAAGGGGGGGAATGAAGGAGAGGCTGAAGCGCTGGTTGTATTTAATGGGACAGTGCATAATTTGTTCTTTGTGCCTGAATATAGCATGCAGTGCATACCTATTTAAACAATCTTTGTCCAGCAGCATGAAAGGTAGTTTAAAAAATAATTTGAATACCTCCATGAAGTTTGAAAAAGGGCTGATTGCAAATAAACATGAGCGATCTAGCTAGAGGCAGTTAAATTTGCTTGTGCACTATGCAGTTGGGAGCTAAATATTAAATACTCCTTTAGGTTGCAATCCTAAACAACTGAACCCCAGAGCAAGCACCACCACTCCTCACTTTATATTCTTGTAGAGAGAGTAGGACTAAGTTACGATGAAGTGCCACAGGATTATGTTCCTGCAGGGTCTAACAACTCTGGATGGTCCTTAAGAGCAACATTGAGCAAGCCATTTTAATCATGGCATTAGTATTGGCAAACTTGGCTCTTTTGGGTGCTTTCAAGAGATCATTGTTGCAAATCAGTTACCCATGATGAGCACCTTTCCTTACTCATATGTGTAAAGACTGGGTCAACTCCCAGTCTTGCTCTTCCCTTCATCCAAGGCAGACTGCTTGCCTTTTTAAAAGATCTGCGTGTGAGCGTGTGTGTATCCTTCAAATGCCCCCTCAAAAAAACAGACCAAAAGGAGTTCTATAACTGGACAGAGAAGAAGGTAAGTTGGTGAAGTCACAGGTACTAGCCACAATACATCACATGTAGCTTTATCCAGCACTTGCAGAACTAAGTTTTGCTTCTAGATTTTGATCCAGTGTGAAAACATCTACTTTTTTTCCAGAACAACAAAATTAAATTCACACTCCCCACAATGCACATAAAATATTACATCTGTCTTCATTCTTGCTGGGGAGAAATCAGAAATTCTGTTGTCTGCATTTTTGCTCTTTGAGCTCATTGTCATGCTTTTGTGTTACGGGCTGGCTATCCTGGACACTGGGTCAGCAGATTTGCACCAGGAAGTACAATTGTAAAGAACAACTCATCTGTGTTTGATGAATAATAGCTGATTCCTCTTGTGTGTGAACCTTTATATGAGGGATTTCATTGGGCTGGCTGGCTGGCTGATTTTCACATAAGGAAAGCCGCACCCGTGCACAGGCTGACTTGAAACTGTATCCAGCTGTTTTGCATTGGATTTCATTTAAATGTTTGCACAGAGTTCATTGTTGCCATTGTTTACTCTTTGGAGCTACAGAAAGTGGAAATGACCTGATAAGATGGGAAAGGCCTAGTTCTCCTTTCTGTGGGAAAAGCTGAATGTATGTGTATGTACGCATGCACACATGTGTCTGTCTTAAGGTTGCCAGGTTTTCAAAATAGCAGTAAACAACTGTTGAAATTGCTAGTGACAATCAGGAAGTAGCTATTAACAGGACTGTGTTCTACCTAAACACTAAAAAAAACAAAACCCACAGATTTCACTTAACTTAGCTATGCAGTTCTCAGTAAAATTAATATATTGCCCATGTTCTCCAAACATGTTACTTTATGATGCATTTAATGAAAATCTCTGTTTAGCTTCTTTTATGGCATACATCAACAATCCAGAATCCATTTTAATAATATGAAAAAGAAGTCTTCATGAAGAGACAAGCTTTCCAGTCCTTTGTAATTAGTGACACCTGTCAACCCTAGTTTGTGTGCATGCATGTGTGTAAGGAGAGAGTAATACGACTTCTCCAAGCTAATTTTTTTTCTTCTAGAAATATGCTTTAAGAAAATATGCCTCAGATCCAAAAGTTCAGTTTTAAGTAACCCATGCCACTACCCTCCTTATTCAAAGGAAATTTTTAAAACACACAAACACACACACATTTTGCCATGTGGTAAAACAGACAGTGGAGAGTTGCTTCATCCATGGACCTGTATCCTACTAATGAATCTCAGTCATGATGTTCCAAACAATGTTTTACACATTTATGTAAATACATAGAAGCTTGTGGGAAGGGGAACCAATTAGTATAATAAATAAAAGATAGGGGTGGATACCTGGAACAAATAGCCACAGAGGAGAGAATTACCACTGGGAAAATGGCATGATAGGAAAAATTAAGCTACTTCTTCTTCCAGGTTCACAGGCCTCATCAGCTCTTCTCCACTACCTTCCTCACAAACCCTTGTTTGCTAATAAACTTTTTTTAAAGGCCTGGTCATTGATCTCTTGTCATCATGTCTAGTTTCCTGTGCCTAACCAGTGTCACAGAACTGTGAGTACAACATGATATTAGGATTTATATCCTGGTGGTAAGTAGATATTTTTGCCAATAAATAAGTAAATACAAAAATATTTTCTGTAGTCAAGTGTTTTGTATTCCCTTCGTATTGTTGCTGTGTACTTTCAAGTCATTTCCAGCTTATGGCAAACCTGTCACAGAGTTTTCTTGGCAAGATTTGTTCAGAGGGGGTTTGCCTTTGCCTTCCTCTGAGGCTGAGAAAGTGTAACTTGCCCAAGATCACCCAGTGGGTTACATGGCCAAGCAGGGATTTGAACCCTGGTCTCCAGAGTTGTAGTCCAATACTCAAACCACTACTACACCATGCTGGCGCTCCAATGCATCCATAAAAACAAGTTAAATATATAAATGTGACATTTCAAACACTACCCATTCATCACTGCAAACTATCACAGTGGGATTTCAGATTTATAGTATTAAAATGGAGCTATAACCTACTATGAAATAATGGTGGTAAATACTGTTGTGTAGTACCCCTTTAAGAAGCAGCCCTAAAAGGCCTCCATACTAGCATTTTGAGGCAGAAGCTAGGAGAAGGAGTTCAAGCCTCATTTAAAATTGCAGCAAACCTGGACATTTTCAGTTAAGATTTATATTCTTGTAGAGAGAGATGAGGCTAGAAGTCGTATCCTCAGGGGTAAGCTCAAGTACACACACACCTGTGGATGCCTGAAACCATGGATAAAAGGGAACCCTATTACCTGTATTTTCAAAGATACAAACACCAGAGGTTGACCATAGAATCACACTGGATGACCTAGAGATCCCTAGAAAGAAGATTTCTTTTCAGACACGGATAAGTGAAACTGTGGATATGAAATCCGTGGATATGGGGAACAAGGCCCAACTTTAATTTTTAACTGTAGTGTACAGGGAGAGTGGGGTGACTTAAGTATCTGGTAAACCACACAGTTCTAATCAAGACATTTAAAATATTATCCATAATAAAGGATGCCTTCAAACAGAGGATTGTCCTCTGACACTCCTTCAAACACAGGGCACCTGGGGCTTCCCTAGACATGGAATCTACCCCACCTTGCCTCTGTCTTATTGCCCTAGACCCTAAACAATGCAGAGCTTTTGCCCATTTTGTCCCTGGTCAGTCTTCATGACCCTTGGGGCAAAGATATGGGGAAGACAAGCTAAAGCCTGTTAAACCATTACAGCAAAAACCCACAAAAAACCACTTCATTGAAGAAATTGATTGGAGGCCATAATGCCACGCCAGTCCAGCTTTGCAGCTGCTGTCTGCATTGCACCCTCTGCAGCCAGGAATCAGGCCCATAAGCTTGATCACATGCTGCGGGCCTCCTGCCTGTCATCAGAGGGAGCAATGCGGGCTGCAGAGATGGACCGACGTGTCCATCCCATTTTGTGCCAGTAACGGGGGAGCAACGGGCCTGATCCAGGGCCAGAATATGCTGGCGGGGAGCTCGCCCTGTATCAGCCTTTTCAAGATACTCCTTCCCACCCACTATCCATTTCTCAACACAGTCTCGGGGCCCATCTACATGAGGGGAGGAATAGAGTGCTTTGTAAGTAATGGCGTTTTGCAGCAGCAGCAACATGTCTTAATGTTTTTAGCCTCTGAAGCCCCCATAAGGGTTACATTCCAGATGGTGGCCATGAGTGATTTACTCATGTTAGTTCTTCACCACTGCCAATTTTTAATTTTTTTAAAAAAAACTGTTGCCTAAGGTGCGCTGGAACTATATAGTGATTTGCTGATTTAACAGGAAAGCAAAATGAAAAATAACCACCCCATTTTATCATTTTAGCAAGCAATCGCTAAGGTGAAAATCCAACATGGCAGCAGTGGACATTTGCCCTGTTAGCAAGCCCCACCCCCATGCTCACCCAGCCAATCAGCTTTGTTCTTCCCTTCAAATTATTGGTCATTCAATTATCCTAAGAAGCAGGAATGCACACCCCCTTGTGGGTTATTTTTTTTTTTAAGTACAGGAAAAATCATGAAGGCTTTTCCTGAGTTGTTTTTGCAATTTTGGGCCCCCCTCCTGAATAATATGGATTGGTGCAGCATCCCATTTAGACAGGTAGGATTCGTGGTGAATTCCATGAGGGTTTTTTTGACCGTTTAGACAACCCCTGGGTTTCCTGTCAGAGCCATGCATGCCCAGACCTTTAATAGTTGTTGTGTGCCTACAAGTCATTTGCATCATATGTCAACCCTAAGGCCAAGATTTGTTCAGGATGGGGTTGCCTTTGCCCTCACCTGAGGCTAAGAGAGTGTGTCTTGCCCAAGGTCACCCAGTGTATTTCCATGGCTGAGTGAGGATTTGAACCTTGGTCTCCAGAATTGTAGCCCAATGCTCAAACCACTACACCTTGCTGTCTTGGCAGGCTTTAATAGTCATTGAGCAAATAGGCAAGAGTGTTCACTTTTTTTCTAAATGGTAAAAAAATGTTTTTGTTTGCTTTGGGTTTTTCATTTTAAGCTGATAATTTTATTTTATTTGCAAAGGAAGATTCAAACAATGTTTGTCCCTAAGGAAAGTCTCTGTGGACTTTTGTGGACAAGTGACGTTGAGTCTGCTGCCACCTCAGTAAAGTCTGCCAACCTTTTCCTGACAGAAACACTGTGCTGGTGAAGCTCTTTCCACTTCATTTCAATTTTAAAAGCTGCAATTGAATTCAGTTTTAAAAGCAGCAATCTGATAAAGGGACATGCAGTAGCTGCTTCCAGAACCAAAACAAAGCAGGCCCAGGGTTGTAGCCAATGCCCCCAGGCAACCACTGAGACAGAACCCAACCATTTTGAGGGATTTAAAGGAGGGCTGGTGTTGGGTGGTTAGGCCCAGGAAGGTGGCATTTAAGTTCACCAGTATTGAGGCCATGATATTGAGAATGCAACTGCGCTGGGCAGGGCATGTTTCTAGGATGGAGGACCATCGCCTACCAAAAATACTACTCTACGGTGAACTCGCCACGGGTCAGCGTAAGAGGGGTGCTCAAAAAAAGTGATACAAAGACTCTCTGAAACAACATCTCAGGCTCGGCCAAATTGATCACCAACAGTGGTCCGCCCTGGCCTCACATCGGGAGGCATGGAGACGCACTATCCACAATGCTGCAGCCTTATTTGAGAACTCATGCCGAACAAGTCTTGAAGAGAAACGACAACGCAGAAAGAATCACAACCCAAAAACATCACCCAAGGAGGCCTTCTGCTGTGCTTTCTGCAACCGGACTTGTTTATCTCCAGACCTAGAGAGTGCTGCTCGGGGACAGTAGCTCCAGTAAAAGGGAGCTCACCTGTGGAGTACCACAGGGTGCTATTCTGTCCCCGATGTTATTTAACATCTATATGAAGCCACTGGGTAAGATTATCTGGAGTTATGGAGCTGGGTGTTATCAGTACACTGATGACACTCAGATCTATTTCTCCGTATCTCGTTTGTCGGTCTCGAATTCTGACGGCATCTCTTCTCTCAATGAATGTCTTCGGGCAGTAATGGGCTGGATGAGGAAAAACAGATTGAGAATGAATCCTGACAAGACGGAGGTGCTCACGGTAGCGGCCCCGAAACCAAGAATCGGGTTGCAATCTCCAGTCCTGGATAGGGTCACACTCTCCTCCAGTGACTGTGTTCGCAGTCTAGGGGTGCTCCTTGACTCGTCACTCCTGATGACAAATCAGGTAAATGCGACAGTCAGGAGCGCTTGTTATCAGCTTCGGCTGATACGCCAGCTGCGCCCTTTTCTGGAAGTAAGGGATCTTGAGACCGTTGTGCACGCGCTGGTAACCTCACGTCTTGACTTCTGTAATGCACTCTACATGGGGCTACCCTTGTGCTTAGTTCGGGAATTACAGCTGGTACAAAATATGGCAGCCAGGCTAGTTTCTGGGACATCTAGGAGGGACCACATTACTCCGGTTCTGAGGTCCCTCCACTGGCTGCCTATCAGTACAGTACAAGGTGTTGGTTATCAACTTTAAAGCCCTAAATGCTTGGGCCCAAGCTATCTCAGGGACCGCCTTCTCCCTTATAATCCTCCCCGTGCTCTCCGGTCCTCTGGGAGGAATTTGTTGCAGCCACAAAGACCTAGGCTGGCGACCACCTCCCAGAGGGCTTTCTCGGCTGTCGTCCCCAAATTGTGGAACGGCCTGCCGGATGAGATCCACCTATTGACATCATTAGACAGCTTTAAAAAGGCTGTCAAGACGGTTCTCTTCAGGCAGGCTTTTCCAGAATAGCGAACCCCGGCCTCAGGAACCCCCTCCGGAGGTTGCTTCTGGACCTCCAAACTGATGCTGCTTGCTTGAAAGGGTTTTTAATAAATTGTATTATATATTGATTTTAATCTGTATTAATTTAATAATGTTTTAAGGGGGGGAGGGATTTGGAGCTGTTTTATACTGTGTACTATTTTATTGTTGTAAGCCGCCCCGATTGCTCGCAGAGGGGTGGGATATAAATTATTATTATTATTATTATTATTACTATCTCGGATTGGCCTTTTTAGTTATCAGTGCACTTGCAGAAAGCGCGGGATGAGTCCTTCCTGAATCTTTGTTTGCGAAGAAAAGCCAGAGAGAGAGTCATGTTAATGTACTGCAGCAGGATGGGAAATGGGAGAGCAAATTTATTACTTCCACTTTACTCAGTAGGAACTCAGTTGTGGGATTCCTTCCTAAGGGTAGAGAGACGGGTTTTGTCCCTACAGAGCTGCTTGTGAGAAGCCAACCCACACTCTGTTTTATGGCTTTTTGTCTTCACGAGCATAGTTGGCTTGGGGGGACTGTTTTAATTGTGTTTAGTGCTTTTGTATTGTTTCTGATCTATTTTGAAAGAATGTTTAGATCTGATTTTTATCTGTTCTGCACTGCCTGAGGAACCCTGGAAGGCAGAGGGACAATAAAGAAATACCACCATTACTGCCACTGCTACTACTGCTGGAAGGAATTGTGAATATGAGCCCCAGGGCTAACAGAATCCTATTAGTTCTGTGCACTGTAAGAGAAATGACTGGGCTTTTGAAAAATATCATCCATGTCTGGCCTCATGTCATCCACCAGCAGGATGAACACCAGTAGAACTTATACACTGGCAGAGCTTCCTACCTGCATACCAGGGACTTCTAGTAAAGTAAACCTTCTCCCCCTACCATCAGGCTCCCTCTTGAACAACAGAGCAGCACTCATTCTACTTCCAAATGCCTTCCAGCTGACTTCTAGTAAGGCCTAAATACCCATAAGCTACCAGATCCCATCTGGCCAGGTGCTGTAGGCCATATTTCAGAAGAAGGAACTGGCAAAACCACCTCTGAGTATCCCTTGCCTATGAAAACCCTATGCAATTTATGGGGTTGCCATAAGTCGGTAATGTGAAGGCACAGACACACACAAACATAGAATTCTTTCCTGGTAGCAAATTCTGGTGCCAAATTTTAAAATAAAATGCTCAAAGCATTTTATAGATTAAAATGAGGTAAATCCTCATAACTAAAACCAACATGAGATGAATATCTGTATTGTATTTTAATTTTTGTAAGCCGCCCCGATTGTTTTAACAGAGGGGCGGGGTATAAATTATTATTATTATTATTATTATTATTATTAATTATTATTATTATTATTATTATTAATAATAATAATATGCACGAGTCTTTGCAGACAAAATCACTCAAATGCACTCTGACTTGGATGCAGTAGTTGAGACAGATCCAGTAGATGTACAGTGGGCCCTTGGTATCTGCTGAGGTTTGGTTCCAGGACCCCCCATGGATACCAAAATCCGTGGATGCTCAAGTCCCATGATATGCAACGGCATAGTAAAATGGTGTCCCTTATATAAAATGGCAAAATCAAGGTTTGCTTGTTGGATAATTTTTTTTCTGGAACATTTTCAAGTTGTGGATGGTTGAATCCGTGGATACAGAATCCATGGATACAGAGGGCCAGCTCTAATCTTGGTGCCTGCTTGTCCTGTATTACAGGTTTCAATTTGTGCAGCCTGAGGATGTGGACAGGATCCTTGGAAAGGTGAGAGCCACTACATGTATACTGTAACATCTTTATCAATGACTTGGATGAGGGAATTAGGGGCATACTTACCAAATTTGCAGATGACACCAAATTAGGAGGAGTAGCTAATACCCTAGAGGACAGGATCAAAATTCAAGATGACCTGGATAAACTGGAGAGCTGGGCCAAAGCTAACAAAATGAAATTCAATATGGAGAAATGTAAGGTACTGCACTTAGGGCAGAAAAACAAAATGCATAGATATAAGATGGGGGAGACCTGGCTGAATGAGACTACGTGCGAAAGGGATCTAGGAGTCCTAGTAGACCACAAGTTGAACATGAGTCAACAGTGTGATGCGGCAGCTAAAAAGGCCAATGCAATTTTGGGCTGCATCAATAGAAGTATAGTGTCCAGATCAAGGGAAGTAATAGTGCTGCTCTATTCTGCCTTGGTCAGACCTCACCTAGAATACTGTGTCCAATTCTGGGCACCACAATTCAAAAAGGATATTGACAAATTGGAACGTGTCCAGAGGAGGGCAACTAAAATGGTGAAAGGTCTGGAAACAATGCCTTATGAGGAGAGACTTAGGGAGCTGGGTATGTTTAGCCTGGAAAAAAGACGGTTAAGAGGCGATATGATAGCTCTGTTTAAGTATTTGAAGGGGTGTCACGTTGAGGATGGAGCAAGCTTGTTTTCTGCTGCTCCAGAGATTGGAACACGGAGCAATAGATGCAAGCTCCAGGAACAGAGATTCCACCTCAACATGAGGAGGAACTTTCTGACAGTAAGAGCTGCTCGGCAGTGGAACACACTCCCTCGGAGCGTGGTGGGGTCTCCTTCCTTGGAGGTCTTTAAACAGAGGCTGGATGGCCATCTGTCAGGGATGCTTTGATCGTGATTTCCTGCATGGCAGGGGGTTGGACTGGATGGCCCTCGTGGTCTCTTCCAACTCTGCAATTCTATGATTCTATCCTTGTTGCTTCTGAAAGCAGCTAGAGGGGGACTGGCTGTGTGGTTAAGGGGAGTGGTGAATCCTTCATTGCAGCAAGGGAAGTTTCCAGTCTGCCTAAAAGAAGCTGTGGTGAGGCTGTTACTTTTTTAAAAAAAAGGCCTCCCTGGCTCTCACCATTCTGAATAATTATCCTCCAGTCTCTGACATTCCATTTTGGGGCAAGGTTCTAGAGCCTATGGTGCCCTCCCAGCTCCTGGGGTTTCTGGATGAGGCAGATTATCTAGATCCGGGCCTGGTTATGGGACGGAGACAGCTTTGATCACCTTGGTTGATGGCCTACACAGGGAAATGGCCAGGGGTGTGTGTCCCTGTTGGTTCCAATGGGTCTCTCAGAAGCTTTTGATAACATCAACCATGGTATCCTTTGGAGCCAACTCACTAGGATAGGACTTGGGGGCACTGTTATGCAGTGATTCCAGTCTTTCTTGGAGGGGCAAACTCAGAGGGTGATGCTGAGGGACTCCTGTTCAATGTGCTGGCTGTTGGCTTGTGAGGTCCCTTGGGGTTCCGTTCTGCCCTCCATGCTGTTTAACATCTATATGAAACCACTTGGAGAGTTCATCCAGAGTTTTGGGGTTTGGTGTCACCAGTATGCTGATGACACCCAGCTCTACCTCTCCTTCCCATCTGATTCCAAGGAAGCTATCTTACTAAATCAATGTCTGTTGTCATTAATGGATTGGATGAGGGCAAACAAATTGAAAATTAATCCAGACAAGACACAGGTGCTCCTGGTCATTCAAAAGGCAGATCAAGGAATAGGGACTCTGCCTGTGCTGGATGGGGTTCTTTTCTTCACACAGCAAAATATCTTGGACCTGCTCTATTCAAACAGATTTGTACTGAATCGTCCCATCTTTTTCTAGCCATGTTTATTGAGAAATAAACTCATAAGAAACACACTCCCCCTGAAATCTCAGGCTCATAGCTTGGGTGTTCTCCTAGACTCAACTCTGAGCCCGGATGCCCAGGTTTCAGCAGTGGCCAGGAGTGCATTTGAACAACTGAATCTAGTGTGCCAGCTGTGCCCATTCCTTGAGACATTAAATCTGGCTACAGTGACACATGCCTTCATTACATCCTGTTTGGACTATGTGAGGCTGCCTTTGGAAACTGGAAACTTCGGCAAGTCCAAAATGCTGTGGCCAGAATGCTGACCAGGGACAGTTATAGAGAACATATATAACAGTTGTTAAAACAGTTTCATTGGCTACTGGTTTGTTTTCGGGCACAATTCAAAGTTCTGATCATGACCTAAAAAGCCCTATACAGCTTAGGCCCAGACTTTCTGAAAGACTGTATCTCCCTATAAGAACCTACCAGAATTCTGAGATCCACAGGGGAAAGCTTTGTCTCAGTCCCACCACCATCACAGGCTTGCTTGGAGAGGAAATGCGAAAGAGCCTTCTCAGTGGCTGCTCCCACCCTCTGGAACTCCCTTCCATGGGAGGCTAGGTTGGCCCCTTCCCTGCTTTCCTTTCACCAGCAGGCCAATATGTTTTTATTTAAGCAGGCTCTTAAAATGATTTTATACTGTTTTATACTGTTTTTATGTGGTGATTTTAATTGTTTTTTACCATTTTATTGTGAACGTTGTTCAATTTTTATGTCCCACTTTTGGTTCCACTCTGCTTTGGGTCCCACTCTGGCAGAACAGTGGCATATAAATTAAATAAATAAATAAGCAAGCAAGCATAGAATTAAAACATATAATATAAACAACCAATAGCAGAAGTATAAAACAGGAGAGGTCACAGTCAAAAAGCAGTAAAGATCAGTCCCTGTTCAGTTAAAAGCAATAATTCACAAATATACCAATGTCCAATAGTCTGAAGAGTTGGCAGCATTTGTTGAGTGGGCATGCCTACACAGAAGGCAAAAACAGAAAATGTTTTATACCCCTTGATACAGGTGACTGTTTAACACTATATTTTATGGAGTGTGACACCTACTGGTGATAGAACAGAAATCTTGTTTATGCAAGATCATGTGAATAAAAAATAAATGGCATTGGCCAACTCATTATTTAACTCATTGGCCAATGGCCAACTCATTGGCCAACTCATTAGTACAGTTTTAAACAAATAAAAAAACATGCTGTATGTAAAGACCAGTTTTCACAATCAAACCAATCTGGATTAAGCAAATCAGTATGGCAACCAACTCTGTTCAAAAGGAGTCATGGACTTGCTCCATTTTGATACCAGTGAAAAACTCATTCATTCATTCCAATATTGCTAAGCTTCCTGAAGTGGTGGGCTAATGGCCAACAGGAGTGGATGAGAAGTTCATTTGATTCACATTTTGATAAGAACTTTCCAAAATTTGCATTTTCCTCCATAATTTAACAGAAAGGTTTTTCTTTGGAAGAACCATGGAAGACCTTTCAAAGGAGCTGATTGCCAATTTCCTTTTAAAAACTCAATTGCTCCTAATCTTCAAGGTCTTGCATTATCCATAATATAGAATAATATCCATCTTATAACTCCATGAGGTGTGAACCTTGTAATACTGCCAGCTGCTCAAAAAAGGGACTACTCAAACATTTCAGCACTTGTAATCTGCTAAAGAACAGTTTCCTGAATGAGAAAAACCATTGGAATGTAACAAAAATGAGCAGGTCTTCAAGGACAGCAATACAACTGTGCAAAAAAGGAATTATTCAGAATCCAGCTTCTTATCTGATCTAGACAGAACAGGCTATCCACACAGTTCAATGTGTCATTTTTCTGTCCTCTTATCACATACCTAGTTTTATTTCTTGATGATCATTGCAACATATTTTTCACAAACATGCCTTCTCACAATCTACTTTTGTTTTGCTTATCAAGATAACATTCTGAGAGAGAGCCATGTCAGTCTGTTTCAATATATAAAGAAGAAGGGAGTATTCAAGATATACAAGAATTATTGCATAAGCTTCTATGGACTATACCCCTCTTCTGATGCATGAAGAAGTGTACTGTACTTGAAGCCACCAAAGCTCAAGTTGATGTATTAAAAAAAATTAAAATACATAAATTAGTCTTAAAGGTACCACAAGTTTCCTGCCTTCTTTACTTGTGAGGCGGGTATGACAGCTAGACATTGTTCTAGGTTCATGAATTTTTTTCATCATATTCTACATGTATTAGCCTTTCCCTCAGATAAGATGAAATGTTCCTGCGCTTGAGTTTTAGCACAAAACATATAGACATGTGATGTCAGTGGATTTATGTGGAAACTCATGAATCAAGCCAGTCCCATCTTTTTTAATGGTAAAAGTCATATCTTGTTGGTAAGAGTCATATCAGTTGCCTGTTTCAGATCTTATTGTTAATGTTCTTATGGGGCTTCAAGTCAGCTCCAACACATGGTGGCCCTATCATAGGGTTTTCTTGGCAAGATTTATTTATTGAGAGGAGATTGGCCATTGCCTTCCTCTAAAGCAGAGATAGTGTGACTTGCCCAAGGCCACCCAGTAGGTTTCCATGGCTGAGTGGGGATACTAGTCTCCAGAATCATAGTCTAACACTCAGACCACAATACCACTTTGGCTCTCTTTCTCTGAAATCTTATATCAACTATGAATTTACTTGGGAGTGTCAAGCAAGCTTCTGTTCTTTCATCCCAGTCTGAAGCCAGTGGCACCTGGTGGCTTTCATCATTACTGAGATGGTGAATCTGCTCCAGGTTTCAGATGGAACTTTAAAGCCTCTCTAGGTAGGGCGCCATGCTGGGAGAAAGACAACATATTAATTAATGGGAAAGGGCAGAGTACTGCGGGGAGGAGAATTGCTAAGGTGGGGGGAACTTTTCCTTTTTTTTTTTTTGAAAAGTAGGCAAAAACTCCACCCCACATTTCAGATAAGAAACCAATATGGCTGCCTCCACCATATCTATTTGGGTCCACAGATGCAGCCTCTACCTGGATTGACCCTTAGTGGTAGGCTTCTACTAGATTTTTCTTATTTCATTTATTCTTAATGGCAATTAGCAATATACAGGGACAAACTAATCTTAAATAGTCTAGACAAGTGAAGCTGTATCTTTTATTGTGATAGGACTTCCTACAGAGCTCCCTGGATGGGTTTTTCCAGAACTTTCCAAATAAGCCAGTTGACCAGAATGGATCTTTCTAAATACTTCAAAGTGTTTGCACAACTGTATCTAGATTCACATAACACACACACATGCACATCCTTTAAGTCCATACTGCATGCCTCAGTTTGTTTTTATTTTACTTTATTACACAGTAGTACGCATGCCTTTATATTTGCTGAAGCTGGTATGGAATTGGTACCACAGAATGAGATTTTGGCTATCATTCGAGGATAATTTTTTTCATCTTATTTTTTGTATGCATAATTTAGGCCTTTTTAATGATCCTTCTCATAATCATGCCCCCACTCTTCCTGGAAGGAGCTCAAAGTAAGGTTGTAAATCCTTGATTGTTTTGCCCTTACATATGAGGACAAACAGTTACAGCAGTTTTGTCCCTGTTGTGGAAGAAAATGAATATTCCTCCACTTTATTCTCTCCATATTTGAACATCTACAAGTGTTGCAGAGAAATTATTCTGTGAAGAAAAATACATGGGTTTCTGTAGCACAAAAAAACTGTTGTCTGTGCAAAAAACAGATTTCCTGTACAGGAAACAGTGATTTCTGTACAGGAAACCCATTTTCTGTTCAGAAAGCAGGTTTTTGCATTTAAAAAAAAAAGCATTTTCTCTACCAAATAATTCCTCTCCAACACTTCACGATGTTCAAATACCAGGAAGAAAATAGCATAAAATTCTTGTTGGCCTATTCTTCCCAATGCGGTTTCCTGACTATTGAGAAACCTCTTTTTGACCTGTGAGGAAATAATTTTGTTGTTGTTGTTGTTGATACCACCAATGGTATCAGCAATTCCAGAAGGAGGGAGCCACCTCAGAGGCGTCTACTTTTTGAAGGCTTAACTTTAAGGGGGTCCTCAGCCAAAGTGCTATAAAAGGGATAGCTTGGCTAATCACTTGTACTATGGACACTCCTCTCATAATGTCTTTGCTCTGAGGAGCCATCAGAGCCAGGCATTCAAGAAATAGATGGCAAAGAGGTAGCTGCCTTCTCTTCTTCCCTTCATCATTTTTTTTTCTTCTTTTCTATGTCACTGTCATACAACTATGCTGGTGGTGAAATAGGATCTTGGCTTGTGTGTGTGTGTGTGTGTGTGTGTGTGTTAGTTCAGTGCCTGCTCCATAGTCAGGCTTCCATGACAGTGTTCCAACATCTTAAAATTTAACTTAAACAAAATACTCAGAAGTTACTGTCCTCTGCACATTGAAAGTAAGTCCAGCTGGATTCACTAGGGCTTATTCCTTGTGAATATACAGTTGGCCCCTCCATATCCATGGATTCTGCATCCACGGATTCAACTATCCACAGCTTGAAAATATTCCAAATAAATAAATAACCTTAATTTTGCCATAGATACCAAGGACCAAGGCATAGGACTAGAGGGCATAGGTCCCCATATTGCCTCATTAAAATCTCAGTTTAACTCCCAGTACTGCCTGAACAGTCCATGTGTAAATACTGTAGTTTTTCATGGGCTATCTGGGGCATTCTCCTCATGGATATGGGAAGGCATTGATGCTTTAAAGGACTGTGAGAAGACAGACAGTGGATTTTGAATTCTCTTACTCTATTCTCTCCATGACATGACCTTGGACTACTTAGCTCTTTTACAATTTATCATAAACACTTCTTTATCATTGCTTTTCTCCAGAAGAAGCCCTATTCCACTTAAACTCCCGTGTGTCTGTGTAGGTTTTGGATCTAGACATTAATGCTGACTCTGAAGGGAGTCTTTTCATCCTGCGGTTAAAATAAGAAGGATAGCAGCTTGTGATAGTGCATTCCAAGATAGTGCTGTGCCAGTTCAGGGTCGGAGTGGGCAAAAGACCTGCAATTGCAACAGGAAGGAAGTAAAGAAATGCAATTGGTAAGGAGAACAAATACATTCATGTGGGAAGAGGAAAGGATGACCTAACAGTTCCTTGAACACATGGGAGCAAAATTCCAACAAGGATAGTTGAGGGCACGTTTTTACATAGCAGTTTATTTATGTATTTATTTGAATTAATTTAATTAATACATTGCCTTTCTCCCAGCATGGGACCCTACCCTATCACCTTCCTTAAACCAGGTCAGGCAATTTATCCAACTAAGTTAGGTTGCCCTTACCATTAAGCAAACTGGGGCAAATACTTCACAGGATGACTCATGTAAGGATATTCTCTTTTTTCCATTGTATGTGAGTGGAGTACAGACTTATAGAACAGACTGCCAGCATCTCCTCCCAATATATCGCATTGCATTCTCTTTCTGGAATGCAACTATAGAAATTCAACACAAAAAAAGCCCCACTAACCTTGTATGTTTGTCTTGGAAAATCTGCCAGAATCCCAAAATGAGCTTGCATGCCTGTACTGAGCGGATATGTGCATTTAAAAGACAAGCATTTGGTGAATGTGATCAGAACAAGGGTACTTTTTCTCAGAGGAAAACTGTCATCAGTTTTGTCATCTCTTGTAAACAGAGTATCTAATATTATCTAAACAATCTGGGTGATGTATTTACCAGGAGGTTAACCGCCTTGGCATCTTTAACTGTAAAGGGACTGCAACAGAGATTAGTTCATTCCACACATTCCAGAAGCCAGATCCATTCATGCAATTTAAGTCTGTTATTAAACAGAAACATGAAACGGGCAGAAAGAGGATGTAGTCATTTTCATTTATAAGTAACAGTATAGTCCTAAACTTTTGTACTCTTTCATCCCATTCAGTTTGAATGAGATTTAATTCCAAGTAAATACATGAGGGAAATAATGAGAATATTCTCTTCATCTCTTTCTCATTTAATCTCCAGATGGGTTGCTCTTCATAGCCCATGGGGAAGGATGAATAGAAGGCACTGCACATCTTCCCATTGAGGAAGGATGATCTCTGGTAGGTGGCTCCCAACTTCTGGGTGTGAAACACATACAGTTTTCAAGACCAAAGAGAGTGTGCACCCTTTTCATAGGGCAAGTTCTCTGCTGAATTTGAGATACATGTCAATGTTTTGTTACAATCTCTCTTTTTTTAAGGATCTGAAGAAAGCAAATCCATGTTCAATATAAATGTCACAAATTAACCATGAAATTGTGTGCCTGTGTGCCCATGCACACCCATTGCAGAAGATAAATTAAATCAAAATCAAACCATTCTAACCAATTATGGGGAGGGGACACACAGATTTTGGCTGCTTCACATCGTTCCCCTTTCTCATGTGCTGTGGATCTTGTTCCTTTCCCTCCCACCTGGCAAAACAAACAAATCAGCAGTCTTTGTCATGCTTGGCTTCATATTTGCTTGCATGCATGCCCACCTATGCTGAAAGATGTGAAAGCTTGAACCACCACTTGAAGTCCATAATCACCGTTCTCAAAAGCGTAGAAACAGCATTTAGGAACAGTTCCATTTTAACTTTAGTGGGAATGGGAAAAGTAGTGTTTGAGCCAGATTTAAAACAAAGTACTGTAGTCACTTCTGGCCTATATTTGTTGGGCACTTGTCTACATGGAATGAATGGGTCAATAGTGTGCTTCAAAGTGGATTGAGTAGTAAAGGACTGTTGATTCTACTTGTGTTATGTCGCTTACAGCCTTTCTCAGAACATCACCCATTTTAGCATAGCGTATAGTAAATGCTCACTAGCAGAAAATAGAAGATTTGGAACAATTACTGAAGAAAGTCAAGGAATAAAGTGCAAAGGCAGGTTTACAATTGCAACAAAATTTATACCTTGATTTCAGCAAGGGCTTTGACAAGCTTCCCCATGACATTCTTGCAAACAAGCTTGTAAAATGTGGGCTAGACAAGTTAACTGTTCAATGGATTTGTAATTGGTTGCCCTGCTGAACCCAAAGGGTGCTCAGCAGTGGCTCCTCTTCGTCTTGGAAAGATGTGACCAGAGGGGTGCCACAGGATTCTCTCCTGGGCCCAGTGCTATTCAACATCTTTATCAATGACTTGGATGACGGAATTAGGGGCATACTTATCAAATTTGCAGATGACACCAAATTAGGAGGAGTAGCTAATGCCCTAGAGGACAGGATCAAAATTCAAAATGATCTAGATAGACTGGACAGCTGGCCCAAAGCTAACAAAATGAAATTGAATACAGAGAAATGTAAGGTACTGTACTTAGGGCAGAAAAACGAAATGCATAGATATAGGATGGGGGAGACCTGGCTGAATGAGACTACATGTGAAAGGAATCTAGGAGTCCTAGTAGACCACAAGTTGAACATGAGTCAACAGTGTGATGCGGCAGCTAAAAAGGCCAATGCGATTTTGGGCTACATCAGTAGAAATATGGTATCTAGATCAAGGGAAGTAATAGTGCCACTCTATTCTGCCTTGGTCAGGCCTCACCTAGAATACTGTGTCCAGTTCTGGGCACCACAATTCAAAAAGGATATTGACAAACTGAAGCGTGTCCGGAGGAGGGCGACTAAAATGGTGAAAGGTCTGGAAACCATGCCTTATGAGGAAAGACTTAGGTTGCTGGGTATGTTTAGCCTGGGAAAAAAAATGGTTAAGGGGCGATATGATAGCCCTCTTTAAGTATTTGAAGGGGTGTCACTTTGAGGATGGAGCAAGCTTGTTTTCTGCTGCTCCAGAGACTAGAACATGGAGCAATGGATGCAAGCTCCAGGAACAGAGATTCCACCTAAACATTAGGAGGAACTTTCTGACAGTAAGAGCTGTTTGGCAGTGGAACACACTCCCTCGGAGCGTGGTGGGGTCTCCTTCCTTGGTGGTCTTTAAACAGAGGCTGGATGGCCATCTGTCAGGGATGCTTTGATTGTGATTCCTGCATGGCAGGGAGTTGGACTGGATGGCCCTTGTGGTCTCTTCCAACTCTACAATTCTATGATTCTATGATTTACAAAACTTTAAAACAGATGATGAAGACATTGAAATAGTTCAAGATTTTCCATGCCTTGGATCAATCATTAATCAGACTGGAGGCTGCAGTCAAGAAATCAGAAGAAGACTAGGATTGGAAGGGCAGCTGTGAAGGAACTAGACAAGATCCTGAAGTGTGAAGATATATCATTGAATACTAAAGTTAGATGATCCATGCCAGCATATTTCCAGTTTGTTTTGTGAAAGCTGGACAGTGAAGAAAGTTGATAGGAAGAAAATCAATTCATTTGAAATGTGTTGTTGGAGAATTCTACGGACAGCATGGACTGCTAAAAAGACAAATAAATGGGTCGTAGAGCAAATCAAGCTTGAATTCTCCCTAGAAGCCAAAGTGACTAAACTGAGACTGTCATTTGTTATTGTTATTTAAATCATTTCCAACTCATGGTGACCCTAAGGCAAACCTATCACAGGTTTTTCTGAGGGCTGAGAGTGTTTTACTTGCTCAAGGTCACCCAATGGGTTTCTATGGCCAAGCAGGGATTCGAACCCTGTTCTCCAGAGCCGTAGACCAACATTCAAACCACTACATATTTTGGCCGTATCATAAGAAGACATGAATCACTAGTGGGGGAAACAATCATGCTAGGTAAGGTAGGCGTCAGTAGGAATGAGGAAGACTGCATTCCAGGTAGATAGACTCAGTCAATGAAGCCATGACCCTGAGTCTGCAAAACCTGAGCAGGCCTGTTGATGTTAGGATGACTTGGAGGTCTTTCATTAATTGCTTCACCGTAAGTCCAAATCAACAGCGGTTAACAATACTGTATACTAGTACTGTACAGTATTATGATCGCTTAAGTGCAATACTGCCATCTTGTGGAAAATTGGAACATCCCAACATAATCATTGCTTCAGATATCATGTACAGTTGTCCTTTCATATTCGCTGGGGGTTTTGGTTCCAGGACCCCCCCCCCCGTGGATACCAAAATCCATGAATACTCAAGTCCCATTATATGCAATGGCATAGCAAAATGAGGTCCCTTATATAAAATGGCAAAATCAAGGTTTGCTTTTTGGATTATTATTTTTTAAGAATATTTTCAAGCCATGAATACTTAAATCCTTGGATACCAAATCCGTGGATATGGAGTGACAACTGTAGTGTATTTCTTTATTTGAGCCTAAGTACAATGGCTTGAATTCTATGTTAACTAATGGAAGTTCCTAGAAGGAAAGTTTCCCAAACCTTCCTCCCCACTTGCACCCCAAAATGCCCCCTGGAGGATTGAGGGGCAGTCCCTCTGCTAAGATTGGTGTGAGGAACAAGGATTAGTAGGAGAGGGAAGAAACTGTGTGAATCTATGTCTAAGTTTCAGCAGTTCCATCCTCACTATCTCATATTGGTCAGGTCAGGCATCTAGCCCTCTGAGAGGTTTTTGGAGGCCTGGGGAGCAGCAAGGGGAAAGAGACAGAAAACGTTTTTTGTTTTTTTGTTTTTTGTTTTTTCTGTGAAACTCCTTATGTCAACTTATCCAAAAGGTCCAAGACAGTTTGCAATCATGAGCATTTGCAGAATTTTTTTTAGGTAAGGTGAAGGTGGTATTACAGTAACATGGTATTACAGTACAAGATTGCAACTTATGCATATGGTACACCTTTAAAACACACCTATGCAATTCTTTTGTTCATGCAGAAATTTGCTTTATATCCTATTGCTTATTTTTCAGATGCCCTAAAACAGTGTAGCCAAACAAAACAAAAACCCTCAAAAAATCTCAACCTGGGAATTTGTCAGCAATAATACAGAAGCATAGTCTATCTTCTACATGTTTCACAAAAGAAAACATTAAAAATCTTAAAATCTGACACTTCAAATAAAAATAGTTGATGATGGTGGTGGTGGTGGTGGTGGTGGTGATTGTGATGGTGATGGTGATGATGATGATGATGATGATGTTTCTATCCCTCCTTTTTCTCAGTTCAGGACTCAAAGCAGCTTACAACAACATTTTAAAAACCACATTGTTAAATCCAGAAGATACACAGTTTAAAATGAGAATAAACACTTAAAAATTAAAACCAGATTAAAACATATATCATTAAAATACACACACACCCCAACACAACAATTAGCAAGATCCAGCACATTATTTTGTTGAGATGGACTTTCTATAGTCAATCATCAAACATTTATCTAAACAGAAAAGTCTTTCCTTGTCTGCAAAAAGAAAGCAGGAAAAGTGCCAGTCTAACTTCTCTGGGAAGGGAGTTTCAGAGCCTTGGGGCAGCCACTGAGAAGGCCATCTTGCGGATTCCCATCAGATGTACTTGTGAGGATGGTGGGGCAGAGAGAAAGGCCTCTCCAGCAAATCTCAAAGCACAGACTGGTTTGTATGGGGAAAATGCAATGCTTCAGATAACATGGACCTGAGCTGTATAGAGCTTTACAGGTCGAAACCAGCACTTTTAACTGTGTCTGGAACTAAAAGGAAGAGAAATAAAAAGATGAACATACATAGTGTTGTAACATACACAACGTCACATGACATGTTGAGAAAAGCATCCTTATGTTCTAGAATTGTTTTCCACATTGTTGAAATACTGGTGAAAATTTTGGTGAGAGTACCAGTGGAAACTGGAAAGAAGACTTTAATAAGTACAGGAGAAATGGCTACCAGCCACCTTTTACATTATATAAAACTTATGACAACTTCTGCATTATTTGACTGCTGAACTGTAGAATTGATTTTTGTGTGTGAAGGGAGGAACTTACCATACATTTTGTATCTGCAAAAAACTCTTAGTGTTATAAAATAGGACTACCCTTTCTGGTAACCTAGGCAGCAGATCTTCCAAGAGAAGTAGACCTGGCTTTGAGAAATCTTCATATTAGGTTTGCTCTTCTCTTAATCGAGAGCCCTGATGTATGGATTGAAATACTGTATTCAATTTCATGGGCATGTTAAATAAATTTATTAGGAGAGGTGAATTTACCCCCTCAACTTCACCACAAGGTGATACACAAAAGACTAAAGTGTTTTCACAAGAAAAAACAAAGGTAGCTGTGTTGTGTATGTGTATGTTCCTTCAAGTTGCCTGTCGACTTAGAGCAACAGCATTTCATAGGGTTTTCTTAGGCAAGGAATACTCAGAAGTGGTTTTGCCAGTTCCTTCCTCTGTGTTGACCGTAATAAAATTTTAAAATTCATATGAGAGCAATACCTTTATGAGGCTAATTCAGAAGTTATTAGTTCTCTTCTTCAGGTCATTTACATACATAAATATAGTACAACATACTCCTTTAGCCCTTCATAAAATTGTACTGCTGCTAAAATCATCTTCACAGCTGGCACTGCCACCCACTAATACTGCATTTCCCTACAAAAAAACTAACACATTAGATAGAAAGATGGATAACAACACTGGGGTATACTGCTGGCTTGTCTTACAACACTCCAACCCCCACAACAACAAATATAGTACAACAATAGTGAACTTCCTGCAATACGGAAATCATTTTGTCCTTTATCTGCATGATTTGCGTGAGCACCAAAAGTGGTCCGCCCTGGCCTCACATCGGGAGGCATGGAGACACACTATCCACAATGCTGCAGCCTTATTTGAGAACTCACGCCGAACAAGTCTTGAAGAGAAACAACAACGCAGAAAGAATCACAACTCAAAAACATCACCCAAGGAGACCTTCTGCTGTGCTTTCTGCAACCGGACTTGTTTATCTCGGATTGGCCTTTTTAGTCATCAGCGCACTTGCAGGAAGCGTGGGATGAGTCCTTCCTGAATCTTCGTTTGCGAAGAAAAGCCAGAGAGGGGCATGATTTGTGTGAGTAATGGGGGGGGGGATCAAGGGAGAAAGCATTTTTAGGAGGAATAGTACACAAGCCATGGGTATAAATAATATTCTTATTGAACATTTTATGAAGACAGCTGTCGACATTTTTGAACTTTTATAACCATTCAGTTATTCTTATTTGCTTCTTCTGCCGGCAGCTTTTTTGTATGGTCTGTCTCTCAAAGTAATGAATCATTTTTTTAAATATATATATTAAAATTATTTCCTCATAAGGGAAATTACTGGTGGAAATGTTGTAACTTATGTGAAATTGAGGTTAGCTACTTGGAGAGAACAAACTTATGACGTATAGAGACCCTAAGGCAAACGTGTCACTGGGTTTTTTTTGGCAAGACTGGTTTAGAGTGGTTTGCCTTTGCCTTCCTCTGAGGCTAAGAGAATGTTGTGATGAAGCTATATGAGCGAATGAGAGTAGTGTGGTTCAGGAGCCAATTCTCTGGGAGGAAGCAGAAAGGGCTTCTGGATGTTTTAAGTCTGAATGACAGTTGAGAGAAGGACAATTAAAAGGGAGAATGACAGAGAAGGGAGATGACAGTTGAAAGATGTGATGTATTAAGGAGAGGCTGAAAAGGGTGTATGGCCTTGAGGAAAGCTGGAAAGAATTAATGTGCAGGGAGAATAAATGACATGAAGAACCGAGGCGGGTTGAAAATAAAATTCAAAGCAGTTATGTTATTTTTGTTCAACAATAAATCACTATTTATGTTTATTTATTATATTCAGTCTATTCATGAGTTATTTTCTCTTATTGATATTTAATTAGCACTTAAGCCCTATAAACACCCACACCCAAGTACAAGTACTATTCATCTAACTGTGGAACTGCAGTTTCCACAGGTTATTCATTCTGTGGCCACAGTGGGAGGTGAAATTCCCTATGTCATAAACGTGGTGGCAGCGAAAGGGACAAGGCAGCCAGACTGAACTGTGACATAATTTCAGCTGGTTCACCTTGGATGTCGCAAATGTGACTTGCCCAAGGTCACTCAGTATGTTTCCATGGCCAAGCAGGGATTTGAACCCTGGTCTCCAGTGTCATACTCCAATACTCAAACCACTACACCATGCTGACTCTAGAGGACAAGCTACAAACTATGTGAATGATGTATTTTTTAAAAAAATGCTGGAACAAAGTACTTTCATTTTGAAAGAAAAGCAGCTGCAGTGCTCTGATTCTATAGAGGGCTGAGGATCTACACCTGTGGACCCCTCTCTGCCATTGAGGATATTCCTTGCTGTTATGAAAGAAGTGCAACATACACCTGCAGTTTAAAGGTGCAGGTGGGATGTCCTTTCTATCCCAGTGATTGTGAGCTTTTAAGTCCACTTTGAAGAAGAACACTACCCCCAAAATAATTCAGGTGGAAGCAGGAAATAATATTCTTCAGAATACACTCACATGTCACTGAATAAATCCTGCAGTGATCTTATAGCCAAAATATGGTATGCTTGAAGTCTGGGCTTGTCAGATTTAAATCTTGAGCTGGCTTCTGCATCTTTAATGGTTGTGTAGGAGAGGGAACTTCAGCAGAGGTTGCTTTTTAACCTGTTTGCATAACAAACAACACCTGCTGATATTCCCTCTTTCCATCTGGAAACCATGCCCTATAAGGAGCAGCTTAGCAAGCTGGGTATGCATAACCTGGAGAAGAGAAAGTTAACTGTGTCAGCAGCTTTAGACACAGAGCAATGGGTTAAAACTAAAGGCAAAGCGATTCTACCTAAACATTAGGAAGAACTTCCTGATGGTAAGAGTTATTTGACAGTGCTATATGCTGCCTCAGAATGTGGTGGAGTCTCTTTCTTTGGAAAATAGAGGTTGGATTGCTGTCTGTCAGGGGTGCTTTGAGTGTGTATTCCTGCAAGACTAGATGGCCTTTGTGGTCTCTTCCAACCCTATTATTCTATACACAATTATTAAATGTATAGGAGCTGTTGCTAGTTTTCAATATGGCAACCCCAAGTCTGAACACTTGTAATACAAGAAATCAAACACATCGTAATTCTTTCTTCTCTATGTGTTGCTGAATACATAATGTTCCCCCCAAAAAATCATCCCAGAATAGGTATAAGCTCCTAAACTAGGATAAACATGGGAGGTAGAGTGTTTTATTCCTGGAAGCATTGACATTTCTAGATATTATTACAATACCTAATATTACTAGTGTAAATAGTTCTGTGTCTCTGGTCAGGCAACTAGAGATAATTCTATCCATAAGGTTGGACTAAAGATTCAACATTGTACAGTGATTTGAGTGTGGAGACCAGGGTTTAAATCCCTGCTCAGCCATGAAAACCCACTAGGTGACCTTGGGCAAGACATGTACTCTCAGCCTCAGAAAACCTTGTGACAGGGTTACCTTAGGCTTGCTATATGTCAGAAATGACTTGAAGGTACACAGTGTGACAACAAATAGTTAGACTATTTCACTTTACTCAGTTAATGTATCTTCTTGTATACCTGGTGGGATTTGTGGGCTTTCCATAGATGTTTGTACATCAGCTGTTTCCTACAAAAGGCAACAACAGAATTCATTCTTATAGAAAATATACAAAATTTATAGGATTTTTATTAGTAGTAACCGAAATAATAAGATTTTCCTAAGAGAAGTATATGTGTCTGCTTCTGGGAAAGACATAAAAATACTGGAAATTGTTGCACACATTCTTGTCACACATCTGAATAAAGGAGTTCTTACTATGAAGGCAAATAGTACTATCTGCAGTCACAGACTTGTCCAGAAGTAAATCCCATTATATGGAAAACTACCACAGTCCAGAATAGGCTCCGGTGCAATATTAACAGCATCACCAAGCAGGAAGCCCAGTTAACAATTGGACAATAATTGCACTAGAATCTGTGGAAAGGCCTTCAAACTTAGTTTGTTAAACTTGAAGAGGCAGAAAGCGTTATAATAAATAAAGATGATTCAAGGAACCCACAGAAAGTTAGGGTGTTGCTTCTAAATTGCTACTAGAGTTTGCTACTGACTAACCATGAATAACAACATTTGACTATCCAGATGGTTTGGTCCCAGTAGTGCCATCCAGTAAAATATAGCCAATTATAAGGGCTGTGGTGGTGGTAGTTCAAAAACATCTAGAGGGTTTCTTACCCCTGCTTAAATACAACTCAAATTGTTTGATTAAATTTGAGGGCCAGAATCCTGTATCAGCTTATACTTAACTCAGTACTTAATTAAGAAGCTAATCGCACAAGGAAGTAAAGTGGAAGTGCAGCTGGATCATTTTGCTTTCCATTCTGCCTTACGACATGATGTCATAGTTCTTCAATTCTGTTTCTGTGGGACATGGTTATAAAAGTAAGTCTCTTTTCTAACTTTTTTTTTCAATTAGAAAAAAGACTCACAGGACCAGAGCTGCTCCCACAGGACCAGGACTGCAGAACTACTAAAGAAATACAGTGACATGTGGTAAGGTAGAACAGAAGGCACTTTTATCCGGCTGCACTTTTGCTTCCCTTCCATCACGTAATAAGCCTCCTGGTAACTTCTCTTGGCCCAACACCCCCCAAACCTGAAAGAATTGTCATTGCTGCAGTCATCAGTGGAATGGACCTCCTTCTCCACATGTAGCTGATGCCCAGTAAAGTAGGAGGGCAAGTTACAATTGTGACAATAGTGTCAAAATCATGACTGTGTTCATGAATATGAAATAGTTACTGGTTGTGAATAAAATGCTATTTTTTTAAAAAAAAAATCTCTCTTAGACTTGACATTGTTTTATTATATCCTTACCTCTTTTTGAATAGGCCAAATGATTCTCTTAATCCCTTTTGCCTTAATTAGACGTGTGCACTCGCTACATGGTTCTTTTAGGGTTATTAATTCTGCACCATTCAGGTTGTCCTCAGTGCTAATAAAGATAACGGAAGGCAATTATTTTAATTCATACTGAAATTACATTGGAGATGTTGAGCTACCTATAGAATATATTTGACATACATATTGCAGCTTCAGTACTGAAATAAATCTGTTGAGATGACACTGCAATGGTACATGACCTCCTACCTACTGTCAGAAATATGCTAGAATAATGCAGATCACAATTATGTAAATATGGAAAAGAAATGGGAAATGTTGTTCAATGTTGATGAAATACTGAAGAAAGTTTGGAACTAGGTTGTGTGCATGGTTAATACAGTTTTGAAAGAGAACTGATCACTACATCAATTTATTAATACTAGGCATACCAGAGTTAACAAAGCTTCTGGAACAGACCTTCAAATGGTCCCTGGATGTTTTTGTTAAATCATGCAAGTCTCACACTGCCTGATTGTTTCATTTTACATGGGTATATTGTTAGTTTTGAACAAAACTTTCCTAAAACTTGTTGAACGGCCCTTTGTTTTTTTATGTAGGAACCTATCCTTATTCTTTCCATGTTATTACCGCCTCTGGCACTAAATTTTCTATTAAATAAATAATGTCCAGAAGCACATCTACTTTTTTAACTGAAGTATCTCTGCTGTATATGTAAACAGAGGGCTCAAACAGAGGGACAACAGCCTTAGAAGTACAGCAGATACTTTGTTTGCAGAAGATCTGATCCCTGATATTTCCAGTTAATAGTGTCACTTAGCAGGTGATGGGAAATACCTCTGGCTTAGACCCTGGGGAGTAATCACCAGTCAGAGGAGATAGTATTGGGCCCAATGAAATAACTTTCTGACCTACTGTAAGGCAGCTTCCTAAAGGGAGAAAGACGAATAATTATTATGATGCCATATGATAGTGACAGCTGGCATGGTATATAAATATTTGAAAATTAAAGGTTCTCAAATTCAGGAGTGATATGTAAAAAATTAGAGGCATCTGATCATATTAAATAAATTACAGGTTGACCCCCCCCCATATCTGCAGGGGATATGGGGAAACCTGAAACTGTGGATAATAGGGAACCTATTATTTTCAATGAGATGAACACCAGACATTGACCATAGAATCACATTGGAGGACCTAGAAATGCCTGGAGACAACCTATTTTTCAGACATAAATATTCAGGAGTGATATGTAAAAAATTAGAGGCATCTGATCATATTAAATAAATTACAGGTTGACCCCCCCCCCATATCTGCAGGGGATATGGGGAAACCTGAAACTGTGGATAATAGGGAACCTATTATTTTCAATGAGATGAACACCAGACATTGACCATAGAATCACATTGGAGGACCTAGAAATGCCTAGAGACAACCTATTTTTCAGACATAAATAAGTGAAACCGTGGATACAATATCTACCAGTTTGTTCCCCCCATCCCACTTGCAATTTCTCTGTTAATTTTTTTATGTTTATTTATTTGATTTATATTCCACTTTTCTCCCAAAATAGGACTTGATAATTAAAACTAAATATGACCCAAATTATTCAAAAGCTTATGTCATACAGGCATGATTTGTTCATTCATAAATGCAGGACTTACTCATCCCCGTCTTTCTCTTGATATCTGTGTTGCCACATCATGAAACAGATGTCGACCTGTCCCCCTTCTTGTATTCCTCTCTGCATGGTTCATCTACTAATGGCATTTCCTTCTCACACCCTGTTATATAATACAGGAAGCCCAAACCTTTTGACACCCCGTTATGTGATTACTGTACTTGCTTTCTTGACACTTGAAAATTAAGGAAAGTTCCATTATTTTGATGAGGGGTCCATGGTTTCATCAGTTCTTGCTTACAGAGGCTTCTTTGGGATCGGCCATGCATGCACGTACTGCTTGCAAAGCAAGTTGAGGGGGGGAGGCACAAAGTTGACTGATACGTTATGCAAGCTGGTGGTTGTGAGCAGACGCACAAGGGCAGTCACAAGCAAGCCACCATAATTCCCTCATGTTCGCTACATAGGAGATTTTCAGACGCGATTTTTGGCAGGATATATTGCAAAACAGCTCCGTTGCTGCCGCGCGGCAGGGGAGCTGTTTCGGACGATGCCGTCCCTCTGCCGAAACCCTCCGTGTCACTTCCATGACAGAATGGAGGAAAACGCGTCATATTTCATTTACAATTGTTGCCCGTGAGGGAAATACAACGCGGTTTCCTCCATTCTGTCACGGAAGTGACACGGAGGGTTTCGGCAGAGGGACAGCATTGTCCGAAACAGCTCCCCTGCCGCGCAGCAGCAACGGAGCTGTTTTGCAATTAATCCTGCTGAAAATCGCGTCTGAAAATCTCCATAGACTCTGCTTTTCAACCAATTCCAGTTTCTGACAGTGCTGCAGTCCCTAACCTGTTGGATAAGCATGGACTTCCTGTATAATGTTGTTGTGTACCTTCAAGTCATTTTTTAATGTATGGTGACCCTTAGATGAACCTTTCATGGGGTTTTCTTGGCAGAATTTGTTGAGAGGGGGGTTGCCCTTGCCTTCCTTTCGGCAGGCCTTTCCTGATTAGATCCCAGCCTCAGGATCTGTGTCTCCTGGCCTTTTTTTAATCTTGTATATATTTGTTTTTAATGTGATTTTAGTTAGATGGTTTTATTTTATATTGTTTAATGTCTTTTTATGAGGGTGGGTGGGGGTGGGTGGTGCTTTTAGTTGCTATTACAATGTTTTAATTGTTGGAAGCCGCCCAGATTGTTTTTAGCAAAGGGGCAGGGTAGTAAATATATTATTATTATTATTATTATTATTATTATTATTATTCCTCTGGGACAGAAAAAGTGCCAAGGTGTCCTAGTCCAACACTCAAATCACTATACCATGCCGGCTCCCATAATATAATGTAGGTTTTCATTACTACTGTATGTCTTCTGCCTAACACAAAAGAAAAGTACAGTATGACCCCTGTATCCATGAGACCAGTATCTATGTTTCACTTACTTGCATCTGAAAAAAATGTCCTCTCTAGGAATTTTCTAGGTCCTCCAACATAATTCTATGGTATGCTTCCACCAGAAATCATTCATTTAAATAGTGTTTGCTATTATCTGCAGTTTTACATTTCCATGGTAAGTCCAGAAACATACCCCCATGGACATGGGGGTCATAGTGTATAGGTAGCCACCAGTGTCCCCACAATATTCAGAAGTTCAGTGTTTACTCAACACAGAGAAGCAGCAGATTGAGACTGAATGTTTCTAAATCTCATAGGACAATCATTTCAAGGATTGTTTATTACATAATTACAGAAACAAATGCTACTTTGAAATGCTTTATAACATCCTACCTAAATATGAGTGCATTTGCTTCGGCACATACAACTCTGCGCTGATCCAAATCATAATTTCTCTCTATAAACAAATTGTTCATTGTCCCTCTTGGAAACCCACTGTAGCCAACTGCAACCTATTACAAAAATAACCAAATGATTTATAAACAAGGTAGTACAATTCTCTTCAATTTGAAACTTAATGTTAGCTCCTTATATTATTCTGCACCTTTAAAATATTCTGTGAAATTATCATTTCAAGTTATTGAATGCAAGTTACATATTTCCCAAGAAACTGAAAACACTATGAAAACCAAGATACAGTAAACCACCTTGGAAAGATGTTCTGAAGGATGGTATAGTTGTGTGCCTTTGAGTCATTTCCAACTTATGATGACCCTAAGGCAAACCTATCACAAAGTTTTCTGAGGGCTGAGAGCGTTCCCAAGGTCACCCAGTGGATTTTCATGGCCAAGTGGGGATTCAAACCCTAGTCTCCAGAGTCATAATCCAACACCCAAACCAGTACAACACACTGGCTCCTTAGGCGTCTATAAATCATTCAGCAAAGCCACTCTTATTTCTGATCATTGTAGAAATGCATTGAAAACTGAGCCTAAAGAAAAAAAAAAATTCTTTGGTTGCATCTGCACTGCAGAAATAATCCAGTTAGATTTCATTTTAACTGCCATAGTTTGATGCTATGGAATTCTAGGATTTATAGTTTTATGAGATATTTAGCCTTGTCTGTCAGAGAGCTCCGGTGACACAAGAAACTACAAATTACAAACTAGATACGGTTGGATGTTTTTGCCCGGTATGTAACAGCTATATTCAGTTCAATGTTGCAAAAGTGCACATATGGTGATTCAGCATGCTTGCATATTATGTATGGTTACACACTGTGCACTGATGCACATCAGTATGAATTGCACATCAATATGCATTTGTGAATCATCACAATTTTCTAATAAGGTGGTAAAGTACAATCAAGGTGTAACTCTATGAGTGTAAAGTTATGATACATTTCCATGAGGTATGATCTTGGCCTAAATGTGATACATGAATATGTATATGTGTTTTATTTTTATTTTTTATTTTATTTAGGTATTTATACCCCGCTCTTCAGCCACAAAGGCTATCAGAGCAGCTTACAATTCGTTTTAAGCAATAGCAATTTACACATCTACATTGCATTAAGCAGTTTCCAATGTGTGTTAGCTAATTGCCCCCACAAGCCGGGTACTCATGTGTCTCTGTGTTGTTGTTGTGTGCCTTCAAGTTGCTTCCAACTTATAGAGACTCTAAGATGATCCTATAACAGGGTTTTCTTGGCAATATTTCTTCAGAGCAGATTTACCATTGCTTATCTCTGAGGATGGGATAGTGTGACTTGCCCAAGGTAACCCAGTGGGTTTCTATGATGAGAGGAGATTCAAACCCTGGCCTCACAGGGTCCTAGTCCAGCATTCAAACTGCTACACCACACTGCCTCTCTCTAATTCTATCTATCTATCTATCATCTCCTTGCATATTACATACTTTGTCAGCAGTGTGAATGGTATTACTATGATGGTGCCCTCAAATGAAGAAGAAAAAGCTAATGATATCTCAAGGTGCTTAATATCAGGTTGCATATGGGCCAGCTATATTAGGTTTCCTACCCCAGGAGTAAATAATTACTATACAAAATTTCTTCTTCGTTCTTCAAGGTAAGCATGGCTTGCTTGTATCAGACCCAGAGCAAGCTATTCTCTTTTTCAATGAAAATGAAGGCTGGCAACCAGTTCAACAGTTACAATCTCTTCTAGCTTACAATCTTATAACTGCTAATAGTCCTAAATGACCAAATGTGACTCCCACAACCTACGTTTGCATCCTGGCAACACTCTACCCAAAGGCACTTGAGACCAGGATGTTGGGCCTTGTGACTAGAAGAGCACTGCAGACATAATTCCACAGCACCCTGATCTCCAGTGCCTCATAAACACTTTGCTGGGGCACTGCCAGGGTGCAACAGTAGGATTTTTCTCTGTGGTGGAGAGGTGTGTTATTGTCAGACATAACTATGACGACAGAGCTCTATTGTTGTAGTTGACAATGCAGGATTTTCATAGAATCATAAAGTTGGAATTGATCACAAGGACCATTAAGTCCAACTCTCTGCCATGCAGGAATACCCAATCAAAGCATGCCCAACAGATGGCCATCCAGTCTCTGTTTAAAAACTTCCAAACAAGAAAATTCCACCACACTGCGAGGCAGCACATTCCACTGCTGAACAGCTCTTACCATCAGGAAGTTCTTCCTAATGTTTAGGTGGAATCTCTTTTCCTGTAGTTTGAATCCATTGCTCCATGTCCTAGTCTCTGGAGCAGCAGAAAACAAGTTTGTTCCATCTTCAGTATGACATTCCTTCAAATATTTAAACATAGCTATCATGTCACCTTTTAATCTTCTCTTCTCCTGGCCCAGCTTCCTAAGCCGCTCCTCATAGGGCATGGCTTCCAGACTTTTAACCATTTTGGTCATCCTCCTCTGGTCACACTCTATCTTGTCAACATCCTTCTTGAATTGTAGTGCCCGGAACTGGACACAGTATTCAAGGTGAGGTCTGGCCAAAGTAGAATAGAGTGGCACTATAGCTTCCCTCAGTCTAGACACTATACTCCTATTGATGCCACCTAGAATCGCATTGGCTTTTCTGTCTGCCACATCACACTGCTGACTCATGTTGAGCTTGTGGTCCACTAAGACTCCTAGGTCCCTTTCACATGCACTGCTATTCAGCCAGGTGTCACCCATCCTATATCTGTGCATTTCGTTTTACTGCCCGAGTGTAGTATCCTACATTTCTCCCTGTTGAAATTCATTTTGTTAGCTTTGGCCCAGCTTTCTAATCTGTTACCATCATTTTGAATTCTGTATCTCTTCTCTGGGGTATTAACTACCCTTCCTAATTTAGTGTAATCTGCAAATTTGATAAGCATGCCTTCTAGTCCCTCATCCAAGTCATTGATAAAGATGTTTTGAATAGCACTGGGCCCAGGACAGAACCCTGTGGCATCTCACTAGTCACTTCTCTCCAGGATGAAGAGGAGCCATTGGTGACTGCCCTTTGGGTTCGGTCAGTCAACTAATTACAAATCCACCTAACAGTCACATTGTCTGCCTGGAGTGTTTTTTTTAACAGGGATAGGGAAGAACATTTTCCCACCAAATTACCAGTTATAAGCTATGTCAAATGTGGTCACTGTTGATTTGCAAGAAAAGAAGCAAAAGGGAGTACTAAGAAAAAAAATCACCCTTTTCTCTGATACAATCCAGTAAGTATATATATAAAACAAGTAACATTTTGTACTGGCATGAATAGTATTGCATCATGTGAGTTAGAGTGGCAAAAGAATAACATTTAATACTTTCTAAGGGTTTTTTTTGTACTTACAATGTTCTTTTCTTTGTATATCACAGTGCCAACAGCTTCACCAAAAGCATCTGGCAAAACATGTATAATTTCAGAGAGCAGAATTGTTCAGACAAACAGTAAAAATATAAATCAGAAACTGTTCCAGAAATTTTTATTGTCTTTTTATTTAAACAAACATATTTTCAACTATTTTTTAACAGTTTAACAATCACATTTACTAATTGTATCCCAGGGTGGGCAAAGTGTGGCCTGTAGACTGTTTTTGTGGGCACCAGGAGGTGAAAAAAGGCTTTTTTTTGTTGAAAAAAAATGGTTTTTTGCCCCAAAATGGCATTTCAGGAGCTAAGGGCATTTTTGCCATTTTCTCTCCCCACACACACACCTGACCATTTGTGCAGAAACAGCTGTTTTCTGTGCAAAACAACCATTGGTAAATTTTGCACAGAATAAGTGCCAAATTGCAAACAGGCTTTAAAAACTGGTTTTTGAAGACTTTCTCACAGCAAGAAGAAAATTGCTCAAATTACTTGTTGCTTCATCTGATAACACTGGTGAAGGATTACATCCCTAGCATAAGCCATGTGGATTCGTAAATGAATCCTATTGTTAGTCCCAACTAGAGAAGAATAATTAATCAATCGATCAAAGTCTCATCAGTGCTGACTTACCATTCAAAAGTAGACTGAATCGGGTGCATCTACACTGTAGAAATAATGCACTTCGACACCACTTTAAATAACATGGCTTCATCCACTGAGTCATGGTATTTGTAGTTTTGTGAGGCACCAGCAGTCTTTGGCAGAGAAGGCTAAAGACCTCGTAAAACTGCAAATCCCAGAATTCCATAGGATGAAGCTACAGCACTTAAAGTGGTGTCAAAACTGCATTATTTCTATAGTGTAGATGCACCCCGAGTCTCCTCTAATTGGGACTAACCTCATAATACAGGCCTACATAAACACATATCGCAGGAATAACAAGAGTCCTTTAGCATAGGCATACATGGGGTTCTCTAGTAATCTCTCATGAGGCAGTGACTGACCAAACTCAGTCCCATTTTGTTTTGGCATAGGAGATTATCAGACGTGGCAAAAACTGCATCAGAATTTCACTAGACGAACAGGAAGGGCTGACCTTACCAGACAATGTCCTCCAGCATCCCAGGGGCATAGCATGGGTGCCAGTAAGGCATCCTTTTTTGTTGGCGGCTTGTCTCTGTCAATGCGAAATGGAAGCCTTCTCTGTGGCAGCGCTACACCCTAGGAATGGCTGAAGGACGTGGCATCTGGTAAGGTCACCCTTTCTGTTCTTCTAGGGATCTTCTGACACAGTTGGGAATGCATTTTTGGACATGTTCCCCCCGCATCTGATAATCTCCATAGTTTCTGTCTTAGGACAGGAAAAAGGATAGCACTGAATGAATTGAATTTATTAGTTTATATATAGCTGGCATGTTTGGAGTTAAATGTTTCTTGGGTTTGGGGGACACTTAGTACTAAACATGTAGAACTTTCCCACTAACTTGTGATTTTTTAAAAAAAACCCATCTCTGTTGGTTCACTTTACCTTCTATGAATATGATAATGTCCTTTTAAAGCCATCTATGTTGACCATCACATCTTGTAGAAAGAAATCCCACAGTTTAACCATTTCCTAAGTGTGAAAAAATACTCCCTTCTCTATTCTGGGAACATATTCAGTGGTAGTGGTGTTGGCCATACAACAAAATAAAACAAAATCCAGAATCCACAAAAGAGCAATAACCTTATTGGCCAACCAAAATGCACAAACACTTCATACAGGCTTTTGAAGCTCCACCAGCTTCTTCATCAGGCAAAAGATCTTAAAAAGTCATCACAGACACCCTGGAGCCCAAGAGGAGTTACTTTACTGCTGCCTTGTGTCTCTGTCTGCACTGAACAACAACAGAAACATCGTCTGATACTCAACACCATCATTTTTTTCTTTTCTTCTCCTATTATGATCACTCTTTTCTGGATTTTGGATTTTGTTTTACTTCTCTGTTCTGAGTCTCCTGCTTTCTAGCTTCATTGGATGATCCTTCTAGCATTATGAAAAAAGGGACTATTGCCAAAAGAGGACTGTTGAAACTCATCCTTTTAGGGTTTATCTAGAGGGACTATTTATCCTGTCTTGCCCCCCATTTTAGAGCCCTGCAGTCCAGAAGACACAGGGCTTTTGCCCTCAGGCTGTCTTCACAATCCCTGGGACAAAGACAAAGGCTAATAAAACATTTTTTAAAAAACACCTACCAAAACCTGCTTCTTTCTTAAAAAAAAAAAATGGACTGGGCCCCATGTGACCGCAGGAGCCCTTACCACCATGCCGGCCATTTGCTGCCGCTGCTTCCCATGTCGCATTATCTGAAGCCAGGAAGGAATCCTGCAGCATGTGAGCAAGACTGGTCAAATGCAGGGGGCCTTGATCATATGCTGCGGACCAGCTTACTGGCTACAGAGAGTGGGATGTTGGGTGACAGCAGCTGCAAGGACTGGCTTCGTGCTAGTCTGTATTTCCTCCAATTCTGTGCCAGTAACAGGGGAGGAATGGCGCTGATCCATGGACAGAATACACCGGAAGGGAACCACCATATTCTGACCCATGTAGATGAGCCCTTAGTCTTAGAAATGGAACAACGATTCATAATATTCAGCTGTTTAAAATGAATACATACCACTTCTGGCAGCCAAAAAGTTGCAAAGTTGCAGAGCATGCTGAATATAATCCTCTGTTTGACAGTCACATTTCTCTTCGAAGTTGTTTTCCATTATGGATACATATTCAGCACCTCCTAGGATCTGAAAAGATTCCTTTGTTTTCTTCACCTCTTTCTGAAATAAGCCCAGGCATTCTTTCAGATATGGCACATTTAACTGATCAAGTATTTTAGTTTCTACCGGTTTGTCAAATACAGAAGTAATTGAAACTTGACCACTCTTCTTTGAACTTATTTTTGCTGCAATATCCTTAACTCTTTCTGGGTCTAGTATTGGTGAGAACAAGGCGTCATAAGTGCAGCTTTCCTTTAAAATGAAGTTAATAAGTTTATTTTGTTTTTCAACTTCTGAAAAATTGGAGGCACGTATTGTTTCTACTTCAAAATTAGACCAGAAATAGATATAAGAGACTTGTGCTGTATAAAAATATAAAAATAAATAGAGGAAAAACATTACTTGTAGTGAAGTAACATCTTCCATAAAAGATCAAAAAGATAGAAATGGTGCAGTAAAATATTGTGTGTTACAAACAGGAAACAGAGTAGTAATAGGAAATGAATAGCATATCACTACTGAAGTACAAACATAAGGTTTTCAGTTTTTATCAGAAGCTTGATATCTGTGCTTCTGGGCTTACCTTGAACTAGAAACTTTACACAGTCAATGCAAGGCTTTCGTGACAAATACACTTCACACCCATGTAGCTGATTAGGCAGTCGTAACAATGCTTTCTGCACAGCATGAAGAATATTTGTTGAGCAATCCATTGCAACAACCCTTTGGAAATGGTCTCCTTCACAGATGACAATCCCTGTTTCATGAAACTGCCCCCACAAAAAAATATTTTAAATAAAATGTTGAGCAGAATCCATAAAAGTTTAAATCACAAATGTCATGTCCACTTTGCTAAACTGGATGGCCAGAATCTTCTATGATGTTGTACATTACATAGATGTACCTATACTAAGCTTCTCAGGACAAGAGGCTACTGTAAGGACAGAATACGGAGAAATGGAATGGTTTCCAATTGGCAAGAGCGTCAGGCAAAGCTGCATTTTATCACCCTATCTGTTTAATTTGTATGCTGAACACATATGTAAAGTGGGATTAGACTCAGATGAAGTAGGTGTGAAAATTGAAGGGAGGAACATCAACAATTTAAGCTACATAGATGACACCATACTACTAGCAGAAAATAGCAAAGGCTTAGGACTTTTTCAAATGGGCTTAAAAAAAACCTGCGGAGGTTGGGAGGAGGACACCGCTGTCCCACTTCTGCTGGTCGCTTTTGCATGCCTTGTCCTCCTCCCATCCTTTGTTCGTTCTCCCTCCATGCTTTTTATTGACAGAGCCTTTTCGGTCTCTCCAGCACACAAAAATGGACTGCCGGGCATGCAAAAATGACTGCCAGAAGCGGGACAGCAGTGTCCTCCTCCTGACCACCGCAGAAGTGGGGGGTTAGCCCATCTGAAAAAGTCCTTGGAATGATTACTGAACAAAGTCAAGGATGAAAGTGCTAAGGCAGGTATACAGATGAACATTAAGAAAACTAAATAATGACCATAGACGATTTCCATAACTTTAAAGCAAATGATGAATACGTTGAAATAGTTCAAAATTTTCCACACCTTGATCATTGATCTTAATGGAGACTGCAGTCAAGAAATTACAAGAAGACTACAACTTGGAAGGGCAGCTATGAAGGAACTAAACAAGATGCTGAAGTGTCAAGATATATCATTGAATACTAAAGTTAGGATGGTCTGTGCCATCGTATTTCCAATTTCTATGTATGGTTGTGAAAGCTGGACAGTGAGGAAAGTTGAAAGGAATGTCAACTCATTTGAAATGTGATGCTGGAGAAGAGTTCTACAGATACTGTGGACTGTTAAAAAGACAAATCTATGGGTCCTAGAGCAAATCAAGCCTGAACTCTCCCTAGAGGCCAAGATTACTAAACTGAGATTATGATATTTGGCCACATCATGAGAAGACATGACAGACTATAAAAGACAATAATGCTTGGTAAGGAAGAAGGCAGTAGGAAAAAAGGAAGACGCTTTCCAGATGGATAGGTTCAATCAAGGAAGCCATGGCCCTAAGTTGGCAAGAACTAAGCAAGGCTGTTGATGATAGGGGTGACTTGAAGGTCTCTCATTCATCAGGTTGCCATAAGTCCAAGTTGACTTGACAGCAGTAAATAACTACACACACACACATATATACACATACACATACATGTACATATACCGTACACATGCATGTACATATACCGTACACACATACAATTCTTGGTTAAGTAAAAGGCAGTAGGAAAAGAGGAAGACCATATTACAGATAGACATAATCAATCAAAGAAGCCATGTCCCTGAGTCTGCAAGACCTGAGCAAGGCTGTTGATGATAGGGTGACCTGGAGGTCTCACATTCATAGGGTTGCCATAAGTCAAAGTCAACTTCACAGCAATTAACAACACCAAAGCTACATAGCAGAGATGGGCAAAAAAACACCTGTTAGTGAATTGTGAAGATGCATAATCACACACTGGCAAGAATGTTCTAATGTGCATTGGCAGCACTCTCTAGCCAGTGTCCTGATGCACAACGGTACTGATGCACAACGGGACCAATGTGCACCAGTCACTTTGTTGGCTCCCTTACGTAGTAACATAACAGCAGCCCTTTACTGGATATGGATATTACAGAACTGGCCAATTCTAATTCCTGCAAATATAAGTCCACCTACGAAGATGTAAGTCTGGCCAATATTTCTAGCACTTGTGTGGTGCAAGAAATAAAGAACAACATTCCCTCATGGAAAGCTGAGAACATGATGAAGTATTATGAAAGCAAGAAGGGTGACAATGTATAATAATTATTATAATTAATGTTTTACATACAAAATTAAACTATATCAATATCGTCTAAATTGTGTTGATTGTTCCATCTTGAAACATGGAAAGCAAAGGGGAATGCAAAATATTCATTAAACTTGTCCTAACTTAAGGGTAAATGAAGAATGTTAAAATTATGAATTCTAAACTACTATCACTATCGGTTTGCACCTATGTAACCAACATTTATTTATGATATTTCTCATGGAAATCTCCATGGAGAGATGTCAAAATTATTTTTACCCCATCTCTACCTTTAATTCTTGTAACAATTCTGCCAGAATAGATTTGGCTTGAAAGACAAGGACCAACCCAAGGTCACCCAATGGACTTCATAGTTGAATGGGACATTTTAGTCAACCACAGTCATTTCTTGTTGCAACATGAACTCCCCCCACCAAAAAAGTCTTGACAAATTACTTTATGGCACTGGATCAAAAGAGATCACATTCTGTTTTTTGGTGAACCATGATACAGCAGAGCAGACATTATGTGCTCTGGTTATCAGTAGGTTGACCCATTCAAGGGAAATCAAAATTTATTCCACTGGCTGAACACTGGAATTTTCATTGGGAATATTAAAACCTAAATACAGTGCTTAATCCTACACATAGTGCAAAACCCTAACCCTCAATGCTTTAGGATTCTCATTCGGGTCAGAATATATTCCACAGCTCACACAGTACAAGTTTTTGAAATCCTGGTGCCTATGAGTTAATTCTGGGTCTCTACAATTCTAATGCAACATTCTAACCATGTCACCATATTGGCATTGGATCCAGATTAAGTTAGTTTCATTGAAAATCAAACTGGGCTTCTGTTATGAGTAAATCACTTTCCCACTGATTTCAGTGGGAGTCAGAAATGTGCCAGATGTTGCCTGGATCCAGCTCTGTCTGTCTAATGAAGCACGCTGATAAGAATTGCAATGTATGAAATGTACAATTCTCAAAGGTTGTTCTTTTTAAAGATCAAGTATACCAGGCTATGGTCAGAAACGATAAGTTTTTATGTAAAGCAATTTAAATCCCACCTATATCCATCATAGGCACAGACTACAGATAGATTAGTGGCAGTGACTCTCTAGAAGTCTATTTTAGCAAAGTGATCTGTACTTTACAGTACAATCATAACTGAAGATTCAACTCATTACATCAATCTTTATCCATATTCATATATGAAAGGAGAACGCTGAGAGAAGGGGAGGAACATGGTTTGCCCCCTATGACCATTCCTGCATTTAGCCCTCTGGTTTTCAAATGTCTGGCACCAGTTCCCAAACACTAGTCTTTCTTTTGACTACATTTGTGGCCCTATTCCTTTTTTTGCTTGATCCAACGTCTGTCCTCCAGACCATCCAGGATTACGTCTTCTGTCTCTGGCTTCAGCTACAATGTATAGTGAAGATGGCAGGTTGAAGGAGCAGGTTGTATGTGTAAAATGCAAAACTTTTTGCATTTGGGGGGGTATGGTGACGAGGTGACAAGTTCAGTTTTAAGGGGACAGAAGCAGGAGGAAAGATATTGCCTAAACTCAAGGTGCTAGATAGCCATATGAGTTATTGGAATGTAGTATGATGCAGGCTGGGAACCAACTGGGCAAAAGGGCCCACATGAGGCTAGGGTGTTAACTAATGTTATAATGTGTAGTGTGCCAGGAAACCATTTTATTACTATTCAGACATTCAGTTGACATCAACAGCCAAAAGTAAATATCATAGGTGCTCTTCAGAAAAGAGGAAGCAAAAGAGTTACTTTTGTGACAAACTACTTTGGGAGTCTTTAGACTCTAACTGTATTTTTTAAAAATAACTTTCTAAATTCCCACTTCTCCCTGAGGTTTTCTTTTAGACAGAGAAAAACCACAGACTCTCCAAGCTCTGCCTCTGTACTGGAATAAAGAAAATCCAATTTCATATGTAGATAGAGAGGGAAATTTGGGGCACATGATAACAGTTTGGCCATTGTGATATCCCAGTATAAATACTTAATTTACACAGTTCACTCACTTCAAAACTATTTGATTCCATTGGTTTCTCACAGTATGGTGAATTTTCCATGTGCAGTGCTAAAAACATATATAAGTCACTCTTTTTTGGAAGACGAGCAGAAGACACTGGAGAACAATGAAAAATGTGTTGTTAACTTGGCAAACTGCATGGGAAGCATAGTTCAAGTAATTGGTAGTAATTATGAATTCCATAACCATTTAGAAACATCATAGAACAATAGACCTGAAGGGTACTTGGGAGGTCATCTAGTCCAAGCCCTGCTCTATGCTGGCAATGACAGCATCTCTGACAGTGGACTTTCCAGCAATTACTTCAATATTTACAGTAAAGAAGAGCTTACCACCTCTGAAAGTTGTCTGTTCCACTGCTGAATAGCTTACACCATTACACTGCTGAATAGCTTACACTAATGTTTAGCTGGATCCTTTTCCTTGCATCTCCACTGCTAGTCCTAGTCCCACAAGCATTGTAGCTTACAACAATACATTTTTAAGAAAATAGGGTGTATAAATAATACTAGGTGTTAAAATGGCACAAATATTTGATCTCAGATGCTTAGTGGGTAGATCAAAATGTTTTCAAGGCAGCTTTAATCCATTTTGTCATTCATCAAACCTAAGCATCTTTCTGGGGAGCCTATAGGCATGTTCCCACAATTGGCTACAAAGTTCACATTCTGCCAAGTGACATTGCCATATCCCTCCATACTATTACTAGCCTACCTAAGTCCCTGTGCAAAAGAGGAAGGGGGAATTATAAGTTAAATAAATAAAAGTTCTAATGATAATGGTCTAAACCTAGCATTGGAAACTTCATTATTATGATTCTTTTTATTTTATTTCTTCTTTGGTACATAATTGTGGGATACATAATTTTGTGTAAGCTGTTTTCACAATTAACAGGCAAAGGTTTGCACATGGGGATGGTTGACTTAAACTTGTGCCATCCAATAAATGACCGCAGGCACTTCTCTGTGGGCACCAATGTATAATAACATAATTGTTCCTAGTGAAGACTCTCTTACAGCGTAGAGAAATTTCCCCCTAAACTACATTCCAGTAACTTATAAAAATGGTATAATTTCATGTACAAATGCAACAGTATGTTTAAAAACATAAATGCTATAAAACAGAGAGGAGAATCTCAATCCATTGCTTCTGGAAGCAAAACTTCAAAGTTTCTCTCCTTGTCCTGTGCCTTCAAACAGCCAGCCAGATCGGGCTTACTAGGGCAAGTCAAATTCTCAGAACAGTAGAAGTGGCTTGAGCTCTATAGAATGACTTCACTGCTCTGGAGCTAAGCTGAGCATTCCCACAACCTCCAAGTGTATAAGAAGTACATTTGTTGTTTTGTAGAAGAGGAATTAGAAAAATCAGGAAGAATATTAGAACTACATGTTTTTTCTTTTGATTCTTCCATGTGACTGGTACTGGTACTATCTTCACTTTCAGGTTTTTCTGAATTCTTCTCTTCCTGATTAGTCTTGAATACTGCAGGATAAAAGAAAAACAAAGACTGGACATGACAAGTGCAAACCCCACACAAGTCAGCTGCTGAGAGTCAAGCACATACCATACCTAAAAGATGCAATTATTTTAATTTTTATTTTGAACTTGTTTTCCAAATTTCACCAGCATTGTTTTTCTAGGTAAGGTTGCCATATTCCAGTCCCTCAGATCTAGGCATCATAGTTGTATTTTATGCAAATTATAATAATTATGCATATTTAACTTGAATTCTGATTATGTAAATTCAGCACATTAATTGTTGCCTTTTTCAGCCTTGCTACCATTTTTAATAGTAACTAATCTTTTGAGACAACTAGTATAGAATGCTGTTTAAAATACTAGACTTGGAGCAGACAGATCCAAGTTCAAATCCTCCCTCAGTCAAGCAATTTACTACTATGTGACTTTAGATCATCACTATCCCTCAATAAATCTACTTTACAGGATTATTGTGGGAATTAATAGCAGGATAGGAGCCATGAAAAATGGCTGTGTACATTCCTGGTGTGTTCAGTAGTAGGAGTAATTATCATCATCATCATCACAATCTTTTGACCTGCACAGACACTCCTAAAGCTACTGTATTCTCATCAGATCACTATAGTATTTTTTTTTTGCCATCATTTTGTTTTAATTGATAGATATAATAGAACAGATATAATAGATTAAGCTTGGAATCCAACATTCAATTACAGATCTATAGCCGCTCCATATTTAGCCATACTCCATATTCCACAATTGCAAATATGCCCCCCAACTTACTTTAAAAGCCAGCAGTTGCATCAAGCAACGGGTGTCTGGTCTGCTGGTGATCAGGGTGCAGCAGGATGACATTTCCAGCGCCCTCCTGATCTGCAGTGTGACAATCAGAAGCAGGCCCCCTTTTGTAACTTCTCATTATACCAAAGATGGCTGGTGTGATCATCCAGTCATCAGCAGAACACACCTCCATCACTCAGTCTGGCTGCTGACTGTTAAAGTAGGCTTGGGAAGTTGAGTCAGGAGATGAGATGTAGTTACGCGTTCGTAACCATGACTCTGATGTAGGATTGTGGTGTATTTTTACATAGAATATAAATAAATTAACAGCAAAAGAAACTTTCAGGCAGAATGTGGAACTCCCATGGCATAGAAAGGTCTCCCATCTCTTCATCGAAGGAAAGTCATCACATTTGCTGAACACTCCAAACACAATGTCTTAGACTTGGGAATACAGTTGTCTCTCCATATCCATGGATTTGGTATCCACGGATTTAAATATTCATGGCTTGAAAATATTCTTTAAAAAATAATCCAAAAAGCAAATATTGAGTTTGCCATCTTATATAAGGGACACCATTTTGCTAGGCCATTACATATAATGGGACTTGAGTATGCACAGCTTTTGGTATCCACGGGGGGTCCTAGAACCAAACCCCAGCAAATATGAAGGGACAACTGTATATCGTCTTCCCCAACTACCACTGTAAGGTATCTGGCAACTGTTCCATTTATTTTAATGGAAGATAGAACATTTTAACTTTCTGAACTGTATAAGATGCTACATTTGAAGGGGGTGTCAAGAAAAATGTGACCTGCTAGAAATTTTAAACATAATTACTTGTCCCTGAATAATTTCATGATTACCTTTCGTGGGAGGTTTCCACTGTAGAGGAAAAAAACATAAATTATTGCCACAGTTTTTAAAATTATCCCTCACTTTATTCAAGTACATATTCCTGAACTCTCTTTTAGCACAGAGTTGGTTTTATGCATCACAATTATTTGCGGGTATAGTACACAATAGAATGTATCCTGTCTGACTAATTCATATGCGCCTTAGGTAACTATAATGTCCAGTTAGATGCTCTTTTATCTCTGTGGGCAACCTTTGGCCACCCAGATGCAGTTGGACTGCAGCTCCCATTATTCCTCACCATTGGCTGCGCTGACTAGGTGTTGCAGTCCAGCAACAAATGGAGAGCCACAAGTTGCCCACCCCTGCTTTAAAAGTTGGTTCAAAGACTAGGACTTAATTAAATGTTTGTTTGAAAAACAACATTTGTTTTAAGTTTTTTGTGCCAGCTACTTTCAAGCTCCTGAGATCAGAGGGGAATTTGAGGTCCATGCTGAAATTAGTCAACAAATGCCACACACACACACATGGGAATATAGCCAGACACTTCACTGATTTCCCCCAGCACTCTCAACATACACAGAATGGCTTTGGGGGCAGGGGCTACAGTGACACCAAGGTAGGTCTGTGGATCAGTGAATGGCCAGTTGTAGTTTAGTTCTACTTTCAGAACTACTATGCTATGCTGGACCATGCAGGATTTTGGCCTATGAGAGTAAGCATCATCCTGCACTTCTTCAACCTCCTTAGCAAACATTTTGCAATAAACTCACATATATTCATTTTGTTTTTATTTTTTAAAAGATAAAATATTATCATAGTACAGTTGTCCCTTCATATTCGCTGGGGTTTGGTTGCAGGAGCCACCCACCCACCCCACCCCTGTGGATAGTAAAATCCGTGAATACTCAGGTCCCATTATATGCAATGGCATAGCAAAATGGTGCCCCTTATATAAGATGGCAAAATCAAGGTTTGCTTTTTGGATTATTATTTTTTAAGAATATTTTCAAGCGGTGAATACTTAAATCTGTGGATACCAAATCCATGGATATGGAGGGACAACTGTACTTTCTGCAGTCCTTTCCCAAGTTTAGTTCTGAGTAAGGATATGTACCTGAATGTATGTAAATTTCTCTTTTAAAGTATCCATGGGGTCCTGAAAGAGAAAAACAGCTGTTACTGGTTTGCTGTCAGATTTTTGTGAATAGCACTGTCACTTTCAGTTTGTCTTAAGAATCTGACTCTTCTATTTGACAAAAGAATGTTGGTAGTCCAGCCCCAAGATATTCAGGTGTTGTCTTTTAACGAGAACTGGCTGTTAGAAGATGGCTGTTTGCTGCAGAACTGTTGCTATGGGTGTTCAAGTGGACTCCAACTTATGGCGACTCTGTCATTGGGTTATTCTTGGCTAGATTTGTTCAGAGAAGGTTTGCCACTGCCATCCTCTGACCCTGAGAAAGTGTGATTTGCTCATGGTCACCCAGGTGGTTTCCATGGCTAAGTGGGGATTTGAACCCTGGTCTCCTGGATCTCCAACACTCAAGACACTACATCATACTGAGTGTTTTGATGCAGAGGCAATTGTGGAATGTACTGAAAGGAAAGAGGGACATTATGCAAGAAAGTAACACATCAGCTCTGTCCCCTCCACCCGGAGGAAGGGTTGAAACAGAATATCTGCAGAATATAACAGAGGTATTTTTGGAGAAGACTGAAGGGTGGGGGGAGACAGGTAGAAAAAGGCAGAACAGTCCAAGCTTAATTTTGAGTCCTGTAATCTAATAGCATCTGGGAATGCTTCCCTCCCTGCCCCCTCTCTATTTCTCTGGAGATGGGTTGTGGAAGCAGTAGACTTGTTTTGTTAGTGTGTTAGGCAATCCACCTCTGTACTTGTAAAGAAATCAAAGCATTACTGAAATGCCTTAAATCTCCATTTACCTCCCCTTCTAAAAATAAGATATTAAATCCAAGTTCATTGCTTACCTCTAGAATTCTTACACTGGGGAAATTAAAGAGCCATAGAAAGAAATAGAACGAGGCCATACAGCCCCTTGAGGAATGATGAGATTGACTAAACCACAAAACTCAGGGGTTGTCTAAATGGTGAAAATACTACTCACAGAATGCAAGGAGACTCCTACCTGTCTTAATGGGATCCCACATTGTTACACCGTAATCAGAAGGAGAGGGGCCGAAGACGTCAAAAACTCTGAAGGAAAAAATTCTGAAGGAAAACCCTTTGTGGCTTTTCCTGGAGTTTTTTAAAAAACAGCAAGGAAAAAGGGATTTAAAAAAACAAAAAGTTTAGCAGGGGCAAATTCAGATAAGTGAAAATGTGAGTAATTCACTTGCACGCACCATGTTGACTGGTGGGCATGCCAAGCTTTTGGGGACCAACACACCATTGCACACCTTTTGGGGACCAACACACCAGAAAAATTGCAGCTGTTGTTATTTGCCGTTACTGCGGAGAAATCCATTCTTTTTCACCTCATATAGATGGGCCCTCAGGTTGAAATAGTCCCTCGCATGAAAGATCCCCCTCAGTGGGACAATAAAACTACAGTAGTAGTAAAAAGGACAGAAAGGACTTTTTCAGATGGGGCCAAATGCCTCGTTCCTGCCCTGCAAGCCCCAATCCTGTTCCTGCTGCAGAATAAAGGAAAAATGTTCAAACACTGACCTTAATTCTGCGGCAGGAATGTCCTCCCTCTCCCCAAGCTGGCTGGTCATAAATGCAGCCGTCGTAAGGCTGCCATTACATCCGACAACCGAAGTCCTGCTCGTTCTCACAAGAGAATGGCCACGCGGGAAATTTAAAAATAACCACCACCACCCCCAAATATCAAAACTGAAAATGAAGCAGAAAATTAAATAAATGTAAAAAGTAACCCGGAGAGGAGGGAAGGGTGCCACTGACCTGGGTATCCTGTTCTTGCCTGGAACTGTCCAGAATGGACATCCCCCCCCCCGCACACGCCACAGCTATCATTCCAGAGGAGGAACGGGACACCTTTCAGACCACCTGTGATTCCATTACTACAACAGAACGGGTGATCCAAAAACAATGTTTCCCCGTGATGAAAATATCATGGGGAAATGCGGAATAGGGACAGGGGAGACACGGAAAAGGATCAACATTTTCTGAAAAGAAGACTTTTTCCTGACCCTGTTCCATTTCTCCCATGGAATAAGTAGCTGGTCTGAAAATGTCCAATGTATTGGAGCATGTTAAAGACCAAGGATTTTATCAGACGGTCTAAAAAAACTCCTGTGGTGGTTGGGAGGAGGACGCTGCTGTCCCGCTACTGGCGGTCGCTACTGCACACCCTGTCCTCCTCCTGTCCTTTGTTCGTTCTCCCTCCATGCTGGAGGGACAAAAAAGGTGCCGCTTTTCATTGACGGAAGTTTCTTCTGCCTTTAAAGCAGAAGAAATATTTCCCATTAGAAGGAAAAGATGAAGAGCAGAAGAAGAAAAAAGAAATCTAGCAGCACCTTTAAGACTAACTGGTTTATATTTTAGCACCAGCTTTCATGGATATCAATCCACTTCCTCAGATGCAATGACAGAGTGATATTAAAGTCTCAAATTATTAAGCATAATTAAATAGGTCTCGGGAGTGGAGTAGAATGTAATAGGACCCCAAAAGATGCAAACTGTGACTCTTGCAACTTTCTGCATCCTGTTACATTCTATCCTAGTCCCACAACTGTATAAAATATGCTTAATAACTTGAGGCATTAATATCACTCTGTATGGCATCTGAAGAATTGGATTGACATCTTCGAAAGCGCATGCTAAAATATAAACCTGTAAAATCTTAAAAGTGCTGCTAATTTTGTTTTTTTCTCTGTCCCCTTCCCCTTCCCCTTTTTAAGCTGCAACAAACTACAGCTACTTCTTTGAAAACTATCTCCCATCAGTTACAGTCTGGAGAATCACATCTGCCAATTCCTGCATTAAAGAACAGTTTTTAGCTGTTTACCATCTGGAGAGTCTCTTGAGGGAAAGACAGACAAATTATAAATGATTTCATAAGTGAATTTTTAAAATAAGTATAATTGTAAATTCAGTTGCATAAGTAACTTCACTTGTTTATCTGATGATTTGGCTGATTCCTCCACAGAAACAATCTTCTTTATGCCCATAAACTCTAAATACTTTTGACATTCAAAACAGGGAGGTTTGCTGCAATAAAGGATATCATTGTCTTCTATTTTCTTCTTAAATCTGTATGAAACAAAGCACCCCAATTAATTTTCCAAAACAAAAATGTCCAAAATTTCATTCTAAGCAGTCAGTTAACTCTTATGTTTATGAAAATGGTGGGAGGAAGTGAAGTTTATACTTTACTTCTCTCTGTTCTAGGACTTTATTAGATACACAAAATATGGCGTCATAATGACTCCACATAAACACGAAAGGGCATGCAGATCAGACAATGTCATCCTTTTGCATTTATGTATAGTCAAAATCCTGTACCTTTTAATTGATGGCTTAAGCTGCCAATAAATCCCCCAGTTGCTTTTTTGCCAGCATTGCCAGTGTGCGAAACATTGGGCCATTTAACTCTTGTCAATGCAGAGTCAATGACCCAACCGGGCAGAATACTGCTGAGTGCGATTGCAACATCTAGGTAAGTGATGAACTGTTTTTTACCCTTCCCAGGTTACTTGGAGGTTTTTTAGTGTGTGTATGTGCTTGGTGTGACTTTTAAATGTTTATTTCTTTTTTTTATTTTTGAATTTCCCACGTGATGAAATTGTGCAGGATTTCAAAAGAAGAAGTGAATGGAGCTCTGTTCACTTCCTCTTTATTGACAGAGCTACCTTTGCTAGGAGAGGAGGTTAGTGCAAGGGGAACATTCCTTTGCCGGCATAAACATTAATATTTTTATTCCAACAAAAGAACGTTTTAAAGGGAACATCTGATAAAGTCCATAGTATCACACTACATTGTTATAGCACTATTATTCCACTTTAACTGCTATGGCTGCCTCCTGTGGGATTCCGGGATTTGTAGTTTAGTGAGGCCTAAGATCTCTCTGGCTGAGAGTTCTAAATGCCCCTCCCTAAACTGCAAATTCCAGGATTCAACAGGAGGCAGCCAGAGTCGTTAAAGTGGAATAATAGCACTATAACAGTGTAGTGCTATAATGTAAGGAGATTATCAGGCAGAAATGCAAAAAGCATTCCTGTCCCACAATCTCCACTCCCACCCCTGTTCCAGCACAATAACCCTCCCCATCACACTTACCTTCTCATACCTCCAAAACACAGCCCAGGAATGAACAGAGTTCTAACAGAGCTCCATTCACTTCCTGGATTGAAATCTCACCCATTCTCACAAGAAGACATGAGCGCGGGAAATTCAAATGTAAAAACAAAAATACACACCAAAAAGTATTTAAAAGCATGCACACACACACTAAAAAATTTACACGTAACCCAGGGAGGGTACAAAAAAGAGGGTAGCTTACTGAATGTCCCGATCTCACCCAGAAGTGTTCTGGCAGGGACTGCCCATTGACACTGAGATCTTGCCAGCAAAACAGGGTACTTTGTCGCACACAGAGAAATCCAGAATGGAAACAGAAGGACAGATCTATTGATGGCTTCTCCCCATCAATAAAAAAAGAGTGCCTGTGGAATGGCAGCAGAATGAGTGCATAATGATGGGGCATGACGTTGTCTGGTAACGAAGCCCCTTTGCGATCTCCTGGCGTTGTTATAATGCCATTTTTGACGCGTCTGATAATCTCCTAGGATCTACTTGCCCTCCCTCATTCAGGAAGATCAACTCTTCAAGGATTCCATCTGAGCCAACCCAACTATTTTGCTGCCTGAGTCAACAACAAATCCACTCCTCACCTAAAGTCAAGGTGCACATTTACCAAAAGTTCAGCCAAGTTCTTGGCAGAAAATCCCACAAGCTCCTCTTACTATCCCTGGCAATAACAATTCATCAGTAACAAATTGAATAACTAACAATTTGTTGCCCTTTCATGATGCCCCAAATCTGTGGGTTGAGGTAGCCTGAATGGAATGAAGTTGCCTGAATGAAAGAGCCATTCCCCATTAAGATGTGGATGGTGGGTAGCTCATTCGTTGAAGGTGAAGTAGATGTTCCCATTTGGAAGTGTAGGATTCTAGTTCCTGATAATAAGAGGAACCAGAAATGTTCTGTATTATGCAAAGTAAACAAAATGCCACAAGGTGAACCTGGTCCCATGGGAAATGTTATTCAACCCTCGAGACTGTACTACATTTTTAATTAATGTGTGGTTTAAAAAAAAAATGTTTCACTTATACCAAAAAGGCAAATGAATGAATTGTGAATACTCTCTCTACCTTTCCAGCTCTAGATTTTTCATATAATGGCTTAATACATCTGAATAAATGCCTTTAAGATATGTTGTATCACTAGATAATTCAAACTTTATTACAGCATTTAAGTGCCCTTGAAAGTGTAGTAGTGTAGTAAATTATATTAACTCACTTAACTTACAAGGAAGAGGAAGACTCTATTGCTAGTCCTACGATTACTTGAGAGTGCATGGGAGTCTGATAACCACTGTCTGATATTGATAACTCTGGAAGATACTTTGCTCTAAGAGTCACATTTTAAGCGCCTCATCCACCCTGTCTGTTCTCATTGTCCCACACTCTAGATCAGGGTTGAGCCTACCAGCCTTCCAGATTTATGTATGTATGTATGTATGCATGTATAAATAAATAAATAAATAAATAAATAAATGTTGCTGTTGGGCTGCAATTCCTATCAGCCCTAACCAGTATAACCAATGGTGAGGAATGCTGAGACATGTAGTCCCAAAACATGTGGAGACCCACCCGGTTCCCACCTCTCCTCCAGATCTATCAAGATCATCGACAGTACAGAGGTGATGGTATATCTGAACAGAAATTGAAAATGGGGTTAATGGGCCCATGCAAACATGAGACTGATCATTCCTGAGCCTTACTTCTTCCTTAGAAGTAAATGAGATCCCTCATACATTCCTGGCTATAAGTTAGGAAGAGGCAGGGAAGTAAGGTGCTCTGATGGATTTTGCAGTGTTCCCTGAGCATCCAGAACAACTTGTTCTTTAAGCCATTAGATAGTCTGGCAGCTTTTCTAATGAAGCAGAATTTTGAGCCACGTGGCTGGGTTGGTAGCTATGCGACAAATAGTATGATGTCTTTGCCTTTGTCAAAAGTACTGTTGCTAATAGAGTTTAAATTTTCTTTCCTGGACTTTCCGACTCTTTGTCTCCCAGAACTCACATGGCCAAAGAGAGGAGTGGTCTCTGCCTACATGGATATTCCTCCAGACCATCTTAATGGACAGCAATAAAAACAACATATTGACAAAATGTAGGCCTGTGATTCTAACATTGTCACTTCCCCCCTTCTCCTGTATGATTTTTAACACCTTTGTCTGATGAAGAAGCCAGTGGAGCTTCGAAACCTTGCATCATGTATCTTGTGCATTTTGGGTTGACCCAATAAAGGTATCACTGTTTTGTGGATTTGGGATGTTATTGTATTGTACTGAAAAAATGACCACCAAAAGGATTTTTTCTGTGCCAACCCTTTGGCATTTCCCCCATTAAACTTAACAGCTGCCTATGGTAGCCTGAGGAAAGGAGCCTGTACCAACAACATAGGTTTCTCTGTTAACATACCCTAATACCTTTCCCCGTGAGATTCCATAAGTGTACATATTGGACACCTTTCGGGGTCATGCTGACTAAGAGGTTAGGCTGACTGGAGGACACTCAAAGGTCACAATGACCTGAGACATGTCTAGAAGCATAATGGTGGGGAAAGCCCAGTTAGGATTATGTGTAAAATCCCTGTCATTAGTGGGTTCATGCTAATAACCCAGTCATTCAGGGGCATATGCTAATCCTCTCTTTCCCAGCCTTGGGCACTTTAAGCAATAATTTAATCATGCACTCAAGTGACCATTCCTCAATCCATGCCCTAAGGAAATCTCTCCTCACAGCTCACCTGACCAACATTTAAAGGTTGTTGCAAGGCCATCAATGTTTTATCACTCCAGAGCTACAGCAATAAGCTAAGTTTTGGTCCCTTTTGTCTGTTTCATGGGAGAGCCACCCAGGCTTTATTATAACCAACACACCCCTCCAAGGCATGGAATAAGGTATAGATATCCTAGCTCCAACCCTAGCCATGTGTTCCACAGTGTACTGCAGACAGGCCTGGCCACTCTCTTTCTTGGTGCACTACGGATTGGAACCTTCTGTGCCACCCTCAGACGCTAGTCTGAGTATCTTTACTGCACAGAACTCTCTTTTTTCAGAGACTAGTAACTATCACCCTGTCTTCCTCGGACGTCTCTCTATCCAACCTTTCTGCCTTACTCTGCTATAGCCTTGTATGGTTTGTAAGAGCGCATGTTCTTGTATGTTAGTTTACCTATTGTGTTATTCCAATGAAATGTTTTGTTTTACTTTAACTGGAGCCTCTTCTACATTTAGTACTGGTATACATAGGTGAAAAGATCCCCAAAGTTACCCTCCTCTCACAGGGCTCCTGTTTGAGCTAATAATTCCCCAAAATATAAAGGAGACACTGGTATTGCAGGTGGGGCCCTAACATCCCTCCCACCTCTTAGGGTAACATCTCCTCCCTGAAGGGGCCACTCCTTCTGTGGCAATGACAACTCATTACCCTTAAAAATACAAATGTTAGTTACCTGTGCTTTACATTAACATATGAATAAAACCAATTACCTGAACAGTAGGGCATTGGCCTCCGCATGGACAAGAGCTTGCTTTTTTGCAATCTTTTTTGAACGTCTACCATGCCGAGGCAGATTTCCATACAGTGCACCTATAGGATATCCATTGTAACCTGCCCCAAACTGGAAAGAGAACAGAAATGTGTAAAATACTTAATTTTGAATAATACCAATTAACTCAAATGCACACACCTATAAACATTAGTTATACTTACAAAATATCCATTTCCACTATATAATACGCAACCCACTCCTTTATGGGGATCATCTTTTAAAAGAAACAGAGAATTGCTTGTTAATGAGGAAAAGATTGATTGATTGATTGATTCAGTGGGTCTACTTTAGTAAAGAATAACAACAAGATAGAATCATAGAACTGTAGAGTTGGAAGAGACCACAAGGGCCATCCAGTCCAACTCCCTGCCACGCAGCAAATCACGATCAAAGCATCCCTGATAGATGGCCATCCAGCCTCTGTTTAAAGACCTCCAAGGAAGGAGACCCCACCACACTCCAAGGGAGTGTGTTCCACTGCCAAACAGCTCTTACTATCAAAAAGTTCCTCCTAATGTTGAGGTGGAATCTCTGTTCCTGGAGCTTGCATCCATTGCTCCGTGTTCTAGTCTCTGGAGCAGCAGAAAACAAGCTTGCTCCATCCTCAATGTGACACCCCTTCAAATACTTAAACAGGGCTATCATATCGCCCCATAACCATATTTTTTTCCAGGCTAAACATACCCAGCTCTTTTGGGACCAGATTTAGGCCATAGTGCTTAACTTCTATTTAAGACAGCTACATTCTCCATTCTGTATGGAATACTGTACACTTCTATAAGCACATGTATTCAAAAAGTGCCCCAGCAGGCTGTTTTCCTTTGTTTTAATCTTAGTTACTCTTGCATTGCTCTTTGTGTACCACTCAGAACAGAAAAGTGTGTGTGTGGGGGGGGAATTAACTACCAATGTCTCCAGTTCTTGTATCTTCTTTTATTTCATGTTTTTACTGTTTATGATTTTTAACCTGTACTGTAAACAGCAAGTGAATGTGAACTGTTGAAGTATACCAAATAAATCTAATAAATAAGTGATCAGCATATTTACCAGATCTTGTCGCTAGAAGATAACAAAGTTGCAGTGCATGGCTGTGCTCTTTGTTCATATTAGATTCCTCTTCAAATCTTCCATGATAACAATGTACTAATGCATCAAGGAACTTAAAAGCAACTTTCATTTGATCACTACAGTTTGGCAAGCTGAGCAAATCACAGCTACTTTCAATGTTTTCCATCTGTAGAGTTTTGCTATAATATGGTTCATGTCGACATGTTTCACATTGATATAGATTTGTTCTCTTAGCAATCGCTTTTGCCACATCTTGTTCTATGATAGGCAAAAAAACACTACTTATAGTAGAACTTCTTAAGAATAGGTCATCCACTTCTTTGAGATCTTCTTTGACAGACTTATCATATCCCATTAGCTCTGGATGTCTTGGCCAGAAATAGACTGAAGAAACTTCTCCTATGTTTGTAAAATAATAATAATAATAATAATAATTTGTATACCATTTGTAAAATAGTTGATAATTACTTGGGTGGTTTGTCCACTTTAAATTAATGTTCTCTTCCTCTGTCTCTACTGTCCTTCTGCCTTCAGTTTCTTAACTGGTCTAGGAACGCTTCAGAAAAAGAGGTCAGAGATTGAAATCAATGCAGAAGCCAGATTGCATTGACTAGTCACTCTGCTGGTGTCCACACTGAGTACAGATAATTTAAAAAGAAGGAGCTCCCTTTTTAGCCGTCCACATTTATGAAGTGGTCATTGGGTGGCAGGGCTGAGAACCCTGGGGTCAAACAGGCTAGCAATGCACTAATTCCATGTTAATTTCAACATGTGAGATGTTTCTCTGATGAGGGCTCTAATGATCCTGAGATTTCTTTATCGGGGTACTCAACCTTTAGTTTGCCACTAGCCCTTTTGGAAAGTGTCCACTCTACTCACTTTCCATCTAGGGCTTTGCCTCCTCCTTCAGTTATGGAATAGAAGCTACTATAATCTCTCTTTCTCTCTCTCTCTCTCTACCTTCCCTATAATATAATGGTTAAGATGGTGACTGCAGGTAAGGTAGACAATGGAAGTGATGATATGCCTGGAAGAGGTTGTATTTTGTGGGTTGTGAGGTCTATGTGACCAATATCCCCATTCTTATAAGCTGTGCTTTGATACCCAGTATTGTGGCCAGTAACAAAGCTGGAAAAGGAATCAGTTGTGCAATATCAGGCATATTAGATTGAGCAATCATCATGTTGGATAAAGACACAGATACCCTAAGCTGTGTGCGACTCGGCAATACCAAGGCAACAGATTGTACATGATGCCCAAATTGTAGAACCATAAATGTCTACTGAGCCATTTAAAAATGGTGGAATCCTAGGTTGATCCTGACACAGTGGCAAGGGACTGGGAGTGTCTGAGGGGGGCAATACATGGACCCCAGGATCACAGGGTTTCTCTACTGGAAATACTGTATAACCATGTTAGAAAAACCATGGTCCCTCAGAATTAAAATATTTTACAGCAGGCTGTTCTGCCTTTTTGATGGTGATTGATGATGTATGGCTCCTGAATCTTGTGTTAAGTTCAGTGGTTGTTTTTCCAACATATTGAGTGTTGAATCTGAGGTGCTGGCATTCAATTACATATATTACATTGGTGGAATTACAGGGCATGCATGCTATATTTTCATTCCAAAAAGAGACACGCCATTGTTTGCCTTGCCCCTGTTTCTACCTACACATTTTCATCTTGAAACCCATGGAATAGGTTAACTCCTACTTCCTTTAATCCAAAATGTAAACTCTATTCTTAAAAACCTTCAGTCTCCACCCTCTCCTCATTTGTCTGTTTGTCCTAGCATAGTCTATTTTGACTGACCTCAGTTCTCCAAGATAAGAAGCATGGGAGTAACCAACATCACACGATACACAGAATCCATACAGAAAGGGTGGGCTATAAATATTTTAATTAAATAAATTTATTGTGACTTAAAATTCAGTGTGTGGCTCCCTCCCCCTCCCAAATTCTACAGCCTTTGATCCCCTAAGGTCTCTAGCTCTTAACTCTGTTTATCATAACTCTGTCTGGTTGTTACTCCTGCTTTGAACTGTTTAATGAGTGACCTACCTTGAATGAGAAATTTTGTACAGGTACTGCAAGGTTTCCTGGACAAATAGACACAACATCTGCGTAAACTGACAGAAGTGACTTTTTGCACAGCGTGTAAGTCTTTTGAGGAGCAGCACATTGCCACAACTTTGTGTATCTTGTCTGACTCACATACGACAATCCCAGTTTTGTGAAACTGAAGGGGGGGGGAATTATACAGTTTAGTTGAATATACTGATTGTTTTGAGAAATTATAATTTTAAATAGGTACTTTATATAACTACAAAAATGTTACAGGCATAATAATTGCACTGAAATATACAGTATTTGGAAGTTATCTTTTATAACATACTTCATTTTCTGTATTGCCGCACCAGGGTGAATTCTCCATGTGAAGAGCTAGAAACATGAACAGGTCTCTTTTTGTTTCTAAACGCTGAGGAGGCTTCAGTTCACAGTCCCCTAAACATTAGTAAATGACAAAGGCAGTTTTTAAAAATCCTTATAACATCAGGATGTACATCTTTTACACCTAGTCCTTGCCCTTGGCTATCCCAAGAGTGAAAGGGATACAACTGGAAGCTCATTTCAGCCTCACCACCAGGCCTAGCCAGGCATTCTACAACATTGTCACATGCATAGTTGTAAACTATGTCCCAATATTTTAGTCACTTGTCATATCAGTTTTTTTTATCCCCATAAACAAACAGGCCTGTGACATAAAATACCTTAAAATATATTGATCTGAAAGAGTGTGATGTTGTGGTTTGAGTGTTGGACTAGGACTTTGAGAGACCAGGGTTTGACGGCCTGTTTATATGAGGCAATAAAATGTGGATTGATATGCAGTAATACCAATTTGCAAGAGCTTTCATTTGTCTCCACATTTTTTGTCAAGATTGCAGACATGCGAAGTCATATGTGTTTGATGTTCAAATGGGCAAGCCTGTGAATCAAGATGGTGGGAACAAGTGAATTATTCACATTTTTACTGTCACCAGCTGCCGCCACTACCTAACAGTATTTTTTAAAAAAAGCAAATCCAAGGTGCAAGAGTGTGATCTTCCCCTTAAATAAGCAGAAAAATAGTGCACGATCACTATGACAAAAATCCAACATGGCCATTCCAGGTGCTTGCCTTGCCAGCAAGCTCCGCCCCTTGTGCATATCCGACCAATCACCTTTCTACTTCTGCTTTTATTGGTAAAGTTCAGCAAAGCAAATCAGTTGTCCTAATGAAAAGAAATGTGCATTTCCATCACAATATTTTTTAAAAGTTGGAGTATTTAGAATTTTTTGCCCCCTCCTTCCAAATATGGCAAAATGATGCAGGATCCCATTGGAACAAAATATATTCCCCTCAAATTATATCAGGAGTATTGTTGCCAAATAGACAAGCCCTGAATCTCTCCTCATCCATGGAAAACCACAGTGTGGGCTTGGGCAAGTCACTCTCTCTCGGCCTTGGAGGAAGGGAGCAGCAAACCACCTTTGAATAAATCTTGCCAAGAACACCCTAGGATAGGATCATCATAAGTCAGAACTGATTTGGAGGCACAAAACAACAAAAGTATCACGAATGACAAACAATACTTTTATTGTTAACAACAATTTACTTCCTCAGCCTTTGTAATAAGTAACAATATTGATTACTTAAAATGCAACAAAAAACAACAGCCAGCATCCCATTGGGAAGTTACGAATGCATAAGCACTGTAGTTACAGTTCGGGGGTTCTTCTGGCTCCAGAGAACCCTTAAGCTGTCCTTTTTATTCTAGCTCCCAGCACCCTTTGATTTCTTGAACCCTTCAACCACAGCCCGCCCAAAGGGAGACTGTGCGGTTTGGATAGTTGTGTCCCTCACTCTGCAGGGATGCCACCCACCACCACCACCCCAAGACTAGAGGGAAGAACCAACTGAGCAAATAGGCACATGAAGCATTAACTGACAGAAAGACAGAAAAATATTTTATTCTAGCCAAAGTTGTCACCAGAGGATATTTCTCTCATGGGAAGCTCCCCCCCTTCCCAGATACACTTAAGTTACAAATTATAGAACAGTTCAGTCATTTCCAGCCAAGTTGGAAAAATAAACAGAATTCCCTAATGCAATCTAACTAGTACAGTTCCTGATCAGTAGAAGTTCAGTCTGTTGAGTTGAGGGCCAGCTTTGAGCCACATGCCTGTACTGAAACCAGCCTCAAACAGCCTTTTCCTAACTGATGGGATGTCATTGCCCCGGGATGCTCCATTGTTGTCTCTCTACCTCATGGCCCCCAAGGCAGTATATATCATCTCACCTTGGAAGTATCTTGAAGCTTGTCCACTCTGGAATTCCTGATTGTTCAGTGTCTCTTGTGACCTATGACATCTTGTGATGATGCTAGCCCTAAAGGTGTTACCTTTCCCCCTACCTCTAGTTAACCCTTGATTTACCTGATGCTACATTGGAGATAATGGGAGATGGCATCTTCCCATTATCACAACATAAATCTACGTTACGCATTTGTAACTGCCAAATAGGATTCCAGACAACATCCAAGGCTCTGTCAGAGAGGTATTAAACATAACTATTAATTTTAGAGTTAGACTTCACAAAATACACTACTAAAGATAACATACCCTTTTCCGTAGATTTTTTGTGGGTTTTTTCTGAGTTGTGAGGCCATGTTCTAGAAGAATTTATTCCTGATATTTCACCTGCATCTGTGGCTGACATCTTCAGAGAATAGTGGTGTGTGGGGTTTATATCCTCTGAGTCCCTGTTGAAGAGGATTAGCATGTAAATTTGTGTATTCAGTTTTTGGATGTTCAGTTCTTAGTATGGGAGGATATGTGAGGGAGACTAGTGTCCATTGTCTGCTGGGAAATCTCCTGTCCCTGGGTGAAGTTCATTTGCATGTGTTGAGTATTTATTTTGGTGTTTGCATTTTGTGGTCCCTATGTAAACTTGTGTGCAAAAATAAGCCATACTTCTCAGTACACTTAGGGCTGGCAGCCCTTACAGTAGCAGTGAATGTAAAATAAAATGAAATTGTATCATAAGACTTTACGCTGCCATTGTTATAAGTATCAATTTAATAAATATGTTTTAGACTCTGTGAAGCTGATAATCTGTCCATGTCACTTGCTACTTCCTTTATAGACTAGAGCCAGCCTTCCTCACAGAGCTACAGCAAAATGGGGAAATTTGCAGCTACTATTCTGCTCTTTCTTTCTTTTTTCTTTTTTTTGTGAGCAACTATCTTGATCCTGCAATGTTTCATCATTTTTAATCAAGGAGTTAAGTTACAGCAACGATTTAAACATCCTGGCCTAAACCCAGTTTTTACTCTGAAATCATAATCACAGTTGTAGGATTATTGCAAGATTACAAAGTGATGAGTGTGTTTAAATTATATAGTTGGAGCTTCTTAGCTGGAATCCTGTTGGGCCATTACAAATGCGTAACCTAGGACTTTTTCGGACAAACATATTTTGGATTTGACCGTCATATTTTACTCACGATCGTTGATCATTGATCGTGAGTAAAATATGACGGTCAAATCCAAAATATGATGGTCAAATGTCCCAGCGGTACTGCAACAGTACCGCTGGGAAGGAGCATCATGCGAAACGGACGCCCTCTAGCGCTGCAGCCTTGCAACCTGGCAAGGCTGCTAGCGTTATTTTTGGTTTGTCCGAAAAAATCCTTCGAGTTACATACTCATGACTGTTTCATTTTCACAGTTTCTATGTAGCCCCTGGTTTAGGGGAGGCAGAAAGACTGTGAAAGTTCCCCAATCTTCACTTACCAGTTAGCAGCCACTGCAATCAACAGGATCTGTTCCCCTGTCAATTGGGAAGCAGCTGGCTGATGGTTTCACCCCCCCCCCTTCCTCTTGTGTGAGAAATCTCCGGCGTGAGGGGGAATTATGACAGCAGTTCTGCTCCTGCCTGTCACACTGGAGATCGCTCATGGGAGAGGGTGGAAATGTCAGTTAGCGGCTTCCCAATCAATGGTGGCGGGGGGGGGGGAGACTCCATCAATTGCAGTGGCTGCTGCCCAGGAAGTGGGAGATTGGGGAAATCAGGATTCACTGTGTAGCACCACAACTACAGTGCTTATACATTCATAATATCCCAACAGGCCCTTTTGCTTAATTCCACTTGAGTAGACCGATTCAATCAATTGTTGAATGGTGAGCTAACTGAAAGGTAAATACAATGGATTCAATGGGTCTATTCTGGTAAGTACTAAAACAAGATTTAAGCCATAGTTATATAGCATACACGTGGCCATTTGGGAGCATCCAGGTGCTTTATATATGGCCAAGTGGATTCAGTGTGTGGTAAGCGTATCTTTGCATGAGGAAGTACCACTTATTGTTCTTAAAAAGGTTGTGCTGTGGCCACTCACTTTTTTTTTGGCTCCCAGCAGCTGTGCTGTAGGTTGCTGCAGGATATCTTTTTGTCAGAAACACTGTTTAATATCGACATTAAACTGTTGGGAGTAGTCATCAGGAGATTTGAACAAAGTGGCATCAAAATGCCGATGATACCAAACCCTATTTCTCTGTTATATCTGAATCAGATGGCGTAATGTACATTCTGAGCCAATGTCTAGATGCAGTGGTGGAGTGAATGAAGGTCAATAACGGAAGATATACAAACATTTACAGTATATATTTGAAAATAAATAGGTCCTAGCAAGACAGTGGCCTTGTGGGTGAGCAGTTCCCATGTCTGGAAGACAGATAGGCTACCTGTCTTTGATGGGATTGCACTACCTTTGAAGGATCATGTGTGCAGCCTGAGGGTACTCCCAGATCCATCTTTGCCACCAAAGGTAAGTGGCTTCAGTAGCTCAGAATGTCTTCTATCAGCTTCAGTTGGTGTGCCAGATGCAGCTATTCTTGGGCAGGGATACATAGTCCAGGCCATGGTAACGTCAAGACTGAACTATTGCAATGAACCCATGTAGGGCTGCCCTTAAGACTGCTTTGGAAACTTCATGTGTAAAATGCTTGATCCAGGCTTCTGAGTGAGGCAACTTATTGGCACTCTGCAACATGTCTGCTGAATGAATTGCACTGGCTGCCTATCTGCTGCCAGGCCAGGTTTAAGGTTTTATTTTTAATTTATAAAGCCCTAAATAATTTGGGACATAATTACACAAGAGACCACCACCTCCCTTATAGACTCACTCAGTCTTTGACATTACCTGGAGGAGCCCTCCTATGTTCCTGTTGTCTGCTTGGCAGTCGTTTGGAACAGGGCATATAGCGTAGTTGCAGCTACTATATGGAATGCTGTTTCATCCAAATTTAAATTTGTCCCTTAGTTATTGACACATTTTTCAAATATATTTATTTGAGCAAGGCTTCCCTATTTAGTCAACCTGACATGTATTTCTTGAACTTCAAAATGTGTACTGTATATTTGTGTATTGTGCATATTTTACATTTTATTGATGTACACTGGTTTGAAGTTTTTGGATGCAAAAAGCATATAAATAGCTGAAAATAAATAATAAATTAAGTGCAAGGATTACAGTGGAAAAAGCTCACTCCTAGGTCAGAGTCACATGATGGTCACATAGTCTGATCATATCATGAGCAAAGTCTCTACAAACAAATGTAATGCCCCTGTGAGCAGGGCCGGTTTAACCTGTCTGCCAGATCCGCATTGGCGGGGGGCCTCGGGGGTGAAGGGGGCCCCCTGGTGAGTGTTGCCCTTATCTGATGAAGGAGACAGCCAGGAGACAGCAGCCGGCTCCTCCGCTCCTTTGGAGCCCCTTCCCCCTCCCTCCTCAGGCAGGGCATGGCAATAGCACTGAGCTAGTGCGGGAGATAGAGAAAGGGTTTGCTCTTGGGAAGTTGTAATTTGGAGACAGTCCCTGGCTGCATTAGCGAAAGAAACAGCAGCCCTCTGTGGCAGAAGCTGGAGGGAGTTTGCTGCTACCGCTGAGACGGTGAGTGTGTGTTTATGAGAGAGACAGGGAATTTGAGCGTTGTCTCGGAAAGGGCTTCTTTCTTTCTTTCTTTCTTTCTTTCTTTCTTTCTTTCTTTCCCTTCCCTTCCCTTCCCTTCCCTTCCCTTCCCTTCCCTTCCCTTGCCAACTGAGTTCAGCCTGCATTTGTGTGTGTTTGCCTATGTGCCTTCAAGTCATTTCTGACTAAGGCAAACCTACCATGGGGTTTTCTAGGCAAGGTTTGTTCAAAGGGTGTGTGCCTTTGCCTTCCTTTGAGGCTGAGAGTGTGTGACTTGCCCAAGGTCAGCCAGTGGGGTATTCATGGCTGAGTAAGGATTCAAACCCTGGTCTCCATAGTCATAGTGCAATGCTGAAACTTTTACAACACTCTTAACTCTTTTAACAGAAGAATACTGTATAAAGAATATAAATTAAAATTTGGAGTAATATTACTGGGAACAATGGTTTTATTGTTGTCACTAAAACACCAGTATCCCATTAGTGTTATGTGAGAGGCATTGGCCTAGAGCAGTGGATCTTAACCTTTTCTTTACCAGGGACCCCCTTTAAATTTGTTGCCCCAAGACTTAACTCAAGATTTAAAACCCTAATAATAATAGCTAACAACAACAACAATACAATTACACCATCCATTAAACTTTCCCTCAGAGACACTCTTGCTTCTTCCTGCAAGTTTGTGGCTGGAGTGGATTGAATGGCAATGTGCAGGCCAAGCCAGCCAGCCTTTGCCTTGGTTCCTGTCACATGGCTACTCCACTACAGGGAGGAGGTGGGCCAAGCAGTCTTCAAGCCTTTGTGGACCCCCCTGTGAGGACATTGCGGACCCCAAGTTAAGAACCACTGGGCTAGAGAATGCTGGAAAAGGAACAATGCAACCAGACCTTGAGAAGGGTGCTGGCAGGGGGATTCTGGGAGGTGTAATCCAAGAGTAACTTTCCCAGGCTCTGAATGCAGCCTAGAATCATAGGGCTGGAAGGGACCCCAACAGCCATCCCATCCGATCGGCTTCTGCCCTGCAGGAACACACAATCCAAGCATTCCTGACAAATGCCCATCCAGCCTCTCCTTAAAAACCTCCAAAGAAGGTGAGTGCACCACACTCCCAGGCAGCAGAGTATTCCACTGCCTTACAGCTCTTACTGTCAGGAACTTCTTCCTAATGTTTAGGTAGAATCTCTTTTCCTATAGTTTGAGTCCATTGCTCCGTGTCCTAGTCTCTGGAGCAGCAGAAAACAAGCTTGCTCCTTCCTCAGTATGACACCCCTTCAAATATTTAAACATGGCTATCATGTCCCCTCCTAACTTTCTCTTCTCTGGGCTAAACATGCCCAGCTCCCTAAGCCATTCCTCATAGGGCATAATGGCTTCCAGACCTCCCAACATCCTTCTCGATATCTTTCTTGAATTGTTGTGCCCAGAACTGGAAACAATATTCCAGGTGAGGTCTGACCAAAGCAGAATGGAGTGATACTATTACTTCCCTTGATCTAGACACTATTAATGCAGCCTAACGCATTGGCATTTTTTGCTGCTGCATCACACTGCTAACTCATGTTTAGCTTGTAGTCCACTCTTTCTTTTCTTTGAGGAAATCTACATCATTACATTAATTGCTAATAAACTAAAAATATTATGTTAGTGCCTATAATATAGTTTTTAAACTAAATTATTGGTGTCAAATTATGTAATACAGTAGGCCCCTCTTATCCACTGGGGATTGGTTCGGGGGGGGGGTGGATTCTGAAACCCATGAATAATAGTGAACACCATTGAAAAAATGGTACTTCTGGTTTAAAATACCATAGAGTTGCCTTGGAGGGCCTAGAAAACCACTAGGGAGGACACATTTACTAGGAAGACTCTAGGGTAGGTGTGCTGTTCTGTGTCCCATGGATAATGAATCCATGGATACGGGGGCCCTACTGTGATCTGAACATCCTGTACGGTGAATAGGTTAGGTTACATTGACCTGAGATAAACATATGGGGGCCCCAAAATAAAGCACTGCAGGGGGCCCCAAAATTCCTTAAACCGGCCCTGCCTGTGAGTCTATGAAGCTGAATGTGATCTTCCAAGTAATTTGGTCCAAAGTGGTGCAGGGCTATTACCTTGGAAATGGCTCAATAGGCAGCCAGTACAGAAGGCACCAGATCCCCTCTGATCTTGGGAACTAAGCAGGGTCAGGCCTGGTTAGTACATGGTTGGGGTACTGCCAGGGAATACCAGATGCTGTAGGCTATATTTCAGAGGAAGGAACTGGCAAAACCACCTCTGAGTGCTCCTTACCTAAGGGGAAAAAAAAACTATGACATTCATGAGTTTGCTATAAGGGGCTGTCTCCTCCAAGTCTCCTGCATTTAGAAGGAAAATATTTCTCTCTCCACCAGACATGGTTGCTGTGGCTAGAGGTGCTTGTAAGGGAGTCAGTCTGAGAAAACTGTCAGGTATCAGCATTGCCAAATTCATCGAGCACAAGCTTCAGGGTTCATCAGAAAGCTTTATTGCCAGAAGTCAGAATCATACAGTACAAAGTCATTGCTGAGACTGGAAACCTAAGTTACACTCTAAGTTAAAAGCATTTTAGAAATCAACAAAATCTGGTGGGCTGCATAACTATTGATTGTCCATCATCTGCTGTCCTAGTCTCTGGAGCCCTAGTCTCTGGAGCAGCAGATACCAAGCTTACTTCATTCTCAATATGACATCCCTTCAAATATTTAAACATTGCCACCAATATAATCTCTTAACCTTCTCTTCTCCAGGCTAAACATACCCAGCTCCCTAAGCTGCTCCTCATAAGGCACGGCTTACAGACCTTTCACCATGTTGGTCACCCTCCTCTGGATGTGTTCCACACTCCATGTACACTCATTTGTTGACAGGAACACCATCTAAACAAAGCAGTAGCCAGGTTACAGTAAAATGAGTCATAGTGGCACACCTTAAAAACTAAAGATGTTTATTTTAGTTTATGATACAAATACATTTGATTCCTAGCTTAAAATGTTTTAAACCAACCAGTAGTAAGGGCAGTTTAGAAGGTCGCTGGTCTTCTTTCCATCTAAATGGTGGGCAGCACACAGGAGCACACGGGGTGGGGGGGCTCCTCATGTATCCCAGGAAACTCAATGTCGAATCCCTAAACCCTGAGATCCACACAGGACTCAGAAAGCTAAAGGAAGGGGGAGTGTAAGGAGATAAGATTATAAGGGAAGAAAAGGGAAGCAAGAGAAATGTGACAAGAAAATATGGTTGAGGAAAGAAATGCGGTTTTCAACCATTCATGGAAGTGTTTCCTTCTCTCCAAAGCCCCAAATGGGGACAGAACAAAGGGGGAAAAGAGGCAAATCATGGCTGAGATTTTGCACCTTGATTTTGTTAACACCCTTAGTCTTGTGACATGACATAACTGTAAACATCAATGTTAAAATCGTTTGTTATAACGGTGCCCCTTTCAGTACAAACTGAATTTAATTAGATGTAGTGTATTAACAAGAGCGAGGGATTGCAGTTTGAGTGCTGGACTAGGACTCCAGAACACCAGGGTTCAAGTTCTCTCTTTGCCATGGAAACTGCATGACCTTGAACAAATCATACTCCCTTAGCCTTAGAGGAAGGCAAAGGCAAAGTTACTCTGAATAAATCTCTAAATAATAAATAAATAAATGTGGTGTCAATTTGAAGGCACAAAACAATATAATAATAAACACAATGTGTTAACCACTGACTTTCCTGTCACTGCAACACTCATATGTATATAAAATTAGCACAGTGACATTTATAATAGCACTAGTTACAATACTGTATTTCAGAAATACAAATATCTTCCAGAAATGCAAACACTTGTCCACAAGATGTAGAGAAATGTTGGAAAATATGAAGATAGGTGTGAAATTGTCTTAACATTTCTGGTAATTATCCCAAAATGTTCTGTGTGAGTTTATTGATGTATCTTGGTATATAGCGATACTATTAGCTGTGTAACCATTGGTGCCAGTAGGTGGCAGTAGGCAGTGAGGCAAGCTGTTGGAACAAAAGAATAAAAGTTTCAGTTTTGCCTCAACAGGGAAACCTTTCACACTACACAATTATAGCCTATGTTTCCAATTTAACAGCCATGGCAACATCCCATGGAATAGGGGAATTTGTAGTTTGGTGAAGTACTAGACCTCTTTAACTGAAAATTTTAGATATCCTTCCCTAAACTGTAGATTCCAGGATTCCATAGGATAGAACCATGGCAGTTAAAGTGGAAACATAGCTTTATACCTGTAGTGTGAAATGGCCTATGATGTCCAGACTCTCTTAAGCTGAAAGTCATCAGGGTGAAGACTAATGGAAACCTCTACAGGAAATAGAAAACCTGACAAAATGTTTTTTTGTGGGGGGGGGGATGGGAAATACTGGGAATAATTTAGGAAATCCCGGAAAGCTTAGATGTTGCATCCACAGTCCAGAATGCTCTTGGTACTTACTCTATCATAACTCCCAGTTATTTCAGCATAAATGCTTCTGGGTGCTGTGTAAGGACGTATCCAGTAGCTTCTTGCACAAGACATTTTTTTTGCCAGTTGGAGCATGTCTGAGAACAGCTCTACCTTCTTAGGTGCCGTTCACCCATGGGAATGTACCCAAGTACCTTCAGCTACAGTTGACAAACTGGGGAAAGGAGTAGCTTCCAAGTATACCAGCAGAGATTTATGTTCCACTTGTCATGGATATTGGGACATGCAGTTAAAATAGATTTATTCTGTAAAGAGCTGAGATGTAACAATCTGCAGAGTGCAGCAGTGTAAGCTAGTAGCAGTTTGCAGAAGCTAGCTGATGTATCATTTTTGATGAGCTAACAGCTCTGGTGCCAAACTGTCTGAGAAGGCCACCCTGCGAGCTGGGTATTTAGCTATCCTATACAACTGTGTTTCAGATCTTGAGTCTGAGCAGTTATGTTTTGGGTCTTACTGTGTGAAGATGTTTTTCTACTGGATGTTGTAAATTACTGTAAATATTTTTTATTACGCTACAGTAAAAAAAAGTTGATTTTAGACACAAGCCTGTGTCTGTGTGATTATTCTTATGCCTGGAGGAACAATACTCTGCTACAACTTTTTGCTGCCTGGACCTCTTGCCTTGTTCAGAGGCACCCAGTGTGTGCTAACATGACACCACTGGCAATCCTATTGGATTGTGCTGCAATCTGCAGGTCACTGCTATATCAACAGAGGAGAAGCTTAGGCCACAGGGATCCCAGCCTGTAGTGAAATCAGCTTAAATTATTTGAACTTCAGCCATGGCCACACCATCCTCAGCCTATTTTCAAGTGGTACCACTGGCAGAATTTGATCTCCAGAATACCAAAACTTGGCTAATCTGTAAAAGTAATTTCTGAGGTTCTCCCAAACCTTTGATCTGGATCAGCAGAAAGAAGCAAAGCCAGGAAACAGTTTTATTTATTTATTTATATATATATATATATATATATATATATATAGGATGAGTCCAGCTCAATGTGTATCATGCTTATTAGGGGACTTGCAGAGTGATGCATTCAAAGGTGATGCATTCAAAACAGTCAAAGGGAGGACTTGTTACCCAAATTGTGTGGGGTCCGTGGGGACCCTCTAACTCTGAATCTTAATATGGGGAATATTTAATTAGCTCAAAATGGCAGTGAGAGGCCAAGTAACAGCAAGACCTTTTGACCTATGTATACCAGTAGCCACTGAGGAGACTCAAAGCCAGAATGTACAACTAAATGATCTTTATTGGAAATGAATGTTGACAGCATTTGCACAAACACTCAGGCTTCAAGCAATCACACAAAGCTATCGGAGAAAGTAGGAAGTATTTGGATAGAGGAATAGAGTGAGGGGACTGTGGGTTATAGTATACTGATCCTGGACAGCTGAGATTACAAAGGAAACCAGCAGAGGGGAAGTACAAAAGGCAGAATGGTAACATGAACTGACATGGACTTGAAAAGCAGGAGGTCCATGCACAGTTTGGGTGATATTTATATGTGATCGCCCTGAAGGGGTGGGATTTAGAATGGACTACATTGTTTAATGGAGCTACCCAGGATTAAACAAAGAGTTCTCTGGAAGAGTTAATAATCATTAATTGGCAAAACATTTGGAATTGAATAGGAGCAGGCAACTTTTAGTGTCAAGGGTAAGGAAGAGGAAAAACCTGTTTTGCAACCATCAAGGACTCTGCTATCTTTGAGTGGATTAGTGACTGACTCATCTCCAGGTGTTAAATTTGACCTCGGTATGACCTGTTAGGGGAATTTCCAAAGGCCCCTCCCTAGGTTATACATGACTCCAGCCTTGATATCTGGGGGTCCCTGGTTTTCTTGCTAACCACATGGAAGGCCACATCAAGCCAAATTATTAAATATTAATATAGGAGTGCCAAGGAGCACCAAACTGCAAAAGGGAAAAAACCAACAGAAAATGATTCAAAAGATAAAGTAAAATCATATTAAAGGGGTAATACACTTGAGGAGCTACACAAGTGAAAACCAGGAATACAACTACATCAGTAACATATCTGAAAAGTAATTAATACAAAATAGGGTAAAGCATTCGATGCATACCACAACAGAGAAACAACATTACCAGAACGTATATGATAGACTAAAGTATGGGATTGATGGAGACTATATACAGGGTACACAATTGTAAAACACAAGGAAAACACAAGTATATCAGTAACATAAATAAGAGGCAATAATACAGAATAAGGCTAACAATAAGTGCAACAACAAAGGGAAGATGCAAAACAACCAACCACATATAGAGGACTGGAAGAAAAACAAAACAGTCAAAGGGAGCCTTGGTGGCACAGTGGTTAAATGCCAGCACTGCAAGCCACCATGCTGCAAGTTCGATTCCAGCCGACTCCAAGGTTCACTCAGCCTTCCATCCTTTCGTAGGTCAGTAAATTGAGTACCCAGCTTGTGGGGGAAATTAGCTAACACACATTGGAAACTGTTTAACGCAGTGTAGATGTGTAAATAGCTATTGCTTAAAACAATTTGTAAGCTGCTCTGATAGCCTTGTGGCTGAAGAGTGGGGTATAAAAAACTAACTAAATAAAATAAAAATAAAAATAAATAAATAAAAGATCTAACCAATACACATATAGGACAATAATAACAGTAGCTTGACTGACAGTGTGCCCAGTGTGCCAGGTCAATAATTTTCTTAGGCACAATGAGTTTCCCTCAGTAATAATGGGATAATATCTGAAATTAACAAAAGTAAAAAAAGAAGCAATAAACTAAATAATTAACCCATAAGAAGGGAGATATAAAAAGACCTTACTCACTGGTAATACGCTTCCTCTGAAACATCCAACAGCAAAATGCTTGACACAGAAGAATAGAGAAATAGTATTAAACCAAGTATATTTATGTTGTGACACCACAGCTAACTTAATTGAAATAAGGAACCGACTACACCTGGTACTCCTGATTAACTCCAACAGTTACTAAGAGACAAAATGTTCTACCAGGGGAGCATCCATGACCTGATGTCTAATTTTAGAACGGTGTTCCAAAATACAGATATGAACTTTCTCTCATTCTCATGGAGAATCATTTAAATTAATTGTTCTGGGTAAAGTTATCCCTCATAGTTACAACTGGAACAATTTAAACACACTTACTTAAAAAAGAAAGAGGTGTAGTCAGTTCCTCATTTCAATGAAGTTAGCTATGGTGTCACAACATAAATATATTTGGTTTAGTACTATTTCTCTATTCTTCTGTGTCAAGTGTTTTGCTGTTGAATGTTTCAGAGTAAGTGTATTACCAGTGAGTAAGGTCTTTTTATATCTCCCTTCTTATGGGTTAATTATTTAGCTTATTGCTTATGTTCTTGCGTTTGTTATTTTCAGATATTATCCCCATTATTATTGAGGGAAACTCATTGTTCCTAAGAACATTATTGACCTGGCACACTGGGCACATTGAAGTTTCAGTCAAGCTACTGTTATTGACCTTGCACATTGGGTATCGCTCCATTTTGATTTAGGAGTAAGTAATATATGCAGATAATTACAAATCATTTGTTTTGGGCAATTATTACGGATAGACATGTAGTTGTTTGTTTCAGGACTCATTCTTAAGAAGACTACTAACTTACCTTCAGAAGAAAACTTCTCGGAACAGGGTTTTGGACCAGCCACCTGTCAAGTTTCAGTCAAGCTACTATTATTGTCCTATATGTATATTGGTTAGGTCTTTGACTGTTTTGTTTTTCCTCCAGTCCTCTATAAGTGGTTTGTTGTTTTGCATCTTCCCTTTGTTGTTGCATTTATTGTTAGCCTTATTCTGCATTATTGCCTCTTATTTATGTTACTGATATACAGTACTTGGGTTCTCCTTGTGTTTTACATTGTGTACTCTGTATATGTTAATACATCCTTTATATAGTCTCCATTACTCCCATACTTTAGTCTATCATATATGTTCTGGTAATGTTGTTTCTCTGTTGTGGTATGCATTGAATGCTTTACCCTATTTTGTATTAATTACTTTTCACATATGTTACTGATATAGTTGTGTTTGTGTTTTTCACTTGTGTAGCTCCTCAATAATATTTATAGTATTAATTATATTAAATTAAATATTAAAAGATAAAGAATAATATTTATCTTTTGAATCATTTTCTATGTGTTTTTTTCCTTTTTGCAGTTTGGTGCTCCTTGGCACTCGTATATTAGTTTCCTCTATACTGCAGCCCTCCTTTTTCCAAATTATTAAATATTGCCAATTAAGGGGTATTCCAAGATGGGGGCTGTCAGGGTAGGTAACACAATACGCACTTCTTACCCCATAGAAATACAGTAGGCCCTTGATATTCACTGGGATTTCATTCCAGGACACCCCCGTGGATACCAAAAGCCATAGACGCACAAGTCCTATTATATACAATGGTGTAGTAAAATGTATAATGGTCATTATATAAAATGGTGAACAGCAAATATTTTGGAGCCATGATTGGTTGAATCCGTGGATGCAGAACCCATAGATACAGAGAGCTGACTGTATTATTTTTGAATGGTCACCATTTCACTCCTGAATGCAACAGCAACTAAAGACAGTCTCTTAACTTTCTTACAACCCTGTATGCTCTAATCCAACACTGTGGATATGGGCAGGTAAGGGAAAAATTCATCAGAGACAGGCTTGTAATAAGGGCTTCAAGGCAGAATCTGTCTGAAAGCTCATCCACATGGGACAGTTGTTGCCAGAGCCATTTGTAACTGTTCTAATTTGTTATTGTTGTTTTTTAATTAGCAGACAACATTTCTGATGTCCTGAACTATTTGTTGGCAAATTCCTGGCCCCTGTGGCAACTTTTTATTCCTACCCAAGTGAGTGGCGAGGCTTTTAAAATTCTGAGATGTACTACAACAAAATGTCCTGTGGGGCTGCAAGGATCAACACTGCTAGCTACTTTCATAACACCTTTTTGGTTTTCTGTTTTATTTTAATTGATGGCCATTTAGGATTGTTTTCAGCTTCTGGGACCTTCCACAAGAGAACTTCCCAATACCATGAAGGTATGGATGGGGTTCTGTCTTTCGATCTACCACAAAAGCATCATGACTAATAACTTTTTTGCCACACTAAGTTGTACATCAAGATGTACAACTAGAGGAGTGTCAAACTACACCGACAAAGTGATTTTTAAACCAACCCACAGATTATTGATGGCACAGGGGTTGGACCAGACCCAGAAAAAGTTTGGACCATCACCCAGATGCCTGAGCCTCAGTGTCTCAGCAACATGCATAGATTCATGGACACAATAACTTGTTTAAGAAAATGTCTCCTCTAAATAAATAAATAAATAAATAAATAAATAAAATTCATGATGAGAAATCCAAACCATTAGCCTTGTAAGTCTACAGCGATTGTGGTAGTGGGGTCTAAACACAAAACAGCTTTTACTGACATGAAACAAGACCTAAACAGTATGAAACCTGAATAAAGCCACCAGGGTTTCAGGAGATGCTTCATCATATGGGATAGAGGCAGTCCTCTTATACAAACATTGTGTATCCTGCTGTAACTTACAGCCTAAGCATCATTGCACTCATTCCTATTGAACAACAATATGCCCAAACAGAATGATAGGTTGTGAGGGGATAACATTCCATGCAGAAAATGATTAGAATCCTCTACTTGTCTTGTGCTCCAAAAAGTTTAATGATCTACCACCACCAAGAATCAAATTACAGTAGGACCCCTGCATCCCCTCATTCAGCATCTACTGATTCAGTTATCCGTGGGACACAAATCAGCATATCTACCATAGAGTCTTCCTACAAAATGCCTAGAGAGGCATCCTCTCTAGGCATTTTCTAGGTCCTCCAAGGCAACTCTATGGTATTTTAAACTAGAAGTCCCATTATTTTCAATGGTGTTTGCTGTTATCTGTGGTTTTTGGTATCAATGGGGGCACCAGAACCAATCCCCCATGGATACAGGGGCCCTACTGTATTCCAGATGTGACTCCTGAGATTTCACTTCACAATTTCTTACATTTCAGGAAATAATCTGGCCACAGAGGATATTATCTCCAGGGTGTCACATCAAGATGTACTGCTAACACAGAGCTATTCAAAGTAATGCTCCTTGGACTATTGCCAGTACCTGAGCCATAGGGTATTAGACCCTGGTGAGGTTCCCGGAAAGGGGGGGGGCAATTTTAGCCAATGGGCACAACTATGATGCTGGTCCCTGGCACACTGGACAAAAAAAAGTTGCTGATCCCCCACATCAGATAGCCTAAGAAGCACTGCTTTCACAAATGACTCTGCTTAGGAGAAGCTTTTGACTGAGGATTTTGGTCAAAAAGAGTAACAGTAAGGCATCAATGGACACAACAGCAGTTACTTCTCAAGGCATGCATAGGGTTGCCCAGTTAAATGACCGTTTAAAAAGAAACTAACTATATGGCAACTGTGGAAAGCTTTCAGAGACGATTTGATTAATTTTTTAACATAAGCCCATTCCTTCCTCAGAGAAAAAGTACTCTGAAAAGGCATTATTTAATTCTGTCATTGCTGTTATTATATAGCATCATTCCTACTAATATATTAGCATTTTAAAAGTGTGCTTTTTGAAAATAGAAAACACTTTTCCTACATTAGCTCAGTAATCCTTACAGCAACCCAGAGTCAGTCAGTCTGATTTTTCCCATTCTGCAGAGGTGGTGTGAGCATGAGGCTGATCATTGGCACATTTATGTAATTTTAGATCCATCAAGCAGGATCTCAAACTTTGTGGAATCCTTGTTCCAGGGAAAGCAACATCTGTTGGATATCTGCATCTACCACACAGGGACTCTTCTAGGAGTAAATGTGGTAAAGGAAAGAGGTCACAGGGAGTATAGAAAACTTGGGTTAAAAGATGTGCACTCCTGTATTACACATAAAGAACCTAAGAAACCCAGCCTTCTGTTTTCTGTCAATAAAGCAAATTCTCAGTGGGAAATAGTGGTGAATGAGAGGTTGATACTTACCAAGAACAGTCATTCAAAGAAGGCTAAAGGAGTTTTGAGACCCAGAACAGGGACACTTCAGGAAGTAAATCTGAAATGTAGTTAAAGAGTTTTACCTTTAACTTGCTGATCACACACAGGATGTCTCCATCATTCAGAACAATTCCATAAATACTTGAATCCAACAAGTTCTCAACTTGAACGTGAATCTGTCTCTGAAACAGAAGACTGAGATGGAGATGGACACGAGAGAGATAAATAATTCTTTGTTGACATAAGGGGAGGAGGTAGATGTCATCAGCCTGTTTAGTCCCTCATTCAGAAACAAATCAGCAGAATTTGGTTCTTCCTGGATCTGCCTGCATCTGAACAGGGAAGATCAAACTTCCTGCTCATCCCTATCATGGTTCTGAGGCTAAATTGGCATGTTGCGATATTGTCTGTGTTAGTACCACTGTACAAATGTCTAAGACACATTTCCTGTCTCATGTGTTCCTTTACTGCTGAGTTACCAGCTTACTGGCTGCAATCCAACATCTCACCGTAGCATAAATATCCACATATGAAGATATGCTATATCAGCACACCACAACCCCAAGCACATTGTTTAATGCATGTCAATGCCTGGGTGCCATTGTACAATGCACAATGTGCAACTGCAATGCACAGTATTCCTGTACTCGCAACTTCCATTCTCTAAGTGCATGTCATTAACAGAATGCCAAGTTGTCCTATTAGTGACAACTCTATGCCTCCTTTTCATCTGATTCCAAGGAAGCTGTTTCTATTCTAAACCAGTGCCTGCTGTCAGTAATGGACAGGATGAGAGTGAACAAACTGAAATTTAATCCAGACAAGTCAGAGGTGCTGCTGGTCAGTCGGAAAGCCGATCAGGGAATAGGGATTCAGCCTTTGTTGGGTGGGGTTACACTCCCCCTGAAATCTCAGGTTCACAGCTTGGGTGTTCTCCTGGACTCAGATCTGAGCCTGGATGCCCAGGTTTCAGCTGTGGCCAAGAGTGCATTTGCACAGTTAAAACTAGTACACAGCTGTGCCAGTGCCATAAGAAGTCATAACTGGCTACAGTGACACATGCCTTGATTACATCCCACTTGGACTACTGCAACATGCTCTACATGGGGCTGCCTTTAGAAAATGTTCTGAAACTTCAGTAGGTTCAAAAAGCTGCAGCCAGGCTGTTGACTGGAGCTGGCTACAGGGATCATGTGACTCCCCTGTTGAAACAGCTGTATTGGCTATTGGTCCTTTTCCAGGGAGAATCCAAAGTGCTTGTTCTGACCTTTAAAGCCCTGAACAGCATGAGTCCAGACTATCTGAAAGACTGTATTTCCCTATACAAGTCAGCAGGAGCTTTAAGATCTCCAGGGGAGAGCTTTCTCTCAGTCCCACCACCTTCACAGGCGCAGTTGGTGAGGACACAAGAGAAAGCCTTCCCCGTGGCTGCTCCCAGACTGTGAAACTCCCTTCTGTGGGAGGTCCAGTCCGTGGCCTCCTTGCTTGCTTTCTGCCAACAGGTGAAGACATTTCTATTTGGGTAGGCTTTTGAATTTTAATTATGGAGTTGCAGTGCGTTTGTTAAGTGGTGTGCTGTTTTAATCTTTTTATCTTATATTAAAACTATGTTTTAGGTGTTTTGAACTGTTTTAAGCATATTTTTATTAATACTAATATTTATTTTTTAATGTATGTAAATTAATGTTTTAGCAGCATCTTTTAAATTATTGTAAGCTGCCTTGAATCCCATTCATGGGGAAAAGGTGGGATATACATAAATTAAATAAATAACTACTAAAGTCTTTAGCAGGACTTTTATAGGTAAGAAGCAGCAGCATGCTGCTTACTAACATAAGAACAGAGAAGTACCATGCTGGATCAGGGTTCAAGGTATTTAGTATAGTACAGTATTCTGTTCCCATATGTCTTCAATAGTATTTGATTGCATTTAATACTATTCTTAGATTTTCCTTGATGTGTCTCTTACGTAAGAATCGACTTTGCTCTTCTTGTATACAGTCTTTCAAAATCTTTTTCAGTCTGGTGGCTAATATGTAGGTGAATATTTTATAATCATGGTTTAATAAAGATATTGATCTATAGTTGGCTACATTCATAGGGTCTTGTATTTTCTTTATGTATTAATGTGATATTTGCTTGTTTCCGTGTATCTGGCATTCCATTTTTGTTAATTTTATTTGTAGTTATCCCTTCGTATCCATGGATTTGGTATCCAAGTATTTAAGTATTCATGGCTTGAAAATATTATTTTAAAAAATAATAATCCAAAAAGAAAACCTTGATTTTGCCATCTTCTATAAGGGACACCATTTTTCTATGGCATTGCATATAATGGGACTTGAGTACTGTATTCACAGATTTGGGTATCCACAGGGGTTTCTGGAACCAAACCCCAGCGAATATGAAGGGACAACTGAATAAGTATTGTAGTGGGACAAATAACTGCTTTTCTAAGCTCTTATAATATAATGCGGTAAATCCGTCTGGACCTGGTATTTTTCCATTTTTACTTTTCTTTATTGCCTCTGATATATCAGATGTTATTGGATTATTTAGTGCTATTCTTTGGGATTCTGTTATAGGTGTTCATTTTTTTTTATTTAAGTATTTTTCTAAAATTGATTCTTTAACTGTGTTTTCTTTGAACAATTGTGTATAGAAATCATGAAAAGTTTTCATGATTTTGTCTTGTTCAAAATATTTATTTTTTATTTTAACCCCCCAAATCATGTTTCTTTCTCCTTTTCCACTAATTTGGTGGGCTAACCATTTCCCAGGTTTATTTGCATGTTTAAATTGTTTTTTGTTTAATTTATGCTAATTTCCCCCATTTCGTCTTCTAATATTATGTCTAACCTTCTGTAAGTTTAATTTCATTGATTTTTAAATTTGAGGGTTTTTTGTAGTTCTTCCTCTTTTTCTTTTATTAATATATTTATTTTGTTAATCTTCTCAGTTTTTTCCCTGTTTGCTAATAATACTCTGCTGACTTAAGAAGCCTTGCATCACCGATTTTTCTGCATTTCATATGGTTCGGAATTCTAATTCTTGGTTTTGGTTTTCCTTAAAATATAGTTCAATGGTATTTTGGCTTTCTTCAAGATTTCACTGTCTTTTAATAAATTATCATCTAGTTTCCAATAATTAGCATATTTTTGCCTTGCATTAATAGTGATATCGGATTATGATCTGAGAGATTTCTTGCTAATGTCTCTATTTTAATAATATTGTGTGTCCAAGATCTCAATATCAGAAACATACCTAATCTAGCTAGATATTTATGTCTGTTTGAACAAAATGTGAATTCTTTTAATCTTTATTTTTGTATCTGCACAAATCTACTAAAGATAAGTGTTCTATCATCTGAAAGAAAGAGTTTTGGAGTTTCTCTTGGTTACTTTTTATTTTATTTTCAGACTGCCTATACATAATTGGATTAATTAGTCCATTAAAATCTCCCATGATCAAAATATGATCATAGGATTGAGATTTAATTTTTTCAGAGAATTCTAAATAGAATTTTTGTTTTTTCATCATTATATGTTGTTTCTACCCCTATATAATGACCTTCAGGATCATTAAAGATTTCTTTTTCAATTAATCTTTTATTAATATATAAGGTTAACCCTTTTTTCTTTGCTGATGATATAAAGTCATTTCCTACATTTTTATTCTTTAACAAATGTTTGTCCATTGTTTTAATTTTTGTTTCTTGTAAGCATACAATGTCCCATTTATTTTTATTTAATTGGTGAAAAATCTTACGTCTTTTCTGAGGGGAGTTTAAACTTTTTATATTCCAGGAGATTATTTTTAAATTTCTTATGTTTTCTTTTATACTCTTTTCAATTTTGTATTCTGTTGTTATTGGTGTTATTATTTTTATTTATTAATATTTTATTTTATTTTTTGTTTTAAACTGGAGTAAAGGTTTTCACTTCCCTGTTGCTATTCATCTTCTTCTTCTGATTCTTCCTCTTCTTTATCACTCTCTCCAGATCCAATAGATTCCTCTTTTTTCAACTCCTCACCACCAATTACACCTACTCTGTGTCTTCTATTTTTTCTTCTGTTGTATAGTCTTGTTCCCTTTGAAAATCTATTATATTTTTTTCCCAAAATTCTCTAGCTCCTTGGGGTGTATTTTTTTTTTATTTCATTTATATTTAAATGATAATCCCTCAAATTTACCCCATCTGTATCTTACTTTTTTCTTTCTTAGTTGTGAAGTCAAGAAATTATAATTTTTACTTCTTCTAAGAATTTCTATAGGTATATCTTTAAAGAGTATTACCTCCTCACCTTCTATTTGGAATTTGTCTTCATAGTTTCTTTGAAGAGTCAGATCTCTAATTTTTTTTCTAACAAATTGAATTATTATATCTCCTGGGAATTTTTTTGTGTCCTATTTTTGTTACATAATCTGAAAATGCTGTCAATTTCCAATTCAAAGGTTTCAGGGCTCTTTTCTACAAATTCTGCAAGTAGAGGAGTAATTATATCATGGACATTTTCATCTTCTGGCAGTCCTTAGTTTTATGCAATATCCTCGTTCTTTGAGTTCTGTTAGAAGTTTGTCATCTACATTTTGTATTAATTTATCACAATTTTTTTCTGTTTTGTTTTCTAATTTTTTTGTTTTCTTCTATTAACTTTTAGATCACTTTTTTCTAGATGAGTTGTTACCTCTTCTATAGATTAATTAATTAGATTAATTGGTATTTTGGGTCTATTGATTAACAAATGTAACAACTGATTAATGAGTTCCACTCTTGATTAACAAATTAATCCATTACTCCACAATTGTAAGCCAAAATTTCATTAAAGGTCAAATGCCTTTAACCTATTGTTTACCTTATTCTATTCCCCAATTGATTGATGTCTTAATATACTTATTTGCTCCTCTAATTTGATGTTAAGTATCAATTATTTACTTCATTAATTCAATACTCATATACCTCTTTCCCCTGTATTTCCTGTCTAAACCTCCAAAATTCCTCCCTCTACCCAGCTCCCAATTCTGTTCCAGTAATCTTTGTGTCTTCTCCTGTTTCTTTTTTTTCATTTCCCTTCTTCCTCTTTCTTTCCTTCTTATCTTCTTGATGTTACTTCAGTTTGCTTTGTTTATGTCTCTTTAACTTTATTTACTTGTCTTTTTTGTCTTCTTACTTGACTTCTTTTTCTTTCTCTCTCTTGTTGCTTTAAATCCACTTGAGGTTTGAAAGAATGTTCATACTGTTTTGTATGTTGGCAACTGCCTAAATTTAAGTATTAAATGTTGAGCGTCACTCTCATTGGGAGGGTTAGTTTCAATCACACAGCTGAAGTTCAAAAATAACCACACCCAAGTTTCCTTGTTCTTTGCTTTCTATTTAACAAAGGTGAAGTCTTATAACATTATTTTCAATGTAAATGTTCCTTTTATATCAGAGCTGTATGCTTTAGTTCAGTAATCTTCATAAGGCTTATAATTCTCCTTTTATAGTACAATGGCAATGAAGGAAATAAAATGAAATTGTGCTTTCAGTTTCTCACCCCTCTATAATCTGTTCTCAACGCTTTCTCTGCAGCATTTTTAGTTTAACGTTTTGTTGTTTCAGAGCACCCAGTCAGGAAATTTAAAGTTAAACAAACTTGCTTTCCCCTTTAGTTCACTATTTGCTATATTTTATCCTGTTAATTAAATATTTCTGTTTCCGTTAATTCGTTTTTTCTTTTACCTCTTGTTTTTCTTTTAAATTCCTTTAAATCTCTTTTAAATTTTAAATTCTTTCAAATTCCTTTAAATTTCTTGTAGCCTCTGCCCTCTTCCAGCTTGTAGCTTTCCTTGTAGTCCTTAGTATCAGAGATTTTCAATTTAAACAAAATTTATATTCTTATGAAATTCAGTACTTAATAAGTACACAGTCTGCTCATTGATGATGTTGTTGATATGTGCTGGATTTGGAAGTAGCACCACAATTCTTAAAAAAAAATAAAAATAAAAATCAGCGGTGAGGCTTGTGCCTGTAATGTCCTTACAGCAGCATCCTGGCTCCTGACCCCCTCAGGCTCCTCATCTTTTTCGCAGTATTGAAAATACCTTTCAAGCTTGCAAGGAGGCTGGATTGGGTCTTGGTGAGCCTCTGTTACCCCCACTTGGTCTTCGGAGGATTTTGGTCCGATTATATGGACCTGTGCTGTGTGTCATGAGGTCTCTCTCTCAGAGTTAACTTGAAGAGCCTCTTTGTCTCACTGTTTGCCAACTGGAAGTTTCAAACTGGCCAACAAAATGCCCCAATAGTTACCCCACAAGTCACTGTTATGCAAGGATGTAATGTGGGCTTTTTTTTTAAGGTTGCTCTTTCAGAATACTATACAGAAAATGAGGGGAAATGGCCTGAAACAATGTGTGATTGGCAAAATGTCATTTGGATCTTTTAAAAAAGCAGGAGGTATAGCAACACAAGCCAAAACATTTGCCTCATCTGGAAAATTCTATAGATATACTGTTCGCTCTTTCAGAGGAAAAAAAAGTAGTTGTTAGATTTATTATAAAAGGAAAGTTATTTCTATGTTGTTTTCTTCCTTATGATGTCAGGTGTCACAGTCATCAGTCCAAATATATTTTTTTCAAAGTAACAACCTGTTGACAGCCTGAGAAAACAGCTGGTATTATCCATGCAGCCAACGATTAACATGGGTCTGTCCTCCCTCCTTGAACTTTGTTACTACCATATCACAATAAACACACCCAATCTCATCTGATTTTTGAGGTTAAGCAGGATCAAACTTGATTAGTATTTGGATGTGAGATTACTGGGCCAGGGTAGGACAAGAAGAGTGAGATTACTGGTGCCTGCCAGGGTAGGGTGAAGTAAGAACACTGCCTGAATAGGGTTCTCAGGAGGAGAGGAATATCAGTGTCATATCATTTCCTTGATTTCTTTTAAAACAACATGCTGCAGGGGCTCCATGGTTGCTTCAGATTGGTTGCTGTGGCCACTCCAGGGTCTACCTGCCCACTTTTTCTCCCCCTCAAGAGTTTCTCAAAGTGTGGCCAGTACTGGGGCTCAAACAATAGGGAGCAGTCAGCATGGAGAAACCCTGAGATGCCTCAGTATTTGCTGCCTCAACAGTCACTGAATATGGCACTAGAACTAAAAAACCCTGGGTGGAAGGTGTTACAGAGGAGCTCATGGTCCTGAGATTGTAGCTAGATAGAACCATGTAGCTGGGGATGAGGAAAGGCATCCCAGCATTGCTGTAGTAAAGTAGCTGGAGCTAGAAATGAAAGAAAATATTAAAGCACAAATAAATAAAAAAATGTCTGTTGGTCTAACACATGGAGGGCAGTGATGTGGGGTTGGAAGGAAGGGTATCAGCATGACTACCTGACAAGTATTCCCTAGGTTTCAGGCTTTGGCCATGAAATCTCAGAGCCTAGGATGGTTCTAACCTGGTAGCCCTTTGTTTGAAATTCCGGAGAGTTGAAAATAGTGTGCTAGTTGGACCAATGGTCTGACTCAAAATAGACACACTTTGTGTCCTTACGGTATAAAGCAAAATTTCAGCTGCTCTTTGAAGCAGAGCAAACAAGCAAACAGTGAGCAACTGTCATCTAGATTGATATTCTGGATCTTTAAAGAAGTGATTCCCCCCCATCCTTCATGTTACTGTATACACCTTTTGCTGTAGCACCACTTAAACACTAGGTTGGTTGCTCCTTTACTAAGAAGCCTAGTTCAAGCCTCACTCAGATATTTATGCCTATTTGGGCAAATAGGAAGCACAACCTGTTCTTAACAGGCCCATCTTGACTTGCTGTGGCCTTTACTGTGTGAGGTGCACTGAAGACACTCCTTACCTTCACAGAGGGTACAGGAAAGAGGTGACTTGGTCTCAAGTTCTTGGCCTTTCTGGGGCTTAGAACAGTGGTTCCCACGCTGCCTGATGTGGGGTACTGGCATTTTTACCCTAATGTGTCATGGGCCAATATTATATTTGTACCTATTGGGTACAACTGGTTCCTGGAAACTCTCCCACAGCAAGCAGCCAATGCCTCATGGACCAGCACCACCACTTTAAGCAGCAGTACCTTCAAAGGAAGACCTGACAAGAAAGTCCCAACAACTTGTGGCTGCATGAAAGACATTGAAGAAAGGCCTGCTGTTCATGAAATTTCTCAGAGGCCCAACTATGAGAAGCCTGTATCCATAAGAACCATATAATCTATCAACGGCTACATTTTATTGATTTCCTTCTCCTTAACGTATTCCTTTTCCTTCTATGTCATGTCATTTTAGACTGTATGCTTGAGAGGAACTGTCTTGTTTCTAACTCATCTGTAAAACATTCTGCTGGGAGCTCCACTGCAGGGAAGAGGTGGGCCAAATAGCCTTCAAGCCTTTGTGGATCCCCTGTGAGGACACTGCGGATCGCTGGGATCCCTAGACCCCAGGTTAAGAACCACTGCTTCAACCTTTCATTACATTCTCCATAACCAGCAACCTGACCAAATTCCTGACTAACTTTATCACACTACACTGTTATACTGCCATTATTCCACTTTAACATCTGGGACTGCCTCCTGTGTATTCCTGGGGTTTGCAATTTAGTGAGGCCTAAGAGCTCTTTGGCTGAGAGTTCTTAATCCCCCCCGAACTGCAAATCCCAGGATTTCATAGGAGGCAGTATTAGCAATTAAAGTGGAATGAATGTACACTTGTCCCTCCCTATCCATGGATTTAAGTATCCACGGATTTAAGTATCCACGGCTTGAAAATATTCTTTAAAAAATAATCCAAAAAGCAAACCCGGCTTGTTGGGGCCATTAGCTAACACACATTGGAAACTGCAGTGTAGATGTATAAATTGCTATTGCTTAAAACAATTTATAAGCCGCTCTGATAGCTTTGTGACGGAAGAGCAGGGGATAAATAACTATTAATAATTTTTTTAAAACCTTGATTTTGCCATCTTATATAAGGGACACCATTTGGCTATGCCATTGCATATAGTGGGACTTGAGTATTCACAGATTTTGGTATCCACAGGGTGTGGGGTCCTGGAACCAAACCCCAGCAAATATGAAGGGATAACTGCAGTGTGATAAAGTACAGTTGTCTTTTCATATTCGCTGGGGTTTGGTTCCAGGAACCTCCGTGGATACCGAAATCCGTGAATACTCAAGTCTCGTAATATCCAATGGCATAGCAAAATGGTGTCCCTTATCTAAGATGGCAAAATCAAGGTTTGCTTTTTGGATTATTATTTTTTTTTTAATAACATTTTCCAGCCGTGAATACTTAAAACCGTGGATACCAAATCCGTGGATACGGAGGGACAACTGTACTGCACACCGAGAGCAGAAGCCCCTGGATCCCCGCCCCCAATCCCAGCATGCTTTGGGCGCCCCGCACGCCTGCGTCTTCCTTTAGCCAAGATGGCGGCGCCCATGCTACGAGCCGGGCAGCGCTGGATTTGGGGGGACGTGAGGGCGATTCTGCCCCAACTTCGGGACTCTGAAGGGCGGCGGCCACTCCACGACCAGCGCCCGGAGCCCCTTTCAGACCCGAACCCGGCGCCCAAAGGCCTCTTGGCCACCCAGAGCGAGCGGGGCCTGTTCCAGGAGGTGTTTCCCCCTCAAGCCGCCGAGGAGCAGCTCCTCCGCCTCCTCGAGCCCGGCCGCCCGCCCGTGACGGTCTATTGCGGCTTCGACCCAACGGCCGACTCGCTTCACGTCGGCCACCTGCTAACGGTCATGGGCTTGCTCCATTTCCAGCGCGCGGGCCACGACGTCATCGCCCTGGTGGGCGGGGCCACGGCGCGGCTGGGCGACCCGAGCGGCCGCACCCAGGAGCGCGAGCCCCTGTCGGAGGAGCGCGCGCGGGAGCATGCGGCCGGCCTGCGCGAGGGGCTCCGGCGGCTCTTCGAGCACCACCGCGCGCTCTTCTGGGCCGCCCAGGGCTCGCGCCTCGGCCGCGTCACCCTCTTGGACAACGCGGAGTGGCTGGAGCGCGAGCCCGTGGTCGGCTTCCTGTGCGGCGTCGGGGGCCACCTGCGCATGGGCACCCTGCTCAGCCGGCAGAGCTGCAAGGCGCGCCTCAGGAGCCCCGAGGGGATGGGCCTGGCCGAGTTCCTGTACCCGGCCCTGCAGGCCTACGACTTCCTCCACTTGCGCCGCCGCTACGGCTGCCTCCTCCAGCTGGGAGGAGCGGACCAGATGGGCAACATCATGTCTGGATGCGAGCTGGTCTCCAAGTAAGCCCCACGGGGTGGGGTCTGTGTGTGGGGGGGGGGGAAATCGTGGGGTGCAGCCACACGACATAAATAATCCAGTTTGAAGCTATGGGATCTATGGGGGCCTGGGATTTGTAGTTTGTTGAGGCACCAGAACTCTTAGGCAGAGAAGGCTAAAGACTTTGTAAAAACTATAAATCCCAGGATTCAGTAGGAAGGAGCCATGGCAAAGAATCCCATTTAAAACTGCGTTATTTCTGTCCTGTGGATTAGGCCATGGTCAGCCCTGCCTTGCTGCTGACCCCTGTTGAGGTATAAATTGTAAAGTTGGAAGAGGCCACGAGGGCCATCCAGTCCAACCCCCTGTCATGCAGGAAATCGTGATCAAAGCATCCCCGACAGATGGCCATCCAGCCTGTTTAAAGACCTCCAAGGAAGGAGACCCCACCACACTCCGAGGGAGTGTGTTCCACGGCCAAACAGCTCTTACTGTCAAAAAGTTCCTCCTAATGTTGAGGTGGAATCTCTGTTCCTGGAGCTTGCACCCATTGCTCCGTGTTCCAGTCTCTGGAGCAGCAGAAAACAAACTTGCTCCATCCTCAACGTGACACCCCTTCACATACTTAAACAGGGCTATCATATTGCCCCTTAACCATCTTTTTTCCAGGCTAAACATACCCAGCTCCCTAAGTCTCTCCTCATAAGGCACGGTTTCCAGACCTTTCACCATTTTAGTTACCCTCCTCTGGACATGACTATCACATCCATTTCAGATCCAGGTTATGACATCACAAAAGACTTCTGCATCACAGAAAACTCCTGTAAGGCCCTGCAAACACTCACTTTTAAAAGATACTTTTTCCTTTGAATGTTCAACATACCTCTCTGGTTCATATTCAGCCTGGTGAAGAACTCTGTGGAAACTGCAAGCTTGCTCCCTGCCTTGTAAACAGGTTAGAAGGCCTGTCCAGGATGTCCAGCAGATAGATGGGAAATGAGCCCCCAATGGGGCTCAATTCCAGTGGGGCGGGGAGTAAAGTATCCCTCACCACACACAAAGAGGTACAAATATGTATCCCTATGAAGGTATGTAAGGTATATTCTGGGGTAATTGTAATAATCTTTTCTGAAGCCTGTGTCCACATTTAAATTCTGGGCGCATATACAGTTGTCCCTCCACATTCACAGATTTGGCATTCATGGATTTAGGTATTCACAGCTTGAAAATATTCTTTAAAAAATAATAATCTAAATAGCAGACCTATATATCTGCTTTTTAGATTATTATTTTTTAAAGAGTATTTTCAAGCCATGAATACTTAAATCCGTGAATGCCAAATCCGTGAATGTGGAGGGACAACTGTATATGCGCCGAGAACACACACACACACACACACACACACACACATATATATATATATACACACACACACACACACACAGAGAGAGAGAGAGAAGTCGGGGGACTGATGGAGAAGTCCAGCAATGCTACCCCACTCCTTCAAGGTGTTTATTTTCATATTTTCATGTCCCAACATCCATGCTGGGTAAAACCCATTTCAAAGCACCACCTGAGGCTTGGCTTTTACTCATCATGGGGGTGGGGGCACTGCAAGGCTGTGGTGAGGATAGCTTAAATAATGTCCTCTGATCAATTCCTCCACATTGCCTCCTATTGTGGGGTGTTTTTAGGGTGAGGCTGGGCATGAGTAAGGGGGTGGTGGACACCAGCTAGGAAGACACTCTTCCCCCACAAGTCTCAGGGGTTAGTGTTGCTACAGAAGTGAAAATTCACCACCTGGAAGCATTTTCTCCTTTCACCTCCAATTGCAGATTAGAAAGAAACTCATGAGAAAATGGCTGGAAATGAAACCTCTTCTCCCTCTCCCCCCACCATCAATTTGGAAGTACAGCTGAAGGTAGAGGGGGAGGCATTCATTTGTTCATCCAGTTCATTTACAGTTGTCCCTCCACATTCCCGGAATTTCCCAGAAGCTCTTCAGATTAGTACTTGATTTATTGTTGTTGTGTGCCTTCAAGTCATTTCTGACTTATGATGATCAAAGGAGATTGCACTTTGTGAACTTTTTATGAACTGATTTGTCAACCAAATAATGTAGATCATTGGTCTGAATGGTACTTGTACCATTTCATCCCTTTAAGGAAAGAAATGTATGTGCATCTGCATACTAGACCTTGTTGAGGACGTTCTTAAGGAACTGGGCACATTCATGCAAATAACTGATGGGAGAGTGCAGAGAGACTAGGGCCGCAGAGATGTTTGACATGTGGTATTCCAAAGAAATACTTTTTGAGTTCTGTTGTGATTGTGAGTTGTTTCATAGAATAATTTATAGTGCTAATGTTCTGCTAAATGTTACATTGACAAGAAATGTCAGCGCTATGTGGACAAGAAATCTAATGCTAATGTTGTCATTTGTTTCCCATTAGGGTAACAGGTGAAGACGTATTTGGAATAACTGTACCACTTATTACAAATACTGTTGGAAATAAATTGGGAAAATCTGCTGGTAATGCAGTCTGGCTAAACAGAAATAGGACCTCTCCTTTTGAACTATACCAATTTTTTGTTAGACAGCCAGATAACATTGTAAAAAGGCAAGTATGTCTCTTAAATTCCCTCTTCATTAGTTGTTGTTCTAGAAAACTATGTTAAGAAGAAAAAGGACTCCACTGTTGGTGTGTTCTAGTGGTTAAAGAAGACTTCCCAACCTTGTGCTTTGCATCTATTTTGAAGTAGTATAATCCCCGACCATTGGCCATGCTGGGGGTCATAGTCGAAATTACATGGAAGCTGGGTTAGAGTAGCACTGAGGAGATCCAGATCAGATTTCCATTCAGACCTGAAGTAGAGGCTGTGACTTGTGTAAAGTCAGTGAGCATCTTGGAGAAAAAGTAAAGAGTAATTAAGAACACTCTTCTCTGTTTGCACCAGGCTACATTGTTCCTCTAGCTAAGCTGTCAGATATTCCCAATATATTCAAATTATAAACAATTGATGCAGCACTTAAAATGTGTCCTAGGTTTTATGAGCTTCTTGGCAAATAATTTCAAATAACATTCTCCATGAACTATACATTGGGGTATCAAGGAGTTTGCAAATACAGGTCAACCCCCGTATCCATAGGGTGTATGTTCTAAGCCCACCCACCCCCGCACTCCATGTGGATACCTGAAACCATGTAAGGAACCCTGTTATTTTCAATGAGACAATTGCTGAAAGTTGACCATAGAATCGCATTATAAAAATGTGTTTTCCATTTTAATTGTCATCTTTAACAAGGATAATTTATTTTTATTGTTTAAAAATAACTTGCATGAAAGGACAGACTGTGGGGGAGAAACAAGCATAAGTTTATTTTGTCTGATACTGAAGCAAAGTGTTGTTGTCTTGCTTTAAGGTATCTGAAACTTTTCACTTTCCTTCCTCTTCCGGAAATCAATCACATTATGGAGATGCATGCTAAAGAGCCTGAGAAATGGGGACCACAGAAACGACTTGCTGCTGAAGTAACTAAGCTTGTTCATGGCAAGGAAGGTCTGGAATCTGCTAAGAGGTAAAGGGCATTTTAGGTGGTTAAGCATTTTTGCCACCTGCATTTCATCTTAAGTGGAAGGTTTTTCTTTATCTACATTGAGAAAAGCTATTTCTGTAAACCTTGGTTGTAATATAAATGTTGGTTATTATTCTTAAAACCTAGATGTACAAGGGCCCTTTATTATAGTGATATAGCTGCACTGGAGACAATGTCTGACCAAGAGCTACAGGAACTCTTCAGCGAAGCACCATATGTTGAGTTGTTGCTTGAACCTGGAACAACAGTACTTGATTTGTGTCGGAAAGCTAATGCTATTGCAGATGGACCAAGGGGGTGAGTTAACACTCCATTTCTAACACAGTATTTTTCAATCACGCTGCCACACTTTTCTTGTATTGTACTCCCATGGATTGCCCTATGTTGGATTAAAAATTCCACATTTATTAATGCATGTTGTAGGACATTGTAACTGCAGGTGAGGAGTGGGGGAAGAGACTGACAACCTGACAAGTCTGAACTAGCCAGAGTTCAAGGACAATCTTGTATCACCCATTTTTTCAAGATGGCAGACATACAAATGTAGGTGTTTGGTAATGCAGAAGTGAGACAGCACTAAAGTTCATTTTGTTGTAAATGTTTTTGATGTGGTTAATTTCACAATCAGAATGAGTTTCAGTGGTTTCATTGCAGCATCCCATATAAATAAAGGGCCTGATAGCAACAGATCATGAGCCAAAATGTACTGATGGTACTCTTCTGTTTCATTCTAGTTTCAGTAGCATTGTTGTTGGTGTTAACAGAGTGGCAGACTGCGTGGTTTTTTGAGTTCTTGGATGGTCAAAACATACAGCAGTCAACTATGTGTTAATCCTAATTAATTCCCATCCGGATTGACAGCCTTTGGAAGATCTTACGCTAAAAAAGTGAACTTCCAACAAACTACTCCATAGACAATTAACTGCCAGATCATTTGGGCTAGATTTCCCAGTCACTGCAATAGGCTTGTTCATCATCAAGGTTGTTGCAGAAATTAAGAAACAAAAAGTTCAAGAGCACAGTAGCAAGATTAAGAGTTGCTTGCATCATCCAGCTGAACTGTGTGTTCTGGTAAAAGTTAAGATTTTTACTTGTACAGTTGTCCCTCTGTATCCATTGATTTGGTATCCACGGATTTAAGTATTCACGGCTTGAAAACATTGTTAAAAAATATAATCCAAAAAGCAAACCTTGATTTTGCAGTCTTATATAAGGGACACCATTTTGCTATGCCATTGCATATAATGGGACTTGAGTATTCACAGATTTTGGTATCCACGGCGGGGGGGCGGGGGGCTGGAGTCAAACCCCAGCGAATATGAAGGGACAACTGTAATTATGCCTTAGTCAAGAATGAAACCAAAACTGTAGCACAGGTTGTACATCTAAAAGAATTCCTGGTACATGTTGGGTGGTCTTTTTTCATATTTTTTTAAAAAGGTAGATTATAGAAGAAGCTTCATGCATGCAGAAAACTGAAACCCTTTTGTGCTGATTTGTTAACAGTCTTCGCCTCCATAACTGGAGCACGCTCTCCTTTTTGCCACTCATGCCTGAAGATGATAGTGGAAGACTGCGCTAGGATTATAGCTTGAGAGCAGAACAATATTTTGTGATTGTCCAAGTACCATACTTGATGCCTGAAAAACTGATGATCTTGTGTGAGGACAATGCAAAAACATAGAAATGCAGGACATACACTAGATACCTGATACCCTCCAGTTGTTAGGCGTCTCTACTCTTGTAACTTCCAGTCAGCATAGTCATTGGCTCAAGAGGATATGAGCTGTAGTCAAGTACATCTGAACACTCATAGGAGAAGGTTGCTATAACCTATTTGGTATGACTCATTGAAGTTTTGTTGCATCTAAACTATTCTATCAAGATCTATTTCAGTTTCATCTGACTGTACAATTTCTTTTCAAGGCATCGTGACATAACAAGTGGTGGAGTTTCTGTAAACCATGTTAAAGTTACTGATCCTGATGCTGTTCTTGTTCTTGGACAACATATTCTGAGGAATGGTTTATCACTTCTTCGGATTGGAAAGAGAAATTACTATATTGTGAAATGGCTTCAGTTGTCACATGAAGAGTAAAAATGTTAACTTTCTCAGGTATGTTATGAAAGTACACATAACTTGAAGGACGTCAAGACAAAGTATGTACATCACATAATATAACTTACAACTTACCCACAAGAACAGTGGGACACTTGTGGTGTGAATATATTTTTCTCACTATGTGAGATCTGCTAAACTATAGGATCATTTGGAAGATGGATGGCATCTCATTTCATACTTTAATCATAAAACATGTAGGTTCTATCCAGATAATGTAATGGTTGAAGAATTTGTGATATTCACTACAATAAAAACAGCCAAATTAACTTCACTTACATTGCTTGTATTATAAATAATATGAATGGAAATATTTGTGTAAAAATCAACCTTCTGTGCTGAATACTGTGGAGTTCTGTTTGGTATCTCCTGAGATAGTGGTCACTGCTTATTTCATAGGGCACTTAAGTTTCTGATCTTTCAAATCACTATTACTCAAATGTTGGGGAGTGGGGAGAGATCTGAATACTATGACTTATCTCTGAACAGGGAAATGAACATAATCTGTACCAACATGTCTAGACTGAAGCATGGGACTTGCAGATCAGGTTGTAACTTTCATTCCCACTAATTAAAATAAGAGTACAGAGAGTCATCATGGTGTAGCACTGTACTACAGTTCTAGAGATCAGGGTTCGAATACCTGCTCAACTATGGCAACCCACGGGATAACCATGGGCAAGTCACACTCCCTCAGCCTCGGAGCAAGGAAAAAGGAAAAACCCATGATGGGTTCACCATAAGTCAGAAACAACTCAAAGGCACAGTGCAACAATAGGTGTCCTCGAACAGGGGTGGGTGTGGTCCTCCAGATGTTGAGCTGCAATTCCCAGTATTCTTTGCCACTGCCTCTACTAGCTAGGGCTTCTGGGAATCACAGTCCCACATCTTCTAGAGGGCACGTGATTTCATCCCTTTCCAATAAACAAAATGTTGCTATACTTTTCCATGTTACAGGATGTTATGTTTATGTTATGCCGATACTGTCCCATTGAAGGTTGTAAATTGGTGGGTAACTTAGGGCATTCCAGATGCTGCTAGGTTCAGCTACCATCTCTCACTGTTAGTTATGTTGCCTGGGCGGTCAGGAGTTGCCACCCAACATCATTGGGAGAGCCACAAATTGTGAAACCCTGTTGTAAGTCAATAGGTTTTGTCTACTGTGTTACATTGGTTCACAAAGACAGCAGTTTGTTTGAAGATGACATTGGAAGGTACAGGGAGAATCACTGCCTCTGCAAAGGACTTGAATGCATGCCTAGGACCAGCATCCCTTGAATGTAGAGCAACTTAAGAACAAGTAATCAGTCCTGGCCTTCCCAGGGTTTTTTTAATCACCTCTTGAAGTTAGCATACTGTTTCATTTCAGCCACATAGTACTGTACTAGCAAATACATATTATAAGATTTTTTGGGAATACTAAGGATTAGAGGAACACACATTTCTAGAGCTCTGTTTACTTGAAATATGCAAGTGTAATTTAAAAAAAGGTAAACATAATTGAAGCTACTTCTCCAAATGAGTAGTTGACCAATTTTGCAGTTCCCTGAAATCCTTGAAGTACATGGGTTGAAACTGGCCTAAGAGTTACACGCACCTTTTTACAGATGTTTTCACAAGTAAAATTTAAAATAGCCATATTTCAAAGGGTGGTTTATTAATGTAAAACTTATTTTACCACAATCAGATTTATTTACAATAGTTGCTACATACATACAGTACTCTTGTGTTTATATAGATTGAAGAACTTCACCATTCTTTTAAGTCTTTCTATATCATAAATGGCACTAGATAGTAATTTTTGAAATATGGCAAGATACATGGCTATGGTAGACAAGACTTCAATTATCTTAGGTGCATAAGTCTACTAAATGACAAGAAGAGCACTGTAAATGAAGTCACACCCAAATTACCTTAAAACTCTGTAATATGTACATAGCATGCTAAATTTAAAACCTGTTTTTTTCTCTCCTGTAAAAGCAATACAGTACTTAAGAGTGCTAGTACAGAAGTGGCATTAATAGCTGCCATTTTAAATTTGCTCACAGCTTTTGATAATATCCACACTGTTAGTAAATATGTAAATTTAAACTACTAAGCTGCTCGGAAACTCCACTGCAGTCTTGAGCCTAACCTGAGACTGGGTTGTCTGGTTCAGGCTTGCCCTTCAAAACATAGATGGTCATAATCTAGGAAGATAAAGCTTGATTTTAAAGCAGAAGGACTTCAGCATCCTAGTAGAGCTCATAGTCTGTGACCTACACTTTGAGCCTTTGAAGGACAATATGAGCTTCAAAAACCACAATTGGCACACAAGTCACTGCCAAGCTAAAGGAACACAGTTTCAGGTTGAATCTTACTGTCTACCCCAGTATCCAGGATTAGAGAATATTAAGGGGCATCCCTTTAAACAACATTCTGGGTGGACAACTTTCTGGGGTATTGGCACAGCCCCACAGACCTTAGAAGGCAGCACTTGCCACTGCCAGGTGGGGGTATGGAACAATTTTGAGCTGATTTAGGCCATGTAGAAGCCTTTTAAAAAAGTTATATAGAAGTTTTTAAAAAATTGGAAAGGGGGGGTGTCAAATGTCCCTGTGAGTTGGCTGTAATTTCCCCACACCTACCTTATACAGTGTGGAACAGATTTGGATGTACTTCCAACAATCAGCAAGTATACACAGCTCTTCTTTCCTCTGTTCTAAAAATTGTAGTCTGACAAAATCATCCCCTTTCATATGCATGAGGCAAATTAAATTAATACTTAGGGAGACAACTGTGTGCAGTAATTTCTACTCTGCAGATACTCAGACTATTTGTCCACTTTTATCATTTACTTTTTATTCCTTCATAAGACAAGACAAATTTATACACTAAATTTAACTTTCTAATCAGCAGCAAACCTCCTCCAAAGCACTTGTGAAATGGAAATCGCTTCCAACAGTCACAAAAAATGTCTTCGGCAAATTGCTTAATTTGTTTTAGTAGGGGGTTTAAAGGAGAAAGAAATAGGCATTTAGAACATTCAGCTTTTGATCAGTTGACTGAGAGAAAGTAATTGAGTTTTCTCCTCCAGAAGTATGTTTGCCAATGGAGCAAACTGAGGTACAGTGTGACAGTCTGAGTTTCAAGGTCATATTTTAGCCATTTATGTTGGCAAATATTTGAAGAGGGAGGATGCTAAGTAAGACAGAGGTATCAGGAATGTTACACATCATGTGAAGATGTTATTCTAAATTGTCAAACACTAGTGCAGGTTTACTGGATTCCAGAAGAGGAACTGTTTTTCCTCAGACAGATCGTACACTGAGTTTAGTATTTCTCTTGCCCCCACAGTTTTTCCAAAGTGCTAGAAGTGATCCTCAACAAGAATTTTATTGTCATATGATTAAAATGGCTCTGGGAATGCATTTTTTGGTAGGGGTCCAATTGCAAAAATATTCTACATTTAGGAGCAAAAAATCCCACAATTCAGTTCTGTTCTAATGCAATTGATTGAAAAGAAGACCAATTTTCAAACTTTTAGTGAATATTCTCATTAAAATGTAAAAAAAAAAAATCTTAAGTGTTTCTGATCAGTTTCAAAACATGTACCACCTGTATGAAGCCCACAGGTTTTCCATAAGCACAGAAGTTGCGAGTGGGCACTGTGACTACTTCCTAATGTAATCAGCTTCAAAGTGAGCTTAATATGTGCGTTTCTGACATGATTCCTTGGTGCAGGTCAAAATTATAAAAACCCTCAGGAACCAATGTGGATTTTATCAAATAAATTAACTCTACTGTGTTGTTTGGGAAAAAAGTGACAGTATAATAATGGACTACAGTAGTAGAAATTAACTTGATGGACAGCTTCCTTTGCTTCAATGTTGTGTAAAGATTCTTTAGCATGCTTGTTTAGTTTGTTCTTACAGATGTTATTGGACTGCAATTCCCATAATCCTACGGCAGTATACCAATGGTGAAGAATAGTGGGAATTATAATCCAACATGGGGAGGCTTACCTGTTTAATCTCCACATTTACTTAAGAAAATATGGCCTCTGATTTTTTAATGCTGCTTCTTTTTAATCTGCATCATTTAAGCGGATGGTCCCAGGGTCTTGGTCCAGTCCCTAGCCAGAAAGTGACAGGGAGTCAGCGGTACTTGAGAACTCTGATTGCTCCTTGGCTGACATTGTCTCTTAGCAGAATCTTTATTTATAAATTTTCCAGATTTATCTAAAGTAAACATTCACAAATTCAGCTGGGAAGTTAACCAAATCTTTCTTTAAAGTTCTAAAACATGAGGCCACACATTACATGAGTTATACGGCAGTATTTATACTGTGCCATTTATCTGTGTGAGAGCTGAATGCATGCAATTTAATTCATAATAAAGAAAATATTGTGGTGTCCTTTCTTCATGGGTGAAAAACTTATCTGCAAAAGCAGCCGGAAAAGCTACAGCACAATACTACACTGTTCATCCTATCAACAGGCAACTCACTTAGCAAGCCAGGCACTGGAATTTTACATGGTTCTTTCCCCAATTTTAATTCAGTCCAGTTCCTTATGGGAGAATAAGTTGTCCTTTGCAACAGGGAACTGGCAGGGGAAATGTTGATTAAATATGACTTCTTTTGCAAAATACAGCACACTTTTCTGTCTGTAGAAAGCCAAAACAAATGTCTTTTACATGAACAGATTTATACATACTGCAGTACACTTAGGAGTTCATGAGTATATAATGCCTAGCAATTTTCAAGTCATCCATTTGCTCATCAGAGTGGAGAAACCTTCACCAAAGGTGTGTCTCTCGTATTTCAGCAATAATCTGACTGGCTCGTTGCAAAGCCTAGGAGAAGGACAGCAAAATCAACCATAAGAAAACATATTTGTTTGAGATCTTCAACACTTTCTTAGATCAACTACTATACAATATTATAAAAACAATAGACTGTTCCAGTGTCTCGTGTGCCTAGATAGTTGTAAGGAGAGTTGGAGTGGGGCTTGTAAGATCTATATTATAGCCCCAACTGATCTGTGAAACAAACTGGTGGACTTTGGGCCACTCATTTTCTGGTAAATGGGATCAGAACATCCTAAGCACTTGAGTTAGCTCCTCCCATCACTCCAGGAAGGCAGGAATTAGAAATGAAGAAAGGTCTTCTGCGTTCCCCCAAGAGGGAAGGAACCAGCCCAACTTTGTCAGTATCTCTCTTCCAAAATGTTAAAACCACATTGCCATGGAGCAGAACCTTTGCAGTTAGTGCAAGCAGCTGATAAGTAAGGAACTGGCATAACTCCAGATTTTTGGGTCAGCTGCCACTCCGAATGGTTGCAGAACCCGCCAGAGCACATTTTAAATCCCTGTTTGCCCCATTGGGGTCTATAGCCTCTGGAGTCCCTAGACTGGAAAGAAGGGTGAAATGGGAGTTAAGCGCATAGAACAAAGGGTGCACTTGCCTATTGTGCCTCCCAATCCCAATGTTCTACAGGTCCCAGCACAGTTCTCTTGTCTAATGTGCCAGGTACCCCTCTCACTTTCTACCAGGGCTAGTCGAAGCGGCAGTCCCTAGGGTGCAGGTGGTGTTATTACCCCTTTTCTGCCCAAGACCCTCAACCAAGCTTGAGAAATTTGGCATACTCAGAATGTTCAGAGGGCAATTTGCATCTGCCCAAAGAGGACGAAACCTCCCTGTGCATTAGAGGCCCTGTTTGTGTCCTTCCATCACAACATATGGGAAAGAAGGTGCCATGTACCCTGAGCAGATGGATTAAGGCTTGCAGCATGGCCTGTTATTATAAGGTAATGAAGCTACAGCCACCAGGTGGCATCACAGCACACTCCACGAGGAGTGCTGTAACTATAGCGGCATAGGCCATCAGTGCTTCCCTGGAGGATTTCTGTAGGGCAACTACTGTGGAGGTCGACCTTGACCTTCATAAGACACTATAAGCTGGACTAGTTTCAATTTTACAGAAGCCGCCTTCAACAGAAAGGTTTCTGCAACAGATCATACAGCATTGAGTTAAGGATTTGCGAGCGCACCCACCCAGAATAGGGAGGCTTTGGCATGTCCCAAGTGCTTAGGATGTTCTGAGCCCATCTACCAGAAAAAGGAACGTTGGTAATGTTCATTTTCAGTAGATGGGCAAGGAACACCCTTCCCGCCCAGAGAGCACTGGCACATTTCCCAGTTACTCAGTTCTTTACTTGTTGACAGTAGATAGCCTTGGCTACACAGCACTCTGCCCTAAACCTACCAGCTAGGAATAGTTGTTCTTTGTGTTTTTCTCTTCATCTTTGCTTCTGTTTTCTTCTGGTCTGGAGTGAATATATATGACATCGGCTTTGTAATTAACTGAAGAGGTTGGGCCAGCTCCTCCCCTCTTGGGGTCACCCAGAAGACCTTCATTTCCATTTCCTGCCTTCCTGGAGTGATGGGAGGAGCCAACCCAAGTGCTTAGGATGTTCCTCACCCATCTACCGAAAATGAACGTATCACAGGTAAGACCAACATTCCTTTATCTACTATCCCAGGGGTCTTGCGAGCAAAAAGTAGGGGAGATAACCAAGTTTCCTACATTAACCTCACAGGAAGAAAAATGGGACAAATAATACTTACCTGTCTGTCATACCAGCCTATCACACTTTTTCCATAAAGAGTCCATTTGTTTTAAGTATAACAAAGAATGCAAAAGGGGATACCCTTCAGTTCTGTTTATTTGTCCCACACATGAAGACTGTAATAAGCAGCTCGGGACTTTTTTTTCCTTTTCCTTTTTTTTTTATTGCAATAGATTTGGTATAGGATAACTAATCTATATAATTTAGGGAGCCATTTATGTCTCAGGCAGTGGCCAAAGAGACAGAAGCATAGCATGCTAAACAGAACTCCTTTGATGTGGCAGTAATATGTAGACCTCTGTGACAGAGCATTAACTATAACTGAACTTTTGGTTACATTGAACCAAATAATAGCTTTTATCTCAAAGAGACTTCCTATAACCATTTGACTGTTTGCACTTGTAAGCCAGTATATGCCTGAAAGTATCAACCTTGTAATGCTTCTTCACATTTTTCTGACATTACTACAAAGGGGTCTATGGTACCTGTAACATGTCAGCAGCCTCTTTCCTGCGCTGAGCCATGTCTTCTGATTCAGTCAAAAGATCATCCAGCAATAAGGCCTTATACAGCTGTCCCACTAATTCACTCTGAAGAGTGTCTTTCACATGATTAACCAGAAAATGCATCACAGCTTTTGGCACACTACAAGCAAAACAAAAGTAATTTTAGTTCTATCAATCAGCTGCTTAAGGACCTACTGTACATGCTTGTGTTTAAGTCCACCTCATGCGTACGTCGAGGACAGATTTTGGAGCCAAAATTATGGGTTTTGATATGACCCATGGAGAAACTTGAGTGTAAAACCTTGGGGCCCAGAATGGTGCTCTTCGGATCCATTCTGCAGAGAGGCAAAAGTGCCAGCACCACTGCCAAAAGTGCCAGCCCACTGCCATTTTCCCACCCAGGCATTCAAAAAGGCTTTCATCAGTCTATTCAAAGAAGGGGTAGTTTCTTTTTTGATAAAGGTTAAGGTACAGTATTAACTCTCATCAAAAAAGGAACCACCCCCTTCTCTGAGTACAGTGGTGAAAGCAGAGAGCTTAGTCCATCTTGGGAGAACCTAAAAGAAGCATTGACCTCTTCTACTCTCTCCACTTCAGCATGGAAATGCCAAAAAGCTGTGACCATTTCCCCGCCCAGGTTAGTACTGTACCTTACGTTGATCCATGGATAAGTCAACCCAGGTTTTTTGGGGTCGACTTTTTTTGTCTTGAATATATACAGTGGGCAAAGAATTCTACTTCCCCCCCCACAAAAAGGTAAATGTATTTCTACAAACTTAAATGTTATCAGATAAAGTCATCTGGAGAGAGTTTATGGATATCAAAAAAGCAACAAAAGTCAAAGAAAAGAGAATACAGTTGGGGACAGGCATTACAGTAGCACCCCTGTATCACTGATTTGCCAACCACTGATTCAATTATCTGCAGTTGGCGATGGCGGGGGTGAAGGAAGGGGGAGGAGGCATTTCCCCTGCCCCTTCCCCTGAGAGAGCTGCAGTCATGGCAGAGGCGAAAGGAGGGGGGAGGAGGTATCTAGCCTGCCCCCTCCACTCCCCAGGAGGGCCCTCAGTGGTGGCAATGGAGACAAAGGGAGAGGCAGAGGAGTTCTCCCACCCTTCTTTTGCCCCTGGGATGGCTCTCAGTGGCCTGAATGGCGACAGGGGCGTTCACTATTATCCACAGATTTCATTAGCTGCTGGGGGGCCTGGAACCAATCCCCCGCAGATATGGGGGCCCTGTTGTATATTCTGCTTTACAAAATAAAACATTGTTTCATTGTTGTTATGCATGGTGAGAGACGTGGCTGGGTGTGAGGAGAAGGAAAAAGAGAGCAAGCTGTGTGCTACAAGAAGAAAGAGCCACCATTACTTATTTTATTGTAGTGTGATACTTGTATTTACAAATGACTGCTAGCTTTATATGGTGAGTAATAGTAAAGAAAAGTAATATACAAATAAATAAGACAATGGCAAACGTTTTATGAATATACTAAAGTAACAATTTTATAGTTGATTTTAATGAGTCTGCTGCTTTTAGATGAAAGAGTTGACAAGAGTACCCTCCAGATGTGTTAGACTAGAATTCCCATCAACTTCAATCAACATGCCTAACGGTAATTGAGTGATTATAGTTCAAAGTATTTGGACTGTATAAGATTGCCTGTCCCTAGCTTAGAAAACTAAAATGGAAGAAAGAGCCAATGTAATGGTGGGTTTGGACACACAAGACCCAAATCAAATAATCTCTTATTTGTCTTCTGCAAGCCTTTTCCTTTTCATCATCACATTAGGCTAACTGTATAGCACCGCTCAGTCTTATCCGGATATAAAATTAGGTGTCAAAATAATAAAATTAGCATGTTGCAATAATTACTGACAAAAAGTTAAGATTCTAATACTTCAGTACAACCAACCTGTCTTGAATGTTCTTCCTCACAATTAGGAAATATGATTTGATGAGGCGTTCAATCACTTCACAGTCTCGCTGCTCTCGGGCTGAAAGCTTGCGTGAAACGGGAACAGGCTAGGGTAACAAAAGCAAGCATCAGAAGTATTTCACAACTAAGCATTTTACCAGATTATGTTTAGACTGAACTATAGAAAGGTGGCAAGCATGCAGGTAGTTTAGACATGTTGCAACCTGATCATGCAAAAATCAACATGAGGTTTTTACAGGTTGTTGCAGTAGGAGGCATTAACTAGGGATGAAGCGCTTTGGCCCTCCACCAAGTCTTTTGGATTTCAAGTCCCATACTTCCAGCTAGCTTGGCCAGTCATAATGGATTCTAAAAGTTCTAGTCTTTTGTATCTGGAGGACTAAAGGTTCCCCAGCTCTGCCCATAATTTGGGAGTGGCACTAAATTCCTTTGGAGGGCCCTGAAAGTAATGCTAACCTCATCATTTTAGTGCTATCAGAAATGTGAATGATTCACAAGAGGTCCATTTACTTCTCAAAATGGTAGCTTTTCTTTACTTTTAAGAGTTTGTTTCAACCTCTCATGTAAATAGATCAGAGCTTGAAAATGTGGAGGTGGCATCTACTCAAAGATCAGACACAACCCAAGAATGCAACACCCACATGCTTTAAAATGCCATTAAATATAATGTGCTATCAATGTAAGATATACAGATTATGGACAGGACAGTTCAGAAAGCCCATGCCATTAGGTTCTTGCTACTACACTGAAATCATTGATAAAAGGGACTGCAAAGGCCAACATCAACTACGAACTGAGCATTTACTGGGCAATGTCACATAGATGGATTTATGCTTGTTGAATGAGACCTTTGCCTCCTCATTACAGAATGTTGTGCCCTTCCGTCCCACAGCTGTGCAGGGTCCTCCAAATGCTCTGGAGCAGATACTGAAAACAAGGAGGAGTTTGTAAAGGGAAAGTAAATTGCCTTGTCTCTATTCTGCTGACAGAAACATATTCTAATTGGAAAACCTACTCTGGAGCTACATGTGCATGTCTTTTGTGGGGAAGGAACATTGTTCAAAGGCCTCAGTCCAACATCCTTTTAGCGTAGTGTAAATATGTGCATGCAGACCTATGCTGCACTGAACCATATACTCTGCCACCCTGCACGTCCATTCCGTGCTTTGCAGCAAGCAGGCAAGATCAGAGAAACATCTGGCTACCTCCTCATAGCCAGATACATGCCTCTCTGATCCTGCCTGCTTGCTGCAAAGCACAGAATGGCCAAGTAGGGTGACTTCAGGGCCTTTACAGTAAGTTGGGGGGTACCTTTGGGAGATGCAGAGGAAGAAAGGAAATGCCAGCCACCACAGCACCTGAAAAAGGACATCTACATGCTTAAGGAACAATAACAGAATTCTGTCAAAGGGGTCTCAACCCCAGAAGGACTTACCATGGCTTTGTGGGGGTGGGTGGGAAAGGGGGGGGACCAGAAAGCACCAGTTCCCATTGCAGTTCTGTGGTGAGAGGAAAAGGAATGAGGTTGTTCTCCTCAATCTCCAACAACACTGGAGATCTGGAAGGGCAAAGTAACCTCATTTCTCTTTGCCCATCTGCATAGCTGCGTGCTACCTGGTCACCTCTCTCCTCCACTCAGCCAGTGAACAGCCATGCCAGCACCCCCAGGTTTGACAGCTTTGGGTGTGGTGGGGGCAGACAAGGAGCTGTTCTGCTTTCCCTTGTCATCAGAGTCAGCTGAGTCTACACAGGTGCTGGACCAGTACCTAGAAGCTATAATAGACTGGATGAGTGCTAATAAATGGAAACTGAATCCTGATTAGACAGAAACTGTGCGGATTGGTGATTCCTAGATCCAGCAATTTAGTGAGCAACCTGTCCTGGATGGGCTTCATTCTGCAAGGAAGCAGGTGTGAGGCTTGGGATTACTCCTAGACCTATCTGCCTCAGTGGAGACGTAGGTGGACTGTGAGTTGTAGTAACTGGGTCCTTCTTCAGCTAGTCCACCAATTGTAGCCTTTCCTGGATAGGAATAGCCTAGCCACCCCAGTTTATGCCTAGTAATTCCCTGATTAAACTACTACAATGCACCCCTTGAAGACAGCTTGGAAACTGCAGCTAATGCAAAACACAGCAGCTAGATTGCTGACCAAAGCAAAATAAAGAAACCATATTAGAGTAGTTTTAAAGGAATTTCACCAGCTGCCAATAAACTTCTAGTCTGAATTCAAGGTGCTGGTGATTAAAGCCTGAAATGGCTTAGAACCTCAGTACAGTCGGCCCTCCGTATCCATGGATTCAACCAGCCATGGCTTGAAATTAAAAAAAAAAATCCAAAAAGCAAACCTTGCTGTTTGCCATTTTATATAGGGGATACCATTTTACTACTCCATTGTATATAATGGGACTTGAGCATCCACAGATTTTGGCATCCGTGGGGGACCCTGGAACCAAACCCTAGAAGATACCAAGGGCCCACTGTATTTAAAGGAATACCTGTCTCAATATATGCTGCTTAAGGACTGAGATCTGCTGGAGGCACCCTCCTCTGTGTCTCACCAGTAAGGACAACATGAGAAAGGACCTTCTTTCCTGTAGCTTTCCTGTGAAATGCCCTCCCTTGGGAGCCCTGACTGGTGCCAGTGTTAGCTTCATTCTAGTGCCAACTTAAAATTTGGCTTTTTTAAAAAGCCTTTGGGGATGAACTAATTTTCTCCAAATCTCTACATGTGCATGGTTTTAAAACGTTTTAACATTGTCTTAAGTTACTGTCTTTTAATGTTTAATACAAAATGATAACATTTAGTAAAATTATCTTTTTAATGTTTTCAATCTGAAATTGTTTAATTTTTTTATTTTATTTGTATGCTGTCCTGAAATCTCATGATGTAGGGAAGAAATATAACCACTTAATAAAATAAGGGGTGGGTTTTTGTTAGTCAAAGCCATGTTCAAAGAAAGGCTAAAGCAACTCAAAGGAACAAAGTCTTTCACTACTAAAAAATACTTGTCAGATATGATTGCTTTTCTACTGCTACCAAGGTTCTGTTCAGTCCATTACAGTTAGGTTACTGTAGAAACTCACCACATCCAGCAAATTTACAGCATGGCCTTTTTGAGGGCTGGCAGGCAGTACTGTTACTGGTTTGGATTTTTCTTCAGCTAATATCTCCTCTGCTCTGGAAGTTTTCAGCATTCCTCTCCAGTTGCCTGTTCCAGATTCTGGAGCTCCTTCTCCCATAGCAGGGGAAGTCTAATGAAAAGCAACAGTACAATATCCAAATTCAAATCAGTTATTTTCAAGACAAATAGCTCATATAATTCCACAGAGGGTAGCCACTTGTTGCAGTAGAGGGTTCTATTTAGTTTGCATGTTATTTATCCCTTCTGATCTACAAGGACTTTAAGGTACATGCTTTTTGCCTCCTGACAGTTTTATCTTAGCTTCCCTTTCTCTACAGTGAAATAAGTTAAGCTTGAGGTGCCCTGGATATGGATAGCCTACTCTTTCATCTAAACGAGGAAACTACAATTAACAGTCGAAGGCTTTCACAGTGGGCATCCATAGGTTTTCTGTGGGGTTTTTTCTGGGCTGTGAAGCCATGTTCTGGAAGAGTTTATTCCTGACATTTCACCTGCATCTGTGGCTGGCATCTTCTCTGAATTCTCTGAAGATGCCAGCCACAGATGCAGGCGAAACGTCAGGAATAAACTCTTCCAGAACACAGCCTCACAGCCCAGAAAAAAACCCACAAAAAACCTACAAACCAACTTTGTAGCAAACCAAGTGATTAAACCATGAATTGAGTTTGGCTTAATATTTTGGAATGTTCCAAAGTGGTTAATCATAGTTGATTGGCCCAGATGAAGTAGGAAGCCACAAAAAAATGAAGATACCTAGTTCGAGTACACAACTGACATTAGACATGCAAACTGAAAGCCCAATTCATCTTGCTTTATTAAGTCAAAGTATGGTTATCTAAAAGCTGTAACTTTCATGAAAGAGCAATCCGTATAAATCATATTTCATCATCCCCACAAATTAACTTCTGTACTCCACCCTGCAATGACAGGATAGAGAAAAATTCCATTTTTCTTCCAGGTTATGGAAACATGTTTGGGGGAAAATACAGCAGGCTGTAAGTTTTCATGAAGTAGAACTTCTCCAGTCAATTCTCACTACTTCCAACCCTTTACAGCTATACCAGTGGAGTTATCTTTGCAATATTGAGCAAAAACTCAGTTCTATGAACAACACTCAACATTGCACTGTCCAAGAGAAAACGTTCACATTGACAATATATGTGCAAAACATGAAGATTTATAGATGTGCATTAAATTTCTTCGCCAAGACGAGCTTGATTGGCTGCCCAGCAGCACACAGAGTTTGAAGTCTAATAAATGTACCATATATTCTGGCGTATAAGACGACCCCCCATTTTCAAGTAAAAACCTAGAGTTTGACATAATATTCGCCATATAAGACCAACCCCCCCCCCCCAGTTTGGCTGGCTGCCTGGGGGAGCCTTGCCAGCTGATCCTCTTTGTTTCCCAACTCACAAGGATCTCCTCCTGAGTTGGGAAAGCCAACAGGATCAGCTGGCAGGGCTCTCCCAGCCAGCCAGCCAGCCAGCCGCTACATTCGCCCCTCTCTTCCACCTTCGGTTGCTCCCCAAAGGGGATGAAAGCAGAGGAGGGGGCCGAATGAACCCAGTTTGCCTCGGCCATTTGCCCCTCTCTTCCACCTTCCAGTCACCCTTGACTCGAAGGTGAATGAAAGGGGGGAAAATGCCCGGTTTGCCTCGTCCACCCCCCTCCCTCCGTCTTTATTCTCTTTGGAAGGGAATGAAGACGCGGGGAATGGGAAGAAAGGAGCAAACGTACCTGGTTTGCCCCGGCTGCTGTAAGGGTGGCTGGAGGGGGTGGGCTTTCCAGCCACCCACCCCCTCCCCGAGGCTGCGACCGGGAGCCCGACTGCACCTTCAGGGAGGGTGGAAGGATGGCTGGAGGGGGGGGCTTTGTCGTGGTGGCGGTGGCAGTGCGAAGCACCTGCTGGTGCTCACGGAGCCTGGAATCGCTGCTGCCACCACAAATTAGGGCTCTATGTGAGGGGCCCCCACACACGACAGGCCCCCACAAATCCTGATGCCGGCCCTGCCCACCACCCAGCCATCGCGGCTTTGTGGGTGGAGGGTAGAGGGGGATTTTCCAGTCCACACCCACCCTCAACGAAGCCAGGAGCGGGGTCCCAGTCGGGGCTTCGTGAAGGGCAGGGGGAGGCTTTCCAGCCCCCACCCTCCACAGAGCCAAGATCAGGTCCCGATTGGGGCTTCCTGAAGGGCGGGGGGGGAGGCTTTCCACCCCACACCCGCCCTCCATGGAGCCAGGATTGGGGTCCCAATCGGTGCTTCCTGAAGGGCAGGAGGGGGGAGGCTTTCCACTCCACACCCACCCTCCACAGAGCCAGGATCAGAGTCCCGATCGGGGCTTTGTGAAGGGCGGGAGTGGGGAGACTTTCCACCCCACAACCGCCCTCCACCGAGACAGAATCGGGGTCCTGATCGGGGCTTCTTGAAGGGGGGAGGGGGGAGTCTTTCCACCCCACACCCACACTCCACAGAGCCAGGATCGGGGTCCTGATCAGGGCTTCGTGAAAGGCGGGGGGGAGGCTTTCCACCCCACAACCGCCCTCCACCGAGACAGGATCGGAGTCCCGATCGGGGCTTTGTGAACAGCAGGGGGGGGGCTTTCCACCCCACACCTATCCCCCAGAGCGAGGATCAGGGTCCCGATCAGGGTTTCCTGAAGGGCGGGAGGGGGGAGGCTTTCCACCCCACACCTGCCCTCCATGGAGCCAGGATCGGGGTCCCGATCGGGGCTTCCTGAAGGGCGGGAGGGGGGATGCTTTCCACCCCACACCCACCCTCCACGGAGCCAAGATCGGGTCCCTGAAGGGCGGGGGGAGGCTTTGCATCCCACACCCATCCTCCACAGAGCCAGGATCGGGGTTCCAACTGCGGCTTGGGGAGGTATGGAGGGGTGGCTGACTGGGCGGGGTTTGGGGTTATAGGGCTCCCCATCACGACTTCGGGAAGCGCGGGTGCTGGCAAGGCTCTCCCCATCCATCCAGCCACCACCTGTCCTTCTGAAGCCGCGATGGAGAGCCCTATTCTACACAATAGAATAAGCCTCAAAGACCTTTTACCATCCTATTTTCAAACCTCTCACATGCCACATATAGATAGACCACTATGTCTGTGGGGGATACAGTCTCACCGTGGATACTGGGAACTGCACATAATAGCAAACCTTATCAAAATGAATTACTTTCAGCCCAAGCATACCATAGGCCTGTTTTGCAGGACCTAGAAAATGCCTAGAGAGAATACCTCTCTAATCTTCTAGGTCCTCCAGTGCAACTCTCTTGTCAGCTTCTGGAGGAAGCATACCATAAAGTCTCACTGGAGGACTTAGAAGATGCCTCGAGAGAGTATTTTTTTTGAGAAGCAGGTAAGTGAATCCATGGATATGGGTCCCACAGATACAAGGGTTTATCTGTACATCTTTCAGTGGGACAGAGACTAGTTTTGGGAAATCTGCAATGGAGACAGAAATAATTTCCACATTTCTTCCACATGCAACTTGCTAGCTGCACAACCATGTCATAAGGTATCAGAACATGCAACTTCACAGCTACACCTAATGTTTATTTAGAAAATAACAAACTTCTCATAAATTAAGGACAGAAAGTAAGTAAGGCAAAGAGTGGTATGTTTTCAAATTCTCATTGTCCTCATGATCCCTAAAGCAAAACCTTTCCACATTGACCTTCCAACTGAGAGATACCTAAATATCATCACAGAAACCGAGCATGCCTCAGATGATAGAGGAATATATTGAAAGGCATGCCAAATTCAGGCAGAGTGCTGGGGACAAGCCTACTAGGCCTTCAGGCAATGCTAACCATTACTAAGGTGCACCACAGAGACAATGGAACATGCAGTGCTTAGAGGAAGAAAGAGAGACAGACCTTGCCATCAACCTCAGCAGAACCAGCAGTAGAGGTCTCCTGGGAGGATGGTGCCAAAGCACCAGGAGGCTTAGTGGACTAAAGAAGGCAAGAAGGGCAAAAATGACATCAGCATTGCTTTTCTATTTATTCCAGCTCATCCACTTCAATCCCTTCCAGTGGCTGCATTTCAGAAAAAAGCATGCATTTTTGGACAGAACCTCCAAATAGGGAGGGGTTTTTTTGTAACTTCTTGCAGTAACAAAAAAGACCTACTTGGTTTTAACCAGCCTTTCAAACTATACTTACATTTTTACTTAGGTTATCAAGCACATGCTCACCTTGTCTCGTGATCCAGCAGAAGGTATCTCTCTAGCTAATCTGTTCCGCCTTTGCTGCTCCTTTTATAAAAAAAAGAAGCGTCTTGATTAGGAATTGATTCTGGGTGCATTCAGATCTTACTGTCTGCAGCAATTTAATGACCTAAATTATACAGGCTGATACCTATGACAAATTCTTCCTACAACAGAATTATGGAAACTATGGTTCTCTGGTGTTTGTTGGCGTCTGACTCGCATCAGTCCAGCCAGCTTGTTCAATTATCAGGTATGGTGGAAGGCTGAGTTCTAACAGAATTTGAAAAGCCACTGGCTGCTGCCAATGGCATTTTTTGCAGTTTGTGATCAGTTTCTTGTATTGGTGACTAAGTGGTTTGGCAATTAAATTGATGCTTCTTTCTGAGCAAAACTAAGGCTGAGAAGTGTGTGTGTGTGTTTTCAGAAGTTTATTTATCCCCATTTCACTGTTGGTTTGTGCACAGTTACAACTCAGAACATAGTTCTCAGTGTGCCTATAGGTTTTCAACTGGCAAATACAAACAAAATACAACTGTCAAAATTGTCATTCAGTAAGTGGGTTGGCAAATGAAATCAAGAAGTCAGGGCATCTGCTTTATAAGTTCCTAGGCCTGCTTTACACACACATTTGTAACTATCCAGTTCTATTCTAATTCAGTCTTCCTGTTGTCTAGAGAACAAACAATCTGTGGAATGTTAAACATTCTTTATTTAAAGAATTTTTACCCCATTCTTAAGACTAAATGATCAGAAATAAGTCCCTGTCCACAGCTTTACATTTTAAAAGATGGAACAGGAGAGGACAAGCACACTCTTTGCACTAGTTTCTTAGTCATAAAATACAACATGTCATGAAGCTGGATTTAACCACAGTGGAAAGGCTGCTGATATTTCTCACTCTGGTTTCCCATCATGACAGCACCTGGCAGCGAGAGAAAGGGAGGCCCTCAGTTGGAGCTGAAGCTAGAGGTGTGGTAGTGAAGGGTTTTGAAAGGCTTCCTCCAAAGATCTTGGAAAGATGCTGCCATTTGCTGTAAACAGTTTTGAATTAAAATGACAAATGGTCTGACTGAGTCTGAAGGCAGTTTCATATGTTCAAGGCAAATAAAAAAAGGACAGCTGGGTTGTCCTCTTTTTCTATATATGCTGGTTTATTTTTCTTAATGGGGAGGCTATGTTGCTCCTTCCCACATCTGCACTCACATGATGGTTGGCAATACTGACCAACATGTCTACTGCATGTAGAATTCTTTAAAAGAATGATATACTTAGATACTGGGTCAAGGGGTAGACCTGCCAGGTAACATTACACAAGAACTACTCCTACCCCAAAACCAAGATATATAGCTGCCTGTTGTTGTTCTGCTACTAAGCCATTTAAAAAAAAAACATATCAAGAGAGCATATAGCAAACTACAAGCAGTAGGATAGAAGAGATATAGAAGGACAAAGTTCTCTTGCTGAACAAGGATAAAGCATCAGTTGGATTGCTTGGTTCATGTTTTTAATTCAGAATACCAGAATGGATGAAGTTTGTGCATATAGTAACTTTAAAATAAGGGAACCTCTATGTACAAAGTCTGCATACCTCTAATTACTAGATTGTATAGACAAGCCATGTGTCAGCTTTGTCATAACCTGGCTTCTCTGACAGTGTGCAATGTTGCATAAACGTTTAGCCTAAACCAGGCAAAGTAATTATTTTGTATTGTCTTAATATTCTTACCAAGTGCAGAACCAAGAGTTTTAATTCATTTTCAGTTGATATGAGTATCTGATCATTTCAGTAACCTAAAAGACTGCAATATTAACTTTCTGTACACAAGATGACACAGTTACTTATAGGTAACATAGAAAAAGACTTATGAGGATGAATTTCCTCCTTTACCTCTATGTTGTTATTAATTAGCCCACAGGCATCTGCAAAATCTGGATGTTTAGTATTGATATAGGCCAACTCAATGGCTACCAAATTGTGAACCTATGAGAAAAGGGAAGGAAAAAAATTGCATTCAGAATTTGGTCACTTGAATAAAATACTAAAAAAAAGGGGGGGCAGGAATAAAACTGTCAAAAAATAAGTCCAATGAAATGGCAATCTCCACAGACAGAGCCCACCATAAACAATAGTTTTTGGCAATTCATCCTCCAAATCATGTCTTTAACCATTTGTCTCCTAAAGTGATGAGCAGAGCCAAAGAAAGCAGCTCAAGAGAGGAAAGAGGACCTGCTGCTGGGAGGAAAGAGTAGTGCTCCTAGTTGGAAGCATATCTGGGCACTAAGGGAGAGACCAGCTGGAGTGCAGGAAGAACATAAAATTCCATCAAAATGATTTCAACATGTAAACCACATAGGGCTTAGCATCCTTAGGGTAAGGCCAATTTTCTGCCCCTGGAGACAGACATAATAAACAGGTTGCAATATCTGATTTATATGCTACTGTTTTATCAGTTTCCCCACTTTCCTCCCAGTTTTCCCAGACTTTTAGACACATCTTTTAGACCTCTGCTCCCCCCCCCCAACATCCTGGTACAAATCACTCCTCCATTCTCTACTTACTCTTGCAGCCCTTCCTTTTACATTTACAGTAGGACTCCCATATCTGCTGATTAATTATCCACTGATTCAACTGTCCACCGTTTCAGTTTCAGCACAGCTACCATAGAGTCTTCCTAGAAAATGTGTCCTCTCTAGTCATTTTCTAGGTCCTCCAAGGCAACTGTATGGTATTTTAAACAGGAAGTCCCATTACTTTCTATAGAGTTCGCTATTATCCACGGATTTCGTTATCTGCAGTGGGGGCCGGAACCTATCCCCCGTGGCTACAGGAGTCCTACTGTATTGGAGTTCTGCAAGATAATTTTGCAGTGCATCCTGGAAAATGTGCATAAAATTGTATTTTAATCTGTTGTTGTTCCCTATTTCAATTCATAGGGAGAGGCAGGTAAGAAAGAAGTATTATCATTCTAAAAGTGAGCTTTTCCTTCATTCTCTTCTATGGTGCTCTTAAAATTTACTAGAACTTCTCTTCTATGCTGATTGCCTGTTTTCTCTACATCTTTTACTATTAAACATTTTATAAATTCAGAATTATTTAAATTAAAGTCTCAGTCCCAAAGAATTCTCGTCTCACAAGAATGGACTTCATATATATGAACCAATGTGTAGCTTCTTTCTTGTAAAAAACAATAACAACCCTTAACTATCAAAGGACCAGGGCTTTTATTGGATTTTCTCCCTCACGGAAGAAAATAGAAAGCCAATAAAATAGTATTTCAACAATTGTGCTTTCTCTAGATGTATGTATCATAGCATCCAAGTAATACATAAAAAGAAGGATCATTAAAAGGGTCAAAAATGAAGGAAAAGAAGGGAGTTACAGCAAGCTGTAGAGGTTGGGTAAAAGTTTTGAGACAGGTCAAAAAATGGGGGGGGGAGATGAGAAAGAATGCAATTTTAAACATTAAATGTATAAAATGTCAAAGATCTAAGACCTATAAATACAGTGGGCCTGCCGTATTGGTGGGCTAGCCATCCGCCAATTGGAGCATCTGCAGATGGCCACACTCCATGTTATTCATTGGTGGCGCATGCACTCAGGCACATGGCCACATGCACGTGCTGCCATTAATTAATATGGGCCTTGAACATCTGCAGTTTTTCTCATGGGGCGGGGGGGGGGGGGAGAACTGAAGCCCCGTGGATAGGAAGCGTCCACTGTACTTTATTGCAGGGTAACAACTAGAAGGCACTGGAAGAAACTTAAGTGGCCAGCACTTTGTAGCTTGTATTCCATGAAGTGCACTAGTATCTTGATCTTCCTCCAAAAGAACCTCAGCAGATAATGCCACTGTGAAGTCGATTGGGTTTCAAACCAGGCCTCCCTGCTCCACATATATACAAAGCCACACTGCTTCATTATGTATTCAGGAGATGCATGATTTGGTTGGTACATACCACTGTAGGCCTAGTTAAGCTGATGGTTGAAGACTGAATTTTTCATGATAAAAGTGGTTAAATCTGTAGCTGAAACCCATTTCAAATGGAGATCTGCTTCTTCCATGGGCAAATCATGGCTGGAGCTCAGAGGAGCTTTGTCTGCAATCCTATTCATGTTTATTTGGGAATGAGCCCCACGAGTCCTTCAACCATCAGCATAACTAGGCCCATACTAGTCTGCACCAACCAGATCATACAATTTTCAGGGCACATGACTGCACAGGGCAACCTCCACAATAGTTACCATTTCATTTGTAACTGGTAGCCTCCGACGTAAAAGACTGGTTACAACCTCAACAATGGCATCATGGAGTTTAGGAAACCGCAGCAGTTCCTGAACAGAAGCAAAACCAAGGAAGACTTTTATTTTCCAAAGCTACAGGACTACCAGTAAATTAGCATTTACATTGTTAAATTATCCAATTGAATGAACCAAAAATACCATAAGCATGAATTTCACATTGGGGGAGAGGGGGATAAGAAAAAATAGACCAGCTATAAGAATAACCAAAAAACAAAACAAAACAAAAACCCTCCCCTGACATTTCTGGTTCCCAGAGACCCGTCTGAGTGTTCTGTAATTTACATCTGAGAATATGCATTCCTCAAATGAAGTCCTAGTTTTTAAAATACTGGAGCTATCAGAGAACTCAGAGCTATACAGGACTTTCTAGTGACAAATTAGTGATGCTGTAAAATAATTTACAACATCAAACAACCTAATCCATCTGTTGCTTTACAAGGCATTAGTAAGATGTAGATTTAAGATTTACATAGATGTAAGCTATGGAAGGTACTAAACAGCAGTATGCTATTCTATACCATGCAGATCTTTACGAAGACAAGCAGAAACTGAGCAGTGCACCAAAAGGCCCCCATGAGTTATCCCTGAGTCAAGGAACTCCTGGTTGTGCACTTTAGCATCAAAGCAAGAACTCAAATCATCAACAGCATGGAGATACCTTTAAAGGGGCCTTATTATTATATAGAAATTGGACTCTTTCCCCCCCTTCTTTTTTTAGAATGTAAGCAACCAGCAGAGCAGTAGAAGGTGTGGGCTTTCCTTAAATATTGGTTCTCTTATTCATACCAGATGCAAAATAAGAGTGTGAAAAAGATGCAACTAGTGGCCCCTTTAATCCAAAAGATGCAACTGCGAGACAGGACGATTTATGGGAAACTCCCTACTTTTTATTTTATTTTAATAGCATAGTCCTGCATGCTTTGTACAGCTTGGACTAAAGCGTACAAGCCATTCCTCCAAGTCTGTGAATATGAATACACACAAGCTAGTGAAAGTGTTTATTTGCATATCAGTAATACAACTCTACAATTCTATGACTCTAACCACCCCACATGCAAGTATATATACAACACTCCTTGAGCTTACTTTATGAGTTAAGTCACTTGTCAATACTAAGCTTTCCAGGTGGTCACCTAAACAGAAGAGTATCTTCATCCCTATGAACCTTGCAAAATAGAGATGCATTGACAGCAGATCTTTCTCTGTCCCTAGAATAATTCCACACTATGATACTATACCCATTAACAATTTACTCCATCATTTACCTGTGTACTGTAATTGCTACAATGCTGAATGATCCTCTGCATTTCCTCATGAACAAGTTCCACGCATCGCAAGCTAGGCTCTTCCAGACGTTTGATTTGCCTCTTTACTAGCAGCTCAAATGAAACCTCAGGCACAAACAAGGCAGGGCGTGGACCCTAGTCAAACCAGAAGGAAATAGATTACTTTTTGTTCCATTGTAAGCGAAACCATCATTTTCAACTGGGCACTGTACCACTCCCTGAGGTAAGCCTAAGTAGTACATACTGCCAAGCAATGCAACCCCACCCAATATAGAATGCAGGTTAAAAAAGGGACACAGCATCTTAACAGGAAGTTAAAGGATAATACCTACAGTAGCATTTCTAATGGCCGTCAAGATGTCAATGGTGTTAAGGCCGCCTAATGGATCAACAGATTCTAAAGTTCGCCCAAAGGTTTCATGAAAAATGTAGCAAATTCTAGCTCCGCCGCACCTGGAAAATTAAAAAATTAAAAAAGAGTAACTGGGATGCATGGAAGGAAATGGAGAAGCGCAGTTCTGTCTTGCACTGGCAATTATTTGATGTATAAAATGTTTTTTTTTTTTTAAATCTTTTAACTACTTGAAATTTAGAAGCATTACATTTTAGAAGTATTGATTTTTCCCCCTTTTAAATGAATTTTTAAAAATTGTTTTAATTCTGTTACCTGTATCTGTATTCTCTGTTTTTATCTGTATTTTTTTTTTAATATATGTAAGCTGCCTTGAATCTCAGTTTTGGGGGGAAAGGTTTGATACAAGTGAATAAATCGTAGTAATAGGGAAAATAATATTTTAAAGTTTAAAGTCCTCCAGCTTCTGTGCAACTAATCTCTGAAACAATTTGTACGTACAGTTCAGAAGTCTCAATGTATTTTGCTGTCCCTTCAATGGTGTTGCAATATTCAGTGGCGAATTTGGTAATAAGCTGCAATAATGTGGCACTCTTGTCATCCACAGGTTCACCGTAGCTGTTCAAAAGAGACTGGTACTGAGCAGCTAGAACATTGATTCTAGTTTTTAGTTCCGGTAAGCAGTCCCTGATGTGATGCATGAGTAATCTGAAAGCAGAGTTTGGGAACAAATAGCACTTTTTAAAGGACAATTTAAACATTCAAGATAACTTAGCATTCAACCACACATTTTTGAATATTTTTATTCAGCCAGTATGAATAGTGCTTCATCATTCACAAAGCTATCAGGTTTCTAGCTTGTTGCTTTGTAGTAGAAAAAAATACACACAAAATATAGGGTTTTTTTTAAAAAAAAAAAGATGGAAGAAGTTACAGAAGTTAAGGGAATGTATTTATTTACCGATTACAGCCCCCACCCCCAATTCTGGAAATACAGACTTTGGGACTCTGCTTGATCCGATATAGGAAAATACACTACAGAGTACTTCAGGGTTTGTTTTGTTTTTCTGATTTGTTTCTCTAATTAATAGTTGAACCAAACTACTTTGAAGACTAAGAAAGTGGAAAGAGACATGGGGGGAACAGTTAATCCTGCCTGCCTTACCCAACTTTAAGTCACCTACTCAAACAGGTATTTGTGGCAACTATTAGCTGCCTACAAAGTGAATAGCAACTTGAGATGGGGGCATTTATATCAGGGCAAGGGAAAAACTCTTTCAAATCTTCAAAAGCACTTAAGCACAGCTGCTAATTTTTAACAATTAATAATTTATTGATTTACTGGATTTATGCCCCATCTTACTGGCGATTCTAATTAATATAATCTATCATGTGACTTTTGGCTTTTTTACTTCAAGGCATAAAGGGTTTTCATTGTTACTATTGTCTACAATCTTTTTGCAGACAAAAATGGCTATCATTTGAATTTCTTATTTCAAAAAGCCATGCAAATAACACAGTTCAAAGACAAAAAGTAAGCAGAAATTATTTTACAGTGATAGGGCTACCAGCAAGCAAACTAGAGATTGGTTTGTTATGATCATACGGCAACTGATGTATTGCCTAATCCAGAGCAACTATCTGAGAATATATCATCTTAATCATAATATTCAGCCAGCATGATTTAGTATACAATCCAAAGTTCAGCACTTTCAACAGAAATTCTCCCTGGGCTGACAATTTTAATATATATAACTTTATTTCAATAAAAATAGTAACCCACCAATCTACAACTAGTATCTCAAAACAAAGAGAGGAGGTAACAAAAGAAATTCACCATCAACCTATCAGAAAAACAGTGAGCCCAAATTGTCTGATGCCTTGCAAATAATTGCTAACTTTCCATTCACTCCCTTTGCAATATGAGCCTCAAAATTGCAAAAGCACTGCAGTGGCAGGTTGTTATTAATCGTCTATAATAACAGCACCACCAGCAAGTGCAAAAAAAAAAAAAAAAAGATGCACACAATTGGGATGGGCCACAAAAAGATGATGATAGATTCAAAAGGATTAAAAAAACCAACTTTTTAATCAGAATCTAAGTTACTTTGTGTACCTGTTGAGGGTTCTAGCAAGATATTTTGTTCCATTCCGGTTGGCTAAAGATGGATACTTCTTCTGAAGAAAACCATATTCATCACGAATCGAATCGGCCACACTCTTCTTATTATTAATATCTAATTGACTTCTAAAAAATTGAGATATAAATGGCTGATTATTATCCATACTGCAATAAAGAATGCCATATTTCACATTTCTTTCACTGCAGTGCTGTTGGTGGTTAACCTAGATTATGGTGCTTAACCTAGATTCCATTTCATACTCTTCGCCTGCTACCAAAAGTTGTTATTCTGACTTGGACACTGCAGTTATAATATATTATTATTGCTGTGAAAGTATCACAGTGTTACTTCTAAATCTGCAGGTATCACATAGCACATAAGGTTGGCATGTCAGGTTTAGTGATTGACTGACTAAACATGAACTTTCACTAATGGAATTTGCACCAGTGCAACTTCCACTAATGCAGAAACTGCAATAAACATTTAAACTCCCAAAGATTTACAATAACGATTTACACTCCCAAAGCTCTGGCTTAGACATGCCAGTTTCATTCTTTTCTCATCTTCCCCATGTAGGGAAGACAAATCCATGACTGATGAGCTAGCTGGAAGATCCAACCAGAGCTTCAGCCAAGAAGCCAACTTCAGGGGCTTCAGAGGCTATTGCCACTTCTCTCACAATATTTTTTTAATGTATTTATTTATACCCCGCTCTTCAGCCAGAAGGCTATCAGAGCGGCTTACAAATTATTTTAAGCAACAGCAATTTACACATCTACACTGCATTAAGCAGTTTCCAATGTGTGTTCGCTAAAACAACAGGAACATGGTAACACTCCTAATAGGATCCCAACATGATTTTGTTCAGCAAAAGAGTGCAGGCCCCACCTGAGTGTTTTTCCTAATATCATTTGCTACCACTACCACAGAAAGCCACAGTCTGCCCATGACTTCCCATTGTACCCACCCTAGAAATATGCTACTTAACTAATAACTGCTGGTGTCCTGTTGGTTATACATGCATTGGTTCCCTTAGACAAGTGGATAAACATTTTGGCTGGTGTGTAACAGTCGTATTCATTATGAAGCTGGAGTTACACATGTGGTGCCATTGGGCATCACTGTACACTGAGCACTACATATTGTGCAGTGATTAAATGGCCATGCATCAATGCACATTGGTTGTGCAATCTCACAACTCTGTGATAAGCTGGCAAAGCACAAACAGGTGTAACTTTGCGAAGGTGAAGTTAAGCTATGTCTCTTTGATGTTGGATCTCAGATAGTGAATCCAGAAGAATATGGCAGAGGGGAGGTCAAATTGTTATTTAGCTGCTGCATTCAAGGATTCTAACCCTCTGTACAGGGCAAGAGCCATGGGAATGAAACACACTGCTCTGAAACCACATGAATGCTTTAAACATCAAGTTCTTGTGCTACTCCCCCTTCCTAACTTACCTATTCACCACACCAATGATGCCAAGCTTAACCGGTATCACTCTTCCCATAAGTACATCCATAGCGTCTGTGCCAGCATCCATGAGATCCAGCTTTGTGATAACAGCAAGGGTGCGCCGCCCTATCGGAGCGTCAGGAAAACTGTCATTTTACATTTAGCTGGCCACGTATTAACTTCTCAAGCCAAAGTAAAAAAAAAAAAGGAAAGTGGAGAATGTCAAAGGCTGCCCAGAGAACAAAGCCATGAAGGAGAAGGGAAATTTACCAATAAAAGTGTTTTCGGTCTCAGGTTAGCTGCAAACTGTTTAGTTACAATGGGTTTATCTAAACAAAAGGACATTTCAACTTCCATCCTCTTGTGCCCTGGCCACAGTCATCAATACAAATGCTTTTTATGGAGCCTATGTGTTTAAGATTCATTATAATCAAACACTGATAACCCAAGTTTCTAAGCATGCCCCCTTAAAAAAACAAGGCTAAAGTTACTTATTCAAGATTATCACTGAACAGTTTAATGAAACCAAAATGAACGAACACATTCCAAGAAGGCTAGAGAAACATCATGAACAAAGAAAAAGTGGCCTACTAGTTCAGACAATTGTTCTAGACTTCATAAATCATGATGCATGGAGCTAGAAACAAATGCTAGGGTTGAGCACTACTCCCATTGACTCCCCGATCCTACATTTAACACTCTATTTCTACATTTAGCCTTAAGCCAAAGTTCCCTGTCATACCTAAAATTAAAAACCCCAGTTTATAGAACCATATAATCACAGAGATGGAAAGGTGCCAGCTGGCCTCAAACATCATTTCTTGCTTCCTAATATACTACTGTTTATGAAGCCTGGAACAATAGCTTGAAGTGGGTCAATAATTGTTATGGCTGTAATGGCAGTTTATTAGGATGTAGACCAGACTTTGCCTTCAGCCTGAAAGCTTCAGCTATAACAACTCATTAAAGGCACCTTGCCATCTTAATCACACAAATGACAACTGCAAAATATGCCTACTGCAAGGTAATAATTACATCATTTACTGTGCTGTAGGAGAATGTTTCTGAGAAAGATGAAAGGAGGCAAGCTGGAATCCGTGCTCTTGTACTTACCGTCTGGATCCACCTCTCGTGCTATTTTAAGTGCCTCAGAGGTGGCCATGTCCGTGTTGGCAGCAGTGACTGCCAGAATAATTGAATTTGGGTTACTGATGAATCGAAGGATTAGTTCTCGGATCTGAACTTCTATATCCTTTGGTTGATCGCCTACAGGTACCTGTGTGAGGGGGGAAATCAGTAAAGCCTGTAAGAGCTTTAGCCTTTAAACACATTTACTAAAAACTGTTCATTTGCAGCCAGGCTTCTTACAGTACAACATCTGAAGACCATTCCTAGGCAGAAGAGGAAAAGAACAAAAGAAGAAAACCTGAACCATGCAAGTTATTTGGAGAGAAATGTAGCTACGTTGCCCTCTTATCCTTCCAGTTAGTCTTGTAATGCTGTATTTAAAATGGGACAGCCAAGTGGCAACAAAGAAAGATTAAATGTTCTAACAGAAAATTGCAGTGTGATGTGGTGGGAAAATTGGGAACATGGGGAGGAGACTGAAAGGTAGGTCAACTGGGAACCCTAGCAAGCAATACTGCAAATTCCTGCTTCACATTGTAAACTGCTGTTTTATGAACATTTTATCCTATGCAAAGCATAAACAACTTTCAGTTAAGTGTACAGCAAAAATTATTTCCTTCTTACCTTTGTCATTCCTGGCAAGTCTACAAGGGTCAGGTTGACAACATTAGGAGAAAAGATTTTTAGATGAATAGGTTCAGGACTGATTCCCTAGAAAATCAAGAAAAAAATAAACAAAAATAATTTCATTTCAAGTTGGTTTTTAAATTGTAACCAATGAAATAGTAGTCACCATCTATAAATCTTAATAATAATAATAATAATAATAAAATTTATTTATACCCCGCCCCTCTGCTAAAAACAATCGGGGCGGCTTCCAACAATTAAAACATTATAATAATGACTTTTAATATATATTTATTTATTTATAATTATATATTTATAATAAATCTTGAAATTTAGGCTGTTTATTAGTTCAGGCGTCTCTCTATAATCCAACTTGATGGTCAATTCAAGTTTCTACATCTGATGCATTGTTTAGCTTGGGCGTTTCAGCTGTTTCCCTTCAAAATGTGGATGGCAAATATAGCTTGAAAAAAAAGTTAAAGAATTTACAGAACAAGGAATGGTGTTGCACTGACATTTGGAGCCTGCTTGGAAAATTTTCCCAAGCTGTAGCCTTGGAAAGCAGCCCTGCTATGGGTCTCATATTCAGAGAAAGGTGGGATATTAAATAAAAAAAATAAACAAAGTAACAATAAAATATTATGCAGGACAGTATCAGTAGCATTCTGCCTTTAGAGACAGAGGAATTCTGGGAACAGATAAATTTGACTCAATTGTACAAGTGTTTCCCAACTGTGGCCTCCAGATTCTCTGTTATAACAATTTTTTGCTTGAAAACTTTACACTTAGGCTGTAACAGGCTGTACATGCAGTAAATGATAAACCCCTGTTCAACTGGGATAAGTCAAGGCTACTTGTATGTTTCTGCTGGAATTCAATGTTTCTTGGTTTTTTTTAAGTTTTAAAAAAATGTTAATGTACAAATATGTTGCCTAGACTCCCAACAATGAAGTCTACTGCCAGGAGAGCTGCCTGCACCTTTAGAAGGCGAAAGCAGCCTTTGGCATCCACAGCAATAAATTTTCAGTCAGGAGGAAACAGTAGTAAGAAGCGTGTTGGCATGCCTTCCCCACAACATTTCATAACTAGACATACTGGACACTTTTTTGGGTCACATTGACTGTAGAACTAGGAAGACTGGATGGCAGACAGAGGCCACAATGACCTAAGACATGTTTATAAATAGAATGGTGGGAAAGCCCAGTTAAGATTAAGTGGAAAGCCTCCAAAGGTAATGAGTTACACTAACGACCCGGTAGATAAGGGGTATTTGCTAATCCTATCTCCCAGCCATGGTCATTGCAAACAATAATTCAATCATGGAAATAAGCGGGCTTTCTCCATTCCATATCCTAAGGAAATCTCTCCTCACACCCCCTTCTGTCCAACCTTATGAGGTTGTCACAAAACCATCAATGTGTTAGCATTCCAGAAATTAAAGCAATCAGTTGAGTTTTGGTGCCCTTTGCCTCTCCTGTGGGAGAGCTATTTAGCTATTTTTATAGCCAACACACACCTCCAAGGCATGAAATGAGTTATAAATCTCATACCCCTATCCATGTCAAAGCATGTGCTGCAGAAGAGCCAACCACACTCTTTCTTGACATGTGACAGATCAGAACCCCCTACACCACCCTCAAACGCATGTCTGAGTACCTTTGATGCACGAAACTCTATTCTCTTCGAGATTGGTAACTATCATCCACTCCCTGGACCTCTCTTTATCCAGTCTTTCCTGATTTCTCTTCTAATAGCCTTGTATAGTTCGTAACAGTGCATAGTCTTGCATGTTAGTCTATATTATTCTAATAAAATACTGTATTTTACTTCAACTGGTGCCTCCTCTACAGTTAGTACTGGTATACATAGGTGGAAAGATCCTGAAATTACCCTCCTCTCGTAGACCTTCTATTTGTGCTAATAATTCCTCCAAATATTAAACTAGACACTGGCATCATGGGTGGGAGTCCAAGGTACCCCCCCACACCTCTTAGGGTAACAGGTGCAGGGGGCGTAAGAGTCAGGAGACTGAGGCTGCATCTGCACTGCAGAAACAATCCAGCTTGACACTGCTTTAACGTCATGGCTCAATGCTATGGCATTCTGGGATTTGTAGTTTTGTGAGGTATTTAGCCTTCTCTATCAAAGCACTCAGGTGTCTCAACAAACTACAAATCCCAGGATTACACAGCACTGAGCCATGGCAATTAAAGTGGTGTCAAACTGGATTATGTCTGCAGTGGAGTTGCAGCCTGGGATAGAGGTTTTCCTCAACAATTTAGAAAATGGATTATTCATACACCAAGAGTTGCTCATAGAATCCTTAAAAGAAATACTAACAGTAACAAAATGTAATATGCTTTAACTAAATACAATGAGTACTCAGGAACAGTATCAAATGAGCTCTGAACACAGTTTTTCTTCAAACATGTCAGATATTTGGAGAGTCAAATGAACTGACACATACCTTATTATTACCGGAAATCCTTTCAGTTTCATTTTCTATTTCTTGTCTAATTTCATCAAAATCTGTATAAAGCTGAAATATAAAGAAGGAAGGGAAAAAGTCAAAGGTAATATCACATGTGCCTCATTTTGCCTGCACACACCATATAGAGAAGCAACCTTTCTTGAAGACCAAGGCAGAGGGAACCCATGCAGATCTATGCACTGTTACACAAACTATATACATAACTGTGTGGAAAAGGATGAAGATGCTCCAGAAGCAGCATGATTTTCTTCATAGAAAGTGCTCTTTTATGTTTTAGATAGGCAAATGGCTGTCCAACATGCAGGAAGAGACCACTAGAATGTTGTGGTCTTGCTCCTGTTCCTCTCTGCTACGGACATAGTATAGTTGGGATTAGGTACATTATAATGCTGGGAGGGGGGGAGGAGGCAGGTTACATGAATAGCTATTTTTAATATTTTGTGCATAAAAGCCTGAATACTAACAGTTGAGACTGACGCATACACCCACAATCTGTGTGTAGGCAATAAAACATATACCCTCATGCTTCTTGCCACATGCACTTATTTTGCCAGCTACAATAGACATATTTAGGTTCTCATAAAGACACTTCTTTAAACATTCCTGATACATTGTTTTCTGGGCCCAACTTCTCTGCATAAATACAAACATGATCCTTCTGCACTTTTTGTTATAGGAAGATCAGGTCTAGTGAGTCAAACAAATCTGTATACAATTTTACACCAAATTCAACAGGAAAGGGTGGACTGTTGGAAACTCATTCTAAACTGTGCGATGTGTGTAGATGTTGATGACAAACTAGAAAAAATTCACAGGCTCAGTGTAAAGACTATGTCAAACCATGGCTTAGGCCGCTTAAGCAGACTGTTTACAACAGGGACTCTTTGGCAAATACAGTTGTCCCTCCACATTTGCAGGGGTTAGGGGCGTGAGACCCCCACAAATTTGAAAAAAACATGAATAAAAACTAGGTCAGGCCACCGCCCTCCCACAACCCCCGCTGCTTCTCCCCCCCCAGGAGCAACGATGGGCTACTCAAGCCTCGTCACTGCTTCCTCCCACCCTCTCCCGCCCCCCCGGAGCAGCGACGGGGCTACTCAAGCCTTGTCCCTGCTTCCCCCACCCTCTCCCACCCACCCCCCCCGGAGCAGCGACGGGGCTACCCAAGTCTCGTCGCTGCTTCCTCCCACCCTCTCCTGCCCCCCCAGGAGCAGCGACGGGGCTACCCCAGCCTCGTCGCTGCTTCCTCCCACCCTCTCCCGCCCCCCCAGGAGCAGCGACTCAAGCCTCATAGCTACTTCCTCCCATCCTCTCCCACCCATCCCCAGGAGCAGCAACAGAGCTTGCCAAGCCTGTCGCTGCTTCCTCCCACCCCCTCCTGCCCACCCCAGGAGCAGCGACCCTTTTGCAGTTTTTTGGATGGCAGGGGGGGCACTCCCAAAACCACAAATAGTCAAAATCGTGAATCTTAAAGCAGCGAATGTGGAGGGACAACTGTATAATTTGTGATAATCAGCCACAAACCAGAATCAGAAATACATCTAGAATTTGAATCTAAATCCGAATCTCTTTCTCTCTCTTATACACACACACACACAGAGAGAGAGGAGAGAGAGAGAGCTGATGTCAGCATCTGGTATCCCTATGAAAGTATAGGGATTGATGGTCCAGTAGCTTAGCAAGGCGCACTGCAAATCCCCTGTCCTAGACTGTCTTTTAAAAATATCCAACCCGCTGTTCTGAATAGCATGAGAAATGTGAATTTAGCTGCCATTTTAATTTTCCACAATTCTTTTGACATTCCTCTGGGGTATATAGTGCAGACTTCAGCTATCCAGCAATGGTTCTGGCCACCACCACTGCTAGTAAAATCCACCAGGGTCTACTCAAATGAGCTTTGCCCAAGATTTTCTCAAACCTCAAGAACACATGCACACATATCCCACATGCAGAACTATCTACTTCTGTATGTAAAGAGCTTTACAATAATAATAATAAAAAAGCCTACCTTGTTTTTCGTATGTAAAAATTTCCCCCATTGTTCAGCATCAATCCCTGGAAAGAGATAATTCTGGCATGAGATGAGAAGCATATATTCTCAGTTTCAAATACAATTTCTTCATAGTTTTTTTTCTCCTGTTCTTATGCTTTCATGAGAAAATTAAAAGTGAGGTAACATTAGTAAAATGTGTCATTTTTGTAGAAGTTTAATGCCTCGCTACTAATGAGTTCTATTTACAATTGTTAAAACAAAAGCATAATGCATACTGCTTATTACACTTTAATCCCCAAGTCACAAGAGTGTTTTGTTACATCACATTTTTTCTTGGTTGTCCCACTAAAAGAGACCCACTGACTCACTGGGATTTACTTAGGTGTTAATTCACCATTCAACAGAGTTAATCCAATTGGTCTACTCTAGTTGGGGTTAACCATTTGAATTTAAACCACAGGTTCCAATCTAACTAAAAGTTCTATGGAAATCAGAATTAATTAAAAGGCAGCAGTTGAAGTCTATTGCTTTAAATATGACTTCACCATGACTAAATGTAGTTCAATTGGGTCCAGCAGCAATCCACTAATTTGTTGCCAAAGCTCTTCTGTTTTATCAGTCATGAGCAAAAACGTATACAACATTTTTAAAAAAATAATTCTGTGTATGTAAATTGGAATATTTTCCACTCTTCTAATCCAAGAGAATAAGGGTGCAATTAAGAGACAAACATGTAAAAGGGAAGCAACTGAAATCTGAGAAAGGATATCTACAAAGTTCCTGTTGATATGTCAAGGGACTTCATGCCTTCAGGCCAACTTCAATAACTCAGTTTTGCCCACAATACTGACCAGAAGCTTGGTTTATCGCATACATGGGATGAAGCCAGGGTGATAAATATAAGGAGTTCCTTCAATCTGTATAGAATAAGGAACTCTAGCATGTATACTAGCTGAAGCAGTCTCTAGTGAAGATCCTGATTTTATGTAACTATTGCAGGTATGAGAGGGCCCTGCCCTCTGTTTGGCCAGGCTATCCTAGAAAAGGATCAGAGATCTTCCTTTTCCATAACCTTAAAATAGAAAGTTTAACCTTAACTTGCATGTTTAACCTTAACCTTAACCTTAACTTATGACATCTATTTCAAGAAAATGTGCATTGCATGTGTGTCTTCTAGAAACCCAGATTGGTTGTGGCCTGCTGTAGAGACAGCAGAATCTTGTTTAAACCAAGTTAAGTTTCACACCCTGGATCTACTATTTTACCTTAAAGGTGTTTAACTTTAGAGGGCTGGGCAGTTGTTGGATGGCCTGCAGACTGGTTCTAAGGCCAAGCATCTTTTCAAGATTGCAGACAGATGAAAGACAGCTTTATGGTTGGGAAGAGTGTGCTGCCCACTATGCCGATTTCCCCTTGCCTATGGGTTGTGACAACCTGCCTCCCAGCTACAGAGAAGAACATGAGCAAGTTGGATGATAGAAGCACTATTGGCACCGTTTCTCCTACCCTATCCTTGTTATCAGAACAGACTCAACAGTCCTTTTTATTCCAGAGGAGGAATGCAGCAGGAGAGCCAACAAAGCCACAATTCTTGCTACAGTTTAGTGCAAAGTACTTTTCAGTCATACTGATGAGTCGCCCATTGCATTACGTCACCAAGCAATTGTCTAGTCCCAAGTCTATTTAGGTCAGTGCTACTCAAAATGGTGGTCCCTTGACTGGTGTTGGTCAGAGAGCCACTGGCTGTTGTTTCCTAGAACTTCCCAAGAAAGAAAGAAACAACTGGAGCCAACGGGCACAAATATGGAGCTGGTTCTTGGCCCACTGGAAAAAAATTGCCTGCCCCTCACATCAGATAGCCTGAGAAGCACCAATTTAGTGTTCCCCCTGCTACAACATTTCAAAGACACATAACATTGCTACAGATTTCAAAGTACACTTTACTAACAAAAGTACTGTGACAGTTATGACAAAGCACTATACTGCATTTTTAAAAGGTTTGTATCTACATCACATTCTAATTTGGCATAAAGAAAGAAAGAAAGCAAGAAAGAAAAGAACACACTAAGCTAGCAAGCCCACCACAACCAGCTCTTTAGCACATCAGCCAGTGTGTAAATGTGCAAATAAGGACAACAGGCAGCAATAAAAGTGGTGTGAAATGCTTGGGGCTAAAATAATTAAGCATGCAGATTCTGTGGAAGGAGGAAAAGGAGTGAACAGGAAACCTTTAGAAAGGTGCCTTGAGCTTTTCCATGTTGCAGGGTCTGCAAGTTAAAAAGAAAACAGCATCACAAGTTTAGTTTTTCTTCTGCACAGCTTGGCTTGCTTTCCCTCCAGATCATTTTGAGTTACATTTTTTTCTCTTGTTAATAGTCCTGAAGGAATCACCACATGCAAAAAGAGGTACAAGCTGGTCAAGAAATTGTTAATGTTGTTAGATTTCATTTGTATGCCAGTCAGAATTAAAGAGATTTGTATCAAGAAGATAATACTCAAACCAGCAAATCATTGGCAGCTTTGTGATGTCTACATAATTCCCTCAACTACTTAACTGTAAAGAAACATAACGTATTAAATATGACCAAAAAAGCATCTGAATCAAGAATGAAGTTTGTAAAGCAGAAAAATCAGATAAGACGCTTGAGTGAGGCAAAGCTTTAATGCACGCAGATACCATGTGTGGCAGGTAAACTGCCTAGCTAATGGATGGCACCAATATTGCTTCCAGCCCTGTCCACCCAAGTAACCCATGTTTACATATAACCTGAAGCACAGAGGTCTACAAAGAGTCTGGATTAATCTGGGAGATGCACCTCCCAAGTCTTCTTCATCCAATGTTCACCTACTCACTTGAGCTCCCAATTAGAAAGACAAATAGGAAATGATATCTCATATAACCTGCAGTCATTGACTGGAGGTAACATGGCAGGTTCCTCCTCCTTCTGTTCGTCTTCCTTACTGGGCAGATTTGTGAGGTAGAAGGATGTAAAGCCTGTGTGTAAGGGGGGGGGGACTTTTTTCATTCCCCCCCCAATCCATTTCTTTCTAGAAAAACTCCCAAAATGGATCATGGAATATTTTATTTTGGAATGATGACTAAAATATTTAGGACAAGGTGCTCCTATAGTTACTCTCCCCATTATTTCTAAAAACGATATACATGTGAGATGTAACATTTGTGGTGTTGGACTAGGATTCCAGGAGACCATTGTGCGAACCCCTACTCAGTCATGGAAACACACTGGATGGCATTGGGCAAGTCACACTCTCTCAGCCTCAGAAAAAGGAAAAGGCAAACCCCAGCTGAACAAATCTTACCAAGAAAACTTCATGATAGGTTTACTTTAGGATCACCAAAAGTTGCAAACCACATAAAAGCAAACAACAAATCTAGCAGGTAGAATTTTATGTAAGACTATGTACAATATTTCACATCATTGCAATTCCTGGTTTTGGTTTCCTTTTCTCCACTATTTCTATGAGAATGAATGCTCTACGCCTGCTTGGCACTGTGGAGGAGACAAAATAATTTTCTTTGTTTCATTTGTTGATGGCTTCTTCTGCTTTTATTAGGGGGGGGGTGTTTTTGCTTTTGTTGCCCACTCCTCATCAATTGGGAAAACCAGAGATGTCTTACAATTCAGATGTTTGTTACTGTTCAGGACCTTGTAACATTATTTGTAACAAATAATAAAAATATAAAAATTCACTGTGTAGGTTTGGCAACTCTAAAGAAAATTATGTGGCAGCTGACAGGCGGGCATATGCCATCCTGTTAAAACACTATATGCTTGTCTTGAATACGGTCTCTGATCCAAACCACACCTCTGAGTCAAAGAAAACGTGAAGGTACATAACCTAAAACTACAGCAAGCAAAACTGATTATTCACCTCTGTATTAATATTAATGTACTTTTTCTTCTTTTTTCCCCATCAAATTTATCTTGGCTGCTTCTGACCAACAGTTATCAAAACTAACTTAAGTTTTGATAACTGTCTGCAAAAGCATAGCAACATTTTAGGGGCTTTTGGAAGAATTGTGATCCTGTGGTGCATACAAAGAACAGCTTTGGGTTTTTCGATATGGATATAGAATCATATAATCACAGAATCGCAGAGTTGGAGGGCCATCCAGTCCAACCCCCTGCCATGCAGCAAATCACGATCAAAGCATTCCCGACAGATGGCCATCTAGCCTCTGTTTAAAGACCTCCAAGGAAGGAGACCCCACAACACTCCGAAGTTTCGCCAGCCACAGATGCAGGCAAAACGTCAGAAAGAAACCATTCTAGAACATGGCCTCACAGCCCGGAAAAAAAACCAAGAAAAATCTATGGATGCCGGCTGCGAAAGCCTTCCACTTCACACTGATAACAATCCAGAGATGGCATGCTTCTGGGTTATCAATCTGGGAATCTGTGCAGGAGTGTACTCTTGTACTCCTGCCTGCTTGTGGGGTTCCCATAGGTAAGGGTAACTGGTTGCTGTATGAACAGAATGCTGGACTACACAGGCCTGTGGTCCCAACCAGCAGGGCTATCCATATGCCACTTTATTTTATCCTCTTCCTTGTCTTCTCACCCCTGCCCCAAGCAACAGGAAGCTGGTTAAAACCATCATTAAAGACAGCCACAGTGCCATTACACCACACTCTGCATGTGGTTCCATTGCATCAAAGAGCTACCACAGAGCAGTCCTTAATTAAAGCAGAAAGGAGATAAAGTGTACAGCCTGATGTGCCAACTGCTGGGATGTACTCTTGATCTCATAAGGCATCATACAGCCTGGCTGGCTAAAGCTAGAAGAGAGAACAGCGGCCTATTCAGGAATCTGGCTAGGAGAAAGCTATGCCAAAATTATCACCAGGGAGCCCTGGTGGCGCAGTGATTAAATGCCAGTACTGCGAACCACAAGGTTATAAGTTCGATCCCAGAGGGCTCCAAGGTTGACTCAGCCTTCCATCCTTCTGTAGGTTGGTAAAATGAGGACCAGCATAATAAAGAGCTGGGGCGATGTGCTGTGGGGGAAAAAACTGTTAACACAGTTTCAAAAAGAAGAAGAAGTAGCCATCGTTATTAGTACAATGCATTTTCTGCAGTGTCATTCCTGCAGTATGGTTACATGCCAACAGTGCTATCTACTGGCATCTGCATTGTATGGTAATTGTTTGTCTTGTCTGTAATTAGCTTTGAATTGTATGTATTGAACTGTATTCAATTGAACTGTGTTGCACTGTGTTGCATATTGTAATGTATATTGTGATGTTGTACCCCACCCCGATCCTGAGGGGAGGCGGGTAATAAATAATGTATTATTATTATTATTATCATCATCATCATCATCATCAAATGAGAAGAACTATGCAGTGAACACAGCAGAGTAGGAAAACTCGCATTAAACTGAAATGCAGTATGAAGTGTCCTCATGTCCCTTCCAGGTTTTTCTAACACTATCATCTCATTCAGAAAAATAGCAATTACAGAAGCCAGGATAATAATTATTATTATTATTATTATTATTATTGTTTGTTTATTTGTTTGTACCCCGCCCCTCATCCAACAGTGTCCAATGGAACTGGGAGGAAGCAACTCCCCCCTTCTCCAGCACTCCTATGCACCCTCAAAACTTGCTTTGGAAGGCTGGAAAAGTGTTCAGAGTAGGTTTTCAGCACCATGGAGGGCTGCAAAGAGAAGGGAATTCCAAACCATTTGATGGAACCAGAGGAATCCAGTGGAAATGCACTGATTCTGGCCAGTCATCGCCCCAACCAGAGAGAAAGAAACTGATGAGTTTCTCTCAAGTAAAAACATCAGTGCACTCTATTCAGATGGCAGAACCAGATTATCCATCACCTTCAGTGTACATAAACACAGAGACAAAGAGGGGTGTGGAGGAAAGAGCATCTTACCCAAAGACAAACTTTTGTTTCTTTAACAAAGAAGGAGCAGCAGATCCCATAAATCCACTTAAGCTGCTCCAGGACTTAGTGTCCAATGTACCATAAGTGACAGGGCCTGCCATTTAGCAGGGCCAATACACAAATACAGATCTTGAAAGTCAACAGCAAGTGAATTCTCTGAAACAGTAAATTAAGAAGGGATCAGCAGAAATAGTTTTAATGACCTTCTACGTCCCCATTATAATACACAAAGACACATCTATAGAAATTTATTTAATCTGTATAGAGTACAGAGGTCTCTGATTCTGGTTTTGTTGTTTGTTTGTTTGTTTGTTTGTTATTATGCAAAAAAATGTTTTAAACTGAACAGTACAATTACAAGACTACAATCTAAGACAGTTGGATTATTCCAGCCTTCTCCATCCTGGTATCCTGCAGCTGTGTTGGACTACAAATCCCATTCTCCTAACCAGCATGAATTTTATATTTTCAAATATGAGGAATCAACCACTGTCTCCTCACCCCAGAATCTTGGGAAGTTCTTAGGTGAGTCTGAAATCAATCTCAGCCCCTGGTAGAGCCTAATTTGAATGTCTGCAAACTCCTCCCTTCTTCCTTTGTAAGACAATGATAAAATGCATTCTCTGTGGTGTGAACAACAGCTGTTTTCCTCCCTTTTTCTTTTCCCCCTTCACTTGTCATCTTGCCTGATGAAGAACTGTGGGAAATTAGAAAGCTTAGCTAGACAAATAAAGGCAGTGACCTAATCTGCATATTGGACTAATAATTAGGCTCATTTCTTCTTGTTGTCCATGACAACTCTTTTTAAATACAACACACATCTTTGAATGCTCAGCAGACAAGGGGGGGGGCAACTTCTTACTGCAAGCATCTAAAGAATTACTGCCATTTCCTTTTGTGGCTTCAGTAACCAATAAATGAAATCCCTACAAACAACCTTAAACTTCAGGCAATGCTACAGCTTACCTCTGCCTGGTAGGTTTGCTCTAAGCTCAGTAACATTACTTTACAAATTAGGAATATACAAAGCAACCTTATACTGTTTCAGACCATGGATCATCAGGCTCTGCTATTATCTATTCTAGAAGTGAGCAACTTAGACAGGCCTAGGGGCCACATTTCACCCAAATGACAATTTCCAGGCACATCTAGCTTAGTACTGTCTACATTACTACCTAAAGTAGCTCTTCATCCTATATATACCTGACTGAGGGCTGCAAGAGTAGCTGGCCCTCCTCTGTGTTCCACCAGTGACACAGAGGACATGGGAGAGGGCCTTCTGGGCTGTTGCATACCAGTCATGGAATGTCTTTCCCTGGGTTCCTTTCCAGCATCAAGTCAAGACATGGTTTTTAATTAAAGCCTTTGGGGCTTTATTTACTTTAAATGTACAGTAACATGATTCTTAGCGACACAATTTTTAAGCACTGTAGTCTTTTAAGCTGTTTAACTTGTTGCCATAATGAATATACTTTTATTCTATTTAAGTTACTTTATTGTTTTAATCTGGATTGTTTTAAATTGTTCAATATGTACATGTGTACATTGTCCTGGAATTCCATGATAAAGGGCAGGATATAAATATTTCAATAAATCAGCAGCAGCACCCAACTGACTGGCAGTGGCTCTCCACGGTTTCAGAGTGATGTTGGGAACTGAATCAGCAACCTTCTTTTTGCAAACAGAAGGAAAATACAATACAGTCTAGTGATTTATTTATGCAGGAGGCAAACACCACAGGATAATTAAGGTCCCACTAAGAATGTGGGGAAATAGACTTGTGACATCCATGAAAACTGCTACACTTTGAAATATGGGAGGTTGTCAGCAAATTTTTCACAGATAGAAAATGTTTTATGCTGTTACAAAAAGAACCACTAATTGCATTTCCAGTGTTTTCTGATTCCCCTTAAAAAACACCAAGGAAGAGACAGTCTCCCACTGAGAAGGCTTAAAGCCTACATTAAAGGGGTGAAAGCAGATATAGTGGAAAGTCTGAAATAATCCTTTAGTAGTAGAAAGGGCAAAAGTCTTACTTCCTTTTTACCTTGTACCAATGCAGCAGAGGTGTGTCCTAAGATACATAAAGTCAGGGGAACAAGGGCTTAGAAAGCTTGCAAAATGCAATAGATGACAATCTATTTTATTTAACAATTTATTTAACACACAACTGTCTTTTACTCTATAATCGCTTCACAGCAGGAAAGGGGGGGGATCCATAAACACAAGGATAAAACCCACTGTATCAGAATAAACAGACAATTCCCCAAATCCCAATTGTTATTAAGGGCAGCTTTAGCAGGGTATGTTTAATAACCTAACTGTATCTCACTGTCAACAGATGCTATTCATAATCCATTACTCAGCAAACAGACTGATACTTCTTTCAGACTCTTTACACAAGATTTACAGAAGTCTCACCAGATAAAATCACTGTAAAATAGCTCCTCCAAGTGGTGGCATGTACAGTATTACATTTTACAAGGATGGAAAGGTAACCATGTACAAACTAGATAAAATCAACAAGTATAAAGACACAGCATTAAATACCAAAGTCAAAATCAATCCAGGCCATAGTGTTTCCAATTTCTATGTACGTATGTGAAAACTAGATAGTGAAGAAAACTGACAGGAAGAAAATTAACTCATTTGAGATGTGGTGCTGGAGGGGAGTTCTATGTATACCATGGACCACTAAAAACCTGAACTCTCATTAGAAATGAAGATAATTAAACTGAGACTGTCCTACTTTGGACATGTCATGAGACATCACTTATTGGAAAAGATAATGCCTAGTAAAGTGGAAGGCAGTAAAAAAAAGAAAAAGAGGGAGACTACACTACAGGTGGATTGAGAGGTTGATATTTACCATGAAGATTCATTCTTGGATGGCAGGAGGAGCAATCTACTCACTCATGGGTTACTTCCTGCATTCTCAGCTGGCACGTTAAGGGAATAACCCATTAGCATTATCCATTGCTCTTCTGTGCCATCCAGAGAATGATTCAATCAAAGAAGCCACAGCCCTGAGTTTGCAAGACCTGAACAGGACAGCTGACAACCAGCGATCTTGGAAGTCTCACATTCATAGGGTCACAGTAAGTCAAAGTTGATTTGACGGCAATAACAACAACAAACAATAAGATTTTAATTCCACCTTTCATCCTTGAAAGAATTTAAAGTTCAAACTGCACTGCTTAAGATACCTAAATCAAGAGTAATAACTGGAAAAAGCATTTATTCGTTTTTTTACTCTTTTAACTCTTTATAACTTGAAAAAGCATTTAAGCCGGTCATACAACACACATGTGACCATGTTGTTTTGGTTTTTAAAAACTATAATTAGAAAAGATTCATGCAATCTTCCTCCCCATCACCCAATTAAAACTATGTATTTTCCCTAAGGGGAAAAAGAATGTTCTCATGATCTGAAAAGACAATTTAATACACATAGGACCATCAAAGCACAAAGTTTCAGACTACTAAAGAAAAGAGGACATTCCCTTAAGAAGACACCAGAGAAAAAGAACTTCAGTTACAGCTTAAGAAACTAGCCATCAAAAAATGTTAGTAGCAGGATGCAGAACCTGTGGCCCTCCGAATATTGATGGACTGGAAGTCCTATTGGCTCACTATTGGCTATGCTAACCAAGATGGTGGGAGTTGCATCCTCTCATACACCATTCATCATTAGCTGTGGGAAGGACTGTGTCACCTAGCAAGCTCCTATAGCCTTCCTCATTCAAAATACTAAAATACTGAACAAACTCCAACTAATTCTTAAACCAGTTACTGTACTTTTTAACTTTTCACTTCACTGAGGAAGTGAATCATGGACTATTAATATAAGCAATCAACCTAACAAAGCAAAGTCAGACAGTCTAACAATTTTCGAAGAATCACTATGGTGACAATTAGATGGATGTGAATACAGTGGGCCCTCCATACTGGTGATCTCTTGTTCCACGGATTGGACTGTTCGTGGATCACCATGCCCCTTTTTTATTCAAAGACAGTGACATGAATGCAGACATGCTGAAGTGTGCATATTCAGGCCACTGCTATTGAATAATATGGGGCTTGACCAGTTTTTGACATCTGCAGGGGGTCCCAGAGCTGAATCCCTGCAATTCCAGAGGTCCCACTATATAATGATCCTCAGTATACGTAGATGATCTGAACTGGGATTCTAGCGGCAAAATTTAAGATGACAGGCATTCTTCCCTCTGGCTGTTGTCACAAATATTAAGGATCAGAAAGCTTCATAATACATCAATCTACTAGTATAGCAGGCCCCTGGTATTTGCTGAGGTTTGGTTCCAGGACTGTCTGTGGATACCAAAATCCATGGATGCTCAAGTCCCATTATACTCAATGGCATAGTAAAATGGTGTCCTGTTTATAAAATGGCAAAGTTAAGCTTTGCTTTTAGGATTTTTTTTTTTTCATATTTTCAAACCATGGTTGGTTGAATCTATGGATGCAGAATCCGGGGATATGGAGAGATGATATGGCGAGATCCTGATCTACCTTTTGCCTGCCTCTGTACTAGGCTACTGTTAATCCCCCTCCTGCTATTATATTCCCCTCAATTACAATAAAATACTGTTGTATTTTACAGCAGGGAAAAAAAGATGTGGCCCTCCAGCTGTTATCAGACTGCAGCTCCCAGCAACCCTAGCCAGCATAGTCAATGATGAGGGATGATGGTGTGGTGTAGACTGAACAAAATCTGAAGGGCCACACATTCCCCATCTCTGCCTTACAGGGATATGATCTATGATGCCATTAAAATTCTAAAAAAAAGTTGTGAAAACCAGTGTGGTATAATGGTTTGAATGCTGGACAAGGACCCCAGGAGACCAGCCATGAAAACCCACTGGATGACCCAGGGTAAGTCACACTCTCTCAGCCTTTGACTAAGGCAATGGCAACACTCCTTGCAATACATTTTGCCTAGAAAACCCTATGAGCGGGACCGTAAGTCAGAGTTGATCCAAACACACAGAACACTACCAACATCAAATAGTTGTGATATACACCTCCACAATATGAGAAGACTAAAAGGTAACAAGAGACATCCCCCCTTTAAATAGCTGAAGAAGGAGTTGAGATATTAATTAGTTAATTTATTAATAAGTTCTCTAGAGGACAGGGACTGAACCAATGAATTCAAATTAAAATAAAGGAGATTTCAATCAAACATTAGGAAGAACTTCTGGACAGTAAGAGCTATTCAGCAGTGGAACAGACTAACACAGAATGTAGTAGGCTCTTTTTTGTTTTTAAATAGACATTGGCTGGCCACCTGTCAGGAATACTCTAGCTGTGGCCTCCTGCAGTGGCAGGGTTTAACTAAATGGCCCTTGCAATCTCTTCCAACTCTATGAGCCTGATACAAAATGAAGTAGTGAAAAAGAACATCCTGCAAGCCCCATTCAATGCTGCTTCTTTAGATCTATAACTGATTAATACATGCAAGATTGTTGTTGTACAAATAGCACTAATCCATATCAGCTACAGTTTTCCAGCAAGATGGACAGAAGAATGGAGAAGTCAAAAAGTAATTAAGGCACAGCAGAGTTTCAAATGTTTTCTTCATTTGGCTTGACAGTATGAAAATAAAATGTGATCAACAGTTTCCTTTTAATCCCATTATGGGATTAAAGCCCTTACCATTTTCATCTCCAGCTGTTTTCCGACGATCCTCTGCTGAGACGTGCACCAGCTGCAGGATGAGGGGTCTCCGGGTGACAATCCCTGTGCCTCTGGGGAGCAGGTCCCTCCCCACCAGACTTTCCAGCACAGAACTTTTGCCACTACTCTGAAAATGGATAGAGAGGCCAAACATTCACTTCACTGATCCAACAGTCTTGACACAAATTACAAAAATTGATCGTCCACAAATCCTTGGCAGATGTCAATACAGAACTTCCCCCAGAGCACCTGATTTTCAAGAACAGGCAGATCTGTCTGTCTATTGAAACCTGTCTAGATTGCCCCATCTGCTTTGGAGATTCTGCCTTCATCCCACTTTTATTTCATTCCAATCACATTCCTTGTACATGGCTGTCTAGCATGTCAGAGAGGAAAAAAAATCAGCTCACAGGCATGCTAGTTTTCAGTGTGCAGAAAAAGCTATCTATTATGAATGATGGCAAGGATAAGGGCCTCTTCCTAGAGTCATAGAAATGTCTCTGGACAAAAGCCTTATAAATTCTCCATACTTAACTTTTAAACACAGATGAAAATCTTGTCATCTGAGAGTTTTAAATCTCTGCCATCTTGATCAATTATATTTCACTCCTGTTTTTATTGTTCTCTGATTACTTGTATTTTTACTGTAATATCTCTATCCAAAAGAATCACAATCTTCTCTATACACTCTGCAAATCTACATACAAACAGGTGTGCTCACATAAAAGGATCACTCTGATGATAGCATTTTTAGTAAAACACTACTGGATTTCTATTCTGGCAGTTAGTGTATGCCTTTGGCTAATGTGCCAATAAATTAACTTCAAGGACCAAATTATCATTTGATGAATGAGTTGGCTAATAAAACCAAAAACCCAGAATAACCTCTGTGTTATGAGAGTGTGTGTGTATATACATTATATATTTATACACACACAAATAATTTTAAGCCTTTTAAAAATATGTTATGCCAGTGCTTCTCAAACTAATCTAACGTAGGGACTGGCAATCTTGTTTCCATTGTGCCAGAGATCAGTACTTTATTTGTGCCCATTGGCTGCAACTGTTTCTTTCCTGGAAACTCTCTGCAGACTGACAGCTGCTAGCTCATGGACCAGCACAAATCCAGGGACTACCACTTTGAGTAACACTGAGTTTTGCTATGCAAATCCGTGTGCTTAATTGCAGAGCCAACAAGTTTAGTGTATTATCTAATGGAACCAAAACAAAGACCATAGTAAGGCTGTGGACCTGATCCATCAACTATTTTGGGTACTTCCTGAACACACACTTTGGACTTTTGCATTGTTGTTCTAGGATCCACGGGATCTGTTTTCCTCTACACTCATATTCGATGAAACATACACATCCATACACTTGCTGCAATACATGTAGCTCACTTATTCTGAAGAGGCAGCCATACAGAAAAAGCTTAAAGCTTACACATACCTACCTCATTCCTACCTAGTCCTTTATTTAATATAGGAAGACATGAAGAACCTTGTATGAGAGGTATGATAGTTATAGCAGACTCAGTTACCTCAAGTAAGGGCCCTGCAGATATGCCCCTGAAATTCCCACTTCCTCCATAAGCATGCATGAAAGATATTTGGAAAAATCTTGAAGGTTCTTAAGAGCAGATAAACTTCAGTAAACATCCTTAGTGACATTGAGACTGGATCAAATTATTGTTTCCTTGACTACAAAGTGATTACTGACCAAATTGCTTTCAAGAAGAAAGCTTAATCATCAGTGATACTTTTGTTTTTGTCGACTCATAGCAGCCCGGTGAATGAGAGATCTCTAGGTTATCTTCTGATCAACAGCTCTGCTCAAGTCTTGCAGACTCAGGGTCATGGCTTTCTGGACTAAGGGGTTGTGGCGAAAATAATCGTAATAGAATTCGCAGAGAATACCTTTTGTCCCAATGAGATCTGACTGAGATTTGCGGTTTTCAGAAGGAGCGGGGCCAAAAACTCCATTTACTGTGCAGGAAACGCCTTTCAGCTTTTCCCATGGTTTTTTGAATAATGCATGGACATCCAATACGCATCACAATGTATTCTCAGCGAGGGCAGAAGCGGAAAGCTAATTGGTCAGACATGCACAGGGCTTGGCTTGCCAACAATGAAAAGGCTGGAAACACCATTTTGGAATTTCATATTATTGATCGTGAGTTTTTTTGCCGCACTGAGGTGACCAAACAACTTTTTTAAGCAGAAGGTCGCACCTTTTATTTGCAATTAAATAAATATACAGTATATCTATTGTGCAGTAGCGACAACTTGTGGAGAATAACACGAGTAATTCACTCTTGGCCACCATCCTGGTTCATAGGCATGGCTGTGTGTGCACTTCAAATATGGATAGCTACATATACCAACAATTTTGCCAAAGGATCATGGAAACAAACCAACACTGCTGCGGATGTGTTAATGCGTAGCAATCCACATTATATTTTCTCATTTGGACAAGTCCTGAGTCTATCCATCAGGAATGTGGTCTTTTTTTCTACTGCCTTCTACCTACCAAGCATTATTGTCTTTCTAGTGTGTCATGTCTTCTCATGATACGTCCAAAGTACGACCATCTCAGTTTAGTCATCTTGGTTTCTAGGAAGAGCTCATGCTTGATATATAGTAATACCCATTTATTTGTCTTTTTAGCAGTCCACAATATCTGTAAAACTTTTCTCTAACACCACATTTCAAATGAGTTGATCTTCTTCCTATCGATTTTCTTCACTGTCCAGCTATCACAACCATACATAGAAATGGAAAATACAATGGCATGGACAATCATAACCTTAGTATTCAATTATCTATCTTTATACTTGTCTAGTTCCTTCATAGCTGGCCTTCTAAGTCCTAGTCTTCTTCTGATTTCTTGACTGCAGCCTTCATTCTGATTAATGACTGAGCCAAGACATAGAAAACCTTGAACTGTGTCAATGTCTTCCTTGACTACTTTAAAGTTATCTAAATAAACTGTGGTTACTATCTGTTTTCTTAATATCCAACTGTAAACCTACCTTTGTACTTTCTTCTTTGACTTTCTTCTGTACCATAATCTTTGCAAATCTTTGCAATTTTCTGCTAGAAGTATGGTGTCATCTGCGTATCTTAAACTGTTGATGTTCCTTCTTCCGTTGTTCACACTTCCTTCCTCAGAGTCTAATTTACAGTGATCAGGGAGCCGTGGCAAAAATGCCCACCAGTATGACAAGTGGTGATGGTGACTAAGCCTTAGATTGTTATAATTTGATCTCGTTAAGTACATGTAATATCTTTGTGATTTTTAAAAGCTTTTTAACATTTTTGTTTGTTTGTTTTTCTGATCTGAGAGTATCACAGCTTTTTAGGCATGCAAACTACACAAACGAACATTTTAGAAGGGATTTATTTATCCCTGTTATCCTTTAATTAATTAATTTAATTAATTTCCCTATGCGTCATTTTGACTTTTTGTAGTATTTTTGTTGTGTACTGAGAAGGCCGGCAAACTCAGGGACTGCCCTGGGAAGCAAAAGTTCTAGCTATACCACTGCTTTCCTATGTTTGCCTTCTCATCACCCCATGATTACAAATGTGTCCTGTTTGTGTCATTAGCCACAGTACTACTTATCCTCTGCTCTTCCCCAGTAGCTTGTTGAGTGCCTTCTGACCTGGAAGTCTCATCTTTTGGCACTATCTCTTGTTTCCTTTTGGGGTGTCTCATCACAAATTTTTCAAGATAGGAGGCTTCAGGAGTGGTTTTCCATTGCCTTTTTTTGTGCAATACTAAGAAGTGTTAGCTATGGTGCCCCTGTAGTTTTCTCAAGCAGTGTCACACACACACACACGCTACTACTAATACTACTACTAGCTGTTTGGCACATTTAGTCTGGCTCCTCAAAAAAGGGCTGTTTAACATAGGAGACCCTAGCAGCAGCACTGCTAATGCCAGCATAACCTCTTGCTTCATAAGAGCACATAGTCCCACCACTGCAGAAAGGTCCTATTTAAACCAAAGTCTGCATCTGCAGATCAGTGGCAGTTCCTGCTACCAAAAGAAGGCAATCAAAGCCTTCCCCTCTTCCCCAAAAGGGGAAATAGTAGATGCCTCCCTCTTTTTCATGCTGCACCTCCCCTAAAGTAGCACATCTGTGTCCACCATATTAAAACAGACTAACTGAAGGGACACAAATTTGCTTCTGCTTGTGTACTGTCAAGTACCACTCAACTGGATCTACAAGCTGCTGAGAATTTGCAGCATGAACAGCTAATTAGTGTCAGTTTCACTTTGCTGCTCTTCCCTGAGACACAGCCCAGAACAGGGAAGGCATTATCTTGGAAGGAAATGAAAAGAAAAAAAGGAAGTCTAGCTTTTCATGGGCATTCACTGGGCCTGCTACACTGACATCATTCCTTTAGAAAATAATAATCAGTAAAGACTTTTCATTCTGCCAGGGTGAAAATTGAGATCAGCTCTTATTTTAACAGAAGACGAACTGCTTGCTTGTGCATTTGTATTTTTTTTTCCTTTTGCTTTCTTTGGATGTCATCATGTTTTATTAAGATTTTGTTATAAGCCATTATGAAGATCTCTGTGGCTAAAAAAATAAAAAAATAAAACCCCAATCTGAAAATGGTATGACACTATGAATGTGACATAAATTAGATTATCCAGATTAAAATACACAGGAGCTGGATGTGGAAGGAAAGGAAACATTATGTGTGTCATTCCATTTCTAAATTAAAGTTATTAGAAATGGATGTAATCACACCAGAAGTGATTTCTGTAACATAATGATAGGCAAAGTGCAGTCCTCCAGATGTTGGGATTACTCCCAATATTCTTCCCCATCATCTATACTGGCTAGGGCTGATGGGAGATGCAGTCCATCAGGGTGCTCACCTTTGCTGTAACTGAAATGATGACCAAGAAAGAAGCCTTGTCACATCCCCACTGATAATAAAGTAATTCTAACTGATCCATCCTTTAACATAATTATGTTCAATATGTGTAGATGTATACTTCCACAACAAATTTTCAAACAGAAACCAAGATCTGACATCAAGATGAATTTGTACCATAGACCAGGCCAGAAAGCAACATCTTTGATATATTTTTTTTGTCCAATGAAACAATAAACTCATGCAGAAAAACTCACTAATTCCAAAATGCTCTTCCATTTTTGTAATTCATTTTTTTAAAAAACAACAACAATGTACACTCCAATGTATCATTCTAATATTTAATATGTACTGGTGAGAGCTGTGGACCCCCTTAGAGGCACACATTCCATGGGAAGGTAATTGCCCTGCATCCTAGTCCTCCCCTATTCCCCCTCAGAGGTGAAAAATACCAGAGGTCTATAAATGCCACATGGTGGTCGGTCATGGTCGGTCATTATATGAGGGAAGGATGTGCATATATACAAGATAGATCATTGTCAAAAGACCCCTCCTCACCTCTGACTTGAATATCAGTGATTGGCTTAAACAATCATAGCTACCTATAAAAGGTAGGCTTGTTTTATTAGTTCTTTGTCCCTACCTAGGTACCCCATTTGTGCACAATGGAATAGTGTTGTATTCTTGCATTTTGCAGTAAAAGTTTCCTGATTCAAGAAACTCTTCCTCTTTGCCTGTCCGTTTGAAGCCAAAGTTGTTCATCTTAAGGGGAGAGTGAGGTGACACTGGTTTGCAGCGTATTTCAGAAGGTGTAAAATATGACCCATATGGTTTTTGCACAACAGAATCAACATAATTGGTTAGAGACCCAAAGGAAAATACTGTAGAAATTATGAATTTAACTTTAAATTAATGGGTCTCTCTCTCTGTATGTAAGACTCAAGTTCCTCTATTTCAAAATTAAGGTCTTCCCTAGTTGTAGATGATTATGCTTACAGTGTTTGCCAAGTTTAACAAGTTTGTATTAAAGTTAGATATTATTTCAAGCTGCTTATTTATTTTCCTTGGTTTTTTTCCGGGCTGTGAAGCCATGTTCTGGAATAGTTTCTTTCTGATGTTTCGCCTGCATCTGTGGCTGGCATCTTCAGAGAATGGTTGGGTAGGTGTGTGTGTGTGGAGTTTATATGCTGTGAAGCCCTGGAGGGGAGTATATGGAAATTTGTATAATCCCCCTGTCCCTGGGTGGGATTCTTTTTTAAGTGTTGAGTTTTGATTCTATCGTATTTCAAAACTGGGAGCCAGATTTTGTTTACTTTTAAGGTTTCTTCTTTCCTGTTGAAGTTGTCCAGGTGTTTGTGGATTTCAATAGCTTCTCTGGGCATTCTGACATGATAGTTGTTGGCTTGGTCCAGAATTTCTGTGGGTTTTTTGGTTTTGTTTTGTTTTTTGCTTATTTATTTATTTTTAAAAGATGCTCACTACATTAAAAATGTGGGACAGGGGGAACCTATTGTGATGTTATGAACTTTTGTTAAAAAGTGTTGCATTTATTAGAGAAATGAAAGTAAGGTCTTGTCACCTCAAAACATTAGTATGGCTATGTAAGTAAGGTATAATAAATTTAATAAGCTAAGCAATTTGTCAGGAGAGCATGAGAGTATGGAATGTTAGGCGTGACTGAGTGACTGCTGATTGGCAGAGTACTTGAATACGATTTTAGAGGGCTGGTGTCTATGACAGTTGTAGAGTGAGGGATATGAATTAGCTGTTAGGAGAGTTAGGTAGGGTCAGAGAGAGAGATTAGTTAGACTCAGGTCAGTTAGCTAAGATTAGGAGAGATGGGAGTTATGGATATGAGTAAGAGATGTCAGCTAGTTTGTTAGGGTCAGTAAGGATTAGATGTGCTATATAAGTAATCTTAAACTTTAAACTGAACTTCTGTTCTACAAATTATTTTTGTATTATATACTTGTGAGCTTGAGAATGCTACATAAGGGTTATTGGAATGGCTGAGTTCAGACACACCGAATCTGTGGTGGCAGCAGCTATTGAAGGGTGATGGGATTAGATAAATAAAATCCCAGTGATGGGATTAGACGAATAAAATTTTGTACAGGAACCACAAGGGCACCTGGAAAGCCCCCAAATTTGATACCATAGCAGCAGGATAGGATGATGTCCTTACATTCAGTGAACAGTTGCATGATCCACACAACTATATTACCTAGTTTTTAAAAACTCCACCTTTAACTATTATCTACCTTTTTCCATCCTATCTTCTATAAAATATTAAAAAGTAAAACTTTTGGATACGTTCTGATTTTCCAGCTTTTCATTTCATATCATGGCACACATACAAAATTTGGAAAATGGTTCCATAGCCAGAGATATCTGAAGGTTGTTTTTTTTTTTTTTAAGTTTTAATACTGCAAGTGGCTGCGATGTGGCGGAGGCCATACAATAACATTAAACAAGCCTAAGGCAATTTTTAAAATGTGTTTGCCAAATGTATGTAGGATTAATAATGCCACACCCAAATAAAGTTAAACCTCAGAGGCCTACAAACCTTTCTTCTAATTAATCTTTACAAGATTAAAATCAACAATCAGAGTGCCACATTGGTCACTTACCGTGAAGGTGCATTCTTGAGGGGATAGCTGATACGGGTCCTTAGCTTTGGGTTTCGTCAATCGCCGCCCAGGCAGAGCAGGAAATTACAACTTAAACCTTTAATATTTAAATGTCTTTGTCTCTGGTCCCCTCCATCCTGAGCCCACGAGGTCAGTTCGTTGACTAGCAAAGCCCTGGAATGAAAGGAAAGATCGAGAAAAAACATGACAGTATATGCCCTATTCTGGATTCCTCTTAACTGCAGTCACAGGGTGGGGAAGGACCCATAATAGCTATCCCCTCAAGAATGCACCTTCACAGTAAGTGACCAATGTGGCATTCTCTGAGGGGAGGAGCTAATACGGGTCCTTAGCTTTGGGATGTGCCCAAGCACATCCCACAGGGTGGGATGTGACTGCAGAGGACTGTGGTGTTAATCCTTAATTACCTCCTGGACCACCCTGCGGCAGAATGCCGCTTCTGCAGAACGGAACTTGTCCACCTTATAGTGTCTGACGAAGGTGGAGGGTGTAATCCTGGTAGCTGCCCTGCAGATCTCTGCTAGAGAGGCATTGTTGGAGAAGACGGCAGATGTCGCTGCTGACCTGGTTGAGTGAGCCGTGACACCTGATGGTCTAGGCAATCTGGCAGAGTCATAGGCCGCAAAAATGCAGGCCTTTATCCAAGAAGCTAAGGTTTGCTGCGAGGCCCTGGTTCCCATCGAAGCAGAAGAGAAGGAAACGAACAGGGAATCACAGCAACGAGAAGAGGCCGTGCGGCTGATGTAGATCTTAACGGCTCTCCTAACATCTAGCTTATGCCACAACTTCTCCTTCGGGTGAGAAGGGTTTGGGCAGAAGGAGGGTAAGACGATCGGCTGTGCCACATGGAACTCCGAAACGACTTCAGGCTTGAACGAAGGGTCAGGGTGAAGCGTCACGACGTCCTCGGTGAAGGAACAAAGATGTTCCCTCACCGACAGTGCAGCTAACTCTGAGACTCTCTGAGCTGAGGTGATGGCCATGAGAAAGGCCAACTTCAAGGTGAGGAGTCTAATTGGAACCTTTTGCAGAGGTTCGAATGGGTGTCTCATGAGTTGCCTAAGGACCAGAGGTAGGTTCCATGATGGGAACCTATGATGAACAGGGGGTGAGATAATGGAAGCACCCCTGAGAAAACATCGCACGTGAGAGACGGGTCCCTCGTTGTCCTGGAATGAAGGCAGAGAGGGCTGCTACCTGTCTTTTTAAGGTGTTTGGGTGCAGACCGGAATCCAAGCCCTTCTGGAGGAAGGCGAGTACATGCCTCACTGAGGCCTTCTCGCAGCTTAGTCGTCGTGAGGCACACCATTTTTTGAAGGCTCTCTGCATGACCCCGTAGATCCTTCTGGTGGAAATGCGCCTTGAAGACAGTAGTGTGTTGATGACCGACTCTTCATACCCATGGTCCTTCTGGGCCTGCCGCTCAATCTCCAAGCTGTTAGCTGCAGCCAGGATGCAATACTGCCGGATGCAATACTGGCCCCTGGTGAAGGAGGTCCGTCCTTTGAGGAAGCGGCCAAGGTTTCCCATTCCCCTGGTAGCACCAGATTCCTGCTCAGGAAGTCTGCTTGCTGGATGAGGTTCCCTTGAAAGTACTGCGCAGTGAGGGATAAGACTGAGGTCTCCACCCACTGGAACAAGAGGTTGGCTTCCTGATGTAGGGATCTGGACCTGGACCCGCCCTGTTTCGCTATGTATGAGTGGGCTGTGGTGTTGTCTGTCATCACCATCACGTGACTGTTCTTTAGCAGCAGCGTGAAGTGTTTGAGGGCCAGACATGCTGCCCTTAGTTCTAGCCAGTTGATATTGTGAGCCTGCTCCTGTGGAGACCAGAGACCCTGAGTCACTTGTCCCCAGGGTGGCACTAGCGTCCTCATCTTTCAAGGGTCTTAAGCTATTTGGCGAAGAGGCCCTAAAGAACATACTTGTCAAGACCAAGGCTATGCCTTCTACCCTCAGGAAAACAGACAAGAAGAACGGGAGGCGTTCCTTTCAGTCCTCCCATTCCTTTCATTTCTCAAAGGGACTTGGAAAGCAGAGGAACTACAATACATTTTGCCCTTCTTGGGTCAAACCAAACTACATCATACAGCAGTCTTCAGGAGCCCAGTCCAACACCACACAACGAGGAGCCCCCACTCTGCAGAGAGAGGGTACATGTCAACAGTCCTATCTCAGAGCCGTTCCCTGTAGGAGGTAAGGAACAAAGAACAAAGAAGAGAGGAAAATGGAGGAGAGGTTTCCTACAACTGGCTGGGCGAAGCAAGAAATTAGAACTGACCTCGTGGGCTCAGGATGGAGGAGACCAGAGACAAAGACATTTAAATATTAAAGGTTTAAGTTGTAATTTCCTGCTCTGCCTGGGCGGCGACTGACGAAACCCAAAGCTAAGGACCCGTATCAGCTCCTCCCCTCAGAGAACTGGATTTTACCATCTACATAGACAGAAACAGTAAGAATTCATTTTTAGTAACAGAGAGCAGGTCAATCGGGGGGGGGATTCAATTTCTAAAGTCTTATATTAAGTACAAATCAGTATCAGCCTCAGGAAGCTAGTCACATAAACATAAAATAAACTTTACTTTTCAATATGTCTCATTTTTGGCCAAATAAGGAAATAAGTTTTAACCCCATATTAATACCAAACTTGTATTTGCTGCATACACTGCAAATTGGATTGCTTCAAAGTCGCATTGTATGACATCACCCAAATTATCATTCCATATTTCAAAATTTGAAATATTTGAAATTTTACAATGGAGTCACATTTTAATTTTCAATTATTGGCTAATACAGTCTTACAATAACAGTGTACTGCTTCTTCATGGCAAAGCAATGGATACTCATTTTTACTTTCATAATCACTTTGTGAGTGGAGTTTGTTATGGAGTAGGGCTGTTTTCTAACATGTAAGTTTGTCTTTAATCAATCTTTAGAAATGGGGTGCTGGGCATGCATTAGAAAGCTTTGCCCATGCGATGTTCCATGCTCTTGGCATCATATCTAAATTGTGTCAAGCTTTTAGGCATGAAGCAGTAACACACAGAATGGCACGTGTCTGGACCACAGATCTCAAGCATGTTTATGCTGCTTGAATCAATCCATTTTATAAGTGATTTGGGGCATATAGCCCTCCACATGAATAAGAGATTGTGTTTTAGATTTTTTTGGTTTACAATTTATGCAACATCTTGGCACATAGGATGGGTTAAAAATCCAAACAGAACATTTCCTCAAAAGAAAAAAGCTTCTTTCCATCAGCACTATTTTTAAGTCTTACTCACCATTACTGTTATATAAACTGTAGCTAATTTGGTTGCCAGTCAATGTGAACAAAACCATAATAGCTAGCTTCACCAATGTAGGCCTTTAGAAAAGCCCAAAAACTTGCACAAATGTACAGTATTTATATAAATCACATTTCCCATTAATAAAGTCATAATTAACTTCAAAAAAATGAGATTCCCTTGCTTTCTTTTTTAAGTGACTGGAATTACTTTAAAAGATGTTGCAAACAATGAGATTTCTTCAGGATGCTTGAAGGTACGTTAAAAGCAAGATAATAAAATGTATAACACAGATTAGAAAAGATACAGCAAATCCAAAAAGGTACCAGTTAATAAATAAGGAGAACCAAAACAAATTTCAAACAGAAAAAGCTTTCTTTTAAAAATTGAAATTTACCCAAAGAAGAAGTAGTAGGAGCAAATACTTGGGCAAACTGTAACTTGACAGTAAGGAAAACAAAACCAGAATATTGCTAAGAAATCAACAAAAAAAAATCAAAATACCAAAATTTAATGCCATTCAGTTAAAAAAGACAAAAGAAAAGTTTCACCACACAATGCAAAGCACCATTAACCAATAACCTTTTGGTTCATGTACTGCTTTCCATAATTACTCAAGCTCCAAAAAGCTGGGGAAATGCAAATGATAGACAATGCGTAGACAGCATGCTGTTTTATTTTCAGGTTACTGTAATTCCAACTTCACCATTACGTTGCCGTTGTATGGCTGTCAGTACCTCTTCACTGGACTAGATATACTGAATCTATGGAACCAAAGTGATTGCTGGATTGTTTAAACCCCACCCAACACGATCATGCAACCTGAAGCAACCACTCAAAGTATTCAATTGGCAAATAATACCATCCACGTGGAATGATACACTGTAACCGGAAAGGAAGTGGTGTCTTCTGTTTGTTTTTTGTTTGGCAAAGGCTGCACTATGCCACAAACCATGTCTGTCTCTCTTTCACCGAGGGATTCAAAACCCAGAGCTCATTAGAGAAAGCCAAAAATAGCTGAAGCTGATCAGTCAAAAAATAGTAGTGCAAGGGTAGAGCAAATCACAAAATTATGGCAGATGAAGGCGTAGCTTTGAATAATCATTTGGTAACTGTGGTTATGTTCCTGCTGTCTAATTCCCTAACTTGTATCCTACCCCCTCCTCTGCACATGCCAATTTTTTATTCTTCTCTCTTGCAACATCACTTCTTCCTTTACGGCCTCCCTATTGCTACAAAGATAATAATGACTTTTACCTCTCTTTCTCATTTTCTTTCCAAGTCCCTCTGACACAACTCCCTTAGAGGAAAGGAATGCTCTTTTACTTTCCTCAAACTTTCCACCTCCCAGTCACCTTCACTTACTTTTGCCTTCATCCTTGCTCACCTTCAGCTCACGAATGCACACAGCCATTCCAGTTCTCACTGCTAAGTTGTTCTTGTGAGACAGAAAAGGTAGATGTCAAAATGGCCAGATGGTGCAGGAAAAACTCCAGGTGCTTCTCTTTTTATTCTACTGCTGTTGTCCATCTGTCCTTTTGTTACAATATTTTTATGTCACCTTTCAAGGTGAAGTCTTCTCAATGTGGCTTACAAACAACAGTTGTAACACAATTACAGGTTAACTTCTCACTTATCTTACTCTCATTCTCCTTTTCTTTCCCTTACATTCAAACAGCCACTCTGTTCCCTCACTGGACATTACCTCTTTTCCTTCCCAGTTCTTTTGCATGCTGCAGCTTTACTCTCAGACCAATTCCTTCTCCCATGGAAGCCTATGCACTGTGCATCTAGAGAGGTACAGGTGTGTTAGTCCAAGCAAAAGGCTGTGGCATCTCCATAGGCAGGGTCATCAAGCACAGAGGGACTGCGGAACTGCAGCAGTGATGCCTACCACAAAACAAGGTCAAGCTCACTGGCAGTCCTCCACCTACAGTGGAAGAAGCACTGCTGTAGTTTGCACATGGGGATCTACACAAGAGGTGCATTCAAGTCAAAGGTGTGTGAGACTTATTAGCGGGAGTGGTATTCTGGAACAAACACATGCTCTTGCCCTTACCTTAGCAAGTTTCTCATTCCATGTATTGACTTGCAAGTAATGCATGCACACTCACTAGACTGCGTTCCTCACATGACATATGAAAAAAGCAAAAAAAAAAAAAGAGAGAGAACATGGTTCACTGAACAACCAAAAGCAACTTCAAGCAACATTAGAGAAGGATTACACTGCTCCAAAAGAGATTAAAGGGTACTGTATTGCCTTTCTCACTATTTCAAGTATCATCTGGTAAAGAATGAACAACCCCAGGTTTTGAAGGTATGCTGGCTAACCAAAGCTAGCACATAACAGCATCATCCTACTCACTGTAGATGAGGTAAGCTTGATTTGCTATACTGCACGCCATTTTCAAAAATCCCAAAACAGTTATCCTCCTACAACACAGCAGACATGTAGGTTTCCACAGCTACAGATGACTCCGTGGTGGTCAAAGGTTAGATCTCTCTTTGGAGATTCCACTTCACCTCTTTCATATTCTTAACAGCTTGCAAAACAAATATCTAGTGACCCAGACGCTTTCAATGGCTAGGCTGGGTTCCTGCCCCTTATTTTCTCTGTTATTTCAATGGTATAAGAACCCTGGGTAATTAAAATTAAGGCCTTGATACAACATGATTCAACAAAGTCTGTGAGCACCATGTGAGCAGCTGATGCATCCATCACCTACAAATGCTGGGAAGGGTTTGCCCACACTTGAGGAAAATTAAGTCTTCCCTTCTTGTATGAATATACATACATATATACAGAACTAATCCCTCAAAAGTAACCATGATGAAGAAACTTACAAGATGATTCGTTCACTTTCCTGAACATACACTAGAAAGAGTACAGTACTAGATCTGTCAACTACTACTACATGGAACTCCCCTAATCTTAAAAAGGAATTCTAACATTAATTTTTAATCTGTATAAAACACAGCTGGAAAAGCTAGGCAGTGAGTCTGTGTAATACTGCTCCAGTTCTACATGGGAAACACTTTCTGAGTAGGACTAAACTGGGTCCACAGAGAATAAAAATTAGGTCAGTGAAGTTCAACAAAGCATATTTTTAGAGACAAAGAGTATCAGTGAAGCATGAAGCAAGCAGACGCATGTAGGAGGAAAAGCACATGAAATGAACATATTCAGTGCAAAATGAAGCTTCATCCAATGATAATGTGGTGATTCACACTATAAGTGAATGACAAATAAACAGAACTCTGTACAAAGCAACATAAGAATTAAGGCCAAAAAAGCCATAAGCAAGAGAGCCATTTAAAAGGCAAAGTAAAGCAAAAGAATTGCTGGTCAGGACTTGAAAAGAATGTGCAATATCTGTTGATGACTCCTACTAGAACTCAAATAGCTTCAGCTTTTAAAGCTGGGATAGCAAACCTTTCTCCCAATGGGCTGCATTCCCTTGGGGTAATTGGTAATGGACAGTGGATGGAACCAGAGCTGCCTTAAAACCATGCTCATTTATACACATCCATCTACACACACTAAGTCTTTCGAGCTGCTATGCTATGTGGTTGGGCTTCTGAGCTTGTGCATGTGCCTGCCTGCACCCCTCCCCTTTCTTCGTCCTTCACATTCGCTGAGAAGCGAAAGAGACTAGTAAGCAAGTGCACATGGAAACTTGTAAGCTGACTACAAGCACAGCCACAGAGGGCTAATCAGCTGGCATGAGAGGTTTACTGGCCAACACCCAACTCTTGGGTGAGGTACCTGAGTAGCAGCACCTGGGTAGCAGCACGGCTAGCACTATAACCCCAGATGCAAGGAAAGACGTGTCCCATTACCAACTGTGAGTCTGGTCAGCTGCTCTATGTAGAATGGGAGTGGGCGCCATTTTAGGGAGCAAAATAGAGTCCAATTACTTCTGAAGGGACACAAGTTGCCCACTCCTGTCTGAAGTATTCATATATAGACAAAGCTTAGACTATGTTATTATTTTGGCCTACAAAGCAGTCAGGCAATATGCTAGTATGCAAGGACTACGATTCAAGGCATTTTTAGATTTTCCCTGGACTTGTAAATAACTAGAAAAGTTCTTAAAATCTCTACTGATCACACAGATCTTAATCATTTCTGATAAAATGACAGTAGCACTGGCCATACTGGCTGGAGGATTCTGGAGCTGAAGTACCAAAAATACGTTTCCCAAGCTCCAAGCAAACCATAGATATACACACACAATAAATATGGTATAGAGTTATCATGTCAGACTAGGCCTAGGGGTGATCTAGGTTCAAATTGTGTGCTTATAGTTTGCTCTGGGAATTCTGTAATTTGTGTACTTCGAACAAATCTGCATGTGTTTTGTTGTTCTATGTTTCTGCTTATTTATTTTTACTTAGGGAGTAATGAGAGAAGCAAAAATACTTTTATGTTACCTCCTCCATTCCTGATGACCTCGGGCCAATCATTCTTTCCCAGTCCAACCTACCTCTCAGACTTGTTATGAGCATAAGTGGAAAGAGAGAGAAGAACCACATACGTTGCCCTGAGCTCCATGGAGGAAAGCTTAGACAGGGAAGATTCCATTCCAAGTCATCTGGAGGAGTCCTGAACTCAACAACAGGCATCCAAATACATGCCTATTTACAAGCCAGATTTTCTCCCTTCTGACCATCTCATTTTAGAACAGAAAAAGCTTCTAATGTATAGAAATTTCAAACAATTTACAGAGTTTTGTTTCCCTTGGTAAGTTTCAAGCATGTCAAAAGAACAGATTTAAATGTTAATTTTGTGCATCCAGAGTAAATACTAGAGATAGAAAAGTCTACATGAAATTATAAATGTACATTTTATCTTTCGTTTGTATCAATGAAGTATAACCAACTTAAATTAAATTACCAGGAAGAGCGACAAACATAGGATATAATTTAACAATATTTTATCCCATTATGGGATGATCTCCAAAGTCACTCTAATGACAGCAGGTACAGAGTATGGATTTAAAAGAATACCACAAACCCTCTGCTTTCCATGCCATTTGTCAGGCATGGACAATGACATTCAACTTGTTCTGGATGAGGATACATTCCTAAAAAATGAAGTTCATAGTATGAAGGGTGCTGACTGAGCCAATGTTATCAATGCCCGAGTGACTTTAGAGATCATCCCATTATGGGATAAGAGATTGTTAAATTGTATCCTGTGTTTACTGTTCATCCAGACCAGCAACCCAGGAAAGGAAAAAAACCGCAAATAAAGACCCACTATTTCTTTTTTACCTCAGATAACACTTCTCTAGGCATTTGCAGGTCCTCCAGTCAACAACTCAATCTATATCTAGGAATACTGCACAAAACATACTACAGTATACATGATGGAAAATGCAACATCAAAGTCCGAATCACATTCTTGTGACCCCTGTTTGATTTGAGTAGTGACTTTACTAGGTACTGCCAGTCAGTCTGACTTCTGCATTTTACAGTCTTATGCACTGCAATAAACAAATGCATATTAATTTCAAAGTAAGCTTCATTGAACACACTGGGTTTCCTTCCTACTAAAAGTGCATTTGACTAAGAAATTCCCTATTGTTAAAAGAAGAGATAACCACTAACTGCAAAGTCCTCAATGAAACAGTGTCAGTTTAAGAAATGTTAATCTACATGCAGAGTTATTCTGCAGGCAGGGTAGGGTAAACTTGGACAGCAGCTTGGTCCACTGTTAATTTATTTTAAGCCCAAGGAGTCTACAGTATTTGAAAAGTACTGTACCCCAATCCAGCATACAAGATTAGTTTAAACAAATGCACAAAACTGAGAAGGTGAAGTGACTTTATGTGCAAGGTAACTTGGAGCATAGTGCAGAACTGCTTATTACAGTGTAGGTTTTTAAGAATCTATGGATACCCTTCCCAGATTAATACATTTAAATGTAATTTTCAAAGAGGACAGAAACAGGGAGGGGGGGTGTTTTGACCAGTTCATGGACTCTCCGATCAAGCTGTATGACTCTGATGACCTCAACAGCAAGTTCATTTAAGACTCACATTTTACCCCATTTTCAAAGCTAAAGTCCTTTTTATGTCTTCTAAATCCAAATGGGGTTAACACATCACAAGGAATGTGGACCAGCACTTTCATCATCCTCTATGCGTGGCAGGGAGAGGTAACTTTTTGAGACCCTCATCTTCACTATTGAATTAGCATTCTAAATTGTGTTGAAAGCCTTCACACACAGAGAATGATCTCCTACTTTTCTGAAGATTTCCCTACACATGAGAGCAACACAGTGTAACAAGGAGGCAGGGCTAGCATGCCCTCATCCTTGGTTGTGGGTTTTTTTTTAAACTGTAGCTGGTTCTTAAATGCACAAATAGGTCTCCTGTGTCTACTGAGAAGTGATTCCCATTCTAAGCAAGACTAGTACACAATTTGCCAGGAGTGAAATGGCCAAGGCTTGAATGAAAAATAATAAATTAAAAACAGCATACATATATCATATATGCAAAGCACATGCACATATCAAATACATATATCAAATAAGAGCAGGTGCAGGAACTTTTTCTAGTATCATATATTACACAAGAGAAAGCAGGGATGTATGCACATATATGGTCTTCACAGCCTGAGAGATGCATCAGGTATACATTAATGTTGTACTTTGGTATCAACAGCTGATAGAAATGTCACATAAGAAGCACAGTTCACTTTCTCACATCAACATGAACAATCTCAAGATGGCAATGAAGAGAGCCAAGTCTTTACTTGGGTCAAAAATGGTTAAAACCTCTTTTGACAATCACTTTACCAAGATGCTTTGAACTGTTTGGAATGCGGTGACTATTCATCTCAAACAGAAATGTTAATGAAACAGGAGATTCCCCTTCCTTCTCTACACAATTAATTCACAGGAATTCAGGCCAACTGTAGCTCTCTAAATACTGCTGGACTCCAGCTCCTATCAGTCCTAGCCAGTGAAGGGTGTGTAAAGTTGCAGTCCATCAAATATATGGAGACTCATGGCTGTTGAGCCTTGCTTTCAATAAGCCTTTGGATTTATCTGAGCAATTTTATATAATTTATAGTTTTATAATTTATAATTTTATATAATTTATAGATGGCATCTATATACGTTACTGTATTGATGGTAGTTTGTTTAACTTAAGCCGTCTGAGGGCTCGCACTAAGACGCTAAACTATCTAGTCCATGAGCTGCTCTTCGCTGATAATGCTGCCCTTGTTGCCCACACAGAAGTAGCTCTGCAGCACCTAACATCCTCCTTCACAACAGCTGCAGAGCTGTTTGGGCTGGAGGTCAACCTGAAGAAAACGGAAGTTCTCTACTAGCTTGCACCACAGGATGAACACCACCATCCCTACATTGCCGTAGGCAAATCTGTGCTTACGTCCGTTCAGCAGTTCACCTATCTGGGAAGCATCATCTCCTCAGAAGCCAAGATTGACAAAAAGATCCATCACAGATTAGCAAAGGCATATAGCGCATTTGGAAGACTTTACAAAAGAGTCTGGAGTAATAAACACCTGAGGCGAAGCACAAAAATCAGTGTGTATAGAGCCATTGTACTGTCTATTCTCCTTTACGGGTCTGAAACACGGGTCACCTATCGCCAACACTTACAACTCCTCGAATGCTTTAATCAGCGCTGTATACGCACAATCCTAAATATACACTGGACTGACTATGTGATGAATGTTGTTGTCCTTGAGCAAGCAGGGATCACCAGCATTGAGGCCATCATATTGAGAACGCAGCTGTGCTGGGCAGGGCACGTTTCTAGGATGGAGTACCATCGCCTCCCAAAAATAGTACTCTACAGTGAACTCGCCACGGGTCAGCGTAAGAGGGGCGCTCCAAAAAAGCGATACAAGGACTCCCTGAAACAACATCTCAGGCTCAGCCAAATTGATCACCAACAATGGTCCACCATGACCTCACATTGGGAGGCTTGGAGATGCATTATCCACAATGTTGCAGCCTTATTTGAGAGCTCACGCCGAACAAGTCTTGAAGAGAAACGACAACACAGAAAGAATCACAACCCAGAATCATCACCCAAGGAGACCTTCTGCTGTGCTTTCTGCAACTGGACATGTTTATCTCAGATTGGTCTTTTCAGTCATCAGTGTGCTTGCAGAAAGCACGGGATGAGTCCTTCCTGAATCTTCATTTGCGAAGAAAAGCCAGAGTTTTTATAATTTAGTTTTTGTCTGGTGATGTGAAGACCATGTTAATTTATCTCAGCCCCTTCTTTTAATCATCTATAATAAAACCATAGTGTAAAATAATATTCATCAGTGAATTATCAGTAAGTTTAGACCCATTAAATAACAAAAGAAGCTCAAGAAAATAACATGAAAAACAATAAAACTTTCACTAGACTCCTGACCATAGCCTGTTTTTCCTGGGAAATTGCTGTGTCTTACACTTGAAAATTTATGTAAATTCATGTGCATCCTGCAATCTACAGTAGTATGAACTCAGAAGAATCTCAGAATATACGGTAGTCATGTATCTGTTTTCTGAGAGTCTCCATTTTGCTTTTTAAAACACAGTTCCAAGTCCTTATGACTGCAAAGATATGCTTCAAAGAATACAGGTAACTTTTACTTAAATTTAAAAAAACCAGATAAATTGTTAGAATAAGATTTTTCTTTGAGCAGGAATGGGGGAGGTAATATATAAGTATTTATTGTTTCTCTCATTACTCCCAAAGTAAAAATAAATAAGCAGAAAAATATAGAACAAAACACATGCAGATTTGTTCAAAGTACACAGACTACAGAACTCCCAAAGCCAATTGTATGCACACAATTTTTTAAAGTAAGAAATATGGACAGTCCTAATAAGTCTGCCAATGAGATGCATTCCCTAGAAACTTCACACTATCACTCTGTACCATTTCAACTGTGCCTGTAAATATTCTCACATTCTCACTTTCTGATCCTGCACAACAATTAATAGTCTTATCCACTAGAGACTTGATCCCTTGGGTGACCCCTAACTCTCCCTGTTTTCAGGTTTTCATCTCTGAATTACTGACCACATTTTATAACCACACCCTTTCTCTGAAGAGCTGGAAGTGTTTTATGTATCACTTATTACCCAGCCAGGCAGCTGACAAGATGCTTTACTTTAGCAGTAGAACTGTATCATATGCCTCAAGACTGTTCTCAAAATGATGTCATATGCTCCAGCTTTCTGCCTTGTTGTTTTCACCTCTCTCTCTCTCTCTATTTATTTTTTTTACTTCCAAACTCTGGAGTCAATATGTACAGCTCAACAGAACTTGGGCCTAGGGATTCATATCCATTCTTACGTATGAACTGTCTGGACAGCATCACAATCTTTGAGCATCCGTTCCCTAGTTTGTAAAAAGGCAACATGATGATTGACTTTCCAGGGTTGATGTGAGGACAAGATTTCACATACACTCCTGAGGACCACTGTACACACAGACTCCAAATGCAGCAGGGTTCTCAAATGCTGTATTCTTTGTCTGCATCTATTACACTGCTATCTTTTCCTATTAGCTTTAAGGACATCAGACTTGCTTTTCCTTTCCAGCTCAGACCAATATCAGACCAGTGTCCCATTTCCAAGAAAAAACATCCAATGTCCCTTAGGAACCTCTTAACTTGCCCTTTACAACCACCATGTGAGCTGCCAGTATCACCTTGGAGGCTTTTTTTAAAAAAGCCTAAATAATAAGACTAATCTGAGAGGAACTGTTTTAAGCTATTGCTTAAAACAATTTGTAAGCTGCTCTGATAGCCTTGTGGCTAAAGAGCGAGGTATAAATAAATAAATAAAAAATAAATAAAAGTCTGTTACAGCTGTGGAAGAGTCTTGCTGCAATCTTAAAAGAGTAGCTTTATTGTGGCATCACAAAAGCTTTGGCAGCAATAAAAGGTCAGCCTATGCCTTCAAGGTATCACCCAGACCTCCTTTTTCTTTCTTTCACACCTGCCATTTAATGAACAAATTACTTAATTAGGACAGGACCTGGAAGTCCTATTCTCACCTTCCCCCCCCCCCAAGTTTAGGTCTTCCAATCTGGAAATGACCTCCTTCAACTGAGCAGCTATGCTGTGAAAGGAAAGCCACATAGAGATGGCAACGTGCATTGCGCACTAATAATGGTGTGCAATTATTGAATAATACCTGCAACAGACAGTAACGCCAATAATTTAATCTACCAGACCTGAGACCCTACAAAACACCCCAATCCCCTTTTATTTATTATTTCTTTATATGTGTGTGTGCGCGTGCGCGCATGTGTACCATTTCTATGCTGCCTTTCTGCCAAAGTGAGACTTAAGGCAGTTTACAGAACAATTAAAATCACAATTTAAACACCAATTACAACATACAAAGTAAAAAAACAAAAACCCAACAGATAAAAACAAGAAGGTGTTTTACAAGGGAAAGAACTTGGGCAGTTAGAAAAGAATTGTTGTAAAATTAAAATTTAAAGAAAAAACCTATAAAAACTGGCATTGGAAATGTAAACACACACACAAACACCAAATTAAGCTATGTGGAATTTTTTTTTGTTTAATCTTTTTTATTATTATTATTATTTAAGTAGGTAAAGTAAGGAAGGTATTCTGCTTTGCTGGAAAAGGAATGGAAGAGTTATAAGGGAAAGAAGATATGATAATGATGCAAACGACTGGCTTTATTTTAAAAACAGCTTTAAAAATACAATTAAATTCAGGGTCCCCTCCCCTCCTTGAGCCGCTCTCCTCACCCCTGGCTCTTTCCCTTTTGTTTAATCTTTTTTATAATTATTATTCTTGAAGTAGGTAAAGTAAGGAAAGTATTCTGCTTTGCTGGGAAAGGAATGGAAGCGTTATAAGGGAAAGAGGATATGATAATGCTGCAAACGACTGGCTTCATTTTAAAAACAGCTTTTAAAATACAATTACATTCAGGGTCCCCTCCCCTCCTTGAGCCCCTCTCCTCCCCCTGGCTCTTCTTCTTCCCCTGGAGCCTCTCCCTCAACCTCCCTCCCAGCCCCTTCCCTTCCCTTCGGGCGCCACTCCCGAGGCAGAGGTCACCCCGGCCTCCTCACCTGCGTCCCGACCACCACAATCTGCGGCAGCTGGATGATGTCGGCGCCCACCGTGTTGAAGACGTCCTGCAGCTTATTGATGACCGGAATCAGCGCTTCCATGGCGGCGGCGGCAGTGGCGCCCTGACAGGACTAGGGGCGGGCTGAGGGGGAGAGTTCTCGCAGGCGGCGGCAATGAATGGAGGCGGCAGGGAGGAGGGAGGGAAGGGCGCTCGCTTGGCCACCTTCCCCCGCCGCTGCCCGCCGCCCCTTGGCGCTCCCCCCTCACTCCCAGCAGGCCATGCGCGCGCCCTTACCTCGCCGGAGGAGGAGGAGGAGGAGGAGGCACCGCAAAGTTTGGCGGGAGTTGTAGTTCCATAGGCTGTCTAGGCCCCACAGCTCCCTCTACAGGAGGCTTCAAGAACCAAGAAAAGACATGGGAGGGAGGGCGTTCAGGGAGCTTTTACAGTTGTCCCTCCGTATCCACGGATTTGGTATTCACGGATTTAAGTATTCACAGCTTGAAAATATACTTAAAAAAATAATTAATCCAAAAAGCAAACCTTGATTTTGCCCTCTTATATAAGGGACACCAATTTGCTATGCCATTGCAATATAATGGGACTTGAGTATTCACGGATTTTGGTATCCACGGGGGGGGTGTTCCTGGAACCAAACCCCAGCGAATATGAAGGGAGAACTGCACATTCATTCAGTCAACCTGGGTCTTCAGGTTGTTTTTCTCCCCGTTTCCATTGTTCTTTTCCGCTCTCAAGACAGTCTGTGAATGAGAAATTATAATTACAATAGGGCCCCCGTATCCACTCATTCATTATCCACTGACTCAATTATCCACAGGACAGAAAACAGCACACCTACCATAGAGTCTTCCTAGATAATGTGTCCTCTCTAGCCATTTTCTAGGTCCTCCAAGGCAACTCTATGGTAGTTTAAACTGGACGTCTCAATAGTGTTCATTATTATCCACAGTTTTCTGTATCCACGGGGTCCCCCTAACATCAATCCCCAAGGGATACAGGGATTCTACTGTATTAATTATTTCTTACCTGCCTCTCCCTATGGATCCAGGCAGGGAACAACACATTAACACATAGACATAACATTGGTTAAAAGCACGTATCAATTAAAAACATATATCAGTTTAAAATAACAAGTACAGTAGGACTCCTGTATCCGCTGGGGATTGGTTCCAGGGGGTTGGGTGGATATCAAAAACCATGTATAACAGCAAACGCCATTGAAATGGCTAGAGAGGAAACATTTTCTAGGAAGCCTCTATGGAAGGTGTGCTGATTTGTGTCTCATGGATAATTTCTCTCTCTCTGGCTTTTCTTCGCAAATGGAAGGTTCAGGAAGGTCTCATCCTGCACTTTCTGCAAGCGCGATGATGACTAAAAAGACCAATCCGAGATAAAGAAGTCTGGACTCAGTATATACGAGCTTCCTACTATATTGTTATTTCTTACCTGCCTCTCCCTATGGATCCAAGCAGGGAACAACACGTTAACATGTAGACATAGCATCGGTTAAAAGCACATGTCAATTAAAAACATATATCAGTTTAAAAGAACAAGTATAGTAGGACCCCCGTATCTGCTGAGGATTGATTCCTGGGGGGGGGGGTGCGTGGATACCAAAAACCATGGATAACAGCAAACACCATTGAAAATAATGGAACTTCCAGTTTAAAATACCATAGAGTTCCTTTGGAGGACCTAGAAAACGGCTAGAGAGGAATCATTTTCTAAGACTCTATGGTAGGTGTGCTGTTTTGTGTCTCATGGATAATTGAATCACTGGATAATGAATCAGTGGATATAGGAGTCCTACTGTAAAACCAAGACATTTTAAAACAATCAACAGTCACAATGTAAAATTCACACTTTAAAATCATTTGTATAGGCCTGCTCATTTGGATAGTTCCTAATCCTCATTTTCCCTGGAGATAGCAAAGTGGAGAGGACTGTTTGTGCCGTTTCTCTTTCAGTACATTGAACAATGGCTTCTCAGGAGGAGCTGGGAAATAAGGTGGAGATGTAGGTCTTTTGCCAGACTTTTCTGCCCACAACATCCAGACACTTTAAATCTGGAGGTGTTCATGTCCCTCCCCTTACACTTAAAAATGGGCTACAGAGTCCCTCAGTCTTTTTCTTGGGGTATAATCACCATTAATAATTACGGTTGGTTTCTACTCACATTCCTAGGTGCATTTTATTTTTGTGGATGAATAACTGGTGAAAGAATGGGAAGATGAGAGTAGAACTAAATAGACGACACTTGCTCTGGAGGGCTGTAAGACGTGGGATCCTTGAAGGATATGCGTTGCCCTGTGAGTAGTGCTTTAACCTGTTGATAAAGGATCTGTAGGTAGGGGTGAGCAACATGGTGGCCAGGGATATATATATGGGAGGTGAGGACATTGCCCTTCCAATAATTCAGCCCCCCAATTAAATTTTCCTTCAGCTCCCAACTATCCAGCATTGCAGAGAATGAGACGTTGAAAATCATTCACTCATAAAACTCCTTTAGCTGCAACAAGAGAATCCGAGTGGTTGTCCAGACAATGAAAATACTCCTCATAGAATTCGCAGAGAATGCGATGTGTCCCAATGCAGTCCAAATTAGATTTACGATATTCGGAAGGATGGGGGCTAAAAACTCCACAAACTGCAGTAAAAGGATTAACAGTGTTCCCTTCAGTTTTCTGGAAAATGCACATAGATGTGCACGTGTGGACATCCGAATTCATATTGCTGCTCGTTTTCACTCTACTGCCATTTACCAGAACATGTGGATGCTCCATTCAAATAGATGTGAACGGATGTAAACAGGTGAAAAAATGGTGCAGACAAAACAGCGTCACTGCAAATGGACGAAAATGTGCACCCACTCACAGTATACCATCGCATCTAGACAAGCTCCTAAACAAGCAGGAAGTAGGACTGGAACTTAAGCCTTTAAGGTTTCTACCTCCAACAAAGGCAAAACATTTGTTTTGGACTATAATTGGCTGGGTTTTACCTATACAGCACCTAAAAGTTTTTCCAGATATAGCAGTACAGAGACTTCTTGAGAAATTTGATGTCTTCTGCCTGAGAAGGGGGACTGTGGCTTCACAAAGGGACAGAGACACTTTGGATCCCAAGTGGAGTTACTTTACTGCTGTTATTGGAGTTTAAATTGTACTGCCCTTTGTGTGGTCCCTTCATGGCCAAGAAAGGCATAGCATCTGCCTGCATTGAGATCCCTCCATACCAACTGAACACCTAGAGAGACAACATCTGATACAAGACTTAGGCCTGTGACTCCAACACCATCACTTTTGTTTCCCCTCCTGTATGATTTTTAACATCTTTTGCTTGATGAAGAAGCCAGTGGGTCATCAAAAGCTTGCATTATGTGTTTTGTGCATATCAGTTGGCCAATAGAGATATCACTCTTCTGTGGATTGTTTTATTTTCCTTTTAGCTGTGTTTGCATTCCTTTGGGAAACTGCCTGCCCCTTTTCTGTGGCTGCCTGAACTGTGTTTCTAAATACAGTGGGCCCTTGGTATCCACTGGGGGTTGGTTCCAAGACCCTTTGTGGATACCAAAATCTGTAGATGCTCAAGTCCCATTATATACAGTGGCATAATAAAATGGTGTTCCTTACATAAAATGGCAAAATCAAGGTTTGCTTTTGGGATTTTTTTTTATGGACTATTTTTAAGCCATGGATGGTGGAATCTGTGGATGCAGAACCCATGGATACGAAGGGCCGACTGTACTCAACAGAAGTTTTAAATTACTGCAATACTACATATTTCTTATTTGGGATGTCAATGTCTTCATTTTGCGCCCTGCCCTGGTGGTGGCAACTTGTGTGGATGATACCTGTTCCAAACCATTAAACCTCGTCCTGAAGGAAATACTTCATCTTGTGTGTAATTAAATTATGGAATTTGCTGTAACAAACTGTGGTAAGGATCATTAATTAGTATTGAAAGTAGCTAAGAGTCAGCATGGTGTGGTATGGTAATTGGACAACTCTGGAATCTGTACTTAGCCATGGAAATCCACTGGGTGACCTTGGGCAAGTCACACACTCTCAGCCTCAGAGGAAGACAAATCAAACTACTTCTAAACAGAGGAAGGCAACCAAAATGGTAAAAGGTCTGGAAGCCATGTCCTATGAGGAGCAGCTCAAGGAGCTGGGTATGATGTAGTAGGGGAAATTCAGCACAGGATAAATAAAGAGGTTGCTCAGGAATACCTGGCCAGTATAAATGAGTTCAAGTCTCCAGGGCCAGATGAACTTCATCCAAGGGTATTAAAAGAACTGGCAGAAGTCATCTCAGAACCACTGTCAATCTTTGAGAATTCCTGGAGAACAGAGGAGGTCCAAGCAGACTGGAAGAGGGCAAATGTTGTCCCCATCTTTAAAAAGATGGGGGAAGAAGACCCAAATAATTACCACCCAGACAGCCTGACATAAATTCTAGGAAAGATTCTAGAGCAGATAATTAAACAGACAATTTGTAACCACTTAGAAAGGAACCACTAAAAGTCAACATGGGTTTCTCAAAAACAAGTAATTCCAAACTAATCTTAACTCTTTTTTTTATAGAGTTACAAACTTGGTAGATGAAGGGAATGCTGTGGATGTAGGGTATCTTGACAAGTTTCCCCATAATATTCTTGCGAAAAAGTTAGTAACATGTGGGCTAAACAATGCAACTGTCAGGTGGATTTGTAATTGGTTGATGGGACAAATCCAAAGGGTAGCCACCAATGGCTCCTCTTCATCCTGGAGAGAAGTGACTAATGGGATACCACAGGGTTCTGTCCTGGGCCCAGTGCTAGTCAATATCTTTATTGGTGACTTAGAGGAGGAAATAGAGGGCATTCGGTTGACTTCTAGCCCAAACAGAGCTGTTTGGGCTAGAAGTCAACCTGAAGAAAACAGAAGTTCTTTACCAGCCTGCACCACAGGACGAACACCACCATCCCCACATTGCCGTCGGCAAATCAGTGCTCAAGTCCGTTCAGCAGTTCACCTACCTGGGAAGCATCATCTCCTCAGATGCCAAGATTGACAAAGAGATCGATCACAGATTAGCAAAGGCATATAGTGCATTTGGAAGACTTCACAAAAGAGTCTGGAGCAATAAACACCTGAGGCAAAGCACAAAAATTAGTGTGTATAGAGCCATCGTACTGTCTATCCTCCTTTATGGATCTGAAACATGGGTTACCTATCGCCACCACCTACGACTCCTCGAGCGCTTTCATCAGCGCTGTCTACGCACAATCCTAAATATACACTGGACTGACTATGTGACGAATGTTGCTGTCCTTGAACAAGCAGGGATCACCAGCATTGAGGCCATGATATTGAGAACACAGCTGCGCTGGGCAGGGCACGTTTCTAGGATGGAGGACCATCGCCTCCCAAAAATACTACTCTACGGTGAACTCGCCACGGGGCAGCGTGGGAGAGGCGCTCCAAAAAAGCGATACAAGGACTCCCTGAAACAACATCTCAGGCTTGGCCAGATTGATCACCAACGGTGGTCCGCCCTGGCCTCACATCGGGAGGCATGGAGACGCACTATCCACAATGCTGCAGCCTTATTTGAGAACTCACGACGAACAAGTCTTGAAGAGAAACGACAACGCAGAAAGAATCACAACCCAAAAACATCACCCAAGGAGACCTTCTGCTGCACTTTTTGCAACCGGACTTGTTTATCTCGGATTGGCCTTTTTAGTCATCAGCGCGCTTGCAGAAGGCGCGGGATGAGTCCTTCCTGAATCTTCGTTTGCGAAGAAAAGCCAGAGAGAGAGAGAGAGAGGGCATTCTTATCAAGTTTGCAGATGACACCAAATTAGGAGGGGTAGCTAATACACCAAAGGACAGGATCAGAATTCAAATGACATTAACAGATTAGAAAGCTAGGCCAAAACTAACAAAATAAATTTCAACAGGGAGAAATGTAGGATACTACACCCGGGCAGTAAAAATGAAAAGCATAGATATAGGATGGGTGACACCTGGCTTGATGGCAGTACATGCAAAAGGGATCTAGGAGTCTTAGTGGACCACAAGCTGAACATGAGTCACCAGTGTGATGCAGCAGCTTTAAAAGCCAATTAAATTCTAGGCTGCATCAATAGGAATATAGTGTCTAGATCAAGGGAAGTAATAGTGCCACTCTATTCTGTATTGGTCAGACCTCACCTGGAATACTCCATCCAGTTCTGGGCACTACAATTCAAGAAGGATATTGAGAAGCTGGAACATGTCCAGAGGAAGACGATCAGGATGGTGGGAGGTCTGGAAGCTATGCCCTGTGAGGAGTGGCTTAGGGAGCTGGGTATGTTTGGCCTGGAGAAGAGAAAGTTGAGAGGGGACATGATAGCCATGTTTAAATATTTGAAGGGATGTCATACTGAGGATGGAGCAAGCTTGTTTTCTGTTGCTCCAGAGATCAGGACATGGAGCAATTGACTCAAACTACAGGAAAAGAGATTCCACCTAAACATTAGGAGGAACTTCCTGACAGTAAGAGCTGTTTGGCAGTGAAATGCACTGCCTGGGAGTGTGATGGGGTCTCCTTCTTTGGAGTTTTTTTGAACAAAGACTGGATGGCCATTTGCCAGGAATGCTTTGATTGGGTACTCCTGCATAGCAGGGGATTGGACTAGATGGCTCTTGGGGTCTCTTCCAACTCTATGATTCTATGATTCTATGTTTAGACTGGAGAAGAGAAGGTTAAGAGGTGACATGACAGCCATGTTTAAATATTTGAAGGGATGTCATGGCCATCTGTTGGGAATGCTTTGACTGTGTATTCCTGCAGGGCAGGGGGTTGGACTAGATGGCCCTTATGGTCTCTTCCAACTCTATGCTTCTATGAAATCTTGCCAAGAAAATGCTGCAATTGGTTTGTCTTAGTGCTGTCATAAACTGAAAACAACTTGAAGACACACAACAACAAAACAACAACAACAGTATTTAAACAAAAACAATATGACAGATTAAGTACAGTAGAACCCTTGTAAGCACTGGTTCATTATCCACTGATTCAGTTATCCACAGTTTCAGTTTCAGCACAGCCACCATAGCGTCTTCCTAGAAAATGTGTCCTCTCTAGCTATTTTCTAGGTCGTCCAAGGAAACTCTATGGTATTTTAAACCAGAAGTCCCATTATTTTCAATGCCGTTCGCTATTATCCACAGATTTCGTTATCCACGGTAGGGCCCAGAACCAATCCGCAGGGGTCCTACTGTATTGACATAATATGCATCATATGAGATATAAAAACAACTCTTTGTAAGGATATTGGTTAGCAAACAAGGGGTGCCAGGTCTCAGGGCAATGGCTGGAGTCCCAGGGAACTGCTGTGCTTCTCCAGTTGTCTGGAGTAATAAAAGGGTGATAAATCACAGGGGAGCAACACTGGAGGAGAAAGTTTGGTTTTTGAATGCAAGTGAGCTTTAAAGCCTGAGCACCCATTTTCCTCCTTTCTCAGATGGCACCAGGTTTCTTTGGCTCAGTATGAAAGCATTTGTATCTGTGTTTCAGATATGCAATGTTAGTGTGCCAAAAAGCCAACAGAGGGGAGGTGAATGATAAAAGAAATGGCAGGTATGTGCACTTGGGCCCATCTTGCTATTTGGAATAAGAGAGTGGTGCACCAACGTTGTGACTCAGCCTTCTTTTGGTACAAAAGATCTCTGTGATGTGGCATTGTAGGGCCTAGAGGTTCGTTTACACGGCAGATTTATTGTGGCAACTTGCGCTTTAATTCTTTTCCGCAGCTGTGCCAGTCAGACTCCTTCTATGTGATTTCCTGGAAGCTGCATTATGTAGACAAATCTCCTGTCCCAGGGAGATTTGGGAAGCCCTTACAATTGCGTCTGTCGAGATCCCCCTTTCCTGGGGCTCCCAGATTGTCTTGTCAATGTCGCTTGTAAGTTTCGTTTTCTGGCTAGCATGTAAAGCTAGGAAACACTCAGTGGGGTGTGGAACTTCTCCAAGCAGAGAGTAGGAAGGAGCATAAGAGGAGCAGCAGCATCGCAGCTTAGAAGAGGTGCAGGATCTAAAGGGGGACAGGTATTTAATTTCATGATGAGAGGGGGGAAAGAAGGTGGTTGAAGCTCACCTTATCAGGTGAGGGAGGGCAGAGCTCCCATCTCTTATTCAAGTTATTCTAATATGTTAATATTTTACTAGCAGTAAAGTCCAATACGTGTCTTACCCAAAATGAACTCACACTGCTAATCCAATGAGTTTAAAAAGTAGCATCCAGGTTGAAAAGGCTGAATTAGCATTTAAGTGTGGTTCTATTTATTTAGGACTAATGGGAGACCAGTGGCTTTTTTTTTTTCTTTCATGAAAAGTGCTGATTTCGTTTAAGAGAGCTAGAAAAAAATTGTGATATTCATGACTGCTGTTATAAATTGCTGTATTTATCTTGGATAAATTTATCTGGTATAAACTTTCCTTAGAAATGTCATGAAGTGTTGTGTGAAAGAGATAGATGGGAGGGTGAGAATGGGGCAGAAAGACAGTCAAAGTGTATCTCCCAATGAACTCCTCATGCATCTGGTAAAGGATACTTTATCCACAAAAGTTTATGCAAGCATTGGTTAGTTATTCTTCAAGATACCACAATATATTTTATAATCCATGGATGGAGGTCCTTCTCACCCAACTACTGACTGATCCAGAGCAGCTGAGCTTAGCTTCTGACATGGAAACAAATCAGTCAGTTTCTTGTAATTTCTCTGAATTACATATTTTTGTTGTTGCTGTATGCCTTCAAGTCATTTCTGACTTATGGCGACCCTAAGGTGAATCTATAATGGGCTTTCTTGGCAAGATTTGTTCAGAGGGGGTTTGCCATTGCCTTCCTCTGAGGCTGAGAGAGTCTGACTTGCCAAGGTCACCCAGTGGGTTTCCATAGCCAAGCAGGGCTCCAGAGTCCTAGTCCAATACCTAAACCACTATACCATGCTGGCTGGCTGGCTGGCTGGCTGGCTGGATTTATTTATTTATTTATAAGCTACTACATTAATAGATTAAGGATTCCCTGGGAAACAGGAGTGAGTATTCTTATGTCCCAAGTTTAATCAGAGAATTCCACAAATACCAGGAACAAATTATCTTTTTTGAGTATTTTATTCGTAAGTGTCCATATCTTTAAGACTATTCTGTCTCTTTGGCTATCTACTTAAAACTTCTGGCTGCCGCACCTATCAAAATGGTGCAAATCCACCTTTCCTGTCACTATCATTGTCACAAATCCAAAAAATCATTTATAAACATTGGCATTTGGTGGAAGACATACAGGGATGCTCAGAACCACCTCTTATTGGCCTACGAAGAACACGCAATATCAAAGATTTTCTAGTTCACTCTGATATTCAGTCAAATATAAGGACACAACCATCTATTACTGGACACTATAAATGTGGCCATTGCTCCAGCTGTCCACAGTCCTTAAATATTAAGACCTTTATACATCCTATTACAAAAGAACAGTTTCCTTTAAAAGATTTTACAAACTGTAATTCAAAATATATTATTTATATAATAATATGTCCATGTGGACTTCTTTATATAGGATTGACTTCAAGAAATTTAAGATTAAGAATTGGCGAACATTGTAGTAAAATTAGAACTAAATACGTGGGGTGTCCTTTAGTGGATCATTTTTTGGAGAAAAACCATGATCCACTATCATTGTCCAGCCTAACATATCTACAGCACACTAATATATCTGCCGTGATAAAATTGGTCCCAGAATTAAATGGACCTCAGCAATTTTCCATTATGTTAACAATTATCCATAGTTACATATGGGGCCACAGTAATCCCTGACTTCCATTTTTTGTCTTATCTCCATATTTTCGTCAGATCTTTCACACCTAATCCTAGATTCCTCTCCAGCTGTAGCTTTGTCCCTACCTCTACCAGCTTCATCCCAGTCTTTGTCTGTATCTCTTTGCTCTTTGCACAGACTCTTGTGCAATCTGGTGTCTTTCTGAGAATGACAGAATTTACAAGCCAAAAAAGCTTTGTCAGCAAGATATGGAATAATGAATTGCGGCTGAGGGTTATGTTCACCTGATGGAGTTCTTGCTCTTCTTCAGGCTTTTAGCACTGATCTCCAGGACTTCAAACCAGCAGCGACATGGAACTGCGTGATTATCAGTGGGAAGTAATTGAACCTGCCTTGGAGGGCAAGAATATCATCATATGGCTGCCAACTGGTGCAGGGAAAACCCGAGCAGCAGCCTACGTTTGTAAGAGGCACTTGGAAAGCGGAGAAAAGAGCAAGGTGGCTGTGTTAGTCAACGCGGTAAGAGACCAGTTGATGTTGGGGTGAGAGGAATGACCAAAGACAAACCAGTTTCTGATGATGGGTGTTATTTCAGTTCTGCATGTTTGCCTTGCCAGGTCTCTCTAGTGGATCAGCACCTAAACAATGAATTCAGCTTCCTGAAGAATAATTTCAATATTGAAACCATCAGTGGTGAGAGTGTTCAGAAAATGTTCTTCTCAGACGTGGTAAAAAAGAATGACTTGATCATCTGCACAGCAAAGATTCTACAAAATGCCCTCAACAGCCAAGATGAGGAGATGCATGTGGAGCTGACAGGTGACTATCTAAAGTAGGGGCTTGGGAGTCTAAAGTGAGGGCTTAGGGTCATGGTTCTGAGGCTGTGATGTCAGCTCGTTGGGAAAATGTATGCTTAGGAAATTTGTTATTTGATATTTGCAGCATTAAAAATGTTCTTATCTTGCCAGAGACATTAATACCTGCCTACAAATCTCCCCCCATCTCTCTCTCCCTCCCTCTCCCCTGCCTCTCTGTCACACACATATACCAAAAGAAAGAAAGAAACAACTGACAGAAAAGGGGGGAACATGAGACCAATCTTCCATTTAGTCCAGTTATATGTTGCCTTTCATTGTAAAGCTGCTTTCTCAAACCAAAGCATCTAATGGTAGTTTTTAAAAAATATATATTTCAGGATGGATTCTGTAATGATCATTCATGTCCCAAATTACCATCAATTCCTAAAGCTCCCAGACATGTGCAAAAGTAAATAAGATTCAGGTGGATAATGTTATGTTATAGATAAAGACAAGTAGCCTGATTAGAGTGCTTCAAACATGCCCAGGCACAACTTTAGAAACTCTGTTCTCTCTGGTTGACTATCAAGAGCCATGAGATTGGCAAGAAACTAATAGAAACAAGGCCTTTTCACTGGTGGCACAACTTGTGTGGAATTCTGTTCCTCAGAAAGTACATAAGGCCCTTTTGTCAGCAGTTTTTAAGTGGCTTTTTAATCTATTTCGTTTGGCTTTTTGTTGAACTCTCTCAATGGCATGCTATTATGGTGTTCAGCTGCTGCCACCAATTATTTTAGCATGTTGTCTATGTTAATTGTATTTGATGATTGTGCATTTTGTTACAAATTTGTCTTTTGAAATTTGAAAGGCCTAATGTTCATCTATGAAGCAATTAAAACAGCAATAACAAATGCAGAATTGGGCACTGTTTCCCACTATCTCTGCAGATTTCTCTTTACTGGTGATTGATGAGTGTCATCACACACACAAAGAAACTACCTACAACCAGATTATGGAAGACTATTTGGAACGCAAGTTGAAAGGCCAGCATAATTTACCACAGATTCTAGGGCTCACAGCTTCACTGGGTACAGGAAGTGCCAAGTCTTTGCAGGAAGCCCAGGAGCATATCTTGCAAGTAAGCATAGAGGAAGACATTTGGGTCCACATAGTGGTGGTACTGACATCACTATCTCCCTCCCTTTTAAGTTTTATGCATGGCTTTCTAGAGCAGGGGTGGGCAATGTTTTCCCAACCAGTTTTGTAATCCTTCTGGTCTTCCGCCCCCCCCACCACTTCAGACATAAGAACTGTTGGTGATTGCGAAACATTAGTTTTGACAGTAGGTTTGGTCTGTGCCTGAAATGCTCATGTAATTGAGATCACCTTTTACAGATCTGTGCCAACCTGGATGCTGAAAAAATTATGTCATCTGATAAACATAAATTCTACCTTGATACTCGCATCCCGCAGCCCAAGAAGCAGTATGATCTGTCTGATCCAAGGTTACGGGTAAGATCCACTTAGAAATGCATGCTGAATGTATGGGGAGAACAGTGGAACAGAGAAACCATAACAAGATGTTGCTGAAATCTAATCAAATGAATATATACCCATGCAATGCTAATTTGGCATTTCCCTAATCTGTCATCTTCAGGATCCCTTTGGACAAAAGCTCAGGGAGATAATGACTGAGATCTATACTTACCTGGAGGTGCCAAACCTGACTACTGATTTTGGTTCCCAGATCTTTGAGCAACAGGTTGTGGAAATTGAGAAGGAAGGTAAGTGTGCTGTGGAAGATGGAAGGAGAAAATATATAGTTTATTGGTTTCTTCCCATCCCCACCCCAGCTTTGCAACAGGAATTTTGCAACTTTGCAACAGGAACAGGAACTTGCTTAAACCGGTTGTAATATTTGGAAATGATCTTTTAGAAACCAATGCTTTTCTTGAAGATAATCCTGACTGCAATAGAACAGCGTGGTTTAGGAGTTTCAGATAAAACAGGTAGGAGCTGTGTGGCCCTTCAAATATTATTGGACTCTATTCTTCACCTCTAGCTATGCTGGTAATGGCTGCTGGGAGGTTCAATCTGACAACATCTGAAGGGCTGTAAAACAACCCCAAGGTGAGTATCTAGCACAAGGACACAAGCCAAGATGTACCAGCCAGTCATCTTGCATAGCTTTGACTGAATCACCACTCAGTTTTGAATCCCATGTATCCCAAAATATATATACAGTAATCTGAAAAATAAATACAGATTACAGAACCCAGATGTTCTGGTGCCATGTTAGTGAAGTGGTTAAATGCCAGTACTGCGGCCACAACGTTGCAAGTTTGGTCCTACAGGGCTCCAGGTTGACTCGGCCCTCCATCCTTCCGTAGGTCAGTAAAATGAATACCCAGCTTGTTGGGGGCAATTAGCTAACATGTTGTAAACTGCTTTGGGAGTGCTTTGGCACTGATAAGCAGTATAGAAATAGAAGTGCTATTGCTATTGCTACATTGTTTCATTTAGTAATTGGTAGTAAGTTTCTTGAGTAAGTCGAGAGACCAGATTAAAAAGAAAACAATAAAAATACCAAATACATAAAAAAGTGTAATAAATTTTAATGAAAAGGAGAGGGAATGTATTATATTACTACTTTCATCAAACCTTGGCAATAATTAATAATCAGGATCCATTTGATTCATTAATACAGGTCACTCCCTCCCCCCCTGTATCCATGGGGGATACATTCTCAGACATACTGTTTATAAGTGAAACAATGGGTAACAGCAAACCACCATAGAATACCATAAAATTGCATTGGAGGATCTAGAAAATGTCTAGAGAGGATGCCGCTCTAAGCATCTGTTGGAAGTTGACCACAGAGTCATGCTGAGGACCTCCAGATGTCTAGAGAGACCTTTTCCGCCTCTCCCTCGACCACAGTTAAATGAAACAGTTTTTAACGATACTGTGGATACAGGGGCGACCAGTACAATGAAACAAAACTGAACAATAGAAATCTGAATGAAGGAAATGGGGAATCACAGTTTTTCTCTCTCTCTGTCTCTCTCTCTGATGCTTTTGGCCAAATAAACATAATTTTCTCATAGATGTATATTATTTTTAGAGAGAACTAACTACAGAATATTCATGGTGTAGACTGAAGAATGTCACTCTTCCCATTAAGTGCTGATTTAAGAATTCCTCTTGCAATTCCTTTTACATCTTCTGTTCTTTAAGAATCATCAAGTTATATTGCACCCGTGTTCTGCTAGTAGGTTTCCTACAGGCAGCTGATTGTCCACAGGAGGAGCAGCAAGTTAGACTAGGTAGACCTCTGGCCTGATCCAGCAAGACTTTTCCCATGGCCTTATGTCATCCTGTTTATGGACAGATGAAACAAAGGTAAAAAAAAATGACTTGTTGAGGCTTGACACAGAAACAGAACACTCTGGAAGTGTATCAGAAATCCTGTCAGAGTTCAGCATTGTAGGGAATCCTTGCTCCAGATCCAGTCCTTTGAGAATGCTGCTAGAGCCAGAAAAGGTTGAGAAAGAAAACGGCAACAAATTATGCCACTTCAGGAGTGAATCTGAGGAACTGCTCAATCATTCCCCACTCTCTGCTCACAGTATTCACCAGGAAAATCAGTCATTTTGTGTATAGGGGGACTAAGTAAGTTTAATTTTCTGCACAGGATAGCATTTCCAAGTAGAATTCCTGATTTAAAGCCAAAACCACTTCATATATCTCCTAATGAAGAAGAAGCCATGGCCTCCCCAGTCCTGATCCTCAGCTTGCCCCTTCCCAACTTGCTGTAAATGATTATGACTCCGTGTATGTTATACTGCAAGCAGGGAAGGGGAATTTATAGGTATGTGAATGCTACTGCGCTTTGAATTTGGCAACCTTGTCTTCAGGTGGCCTTCCAGAAAATCGAGTAAACTGCATATGGTTGCACAATAGGGTAACAGTTCATAGGTGAAACTGAATCCTGAAACAACTGATGGAGTCAAGAAAAGGATAATGTGAATCATAGTTGTGATGATTTTTGCCCTCTTCATATTGCTAGGAGCAAAAGAATTTTGCCAAAAGACCCGTGTGTGTGCCTTGCACCTTCGTAAATATAATGATGCCCTGTTGATCAATGACACTGTTCGCATGATTGATGCCTTCAACACTTTGGATGAGTTTTACGAATTGGAAAATGCCATGAAAGTACTACAGCACCCAGCTGAGCGCCACCTGGTCGAGATTTTTGGCAGTTAAGTATTGATAGTGGGAATAGTAGAGGAGGTGCAGTGATGGGGTGACAACATGCAGTTGGTCTGAAGCAGTGGAGTGGAGGGTGTTTAATTCTTTCCCTGACCAAAATCTCCTCTCTGTAGTGGGGGAAGAATAAACAATGCAGGTATCTTTTGTATTTTTCCTACATAGGACAAATAGTAGCTTTGAAGGGCTAAATTTGAAAATGATATACTGTAGGTCAGTGGTTCTTAACCTGTGGTCTGTAGACCCCCAGGGGGCTGCGATGTCCTCACCAGGGGGTCCGCAAAGGCTTGAAGGTTGCTCAGTCCACCTCCTCCCCATAGTGGAGTGGCCACATGACAGCAGCCAAAGCAAAGGCTGGCTGGCTGGGCCTGGGCATCGCCATTCAATCTACTCCAGTCAAACTTGCAGGAAGAAGCAGGAGAAAAGTCTTCCCTTCCCCTCCAGTGCCTTTGAGGCAAGGTTTTATGGACAGTGTAGTTGTATTGTTGTTGTTGTTTTAAATCTTGAGTTAAGTCTTGTGGGGTTGTGGCAACAAAAGATATTAAAGGAGGTCACTGACAAAGAAAAGGTTAAGCGCTACTGAGTTCAAATGCCCCTCTCTTCCTCAGTGCTGCAAAGAAACTTGCAGTTCCACTTATATCTACTGTTGCATGCCAGTCAAAAATAAAAGTCAGAGAATCCAGTTACAGATCTCCTCTGTAATATCTAGGCTGGCCTAGAATGTGCAGATGGATTCAAGAAAGACTTCTCATTCATTAGGCTCAAGAGACATTGCCTACCTGCTTCTCCTAAGCCACAGTTTTGAGACCTGTGTGTATTTGCACTTGCTTTGCAGGGAACAGGGCAGAGCTTTTGGCCTTAGCTGAAGACAGAAGCAATGAAAATCCCAAACTTGGTAAGCTGCAGCAGGTCCTCCAGGAGCAATTCCAAGAACTGAAGAGCTCACGGGGGATTGTATTCACTCAGACACGCCAGAGTGCTCATTCCCTTTACCAGTGGGTAAAGGACAACCAATTGTTATGTGAACTTGGGATCAAGGCTGCTGTTCTGACTGGGGCTGGATACAGCAACCAGACAAAACACATGACACAGGTAAGGCTAACAAACAGGAAAGATCTGAGTTTGAATCCCAGTTCTAATAATAATAATAATAATAATAATATTTATTTATACCCCGCCCCTCTATTAAAACAATTGGGGTGGCTTACAAAAATTAAAATACAATACAGATAAAATCCCCAAACACCCCCCATCCCCACCCTCCCCCATAAAAAAATATTAAACAATTATAAATTAAAACCAACTGATCTAAAATCACATTTAAAAACAATAAATACAATAAAATACAATAAATGGCCAGCGGACTAAAAGAGCCAGGATCCCCTGAGGCCGGGATCTAATTAGGAAAGGCCTGCTGAAAGAGATCTGTCTTTAGTGCTTTTTAAAAGCTATTCAGGCTTGTTATCTGACGGATCTCGTTCGGCAGGCCATTCCGCAATTTGGGGGCGATTACCGAAAAAGCCCTCTGGGAGGTTGCAGACAGCCTAGATATTTGTGGCTGAAGCAAATTCCTCCCAGAGGACCGGAGTGCGCGGGGAGGATTGTATGGGAGGAGGCGGTTCCGGAGATAAGTTGGACCCAAGCCATTTAGGGCTTTAAAGATAAGTTCTACTGCAGGTGAAGGGAGGAGAGCAAGATGTATGGAGACAAGAGATGCAGGATCGAAGTCCATTAAAACTGGGATGTTAAATATTCTAATTAATGTGAGCTTTGCAACACAAACTAAAGTTCAGAGAATTAAAAAGAATGGAAAGAAAGAAGAATCCTATGGCATCTTTAAGATTAGCCAGCTTATTTCAGTACTGTATAAGCTTTCATGGACTATAGTCCATGCACGTATCTGAAGAAGCAGGTAATAGTCCATCAAAACTTACACATAGGCCCCATCTATATGAGGGGAAAAACAAATGGAGTACCTTGCAGTAATGGCATTTTGCAGCAACAGCAACTTGTCTTAAAGATGTTTTTGGCCCCAGAAGCTTCACATGCCAGATGGCGGCTGCTGAGTGATTTACTCGCGTTAGTACTTCACCACTGCTGAACTTAAAAAAAAAAAAAGTCTAAGGTACACTGGAGTGATAGGGTGATTTTTCAAGTTAAAAGGACAGCAAAACAAACAAACAAAAAAACCCACCCCGTTATAGTTTCCTAAAAGTTTCCTTTGCTCGCTAAGGTGAAAATCCAACATGGCAGAAGCAGGCGCTTGCCCTGTTTGCAAGCCCTGTCCCCTGCACTCGCCCAGCCAATCCACTTTGTGCTTCCTCTAGTATGGGAAAGTGATTCAAAGTGAATTGCTTCTCCCAACAAGCATTTAGACAACCCCTAAAATAAATTAATCATAAAGGTGCCACAACACTCCTTTCTTCTCTTTTCTTTTTATACTGAAACAGACTAACATAGTTCTCTCCTCAAAAATGGCTACAAGCTTTGATGAATTCCACTGATTTTGTGCAGCCAAGTCTTCTTCCATGAGAAGATGGTTCTAATATAAAAATAGAGCCCACGCATCTTCATCAGCCATAGGCTCCATCCTTAAAGTCTACATAGCTTTGTAGATAACTGACAGATGTGCCTACTAGCAAACTGAAATGCTGGTTCATTTATCAATCTGGGGCTCTGTCTTCATGAGAGCAGGAGAGAAAGGGAGGAAGTTTCTTGGTGACATGGGCTGGAGCAGCAGACCATTACCATGTAGAGCAGGTATGGGATGTTGTTCAACTCCATTTCCCAGGATGCCTCACCACTGGCTGTGTTGGCTACAGTTGATGGCAACCAAGAAGATTTGGAGGGCTGCATAATTCCCACCTTGATGCAGAATTTCCAAACTTCCCAAAACATTTTTTCCTAAATTTACACTTGGACAAAATACACAGAGTGGACCTTCCCAACTGCTCCAAACATCTCTACCCTTTTTCTGTGCCCATGCTCACCTGTTAACATACGCTTCAGGATGGCATTTTCATTTCATCTTACACATCTCAAAAGGCTGTAAAGTAGATATCAGTCTGTTAGGAAATCAAATCATGCTTTTATTTTAATATTTCTAATACCCCTTTTCAGCCACCATGAGTTTTTATGGTGGATTATAAGATAAAATCCTGATAAAATTCTACCACCAAAACAGTAAATATTGAAGCATCATAACCATATTAAAAAGAATAAAATCACAGAGTCAGTAGTACAAATCTATTTTAAGTCAGCTGAAAGGCTTGCGAAATGGAAAAGTCTTCTGAAAGTATCAACAATGTAGGCCTGGCACTCAGAGTTTCACAAAGTTACCTTAAAAAAAAAAAAAAAACCTCCTAGAATTCTCCAGCCAACACAGCTAGTGGCTGCACTGACTGGGGATTTGGGAAGCTGTAGTCCAAACAAGTAATTTGTCCAAGCTCTGAGCTTCCTTGAGGGAGGAATGTCATAAGAAGAGGTTACCATAAACAAATCTGCTAAAGAGACACCTTCAGTTTTCCTTCTATAGCTTAGTATGGGAGACAGGGTGTCAACACTATTGACATTTCTGCCCTGGTTCCTTTCAGCAAGAGCAGCAAAATGTCATCCAGAATTTCCGCAAAGGAGCTATCAATCTACTGTTCTCCACCAGTGTAGCTGAGGAGGGGCTGGATGTTCCTGAGTGTAATATTGTGGTCCGTTATGGGCTGATGACCAACGAGATTGCCATGATGCAGGTCAGTCACATCCACACACTACGGAACCTTATTGAAGACAATAGGGTTGCAAAGCAGAATAATTATCGGGTGAACTGTGTGGCTTTGCCGGGTGACAGGCAAGCAGAAGCTGGGCTGGAACATCTGGGGATGAACCCACAAATTTCCCTTTTCATCTCTTTAGGCCAGGGGCCGTGCCCGTGCTCCAAACAGCATCTGCTCCGTTTTGGCCAAGGCCAACAGCAAAGAAGTGACCCGGGAAAAGCTCAATGAGATCCTGGAGGGTCTGATGGAGAGAGCTATTAAATGGGTGCAGGAGATGCCTCAACATGAGTATCGCCTGGAGGTAATAGGACTTTGTAGGTCTATCAACAAGAGGCTGGTGCTGGCTAGCAGGAGCCGCACAGACACACAACTATACCACACAGAAAATGGCCACAGCTTTATTTGGTTACAGCTGAACAGGTTGGTCTGACATTCAGTGCAGATCCAGTGCCTATAACCTAATGAGCCTAAGCATTCATAGCTTACTGGACTACTGACCTGAAGCAGGAATCATCAAAGGAGATGGTGACTGGACACATAGCTACTCTGTGGTTCCCTACCATCTGAGGGTAAGGCAGGTCCACCTTGAGGTGGGTGTTACCTATGAAGTCTCTGCCTCCTACAATTGGCCCTTCATGAACTGATGGGTGATGGGGTTAAAAGGCCCAACCTCCCTGGTACCCAGATCATGCTCCATGTCACACTACCCTGAAAGTCTGACAGAAGGATAACAAATTGAATTACAAACTGCTAAGCATGCATTAAAAAAGAGATGACTGTACATGTCATCCCCAGCCAACCTCCAGTAAGAGAGCAGGAAGTTCAGGGAGGGTGGGAGGGAAAGCAGCTGAAATTGGAGTGACTTTCAGACAGTAGTGTGCCTGCCTATAACACTAAATACTGCCTAAGTACTTCCAGGTTTTCCCTGAGGGAAAACTGCATTCCCTCAGGGTTGCATTCCCTCAGGGTTGGCTGCATTCCCTGGGAAGCACCTCCCATCCACACACTGATTGGTTATGTCTTCCCGGGTGCATAAAAAGACAAGGGAGCCCAGGAAGAAGAAGCTAAGCCACACTAGAAAATGGTTGCTTCCTACTCCCTGCCCCACTGCCTCAGTGTGGAAACTTCTCCCAGGTAAGTCTGAGGGGCCCCTTCTTATGAAAAGCAAACAACCCCAACTGGAGCACAAAAGTCTGCTACAGCAGCAGAAGACTCAAAAAGAAATGGTGCAACGTCTGTTAGCGAGGAATATTTGCTAACCATACTTTTAGGAGATTTTCAGACACGGAAAAATCGTCCCTTGCCGCGCGAGCAGCCTCCCGAAACTGCTGCGCGGCAAGGGTCTTTTTCGGACCGCGCTGTGCCTGTTGCGAAGCCGTCCGTGTCACTTCCGTGAAGCTTGGGACGGCTCCGCGTCATATTTCAAGCATGGAGGCTGCCCGTGATTGAAATATGACGCGGAGCCGTCCCAAGCTTCACGGAAGTGACACGGACGGCTTCGCAACAGGCACAGCGCGGTCCGAAAAAGACCCTTGCCGCGCAGCAGTTTCGGGAGGCTGCTCGCGCGGCAAGGGACGATTTTTCCGTGTCTGAAAATCTCCTTAGTGAGAGGAGGAACAAGAAGTTTACTCTGAAATGCACCAAACTACATGTGTAGAAGAATCACATGGTACAGCTCATGCTAAGTATGGCTGTGTCAGAGGGTAGGCGGGAGAGTCCATGTTTTAATTTTCCCTCCATGAAAAATAAATTCCCTATACGTAAAACACTAGAACATTAAGGGAAAGGTTAGATTAAGAGCCTTCTTCCTGAAATGCTATTTTTCTATGGGTAGGGAGTGGTGGGGTTTTGTTTTGCTTTTTAAATGAGGGAAGGATGGCAATATCTGTCAGGAATGCTTTGATTGTGTGTTCCTGCATGGCAGGGGGTTGGACTGGATGGCCCTTGTGGTCTCTTCCAACTCTATGATTCTATGTCTTTCAATATTGTGATGTGATAGAATCCACCATCATTGCACTACCTGATTCCCTTGATTTTAAGTTGTTAATTTATTGCTGCTCATTTAAAGTTTGTTGTTGTGTGCCTTCAAGTCATTTCCAACTTATGGTGAACCTATCATGGGGTTTTCTTAGCAAGATTTGTTCATAGGGGGGTTGCCACAGCCTTCCTCTGAGGCTTGAGAGAATGTGACTTGCCCAAGGTCACTCAGTGGATTTCCATGATTGAATGGGGATTCAAACTTGGTCTCCTAGTCCTAGTCCCAAACCACTACACCACACTGGCCTTCTCATTTAAAATAAAGAGCCTAAAACAATGTTAATCTGTAATAGCCCTATGATGTAAGCCTGTTATTTCCATTCTGTAGAGTGAGGAGCAGTGGCTGAAAGCAACTCTGTATGCACCATTAAGAGCAACATAGCTGAAGTGAATGTGAAACATAAATCATATCTGCTGGAATGTGTTGGCTGTGGAAAAAGAACCTATAAGGAATGTAGGCTAAATCTTGAAGAGTGGCTTGCTGTACATATATTCTGTATTTCTAGTGAGTGGAACAGTAGAAGTGGCAAGAGATATTTGAGTTTAGTGCTTTCAAGCCTAGGAGACCCTGAACAAGGATCCTAGAGCAGAAGAAAGAATGCTTTAAAACCATGTTTTCTTGCCCACTTTTCACAGTCTTGCCAGACCCACTGGCGCTTAATATCCATAGACAACAACCTTCTTCTTCCTTCCCACAGATTGCAAAGCTTCAGCATGAAGCTGTTGTCAGCCACAGGTTGCGGAATGCTGGACGTGAACAGGTGCGGCATCTCCATGATCCAGACCATGTGCGCTTCTACTGCCTCAACTGCAATATAGCAGTTTGCCATGGTAGCGACCTGTGCAAAATTGAGAAAATGCATCATGTAAACATCAACCCTAACTTCAGGTGAGGGAAGGTGAAATGACTGGAATCATCATGCTTGTTGGATCTCCATTCTGCTTTGACTCTCACATAATGTAAAGCAAAGGAGTAAACCTAAAGCAAGAAAGTCTTTTCCTTTGTCAGTATCATCTGAGATCTTTGTAGACAACTGTGGCCTTCCAAATGTTGCTGAAACACAATACCCACCAGCCTTAACCAGCGAGGGATTCTGGGAGCACTGCAATTCAACAATACCTAGAGGGCCAATTTCCTACCCATGTTTTTCTGCTTCCGGGGTCTACACTTCTGCACAGTATGGAAGAAAAGGGTTGTTTTGCCAGCTCCTTCTCCCTACCTTTGCATACAGAGATGTCTCACAGCTAGAGATGTAAATTTGCAGAAATATTGAAGCCATGAAAAAAAAAAAAAACCTTCCCCAGGTTTTTTTTCAGAAAAAAAGAAAAATCTTTTGACAAAATTAAAGAATACAATATTAACTCTTCCTTTGCAGATTAAACATCATGTTGTTACTTAATTCATTATATACAATTTTGTCTAATATACTGAAAGTACAGTTTATTCAGATTATAATTACAAACTGAACTTACTTTTTTAGATTTGGGGCAGTAAATATGTGAACACTTTGTCTTAAACATTTTATTCTTCATTCTAAAAGAAAATATGCCACAATCCATTTTTATCTGGAAAGAAAAGGTTCAGGAGTTTTTTTCTTCAAATTTTCCTAGTTTTTTCTGGGCCTTTATACATCTAGTCTCAGATGTACTGGATACTCTGTAAATATACAAGATAAAAATGAATACGTTTTTTTCTGGCTTAGACAAAAGGGCCTAGCAATCCAGAACTCACTCTCTTCTGTCTTCAATCTAGGTTTTATTATAGAAAATCCCTTGGCCATGTTGTAGTTCCTCGTCAGTTCAAGGACTGGAAACCAGGCAGCTCCATCAGCTGTAACACATGTGGGCAGGTGAGTGTTACCAAGGTTCAAGGCCTAGAAAAGCATATTTTTAATTCCTGCTGGAAAGAGTACATTTTCTTTTTTAAAAAAAAACCTGCAATATTATCTGAAAAATAAAGGAAAATGAATGTTGCTGTGAAAGAGGGAAGCAGGAAGTGAACTTGAAGAAAAAGAGAAGAATTTCTTGAATGACCATTGGGCTTACTTCCTCCTCCTCCATTTTTAAAATCTGAAGGTTTATAATCTTGGGCAATTTGATAGACTGCAGATTCTTGGTCTACAAGTGGAGCTTTTTTAGATGCTTTCACTTTCCAAGGTCTGACCTCTGAACCTCTGTTAAGCTGCCCCTTTTATGGGAATTTATAATGACTCATCTAGGATAATCATTCTCAAATGCTGGCCCTCCAACTATTTTGGACTTCAGTTCCCAGAAGCACCAACCAGCTGGGCCAGTGGTCAGGGATTCTGGTAACTGAAATCCAAAACATGTGGCAGACCAAAGACTGAGAATCACTGCAGTTTCTGTTTGTTTCTGCTGAGACCCTCATTCACTTAAGAATAATTTGTTGGGAGACATATCTTGGTGTTAGGCAAGGCCAGAACCAAAATTGGGTGAGGCTGTCCCTTCTCACACTCTTTCAGTCATTTCCCTTTCTCCTGTTTCAACACTCCTTCTCTCCCCCATCTGGGCCATTCTTCCCTGAAGCTTGAACTGAGCCCTTGCAGAGGGCTTTTGAATTTAGGCTGAAGATTGTAAGTTGCCTGTCCCTACTTTAAGGTCCTGGAGGGCAGGGCATTGGGAGCATGTAGTGTTGTGGCTGGAGTAAATAAATGGAGTAACACAGTGTAGGCATGGCACGTGCCCCTCCATCAGCCATAGGTTCTAGCCCTGATGGAATGAACTTAACTCTGCTTACTTGCAGGGACAAATGGGCTTCTACTCTTCATATAATTTCTGTTAATTCATCAATCCAAGAGCAGCAAGAACACTGGAAAGGAAGCTGTCCTGTAACTTAATCTGCCTGGTAGTCTCTGGGACCAGGATAGAAAGCAGAATTTCCATAACAGATGGACAACACTTTCAGTGAAGTTTTTACTGATATTATTTGGGGAGGGATCTTGTGCTTTAGACCAATAATTCTCAGGCCATCTAATATGGGGGACGACCAGCTATTTTTTCCCCAACATGCCAGGGACTGGCACTAAAATTGTGTCCATTGTTTATTTCTTTTCCTAGAAACCTGCCAGAAACTGGCAGCCAGTGGCTCAAGGGACTAGCACTGGTCCAGGGACCACTATTCTGAGTAACACTGCTTTAAACCATGTGTGACTGTGCTTCAGTCACCTTTATGTTAACTGTAATTATAGCATATTGTGCATATCTAGGCCAGTATCTAGCAAAGTTACATATAAGACTGCTTGAAATCAATGAATTAAGGGACCACACTAATCCTATACAAACAACATGTTGATAAATAATAACAGAATCATGCACCCCACTTAAGTACATTAGACAAAAAAAAATCCTTTACACCTAATATATTGGACTCCTCCACATCAGAGAGAGAATGGTTTGTGATTTTGGAACAGTGATAAAGTAATTTTAAAATATCTAGGCTACAATCTGCCAAATATTTTTTGGATCTATTATTGGCAGAGCTACTGGTTGTTGTACCCTAGAAAAACCTGGTGAGCCTGTTAAATAACTTAACTGTCCTGCTTCTGTTTTTACAGGCTTGGGGAATGGAAATGATCTACAAGCATATCACACTTCCCACACTTTCCATTAAAAATTTTGTGGTGGAAACCCCAGATGGCCGAAGGACCTTCAAGCAGTGGAGTAAAGTTACTTTTGACATTAAGGAGTTTGATTATACTGAATTTTGTAGGATCAACCCCTTGCTGGATACCCAGGACTTTGAGAACTAGTACAGAAGGGATAAAACTCTGTTCCCTAACTAACCCTGTAATCTGCACTCACCTGACTAGAGTAGGCGTATCTTCTTGTTACAGTCCACGGAGAATCAGCATGACTGGGGCTTGGTTTGAGAAGTCCTTTTCGATCACTTGCAATCTGGCCTTGGGCAACCTGGATTTGCTTTCAGCCCCAGTACGGTCTCTTCAAGAAACTTAGAATTCAAATGAACTGAATAAAAGACTAAGAATCACTTTGGAGATTAAAATGATAAGCGCAACATCTTTAAACAGTAACGTAAGTGAAACATCTTCAGAGAAGGCCAGTATAGTTGCAGCAACTAGCTGAGAATATGGGAATCTCAGTTGAGATTTCTGTTTAGCCATGAATCTCTCTGGCCTAACTTGCATTGAAATGATGAACCTGTTTGGTTATCTTGCTTCAGACTGCAGGTGGTGGAATAATGTGAATGCTCTTCCTTATAAAATGATTTGATTCACATAGAAAATTGATGTATCAGGGAGAAGACTTGGGCAGGTACCTTTCTCTGGCACATACTTCAAAGCAACATTTTTGTTTGGAGGAGCATTCTCATGCAAACTGCACATATTAGGTGAAGTGGTACAATCTAAACATAAAAATTGTGACATGGTGAGAGCCTAGCCTCTTTCATTAGTTTACCTCAACTTAACTTGCAGGTGGAAGAACATGGTAAGGATTATATAGATAAAAAGCCTTTAGGTAACACTAGAGGCTGTACAGAGAAAATCAGAGAATAGTTTAAGAGTCCTTCGTGATAAAGCAGAGTGGTTTATAGGGAGTAGGATTCTTTTAATACCTACTACTAACAAGGCTGTGCATCTGCCTAAAATGGCTATTTGGCTCTCCAGGTGGGTCCAGCATGAAATAAAACACTCAAGTCAAATGTCAGTTTTTTTTTTTTTTTAATGAAAGTCTTTTAGGGAAGGCCAAATTAAAAGTGTGTGTCTCATTCAATGTCCTTCACATTATCTGGCCAATAGTTCTTTTTCTGTCAATCTGTCTTTATTTTCTAAGGCTGGATTTGTTGAAGTTAAACTCTGCCTGAAAGATAATAAATGTTTAATTCTGCTATTACAGAGCTGAAATTGTATTGCTTGGTGCTAGTTTATCTCTTTTAAGATTTGTAGTTGATAACTGCCATCAGATTAGCTTCAACTTAATAAGAGTGTGAGACCTTCAAGATACCCTGCTGTTAACTGTCCTGCTAAGGTATTGCAAAATCAGGGTGGTGGCCTCCATGACTGAGTATATCCACCTGTAATGCAGTCTTACTTTTCCTACTGCCTTCCAAGTTTACCCAGCATTATCATACTTTCAAATGATTCATGTGATCTTACGATATGTCCAAAATACTCAGTTTAGTCATTTTGGCTACTAGGGAGACTTCAGGATTGATTTACACTCAGACCCATATATTTGTCTTTTAGGCAAATATCTCTGCAACTCTCACCCAGCATTTCAAAGGAACTGTATACTTTTTTAAATAAAAGGTTTCTAGTAATTTGCACTATGCTGAATTCACCACTATATTTTTTCCACTTAACTATTCTCTAAACATCTATTTTACAACAAAGCATCAACAGCTGTTCCCTCTTAATTCTTTGCCATCACCAGCATGATCATTCTTATTTTAAACCTAGTATGAACAGAAACAGAAATGAACAAGAGCACTCAAGTCACAAAGAATATTTACCGATTGAATGATGCTTTTATTTTACAGGATACAAATTTTTGAAGTTTTCAACAAGAATTAAAGTGCATAATTTTACAGTATTCTAGCTCCCATCTTTATGGACCAAATATACATATATTACAGAAATATATACAAATATCTGCAGGTATTTTACATTCATATACATTTAACCACTTTCACAATCTTTAATGTTGCCTATCCTTTTTAAAAAAAACATTTTGCAATCTGTCTGTGGTGAAACCAAAAAAAGAGTACACCCTTAAAAGAATATTTTTGCAGCTCAGACCCCACACCAAGCCTAATTGAATTGCAAATGGAACAGTAAAACACTGCAGGTTGCTCTAACACTATTAAAGAGGCCTTTCCTCACTTCTACTGATTCACACCAGCTTGCCTCTTTTCAGCATGTGGCACTATAAAGGCTACTATGCATTTGGAATGGAATCTATCAAAGCATTTTTGGTGGTTTACTCCCATGATCTGCTTATAATCTCCTTCATTGCCCCAATTCTTAAGACTAGGAAGGTGAACAGGTGGACTTCTATATATTTTACATGTAGAACTCCGAAGGGCATGATGCATTTGCTTAAGAAGGGGGGGAATAAAATTATCTTGTGACCTACAGATCATTATAATTCTGCTGAGGGGATCCATCTTTTTTTCGTTTTGTTCAGCCACAAATATTTTATACATCTGCAATGATTAATTCCACATTGAAAAGGATCAGCATTAAACAACTTGAGCAAAAAAATAATAATTCTATAACAATAAATAGTCTACTTCAACAATGTACTAGGAAAAATCCAACCTTCACTTTGAAAAAGGAGAGGGAGGAAAAACCACTTAGGCACACACTGTAAAGGAGCCACAATAGTGGCACTTTCAGGTTACCCTTTACTGAATATACACACTGCACACTTGCTAATTTGATTTCAAATGGATTGCAGTTTACTTTTGAGTATAAAATACTGTTCGTAGATGCAGATTAAAAATGTATACACCTTTTTGTTTAGTACAAACTATATGCCAAAAATTATTAAGTCAAGTAAGAATTCTCACTATACATACTGTTTTGTACTATGAGAACATTTAGTTTTGCCTTACCACATTGCTCTACCAAAACAAAAAGAAAACAGAAGGGATAAAAGCCAACATGTTTCTTCTCTTTATAATTCCTCTTAAACTGGGGTGGCATAATCCATTAGAAAAAATAACCCTTATATTCATGACTTGTGCCAACGCTTGATTATTTTTTTATCCTATTTGATTTTGCCAAGGTTGCTTAAATAAGCCAAGGCAAGAAAGTCACTTCCATGGGTTCTTCAGTGAGAATAAACTGTAGATCCATTTCTAAGACCCTGCTTCTTCTACACATATAAGTTTATCATTACAGGTAATGCTGGTTACAAATGGGTTGAACCCAGACTTTGGAGTACTGTATACCCAATGGAATGAATGAGATTTCGTAGTCATGACCAATGTAAATCTCACATACTCAATATGACTGAGTCTGAATCCAACCCATCATATTTATACTGTATAACACTAAGATTTACTAGAGAAGAATCAAATTTATGCTCTCTAAGCAAGGTGGGGGAAAGAATCAGGCAAACACTGCAAACTAGTCACAAAATCAGCACTTGTATGTTTCCCTTTAATGAATATACACAATGGGTTCTTCCTGATTAATTTCAGGTACTTGAAATTAGCACACCAATTTCACCAATACTAACACCCATATTGTACTATACTCACTGGAGGTTGAATAAAAACCCTAAATTTCACCCCACAAAGGACTACTTCAGAAAATTATGAATAATAATGGATCAGAGCACATTTTGGGATATAACATGAAAAGTAACTTTTGAGTAGTGCATTCCAGAGTGAACACTATTTCTCTACCACTGATCTCCTGTGTATCAGGGTCTGTTTTTTAAAATTAAGGCTCCACCCAAAACGAGTTAACACTTTAGATGTGAAAGAATTTAAAGATGGTGCTAGCAAGTACACAATAAATATTTAGAAATGTATTTATGCCCATCATATAGATGTAACAGGTGGCTAAAATACATACTGTACCCTGTGGAAGTATGTTCTAAGAGGGTATGATTAGTTCTAGCTAACTGACATGCATTTGTACACCATATGCAATGCATGCTGCTACTTTATATATTGCATAGTAGAAGCAGGTACATGCAAATGTTAAATATACTTCTACTGCACCACAACATGTCCTAAAATTAACAAAACATTTTCAAAGCTTTTAGCCCTACAGATTCTTTTGATCACAATTCCCATACATCTTTAGCAATAACCATGCTGTCTGAGGTTTCTGGGCGTCCAAAGCATTTGGAGGGTCAACAGTTCCCTCATTCCATTCTAAGTAATAGCAAGGACACCATGCCCTGCAGCTTCATGGAGTTTGTATTTTAAATCATATTGAGTGAAATGCTTTCTTTTGACAATAATGATAAGTGTCACTTATGCACAAAGGCCTCAGATAAAGTTCAATGTATTATACATGCATGTGATACATGAAATAGCTATGCATGCCGACTTCTCTGCTGCGTTCAGTGGACAGGACAGCCACATGTATACCTATCTCTTTGTGCATGTAGTACCTATAGTATAGTTACATTGTATTTTTGAAAAATGAGTCACAGGCTTTCCTTCTCTTCCCAATCCCTCTCAGCAATTCCTCCACCCACTTTGTAATTAGTCTTATCTAACCACATGCATACCTGATGCTTCAGGCAGGATGTTCACTTTAACAAACCTGTTTAAAGTGCCACTGTCAATTGTATTATTTAAGCAAGACTGTATTCATCAACTTTTGAGAACAAAATCAAAAAACGTCACCAGAATCATTTTTAAAACATTGCATGACATTTCTGGGAAGGAGGCTTCATGAAGTCAAAGGCACCAGCCAATCAGCATTTGTGCACAGCTGCCTTCTGCTGTAAATCAGCAGAACTGGTTTTCTTCCAGTTCAGTGTGATATATCTGACAAGAATGTGAAAACTGTGACCCATCTTTTTATGGACATTTATACACAGAGACCTATTTATGAGCATACTGCTCTGTAGTCATTTAGCATGTACAACTGAACAAAGCATTTTCTTTTTTCCTAGGCAGGAAGAAAACCTTTTACAGATAAGAATAATTACTTGCTTTGGAACATGTACTAGTGTTAACACTAGCACGATGAACCTTGCTTTAGCCCTAAAAACAAGACTCCATGCATAATTGCTTTACAACACAAATATAGAAAAGCGCTGATCAGGAAAACACTCCTAGCAGTGAGTGCTACTGAAATCAGAACTACATTGTATAAAACTGTGCTTTAGGGATAAGAACTCAACCACGCTAAAGCTACTAAAATGGCACTGTACTACAGACTTCTTTCATCATTCAAGCTATTTACATGCGGCAACAATGGAATCAGAGAAACAGTATTACACTTTGTTAAAGTTATAATTACATTTTGTATCCCTGTGTTTAATCAAACTACCTGTATTTGTGCATTTTGCTTATTTATCCCCCCCCCCAATTGGTCTGGCACAAAGTTATTTCTCACACTAAAAGCAATGGGACTTAAATTTACTTAACTTTGGCAAGTGATGCTTAATATTTTTCTGCAGAATTATGTCAATTTGATCTGACAGCCAGATGTAGATTCTGTTCAGCATAGGAAAAGGGTTACAGCATGTAACTTAGCCAGTCTCCTGCTTGTTCTCAGATGTGCAACATTTAAATACATTTACTGTAGATATCACCTTGTATCTGAATGCAAGAAACCCAGACATTTAAATCATGCAGCAAAGAAACGAACAAATATTTTACACTGTATGCAAGTTCACATACTATTTTTTCTTACCCATTCGCTGAATGATGAAGCAAAAATTTATTGATAATGGTCAGATTAATTTTTACATTGGATACACCCTGAAAAGATACACCTTGCATTATGTTTGCAGTTTTAATGTTGGCAATTGTGTGTCCAGGGGCAAATTCTGCTCCACTTGAAATAACACACCATCAAATGTGTGAATGGAAGAGGTAGGCCACAACTTTTATTGGTTACAGCTGCTGATAGGGTTGAAACATGCATGGGTCCAGATCCAGGCACTGAAGCAACCTGCCTATTTGTGAAGTCGAAGGCTTTCACGGCTGGCATCCATAGATTTTCTGTGTGTTTTTTTTTCCAGGCTGTGAGGCCTGGAAAAAAACACAGAAAACCAACCTGCCTATTGATTGATAACCCCAACCATCCAGCCCAATACCAGAACGACCAGGATGTCAGGCATGGGTTCCACATAGGTGGATACCCCAATGTGATTTCCCTGCCACTAGGGGATGCAGGAAAGTCCTCCAGCCCTGAGCCCAGCATGACCATTTCTGCTCCATGCCCCCCATTCCCTTAATGGGAACCCCATTCATTACCAATGCCTGTGTGTAACTCCATAATTGATGTCCTGGATCCAAGACCCATGCCAACTGCCCTGAAAAGTTGCGACAAGATGACAATACAAAAGACCTAGATGGCAACACCCATGTTAAGCCACATGAATTCCAAACACCAAAGCTCCTAAACAGTAGGTGAGTGGGACAATGATCCAAGCATAACTGCCCAGTTGTGCAAAGGAGTAGATCATATATGAAACTCCCTGCCCAACTAGAGTGAAGCCTATATCTGGGTCACTCCAGCCAGGCATGCCAGCCAATTGGTTCAAACTACAGTTTAAACACATTGACTGGTGGGTCACACTTCCCCAAAGGCTAGGTCAAGCTGCGTAGGCCTCTGGGAAGAAGGAGCTGGTGAGCCGCCATTACAAGGAGACCCCAGCACTCCACTCCGCCTCAAATAGCAAACTTGCCACATGGTAAGTCACGCAATGCTCTTTGGATGTTCAAAGGGGTTCAGTGCTTTGGTTCACCATAATTAACTGGAATTTGAGCACTAAAAGTAATATGTGGTAGGCCCTGAACACCAGAGTAAACAACATGATGCTACGTTAACATGGTATATTTGTTTTAAACCAGAATATAGATAGTGATGTGTTGGCACAGTGAATTTTAAGACTCAAGTGGTTATTAGGTTCAAGTAGTTGAAATTCTGTCAATTAATCAGTACAGAAGCAGCAGCTTATTGCTAATCACACTTTGCAAACTTTGGGACAGCCTCAGCAATGCAAATTTGCTCCATATCACTCCTTTCCCCCTTTCTTCTGCTAAGCAATTACCGTAATTTTTCTATGAAACCATCTTTAACAGCAGTCCACATAGGCAGACACACACCAGTGTGGTTCCCCTGCATCTGAAAAATCAGGATGTTTCTTCTCCCAGCATCTGAAAATGCTTTTTGAAATAGGTTTGATTAAACCCATTTGAATTTATTAAAGCCTCTGTTATCTGCAGTTATGCCAGCACCAACAAAATGCTTGACTATTATGTGGGGAGAAGAGGGATGGTAAAGGAGTGTGTATTCCTCAGAGTGGCTTTCAGTTGCTGATCATGGCTGACACTGAATTAGCATTTCATACATACCATCCAAATGTATTTACAATGAACGTTCAGTTGAAATGCCAGTAATATCAAAACTGCAAAACATTAAAGAAAATTGACCTTAAGGGAATTTCACAAAAACAATACAAATGCTCATTGTTCAAATATCTAAATTCACTTCACAAAAACCAAATAGCTACTTTAATATCAAATGATAAATTTAGGCATTTCAACTTCAATTTTTATTAAGGTTTCCACACCTTTAGAACAATTTAAAAAGACAAGCTCTTAAGTCATAATGGCTTATAAACGACCACAGAATTTCATAGTCTTTTAGAAAGCAAAAATTACTTCAACAATGTCTTGCATTTTAAAGCAGGAACATCTACCCTTTACACTATTTAAATAAAAAAATCTGGGCAAAAAGAATAAGGGCACAAGACATCAATTCAGAAAAAACTGCCTCTTCTCAGCATTAAGAAAACTTGTTCTGCAGATGTAATAATCCCTGCATTATTTTCATTGCATGCTAATTTCAATGCTGAACTGGTTAAACACAGAGTCAGTCAGAAGAAAGCAGAATAACTTTCTTGGTCAAAAAGTTCAGTTTTAAATAGAAAAACCTGTATCGCCCAATGAAGTTTAAGAGTCTTACTTCAAGTAAGATAAGGCTTGGACATGCTGACAGCAAAGGTTCTGGTTCTGTTCATAATATGTGGGACAGAATGGAGAAAATCAATTTAAAGAACTGTTCCCCATCCCCTCAACCTCCAAGTATTGTGGACATTTAAAAAAAAATGGCTTAAAAGACTTAGGACTCAGGATAGAGTAAGGAAACAATGTAACATCTTTACCCCATCTTCACTGCAAGTAACCATTAGCTGTGCTTTACGTAAGAGTTTAAGGACTCCAACCTTGTATCTCATTGATTTCTATAAAACTTGATTCTGTGCATGTGTGCTTTCAATGCTTTGTGTCATAGGAAGTGCTCCCCTAAGTATGAAGTGCTTAGATAGGTGCCTTTTAAAAATTACTGATTCCCCCAACCCTCCTCCATTCCACACCTGCAATGCAGGAGTGGCAAAATGGATTTTGATAATACCCATTGTGCTTGGCCGTTTTTCTCTTCCCCAGCTCTCCACTCCTGTCAACCCCACTTGATACTCTCACAGAGATAAAATGTAAACCATTCCACTCTGGGCAATGTATAACAGAACTGAAATCCATATGAAACTTTCATGTTAATTACCCTATGGCATAAGCAGGGACATACTCTCCAACAAGGTTACCACAACAAAACATAGAAACTCTTCTTCTCTCTCAAAGATGGAAGGAAGGATATTTTATGTCTGAAATCTTCCAACCTCCAGGTTTCCTTACCAGTTTAATCACAAAGAACAAAATACAGGATAAAACTATTTTTGTATATAAAACATTAGTTGAGAGATTAGTAGCCAACAAATAACTCTGCAATGAAGGCCACATCAGAGACATATAATGAACCAGAAGATTTGTGTGTATCTGCCTTCAAGTTGCCTGTCGACTTATGGCGACCCCATGAATTTCATAGAGAATACTCAGAGGTGGTTTTGCCAGTTTCTTCCTCTAAAATATAGCCTACAACACCTGGTATTCTGGGTGGTCTCCCATCCAAGTACTAACCAGGGCTGACCCTGCTTAACTTTCAAGATCAGATGGGATCTGGTGCCTTTAGGGTATTTAAGCATAGAAGATTTATATATTTAATATCCCTATAAAAGAATTATTTCAGTAGGGTGTGTATGCCAGCCTGCTTGCAGGATTGCACATGCGACTATCATATTGCATTCTCACACAATTGTAATTGTTAAATGGCATGATCACTGCTTCAATGCATGCTTTTTACCTGTAGGAAAAGCATTATATGAGAAGACACTCTTGGTTGACAGCAATTAACACAACTAGTTTGAACAGAAGTTATAACAGACATTTTATATATCAGACCACATGGCTAACCCCTGCCTTTAGAAAGTAAAATGATCATGCAAAAATCTAGTCACAGAAGGAAAGGAAAAGTCCTACACATGAAAAGGAAACATCCATTCAAAAGGCTTTCTTTACTAAAGTGAAGGCAGAAGCCTACCTAAAATCAGGTAAGATAACTCAGCACAGAGGTAGTCCTGCTTTTGTATGCAGGGGGTTTGCTATTCACTTAGGAAAGTAATCTGGCACGTATGTGTGGACAGGAATATAGGGATTTTCCCTCAGATGCAACTAGGAAGATCCTCTAAACACAAAATTTCAGAAATCACAAGAGCAGAAAAATAATGTCTACTTCTTCGATTATTAATATTTTTTATCATATGTGAAAATATACAGTATATCTGAAATGAGAAATATGAGTTTTAAAATGGATGCCCTATCAGCCACAAAAGACTCTTATCCTTGCTTAGGGTAGAATGAAAGGGGATCTGTTCTTCAATAAAGGTTGCCACATACCAAAGTGATGTCTGTACTTACAATTTTATGTTTCAAAAAATAAATCAATAAATCAACACATCTATTTATCCTGGGCAGTTTATCTTTGCACAACATGCACATATGCAGTAATAAAAAGCTACGTCAAAAATCTTGAGGGAATAGTGCAGGCCAGTCTCAGCTAAAGAAATGATGCTTTCATTTGCTAGACTACTGCTGAATTTGTCTAGAGTAATATGAAAAGCTGATGAAGAAGGAAAGGAATCAGATTAGAACTGCCAGCCTGATAGCCTTTCTTGACTCGCTCCCACTTCAGAAATTTTGGACTGCAGCTCCTATGATTTTTCACCACTCAGCGGCCAAGTTAGCTGGGGTCGGTGCAAGTTGCAGATTAAAACATCTGGACAGCACCAAATTAGGAAAGGCTGCTTTATAACGAATTTGTGGTGTAGCTACATTTGGAATGTTGTATAGAGTTCTAGCTTCTACACCTCTAAAAGAATATTGTAGATCTGAAGATGCACAAAGGTTTGGACTACTTCCTATGTGGAAAGGTTACAATGTTTGGGGTTGTTTAGCTTTCAAAATGCAAGTAAGGATGGATAAGATTGAGCTGAATAAAATTATAGATGGTGTTGAAAAATGTAGAGACAGTCTCTCTCATAATGAATGCTAGGACTTGAGTTATCCGATGAAGCCAAATGTGGAGCATGTAGGATTTTTTTTTTTTTAAGAAGTATTTCTTTACACATACTGCATAGTTAAATTTTGGGATTTATTCCTGCAAGATGTAATGATGGTGGCCAACTTGGATTGCTTTAGCAGGCTAGAGAAATTCATGGAGAGTAAGGCTATCAATAGCTACTAGTTATGATGGATATATATTAACTCCAGTATCAGAGGCAGCATGAATTTCAGTATTAGTTGCTGGGGAACATGAGCAGGTGGGTGCTGTTGCACAGGCATCTGATTTTGGAAACAGAACATTAGAATAGCCTTTGGTTTAAAGCAATAGGTTGATTCTTAGGTTTGTATCACAATACTGGCACCCATTCATTAATGAATGAATATGAATGTCAACCTGAAGATTCTGTTTCCCTCTTTATAACACTACTGATGAACAGAACTTATCTTGAAAGGCACTGGGAGAATACAGGTTGAGTCTCCCTTATCCAGAATTTTGAGATACGAAATATTCCAAAATCCAAAATTGTCCACTTATGTGGCTGGGATAGTGATACCTTTGCTTTCTGATGGTTCAGTGTACTCAAACTTTGTTTCATGCATAAAATTATTAAAAATACTGTGCATAACATTATCTTCAGGCTATATGTATAAAGTGTATATGAAACATAAATGAATTTACTGTTTAGACTTGGGTCCCATCTCCAGGATATCTCATTGTGTATATGCAAATATTCCAAAATCCAAAATATTCCAAAATCCAAAATACCTCTGGTCCCAAGCATTGTGAATAAGTGAGACTCAACACGTACTCAAAAATATCAGTGGTAATTTGGAAAGAGAGCTATGAGCAAAAGCGAGAGTTAGACTAAATCCAAAGCATACAATAAGCATTACTAGTTTTCAAAATAGGATGCAGACTGTGTGGATACATCTTCAAACAAATTTTTAATCATCATTTTCTCACTTAATGTTTCTAAACTGTGGCTATGCAGCAAAGGATCCTTCAGTTTTTTTTCAGTTAGATATTAGATATTTTACTTTTAACTGTCAAAAATATTTGAGTTTAAGTTACCACAGACATACCACCCTAAAATGTGAGATAATGATTTGAATAAATATTAGATTACAATAGTGCTGTTGCTCTGGTTTGATCAATTATTGGCTCAATACTACAAAATGCTACTGGCAGAACAAGCCTACATATGACTACTCAGATGTAAGTGTGTTTGAATTTAATGGGGCTTGCTCTTAGGTAAATGAGTACAAGATTGCTGCATTAACATATACTTTTCTTAAAATCCTTTTGAATATTACAGTAAGATCCAAGCACTCAGGTTCTGGCCAGAAATGATAACCTAAAAATTAGTGTTCATATGTATATGACACAATACAGTGTATAATGATTCATGTTTATAGTGTGTGCAATTGTAAAAGTAAGTGGCAGATTTGCCACCATTTTAATGTTTTTGTTTCACATGATACAGTCAATATAGTAGTATTAACTCTTGCAAGCTATATATGATTTGTGAAGGCCACAAAGGCTCAGTTCAGATATCACATCAAATCATGTTTTGTGCTAACCAAATCTGGAATTCAAATCAGTTTGAGCTTCCAAATCAGGGAAACCATGGTTTTAAAAAAGATTGTTTGGTTCTTATCTTCTTTCTGCTCAGCATCCCACTTTCCCAACGCGGTGGTCTCTGCAGGCAGAGGAATGGCTTAAACTTATATGATCTATCAGTTTAAAAGATCACATCAGACTATGCACAAAGAATGGTTTGACTGAGTTTTTTGATGGCCAATTACAAACCATGGTATATGATAAAATATATCTAACCCTCCAATCAGGGTGATGTTTCAATTCACCCCGAATTCAAATTCACCCCAAATGGGAGATTAGATATATTATTATTATTATTATTATTATTATTATTATTACATGATTTCCTGCCTTTCTCTCAGTACTGAGGCTCAAGGCAGCTAAACTGAACTGAACAAGAAGATTAAGGTCTGGGTGTTAGTGACCAACTATAAAGGCAAAGTAGCATGGTATAATGGTTTGAGTGTTGGACAATGACTCTGGAGACCAGGATTCGAATCCCTGCTTGGCCATGAAAATCCACTGGGTGACCTAGGGCAAGTTGCACGCTCTCAGCCTTCAGAAAACCCTGTGATAGGCTTGCCTTAGGGTCGCCATAAGTTGGAAATGACTTGAAGGCACACAACAACAACAACAACAACATGATCAGAAGTGATCATTTAAGACCACGCTGTTAAGTACCTGTACTGAAGCACTTGTAATTTTATAAAGGTAGCACCACCTTCCAAAGGTAACAGGCACAGGATGTAGAAGAGAAATTACTATGCTTTTCAATCAAAAACACAGCTAGAATTCACATATCCATTACATGCCATTTGATCTACTGCTACTTTTAAAAGATCTGTATTACTGTATAAAAATATGGATACCATAAGATATAAACAAGTCATTAGTTGCTTTTAATTTAGAATCCCCTGCTCAAACTTATCGGAGAAAGCATGCTTTATTTTACAATAAGCTAGATTGAACCTATCACAACGAAGTAAAAAATTAGAATTAAATATAGCACATTTCCCCTCTAATACCAGAAGCTGCAAATATTATATACTGTTCTTATTGTTTAATGTATTTTAAAGTGGAAAAGAATGAGTTCTTTTTAAGTAACTAATTTGAAATTTTAGACACTATGGGTATTGTTCTATTCTTCAATGACAGAATCTATATACAAGTCAGTGTAAATATGCTAAAATTTAGATACAATAAGCCAAACTGTCTTTACATTCCACTACACTTCTATTTTGGCAATGTGGAGGTATATCTTTTAAACACACAGCTATGAATACTAGAAAGCAACCAAGATATTCTAGGACTGACATCATTATGAAAGCCATAATTTCTTTCCTAACAGCATTCATTTCAAATGATGCAAGTTTCTTGGAAATCTAAGTAGTACAATAATATTGGTAACATTTTTGATAAAGACATTCATTTAATTAAAAAAAATGAAGAATGGTTCTGTACATAAATTTTATTGACATAACATAAATATAAGAAAAGTTTCACTAAAAAGATGACATTTTTTCTTTCTTTTCCAACATAAAGTGCTAAGAAATATGGTATAGAGTTAAGAAGGCTGGCTTTTTGTTCTTTTCAGAAGTAGTGTCAAACCAACTTTGTTTGGAGGAAAAAATATATCCTACAGACCATTTACTGTCTCAAGCTTCAAATTCCAGTTTTGCAGAGTTTTCATGCTGATCCTCCAAACTCATCCTCAAATCATTTGGACAGTCTGGTGTTTCACCCCTGACAGCCAAATGGATGACTTTCAGCCACTTCTGCTTCAGTTCCTCATTGTCTGCTGCAAAGCTGTGCACAGACTTGGACTGAGTCAATTTGAAACTGTGTGGGAGGTCAGCACTTCTTGGAGTGTCATCTACGGTGTAACCCAACAACGGAATAGTGGCCGAAGCCTTTACATCCTAAGCAAACAGAAACAAGAAGCTAAAGATTTTTTTTAGATCTGGTGAAAGGCAGAAGAGAAAAAAGAAAAGTTTCTTAAATGATTACACAACTTAATTAATTTACATCTTAAATCAATGATGTTAAAGGAAAAATCAGACTGCAGGATTTTAGTTTCTTACCCACATACTCCTCTCACACACTACCAGCCAACAGACAGATGCTAGAAGAATAAAAATGTGCATTACAGTGGTCCTTAGCAAGGTGGAACCTTCACAGACCACATATGCATCCCAGGAACCATAAAAGACAAGAGGAAGGAAGATGACAAAATGTGCAGAATGTGTGAAAGGCAGTTACAAACTGGCAATTGTAAAACATGGTATCCCAGTTTTCAAATACTCTAATTTTTAAGCTTGCCCCACACAAAGCAAGGAATTTTATTGTATTCTGATTTTCTCCTACATACCTGTGGTGCACCATACATGTATAATACAAGGGCTTCATGTTTAGGAATCACACACCAAGCCTTTTGCCAGGTCTTGGATTTTTCCAAATATTGGAGAAAACTACATATTACACTGTTTCCAGACACTTCTGCTGATTCAATCTGTATGGATATAAAAGAAATACTTTATTTTAATTCAAAATAGCTAAAGTATAGGATTTTTTTCAGATGTTATTAATTTGTTAATAGACGTATCATAGCAAATATTAGATTGTACCAAGTAAAGAAAGAGATAATAGAACAGGAAATTTTCATCCTCATTGCCAAATCAGTATTTTGCTGTTTCTCCAAATACCGTCATATGGTTTGGAAGCAATGAGATGGTAGATGCAGAAGAACAGAATTTCTTTTATTTTCTATAAATACATTCCCAGAACTAAAGAAAGGCAACTTTTTTAAAAGTACAGTAGGACCTCTGTATCCACTGATTCATTATCCACGGGACACAAAACAGCACACCTCCCACAGAGTCTTCCTAGAAAATGTCTCCTCTCTAGCCATTTTCTAGGTCTTCCAAGGCAAGTCTATGGTATTTTAAACCGGAAATCCCATCATTTTCAATGGTTGCTATTATCCACGGTTTTCGGTATCCACCCCCCGCTAGAACTAATCCCCAGTGGATACGGGGGTCCTACTATATTGGGTTATGCAACCTTCCAAATCCAAGCTTCAGCTCCAGTCTAGAGCTCTGAATATTAATTCTATTAAAGTATCCAGCAAACACTAATTTCCCAAATAACAAGCATAGATATAAATCAAACAGTACATAATGACAGGACAGTGAAACAATTATTTATACACCATACCTCCAAGATTCCTCTCTTTTTCTTTTCTTCACTGTCTGTGCACCCTGTTATAATGTGGTAGCAGTCTTTACAAACCTTGTTCAATTTATTGCTATCATACTCAAGATGAGCTTTGTAGTCAGAACATTTCCAGCAAACCACCTTTAAAAGGAAAGGAATCAACTTTTATAAAGCAACATTAGGTTCAATCCCCACCCTCACCCCTAGTACAAGTCCAAAGATTCAGTGAAATTTTGCAATTTTGCATCTCTACATTTTCTGGAATTACAATGTTGCAAGCAAATTAAAGTGAAACAAACTATTCTTATTTCAAGGCAAGACTCTCCACTCACTAGCACGAGGATTTCTCATTCACCCTACTGGCACTACTTTGTTGTTGTGTCTCTTCTAGCTATTTCAGACTTATTGCAACTTGAAGGCGAACCTATTAAGAGGTTTTCATGGCAAGATTTGTTCAGAGGAGGTTTGCCTTCCTCTGATGCTGAGAAAATGTAATTTGCCCAAGCTCAACAAGTTGGTTTCCATGGCCAAGTGAGGACTTGAACCCTTGTGTCCAGATAGCAGTCCAACACTCAAACCACTACACCACACTGGCTCTTAATATTAGCAATGCTACTGGGATTCAAAAGCTAGTTTAAGTGTGTGTATGAGTGTGCAAATGCTTTTCAAGAGGACTCAAATGTGTAGGCCAAACATCATGATTTGTTTGGTTAGGGGTACAGAAATTTTTTGCCTTCCATAAGTTTTAGACTACAGCTCTGATCAGTCCTACCCAGCATAATCAGTTTTGGACTTTAACACCAAAACATTGTGAGAGACAACAGTTTCCAACTCCTGATTCAGGGTAACATATTAACACATGTATGTAACATACACACTATCTTCCTCTGTCAGTCTGATCTGGGGACTACCCAAGGCATGATGCACAAGCATTCTAAAAATAAATTTCTTTAAAAAGATATTTGAGCACTAACAATATACAAGGAAAATAAAATCCTCTGTTCAAGAACAAAATAAAAAAAGCCAGGGATTTATTATTCTCTGGATTCAAGGATTTAAATTAAAGCTCTGTATGCAGTGAAGTCTTAAATAGACACCCTGGAACAAAGTTTCCAAGGCAATTGAAATTAGTTATATGTCTTGTAGTTTTTCACCAGGAGAATGAGATACTAGCAATAACTTATGGGGGGAAAAAGAAAAGACAAATGGTTTATTTTAGGAAGCTCAATATCAAGGCAATAAAACAAGATTCAACTGGAACTACATCACGCACTGCTAAAGAAATCCTGTTATGTAAAAAGTCCTGAATTGTCCTCAAGAGGGCTGTTTTAGTTCACATAGGGGAACTGTTATTCAAGTTCTGGTTTCTTGCTATAGCAAGAAAAAATACTTCAGTGTTTATGCATCAGCCAAACAACATTTTGAAAACACCACCAGATGGAGTTTCTGAACATGTTGGCTGCTTCAGTATTGTTAGCTAATGAACAGCTGCAGCTTTGTGCTTACATGGCCACATGCTCGACAATGATGCCTCCTTCTTGTAAGTGCATTGAAGGGCTCTTTGCATTTCATGCACATGGTCACTTCATTGTCTCGTATCCATCTTGGTGCTCTCTTCCCAAGCTCAGCAGTCTGAAGTGGTGAGAGGAGGGGAAGGGCAAATATTGATGTATTATTATTATTATTAGCACAGAAAAGAACCAACAACACCATTAGCTGTTCTGGAACCTAAATGACACATTTAGATCCTACAATTAATGAACAGATGCTACTGAAAATTACAGTGGCATGTTGACCATTTCAGTTTAATCCATGTCCTGGCATCAAAGTATTATGTCTTCATAGTCTGCATTTACCAACCTGTGCTAGCAGAAACCAATTAAGTGATATGAGGCAGGAAAATGTAGAAAACGTCGATGCCCAAACCCAAGTAAGTTCTACTTAATATTACTGGTGGACAGGATGGAGATTACTGTGCATATTGGCAGCTGTTTTAGGTGACAGCTGCACATCTAGTTCAGCCCACAACAATGGTAAAACACTGCAATGGTCACTTGTGCAAAAAAACTGAATTGATTAGACTCACTGTAGAGGTCTGCACAGTGGCAAAACAAAAGCACTTGCTTTCTCTTTTAGTAAATAAAAATAAATTCTAAACCTGATTGTATCTTCAGCTTTCAAGAAACACTGTATTGTTAGTGACAAAGAAAGAAAATGTATCTCTGTGTTGTAATACTGTACTTTCTATTACTCTGTGCATCTCTTTGCATTTTCTCTATGTATCTGCTCTCTTTTCCTAGAATTATGCACTGTTTTTTGGATTAGTTGTTAAACAAGGCCAAATAGAAAAAGAAGCAAGGATTGCTGAACATGTATATATACACAGTTTAAGAGTGGGGAGGGCATTAAGCATGGTGGGGAAAAAATGACCTGTTAATAAGACACAATACACATTTTGTCTCCACATAACAGTTTTGATCTTCACCAGTTATGCCCTCAAGATTGAAAGAAAGCAAAACAGTGTGAGCTAAATTGGTACAGATACACTCAGAAAAAATCCTGTTAGCGTAGAAGCTAGAGAAACTATCCTAAGAACAGGAACTACTTATGCTCATGCCTGGAATCCATTTACCCTTGCCTACTTCCCTCTAGCTTCCCTGCCACACTTGGTAAATCACAGGCCCTTTGGGCCCTATTACCTTGTATTCTGAAAAGCACCAGGCACATTGAAGGCATAATGCTATTACTAATAATATATCCTCATACACATCTACATGGGGGAACATGTGAATGCAAATAAGCCATAGGAATTGCTATTAATTGGTATTAGGAGCCATGGTGGTGCAGTGGTTAAATGCTGGTACTGCAGCCACAACAGTGTGAATTCAATCCTATAGGGCTCCAGGTTGACTCATCCTTCCATAGGTCGGTAAAATGAGTACCCAGCTTGTTGGGGGCAATTAGCTAACACATTGTAAACCGCTTAGGGAGTGCTCTGCACTATAAAGCGGTACAGAAATATAAATGTTATCCTATGCTATTACGAAACCAAGAAGAGAAACTCTAATGGAGACAAGGAAAAGGTATGAGGTCTAAATTACACATGTTTTTCTCTGCTACAGGCTTGAACTTACAGAAACTTCAATAGGCATGTCATCATATTCTTTTGCAATCGCATTTCTAAATGTTTCATTCCTCTGCTGAAAGGCATCTATAGTACTCTGGAGAGCCTGGAATGAACAAAATGGATAAAAACTATCAAGATTTAATAGCACCAACATCTAGCCAATTAATGGCAAGCCAAAAGAGGTTAATGAGAAACAGAAGCTGGTCTTATAACATTACTGCTATCCGTTAATTTTTTTTAAGCTATAAGCACTAAAAATTTAATTGTAAACCATCACAAGCACAAGGCAAATTTTACCAAGATAGTAATGTTAGCTCATTGCAGGAAATATAACAAATCTTAATAACTTATTTATTTGCTGGAAAGGCTTTAAGATGGAAAGAACATTTACCTTTATCCATTCCTCTTTGTCTTGTTCAGAACTAAAGGGAACAGTTGGAGATAACAGTTAACAGCAAGTTCAAAAAATATTAATAAGCTACTCAATTACGTTTCAAATTTGTGAAGGCACTCAGAATTTTAGATTTATACTGGAGCCAGTTGAAATAGAGGAGATGACAGTAAGAAAACTGAAAATATTCAGCTAAAGAAAAAAATCCTGTCCTGTAGTCAAAATCTCTGCAGGATTAGTTTTATGCTAAAATATTATCTGAAATGCACACTGTACTCTGAGATCACTGTGGCATTTTCACTACAGTATGATCCCCCCCATATCCACAGGGCCAGTACCCGTGGATTCACTTACCCGCAGTAGAAAAAATATGGTCTCTCTAGACATGTTCTAGGTCCTCCAAAGTAACTCTATGGTATGCTTCCACCAGACGCTGACCATAGAGTCACACTGGAAGATCTAGAAGAAGCCTAAAGAAGTTTTCTCTCCATGCATCTTCTAGGTCCTCCCTCATGACTCTCTGGTATGCTTGGGCTAGAAGTCATTCATTTTGATAAGGTTCGCTATTATCCATGGTTTCTGGTATCCACAGTAACTCCAGGAACATGTCCCCCGCAGATATGGTGGTCATACTGTATTTTACTTTCTACACTGTCATCAGTATATTCTTTATTGTGGCAGCCTTTTAGAAATGAAGATTTTTAAAAGAATGGATCTTTAGGAGGATGCTGTATTGTTTTAACTGTATTTTGAAAAACTGCTTTTTATTATTTTCAATTGTATGTTTTAAATTGTATTTTGCTAATTTGCAAGCTGTCTTAAGTCCTAGTTTTTTTTGGGGGGGGGAATCAGGTCATAGATAGAGAAGATTATGATGATGATGATAAGGAAATGTCAAATAATTCACACTAGAATGTTGTCTATAACAGTGCACAGATGAATACACATTCTTTCTAGTTTTCACAAATTGTTTTATGGCACTTACTGCTGAGCATCTCCTCACCACAGCTTCTTACCATTCACTTTTCAAAAACAAAACTATTTAAAACAACAACCCAACATTAGGAAAAAAACAAAAAAGCAGTAAGGTCATCTCTGTAATCCCACCATGGCACTATCTTTCCTTAGTGGTGGCACTGCATGCTCCTGTGAGGCAGGAGGCTATGCTGATGGTAGCAGTGCTACTAGTAGGGTCTCCTATGCCAATCAGGTCTTTCTTGAGGAGGCCAAACTAAATGTGTCAAACAGATATGGGCAGCAGCAGTGGTAGGGGGTGACACTGGCAGAGAAGACCACAGTGGCACCATGGCTAACACTTGTTAGTATTGCACAGAAAAAGGCAATGGAAAACCACTCCTGAAGTCTCCTACCTTGAAAAAATTATGATGAGACAACCCAAAATGAAACAAGAGATATTGCCAAAAAAATGAGACTCCCAGGTCGGAAGGCACCCAACAAGCTACTGGGGAAGAGCAGAGGACAACTAGAGCCGTGGCACAACTGCACTCAAGCCAAAAGTGTGTTCAGCTGTTGACGTGGTGAGAGGTGAAGGAAAGTCTGAAGCTACACAACACATATTATAGGAACATGGAATGTGAGAAGCATGACTCAGGGAAGCTAGACATTGTAAAACAAGAAATGGAACATATCAACACTGCAGAACTTGGAGCGAGTGAGGTAAAGCGAACAGGAATGGGACATTTTGAGTCAGATAACTACACAGTGTTTTATTCAGGAGCAAAAATATAAGAAGAAATGAGATGGCATTAAGAGTGAGGAGAGATGTAGCAAAAGCAAAAGTCTGATCAAATAATATTAATAAAATTTCAGGGAAAACCCATCAATATAATCCTAATCCAAGTTTATGCTCCAACCACAGAGGCAGAAGAAGCAATTGAAAGATTCTGTGTTGGAGTCCAGGAGGAAACTGATCACACAGCAAAACAGGACATGTTGGTAATCATGGGTAACTGGAACGCAAATGTAGGAAGCAGAGCAGAACTAAAGTTTGTAGGAAAATTTGGCTTAGGATCAAGATAGGATCATGGAGAGTGACTGATTAAATTTTGCAAGGTCAGCAGTTTGTTCACCATGAAAACATTGTTCAGTCAGCCATGACTGTATACATGGACATCACCTGATGGTCAATAAAGAAATCAGACAGACTACATAACTGGAAGAAGAAGATGGAAAACCTCCAATCTCTTTGCAAGAACAAGACCTGGAGCAGATTGTGGCACAGACCATGAATTGCCGATATTAAAAATTAGAGTAAAGCTAAAGAAGAATACCAAATCAATCATTGTGCCAAAATACAACCTGAAGAGCAACCCTGTAGAATTTAAAGATAATGTAAAAAAGAAAAAGAAAAAAAAAAGATTTGTACTACAGGTCAACCCCCGTATCCACAGATTTTGTGTCAAAAAAAACATGTTCTCTCGAGGCACAACAGTAGCCTCTTGTCCTGAGTACAGGTTATGCATTGCCAATTGGAAACCATTCTGTTTCTCATTCATAGGGTCTCCATACGCTGAAGTCAATTTGATAGCAGTTAACAACATGTTTCTGACAAGATATAATTTTACTGTCAAATTCAATTCCACTATCTGAATCCTAACTATATAAATGTATATATTAGATAGATAGTATTTATAGGATTGAAGTGCTCTAACTTTCCCTGCAACATTTATTTATTTATTTTTTTAAAACTGCCTTAAAGGCATCCTCAGTAAAGAAGTTCAGTAGTTCTGAACATTAGTCCACTGTTATATTAAATCAATCCAAAGGCAATGTAGCAAGTTTAAAGGAATATAAAAGAGGCACAGCATCTTTCTTCCCACCCTCAACTCCTGTGTGCCTTAGTAGCTCCAAATTATAAGTATTCAGAACATTAGCAGTTCCTGAAAGAAATTATAAATCACAGCTCCAGTGGTTTCAATTTCCAGTGCTAGGAGAGAAGCTACATCCATGTAATCATGAAGACATCCTGTTTGAGACTGCAGACACACCAAGTGAAACAGGATAAAGGAAAACATGTGTGTAATGTACCTTCAAGTAGTCTGTCAACTTACATCAACCCCATGAATTTTATAGGGCTTTCTTAGGCAAGGAATCCTCAGAAATGGTTTTGCCAGTTCCTTCTGCTGAAATATATAGCCTACAGCACCTGGCGTTCATTGGCAGTCTCCCACCCAAGTACTAATCAGGGCTGACTCTGCTTAGCTTCCAAAAATCAGAAGGAATCTCATGCCTTTGCAAGCAACAAATTTGGGACTGACTTCCTGTCAGGAGTTGGTTACTCAAGCACCTGAGGATTTTTGGGCAATTTGCAAATGTACTTATTCACCCTAGCCTAAGGAAGCCTGGGCAGCCTAAGACCAGGAGACTGAGTTTTCTTGGCTATGAGGGTAATCTAGATATATAATTCTCTTGGGTATGTTGCTGTTTCCAGTGTGCTGATTGGCTGCTTAGGGACCTGACCAACCAATCACAGGTCTGATATGCAGCCGATCAGCACACTAGGGGTGGGACCATGTAGATTCAGACCTTGGGGAGCAGTGCCAAATGCCTGTTGAGGTGCACGAGACCTCACAAGCCTTCATAGCGATGGCAGAAGCAGAAAATCTGAAATGTAGGACAAAATACATTGTGGTATGTTACCAAAATCTGAGGCAGTTAATACAGGAAGATGTCCTGTGTCTGAAGTACTGTCCATCAGAGGACAATGTTGCAGACCTGCTCACAAAAGCCCTTCCAGCAGGAAGCCATGAGGAGATGGCAAAGAGGCTGGGCCTTGTCACTAGTGTGTAATGTGAAAGGTCAAAAAAGGGAAAGGTCAACCAACAGACGATTGATGTCTAACAATGTATGATGTTATGTTGCAATGATAACATGTGTCCTGTGCAGTAATTTGACCATTTTGGAGCGGACTGTCAGGAGTTGGTTACTGGACCCTAAGTTTTAAAATGGCCAAACAACTGCAGAAATCATGCTGAGTCATGATGACTAACTCCATGACTCCATGAACTGCCAGTCATACCTAATCATGTCACAGCTGCATGAGAAGGGTTACATCAGAAGAAAGGTTACTAGAGTGCAAAGCCAAGTAGTATGAAAATCTGATGCAATGTTACCATGTGTTTGAATAAACCAATGCTGTGCTGAGATGTACAGTATATAAGAGAGCCAGAACAGTGTTGATTCTCTTCCTATGATCCTCTGATGCCTGGCGTAGCACTTTGTCTGTACATACTGAAACTACTGAAGATTAAAGTACCTCCTGTTTTCTGGACGCCAAACACTCTGTGTGTGCGTATTCTTGGGAAAGTGTTGCTACCTAGTCTGCTGAGACAGTTTTGGGTTTCTGCTGGGGACTGAATGTCCTATCATCCCCTGACACTTCCAATCCTACTGCTTACAGAAAGACAATAACAACTGAACAGGACCAAAGAGGTGTTCCTGAGTTGCAGCTATACCATAGACTTTACCATTATTCCTCTTGTACGATACCATTTGTTTTATAAAATGATGCTAGTTGGAAAAATAATCACCATCAATGTCACTTACAAGGGAATTTGGAACATGGCAGGGCAATACCTTTTACTGATGCTTTTGAGATCCATAAAGCAGATGTCAGAAGCTAAATGGTTAATCAGATTGATCTAATAAAACATTAAGCTCAATTCCACAACAGAGTTAAAGTAACTGTTGTTTGAGAACAACAGGAAGCAGCATTCTATCAAATAAAATGCATCTTACTAACCACAAACACTAAAATGCACTCTAAAGGAATCAGAAGGGAAACATATAAATCTTTCTGGTAAAAGGAAAGCTTTCCGTTAGGAAAGCTAAATTCACATCACAGTTAATGCACTTTTTATAGGAAAGGTGAAAATTAATACCTAGAACATATGAAGTAAGTATATACCAAACTTGAATGGGATAAAAGGTTTGACAGAAAAGATCAATATTACTGTTGCAGTTTCATTCATACCCATTAAAAACATAAAGGCTCCTACAGAATTTCCTTACAAAATATAGACAAATGCAGGTAAAGTTTCCACAACTCACTAAATTAAAATGAAGGGAACCATCAGAATTGCCAAGCCATTATTACACAGAATTTTAATTGAAAAAAAAAATGTCTGGAATTCAAGTAGGGACAACAACATGCCTAAATGTCCCTTATATGTGCAGATGGTTTTTTTTAGGCACTGCAGAGGTTGATATTCCCATACTCTCCAAGCAGCGCACAAAGCTCCTGTTCCAATCTACTTTAAAGCCCTGAAGCCACTTCATCTAGGCTTTCCATGTTGCAATGTGAACAGACAGGTTCGGATCAGCATCTGGCAATCCTTCCCTCCCCCATCAGAGGTATGATGATTACAGATGTGCTGAGACACCCAAAGAGTCCCCATGGATCTCAGCACTACCTGTGCGTCCAGGTAGTGTGTGTGTGTGTGTGTGTGTGTGTGTTGCCAGACCTTCTCTGATCCTGCCAGCTCATATTGCAGCATGGACTGCCTGGCTGAGGTGGCTTCAGGGCTTTAAAGTAGGTGTGGGAGGGGTACATATGGGTCAGAATAGTATAAAGTCCACAGGCCAATTGTTATGCTATGCTCAGTGAATTTTAAATTGAGGCCTATAACTAACAACATCAACAACATCAGCACATTCCTTCAGCCTACAAGTAAGGCTTTTCTACTTTACCAGTCAAAACACTCAAGCTGCTCTGCTGTCTCTAAGAGTCAGGATATTGCAGGATCTCCTTATGCCTGTGATCTTCTCACAACAGAAACTTCTTATATGATCCTAAACACCACTATCACATACATCATCTTGCTCCACCTTACTTTTGCCTTTCCGCATGTAGTTTGTGGTCTGCCTCAGCTGGAGTTATCCTCACAGAATTGCCACTCTGCAAATCAGCTTATTACTTTTTGTCTTAGTCTCATGGCTATGGTCCACCAAAGTTAAGATTCAGGCATGCAAAACATGAGTAAGGAGTCCATGTATTGAAACTGCAGAATTCACTTACCTGAAGCTACAAACACCTTTAACCAATAAGCTTATAACTGTGTCATTATGCTAGGCACTAAAATCTTAAATCTGTGCTGTCTCTCACCTGGCTTGTAATTCCAAAGTTCGTTCTTTCCCAGAGACTTGGAATGTGTGTGGGTATTCTTCATTGTGCGTTTCCACAATCTTCATACCATCAATGCCAACTCTTGTCCGAACTGTAAACTTAGATCCAACTAGGCTAAATTTGGGGACACAGTATAGCAACATATTGTTGAACTGGAAAAAAAAAGCCAGAGAGTCATTAGTTTCCATAGATACAATGTTGGGTCTTCTTGTAACACACCCTGTATGTTTGTCTTGGAAAAGGCATTGTCTAAAATATTTAAACACAACATAAAAAGAGATATATGATGTAGGAATTGGATCAGTCATTATGAATCATGTCACAAATATCCCACAACATTCACCCACTGCAATCATACCACACTGAATGTGTCATCAGAGAAAATACTAGATTTTCTATTGTACAAAACAAGAGTTTGAGAACAAAGCATATGTTACACATAAGCCCAAACAATTAAGGAGCCCTGATGCCATTCTTTATTGAAAAGAACAAAAAGCTGCTTGCATTTAAAGCTCTTAGTGGAGAAAAAAATTGATTGGAAACAAAGAAAGGGCTAAGTGTCCCCTCTCCCATTGCTCTTCTGCTCTCAATCACCACCTTCTAAAGCTGCTTTACTGGGAGTGAAAGTGTGCTATGGGACTAATAAAGACATCTGCTTGCAATGCCTACCCCAGAGAATAAAAGGAAGCACACACATTCACAATAGATCAGCAACTTGAAGAAGGGCATGTAGAATGTGAAAATTAGAAGGGATAAATTCATATTTGTTACTTTAAGTATCAGACATAAAGCCTTTAAAGCAGAACTACCTTTTATTTTCAAAGATGACAAATTAACACTTGGTTAGTTATTGTTGTATCTTTTATGTGATATATCATTGTCTGGGGGCGCTTTTTTATCCTGATATTCTTTTCACAGATATGGGCAGCAGAGTTTGCAAAGGCTTTTTGTATTAGTTCTGTGGCTTAGTACAGCAAAAAGGAGCAATGTGGGAGTGATGGCTGTTTCTGTCATTGTTGCCACTCTTACTAGTGTTCTAGATTCTACCCAATGCCACATCTCAGTTAGGAAACAGCAATTTACCCAGACACCTATGTTAGCAGTCAGTGTATTTCCACACATTCATGTTATAAAACAGCAGAGCAGATGTCACAGTGGAGCAAAAGAACACAGAAAGGACAGCTAACATATCTGGTAACTTAGTAGAACAAGAAAAGGATAACAGCAATGCTACAACATATTGATTTTCCTAGGTTTTTTTCCAGGCTGTGAGACCATGTTCTGGAATAGTTTCTGATGTTTCGCCTGCATCTGTGGCTGGCGTCTTCAGAGAATGGCTGGGTAGAAACCCAGGGAAATACCCAAGGAAAATCTATGGATGCCAGCCGTGAAAGCCTTCGACTTCACTACAACATATTCTTCCACCAAAAGGATCAGTTTACGGTACATTTATGCATGCAGTGGTACTCCAAACTTACTGTAAAGACTTACAGTAATTACTGACTCAATTAAAAAAAACTCTTATCCATCTAAACCATCTAAACTTTACTAGGTTCTCACTGTGTGTTGAAACTATCTAGCTATTGATTTTCCTAGGGTTTTTTCAAGGCTGTGAAGCCATGTTCTGGAATAGTTTCTTTCTGACGTTTCACCTGCATCTGTGGCTGGCATCTTCAGAGAATGGTGATTCGTGTGCAAACACGAATCAAGGAACACGAGAGATACTGCAGACTGGGCCAGCCAGAAAAATCAGCTGTAGCAGAACATATTATAAACCAACCTGGACACAAAATGCTATTCAAAAACACAGAAATTCTGGACCAGGCCAACAACTATCATGTCAGAATGCACAGAGAAGCTATTGAAATCCACAAACACCTGGACAATTTCAACAAGAAAGAAGAAACCTTAAAAGTAAACAAAATCTGGCTCCCAGTTTTGAAAAACAATAGGATCAAAACTCAACACTTACAAAAGAATTCCATCCAGGGACAGGGAGATTCCCAGCAGATAATGGCCCATCAACCAACCATTAGCCAAACAGACACTAACGAGCCTTGCATTTCTATACCCAGAAACTATACCCATTCAATTACACTAATTTACATATACTCCCCAACAGGGGTTCACAGCATATAAACTCCACACACACACCTACCCAACCATTCTCTGAAGATGCCAGCCACAGATACAGGCAAAACGTCAGAAATAAACTCTTCCAGAACACGGCCTCACAGCCTGGAAAAAACCCAAGGAAAATCTATGGATGCTGGCTGTGAAAGCCTTTGACTTAATATCTAGCTACTTGCAGGTATTCAGAAGATAACCCAGAACTGAATGACTTATAGCCAGCTGATCCAAATTAAAAATAATGTTATTTTATTCTTTTAAATATTTTGATGTTGTTTTAATGATGCAATTGGTTTAATTCTGTTTTAATGTGCACTTTTTGTATGTTTAATTGTGTGTTTATAAAACTGTGAGCCGCTTTGGGTCCCAGCCTTGGGAAAAAAGCAGGCTATAAATTAAGATAACAACAAAAACAACAACGTGTCTATGATTGCAACTATATTTTTAATTAAGTAACAGCTGCAATTTCTTTTTATGGAGGACAGTATTCTGTGCTGAACTTTTACTTTCCATGAGAGATTTACTTTAGACAACTGCAAATTCTCCTAAAAGCATGACTTATATTTTCAGCATTTGTTATCAAAAGAGAAAGGAAGGAAGTCGGGGAGCGGGAGAAGACTGTATTAAGTATCCTTTAAAAATGATTCTTCAGAGAAGACAGCTAGGCCACGCATTTCAGAATTCCCTCATACTCCTCGGATTAACATACAAAACAGGTTTGAAGATGAAGCTTGTCAGAATTAAAACTATTAACATATTCAGTTATTAATGATCAAGTACATCAGTAGCTCATTTAAATGCAATTTCATGGATGCATAACTATCCCACTAAGGTAATTTAAGTGCCCTGAGACTCAGCTGTTATACAGACTTAAAGCTCTGCTTCTTATCTCTGGAGTACACTATAAAATAGGTTTAGAGAAAGGAATCGTTAGGGATTAGACTAACAGCAGACTAAATGTATACAAGGATTCTCCAGGACTACTTTGATGATTTAAGCCACATCTGAGTCATCTAAATCCTTTGTGGGACATAAGTGAACTTTTCTCATTCTAGCTTTGCACATACACATTCCTCATATGGATTGAAACGGAAGAACCAACTGTGAATACTAGGAAAAGGTGCAGACCACAAATATAGAAAATGTGCTTCCCTGTTTACAGGAAACAGAAAATCTATCATTTAATGGCTAGAGAAAGGCATCATTAAAGCTGCTTTACTGGAATAATATACAGGGTACTTCAAATATTTCACTGATTTAGTAGAACACATCATTTTGGGCCAGTCTAGATGGTGAAATAAATCCTCTTTGAATCCAGAGGGAATCCCATGTGTCCAAATGGGATCCCGCAGTGGTCCATCATTTTCGGAGGGAGACCAAAATTTGGGAAAACTATGCAGAAAAAGCCTTCATGGCTTTTCCTGAGTTTAAAAAAAACCTGCAGGGGAAATGCATACTCCTGCTCATTAGGGCAACCAAATTGTACCGCAGAGCATTCCTGAAGCAGGTAGCTGATTGGTTGGATGTGCATCGGGGAGGAGCTTGCTAACAAGGCAGCGCCTGGAACCACCATGTTGGATTTTTGCAGTAGTGATCATGTGCTGAGACAATAAAAGAGTCTTTCTTTTATCTTTCTTTTTAATTTAAGCGGAAGATTGCTCTTCCGCATCTTGGATTTTGTTTTGTTTTTAAATTGTTTTGTGGGGGCAAGCTGGGGAGAATAAAACACTTGCACCTGCCATCTTGATTTGCTGGCATGCCTCCATGTGTACAACAAACACGGATAGCTTCACACACCAGAAATCTTGCTAAAAAACCATGGAGACAAATGAAAGCTGCTGTGAACTGGCATTACTGTGCACCAATCCGTATTTTATTCCCTTGTGTAGACTAGCCCTTCTCTGGAAACCTCATTTTGCAAATCAGAACACAAATCCCTCCTTGCTTTATAAGCCATAAACATAGTTTAATGTTACATCTCCACTGAACGTAGCTACATCACTATGATTCATGACACAAATGCAGGTTTCAAATAGCTTATCTGTCCTGGCTAAGAGGGCAACTGGTTTGCACTGAACACACTAGCAGTTATTCCGATGTGACAATCAACATTGTTTAAAGACAGCATGGGAAACTGTACCAGAAAGCAGAGGAGGCAGTGCACATTTACACTGGGTTGCAAGAAGCCACCATAATGTTAGATCTATACCAAATCATTGAAATAGATTATCCAAGAAAAGATGAAAAAATAAAAATGTTATGCAAGAATACAAAAAATAAGATATAAGAGACAGATACTTACTAAAAAAAGATATCTTTCTTGGGCAGACGTATTACGAGCAGCAAGTTTAAGTATCTGTCCTTCTTTTATGAGCTCATTTGAAGGGTTGACAATATCTTCTTCTTCTCCTAACATTTCATAAACTTCTAACAACTTCTTCAAGTTTTCCTTTCCATTAAAAAATAACAACATTAGTGCAGGCTATTGCAATTGTTTTAATAAAAATGATTAAAGCATGAACAAATTTAAAGAACTTTCCTGCTTTCTGTTTCTCCCTGCTCCTTACCCTTTTATCTTCTTTCCATTGGTGCTCTCTTGCCACAGCCACAGAAACACTGCCACTTTCCTTTTCTCTCTGCTTCACTCCCCAAGTCTCTGTGTGTTTTCCATTCCTCTGGTGACTCTACTAGAACTCTCTTAAAATATGAGCTAGAAAAAGCTACTAGACAAAAAAACTAATATAATGGCTTGTTTTTGCTGTTGCATGCCTTCAAGTCGTTTTCGACTTATGGCAAACCTAAGGTGATCCTATCACAGGTTTTTCCTGGCAAGATTTGTTCAGAGAGAATTTTCCTTTGCCTTCCTCGGAGGCTGAGAGAGTGTGACTTGCCCAAGGTCAGTCAGTGGGTTACTACAGCTGAGCAGGGATTTGAACCCTGGTCCCCAGGGTCCTAGTCAAATGCTCAAGCCACTACACCACACTGGCTCTATAATGGCTTAACAGTAGCAAAAATTCAGCCTATTTGCCTAAAATAAAAACAACAATGCAGATTATGCAAAGCAGAAGATCCCTCAAAAATCACTCACCATTTTCCGGATGGCACTATTGGAGTGACTTGCTGCTGTGGATATTATTTCCAGGGATTCTATAAGAGAACAAAAGCCAAGATTATTTGCTAGTGCTACAATGGACAAACTGCTGTTTCAAATGCAATGTACAGTACTTCAAATTTTGTGTGATTTCTTTTTATAGCCAAGGTAAAGTGCAAAATTTAGTTCAACGAGTTTCTTTGGACTTAACTACTGTATATTCAAGTACATAAAGTCAACAGCCAGAGAAGCACAGACAATTTAGGTGTATTAGTTGCTGAGGATAAAACAGACATGGATCATAATATATTTTTCATTGAAAAAAGCAGAATACAAAACATATCCTCAAGACTGGAATTTACAGACCCAAAATTCAACTGGTCAACTGCCCCTTCAATCACAACAATAACAATTTTTTTTTTTAATGACAACTCTTTAATAAGAGTTTTCCAAAATGACAACACTACAAATGGAAAAATATGTGGAGTCCAATAGAAGACAATCTGGTCACTTACAGAAGAAGAAAAAAAGACTTTCTTTTTAAACAAAAAGTTATTTTTAAGAAGGTTATTCTAAAAATTTAACAGGATTTTAATCAGTAGAATTTTAGGGAAAAAACTGAAGGCCAGAATCCTTTGTGTGACTTACCTCATTATGCCAGCAAAGATATTTTTGGGACTGTGCACAGTGGCAAAAGGGAGATGGATCAGAACACCATCTCCATCACCAAAAAAAGCTCCCCTGCTGTCTCTTCTGCAACTCAGAAACCAACAAGGCATTTTTCTCTCGACAGGGTCAACATTCTATTCCATTGCCTCTCTGCCTGTGGTCATTTTATCCCGGCTGGTATTCTTCTGCACTATGCTGGCGTAGTTGGGGTTGCCAGAGTGAAAACTGACGAGGGCTCCAGTACCATTAATGTTTATGTAGAAGAGGGAATTTCAGCAGGTGTTACTTATTTCATACAAGTATGGTACTAAGTAACACCTGCTAAAATTCCCTCTTCTACACAAGCATCAAAGGTACAAGAGTCCTTTCCGGTTTTCACTCTGACAACCACAGTGTAGTTATGCTAGTCAACATGATTGTGACCTAGTTCTGTTAGACACAGTGGAATAGATTACCTCAGAATTTCTCCATCCATGGAGGTTTTTAAACAGAGATGGACATCTTTCAGGAGTGTTTAAATTGTATATTCCTGCATGACTGGGGATTGGATTAGAATGATGGCTCTTGTGGTCCTTCCCAACTCTAAGGGGTTGTCCAGACTATGAAAATACTCCTCATAGAATTTGCAGAGAATACAATGTGAGATTTGCAGTATTCGAAAGGAGAGGGCTAAAAACTCCACAAACTGTGCAGTATAATGAATTGCGGTTTCCCCCAGAAAATGCAAGTAGACACGCATTTTCGCATGTGTGGATGTCCAAATTCACATTGCTGCACATTTTTGCTCTATTGCCCTTTATCAGAGTGTGGGGCTGCTCCATTTGAATAGATGCAAACAGATGCAAATAGGCGGGAAAATGGGGGGGAGACACAATGGCGTCGCTGCAAATGAGCAAAAATGCATGCCCACTTGCAGTATACTATCACGTCTAGACAAGCCCTAAGATTCTATGATCCCTTGTACAAAGTAACAGAAGCATAACACCTTTGTTTATTTCCAATGCACAAATGGATTCTGTATTTAAATATTTACTCAAGGCTATTATGAACCATGAGACAATTTGAAAAAATTATACAGCAAATATATTTAGGAAAAATATAAGTTATTTTAGAGAGGAAAACACAGCAGATTCAGATTTCATTTATTATGGAAAACAGCCAGTAGTAAACACAGCAGAAAAGGCCAGGCTTAAGATTTTGGACTCCTTTGCTGTTCAACTGGCAAATAAATTAATAATAATAAGGGATACTCCCAAAGTAGACAAGAAGGGTCCTGCCACACCAATTTTCCATCTAGTCCATTGCCCTATATTCTGCAGCAGCCACCCAGATACTTCTAGGAAGTCCACAAGAAAGGTGATAGCTCATTCCCTTCATTGATAATCAGTGGTGGACTGTCTCTGAGCCTAGATGTTGCACTAAGCTAGTGTTTCTCAACCAGGCTTCCCTGGAACCCTAGGGTTCCCCCAAGAGGTTGCTAGGGGATCCTCAAGGGATTGTGAGGGATGCAATGTAAGTATATAGAATAATGTTTATGCAGGGGTTAAAAAGATAAAAAGGTTGAGAAAGCCTGCACTAATAGCCACTGACCAACTCCACAAAAATGTCTAATTTCCTTTTAAAAAAAGCTCCTGGTTATCAACATGCACAAATTAATTATATGATGGGTGAAAAGTACATTTTGTGAAGTTGAAGGCTTTCATGGCTGGCATCCATAGATTTTCCCTGTGGTTTTTTTCCGGGCTGTGAGGCCGTGTTGTGGAATAGAACACGGCCTCACAGCCCGGAAAAAAACCAAAGAAAATCTAAAGTACATCTTGTTTGCTCCAGTTTCTTCCCAATTAATTCTGAAGAACACAATTTGCATATTCAGAATCTACATTTCTTCTCACAAAGCAAAACATGAATACTGCCTATTTGTGTTTGCTCAGAAAAATGAATAAAAGGGACAATTTACATAGACGTTTTATCTATAGCACAGAAGAAAATATTTAGAAAGTTGGCTCCTGAGAAGTCTCCAGTCCCAGCATAGTTCTGATTGTCAAGCAGTTTCGCTCTTACAGTGCTATTAAAGCACTGTGTATATAAGTTGCACAAAGATATTTACTTTCAGCATCCTTCCAGTCTAGAGAGTCTTGAGGCAACTTTCTTAGGTAGTCCTTCAGAAGCATCTCGTATCGTGGGATGCGCTGTACTGGTTCTAGCATGTGATGCTGCAAAGTCAGATTTCCACAGACTTTTTGTTTCTAGAAAGCAACAAGCATTTGTTAATACTGCTGTTTCAGAAATATATCTCTTGTACAATATACCTGTCAAAATCAAACACCTCATTTTAATATTATTATTTTATTTTAATAATATTAATAATGATAATATTTCTGCCATTGATTTTATGTAATAATGTTAATTGCCATTGTTTGGCTTGCTGCCAAGACAGGGGAAAGGAGAAAACTTCTCCCTTCGGCCAGGAACTGCCTCCGGAGTGCTAAGTTATGGTATAGGAGGTGGTGGCGGTGGAGGCAGTAGCAGATGAAACTCTGCAGGGACAATGAAAACAAGGTACCCCACATCCCTGTGGAGAATAACAATGCATAGGGCTTTGGGGGGCATGTGGGCAGAACTCCATTTGGAGTTTTTGTCTGACATGTAGACAAGCCCTAAGTCTTCCCAACAGGAACAGTGACTATACATCGCTAGTGTGGACTTCAATATTATGAAACAGGGTAATGGTTTGAAGGCACGTTATATATATAAGGGTGAAGAATCTGAAGGCTTGGAGAGCTTGTTTACTGTAGCTTGTTTTACCAATTTACCATGGTAAATGGTCTCCTTTACTATGAGAGAAATTAAAATAAAATCTTTAAGACTTGCTAATGAATTGCCATTATTACCAAGAATCAAAAGGTCGCAGGTGGGGCTGCACATGCACCTTCAAGCTCTCAGTTTGTTTAATGGAAGCATTAATAAAGAAATGAATAGGGAGCCCTGGTGGTGCAGTAGTTAAATGCCAGTACTGCAAGCCACAAGGTTATGAGTTCGATCCCAGAGGGCTCCAAGGTTGACTCAGCTTTCCATCTTTCCGTAGGTTGGTAAAATGAGTACCCAGCTTGTTGGGGGCAATTAGCTAAAAAAAACATTATTAAATGCTTAGGGAGTGCTTCGGCACTGATAAGCAGTATATAAATAACAATGCTAATGCTAATGAATAAAATGCTTGAGATACTATCTTCATTGGCAAGATGTCTTGACTGTCTCTCATACATTCTCTCTCTCTACCTGAATATCCTGAATAATGGATTTGAAGAGTGGTGATCGTTCAGTCCATGTTTTCACCAGTTCCATTGCATTGTCAAAATTCTTCACATACTCTCCATACATCTTAAGGAAAGGTGCTAATTTCTGCAGGATATCACTGATCCTGGGGTTTGTGTCCCTGAATGGAAAAATACAGCAATGTTACAGAGATGTACAATGTCAGTTAATACCTGTTCTGGTTCCTTCAGTCTTGTCAATTACTTACTTCTTGGTTTAATTATACCTTCTTTTTATGCCTACATTGTAAGCTACATTTTCTTCCCCTAAAAAGGAGTACTGTACAGTATTCTATAACTTTGTCTAAAGCTTTTTCACCATATGACCACCACAAATGTACTTAACAAAAATATACAACTAACTCAAATATATATAACTAACTTAAAGTTGGTGTGCCTCCAGACAAGAGGCTCCTTGTCTTTCTAGTTAAAATGTTCTGTGCAACTATTCTATTATTCCTTCCTTAACACATTTTTTTCTGGTAAGAAAAAAAGACAGAAGCAGCATAAGGGAAATTAACCGGATTACAAACAGAAGATGTCATCAGGGTCCCCTTTGAAATTCCCCTTTAAAACAACAGTGTTGTTCTTTTATTTGTAAAGCACCATGTACAGTAATGGTGCTATATAAATGAATAAATAAATAAATAAATAAATGATGATGATGATGACGATGATGATCATTATCATCATCATCAGAGTAAAAGACCCATCTAAAAGCATCCATGATCACAAAAACTTTGTTTCCTCAGGTTCAGTGGAGTGGAGGCACAGGGTGTGTGTGTGTGTGTGTGGAGAGGCTGAACCGCACCAGATGACACTGTTGAGGGAGGGATGAGACCAGCCTTATTGATGCCACAGTTCAGGATAATGGCATTGAGTGTCACAGGTAATAATATTCAACAGAGCAGATAGGTTTATGCTTCCTAATTTCTAAATATAACTTTAGCTTTCAAATTTGTGACAACTTCAGTTTCTGCTGCTTCACATCGTGTATTTCACTTACTCTATATTGGTTACCATGCCAACAGTAGATGCTTTTGACAGGATGCAAAATTTGCTAAAAACAGAGCATCACCAGAAATCCAAGGCTGATTCTACTGCAAGCTTCTTCATTCCCCATTAAAAAAAAATAAACTATTATATCTTTCTGGAGCTAAACTCACAGAACCATCAGATAGGAACCAAAGATGCTCACTAATTGGTTCATTTAGGAAGACTTACATAACAGTTAAGTCTACTGACAGTCACAATGGGTTGGAGGTGGTATACTTCTCAATTTCAGCTGCTATGGAAACACAACTGGGAAGCTAATCTTGTGGTCAATGTCTTGCTTGTGGGTTCCCACAGGCACCCGCTTTGGTCGCTGACTGAACAAAATGGTGGACTACCAAGAGTACAAGTTTGAGTCACTATGGCTCTTAAGTTCTCCTTTATTATTCCTAAATAACATATCATGTATTCTGAAATGTATTATTACAAATGGCTTAACAGCATGTGTGTTTCTATGTGTGAGCAGGAGACAGACTCAAGGTGTTCCTCAAGAAATACTCCAAGAATGGCATATACCATCACAAATTTGACGCAGAAAATCAAAACAGACCCTTCTTTCAAAAATAAAGTAAAGTAATGATAGAGTTGCAAAACAGTTGTTTGTTTGTTTGTTTGTTTGTTTGATATGGCACCTTTCTGCCAGAATGGGACACATGGTGGCTCATAAAATGTCACATAAAATACAATTAAAAACATCACAATATAAAAATCTAAAATTACATAAAACATATAACCACACAGGTGCGATTGGTGAGGACTCGAGAGAGAGCCTTCTCTGTGGCTGCTCCCAGACTGTGGGAGTAACCCTTCCACAGGAGGTCCGGCTGGCCACCTCTCTGCTCTTTTTTCATTGGCAGTTGAAGATGTTTTTATTTAGGCAGGCATTTGAAACATGAATTTTAATTGGTGTGCTGTTTTTAATGTTGAATTTGTATGATTTTATGTTTTTAATTCACGTGTTTTAAACTAGATTTTAACAGTAGTAACTTAATTTAATTCTTTTTTTAACTTTTGTAACTTGTGATGTTTTAGCTGTATTTTTTAATGACTGTAAGCTGCCTTGAATCCCATCTTGGGAGAAAGGCAGGATATAAATCAAATAAATAAATAATTAAAATAAATACATAAAATAAAAGATAAATGATAAAAATAAACAAAATAAAAATAAATACACACCCCAATAAACAGCCTCCATAAGCCCACCTGTGTATTAAAACCCTGCTGGTGTAAAAACAACTTTGCCTGCTGGTGAAAGGAAAGCAGGGAGGGGACCAGATGACCTTGGGCAAGTCAAACTTTCTCAGCCACAGAGGAAGGCAATGGCAACCCCCCTCTGAACAAATTTTGCTGTGAAACTCCTGTGATAGGGTCAGCATGAGTCTGGAATGACTTGAAGACACACAACAAGGAGCTTGAAACTTTGTTTCATGAAGCTTGTGATTTTCAGTAAAACATTACTAAAATATTAACCAAAATCAATCTGGGTTCAGGCACAGTATTAATCAAAACTGGAATGGAAGGCTTCCAGTCTTATGGCTACACTGGAGGTGGAAAGGGACTGTGTATGCTTATGCCCATCTCTTCTGAACAAACCACTGTTTAATCACCACAACTAAGAGTTGCCTGCTGGCTTGTTATTATCACCAGGGAATTGCTGTTCCTCCTCCTTCATGGTCATGGCAAGTTTTCCTATAAGACTTTTGCTTTGAAGAAGTAAGAATTTTCTTTGAACTCTTGCCCAGCATTATAAAAATTTCCAAGACAGCTCTGCAACTTCAAAGTCATCTTAAATATAACTGGTCACAGATGACTGCTTCAAGATAATATATTTTTTAAAACAGAAACCTTCCTGCAATTATCATTTGGCTCTCCTTTATCAAATTGATCTATTTTAGATGGTGCCTGCAAATGAGCAGTGGGCTCTGGTATGAAATAAATTCACATTTTCATTCTGATCCACTGAATAATAGTGAAATCTATTCTGCTGTCACACAATCCAGGATGTTTGGGTGATGAACTTGTATTTTTGGAAGACTCAATAGATGGGATTTCACTCCATGATCGGTACCTAACAATCTTAATTACAAATGGAAGATATAAGAATGGCCGTATTTACTAAATATGGCTGCTTAGAGACAGAAGAACTCTTAATCCATCATCTAACTTTTAAGAGAGTAAAATATAGTTTTTTTTCCAGATTTTAATACATTCTATGTTAAATATGACTTTTTATTAACACTTTCCCCAGGTTTTTTAAAAATATACCATATATTCCTGCATATAAGACTGATTTCTAACACTTGAAAATCTCCTCACAAGTGGGGGGGGGGTCTTATACCCCAGTAGATCTTTTCCCCTGCTGTGAGAATGATTGAAGTGTAAATGGCCTGGGCAGTTTTCCTAGCAGATCCTTCCTCCTGCTGTGAGAATGATTGCTTTGCAGTGTTAAATGAACTTTGAAGTGTTAAATGGCCATCCACTTAGCTCTGGAGAGTCAAAATGATGTTTATTTTCAGGACAAGTTAGCTTAAAATTAGAATTTCTGGATTCAGACTTATCATTCTGCATCAAGTTTTGTCTATGGTGAAATCCTCTTGTCTACCACTGTGGCTCTAAAATCATTAATGTGCTCATTCATTAATGTGCTCATTCAAAAATTTGGGATTTGATAGCTTCATATTAACCAACTTATTAATGCAACCTTACTTTCCAAAGATTGAACACCATAGAGATTTTTCAAAGAATCCCATGCTTTTTTAGCTATTCTCAGTCCTTTAATTTCACAGACTATTCCATCATCTCTACAGCCACTGAGCTGGCTGGCTGGTGGGGGACAGACTTTCCAGCCAGGTGGCTGGTTGGCTAGGGAGCGGGCAAACTCTATATTTTAACTTAAAAATTGGGGGGTCGTCTTATGCGCCCAGTCGTCTTATACGCCGGAATATACGGTATACAGTATGGTCATATAAAATGAATAATCCAAAAATACCATTCTTCACATTTCCTACAAACATGTCTTACACAAGAGTTTTTTTAAAAACCCATAAGCCCTCTTTTACATCCTCTTAACATATGAAAAAACAAGGAGCAAAAGAAAAATAAAAAGAGAAAAGGAAATTGGTAGGCAATTTATAACCAGGCGAGAGAAATCACTCACTCTTATAAGGTAAGGCCATCTTTCATATTTCTCTTTAATTTCCCATTGCAGCTATGTGCTGTAATAAAAAGCAACAACAACAACAAAAAGCCTCCCAAACCCTTACAAATATTTCTTTAATTCACAGACAAATTCTGTTTGGTTAACCTACAATTAGCAGCCTCGCTATTAAGGAAAAAGCATATCATATTTATATCACAGCCTATAATTGTTCAAGTCCTGGAATGTGTTCTTTCAGAGGTGACAATGCAGAGAAGAAATTTTCATTTTGTTCAGGTTAGTTGGTAGTGGATAATTTCTTTTATTCAGATCATCTGTCGTTCAGTCATATGTACAGTGCTTATCACCTCTTCCTACTCTAGCTTTCTCTATCTAGTAATTTTTGAACAGGTATGATTGCTTCTGGAATTGTTAAGTCATAAGGCTAAAAACATGTATTAATCTTGTATCTTTCTAGACCTTTCCAGAGTAGCAGCTCTGTGTTTAGTGAATATAAGGGCCCGTCTACATGGAAACAAACAAACAAACAAACAAACTTAACAGCGTGTGAAAGGTCGGAGATCCATTCACACAAATACGTGTCATTCAGAGGGGGGGGGGCAGCAAAACTCACCCTAAAGTCCATTCGCGGTGAGTCCGGGGCTTTGTATGGATTTTTCAAAAAGATCCGTACGACATTTGACTGTGTGACTGTTTGACTAGTTGCGTCCACACACATACAAACAGGCAGGGGGATCTGATTGGCTAGAAGAGCACGGGGCGGGGCTAGGAAAGAGGGGAATCGGCTACAGCCACCATGTTGGATTTTCTGGTAAGCGAGGGTCCAAAGCCCTGCCAGCATGGAGAAATGCAGCCCCTTAAAGTCAGCTGCCAGGTTTTCTCCCCTTTTTCTCATTTTCAAGTAAAGGTAGAAGGAAGGGTTTCACCGGAAGGCGCCAGATCTGCCTGCAGGCAAGGCCGCTGCTCTTCTGAACCTTGTTCCGGGGGGGGGGGCAAAGGCAGTTCAAACAGCTTCTCCAGTCTCAGCCTGGAGGCTTAATCCACCCACAGAAATCAGCTGACATTCTCAAAAATAGGTAGTAAACAGACCCCTGGCTCTCCAGCCCCCTTTAGCCCCCCCCCCCATCTGGAAGAGTTGCTTTGGGAAGCTCCCAGTGCCAAAGGTTCCTCTGGAGAGAGAGGGCCAGCTAGAGCAATCCTGTCTGGCTCGGCTTCTTTGGAGCTCGTTACTTAACGTGCCACAGGAAGCATGTGTGTGTGCGCGCGTATGCGTGGTGGCAGCTTTAGTCATGAGTACAGCATTCACAGCCAGCTGGCTAGGGGGTCCTGCGGAGTTTAGAGGGGCTCTTTGGGCCGGGTAGGCAGTTTGCATCATTGCGAATGCTTGCCTTTTCGGACCTGTTCATATTATTTCCCCCTCGTATAGTCAGGACCTAAATGAATGTTGTGGATCTCAATACTAGAAGTAGGATTACACCCTTCTGCTATGAAAGATAATTCACCACTATGTTCACAGGTTAGTTCCCTCCAAATTTGCAACAATGCTTACCATTCTTGCATCCTTTTCTCAAGCTCTGGCAGCAAGAACTGACTATGGAATTGATTTATGGATGAAATATTGGAAAAGATTTTATTAACAACTTCAGCAGGAAATGATCCCCGGTTAGCTTCTTCCATCAGTTTATAATAAAACACCTGCAATGGATAAAAAGAAGATAAGAGAGAAAGCATGTTTTCCTACTTTTCCTCAAAAACATAGGAAAAGAACTGAGAAGCCTTCTCATGTATTTGAAGAGTGTACAGCTAAACTGCAGCAAATAAAATACAGCACATTCCTTTGTTATACTTAACCCCTCCATGACCATGAACATTCATTGACTAATTCAGAACCAATTCAGACAGAACTTCTGCCTGTCAATAGAAAACAGAGCAAAGCCACAGAATGACTCTCAAATGTTAAACTGGTCAACCTCCCTCCAGCTGTGATACTAGGCAGTCTTCTCCATCTGCTCATTTGTATGTGTTTTATTTCTGCCTCTCCCTCTCAATATGTTTTTTTCCTTTTGCTGCCACTTTAACTCAAATTGTTAACTCAAAAAACTACATTAACAAGGCATATTTTAATCATACTGACCATTCTTTATACCTCTTTACTATACAGACTGTAAGCAATGTATACATTAATCATGAAAACTTTTTTTAAAATCATGCACAAAAGTATGTTCATTCTGAATGTCATCATTCCATACCACACTTCTACATGCTAAACACATGTAGTTTGGCCAAATTTGGATGTTAAAGGAAAACCTTAGGTTTATGTACTACACCTTTCTCTTCTGTCAAGCACAGCTGTGAAGAGAAGTTTGGATGCCTTTTCCTTTTTAGATGGCTGAAGTTTGCTGTGTCTCCAAAATCTACACAGACTGTTAATTTTACCTACTATTTGTTGAAACAGGCTGAGTACAAACAAGTCAACCATAGTTAAGATTAATGACATTATAGCTGGCATTCTATTAGTGATATATGCATGAATATGTCACGCTACACATGTGGGGCAAATTATTTATCACAGCACAACATACTGTATGCATTCTGCTGATAGCATCAGAATGGAGTTGTACATACAGCAACACTGTGCATTGTGTTTATGTATTGCTCATTGTTGTTGCACACTACAGTTGCACAATGGCACCCAGTTATAGGCATGTGTTGCACAATATTGCTATTATGCATGGAGGTTGCATAGCATACCTCCATATTTACACTACATTGTGGAGATGTTGGATTGCAGCCAAAGTCCAGCTCAGATAGCAGCCTGAACTACTATCTAAAGCTTCTGAGATAGCAGAATCATTCAGGCCATAGTATTTCTCATTTCTCTTGGTGGTTGTGAAAGGTGAAGAAAGCTGATAGGAAGAAGACAAACCCATCTGAAAGGTGGTGCTCAAGGAAAGTTCTGCAGATGACACGAACTGTCAAAAAGACAAATAAATGGGTCCTAGAGCAAATAAAAATAACTAAACTGAAGCTATTATGCTTTTTGGTTATGATACTTTGAATTGAGATGCTGCTAATCACTGCATATCATTCTGCATAAGGGAAACTTTCTGGCATAGTTCTTACGCAATAAAAAACCCATCATTTCTCACTACCACAATAAACATTCCTCTGGCCCAATTCTTCTATCTCCCACAAAGAGATTGGAAGAGACATCTCCTGCTTTTAAACATGCCACATTTCTCTATTATGACCAAATTGTAAGGAACTGGTTCATGTGGGTGGACAAATTCAGGGGCTGTATCTGTGCCCCCCCCACCTTGCAAGGAACCCATGAGCTCATAGGGGAAAAACTGCTCCAGAAGGGTGGCCAATTATACCTTGCAGGTCGTGTAACTGGCTATTTTGCTATACTGTATTATCATCCTTCTGGCCTCCTTTAGGCCCCAGGGGGCTCTTTCTCTCTTCAAAACTTGAAGTTGCCAGATTACAATCCAAGATGAAACAGGGATGGAAAGGAAAGGTGATTGAAGATGATGAGCAGAAGAAAAAAAGCAATGGCACCATCAAGCTGAAGATGCAAATGCTAATGAGAAAAGTTTGAGGCAGGGCATAGGGACCAGAGCCTGGAAAGCTATAAAGAGAAGTTGAGGACAAATAAAATGGAGCCCTGTATCATGTAGGACATAGGGGCAAGGAAAAATGGTATCCTGTATTATCAACCAGAAGTTAGTAGATTGATCCAGAGGACCGAGGAGACAAATTGCTTAGAGGGCTGAACTGTATATGTTGATTTCATCATGCCAACCAATCTTTGTTCCCAGGCTCCAGCACTAGTATTATTTTAATGTAAATATATATTTGTATCTAATTATTTTAAAATCTGGTTATTTGTTTAACTTACTAGTAAAGTAGCTTCTCACAAAATGTAAAGTAATTGCATGCACTGGTACAGCTAACAGATGCATTAAAATGTAACAATGAAAACAATCTGAGCAGCAAGCAATTTAAATCTAATAAGAGATGTCAAGTTTATACTCCAGGAAAGGCAGTATGCCAAGCTCCTTATATTTCACATTCAGAGAGGAAATTCAAAAGCTAATGGGCACTCTTTCACTCTCACTCACTCTCTCTCTCTCTCTCTCTGTCTGTCTGTCTGTCTGTCTCTCTCTCTCTCTCTCTCTCTCTCACACACACACACACACACACAAACAGGCTTATTAAATTATTAAATGTTATCTTTGAACAAAACTGAATTAATGATCCAATGATGACCTAGAAAGGGAGTTATTAACCATGCAGTGAGTGAAGATGATGAAGATTCTTAGCTAAAAGGATGAAAAATATTTCAGACATTAGAGAAAGAAATGTTTTATTAAAAGAGAGTACTGAATCAGGAGAGCAAAATTAGAGCTTGTGGATTGTGTGACATTTAAATAGCAAATACTGTACAGTTTTTTGGTGGTGGATCCTTAATGGGTTTCATCATTCTGTCAGAGGATATGAGTAATTCCTAGTTATTTTATTCAACCATTAGTCATCATTTGAATTGAGATGCTGAAATGAAATGTTTTTTATTTCCAAGTTGCAAATTCATAACAGCCTCAATTGTCAATAGTGACCAAAGGTCTGTAGATTCATGTTTCTGAAACTGGGTGTGAGGCAATGACTCCTATTGCTTGAAGGGAAAGAGGGCATGGGAGCGACAATACTTGACTGCTGTGGACCGAGTCACTGTGGCTCAGGAAGAGATGCTGCATATGAACTAAAAGGAAGAAGTGGTACAGAAGTAGTGGGGAAGATCTCTCTATATAAAAGGCTTGGGTATGTTTCCTTCCCCACTGTGCTGATTGGCCACTTAGGAAACATACCAAACCACTCCCTCAGCCAATCACCACGCACAAACAAATTTCCTCTCCACCTCACTATCCACTCCTGCCACTCAATCTGCAGCTATACCCCCAAGGCTGGCCGCACAAGGGCCCCTCCCTCCTCTCACTCCCTTAGCCACTCACCACCCACGTGTAAAGCAATGCAAGCTGAACTACTATAACAGCATATGTTACACTGGGTACAGTTAGTATATTCATAATTCATAAAATTTATACAACTTAGGCAGAAGGGTAGAAGAATTAGCAACTATACCTTTGAAAAGATAAGATGGTATGTCAAGAGTGGATATGTAAGATTCTTTCAGTGCTATCCACAGGTTAATATAAAAGCAGGCTGTGGTCAAACAAGCTTTCCTATGCCAAATGTAAGGATTTCATTCTATACAGGTGAAAAAATAATATTTTAAAAATGAAAAAAAAAAATCAATTCTTACCTGATCCAAGAGAGCAAGTCTGCTAACATATGCTCTTTCTGTGTGCAAAAGCTCATTGGCAATTTTGTAACACTTCTGCTCATTTGTCTCCTGGAAATACATACAACATTATTTTTACAATAACGAAATTATAAGTTAATTATTTTTATCCAATTGTCCAAAAATATTTCATTACATTTATCAAACAATGGTTCTCTTTTCCTCCATTTCAATCCAAATTATTGGAAACTAGAGAAGGAACTCATAGAGACAAGAAACTAGAGTCCTATCCTCTTTCTACTCCAAGTAGGTGAATTAAAGCTGAAGTATAAACACTAACTGTTATTTAAGTGGGTACCCTATTCCCTCTCATGTTGGCTCACAGAATAGTTGTGGGGAGTGAAGCATTTAGTCACTATCTTTAAGTCTATGGCATTGTCACAGACTGATATCCATGTGTACAGGAAATTCAGGAAGTGTTTTAAAATAAATTAAACTCTAAACAGTTAACACGTATCCATCAAATAGAAAATCAAGATAATAAAGCACTTTGCACATTTATGAGAAAGCAGATATAAAATAACTAAGAAAGTAAATGATATGTAGAAATGAAAACCCCAGTTTCATAGCAGTAACTAATAGATGGGATGACAGAGATTATCTTCAACCATTTCAATCTGGTTTCAGAAACTGCTTTGGTGCTTTACTTAAGAATATTTGCTGCAAGGTATTCTGTACATTTTGCTAGACAGGTAAGCTGGATTCCATAACATGACCATGGCCTTTTGGGCCATCTCACTAGGATGGGACTTGGAGACACCATTTTACTCTGTTCTTCCTGGAGGAGACAGATTCAGAAAGTAGTGCAGGAGGATTCTGTTCAGTTTCTTGAACACTGACATATACAGTTGTCCCTCCATATCCATGGATTTAAGTATTCACAGCTTGAAAATATTATTTAAAAAATATTAATCCAAAAAGCAAACCTTGATTTTGCCATCTTATATAAGGGACACCATTTTGCTATGCCATTGCATATAATGGGACTTGAGTACTCACAGATGTTGGTATCCACGGGGGGTTCTGGAACCAAACACCAGTGAATATGAAGGGACAACTATACATGAAACCACTGAAAGAGTTGTCAAGATTTAAGGTTTGGTACCATTTATATCCAGGTGAAAACAACATCTACGTCTCCTCTCCAACAAATTCAGAATTCTGAACCAGTATCTAGACAAGATCCTGAAGTGTAAAGATACATGGGCGCTCCTGATCCAAGGTTTCAACCACCCATGGATCATTGTGTCCCACACCTAAAAAGGTGATGACATTCATGTGGCTGCACTGACGTGCCAGTGTGCACATTGCTGCCCTTAAATAATATGGCGTGTGACTATCTGTGGTTTTTGCTATCGCTGGAAGGTCCTGGAACTAAACCCCCTCAGATCCAGAGTGCCCACTGTATATCATAGAATACTAAAGTTAGGATTGTCCATATCATCATATTTCCAATTCCTATGTATGCTTGTGAAAGCTGGAAAGCAAAGAAAGCTGATAAGAAGAAAATCAACTAATCTGAAATGTGATGCTAGGGAAGAGTTCTATGGAAACTGTGAGCTGCTAAAAAAAAAAACAAACCCCCCCCAATCAATGGTTCTTAGAGCAAATCAAGTCTGAATTCTCCCTAGAAGCCAAGATGACTACACTGAGACTGTTGTACTTTGGACATCTCATGAGAAGACATGACTTATTACAAAAGACAATAATGCTTGGTAAGCTAGAAGGCAGTAGGAAAAGAGGAAGACTACATTCCAGATGGATAGACTTAATCAAGAAAACTGCATCTCTGAGTCTGTAAGACCAGAGCAGGATTGTTGAGGATAGGGTGACTTGGAAGTCTCTCACTCATAGGGTCACCATAAGTCAAAGTTGATTTGAAAGCAGTTGACAACAATCTAACATCACTAAAGGGTTTGATGAGGATGAACAAACTGACAAAAGTGTAGATGCTGCCTGGCAGTGCATTTGCACAGTTAAAACTGCCTTGCAAACTGTGCCAGTTTCTGGAGATATCTTATCTACCTTAGTTACATCCCATTTGGATTATTGGAACATGGTCTACATGGCTGCCTCTGAACATTACTTGAAAACTTCAACTGGTCCAAAGAGCTGCAATTGATTTCAGGGAGCAGGCAACTACCTTGTTACAATAGCTGTATATCAGTTTGTTCCTGAACAAAATTCAAATACTGGCTGTAACTAATAAAAGCCTGCATGACTCAGGTCTAGGCTATATGAAAGACCATATTCTCTGGTATGAACTTCTCTTAAGACCTGAGATCTCCAAGAGAGAGATCTTCTCTCAGTACCACCACCCTTACAGTCACATCTGGTGAGAATGAGAGAGAGGACCTTCTTGGAGTTTTCTCCTAGACTCTGGAACTCCCTTGCTAGGAAGACCAGAATGCCTGCCTGACTCTCCCTACTGCCCTTCCATCAGCAAGCAAATATTTTTTTTTATTCCGATAAGCTTTTGAGAATGGTTTTTAAAGAAAACATGGCTGCCTTGTTATTAACTGCTTTTTTCCCATGTATGTTTTAAAATGTTTTTAACATTATTGTTAGTTTAATGAAATATTAATGATAATCTTTTGTATGTTTTTATCTGTATCATATGTATAAACCACCTTGGAAAGATGTAAGGAAGAATGGGAGAGAAATAAAGAGAAGACTATTAAAGTGAATGAGAACAATAAGGAGCACCAGTATATATTGTTTCTCTTCTAAAACAGGCCAAACTAAATTAGGTCCCCATGAATTAGCATAACATCTAGAACTCTAGTGAGATTCCCATGCCACCATCTTAAATTCCTAAGGTATTATATTATATGTATTGTAAAGAAAAGCAGCATAGAATTTGTCTTGCTCCTATACCAACCATTCAACCAGTGCTTATTTCCAAGTTATATAACTGTCTGGTAATCACTTTTCCAATGGTTTCACTGACTATATAAAGTATAAGATAGCCACACCTTTAGTATCTGTTCTTGTAAATAGTCCTATGAACAAGCTTACACAATTGTGGAACACTCTCAGATTCAAATTCAATTCACTGTTTGAACAGCCAACCTTTCTAGAAAGGAAAAGACAAAAGCAAAATGCACATGTTTAAACATAATACTGAAGAAGCCATCCAGAACCACGCTAGGCCCTCCTGGAATCATACCATTTCCAGAGGATACGGAGTGAATCTTTATGTTTAAGTGTGTGTAAAGAACACATAGTGCATAAGAGGTAATTACAGTACTTGCTTCCATGACATAAAAAAAGAAAAGCACAAGCAGATTATTTCCATTTCTACATGAAATTCTTTCTCTTAGAATTATTTCAGTGGTGGTTGGTTATCTTCATGAATAGGTAGCTTGAGTTTTATGCCCAAGATTCATATTAAGTATGGATTGACTTTTCAAAGCACTCCCAACAGATGGCCATCCAGCCTCTGTTTAAAAACCTCCAAAGGCGGAGACTCCATCGCACCCCAAGGCAGTGCATTCCACTGCTGAACAGCTCTTACTGTCAGGAAGTTCTTCCTAATGTTTAGTTGGAATCTCTTTTCCTGTAGTTTGAACCCATTGCTCCATGTCCTAGTCTCTGGAGCAGCAGAAAACAAGCTTGTTCCATCCTCAGTATGACATTCTTTCAAATCTTTAAACATGGCTATCATCTCACCTCTCAACCTTCTCTTCTCCAGATTAGCCGCTCCTCATAGGGCATGGCTTCTAGACCTCCCACCGTTTTGGTGCCCTTCTCTGGACATGTTCCAGCTTCTCAATATCCTTCTTGAATTGTGGTGCCCAGAACTGGAATCACATTGGAGGACTTCCAAATGCCTAGAGAGGTGTTCTCTGTAGGCAGTTGAAGGTCCTCCAATGCAACTCTATGGTCAATTTCCACCAGAAATAAAGGGTTCGCTACTATCTGTGATTCTCTCTATCTCTCTCTTTTGGTATTTTCTAGGGCCTCCAATGTACTTTTGAGATTATAATGGGTGATTTTTAAAAAGCTATATTTATTTAATTTTAAAACATTATGTGAAATATAAATGGGGGACTATAGGAGGAATTTATTATTTATCATTATTATTTATTATTGCGTGCATCCAGACAGACTGAAAAGTCCCAGATTTTGTTCCTGTTCTTTCTGAATTATACTGGGTTAAAATAAACCGACCTGGGGAGCTTGTATAAAAAGTCTCTGATTGTACTGGGGAGCTAATAGAAAATATTCTAGGATAAACACAATGTGTAAGGATCTCTAAAATAAAATTGGAAAGAAAAGGAACAAAATCAGGGACTTTCTTGTTTTTTAAGGGATGTGCCCATTATTAGTTTAATTTATTAGATAGCTTTTTCTAAATCCCTTTTAATATTAAAATATGCAAATGTTAAAAACAAGGAAAAAAACAATACATGCCTCATGCAAAATGACACCACCCCCATAAAATCAGATCATGGAAATAATTACTGACTACCCAATCCTACTGATCCCAGAGTATTGAAAGAACTTGATGATGTACTCATAGAACCATTTGCCATAATTTTTGAGACATCTTGGAGAAGAGGTGAGATGTCAAAGAACTGGAAATGAGCAAACATTGTCCTTCTCATCAAAACAGGCAAAAAAAAAAAAAGAGAGAGAGATAGAGGAAACTACAGGCCAGTCAGCCTGACCTCAATACCAAGAAAAAATCAGAACGGATTATAAAAGAGTCTGTCTGCAAGAGTCTTTATGACAATGCAGTGATCAGTAGTAGCCAGCATGGGTTTGTTAAGAACAAATCCTGTCAAACTAATCTTATTTATTTTTTTTTGATCAGGTCACTAATTCAGTAGATGGTGGGAATGCTGTGGATGTCATTTTTCTAGATTTCAGCAAAGCATTTCATAAAGTTCCCCATAATATTTTGATTAGCAAATTGATTACTGGTAAATATGGAATAGTCAGAAACACTATCAGACGGATTGGTTGGAAAACCATGGTCAAAGAGTTGTCATCAATAGCTGTGCTTCAAACTGGAAGGAGGTCTCAAATGGAGTACCTCAGGGTTCCATCCTAGCATCATTACTCTTAAACATTTTTATCAGTGACTTAGATGACAGGATGGGGGAAATCCTTATCAAGTTTGCAGATGATACAAAACTGGGAGGGGTGGCTAACACATTGGAAGACAGGGATAAAATTCAAAAGAATGTAGATAAACTAGAAAATTGGGCAGAAATTAATAAAATGAAATTCAACAGAGACAAATACAAAATTCTATATTTAGGCTACAAAAACAAAATACACAGGTATAGGATGGGGGATACATGGCTCAGCAGTCCTATATGCAAAAGGATCTCAGGATTATTGCTGATTAATTAGCTAACACAAATTGGAAACTGTTTAATGCAGTGTAGATGTGTAAATAGCTATTGCTTAAAAAAACAATTTGTAAGCCACTCTTATAGCCTTGTGGCTGAAGAGCGGGGTATAAATAACTTAAAAAAAAAAGATTATAAGTTAAATATGAGCCAGCAGTGTGATGCTGCAGCAAAGAAGGAGAATGCTATTTTAGTCTGCATTCGTAGAAGCAGTTTCCAAATCCAGGGAAGTAATAGTCCCATTATATTCTGTACTGGTCAGGCCTCATCTGGAGTACTGTGTTCAGTTTTGGTCACCTCATTTGAAGAAGGATATAGACAAGCTGGACCAGGTTCAGAGAAGTGCAATAAGGATAAGAAGTACGGAGAACAAAATATACTGAAGGAGCTGGGCATGTTCAGCTTGGTGAAGGTGTTACATGACTGTCCTCTTTAAATACTTCAAGGGCTGTCACAGAGACGAGGAGGAAGACCTGTTCACTGCTGCCCCAGATGGCAGGACCAGGCCTAATGGTTTAAAGTTACAGAAGAGTAGATTGTGATTAAATATCAGAAGGCACTTCTTCACAGTAAGAGGATTCAGCAATGAACCAACTGCCTAGAGAGGTGGTGGGGTATTTTTCTCTGGATGACTTCAAACAGATGCTGGACAGCTAACTGCTGGGCATGTTTTAGCTAGAGATCTGCACTGAGCAGGAGGTTGGATCCATGGCCCGAGTTCACCTCGAACTCTGTGATTCTATGATTTTATGAGTATCCTCTCATAGGGTTTCCAAACTGATAGGCTTGTTGAGTCCAAGCCACAGTTTACTATGACATCTGAATCAGCAGTCTTTAGCACCTATCCTCCAACCCTGAATCAGAAACTGTGGTTTATAGCAGGTTTATAATTATGATTTGAAGGGTAAGCAACAATAATTATTTGCTGATTTGAAAGTTATGACAGAAGCAGAGTTAACAGCAAATAAGTAACAGAGAGGAAATGGGGGAATGGGCAAGCATACGGCTGGTCTCCAGACCATGAAAGGGAGGATAATATGAACTGAACCATAGCGTTAATCTGCTTTTAACTCATAAAGTGCAATGTCACTTTCTTCTCCCTTCCTTTTGGTTGATACGATTAGAAACATACCACAAGAAACTGCAATTGATCCAAGCTTTCTGCAAAATTTCCACAGTATAAACAATGAAAAGATCAGGCATGCCAGCTCTTTGCACAGTACTGTACTTATAAACATGGCACGAGACAAATCTCTTACATGTATCTGATTTTAGTAAAATGGGTGAAACTGCCCTGACTCGGTCCTGCCTTTGCTTGCTGTATTATGCTGTGTTTCAAATAAGCTGACACTGGCATTTCAGATATAGTTGCTGTGAGAACAGATTACTGTAAGATTTAAAACTTATAGTGCAGTGGGTATCACCTCACACCAGAATATGCACGTTTTTGTTAGGCTATATATTACATTCTTTAGTGCTTCTGGTTATTGCAATCTAAGTACTTTTCTTAAAGTGATTTGTGTGTACAACTGTATCCTGTCAGCAAGTGATAGACACTTCTTATTCTACTGTGTAAAGTAAAGCTAACCAGCTGGACTAGAATCTGAATTTCCAGAACAAAGAGATTTAATTAACATTTTTCATGACTGCAACAACATACACCAATCAAATAAGGAGTATGGGTACCATTTTAATATCAGTAGATCATGACATGTTCATATTCTTTTCAGTTCCAAATGAGCTCCCATCCCATCCCCTTGTTTTATCTTTCCAGTCATTTTCAAAGGCAGGGTTAACTGGCATGTAATTGGTCAGGGGCTCAAGAATGCTAAGATTATGGTAAGGACTGGCACCTATGGTCTTCAGATAAGCTGAACTGCAACTGCCATCATATATCACCACTGGCTATACTGGAGAGGAGGGAATCATTTGGCCTCCAAATGTTGTTGGGCTGTGACTTGAATACTGTTTTTATAATTTCTGTGGTTCACTTCTTGTATTCATACATGTAACAATGTTTTATGATTCTGGTTTCTGTTAGGTGCCCTTTCCACTTTATAGCAGCTCCATGAGCTTCTCCAAGGGAGTGTCAACTCCCAATGGGGAGATAAACCCACCAGAGGATAGTCCCATAAGAACAGCCCTAGCAATACTGTATGGGCCATTAATTTAAATCAGCTGAAGCAAGGGATAAACCTGAGAGAAACAGCCCCCACAGAGGAATTGTACCATGTAAAGGTCACATGACACAGTGTTAGTTCATTATCCAGAAGGTTAGAGGTTCAGACTAAACTGCTTCCTTCCATTAGTTTCTCCAGTTCTTTGTCAATTTCCATCCTATATATCACTGTACCACCACCCTGACTCTGCCTTGTCCTGTATGTTACTGCCAAAACCCATTTCATAATTTGGATGGCCTTCCTGTGTAGATCGACCTTCAGCACAGTGTACTGAGGAAAATACACACATTAGAGAAGCCATTTCTGCTGAATAAAAATGTCCTTGTAGGTACAGGAGCACAATGGAGTACTTGAACGAATGAGAAGCCTATGGAACGAAAGGAATCTTCCTTTTTAAGAAAGTTCCACAAGTAATCTCTCTAACCACTGCTTCCATATCTAGCTTAATTGTGACGCCCTCTCCTATCACCTCTTCTATTTACATAGAAACAGCAGTTATTTTGGAATTTTGGGGGGGATTAGGAATTTTTTATTGGAATAAGACCATTCTACTGAAAAATACACCTGACCGCAAAAGGTTATTTTGGAAGTCTTGCACCATATAAACAAAATACAGTGGGCCCTTGGTATCCATGGGGGGACACTACATAGATTGCAAAAAACATGCATGATCAAGTCCCTATTAATAATATCGCATAGGGCAGTAGGGAGGTGGCAGTAAGGCATGAATTCTTTGGGCTTCCCCACCTCCAGGAAACACACCAACTTCCCTCTTCTGCCTTTGAGGTGGCAGATGCATTACTTCTGTTTGTTCATTCCAAAGGCAGAAGTGGGCTCCCCTGGAAGTGGAGGAGCATGAAGAAGTACAGTACTGTACAGTATCCACAGACTTTTTATTCACAGATTCAACCACCCACAGCTTGAAAATATTTTTTAAAAAAATTATTCCAAGAAACAAACCTTGATTTTGCCATTTTATATAAGGGACACCATTTTATTATGCCATTGTATATAATCGGGAGACATGGAGACACACTATCCACAATGCGGCAGCCTTATTTGAGAACCCACGCCGAACAAGTCTTGAAGAGAAACGACAACGCAGAAAGAATCACAACCCAAAAACATCACCCAAGGAGACCCTCTGCTGTGCTTTCTGCAACCGGACTTGTCTATCTCGGATTGGCCTTTTTAGTCATCAGTGCGCTTGCAGAAAACACGGGATGAGTCCTTCCTGAAACTTCGTTTGCAAAGAAAAGCCAGAGAAAGGGGTATATAATGGGACTTGAGCATCCACGGATTTTGGTATCCAGGGGGGTCCTGGAACCAAACCTCGGCGGATACTAAGGGCCCACTGTATTTTGCTTTGAATCCATGGTTGATTGAATCTGCAGACCCTGAGCCTGTAAATACCACAGGCCCACTGTACTGACTCCTAAAAAAACCCAACATACACAGCAACTGTAGCTAAAAGAGAAACATGTGGCACGTTGTTCAAATCCTGTTACAATGAAATAAATCAAAATGGTTTCAAATTCATAATGTAGTAATTTGTTTCCCCTTTTCTTTCTCTGCAAACCAATTGCCTTACCTTTGTCTCTACACTTGGGTCTTGCTTACTGTGCTCCTCAACCTGCTTATCATCCGTGCTGGTAATCATTTCTATAGTTTCTTTTCCAGATGGAAATGTATTTACACTTGGGGTCCGACAACAGCTATTGATCATTTGTCCTTTACAGACTGCTGTAGTTTGCAATGAGTCCATACTGTTGCTTTCTCTTTCCCCATTTACCATGTTGTTGTGAGATGAAGCATTGTCATTTTGAATGGTCCTGTTGGCATTATGAACTGATAACGTGCTGTCCCTGCAGTCCAACTGTTTCTGTGCTACTACTCCATTGGCTGTGCGATTCTGTACATCCTGAGATTGATCTATACAATTTCCCTGCTTCTGTTGAGAGTACTGGGTGAGGAATTTTGGCTGAGGTGATGGTGCTGTCCCATGCTTTCCTTGAGATTTAGCAACATTTAGAACAGAAGAGTCTTTCTTCAGCTCACTAGGAATGGATGAGCTAAAAAAGAATAAAATACAGACGCTTAAAACTAATAAACATTAACATTTATAGGAGCTGAATATGAAAAATACAATTATTGTTCTCTTTGACAACAAAAGAGAGAACTGTTGAACAAAGGTTAGCCAAAAAATAAAAACAAGACTTAGCATCTTATCAGAGGCTTATAACAATTAACTCCAATGAACACTTTTGAGACTTACGGGGGTGTAGTATATACCGCTGAAATGAGTGTACTACAGTCAATGTCTTCTGCTGTCTACTAAGGCTTAAACCTCACAAGACTGTGGAAGACCTATTCAGTTAAACCCAGGTCTTGGAAAATACTGTATGTGTAAAAAAGGCATATGAGTGAAGAGGGCTTGTACAATTATTAGAGCAGAAAGGAAGGAAATGTTACCTGTCCCCATGCCCACGGCTTGCCTCATTACCCCAGCTGGAAAAAAGGAGCATTGGGGAGTTCAAGTACTCAGTCAGCATGCATTTTGCACTAATAATTCCTCTCTCCCTGCATAAAATATGTTGTATAATTCCTTATTTAAACAACAGCTATGTCATGATCACAGGTAGTATACACCTGTGTGGTAAGAAAAACATACAATAGGTAAAAGACTACAAAAATGTAGTTTACTATTTTTTTGTTACATCACACAGACACACATGTTTTTACTACTAGAAAACAAACTTATTACTGTAATTTAAAGTATTGTTTTTCAGCATGTGTTGTTTATTTTTATATGTTTTAAAGTTATTTAAGCAGATCAATTACTTTGTCAAAGCATCATGGTTCTGTACTTGAACTGTATATGAAATATTATCAACATTATGAGCTGTCTTTTAATAGCCACATTCAGAATTATGTTTCACAGTTGTGAATGCATAGATACGCTGATATGTGCTGCTCAAGGTTCCTGCTTGGTTTCTCTAGCCAACAGAAGAAGCTAAACAAGTTATGTTACAGAAATCCATCCATGATTTCTGTAACATAAATTATAAACTGAAATTGGTCTTGGTTTATGACTCTGGCTTGTTAGGAGAAGAACAAGAAAGAATTTAGTCTGGTCATCAGGCAAAACAAACCTGTACTGATCCTTGCAGTTTCTCCAGTGGCAGAGATGCCAAGTGGGATAAATTAAGTGGTATGATCTAGTACACATGCCTGCACACAACAAACCAGAATTAAGAATTCCAGATTAAAAATAAGTCCAAACACAGCTACTGAGTTAGGCTATTCACCCAACTAGCCTAATACGGATTATTATCTACGGCACTGACTTCCAAGGTCTCAAGCAGCCATCACCTGCTACACACTCTTAAGGGAGGATGCATGGATTGAATCTCTGACTTTCTGTATGCAAAACATGCACTCTATCTCTTATTAAGAACACATAGTACTTCTGATTAAAATGATGTTTTCCCTAGGTCAGAAAAGGGTGTGTGAGAGGGAAGACCATTACATACCGAACAAGAAACCAAGACTTCTTTAGCTGTAATTTGTGAGCGGTAATTCTGCAGATATAAATGTCTCTTACATCAGCTGCCAATGTATAAAGCTTTTTTACAAAATAATTTTGAGGAGCCTGATCTGTAGATTATCTGTTTCCCTTGACGTATTTTAAGTATTACTTCCACCCATATCAGCCAAGTTCCCTCTCCTTATATACCCTTTAACTTCCATTTGCATCTTCAGAAAACTACAACTGCATATACACAATCCAATATTTTATCTCATTTTCATCTTTAAAAAAATCCTTCTGTTTGTTAGTTAAAGAAAATCCACGGATCATGACTTTGCGACATACCTCAAAAAATTTCCCAGCGAGGCTGAAAGGGCAGTTCTTAAAGCATTTGTTAATAGTTTCATAAAAACCAATAATGTTACCAGGATATGATTAACAATCATCCTTTGTAAAGACAAAGGAATGTGTGTCTTTGCTGCAAATAGCTGATACATCCATCCATTTATCTAAAAGATGTGTGGTATCAGACACATTGTTTAGGATGAGGTGTCCTGAGACACAGGAAAAATATTTGCTCTGAAGCTTGAAATCGAGGTGAAGGGCAATATCCTCCCTCTACTGAACACCTGTGCTTTACCCTTATATGCTTATTTCCCAGGTCCAAACTCTTATACCTCCTAATGTCCAGAAAAGCTATCTTCTGCATACTAGTGGCGGGGGGAGAGGGGGAGAGAGAGAGAGAGATGCATAAAAGAAAAGAACGTATATTCCTGCCATTTTCCACATCTGCCTTCTAAAAAACTGCACCAGACAATGAAGTTCACCCCATTGTCTTCAAAATGGCAGGTGCCCTTCTATAGGCTGCTATAATAAATCACCATCAGCTAATGGTGAATTTATTTAAAAGTATATCCTGTCTTACCACTCATTCTAAGGTCATGGTTCTTTCATGGAAAACCAGGATCTTCATGCTCCAATAAACCAATAGAACACAACTTAGAAAAAAAAACTAAACTAAACCAACACGCACAAGTGAGCTGTAAACTGAAACTAAATCTAATCTCTTGCTAATGTTAATGTTCAATATATGGCTGGATTAAGCCCAAATGCAAAAATCACAATATCTCCTAACCTTTCTTTAAGAACACAGGCCACAGTTTGAGACACAGAACAGACATACAATAAGCAAGCCATCCTTGGTCTCCTTCTGGTGGCAGATTGAAACATTTTTGTGCTGTCAGATTTTTACAAACTCACAATGGCTGGGCATCTAGCACCGTGTGGTGTTTTTAAAGATTTTTAAAGGTCTGTATAGAGTTTTAAAATTTTTAATGTTTACTGTTTTAACTTAGAAATTGTTTTTAAAATTTTATATTTATACTGTTGTTTTTACTTTTGTATTGTTTTTAACCTGCATTGCTTTAAATATGTTTTTAGCTGCCTTGAGTCCCATTATCAGAAGAAAGGCAGGATATAACTGAATAAAGTAAAGCAAAATAAAATAAAATAAAAAAGCAAGCCATGGTTTATTGCTGTTAGTTTACTTTTCCTTCCCTTCTGGTCAGTATAACATTTATATTCAGTTAGCTCTGCTCTTTTCATGCTTCTGATTTGTTTTTACTGTGATGCGTTATATAATTTACTATACAGTCATCCCTTCACATTCGCGGGGGTTAGGTTCCATAGACCCCCGCAAATGTGAAAATTCCGCGAATAACTACTGCCCTCCCCCTCCCCCACCAAATGACCACAAGGGCCTCTGGAGGCCCAATAGTCACTTCCCCCCGCCTCCCTCCCCAGGCCACCACAGGGCCTCCGGAGACCCTCCAGAGCCCCCGTGGTTGCCTCCCGAGCCCTTCCCCCTCTCCCCCAAGGCCTTCATGGGGCCTCCGGAGACCCTTCCAAGGCCCCCTCGCCACCTCTCCTACCTCCCGTCCAGCCTCCTAAGGTGGCGAGGGGGCCTAGGAAGGCCCTCTCCCCATCGCTCCCACCCCTCTGGCCTGCTTCACCTCCCCCCCAGAAACGGCCACAGGGCTTCTAAAGCCCAGTCGCTGCTTTTGGGAGGGCAGGGGGGAGGCGCTCCCAAAACCGTGAATACTCAAAACCGCGAATGCTAAATTTACAAATGTGGAGGGACAACTGTAGTTTTATTGTATTATACTGTTAATTGTTGTGGTTTTATTGTGTTATACTGTCACTTTTTTATGCCTACTGTACACCTCCCTATTGTAGGGTGCACAGTTAAAAATACAGGTACCTCTGAAAAAAGAAAAGAAAGAAAAGAAAAGAAAAGAAAATCTTCATAGTGGAGTAATATTTTCAGATGCAAATGGTCTTAACTGGTTTTGGGGTGGGGTGGTGTTTTTGGCCATAGTTTGCATATTCAGACACGACTACAAAACATAGAATCATAGAGTTGGAAGAGACCACAAGCGCCATCCATTCCAACCCCTTAGGTCAGCTCAAACTGTGCTTTGCAAAGCAACATTCAAGAGTGGTTTCAGATCCAGGTTTTTTGGTCGCAAAGCAGAGTGTGTGGGCAGGCAGAGGTTCTGATACTGGTCTGGTCTGCACATTTTGATAAAAGGGGGTTCAACCTACGGTATGTGTGTTTTAGTGTTATATGCATTAATCTTCTGACAGCTACTTCCATTTTCAAAAAACGGTCATTTCATCCAAACTGAGAATTATGGCTCATATTATGATTTATCTGAACAGGCCAAGATCAGACACAATATATTTAAGCTGGCTTCTTAGAACAAACCATAGCTACAACAAACCAGTTTGTTCCTGTTATAGACAAAACAAACTGAAACAACAGAAGTTTATACTTCAGATATCCCTCTCATGGCTGCTCTAGAGAAGCAGAGTATATGTTTACAGATTTGTTTACCAAGCAGGAAACTATGACATGTTAATTCCTAAAGTAGCCACTCAAATATGGTTTAGCTAAATAAACCATGGTTTTGAGTTATGTCTAAACCCAGACTTTGTTTCGCAGAATTTCAACCCAGGCCAGAAGCATTGCAGCAGTGTTGCAAAGGTTAGCAGGGCTTTGGGGAATGTTTGCTGCTATAACACTGCATGGATATTAGTTACAGAATATGTCAATTTCCCCTCTGAATGCAATAGACAATGAGACAGAATATTAATACAGTACTGACTTCTGTATCAGGTTGTATCTGTATCAGGCTGGACACCTGTACCTTAGAAACTGAGTGCTGTTTTACAACAAACATCCAACCATTTTCAATTAAGATAACAGCTTGCTAATTTTCTCACTGAAATCTCATTAAAACAAACACTGCAACAGCTCACTAAACACTGCTGTAAGAATGGAACACACATCACTTCTTCATTCACAATCACTTATTCTGCTTTTAATCTGTAGCCTTTGAATAAAAATAAAACATGTTTACCTGCCTCCTTCAAAATGACTGATGAGATCAGACACTTTACTACTTTTTTCTTTTGATACACAAGAAGAGGTAGGAGTAACTTCCTCCATTCTTGGCTTCGTGGTATATAAAGCTTTATGCCTAGGGGATTGGTGGACAATGGATGACTGTGAGTTCTGCAGATGTAATGGCTTTGGAGGCACTGCAAGAAAAAGGAACACACTAAACTGTATTTCATATTTTAGGAATGTCACATACCAGTGCTGTTCATACCCGTGAATACCCAAAACGTTTGATGGGATTGTTTATGCCCTTTCCAAGATCACCAGATTATTTAGATTCCTGCTTTTGCCATGATTAAAAACAAAAACAAAAAAAAGCTGTCCTCTCTCCATTCACATTTTTGGAAACTTAAAAATGGATGAAGTGGCCACATAAGCAGTACTTTCAAGAGTTGCATCACTAATAAGCATGATGACAAGGATAACAGAAACAACCCAGGAACAACACTTTAAAAGGCTGTTCTGGAACTTCCTACAGAAGAGGGCCAACTCTAGGTTTCTGTGGTCCCTTGGGTGACAGAAATTTCTTTCTTCTCTAACCACAATGTCTCCTTCCTTGGCACCTCAGATGGCCCCACCATTCCTTCTTTAACCATGCCTCTACTTCTTTCTACAATGTATCTTGTCTAACAAGACTCCAAAAATTTATGAAAATGCAAAATGATCTCATTACTCCTTTCAAAACAGTTTTGGACTTCACACTGCAATAGTAAGCACTCAAGACCAGAATTCCCCAACCTGGTACTCTCTCCATTCCCCACCAAAAAAAGTGGTTTGCCACTGGATTTCCACACCAAACTATTGTATATTTGCAATCAGCAAGGTCCCTTTTCTCAGTCCTGTAACAAGGAAAATTCCCTCCCTCTGGGATACTGGGATAGTATCACCACATAGTGTGGTGGATATGACACGAATGCATGTACAAGAGAGCACATGTGTGCATGAAATTGAGTGTGTACACAAGAGTGGTGTTTGTACAAGTGTATGTGGATTAGCGATTAGAGCTGGGAGAAAGAATAAATATAAACAATTGTAGGTATAACATTCATTTTTAATCATGTTTACCTTACCACCACGTACTTATTTTTAAGCACGCCATCTCTATAAATTGCGTTGCAGAGGGGCGGGATAGAAATAAAATGTTATTATTATTTATTATTATTATAAATCTTAGGCAACATCTTTTATCAGCTCACTTACATTAAGATTAATCATCTGAGCAAAGTCTCTAGGGATAGTTATATCCAAATAAGTAATAGAATTTGGGCAGTATAGAAACTGCCAAACTTTAAATTTATTCCTCTTATAGTGCTGGGCTGTAAATAAGTGTGCAAGTGAAAAGTTTGACACACACAGCCATTTGTTACTCTAATGCAGTAGTTCTAAACCTGTGGGTCCCCAGACATTGTTGGACTACAGTTTCCAGGAGCCCTCTGAGGTCTCACCTTGACAACCATGTGGTCCTCCCAGTCATTAGTGAGGCTGTAGAATTGAACTCACAGCCTCACTAATGACTGGGAGGAACACCTGGCTGTGAAAATGAGACCTCAGAGGGCTCCTGGGAACTGCAGTCCAACAACATCTGGGGACCCACAGGTTGAGAACCACTGCTCTAATGGCTTTTCTATTTCCCCTTCCCCCCATTTTGCTTGCCACCTACCCCTTGCTTCAGTGGTTGAAGCAAAGCAAACCACTTTGATGGGTTTGGTTGAAGTTATTAAGTCAATTGGGGTGGGTGAGCAATGCTTTATTGCTTGGCCACAGAGGACCAACAAGGCTGGGCTACAGAGCAAATGTTTCGGGTTTCTGCAATGACTGTGTATTCATTAGTCCCTTGGCTACCTTCAATTTTGACCTGAATCTTTGCTGCAAATATTTCAGATGTGTCACATGAAACACAGACAGACAACAGTATATGGACAAAGTGAAACATGTCTAGAGGAGGGTGACCAAAATGGTGGGAGGTCTGGAAGCCATGCCCTATGAGGAGTGGATTAGGGAGCTGGGTATGTTTAGCCTGGAGAAGAGAAGGGTAAGAGGGGACATGATAGCCATGTTTAAGTATTTGAAGGGATGTCATACTGAGGATGGAGCTAGCTTGTTTTCGGCTGCTCCAGAGACTAGGACACAGAACAATGGATTCAAACTACAGGAAAAGAGATTCTACCTAAACATTAGGAAGAACTTCCTGATGGTAAGAGCTGTTAGGCAGTGGAATGCACTGCCTTGGAGTGTGGTGGAGTCTCCTTCTTTGGAGATTTTTAAACAGAGGCTGGATGGTCATCTGTCAGGATGCTTTGATTGTTTGTTCCTGCACGGTAGGAGGTTGGGCTAGATGGCCCTTGTGGTCTCTTCCAACTCTATGATTCTATGAACAAAATGAAGGACTGCAAACCTCATTTCATTTCATTATCATTATAGTTCAAGGTTAAGAACTGAGGTAAGATGGGTGGAGAGAACAGTGGGCATGTTAGACAACAGGCCTTTTAAACTGGAGGTAACATGGTTTGGACTTGAAATATCTGGCTCCATGTGAAGCATGTGATCTGCCATTAACAGTTCTTGATTAAGAGTGTGTAGGCAGAAGACACAGTGATTCAGTTGTGGAGGAAAATGTTCTGAATTTGTTCAGAGACACTCAAAACATTTCTAGTTCTCCTCCCTCAATTGACTGACTGTCATTTACGTATTGCTACATTTGCAGTGTATCTATGTTCTCTAGCTGAAATAAATACACCATTCTATTAACGTTACTCCTTATAACCTTTAACAAACAAGGCACTTCAAGTGAACAGTGTACAAGTTGGCAGAGGTGGAAGTAAGAGATGAGGGATGCAGATCAGTGTTAAAACCTAACCGAACAGGTTGAAAGATGACATTCCATACTTTAGGTCAGCTTTCCCAACTTTACTGTTCCTAGATGTGTTGGAGTCCCATCATCACCAAGCATGAAGTGATTTATGGGTTTTGTAGTCTTCCTGGGGGGAAAAGTGCTAGGTTGGGGAAACAAAACTCTAAAATGGCAAAAAGATCACTTTTGAATGAACAAATAGCAAAATATGCCCTTAGGGTTCAATGGCGACTACTTCAATGGCACTCTGTGTAAATCCCATGATTTGCTCAAAAAACTAACACTTCAAGTAAAGTGGATTGCTCATATCAAACAATTTTATTTATTAATGTTAATGAAAATGAATTAATCTCCCAATTTCTAATGATTAACATTATTTCAAACATAAAGTTCAATGCTCTGCCAAACTACATTAGCACCTCATTCTTCCTTATAGGGTTCCTCATGCTAATTGTAGTTTAGACCAGGAGTAGGTATGCAATGAACCATAACCAGAGGTTAAGAGTGTGAATATGGGCACTTAATGCTTAAACTTCATATTTAGTTGTGGGCCCTCACAAGAGGACAGGCCATGGTAAGTACCTGACAATGCTGATTTCTGATGTCAGGCTTTGTCCTTGTGCTTGGAAAGTACAGAGTGAAAAAAAAGTGTGAATGTTACATATGGCAAGCTTTTTACACTATAATTTCTGCTAAAACAAAATATAAACTATGAATCTGGAACACCTATTTTTTAATGGAAGGACAAAACTATTCATAATCTCATGAAGGTGTACATGTGTCTATGTCTGTACATGGAGGACAACTTTATAAGTAAATCATTCAAATAAGCAGACACACTGGATCTCCCCCCCCCCAATATTTTATTATAAAATTACAATCCTTTTTCACAGGTCTCAACTGGATCTCAACCAATCCTGTTCCTTCTGTAATGAAACTGTCAAATGAGCCGTCCCTTCCTATTACTCTTTGCATTAAAAGAGGTCTCGTGAAAATATCAGCGAGAAAGAAAACATCACAAAGAGATAATTGGAAGGACAGCTTCTACTGTCACCTTATTTTTCTTGGAACTGTCATAATAGCTCATTATAGCTATATTTTTACTCAGTGTTTTTAAATGTGCTTTAACATCCACCTGCTTGCTGTTGTGGACTCCCAGTTGTCTTCAACCCTATGTTTTCCCTAGAACTGACAGGCAGATAGATCTAGGCCAATGAACATCAGATAATTGCCATAAAACTGAACAGCCAGCTTACAGGGGGATGATAAATCTGTTAGAAGGGAGGGGGAGAAACTGAAACAAACTCTCTGAGGAATAAGGAAGATAGATAATTTATCCTGCGAAAGAAGTCCATGAAAGAAGTAACTTAGATGGGGTTAATGATGATAAGCAAAGCTATATCACAGAAAGCACCTTGAGCATAGTGAAGACTATTAGAAGCAATGTTCCAGAACAAATGCCAAAATCAAGTAATTCAAATGTGTAGATATTGAGAGATCCACCCCTTACCTATTAATGGTGCAGTACTGCAGCTATTGCATCTGTAGCAAAGATAGCAAAGCTGGTGGTGATAGGAAAGCAGAACTATCAGCCTGGTAGAGAGCAGAGGCACAGTAAATGGTTATAACCTAAACGCAAGTATAAAAATAAGAAGCACCTGCTCTTGTTGGAGCCTACCTGCTGTATTTCTGATGCTACTGTTCTGATACTTCCCAATTACAAGTCAGGAGCCATAAGTGACTTACATAGGGTAGCCTTTTTGTAAACTTAAGGAAGAAAAGTTTGCTATCCACTCCTCCTTCCTGTAGCCACCTGTGCCCTCTCCCCAAAAACTCCTGACTGATGTGGGGTGTATGCACAAGAGGCCTGCTCAACTTTAGGTAAATCTTTTTTTCCACTGTAGCAGCTTCCCATGTCCCATCTCACATTGTTGGAGGCCCCACTCATCCCCTGGACAGGAACTTTGGGCATTACAGACAGCTGGAGAGAGGAAGAGATAGGAAACATTCATTCTGTCAGCTTTCCTTAGGTTAGGATCCAAACTGCAGACATTGAATTTTGGCTGAAACATGAGGAAATCTACTCCCAATGTCTTAATTTTTAATGCCCTACTTATTAGAGTCTCCAGACGGTGATTACTCACTCTTTTCAATCTAAATCTGTGAGATTTGTTGTTTTAAATGACAAATATTATGTAAAATAAATGTCAAAAAGACTGAATGCTGGAGTTGATCCTTTTTCAGGGATTTACTCACCCATGCTGGGGCTCAAGAATGGTATACAATAGTGCAATTGGTTTCCAGAGATTTAAGCTGCTTTCAGAAAGAAACCGAGCACCAAATAGCACTCTGCAAAATCAGGTCAGAGTCCATTGTTATCTGCCTGCACAAACCTCAAGTAGGAGACAGACTAAAAAATTTCCACTCCATTAAAAGCAGATCCTTGAACATATAGCCAGAAAGACGAATGAAAGAAAACATTCCAAGTTTTCTTTGATTAGTACATTAGAGAAATGTTTTGTGCTAAAGAGTAGCTTCAAAATATAGGTCTGCAAATTCATTTCCTTTACTACCAAATTGTATTTTAAATTCTAAATATCTCATCTATTATGACATGTCAACAAGAACAATGTAGATTATGAGACAACAGGTCACACACCATGCACTAATTAGTGCTCTACATAACCAATATAGTAGTCTAAGCAGGTCTTATTCAGGAGCATAAAAACATAAATAACAATTTGAAGGAATCAAAACAATGGTCTATCCTTATCTATACTTTCTATCTATATTTTCTATATATCAGTATCTATTTTTTTATTGATTCCAATAAAAATAAGTGTTATCTGCCCTGACACCCTCTGACCCATGTCTATCTATAAGAAATTGGCAATATTTAATAATTAGGTCAAATGTGGTCTTCCTCGTAGCATGGGCATTAAAACATGGGAAATTCCCCAACTAGGAATCCCAAAGACAAACCTTGCTCAGTTATGTATGCACTTAAGGAGGGGTCAACCCAAATTCCAAATAAATGTTAATTTGCAAGGCAACTGAAGGTCTGAACACCTGGCTAATCCTGTCAGCTAAAGTGGGGATACTCAAACCTGTAAATAATCCCCATACCTTTACCCTTCCACAAACAAAGGAAGTTGCTTCCTCCATTCAGTCACAAAGTATCTGCACATTAAGATACCATTAGCATATTGTCTCACCTTGAGCAACTCTGAGAAACATTGTCTTTCACGCCAAATCCCATCCCCGGAAGGCAATTATTGGCTGTAAAAACTCTTCCAAAACTCTCCTCAAATGCTCATGGATCTCCTTCCTGTGGACACTATGTCTGTCTGTGCAGCAGTTCCAGTTCTGGACCCGCACTGTGCTGGTTTCTTTTGCGACCTCATCTCTACAGGATAGGTGTCATATCTCCCACAAACAACTCCCTTCTCTATTACCCTATCCCAATATTTCCTACTTTATTCATTAGTCTTACGCAAATGCTTGAAGTCGGAATGTATTTGTGAATGTTATTATTGTTTTCTCAAATAAAGATCAATTGTTGTCCTATACACTTAACATCTCCTCCTTAGTACCAGTAAACATAGGTCAAAAGATTCTGCTATCTGTCCCCTCTTTCACATAGCCAAGCTGAGTAAATTAATTCCTCAAATTAATATAGGTACCTTGAGGGTCCCTAAGACTCCTAAGCATTTAGGGTAACAGGAGTTCCTGTGTTGCCCATAAGAACAAAATTCCAAAATCCATATTTGCTTAACACCCTCAAAATGCCAAACAAAAGGGCAAGATCTGAAGATCTGCAGAGCCCTGAGTCAAGAAAGATGTTACATAAAGCAGGGGTGAAGTGGGTGAGAACTGACCTGATGCTTAATTCATGGTGTACACATAATATAATGAGATGTGGCGAGCAAGGACGGGTCTGCAGGTATTCAAATGAGGCTCTAGCAGGTGATGTGATCGTTTTAGTTTCTACCAGGAATCACTCATATGAATGATGGGAGTGACCAAAGAAGGAAAATTTGATCTTCCATTTTTAAAAATATAATACACAGCTCTAAACTCAGATGCTTTCTAAAAACCCATAATGTAACAGTGGTCCCTACTCTCTTTGCCTCTCAGCAACTACGGCACACTGGCATATTGCCTTTGAATCTGGAGGTTCCATTCTGCTTTCATGCTCCCAAACCACTTACTGGTCTTTTCGCCAGGACTTTGTCAAATACCCTTTTAAAGTCATCTAAGCCTGTGTCAATCACCACATTCTGTAGTGCTGAATTCCATTAATGAACTACACACTGTATAGAAAAAAGTTTCCTTTTTGTCTGTCATATGTATAATCCTGAATCTATTCATTCAGTGATCCCGGTTTTTAATGTTATGAGATAGAGAAGAAAGTCCTTCTACACTCTCTTCATGCGAAGTGTGGTGCTGTAAATTTCTATCATGCAGTCATTCAGTAATTGCAACTATAGTAACCACAACAGCCTTCACAACAAACAAGGCTTGTACAATTCTTTTGAATGAAGATAATTCATTCATTTAGCTCTAAGTCCACAAGTCACGAGAAAGAGATAGACATCTGATAACAAAGGACCACTTTCTCCTGAATAAAAGGCACACTTTCTACTTACATATTTTTAAATGTAAAACTTTTGGGATGTAAGAGTGAAAGATTACTCAGACAAGGAAGCTGACTCCACATTTCTCCACAAATCACTCTTTTGAATGTGCCTTATGAAGGAGGCCATCTCAAGCAGTGAGCCTCACAAAGACACCACACCTTCAGGAGTCAGCTGCTCAACATTCTGTTCTTCAGGAGTCACAGTTCTGAGCTGACTCCTTCCATCAGTCCACAGCTTAACACTGAAAGGAAGCAGAAATGCTTGCAAAGGAGGTGGCTCGTACAAGCAAGCTATATTTTGACATCAAGAGGGAGTGAATGACCAAACTGATCAACATGCAGGGGAAATACCTGGCTGTGTCACCGGTTTCCTAGCAGAGAATGGCAAGAAGACAGCCAACCCAGAGTACTAGCTAGGCAGCCTCAGCTATGGGTAGTCCCTTGAACTCATAGAAGTCATCTTTCCAGATTGACTCTTATAGTAACATACAACTTAAACCCACAGTTTGGAGGCAAAATAGCTGAGAGGTCACCCCCTTCTTCCACTAAGGGCCTGTTGTATGTCCAGGTATCAAGAAAAAGTAGGTTAGTACATAAGAATAGGGTCTTATCTGTGGAAGAATCTTGATTATAGTATGCTCTCCTTAAAGAGGTTAGATTGTTCCTCCCCCACTTTTTCTAGTTTAAGGCAGCTAACACGTTTCTGTTCCATCTGGATTTCAACCATGTTTTTTTTAAACATGAGGTTCTAGTCTGCTAGCCGATGTGCTTTTTGATAGTTCTATTGCATATTATGTGATTTTTTAAAAAAGGTTTGTCTGAAAATAATCTCATAGGCTTATTAAGGCAGAGAAGCAGTTTATAAATACTTGAATTTAGTAAAGTAAAAAAGCAGAAAGAGGTTGCAATGGGCTATCATCTTTTGGTATGCACATTCATGGTGTAATAGACACATATAGCTACTTCTAACATGTTAATGTTTACAGTTCTGAAATTTGTTTCTGAAGCAACTTGTATTCCTTGCCTAAAATGTAAAATAGAATTGGCATTTATAAAACCAAATATTACATTCTGCATTACTGATAAAGTATGAAGAATATTGCCAATGGAAATTCATCCTACTCACACACATCATCACTAAGGACAGAATGGCAGATCTATCTTTATGCATGCTGCCATTTATTTCCTCTTCTACACTGCAATCCAGAGGGAGAGCTGGGGGAAACTATATCCAAAGAAATGTGGATTAGCTGCAGTATCAGCAATTCCACTGAACCTTGATGAGTCTGTTCTAAGTTTCACTTCAGACCATAATCAATGTGTACAACTGCCTCAAAGAAAGTGGAAGTATTCATTTGCTTTTACATTAATAAAGCTTAAATGTGATTGATCAAACTGGGAGAAAAGGAAACCAGATAAGAAAGATATGAGATCTTCTGTTCACAAAAATTCCCAGAATATCAATATCTTCACTCTACTTGTAAACACCTCTGTGAATTATATTGAATGAGAGTCATAGCTACATATATGGGGGAAAAAAAACACTTTCTCTTCCCCCTCAGAGTTCTTCTATCTTAGGGGCCATATTTTCATCTCAGAAAGTAAAAGATATAGAGACCTCATATTCTAGAACTGCCTTCCAGGTCAAAGAATCGAGATTATTTCGACACAGATGGGCTTCCGGTTTCCGCTCGGCGAGGCGATGGACATTTGAGGAGGGAGCTGTGTCTCGAACGACCTTCTAGGGTGGCGTTTTTTCTCCCCTGACTATCGGAGAGACCTCTCTTTGGGAGAAGAGGGGTTAAGGAGGGACTCATAGTGGCTGTTGTGTCCGACTTCGGCATCTCAGAACAGAGGTTCTGAGTTGCGGGAGCCGACGGGCGAAGCGTCTACCCGCGTCACCTTAGAACTCTCCAACGGCAGTGAAGGAGAGGCAAGCTACTGCCTGAACGGCAAGAGACTCAATTACAGAAATAAAAAAGAAGAAAAGGGTTCTTCCCTGTAAGAAGAGAAGAACCAGAGGGGACTTTGGAATTGGCAACGCTGGTGCAGTACTTCGGCGATTTACTACTTTGTTGTATGAGGGAAGGAGGAGGAGAGCTTGGAGTAAGCTGTGTCAATTCTCCAATTAGAAGCTGCCTTCCTCTCTCTCATTTTTTTTCTTTTCCTTTCTGTGAGATTGCACTTCCCATATAGTGTTGGTTGTGGTTTGAACAAAAAGGTGCAAGGGGCCGTTGCTGTTTTTTCACGAAGACTTTTTCTTTTTCTTTCTGAAACCCTCACGCCTCTTATTAGCCGATATTATTTGCTTGCTGTTTTGCGGCTGCTTAGCGGCTTTTGGAGAGAAGGGGAGTGTTTGGAAGGAGGAGCTGCACTTACTCCGCTACTTTACATAACTACAAGATTATACAGTGCAGTGAGTTTAAAAGTGAGGAACTGAGAGAATTGTGGATTGAGAACGGAATGTGGAAACGGGAACTGAGAGCCGCGAATTGTGAACTACGAATTGAGGTCTAAGAATAGAATTAAGAATTATGAGTCCTGAGTTGTGAATTGACAAATGAACTGTGAACCTTAGAGGAAGAACTTCTCTTGAGTAATACGGGGAATATAACAGGACTGGGGAACTGAGAATTGAGAAAAACAGATTGAGATATGAACCCAGATTTGTGAATTGTGAACTGTGGTTGGAGAACAGAGAACAGACTTGGGGATGACGAACTGTGGACTGTGAGTTATGGAACATAAGAAACATAAAAAAGTATAAGAAAATTGAGATTGGGAATACAAATTCTGAATATTTGAGAATATAACTTTAGATTACTAAATTTCTGACTCAGAAGTTTGATAACTTACCTTTTCTGTATTTCTTTTGTAACTTTAATGTAGTTATCAAATTACATGTGTATACTGTGACTGGTAAAAGGGCTCAAATGAGATAGTTTATTATTGAGTGAGTTTGGAGTGTGAAGATACATATTAACAAAGGGGAGGATACATATTAGCAAAAAGATACATATTAGTAAGGGGAAGAGAAGAATGAAGGGGGGAGTGGAAAGGAGAAGAGAGAGAGGTAATATTGAATATAAATAGACAACAGAAGGGGAAATTATAAGAGAGTAAGGAATAAGGAAGGAAACACAATTAACGAGATTTATTGGGTGGTAACTTGAAGTAAAGTAGTGAAAATATGGAATAGAATTTTTGTTAGTTGAGAATTTGAGCTTCTGAAATAAATATTTGGGGTCTTGGAAGGAAAACATATGTGTGTATGTATATATGTATATGTGTGTGTATGTGTATGCACATATATACATATATATATTTCAGGATTGAAAGCGTTAAATAAGAAAGTAATTAATATATAAGGTATAATTTAAATTACCCTCAAATTAAAGATTGATAATGGCCTCAGGAACCAGAAAAGGAGGAACGCAAACACAGGTCATTACTAGAAGAGGCTCAATAGAAGCAATGAAATTATCTGAATTACACTCCCTGATAGCTGAAGATCTGAAAACCGAATTAAAGAATTTCAAACAGGAGATAAGGGCGGAACTTAAAGAACTGAGGAAAGAGATAAAAATGGACAATAAAAAAGAAACAGAAATACTGGGGGGGAAAATAGATAAGAACCATAAGGAGATAGAAGAAATTAAAGGGGAAATTAACATATTGAAAGAAACAACAAATAAAACAGATAAAACGGTAAAAAAATTAGAAAATAAACAGCAAGAAGAAGAGCTTCAAATTTTGAATCAAGAGTTAAGATATAGGGAGAAATGTATTAAGTTAAGAGGAATCTCTGAAAGAACAAATGAAGATTTAGTGGAGAGGCTAACGACACCATTGGAAAAGTTCATCGGTTATACGAAAGAAAAACTTGAGGCAGATTTTGATAAATTATTCAGAATTAACTCAACAATAGCAAGAGATAAGAAACTTCCCAGAGACATCATTATTGTGTTTACCAAAACAAGGACAAGAGACATGGTAATACAGCAAAGCTACAAAAACAAATTAACAATAAATGGAGATGAAGTTAAGATTTTTAAGGACATTCCATCTAATGTATTGAAGAAGCGTCAAAATTACAAGTTTATCACCCAATTATTAATGAGAAAGAGTATTAACTATAAATGGGAACGAACTGAGGGTATTTCATTCACTTACAAACAAAAACGATACAGAATCAATACATTAACAAAAGCTAAAGAATTTTGTAAGAAATTTGAAAAAGAGTATGAGAAAGAAAAGGTGAAAAAGAAGCAGCTAGAAGAAAAGGACATAGAATCGGAAACAGAGGAACGAGCACAAGAAGTGAACCTAGGAGAACAGGAAAGTGAGCAAGAAGAAGAAGAACTAATAGAAAAGGAGATGGGAGTAGATAATAGAATCATAGAATCATAGAATTGCAGAGTTGGAAGAGACCACGAGGGCCATCCAGTCCAACCCCCTGCCATGCAGGAAATCACAATCAAAGCATCCCCGACAGATTGCCATCCAGCCTCTGTTTAAAGACCTCCAAGGAAGGAGACCCCACCACACTCCGAGGGAGTGCGTTCCACTGCCGAACAGCTCTTACTGTCAAAAAGTTCCTCCTAATGTTGAGGTGGAATCTCTGTTCCTGGAGCTTGCACCCATTGCTCCGTGTTCCAGTCTCTACTGGATAATTAAGAGTGTATTCACTCTGGACCCAGTTCAAGAACTTGACTTTAAAAACCCAAGCAGCCTCAGCCTTTCACATCTTAGGTAGCACAATCTCCCATAAATGTGTGTGTATGTGTATAGTGAAGAGGAAGAGGAATTAGAGGATACTAAACAAGAAGAGAAGTACAACACCTCAGAAGAAGATGACCATTAAAGTAACAACATGGAATATAAAAGGCCTTAACTCCGAATATAAAAGACGACAGATAATGCATCATTTAGAAAGATTGAAATCAGACATAGTTTGCATACAGGAAACTAACATTAAAAATGAAGACATCAGATTTTTAAGAAACCCAAAATTAGGAAATCTTTTTTATTCAGCAATGAACAACAAAAAGAAGAGAGGAATTGCTTTATATGTGAATAGTAGATATACATCTAAAGAACTGTTTAAAGATGAAGACAGACGAATGGTTGGAATAGAAGTAACATTCCAAGAAAGAAAGATAGTTATAGTGGGAATTTATGCACCAAACAATAGTCAAAAAACTTTCTTTGAAGAACTCCATAAAAGGGTAGAAAGATATGACAAGGAGAATATTATAATCATAGGAGACTTTAACGGGGTGATAGACCCCAAAATGGATAGAACTACAAAGAAAGAATCAAGATTTCAAGGGAAACTTCCAGAGAGTTTTTTTGAGATGAAAACTCAATTGAATTTGGAGGACGTTTGGACAATTAAGCAAGGGAAGGAAAAAGGATTTACCTTCTACTCTGACAGATTTAAGACTATGTCTAGAATAGATCTGATCTTAGCTTCAAGAAACATGCTACCATCTATTTTGAAGATGGAAATATTGATAAAAACAATATCAGATCATAATCCAATTCAGATTTCAATAGAAACGCACAAAAAAACATTTCATTGGAGAATGAATGAGCAGCTATTGAGAGATGAGAGATTTGTAAAGACATTAAAAAAGGAACTAAAGTTTTACTTCAAAGAAAATATGACAGGAGAATGTCAAACAAAAACAGTTTGGGATGCAAGTAAGGCGGTCATACGAGGTCTTATGATTAAGAAAGGTGCTGAAGTAAAAAAGGCAAAATCAGAAAGATACAGATATCTTGTTAAACAATTAGAAATGAAAGAGTTAAGAGAACATCCAAACAAGGAAAAATTAATGATACAAATCAAGTTAATACAAAGACAAATTAATATGGAAGAACTGACATTAATTGAAAGGAAAATGAAAAGAAATAAACAGAGAAATTTTGAACACTCAAACAAAGCAGGAAAATGGTTGTCATATAAATTGAAAAAAGAGTTAGAAAAGAAACTTATTGTACAAATTAACAAGAATGAGAGGATAATAACTGAACAAAAAGAAATAATAAAAGCCTTCCAAGAATATTACAAACAACTATTCGGGGGAAAGAAGTTCAGTAAGGAAGAAGAAGAACAGATGGGAAAATATTTGGAACATCAAAACATACCTAAGATATCTATTGAGCAAAAGAAGAAATTAAATGAACCTATCTCAATTGCAGAGATTGCCACAGCAATAGGTCAATTAAAACTAAATAAAGCACCAGGTCCTGATGGATTCTCGGCCCGTTTTTACAAACTGATGGAGGATGAAATAATTGTACCACTACATCAAACTTTCAGAGAGGTGGAAGAAAAAGGCATCCCAGATTCATGGACTTTGGCAAATGTAGCTTTAATACCAAAAGAAGGTAAAGACAAAAAAGAGGTAGCAAACTACAGACCCATTTCCCTGTTAAATACAGACTACAAAATATTTACTACAATACTTGCAGGAAGATTGAAAAAAGTTTTAGTTGAAACAATACACGAAGATCAGAATGGCTTTCTCCCAGGTAGACAGATAAATAACAATACAAGAATAATTTTGGGTATGATAGAGTATTTTGAGACAAATAACGACAGAAAATTAGCAATGTTATTCATTGACGCGGAGAAAGCCTTCGATAATGTGAGATGGAACTTTCTATTGGAGGTAATGAAGAAGATGGATCTGGGCGATAAGTTTATAAAGGAAGTGGGAAAAATATACTATAAACAAAATGCCCAGTTAATTATTAATGGGGAAAGATCGGAAGTAATTAGAGTTAATAAAGGTACTAGACAGGGGTGCCCGCTTTCACCTTTATTATTCATCTTAGTGTTAGAAATTCTGAATGGAAGCATAAGCAACAATGCTAATTTCCCAGGAGTTAAAATAAGAAGTAAATATTTGAAGCTGTGTGCGTTTGCTGAAGATTTAGTGTTTTTTTTTCCAGAAAATCTGATAGAAAATATAGAACATCTATTAAGTAACATAACTGAATTTGGACAGCAGGCAGGATTTAAGATCAACAAAGAAAAATCAATCCTGATAACCAAAAATATGAACAAACAAGAGGATAAAATACTAATGGAAAATTTTGGATGTAAGGTTGAAAATAAAGTGAGATACCTAGGGTTATAGATAACAAAGAGAAACTCGGATTTATATGAAAACAACTATAAGAAAACATGGAAAGAAATAAAAATGGAAATGGGGAGATGGAAAAAATTAAATCTATCAATACTGGGGAAAATAGCAGCCTGTAAAATGATAATATTGCCAAAAATGTTATTTTTATTTCAAAATGCACCGATTATAATAAATGAAAAATGCTGGAATGAATGGGAAAGAGATTTAAGGAACTTCATTTGGAACGATAAGAAGTCCAGAATTAAATGGAAATACATCATTGATGATAAAATGCGAGGGGGATGGGACATGCCTGACTTAAACATATTATTATTCAGCTGCCCTCACATGGATACAAGATTGGGTGGGATTGAACAATGAAAATATACTAAATTTGGAGGGCTACAATAACAGATTCGGGTGGCATGCCTATCTCTGTTATGGCAGAGACAAAATTAATAAAGAATTTAATAATCATTACGTTAGAAGGGCTCTTTTACTTGTATGGAAAAAAATTAAAAAGATGTTTTACAATAAGCTGCCATATTGGACCTCACCGCAGGAGGCTTTTCAAAATAGATGGAAAACACCTACAAATTGGCTAAGATACAAAGAGATAACAACTGTAAATGAGGAAGGAAAAATAATGTTGAAATCCAAAGAACAAATAGAAGAAATAGGTAAAACTAATTGGTTTACCTATTATCAACTAAAAACCAGATTTACAGAGGATGTTAAAACAGAGGGTATAGAATGGGAGGAGAATGAGCTAGACAAAATTCTATGTTGTGGACAAAAGAAGAAAATGATCACTAAGCTATATAAATTACTGTTGGAAAGGAAACTAGAGATGGACAATATCAAAGACTATATGGTCAGATGGGCAGTAGATTTGGGCCATCCCATAGATCTAGAAGCGTGGGAAAGGGCAGGGAGAAAAACTAATAAGTTTACCATCTGTCAAAACCTGAAAGAAAATTACATGAAAATTACTCATAGGTGGTATTTCACACCAGTTAGGTTGAACAAAATGAACAAATCTTTCAATATTAAGTGTTGGAGATGCCAGAGTAACAGGGGTACTTTACTCCACATGTGGTGGAGTTGTAAGGTAATTAAGAAGTTCTGGTGTAAAGTACATAAATTTCTGGAAGACATGTTGCAAATTCACTTTGAAGCAAAACCTGAATTGTATCTGTTGAATATAACTGATATAATCAAAAAAGAAGAGGAAGGTAAAAACTGGAGAATTATATTTTATCTAATCACGGCTGCAAGATTGGTAATAGCGCAGAGATGGAAATCCGTAAATGCACCAACTATTGGGGAATGGATGGAAAAATTACATGAAATGATAGAATTAGATATCTTAACTGCAAAAATACATAATATACCCAAAGGGAAATCATTAAAAAAATGGTTTCCGGTACTGCAACAATGGGAAAAAGGGGACTGATTTATGATACGGAATATTTGAAATTGATGGGATAGAAAATGAGATACTAAGAATTAAAAGGATCAGAAAAAATTGGCAGACAAATAGAGAATTATTTTTGACAGAACAGATGTAACAACAGAGTACGGAAAGAAGATAATGAACAGAAGGTCATATACTGGTATTGAGGGAAAGAGAGGTTGTTATTCCAATAATTCCAAACATATAGGAAGTCTGATGGAAATTTATGTTTATTGCAATACTAAGGAAATCATATGAACAAGTATGTTATGTGATTATATGTATGTACATATGTATGCTTTTATTGTTGTTGTTATATGGTGGATGTTATAAATAAAATTTAACAAAAAAAGAATCAAGATTATTTCTAAATACTAAATTTGCCATACAGTTCCAATAAAAACAAACCAGAGAGACTTTGGCCAATTAAATCTTACTCTTGGCTACCATAGAGAAGCCAAACACCAATACTATCTCAGTATTTCTCTATTTTTAACAGTCTATTCATATTTTTATGATAGTATATTTATCTTTAAACATGACAAGTGAGCAGTTTTATTGTAATTGTGCCATAGAATTATTTGCACCATAAAATACAGCATGTTTGATTCAAACAATGGTCTGTGGTTCAGAGGCAGATGCAGGGCCAAGTTGTAACTCACCTTGTGGCTTTGGATTTGAAGTTGGCCGCAAGGAGTGCTTAACTGGCAAGTTTCCATTTATTCCCTGTGCCACTTCATAGCCGATGTTTGGCTCATATAGCCTAGCTGTGCTGTTTGCTGAGCAGGATGGAGTTATGAACTTTGGACATGTGCTGCCACCTGGAATGACAAAAAGGAAAGATGAACATACATGACAGAACATACAGCCTTCCTTGGTAATTATTATACTCGAATCAGAGTCATAGAATCATAGATTGGAAGAGACCTCAATGGCCATCCAGTCCACCCCCTACCATGCAGGAATACACAATCAAATTATTCCCAACAGATAGCCATCCAGCCCCTGTTTAAAAACCTCCAAAGAAGACGACTCCAAAGAAGGAGAAAGCTGGGGGGAAACTTAGCAAGTTATCCAACAAGTACCTCAACATTATTCTCCTAATATTCCTATACTAAAAAGCATCAACTTGAAATAGTTGACTAAGCCTCAGTTCTACAGGCACTTGAAAGAGCATATACATCAGTGAAATCTGAACCTAGACATGATGTTGGAGATGCTTCCGGTGTCAAATTCTACCACTTCTAATTCTCTGTTGACTGGAAATGCTAAAAATGAGCAGAAAAGCAGAAATCTAAGACATCTACTTTTTCAGTAGAACAAGCAGAATATATGGCATTACAACTGTAAAATATGGTTGGTGATTATGCAGTAGTCAGCATTTCTATAATGGAGCATGATTTGGGCAACAATTTCAGTTTTAACGACTGCTTTTGTAAATGTGTCTTAAGTGTTGGAAGAAACAAGAGTTTACATTTTGACTACTCCAGCCAAAAGCTAGTCACAGGCACTCCCTTCTCCACCTCATGCTGCAGATGATAATTTTACAAAGGTTTAAGACTGAGAGGAGAGGGGAAAAACACAATTACATCAGTTCAGCTAAGGGGATATTTTAACAATATTAAGGATGAAGATTTGATTTTTTTTCAAAGAAGTCTTCCAAATTGCCAGATATGAGGGAAAAAACAACACAAATACAGCTGTAAAAACACAGATGGGCATTGTCATGTGATACACTGAGAGAACAGCTGCAGAAATTGGCCACCTGTATTCACAAGAGGATAGTGCAAATGTAGATCAAGTTTGCTAATAGTAACGTTCAAGAAATGTGGAAGGTTATTGTAGAGGATGACGCAGGTTACTGTTGTAGATTTAATTTACACATGAGTTGCTACTAAAATTTCATGGTATGGATATGTTCAATTTATAAACCAGGTACAATTAAAAGTATAGATGCTGGTATGTTAGAAGACACCCAATGCAAAAAGTGTGTCAAACTATTATAGACACAGAAATCCTAAACTGACATAGCCACAAGTAGACAACATGATTAGCTGCTACTTGAAAACAGGAAGGAGGAGCAAGTTAGTTCTTATCACAAAACTGAAATATATATTCTCTGAATTACTGCAGTCTGTCTCACTGTGTATCTATTTGCTATGTGAATTTTCACAAGTATAACAGATTGTTACCTACCCTGATACCCCCTCCCTTTCAATAATTCATCAATTGGCTATATTTCACAAATTGGCTTATTTATTGGCCTTCCACGTGGTTGGCAGTAGACCAGGGCCTCCCAAATGTAAGGACTCAAGGTGTGCTCAAAAAACTTAAGGAAGAAGCCACCTCAAATTCCTAAAATACACACCTGGGTAGCAAGGACTCAAGGTGTGCTCAGAAAACTTAAGGAAGAAGCCACCTCAAATTCCTAAAAGATACACCTGGGTAGTAATTATGCAGACCCCCCCACCTGCTTGGATTGGTAGGGTGGAAAAGTGCTAATTCTCCTGGACTATCCTGGAAGTGAGTAATTCACTAATTAAATCATAGTGGCTGGACACTCTTTGTCTTGCAGAACTGGTTTTCCCTCACACCTTTCCTCAAAAACAATAGAAGGTTGTTTGACACCCATCAGTTTTAATGTCTCAGCCATTAGCAATCATTAACACAACTGGAAATTCCATTGTCTAATTATGGGAAACTCCAGCAAACACTGTATTCCACTCATAACACCCCTTCAGGGGTAATATCCAGTATACATACCCTAAAAGACAGTCAAAGTGTACACAACCTTCATTCCTCTTGCTGCTCTGTCTGTCTGCTGTGTGACCCTCAGAATGCCACCTGAGTATCTTCTGGTGCACAAATCTCTGCTCTTCAGATAGGTACAGTATAGACCATCATCCTGAACTTTATTCCTCTATCCCAATACTTCTTACTTTCATCAATGGCCTTATGTGAGTGATTGAAGCCTGGGTGTTGGTGTGAATGCTTCCAAGATTTTTATTTCCTGAGATCCCACAGTTACCCAGCCCCTCGCTGCCATATTGAGCTGATTAAAATTCTCCATATTAATATATGGACACACGTGGGGTTTCCACAAACCCCCTGTAATTCAGGTAACAAGATATTATTTATGCATTTATTTTATATAAGTAAACACTGGGGCAGAAGGCATTTCCAAGGGCCTTTTATCAAAGAGAACACTGTGTCATAAACTTTTTGTTGTTTAAAAAAAATAAACTTTGCCATTTACCAGGCATCTGTTTAAGGAAAAAGAATACAAGAACACTTAATCATATGTGTGGCTTATCTTATTGGAGATCAGGGATTAGATCAGTCCATCTCAAGACACTGATGGCCAGGTCAACCACTGAATTAGTCACACTCACACTTTCATTCAGATGCATTTACTAGGAAGGCAAAACTGGATTAAACTCACTGCTGTGCATAAATTCTTCAGCAAACCCAGGCTTGTTGCTGTAAAATGACCCTTTCATAGGTATTAGGACTTATAGAGATTTGAGAATCTTTAGAGTAGAAAAGGAAGCCTCCAGAAACTACAAGAAGCCTAAACTACAATTTATTTTAAATATTTTTCAGTTTTCCTGGTTTCATCTCATCTAAAGTGTATAAAATTGCTCAACAAGCAATTCTGCAAAAATAATCAATGGGGACATCTGGATTTGTTTTTGTTTTGTTTTTAAGAGAAAGTGGGGGGGATGGGTTAGAATATTTGCAAAGAAATATACAGCAGTTCCAGTGGGAAAGGAAAATGAGCATCTCTGATCTTGTTATCTATTGTAATTTCACTCAAAACAGCAAGAAATGAGCACAAAATATCTTAGCATATATCAGAATATTCTAAATGTGAAGCCATGCTTTGTGATTAAAAAGTGGGAGTTGAGTGGCAGCTACCTTACAAACAGTGCATCCAACAAATTATGCAACAGTCCCTTCAGGAAACCACTAAATAATTCCATCAGCATTCTGTACAGCAAACAACAGATTTTTTTTTTTTTAAGAAGAAATTTCAAATCTATAACTATAGAATCAGCCCCTTGCACAATTCAGCACTTGACAAAATTTCTCCAGGAAAACAAAAAATGTCTATGAGATTCAGTTTGTTTCTCTGAAGAAAAAGAATGAATCTTTCCTACTACAAGCCTCCCTCGTGGCCCACAATAGAAACAATGTGAGCCCAGACAATAATATCATAAATCTGTCCAACCACTAGCTGAGCCAAGCAGATGAGTCTGTTCTTTCACGACGCCTATCTTTTTGCCGCTCCAATCCCATACATATTCTGTGGTAATCTGGAGGCTTTCTACCGCTGACTATGATTCAGAGTATTTCAAGGACTGTGATACCAGCAAGGCCAACAGCGAACAAGCATCACCTCAGCCTCACAATACAACCACAGACATTTCACCAACACAGAGAAAAATGCTTCTTAGTACTATAAACAGAAGATCTCTACATGGACTTTTCCTAAGGTTGAAACATGGAATTGAATTTCTACAACAGAAATTCATGTCCAGGATGAGATACTCAGGAAGAGATACAATTTACCACACAATCTCAATGATATGGAAGGATAGGTTACTTACTTTGAGTGGGAATCTGTGCCCTCATACAAATGGGTCTTATTCCTGTGCAGATCCATCCCACAGAATGTTCCAGAGCTAAACAGCTTTTGGCAGTAACCCCTCCCCTTTGGGTGCCAGCATAAAGAGCACCAAGCACTACTCCTTTCAGATCCAATGTCTGTCATGAGTAGAGTGGACCTACAGAACAAGAGGGGAGGAGGGTGGGTTTGTGTGGGGACACAGATGACCACTTGAAGAACTACAGTTACAGATAAGCAAACTGTCCTTCTTTGTGGTCTCTGTGCCTCACACAAATGAGTGCTTAGCTAGCTTACCAACAGAGGTGGAGCACGTCAACCAAGGATAGAAGATAACACTGCCCTTCCAAATGTTGCATCTGCCCTTGTTCTGCAGTCAATTTCATAGTGCTGGATGAAGGTGGATGGCTGAGCTCCAGTAGCCACTCTGCAGACTTCCAGCAAGGTGACTTCCCAAAGCCATGCCTGAGAAGTAGAAACTACAGGCTGAGTAGTTTCTATTCTCAATAGTTGAGGCTTCTTGCCAAGTTGATATGTCAAGTTGATCAGGTCAACCACCCACCTCAATAGTCTCTGGGAGGAAACTGGGAGACTGGATTTCTGTCCCCTATTGTAGATGAATAGTCTACAGGACTTCCAGATAGGAGCAGTGTAATGAGCATAGTAAACCAAAGCCAAATGCATAATTATACCAATGCTCATGATGTTAATACAGAGTTTCTCTCTATGGAACAATGAGGTAAGCTCAAGGGAGTTCCACTTACAGGGGTTCATACACATAGCAACTGTATGCTGCAGAGCTGGAGTTCGGGGAAACATCTCAGTACTGATGACAATACCAAGATGAGTCCAAACCCTTGTGATGATGCTGATGCAGAGACTCTCTGGCATAAGTATCCTCTCGGTCCAGAGATGGGGTTCTACGCCAGGTTGGTAAAGGAGACACTCGCTCCAGAGATCAAGACTGATGTCACATAGGCCTTTCCTGAGATGATGAGCAATGTCACATAGATCGGGAGCCATGGCTGCTACACAACAACAACAGGGATGCCCAACAGGGTGGCAGAGCTGCCAGCCTAGGAGAGAGGTGTGGTGGCTGGTGGTCAGGCAAATTGAAGCCTGCATCAGTGTACAGTTGTCCCTTCATATTGCATATAATGGGGCTTGAATATTCAGGGATTTTGGCATCCATGGGGGTTCCTGGAACCAAATCCAGATAATATGAAGGGACAACTCTCTCTCTCTCTCTGTGTGTGTGTGTGGTTATAACAATATAACTTATATGGTTATAACAATAGAATTCTTCCCAGAAAGTTTTCCCACCACAAGAGATTGTCAGATAAGCGTAATTTATTGCTTTCACATCTAACACTAACAGACTCAAGACTTTCACACTGTCAAACTCATTGTCAATCAGTCTGACAGTGTGAATTTTTACACAGCTCTTTGAAGTTTTATTATCAGAGTCACAATTTGCATCTATCTGTAACTTGTAGCACATTGCTCCCTCACCCACAACTATGCAATAATTCTTTAAAACTTGTGGCTTAATTTTGTCTGATGAAGTGGATTAAAATCCACAAAAGCTCATACTAAAATAAATCATTCTCAAATATGCTGCTAGAGTCTTCCATTCTTTCCTCCCCTTTTTTATGCTGAAAGAGGCTAATAGCTATCTCTTTGAAAACACCTTGTGCTGTGCACATCAAAATTTTAACAGTAGGACAAGCATCTGTGCATTGTACTCTGTTAATCCATGCCTGTTGTATAATGACCCAAATGACCTGACCTTGTATAATGAAAGCTGCATATGGCCAACTGTCACAGATAGAAACTAGCTTAGAATGCAGTTTATGAAGGTGCTGAGAAGACTGTTCTCTTTTTCTTGAACCCTACTCCTAGAAGCAATCTACTGAATTATTTCAGTCTGTTGTGGGACATTGGTTTCCTTTCTTCTTTTTTTCATCAATAGTTTTGAGGTTCTTGCTGGAAGCATGGGGAGGGCATTTCTATTTGCATTAAACCAATTCCTAGTACTTAGTTCCTTGCATGAGGGAATCTAGCCTCTGAAGTTTAACAGTCTTGAAATACTGTACATCTTCTTTCAGGCTTCCCACTTCCTCAAGCAATAGGAATTTCTAGGGGCAGCTATTACCAAGTCACCTTCTTTGCAAAGAGAACATACTTGAGCCTTGTGGCATTAAAAACAACAACTAACAACAACACCAGCTAACAACATGTAACTAGAGCACAACGCCACCCCTATTTCTACTTTTAATGCAGTGACAAATTTAATAACTTTTGTCTTTTCCCCTGAAAACATATAAAACTACTGTACAAGCCTGATTCTCTTCTTCTTTCAATGCAAGGGGAGGGTATATTAGGCAATTAGTATGCAAGTGAAATGTGTTGGGCAAAGACTACCAGTGCTAAATTAAAACAAGCATAGAATCATAGAATTGTAGAGTTGGAAGAGACCACAAGGGCCATCCAGTCCAACCCCCTGCCACACAGGAAATCAAGATCAAAGCATCCCTGACAGATGTCCATCCAGCCTCTGTTTAAAGACCTTCAAGGAAGATGATCTTACCATGCTCCGAGGGAGTGTGTTCCACTGCCAAACAGCTGTTACTGTCAGAAAGTTCCTCCTAATGTTGAGGTGGAATCTCTGCTCCTGGAGCTTGCAGGAACCATTTTACTTCAGAGATACTTGCAACATTTACAGCATGAAAACCATTTTTACACATAAATTTCTCTCTCTCTGACACCCATAAAACAAGAAAAAGGGGAGCTGGGAGAGAAACAGATGGAATGTTTGGGACTTCAAGCATCACGTTTTTGAGAGCACACCACAGAGAGGGAGAGAGAGAGATGTCACAAGGCCCAGGTTCCTATGTGTTGTGCAAAGCTAAATAAATTACTGAGAGGCTGTCAACTGCAAATTATTGTTCTCAACACCGGATTTTAGATTTTAATTATCTTGTTCTCTATTTTTCTACAAGATGTCTTATAACAGTTGTTTATTACTGCCTCCTAGTATATTTGCTGCTCAATCTCCATATCCCCTCTACTAAATTGTCTGCCAATTTTTCTATCTGTTAAGATTCAGTGAGGAAAAAGGTTTATATAATTAATATTATCTTTCAATTTTAATACTCATCTTAATACTCAGTTTTAATACTCATCTTTAAGATATAATACTCATATATCTTAACATTCCCCTACTGTTTCCTAGTGTTCTAAATGGAAATGTAACATATCTCATGTTGTAATAAATGGGTTAGACTTCAAGATGCCACAGGATTCTTTTTAATTTTAATATATGCTATATACTTGGAAGGAAAGCTATATAGTTATAAAATAATATATATTGCCTGAGCGGGCAGAAAGGATAGTTTGTTACTTGATTAAAGTATTATTCTAAAGAACTGTTGGGTTAAAACAGTGCCTTTGAGTCATTTATATTTTTAATTACATTTATATGAATATGAGTACAGTATTATTTTCTATTATAGAGAACAATATTTTCAATCACACTATCATGCTGCCTCTGTGGTAAATGACATATTTGATTTATGTGCCATGTAATTTGAGAAAATTAGTGGTTTCTGAATTAGTAGACTTTCTGAATAGTGCTATATGACGAAGGTTTTACTATGCAGTATTATTTCCTATTAGATGCAGAAAAAATTATTTAAATTCAACTGCTGTGGATAAATGTTTGAGGTGATGTATGAAGCCCCAATAGCAACCCTTACAGTAAGAGCCTTCATTGTTACCTTTCAAAAAGGTGAGAATGTAAGTTCATCAAAAGGTTTTGGTAAGATGGTCAGTTTGTAAACTTCCAGTGTTTGTGTGAGCTGAAGCATCTTTCTGTCACATCCTGTTTCTAAAAATATTAATGTTGTGGTTCTAGCAAATTTCCTTACAGCAAAGAATACAATATTCACTTTCTTCATTCTTCAAAAACAATTTAAAAGCAGACGTTGTTCCTTTATAAATGACTTTCTTTATAAATTACTACTAATGCCAAGAAGGCTAGGCATTAGTAGGAAGTGGCAGAGAATATGTAACTTGGAATTTAGTGCTAAAGCTAAGCAACTATAGGTAATTCACTTCCATTTAAAAGGAAAAGCTGGTATGATCAAGGTAAAGTGCAACAACTGCTTCAGTCTGTTTCTTTCACAATCTCCTTAAGCACTATTGTTTATTTCACAGCACACTTGCATTTCTTAACAGCCACTAGCTTATAAAACACAAAAGAACAGCCAATCTCTGCTGTGTGTTCACAACACAAAGAATTCTAAGCCTTTCCAAGGCAAGGCACTTCCCTTGTGACATGACTAGAATTCAACAGGAATAGCCTCATGGGCCTAGTTCAAGTCAAGAGAGAGTACTGCTCTGCGAAGTAATTCACATTTCATACTCTTTTGTCGCTGCTAAACCCATCAGAATTGATTTCATTATTATAGTAACTCAAGATATGTCTTCAATATAAATTTGATTTTTTAAAAACACCTATGCATACCTATTAACTGAATGAAAGCAGCTTCAGAAAATTCTCCAGGAGTTAAACTCATAATAATAATAATAATAATAATAATAAATTTATTTATATGCCACACCTCTATGAAATGCAATCAGGGCAGCTTACAACAATTAAAATATACATCCCAAAACCTCAACCCCACCCCCCCCTTAAAATACAATTAAATAATTCAGGAATAATAATAATAAAATTTATTTCAACTATCCTGGACATTACAGTAAGGGATCTACAGGTTGCAGTCCCTGAACAAGGACGTTACAAAGGAAGATTTGAAAGAGAAACAGCTGAACTGAATTATATTGACAAATTCTAATCCTTTAGCAGAGGTATGAACAGAGACAATGTCTTCATGGTGCACAATACATATATTCATACAAGAGTCCTTGCTACTGCACATATAACAAAAAGGATCTTCTCTGAGAGAGTTTTGAACCCTGGGAAACTGTCTTTTCGTAGGCATATTTACTGCTTTCATATATCAATACTAACTGGCCACTAGAAAGATCTGAAAGAATTGTATCATCTCACATAGCCCTCTGAAAATTTAGGGCAAGGGACATGATTTACATCTTTCTGGATGCAATTACATTCTATCTCATGCTCACAACTGTATAAATATGCTTTATAACCTGAGGCTTTAATATCACTCTGTAATGTATCTGAAGAAGTGGGTTTATATCCATGTAAGCTCATGCTAAAATAAAAACCAGTTAGTCTTAAAGGTGCTGCCACATTCCTCCTGTCTTCCTCCTTTCAATTAAACTTCCTGTTCTCAGGAAGGCTGTCTTGTAGTCAAAGCATCCTCAAAAAATAAAGTGTCATAAAAATCTTCATCCATCTAAGGAAGATTGCCTGATTGCACTTAGATAAGATGTTCCTCCATATTTTGGCTTTAGAGAAATCTCAAAAACACCACTTTTAGGAATGTTTGTTTAACCACCTATGTTGACTTGTCATGGTTAAGTATTTTTTACTTCCTCCATCAATTCTCCTTGTTTTTAAAATACAGCCTTAAAACTGTGCTTTTGCTGAGTTAACAATATTTTTTTCCCTGTGTGACATACTTTAAGAAAAATTGTCCATGGGAATTCTAAACACTGTTATCAATATCATCTACCTCATGTTCCACCTCAGTTTATAAGATCTTTCCAAGTACTTGAGAACTGAAATTAGTAGACATCCCAGCTATCTACATAAGCTACTTCTCTGTAGGGTTTAAAGCCATTCTTTTTATCTCTTAAAAACCATTGCTTTATTAACTTAAAAACTGGGAGGCCAAGAATTGTCATCTTTGTTTGTATAAAAGAGGTGGGCAGCTCATTTTCTTCTCCATTGCAGGCCACATTGCAGTATTCTGGTGTTATTTTTACTAGCCCTCTCTCTCTCCCCCTCTCTGGCTTCTCTTCGCAAACGAAGATTCAGGAAGGACCCATCCTGCGCCCTTTTTGAATTGGATTTGTCCTTCGAGCCTGTGCAATGGATTTGTCTGGTGAAGCGCAGCGTGCACAGAACTGGCCTCACCCTTTAAACCAAAGGTTCATCTGCTGGCCTTGCAAGCATGGACGGTAGCAGTGAGGTCCTCAGGCCGTAGGTTTGATTAGAGTTTCCTTCTCTTAGATGGTTGACCTTACAGGGTTGGACGAGCACCATCTGCCCGGGTTTGGGATTAGAGTTTTCCTTCTCCTAGGATGGTTGCCATAAGGCTAGAGAGCCCATCCTGCCCTTTGACGCTCTTTGTCAGACCCTTCGGTTTTGACCTGTCTGGCATGGGAGACCCTACCGGTGGCTATTATGCCACCGCCAGCATAGCTCAAAACATCGTTAGGGTACGCAAGCCTCTCTCCCACGACAAGGGGGCATCAATGGAGAGGATTTTTACTAACAATTTGGTACTTATTAGCAATCGGGGAATTGTATAGCTGCTTTTTTGAGACCTGTGATCGGTTTGTGGGTGAGTTTTAAGAACAATGCTCTAAGAATGGTGACTTACAATTTTGGTCCTTTTTTTCTAAATGGGTGGAGTTTGGGGATTTTAGGAGGGTCTGGGGAAAGCTTGGGACTAACCAAAATGCCCCCAAGGATGTGGACCATGGGCTGTCCAATTCCAACCCCTGTTGTTTGTTGTTGCTAATTGCCACCAAGTCAACTTTGACTTATAACGACCCTATGAATGAAAGACCACCAAGTCATCAACAGCCCTGCTCAGATCTTGCAGACTCAGGGACATGGATTCCTTGATTGAGTCTATTCACTTGTAATGTGGTCTTCCTCTTTTTCTACTGCCTTCTTCCTTCCCAAGCATTATTGTCTCTTCTAATGAGTCCTGTTAAAATCAATCCACTTTGGAACACATCTTAACAATGGCAACTGCCTTGTTCATGTAGTGTGATGAATGCAATCTGTGCAAGTGTAAAAGTCAGCATTTCAGTATTGCTTTCAACAGTTTGAGGGTAATGAACTCTGTATATTTAGAGACCTTTACTAGGTCGTCTTTACTAGCTACATAAAACTTAGGGGTGGTTTACACGGGCAAATATTCCTCTAAATATACCACTAAGATAGCTCATAGTTCACACGGGTCGAGGCACATCATCACCTCATTCAGAAGGGGGGAAAGTAAAACACCCAAATATAGCGTGGCAAGGGATGTCGCTACTTTTGCAGGTATATTTGCAATGTAGCGCATTATTGGCAGTGTAAACTACCATTCCGTTAAGGGATGCAGCAGATCTGAATTGTGATTGGTTGCTATGATGCAGGGGTGGACTTAAAAGAAGGGGACTGAGTTCAGTAGCGTTCAGGAAACTTTGAAAAATTCTCTCTGCTATTTTGCAAGTCTGCCAAGAAAAAGGATTCCCAAGACCTTTCAGTCATAAAGTTCCTATCTGGTCAGCTCTGCTTGGGGGAGGGAGAGGGAGAGCGAGAGAGAAACCATTTCACTAAGGGCTGCATTGTGATTGGAGGAGGGAGGGGGACTGAGAGAGGGAGAGTCAAAAATCCTCTGCTATTTTGCATGTCTGTGAACCCTGACTAAACAAATTGTGCTGAAAAAACTTGTGATAGGTTCACCTTAGGATCCACAGCATGGCAGCAAAGTCTTTCAGCAGAGATTGCTTCAGGGAGTGAATGAGTTCATTTACAGGCAGATTTAGAGAGAGACAGAGACAGAGCCACTTCTTTGATCTTCCCCCCTGCTATTTTGGCAGTCTGTGAGTCTTTGTTTAGCTCGGAAACGCAGGGCTTCAAATTCTTTTACTCACGATCTAGCCTCTTCCTCATAAAGCCTTCGCCTGCTTGGGAGGCCACGCCCCCCGCACTTTTTCAAGTCTGAATGAAAAAGCGGCATAATTAGAAAAAAAAACCCTGACTGGCACAGCTGCGGGAAAGAATTAAAGCGCAAGTTGCTGCAATAAATCTGCTGTGTAAACGACCCCTTAGTATTTTTACTTATTTTGGATTTTTTCCCCTGCAATTGAGGCATAATAGCTTTTCCTCTTTCATCCTTTTTTTCTTTTTAAAAGAAAGGATATATATAGTATATATAAATGACAGTGGTATTCCTTCCTGCCTCAAGTGCTAAGAAATGGCATTAATGGTAACCACAGGAACAAGTGAAGGGAGAAGCAACAGAGCCTTATAAATATTTCCAGGTTTAGACAAAGGCATGGAATAATCTGCACAGCCCCCTGTTTTGGAGGTGCACTCTCTGAAGTGTAGTGGAATAAGTTCCTTATTTCACTTTATCATCTGCCCTCTCCAGCACCTCTCAATTCCAGAAAGTAATCAGCACATGAGATGTGAAAGCACTCCCTGTTTCATTTACCTTGGGCTGAGAGGGTAGCAATGCAATGGTAGAGAGCAGCAGCAGCAGACATGCTGGATATCAACTAGGCTGCGTGGGAATGTGGAGAGCTTTTCCAAGTTTGGAACTGGACAGGAGGAACAATCATCGATGTTGTACTGAACTTCAGAAGTTTTTGTCTCTTTTGAGCATGACTACCACACTCTCTCAATGGGCTAACAAGGCCAACCAAAACTTACTCCTTAGTAAGTACAGTTTGAGGCAAGATGCCCAGATCAACCATTTTGTCAGAAACAAAGATGGCAAATCCACTTAGTGTATGTAATTTTTTAAAACTTGGTATCATCATGTGTCAGAGTTAAATATCAGAAGGCTAGTAGACACATTAGACTGAATCTGTACCCAGATGACATTAGTTGCAGAACAAAAGGCCCTCACACATAATATACCATGTCATATATGTTGATCAGATATGAAGTTCCTCAAAGGATGCTAATAATTGGGCTGAGTGGCAGTGGGGAGAGGCCACATTACTCATTATTTTTTATATTTCAAACACTTTCAAATATTTCAAGTGGAATATTTTTACAAGGTTCAGTAAATGAAATGTTAAATTTGATAAACTAAAAGATTAAAGAACAGCAAACTGTTAATTATTAACAAATGAATGGACTGAATATTTTACTCCTGCCCTATTAAATTCAGCAGATACTGGTTACACACTGTACGCATTCATGCAGAAATAGGCACGGTACTATTTTCTTCTGTTTTTAAGTTCCTGAAAGTTTTACAAGCCAAATATACTTTTACTGATATTTCATTCCTTTCAAATATGGCTTTATGTTGAGATAAAACAGTTAATAGCTCTCTCCTACAGAATAAGATTATAAGATGTCAGAATTGGCTCCTGATTGTTCATTAGCTACCTTTTATATAAAGCTTAATTGGGAGCCATAAGAAACCATTTATGCTAAGTCCTGAAACTGTGTTTTATTGGTTTATGTGTGTGTGTATTTAGAAGAAAATCTGCTTTGCAGCCTTGGATTCCAAGAAAAACTACAATTCAATAAATAGGAGAAAAAGATGGATTTTTCAATGCTAACAATTTACAACAAGGGAAACTAGGAACTATTCAACTGTAAACAAAGAATTCCCAGGCTGTCAGATCATGAAGTAAACCGGAAACAGAAATCACTTAACATAACAGCCAACTCAATTGCTCAAGAAAACTTGCAAGCATGTTTAAGCAATAGGAAAAGAAAGTCAGCTAACAAAGTATTTTTGGATGATATATTAACCAGATAGTGTGTTTTCCAATGAATAATACCAGCTGAATCAAACCCAGGGGAGGGGAGAGGCCACAACATTCCAGAAATATCACACAAACTACATTTAAGATTTCTTAAATTACACAAAGGAAATCTGGATTAAGAGGACTTTAATACAGCAAGTAAAGCATAACAAAAAAACAACACTAAAGCCATTACCTGGATCAGCCGACATGGTAATAATGTATTTAGATAACACTCATCAATCTAGTGTTGTTGTGAACACAAAGAATCAATTTCGCAACACCAAAGATCATATGACAGGCTCACAATAGTCTTTAGCTGTAAGCTTTGCCGATTTGATCTAGGAGGAGTTTTAAATCACCACTCACTGGAAGTTTACAGTTGAAGAGCGTCATAAGCAGACTGCCCAGCCTCCTTTGAGGCATGCTTGTTTTTGTGCTGAAGAGTGTGCATCAGCCAGCATGCAAATAAGCAAGACATTGAGAGGGGGCTGGAAAGCATAAACTTCATTCGAGTTAAATAGTTCACAGGGAAAGCCGGATTATGTAACTTTCAAACTGCTAGAGAAAAGCACTAGGAAAAACTATAAGGTCCAACCGTTTGAACCTTTGAACTCTTATGGGTTGAGAAAGCAAAGTAATAATAATAATAATAATAAAATTTATTTATACCCCGCCCCTCTGCTAAAAACAATCGGGGCGGGGTTATTTAAGGTTAAAATTGTTAAACTACTTAATATATATTTCTACTAACTAATCACTCCCTCAGTTTATACTCAGTATAACTTCTATTTACTTTCATCAATGTTACTGAATAAACAGATCTTGTTTAAAACTGGTTATTTGAAGGGAACATAAAAAATTCAAAGTGAAATGAAACCAAGAATTATGGTCATATTCTACTTACTAAGAAAGCCACTGGAGTATAAACTGTGGTAAAGACTGAAAAGAAAACACTGAAGAGCATAGTTCAGATACACATTAGCCAACCATATTCGTTTAAATAACACCCAAACCACTAGCCTACAAATAATTTTTGACATGGAGTTCCCTCTATATTTTGCAGTGTATAAAATGCCTTTTGTAGGTTTGCTTTTAAAGGTTAATTTATTTTTTGGATATATGCCCTGCCTTTCTTCCAAATATAGGATTCAAGATAGCTCATACTAATGCTAAGAATACAGTTGAAACATAAAACAAAATCAACTGAATTTAATAGAATTAAATTAAAAGGATTATTAAAAACAAAAACACGGTGAAAACACATTTTTAAAACGCATCCCTAAGCAAAGTACAGAATCCAAGTACCAAGTAGTAAAACTCAGGCTCAGCAACAGGTCACTTGCCAAAAGCCCATCTGAATGAAAAAGTCTTTCCCTCCTGGTGGAAGTACAAAATGCTTCAAACAGTGAGCCTATCCTCTTAGTATGGAGTCCCAGAACTTGGGAGCACACACCACAAATGTTTAAGGGTGTGTGTGTTAAGGTTTCCCTCCTTAAGAACAACCTGGGATTTTTTTTTAACAAAACAAACAAACAACAGCTGACTGTTAGAGGTGGCATCTCATACTTCCAAAAATCATAGAATCATAGAATATTCATAGAATTGCAGAGCTGGAAGAGACCACGAGGGGCATCCAGTCCAACCCCCTGCCATGCAGGAAATCACAATCAAAGCATCCCCAACAGATGGCAATCCAGCCTCTGTTTAAAGACCTCCAAGGAAGGAGACCCCACCACGCTCCGAGGGAGTGTGTTCCACCGCCGAACAGCTCTTACCGTCAAAAAGTTCCTCCTAATGTTGAGGTGGAATCTCTATTCCTGGAGCTTGCATCCATTGCTCCGTGTTCCAATCTCTGGAGCAGCAGAAAACAAACTTGCTCCATCTTCAACGTGACACCCCTTCAAATACTTAAACAGGGCTATCATATCACCTCTTAACCGTCTTTTTTCCAGGCTAAACATACCCAGCTCCCTAAGTCTCTCCTCATAAGGCATAGTTTCCAGACCTTTCACCATTTTAGTCACCCTTCTCTGGACACGCTCCAATTTGTCAATATCCTTTTTGAATTGTGGTGCCCAGAACTGGACACAGTATTCTAGGTGAGGTCTGACCAAGGCAGAATAGAGTGGCACTATTACTTCCCTTGATCTGGACACTATACTTCTATTGATGCAGCCCAAAATCGCATTGGCCTTTTTAGCTGCCGCATCACACTGTTGACTCAACTTGTGGTCTACTAGGACTCCTAGATCCCTTTCGCACGTAGTCTCATTCAGCCAGGTCTCCCCCATCCTATATCTATGCATTTCATTTTTTCGCCCTAAGTGCAGTACCTTACATTTCTCCGTACTGAATTTCATTTTGTTAGCTTTGGCCCAGCTCTCCAGTTTATCCAGGTCATTTTGAATTTTGATCCTGTCCTCTAGGGTATTAGCTGCTCCTCCTAATTTGGTGTCATCTGCACATTTGGTAAGTATGACCCTAATTCCCTCATCCAAGTCGTTGATAAAGATGTTGAATAGCACTGAGCCCAGGACAGAACCCTGTGGCACCCCACTGGTCACATCTTTCCAAGATCAAGAGGAGCCATTGCTGAGCACCCTTTGGGTTCAGCCGGTCAACCAATTACAAATCCATTGAACAGTTAACTTGTCTAGCCCACATTTTACAAGCTTGTTTGCAAGAATGTCATGGGGAACCTTGTCAAAGGCCTTACTGAAATCTAGGTATGCGATATCCACAGTGTTCCCTTCCTCTACCAAGCTGGTAATTTTATTTAAAAAAAAGAGATCAGATTAGTTTGGCATGATTTGTTACTCTGAAACCCATGTTGACTTTTTGTGATTATGGCATTGCCTTCTAAATGTTCACAGACTCTCTGTTTAATGATCTGCTCTAGAATCTTCTCTGGTATTGATGCCAGACTAATTGGACAATAATTGTTGGGATCTTCTTTTTTCCTCTTTTTGAAGATGGGGACAACGTTTGCCCTCCTCCAGTCTGCTGGGACTTCTCCTGTTCTCCAGGAGTTCTCAAAGATTATTGCCAATGGCTCTGAGATTATATTTGCCAGCTCTTTTAATACTCTTGGATGTAGTTCATCTGGTCCTGGAGATTTAAATTCATTTAGATTAAGAAGGTATTCCTGAACTACCTCTTTGCTTATTCTGTGCTGGATTTCCCCTATTGTGTTCTCTGTTCCTTTATCCTCAGGTTGGTTCCCCTTTTCCTTTTCTGAAAACACTGAGGCAAAGAAGGTGTTGAGTAATTCTGCCTTTTCTCTGTCCCCTGTTAGCATTTTGCCATCTTCTCCACGTAGTGGCCCTACCCTTTCCTTCTTCCTCCTTTTCCTGCGAACATACCCAAAAAAACCCTTTTTATTGTTCTTAATTTCTCTAGCAAGCCTGAGCTCATTCTGCGCTTTAGCTTTTCTGACTTTACTCCTACACGTGTTCGCTATCTGTTTGAATTCTTCTTTGGTGATTTCCCCCTTTTTCCATTTCCTATACATGTTCCGTTTAAAACTTAGCTCTGTTGAAATTTCTTTAGTCATCCATCCTGGTTTCTTGAGACACCTCCCATTTTTCTTCCTCAATGCTACTGTTTGAAATTGTGCCTTCAGTAACTCCCTTTTGAGAAAGTCCCATCCGTCTTGAGGTCTCTTCTCTTTTAGTATTCCTGACCATGGGATCACCCCCAGTATTTCCCTGAGTTTATTGAAATCAGCTCTCCTAAAGTCGAGAATGCGTGTCTGACTATGCCTGGCTTCTCCTTTCCATTCTATAACAAATTCCAGGAGAACATGATCACTCTCACCTAAGGATCCCACCACTTGTACCCCATTAACCAGGTCATCCCTGTTGGTTAGGATCAGATCTAAAATAGCTGACCCCCTTGTTGCCTCTTCCACCTTTTGGACCTTGAAATTATCTTCCAGGCAAGTAAGGAATTTGCTAGACCTTGAAGTTTTGGTTGAGTTAGATTGCCAGCAAATATCAGGATAGTTGAAGTCACCCATCACTACTACATCTCTCCTTTCTGCGTGTGTGTTCATCTGTTCTAGAAAGGCATCATCCAATTCCTCCATCTGACTTGGGGGTCTGTAGTAGAGTCCCACAATAACATCCCTGTTGTTTCCCTCCCCTTTAATTTTTATCCAGATGCTCTCCACCTGGCTTCCAGTATTGATGTCATGGATCTCTTCACTGGTGTAAATATCCCTGACATATAATGCTATTCCTCCTCCTCTCTTGTTTGGCCTGTTTCTCTTATAAAGGTTATACCCTTCTATTCCTACATTCCAATCATGAGACTCATCCCACTAGGTTTCAGTAATGCCTATTATATCATATTTGCTTTGAAGTGCAAGGGAGTAAAAACAAAAGTACATATTTTACTGAAATAAAAAAATCATACAGAGATTTATATTTAACCAAGAGTACAGATGCACTTTAAAATAATTTTATTTGAGGATACTGAATAAATAACCTATTGACTACAGTATTGTATTATTGTATACATATGTGTTTTGCTGGTAAGGGGGTATTTTCTATGCAATGGGCTATCCTAGGTAACTGGGTCTGAACTGAAATTAACACTACAGTTTAGAGTCTATCAACTGTTACAGTTGCGAAGATTCTGAATGTATATTGTACATGATGCATACAAACAACATGCAAATATCGCTAAAGATACTCCCCAGATAGTCCATGTTACTTTGTCTATTCATGTCTAGTTTACAATGTTCTTACAATAAATACAGAGAGGTGAGAAGAAAAAGTTTATCAGCACCTGTAAGGAAAGCAATGCATAGGAAAGAAAGATAAAAATACTGGAAGTTGCAGTCTGAAATTCAAGTCTTGCACTAATTACAAGCTGCTCAGAGAGATTTCAGGAGAGTGGAAAAGTTATTGTGCACATTACTCCTGCCTTATGCCCTAAAACTTTTCTAGATGTGCTTTTCAGGTTGAGAGCCTTAGTTCTGAGTGCTATATTCCAATATACAGGAATCTGATATACAGTGATCCCTTCATTTTCACGGGGGTTACAGATGGAAGACTCCCGTGAAAATGGGAAAAAAGTGAATATTCACCCCGCCACCGCCACCATGCTGCTCAGGCCATGAGTGTCTTGGTGACTCGCCTCCCCTCCCCCATCCAAGCTGCTCAGAAAGCCTACAGGCTCGGGCCGCGAGCAGCTTGGCTGGGGAGGTGGCGACTTGCCTCCTCCCCAGTCAAGTAACTTAGAAAGCCTGCTGGCTTGGGCCACAAGCAGCTTGGATGGGGAGGTGGCGAATCGCCTCCTCCCCAAGTCAAGCCACCTGGAAAGCCTGCCAGTTCAGGCCACAAGCAGCTTGGCTGGGAAAGTGGCAACTCGCCTCCTCCCCAGCCAAGCCGCTCGGAAAGCCTGCAGGCTTGGTCCACGAGTGGCTTGGCTTGGGGGACGGCAACTCACCTCCTCCCCAGTCAAGCCGCTCGGAAAACCTGCAAGCTTGGTCCACGAGTGGCTTGGCGGGGGGGGCAACCTGCCTCCTCCCCAGCCAAGCCGCTCGGAAAGCCTGCAGGCTTGGTCCACGAGTGGCTTGGCTTGGGGGACGGCAACTCACCTCCTCCCCAGTCAAGCTGCTCGGAAAACCTGCAAGCTTGGTCCACGAGTGGCTTGGCGGGGGGGGGGCAACTTGCCTCCTCCCCAGCCAAGCCGCCCAGAAAGCCTGCAGGCTCAGGTATGGTCGGCTTTCCTTCCCTGTGGGGAGAAAAGCCGAAAACCACCACCCCCTCCCCGCGCCCTCGGTTTTTCCCCCAATAGGGAAGGAAAACCGACCAAGCTTGCAGTGCTTACCCTGGGTTTGGTCGGCTTTCCTTCCATGGGGGGGGGGAAAGCTGAAAACTGCTCACCCCATCCCCGCGGCCTAGCAAATCTTCAGATTCACAAAACTGTGAATTAGAAAGCTGGGAATTAGAAGGGATGACTGTACTAGGCCTAGGATAAACAAATGAAGTAGAAGAGTAACTGACTGAATTTTGTGAGGCCAACAGTTTGCTAAATGCAAACACATTTCTCAAGCAACCTAAGAGGTGACTGTATACATGAACCCACCTGATGGCCAATATAGAAATCAAATAGACTACATAATTGGAAGCAGAAGATGGAGAAGCTCCATTCTCTCTGAAAAAACAAGACCAGGAACTGATTTGTTGTCTTTTGTTGTCTTCTGTCTAGATGGAAGTTTTTTTGCAGCATTGGCATTGGAAGGATGGTGAAGGAGGGCTAATGAAAGACAGACTTTCCGTGTTCAGTTGCAGCAGTGTGTCCGCAGTAAACAATGCAACAAAGCATGATCTGGAAAAGAATGGGATGCTGCTCTATCTGATCTTACCGTAGCTGTGTGTGCTTATAACTGTGTGTGCTTATGTACAACAGGCAAGGTAAACAGCTGCCTCCAGAATCACTTACTGACCATGTGTGAAGAGCAAAACAGAGGGCTTATCTACACTGGATGTAAAAATCTGATTGAAATTCTGACTACTTTGGGTCAGAGGTGCCTCACATTAAATTCGGACTATTCTGTCATGGATTTAAATGCCACACCTTACCTGGCCAAATCCCAAATCTGAACCACTCATTGCTGGACTTGTCTATACAAGTGATTCATCCAGATTTTTACCCCTAGGCACCTTGGTGGCCATTTCCCCCGCTTCTTGGCACCACCACTGGCATGTAGTCACTTGCTCTGAGGTCAGAACAAGGCCAAATGCACAGATATAGAATGAGTGACACCTGACTTGACAGCAGTACATGCAAAAAGAATCTAGGAGTCTTAGTGGACCACAAGATGAACATGAGTTAGCAGTATGATACAACAGCTAAAAAAGCCAATGCTATTCTAGGCTGCATTAATAGGAGCATAGTGTATATATCAAGGAAAGTAACAGTGCCACTCTATTCTGCTTTGATCAGACTTCACCTGGAATACTGTATCTATTCTGAGCACCACAATTCAAGGATATTGACAAGCTTGAAGGTTAAGAGGTGACATGATAGCCATGTTTAAATATATGAAGGGATGTCGTATTGAGGATGGAGCAAGCTTGTTTTCTGCTTTTCCAGAGACTAGGGTACAAAGCAATGGACTGAAACTACAGGAAAAGAGATTCCACCTAAACATTAGGAGGAACTTCCTGACAGTAAGAGCTGTCTGGCAGTGGAATGCACTGCCTTGGGGTGTGGTGGGGTCTCCTTCTTTGGAGGTTTTTAAACAGAGGCTGGATAGCCATCTGCTGGAAGTGATATGATTGTGTATTCCTGCAGGATGGGGGGTTGGACTAGAGGGCCTTTCTTATGGGCGCTTCCAACTCTGATTCTTTGAGTCAACCAACCATGCGACTGCGTGACTGATTGCTCGTTCTGATCTCAGAGTGAGTGACTATGAACCAGGGCTTTGCCTCCTCCTCAGTGCATAGTTGCTCGCTCTGAGGTCAGTAATGCAGTAATCACATGGTTGACCACTCATTCTGACCTCAGAACAAACAACTATGCACCAGGGCCCTGCCTTCCCAGCACACAATCGCTCGTTCGGAGATCAGAACAAGGCTTGCAGCCATCTATCATGTGGCTGGCAGTCTTGTTCTGACCTGAGAGCGAATGACTATGCACCGGGGCTCTGCCTTCTCAGGATACAATAGCTCACTCTGAAGTCAGAACAAGGTAGACCTCTGCTTTCCCAACCAATATTGGAATGAGGAAGTGGTGCAGAAGAGGCGGGGAATGGTGGTACTTGTCAGGCAGCATTTGTCCTGCCTCCCATCCACCCACCCCGATTAAGGAGTTTGGTGTGGATAGGACGTCGTGTAGCCTTATTACACCAGGTTAGGGGGAAATGTTGGGTCAGATTTTTTAGAGGGGGCAGGTTTTTTCACTATTGTAGACAGGGCCAGAGAGAAAAGAGGAAAGCAGATTAGCCTGCCTCACCAGTTACTTGGCATGTTGAAAATGCATAGATCTGTAACTCATAAGAAAAATGAAGGCTGGTGAAAGAAAGAAAAAATCATCCCAAAATGCATTTTGGAAGAAGCTCTCAAAGTTTCAAAAAGTTTTTGTTTATTTATTCAAGGCTTGCCTGACCTGGTTGTTTCATTTCACATATGTATAATGTTAGTTTTGAATAAAAAGTTCACTGAAACATGTTGAATTGCTTCTTTTTTATGCAGGATAGGAACCTATCCCTATTCTTTCCATACTAAACCTATTTCTGGTACCAAAGTTTCTGCTAAAGAAGTAAAGCCCAGGAACACATCTACTTCATTAACAGAGGGCACACCTTACCCTTCAATCATTTTATTCAACCATGTCCAGAGTGAGATTTTGTCAGTACTTGTACAAACAATCTGTACTTTGCATGTTCCCTAACAATCACAACATCTAGCAAACTTAGTACAATTTTATCACCTTCATCAGACCAATTCCCATTCCTTCCATCAAGTACTGAAACACCCTAATTTAGTATTAGAGGGAATCATGTTGCTGAACTCCTGAAGAATCAGGATCAACGCCCTCATTCCTTCACTCTTCACTCTACAGGAAAACTCAGTCTTAAGTCTTGTTAGAAATAACTGGTTTAAGGATGTGAATGTAGCCCTGTCCTGCTGGGCAAATCTACTGAACAAAATCTTAACCTGTAGTTAAGCTCTAAATTTATAGTCCTTACACTAACACTGAAAGGGAGGCCAGGTACCCACCTATGTAGAATTTGCAAAAGTATTTGTGGATTAAATTCATATTAACTGAGTTTTAGCATGCCAATAGGCATCAGTGCAGATAAATCTCAACGTTAAACGCTGCAGGAAGACCTGCCCATTGAATCCAGAATTTACTTCCATTTAAACAGATTCATCTTAGTTCTTTGCCTACAATCTCTACAGTGGAGACAGGCCAGCACTCTAGAACTAGAGGATGTTACTTCCTTTAAAATAATGATTTCCGATCCATCATGTCAGGAAACTGTAGAATTTTGGCATTAAAAAGGCACAATAACTATCACTGTGTTTTCAGACATTCTTGTCTTTTAAACTTCAGCTGTCACATCTTGCACGTTAACAATCTATTGTGTTTAACACCCACACCCTCTTGTCATCGGTAGACAAATCTTGCCAGAGGAAGAAAGCTCCATTTCAGAAATATAAATAGGTTGGGTCTGCAATAAAAAAAACCTGTACTTTGGGTTGTTCAAGCTTCCAGCCTGCCATGTCATTTTCCACCATACTCAATGTCAATACCATTCTTCTCCCACTCCATGAGACACTTTCTGTTTTCTAATGACTGAACACACTTACTGGGTTATTCTGGGGCTTTTTTCCTTTTGGTTTGTTTTAGGTGTTTTCAAAAGGTGTGTGTGTGTGTGTGTGTGTGTGTGTTTGCGCAAACCTGCTGATACCTTTCCTCTTATATATGGATGGTGCTGTTTTGCTATATGAGGAAAGCAAGTTTGCTATTAACATACAGTGTTATAGGACTGAGAAGAATATGAACATGAGTTGACTAATGGAACGAAAACCCTGCCTTTAATATTCTGGAGCCATTTTCTGCCACATCTTTTGTTAGGGAAACTCACTCACTCTCTCTCTCTCTCTCTCTCTCTCTCTCTCTCTCTCTCTCTCTGGCTTTTCTTCGCAAACAAAGATTCAGAAAGTACTCATCCCGCGCTTTCTGCAAGCGCGCTGATGTATTTCTATCCTAAGGGTTCCCCATCCTGTAAAATTTATTAGAACAAACTGTGTTCACTAAGTCTCTTGAATGGAGCCAATGCCAAACTTTCCCTTTCACCAAAGGACAATATTATCTACATATCCGTATGTGAAAAGACAATAAGAGCAGTAGTTTTTGATTAGGAGAAGAGCAGATGAACAGACACAAGTTTGTACACTAACAGTATTATGGGCCTCATGGCTTTCCCCCCTTAGAGATCTGATGTGAGTGAAAAGAACTTTGTGTCTTGGGATGTTTCAATTCCACTTCCACCTACACCTGGCCCATATTAGTAAATGAACTCAAATATTACAAAATATTGTGAGCCTCCAGTTACTTCCTCTTAAAGAAAATAAAACCTGAATAAGAACGGCACCCCAGGAATTTGTTATCAGTTGTAGAAGTCAAGTGAGCGTAAGTCAGGTGATTATAACCATCACATAATTTAAACTCAAAAGGTAATTAATACGATGTCATAGACAATCAACATAGTGGTTTTCTAAGATAAAATGAAAACATGAAATCAAGTGGCATAATCTACTTCACAGAATATGTAAAATGTGTTTCAAATACATCTCTACAAAATATTAGGATAATCAAGAAGACTTAAAGTTCTTGATGCAAATGGTCATAGAGGAAACCAATTTCACACAATTAAAATTCTGTTTCCAATTCCTAGAAGCCTGTTTCCTGAAAAGAAAGTAAGAGAACAGCTGTTTAATCCATGGATGATTAAAAACATAAAAGGATTCATGAGAGATTAAGAGAGACACAGTGCTGACCATCTCATTAATCAAATCCAAAGGTCTACAACTGATTTTGTATTTAGCAGTGCTTGTGCTAACCAAAGCCAGTGTTAACTGTGGTAATGCTGATCAAGACTCTAAAACAAAAGCTAAATGAAAAATCTCTGCAATCCAACATTGTTGTATTAAGTTCACAAAGTCGTATTATAAAACAAGGCCATGAAGCAATTTGAAACTGTTAGGATATATACCATACAAAGAATCAGAGAACACAGCAGTAATCATCAGGCTATAACAAAACATTTGCTGGCAATTGTGCTTTTTACAGGCCTGCATAAGGAGGTATCAAGTGCCCTCTTACACAAGCAACTCCCAAGTTTGCCTGCAGCACAATGAGTTGGCTTAAAGGTCAGCTTTTGCCCAGGCAGTTCCATCCTCCACTGACCAGATCAGCCCTGAATCAGCAGCATGTTAAACCGGGGAGTTACCAGCCAAACTGTCCTTTCCCCACCTCTAGGCTGTGTGCCTCTGTCAGCAATATATAAGTACAGGTTGACCCCGTACCTGCGGGAGATACGTTCCAAGACCACCACCCCATGGATACCTGAAACCATGAATAACAGAGAACCCTATTATTTTCAAAGAAACAGATGTCAGAAGTCGACCATAGACACAGTGGAAGACCTAGAAATGCCTAGAAAGAACATATTTTTTTGGACATGGACAAGTGAAACCATGGATACCAAATCCATGGATTCAGAAGTCAACTTGTACAGTGGTAGAGTTTTGTGCTCTGCTGACTTTACATAGAATTTTGGCCACTGAATCCATGGTTGGTGCAGCAGAAGTAACTCTTGTATTCCCTTATAAATGTGTAACTTAAAAGTTCTATGGCAATATAAATTAAATGTAGCTTTTCAGAAAAGGAAATGTGATATTTATCTTTTAGTAAGCCTCTTTCTTCCTGCTCTAATATGAGGGAGAATACTGATTTATATTACAGGGTTGGTCAAAGGATTACAAACAAGTATCAGGAATATTTTGAACACTGAAAATGCTACATAAACGTTAAGCATTTTAGAAGAGCTTTAAGTTCTTTTATGATAACGGTGAACAGAGTTACTGATTACAGTTATTTTTACTACAGAAAAAAAGTACTAACAAGTGTAATTTGTAAAACAACCAAATATTTTACTAATTATTTAACTTTAATTATAGGAGCTGTAAATTGTTTTTTAAAATCTATTTTAGTCCTGGAGTATTACGGTAATAGAGACAGAAAAGGTAATGCAAATTATAGTCCTTTCTCAAAAAGCCATTTAGACAAGAATTTGGCTCTATGCACATTGAATCAAATCAAATACATGAATTAAATAAGGCAAAACTTCTCTAGTTCTGCATTTAAGAGGACATTGCTTTACAGATCTTTTAATCTACCTCCTACACATGGATTAATATTCCTCAATTTGAAATATTATTCATTAGTTCAAATTTACAAATTTTGCACTTCCTATTTTCACATCCTCCTGGTGCCTCTCATAGAAAACATGAACATAGTTTATCAGAAATGCCTGCAACAAGGTTAGTTAGTTCTTTTTTTGTTTGTTTGTTTGTTTGTTTAGATGTTTGTATTTCTGAGGATTGCTTGCCTTTAATAAGTGAGTCTTTAAAACACTACAAAAATGAAATAAAAATATTCTATTTTCTGTCAGTATTAATTAGCAGTTCAAGATTTCACAGGCATCTATGAAACTGCTCTTGGTGCTCCAAAAACTAGGGAAAACGTATCTTTATGCTTTCACTTCAGTTTGCTGAAGAGTTACTTTTAGAATCAAGGAATATTGCAAAACATTATCTATCATTCCAGTTTTCACAGTTACTGTATAGTGGTTTCAATGGTATAAATCGGGCAATGAAGCAAGCTCCCCTGCAAACAGTTGCAACAGTAGAACAAAAGTCCTCAGGGTTTTTTTTTTGTAAGATTGCAGGTATGCAAAGCTATCCATGTTTGATGTTCACATGGGCATGCCTGCAAATCAAGATGGCAGGTGCAAGTGAATTACTCATATTTTTATTCTCCCCAAGTTGCCGTGGCCAAACAGTACTAAAAAAAAGTAAATCCAAGGTGTGGAAGTGCAAGCTTCTGTTTAAACCAGTTTTAAAAAAAACTGTTTTATCACCTCAGTGCACGAGATGATTGCTACTACAAAAATTCAACATGGTGGTTCTGGCCACTTCGTTGCCAGCAAACTCTGCATCCTGTGCACATCCAACCAGTTAGCAATCCACTTCCGTCCTTGCCGAGAATGCGTTGCAACCCGAATTGGTTGTTCTAATAAACAGGAATGCAAATTTCTCTCATAGTTTTTAAGCCACAATGGCTTTTCTCATGCAGTATATGGCATTTTTGGTCCCCTTCCTACCAAATACAGTGAATTTAAACAAAAGGTATTCTCAAATTCTATGAGGAGCATTTTCACTGTTTCAACAACCCCTAGGACTCTGGGAGACCAGAGTTTGAGTCCTCACTTGGCCATGGAAACCCACTGAGTGACCATGGGCAAGTCACTCTCTCTCAGCCTCAGATGAAAGACATAGCAAATCTCCTCTGAACCAGTCATGCCAAGAAACCCACATGAAAGGTTTTCATCAGAAGTTGGAAATGACTTGGAAGCACATGACAACAACATTGAATCAAATAGCCTTCCATTTTTGACCAAGCTTCTGCCTCAATTAGTCCATTTCAATAGCTCTGGTAATATCAGCAAACTATTACACAAATTTGGAATAGATTTAGATGAACTAGCTCTAGAATGGTTTCGATAGTTACTACAATCCTGGGTGTCCCTTTCTGAGGGGAGTGGAATGTATACTGAATGTTTCCTGTCTCTAGGCTCCTGTGGAAGCAAAGTGGTGCTCAGGAGTTTACAACAGAGACTTTTGATATATATGGTGTGAGAAATGCTAGATGTACAAGATGGGTTCAGAAAAGGAAGAGGCACTAGACACCATACTACAAACATACATTGGCTAACGGAAGGCATCAAAGAATTTCAGACATATATCATACTGTGCTGTATAGGTTACAGCAAAGCCTTTGATTGTGTAGATCGTGAGAAACTATGAAGAAATGAGTGTGCCACAACAGCTGATTGTCCTGATAGATCATAGAATCATAGAATTGGAAAGAGGCCAAAAGGGCCATCTAGTCAAACCTCCTGTCATGCAGGAACGCACAATCAAAGCATTCATGACAGATGACCATCCAGCCTCTGTTTAAAAATCTCCAAAGAAGGAGACTCCACCACGCCATGAGGCAGCGCATTCCACTGCCCAACAGCTCTTACCATCAGGAAATTCTTCCTAATGTTTAGGTAGAATCTCTTTTCCTGTAGTTTCAGTCCATTGCTCCATGTCCTAGTCTCTGGATCAGCAGAAAACAAGCTTGCTCCATCCTCAATATGACAACCTTTCAGGTATTGAAACATGACAATCATGTCACCTCTTAACCTTCTCTTCTCCTGGCAAAACATACCCAGTTCCCTAAGCTACTCCTCATAAGGCATGGTTTCCAGACCTTTCACCATTTTGGTCGTCCTCTTCTGAACACACTCCAGTTTGTCAACATCTTTATTGACAATTGTGGTGCCCAGAACTGAGGTCAGACCAAAGCAGAATAGAGTGGCACTATTATTTTCCTCGATCTAGACACTACAGTCCTATAGATGCAGCCTAGAATCACCTTGGGTTTTCTGGCTGCTGTATCACACTGCAGACTCGTGTTCAGCTTGTGGTCCACTAAGACTCCTAAATCTCTTTTGCTTGCACTGCTATCAAACCAGGTGTTCCCCATCCTACATGTGTGTATTTCATTTTTTCTGCCTCTACATCTCTCCCTGTTGAAGTTCATTTTGTTAGTTTTGGCACAGCTTTCTAATCTGTTAAGGTCATGTTGGATTCTGTATCTGTTCTCTGGTGTATTAGCTACCCCTCCTTATTTGGTCTTATCTACAAATCTGATAAGTATGCGCTGTATATCCTATATCTGCATAAGATGCCATTGCCATGGAGAAACAGAATAGTTTCCAATTGGTAAAACAATCAGACAAGGCTACATTTTATCACATTATATTTTTAAATTTATATGCAGAAATTAATGAAACTAGCTGTGCCTGGCATAACATACACCATTTTAAAAAAAAACTCCCCCCAAAACGCCTGGTGGGCCCCCCCCTCTGCCAGCTGACTATCTGGGTCCTGCCGGAGCCCTTGACTGGTGAGTGGCTGAAGGAATGAGGGGAGGGAAGGGCCCTTGTGAGGCTAGGGGGTGCAGACTGAGTAGTTAGGAGTGGGTTATAAGGTGGAAAGGGAATTTGCATGTGGGTGGTGATTGGTTGGGTGTGTTTCCTGAGCAGCCAATCAGCACACTGGGAAAGGCAACATACGCAAGAGAATTAGATAGATAGATAGATAGATAGATAGGATAGATGATACCATGGACTGCTAAAAAAAACCAATAAATGGGTCAAGAGCAAATTAAGCCTGAACTGGTACTAGAAGCAAAAATGACTAAACAGAGGCCATCGTATTTTGGAAACCTCATGAGACGGCATGACTCACTGAAATAGATAATAATGTTCATTCAAGTAAAAGGCCTAGGAAAAGGGAAGGACCAATTGACTCAATCAAGGAAGCCACAGCCTTGAGTTTGCAAGACATGAGAAGGATTGTTAATAACAGGAGGTCCCCCATTCATGGGGTTTCCACAAGTGAAGCTGACTGGATGGCAAATAATTAACAACAAAGTACAGGAATGCAGTTAGGCTGCTTAGCTCAAACTGAAACTTGAAGTTTAACCTTCTTACTTTGTGACTTCCTCTTTATTTGAATTGACAGTACTGCAAGCATGCCGTTCATCAACTAAAATATTAACATTTAGTCTCAGTTTGAGGAAGCTAAAGTAGGAAAAAACATGTTCAAACTCTGGAGTTCTCTCTCTCTTTTATTTTAATTTTGCAGCATCTTTCTCCCATACTATTACAATAACATTCCTATAGCTTTTAAAATTGTGCTAAAGGTAACACAGTCTATTCTTTCCTGCATATTATGCATGTATAAAATTCATAGCCCTTGCTGTAATAAACTTCTGTCAGGCACAAACAGAGTTGTGCCTAACAATGCAGTGCGACAATCCATTCCTTCCCATAGAAGAGCAGCCTGCAAACTGGAACATGAATGTAATGGCCATAATATGCTAGATCAGTGGCTCTTAGCCATTTCTTTAGCAGGGAACCCCTTTAAATATCTTTTGTTGCTGCAGACCTCCAAGACATAACTCAAGATTTAAAACCTTAACTATAATGACAACAACAACAACAATATAATTACACCATCCAATAAACCTTCACTCAGAGGCACTGGAGGGGCGGGGAAACACTTCTCCTGCTTCTTTCTGCCAATTTGTGGCTGGAACAGATTGAAGAGCAATGCGCAGGTCCAGCCATTTGCCTTGGCTTCTGTCACATGGGTTGAGCAACCTTCAATCCTTCACAGACCCCCTATAAAGACATTACGGCCCTCTTGGAGGGGGAGTCCGCAGACCACAGGTTAAGAACCACTGTGCTAGATTGTAATGGCCCTAATATGCTACATTATGTTGGAACTCTACAAACAAGTGAGGCTGTAATGAATATAACTGTCCCCCAAGTGGATGGTACGGAAAGAACTTGTTTAGGGAACATAAGCAGAAAACTGAAACCTAAGTCAGCAGTACTTTTGAGATCAGCCACTGTAAGAGTTTCATAATGCCATATAACATTTGTTTTACAATTAAGTCTTTTCTAACATTATGTTAAAGTTTGCATGGCCTCAGAAGAGGGTAAAAAATGGTGAATCAAAAATTAGCTTGCTTAAACTTCAGGAAATGTTGCTACCACAGAGAACTGGAAAAGGTGGAAGCATGGGTTTGAGTTATTGCTTACTGTCGAATCAGCTTCAACTTATGGTGATCCTATGAATGAAAAAACCTCTAAGAGCTCTGGTCACCATCAACAGCTGCAGGTCTTGCAAATTCAGGGTTTGTGGTTTTCTTTGATGAATCAATATTTCTGCAACGTGGTCCTCCTTTTTCCCCAACGTTTTCCAATATGTCATGTCATCTCATGAGATCTCCAAAGTATGACAGCCTCAGTTTAGTCATTTTGGTTTCGAATGATAAATTCAGGCTTAATTTACTTTTGGACTTATTTTTGGTGATGCACAGCATTCACAAACTCTCCTTCAGCACTGCATTTCAAATGAGGGTTTTTTCCACTGTCAGTTTCCTCCATTGCTCAGCTTTCACAATCATACATAGAAATTGGAAATATAGGTTGCCCCCCCCCCTATTCATGGAACCAATATCTGTGGTTACAGTTATCTGCAGCTGAAAAAATAGGGACACATATCATAGAGTAGCACTGAAAAATGCCTAGAGATGTATCCTCTCTAGGGATCACTAGGTCCTCCAACGCATATCTCTATGATATGTTTGTACAGGAAGTCCTTTATTTTAATAGGGGTTGTTATTATCCTCAGTTTCACTTATAAACAGTAAGTCCAGGAATGTATTCCTTGTGGATGGGGGGGGGACCTATATTAAGGCCTGGATGTTTCTGATTTTGGTATGTGCTTATATATTTGTATGCTTACCTAATATTTTCACAGCTGTTCTTCCTAATCTTCTGATTTCTTGAGTAGTCTCCATTTTCATCAATGACAGCCAAAATACAGAAGATCCTTAACTATTTTAATATATTCATCTACTTTTAAGTTATAAATGATTCATGGTAATTGTTTTTGTTTTCTTAATATTTTACTATAACCTTATTCATGAATTTTCTTCCTTGACTTTTCATCAGTAGTCTTTCCAAGCCTTTGCTATTTTCTGCTAGTACTATGATGTACGTCTTAGTTTGTTGATGTTCCTTCCCCCAATTTTCACAACTCCTTCCTCCAAGTCTAATCCTGCATGATGTGTCCAATACAGACGGTATATTCATCATATACATTAAATACATGGGGGGATAAAATATAACCTTCTCTGCCCCTCTTGCCAATTGGAAACCATTCTGTTTTTCTATATTCTGTCATAACAGTGGCTTCTTGTCCTTAGTATAGGCTATGCATCAGGACAATCAAAGACTTTGTGATAATCTATAAAGCACTATTTATATATTCTTTGGTGTATTCCATTAGCCAACATATATTTGCAATATGATCTTTCCCTTTTCTGAACGCAGCTTGGACATCTGGCATTTCTCACTCCATATATGATTTAAGTCTTTGTTGTAAAATCTTGAGCATCACTTTAGTTGCATGGGAGATTAATGCAATAGTCTAATAGTTACTACAGTATAATCCCTGATGTCCCCTTTCTTGGGGATCAGAATGTATATTAAGCATATCCAGTCTGTGAGCAATACTTTTGTTTTCCAGATTTGTTGTCAAATTTTTGTTAGAATATGGATGGATTAGGTCTCTATAGCCTGAAACAGCTCTTTTGGTAAACCATCTGTTCCTGGTGATTTGTTTCTCTTGAGTGCTCTGAAAGCAGCTTCCTCTTTAGTTTTAAAACTGTGATTATCATCCAAAGGTTCTTCCTTTGCTGAACAGTTGCATTCATGTTTCTGATCCTATTTCTGTCATCTTTTACCTTTTCATCTTGTCTGTCCTTCACCATTTGAAGAATTTCATCTGTTATCCAATGAGTCTCTCCTTTCCTTTTGGTTAGATAGTGTCATTTTGCATTCTTCCCTGATACTGTCCCTGATTTATGCGAGATTATATACAGATGAGTTTATATAGAGAGATTAAATGCAGCCAATGGGTTTCAACTATATGAGTCTTCCTAGCATAAAGCACTCTCCCATAGACAAGGACACAGTATAGTGTGGATTTAATTTCTGTTGGCAGTAAGAACTAAAATAAGATAAAGAAATATACTTTTCCCAGTTTAAAACAGGCATATATCTAAAAATGAAGTGGGCTTTCTTCATGGTTCCTCACTGATACATTTTTTAAAAAAAATGTGAATTCACAACCTCACATGGAACTGGTCCAAGAACATAAAGTATTCAAAACCTCTCACCGTAGATACATAAGTGTATGTGTGTGCACGCACATGCACACATGGTGTGTGTGTGTGTGATTCAAATGGCCAATATGAAATTAGCAATGATCTACAGACAAGATGGGGTCCATTTCTTTTTCCTGTTCAGGTAAGGACTAGATGAAGGCAAACAAACTGAAATTTAATCCAGACAAAAGAGAGGTGCTTCTGGTCAGTCAAAAGGCAGATCAGGGACTAGGTTTTCAGCCTGTGCTGGATGGGGCTGCACTGTCCCCGAAAACACAGGTTCACAGCTTGGGTGTACTTCTGGATTCAATCCTCAACCTGGAATCAAAGTTTCAGCAGTGGCCAGGACTTCATTTGCACAGTTAAGGCTTGTGTGCCAGCTGTGCCCATTCCGTAGGGCATCAGATCTGACCACAGTGACACATGCTTTAGCTACTGCCTGTTTGCATTACTCTAATGGGCTCTATGTGGGGCTGCCTTTGATTATTGTTCAGAAACTTCAGCTGGTCCAAAGAGCTGCAACCAGATTGTTAACCTGGGCTGGTAATAGGGGACACACTTCCTTTGTTGCAGCAGCTACACTGGCTGATGTTCTATTTCTGGGTACAATTCAAAATGCTGGTTATCGCCTATAAAACTATATATGGCTCAGATCCAGGTTATCCAAAGGACTGTATTCTCCCATTTGAGGCTGTCCATATGCTGAGAGCTGCTGGGAAGTCCTCCTCTTCTTCCTCCTTCTTACTACTACAGTACTACTACTACTACATTCATTTCTATCCTGCATTTCTCTCAATAATGGGACTCAAAGTTCTTCTCCCTGTTCTGCCACCCCCATAGGAACAGGAGAGAGGGCCTTATTAGTGGCTGCTTCTAGGTTCTTCCTAGGGAGATTAGTCTGGTGTTCTCCCTGCTATCCTTTCATAGTCAGGTGAAGACTTGTTTGCTAAGGGGGAAAGTGATCTTTCAAAATGTGCTATACTGTTTATACAAATTATAAACTTATATCTGGTCCTGGGCTGGGGAAAAGTTGGAAGATTTTATGCACACGCATATATATATATATATATATATATATATGATAAAAAGTTCAAGATGTAACAACTAAGAATGGTTCCTTGCTGCAATGTCTTCTCTCCAACTTCTATTTACCAACTGCAAGAACAGAAGCATTGTCTTCCACTTTTAAATAATCTACACTTACATATGAACTCTACTTAGTAAGCACAAAAACAATCTAACCTAGTTTCAGACACAAGAGTCCTTAATAGGACAAGAGTCCTTATCAGTAGCAGTAAAGGCAGTGGTAGTTGGTGGCTGTGATGTCAGTAGAGCAGTGAACCTGTTTCAGGTTATAGCTGTAAAGAAACTATACAAGGTGCTTAAACCTATCCTAAAAGGAGGTTCCTGACCTTAAATAGCTCCTTTAAAATTCTGACTAAAACCTAGAATAGATTTAGTGCATCACTGACTACAGAGTCACAAGCCAGCCCTGAGTAAAATGGCTGCCCTGATCAGCAAGTCATGTGTTAGGGGAATCTGTTCTTAGGTTCAGTGCTGAGATGAAATTTGGAATATACAATATCTGGAGAAAGGATGGTGAGCTTAACCAAAGGAGTTTGGGAGGATTTAGTTGTGATTTGTAGGTAAGCCAAATATACATACGTACTGTCAAACAGTCCAGAACAGTTTGTTTGGATTTATTTATCACAGATATTTTTATAATAAAAGTTTGTTATTAGCTGATATCTTCTTTCAAGTAGACTCCATGTTAATTTTTTAAAATAATTGTTACTGGACTCATCTGGTTAATCAGACAATGACCTCCGCAGTAGAATAGTACCAACCTTGTCTTGTTATACTGGAGCTATGCAATCTGAAGGGTCATTTTAAATACCGTTCTTATCCTGTTTTTATCCTGTGTTTTTACCTTTTTTACTTTCTTTTTATTCTGTATTCCTTTTTACCTGTGCTGGTCTATGACCGTAATAAAGATTCTATTCTATTCCATCTGGTTAATGACTTAGGAGTTAATCATAGCTTCTGCTATTTTTCTTTTTTATGTTACTTTTTCATTGGCCTGACGAACATTTTATAGAATCATAGAATTGCAGAGTTGGAAGAGACCACGAGGGCCATCCAGTCCAACCACAAGGGCCATCCAGTCCAACCCCCTGCCATGCAGGAATACACAATCAAGTTCAGCTTGTGGTATACTACGGAGATTTTCACACGGGCTATATATCCCGTGGCAGAAAAAGAACAGGGTCAGGAAAGGTTTTCCCTTTCAGACGACGTTGACCCCATTCTGTCCTGCATCCATCCTGCTCCCGTGACTGTTCCGGAACAACGTAATCACGATTCTTCATCGTGAATAAGACCTCCCATTCCGTTGCTATCACGCAAATCACGGGTGTGCGAACAGGAGCCCGTTCCTGTTCCGAAATGACAGCCGTGGAGGGGAGGTCCATTCCAAGCACTTCCTGGTACGATCTGGACATCCAGGTAAGTGGCACCCTTTATTTTACCCTCCCTGTTTTGATTGTGTGATTTAAAGTATGTTTTTGTGCTTGGTGAACTGATTTTATGTTTGGGGGAGCTTTATTTTTTAAATTTACCACCCGGACGTTATCACGCGATAATGTGATAACGTTTCAGACGGCCGGTCGTAAAAGCAGCCTTACGACAGCTGCACTTATGGCCGGCCAGCAAGGGGAGGGGGAGCCCGTTCCTGCTGCGGAATTAAGGTAAGTGTGTGAAAGATTTACTTTATTCCATGGCAGGAACGGGAGAGGAGATGGTGGGGCAGTAATGGACATTTTGGCCCTGTGTGAAAATCTCCTAAGACTCCTAGATCCATTTCACATGCACTGCTGTCAAGCCAGGTGTCACCCATCCTATATCTGTGCATTTCATTTTTCTGCCTAAGTACAGTACTCTACATTTCTCCCTGTTGAAATTCATTTTGTTAGTTTTGGCCCAGCTTTCTAGTCTGTTAAGGTCATTTTGAATTCTGTACCTGTCCTCTGGTGTTTTAGCTACCCCTCCCAATTTGGCATCATCTGCAAATTTGATAAGCACCCCCTCTATTCCCTCATCCAAGTCATTGATAAAGATGTTGAATTGCACTAGGTCCAGAGTAGAAGCCTGTGGCACCCCGATAGTCACTTCTCTCAAGGATGAAGAGGAGCCATTGGTGAGCACCCTTTGGGTTCAGTTGGTCAACCAATTACAAATTCACCTAACAGTCACATTGTCTAGCCCACATTTTACTAGCTTGTTTGCAAGATTATCATGGAGGACTTTGTCAAAGGCCTTGCTGAAATCAAGATACGCTGTATCAACAGCATTCCCCTCATCTACCAAGCTTGTGACTATTAAAAAAAGAGATAAGATTAGTTTGGCATGACTTGTTTTTTAGAAAGCCATGCTAACTTTTAGTGATCACGGCATCCCTTTCTAAGTGCTTACTAATTATATGCTCTAGAATCTTTCCGGGGCGCCGTTTACATGATGAAAATGTAGTGAGATGAATTCATGTCAATCTCTGATAGTTCAGACGTCCTGCATGATGGTCTCTAGCTTTTCAGAAGGGGGACCACCTTTTCTCCCTCATCCTGTGGGACTTTCCGTCCCGCGGTTTGTCCCATGTTTTTAAAAAAGTCACAGGAGTATGCAGAAACTCGGAAATGTGAACAGACTGGGACAAGATATCTTGGGACTAGGAGATGCCTGGAAATTGAGGTGGACATGGGCGGGCACATAGCCCACAGAGGGAGGGGTCAGTGCCCCTTTTCAAACTGATTTTAAGTTGACGGGGTACTTCTCCATTGTTCTCCTGCCCATCACCTGAGTGGTCATCAAGATGGAGGCTGAAAGCGGTACTCAATCCAGGAAAGGTGGCCGCGGGATCTCCTGGTCCTACACAGAGACCGTAGACTTACTATGAGGTGAGCAGAAGATGCAGGAACAGCTCAAGGAATATTGAACTATTTGAAAAAATTGAGGCCGAGATGAAACGCAAAGGGCATGATCGCACCGCGGAAGAATGCAGGATGAAAACGAAACTTTATAAACTGCATAAAAATTATTGCCAGGTAATCGATCACAATGCTAAAAGTGGGAACAATGGAGCCAGGATGCCCTTCTTTAAAGAGCTCCACAAAATTTGAGCCGGTGATGCCAACTACCATCCTCAGCACCTGGCTAAAACCACAGACATAGTTTGGGTACCCTGTGGGTCAGTGATCTTTCATTTGAGGGCTTTGTGTGTGGCACTTCTGTGTGTTATTTTAGATGTTTGCTTTCTTGTTAAACTCATAATGAAGTGTACAAGAAAAAAAAGTACAACTTCTCTAACCCACATTGGGGTGGAAATGAACTCATTGCCAAAAGAAGATAGAGGCCCTTAAAAGCAGAGAACCTACCTTTTCAAGAGTACAGCCTACTACAACAGAAAGATTTTCAAAGTGCTTGAGGCCAATGATGCACCCAGCCCTCTCCCAGCAGGGAGAAACTCTGTGACAGGCAGCTGAAATAGGACCCCACAGGGGCCCTTGCCACTGCCTGCCACAAAGTGCCTTGTTGCCAGGAGAGGGCTGGATGTGTCATTGCACACTACTCTCCAGGGACTCAGAAATCCTTTTGTTTCTGAGGGGATCCGCACAGCTGAAAAGTTGCTTTGCAGGGCACTTTTGGTCACTGCAATAGTGTAAACATAAATTCCAAAAATTATGATGCTTTAAGTCCAGTTTGTGACATCATAAATACTGAACAGCATGCTAGTCCACCTTTCTGCACAAAAAAGCCCACCTGACAATAAGCAACTTTAAAGCAGATCAAATCATGAACAGAGGAAGCAGATGTATTAAACAGAATACAAGAGGGTCTTGATTTATATCCAGCCTTCTCTCATATCACCCTCTTTGCTCTCCACCTTGCTTAATTGCACAGGCACACTGGGAGATCTATGCATTGTGAGGAAAATTTTAATTTATTTATTTCTGGAGAAAAATTCTAATTTGAAAGGGTCATAACTTTTAACAACACAAGTTATGACTCACCTGTATAGCTAGATCAGTGAATCTTAATTTGGGGTCTAGGGGCCCCCAGGGGTCCACAATGTCATCACAGAGGGTGCATGAAGGCTGGCTGGCTTGGCCTGCACATTGCTATTCAATTCACACCAGCCACAAACTTGCGGGAGGAAGCAGGAAAAAAGGTTTTCCCACCCCCTCCAGTGCCTCTGAGGGAAGGTTTTGTGGATGGTATTATTATTATTATTATTATTATTATTCAAGACTCAGAGTGGTGCTCCAAAAAAGCGTTACAAGGACTCCCTGAAACAACATCTCACGCTTGGCCAAATTGATTACCAACAATGGTCCGCCCTGGCCTCACATTGGGAGGCATGGAGACGCACTATCCACAATGCTGCAGCCTTATTTGAGAACTCACGCCGAACAAGTCTTGAAGAGAAACAACAATGCAGGAAGAATCACAACCCAGAAACATCACCCAAGGAGACCTTATGCTGTGCTTTCTGCAACCAGACTTGTTTATCTCGGATTGGCCTTTTCAGTCATTAGCGCACTTGCAGAAAGCACGAGATGAGTCCTTCCTTAATCTTCGTTTGCAAAGAAAAGCCAGAGATGATGATGATGATTTGGTGTTTTTGTTGTTGTTTTAAATCTTGAATTAAGTCTTGGGAGTCTGTGACAACAAAAGATATTTAAAAGGGGTCATGGGAAAGAAAAGATTAAGAACCACTGAGCTAGATAATTAGGGTGTAATTGAAGATTTTAGCTTTTTTAGACCAAATGGGGCAGTACACTGTTTATTTTACACATCCTATTGGTCTAAAGAAAAAATAGACTTGCAAGGTATGAAACAAGCCTAAACAAAAACATCATAGCAGAGCACTGACCTCAGAGACCATGTAGAAATACAAGCTTCTACTATCAGAAAGCTGACAAAAAGCTACTGGTTTCCATTTAAGGATGTGGAAGGCTTCATCCTGACCGCAATTTTGAAACTTTTAGATTTATATGTTGTAGTAACTCTGCAGACAAAGAAGCCTCTGTCCAAACTAGATATCTACTTCCCACCACAATGCATGCAAACAGTAAGGTCAGTCATCGTAACATAGCAGTGAATTGCCAAGAAGTCTCCATTCTGTGTGCAGCACCTTTCATATAAAAGAGGGCTAGGCTATCATTTATTTCAAGGCACTTTATTGAATACCTCTTAATCTCAGAATTTCATATAAATTCAAGGGCAGAAATAGAAACACTCATAAAACTTGAAAAATTTCACTTGAAAACCTGTTTTTAAAATGCAGTCCTATTCTACCCAGAAGCACTAGTTTGCTCAAATAGCCAGAATCCTTTTTCTACAAGAAGGATCCTGAGAGTTTTTTTGTTTTTTCTTAACAAAAATCTTCTGGAAGCTGGCCTTGACCATTTTGAGAATAAAGACATCAGTAGACTTTTCTCTCCCCCTGGTGTTGGTGATTAAGTCAGCAACCCTATACAGGGCTTACTTAGTAAAAGTAATGGTAAAAATTACAAAAAGGTTATAATTATACCACAAAAGGAATTAAATTATTCCTTTTCTTCATTATAATCATAATGTAACTTAGTTATATCTTCATTGCTGGGATGAAGGACTAACAGCTTCTTACTTGTAACTAACTATTTTCATGCTTCGGTCCAAAACATCCAGAATGCACCAGGTTGGAGAAGGATATTCTAAACAAATGCTGTCATGGTCAGTTCAGGATACATTTCTCAAGCTCCACTGCATCCCTTTTAGATTGGGTGACCAGTAACATATATAGTTCTCTAAATGCATAGATTTATATAACATCATTAGGATATCTACTGATATAATCTTCAATCCCTTTTCCAATTACTCACAATATTGAATCCATTTTTATCAGTGTTATCGTCTATGAAGCTACCATTTTCAGTGAGCTTCCCACTGCTATAATCTCAACAACAAAAAATTCTAGATGGTTACAACCAATTTAGAGGAACACACCACTGTATCACTGTCTAGGTGATGTTATTACTATTTTTTAAATAATGTCCATTACTTTGCTGCACAAATGTCACTATCTAAAAAATATACTCTTTCTAGCAGTTACAAAAAAGACGAGAAAGCTTGCATTTTGAGAATTCTAGGCATTACTCTCAGCTGAAATTCCTATGCTTCTTGACCTGCCAAACACTTAGGGACAACAACTTAAGATACCAAAATAGAAGAATGCACCAAGCCTGACGATTCCCCTACTTTTTAAGTATGGTTCCAAAGCAATATCATCCCTCTTTGGTTTTCCTTGACTGTCAGGAGGGCATGTTTAAAATCCAGACTTATTAGAGTCAAATGCTTTTCAAAGGATGTGTAAAGCCAAGTTCTACATCAGGTAGTTAATTGCCTAATCCTGTACTTTGGAGATATAATTTTGAAAACTCTTCCCAATCTGTTCCCAATTCCCAATATTGGGGATTTATTAAGCCCCAACACCAAATCATTGATTTTAAAATGGTATAGCATTTTCTAGCATTTTTAAGAGAGATAATCAGATAATTAACTATACAACTTCACAATGATCCAAAACAATCCCTCATAAGCAACTGTGTGATTGGAGAGTGCAGGTGAGTTTCTTGTCCCATGCAGTCAGTTATATTCAGTTGCCAAATTTTCAGCCTGCTTATATAACTTTAAAGGATGGATTTACCCTAGTATCAGTTATAGAGTGCAAGATAAAAGGCATAAAAACTAATACAAGCAGTTACCTCTGTGAGATTGTGTGTGTGTGGCAACAGAAACCCAGCTTCAGCTTTAATGACAGTCTGGGATAAATGCCAAATGCTTTGGAATGCAAATAAGATGAAAAATGCCTCGATGATTATGCAGAGGCAGGTAGGATAGTTACTTCTATTGAATCCCAGGAGGAGTTATAGATAACAGTTTTAATTGGCTAGAGATAAGTAAAGGTAGTATGTTCTATTCTGATTGGTCAACTGATTAGCTGAGTGAGCATAAGGAGAAAATAAAAAGAAGCTGAGTAATAACTCTTACCAGACTGACCTATGGTGAGTTTCCAACATACAACGGCACTGCTTAATGAATGTTTTGGATAGCCTGATATACTGCCCTAAAATGCTGAGTTATGCTGATACTGGTATGGCTATACTGTACTATGAATAGATATACTTATGTAATAATAAATGCTGTTAAGGTTTAACAAGGAGATTAACCCTTGAATGCCTGTGTAGTCACAGATGCCTCTTTAGAGATGTGTAATTCCTCAACACATATGGATATATACTTGAATCAATTATAGGCTAAGATATTAAGATGATTAAGAATTAAGATAGTTAAGGGATAGAATTCTGTACATGTAAAAACCTTTATACAATGTCTGCACAATGCCTTCGCAGATACTATAGAAAGTGTGGAGAACCTGGTGATTATGACAGATAAAAGGCTATGTTAAATGGTTTAATGGTTAATTATCACCAACCCAGTTAAAGAGATGAATAGAGAAATAAAATCCCTATGACTTGTTGTCATGATGGCCTGCCCAGCCATCATGGAGACTTCATCTACAAACTCTATAGTTCACAGCAGTGGAAAATTCCATTCCCTGGATTCCATACCATCAGGTATGGCTAACAGGGTGGGAACCTCATTCCCTAAACATGACATGACATCACCTGACTGGAGAGCCAATCAAGCTTGGCAATGCAGAACCAATCAGAAATCTGACCAGAGCACATTTAAGTTCTGACTTCCCTTTGTTCTGGGCTTAGCACATGGGGAGAGCACATGGCTTAACTAGTAAGATGCTAAACTGTGATAACAGAAGTTGGGGGAAGCCAATCTCTCTTTCATGGGCCTGATAACATCAAAAGGCCCTTAAGTGACACCTGAAGTCTCAGGAGGAGACTTCCATTTAAAGAACTCTGAATTCCATCTCCAGAGACTAAATTGGTCCGGATAGGATGAGCCTGGCCTACCCATCCCAATTGGGACAGGAACTGATTACATGACACCAGAAATGTAAGTTACTATTATTCTTAGCTTAGAGACCGTCTAGCTAGTTGCGTTAGCTTTTATGATTTCATTTTAGTACTCTGACTGAATGTATTTCGTGGTAATCCTAAACTGAAATCCTGGAGGTGTGTTTCCTCCAAGTAGCCTTAAGCTTTTGGAACTAAAAAATAAAGCTTTTTTTGTTTCCTAATCTCAATTGTCATGTGCCTTTCTCGATCAGCTATCGGAACTTCTCTGGGATAGATAAAAAGGTCATTGTTGATATTTTAACACAACCTGTCTGGTTTCTCGCTGCGCTAGACAAAGGAAAGGGTTAACTCAGCGAGTGGTGGTGGCTTTACCTTAGAAAGGGATTTCTAGACTAGAGGAACCCTTGAGAGTGTGTTTTCAGATTGTACAAATAAGCTGGAGGCCTTCCCTTCCTGCTGGAAGAGAAAGACCAGCTTATCACACTTGTGCTTATGATAGTGAACATCTAGAAAGCCATGGGATATAATATATGTAATATATGATGACATATTCAATGGAATGGAATGGAGCTTAAGCGCCCAGACATTGCTATGTCAATGTTTCTCCGTAAGGGAATGTATATGTTTATATATCTACGAATACTTACAATAAATAGCCTAAAAGAGTACAGAAGAGCCTATTCATTTCCCATGTAAATATCCTGAGATTCCCATACTTAAGGATGCTTAAGTGGTATGTTGATGTTAACTTAGCCTGTCTGGTTTAACCACCATCAGGGACACTCAGATGACCAGAAGGTGACAAAGATTACTCCAGATAGAATCCAGAATTAACTGAGAAGTGGCAAGGACCTGCAGTCTAAGAGATAGGGGTGAGGAACCATGCCTATTTCACATGTTAGAGCTGTCAATCCCAGCTCTCTCCTCATAATACTACCTCAGCATTTTACCTACATGTTGATACTGAAGACATACTGGCTGGCTTGTTCCCCTGGTATCCATGCGGGTTTGGTTCCAGGACTCCACATGGAAACCAAAAAACACAGATGCTGAAGTCCCTTATTTATAAAATGATGTAGGGCAGGGCAGCAGCAGCAGGCCCTGGCCACCAGGTGGACATTCTTTGGTCTTCCCCACCTCTGGGGAGCCTGGGAGCCCCCCGCTTCCCACTTGTGAATGAATGAGCCGGAGTGCCATCACCAATCATTATGTCCCTGCAGAAGCTATTTGAAGGTGGAAGAGAGTGGCTGGCAGGCTCCCCGGAGGGAGGGGAGCCCAAAGAATGTGAGCCTGGCAGCTGGCGCTGGCTGTCACCTTTGCTGTTGCACTGGGACCACTTCTCAGCTTGTGTGTGTGGTGGTGTTCTACCTAGAGCTAGGTTATGGAGTTGAGCAGAAAGTCACAAGGGAGTACGATTTGGGTTCCTTTCTTCTCTCTCCATATGTAAAGGCAAACACTTTATTAGATTTCCTGTATTTTAAAAAATATTTTGAATCCACGGTCAGTTAAAATTTTGGATCAGCAGCCCACAGATATGGTGGGCCCATTGTATTCATTCCCCCCATATTATTTCTAAAGAGGAAATAGACATTTCTATATGACAATGTACAGTACCTCACATCATAGTCATTCAAAGTCTTGGTTTACTTTTATCAGTTCTTTTTATGGGAATGGGTGCTGTGTGGGTCTGCTTAGATCTAGCACTAGAGAAGATAAAATAATGTCTTTGTTTTACTAACGTTATTTGGTTTCTTCTGTTTTTAAAAGGGTTATTTTTGCCTGTTCCTCATAAATAGGAAGAGATTTCTTATAGCTCAGTGCCTTGCAGCTCCATTTGTTACAATATTTTTTAAAAATACATTCAGTTTATAATGATTTGCTGAATAAATTGTACCTTTAATAGATAACTTTATGCCAAGCCAAATTGTACATAGTGCATTTTATTTTCCTAAAGTAACAAAATGACTTTAAATTGTAAAGTGGGCTAATGTAGCATTATTTCAATTTGTCTGGAAATGTCCATTTAAAAAAAAGAGGAAAAAATGCCCTTCATGACTTCAACATTTCTGGTAATTTTATATCCTTGTGCTTTCAACAATGCTTCTACACTCTCAAATGCATGGGTTTCTATACTGGAAGATGTATTCTCTACTTATAATGCTACTTCCTCTCCACAGCAAGTCTCATTCTACCAAGCTTCACTGTTATCCATCAGATCCTATTTACTTTATTAGTTTCCCAAATTCACCTTGCTTCTTCTTCCCCCAACTGTATAAAAGACAACACAGATATCAAACGTGATGTATGTTGTACCATTCCAGTTTCTCTGCTATGCTTACCAACAAATTACTTTGTGTGAAATCGAAGGCTTTTACAGCTGGCATCCGTAGGTTTTTTGTGCTTTTTTTCCAGGCTGTGAGGCCGAGTTCTGGAAGAGTTTATTCCTGATGTTTCGCCTGCATTAGTGGCTGGCATCTTCAGAGAATAGTGGTGTAGGGGTGTGTGGGGTTTATATACTGTGAGTTGGAGAGGATATGTAAATTTGTGTATTTGAATGGCTATTTCCTAGGGTGGGAGGATATGCAAGAAGGATTAGTTTCTGTTTGGCTAATGGTCCATTGTCTGCTGGAAATCCCTCTGTCTCTGGGTGAAGTTCATTTGCATGTGTTGAGTTTTGATTTTGGTGTTTTTCAGGACTGGTAGCCAAACTTTGTTTACTTTAAGGGTTTCTTCTTTCCTGTTGAAGTTGTCCAGCTGTTTGTGGATTTCAATAGCTTCTCCCTTTCAAATCCAGCTGCTTCCCTTTCAAATCTAGCTTCTATTAGCATCCATGCAGGAGTGGATCTTGCCTCTTCTGCAAAACCTTCCACTATGCCTAATAATCTAGATTGTAGAGAGATAAACCTTGAGCTCCTTCAGCTGCTCCTTGGACAGAACCCCAAACCATTCCCTAAAGTCCTTGTTCCCTCACTTCCAGGAAACACTGATCAGCTGACCAGTTTGTCAGGAAATTACATGGATGTGACCACAAGATGGAGCTGTAAGCTTAGTAATGAAAGTGGTTGAGCTCCAGTGGCAGGTGTGTGTGTGTGTTAGCATTTGGGAGTATGCACACCTGAGATGCCTGATGTAACAGGCATTGTTTAACTGCCTATAAAAAGGAGATGGGAATTATTTCCAGTGTGGGTTTGTTGTGGATGGTGGCTGGCGAAGCAGTTTGTTGGATTAAGAGAGATTGTCCTATACTCTGTATATATATTGTAAATATATTGCAAACAAAGATTAAAGCCCTCAAGTTGAGTGAAGGCTGGCCTTGTTGCTATCTTTATTTGGCAAGCCAGAGCTCAAGGCAGTGTGCTGGGGTGAAGGAATTTTTCCTTCTCAGCCTGAAGTCTTTTGCAGAAGTCTCTCCAGAAACCTTCTCCTTGGCGTCCTGTCGACGTGGAACAACTCTGCAGGTGGTCGTGGTGGACACAGCGTGTCTTTATACGCCCCAACACAGTTATTATTATCCAAGCTGTGGATTTTTGGCTTCATCTACAGGCTTTAAGCTTTTTACAACTGGCAGAAACAAGTCACCCAGAAACTTAAATTTTAGCCCCATGCCACAGCAAGAGCAAAAAACAAAGGTGTTTTTTTTAAAGGACAGATTGTTTACTTTTAACTGTAGTTCTTTGAGTGGCCATCTGTGCCCTCATGCAAATAGGTCTTGCACCTGCATTCCACCCATGGAATATTCCAGAGCTGAGTAGTTTTTGGCAGTAATCCTGCCCCTCTGGACGCCAATATAAATAGCACCAAGAGCTACTCCCTTCAGTTCCAAGGTAGTCACTGATCTTGATGCCGATCTTGGTACAGTTGGTTCAGGCCTGATCTATCTTTGTCCTGTGCCTGCTTCCTTTCCTTAGGAGAAGCCACTGAATAAAACACATTGTCTTGTGTCCCTTCCCAGACTTGGGCCATGTGGAGATGGATTTGCCTGGGGTTGGAGGAACTGGAACCACTGGGTCTCCGCAGGTAGCATGGATGGAACTGGCTGGGCCTTAGACATCAATGGGTAGCACATGTTTCCTTGAGCCAAGGAGGTGGACAGGTCTCTGAGAACTGATGTCAAGGACCACTTCTTACAAAGACAGAAGCAGTATGAAGCAGACAGTTCTTCATAGCAACATTGGCAGCTTTCAGAAACTGCTCCCACAAGTACATCCGAAGCAGGAACAAACAGTTTTTAAGGCCTTGGCTTGCAAAGCCCTTGCAAACTGAACATGGATTGACTTGGTGACCCTCACCAAGGCACAAAAGGCACTCCATGTGGCCATCAGAATGATGAATCTTCACACACACACACACACACAGATACACATGGTGCAGTTTTTATATACTGTATATCATAATTTGTCCACATTCATAACTAAATTGTTTAATAAAGCAGCATAGAAAAACAGCATGTTACCAAAAAAATTGAAAAATTATCCCTCTTGTATTGGGATCCCAGTCTTTACCAAACAGAGACATGCTGTACTGATTGTTAAAATTAAATATGAGAACTGACTGACCTAGCAACAAGGCAGTTTTATGAAGTATAAGTTGACAAGGAGAATCAAATTCACATACAGTTGTCCCTTCATATTTGCTGGGGTTTGGTTCCAGGACCCCCTGTGAAATAGTGTCCCTTATATAAGATGGCAAAATCAAGGTTTGCTTTTTGGATTATTATTTTTTAAAGAATATTTCCAAGCTGTGAATACTTAAATCCGTGGATACCAAATCCGTGGATATGGAGGGACAACTGTATTAGCTTCCCCTCCTCTTCTCAAAACTTGAAAAAATTTGAAGAACAATGATGTTTTAAATAACAAATATATCATTGTCATAGTCACATGATCATGTTGATTTTTTATTATTATACCTTCATATCCAGCTTTCCTGAAAAACCTGAAAAAAGTGAAAATGATGCCAAGCTAATTTTGCTGACTCTCTCTTTATCTTTGTGGAAGGACTGAAGACATAACTAAGAATTCCTCTTTACAAGCTCTAGGCATTCTTTCTGTTAGAAGACTGTTCTTATCTCAGTGAAGATTATAGAAGCCACTTAATTTACTGCACCCTAAGGAGTAACAATAATTCCCCCCTTGCTTAGCAAGTACACAAGTGATAATATTGCAGCTTCAAAAGGCTACTTGAAGACTACAAGAAAAAGAAGCTTCATGCAAATCCAGCTCAGTGATGGCTTGAAGTTAGAAGTTATGATTGGAGATGAAGAAAATCTCACACCAGCACTATTCCTGTCAGAAACCTTTCTACCACCACCACATCTCAGTATGCATAAACGAGGAGGCCTAAACCATATCTTCCTACATGCTGACATTCTACTGCACATGGTGACCACTGCATAGCTGATTGGCACTAGAAACAGCAGGGCTGGGAGAAGGCAGCAGTGCACACTTTAAACAGCTTGTGTTTAACTCAAGCTTTTCTGTTAACTCTTCATAGCAACACAAGAACAACCTTGCTAAATCAGGCCATGTGCCCTTTTCCCCATTTAAATCACATTCCCACCAGCCTGGCAAACTGCTCCTAAGTGGACTAGCAATGCACAAGAAGGCCCATTACCACGTGCTGCCCTTCACTCTTCAGCACTCCTCTCAGTTTGCCAATCAGTTGGACAAGGAGGCTTGGGGGAGCTCAACGTCATCAGGGAAAGATACAACAGTAGGAGCTCAGAGGCTTATTGCATGAGGCAGGTAAAGTGGAAGTGCAGCCAGATAGTAGTGCCTTTCGTTGTGCTGCACCTTACTGCATGACATCATGGTTCTTCAGTACTTTTCCCTGGGAGACGGTTGTAAAAGCAATTCTTTTTTTTCTAACTAGAAAAATATGTTAATAACCTACTTTCCCATTTATGTTGCACTGTGATTTAAGTGCAGAACTTCAATTACTTTTACAGGAAGCCCCCACTTATCCCCACAGAACTGCCAGAAACCAGAATTAGTGGAAAAGCAGAACCCCATTTAATTTTTGGCCACTCACTGAAAAACACAATGAGACCGTTTCAGTGTGTGGTGGGGGGGATATGTGCAAGCATGCACACACACACACAAATACAATGCAACCCTGAGGCAGGGGGGTGGCCAGGGAAGGGGAGCTGGGTTATATATAAGTGGAGGGGGTCCCTCCTTCATATTATTTCCTCAATGGGAGGCTCATGGTGAAGCTGTATCACATGAGCCGCCTCTCCCGCTACAACTGTGTTGTCTTTAAAAATGCTGTTCAAACGGGATTGCATTCTTTCTTTCTTATTTTACACCTTCATAACCATTGCAGGATTGTAGCATTTCATAGTGCTAAAGCTATATCGCTCACCATCTGCATTGAATTAACCTCCCTGGCATGCAGGTGTGGGCTGGGGGGGTGCTGTGTGCACTCAGATATACAAAATACAGTGGGGGGAGTGGGTGTATATATGGGTAGAGGGGGTCCCTCCTTCATATTATTTCCCTGACACTGGGCTCATGGTAAGGCTCTGGAGGACGTGAGGGATGGAGGAGAAGGCAGGCCATCAGGGTCCATGTGGTGGGAGTGGGTCAGTTGGTGAGCAACTGCAGCAGCCCAGGCCCAATCCCCAGCCATCCTCTTCCTACGTCTGCTGCTGCTTCAGGCTCCATTCTGAGGCAACCCAACTGTCAATCACCACCATGTCCTCCTTGCAGGTAAGAGAAAATGGCAGAGGTGCTCCCTCCTCCCACCGCAACTTCCCCCAATAAGGGTTTTTCCTTCCCTGAGCTTGAAAGGGGAGAAAATGAGGAGGAAGGCAAGGATGCCCAGCCATGATGCGGTGCATTGGGGCAAGCAGCAGCAGCCAGAGGAGGCATGCAAGTGCAACCACTTCTAGTGTTCCCTGGCCAGGACCATGGTCCTCTCACACCAGCCAGCTTGCTTTCCTGGCACAGGGGTTCAACCAAGGCTACCAGTTGGGGGAATCCGGGGAGCAAGCTGTGGGGGGCTCCCTGAGAGCATCCTCCTGGGGGTAGTGATGAGAAGTGGAAGAGAAATGGTGTCCCCCCCCCCAACCCCTCTCCAACCTCCATCCAAGGACACGGCACAGCACAGAGCCTTAGGCAGCGGAGGAGGAGGAGGGCAGTTGGGGATTGGAGCCAGGGCCTGGGCTACTGCATTTGGCCTGGCCTCTCCCACTGCATGGACCCCAAGAACCTGCCATCTCCTTTGTCCTTCACATCCTTGAGTCTCGCCATGAACCCCCTGTCAGGGAAACAATATAAAGGAGGGTCCCCCATTCCTCCTCCCTGGCCACCTCCCTGCTTTAGGCAAGCATTTTTTTGTTTGTGTGTGAGTGTGAGCCCTGCGAGCTCCCACCTGCATGCCAAGGAGTTTAACTCAATGCAGAGGATGAGCAATATGGCTTTAGCGCTATCAGATGCTGCAATCGCGAATCGTTATGAAGGTGCAGTAGGAAAGAAAGCAATCCCGTTTGAACAGCATTTTTAAAGACAACACAACTGTAGTGGGAGAGGAGGCTCATGCAATAAGACAGGTAGAAACCTGTGGCAGGCTGCACAGAAAGCCTCCTGAAAACATGGGTTCCCATATGTGTACTAGCGGGAAGCATTTCCATTCATGCAAGGCTTTTTTTGGTCAACAGCTATATTTACTGCCATTGAAATGCCCCCATCATCCCCTACTGAAACACTCAGCACCCACCAACTTGGTGCACTACAATTGGCAACAGTGTTTGATAGCAATTTGGCCAACTCAGGCCTTTTCAAGACCTGATGGAAAACAGATACGGTCAAACTAAGGGTTAGCACATATTATGCCAGGAAAGAAGCCATATAAATTATTCAATATTCACACCTCAATACAACAACCAACATCTCTTTTTAATGTTGACAGCTTCACAATTTGTAAGCTGCTCAGATAGCCTTTGTGGCTGAAGAGCAGGGTATAAATACAATAAATAAATAAAGTTTGGGGAAAAGCAGACACTCGTTGGTATCATTGGTAGATTCATTGCTTTGCAAATCATAGTTGTCACTCATACATCCACAAGTCAAAAGAGTATTGCCTGTTAATCACCAGGTACCAGATCGCCCCATTTTCCAGTTCCTGACTAGTCCGGAATTCCTTTCTTTAAATAATTGGAAACTACTTGAAGACAAATGTTCCTTTTTAAAATTGCATCTTGAAAGAGGTATTTTCTTATAAAACCCCTTTGAAAATCTCAGTTCTTTGGTTCAGATCCCAATTCCTCCTGAATCTACATTACTCCATCCACTGATTTCACCCTACCTCTCCTTCTTTCTGAATCACTGCTAATGCTTCCCTGACCCTTGGCTGGCTTCCAGCCGACTCAGACACCCCGTTCTCTGTTTCAGTAATCTTAACTTCCCTTCCTAAATTTCTCAATCCGCACTTTTGGTGCAACTGTTTGCTGCTGCTACTCAAGAGTAATTCTACTACTCAAAAAGAGACCCTAGCTTCAGCATCAGGAACAGTATTACCCCGAAAGCCTCAGACTAAACCCACTTCTAACTATTTCCTGCCTTACTCTGATACTTTTATTTGCTTAATAATGAACATGTGTCATGTGTGAATGCTTGAATTTAGTTCAATAAAGTTTCATCAATTGTTTTGAATCTCTGACTCAATGTTTTTCCGGGCTCCACCTTATGTATAGGGCTTAAGATTGCAAAAGTTACACAGCTTTTTGCTTCCCATTTGAGTTACTATTAATTCCCCATTGTAAGGTGAGTCCATGAGTGGATTTTCCATAGACATGAGGGTCTGCATAACACAATTCCATATGATCTTAGGAAAGCCTCAGAAGCAGTAGTGATATGGTGCAGAAGGCTGTATTAGGGGTGAGAAAGGAAAGTGGGTCTCACATTTTGTATGTGTATAATTTTTCTGAATTGGAAAATAAATAGATGCTACATTGTGTATAAGAACTTGTGCTACTAGTGGGAAAAAGCTGATATTATTTCCTAAAACCTTATAGGGCAATTGTAATTCTGGAGGGGGGAAATGAAAAGGGAATAAAAAGCAGATGTCAATATTGTCTCCCTAAACTTGTTAAAAGCATAAACCATTTTTAGATTCTAATTCTGCACATTTTCCAGCAAGGACAGAAATCATATCAGCTAGTTTGTCCTCCCACATGCAATATTGCTGGCATTCTATCACTGTTCACAAGCTGAAGGTGGGGCTTGCAAACAGGGACTATGTCTTTTCAAACTGGCTACTAGTTTTAACCTTGAGCCACAGAAGTTCCCGTGAACAAGATTCCACAGGCTGTTCACAATATGTTTAATGCTAAAACCTTGAAAATGTAACAACAAAAAATTAACTCTGCAGGGCAACAGCCTGTATGCAGTAGACAAATCTAAGTCATGCCCAACTGCATTCCAGAATAATGTCAAAGGGAAGAACAGAAAGGCTCGTCTGTTTGTAGGAAACAATTGGGTCAGTTTATTTGCTATTCATTTAGACTTCTATACATTGAGTCAAACTCAATTACTTGATGTCAGACTTGCTTTTCAACAATGGATTTGTTCCATACATGAAAGAACAGAAACATATGCATTGAGCATCTGCTGTGTGTTCGTACATTACATTTCTGAAGATTTGACAAAAGAGATGGGATGGTGTTTCCTTTTGTACAGAAAGTAAATCAAGATTCATTCTGACATCTTTTGTAGCCTAGATGCACAGTGTTGATACAATTTCATCTTTCCCTCTAGCAATTCTGAAAGAGATTCTTCCCAAACAATTTGTCTGTTAAGTGCATGAGGAAAGACTGGGGACAAGTTAAGATAAACCGTAGTGGGATGGGACTGCTACAGTATAGATGTAGATTACATTTACCATTTGGATCAAAGTCATATCTATCAGGACAAAATTCACAGTTAGTAACATACAATCATAGGATCAACAACTGTTTGGAATGTAGTAATTAGATTTTCAGACCACAGTGAACTTAAAGAACTAGATTTTATGAGTGGTAGCATAGTGCTTGGTTCACACTAGATTGTGACTGGCATATGAAAACTGTGGGAGCAAACAGATGCTCCACAAAGCATGAAGAAAGAAAAAATAAGCTGGAATACTTGTATATGGGGTTTTTATCACAATCACTGTGATTTGGGCAATCACAGAAGCTTGAAAAGTGACTACCACAGTTTTGCAAATCACAGCTGCCATGTACAAAATTCCCTAAGTGTCAACAAAGGTTGGCCTTCATGAAAAATATAAAAGAATAAATCTAACTGTGTAGGTATGAATCATGTGAGAAATCAGTTCTTTTATACATAGAGGATCACAAAACTAGTTTTGCTTAACTTTCACACATGATTTCTCACAAGCTCTGGTATATGCACCTCAACCTCTTAACCATGTTCCAGATATGAAGCCTCTGTTTTCAAGGCCCCTTGTTTATTCAAACATTAGCCCAGAGGGGAAAATACAGATACACATGAAGATACATGTGAACACTGAACAAGAGCCTCCCCTTTGGGGAGAAATACATTAGTGTGAACATAAAAGCTTTAATATAATCATACACCTAAGAGGTTGCTTCCTTAGACTGAGAATTCCCAATGCTAGGTGCATTGGGAATGACAGCCAGCAAAGTGGATAATGCAACTGCAGAATTAGCCTTTACCTTGAATAAACATATAAGTCAAGAAAGGAATATGAATTAGAGGGACTTTTGGTTTAACTCTACTAGTTAACTTTTACAGCCCGCTCCCTCAATGCCACAGAGTAATCTGAATCATGGTGGCAAGTACTACTTAAAAAAAAAATAGGAAGATTCAGCAACCCACTGTGTCATAAACACTCTGGTGCTAAAAGTCACCTAGTACCCTTCAAGTTGGGACAGCATGTCCATACAAGTTAGAAGTTGTAGTCCAATTCATCTGAAGGACATTTGGTTTGGTAAGGAAAAGGTCTCGTTTTTATCTCATAGTGTTTATTCTTGTTACCTTGATTTCACTGCAAATAAAAGGCATGATAAGTCCAGGTACAAATTTGTTCTTCCTTTGCATTTTGGTGAACACAAGAGCAACTTTAAAGCACAGTGATGAGAGGATGCGCAGGAGAGCTGTTCTTTACCTGCCCTTATGAAGAACCTATCTATGTACTTCTGCAGCTTTTCTTCATGAGTAGCAAGCAAGGGGGGGAAAGTGTCACTTTGACTGAGGCAGATGTATGTGTATTTCTAAACTACAACCATACAGTTTACTGTACTAAACTGTATGTATGTAAACTGTACTCTATGTAAACTGTAATAAACTGCAACCATACATGCATCCTAGGACTAAATCCCACTAAAGCTAGTGACTGATGTCTGAGGGATCTGCAAGTACACTATGTATATATTGTTGTTGCTGTTGCTCTTACTATTACTATTATTAATTGCACCAGTGTGCATAATTAACAGAGTACAAGAGGACAGGTCCCTGTCCTGAGATACTTACTATCTGAAATTTAGTTTTAGGGGAAGCAGAGGGAGCAGAAGAAAAAGGAAGCAGGAATAAACTGGGGATCAATTTGCTTGAAATTAGTTTATATACTATGTAACAGTGCAGCATGGGATCTAGGGAGTTGGCTTTTTAGTTTTTTTTAATAGAAAAATGATTTTATATGACGAAGGGTGTGAATGTCATATGAGAGGAGGGCATCCCATGTGTTTTCTGAAGTAGTTTCAAACATACAGGGCAGCAAGAGCACTGAGACAAGGCAGATTCCCCCCCCCCCAATAGAGTGGAGACCACTGGATGGTGGAAGTGCAAAGGTTACAGAAAGAAGAATATATAGAGGGGTGACCCTAAGCCACAGAGGACAAGGAGTTTGTGTTGGGTCAAGAGCAGACAGAAAGCCAAAGAAGGATTTGAGGGGCATCATGCTGTTAAATGATGACAGAAAGGAAAGCGCAATTTTCCTGGAAAAACTACATTAAAGGTTACATTCTAAAATATAATCTTGTAATATAGTACAGTACATCTTTTTTTTAAAGTCCACATATTTTTCCCTCCCATGAAAATTAAAAATTGCTTCTGGAAGTCTTGTATTGCCTCTGGGGTAGGGGTACCACAGCTAAGGAACACCCATTCAGAAAGCCACTTCATTTACACTTCCTACAAAGAGAGTCTCATGGGGGGGAAAAATCACCCTTGAGCAACCATAAAAACTGAAAGGAGGTTTATGGAAGGGAGCAACTGCTACATAAGGAGGGCTCAGGTCATGCCAATGGATTTTCTGTAATTATGAACTTTAAAAAAATGCTATAATACAGTACAGTACATATTTTTTTAAAAACCTGATAATGTACAATGGATATCTCCAAAATCTGTTTTTCAGGATACTGGCACATGACCCATTCCCACTGCCCACTACCCCAGATTAGGACCTACTAGTATGTGAAGTACAGCAGCAGATAGCCAGATTGGTGGCATTAGGAGCTTAATTAAAGGGTGCCTAAGCTATTCTGTTCGTAGCACATAAAATAAAAATGGTAGTCTTAGCAAAATACAGCGTACAAGCTGCAGAGAGGGCAAGACAATGGCAGGAAGAATCCTTACACAAGTAATGTGATTTTAAATAAGGGGGGGTGCTGTCTACAATAATACCCTAAGAGCAAAGCAAGCCTCCTTGTTCCATCTATGTATTATCTGTACATTAAAATGTTAAACCGTGCATTTGACATATACCATGCACACCACATACACCAGTACAACACACAACCATGTACAAAAACATTAAAACTGACAGACATTTTCCTATGTTGCTCTAGTATTAACTATTTTTTTTTGCAGCCAAGAAAGCAGTATGACATTGTTTCTACATGCACACACCCCCTGAAAACTTGTTCAAGAAGTCACTGCACAATAATGTCTAATGGAGCGAGTCTTTGATGTGTAAAGAGAAAAATGAGCCTCATGTCCAGTCATTACATACTTCCTGCATCATCTGCATCTCTTGCACTAATCACTCTGTCAAAATCACATATCTATTGTGTTCATGGCACCATACAAATGAGCTACTGCTCTCCAGAAATAAATCTTTAGATATGGATTCTCAATGCCATCATTCTTTCGTGAAATGCAACATGCAAATCTACCATACATTCTTTAGAACCCTGATGCAGAAATGCGCAGTAATGTACATTTGGCAAAAGGCATTTAAAAGCTAATTCAGGCAGGGTTTGCCTAGACTTTCTCCTTCAAAAAGGCACAAAATTAAGCCACTCAAAACAAGACAAAAGACCCCCCCCTCCATGTACCCTTGCTGTTATACAGAAACGCACACCCCTCCCTTTACTGATCAGCGTTTATACATGAATGGCTGACAATAAGAGCACATTGATAAAATATCAACTATTATAAGCCACACTGCCATCAATTAAACAAAAATCGCTGTGCATTTAGCTCTTACCTTTTCTATGCTAAATTCACTCTTCTTGGTGAGAAACCGCTTGTGCTTTTGGTTTTGTATTATTTTTCCTTTTTTTAAAAAAACCCTTACATGCTTCTCCAGCAAGCTAATCCAAGCCTTCCATTAACACACTCCATTGCAGATAATTGCAGGCACACACTCCCCTGCTTTTCCTGGTTCCCAACACAGCAAGGATAATCACATTCCAGTGGGGAGTGAACAGATGGTGGATTCCATGGTAACCAACCCTCCTAAGGCTATTGGTAGAAGTGTGTGACTACTGCTTATTTGGTAACAATCACTCTTTGTGCTCCAGCTTTGCAAATCCCTAACGATGGGACAGAACAACATTTAGCATACGCTGGGCAAGGCTAGCAGGTGACTACTCATGTCAAACAACACTGCAGCATAAACAAAACCAGGTTTAACCTTGATGCATTTTTCTCCCTGGGCAGGCTTCACCTTTCAACACAATCATTTTATTTATTTTAAATATCTTGCCTATCCCACTGAAAAGCCTTGAGGTGGTTAACAACAAAAGTGCAAGCATATACAACAGTCCAATTAAAATCAGATTAGAATTAAAGTACAAACCAAAGCCTATCTGAAAGTGAGCTTCCAACTGTTTATATGTATTCAGTCTTATTCTAGGATTTATTATTTAGGTTAGAGATTTCCAGATGGTCAGGAAATGTGCTTATTCAACCTTGCTTTCTAATTAATTAGTTTTATTGCAATGTAAACAATATATATTGTCATGAGCAAATAAAAATGCGATGATAAATTTGCACAGGAAAAAAAGCAGGGACAAAAATCTAATATACTGTTAAAATACAGTTGCCCCTCCATATCCATGGATTCTGCATCCATGGATTCAATCAACCACAGTTCAAAAATATTTAGGGGGGGAAATTCCAAAAAGCAAACCTTGTTGTTCACCGTTGTATGTAAGGGACACCATTTTACTATACCATTGTATATAATGGGACTTGAGCATCCAAAGATTTTTGTATTCATGGGGGGAGGGGTCCTGGAACTAAACCCCAATGGATACTAAGGGCCCACTGTATACAACAGTATCCAGCATAGTACAGTGGTCTGAGTGTTGGACTATGACTCTGGAGGCCAGGGTTCGAAGCCCTGCTCAGCCATGGAAACCTTGGAAGTCTGGGTGACCTTGAGGGAGTCACACTCTCTCAGCCTCAGGGGAAAGCAAAAGCAAAAGCAAACTCCCTCTGAACAAATCTTGCCAAAAAAAAAAAAAACCCCAAGACAGGGGTTTAGGGATCCTATGGCCTTAGGATTGCCATAGATAAGAAATGATTTGAAGGCATGCAACAACAGCAATGCAAAGCAGCTAGTTTCAGGAAGTCAACTACAGTTGTCCCTTCATATTCACTAGGGTTTGGTTCCAGGACCCCCTGTGGATACCAAAATCCATGAATACTCAAGTCCCATTATATGCAGTGGCATAGCAAAATAGTGTCCCTTATATAAGATGGCAAAATCAAGGTTTGCTTTTTGGATTATTATTTTTTAAAGAATATTTTCAAGCCATGATCTTCTTTTTAAAGAATTTATTCAACAAAAATATTTCATAGATTTTCCTTGGGTTTTTTTCCGGGCTGTGAGGCCGTGTTCTGGAATAGTTTGTTTCTGACGTTTCGCCTGCATCTGTGGCTGGCATATTCAGAGAATGGTTGGGTAGGAGAGTGTGTGTGTGGGGATTTATATATTATGAACCCCTGTTGGGGAGTATATGTAAATTTGTGTATCTGAATGGTGAGTTTCTGGGTATAGAAATGCAATGAGGACTAGTGTCTGTTTGGCTAATGGTTGGTTGATGGCCCATTAACTGCTGGCAATCCTCCTGTCCCTGGGAGGAATTCCTTTGTAAGTGTTGAGTTTTTATTCTATTGTTTTTCAAAACTGGCAGCCAGATTTTGTTTACTTTTAGGGTTTCTTCTTTCCTGTTGAAGTTGTCCAGGTGTTTGTGGATTTCAATAGCTTTTCTGTGCATTCTGACATGATAGTTGTTGGCCTGGTCCAGAATTTCAGTGTTTTTAAATAACATTTTGTGTCCAGGTTGATTTATAACATGTTCTGCTACTGCTGATTTTTCTGGCTGGCCCAGTCTGCAGTGTCTCTCATGTTCCTTGATTCGTGTTTGCACACTGCATTTAGTGGTCCCTATGTAAACTTGCCCACAGCTGCATGGTATGCGGTAAACTCCTGCAGCTGTGAGAGGGTCTCTTTTGTCCTTCGCTGAGCATAGCATTTCTTGGATTTTCTTGGTTGGTCTGTAGATTGTTTGGAGGTTGTGTTTCCTCATCAGTTTCCCTATTCTGTCTGTGACTCCTTTGATGTATGGTAAAAATACCTTCTCTTTGGGTGGCTGTTGTTTTTCTTCTTCATTCCTGTGGTTTTTTTCTGGGTCTGGCTGCTCTTGTGATGTCTGATCTGGAGCAACCATTAGCCTGTAGGGCCCAGTTTAGGTGCCTCAGTTCGTCCTCCAGGTAGTGGGGTTCACAGATCCTTTTTGCACAGTCTACAAATGTTTTTATTGTTCTTCTTTTTTGTCTGGCTGATGACTGGAGTTCTTGTATAGGTATCTGTCCATGTGGGGGGGTGGGGTTCTGTATACCTTGTGGCCTAACTGTTGGTTTGATTTGTGGATGACTAGGACATCCAAGAATGGCAGTGTTCCTTCCTTTTCCTTTTCCATCGTGAATTGGATATTTGGGTGGATGCTGTTCAGGTGGTTCAGGAATGAGACCAAATCTTCTTCTCTGTGGTTCCAAATGGTGGAAGTGTCATCCACATATCGGAACCATGTTGTGGGCTTTTTTGGTGCTGTTTCTGGGGTTTGCTTTTCAAAATGTTCCATGTAAAATTTGCTATCATGGGGTTCAGGGGGCTGCCCATGGCTACCCCACCCAAATCACAGAAGCATACTTAGCAAAATCCCCATTTCCATTATCTTGAGGGATGGCAGGTGGGGAAACTGCTCGGGGGGGGGGGAAGCTTTTGGAGACACATTTTGAGAGGTAATTTTTTTAAAGCTATGTAAAAAAAGAGCAGACTGTCAGCACATATACATTTTGAGATTGTGTGTATAAATATAGCTTTTTGCTTCTTCCACTTTGTGTACCTAATTAGAATGGTGGCTAACAATATATTAGCTGGTGGGTAGTCTAGAACAAGTTGAAAACCCTACAGACCAATTGCAGCATCTATTTGCAGTCCTCAGGGAAAATTCCAACTGCCCCCCCCCTTTTTTACTACCTGCTACGTAAAGGGTCATTTCTTATATTATGATGCCAATGTGGGATCCTTCCAATGCAGATACTTTCCAAATAAGATGGATGCTCTGCATCAGGTAGAAACACCTAATGCATGCAGACACTGCCTCAATAAGGCAATGGTCTCATAGTTAAGAACTGCAGCAGAAGCCTCCCCTCCTCCCACTCCTGCACATAAACTGGGTCTTGCCATAATCCAAGAGTGATACCTTTATTGGCCAACAAAAATGCAGAAGATATGATGCAAGCTTTCAAAGCTCTACTGGATTCTTCATCAGGCAAAAGATGTTAAAAAATAAAGAAAGAAAGGTAATGATGTTGGAGTCACAGGCCTACATGTTGTTTCAGATGTTTCTTGTGTTGTTGTTCAGGTGAGGGATCTCATATAGGCAGAGGCCACTCCTACTTCCTGGCCATGTGGTGCTGAAACAGAGAGGAGTAAAATTTAAATCCTTTTGCAGAAGTGAGGCAGCTCCTTTTGGTATCCTGGATGTCTCTGCCCCTTTGTGAAACCACGGGCTCCTTTGTTTGGTAGAGATCATAGGATTTCTCAAGAAGTCTCTGTGGTGCTGCATCTAGAAACAACTTTTAGGTGCTGTATAGGTAAAAGTTAGCCAATTATAGTCCAAAAGGGAAGATTTGCCTTTGCTGGAGGTAAAAACCTCAGAGAGTTTAGTCCCAGTGAATATTTCCCTCATGCCTCTGCCAAGTAACTACTCTCACAGTAGTTGCCCATTTTCTTCCAACAGGCGATTTTCAAAGGGATAGACTCAATCAACAGAGTAAAAGGAAAGCAAGAAAAATTACCAAGATAATTCTTCCAGCCAGTTGAGGATCTCCAGTTTGTCAACACATGATAAAGAACCAAATTCTGAAGACTTTACATTTTACTCGCATCATCACCAGTCATGATCCAAGATTAATATGGTTTGTATCCCTAATGATCTTATTGATAAACTACAGAAGGTGGACATACTACCTAAATCCTTCTCAGACCATAATCCAGTATCCCTTTCTCTCACAATAAGACCTAGACAAAGAAGATGAAGTCTAAGACAAAGTTTACTATGTCACAAACAGATAGTTAAAATCTGTAAAAGAGAATTGTAAGAATTTTTTAAAGTAAATATGGATCATGACATGTTGGAGGGGACAATATGGAATACATCTAAGGTGGTTTTAAGAGGTGTTCTAATACCAAAAAATATATAGAACGGAAAAAGAAACAACAGTTAAAGGTTAATGGGTTAATGAACTGAATTAAAGAAATAGAATCTAATTTGAAAGAACAGCCTCAAGATAAAGAAACTTTCCAAGAATTAAAATGTTAGACAAACAACTCTGTATGTTTACAATCGAAGAAATAGAAAAGAAAAGCCAATATTTAAAACAATATAATGTAAATGTCAGGGATATTTACACCAGTGAAGTGATCCATGACATCAATACTGGAAGCCAGGTGGAGAGCATCTGGATAAAAATTAAAGGGGAGGGAAATAACAGGGATGTTATTGTGGGACTCTACTACAGACCCCCAAATCAGATGGAGGAATTGGATGATGCCTTTCTAGAACAGATGAACACACATGCAGAAAGGGGAGATGTAGTAGTGATGGGTGACTTCAACTATCCTGATATTTGCTGGCAATCTAACTCAGCCAAAACTTCAAGGTCTAGCAAATTCCTTACATGCCTGGAAGACAATTTCATGGTCCAAAAGGTGGAAGAGGCAACAAGGGGGTCAGCTATTTTAGATCTGATCCTAACCAACAGAGATGTCCTGGTTAATGGGGTGCAAGTGGTGGGATCCTTAGGTGAGAGTGATCATGTTCTCCTGGAGTTTGTTATACAATGGAAAGGAGAAGCCAGGCATAGTCAGACACGCATTCTTGACTTTAGGAGAGCTGATTTCAATAAACTCAGGGAAATACTGGGGGTGATCCCATGGTCAGGAATACTGAAAGAGAAGAGACCTCAAGATGGATGGGACTTTCTCAAAAGGGAGATACTGAAGGCACAATTTCAAACAGTACCATTGAGAAAGAAAAATGGGAGGTGTCTCAAGAAACCAAGATGGATGACTAAAGAACTTTCAATGGAGCTAAGTTTTAAACGGAACATGTATAGGAAATGGAAAAGGGGGGAAATCGCCAAAGAAGAATTCAAACAGATAGCGAACACGTGTAGGAGTAAAGTCAGAAAAGCTAAAGTGCAGAATGAGCTCAGGCTTGCTAGGGAGGTTAAGATCAATAAAAAGGGTTTTTTGGGGTATGTCCGCAGCAAAAGGAGGAAGAAGGAAATGATAGGGCCACTACGTGGAGAAGATGGCAAAATGCTAACAGGAGATAGAGAAAAGGCAGAATTACTCAACACCTTCTTTGCCTCAGTTTTTTCAGAAAAGGAAAAGGAGGACCAACCTGAGGATAATGGAACAGAGGACACAATAGGGGAAATCCAGCTCAAAATAAGTAAAGAGGTAGTACAGGAATACCTTCTTAATCTAAATGAATTTAAATCTCCAGGATCAGATGAACTACATCCAAGAGTATTAAAAGAGCTGGCAAATGTAATCTCAGAGCCATTGGCAATAATATTTGAGAACTCCTGGAGAACAGGAGAAGTCCCAGCAGACTGGAGGAGGGCAAACGTTGTTCCCATCTTCAAAAAGGGGAAAAAAGAGGATCCCAACAGTTATCGTCCAGTTAGTCTGACATCAATACTGGGGAAGATTCTAGAGCAGATCATTAAACAGAGAGTCTGTGAACATTTAGAAGGCAATGCCATAATCACAAAAAGTCAACAAGGGTTTCAGAGAAACAAGTCATGCCACACTAATCTGATATCTTTTTTTGATAAAGTTACCAGCTTGGTAGATGAAGGGAATGCTGTGGACATCGCATACCTTGATTTTAGTAAGGCCTTTGACAAGGTTCTCCATGACATTCTTGCAAACAAGCTTGTAAAATGTGGGCTAGACAAGTTAACTGTTCAATGGATTTGTAATTGGTTGACCGGCCGAACCCAAAGGGTGCTCAGCAGTGGCTCCTCTTTGTCTTGGAAAGATGCGACCAGTGGGGTGCCACAGGGTTCTGTCCTGGGCCCAGTGCTATTCAACATCTTTATCAATGACTTGGATGAGGGAATTAGGGGCATACTTATCAAATTTGCAGATGACACCAAATTAAGAGGAGTAGCTAATACCCTAGAGGACAGGATCAAAATTCAGAATGACCTGGATAGACTGGAGAGCTGGGCCAAAGCTAACAAAATGAAATTCAACATGGAGAAATGTAAAGTACTGCATTTAGGGCGGAAAAATGAAATGCATAAATATAGGATGGGAGAGACCTGGCTGAATGAGACTACGTGCGAAAGGGATCTAGGAGTCCTAGTAGACCACAAGTTGAACATGAGCCAACAGTGTGATGCGGCAGCTAAAAAGGCCAATGCGATTTTGGGCTGTATCAATAGAAGTATAGTGTCTAGATCAAGGGAAGTAATAGTGCCACTCTATTCTGCCTTGGTCAGACCTCACTTAGAATACTGTGTCCAGTTCTGGGCACCACAATTCAAAAAGGATATTGACAAATTGGAGCGTGTCCAGAGAAGGGCAACTAAAATGGTGAAAGGTCTGGAAACGATGCCTTATGAGGAGAGACTTAGGGAGCTGGGTATGTTTAGCCTGGAAAAAAGACGGTTAAGAGGCGATATGATAGCCCTGTTTAAGTATTTGAAGGGATGTCACGCTGAGGATGGAGCAGGCTTGTTTTCTGCTGCTCCAGAGACTGGAACATGGAGCAATGGGTGCAGGCTCCAGGAACAGAGATTCCACCTCAACATGAGGAGGAACTTTTTGACAGTAAGAGCTGTTCGGCAGTGGAACACACTCCCTCGGAGCGTGGTGGGGTCTCCTTCCTTGGAGGTCTTTAAACAGAGGCTGGGTGGCCATCTGTCGGGGATGCTTTGATCAAGATTTCCTGCGTGGCAGGGGGGTTGGACTGGATGGCCCTCGTGGTCTCTTCCAACTCTGCAATTCTATGATTCTATGATTCTATAATTTTGAACACACCAACAAACCTGGTCAATGGCTTGCCTATAGTTTATGGGAAGAAAGGAAACAAAGAATGATTGTGGAATTAACAGATGGAGAAAAAGAATTACAAATGAGAAAGAGATTAAGAAACTCCTTCATAATTATTTTTCCAATCTTTACCAAACTCGATTAGTCAAAGAAGAAGATCTGGATTTTTTTTTTAAGCCCAACCACTGCTGAAGTTCCTCTGGAACAAAGAGAGATGTTGAATAGACCAATCAGCATAATGGAAATAAGTGATACGATTAACAAATGAAAGTCAGGAAAAACTCCAGGATTAGATGGATTCACAACAGCTTACTGTGTATTTAAAAAAAAAAAACTGATCAGACCTATGCAAAAAATAATGAATGTGGTACTAGAAAATGGAACTGTTCCAGAATCTTGGCAAGAAGCAAACATAGCTTTAATTCCTAAAGAAGAATCAGGTATACTGGTCTCCAAAGAACTTTAGGCCAATTTCCCTCCTAAATGAAGATTAGAAAATTTTTACAACAATAGTTTGAATCCTCAAGCAACCACTTGAAAGCTTCTTCCAAAATGCATCCAGTAAAGATTTTTTTTCTTTCATTAAGCCTCCACTTCTCGTGATTTCTATTTTATAGTTTATGGCCAAACTTATAGATTTATGCTTCTTTAACTTGATGAGAGGTGCTGGTTAGGCAGGCTTATTTGTTCTCCCTTTCTCTCTTTGTTTTGGTATTCAACATGCTTTGTAACTGACTCTGGAGACAGCTGTTGTTTATCTTGCCTGCTGTAGACAGGTACACACAACTACAGTAGGGTCAGCTAGAGCAGAATCCCATTATTATCCAACTCAAGCTTTTGTTGCATTGTTTACTTCAGACACACTGCTGCAACATGACACTAAAGTCTGTGTATCTCCAGCCCTCCTTCACCATCCTCCCAATGTTAATGCTACTAAAAACTTCCAGCTACACAGAGGACAAGGAAGAAAAAGGGGGGAGAATATGTAAAAAGGCTTTGTAAAAAGGAACTTCTTTGTCAGAGGCTTTGTTAACTGAGGTATGCCTGTATTCTTTTCATTTTTAATACAAAGTTTAAAAGGGGGGCTTGGGCGTAGTAATACAGGTGTAGCAGAAATGCTTGTCTCTGGTTAATGTAGAAAAGGTGACAGTGTTGAATTAAACAAAGATGTAGAAAAATGTCATGGTAGTGCACTGGTACCTCTGAGCATATCAAGAGGACCAAGCAGCAGAAGTTGTTGTAGGAGAACTGCAATCATCAGGCGAAGAAATGAGCACACAAACACAGACGTCTCTCTAAACTATTTCTCTTTACTAGAACATATTATAGTAATATTTACAATGAGTCTGATACTCCTATCATACAGACTACATATCACAGCACAATGTACAGTGCAGTGCAATCCTGTCACTGTACAGCCCAGACTGTCTGAGTCCAAAATCCAAGTCAAGAGCACAGAGCATAGTGCTTCTCTCACACATTTTCTCACAAAGATAAGGCTCTGGCCTTCTTTCCTTCCCACAGTTGTCTTGCAGGCATAATCTAGATATGATGGCCAGCTGCATTTAGCCTTTTCATTGCTGGCCCCCACAAACTATAGCATACCATACTAGCTCTTTATAGTATACATTTCCAGTGATTGTATATCCCAGCACCCTGACAAAGAACTTTGTAATGTACACCCCTGATCCAAGACACAGTACGGATTCCCTTACTCATCTGCAACCACCAATGTATCTATAGTGGCTACACAGCCTCCTCAACGAATGTTCAAGGGTGTGGCTGAGTCCTGAGCTAACTAAGTTCCAAGCCAATCAGTAAAGAAGAGGAGGAGTAAAGCCAACTGAACTTTACCTTCTGAGGTGGAACTCACTTGCTTCTTCCTGTACCATTTCTATGGGGAAAGAGCAGCAATATGAAGCCCCAAGTCCAGATGGGCCAGCCTAGTGGTCTAAAGTTGGCAACATGTTTACTGCTTCTGTCAAGGATTTACAGAGACATAGAAAGTCCCATTTAGTTGGCAAATGAATTATCACAGGGCTTGGCCTTTTCACTATAGTCATATACACAACCAAGTTTAGACTCTGTGTTTTCTTTCACAAGTTGATACACAGATGATATCCATCTTCAGATCTTTCAATCAAGCTGCCTGAAAACAAAGCTTAATGAATGTATATATTTCCTACTCTCTTAATTGTAGGAATAATGAGCAGCCCCCCAGTTTGAGTGCCACCTGCTACTCCTTTACCCCTAGATCTAGAATACTGGATCTTATATTTCTTCCACTTCTGCCTTACCATATTTCAAAGTATTGAGTCATTAGGCTCTCTACCAACTACATTGTCCTTAAATATTTATAGTAGTGTACAGAGATCAGCAAGAGTGTATAGTGCTGATCATGCACTGAACAAGATAGACCTTGTTTTAAAGTCACTACAGTTTGAAAGAAAGAAGCTGGTGAATGCATGAGTATCAATTATCCAAAATAATACAATGCATGAAATTTGTAAACAATTTGTGCTGCATCATTCCTACTCTCCCTTCAACAACTGGAATTTAAAGGAACTGATCTTTGCTATCCACTGTGAAGAATCAAAAATCTGTCCACTAGGTTTCCACAATATTCCCTCCAATATTACGGAGAAACAAGATCCCACATACTTTCTGAGAATCTGGCGAAGATCCATTTCAAAAGCTATTTAAGCTGGGAACTAGTTGTTTGAAGTTCTTCTAGGATGAAGCCATTCAAAGCAGAAGTTCAGCACACTAATGAACCAGGTTTTGGTATTTCATCAGAGTCTGACCCATCTGTGACCACAACTGTGTGGTCCAAAACAGAGTCAACAAAATCAAACTGGGAGGAGCATGGAGATGGAAAGGACAACCACATTGATATATAAATTATGAGTCAGTTTCTACCATAGTTAGGTTTTCTTTAATTTACAGTAATGTTGTTGAAAAATTAAAAACAAATTTTGTCCTTGGGTTTTAAGGCAAAAATGTGGTGATTTTAAAAACTTTAAAGACCCTTCCTCATGACTTAGCCTAGTATGAGAGAGGAACAAAAATAATTCTCACAGTGATGGGGAAGCAATATGCAGAACAGCAAAACTGGAAGTGTGTCAGAAGCACAAACCAGATCCCCTTTGTGTGTGTGTACAGTACATTTATGTTCTTCAAAATCTGGCTGCTAAATGCTGACCAATTCATCTTTAATATAATTTTTTTTACTCAGATAGTAGGTCTGAGCTGCTGTATCTGGTTAATCTCTGGGCTGAGCTGTCTCCCTTCATATCAGCCCAAAAGAATCCAATCTATCCCCCAACAAATAGACTTTGCCAGCTAATTTTAATAAAGTGGTGACAAAATTATTAATCTTAAATTCATAGGATTGGAAGTGAACAGAATGTTCTGCTAGCTTGAAAGCTAAATACACTGAACTGTGCAATCATTTCAACTGGACTAAGATTTTATCTTCATTGCCACAAGCTTGTTGGGGCAATAACTAGCACTGGGACAAGAGCCAACATCAAGAACAGGAAATATTACGTTATTTGAGTGAGCTGGCAGTTCCCAGAGTCAATACTTGTATGGCCTCTGTTGGGCATTTCTGCTCTAATGAAGCCAAACAGCTCCAACAAATGCAAGGCAGAAATTATCCAGTACCAACTACAGATCTGGATGCAAACAAGAACTGGCCTTAACAACAACAGCACAAATCATTATATTTCATTGCAGCTTATCTGTAGGACTGAGGCCCTATCTACACTATTGAAAAAACCTGACAGCCTCCCTCAGCCAAATCTGGCCCAATAAGGACACACTACATGCAACCTTATCCCTGAACATGGTGTGATAAGGCCACACACCATATGGCCCTATCCGCACCAAACTCGGTTAAGCTACAATAAGTAAGCCTTTCCATCAGAAGGCAAAATAAGTTAACTGAGAGTAAGGATGCTTCCAAATTATTGGCAATCATTCTATCTCATTAATGGAAATTTTTAAAGTGGTACAGTTGATGTCTTCCATTTTCAACCCTCCTCTGTTTTCTCACCACTCCTCGACATTCAGACTCAGTGAGTAGCTAGTTAATATCACATTATGGTTAACTGCTCTCACAGTTCTCTGCTTAACAGTGCCTCACAGCCATGAGCAGAACACTTCATGTTTAAAATGCTTTTGCAATTTTTGTCTATTTTTTATTTAGAGATGTAAACTTAAAAATGCAAATGTTTTGCATTCAGATCCCATGAAGAGATTGGAAACGTCTGGACATTTTAAACAAAAAGAAAAAAATCTTGTTTCAATCTATTTTTCTTTCATTGCTGCTGCCTACAATAATTGTTGCTGTATTAACAGTTGCTGTGCAGTTTTAAGGTAGGTGGATTACATCATCATCATCATCATCATTATTATTATTGCCACCACCATATTTTATGACATCTTTTCACTGTCAAAACATCTATGCCCTCAAAACTGGACTATCAACTACAGCAGTGGTTCTTAACCTGGGGTCCAGGGACCCCCAGGGGTCCACAATGTCCTCATAGGGGGTCTGCGAAGGCTTGAAGGCACCTCCTCCCTGTAGTGGAGCAGCCACATGACAGGAGCCAAGGCAAAGGGTGGATGGCTGGGCCTGCACATTGCCATTCAATCCACAAACCTGCAGGAAGAAGCAGGGGGGAAATCTTCTCTTCCCTTCCAGTGCCTCTGAGGGAAGGTTTAATGGATGGTGTAATTGTGTTGTTGTTTTAAATCTTGAGTTACGTCTTGGGGATCCAAGGCAACAAAAGGTATTTAAAGGGGGTCCTTGGTAAAGAAAAGGTTAAGAACCACTGAACTAGATAATAAAATAAAGCAACATGAAACAAAATCCACTTTTTATGTGCCCTTATTCCCGATCCACAATATGTGAGACACATGTTCAATTCATGACAAATAATCCTACAACACTAATCCCTAACACTAAGACTGCTGCATACATGGAGTCTACAGAAAACAAGAAAGGGTCCCACCTGTCTTACCCCCTCCCCCAACAGAGCACATTGGTAATGCCAAATTAACCAGCTAAGGCTCTCACTCCAAGGACCTGAGCTCTTGTCACAATTTTTCCCCTTTAACAGCAGCTAGGCTACCGAACACATCAATAATAGTCACTATAGTTACTATACTGCAGTGAATACAACAAAAGGAATCTGAAAGAAAAATTAGTCTAAAAAAATAACGTTTTAGGTACAAGGATTAGAAGTTTCAAATCTACTTTTTCAGGCTCATTGCATAACAGAACAAAAGCATGGGAAAATGCACACTCTGAGAAAGCCTAGGTAGGAAACTTTAATCTGCATGCAATGATGGTTTCCTGCAGAAATACTATAAATTAATTTTTAAAAATCTTATATTCTCCAAGCAGATTTTGTACTGTACTTTGAAACAATCATTTCCTACTATACCTTTGCACAATACTACTCTGTCATAAAAACCTAAGTTTAGATAAAGTTAAGCAAAGGAGGACACCCATGCAACACCTACTCCAATTACATGAAAATGATCAGGCACATTGTCTATACAAGTTAACAGACAGGTAGATTTACTTACAGATCCCCATGAACATAATTTAACTTGATACACATCTAGCAAGATACTAACTGCACTTCTCATCCTTCAAGTAGCTTGCCACATTTGAAATTTCCTCTTAGCACTGGAAATCTCATTGTCTTTTTTTTTTTTTAAAGAAGGAAGTACTAAATTTCATCACAATTACCATTTGTGATGTCTGTCAGGAACTATGCAAGAAGGGAACAGCTGTTTTTAAACAGAGAGAAATATTGGAAACCCATTTTCAAAGAGTTTTGAAAATTTACATCAGGAATGGTGAATACAGTTGGGACAGTCAGGCCAAAGTTAAGCTTCTCTAAATCCTGTTCAGTAAGGCCGGTTTAATGGCATGTTTCATTCTTTCACAGAAATAAAAATGGCCAACTGTTTAAACTTTAAAGCTTGCAACTTCTTTCCCCCTACTGCAAAGGTTAAGGCCTAAATCTGATATTAGCAGTATCTACAGTAGACCCACTGAAAAGAATGGGCAACTAACTTTGGCCCTCCGTATCCATGGCTTGAAAATATCCCCCCCCCCAAAAAACTTCCAAAAAGCAAACCTTAATTTTGTCATTTTACTATGCCACTGTAGATAATGGGACTTGAGCATCTATATATATATAATTCTCTTGGGTGTGTTGCCATTTTCAGTGTACTGATTGGCTGCTTAGGTGTCAGGATCTGCCTCTCCTCGCAGGACTAGGCCCCTGGCTGCAGCAGCCTCTTTGCAGACTCAAGCCCTGGCTGTGGGAGTCTTGGAAGAACCAGGACCAAGCTATCAGATGCAGCTGGCTGCAATCATGCAGCATACCTGAAGCAGCCAGGGGGACTGTAGCATGGGGTGTATATGTGTGTGGCATATGGGGTGTGTTTGCAGTGTGGGGAGTTGTAACATGGGATGTGTGTCTGTGTTCCATGAAGGGTATAGCATGGGGAATGTGTGTTTTGTTTGTGTATGGTGGTGGCAGCTGAGAGCTTCTCATATCTTGGTGTGTGTGTGTGTAGGATGGGGTGTTTGTGTGTTTCTGTGATTGCATAGCAGCAGTGGAGTGGCTCTCATGTCCTGGCACATGTGAAGAGTGTATGTGTATGCACAGTTGCATGGTGGTGGTGGCACAGGATCCCTTGCATCCTGGCATGTGTGGTGTGTATGTGTGGTTGCATAGTGGTGACACAGGGGCTCTTGGCATGGAACTAGCCATTATAGTTGATTTGAAAGGTTACATATTAATGCATCAAATGATCATACTCTTGACATGTTTCCTAAGTGGCCAAGGAGCAGAGCAGGAATGGAAACATACCAAAGCATTTTATATATGTAGATAACAGTGTACGTTACACCGGGTATAGCTAGTACACTGATATTGGTATTCACCGGGGGGGGGGGGTCCTGAAACCAAACCCCAGTGGATACCAAGGGCCCACTGTACCATCAATTTGAATGGATCAACTCTAGGCAGGACTAATTTGATTCAGATTTAGCTCTAAATTTTATTTCCTGATTGCCTCTCATTTTATTTAAAGCTGCCCTCCAACTATACCCACAAAGATAAATACAGTTGCCCCTCCACATTCGTGAACTCGGCATTCGCAGTTGTGATTATTCGTGGTTTTGGGAGGGGCCCCCACCCTCCCAAAACTGCAACACGAGGCCTCTGCAGGCCCCGTGAAGGCCTTGGGGGGGGGAGGGGGGAGGGCCGCGGAGGCCCCATGAAGGCCTTGGGGGCGGAGGGGGGAGGGCCACGGAGGCCTCCATGGGGCCTACGGAGCGTCTCCGTAGGCCCCATGAAGGCCCTGGGCAGGAGGGGGGAGGGCTGGGGAGGCATCCACGGGGCCTCGGGAGGGTCTCCGGAGGCCCCGTGAAGGCCTTGGGAGGGAGTGGGGAGTCTGGGGAAAGCGACCATGGGGCCTCCAGAGGCCCCATGGTCGCTTTGGCAGGTGAGGGGGGCAATCAATATTTGTGGTTTTTTCACATTCGCGGGAGTCCGTGGAACCTAACCCCCATGAATGTGAAGGGACAACTGTATTCCTCTGATTAGTATACAAGAGCATTACACAGAAACAACAAAAAGAAAATGCTTCTTCCCACAGTAGTAAGAGCAGTTTTGAATGGAAAGGGAGCATTACAATAAGAAGTCATTTCTCAAAGAAGTTACTAGGGATCCCAATATCTCCAAATGATTCAGTAGGTATGGTATTATGTTACGTTTATGTCCTGTCTTTCATCAAAGGAGATCAGGCAGCATGCAGAGCTCTTCCCTTTTTTATCCTCATAAATAATCCTGTGGAATAGTTTAGGATCATAACAATTTATACAGTGGACTAATGTCAATAAGGTTTGTGGCAGAATTGGTAGCAGAATAGATTTTTAAGGTGAGAAATCCTAATAAGAGTATGAAGAACTCCACAATTATCTTACCACAATTATCTATACAGAACAGTATCACTGAATGGTTAGAGAACTACATTTGGGTAGTCACATTATAAGACATTCACAAATTTATAAAATTTAATTAATTAGTTTTTACAAAGCTCAAAAGTTCTGGAAGTGTGACCCAGATTCACACCTGACTTTTTTAATGTGAAGATACCACTTCATTTGTCTGCCACAGGAGGCTTATGGATCCAGGTAGATTCTTGGTGACCCTTGGGGAATTTCCTATTTCCTTGACAGGTAATCTTGTCAAAATCCTGGCTGACCTCTGGAATTGAGGCAATAGACAGCATTCCTTCTCAGGGAGTGGAGCCAAACTGGCCCCCTGAGATTTTCGAGGAAGCCAGTGGCAATGAAACAAGTGAAAAGGCAAACAGCACAATGTTGGCTGAAAACTCAAGAGTGGATCTGATCAAACATAGGCTAAAGTTTGTCTGAGGTCCTACTATGGGGCAACACAAGCCGTAAAAGGCAAATTTCTTCTCTACTTCTATTGCATCTGCTAGGAGCCAGAGCCAGCCAGCAGAGCGGTTTCAAGTGGTCAGGGATCTTTTACACATGGACCCAAGAGAGGAAAATCTAGATCACTTGACTATCACTGCAAGTAATTTGCACTTTGTAACTTGGATTTGCTCTGACTTGATGCTATAACTGGTAGAGATCCCGTGGATGTAACTTTGGCCCCTCCTTGTTCAATGACAATGTATACTTTTCAATTTGTGCAACCTGAGGATATGGACAGGATTCTTGGAGCTGAGAACCATCACATGTGGGTTAGATCCTTGCCCTTCCTGGCTCATTAAAAAAAAGTTAGAAGGGGACTGCCTGAGTGGGTAAAGGGAATTAGTAATGCTTCGCTAAAACAAGGCAGAGTGCCAGCTTGCCTGAAGGAGGCTGATATAAAACCATTACAGTACCCCCCCATATCCGCTGATTCACTAACCACAAATTCAATTATCAACAGTTGGGGATGGTGGGGGAGGGATCTTGCCTCCCCCCCAGAGACCTCCACTTTCGGCAGGGTCATGGCAGGGGGAAGGGAGGGGGCAGGAGCAATCATGCCTGCCGCCCTTCCCACAGGAGAGCTCTGGTCACGGCGGGGCCAGGGTGGAGGGAAGGGGGGGCAGGAGTTATCTCACCTGCCCCCATTCTCCCAGGAAGGTTTCTGCAGTGGCAGTGTGGTGGTGGTGGATGGTGTTCAATATTATCTGTGGAATTCACCATCCGCTGGAACCAATCCCCCACAGATACAGGGGTGCTACTGTATTTGAGAAACCCTCCCTGGATCCTTTTTTGGGCAAGCTTCTGGACCATGTAGTAGCCTCTCAGTTCCAGGGTTTCTGAATGAGACAGATTATCTAGATCCATTTCAATGTGTTTTCAGCTCTGGTTATGGGACAGAGATGGCATTGGTTGCCTTGACTGATGACCTACGCTGGCAGCTGGACAGAGGAGTGTTGGCTCTGCTGGACTTCTCAGCAGCTTTTGATACCATCTACCATGGTATCCTTCTGAGTCAACTTGTTGGGATGGGACTTGAGGGCAGTGTTTTACAGTAGCTCTTTTCCTTCGTGGAGGAGCAAACCCAGAAAGTGGTGCTGGAGGACTCCAGCTCAACCCCTTGGCTCAGTTCTGTCCCTTATGCTGTTTAATATACTGTATACACAAAACCACTGGGAAAGGTCATATGGAGTTTTACAGTTTGGCACCATCAATATGCAGATGGCATCCACCTCTATTACTCCTTTCTCTACAAACCAAGGGACCTGTTTTGGTCTTAAATTGGTGCCTATCATCAGTAATGGACTAGATGAGGGTGAACAAATTGAAACTTAACCCAGACAAAATGGAGGTGCTCCTGGTTAGTCAAAAGACAGATCAGGGAATAGGGATTCAGCCTGTGCTGGATGTGGTCACATTGCCCCTGAAGCCCCAGTTTCACAGCTTGGTTTTCTAGGTCTTCCGGCATGATTGTATGGTATGCTTCCATCAGAAGGTGACCATAGAACTGCACTGGAAGACCTAGAAAATGCCTAGAGAGGTGTTTTCTCTAGGAATCTCTAGGTCTTCCAGCTTGACTCTATGGTATGTCTGGGCAGAAGTAATTTATTTCAATAGGATTTGCTATTATATGTGGTTTTGCATTTCCACAGTAAGCCCAGGAATGTATCCCCTCAGACATGGGAGTCGTAGCGTACATTTGAATTATGTTTGGCTTAACAAACATGTCCCTAAGCACTTGAATGTATTCCCTTCTTTTCAGATACAGTTGGCCCTCCATACTCGTGGATTCTGCATCCATGGATGCAACGATCCACACTTGAAAATATTCAAAAAAGGAAAAAAATCTATAAAGCAAACCTTGATTTTACCATTTTATATAAGGGACACCATTTTACTACATCATTGTATATAATGGGACTTGAGAATCCATGGATTTTGGTATTCACAGTGGTCCTGGAACCAAACCCCAGCAGATATCAAGGGCCCACTGTATTTTATTTGAGGCTCTACTATATTGGTCTTAGAATAGCCTTTAAACTCCCTAAAGCAATCTATCCCTTATAATTTTGTTTTTTATTTTTTCTTCCTTTGAAATTTGTCTGATTATTTAGGTAATTTTTCATTCATACAGTATATGTTGCAGTTGACAGTGTTACGGTCATGAATTTCAAGCTGTTGAACCATATTTCACATCAAATCCTAGCCACTATGTAAGATTAATTCTATTCTTTTACTTTTGATTCTATGAATAACCATTCTAAAACACAATCTTTTATTCTGTCTAGGTACTGTATCTTGGTCGCAACTCAAACTTTCATCTTCTCAGCCCATTTTGTGGTAACAGTCTGTCCTCCCAGTTTCTCTCTCTTTTAAAAAACATACGGTATATCTGAAATTGACATAAATGTTAGCCAATCACTTAACAGATGAAATTAGGGTTGTTTTGAAAGTTGGAACATAACACTTCTATTTAACATACTTCTAATGCCTGTTGGGGAGCAGCATTTGGGGTTTTCTACTTCAACCACCAAAATATTTTGAGCCATCTTGTTTATAAATCACACTCCATATACTTTAGAGGAAAATGGGAGTTGTGTGGCCCTCAGATGTTGCTGTACAGTGTCTCTTATGAGCCCTAGCCAATGTAACTAATGGTGAGGAATTGTGGAAGTTACAGTTCAGCAACATCTGGAAGGCACACCATTCCCATCCCTGATTTAAAGATTAAATATGTGGAACACAAGTTAAACGTGAGTCACAAAGTGAAGTGAGTAGCAAAAAAAAGCCAATGGAATTATAGGCGGCATAAGTAGAAGTGCAGTGTCCAGATCAAGGGAAGCAATAGCACCATACCATTCTACTTTGGTCATAACTCACCTGGAATACCTGTGTCTAGTTCTGAGCACCACAATTTAAGAAGAATATTAGCAAAGTAGAACAGGTCCAGAGGAGGACAACCATGATGAGAAAGGGTCTAGAAACCAAACCAAATCAAGTATTGGCATAACATCAGCCAGTACCATTAACAATGTAGTCATCTTGAATGTACACTGTGTAGATACATCTTTGGTTTAAACCTCCCCCCTTAATTATTGATGGTACAATAAGTAATCTGACCCTCACCCATGAGGCTCAGAGATTTTTTTTTTTTAAAAAAAACCATCCTATTGGCACTTATGGCAAAATTTCCCAGGGAGGGATTTTCATTTCAGTCACCACTGGGGGAAAAACAGGTAACTTCAATACAGTTGGCCCTCCACATTTACTGGGGTTAGGGGCTCAGGACCCCCATGAAAGTGGAAAAACCATGAATATCTCTAGGTCACTCCCAAACATATTTAACACACACAAAAAGTATGATCTGTGAGGAGTATTTTCACTGTTTAGACAGTCCCAGAGTTTCATTAACAAACACATCATGCAGCTAAGTCACCTCCTCTCACATTCTTCTGATTGTACTAAGCACAGAGGCAAATGTATTTTGTAATGTTTTAATTCTTGAATCTAACACACACATAAAGGATTGGATGAGGAAAATCAGATCCCGTAGAGAGGAAGTACCTTCAAAGCAGGATTTTATCCCTATTATATGGATGTCTGAAACATTAAGAGTGTGAAAGAGAAAAAAGTGTCTGAACTCTACATTCAGAAGACCTCCCAATTTCTCTTAAATTATTCTCACTATCCTCTTAAATACTATTTACTGCTATAATGAGGTTGCCAGTAACTTACGGATAAGCTATATAAGCAGACAGCTGGTGCTACAATGTCAACAAACAGGACACTACAGTTAATACAGTTTTTCTGTTTTGCTTTTAAGGAAAACAAAGGCTCATATAAATTTGTGCTGTTTATCCCCGTTTAGTTTTCATGTAGTACTGAACTCTCCTCTTCTGAGTATCAGTCAGTCAACTTACTCTGGACAAAGATTTTATTTTCTTAAACAATGAATTGGCGCACATTCACAGAAACAGCTGTGCTGTGGCCAACTGAAATATGACCATATGGCAGCTGCTCCTCAGTTCAAGTTCTTTGTATGCAGTGATGTGCCATTACAAGATCCCTTACCAATCCATGTCTGGCAGTGGTGGCATGAACAGAAGTAAATTGACCTCTATGGTGAACTGCTGTACATGAACACAAGACGCTGCCCCATGTGTCTGCCTTTCATGTAAATACCAGCACACACCCACTTACATTAATTAGGGTTCCTGCTCCAGATATAAAATAAAAAATCTAAAAAATGGACTTTGCAGCACACTGTCCATGTATCCATGATTGTTTGCCTTATGTAGATTTATACAAAGTTGGGAAAATTTTTAATAGTGCTGTTCTGCAAATACATACACAAACATACTAATTAACCTGTATTACAAAGGACATCTTATCTCGGATTGGCCTTTTTAGTCATCAGCGCGCTTGCAGAAAGCGCGGGATGAGTCCTTCCTGAATCTTCGTTTGCGAAGAAAAGCCAGAGAGAGAGAGAGAGAGAGACAAAGGACATAATATGTACTGGAAAACTGCTCACTTGTTTTATTTACATTATATTTTGTATGTATCTTTTATGCTTTATACACTAAATAAATACCTGTTTGATGTCCTTTACAATAACATATGAAATTTTAAAATACATGTTTGGCATGTACACATCCCATCAGGAATTCCCAATAAGCAAAGCTTATTGCAGAATTCCTTTTTATGGAATTTACCACCTATGAAGCAAGCCACATGGAATATCATCCCTCTCTTTAATAATGTTTTTTGAAACATGGAACAGGTAGGTTTTTGCCACATGTATACATGTCAGGTACACTACAGTACACAGATTTTACAGAGCATCAATAGTTGTACGATTTTAAAAGGGATGGAATATTACCATTGTAATGTAACAAAACCATTGTGTATAAGGTGGTCTTTACAGCCGTATCTAACCACACTGCTAAGAAGCCCATGTAATCTTCTTTTCAAAAATTTCTTTTGCATTAATTTAGTGGACCATTAATAACACACTTAAATATAGATTTCATACTCTGAGGTGACCACAACAGCCAATATGATCCTTCTTACCATTTCTTCATGAGGGTTAGTCTCTCAAAATAAATGATTTGAATATTTCTCCTTAGTTTTTTTTATTTGTCAGAGCTTTGCTAACACTAAACACTTTCAGTACTCAAACAAATGAAGATTTTTTTATATATAAAAAGTTATGATCCCAACATAGCTTTGCCTAATTAAATTAATAAATTAAATTCACAGTGAAGTCAGCAGAGGAAAGTTTACTTACAAATAGATGTCTTCACCTTGTCATGTTTAACCTGTTTTTTCCTTAGTTGAGTGTACTTCCTGGCCACATATTGAGCACTACTGCCTCTAAGGAAGGACATGTAACATTTACATATTGAAGGCCTTGCAGTGTCTCATTTCCTTTGTGGCTTTTAAGGCTAAAAAGAACGGAACAGTAGTATGGCAAAAGAAAAAAAACATTATTTCCTTGCAACTAGAAGTATATTTATAGAAAGATATAAAAAAAAATCCTAAATCCATGTACCAGAATCAGGTTGTACAACATATATATAACTGTCTAAGGATCTCAACTTCAGCATGAAAAGAAGGGTAGGAGTGCCAAACTTTTGCCCTGCTTACTCACTTCACTCCCTGAAGTAACTTTTCTTCAGCCATTTTCCTTATGTGCAGTTCCAAATCTGCAAGTTATCCTTGCCAACAAACAAAAAGGCTGGGGAAAACTGTTTTCAGAAGAAAAGTCATGGATAACAAGGTTAGTGCGTGTGCGCGCGCACACACAGAATACCCAACCATGTTGTAAGAATTCACCTAAATTCTATCAGCATTGTGTGCAATTACAAGACTTTCATAATTACAAAACATCTGTAGTCTTTCATAATACATCATGATGTGGAGTTTTAAAATGTTTCTTATAGAAGTATAATGGCATAACCAACAATGATCTATTACCATCCAAGAACACTTTGCAACTGGCACTGTTAAGATCATTATCATGACCTGTTCACAATCCCCACTCACCCACACATCCATCCGTGTATACAGCTGCCAATCTGAGAACACATTTCACAAATGTGATTAATTGAACTACCTTTGTGTAAAGCATATGCCAAATTAAATGTATTTCATCCTTAAGGTGAAACAAAATTCATCTGAAAAGGTTCTACTATATCTACTATATTCTACTATATAAGACAATTCAGTTATTTATTAAAAGTAAAATTCAGGCACCACTACTTTTTTATAATATAATGGGGGGAGGAGAAGACTGCAGTTAACCACTAATAAGATATAGGCATGCTAATACATCTTTTAAAAGATTTTAATTTCTTTTAAAGGGACATAATGAGAACTTGGGATGTTACTGTTTGTAATATTGTAAAGTGTGTTGTGAGCATGATCTCCATACTTCTGAAGCCTCCAGGACTATATTCATAATTTACTCTCAAACTATTCACGTTTTCAGCTGCTTTCCACTGCCTATATTCAAAACTCAGGAGGAAATGGCCATTTAAACTCAAGTTAGCAGCCTGGTTCTTATATTCAGACTATCAATCTTTTTGTGTGCAGTAGAGCCAAGGAAGCATAAACCCTTCCATCACGCACATAAGGCAAGGTGTTACACAATGTTATTTATGCTTCATGTTGACCACACAGATACATACCCAAATGATGCAATTCTCCCACTCCCCCATCCAAAAAGAAGAGGGGAGAATAATGACATGATTCAGACATGTGTTCAGCAGTATGAGGTCTGTCTATTAAATAATAAGACTTTGTTTCTACCTTTCAGACAAACCAGGGAGAACTGATTGTGAACACTTGAGTGGTGACCTTGAATATATCTGAACGTCCATGACATCAATACTCTCTGCCGTTCAATTAATTGTCAGTTGTCATTTAAAGCATCTGTGTTGCCTGTTGCATGCTAGAAAAATGCTAAGTTTAAAAAAGTCAAGCAACGTGACATTCTGCAGCAACTTGAGGCAGACCCAAACCTTTTTCAAAAAATCATCACTTGTGATAAAACCTGGATCTTCCAGTATGATCCTGAAACTAAATGACAGTCAATGCACTGGAAAACACCATCATCACCAAGAATGAAAAAAAAAACACACACCAAAGCAAGTCCACGTTCAAAGCCATGCTCATTGGGTTTTTTTTTTTTAACATCAAGGGCATAATTTTGGCAGAATGGGTTCCGGAAGGCAGAACAGTAAACCAGCATTATTATAAGGAAGCTTTGACAAAGCTGAGAGAAAGAGTCAGGAAGGCCAGAACTGTGGAAAAAATGGTTTCATTCCTCATCAACACAATGCACCTGCTCATACAGCACTTTCTGTGAAGTAGTTTTTGGGCAATAAAAGCATTACTACACCTGAGCATCCTCCATATTTGCCAGATTTGGCACCATGAAACTTTTTTCTTTTCCCTAAAGTGAAATGGGTGCTTAAATGAGCCCGTTTTAAGTCAATTGATACAGTAACAAAAAAACAGCAGATGTGTTGAAACAGCTGATGGAAACTGATCTGCTTCACACCTTTGACCAGTGGAAAACAAGACTGCATCAGAGTGTGAGTGTGAACAGGGAGAATATTGAAGGGGACAAGCATTAGAATTGTAATATGTATAAATAAAGATTGGTTACTGTATCACTCATTATTTAACTGACAGACCTCATATCCCTGAAGCCCTTGAGTGACTTTCCCACTAATATTTCATCAGATGGATAATGTTGGAAGAATCATGTGGTCATAGTGTCCCTTTGTTTTGATTTAGAAATGTCTCATGTTATAGAAAGGTGTCTACATTATACTACTGAAAAATAAAATATTTCTAGAGTAAAGAAGAAAAGGAGGCATGGGACACACAAAAAATTGAACCAGCTTACGTGGATCCAATAGACACAGGCCAGCTGAGCGCAAACTGAATGTGTGAGAACCTCTTCAGTGAAGCAGGAATATGCCCAATGGAAGAGGCAGGCAACTCAGCCAAACAACAGCAAACCTGTTGCAATAGTAGATTTCTATTATAACGCACCTGTTTCTCTTGGCATCACTAGAATAGGCAGAATGAAAATGACCTTTTTGCTCTGCATTATTTATGGTAATTTCTAAACAACACTGGATACTAGGATATTGCAGGAAGAGAAAAGAAAACAGGGGCTTTTTGCTGTACTGTAGTAATTTCACACATTGGAGAGATAAAGCAACAAGTGAACCTCATATATATTTCTTCCACTGACCTCTACTGGTTGAAATGTCATAGTACAAGCTAAAGAACATCTTCCAATGCTGTTCTAGGGCAGCAAGAATGGGTTTCTCAGTACTTTGTTCTAAACACCCACCTGCTATTATTGCTTTCTTCTTTCCTACACTATTTCACTAATAAAACAAGGGAGATACTTAAGCATATTTAATATACTTATACTTAATACAAGATACAAAATCCACAAAACAATAATACCTTTATTGGATGAACTAAAAATCACAAAATATATCATGCTAACATTTGAAGCTTCATTGGTTTCCTCATCAGGCAAGCATGTTAAAAATCATACAAAAGAAGAAAAGTGATGATGTTAGTCACAAGCCTACATTTTGTCTCAGATGTTATTTCTGTTGTCAGTTAAGATGGTCTACAGGAATATCAGTGCAGGCAGAGGCCATGTGAGGATCAGGACAAAGTGTGGTGAACTCCGTTAACACCTACTCATACACAGGCATCTATTAAGATTGCTTTATTGTCAGGAGGAAATAGATGCATACAGTAACACTGCATGAACAGTTCTGAGACTTTGGCACCAAAACTCCTTCATTAATACATTCTGCCACTTTCAGTTTCTCCGACCACCACCACCACCTGGTCATTACAGTAATCTATGCTTATGCAAGCCTCCTTAAACATTCCCAAGCAGCCAGTGACCTTGGTGCACAGGTGAGCCATCTCTCCAACACATACCAGCCCCAGCTCCCAGAATGCCCTTTGCACACAGGCCTAGCAATGCTAACCACTGCATATCCCAGCTACCTAAGCACTAAACAGCAAACAGCACCAGTGACCTGACACAAAGGGCAGTAAAACATACTGGGCAATTAAAGCAGCAAAGTAATTTCCACTGAGATCCAGGCAAACTCTGTCCTGTGTGAGACTAACTGCCAAATTAACTGCAGTTAGCCTCGCAAAGGACAGAGTTTGCTGCCCACACTATGAATGAACAATTTTGGCAAGCTCCTTGGCCAAGATTAGAAGCTAGAGGTTGTACTGTACAAAGTCCAATTCCCCTCCTGCGGCTCCCCATCTCCATGACATTTTCCTTACCTTTATTAGACAATCACAACCATCTGAACCATCTCAAGTAAGTCTGATTGCAACCTAGAAATCTTTTCTTTAATATTACAGAACCTGCATCCTTCTGTATGAATAAATGCCTCAGATGTCTGGTTGCTGAACTGCTGTTAACACTCGAAAGAACTGGCAATATTGCACATGTACGGAGTTGGAACAGCCAAGTTCATTTCTCACTGAAATGAGAAACCCACAACTGGCTGTACAATTTTAGGATGAAAGTAGAGGCTTGCATGAGAGCATGTTTGTCCATTAAAAACAAAATACACAGAAAAGTAGATGTCAGAGAGCATAATTTAATTTCTCTCCTTACCATTGGAAAGACAGATACCAGCTGAACTTCATATTTTTAGCAGAGATATAGAAACCAGAGGTTTGTGATACTGAAGTAAATAAACAATACTGAAATTCTTACAAGTTAAAAAAGTATTCCTGTATCATTCAAGAAAGCCAGATATCATGACACATAGTACTTAACCACAATGGGAAGAACTACTAGTAAGAATTCATATATTTTTTTTACTATTTAAAGAAAATTTACCTTTAGCACAGACATCTCTGGATGTAATGGCATCAGGTTCTTAGCTTTGCAACCTCTTTCCTGCCTGGAGCAGGCCAATACTGGTACCTCTCTATTCCAAGGTGAAATGTAACTGACCGCCCTGTGCTGCTATATTCAACAAAAGGGAAAAGCACACACATACTCAAATCACATGTTCCTCAGATAGCTAATCTTACTGGTATTTGCATTACGTGGCAACACAGGCAGATAGGTGAAATAAACCTAATTTACTAGGGCAAGCAATAAAAAAGACTGACAAAGGGCTATTTAACCTATGAGAGAGGAAACAGAAATGTCCTGTGGGAAATTTTTTGAGTTCCTCACTGCCTATTGTGTAAGGATTTGTACAAAATCTCTGCTAAGATGTACATCTTTGATTCTCTGGCCTAAAAGAGAAAGGGTTAGCTAGAAAGGCTCTCCAGTCCAATCTTCTAGCTAGCACCTATAATGAATTCCATTAATGCCAACTATAGGTGTGTCAAGATTACTGATTAATACCCCCCCCCCAGGTTCTATCTATCTCAGCATGTGGCCATGCAGTTGGTAGAGTCAGGAAATGCCATTGGTAGGAAATGCCACCTTTGGGGCAAGAGAGATTGACTTGGTGCTTCTGTGAAGCCTTTCTTAAGTCAGTGCTTATCTGAGACCACTTTTTATTAAACCAACTACTGGGTAATGTCTCTCAGGAAGTCCAGGTGGACACCATTTGTAAGAAGTCTCTTCATTTTAGAGAACTTCCTGATGTAATGATTTGTTCATCCTCTAATGTGATATATGGCATCCTCTGACAACGCCCTTCAGCACTCTACATGGGGCAAACAGGATAGTGTCTGCACCAGAGGATAAACAGATGTGAATCAGACATCAGGAATGGGAATCCACAAAAACCAGTTGCAGAACACTTCAGTTTTCCTGGGCATTCCATCTCTGACCTTAAGATAGCTGTACTTGAACACACACACACACACAAAATACAAGGAAAGATTAGAAAGAGAAACAGCTGAATTAGAATATATATCCACAAATTTCAGTTTATCAACAGTGGGTTGAACGAAGACAATGGTTTCCTGGCACACTATACATAATGCTAGTTAACACCCTAGTCTCATGAGGATGCTCTTGTAGGGTGTATCACACTGCTCTTTGCTGATGCTGCTGCCCTTGTTGCCCACACAAAAGCGGCTTTGCAGTGCCTAACATCCTGCTTAGCAACAGCTGCAGAGTTGTTTGGACTGGAAGTCAACCTGAAGAAAATGGAAGTTCTTTACCAGCCTGCAACACAGGACGAACACCATCACCCCCACATTGCAGTCGGCAAATCTGTGCTCAAGTCCGTTCAGCAGTCCACCTACCTGGGAAGCATCATCTCCTCAGATGCCAAGATTGACAAAGAGACTGATCAGAGATTAGCAAAGGCATATAGCGCATTTGGAAGACTTTACAAAAGAGTCTGGAGTAATAAACACCTGAAGCGAAGCACAAAAATCAGTGTGTATAGAGCCATTGTACTGTCTATTCTCCTTTATGGATCTGAAACATGGCTCACCTATCGCCACCACCTACGACTCCTTGAATGCCTTCATCAGCACTGTATATACACAATCCTAGATATACACTGGACTGACTATATGATGAATGTTGCTGTCCTTGAGCAAGCAGGGATCACCAGCATTGAGGCCATGATATTGAGAACACAGCTGTGCTGGTCAGGGCATTTTTCTAGGATGGAGGACCATCGCCTCCCCAAAATAATACTCTACGGTGAACTCGCCATGGGTCAGCGTAAGAGGGGTGCTCCAAGAAAGTGATACAAAGACTCCCTGAAACAACATCTCAGGCTCGGCCAAATTGATCACCAACAATGGTCCACCATGGCCTCACATCGGGAGGCATGGAGATGCACTATCCACACTTCTGCAGCCTTATTTGAGAACTCACGCTGAACAAGTCTTGAAGAGAAACGACAACGCAGAAAGAATCACAACCCAGAAACATCACCCAAGGAGACCCCCTGCTGTGCTTTCTGCAACCCAACTTGTTTATCTCGGATTGGCCTTTTTAGTCATCAGCGCGCTTGCAGAAAGCGCGGGATGAGTCCTTCCTGAATCTTTGTTTGCAAAGAAAAGCCAGAGAGAGGCACGATTACTATGGCGAAAATCCAACATGGCGGTTCTAGGAGCTGCCTTGTTAGCAAGCTCCACCTCCCATGCACGTCTGACTGATCAGTTTTCCACTTTGTGAATTCACAGTGATGCAACTCAGTTGTCCTAACTAGCAGGAGTGCGCATTTCCCCCCACAGTTTTAAAAAAAACTATGGAAAAGACCCAAAGTCTTTTCTGGTGTAGTTTTTGTGGGTTTTGGTCCCCCTCCTTCTGAATACCACAATTCAATGTGGGATCTCATTAAGACTGATGGAAATTCCCGCAAATTCCATGAAGAGTTTTTTCACCATCTAGACGGACCCTTGGAGTTAATATCTTCCCCATCCTATAGCAACTGCACTCTATTAGCATAAAAAGGAGAAAGATGGGAGAAAGGGAAAAAAGGAACATGGCAGCATCTTTAAGACTGCTTTTTATTTTAGCATTGCTTTCATGGATAACTTCTTAAGATGCAGTACAGAGTGATATTAAAGCCTTAGGTTAGAACACATGTTTATATAATTGTGAGAATGAGAGAGAATACAATAGGATCCAGAAAGATGCAAATCGTGACCATTGCCCTAAATTTTCAGAGGGCTAAGCAAGGTGATACAGGTCTTTCAGATCTTTAGAGCAATCGGTTTATGCACTGCTGCACTTCTCAAGGAAACCCAGGGAAAATGAGTTTTGGTAAGCTGATTTATTGCTTTCATACATCCACACAAAAGGTTTGAAAAACCTGTAACACCTCACTTAGTCCTTTAAAAATTTAGGGCAAAGGACATATTTTGCATCTTTCTGGATCCTATTATTAATAGGGCTACTTCTTTGTGCTCTATTAGACACCTGTTCGTATTTTTCACGTACTATTTGCCATATATGAAGCTCTGCCATGATATATGCAATTCCCCAATGAAACTTCTGTGTATATCTTCATTTCTGTATGTTCAATAAAATTCCCATTTTAGAGAGCTCTGTGCGAATATGCTTTATTGAATTTAATTTGCCAAAGGCACATTATTGGCCAAGGTCATTAGATCCTTGATAGGCATGTATACTCAGAACATGACCAAGTTCATTTGTGCACTCTGAGCCTATACCTGGTAACAATTGTATTATATCACTAGGAATTTTAGCTTTCAAAACCATTCCCTTTATGTTACATTTCCTGTGAACTTAAGTTTGCCTGAAAGAGAGGAGAACTTTAACTATGGTGGCTCTCTCTACTGTTGCAAAAAGATAGTAAGAGCCAAGATTACAAACTCCACTCAACTTCCACAACTGGCAGAGACAACCATCACAGAAGTACTGCCCTCGTACTGCCAAGGTGGAGAGCGCACAATTCAGGAGGGAGCTGAGGCTGTGAAAATGGATAGCCAAAACAAAAGAGATGTCTTGCTGTTGCCTTCTTTCAGCCCAGGTCTGAAGAATTAAAAGGAGACAACGCTTCATGTTCTATATGATGGTCACAATTTTTTATTTCTTAAAAAGCCCAACATGTTTCAGCCTTGACACCAATTGGCCTTCTTCAGGGGCTATTCTGTCATCTGCTGGAAAGAACAGACTGAGGAATAGTATTTGAAGTGTGTCCTAGCAAAATTCCTCACAGGCCTTAATGTTATACAGCTCTTCCTCAAAGAAAGGAACTATGTTAGAGTCTTTAAGAAAAGGCTCTTGTTAATCAAAAGAGAACTACAAAGAGAATATATAATGTTAAAAGAACAGTATAAAATTTAATGCTAGAAAGGAACTATAAAAGATCAGTGTTCAAAGCAATTAGAATGTATTTTTTTCCTGTCATGGCTACAGGTTTAAATTGATAGGTGTGTTTTTTAAAAGCTCATACAGTATGCATTAATGTGTGGGGCGGTGGAGTGGATATACCAGAGAAAAAGCCAAGAACTGAAACTAGAAACACATTCTTCACAATTAATAACTGATTTACTAGTGTCATAGCTGGGCAACCCAGCAGCAACAAGAGTACACCCACGGTGGTTTCTAAAAAAGCAATGACCATTTTGAAAACCCTAAGAGAATTATCAGTATAATCCAAGCAAGAGAGGTTTGTGATTTTCCTCTTCCAGTTTCTGTCATTCTTAAATACAAAATAGCTTTCAATTCTTCTAAAAAAGAAGGCTTGAGCAATGCTTGCTACAGGTAGAATTTATAATGCCTCCACCACAATTCAGTTTTGAGGCCATGTAGTGGGCTCCTCTTCTGTTCTGAGTATCACTAAAAGCTGCTGCATTGGACTCAGAACAAAGGAAGATAGAGGAGAGCAATATCCGGCACATTCTCTTGGACTAGGGAAAACAGTTCAGTTACCCATACATTTAGTCATAGTCAATCCAGAGCTGGCACTTGCATGCTGCCCTCTGCTGCCAAGATCTTTCCTTGCTGTGTGATGGCAGCATACATGACAATGTGTGCAGGGAGGCTATTCTTAGACCACTTACAATATTTCAGTGAGGATACAGGTCTCCAATATTACGGGTATTTCTCCAGCATTGCAGGTACATTCTTGGTCATAGATGAGGAATGAATATAATCACCAGAAATTTGGACATAACAGTGAATCAAGATCCACAGAACAAAATCAAAATAATAAAGTTACGATATATATTTAACAAGTTATTTTTCTTCTCCCAAAGTTTAGAGTTTACTATTTGTGATCATCCTGTATTTTAAACTGTCCTAAAAAGATTGGCAGCCCATACATATCTATCAATTTTTTTGATAAAATTATCTACTGAGATCTCTCATGCTTTCACTATGTGGTATTAGACAAATTTTAATGTACTGTCATCATCATCATGCTCATTGGCTCCAGCACTTTTGAAAACGTCACTTGCTACTGCATAGTAAGAATTGTAGGGATTATTTTTTTTTAGCATCACAGTACAGTAATGTTAATGAGATCTTGTTAACATGAAATATAAAAGGAAACAGAAGCATGATCTGGCTATGAGCAATATTCATACCTCAAATTAACACTGCAGCTCAAATAAAAATCATAGAATCATAGAATCATAGAATTGCAGAGTTGGAAGAGACCACGAGGGCCATCCGAGTGTGTCCAGAGAAGGGCAACTAAAATGGTGAAAGGTCTGGAAACGATGCCTTATGAGGAGAGACTTAGGGAGCTGGGTATGTTTAGAGTACTCCACATTTTTACACCTAAAGTAATAAGATTTCTGAAGTTCTGTCTCTAGCTTGTCTTGAATGCACTGCTACCTCATAAAGGTATTAAGAACAAGTAAGTTCATTCAACATTTGATTAGCCTGATGATTATCCCAACATTCAATTATCCTATTCCCATTTCTATATATAGTTGTGAAAGCTGGACAGTGAAGAAAGTTGATAGAAAGAAAGACAACTCATTTGAAAAGTGGTGCTGGAGAAAAGTTCTACATGGAAAAATTCTATGCTAAAAAGAAAAATAAATGGGTATTAGAGCAAATCAACCCTGAACTCTCCCTAGAAGCCAAAGTGACTAAACTGAGAGTGTCATACTTTGGACATATCATGAGAATACATGACTCACTAGAAAAAACAATAAAGCATGGTAAGGTAGAAGGCAGTAGGAAAAGAGGAAGGCTACATTACAGGTGGATACATTCAATCAAGGAAACCAAGGCCCTGAACCTGCAGGACCTCAGCAGGGCTGTTGATGATAGAGTGACTTGGAGGTCTCTCATTCATCAGGTTCCCATAAGTTGATGGCAGTTAACAACAACAAAGTAAGATTTCTTCTAAAGTTCTATCTCTAGCTTCTCTTGAATACACTGCTAGCTCATAACAGTATTGATTGAACAAGAAAAGAATTCATGAACTGAAAAGGAAAAATAATTGAAAAGGGGGATGGAGAAAAAGTTTCATATCATTTAGCAGTCAATTGCAATCACATCTTTTTCTTTGTTCAGTTGGAGTGGTGAAACTGCAATCACCATTCAACCTGTCTTCCTCTTTGATGCCTTCTTGGAAGCTGCTGACGTTTTAAATTAGTGTCCTTTTTCATGGCTCTTGTAATTTTCAATAAGGTTACCGTTTTATTTCCATGCCCTTTCCTTACTTGCCTTACTGTGAGGGAACACAGAAGGGTTACTCTAAATTACAGGAATTCCATTCACCAAGTCACATATACAGTACATATTTGTGGTGGAAGACCCAAGATACATTTAGAGACTGTGAAAGTAGACGTATCTCATTAGCTAGTAGATTCTCTTACTGATACGATTTCTGTTGAGTTGAACACCTCAGAGTATTGAGACATCTGCTAATAGCTGCCTATTAGTTTTCCTAGAAGCCAAAGTAACTAAACTGAGACTGTCATACTTTGACTGCCTATTAGTTTCCGGGCACAGTACAGGGTGTTGGTTATGACCTTTAAAGCCCTACATGGCTTGGGTCCAATTTATCTCCGGGACCGCTTCCTTCCATACGACCCTCCCCACAGACTTTGGTTCTCTGGGAGGAATCTGTTACAACCTATGAAAACAAGGCTGTCGGTGACCTCCCAGAGGGCCTTCTCTGCTGCTGCTCCCAGATTATGGAATGGCCTGCCGGACGAGATCCGTCTTATTAGCACCTTAGACAGCTCCAAAAAAGCTGTCAAGACGGATCTTTTCCGGCAGGTCTTTCCTAAATAGCTATCCTGGCCCGAAGATTCGGCTGCCTTTTCCCTTTAGCGGCCACTGGACTATTTCATTTTTTTCTCTTTTTAATTATTGTAAGTTTTTAATCTGTTTAATATTGTTTTAAGGGGTGGGGGGATTAGGGTATTAATGTAATTATGGGGTTTTTATGATGTAAGCCGCCCCGATTGCGTTGCAAAGGGGTGGGATAGAAATAAATTTATTATTATTATTATTATTATTATCATTATTATCAGCATCCATGTCAAGACCCCTCTGGCTTGAGAGCTCAGCATTTCACAGTCACTAATATTACTGTCTCAATATATCAAAGAACCTAGACATGGAACCAACCATGAACTTGATTTGATATTCTTTCCAGCCTGATACAAGACTGGTAAGGAAGGGGAGATTAAAATTACTCCTCTAGGACAAAATTTAAAAATCTGGTTAGGTTCAGAATTTGAGTGTATTTTTCATATTTATTCGTTTAGGTATTTATACCCCACTCTTCAGCCACAAAGGCTCTCAGAGTGGCTTACAAATTGTTAAGCGACAGCACCTACACAGCTACACTGCTTTTATAGCATGCTAGGTACTTTCCAGGCAGTTTCCAATGTGTGTTAGCTAATCGTCCCCCTTAAGCCAGGTACTCATTTTACTGACCTATGGAAGCCTGAGTGAACCTTGGAGCCCTTGGGACTGAATTTGCAACATTGTGGGTGCAGTACTGGGATTTAACCACTGCACCACCAGGGCTCCCCACATTTATTTTCTACAATAAAGACAAAAACAATTCATCAAATAAGTGTGTGTAAGACAGCAGTACATTCATCAGGGTTACAAGATTTAGAGGATGAAGACACCAATATGGCAAGAATCTGTGCAGGTGTTTCATGTCAAGAAATCACACCAGAGATTGACATGCACTGCTGGAAAAGAGTAAACAGTGTTCCGACTGTTTACATACAAAATAAAAGGATGCCATATTGTAAAGAAGTTATTGCTATGGCTTTCATTATATCTCAGAAAAAAGAAGCCTGCCCCAAATTTCTTAGTGATGTTACTATCATTTATGCTCTGGGTAAACAAAGGGTTCATATTCTCTAAATCTCTCTCTCTCTCTCTGGCTTTTCTTCGCAAACGAAGATTCAGGAAGGACTCATCCCGCGCTTTCTGCAAGCGTACTGATGACTAAAAAGGCCAATCCGAGATAAACAAGTCCGGTTGCAAAAAGCACAGCAGAAGGTCTCTTTGGGTGATGTTTTTGGGTTGTGATTCTTTCTGCGTTGTCGTTTCTCTTCAAGACTTGTTCGTCGTGAGTTCTCAAATAAGGCTGCAGCATTGTGGATAGTGCGTCTCCATGCCTCCCGATGTGAGGCCAGGGCGGACCACTGTTGGTGATCAATTTGGCCAAGCCTGAGATGTTGTTTCAGGGAGTCTTTGTATCGCTTTTTTGGAGCGCCCCTCTTATGCTGACCCGTGGCGAGTTCACCGTAGAGTACTATTTTTGGGAGGCGATGGTACTCCATCCTAGAAACGTGCCCTGCCCAGCGCAGCTGTGTTCTCAATATCATGGCCTCAATGCTGGTGATCCCTGCTTGCTCAAGGACAGCAACATTCGTCACATAGTCAGTCCAGTGTATATTTAGGATTGTGCGTAGGCAGCGCTGATGAAAGCGCTCAAGGAGTCGTAGGTGGTGGCGATAGGTGACCCATGTTTCAGATCCATAAAGGAGGATAGACAGTACGATGGCTCTATACACACTGATTTTTGTGCTTTGCCTCAGGTGTTTATTGCTCCAGACTCTTTTGTGAAGTCTTCCAAATGCACTATATGCCTTTGCTAATCTGTGATCGATCTCTTTGTCAATCTTGGCATCTGAGGAGATGATGCTTCTCAGGTAGGTGAACTGCTGAACGGACTTGAGCACAGATTTGCTGACGCAATGTGGGGATGGTGGTGTTCGTCCTGTGGTGCAGGCTGGTAAAGAACTTCTGTTTTCTTCAGGTTGACTTCTAGCCCAAACAGCTCTGCAGCTGTTGCAAAGCAGGATGTTAGGCGCTGCAGAGATGCTTCTGTGTGGGCAACAAGGGCAGCAGCATCGGCGAAGAGCAGCTCACGGACTAGATAGTTTAGAGTCTTAGTGTGAGCCCTCAGACGGCTTAAGTTAAACAAGCTACCATCAGTACGGTAGCGTATATAGATGCCGTCGTCTTCTTCAAGCTCTGCCATAGCCCTTTGGAGCATCATGCTAAAGAAGATTGTAAATAAAGTTGGTGCAAGAACACAACCTTGCTTCACTCCATTAGTTATTAGAAAGGGCTCTGAAAGAGCATCGCCATATCTGACTTGACCACGCTGGCCCTCGTGTAGCAAGATAATCATTTTAAGGAATTTGGGGGGACATCCTAGTCTTTCCAGGATCTGCCACAGACCTTTTCTACTTACAGTGTCAAAGGCTTTGGTGAGGTCGACAAATGTTACATAGAGACCCTTGTTCTGCTCCCTACATTTTTCTTGCAGTTGCCTAAGGGCAAATACCATGTCTGTAGTACTCCTATTGGCTCTGAAGCCACATTGTATATCTCTAAATATACATAACCTAGATAAACAAATTTTAGCTGTATGGAAAGCTTTCAGAAAATTTGAACTTGAACGTATTGAAGATACTCATACTCTTTTCTCATATTTGTTTACAATAAAACACACAGTACAAAACAAGGGTCAGGAACCCTTGGACCACCAGATGTTTAGGACTTCAATTCCCATCAACCCTACCAGCATGGCTAATGACAAGGGATTACAGTCAGCCCTCCATATCCACAGGTTCTGTAGCCAACCAACCACTGCTCAGATATTTTTTTAAATTCCAAAAAGCAAAACTTAGAGTTGTCCACCATTTTACAGAAGGGACACCATTTTACTACATTATTGTATGTAATGGGACTTGAGCACCCATGGATTTTGATATCCACAGGGAGGGGTCTTGGAACCAAACCCTAGCAGATACCAAGGGCCAAAGCCTCCCACCTAGTATAAAAGCTCCCATTTGGATTGTTCAGTTCATACCTTTATGGTTTTACAACCACATTGTAGTTCAGTTTTTATTCAGTACTTCAGGCAGTAATATGAAAAATGGACAAGGTGAGAGATACAGAAATAATTTATTTATTATGTTTGTTTATTAATTTAAATGTATTATGTTTTATATTGCTCTTGATTGTAGAATACGCACATCTCTTTTTGTTGTATTGTTTAACAAAGCATTTGAATAAGGACTCATATTTTACACTCACACACAAACGCCTCAAGCAAACGTTCTTCAATTCAGTCTACAGTATTATGATCTAGGTTAATACATCCTCAGATACTTCCTTTAATGCACCCAAGAGCATTAAGTTACTTGTCAACATGTTTCAGCAAAGAACACTACAGTCAGTAGCAATTCATTCCCAGCAGGATAGCTTGTGCCCAAAGGTACTCTATTCCATTCCATTAATTGCAGAGAAGGAAATATTCAGTCATATCACACTTTATTTATTTCAGAATGTTCAACTCATGTATCATAAAACATTCTTCATAACCTAAACTATATTACTGAAGAAATGACAGGGTTCACCAAAATCCTCTGCAAATTAAATATATTGCAACAACACAATGCCTAGACCTAGCAAGGGAAAAAAATGCAGATTTTCTGTAGTCATTCTCACACTGTAGGAAACACTTAAGTGAATATAAATGACCTTTTATTCTCTATGTAGAGGGATACAACTGCAGGTGCTACAGCTAGTTAGGTGATACACAGAATTTGTTTCACTCAAAATAAATGAGACAAGAGTATTCCAGGGAAATCAGTTCCACTGAGCTATGGACTCTTCGTCAAAGTCTCTCTAGCACTTCATTTAAAATAGAATTGGACTTTGTGAACTACAATAAAGAAACATTACTGAGTAATTTTAGGTTTTACTTTTAAACTGTTTTTCTGTGTGTAACCTATTAACACTATTAACTAACATGCATTTGCAGCAGGCTTCCTCTCCCCCCCTCCCCACCACATGCTACAATGTTTTCAAAACAGATTAGATACTTAACTAGGTTTCAAACATGGTTCAGGCACTGTCATGCACAGAATAAGCAGAGTCTGGTATGCAACTGTCTGAAAACAATTCATTTCATTACTAGTCATTCATTTGGTCACTCATTTCCCTGGCAAAAATGCAACTAGTTACATTACTTTCCCAACAATGGCCAGCTCATGATGTTTATTACCCTGCCCATTACAGTTGTTCCTCCATATCCACAGATGTGATATCCATAGATTTAAGTATTCATGGCTTGAAAATATTCTTTAAAAAATAGAAACCCAAAAAGCAAACCTTAATTTTGTCATCTTAAATAAGGGACACCATTTTGCTTTGCCACTGCATATAATGGGACTTGAGTATTCACGGATTTTGGTATCCACAGGGTGTCCTGGAATCAAACCCCAGCAAATATGAAGGGACAACTGTACATGAAACCGCTGAAAGAGTTGTCAATAGCTTAGCTTAGATATAAGTAATGTTTTTTGAGATCTGTGCCTAACCCTATTTTCCCCACAAGTCCTGTTACTTTTAGAGTGCAAATTATTATAACCTGGACTTTTTTAGGAAGGCACTTTCACATTATAGCAGAACTTACTGTAACCCATTCTTTTTCAACAGTAGAAGCTACCAAGTGATGTTCATTTCTGGAGCAAAGGAATAAGCCCCAAAAGTGTTTTTGATTATTTGCAACAAGCAGGTGTGTGTGTGTGTGAGAGAGAGAGAGAGAGAGAGAGACTGTGGGATGAGGCTGCTCTCTACCCCTGAAAACTGACCTCACCATCTCTAGTTCTTGAAACCAAAACTGAAACCATAGAAGGGCAATATCGCTCTGGAAAATATCCCAGAAATGCTAGTGGTGTAATTTCTGTGAGTACTCTGTAGAGATGTAGTACTGGAGAGAGCACATTACTCTGTAGGGTTACGATACTGAAACAGTTATAGCATTACAGTACCATTGCTCTATAGACCTACACTGTACTCTGCTGACCTATTGTATAGCTAGCTAATGGCATCATTCTAATGGAATATAGAGCAGTTGGCTTGAAATGGAAGGAATGAAAAGGGAGGAGGGGGAGGAGTCCTGCGGCACAGTAATCTCCTACAAATTAAAAAAAAATAGACCCCCCCCCTTTTCTTAGAATCAAGGGAAGAAGACATAGAAATCTCTACTAAAAGGCATCACTCCCCCAACCCTTATGTGAAAGGAATCAGAGAATCATAGAACTGGAAGAGACCTCAAGGGCCATCCAGTCCATGGCTTGTCATGCAGGAATACACAATCAAATCATTCCCAACAGATGGCCATCCAGCTTCTGTTTAAAAACCTGGAAAGAAGGATATTCCACCACACTCCAAGGCAGTGTATTCCACTTCTGAACAGCTCTTACTGTCAGGAAGTTCTTCCTAATGTTTAGGTGGAATCTCTTTTCCTGTAGTTTGAACCCATTGCTCCATGTCCTAGTCTCTGGAGCAGCAGAAAACAACCCTGCTCCATCCTCAGTATGGCATCCCTTCAAATATCTAAACATAACTTATCATGTCCCCTCTCACCCTTCTCTTTTCCAGACTAAACATGCCCAGATCCCTAAGCCGCTCCTCATAAGGCATGGCTTCCAGACCACCCACCATCCTGGGTGCCCTCCTCTAGACACGTTCCAGCTTGTCAATATCCTTCCTAAATTGTGGTGCCCTGTCACTGTCAAATGACTTTTGCCTCACCTTTTTAATCAGTTCTAACTTGTTGAATTGTTTTTAGCCTGCTTGAACTCTTTTTATTGTTTATCAGTCTTTTAAACTGCTTAAATAGATGTTATTTGTATGCTACGCTGAGACCTCATGATACACGGTGAGATATAAACACTTTGACAAATTTTTTAAAAGTCCAAATTGCAGTCAGTTCCCAAACAGTGTACCTTCTTCCTAAGTGAATCTTTAAGACAAAATTCCTTCACTTCATGTTCTCCTGAGCTACTTACCAAATAAAGATTAAGTACAAGGGAGTGCTGGACACCATGACAAGGTTTCTGTTTTTCATGCTGGGCTGTATTTACTTTTATCCATACCTTTACCCTCATAATTTCTGAACTAGCTTGGGCACTGGACAAAACCCAAGTGCATTATTTAGAATTCTATGGATTCTCAAACACTGTAACAACCCAGTCTTGGGTATCATGATCTGAATTACATATGCAAGCTCTGGCAAGCCCTGTCAATGAGTAACTAGTTCATAGTGATCATTCCCCTAAAGCTGTTTCCTTATGTCTGAAGGAAACATTTTTTTTTTAATCATAGAAGTGTTACAATTTTCCCTTCTCGGAATGTACAACAGTATACGCCTTCCCTGTGAATTTTACATCTTTTCACTGTAAACAGACTAGCATATCATAAAAAGGATGCTGTAAACATATGACATAAATCTAGAATTCATAAATCAGCACTTATACCTGTTTAAATAGGAAACATAAAAATAGTCCCCCATGCAGTGAGCTATCCAGTCCACTGGAAATAAAACTGCTGCAGTCATTAAAGTTCTCTGCCCCCAGTAATAACCTAAATAGTTGACATATTTTCAAACGCCTTGCATGAACTGCAAATATTTGCAGTTATGACTATTCAGTTTGTTTTCCACAAAAGAATGGATGCAGTACCTAAAAGTATATTGTTAAGTTGTATGACTTCCTCAAGGTTTAGTTCACCTTCCACAAATGGAAAAAGGAAACAAACAACACTCAAGAAGCATCTTTTCTCGTTGGTACTCAGCCTTAATGTGCACAGTACTTTGCCTTTAAATTTATATGTACACAGTATTTTCCTAGGGCCTTCCAGGCAGAAGGTCACTTGCAGTAGTTGTCCCCAAAGCTTCCAATACCATTTAGCTACACTCAGCCTATGAAACGTTACAGAAATGTGAAAGGGAGAAGAATCCTGCTGGAGACTTTTTTGAGCTTTTAAAAAAGATATGTAGAGGGATGTTAGGAATTCAAGAGACAGACTGAATCAGTGTATAGATTCAGAAAAAAATAAAACCATAATGAGTAGAAAGTGCTTCCCTTCACTCTGATAGACAGCCAATGTCACAAAATGCCCACAATAGAAGTAGTTACAGGCAGAAACTGATATTTATCTGCAACTAAAGAGGGGTATGATTTCTGTGAGCCATGACATTCAGCTGCTCAGTTAAATACCAAGCACTCCTAGAAAGACTAATGCTTGGAAATGCCCTTGAAAAAGGGCCTTCATAAGTAATTTTCTTCAGTATGAAGACCACAGATAGCTTTACAAAGACCTCAGCTGGTACAATGAGAGCCAGTGTGCTATAGTATTTCCAGTATTGGACAGGGATCCAGGTTCTAGCCTCCCCTGAGTCACTGGGCAACCATGGGTCAGTCAGTTACTCTCTGACTTCTCTCACACTATTATTGTGAAGATGAAGTTAGGAGTAGAAGATGAGCACATTGGAGGAAAGACAAGGTATAGAATGTAATAAATATATAGTCAAAGCTGATATAGGATACATTCCAGCTCCAGTGAGGAAGCCTCCACATCTGGAACAAATCCTGGAGTGACAACTGTGCAGTCCCATATTCTTTGCAGTACAGGTCAGATATCTGAAAGTTTGTACAAACAAACTTGTCAACAAGGCCTGAGGCTGAAAGAGAAATTCCTGTTAATTAAATAAGCATTCAACAAGACTAGCATGATACATCACAGAAGCATGTGTTTCAACTCAAAGGAATTTATCCATATGCATATTTGCCCAGAGCAGGAGTGCACAATCTTTTAAAGCCCAAGGGTTAGATGTGGTGTTTCATGGGTGCAAGGACACACACTGCTTTAATTGTTCCAGTGATCATGCTTCCCTGAAGTTGTTTCAGGGTTTGTAGGTTATAGCCGAGGGTAGTGATTTTAAGGAACTCCAGACAGTGTCAGACTGCAATTAGGCACAGAAGCAAATGAAAAGCCCTCTCTCCATCCCAACTGTCCTGCCCTCAGAGGGAGAGAAGAGGCAGTTTCATCCACTTTTCCTTTTGTGTCATGTCTTAATTCGATTGTAAGCCTGAGGGCAATGAACTGTTTTGTTATTATTTTACTTGTAAAGCACCATCTACAGTGAAGGTACTATATATACAGAGAGAGAGAGAGAGAGAGAAAGAGAGAGGGAGGGAGGAGGAGGAGGATTCCTACCAATTCTAGCCAGTGGTGAGGACTGTTGGGAGTTACTGTTGTAGCATGGTGTAGTAGTTTTGAGTGTTGGACCAGGACTCTGGGAAACAAGGGTTCAAATCCCTGCCCAGCCATGGAAAGTGACCATGGGCAAGGCACACTCTCTCAGTCTCAGAAGAAGACAATGACAAACCCACTTCGAAGAAATCTTGCCAAGAAAACCGGATGATAGGGTTGCCATAAGTTGGAAACGAGTTGAACTCAATAACAAAAACAGCAGCATCTGGAAGATCACAGAAATCTCACTACTGTAAGAGATAGTTTGCTCATGGAAGTACAGTATAGGAGGGATATGTCAAAACTTACCTTAAAACCTTCAATTTCCTCCTTACTAAGTATGTCTGTTGGGTCACTAGAATTTACTTTTAACTTATATGTGTAGGGGATGATTACACAGCAATTATACACAGACCTTTTCACATTCTGCTAAAGAAGATACTTGACATGAACTAGCCTACCTTAAGCACTACTACTTATACATAACTGGTGATGTAGAGTTCATCTTTTGGGCAGAGATCAAGTACAGTAAATGCATAACTTTCTACCCTACTACTGCTTTTGGATTAGACCACTGATTTTAAATACACTTTCCCAGGTTTCACCTCAAACATTCCAGCTATATAAAAGGCCACAAATATCAGGATCCACCCCCAAACCAAACCTATTGTGCCCCCCCCCTTTCACCAACTAAAATGGGAAGAACAAGATTTCTAAACACATTTACTCATGATGAAGCCAAACTGATCATGGAGAAAATAGAGTGTGTGTGCGCAACACAATGTCACCTAGGGACATTGTAGCAAAAAATGTTTTAAAAGGCACCAAAACAGTTATCTTGTTCATTGTTTCGATGAACACTAACAAGCCTTGGGGTCTTGCAGCACGGCAGGGAACCTTAAAGTCTAACACAGTGGTTCTTAACCCAGGACCCAGGGACCCCCAGCAGTCTGTGATGTCCTCACAGGGTGTCTGTGAAAGCTTGAAAGTTGCTTGGTCCACCTCCTCCCTGCAGTGGAGTGGCCATGTGACAGGAGCTGGCTGGCTGGCTGGGCCTGCGCATTGCCATTCAATCCACTCCGGCCACAAAGTTGCAAGAAGAAGCAGGAGAAAAGTCTCCCTTCTTCTTCCTCCAGCACCTCCAAGGGAAGGTTTAATGGATGGCGTAATCGTATTATTATTAGGTATTATTATTGTTGTTATTGTTAGGGTTTTAAATCTTGAGCTAAACAAGATATTTAAAGGGGGTCCCTGGTAAAGAAAAGGTTAAAAACCACTGGTCTAACAAATTATTATCATCGAAACTAATACATTCTCATATCAAATTTATAATACCACGATACATTTGTTAAGCTTTATTACCCCAAATGGGGCCCTCAGTTTTCCACATGATATATAACAGGGGCATGTCCCCTCTACTAATTATTGCTTTAACAACTTATGAAAATAGGCAGTCGGTCTCCGTTTCTCCACACACACACACAAACACACACACACCTCAGGGGAGAAAAGGGGGGCGCCCAGCTCAGCCAGATGCTCCCTGTGTGGCCCTTCCTTCCTTCCTTCCCTCCCACAACCTGCTGCTGGGCTCCACTTTGGGAATTTTTTTTTTAATTTTATTTTTTTTTTTTGTTAGGGAATTTTTTTATTGGAGTAAGACCATTCTACTAAAAAATACACCCGACCGCAAAAGGCCATACACGACCTCAAAGCCGAAACTTCGGGGCGGGGACTCCAGGACAGCCCAGAAGCGGGAGGAAAGGAAGGCAAAGCCCGGGCTGGAAGCCCAAGCCCCGTGGCGTACCTGCGGTTGTCGCCAAGCCCGGTGTTTCCCGCCTTCTCTGAGGAGGGTCCAGAGGCGAAGAGGCGCCTGCGGTCGCCTGGAAGACCAAGGCAGCGCTGTGCAAGCTGGGGTTGGATTTCCTCCGGATGGCCAGGCGCCTGAAATTGAGGTTCTCGGACCCGTGGTTCATTTTGCCTTCTCACGACCACTCAGTGCTCCGCAAGGGCTCACCATCCCTCACTCCCGCCGAGGATGAAGGGCGGGGCGGTTGGGCTTCTGGCAATGGGTACTACTAGAGTCCTGCTGCCGCCCCCGGACCTGTGGAATACATTTTTAAAAAATCACTCCCCTTTCTTTCGCCCCGCCTCGAGTCGGAAAAAGGGGAGGCCGGGAGGCGAAACGCTGACCCGCGGCGAAACCCCGCCCCACAGGGTGGAAGGGGACGGTCTCGAAATCCCCGCTGGACTTCGCCCCTCAGCCGCTGGGACTCGCCTTCTTCCCTGGCCCGGTTTCTTTGCTCCAATCACCCAAGCGCTCTCAGCCTCCTCACCGCTTCCCCTGGGAGGGGAGACAAGTGTGCGTTTGAAGAGGACGCACACCTGTCTCCCCTCCCAGGGGAAGCGGTGAGGAGGCTGAGAGCGCTTGGGTGATTGGAGCAAACAAACCCGGGCCAGGGAAGAAGGCGAGTCCCAGCGGCTGAGGGGCGAAGTCCAGCGGGGAGGACATTTTCACACACGTCTTGCCACACTACAAGCTCCATTTCAGACGACGCTGTCCCTCTGGCGAAATCGTCCATGTCACCTCCGTGTAGGATTGGAGGCGGCCACACCATATTTCGCCAGATTTTATTCACGGAAGTTGTCAGTGTCTGGAAATAAACTCTTCCAGAACCCGGCCTCATAACCTGGGGAAAAAACAAGGAAAATCTATGGATGCTGGCCATGAAAGCCTTCAAAGGAGATTATCACACTGCACTGTTATAGCATTATTATTCCACTTTGATTACAGACTTTATCACACTACACACTTATAGCACTATTATTCCACTTTAAATTATGTGGCTGCCCCCTGTGGCATTCTGGGGTTTGTAGTTTAGTGAAGCCTAAGAGCTCTCTGGCTGAGAGTTCTAAATGCCCCTCCCTAAACTGCAAATCCCAGGATTCCACAGGAGGCAGCCAAAGTATGACTTTATCACAGGACAGTGTTAAAGTGCTATTATTCCACTTCAACTAATCTGGCTGCCTCCTGTGGACTCCTGGGATTTGCAGTTTAGGGAGGGGCATGTAGAACTCTCAGCCAAAGAGCTCTTAGGCCTCACTAACGTACAAACCCCAGAATTCCACAGGAGGCAGCCAGAGCAGTTAAAAGTAGAATAGCGCTGTAACAGTGTAGTGTGATAAACGAGATTTTTACACTACACTGTTATAGTGTTACTATTCCACTTTATTTGCTCTGGCTGCCTCCTGTGGAATCCTGGAATTTGCAGTTTAGGGAGGGGCATTTACATAAATCAGCCAGAGAGATCTTAGGCCTCACTAAACTACAAACCCCAGAATTCCACAGCAGGAAGCCAGAACAGTTAAAGTGGAATAGTAACACTATAACAGTGCTATAACAGTGTAGTGTGATAATCTTCGAAGGCTTTCATGGCCGGCATCCATAGATTTACCTTGGTTTTTTTCCAGGTTGTGAGGCCGTGTTCTGGAAGAGTTTATTTCTGACATTCTGCCTGCAGGTGAAATGTCAGAAATAAACTCTTCCAGAATACGGCCTCACAACCTGGAAAAAAAAAAACAAGGAAAATCTAAGCTTTGGAGACTCCACTAGCTTCTTCCTCAGACAAAAGGTGTTGGGGGGGGGGAATCATACAGGGGAAGAAAAGAAACCAGTATTAAGAGTCACAGATCTACATTTTGATTCAGGTGTTGTTTCTGTTGTTGTTGTTCAGTTGTTTTGGAGGGATCTCAGTGCAGGCAGAGGCCGTGCTTTTCTTGTCCACATGGGGACCAAGATAAAGGACAGAAAAATTAAAACTCCCTTAGCAATAGTAAAGGCAGTGAGTTTATTTAAGAAAGTTCTGCCCTGAACTGCAGCTGGATCTCATAGAAACATCTATGCCCATCTACACAAGGGGAAAACATCCCAAATACTGTATTTTATCATATTGGAATCTTGCAGTAGCAGCGACATGTCCAAACAGTTTTTCTGGCATCAAAAGCCCCCATAAGCCTCACATTCCTGATAGCTGTGGTGAGTGATTTACTTGTGTTAGTTCTTCACTGCTGCCGTTTTTTTTTTCTTTAAGTCATCCCAAGGTGCACTGGTGCAATAGAGTGATTCTCCAATTGTTTAAGAAAGCAAACAGAGAATATTGATCCTTTTTATCGTCTTAGCAACAGATTGCTATGGTGAAAATCTAACATGGTGGCAGTGGGCGTTTGCCCTCCTAGCAAACACTGCCCCCGCTCTTATCCAGCCAATCAGCTTTGTGCTTCCCTACGAGTTTTTTTTATATTATTCAATAGTCCAAATGAGCAAAAATGTGCACCCACCACATGGTTTGTGAAAAAGTATGGGGAAATCTGCAAAAACTTTTACCCCATTATTTTTGCCGGTTTGGGCCCCCCTCCTACTGAATAGTGTGGGTTGCCACTGGGTCCTGTTTAGACTGGTAGAATTCCCAGAGAATTCTATGAGGGGTATTTTTACCATTTAAATGGGCCCATAGAGTTGAAAGAGACCACAAGGGCCATCTAGTCCAACCTCCTGCCATGCAGGAATACACAATCAAACCATTCCTGACAGATGACCATCCAGCCTCTGTTTAAAAACCTCCAAAGTAGGAGACACCACTACATTCCAAGGCAGCACATTCCACTGCCGAACAGCTCTTACTGTCAGGAAGTTCTTCCTCAAGTTTAGGTGGAATCTCTTTTCCTGTAGTTTGAGTCCACTGCTCCATGTCCTAATCTCTGGAGCAGCAAAAAAAACAAGCTTGCTCCATCCACAGTATGAAATTCCTTCAAATATTTAAACATGCCTATCATGTCCCCTCTTAATCTTCTCTTCTCCAGACTAAACATACCCAGCTCCCTAAGACGCTCCTCATAGGGTATCTGGTGCTGCCTGAGGCATTACAGGAAGAAACCTTGGGTAAAAGTGAGTTGAGAACCTTCTGGTGGCCAATGGGAGGTGTTCAGGAAGAGCAGCAAATTATTAGTTACTGAAATTGTTGCAATTGAAATCATTATTTTATTCACTATTTGTGGGATCATCTGCTGGGCCATCCTTACTAATTATAAAATAGTCTTTGAAATGGGCCCATTAATAATCAATCCACTCACTTCTCTGTCTTGTTCTTTTCCACTTTAGCACCATCCAAGTTATCACAATGGTGAGAATAAATCATTTCCAGTCTTCTGCTACTAAAATGTGTTTAATGGAGGAGGAAGTGAAATATTGTTGTCCCTCCCTGAGAGACCCACTTGGGACCCACAGAGACAAACGAGATACCACTAAAAGCCTGATGATGAAAAAGTTCACACACAATTAAATTAGCTAAAATGTGTACAGTCTGCCCTCTATAACCACAGATTCTGTATCCACGGATTCCACCATCCACGGCTTGAAATATTTCTCCCCACCCACCCACTCAAAAAAGAATTCAAAAAAGCAAAGCTTGCTGTTCGCCATTTTACAACACCATTGTATATAGTGGGACTTGAGTATCAATGGATTTTATTATCCACAGGGTTCCTGGAACCAAACCCCAGCAGATACCAAGGACCTGGTGTAATTTTTAAAAAGATATAACATGTTGTTTAAAAAAATAAATGTAACCATAAAGTTAAAAACACAGCACACACTACACATTAGAAAGCCCTTCTACACAACCAATTAATCGTTTAGCTAAAAGTCCTTTGGGTTTAAAGTTTAAACCCTGCTTTACACATTATCAAATGTCCTTAGGCTATTTGTAATCTCTTGAAAGTACTCTGTGTGCTCAGAGAAGTGTATGTTTCTTTTGTATTAATATTTTGTCTGCATAAGGTAGAAATATTTAGGAATTGGAAATGTATATTTGTTTAGAATGTCATTTCACAACAGGAGCATTATTTCTGTGGCTCAGAATATATAGATCCTAAATATTTTTGCCCTAAAGGCATGAGATCCTGTCTGATCTTTTAAGCTAAGCAGGGCCAGTCCTGGTTAGCACTTGGATGGTAGACCACTAATGAATACCAGGTGCTGTAGGCTATATTTCAGAGAAAGGAACTGGCAAAACCACTTCTTGAATATACCTTGCCTAAGAAAACCCTATGAAATTAACAGAGTTGCCATAAGTTGACAGGCACCCTGAAGGCACATATGTGCACATTTTTTATACAGTATAGATACTATTTAGTCCTGTGAAGGCAAAGGACAGATGGGGCAGAAAAATAAGGGGGAAGCTACACCTCTTTTTTCCCCAGGGAGAGAAATCACTGGAAAAAATGGGGGAGGGTTAAAAACTGTTCAATTTTTAATCAGTTTTCCTGTGTCTCCCTCCCCCAATACATTATTGCTAGAAAAACATTACTATCTTTATGGACTGTAAATTTATTAGGACACTATCTCCCCTTAAGGTCCCCTTAAGGTACCAAGTTTCCTGCCAGAGAGAAGGAAAGCAGCTTCTGGACAGCAAGTTTCCTGCCAGTTTCCAGGCCAGTTTCCTGCCAGGGAGAAGAAGGAGAGCAGCTTCTGGACAGCCATTCTGACTGGGGAGATTGAATATTTTTTTTAAACTGTTGGGAGAGGCTACTTGTTGCTGAGGGGCTGGAGCTTCTCACCTTGCCCTTTTACCCTCAAGAGCCCTTCTGTGAGTCACACCTGTGAGTCACACCTGTGAGTCACACCTGTGAGTCACACCTGTGAGTCACACCTGTGAGTCACTAGGGGGTGGAGCTGGGAGCCTAGCTCTATATAACTCCTTGCAGAGGCCTTCCAGGCCAGTTTCCTGCCAGAGAGAAGGAGAGCAGCTTCTGGACAGTAAGTTTCCTGCCAGTTTCCATGTCAGTTTTCTGCCAGGGAGAAGAAGGAGAGCAGCTTCTGGACAGCCATTCTGACTGGGGAGATTGAATATTTTTTTAAAACTGTTGGGAGAGGCTGCTTGTTGCTGAGGCGTAAGCCTAACGGCGCACAAATTTCAGTGACCAAACAAAAATACAGCATACCTAAAAGTACAGCTTAGCGTTCTCAGCATTAACTTAAGAGTTCTTAGATTACCTAAAAGCTCTCACCATGGACACTGAGGGGACTGCGGCAGTCACTTGCAACACTTGTGCGATGTTTGTGTTCTTGTCTACAGACGTGGAGAACTTCACATGCACCAAGTGCAAGCTGGTAGCCCTCTTGGAGGAGAAAGTCCAGCAGCTGGAGACACGGGTAGCTACACTTCAACAGATTCACAAGCAAGAGGTTTTCCTGGACAGAACCAAACAAACAGTCTTGGACGGGGACCACAGAGAGGAAGTGGCTGCGGAGGAGAGGGTCACTTCACAGACACAGGAAGTAGACTGCTGGAGGAATGTCACACACAGAACAAGAAAATCCAGGGATTCTTCGAGCAGCTTGCAGCTACAGAATCGATTTGAAGCCCTTTCCCTTATCAAGGACAACAAAGAACAGCATGGACAGACTTCAGGGGTAGAGCGGGGGACCTTGAGAGTACCACCACAAGGAACAGCAGCTGCGAAGCCTCGGCGGAGGCGTGTGGAGGTGGTGCGGGACTCCTTGCTGTGGGGTACAGAAGCAGTGGTTTGTGGGCCTGACAAGATGACTCGGGAGGTGTGTTGTCTCCCTGGGGCAAAGATCTGTGATGTGACCGAGAGGCTGACAAGACTTGTCAAGCCTACAGATCATTACCCCTTCCTTTTGGTCCATGTGGGAACCAATGATACTGCAAGGCACAGCTTTCCCAAGATCAGAAGAGATTATGAGGCCCTGGGGAGGAAGCTGAAAGAAATGGACGCACAGGTTGTCATCTCGTCTCTTCTGCCAGTTGAAGGTCATGGTCCAGGAAGGGAGAGGAAAATAGCCGACGTAAACACCTGGCTCCGTAGATGGTGTCACCGAGAACAATTTGGATTCTTGGATCATGGGCTGCGCTTCCATGAAGGGGGACTTCTGGCAAGAGATGGGGTGCATCTCACAACAGGTGGCAGAAACATTTTTGCCAACAGTCTCAAGAATTTGATCAGGAGGGCTTTAAACTGAGTCAAATGGGGGAGGGAGACAGTATTCTGGAAGGCAAAAGGGCTGGAGAAAATAGTCAAGCTGTCACAGAGGGAACAAGGCAAACAGCGCAAGGACCCAACAGTGGGAGGCAAAAAAAACTTGCACAAGGAGCAAGTAAAGGGAACACATGGTCTTAGATGTCTCTACACTAATGCACAGAGCATGGGAAATAAGCAAGATGAACTTGAACTGCTCACACTACAAAACAAATATGATATAATAGGCATTACTGAAACCTGGTGGGATGAGTCACATGATTGGAATGTAGGAATAGAGGGGTATAACCTTTATAGGAGAAACAGGCCAAACAGGAAAGGAGGAGGAATAGCATTATATGTCAGGGATATTTACACCAGTGAAGAGACCCATGACATCAATACTGGAAGCCAGGTGGAGAGCATCTGGATAAAAATTAAAGGGGAGGGAAACAACAGGGACGTTATTGTGAGACTCTACTACAGACCCCCAAATCAGATGGAGGAATTGGATGATGCCTTTCTAGAACAGATGACCACACACGCAGAAAGGAAAGATGTAGTAGTGATGAGTGACTTCAACTATCCTGATATTTCCTGGCAATCTAACTCAGCCAAAACTTCAAGGTCTAACAAATTCCTTACATGCCTGGAAGACAATTTCATGGTCCAAAAGGTGGAAGAGGCAACAAGGGGGTCAGCTATTTTAGATCTGATCCTAACCAACAGAGATGACCTGGTTAATGGGGTGCAAGTGGTGGGATCCTTGGGTGAGAGTGATCATGTTCTCCTGGAGTTTGTTATACAATGGAAAGGAGAAGCCAGGCATAGTCAGACACGCATTCTTGACTTTAGGAGAGCTGATTTCAATAAACTCAGGGAAATACTGGGGGTGATCCCATGGTCAGGAATACTAAAAGAGAAGAGACCTCAAGACGGATGGGACTTTCTCAAAAAGGAGATACTGAAGGCACAATTTCAAAAAGTACCATTGAGGAAGAAAAATGGGAGGTGTCTCAAGAAACCAGGATGGATAACTAAAGAACTTTTAACGGAGCTAAATTTTAAACGGAACATGTATAGGAAATGGAAAAAGGGGGAAATCACCAAAGAAGAATTCAAACAGATAGCAAACACGTGTAGGAATAAAGTCAGAAAAGCTAAAGCACAGAATGAGCTCAGGCTTGCTAGGGAGGTTAAGAACAATAAAAAGGGTTTTTGGGGGTATGTCCGCAGCCAAAGGGGGAAGAAGGAAATGATAGGGCCACTACGTGGAGAAGATGACAAAATGCTAACAGGGGACAGAGAAAAGGCAGAATTACTCAACATCTTCTTTGCCTCACTGTTTTCAGAAAAGGAAAAGGAGGACCAACCTGAGGATAATGGAACAGAGGACACAATAGGGGAAACCCAGCACAGAATAAGCAAAGAGGTAGTACAGGAATACCTTCTTAATCTAAATGAATTTAAATCTCCAGGACCAGATGAACTACATCCAAGAGTATTAAAAGAGCTGGCAAATATAATCTCAGAGCCATTGGCAATAATCTTTGAGAACTCCTGGAGAACAGGAGAAGTCCCAGGAGACTGGAGGAGGGCAAACGTTGTCCCCATCTTCAAAAAGGGGAAAAAAGAGGATCCCAACAATTATTGTCCAATTAGTCTGGCATCAATACCAGAGAAGATTCTAGAGCAGATCATTAAACAGAGAGTCCGTGAACATTTAGAAGGCAATGCCATAATCACAAAAAGTCAACATGGGTTTCAGAGAAACAAGTCATGCCAGACTAATCTGATCTCTTTTTTTGATAAAGTTACCGGTTTGGTAGATGAAGGGAATGCTGAGGACATCGCATACCTTGATTTTAGTAAGGCCTTTGACAAGGTTCCCCATGACATTCTTGCAAACAAGCTTGTAAAATGTGGGCTAGACAAGTTAACTGTTCAATGGATTTGTAATTGGTTGACCGGCCGAACCCAAAGGGTGCTCAGCAGTGGCTCCTCTTCATTTTGGAAAGATGTGACCAGTGGGGTGCCACAGGGTTCTGTCCTGGGCCCAGTGTTATTCAACATCTTTATCAATGACTTGGATGAGGGAATTAGGGGCATACTTATCAAATGTGCAGATGACACCAAATTAGGAGGAGTAGCTAATACCCTAGAGGACAGGATCAAAATTTAGAATGACCTGGATAGACTGGAGAGCTGGGCCAAAGCTAACAAAATGAAATTCAATACGGAGAAATGTAAAGTACTGCATTTAGGGCGGAAAAATGAAATGCATAGATATAGGATGGGAGAGACCTGGCTGAATGAGACTACGTGCGAAAGGGATCTAGGAGTCCTAGTAGACCACAAGTTGAACATGAGTCAACAATGTGATGCGGCAGCTAAAAAGGCCAATGCGATTTTGGGCTGTATCAATAGAAGTATTGTGTCTAGATCAAGGGAAGTAATAGTGCCGCTCTATTCTGCCTTGGTCAGACCTCACTTAGAATACTGTGTCCAGTCCTGGGCACCACAATTCAAAAAGGATATTGACAAATTGGAGCGTGTCCAAAGAAGGGCAACTAAAATGGTGAAAGGTCTGGAAACGATGCCTTATGAGGAGAGACTTAGGGAGCTGGGTATGTTTAGCCTGGAAAAAAGACGGTTAAGAAGCGATATGATAGCCCTGTTTAAGTATTTGAAGGGGTGTCACGCTGAGGATGGAGCAGGCTTGTTTTCTGATGCTCCAGAGACTGAAAAACGAAGCAATGGATGCAAGCTCCAGGAACAGAGATTCCACCTCAACATTAGAAGGAACTTTTTGACAGTAAGAGCTGTTCGGCAGTGGAACACACTCCCTCGGAGCGTGGTGGTGTCTCCTTCCTTGGAGGTCTTTAAACAGAGGCTGGATTGCCATCTGTCGGGGATGCTTTGATCAAGATTTTCTGCGTGGTAGGGGGTTGGACTGGATGGCCCTCGTGGTCTCTTCTAACTCTGCAATTCTATGACTCTATGATTCTATGTTTTTTTCTCTCTAAAGGCAGGATCTGTAACAGGTGTGCTCTTTTTACAGTAATACCATTTTTTGATTGTCATGGTGTGCAACTACAACTGTGTAAGGAAATTGCTCCTACATCTTAGTTCAGATTTCAGTCCTGTGCTTACTTACCTGAGTATAAGCCTAACTGAACACAACAGGGAAAAAAATAGGTTAAGACTGCTATGTTAGAAATGCACTCTGCGTGTATAGTTTAGTTTTGTCTGACAGCAAACAAGTAAGGAAATACAAACGTATAGGGAATAATTAAGAGATTAGTTCCAAAAAAATATTCCAGACGTTTTTACCAATGCTGTCTGTGCCACTGATGCAAGATTTGGCAGAAGATGATTTTTATGACTGATGAGCACTGCCATCAGGAATCAAGGCCACTGATTTCACTGATTTCTTCAGCCAGTGATTTGCAGAATTACAATCAGCCTAATTTGTGCTGGGTTATCTGATTCCAGCCAAAGTGGGAAAACTACAAGGAAATTAGCCATGCCAGCCTACGAAACTTTCTTGCATCAGTACCTGAACCCAGTAAGGATGTCTTGGCTGGGCTTCACGTTACACTCAGCAATTAAGAGACCTTTCCCCATCTAAGGGCTGGCATTGGATCAGAGTGTGCATTAAGGTTTATACCATTGCAAATGACATTTCAGTTGCCAGCATGATGACTAAGCAAGATTTCCAGAGCACAGTGTTTCTGCATCCTGCTGTTCCTTGGATTGTTGCTAGGCAAAGCAGAATTGTGCAATTCGGTTATACACAAGTGTGCTTACTTTGCATAATTTATGTTTCACAAGTCATATTGATTTTTGGAACACAGTTTCAGAGACCATGGTGTGAAATTTTATTTTCTTTCATTTTACAAAAGCAAAGAGACAGCTTTGACTGTTTTAGTGGTTACAAGGGTTGCTGTATGTATTAGGTGAGGTTGTGGATTTTGATACCACTGTTTAGTGACTGGCTTGTTTTTCCTATTACACATGTACATATACATTTAGGGGGGAAATTACAGCTACAAAAATAGCCATCACTAGCATGTTGACATTTTAATGGAACATAATAGTCCAGGTTATGAATTCTGATTTGGGACTACTGAAGTCAAATACAGGACTGTTAATCAAGTAGATAGTCTGCTGCAAGGCAAGCCACTACCTGCCTCTCAGTAGTTCTCATGGTCTTAACTGAGTGCTCAGGAGTCCCCTTCTGTTTTGTCTTTTTAATGATTATGTTATAAATGGTTTAATTCTATATGTAGTTTAAGTGTCAGCCAGCTTGGTGTAGTGGTTTGAGCAGGGACTATCCCTTTGGAGACCAGGATCTGAATCCCCACTTGGCCATGGAAGCCCACTGGGTGACCTTGAAGAAGTCACACTCTTTCAGCATCAGAGGAAAGCAAAGACAAACCCCCTAAGAACAAATCTTGCCAAGAAAACCCCATGATAGGGTCACTGTAAGTGGGGAACAACTTGAAGGCACACAACTATAGTTTAATTACATGTTAGCACCATTTTCTATGTTTGTATGCATTTTAATCTCCATCTCTTCATTTTTTAAAGCTGTCTTAAATCTCAGATTTAGGGAAGGAAGGATATAAACAAATGAAAGCTATAATCCTGCATAGCTTAATGTAGCAGAGTAGTTCCATGTATGGAACTATGCTATGCTGAGCCACCCACAGACCTACCAGAGAGATGCTGAAGCCTCTCCCAAGGCCATTCTGTCCCTGCTGAAGAGCTGGGAAGGGGGACTGGGGAAGCCTCTGGCTATGTTGCCATAGCCAGAAATGACATGATCAATTCAGCCACTGAAGTGTGCTGGAGACATAGCTAGATGCTTCTCCAATTACCACGGTTCTCCACCAGACACAGAATGGCTGGGCTTCAAAGGCTGTACAGTAAGTGCGGGGTGAAGCTTGGTTGTTGCAGAGGGAAGAAAGGAATACTAACATCCATGGGACCAAAAATAGTCATACACATGTATATGGTGTAGTGGTTTGAGTGTTGGGACTAAGATACCTGAGAGACCAGGTTTCAAATTAGGACCAAATTAGGAGAACTAGCTAATACCCTAAAGGACAGGATCAAAATTCAAAATGACCTGAATAGACTAGAAAGCTGGGTCAAAGCTAACAAAATGAAATTAAGTACTAAGAAATGTAAGGTACTGCACTTAGGGCAGAAAAGAGAAAAGCATAGATATAGGATGGGGGAGACCTGGCTAAACGAGACAACATGCGAAGGGGATCTAGGAGACCTAGTAGACCACAAGTTGAACATGAGTCAACAGTGTGATGCGGCAGCCAAAAAGGCCAATGCGATTTTGGGCTGCATCAATAGAAGTATAGTGTCTAGATCAAGAGAAGTAATAGTGCCACTCTATTCTGCCTTGGTCAGGCCTCACTTAGAGTACCGTCTCCAGTTCTGGGCACCACAATTCAAAAAGGATATTGACAAATTGGAGCATGTCCAGAGAAGGGTGACTAAAATGGTGAAAGGTCTGGAAACCATGCCTTATGAGGAAAGACTTAGGGAGCTGGGTATGTTTAGTCTGAAAAAAATATGGTTAAGGGGCGATATGATAGCCCTGTTTGAGTATTTGAAGGTATGTCACACTGAGGATGAAGCAAGCTTGTTTTCTGCTGCTCCAGAGACTAGAACACAGAACAATGGATGCAAGCTCCAGGAACAGAGATTCCACCTCAACATTAGGAGGAACTTTTTGACAGTAAGAGCTGTTTGGCAGTGGAACGCACTCCCTTGGAGCGTGGTAGGATCTCCTTCCTTGGAGGTTTTTAAACAGAGGCTGGATGGTCATCTGTCAGGGATGTTTTGATCATGATTTCCTGCGTGGCAGGGGGTTAGACTGGATGGCCCTTGTGGTCTCTTCCAGCTCTACAATTCTATGACTCTATGAATCCCTGCTCAGCCATGGAAACATACTGGGTGACCTTGGGAAAGTTACACTCTCTTGGCCTCAGAGCAAGGCAAGGGCAAACCCCCTCTGAACAAATTATTCTAAGAAAACTCCATGTTAGGTTCACCTTAGGGCCATCATAAGTCAGAAATGACTTGAAGGCACACAACACACACATGGGTTAAGTTGATAATCTTTAAGGTGTCACATGACTCTTCATTATTTTTGCAGCAACAATCTAACATAGACTAACAGTCTAACAGTCTAACCTTATCACTGTTGTTTTGCACTTCCCTTCCTTCCACGTATTCTGTGTGTGTGTGTGTGTGTGTTATAAATCTAGTGGTACAGATTATGTTTTAGTGTAATATCATAAGAAGACACAATCTAATGTTACTAGTCCCAGAGTCATAGATACCTTTATACAGATGATCATTAAAAAGTTCTCATTGAACAACTTGATAGCATGAAATATTTAGGATTGGGGAGCATTGTCTTGTTTTTTGTCACAACTTAGCATGTATTTATGAGTTGGAAATTCTGGTAATTAAAATACTGGGACATCAGACAACCTTCTTTCTGGCAGGGACTTTAGCAACTGTGGAACAAAGAACTACTGTATAAAGTTTCATTGTTATCTTATCAGGGACAATGTATTTCAAAGTGAATATCAAAATAGGATACCCTGGTGAATTCAGATGTCCATTGATTTTTGTATTCATTCCCCTTCTCTTACTTTTTTCAATGATGAATTGAGGTAACATGCACGTCCAACACACAACAACACAGTAAGGCATACATAGACAGCCGAGAGTTCAATGAACAAAAGATGACCAATTTATTTACTGGGATAGTTATGCATTACACCATAATTTTAATTGAAACATAATGATGTAGGAACCAGTATATTAGCTTCTAATTTCATTTCTTCCATTCTGGACTGTCTTCGTTTCCCAACCAGTCAATCTGCATTATCGTACCATCCATGTATGAACACATTTTCCCCTCACAAAGAAATTCATCTAGGATTGTCTGCATGTATAAAGACCAGGATGGGAGAGAGTTTGACATGGCAATTATTTCAGAGTTTTCAGAACAAATGGTTTCGGAATCCAGAATTCGTAAATATTCTTGCCTTAAAATCAGAGTTGCAACACAATAAAAGTTTCTAACATTCAGTTTTTAAGTCAATGAGCACATCTATCTGTATTCTCCACCATCTAGAAATACTCCATTCAACCTCAAAAAGGCATTACAACAGAACTTCAATTCAGTTTAGGAATAGCCAAACTTTACAGCAGGCAAATGTATAGTATACAAATTGTGTCTTAATGCAAACTGCACCAGTACTTAAAACCATTTGTATATAACACAATACATCCTTTCATGTAGTTGATTAGATAAGGATATTCATGCAAAGGGGAACATTCATAGATTACAAAAATCACAAAACATCAGGATTTTAAATTTTTGTTGTTTTTTGTACAAAGGATCAATTTAATCAACCCTTTAACAGTCAAACCACAGGGTTTGAAGTACTAGGTCTATAACTAGTGAGGTGTAGTTTTGTTTATTCAAAGATATGGTGCACAAAGCCATACCTATGAATAAATATTTTTAAAAGCTAGTTTATTCTTATTTTTTCTTCCTTTCCTCCCCCACAGCTGTTGGCAAGATTGTTCCCTTAACATTTGTACCAAACATTTTTGTCAAATCTCCAAAAAAGATTTAATAATAAAGTTTCAACAAAACCAAATCTGTTTGCGCTGAAAAATATCAAAACAATCAGTATTATTTTTATTAGTGCACAATAATGAACAGCATATGTACCTTCATATCAATACACTAATTGAAACACAAGCCTCTCATTTCTACAGTTCACAGAACTGGAATAAACTCCAGTCACAAAAATGTACCATTTTTTTTCTTTGGGTCTTGTCAATTTATGACACTATCACTTTTCAGATTTAAAAGAGGATTTTCAACAACTCTGCAGGAGAGAGATTAAAATGCAATGAGGATTTAAGCCGTGCATCTCTTAGTGAACGTTGTATCAGACGTACATTTCCAATATGTAGGGAGGGTGAAAGATTAATCTCATGAAATAAGAATTCTCTAGCTTCATCATCAAGGTTATGGGAAAGGGTACATAAAATTATGTCATGCAAGCTTTTTTTAAATATTGCATATTTAGATGCATTCTGCCTTGAGGCTAAACGCAATTCATTGCTTTTCTTTTATATATATATTATGCAGAATATTTAACCCAAACAAATTAATAATGGAAGGGAAATTCTGAAAGCTATATGTTCCTTTCAGGTATAGTAAATGCACAATTGGGAGAAATGAAAAATGCTATTTTAAAAATACAAATATAAATAACAAAATGGCTGTGCTTCTAATGCAGGACTGCAGTGCTCTGAATTCTGAAATAAATTAACACCTTTATAACCAAATAAAACAAAATAATTTAAAATAAAACAATTGTATAGCAGTCACCAGTATCAACCAATAACAGAATCATTTGTAGCCTCATTAAGAATTAGATTAACAGGCTGAAGTCTTATTGGCTTCAATCGCAAAGGATTGCCTAATGTTTAGTAAAACATTGGCCCACTCCTGTTCTACTGTTAGATTTACATTCGATGTTACCAATATCTGTAAAGTCCAGTTAAGCTAATTTTGTTCGCAAAGTGTAATTTTGTTCAAAAAACATCCTATGAAAAAGGTTTGAAGTTTCTGCTGGCTTAAAGATGGTGCTTTCCTGGTTATAAATAGCCACAAGACTTCATTAGGGAAAAAAGACCATTACTGTACTAACTTTGTAACTTTCCATCGTTCTCATCAGTTTGGGATTCCTTTTGATCTGGAGTTTGTAGCAATTCACCTCTTGGCACAGAGATGACCCAGCCTTTGCTTTAAGGAGAGAGTAGGAGCTTTTCACATCTAGAAGCATCTATGTGGTTCATACACATCTGAATGGATCCCACGGCTGCACATAAGACGAAAGTGCTGAGATACACATTCCATGCATGAAAGCTGGCACTGGGAGGAGTTGATGCCCAGCAAAGCCAACTTGCACGGATTCTTCACTCTCACCCCCATTACCCCTGCCCATTGTGAGTGAACATACACATGCCTTCCTATCTCCTCATGGGGATGGGGATGTGTAACCTCACTCTTTTGCCATGGTAAGCATGGTAATCTCTGAATTGGGGCCAAATTATTGTTGATATTCAAATATTATTTACAGTTCTTCCCTTTACAAAGTTTAACCCATATACTTTCCAATATGCTAAATCACCCACAATTTCAAAGTAATTATGTCCCCCACTACTTAAAATTACAATCTATATTATAAAGAAATGGACATTCTCAATACATATATGGTACTTTGAATTAAGATCACTGGCTTTCAGGCTTAACAAATGTGCTTAGGAGTGAAGTTTAGGAGAGCTATCCTATCCATAGGAACTAAGCCCCACTGCATTCAATGGGGCTCATTTCCCATATGTGCATAGGATTGCAGCCTAAAATGTATTCATTGGAATTATGTCAACAAAAATAATATTTTTATAATCCCTAATTACGTTTTGTAAGAACAAGCAGTTGTAGCACAACTAATACAACAGTTTCAATATTTTCATATCTGAAATACACCAACACTTCACTCTAACATGTCCAAATATTCTGAGATGTACTTTGGCCCAGTTGGAATAGCTATCAGAAATCAACATGCATAACTTGGGACAGATCATCATTCACAATTCAAACCAAACCTCCATAGGGCTCTTTTCAGTGATTACCAACTTTGTACTGACAAATTGCCACCTCTGCTCTTGGATGGGGTTCCTGATGCTTTTAATGATATCAGTCTGGAGAGAGCAGGAGTGCATTGGGGCGGATGCAATATCTTTGTAATTGAAGTGCCCAACAGACCAGTAGACACTGTCAGTTCAGCCAGATATACCTGCATAATAACACATTTATAAACAAAAGAGCCCCATTTAGAGCTGGAGGTGGCAGACCAGAAGCTGTAAAATATAAGAATTTGTAGACATTCCTTCCTTTATTACATAAGCATACGAACAGAAGATATAGCATTAAAATTTGAAATGTATCACAAGATAATCAACACTAAAACAAATGAATGAGTGCAAAGGGCAGTTACCTTTTCGACAGAAGAACTGTATGAGACACAAACCATTGAAAGTCAGTATACTTCCATTTAATTAAGTCCCTATGAAACTGCTTATTTGCCCTTAAGGAGCAAAGAGGTTGCGTTCTAGTGGATTGTGTTTTCCACTGCTGAATTACTTTTCACCTCTAACTCTTACAAACGCTCAACTGCTCTGATGTAATTACATTACATGAATTGCTGATTAGGATTATCCTGTGTTTAGCACCTTGGTTACTGTTTTTTCTCTCCATGATAATGATTGTTAGGCACAAAGATTGGCCAACTAGACTTTCTGACTTCCTTGGCTGAAGTTCCCTCCCCTACTTCCCCCCAGCTTTGGATTAAAAAAAAATCCTCTCAAATTCAGATAGCTCAGGCCAAACTCTCCCAGTTACTTTTGATTTATTTCAAAATGGCTGCATAGCTCAAGATATTTTGCCATTTCTTTCCTCAGGACCATATCAACCCTGCACAAGCCCCGCAGACAAAGAGACCGAATATGTCCAAGCCTTTCTTATTTAAAATCTATTAAGGCTACCTAATTGGGTGCAAGCATTCTGCTAAGAATTCTGGCTAGCATTACATCTGGGGAACCCTGCAGAAGGCTCAAAGTGATAACTCAAAGCCTAGTCAGCAACATGATTTGCTTCTGGGCACTGTGCAAAATAAATTTATTATCCCTCATTTTCTTTATATTCATCACACTGCAAAAAAGCTGTTAAAGGAGGGAATCTTATAGCAGAAGTACCATGTAGCATGGGAACAGAATTCTTGTATTGTGTTTCACCTGAGTATTTGTCATTGAACTGACAATGAGCTAGATCTCTATAGCTGTTGGGAATTTTGGCAAGAAAAAAAAATGCACTAGAGCAAGAATCTTCAATCCCAAATATCAGTCTTATTTGTTCAGCTACTACCTTCACTTCTATATGCAACTGGAAATTAATTTTTGTCACACTTGGCTAACACTCTTTTATTCTCTCTTTTGTCAAGATAAGGCCTTAACCTGGTAACACTGAATTTGGGAGCAGCAAGTGAAGAATATCCTGAACATTTCGGGGGGGGGGGAGGAACCATACACACACACACACACACACACAGAGCATATTTCAAGTTTTTTTGCCCAAATACCAAACAGAAAAAAGAACAGCACCAAGTCATCAGTTTGTCTGAGACACAAAAAAGAAAAAGGGGGGGGGGAGGAGGGAGTCTCCAAAAAAAACCCAAAACACAAACCCACCTGAAACCAAAAGTTAATCACAAAGAAACCATAATTAATACATTGTTCAGGAAAATCCATTTTAGGCTTAATCAGATTCCAACAAACTAGCAAAACAACTAGCAGCTAGCTTCATATTAGTTATAAAACAAGTGCGTAAACAATACTAGTGCAGCAGAAAAGTACAAGTCAGTGGGCACAATACAGAGGAAGTTAGGCACACCAGAATTCTATTGAAATCAATGGAAATTATATGTTTTACTGTGTGCCTATTTTATTTCAATAGGACTTAGGCACATCTAACTTTCTCTGGAATGCCCCCAAAGTTCACATTCCAATTCAACTCAATTTCAACATTGTTGTGCAATTAAGAAAACAACAACAATACCAGGCCACACTCTTTGGCCAAGTGAACAATCTTTGATTGCAAAATAAAAACCCTAAATCATTCCTAAAATATTTCTGCACCACTTAAAAAAATTAATAGAATAAAAACATATAACATGGGCTGTGTTTTTAATAAAACATAAATTCATGGTGCAAATATGGATAAAAAGAAGAAAAGATAGAGGTAACAAATTTTAAATCATACAAAGGAAAACTCAAATTGGTGCTTGAAAATGAATTGTCAAAATAAGATTGTTTATCGTACTTGCTTTGTTCTGCTTGTTAGCAGTTTAGGTTCTCAGCTCATTAGCAGTACAAGCTGAACAGCTGGGAGGAACATGTTTTAACTTCCAAACTGCAGACATATTTATCTGGATAAAACCAGAGGAACCTTGAAGATCTTCTCAACTGTTTGGGCACTGTGCTTTATGTTCTTCCACACATCCTTAGTTGTTGACACTGTAGATATGTGTCCGGACTCATCGATGCAGCAACAAGGAAGTCATGCCTACTGGTTCCTTCGGCACAAACTGTACCTCTGCTGTGAGAACTCCAACTCAGTTTGTATTGTGGGGGGTTTCCCCCGAATTCTTAGGTTGCATATGAAGATTAGGATTAAGGAGGAGACTTAGGTAGACAGCTGATGGGGGCACACTGAGAGCTGGAATGTGGCTGTTCTTCTGGAAGAGCTACATCAGGACTGAGAATTAAAAGAAGGGGAGAAATGTTTAAAATGCATGGCCAAATCTATAGAGAAACACATCTGCATAGAGAAGGAGTCTTCCCCCACCCACCCAAGGAGACACAGTTTTGCCTTTGCATACTCTGACAATGTTAATTATTGTGCATGTTTTATCAATTCTTAAACAGACCATGTGTTGATGTAATACAAACGATGATCTATAGGTTTACAAGCACACAAAAAAAATCAACAGTACAATGAAAAAAACCCGTAAGCTTCAGTCCCACAAAAGATGGCAGGGCTAATCCAGCCCCAATATTCAAAGTTAGGTGTCTGAAAAGAGGTTATTTTATTTTAGAATTCCATGGTTTATCAAAAAAGCAAGAAGGATATACAGTTGTCCCTTCATATTCACTGTGGTTTGGTTCCAGGAACACGCCCCCCCCCATGAATACCCAAATCCATGAATACTCAAGTCCCACTATATGCAATAGCATAGTAAATTCTGTCCCTTATATAAGATGGCAAAATCAAGGTTTGTTTTTTGGACTATTGTTTTTTTAAAAAAACATTTTTAAGCCATGAATACTTAAATTTATGAATGTCAAATCCATGAATATGGAGGGACAACTGTATTTATCATTTCCTTGCACCAAATTACATAGAGTAAAACCAAGCATTAGAATTTTTAGGGAGTTGACATTGTTACTGCTTTAAGCTATTAAAAACACTACTAACATGATGAACAGCACTAGGATCACAAAGCATACTATTTTCTACATGTTGAAGAAGAGAGCAATCAGGGAACATATTTATGTAATAGTGATTATCATTCTGACTTTGCCCAAATGGTCTTACAGGCTATGGAACTTTAAAATCTGAAAGATTAAGTAAAACTGGAACAAAGAAAACCCTATAAAATAATACAACCAATTATTAAACTCATTATCTAAATATTAGACTCTGTTTAAATGAGCACAGTGCTACTTTCTATTCTGGATTATGCATTTATTATTGTAATTGTGTTTTGGTTTTTTAATGGCAAAAGATTTTGTGCTCTTTAACAACCACATGACAAGCACCAATGTGCAGCTTTTCCCACATGGAGACATTGCAATGGAGAAAGGAAATAAAGCTGTTAAATTTCTACCCTTTGTGAGGTTATTACAATCAAAGTTTTTATAGGCAGGAGAGGTGACAAGCCCACATGGATAAGAATGTTGTTGACAGTGTAGCACAGCTGAAGTCTACTTAGCTAGGGTGTGTATGTTTATGGTTATGTTATGTATGTGTATGTTTTGAGAACTAAAATATGTTTCTTTTCAAAGCTGACATCTCAGGAAAACCTCCACAGTCACAGTTGAGACTTGCCATCTAGGATACCAATACTACAGTGCAAGAAGTGGACTTAAATCCATAAAAGCACATGCTAAAATGAATCAGTCTCAAAGGTGCTACTTGATCATTTTCCCACCATCAAATTTCCTTTTAAACACTTAAACTGTTACTTATATACATTCTACATATATTTTGGAATACAAATAGTTATAGCAAGGCTAGCCTTAAAATTAAGCAAGCTGAGGTCTTGGGAGTCATTAAAAGGGGGGGAATTAACATTTGCTTGGGATGGCTAATTTATGTTTCAGTGAAAGTTTTCCAGAGAAATTCACCTAACACCATTCAAAGAGCCAACATGGTAGTGCTTTGAGCATTGCACTATGACTCTGGAAACCAGGGTTTGAATCCCCACTCAGCCATGGAAACCCACTGGGTGACCTTAGGCAGGTCACATTCTCTCATCCTCAGAGAGAGGCAAACACCCCTCTGAACAAAACTTGCCAAGGAAATCCTGTGATAAGTTTGCCTTTGTTGTTGCTGTGTGCCTTCAAGTCATTTCCCACTTACGGCAAACTTTAGGTGACTTAGGGTTGCCATAAGTTGGAAACGAGTTGAAGGCACACAACAACACCTCAGTTAACAAAGTAGTTACAGAATCACAGAATCATAGAGTTGGAAGAGACCGCAAGGGCCATCCAGTCCAACACCCTGCCATGCAGGAATACACAATCAAATCATTCCCAACAGATGTCTATCCAGCCTCTGTTTAAAAACCTCCAAAGAAGGCATCTCCACCACACTCTGAGGCAGTGTATTCCACTTCCGAACAGCTCTTACTGTCAGGAAGTTTTTCCTAATGTTTAGGTGGAATCTCTTTTGGATTACAGATCGTATAAACAAACAGTTCCTTTCCCCTAATTTGTTATCTTCCAGTTAATTTTAAAGGCATTTTTATTCCACTTGGCACTTGGCTGGCAGTTTTAATGCCAGCATTCATGTATGTATTCTTATGGTTTTATGATAACTGGCTCTCTTCTTATCCGTGTTACTGTCACAACGACCCTGTTCAGTATGTCGAATGGATAGAATGTGACTAGCCCAAAGTAGCCCAGCAAATTCCATTACTTGATGAAGTTGTATGGGTCTCCCAAATCCTAGTCCAACATCCAGATTGCTACACCACACTGGCTCTTGCTGCTTTTAATTGCTATATCAATTGTTAATTTATCTGCGTTGTTTTATGTCTTGCTGTTTCATGTGTGTGATTTTATATACTTTTATTAACTGTCCTGAGAGGCTTTTACTCCAAATTGAGGGATGCCAATACATTAAATGAATGAAATCATTCACCAGCTCTAGACAACTTGCTTTTAAATTCTGCTGCAGTATTTCTTTTATTACTGTTGATTCTGTATATATTATAACACTTGTAAATGGCTGTGACATTCCATGCAATTAGTAGTGCATAAATACATTTAAATTTATTTCTTTACTTATGAGATTTGTATTCTGCCTTCCCGCCACCTCAAAATGCCTAATATCAGATAAAACAAATACCATTAAACCATAAAATATTTAACCTGCTTCAAATCGCCATTAAACTAACACATACAAACACTGAAAGCCCTGCACCTGACCAATATGTCAATTAAATTATGTTTCTATACTGTTTTAAAACTTTAGAAGTCTCCTTTAACCTTGTGTAATTTTTCAGCAAGGGACATTAACTCTTTAACAGAAAAAAATTATAATAGAGGCAGAAATAACATGGAATAAACAGAGAGACAGAACATAAAAGAAGAATACTTCAACATGTTTCAGCTAACTCTTTAGCCAAAACTAACAATATGTGCAAGTGAAATGAAACAACTTATCAAGGATAAGTAAACAAAGACATGTTGAACCTCCTAGAGACAACTTTAAAGCTTCTTACAAAATGCCTCCAGGGATGATATTTTTTTTCTTTCACCAGCCTTCACTTTCCTAATTATTTCATTTTGGTGGCTAAAGTTCTGGATCTATGTTTTTGTTTGTTTGTTTTTAAATACGCTGGGAGTAGATGGTGAAGCAGACTTGCTGTTTATGCATCCATAGAAAGGGATTATGGAATCAGCTGCTGTTTACCTTTCCTGTTACCAGCAGGCACACACAGTCCAACAGGATTGGCTAGAATGCAATCCTATTCTTTCCTGATTTAAGTTTTACTGCATTGTTTACTGCAGACACACTGCTGCAACATTATACCCAAAATCTGTGTTTCTCCAGCCTGCAGTTTCAGAGAGACACACACACCCAACGGCTCAAACCACCCCCAAAAAAATTCCTGGGGGGAATTTCAGACTCAAATGGCCCATAGCACCCCATTGGTTTTAAAGTTCAAAATATTCTAAAAATTGCTTGGGCACAAAAAGAAAACAAGGACTCTCTTTTTTATGCCTATCCAAGGGGTACCTATTACTGTTACACAAGAAGAAATGAGCAGATAATGTTTTACTGAATTGAAATTAGAACACAAACTATACATGATACATGCAAGCTAGTGGGAGGCAATTGCATTTCCATCAACTGCATTTCCATCAATTTTGGATGATGGAGGATGATGGAGGAACCAATTTATTTCAGAAAAGATTCAAAGACATATTTTTTTTCTTCAAACAGTTTTCCATCTTATTTAGCAGAGATGCAATGTAACAAATGTTGCTTAACGTTTTTGTACAAATACCGTAAGTTCACAGAAGTTAGTAAGTAAAACATAAGTTACTAAGTAAGTTACTGAGTTGATAAGTTACTTACTAGGTAAGTTATAAGTTACAAAGTAAAACATAAAATGTTTTACTGCCCCACCTGCTCATACCTATACCTACATTAATAATTTGTGGGACACTTACTGTTTAGAAATAAAGAAAGGGACTATTCCTTGCCATTCACAAACATTTTCTTGCCAGAAACACAAAACAGAGGTAAGGGTGGGGACAGATTTCTTCAATGGGTTCCTTGAGAGAAAGAAGAAACCTTATCCCATCCCCTTCAGTGTAACCATATACAGTTATGAGTAAACTACTCTTACAAGTAGAAATTATGAACCAGCTTCCCCCCCCCGAAAACTGTAGCTTTCTTTCCAAAATGGGTTTAGATGGATCAAATGAAGTAGTATAGGTCTGCTTTCTGTTCTACAAAGTTGTCCAACAAGATATTGCTGAACCACACCCAGCCAGATCTTCAGTAAACATTAACCCTTGGAAATGAAGTTCATTCTTGAACAAATACTGTAGGTTGTTTGCTCATCCTAAAACTATATTTGCTTTGTTGGAAAGAAGGAAGCTTTTCATTTTGACATTAATGTGATTTTCCTGTGCAAGTTGCATAGAACCAAATGGTGTCTGTTAGGGTTGCAATGTTTTAGTACCTTAATCAGTTAGATGAATAGATCACAATCACCTATGTAGCTTAAAAAGGACTGCTGGTTAATTGTTATCCAGATTTTTTTTAAAAAAAAGAACGTTAATTATTTTGAGTATGAGAAAGTGGAAGGAATCAGTGAGTTGCAGCAAACCAGCATGAATGGGAGGCCTTTTAAACTCCTCTGCATGCTACAGTCCAGATCTTCCCAACATTGCTTTTTGTTAAATAAAACCCTAGGAAGGTAGGAAGCTGCCACCCAATCCATCTGGTCCATCTAGCTAAGTATTATCTACACCAGGGATGAGATTCATGTGACTCTTCAAATGTTGTTGGACTATAATTCCCAACAGCCTTGGACAGCATAGGTAAATAGTGAGGAGTGCTGGAAACTACAGCCCAAACATCTGGAGGAATACATGATTCCCACTCCTGATCTACACTGATTAGTAGCTCTCCATAATTTTAGACAGTGGCCTTTCCCAGCCCTACTTGGAGATCCCAGGGATTGAACCATTCCCTTTTAGAAGAAGAAAAGAAGCATAGAAGCACTCCTGGATGGGGAAAGTAGAATGCTATTTAAATACGTTACTAGCATAACAGATACTTTGACTCTTAAAGCTTGCCTACTCTAGCTGCCTACTAGATGGCATCTGCCTGTTGGCTCCATCTTTTGGACATTCTGGCATGCCTTAACTAATCTGCCAGCCACAAGTCTACAACAGATTTGCTGCCTCTGACTCACCTACACAGTACTATTGCCTTTATGTACCTGTAACTTTGGTACTGTAAAATGTAACTATTGCAAGGAGCTGCACGCCCTTCACACATAAAGTGGAAGTTCTTTTCCCATGTACTCTCTTATATGGGTGCAGTATATATGTGAATACTGCAGCTGTGTGGACAGAATCCATTGCATGGATGTCATATGGTTGTATATTTAAACATTTGCTAATTGCAAACATCTGAATAGGTATTTGATTTATTATTGTTATAGTAGTCATTGTGTTGTAAATACAAGAAATACAGAAAATGGGTAATGGAAAGATAGGGGAGATAGGATTGAGAGTTACAGGTGCATAGAAAAGGAGTGGGGAAATATGATTATTGTTTGTGGTAGACTGATAACAGCATGCAGCGAAGACCAAGACTGCTGTCACAGTGCAGAAATATAATGCAGTTTGACACTGCTTTTGCTACCATGGCTCAATACTATGGAATTCTGGGATTTGTAGTTTGTGAGATATTTAGCCTTTCTGTCAGAGAGCTGTAGTGCCACAACAAACTACAAATCCCAGGATTCCATAAGATGGAGCCATGATAGTTAAAGCAGTGTCAAACTGCATTATTTCTGCAGTGTAGCAGCAGCCTAAGAGGAGAAGAAAGAAGAGTTAGTACATTACCTGACAGTCTGGCAGTCTTGCCTCCTGGCTAGTTGTGAGCCGTGTGGCGGTATGGAGGCAGCAGGCTGCTGACAATCTACAAGAAACTGATAAATTAGACATATATACAAAGAGACGACACAAGGGGTTAGTAAATAACAAAGAAACAAGGCAGGTACTGGAAGAGATTTAGTGAGGAATGTACACTGACAGGAGAAAACTGGTAAAAGCATGACTGGATTTGATTCAATTTTGTTTTCAACTTGCAAAATGCCCACATGTGGAGTCAGATCTCAGTGTGGTGTAGACATGGGTTCAAATTCAATCACGTTGACAGAATCACGGTTGGCATTACAATATCCCCCAGCCTCAAATTCCCATTGTTAAAATTGAAATCATAGTAATTTACGTCATAGGGTTTTTGTGAGGAAAAGTGAGAATACTATGTGTAATTTACAAAAACTAGACAAACAGTGGATCTCATGTGTACATGTACTGAGTACAGCTGTATTCACGGGAACTTAAGCATGCTTGACTTTTTCCTGCACTGAATTTGGCATATTGAAATTATATTCTAGAAGGGGGTAGGATTTAGAATTCTAGAAGAACACTTGGGAAGCCACTCAGTTATGTCATCTTTCTCCTGATTTTTAGAGAGTTACGGTCCAAAGAAGTAATTTTTCCAAGCTCTACTGCCATTGTTATATTTTCTTGTTTCCCCATACTTCTGATGGGGCACAGACAGAAGTGCAGCAAGAATATCTTCATCACCTGGCAAGATAACAGATATTGGTTTATTCAGTAAGAATTTCCATTTTGTGCTAAGTAAGTACTTGGTAGGCTGTTCCTTGTATCCCCTACAATATAGGGATACTGCTGTCTGTGGTGTGTGTTTCAGCATAAATATGATTGGAAAATAGTATCTACATCTTATCTTCATACTGATGAGAGAAGGGACTAATTACCACATTAAACTGTTATATATGAAGGTTAATATTATAGAAATGCAAATGAAAACTAACATAAGAACTGTTGTGCAAGAATATATTCCAACTTTGATACACCTAGCAGATTACTATTTGTATATAATGGAAAATGCATATTTGTTTTTGTGTGCCTTCAAGTAATTTCTAACTTATGGGCGACCCTATGACAGGGCTTTCTGAGGGCTGAGAGTGTATGACTTGTCCAAGGTCACAAAAGTGGGTTTTCATGGCCAAGCAGGAATTCAAACCCCGGTCTCCAGAATCGTAGTCCAGCACTCAAACCACTACACCACTTGGTTATCATTGCATTATTTTAATTATGCACATATGTATCTTCATGCTAAAAATGTAATGTTAAGAATAACAGTGTGTATTAATTATTCTATTTGGATGTTATACAGAGCTTAACATTCTTGAAAATCTATAAAAAATAAATCATTTTCCTTGGAGATCTCTTTAAAATAAATGTCATATTTCCCCCTTATGTAGTAAATATTAATTAATTAATTAATTAAATATAATTCTTTTGAAAACTATTAAAATAACACCCAGGCTTAATATATAGCTAACCACCCCCCTGCTAACTTCTGCGGAAAAACAGAAAGCTTCAGTTCAGCACACCCCTGAACTAGCTGCAGGATTGAGTGCATGTTACAATCTGTTTATGACAGAGTACTTGTTTAGTACTCGAAAAGCATATTTGATATCAGTGTGTCAGTAAATATATGCCTAGTGTGTGAATTAACATTTCTTCTGGGCTTCAGTGACTGTACCAGTAATTGTTAGAGTGCTTTTGTTTGCTTGCTGTCTTTTTCAGAGTCTCTCCAGACAAGAAAAAAGTATCTGAAAGTCCCAGTTTTTGCTTCCGTACAAACCAATTTTATTTTGGGGATCTATTCCGAAGTATTTCCTGGCATTAACAAGGACTTTTCTTTCCCACTTCCCAGGTCAGTTTAAATTAACCCAGTATTTCCTGAAATGAAATGTACCTCTCAATGGCTCTATGTTTGTGTTATCTCGGAATGAAATAAAATGGCCTCTGTCAAGAAACAGCACTTTTTTCACAGACCCAGGATCAAGAGAGGGAAAGAAGAATGCTAGCAATAAAAGAAAATGATCCTAATGCTTAATAGTGTAATATTACTATAGCACTTTAATACTTTCATTATAATTCCTGAATACTATTTTTAAAGGGCTCAGTGAAAATTGTTGGAAGTCTGAATATAGATGTGACACCTGATCAGTTGGAGGAGGAGGAGGAGGAACAAAAGGGAGGTGGGGGTGAGGGAAACCTGGAATATTTCATGAATGAGTTTGGATGCAAAACAATGATTATGCTGATAAAACAAAAAGAACTGGAAAGTGATACTTCCAGGGACTTTTCTCCTTTCTGGAGCAGTTTTCAAGCCAGTTTTAATGGCATGCCTTATTCTTCTGTGGAAATCTTCACTGCCCTCCTGTGGCGAATATTATATTTGTTTAAGCAAAGTACATTTGCTGACAAGGTAAAGACTATATTTTGACCTTGAGATCTTTTGGCAGAGGGAAAATGTCACACTCTTACCATTTATGGATGCCATTTATGGAATTATGTTACTGACAGAGATATATTTTAAAATTCTCTGAAATATTGGACAGTTCTTTGAACCTACTGAAATAACATATAAATAGGAAAATTCGTAATTATATAATCAGCCACCTTCAGTACTGTGCAGAAAGGCAAGATAGATTTTTTTCTACTTGGAAATAGAAAGAAAAAGGTGGCTTCCTTTCACACTACAGAATTAGAGCATAAGTCCACTTTAATTGCCATGGTTCCATCCTGCTGAAAGCTGGGGTTTGCAGTTTACGGGGTAGGATTTAGAATTCTCTGCCAGAGAGTTCTGCTCTCTCACTAAACTAAAAATCCTAGGATTCTGTATAGTCATGGCACTGTATAGTTACAGTGGAATCCTACTGCTATAGTTTTGTTGTGTGAAGGCCCCTGCTCTCATTTCCCCTTCTGGAACATTGCTGAAATCATTGCCTTCCCTTCCTTAAGTCCCCTTTAAAAGGAAATTATTAAGCCTTAAAAATGTTGACTGCTTTATTTCGGGGGAAATGTAGGTGTAAGGATGTTGACTTTTTCCTGTCTTTGACTAGGCATGGACCAGATGGGACTTTGGGACTTGCAATACATATAATTGATAAGTATCTTGTCCCAAAGGGGTGGATTTGATGAGGCAAACTGGGAAATGCTAGTGCTCTAGTACAGAGAAAAGGTTGCCCAGCAAGCAGAAAAGGAGCCCATTGTGTCTGCTTTGAAATCCTAACCCCAGGCGCATATTTCAATGCAGCAAATAAAATTTAGTTTGGATACTCTCCACTCTGGTCTGACTGGCATTAATGTGCCAGAGGAAACAAACTCCAGATCTGGATAACCACTAGGATTATCTGAAATCTCTTTCTCTCTCTGATCCCCACTCCATTTTGCCAGATGATCTTGTTAGCTTATTTTCTTTCTTAAAGTTCTGTTCTGGCTTAGAGGATCTTGTTTCATTTTTCCTCTTATTCACTGACCTTAAATTAGAAGTACAATACTCAGGAAAGTTAGATTTGGGAAATTTCTGTGACCCCTAAAACCTGTCCTCCAGAGAACATTTTCTCTGCCTGCTGGCAGCTATTTCCACCTATTCCCCCTTCCTCTGGTGTGTTCACATTTGTGTGCGATTTAGGGAAAGATCTTCATTGTCCTGGCTTTTCAATCTTTGTCCCTTCTCTTCTTTGATGTGTTATGTGCCATCAAATCAGCTTTGACTTACAGTGACCTACTGCGAGACCTCCAAGAATCAGGTCTTGCAAATGTCTCTTCCTCTGCAGGCTAAACCCACATTGCTTGTCCCCTAAAAACTGATATATCCTGAAATCTGAATCCAGTATCTCTAGTGACTGCTGCATTTTGAAACCCTTTCAGCTTGTGAGTGTGCTTATTTGAGGTAATATTTTTTCATACTGAAGCAACTGTGCCATTGATTAGCTAGTTGTTTGTGTTATCCATTAATTTGTTTGTCATTTATGAAACTCTACCATAAATTTAATAGGTACATTTTCCCCCAAAACAAAGCAGTCAAGTAGCATCTCTGTCCTCTAAAGCATTATTTGGATATAGCAGCAGATAAATGGCCAGAAGGGTAGGTATGTTTGAACTGCTTCCTGGAACAGATCAGGCTTGCTCTTTCATGTATTGTTATTGTTCTTATTTAGTTAAACAACAAAGGTTAATGTTAATCTGTTATTTCAATTGCTTTTAATCATTAGCAAAATCACTTGGTTACCCTGATATCTGTCAAATGTACTGTATTAACAATGATGTATAATATAACTTTCAGTGTTTCCTCCCTTTTCAGTCCTGGTACATAAAATGCTATGCTGCCCTATGTACATATTTGACATTATAAACACACAAGAAACAAGTAGGACGTGAATATCCTCCTTGACCCTTAACAGAAATATTCTCTTTACAGTTCCAGCCATTAAGTGATGCCCTCTATCATTTGTTATAGATTCAAACAGGCATTCTGCATCCACGTTCATCTCCATCCTATTTTATTTTGTTTTATTTTATTTTATTTTATTTTCCAACTGTCATTTTAACATTCCATGGATCCTAGGAAACACTGAGCATATTCAGGACATAATCACACCAGCTTCATGTTTCATGGCAATCACATTATTAAAGGAAATGGGAACATAAAGGTTGTAAAGTGTTTATTACCACACCTGCTTTCATTTGTGCAACTGTGCTCCTTTGTCAACCCCCTGGTGTGATAGGTCCCTTTGCTTCAGTTCCAGGATGACTGCAGTCATGTGGCATGAGGGGGCCTGATTCTCCTCCTCTCCCCCCTCCCCTTGCTATTCCAAAGCAGGCTGACTCCATGATGCTTTGGAATAGCTAGGAGTGGGGAGGAGAGAGGGTGAAAGGAGGAGCAGCCCCCTTCATTCCATGTGACTGCAGTCATCTCAGAACTGAAGGAAAGGAACCTATCACACCAGGGGCAGCAGCAGAACAATAGCGATATTGGCAGGTATTGACGGGATTTTCCTGCCAATTGAAAGTGGTACAATAGTAATGACTAGAATGCAAAGCAGCAACAGGATAGCCATGATGTCATTTAATAAGTACTGGCCCCTCATGCCACATGACTGCAGTTATCCTGGAACTGAAGCAAAGGGACCTATCACACCAGGGGGTTGACAAAGGAGCACAGTTGCACAAATGAAAGCAGGTGTGGTAATAAACTTTACAAACTTTATGTTCCCATTTCCTTTAATAACGTGATTGCCATGAAACATGAAGCTGGTGTGATTATGTCCTGAATATGCTCAGTATTTCCTAGGATCCATGGAATGTTAAAATGACAGTTGGGAAATAAAATAAAGTAAAATAAGTACTGGCCAACTTCATTACTATCCTGCTGAAATTCTGCTTTAGCAGCCTTGTGTGATAAAGTCCTCAGTCCTCACTGGGCTATTATTAGGGGGGGTGTTGCCCCATTCTGAGACAAAGCGGGTAGCTTCTGCATATTTGGGGTTTTAATCAGCATGATGAATCTTCCCTCTTCTTTCTCAATGGTCCTGATTTATCTCTAATCCTTTCCTTAATAGTAGAAGACTCCATGACCAACAACAGGAGTACCATGAACCCAGATGACAATATTGTAAATCTATCAAGCCACACTCTGAATCAAGCAGAGGAGTCTGTTCTGTCACAAGGTTTATTCTTCTGCCCTTCCAAACCCACACATATAATATGTCTCTGTGGTGATCTAGAGGCCTTGTTCTGCTGCCTAGCCCTCAAGGAATACTTCAAGGACAGTGAGACCAGTCAGGACAACAACTCACAAGGATCATCCCTTTCTCTACATCAGACAATAGACACTACACCAATATACAACACAGTACCTCCCAGAGTCATATAAAAAGAAGAACTCCACATGGACTCCTCCTGATGGTCAGTGCATGGAACTAGATTTCTACATAGAATGCTTCCGTCACCATGCTCAGACAGAAATAATCAGTAAGAGATGTCATTTACCACACAGTCTCAGCTGTAAGAAACAAGATACTATATACAGTCTCAGGAACAATCCTAATATTGTCATCAAAGAGGCTGACAAAGGAGGAACTTTAGTCATCATAGACAAATTTGACTACCTACAGGAAGCTGAGAGGTAGCTATCCAACACTACAATTTACAAAATCCTGTCTAATTATTCCAAAGATTAATACCACAAAGAATTACACAGAGTACTCAGGGAATTTCCCATGGAGGTGCAGAACCAAACCCAAATTGACACACTCCAGGAGCCTTAACCAGGCACATCCTATGTATTACCCAAAATACATAAACAGGGCAACCCTGGGTGGCCCATTGTTTCAAGCACTGGAACACACACAGTTGGTGCCTCTGGATATATGGACAATATCCTTAGAACTCCCAGCTATGTGAAGGACACTACCAACTTCCTGCAGAAATTACAGCCCATCCACAACCTTCCAGGGAATACTATCTTAGCCAGTATGGATGTGGAATCTCTATATTCCAACATTCTACACAAGGACAGATTACAAGCTGTCAAGAACATCACTCCTAACCACTAAGGTCTGCCACTTTGTTCTCTCACACAACTACATCACATTTGGTAATAACATATACCTTCAAGTTAATAGTGCTGCCATGGGCACACGCATGGCACCACAATATGCCAACATCTTCATGGCTGACCTAGAACAACACTTCCTTAACCCCTGCACCCAGAAACCTTTCCTCTACTTGAGGCACATCGATGCTATCTTCATAATTTGGACTCATAGACAGTGTTACAGTCCAGGAGTCAGCTTTTCCAAGTGAACAGCTGCCTCAAAGTAGGACAAGCAAACACACTCACACTAGGAGCTAGACCAGCCATGAAGGAGGAAGACACAAATGAGAGCCAGCTGGCCCAAACCTTTCTAAGGAGAGCAAAGAGCTGTAGTCTGATGCCAGAACTACTATTGTGTTTTGTCTGCCCTTACCTTCGTGCTTTATGCCTTGGCTTTGTTGTCTTCCTGGATTCTTTGATCCCCAGATTGTCTGACCTTGCTGCTCACTGTATTCCTGAACTTCTGGATTGACTTTTGACTTCACTTCTGCTAGAACCCCTGAACAGGCAAACTACTCTTGACTGTCAAACTGCTATTAATTTTTCTGCTGGGACAGTGTTCAGCCAGCTCTACACATTAGACTACTGCCCTCTGCCTCCTTAGAAAGGATGGAGACAGCTGGCTCTCATTTGTACCTTCCTCTTTCATGGCCTGACTAGCTCCCGGTGTGATTGTGTCTGCTTGTCCTAATTTGAATCTGCTGTTCACCTGGAGAAGCTGACTCTTGGCCCATGACAGAGAGGACTCACTGAAGACATTCCACCAAAATTTCAACAACTTCAACCCCCACCATCAATCTCAGCCCGGAACTATCAATAGAACAAGTCTACTTTCTGGACACCATCATATAGCTACACAACAGACATCTACGCACCACACTACCATTGCAAACCCACTGACTTCTACATGTACTTACATGACTCCAGTATACCCTGAATATACTACCAATTCCATTGTTTACAGCCAGGCCCTCTATACAATCATATCTGCTCAGACCCACAAGACGGGGATGCCACACTCATGGAATTACAACAAGCATTCTTCAAGCTGCAGTGCCAACCACATGAAGTTAAAAAAAAAAATCAGCAAGGCAAGACTTGTACCAGTGATGTATTCAAGACTTTTACTCCAAGTCTCTACCTTCAAGTCTCAATTCTTTGCAAAATACTTTTAAGCCAAGTCTCAATCTGGGAGCCAACTTTAACAGAAAAAAGGAGGTTGTGTTGGAGGGGGGTGTTGGGGCGTGGAGTTCTAATAACTAGAAAATCAAGGAGACATGCACCAAGTTAGGTAAAAAAAAATTAAATTATTAGCAAACATGTTAGGCAATGGGCTTGGGACGGGGTTGACGTCTGCTCAACAGCCTGTCCCTGATGCACATCAGAGGAGACTTCTAAAGCTTTTTGAAACAGCTTGCTTTAGAAGGCTCCTTCAATGTGTAGTGGGGACAGGCTGCTGAGCAGACCTCAACCCCGCCTCAAACCCATTACCTAACACAGAGTCTTGCCTGCTACTCTTAGGAAAAGGCTTTTCCTTGAGGCAGGGGCTGAGGTTTGCTTGGCAGACTGTCCCCACTACACATTGGAAGAGCCTTCTAAACCTTTAGAAGGATCCTTCCACCTCAAGTCCATTACCTAATGCATTTGCTGTTACTGTTTATGACCAGTCGGCAAAAAGCTGTGAGATCATGGAAACTTTGTTCAAAGGAGGAAAATCAAGTTGTGAGTCAAGTTTAATTGTTTCATTTTTGCTTAACATCCACTATGAGGTGCCCAAATTTGTAGAAGACACCAAATAATTCAGGATCATGAAAATCCAAAGGTGCTTTGAAGAGCATGAAAAGAACCTGCCAGGAGCATGGCATTTAAAATACTATAAATTACATATAGTTTTCTAAAAGTCCCTAACTACATGAGCCACCCTGCTACTTTTTCTATGGAGGAAAGTTGCAATTTGATCTTTTTTTTTCTGCTCCAGAATTTGGATGTGCATTGCCAAGAACTGATTCCAATGGGCCAGAACGGTCCTGGTATATATCCAATAACATATAGCAATTAACAATTACACTATCATATCCATTTCACAATCATTTTAAAAGTAAATAGACAGCTATTTTGTTAGGGACCTTCAATAATTGAAGCAATAATTCCCAGATTACAGGGTTGTTGTGTTTTTTGGTGGTTGTTTTGCCAGAGGGCTTTCAAATTACTTAGACTTCTCCTTCTTTTAAATTTTTTTTTTAAAATGTCTTCTGTAGTCAGGTAAGTGATAATCTAAGAAATTTGTATACCATCGAGAGCAGTGCTACTCAAAATGGCAGTCCATGGACTAGTGCTGGTCCCCAGAATTTTCAGGAAAGAAAGGAACAGTTGCAGCCAATGGACACAGACATGTTACCAGTCCTTAGCACATCCCCCCACCCCAAAAAGCCTGCTGCTCCCCATCAGATAGCTTAAGAAGCACTGATTTAGGGTATATATATGCAGCTGGAACCCATACACTCATTTTTAAAAATTTCACTGACTGCTGTTCTATGGTTTTTGTGTTTGCTGAGAAATCTAACTTAGTTAATCTGGAGGGGGATCTGACATCTCATGCTACAACCTGCAGTCTTCCAGAGACTTCTGAACTGCAACCTCCATCAGCCCTACCTAACCTAGTTAATAATGGAGGATGGCACAACTTGCAGTCCAGAAATATCTGGAAAGGAACAGGTTGCCTCCCTCTGTCCTACAGTAATACTAGTCTTTTCACCCAAACTACATTCATGCCTTTGTCTTTTCACTCAAGTGTAAAGTAAATTTCTAGGATAGCTGAGCAATTAGAAGTTACCACTTAAGATATCTCAACCAATCAACCATATATATCCATTTATACATAATAGTTTTACTATTCTTTAACCCTGTAGGTGATGTCAGTGCTAGCAAATAACTCCGTGCAAGTTTAGATGGATTTAGTCTCAGTGGTAAAGCTGGAGGAACTATGTACCCATTGGACCTAATTTACTAAGTTCCTGGGAAATCAGAATAATCACAGATACAAGTTTTCTCCAAAGAACCTTAGGAACAAACATCAAAGGAACTCTCTGATGGAATGAGAAACAACATGGCAAGGGTCATTAAATGTAAGTTTCAGTATAAAGTTATCTACTTTGGGGCAAAAATCCTATCTTCACATGTGCATTAAGGTACTATGAATGGATCATAAGCTAAATTCAAAGACATAGCTGTGTTAGTCTGGAATATCAGTAAGCAAAGGGATCTTGTAGCACCTTTGAGACACACAGAGAGAAAATTGTAGCATAAGCTTCTGTAGACTTAGTCTATTTCCTCAGATGCTGGAGTGAAATAGACTAAGTCTTTAAAAGCTTATTTTACAATTTTCTCTCTCTAAGTCTCAAAGGTGCTACAAGATCCCTTTGCTTACAGATCGTAAGTTGGTTATTATAACTCATTACTTTAACTGCTCAAAAACAGTAGGAACAAACTGTAGGAAATAGATGTTACCCTGGTATTCAATATGCTAACTATACTGTATCAGAGTACAACCAGACTAGGTTCTCTGTATTCTTTTTCAGCAAACATTTTATGCAAGTAAGGTATTGACCTTCCAACACCAGTAACACTAATAAAGATGTTCCCATTTGGAACTTGTTTAAATTCCAGACCAGGGACCCAGTTAAGATCATATATCCTCCTTGACATTCCACTTATTCTGAATATATCTTCCTTCACATTCCAAGTAGATTTGAGTCAGACAAAATAATTTTTTTGTGTCTCATGCTCCCTTTAAAGCCACCTAGGCCAATGAGCAGGTCAGTAAATTCTGTAAGTTTATTTCTTCATGAAACATTAACTTACAGAATTTACTGACCTGAAGTGTAAAAATGCTCATTGGCCTAGGTGGCTTTAAAGAAAGCATTAGACACAATCATAGTCACACTGTTCAGATGGAGTTTCCATGTTTAGAGACACTGGAGATTATCACATGGACCCAAAATTCTGTGGCAGGAATGGAACATGATCAAGAAAGGCTTTCCCTTTCTGACGATGTCTTTCCGTTCCTGTGTTGCTCCCATTCTACCCCTGTTCTACTCCAGCAATATTACAAAAATGGGGAAACATCATTAATAGACCACCTGTTCTGCTTCTGTAACAGACTTCCAGGTGGTCTGAACGATGCTCCATTCCTGTTTCGTTATGCTGGCATGATGCCAGCCATGGGGGGAGGTCCATGCCGGACACTTCCGGGTGCGATTGGGACAACAAGGTAAGTTAAAAACTTTTTTTCCTCTCCCAGGTAGCTAGTATGTTTTAAATTGGGTTTTCTGCCTTGGTTATTTGTTTTAACGTTGGGGGAGGGGTCTTTTTAAATTTGCTGCCCAGCTGTTCTCTCGCAAGAATGGCCAGGATTTGCGTTCCGGGTCATAAAAGCATCCTTATGATGGCTGCATTTATGGCCGGGCAGTGAAGAGAGGGGGAGCCCATTCCTACCAAGGAACGAAGGTAGGTGTCTGAAACCTTTTTATTTATTCTGTGGCAGGAATGGGAGGGGGCGGGTGGGGAGGTAGTGGGAGAGAAACGGGCTACAAGGGTCTGTCTGGTAATCTCCATTATATCTGGATGTTACTGATCTATATCTGGATGTTAAAGACAAACAATAGAGGAGGCCTATTGCTTTCATGCCCAAAGGGTGAGCAAGAGTGTGGGTCTGTTAGAGGCATCTTGCTGACCAATGTTGGAAACAAGGTGGTTGATTAGATAGGCCTTTGATCTGATCCGGCAACCTGAATTATGTATTTCTCCAGATAGTAACAATTCCATTAGAGACTCCTAATACCTTTACAGAAAAAAACATAAAACAGAATGCCTTGCTTAGAAGTGAGGAAGCAAGCAACTGGCACTTAAAAATATAATTTGTTTGGAAAAGAAGCTGTGAATATATTACAATCAGAGATGCAAACTACTAATTATTTAGTAACAAATATATTGGAATAAACAGAAAGATTAATAATGTTACTCTGTATTTTGGAAAAATTATTTTTTTAAAAAAAAAATAATGTGCTAAAGTTTGTGCAGATACATAGTTTTAATTCATTCCTCACTAAATCGACTGACAGGGCCAACAGGTTAGTGAAATAGTAGGCACAGAAAAACAGAAAGATTTTGTAAAAAATGCATTCCCTAAATAGTACACAGAAATAACATTTATCAGTAAAAGTATAAGTGCTCATATTAAAATGTGGCATATAGCTTCATGACTTCAGGAGAAATCAGCTGGTATCAGCATGTTAATTCTGATACCATTCAACATTGCATAAATCTGAAGGGAAGCATAATTTACTGGATACATTCAAGGTTGTATAAAAGTACCAACAGATCAAGATTTCAAAAGACACAACCAAAAGTTGTTACCATAACATGTTGCATAGTGCATATCCATGTTACACTTGCATTAGTTTTGATACATTATTTCTGAACAGCTCATCAGATGAGAACTAACAGCATCATTCTAAGCAATGTTTCAACAAACTTCAGAAAATCAAAACTGGACACTAAAGTGTTTTAAATAACAGAAAACTGTAGAAGCAGCACAGTGACCAGTGTTATACATGCATAATATTCTATAACAGCATGCCAGAAGTTGCTCCAGTATGATTGAAACCAGTGCAACCATGTGACGAATTGACTCTCACAGTGTATCATCTGTGGGTTCATTTTCAAGTGGTGACCACACTTTTAATAAACGTATGAATTAGGCTTTAGCTGGAACCTGTAAAGGACAACTTCAAGATGAATGCATTCTTTAATTGTGAGCTATTCTATTTCTTAGTAAGATCACAACTGTTAGTATCAATGGTTGGAAATAATAACACCTGACAGTTAGGCATGAATTCTCTACAGTAATCCCGCCCAGTTACTTTATTTAGCTAGGTCTGATAGAGGGTACATAGTACCAGTAAAATAAATGGTTTTAGTAAGGTGAAGCTGTCTTATAAAATTCAAGATGAAGATTCAGAAATTCGCATGTCAAGCACTACACCTATTAAATCATATTGCTCAGCATGAAATGCAGTTTCAGTCTTGTCTGCAGTACTTGGAAACCTAATCAGACTGAAGGAATAAGCACAAAGCAGTGGCACTAAGAGGTAAAAGTATGTTTAACTAGCTGTTTTATTAATCAGTTAAAACCATGTGAAATAAAGTTTTCTTTTCTAGTTTTGAAATATTTTTCACAAGGACTTGTACCACAGCTGGAATGATTATAAACACAGGTAATACTTGTTGGTTTAATTGAATGAGCATATCAGACATGGCAGATCTAAAATAATGATGAGACACAGGCAGAGACATGATATGTTAAACTGCAGACAAAATAACATAAAATAACATTGAAAAATAGAAAATGAAACGGACACAAAAGAGTATTCTAGCTTCTATAGGAAGCACTCTTCATTTCAAAGCAGTGTAAAATGATTGCTTAGATAACAGAATGCAAAATTCTTCCAGTATGTCTATTTATTATCATTATCTATCTGCTCTGGTAAACATTTGGTGGCTCCAGAGTGCAAACAGGATGTCTGCAAAGAAGAGCTGTCTCACTCATTTCAATGTTCTGCCTGTATGATGGTTTCAGTGCATTAAAAGCCTCATATTACAAGATGCAAATCCCATTCTGCAGGCTAAAATGCAGTATGCAGAAGTCAGAATCCTGCCCCTCCCCTGCAACATGGCCATTCTTGTTTACAAAAGTATGCACAATTTCAAAATCCTATGCATTAGAAAGAACTGGGGTTTATGGTTTGCCAGCAAGAAACAGTCACAGATCACCTTCATTCTAGCTTTCCCCTTATTGGTCAAAACCTAGAACAGTTTGAATGTGTCTGTAGAAGAACTTTTAATATTTGTTTTGTTTGTTTGTTTCTTTGCAATGCGGATTCACATGCCATCTTACAAGCTTCTTTGAATAGTTTTCTCAATTTCAGCAGTGATTTGCTATTTTTATAAGGGATGCCCAGAGCATTCAGTAGGGGGAGCTGCAGCAAGACAACTGAAGAAGGAATCAGAGCAAGAAGCCCAAAAGTAAAAGATGATTCATTGTAAAACAGGTGTCGTTCTAGTCTATTAGAAAATTAGGGCACTATTAACATAGTCTTATATTATGGGACTTTTGTTTGAGACACACATGTCCAAACTGTAGTTGTACATATGAAATTAGTTATGTACTTCTTTGGATTCTGGACACTGAAAGCTGTATGTGGCTGATCTAGGACTGGGAATTGGCTCTGAAAACAAGATGTAAATCAGGGTTGGGAGCTGTGTAACCTTCCAGAACTTGGTGGATTCCAACAACATAACCTTTTCAACATAACCAATAGTGAGGTATTCTGGGAGTTGTAGTCCATCATAATTCCCACCTAAGGTGCAAATGGAGAGGTGTATATGACCCATCACAATCCTGCAGCCGTCTGTAAATTAAGTACCAAATACACAGAACATAGCAGTGCACATGGTACCATTCTTCTGCTTGCTCCAATGTATCAGTGCATATGTTAATCTATGGCTCTTTGTGTACTGCTCTAAAACTACCTCATAGTATGTCTTTCTTCATACATGAGCTTAAACCTTTACTCTTTTCTGATGTCTCCTGTCACACTTCAACGAGAACTCACCTTTACCTTTCCTCTCTCTTACACAGGCCTATTCTGTCTCCTACCTAGGCAGGCTTTACCATATTTCATATCGGCTCATCCTACTCTAGGTCCTGGCCTTTTCAGTGGACCCCTTTCTTTCCCAGATAAAGCAGCTGATCCTCATCATTTCTCTGATCCTAAGATCACGTGGTGAGTACTTTGCATCCCCATCTAACTTGCATAAATGTTACAGGCGAATTGGACCTTCCATGCATGGAATTGGACACCAAACTGCAGTTACTGAGCTTGAAGATAAAGTGACCAGATTGCAGCACTGGGCTTGAAGATAAAAAGAAAAGAAGGAAATTTGTAGAGCAATAATACCTGCAATTGTGTGTAAGAGAAAGAGGGGAGGGGGCAGCCAATCAGATTCACTGCCAGAGCCACTGCTAAATCCATTATGCTGCCATTTTGCTATAGTGAGGGCAGGACATAGTTAGAGAACAGCTTTTTCATTGTCTTCCCATTTAGTATAATGGGATGATTTTACTATGTCAGCACAAAGGATGATGTAGAGTTTCCTCTGTGGCTGAATTAGGTTGGAAGAAACAAATGGGTTTAAGATACAGCATTGCCATGTCAACTTCCAATATGTCTTTGCTTGAAGAACATTCCTGTGTCTCCTTCTAGAACCCTGAAGGTGAAATGAAGATGCCAGTGGAGCATGGCAGGATTAACACAGGATGCTGCCAGCAGACCTCCATCACTACAAGAGGGGCAGCACTTCTCCTTCTTCCTGAGCTCCTCCAGCTTCAGGCTGAGGTTAGGACTGTGGGCTCATTTGTTTGTTTGTTTGTTTGTTTGTTGTTATGTCCATGTTGACATAACTTTGTGAATGAGAGACCTCCAAGAGCCCCAGTTCTTAACAGGCCTCTTCGGGTCTTCCAAACTGGTCTTTCAAACTGAGAGCTGTGGTTTCCTTTATTGAGTCATCCATCTGTAATGTAGTCTTCTTTTCCTACTGCCTTCCAATTTTCCCAGCATTATGATCTTTTCCAGTTAATCATGTTTTTTTCATGCTAAAGCAATTTATTTTGGAATCTTTTTATGTGAAACGGATAGGCAAGAAAGCTTTATTTCTTTTCCAAACGCTGCCCTTAGATGGTTTGCTGGTAACCTACACATTCAGTAAATGAAACCACTACCATGCAATACATATTAAGAGGAATACCACACAAGCCTTTAAAGCAGAATGCATCAGTAAGAGCATTGGAATTGAAATGAAAATCACTAGATGATGGCTGAATTCGGTGGCCTTTCCATGTGTATTCTGTGACAGAACCATTTATTTCTCCTCAGGGGCATTGTGCGTGAATAAAAGCCCTTGCGATTCAAATCCACCTGTTTGTTGTGCAGTAGCACCTCATCGCAACTATGATTGGATGACGTAAAAACACATCAGTGGAGGGGGCATGCCTGCTCTCCCCACAGCTCCCAGACATTTTGTTTCTCCAGCTTCCCTGCCATTCAACTTCCGGTGGTCAGTGGTTGCTCCCTGCAAACTCACAGGCTAACTTTTAAACCTCAGATTTGCAAAATTCAGCAGTAGCTAAATTTACCAATGCAGTCATTTAGCAATACTTGCACTTAATGCATTTAATATAATGTTTTCTTCCCATTTAAAATCCATGTAAAATACATGAATGCTTTGAAACGCATTCGATTCCTTTGTATCAGGGCTCTGCTATCAACCTATGCAAATTTGGAGGCTCGGGGCATTTAAAGAAACAGAGATTTATTTTGCTAGAACATCATGAGTTCAAACCTGACTTTGGGAAATTTTAATTCCTCCATTTATCATTTTAAGAATTTTAGAATTTTGTGCTCCCCTTCTTTCCTTACTTGGCAATGCAATTAAAATCCCTTTTTGCTGACAAAGGGGTGAATTCTGGTGATTATGGGTGGGAAAAAGTCAAGTAGTTGAATGCAATGTATGAACTTGGAAAAATGCCACTTTGAAACAGGAAGTAGACTTTGAAACCTTGCCAGAGGAGAGGCAGGAAATAGATTGAGAAATGGGAGGGGCTACTCCTCTTAATGAGGGATTCCTCGATTCTGTTTCCTGCCTTCTGAAGCAATGGGGAAGAGTGACCAACTACAAGATGTTTCCTCTCTCCATCACTGGAAAACACATTGATCCTCAGGAAGGCCTAAAGACTGTAACAGACAACAGTACAGTACATAATTCTTCAAAACACTGCATAGAATCTCAGACCAGAAAAAATCAGTCACAGGATACCTTGATAAAATCCTTAATAAAAGTTTTTAAAACAAAAAAATTAAAAATGAGTATAACAATCCCGTATAAGTCCATCAGCTCAAGGAGTTTAAGATTTGGCAGGACACCTTGCTGCAGCCATCAGAATACAATACACAACTCATCTACAGAGAAATACACCAGCTGTAATACCCCAAATATGCTGACAAACGATTCAAATAGGGTGACTTCATGGGTGGGATGTGAGTGACATGGAGGAGGATACTCATACCATATCCTACACCACTTCTTCAATTCACAGCAACACCTGTTGATAATGAGTTAAACTATTCCCAGATGTGGCATAAGGAAACTGGCTTTAATAAGAACTAAATGGATTAAATTGCTAGTTGTTAGTCACAACTAGAATAGAATCACTGAATCAACTGATGTGGTGCTTCTCTAGTTTGGATTCACCAACAGGATCCTAGCCAGTATGCTTTTGATGACCGCTCTGCCCACATTATTCGACAGAGCATATCTGGTAACATAAGACTAAACACAGAACACAATTGGCAGGCAGTCAACCAACAAGGCAGGCACAATCCAGAAAGCTGGGAGCAGCCAGGCCAATGGGAGTGCTACACCTGTGGAGGGCCTCTAGTGAAATCACCTTGTCTCATACCTATGCCATGCCCACCAGCCCATAGGATGGGAGAAGATAGCCAGATGCAAGTCACTGGCACAAAGAAGGCACCACAGACCCAAAGGCAGCTAGCAGAAGAGAAAGTTTGCTTTCAAGGGAGGGGAATAACAGGGGGAAGGGGACTCTACCATTAGGAAGTGTGAGGCAGAAGAGGAGGAGTGGCAAATTGTGCATCCCTTTCACAGGAAGGTGAAAGAGATGCACCATTCAACTCTATAGAAGAGAAATGGCCAGTGCATGGCTCCTTACAGCTGGCTAGGCCATAAAATAGATGATCAGGACAAGGCATTATGTAGGGCATATCTTGGGAATAGGCCTATGTAGCACAGACAATGTCTCAAGCCATCCTGCCTCCAATGCCTGGCTCTTATGGGCATGTATTAGGATGACTCTGCCCATAAGAGCCGGACACTGGGACCTATGGCATGCCCAGTGCATGGATGGCAGCACACTTACTCCCTGCCACCTTTACTAAGCACATGTTTACTTAGTACTAGCTACTTAATCTGCCTCCTCATCCTAGCTCAATACCCAGATCCCTCTATTGCCCTGGCTTACTCTACATCCCCAAATTCCCTGGTGATGTGTTTGTGGAATGTGATGTCACACAGATCTTGGTTCTTCTGTGATGCTGTCTCCTCCTTAGCAACAGTCTGGACCGAGAGAGTAGACTTTCCCAAACCTGCAGGTGCAATGAGCACACTCCATTTCAGGGTGCACATAGCACGTACCTTCATAATTTTAGCTGCCTTCTTAGATATCCTTGACACATGAACAAATCTTCAGCATTCAAAAGCACTCTTCACAACCATGGATATCACCTGATGCAACTGGTGTAGTGCCCAGTCATCTTTGTCACCAAGCACAGATCAGACAAATAGGGATTGCAGCACATAGCTCTCCCCAGTCTGTGCAGCAAATATTTTCCCCAGTGGCATGTGCACTAGATCCTCCTGCATGTACACACTACCTTTTTTAACGTGAACATTTGGTTTCCCGCATCTGCTCCTCTTCCCCTTGTGCGCTCCTTCTCCCTATGAAATTTCTGATGCTTGAGAGCTGGGCATTCCTTGCTGGCAACCTACACTACAACTCCTATGTTGTTCTAGACCAAGAACCAGGCAAGTGAAGGGCAAAGTGCTCCTTCTATCCTCTTCTTATAAGCAAAATCTACACAATAATTAGTGTTTTGTATGCCAGTAATTTTCAGTGTCAAATTGAAAAGTTTTGTTTAAAAATGAGAGTCTTTGGGAATCTCTGTGGGTTTGTCTTCAGTAACTGTGAAACTGCCCATACCCTTTTCAATAAATGATGGCAACCACAAAAAAGGGAGGGGGATCCGGTATAAATATGAACTGGTACCTCAGAAACAAGTCTGCCTGCCTATGCCTGCATTACAAGCTTTTATGTCTCTGTGACATTGGTGAAACATGGGGAGGTTTAATGTTTTGCCTAATGCAAGGATTTTAACTGGCAAATCCTATGTGGGTCTGTGTTTGCTTTTGGTAGACAGTGTCATGCAGTTGCCTTGGCTATGCCTGTGGCCACTGCCCGGTATCTTTCATGTTGAGAGCCAGGATGAAATTTTCTGGCTTGGCTTGCACAGACTGGTTTCCTCGTTATGCAAGCAGCGTACAGGAACCATCACCACCCTTACGGATGGGTCCTAGCATTGTTTACAGGTACATGAGCTGTATGTCTATTGTTTTTATGCCGTTTTTGTATTTCCTGTGTTGTGTGTTTTATTTTTCAGGGGATGGGCATGCATAAGACAACCAGCAGCACCTCACTCCCACCCAAGCCTTCACAATCAGTTGCTTTAATATATTCACACTCCTCCACAGCATGCGAAATAAAATACAATTATATTACCCGTATATTACTAAAACATTTTAAATGTTCTCTTAAAGATGTTAAATCACATTTTGACATAAAGTACCCAGTTATTTATCATCTGTTGCTTAGCAATAAGTTATAACTTAACTTATTGCTAAGTTATATGGCTGGAATCCTATTGGTTAGCCCAAACTAGAGTATACCCATCAAATCATTTGTTGAATGGTGAGTTAGCATGTAAGTAAATGCAATTAATTTAATTGTTCCAGTCTAGTTTGAACTACCAATATGATCTAGGCCCATATGAGTCAGGTTTAGTTTTCTCTTACAATACCTGGTGCATCAGAGCTCAAAGATGCACAACCAGAACAATATTGGTATAATTTAACATGGTCAAAATTTAATTCATTTGCATGAGATAGTTTCCAGACACTATTGCTGATTTGTGGAAATTAAGGTTGCAATGTTAAACATATACAGCCCATGGGGGCGTGGGGTCAGCAAGAGCTCAATAAGGAATCAAGACGATAACCTGTGTAGCTGCCTCTCCTACAAAATAAAATTGGCCAGCTTAAACATGTTGTTTAAATATGTAGTTTGGCCTAATATATGTTACTGCAAGAGAATTAAAATCTCTCTCCTCTTGTGTAGTCCATCTGTCTAGCTCGTAATTTTATGTTCCAAGTGCTGCTACTGCCACTTATGACTACGGAATCACATCCAGCCATCTTGTGAGCCTTCTCTAATCTGCAGCTGAGGAGAACAGGAAAATCAGAAGATTCTTTAGGTGTCTTCAAGTTAGCTATCATCAAGGACACACAATGTTTGCAGAGAAGATTCCCCTCTAAAGGAAGCCTAAAATAATTTTTAAATTTAAAAATAAAAATAAAATAGAGGGTTTCTCGGTAGGAATCTGCAGGTTCTCCTAGACACCAGTTTGAGTATCATTATGTTTCAGAAGGAATAAAAACTTTGTTCAAGAGGGAAAAAATTGCTTGATGTTGTTTTTAGTTTAGCTTGAAATAGATCAAAATGAAGTACCTCAACCAAATGGCAGAGTGTAAGTAAGCACAAGAGAGGTGTTTTTGTTTTGTTCTGTATTGAAATAAGGATGCCAGGATATTAAATAAGCTCTTCCGTTTGGAAGGATCAAAAATACACCAAATCAATTCCACCAAAACAAGTCAGCTTGGGATCAATTTTACCACACTCTAACAATGGAATTATCAGTGATGGTGGAATTAGTTATATGACCAAAAATGCCCCCACCTTGTATTTGGTAACATGTACTGGGCCTAGATGCAAAATCCATGAAAATTCCTCTCAAGTGCTCCTCATGAGGGATGTTCTGCATTTGGTAACGTTCCACTGGTGACAAAACTTTTGAGAGGTAGAAGAGAGGGTATTATAAGCAATGAGCAGGATATACAGGAGATATTTTTGTCAAGGCAACATTAGAAATTACTTTTTTTTAATCACTTCTCACAATTAGGTATGGCTGCATTCACAGAAAACACTAAGCCAAGATTTGTTTTAACTATGGCATGCTGAAAGAGCCAGAGCCCATCAAGCAAAGCAATCATAGTTTATTTGGCCAAGTGCTGGTTTGTTTCTCTCTCACCTCTTCTGGGAGTACCTGAACAGTATCCTCAGTGCCCCACTATAAGTAAATGGCTGTTTTATTTGTGTGTTCATACAGATTGAGGCTCTTGGGTAATATTTTTTTTTGGGGTTGTGGAGCAGAATGCCTATATATGTATGTGGAAAGTTGGTTTTCTAGAGAAGGCGTTTTGTCTGTGTTTGTGGAGAATATTTTTGTGGGGTCTGCGGATTTTTGGAAGGTGCAAGTATGTTTGTGCAGCACTTTTGTCTGATGTATGCACTGTATATTTGTGCAGGCTGAGGATGTATTTTTGTTGGTTATATCCATGTAAAGGTTTTTTTTAAAAAAAAATAATGTGACGTTTGTTTTGCCTTTGTTGTGGTGTTTGTGAATTGTGAATGGAGGTTGCGGAATGTATTTTGCCTGTATGTGTGCGTGTATGTGTTTGTTTGTTTATTGCATTTATATCTCACTTTTCTCTCAAAATGGGATTCGAGGTTTGAGTAGTACATGTCTTAAGGGAAATGGCTTGTGGAGGCAAATTTGTGGTCCCATATTTGGAAGTCAGACTCTACTTTTGTGTTGTGCTAATATTCCTCAGGAAGTGACTTATTATATTTTTTGTTATTTATTAGATTTTTAAAAATCACATCTTTCACATGTTCCAGGCACTATGTATCATAAAAACATTAAAATTTCACAGCTTTTAACCTCCACATTTGCCATTCTGTTGGATTTTGCATTTTGCTTTTCTGTGAAATAGGTGTTTTTGTTGTAAGCTTGTTAATTTCCTGATTAGCAACAACGTGATAGCAAGTGTTTCCTGATCTATTACACAACCCATGGTAACCATGTTGTAATGTTGGTCAGAGCACTTTCTTGAAATTCTGAAAGAACCCATGTGACCCAAATAGGCATACAGTAGACCCATGACCTGTGTAATACTAGCTAAATGTCTTGCACTTACCCAGCAACACAGCTGGGAAAACATTTAACCAGAGAAAAACTAATGGTAATCAACAGTTTTTATCAATCCTTTGTTTCCTTTGAGATGTTACCATTTTTTAATAAGTCAAGCATCACTCTTAGATTAAAGTTGTGCTTTCGACATTGTAACATCTACCAATATTTGGCAGATGTTACAAAAATAAATATGGGTCCTTTAGCCTATGTTTTTTCTCCACACAAACATCAGAATAAAGTATAGGCATTCTGGTAATAGCAGAGTTTGTTGGGAATTGAAAAAAGACTGTTAGCAAGGAGAATGAGGAGAGATGAGGGATTGCTAGGGAAGAGGGGGAAGCAAATGAGAAATGTCAAGCCTTGAGAAGGGGCTCCCTTTTTAGCTGCTCTTGTCCTACACCTCTATAGATTAGCACGAAGTTTGATCAAGGTACAGAAAAAAGTAATTTATTTAATTATTTATTAGGCACTGCCTGTGGGGTTTACATTTTCATGGTATTCCTCTTTGGTTCACCATTGTGAATTTTTCAGTTTGCAACTTTCAAGGACATGGAAAAACAGTGTTGGTAAATCCAAGGTGAAATTTCAAGTCATTGCCCTTAGTGTGGCATAGAGAGCTACAGAAATGAGATATTTTGGGCTGTGCTCACTATATCACTCCTCAAGAAGTTCCCTCTTTCTTCTCACTTCACCTAAGTTTCACATCTTTCAGAAGTTTCCATAGAAACTTTCTTGGACCTGGAAGTTTTGGCAATTTTTAAATCTCTAAGTCTTATCTATCATATCAATGTATCTTTGCAATTTTCCTTGGAGCGAAAAATCACTACTTGTATATGGTGAAAAAGATAACTTGTCAGCTCTGAAAATCTATCAACCTATCTGCAAGCAGCTATATTAAAAAATATATTATCTGGTAAAGTCATCATAGCTGTTTCATATGACCCTTCTACCATTTCATCAATTTTTTTATTTCTTCAGATGAGGTATTGGAGCAAATTTAGCCATGGTGTAAACAGATAAAACTCAGTTTTGGATATAGTAACATGAGCCTGGTTTGCATGATCATTCAGGGGATTCATAAATCACATTATATGAAGCTGTAGAGTAGTGAGGCCCAGATCTCCTGTTGCACAGATGCTTCAGCAATACAATCCTAGTTTATATAAAGCCAGGGAAATCTGGCATAATGTTGATTAACAAGCCAAGAAAATAAACCATGATTATATTTTCATTTCCTAGATCTTTAACAGACATAAAGCAAGAATCCCTGGCTCAGATTTAATAGCAAATTCTGGCTTAAAACAAGCTAAGATCGTTGCACCAAGCCCTGTGCACTGGGGAGAAGGAGAGAGACCAATGAAGAGCATTTAACCCTGACTTTCATTCATAGAACTTTTTCAGACTAGTCTTACCGTGCAAGAAGACTCCGGGAGAGGTACGCCACTATCGCGTGGCAGGGGGTCCATTTCAGACTATGCCGTCCCTCTCTCGGCATCAGTCTGTGTCAGTTCTGTGTTCAGTTGAAGGCAACTGCACCATTTTTTACTCACGGACAACTTCCATGAGTAAAAAATGGCACGGCTGCCTTCAATTGAACACGGAACTGACACAGACGATGCCGAAAGAGGGACAGCATAGTCCGAAACAGATCCCCTGCAGCATGATAATGGTGTACCTCTCCCAGAGTCTTCTTGTGCGGTAAGACTAGTCTGAAAAAGTCCATAGCTTCATGGTTTATAAAGGGTTAATGAAGCCAACATGTAGTCCACAACAGTTTCACTGACTATAGTGGAACTAATCTGAAGCAGCCTAAGGATGCTGGTGTATAGAATATCTAAGAATGTGCTCAAATTAGAAACTTCATGTGCAGTGTTTGGAAAGGCCTCCTCCTAGACTCAGCAAATCATTTTGCACCACATGCACCCAAGGAAAAAATGTTTACCTGGGATGGCCACGGTTAACCTTTTTTCCTTGCTGAGACGGTGCCCATGGAAGAATTCATTCATGGACGGGGGGCCCCTCAGAAGAAATGATTCTGTGGAGGCGTGATCAGGGGGGGTTCTTAATAAAGGCAGTAGGTGACTCCCTGAAGTCCTGGGATGGCTCTGATCACAAGGGGAAGGTGAGAATAGTCTTGCAGGAGATCCAAGAAAAAAATACATATGGAAACAAAAGAGTTTTTACTTTAATTACTAAGCAATGGCCCCTTGCATGACAATATCACATTACTTTTCCCTTCCCACCTCCAAAACGAGCCCAGCATATTGACACCGCCACCCTACCATTGCTACCATGCCACAGCAGGACATATTTCTCAATCAGGTATGTTGTGACTGTATATTTTAGAAAGTCATAAGAGTAGCTGCTTAACTTGTGACCAATCAAGCTGAGCAAAGAACACCTGCCAATGTATGGTGGCCCACCACTGGTTTGATGAGGTCTATTTTTGTTGCCTTCTTGGAACTTCTAAAAGTTTGGCAGCTTATTTGATACTGTTCTTGGGTACTACTAAGAATCCGGCAGGATATCATACATGGCTGTGTGCCGCTTGGCAAGTCACAGGCTGTGCAAGCCTGAAGTCTACTCTCTGCTTCCTTCTCTCTTCCAAATCTCCTTCTTCAGTTTATATTTTAATGATTATTTGCTGTTTAGGCTCTATGCATCCTTTCTTGCGTCACTGACAGTATTTACATTTAACATTTACGATGAACAGGTAGTAATCAGATGATGATGATTCAAACATCTTCAGTCAGTATAAATCTTGTTTAGATATTTATTGGAAATTGTCTCTTCCCCAACCGCCACCATCCCCAAAGTAGTGGGCCATTTGTCCACTCTCTTCTATCTGGTCCATATCCTCTCTGTTGAGAGGACAACCACAAAACCAGATCATACTCTGCAAATCATGAACATGTGCATCGGGTTTTTCAATAATAGTAATTCACTTTTGAACATTTGTTCATTTTAAAACATGAGAAGCACATTGGAGCAAACACAGTTCTACCCCTATTTCAGTACTGAAGAGGAAAAGGGCTACTTTATCAGCACCATAGTTTATTGAACAGATGGTTCCCTTTGGATGTGAATGTGCTTCTTGGATATAGCTCCCCATCCCCCGCAAAGCTATATTTTGCAGGATGGAAAGCAGGTACATTCAAAACATACATAATATGCTGAAATGCCAACAGGATATGATCTACAACCATATCAAAAAGGACAAGAAGATGTTATGGGCAGGTTAAATTAACAGTCAGGGTTTACATTTTGAAAAGCCACTCTATCTATCCTCCCCATCCCCAGCCTCTCATTATCCCCAATCAAATATATATAATTTATTTCCAATTCAGTGGATGACCTTAATTCAGATCAGGCCACTGCACTGTACTATAAAGATGACTGCATGCATACCTTTTCCTCTGAGTGCCACTGCTGACCAGTATGTTTGGTTGCTGTGGGCCCTGACTATGCAGGAGGAAAGTGTCTATGGTTGGCACGGTGGCTGATGCCTCCTCACTTACTTTAGGGCTGCCGATCTTGCTCTTTCCAAGTTTGCCTTTGCTCCGCCGAGACTGCTCATGATCAAACTCTAAGTCTTCCAGACGTTGGGTGAGGGCAAGTTTTTGCTGGATAGCCATCCGCAGCAAAGAATTTAATGTCTTCTTCTCATCCTCTGCAGCTGCTAATTGCCTCTGCATCTCATCCAGCTGTGTGACATATTCATCACACCTGGAGGAAAGGAGAAAAAAGGAACACAGTGAAGTGTGTGGAAGGGGAGGGTCTTCTTGCTGGTCAATCTGATTCTCCATAAACTCCTTCCTGAATGTCAACTGGACAACTGTCAGTGTAAACTAAATCTAAATGGAGAATATTCCCAACAGCAGTAATTTACGGAATCACGGCAATTAGGGAAAAAAAAAATCAACAGTAGCAGATGTGGTTGCCAGTGGCCACTGGCTATTTCTATATGCAGCTTGGGTCAATCTGATGTCAGTCCATGAAATTAAAAAAAACAACAGTCAATTGCCTAAGGGAAGCAGCCATAAATTATGTCTATCACAGACCTAATCCAAATTCTTCTCCAAGTGACAGTAAGCAATAAAAAGTAACAGAAACTGTGGGAGGGGGGAGGGACACACAAGATATTAGCCAACAAGACGTTAGTAAGGAGCCCTGGTGGTGCAGTGGTTAAATGCCAGTACTGCAACTACAACATTGTAAGTTTGATCCTACAGGGCTCCAAGGTTCACTCAGACTTCTATGCTTCCATAGATCGGTAAAATGAGTGCCTAGCTTGTTGGGGACAATTAGTTAACCACTTAAGGGGTGCTTTGGCACTGATAAGTGGTAAATAAATAGAAGTGCTATTAGTATTACTATAGTATGCTCTAAGGGACACACCAATCTCAGGTACATTTGTGACCCCATGATGTGTGACCTGTACAAAAGAGGTTTTTATAGTTCCTTAATAGACCAGCTTAAGGCAGATGGAATAGCAAGATGAGGACAATAGGTAGTGTAACTCTACTGTGATTTCTTTTATTTGACTCTACTTTTATTAGAATAGTTCTGTGTCACTCTTCATTACAGTAGGCCCTTGGTATCCACTGGGGTTTGGTTCCAGGACCCCCTGTGGATCCCAAAATCTATGGTTGCTCAAGTCCCATTATATACAATGGCATGGTAAAATGGTGCCCTTATGTAAAATGGCAAAATCAAGATCTGCTTCTTGGAATTTATTTTTTTGGAATATTTTTCAAGCCCTGGATGGTGGAATCCATGGATGCCAAATCTGTGGATACAGAGGACCAACTGTAAATTAGCTTTCAGGGTGATACATAAAAGAGCCCACATTTTCTTGCTCATACTGCTTCCCCATGTAAGATGCTCAAGAAAATGATCTCTCTAGGCTGAGATTCTATTCAGTTGTGCTCAAGGAGAACACTGTGTTAATGTTAGCATGCCAGATAACCTGGCATATACCTCCTGACACAGGCCAGCTGTATCTACAGCCATCTTTTTCCTCAGGGCCTCACTCTCCAGGGTCTTCAGGGCCAAGGCAATACAGGAAGAGTGCCTTTTATGACAAACAAGCTACCTCATTCATATTCCCTTTGCTACAAAGACGCCAAAAAGCAAGGCAATGAGGAAAGAAACGGTTATAGATACTGCTGGTCTGTGTTGAGAGGTGGCCCACCTCCTTGGAAAGCACACGATGGTATCAGGTGGTCAGGCTGCTGCTCTTCCAATTGGGCCAGGGAGGTACCGTATATTCCGGCGTATAAGATGAGGTTTGAGCCCTGAAAAATAGGCTCCAAAATCAGGGCTCATCTTATACGCTGGATACACTTTGTTTCACCCCGCCGTCTGAACTCCTGCCTCTTTGCTCCCTTCGCAAATGGAGCAAAGAGGCAGGAGATCGGGGGGTGAGGCAAAGTGCTTACGGTACATTCGCCCCCCCCCTCTGCTTTCTCCCCCTTAGGGGAGCAACCAAGGACAGAGGAGGGGGGGCGAATGTTGCTGGAAAGCCCTCCTCCAGCCACCCTTCCACCCTCCCCGAAGCCGCGATCCGGCTCCCGATCGTGGCTTCAGAGAGGGGGTAGGTAGCTGGGAAGCCCCCCTTCCAGCCCCCCTTCCACCCTCCCCAAAGCCCCCCCTCCAGCCATCCCCCTCCCTAAAGCTGCGATCCGGCTCAAGATCGCAGCTTCGGACAGCGGGTGGGTGGCTGCGAAGCCCCCTCCCTCCAGCCACCCTTCCACCCTCCCCGAAGCCCCCTCCCTCCAGCGTCCTCCCTCCAGCCACCCCCCCTCCCCAAAGCCGCGATCCCACTTGAGATCGCGGCTTCGGGGAGGGGGTGGGTGGCTGGGAAGCCCCCCCTTCCAGCCACCCTTCCACCCTCCCCGAAGCCCCCTCCCTCCAGCGTCCTCCCTCCAGCCATCCCCCTTCCCCAAGCTCCCTCCCTCCAGCCCCCCCAGCCAGCTGGCCATCTCGCATTCTCCAACCCACCAGGAGGCTGGGCAGCCTCCTCATGGGTTGGGGAATTGCGGGAGGAGGGAGAACCCCCCCCCAGCCAGCTGGCCATTCCTCATTCCCCAACCCACGAAGAGGTTGGGCAGCCTCCTCGTGGATTGGGGAATAGAGGGAGGAAGGAGAACTCCCCCCAGCCAGCTGGCCATCCCGCATTCTCCAACCCACAACGAGGCTGGGCAGCCTCTTCGTGGGTTGGGGAATAGAGGGAGGAGGGAGAAAAAACCCCCCCAGCCAGCTGGCCATCCTGCTTTCCCCAACCCACAAGGAGTCTGGGCAGCCTCCTCGTGGTTTAGGGTATAGAGGGAGGAGGGAGAAACCCCCCTGCCAGCTGGCCATCCCACATTCCCCAACCCACGAGGAGGCTGGGCAGCCTCCTGTGGGTTGGGGAATTGCGGGAGGAGGGAGCTGAGAAGGAGGGATCGGGGCTGCGGAGTTAAACCCCTAGATTTGCTCCCTCTTCCTTGAAGGTGGAGAGAGGAGGTGAAACCCGGGGTTTGGCCCCACGGCCCCACGTCCTCCTTCTGGGCTCCCTTCGGAGCCCAGAAGCTGCCCCCACTTCCCCTGCCTTGGTCCCCTTCAGAAGAGCCAAGACGGAGGGAAGGGGGCTGCTGAGGCAAACTGGGCATTTTCGCCCCTTTCCTCCACCTTCGAGTCAAGTTTGACTGGAAGGTTGAAGAAAGAGGCAAATGTTGCGGCTGGCTGGTTGGGGGAGCCCTACCAGCGGATCCTGTTCACTTTCCCAACTCACGAGGAGATCCTCGTGAGTTGGGAAACAAAGAGGATCACCTGGCAAGGCTCCCCCAGCCAGTCAGCCAGCCAGCCAAATGGGGGGGGGTGGTGGTCTTATATGGTGAATATTTGCCTAAGCCTAGATTTTTTGCTGGAAATGGGGTGGGGGTTATACGCCCAGTCTTCTTATACGCTGGAATATACTGAACCTCTTGGATATCTCCTTGTGCAAGCAGCAAAAAAAGTCAAACTTCATACAGAATGGTCTGTTCCAGGAACTGTTTGCCTCTATAGGATCCTGGCTTAATTTCCCATATTGCCATGAAATTTGACCTAAACTGCTACTTTTATCCAGTCTGCTGGCAAGGGGAGAGGTGTGTCAAAATTTCTTAAAGCAATTAAGTTAATGCAATTATTTAAAGACTGTAGCAAATGACAAAAATTGGTAATGACCCAATGAAATTCTAAATAGACATGCTTTTTTTTAAAGCCAAAATATGATGTCACTGTATTAGTCATTGACTGAAATGAAGCATATTTAATTATACTAAAAGCACAGCCTGTTTGCTTACAGGAATTCTTGTTGTGGCAGAAGCAAAGTGCTCAGAGAGTCACATTGTTCTGTAATTAAGTGGACTCTGACGTTACCACTTATCAAGAGATCAAACTCTTTTGTTCCCAACCATGAAGATGATTTATCTATGGTTAATTTGCTAAACATATGATAAAATAAACCAGGGAGAGGTAATTATGTTGACCTATCCATATAAAATATAGAATCTACGTGAAAAGCTAATATATTTTAGAAAATGATACTCAATATTATTAATAAAATACTTCATCCACTGTCACTTTTCAACTATATTCAAAATTCTCATTTTGTTTATATATAAGAATTGCTTCTTTATATGTTAAGATACACACAGACTATATATTCAAAGAACTGGACATCACCAATAAGACCTAGGAAGTAAGAAGTGATTAGTAAAATTTGGGAGTTGCTTAATTTGATAATCTTATGAGTACACCAGAAATCCAGCATTTAAAACAGGACAAAATGTTATTAGAAGCCTGTTATTTATATGTCCCGCTCTCCATTTTCAGCTGTCTAATTTACTTCTTTAAATTTATGTACAGTTGGACCCTGTATCCATGGAGGTTCAGTTCCCAAACTTATTGTAGATACCGGAAGCCACAGATAACAGCTAACCATATTAAGATAAAGGACTTCCAGTTAAAAAAAATGTCATAGAGTTGTGCTGGAAGATGTAGAATACGCCTAGACATAGTTCTAGAGAGGACAACTCTGTAGGCATTTTCCAGGGAGACTCTATGGCAGTGATGGGCAACCTTTTGAGCTTGGTGTGTCAAACTTCGCCAAAAAACTGAGCATAACTCGGGTGGTGTGTCACTTTGAGGGAAAAAACATTATTTTGCGATATTTATTGTTTAAGTAACATAAATGTATACAGTTGCCCCTCCACATTCACAACTTTCACTCTCACGGTTTTGATTATTCGCGGTTTGCTCAGCAAGCACCCCATTTAAATCAGCTGCTCTCCCTCCCACTCAAGGGAGAGGAGCTGATTTAAACACAGTGCTTGCTGAGCAAGCCAGGCGCTCAACTCCCCACTCTCCTGAGGCTTGGCTCCATTTGTGGGGGGAGAGCCAAGCCTCGGGAGAGTTGGGAGTTGGTGGGAAAGATGCTTTTTAGCCCCCCCCACCCTTCCCAAATTTGCTATTGAGCTTTCTAAGCCTTGTTGCGGCTTTGGGAGGGTGGGGGTGGCTGAAAAGCCTCAACACCGTGCTTCCTCCACCCCTCCCAACCTTCCCAAAGAGGCTATATGGAGCTCTCAATCCCCAGAGCCCCTTTGGGAAGCCTGGGGAGAGGCTGGCCAGACTCTCTTCCACCCTCCTATCACCTTCTTTGGCCTTCCCGAGACGGCTCTGGGGTTTCAACGCCCTGGAGCCCCCTCGGGAAGGCTGGGGAGAGGCTGGGGAGACTCCCTCCCACCGCCTTCTCTGGTCTTCCTGAGATGGCTCCGGGGTTTCAAAGCCCCAGAGCCCCCTTGGAAAGGCCAGGGAAAGGCCGGAGAGACTCCCACCCACCCACCCACCCGCCACCTTCCCCAGCCTTTCCGAGGCAGCTCCGTGGCTTCAAAGCCTCAGAGCTCCCTCGAGAAGGCCGAGGAGACTCTCGCCCACCCACCCACCACCTTCTCCGGCATTTCCGAGGTGGCACTGGGGCTTCAAAGCCTCAGAGCCCCCTCGGGAAGGCTGAGCAGACTCTTGCCCACCCGCCCGCCACCTTCCCCGGCTTTTCTGAGGCGGCTCTCAGGATTCAAAGCCTTGGAGCCCCCTCGGGGAGGCCAGGGAGAGGCCGGGCAGAGTCCCTCCCTTCCTCCCACCACCTTCCCCGGCGTTTCCGAGGTGGTTCCAGGGCTTCAAAACCTCAGAGCCCCCTCGGGAAGGCCGGAAAGAGGCCGGGCAGAGTCCCTCCCTCCCTCTGCCTTCCCCAGCCTCCCCGAGGTGGCTCCGGGGCTTTGAAGTTTCGGAGACCCCTTGGGAAAGCCAGGGAGAGACTGGGCAGAGTCCCTCCCTTCCTCCCTTCCGCTGCCTTCCCCAGCCTCCCTGAGGGGCTCCGGGGCTTCAAAGCCCCGGAGCCCCCTTGGGAAGGCCTGGGAGAGGCCGGGCAGACTCCTGCTTGCCTGCCGCCTTACTCGGCCTTTCCGAGGCGGCTCCAGGGAAGCACAGTAGGCCTTGGGGGGGTGGCCAGGTGGGGGGAGGCTCCACCCCCACCTCCCTAAAGTGGCGATCGGAGCTTCATAGCCCCACCTGCCACTTTCCTCTACCCTCCCACCCTCCCTAAAGGGGCAACTTATCGCCACTTTAGGGAGGGTGGTGAGATTGCTGGCGGGGGAGGAGGCCAACGGCCGCGTGTCAGCCCAAATGGCTATGCGTGTCAGTGCTGACACATGTGTCACAGGTTCGCCATCACTGCTCTATGGTATGCATCCGTATTTTGTGTCCCATAAATAACTGAAACTGTAGGACGCTGGTTCCACGGATATGGGGTCCAACTGTATTTTTAAAGTGTGCCTTTATTTCTTAGTATATTATTAATTCACACGTCTGCTTTCTCCTCTATATGTTACATAGAGATGGTGTGTTGGGATCATGCCCACGAGCCCAAGTCTGACCTCTGCACAGTGATACAACACCCCAGTTATGTAAAAGCTGTAGGTGCACAGGTTATCTCCAAAGGTTTTGTACCTTGCTTAAAGTGTAGTAGTGCAGGCATGGGAAATTACCAGATGGGCCCTTATAGCCCGTTTCTGTCCTGCTATCCCAACCCCCACCCTACTCCCATTCCTGCCACGGAATAAAGCAAAAGGTTTCAGACACCTATCTTGATTTCAGACCCCCCTCCCTTTGCTGGCCGGTCGTAAATGCAGCCATCGTAAGGCTGCTTTTATGACTGGCAACTGAAATCCCGGCCATTCTTGCGAGTGAACGGCCAGGTGGCAAATTCAAAAATTAACCCCCACAAACATCAAAACAATACACGAAGTAGAAAAAAAAATTAAAAATAAAAGCTACCCAGGGAGGGTGGGGGAAAAGTGTTTTACTTACCTTGTCATCCCAATCGCACCCGGAAGTGTCCAGCATGGACCTTCCCTGGCAGCTGGCATCATGCTAGCATAACGGGCCAGGAACGGGCCATTGTTCAGACAACCCGTGATTCCGTTACAGAAACGGGACGGTTGGACTAAAAACAATGTTTCCCCATTTTTGAGATATCCCAGGAGCAGAACGGAAGCAACACAAGAACAGAACGATGTTGTCAGAATCTTTTCTTGATCCTGTTCCGTTCCTTCAGAGTCCATCTGATAATTTCCAGGGTCTCTTTTTTGCCCCTCCTTCCACTTAACATCCAAACACAGCAAGGGTAGGGATCCTGCAGTCTTCCAGAACTTGTTGAACTGTAATCTCCAACAGCCCTAGCCAGCATTGCAATTGGTGAGAAGTGCTGGGATTTGCAGTCCAACAATATCTGGAGGTTCATACAATTCTCACCCCTGGGTCAGACCTACTAGCTGCAGAAGCCACTCTTTTTAAAAACTTTGTTTATTATTTTGGTTAGGCAGGTGACAACTGAGTTGTCAGTGGTATAGTGCATACTTTAAAGAAAAGGTTGATAGCCCCCCAAAACCCTTTGAGCCATGGCCATCTATGTATATCAGGAAAAGCCAACTTATGGTTCTCCAAAAGTTGTTGGACCGAGGAGTCCGTAAGTTCTAGCCACATCCGATATTAACCACTGAAGCTGCAATCCAGCACCTGGAGGATCATACTTTTCTCACTGCTGATTGTCTACACGCCACCGATTAATGGTCTGACTAAGTATAAGGCAGCTTATGTTATCAAGTACTTACAGCATAGGAACTGGTGTGTTTGCACTGGAAGACACTACACACTGGTAAAGGAGGCTAAAATACAGCTTTAAATTGGAGACAATGAACAACTGGCCAATTGGTTCCAGTACCTGGTTGCAAACATGGCTCTCAAGGATGAGAAGGTTGCTGCATCTTCTTTCAAAGCCTTCAACTCATTGCGCAATTTAGTCATGGTTTCTGTCACCATGGCCTTCTCATTTTCATACTTATTCTTCAAATTGGCCAGGGCCACTTCAGCTGTCTAAAAACAAAGACATGAGCATTACATAAATTTGCAAGGAAGAGAAATTAAGATGACATCCTAGGATCTCATGTGCTCAGTATTGAGAAGATTTCACCAAACATAAGACCATATATAGTACTCACGTTTATACAGCATGTTGATTATGCAAGCTTGTTTTCATCTGGCTTATAAATTACAATTAGAATGCATTACACTTCAAACATCTGAGACTTTCTTCAGCTTGAGAGCTACAGCTTGAATGGAGCTTGAGAAAGACTATGGTGTTGTCTAGATGATGAAAGAAACTCCTCATAGAATGGGAGTATACATTTTATCCAAACGAGATCCTGCAGCGATTTGCTATTTTCAGAAGGAAGGGGGTGAAAAATTCAATTTACTGCACAGAAAAAGCCTTCACAGCTTTTCCCAAAATTTTAAAAATAATGTGAGGGAATGTGCATTAGCACTCGTTATGACAACCAAATTGCTTTGCTGTGCATTGTTGGAGAGGGCAGAACTGGATATCTGAATGGTCAGACATGCACGGGGGAGGCTTTCCGGCAAGGTGGTGCCTGGAAGTGCCTTGTTGGGTTTTCATGTTAGCAATCATTTGCTTTTTTGCTGCCCTGAAAAAGCAATCAAGGACTCCCTGAAACAACATCTCAGCCTTGGCCAAATTGATCACCAACAATGGTCTGCCCTGACCTCACATCGGGAGGCATGGAGATGCACTATCCACAATGATGCAGCCTTATTTGAGAGCTCACACTGAACAAGTCTTGAAGAGAAATGACAACGCAGAAAGAATCACAACCTGGAAACATCACCCAAGGAGACTTTCTGCTGTGTTTTCTGCAACCGGACTTGTTTATCTGGGACTGGCCTTTTTAGTCATCAGCGCACTTGCAGAAAGCATGAGTCCTTCCTGAATCTTCATTTGCAAAGAAAAGCCAGAGAGAGAGAGAGAGAGAGAGAGAGAGAGAGAGAGAGAGAGAGAGGGAAGCAGCCAAATAATTTTTTAAGCACAAGGTTGCACCTGTTCACCTTTGCTTTAAAGTTAAAAAAAACACTGTACAGTGGCAGCAACATATAACACACTAATTTATAGCTGCCATCTTGATTTGTGGACATGTGAACTTCAAACACAGATAGTTTCTCAGCCTATTGTTTTTGCTGAAAGACTGTGGAGACAAAAGGATGCTGTTCCAAATTTGCAAAAATGCACAGGAATGAGCATTATATCCTCCGGTCTAAACTAGCCCTTCATTTCCAATGATGCATACTTCTTTTGCTACATTCTGGGCTCCAGTCAAGGGAGATCTGCAGATTTTTGGAAAAATATATACATTTGCAAAATTCATTTAACAGAGGCAACAGTGGGGTGAGTGGAAATGTGACTCTCTGGGGAAGAAAATCCTGCATAACTCCAATTTTCCTTCTTTAAATGAAAACTATTAATACAGTTAAATCTTTAAATGTCCAACTGCCCAATCCTAATAACCACTGTGACAACAAGCACCAAGGATAATTAGTTTGATGCTAGAATTATGGGGGGGAATGTTGAGGGACCTTCATGAAATTAAAAAAAAAACTACTTGCTGACTCCCTCCAATCTTAGATCAAACATGTCTCCTGTAGGTAGCCCTTTTTAGAACATCAGCTAACGGAATTACTACCAGCAGGTATGGGGAACATTCTCCCCCTGCTCCCTCTTAAATTATAGCACTAGATTGGCTTCAAAGGCAGAACAAAATTGTTCAAGCAAATCTGGGTAATTAATCCCTTTTTAGTCCTGGACTAGGAAAAGTCTGTTTTATGAGTTAAATGACATGAGTTACTTAAACCACCTGTCTACTGCAATGTTCCTAAGGTAACTCGTCACTCTTGGAACTTTTCCTACCTGCTGAACTTTTAGCTGCTGAATGCCTATCTAGGGACTTGTCTACAAAGACAATATTACCCCATTTTGTCCCCATCTTAGAGCCCTGCAGTCCTGACGATGCAGGCATTTTCTCTGTTCTGCCCCTAGGCAGTCCTTACCACCACAGGACAGATACAGGGCTCAGGCAGGGCTAAGACGGGGTACGGCCTGATACAACATTTTAAAATAATATCTCTTTTAATCCATTCCTACTGGAAGGGAACAGATTGGGACCCGTGAGTCCACAGGAGCCCATCCCGGCAGGCTGGCCCTCACTGCTGTCAGTCTGCTCTGCTGTCTTGGAAGGCAGGAAGGGGTCCCGCAGCATATGACCAAGGCTGGTCACATGTGGGGGGCCTTGGCAACATGTTGTGGGCCAGCTTCCTGCCTTCTGGGAAAGCCAGGGAAAAAGCAGTGGTGGCAGCTACAGTGACAGGCCAGTGTGCCCATCTGGGCTCCAGCCTGTTTTGAGGTGGTAACAGGCCTGATCCACAGCCAGGATACACTGGTGGGAAGCCAGCATATCCTGGCTCATGTACATGAGCCCTCAGACGCTTGTGTCTGGAACCTCATGAAAGTGAGACAACTAGGAAAAGGGAATATGCTGAAACTGTTAATATTAAAGTATTAAGGAAAGAAAGCCAAAGAGAGAATGTGTTGAAATTATCAATACTAGAACACATAAGGAAGGAAGCCAGCAGCCACTTGGAGTTAATGAGCCACTTGGAACTGATAAGCCAGGCTATTTTGATTTTATTTATTTATGCAATTTATATTTATATGCTGTCTTTCTCCCGAAGCGGGACCCAAGGCGGTTCAGCTAGTAAAGGAATCCAGACAAGTTATAAAAAGAAATAGATAAGAGTTAAAAGAGGAAATTTAACATAGTGACCCTCTCTGTATCATGTACCAAGCAAAATGTATACAAAGCCTATGCAATAGACACTCAAGGCTCTTGATTTGCCTTAGTGCCTTGAGCCTTTGCTGCACAGTAAACTAATAAAACCATCTGTTGGAGAACACTTTACTGGTGGTCTATCTTTGGGTGTGCCAGTCACGGACCTGCAGGGGTTTCTGCCCCACAAAACACAGGCGGAAGAAATAGGTATGTGTGAAATAGGTCGTCTGAAAAGCTGTAGTGGAAAAAACAGAGGGTGAGGGGAAAGCTAAACACACACACCGTGCTGCTTCTTTGTGGAAAAGAACCCAATTTTAAAGATGCTCTTCCTCAGAAAAATGCAGCTGCTGAGATCTAAATATACATGTTTATAAATATATATGGCAATATTCAGAATGACTTATACAATTTAAAATTATATAAAAACATTAAGATTTTTTTAAAAAACCCAAATCAAACACTAAAATAAGTGAACAGTTTACAGTTAAAAACAACCTAAGAGGTCAGAATTTGAAAAGTCATGCAAGCCACTATCTTAAATATCTGCTGGGATAAAAATTTTGTAACCAAAAAGTCAAAGGCTGAAACAGAGGGTTCTAAGTAAGCTTTCTTCACAACAGAGCTCTGTGGCCATGATGAAGCCATATGGAAGATTTTCCCACATCCCAACACCCAGGAGTTCACTCATCCCCCTCTACTTTTTTAAAAAGTCTCCTCAACCAGATCCAGCTAGTTTGTACTTGGCTTATGATTCTGACTTATTAGGAAAGCAACAGGTCAGAGATATCAATCCAGACATAGCATCATAGAGTTGGAAGTAACCACAAGGGCCGTCTAGTCCAACCCCCTGCCATGCAGAAATACACAATCAAAGCACACCCAACAGATGGCCAACCTGACCTTTGTTTAAAAACCTTCAAAGAAGGAAACTCCACCACACTATGAGGCAGTGTGTTCCACTGCCAAACAGCTCTTACCATCAGTAAATTCTTCCTAATGTTTAAGTGAAATCTCTTTTCCTGTAGTTTGAACCCATTGCTCCATGAAACAAGCTTGCTCTATCCTCAACATGGCATTCCTTCAAATACCATATGTTCTGGCATATAAGACTACTTTTTAACCCTTGAAAATCTCCTCAGAAGTCAGAGGTCATCTTATACCCCAGGCAGTTTGTCCAGCAGATCCTTTCCCTGCTGTGAGAATGACAGCCTTGCCTTTTAAGTGTTAAATTGCCCTCCATTTAGCTCAGGAGAGGAAGAAAAGGAGGGGATTTAAAATGAGGTTTCTTTTCAACCAAGTTAGCCTGTTGCTTAAAATTAGAATTTCTGGATTCAAACTTATCATTTTGTATCAAGTTTTGTCTATGGTGAAATTCTCTTGTCTGAATAAAAGCTTCTGGTAGAGTTAAATCCACCTCAACATTAGGAGGAACTTTTTGACAGTAAGAGCTGTTCGGCAGTGGAATACACTCCCTCGGAGCGTGGTGGGGTCTCCTTCCTTGGAGGTCTTTAAACAGAGGCTGGATGGCCATCTGTCGGGGATGCTTTGATTGTTATTTCCTGCGTGGCAGGGGGGTTGGACTGGATGGCCCTCGTGGTCTCTTCCAACTCTGCAATTCTATGATTCTATGATTCTATGATTTAATTGCAAGGTATTTATTATGGGACTGTAGAATTTTGGTAAACTTGCCAGGAAGATTCCCATTTGCATACCTTTTGGGCTTTCCTCTCCAGGAGTTTGCAAGTCTGCCAATGTGGCTCTAAAATCATTACTGTGCTCATTCAAAAATTTGGGATTTGATAGCTTCATATTAACCAACTTCATTATTAAAGCAATCTTACTTCCCAAAGACGGAACACCACAGAGATTTTTCAGAGTATCCCATGCTTCTTTAACTTTTCTCAGTCCTTTAATTTCACAGACTATTCCATCATCTACAGCCAAAGTTATGAAAGCCAAGACGAAACACGGAGCTTTGGTTGGCTGGCTGGGCAGACCCTTGCCATCCAAACCTCTGCGCTTTCCCAACTTGCGATGGGGAGGGCCAGGGGAAACATGGAGGTTTGGCTGGCTGGCTGGCTGGCTGGCTGGTTGGCTGGGAGAGCCTTGCCAGCCAAACCTCTGAATTGGCTGGCTGGTGGGGGGCAGGCTTTCCAGCCACCACCTGCCCTTCCCAAAGCTGCGATTGGGCACCCCATTGCAGCTTCGGGAAGGGTGGAGGGGTGGCTGGCTGGCTGAGGGGGTAGGAGATCTGAGAGGTAGAGAAGGAGGGGTAGTCTTATACAGCGAGTATATCCCAAACTCTATATTTTAACTTTAAAATTGGGGGGGTCGTCTTATATGCCCAGTCATCTTATACTCCGGAAAATACATTTAAACACAGCCATCATGTTCCCTCTTAACCTTCTCTTCCCCAGGCTAAACATACCCTGCTCCCTAAGCCACTCCTCACAGGCATTGTTTCCAGACCTTTTACCATTTTAGTCGCCCTCCTCTGGACACACTCCAGCTTGTAAACATCCTTATTGAATTGTGGTACCCAGAACTGGACACAATATTCAAGATGAGGTTTGACCAAAGCAGAATAGAGTGGCACTGTTATTTCCCTCAATCTAGACACTATACTCCTATTGATGCAGCCTAGAATCGCATTGGCTTTTCTGGCTGCTGCATCACACTGCTGACTCAGGTCCAGCTTGTGGTCCACTAAGACTCCTAAATCTCTTTTGCATGCACTGCTATCAAGCCAGGTGTTCCCCATCCTACATCTGTGTATTTCATTGTTTAAAATTTATTTTATTTTATTGCCTAAGTGTAATATTCTACATTTCTCCCTGTTGAAATTCATTTTGTTAGTTTTGGCCCAGTTTTTAATCTGTTAAGGTAATTTTGGATTCTGATCCTGTTCTCTGGGGTATTAGCTACCCCTCCAAACTGGTGTCATCTGCAAACTTGATAAGCATGCCCGCTATTCCTTCATCCAAGTCATTGATAAAAATGTTGAACAGCACTGGACTATTGATAAAGATATTGAATACACAGAACCTGGGGCACCCCACTAGTCCAAAGATGAAGAGGAGCCATTGGTGACTACCCTTTAGGTTCTGTCAGTCAATCAATTCCAAATCCAACTAAAAGTCACATTGTCTAGTCCACATGTTACTAACTTTTTGCAAGAATATCATGGGGGACCTTGTCAAAGGCCTTACTGAAATCAAGATAACCACCGTATATTCTGCCGTATAAGACGACTGGGCGCATAAGACAACCCCCCCCAATTTTTAAGTTAAAATATAGACTCCCCCCCCCAGCCAGGCACCTGGCTGGAAAGCCTGCCCCTCACCAGCCAGCCAACTCAGTGGCTATAGATGATGAAATAGTCTGTGAAATTAAAGGACTGAGAACAGATAAAAAAGCATGAGATACTTTGAAAAATCTCTGTGGTGTTCAATCTTTGGAAAGTAAGGTTTCATTAATAATGAAGTTGGTTAATATGAAGCTATCAAATCCCAAATTTTTGAATGATCACATTAATGATTTTAGAGCCACATTGGCAGACTTGCAAACTCCTGGAGAGGAAATCCCCAAAACTATGCAAATGGAAATCTTCCTGGCAAGTTTACCAAAATACAATCCCTAAATGGGGGGGGGATTAACACTTCAAAGGCAAAGCAGTCATTCTCACAGCAGGGGGAAAGATCTGCTGGGGAAACTGCCCAGGGAATTTACCACTTCAAAGACAAGGCAATCATTCTTACAGCAGGGGAAAAGATCTGCTGGGCATATAAGACGACCCCCCACTTTTGATGAGGTTTTCATGTGTTAAAAAGCAGTCTAATACGCAGGACTATACGGTACATCCACAACATTCCCTTTATCTACCAAGTTTGTAACTCTATCAAAAAAAGGATAGGCTTAGTCTAGCATGACTTGTTTTTGAGAAACCCATGTTGATTTTTAGTGATCATGGCATTCCTAAGTGCTTACAGACTGTGTTTAATTATCTGCTCTAGAATTTTTCCTAGTATTAATGTCAGGCTGATGGGGCAGTAATTATTTGGGTCTTCTTTTCCCCACTTTTTAAGAATAAGAATAAACAAGCCACGAATTGAGGTTCCCTGCCTTCTTTAGGCATTCCTGTTGGCAGCCAGAACAGGCAGGAAGAGCAATCACAATACCCTATTTGTTCAAAGTACACTAAAATTATGAGCTATTTTAGTTTACTATGATGTCTGAGCTGAACTACTAGATATGACCTAAATTTCAGGCTCCCAGCTAATACTATACTAAAGATTCATAACCTGTTATTCTCAGTTCAAGACTTTTTACTGCATAGAGTCTAAAAGGTACTAGTTTCTCCTCAAAGATGAGCCAACGATATAGAAGTGAAGAAAAATTAACTGTTGATAAATCGAAAGCATCCAATTTGCCTCATGAAAATAGGGGAAGAAAGTCGGCCAAAAAAAAAAAAAAAAAAAGGAAATCTGCTTTATCAGTCAAATACAGGGACAACATATCATTATACTTGGCCTCTTTCCAGCAGACAAAAAGTTGCTCTTTGCTTTTCTTTGATCTAATTCTACTCCATTTGATTATGAGCAAGAAATCTGAATACCTTATAATGAAATGCACAAATGAGGCAGTGCACAAATGTAAATCACAATACATTCCCACTAAGTAAACTCCAGAAGATAAGGGCTCTGATGTATACACTAGCATAGTTATACCAAATCTCACAGTTGTACAACCAGTTGTGCAAAGTGCACCATAGCCTTGATCTCACTCATTGTGCAACAGTTGATTAGCTCCCTACCCAGTAAATAAAAAGTGAGAGTGTTGTGTGTTTGCTAGCAAAATGATTGGCTGTACTGGGGATCACATTTACATGCCCTTTGCAAAAGTGCAAATGCCTGACTCTGGCCAAAGACATTAAAAACATACCCTCCACACATGCCCTCTTCTCTCCTCCTACTTTTCCCTCTTTGCCCTCAACTGCTGCAAACTGAGTTCAAAGTGTAAAAATAATTTGCACTCAATTTACTCAGGTGTGGGGTACAAAAGAGGGGAGGTGGAAACTTGCCCTTTCCTATAGATTCAGGCAAAAGCAATTGCTGCAGCACCTCCCAGCTAGTGTGTTCTTCCTCATTCATAACTTTTGCCATCTTGACCACATTCTAATGTTCCCTGGCCACATGTGTCTTGGCTTAGAACTGTATTTTATTTATTCTATTTATTTACTTAATTTATATCTCACCTCTCTCCTTATACAGGGTTGAAGGTGGCTGTGAAATTTGGAGCGTATGTAAAATGCCTCACATTAAAGGTAATTAATACACCTTTTTTATTTTATTTATTTATTTATTTATACCCCACTCTTCAGCCACAAGGCTTCCAAATTGTTTTAAGCAATAGCTATTTACACATCTACACTGCATTAAACAGTTTCCAATGTGTGTTAGCTAATTGCCCCCACAAGCTGGGTACACATTTTACCAACCTTCGAAAGGATGGAAGGCTGAGTGAACCTTGGAGCCTGCTGGAATCGAACCTGCAAAGTGGTGGCTTGCAGTACTGGCATTTAACCACTGCGCCACCAGGGCTCCCTCTGCACATGTAGAGGTACAATGAACTGGAGCAGATTGGAGGTGTCTCTAGTGCCACTGAGTGAGTAGCAAGAGGGTGAGGGAAGGCAGAGAGGATGAGTAAGCTGATGTACAGTTGTCCCTTCATATTTGCTGGGGTTTGGTTCCAGGACCCCCCGTGGATACCAAAATCCATGAATACTCAAGTCCCATGATATGCAATGGCATAGTAAAATGGTGTCCCTTATACAAGATGGCAAAATCAAGGTTTGCTTTTTGGATTATTATTTTTTTAAGAATATTTTCAAGCTGTGAATACTTAAATCCGTGAATACCAAATCCATGAATACGGAGGGCCAGCTGTACTTCTCACTCATTCCCTTTCCCTCCCTCTACAGCTGTCACTTGCTTATACCAGCTTCCAGTTCTTCATGCACAAATCCAACATACCATGGTTTCTAAAGATCACTGGAATGAAGAAATTCAACTTTGTTGTTAAGGTCAAAATGACACACTCTTATCAAGCAACTTTCCTACATAAATTTGGTTTGGTATCCTGTTTGGGATTTACAATAGGACCCCAGTATCCACTGATTCATTATCCACTGATTTAATTATCCACAGGACACAAAACAGGACACCTACCATAGAGTCTTCCTAGAAAATGTGTCCTCTTTAGCCATTTTCTAGGTCCTCCAAGGCAACTCTATGATATTTTAAACTGGAAGTGCCACCATTTTCAATGATGTTTGGTATTATCCACAGTTTTCAGTATCCGGGGGGGCGGGGGCTCAGAACCAATCCGCAGCAGATAAGGGGTCCTACTGTATACACATGTTTGCCCTTTTTTTAACACAAGAGGCTATTTCTCTTTATCCAAATTCATGCTCCCACAAGAGCCAAGAGAGAAGAGAGAGGCAACTGGCCAGAAGCGATGGCCTCTTGTCTCCCCAGCAGTTTGAATGAGAGAGAGGGAAGTTGGGAATGAAAAACAATACAGTTTAACAGTTTTTACCACTGTTGATGAGCAGGCAAGGTAGTTTTAAACAGTAAAATGCTAGTTGCTGCCAGTACTTGCTAATTCCTGCCAGTGAATGGGAAGAGGGGGGGAAATGGAAATACTTTTAGATGTATGCATATTTTGCTTCCACCTATACTTATGTATATGTAGGACAGTGGCCCTTAAGTTCACATTATATTATGCTGACATTACAGGCACACTGATGTTCACAAGAGAGGAAATAATCAAGGTTAATCAGAATATTGTACCTTAAAAGAATTATGGATAGGATATTGCCTAAATCTGACCCTATACTCATGTTTTCCATATAATCCTGAAGTACAACAATATACTCTTTGAGCAACACTAATGAAGACCTGGGCCAGTCATCTATAAGAATGTGCTTACTATCTATAATGCAATTATGAACACGTAGCAAAACCACAAATTTGGTAGGTCTGTTTGCTAGGCAATAGCATGAATTCTGAGGTCAATGTACATAAATAATAACATGTTTCAGATATATAAACTTGAATAAAAGAACCAAGCACAAAATTAGATGAAAAGAAAAACTATTATTACATATTTATAGGTAAGATCTACTTGTCTTTATACCATACTAACAAATAATATCCTATTTCTTTGGGCAATGCAAGAGCTTGCACTGGAAATTTCTCCTACTAGACACCAGACATTATCCATATATCCTACAATAGTTAGATCTTACTATGTAAACATATGTAAACAATTAAATAGCACATTCCAGAAAGCCTGTAAGTTTTTCCAATGAATCTTTATTGTGAACATTGATGAAACTTCCACTTCCTCCCACTAAGGTTCAATTCACATTTTTTTTCCAGTTTATTTGTTTTAACACGAAGGGAAATTGGAAATAAATATATTATTCTGCCCCTAGTAATATTTCAACAAATGGCATGGCATTGGTGGTTATCTTCTAAAAATAGAACACAATATCCAAGAAGCGGGCATCACTGCCATGCAAAATATCAGCACTATTAATCCCTGGACATCCAGTGCATTACTTCTAAAAGTACTTCTAGAAGTTCATTACTTCTAAAACTAAATAGGCACATTGAAGCAGCCTCAATCTAAGGAGATTTTCACATGGGGAAAGTAATCCCCGGGGAGATCGGAACAGAAACAGGACTGTTCTGGTTGCAGCGCCCCGTTTCGCACGCCCCCTTCCTTCTCTCGATCTCCCGTCATCCTCACTCCGTGCTGCTTCCATTTCCCTCCCGCTATGTTCTACAATTTTTTACTAACAAAGAACTTTTGATAGTAAAACATAGCAGAAGGGAAATAGAAGCAGCATGGAGGGAGGACGACGGGAGATCAGGAGAAGGAAGGGGGTGTGCGAAACGGGGCGTGTAAAAATCTCCTAAGAGTAATGTGTGTATTTCCAATCTAAATTGACTGGGGGTGGGGGCTTACATGACAAAAGCCTTCACAGAATGCAAGTGTTCCTATAAACCCACCTTAGCCCATGAACTAAAAGCGATGGCAATTAAAATTATTATTTCAGCAAACATGTGGGGGAAGGGGGGTTGAGTCAAATGTATTCAAGTTTTGATAAATTCTGAGTATGAACAATTCCTGACTCATTGATTTTTCTGAATTTTTAAAAACATGTTTGGATCATCACTATTGCCTATAAAATGCCTCAGTGTAATTAACTGATGAAATCTAAGAATCAGTTCAGATATCACATTGTCTAGTCAGAACCAACCATATGCTCTAGGTTTACGAACATCATCTTCCCCTCGTGTGCTTTGAGTCATTCCCTCTTTTTCTCATTTGATCAAACCATAGGACTTTGTTTGTTTGTTTTTAAGTGTAGCTTTCCCATGGAATTTTATTTTATTTGGTAATAAAGTTAAAAACTAAGGCAATAAAAAAGAAACATAAAATATAAAAATACAATTAGATAACTCAAGAAATAAAAAAATCACATGATCATTCTTAAAATATTAGAGATATACATGTAGGACACTTTGCCATTACATCTGAAACTGGCTCTGTCTAGTGCAAACCACAGTCTGTACGAAGTAGAATTGTAAATCATGGTTTGAACTGAGTTTCATTTCATAGTTTGGAGGCAAACCATCTTTGCCCAGTTTAGATATAAATGCAAACTATAGTTTGCTCAAGCATGACAGGGGGAAAGAGAATTGGGATTGGGTCAGAGGGAAAGTGAGAAGAAAAAGATTCTGTCCGGAGAATTGAATATGTCTAAGCTAATCCTTCATAGGAGCAAATTCCTGAAATCACTTGGATTTCATGAAATGCTGAGTATGCGCCACATTTATAATTGCACAGAAAGCCCCAAAATGTAAAGTAAAGGAAACCAAGTCAATTCAGCATTGGAACAACTTATCCTGTTAGTTCCAATTAAGTAGTCCCACTGATTGCTTAAGAGTTGACTTATCAATTCCTATTGAGTCAATGGATCTATTCTTAATTGGAACTAACAATTGATTTAAGGCCATTCCAACCAGTTCCTCTAAAGGAAATTTGGATACAGAGGTCACAGAATAACATGTTAAGTGGGAAGTTGAAAGAAAAGGAAAAGAAAGCCTACATTTTATGGGGGAAGATATGTAATTACCATAAACATCCTCAGAATTGCTCATTAGAACTCATACATTAATGAGTTAAGTGCAGGTAAGGAATTAATAACAGTTTACCTGCTTGTTTGCTTTCAGCACTGCCCTGAGGGTTGCTATCTGCTCTCGTTTTGTACTCAAGAGGGACTTCAGTTTCAGTATTTCTTCCATTAAGGCCTCCTTGTCCTTATCAATCATAGGTACTAGTTCGCGGGCTGCTGCACGCTGCCGAGACAGCTGCAGCGACCGGTCTACAGCCTTTTGCAAGTGCTTGATTTGGTCCCTTATTATGGCATTCAGGTTGTAAATATTCATTGGTTCTTTGCGAATGTCACTGGTGTCAGAAACTGGGGAGGAAGGAGGGGCTGTGATGACGGGAGAAATGGTGGGTGTCTTTGTTGGACTTTGCTCTTTGTTAGGTTCTGTGCCTTCTTTCGAAACCTGTTCAGTTGCTGTCCTTGCTTCTATTGGGGTTGCCATTCCTCTCCTGGCAAGTCGGGGAGACAGAAGCCCTCTTGGATCATCAGGTCCCTTCAGACTTCCACTTCTAGTAACTCTACTTTGCCTATAATAATCCAGCATAACCCTATTAGGAGTTTCATTGTTACACAGACATACATGATGGTAGAGCTGTGCAAGCTCTTCACTGAAAGTCACCAGCTCATCCTGGGCTGTATTGAGGGTATTATGGTTCTCATTTGCAACACCTGTAATCCTTTGCAACTCCTTTTCCATCTGCATCATTTTCTCATGGCTTTCCTTAGTTGACCTTTCCAGGTTTGTCACCTGTTCATCGTATATCTGGATCCTGCTCTCGTATTTTGCCTTTTCTTCAGTGTAATTTTCAACACATTTATTGTATTTCTCTTTTAAGGCCTTTATTTCAGCTTTGAGGTCAATCACCTCTGTCACAGCTACTTTGTATTTGCACTCTAGAATTTCTAAGCCATTGATGTCCACTTCATAGTCATGGGTTTCTTCCCCAGATTCTCGACCTTTCTCGAAATCTACATCTTTCAACTCTTTGTTGCTCTGCAGGCCCCTCATAGCATTGACATGCTCTGTAAGCCTATGAACCCGTTCGTGTTGCTCAGTGAGTGCTCCCTTCGTGTGCTCCAGCTGGGTCTGTGACTCCTGAAGATTGGCTAGGAGAATAGCTTTCTCACGTTCCACCTGCAATAACCAAAGAAAAAGATATTAGTGTCTCAAATAAGAAACAAGGATACAAAAACCTAGGTAGTCAATAGCCATGGTACCTGGCAGGGGAGCTACCAGGATCATGAAGGAGGTTTTCCTAGGGTGAGGCTCGTCCATTGCACTCTGTGTGTGCTGACCTCTGCTATTTCCCCCAAACACAGGAAACTCAACTGCATAATTTGCACTTTGCCTTATTTTTCTCTGAGCCAGCATAGTGTAGTGGTTTGAGCACTAGACTACAACTCTGACCTGCATGGCCATGGGAATCTACTGGGTGACCTTAGACAAGTCACACTCTCTCAGCCTCAGAGGGAGGCAAAGGCAAACCCCCTTTGAACAAATATTGCCAAGAAAACCCTGTGTTCACCTTAGGGTCACCATAAGTCAGAAAAGACTTGAAGGCACACAACAACTCTGCAAAGAAACTTAGCATGGCACCTTAGGTTTCCTGCACAGGAAGATTGCTCTTCCAGTCTGATCTGTAAGGAATCTCATAATCTCCTCTGAGGGTTTTTTTTTGGGGGGGGGGGAAATAACTAATATTAATTAATTAATGTACATATTAATTAATTTGTATGAACTTATGTTTATTATAATTTTAATGGGATAGTATTTGCATACTGCCCTTCATTAAAATATACCCCAGTAACAAATTCAGCTTAAATACAACTGCAGCATTTTAAAAAAACGACATAAGTGGAAATAAAACATCAAATTCAAAAGATATAAAACACACCTTCCCTTTCCACCAGATCTAAAAATTGCCTTCATATAAAATTCCTGGGAATAAAACTGTTTTAATCTGCATCTCTGCTTTATTGTTGTTCTCATTGTTGCTTATAAAGCACCCGTATTGCACATATTGTGCCCATATTGCTGTACAGTTAAACAGCGAGAGAAATAAACACTCCTCCCATTCCTTGTTCAATTATCAAGAACACCTTTGTGTGATAAAAAACATTATTAACTATTTATTTATTTTTTAGCTGGAAATCATTAGTGGACATGTACATATTGTTCTGGGTAGTTTAGTTACACGTTTTAATTCAAGATATGAAAAAAATGCCAATAGCCCAAGAGTGCAAAATTAAACACACACATACACAAATGAGCCATATCAAGTGCAACTTGTTTGATGGGAGACAATAAAACCAAGCTTAATTGCTTTGCTTAGATAGTGGCCATTACTCCTTTAAACCCATTGACACATACAGGATTTTAATTTATGGGAACATTAGGTAGAGATATAATTAGGAGCAGTGCTCCATGCTTTGGGCAATAATCTTGTTAGCATCTATGTCTGTATTACTGTTGCCATGCTCAAGCTACATAGAAGCCTACACTGACATGCCATCTACTACATAGCAGTGATATGTATGCTGAAAAAGTTGAAGTGAATATTTTTTTTTCATGCAAAAATCTTTTAAACTGTACCTAAACTATGGCGAATGTGGAAATATGACTTTTTAAAAAATTGGATGACAAGTTCTAGAATTCCCATGCATTGCCAGTCCCAAATGATAACATTTCTAAGCTCTGGATTCAATTGTACTGTGTATTATATGAAATCTCTTTTTTAAATATTTAAAGTCACATGTTACCTGCATGAGTTGTTGCTTCAGTTTTTGCATTTCAGAGATGTTAAGCTCACTGAAGAGATCAGAAACTGGGTGCAGAGACTCTCCTTTCCTAACTGTGGGAGACCGAAAGTCACCATTCAGTTTCATGTGTGGTCCATGAATATGTCCATTCATTTTCTCATCGTTATTGGGTTCGTTCCCATCCTCTCCAAACTTTAATCCATCTACTGAGATATTAATATGGTTATTATACATACTATCATTTAGATTGATATACTGGGAGAGTTCCTTCCTCAGATTGTTCTTTTGCTCTCTCTCATTTTTTAAAGTCTCCAGGGCTTCCTCTAGCTGATGTTCAGCAATCTCCTTTAACCGGATGGCATCTTCTAGCTGGCTATTAAGCAATACAGTCTCTTCCTCAAATCGTTTTATCTCATGTTTCAGACCTTCATATTCAACCTGGATTAGATAAGATAAAGAACATTCAAAATACTAAAACTTGGATTAACAAACATCTTGCCAATTACTGCATCTGTTGAATGAAGGCACCAAAAAAGAAAAGACTGTATGTACATTGACTGAATCCTTGAGTGCAAAAAAGGATCTAGGTATTATAGACTGCGTACACGATTGGAGAGATGTTCTACTTTCATGCCTATCCTATAATTATTTTTATTCCATCTTCTCTACATAAAGCTTGCATGGTACAGGTTGAGCATTCCTAATCCAGAAATCCAAAAATCTCCAAAAACTGAAACTTTTTGCCATCAGCCGCCTGCTTCCGCCTTTGAGGAAGCAGAGGTGGCACTCCTGTTCAATCATTGCTCAGATGCTCAGTCCCTCTCCAGCCTCAGGTCTTGATTGTATGCAACTTGTGTTGTGTATGAGACATGAGGCTGGAGAGAGACTGAGCAACTGAGAGATGACGAGAGGAGCACTGCACCGCTGCCGCTTAAAAGGTGGAAGCGGGTGACTGGAGGCAAAAAGTTTCAGTTTCTGCCATTTCACAGAACCTCTCTCTCCAACCTTGCATCTCATACAAAACACGAGTAGCGATCAAACAAGATGCAAGGCTGGAGAGATATGAGGCTAGAGAAAGATGCAAGGACCTGTGAAATGGCAGGAGGTGTATATGTATATGCAAATACAGTTATTCCAAAACCCAAAATATGAAACACTTCTGGTCCCAAGCATTTTTGGATAACGGGTACTCAACCTGTAGAAGTGAAATAGGCTTGCACATTTCCCCCAGTAAAAGAATAAACATTTCATGTCTTAATAAAAATGCTTTGGTTTTTAAGTGTATTATTACACATAAGTATATCATCACATTCTGAAAAATACAACAAACAGATAACTGTAAGACGTGAGAGGTTTAAAAGATTACATTGAAGCTTATAAATATTCCCTGGAAAATATACCTCCATAGTCTTCAGTCAAATGTATCAATATTAATATATCATGAGGGAGCACTGATTTTTTTGCAAGTGGCAAAAGGAATTTCCTGTGTGATAGAATCAGATTATATTCATATGCCACTCAGCTACTACAATTACTGTGTAATGACTAATCTCAGAAGTTAATCAGATCTTTTTCTTAAAAATTAGAGCAATTTACTAAGGCCTTTATCAGATGTGGCAAAAACCATGTAAGAATGCTATGATAACAGAAACAGGCAACATTACCAGATGACAATGACATCTTTCAGCTATTCTAGGCGTGCACAGGCGTGAATAAGGTGTCCCTTTTTATTGATGGCTTAGCCCGTCAATAAATAAGGATTGTTTTATTCACACCTGTGTTATGCCCCCGGAACAGCTGAGGACACAGGCATCTGGTTATGTTGCCCTTTCTGTTCTTTTACCATTCTTCTGATGCGGTTTGAGATGCGGTTTTGTGCTGCGTTCCCTTGTGTCTGATAAAGTCCATAGTTGCAGGAAAATTTAAAAAAAAAACAACTCTTATTTTTGTTTTAGAAAGCCAAACACAGTCTGTGCCTACCATGTACTATCTGTGTTCATTATAGGGTAGAGTGATGTAGGATATCAATTACTTCCTAATATAGTTGGGAGCCAAAGAGCTATGTTAGGCATGGCCTAAAGGCTTGCCAATCCCAGTGGGATTTTGACTTTATTGCTCTCTACAGCAGGCACCCCACTGCCATCAGTGTGAAATATCATAAATTGCTTTTGAGATTTCCTTTTGTTTGTTTTTTAAGATGTCACAGTGCATGAGCAGCTTCTGTTTGGGAAAGAAATGTCCAAAATCCCATTAGCCACACTAGGTGCTTCTTTGGTCCTTGGCCATTGTGATTTCTAGTAACAACACTGACAATCAGTAAAACCTATGGTTACTCCAAAGAGAAATATAGAGCATGCACAGTCTACTACAGGAAATATATATAAGAGGTGACACAATTTCTTATGGTATATAAGCTCTACTTACTTATCTGTTTCATGAAAAAGAACGGGCCTTATACTATTCAGGTAATTTAACAATTATACAGATGAACATGTAGACAGTGCTACATATTACATATGATATCAGAATGGCACCAAAAATGGCCTCTCAAGAATTTTCTTCCCATTCATATTAAAACAAACAAACAACCTATATCCTCTACTGTGACATAACTGCATAACTGCATTGTGCATTTCCACACCAGAACTCCACTTTATTGGATTATGCTGGGGGGAGACAGGGGGATGAATGAGTCATTCTACTTATGTAAGCAACGGGGTAAATATCTTCGAGCAAGGTGAGTGTGTCTCCAATCACAATTTCCAGCAGTCAGATTCTGGTAACTCACACTTTATACTGCAAGCCTGACAGACTGAGCTCTGTGTTGCAAAAAGGCCATAGAACCATAGCATTATAGAAACATAGTGTTGGAAGGTATACCACAAAGACAGTCTAGTCCAACCACTGCCATTCAGGCACACCAAAATGTCAACCTGCCTGAGGCTGAAATTTTAGACTGTCTGAACTGGTAGTCAGTTGATCCCAGAGCCAGCCTTCGTCCAGCAGACCCTATAAAGACTTAGACATGGACATTGTTCCTCAGTCTGAAAAGTTATATTTAGCCAATTGCATCACAATGCACATAGATCACAAACCATGCCATTTTAAAATATCTAAAATGTGTAGAAGTGTCACAGAACAATCCATGATCTTGGTGTATGGAATCAAACACTCCCTTATTGTGGATTCAAAATTTACCATTTAGCCACTAGCCATCTTTCTATGCCTAAATGCCCTAAAAGCACCAGATCCTTTCTGATGTTGGAAGCTATAGGGTCAGCCCTGTTTAGTACTTGGATGGGAGACTGCCAATGAACATCAGGTGCTGTAGGCTACATTTCAAAGGAAGGAATTGGCAAACCACCTCTGACTATTCCTTGCCTAAGGAAACCCCATGAAATTCATGGGGTTGCCATAAGTCAACAAGCGACTTGAAGGCACACACACACACGCACGCACAACACACACATCTTTTTATATTTTAAAAATAACATTAGACATTCCAGATGATTGTGGGGCCCTTAGCACTGCTGGTCAACCAACCTACTGATCTTTAACAGGTATGTCAGGATCCACCATTGGGCCACAGCCTGACCTGAAGCAGGTTGCAACAGAAGTATTCTAATTATAGTAAAAAAGTAAGAAGTGGGTTCTCTTATGCTTGAGTTCCTCTTCTGATGGATCTATGGATTGTAATAAATCAATGATGATGATGATGATGACTTTAATAGGGATGAATCCACAAGGTTAAAGATGATGGGCACTCCCAGTCCTGCTCCATGAGAGCCCTTGGAGACACTTATCCCTTGAAGGACTAAATATGGTATTGAAGGGTTAAATAGAAAAGAATTATAAAAATAAGTAGAAATAGTATTTAGAGGTGAAGAGACAGGTGGTCTGAAGCTAAAGCCTGTCTTAGATCACATTAAGGTAGGAGATGTCTCTATCTAGCACTGGAATGTAAAGGGGGTAATATTGGAATGGAGCATACTAACCAGAAACCTGTTCAGGTCAAAGATGATAGGCAATGTGTGATGGATGACCTCATGGGTAAGTGATAGATTTTAGCTGACAAGATGAAATGAAACTGAGAAATAACAGAAAGCTTTTAGTTAGTTAATAAAAAATAAGCAATAGATCATAGAAGGAAGACCAAATTATAAATGGACCGTGTTTTTGGCATGTAAGACACACAAGGTGGAGATATTAAAACCCCTTGTGCCTTTTGCTGATCAGCATTAATAAACTGTACTTTGAAAATTGCAAGTTCAGCACCTGAGTTATTGGCTGAAATGCTTATGCATTGAAACGGGCTTGCATAATAGAAATTGTCCCAGAAATTTGGGTGACAACACCAGCAATTGAATCTGGGATTTTCTGCATGACAACATGCTCGGTATCAGACTCTGGAAAAGTTACTATTTGGATTATAGCTCCTGGGATACTGGGAGTCATAGTCCAAAAAGAAACGTTGCCAAGATCTGTTTCTATGGACCCTCTTTTAAATAGTATTTCCTGTTGTTTGTAGACATAAACGGGTAATGAGATGTATACTGTATTTGAAAATAGTGCACTGTTCACTTTTAGCATTGTTATTTTCACTCTGTCTCTGGAAGAAATTATCTTTGCTCACCTGGTTCTGTTTCAGCGTGGAAACCAACTTTTGCAGAGTAATGTTTTCTTCTTCGAGTTCTGTATAGTCCTGAAGGAGCCTTGCCTCTCTAAATTTATATTCTCTTATTTCATCTTTCATCCGAACTCGCTGCAGCTCTGCCATTTCATTGCTCTGAAAGGAAGAGGGCAAATAAAACATTTTATCACTCCATTTCCAGCAAAACAAAAGTGATAAATTAACCATGTGTTGATGGAAGAAACAAAAATAATAATAAAATAAAATAAGCAAAATCAGTTCAGAATAGCCATCAAACCAGCGGCATCTTACCTTAATTACAAATTTCTATTATATAGTATACCCCAGATCTCCAGAAATGTGTAAATGTGGAAGCAAAAATAAGGGATACAGCCTCTAGATTAACGTTCCTCCTAAACTGAAAAACCTCCTACATCCTTCTTCCCTGTAGAATTTAAGCATCTAATTATTTTTAGTTACTGAATAAAGGCTTCAATCAAACACAATTACTAAGTGTTCTTATTTCAGCACTGCTGCTTTTCTAAGGGTATAAAGGAGATCAATGAGCAATTGAGTCTGTCCCATGAAGATAAGTATGAACAACCTTGAGAAAGGAATACAAATTTCATCCACACATTTGCAAAATGAGTGGAGGAGTATACGCTGCATATAAATATCTACCTAAAGAATCAGAAGAAAAATGTTCACGTTCTAATGAAAAATATGTGAAAGTGTTGCCATCTAGGAATGACTCTGGGCTTACAACTCAACACAAAAGTGGTAACTTATGCTGCATTCTGCTGAGCAGGTAACTTGCTATGTTGAATATGATACTATCTCAAAAAGGGATGCAAACACTGCAAGGATATGAACTATTCCCCAGTGGCCAAAATGTGGCTATTACTATCAGAGGTATTTTGCAAAAATTTACTCCTAAGTCCTAAAATTTACCCCACACCAGTGTTCTCTCTCTTTTTCTTCTTTCTCTCCTTTCCCTCACCCTCCTTTTATTTCTTGTGGGTCTTTAGTAGAAGTATGATGTTGTATTTAAAAAATTGACTTTAGTTTCCTTCCTCTTATTTTGAAATTTGTGTTTAAATTACATTACTCAGGAGTAGATCCATAGTTTTCATCAGATTCTCAGGGCAGTCTGGATACAAATAAAGATTAAGAGCCACTGTCCCTATTTTACCCTTCTGTTCCCTCCCCATGTACAGGAAAGCTCAAGATCCTGTAAAGAAATGGGCATCACCTCTCAGGAAGGTTAGGGGAGCATGCCCCCTAGTGACCAAACATGATACTGCAGGCCAACAACTATCATCAGAATGCACAGAGAAGCTACTGAAATCTCCAAACACCTGGACAACTTTAACAGGAAAGATGAAACCCTTAAAATAAACAAAGTTTGGCTACCAGTCCTGAAAAACAGCAAAATCAAAACTCAACACATGCAAATGAACTTCACCCAGGGACAGGGGGATTTCCAGCAGACAACGGACCATTAGCCAAACAGACACTAATCCTCCTTGCATATCCACCCACCCTAGGAACTAGCCATTCAAATACACAAATTTACATACCTTCTCCAACACGGACTCACAGTATATAAACCACACACACACCCCTACACCACCATTCTCTGAAGATGCCAGCCACAGATGCAGGTGAAACATCAGGAATAAACTCTTCCAGAACATGGCTTACAGCCCAGAAAAAAACCACAAAAGAAATTATGTAATTACAGGTAGACCCCAGCATCCACGGATTCAGTATGCACAGTTTCACTTATCCATGTCTGAAAAAAAGTATGTCCTCTCTAGGCATTTCTAGGTCCTCTGATGTGATTTATGGTCAACATCTGGCCTTCATCTCATTGAAAATAATAGGATTCCCTATGATCCACAGTTTCAGGTATCCACAGGGGATCTTGGAACATATTGTTACCTCTGCCTTAGGAAACAGCTCACAGATGCAGAATGGAAAAGCAGGCAACCAGTGGTTTGATTTGAAGCTCAGTTTATTTTCATTTAACTAAATGGGTGCGGAAAGAAGTTCGAGACAAAAATCAAACACTTGGCAAGCATTTTCAAGTTTTAGCTGAATTCATAGCATAGACAGAAGGACCAATCAGTGCATTTCACACATTCCCTTTTGGAACGCCCACCTCTATGTCATCAAGGTACAGGTGCGCATGCTTAAAGAGTGACCTGACTTATGCATCTGATCATGGAACATCTTGTGGTATAGCCGTATAGTCAGATTGAAACTAGTCTATGTTTCCTGCCATTTTATGTGGTCAGGCTAGTTACTTCCTCTTAAAAGTCTAGTAAAGCTTTAGTTGTTTTGCCTTGTGGTTACATTTTGCAGAGAAAGCTAAACTTAACTTGTCACATGGTTGAAAGGGGGGAAAGAGAGAGAGAGAACTTTCATAGCATCAGGGTGTTGGAAGGGACCCTGAGAGGTCATTTAGTCCAACCCCGTATAAGATGTTTGAAATACAGTATAGGAAGCAGCATAGCTGGGAATCTTTAAGGATAGCTTTCTTGTTCCTGCCTCTACCTTACAATATCCCTTGCAGATATGGGGGTCGACCTGCATTTTCTGGCAATTTCCAGCACAAGATCCACCATTTTATTCCCACCCTCACATGGGTTCCACTTTAATTGCAAGAAATAGCAAAACAATATGTCCCTTCTGTTCTCCTCACTTTTTTTTTTTAAAGAGCTATGCTACCATCAGTGAAATGGCATTTTGGCACTTGTAAATCTATAACTCTTTTTTAAAAATTGAAGAGGAAAATCATTGCTTTTCAGACCATTGGACCAGTTCACAAACCATGTCCCATTAAAAAAAACACACCAAAACATGAGAAGAGTCCTAGTGCAAATCCAAAAAATCACTACAAAGAGCTCCCCCAAGAATGCAATGCAGAGGAAAACTGGGAAAATCCAGCAAAACCTAATAAGCTATACCATGAGATCTCAAGCTTCTTTAGACTAGCGTCTTTAGATGATCTTTAGAACATCACTTCTCCAGCATCATGGAAAGAGCATGTTCAAGGCAATCCAATATATTTCCATGTAGAAGTAGTTCCTACCAAATTCAGCGGAGCTTGTCATTCTTATGTTCTTTCAAATCAACTCCAATTTGTAGCAGCCTCATCACAGGAATTCTCTTGGAAAGATTTCTGCAGAGGAGGCTTGCCACTGCCTTCCCCTTAGGCTGAGAGAGTCACCCAGTGGGTTTCCACAGCTGAGAAGAGATTTGAACCCAGGTCTCCCAGAGTCCTAGTCCAGCACTCAAACTACTACACCACACTGGTCCCCCTCCAATAAAAAAAAGTACAAGATTGCAAACCTTTATTGTTGAGTACGATAATCCTAACCCTTACCTCAGAGAGTTTTGGGCTCATGCCAAGACAGCAGAAATAAGATAAGAGCAGTTTTTTTAAAACTGTTTTTCCTCACTCATTAGATTTTTTTTTTAATCCCTGTTTTATGGATTCCATCCCACTGAACTGAATTGGGAAAGTATATTGCCAGCATCATGGTTGGTGAAGGTCAGGAGCCAGTTTGTGGGCAGGTCTGAGAGCTAGGAGACCTGTAGATGCTTGAATCCATACTTTTGCAATATACTCATTGCCACTTTGAAGGAAATCATCTCCCTTGTTATCTACCTGCCCAAAGATTGAGGTCTGCAGGAGAGGCTCTCATTTGTGTCCCACCAATGGGTGCAATATGGTATGGGAGGGAGTCTTCTCAGCTGTTGCACCCCAGCTATGGAATGTTTTCCCATTAGCGGTCAGATTGGTGTCAACATTGGTTTCCTTCTGGTGCCAAGTCAACAACTGGCTTTTTAAATGCTTTGGTGCTTAATTTACTTTAAATGTAAATGGATACTATTTGTTGTAGTCTTTCAAGCTACTTTAAATTATTGACATGTTTAATAGGTTTTATTTTATTAAGACTATTTTATTGTTTTATATTTTAAATGGTTTGTTAGTTACAGGCCAGATGCATTGATTGTCATCTTTGTGGCTTAGGAATATACTTTTAAGGTACAGAATATAACCTAGTATAACCTATAGAGCATAGCATACAACATAGAATACAGGATGCCAGATGTATTAGGATGTGTGTATGTATCAGTGAGAAGTTTGCTTCAGTTTAAGGCTGGGGAAAATGTCTACTCAAATGTCAAAAATACTTGACTGAGAATAAACCACATTGTGGATATGAGCAGATGTGACCTGTACTAACCTTTAGTAGATCCAATGTGCTCAACTGAAACCAAGATAAAAAGGCATCCAGTACATTTGACCAAGAATAATCTAGAAGGAGCTGTTAGCTGAAATAATTAGGCTGGAAGGTAGCCAAAAACTCCAACTGCATCTCAGGTACCCTCATATCTACAGATCTTTGTTTGTATTGGATAAGTGTAAATAAGGAACAGTGAATACATTTTGTTCTGATTTATTTTGATTGGATAATTGATAATTGATATTCTGAATGAGGCTAAGAAGAGAATAAAAGAAGCCATGATAAAGCAACATGATAAAGCCTTTGGGCAAGTCTCCACCTGAAGACCGCTGTCTCAGGCAGCTGGGCTGCTCCTGATAGACGGATAAACTGATAGGCAGATAACTTGCCCAAACACACTGAAAGATGGTACTGGTAAGACAAACATATAGTCTTTGCTGAAATAGTTATATGTTCAGTTATGAGTATAATGGATGACTTTTATAGATACTTATGATTATAACAGATACTGTTAAGATTTAACAATGCTCAAGTCAAGATGATTAATCCTTGAATGTCTGTTTAGAGATGTTTGGTCCCTCAACAGATGAAAATGTATACCAAACTAGATAAAGGGATAAGTTATGATATTAAGATGGTCATGTTCATATATATGTTAACTATTACAAAGCCTGAAAAAAGATGAAGAGAGATGAAGGTTCAGTCCTTAATTGCCATATACAGTACTGAGATGTAATGAATGTATGGTGTTTACATACAATGTAACATAATAAGATGAGAGCAAGTGCCCAGACATTGTTATGTCCATGTTTTCCCCTAAGGAGACGGTATATGTTTGTACTATATATCTACTGTATGAATGCATGTAATATAGAGCCTAAAGAGTACCAGAGAGTCTGCTCATTCCCCATGTAAATATCATGAGATCCCAGTACTTAAGAATACTTAAGTGGAGTGTCAATGTTAATTTTCTCAATCAAGTTTAACCACCATCATGAATTGTGCACTCAGGTGGCCAAAAAGTGACAACAGAACCCCAGAACAGAATCCAGATTAGCAGACTAGTGACAAGGAACCTCAGTCCTTAAATCTTAAGAGACGGGGTGGGGAACCACACCTGTTTCATGTTGTTTTATCTGTCTGTTGCAATGAAATCCTACAAGAAATAGCAGAAAATATTTTCATAATCAAATAATCAAATAAATCAAATACATATCATAATCAAATAAATATCATAATCAAATAAATATCCCTGCATTTTTGGGAGCAGATTATTATATATCCCACTTGCTGAGGTTTCCATAGCAGCTGGGACAAGAATTCCAAGGACAAATCTCTCCCTCTAAGCTGACTTATCTCTCCACTTCAGAGAAGCACAATACATATATGGCCCCCAAAATGCCCTTTGCAGACTATCATGTTAGGCTTATTTCTTCTCTATGTGTGTGTGTTGTTTTTTTAAAAAATTTGCATGGGTTTTTAAAACTTTAAAGTTTTACAGCTCCTTGGACAAAACCATATTAACTCCCCTTCAGTGTTGAATATTCCATGAATACTGTACATCATTTTTCATGGCTCTAATTAGCTTAATTTGTTCTAATACATATATTTATTTTTTCATTACCATTAAAACAATAATGACAACAAAAAATTACAAATAATCTTGCTTTCTTGTACTTACACTCCTTATCTCGTTTTCCATTCAACACCTATACTACTCAGCACAATATGTAACTTCCTCTTTTCCTTTCTTCTTGTTGATTCATTAAACAATCCTTCTCCTTCCTCTTTTTATACTTCTCCTTTTAGTTCTGTTGTGGCTATCTTTCTTATTTTATATTAATCTATTTCTTTATCTCTCTATGTTTATTATTGCCTCATCCCCCCACTTTTCTTTCCATAATGGAATTAATATTTTCCATTCATCACAATTTTTTTGAGACTTTTTCACATCCAACAGCATTGTTAGTTTGTCCATCTCATACATATCGTATATATTTATTAAATATGCTAATCCATTGAGTTTGAGGTGGTTGTGTTTTACTTGCTACAACTTGTCAGTTGTATACGGGAATACAGGGGCGGGGAGGAACTACAGTTTGAGTCCAGTCCCCAGCCAGATGTCATGTCTTCTGGGAAGTAGTACAACCCTCATTTCAGTTGAAATAACAGAGTAGAATCAATCTTTTCACCTGAATAGGATTGAAACATCTTTTAAAAGCTTATCCTTCAGTATAATACTCTTATTTCTGTCATCTATATTTTCATTCTACTCCCGCTCCCATCTACAACTAGTCTCTAAATCTGTAAGCCAGAGGAAATAAAGAAATGTATGCAATTCTTATTAGGAAAAAAAAAGGAATAGTTTGATAAAATAAATACTGTTTAAATGTATTTTTAATTTCTTGTCATCTGTCTCTTGATTTTAGGATGGACTGAGTAAAGAGTAAAATTTCCCTTATTCTTTCAACAATAGTAAATGCAATAATTCATCTGTGCTGCTGCTCTTTTAATGAGTTTCAACTACATAATATAAATTAGCCATAACTACTCCCACAGCTTTGCTGATGTTAAATATTAATATGATAAAGGAACCAAATGACTCTGCACAAAGACTTCTACAAAATACATAGAATATACAGTGCTCTTTGGAAACATTCTGGCTACTGAGAATACTTGCATTGTGCTAGAATAGATTCAATAGCCAGTGTTATGTCATCCTTGATATCTTCATTTAAAAAAATAGATCACATTCATAGAATAAGATGCTTCCTGTTTTGCTGGGGCTTAGATAAAAAGCATATGATGGATTATGTTTCATTTTAACCCATACAACTATACACTAGCTAGAATCAAGAAATATAGTGGGGAACTGTAAGCCATTTTCATTTCTGCAACATAGACGTGTATCTGACCTTTTCCACAGAACATTCTATATTTTGGTATCCCCATGCAAATGCAACACAGTTTTTCTAAATACAAGTAGCTAAAAAAGCTGGGAGGGATTCCTATTTCACCCTTTCAGAACAGTCTCTGTTGAATGTTTTGAGCATGTTCCATGTCCAGAGAATATTACATTCTGTTGCCACCTTACCAGTAATAATATTAGGTAAATCCAACATTAAGCATGCACTCCTATACACACTTACTTGGCAGTAACTCCCACTGAATTCAGTGAGTCTTTCCTCCAAGGAAATACATGAAGGGTCAGGTTGCACTGAAAACACAGATGCTGAATGCTGGGCATGAGAACCTTGGAGTACATGTAAGAATAGGACTGACAAGCTGAAGAACAGACAGTCCTGTATAAAACCATCACTCTCAAAGGCTGCTGGATCAGCAAAAAGCAGTTAACACCACTAAGAATAACAGAGGGAAGCAGAGATGGAACACTGGTAGGCTACAGTAGGGGAAGACAAAAGAAAGGCCAGAATTCAGTTGACCAGTCACTTTTTATCTAAAGGGCGTCACATTTCCAGACTGTTAGTGAGCATAATTCCTCATAACATAGAGGTTACACAATGTAACTATTCTGCCTATGATGAACAACCCAGACATTTTCTGAAGGCATTTTGGCAAAATATTTTTAGCTCCTATAGGAAAGACTAACATATGAATTACTGTGTCTGTTAACCTATATGTAACCCATCATCTTAAGCTAATGTTCTACAAGTGCTTTATTTTGATGCCTTGACTCTATTTTTCCAGTCACCAGGGAGGGATTGCTGCAGTGTGGCTATAAATGAATGCTGACCAAAGGGTTGGGGTTTTTTTTAAGTAAGAGGGGATATGCACATCTACAGTGCTACAGATATGCTCGAGTTTGTTGTCATATTTAACATACTCATTTGCACTATGCCTCTAGTCAGGCCACTCTGCATACATCAATAAGAGCAATAGGTATTAAATAAGAACAATGCATATTTTCCTCACAAACAAGCAAAGTGAATATAAACCCCCCATCCACTTTCCTTGCACTCCAGACAGAAGTGTTTGACATTCACAGACCCTAGACTTTCACTGAATATTGCTTAGATATAGAGCCATGTACAGATGTGAGAGCTAGACAGTGAAGAAAGCTGATAGGAAGAAAATAAACTCATTTAAGGCCAATCCACACTACACAGATAATCAAGTTTGAAACTGGATTATTGGCCATGGCTCCTTCCTATTGAATCCTGGGATTTGTAGTTTTATAAGGCCTTTACCCTTCTCTGCCCAGGAGTGCTAGTGTCTCACCAAACTACAAATACCACAGTTCCATAGGAAGGAGCCATGGCAAATAATCTCACTTCAAACTGGATTATTGGTATAGTGTGGATTTAGCCTGTGATGTGGTGTTGGTGAAGAGTGCTGAGGATCCCGTGGATATCCAAAAAGACAAACAAATGGGTCTTAGAACAGATCAAACCTGAACTCTCGTTAGGAGCCAATATGACCAAACTGAGGCCGTCATACTTTGGATACACCATGAAAAGGAATGGCTCACTAGAAAAGTCAATAATGGTAGGAAAACAGCAGGGAAAAAGAGAGGAAGACCACACACTAGGTGGATAGACTCAATCAAAGAAGACACAGGACGGAAGTAGGCTGGTTGAGGACAGGAGATCTTGGAGACATCTCATCCATGGGATCACCATGAGTTGAAGCTGACTCAACCGCAGTTAACAACAACAGAACTAATACAGACATGTCTATCAGTAATTGGCTACCACTAAAATGATATTAATGTGTAAATAGACAAGTAGAGATCCATCAGAGATACATAACATACAAAATAAATGACAATGGAGACAGCCAAAGTAACAAAAAAGCAAAGGGTCCCCATGAATGGGTGATACAAGCCACTACTTTCCTCTTTTTAAGGGCGATCTTCCTTTTTCTTAACAAATAAGTGCAACTTCAGTATTGAAGCAAATCCAGAAGGGTAATACTTGAATCACTTTCCCTGTTCTCTGACACATGTACTAATGTAAGTAATGGAGAAGAAAGCAAGGCATTTAAAAATGTAGTGTAAATAACTTTGTGTCTACTCTTCTACACAAGTTGATCTCTCAGCAAACAAATTATGAATTGAATAGACATACTAGATTCAGAGTAACATTGACATTGTCAAATCAAACAGCAGCAAACACATTCTGAATTTAATTTAGGCCTCGCTCCTTAAAAAGTAAAATAGCTGCAAGTAACATTATTTTGCCCCATACATAATAGAGTAACTGTTTTGGAGAGGTAATTGTCAGTCTCAGATCATAAAGTGACCATTTCCTGCCATTAATTCTGTGTGCTGTGTAACAATCTGATGTTTTGCATTCCTTTGAAATGGTAACAAATAGATGTGCTGAGAATAGCTGAGAGAGGATGGGTTCTGTTGGAACAAATGGTTGGGGGGATAACTGCAATAGAAGGGGGAGTGTGGATATTTGGGAAACCAACGAATGAGTTGCCCACCGGATGTGACTAATTGTAAATACTTTTTTATTATACTGCTTTTTCTTTGAGCTTCATTTGAAGCAACAATGTTGTATAGTTCACTCTTTAGATTTCTGTTAGTAATAAAGCTTACTATCTAACCCTAAAACTTCTGGCTACTGAGTCTGAAGAGGAGAGTACACATGACAATAATGCAGACATGGGATGTTATGAGACAGGGCAAATAAAAAAATCATAAGGGTGCCTAATGATCGTGAAAGGGCGCACGTAACACACGACGCTGCCCTCTCGTGATCATGTCCTGTAAAAAAACTGTACTTTATTGACGTCTCACACACACCCCCAACCCCATTCTTTTGCCAGCATAACTTTACCATTTTGATGCTGGCAAAAGAACTCCCCATGCCACACGTACCTTCCCTCCCATCCAAAGGCTTGCCCAGCAATGAATGAGGAGTGAACGGGGCTCCGTTCACTTCCTCTTTGAAATCCTGTGTATTCTCACAAGAATACATCCTAGGACATTATCAGACTAGGGTCTAAAAATAAGAAACTAATTCTGCAAATGAGGATAGTGGAAAGAAACATTGTGAGATTAACACACTTATTATTGCATATTGCTGTAATTGCATGAATGAACCACCATGGAATTACCACATGACAATCACTAGGGCTTTAAGAATGGGAGTTTACCTCCATGATTTAGCATGGGTGAGATTTTGGCAATTCTTGCAAGAAGATGTACATGTGCTTAAAATGAACACCTAAATGAACACTCAAGCAGTGAAACAAACCTACAAATGAGCAAACTAAATGGGACAGTTCATACAAAGGGCATCCTGTGCTTCATTTCATGTTATCACCCAAAGGGTTTTTTTGCTGAGGACTGCCCATTCACATTGTAATCTTGCAGTTACAATGGGACGTGGTTTCACATGCCATCAATATCACAAAAAAAGTGATATTGAAGGATCTATTCATGGCTTGTCCAGTGAATTAAAAGAAATACCTTTTTTGAGGCTGCAGCATGCTATAACAACATTAAGATGACAATGATGTGCAATAGCAAAACCTGCTCACGGCACTGTGGCATCATAATCCTGTGATTTTTGCTGTGTCTGATAATGTCCCTAATAACTTCAAATTTACCAAGCATTACAATCTTCTCTAATGAGTCATATCATCTCATGAGATGTCCAAAGTGGGATAGCTTCAGTTTAGTCAACTTGGCTTCTAGTGATCATTCAGACTTGATTGGCTCAGACCCATTTATTTGACTTTTTTAGCAATCCATGGTAGCTTGTGCCTTATTTTTATACAAGAACAATCCTAGTTTGTTCTTCTTTTTATACAAGAACAAATGGCACATTTTTATTGCTTGCATCCAGGCACAACTATCTCTACAATAATAAAGCCTCAAAAGTCGAGGCTTTCAGCTACCTCCCAGAGGGCTTTTTCTGTTGTCGCCCCTAGACTATGGAACGGCCTGCCGGATTAGTTCCGTCAATTGACATCTTTAGACAGCTTCAAAAAGGCTGTCAAGACGGATCCCTTCCAGCAGGCCTTTCCAGAATAGATTATCCCGGCCTCGGGAACCCCCCCTCCTTCAGGAGAGTCCCCACAGCCTCCTTTGTTAACAGAACTGAATATCGCTGGGGATCTACTGTTATTGCTAAATGTAGGTATGTGTTTTATTAAGTGTTTTAATTTGTAAATTGATTTAATAACTTTTTAAGGGGGAAGGGGAGTATACTATTTTACTTTGTATGGTTTTATTAATGTTGTTAACTGCCCTGATTGGGTTACCAAAGGGCGGTATATAAATAATTTTATTATTATTATTAATTATTAATTATTATTATTATTATTAAAGATCACAAAGGACTCACGAGGCCCCTACATTCAGGAAATTTCTCATTCTCCTTCCAGGAGACCTAATTGCGCAGAGTGCCATTGTGTGCCAAATCATGTAAAATCAGGCTGTGAACAATATAGTGAAGATTTAAATCCATGCCTGTGGGGATGCCTACTGATTGGCTGTAGAGTAGCCACTGCTGGCTGTCCAATTGGATCCAAAGTCTATGGGTGTTATTTCATGCTCTTATCTTGTACATCTATATGACTTAGGAGGGCCTACAAACCCTAAAGATACTATATCCTAACTGATCTTGGAAGCTAAGCAGGGTAAATCCTGGTTAGTACTTGTATAGGAGAATGCCAGTGATCTCTTGCCTATTAGAACTAATCTGGTAGAGCCCCATATCTCTCTACATGAGCCCTCCTGAGTTTGAAGATTTTTGCTTTCTCTCAGTACCCAAAATGCCATCACAGGGACATAAGGTGAAAATATGGAAGAGAATCTTTTTGCTGGCTGCTCCCAGGCTGTGGAATTCCCACCCATGGGAGGCTTGTTTGGTCCCTTTTCTGATTTCTTTCCACCAGAGGTCCTTTTTATTTAGACAGGTGTTTGGTTGTTAACTGGTTGTAGCAGAAGGGTCTATTAATGCGGTATGCTGTACTTTTATCACCTCTACTATGCTTTAAACCAGAGGTGGGGAAAGTGTTGCCCCGGAATGCCTCAAAATGCAATCTAGGAAGTATGGGGGGTATTTTAACCATTTTTGGCACAAAAACAATTTTTGTAAAATGTTTGCAAAAACTGTTTGCCCTGAAATGTTCCAAAATGTCCACAGGGGGAATGGGGGAATTTCTACCACAGTTTTCAGGCCCCTTGAGCCAAAATAAGCCCAGGAGAGGCCTTTTCTGAAACCCAAAACATGGTGAAAATGCCCCCTAGAGGTTTTCTGTGGGGGTTTTCTGGGCTGTGAGGCCACGCTCTGGAATAGTTTATCCTAGAGAAATAAACTCTTCCAGAACACAAGCCTCAAAGCACAGAAAAAAACCACAGAAAACCTATGGATGCCAGCCGTGAAAGCCTTCAAATCCCTAGAGGTGTTTGGGGGCAAAACAATTTTTATTTTGTGGGGTAGCAGGTCTCCTGGAAACAAATGCATCACCCTAGTCTTCCACAGTTGCCCAGCCCTGCTTTAAACAGGTTTAAATTGATGGTTTTAATAGGACTGCATACATAATTCTTAAAAACTTATTTATTATTAGGTTTTTAGTTGTACTTTGTTTTAATCCCATGCTGGGAGGAAGTTGGGATATAAATTAACCAAAGAAACATGGTGTGTGTGTGTGTGTGTGTGTGTGTTGATTTCAGTGCTTATACTGAGGAATGCCCTTGTGTGTCCAAGATGTGCTTAATCAAAACAGAGTTTACTGATTCCCTTCACATGTGGGAAGCTTGTGGTTGTCCCTGCTGCCACAGTGCTTGATTTGGACACATTTCAATGGTATTTCCAGAAATGCTGGGATCATGATTGCTTTTTTCCCATTTTCCCCCCTGGTTATGTGTGTTTTCTTTCCTTCCCTGGCTGGATACTTGTAAGATACAATAATGTTTTAAGTGCTACAGTGATTTATATTCTCCTGCCCACACTATAACTGGTATATAAGACTGTGTGTTACTGCCCAGGCTTTTTTGTATTTTAACACTGTAGCACTGCACTTCTGCAAGTAATAATATATGAGCACTAACATGTTTTTCTTTCCACTCACAGTTCTTTGGCTCCAAGCTTGATTTTCATTAGCACTAACAACCAAGACTAGGCATATCATGTTACATGGAGATATAAGAATAGATTTCAATTTTTTATTTATTTATTTTTTAAATTTTTTAAAGAGAGGACATTGTACTCCTCCTAAGCAGAGCTTGGTTAAGCTGGCTGGAGGATTCTGCAAGTTGTAGTACAGAAAATCAAACATTGTTACTTACTGTGAAGGCTCCTTTTCTGCAGTAGTGGGGAGGTAATCCTTAAACTGAGTTGAACTCATCCCACCTTCAGAGGCAGGGCTTTAAAATCACATGTCAATCAAGCATCACCATCCCAAGTGATTGGATAGCAAACTCCATACAACTAGACAAATATCACCGCAAATTCAAACTATACTAATACCCACCAACAAGAGCAGGAAGGATTCCCTCCCCACTACTGAAGAAAAGGAACCTTCACGGTAAGTACCAATGTGATTCCCAAGCAAACCTTTCTGCACAGACTGAGAATAAAGGCTTTGATTTGATCCTCCAACCCTGTGTGTTAATTGGCAGTTACATGCACTGGATACCAATCCACTGACAACACACGTCTCCCAAAGGATGCATCTGTGAAATCAAACTTGTCAATTCTATAATGCCTGATGAATGGTGAAGGATATTATTTAAAATATTGTGCATAAAATTACCTTCAGGCTATATGTATAATGCGTATATGAAACATAAATGAATTTTGTGTTTAGACTTGGGTCTCCTCTCCAAGATTTCTCAATATGTATATGCCAGTATTCCAAAATTGGGGGGGAAATCTGAAATATGGAACACTTCTGGATCCAAGCATTTTAGATAAAGGATAGTCAATCTGTATATCTCATCTATATATGTATATAAAACACTTGGGTATGTTTCCTTTCCCAGTGTGCTGATTGGCTGTTTAGGAAACATACCCAACCAATCCCCTCCCTCTCCTCAGCCAATCAATCACCACCCACATGCAAATTCCCTCTCCACCTCACAATCCACTTAATCTGTATCTACATCCCCAGCTTCACAAGGGCCCCTCCCTCCTCTCAGTCCCTCACCACCCACACGTAAAACAATGAAATATTTTTTTCCTAAAATAATAGTGTGTAGCTGTGCTGGGTACAGCTAGTACCAGTATAATAAAGTTATATTTCTTGCAGAAGCTATAGCAAGAATTTAAGTGGAACAAGCGCTACCGAGAGACAAGGAGAAAGCGACAGAGCCCCAGAGAGCTGTGCCTATCTACTTTCAAGCTGATACAAGGTTCAAACCGCTGCCACCATGTGATCAGCTGGGGTGTGTGTGTTCTCCTGCCTGAGAATCCCTAAGCTGCCCTTTGAGACGCAATCTTAGGGATTCTTCTGGGGATTTCCTTAAATTGTGCCTCCTATTGATATTTTGCCACTGCCACCCTTTGAATTCCAACCCATTCAACACAGTCCAAAGAGAAACTGTAGGATTCCTTTTCTCTACTCCCTGCCACTGGAAGAGCTATTACCACCACTCCCCTCTGTCCTGAAGGGAAGAGAAGCATCCCAGCAATAAAAGCACATGCATGCATCATCTGAGAAAGATAGAAAAGCTATTTATTCTAAGCAGAGTTCAAACATACAAATATCCTCATGGAAGGCTCCTTTCTTCCAGGCAAATTCTTACAGTTACAGATAAAGCAAACCATTCAGTAAGCATTTAGCCAAATGAGAAAAATAATTCCCCTAACGCAAAACTAGCTAATAAAGTCTCCTAATCTACTCACTGATGTGAGTCCAATCTGTTGAGTTGAGGTTTGGCTGTGATCCACATGTCTGTTTCCCACAGCAGTCTCGAACAACCTTCCCTACCCGGACGTGAGGTCATTGCCTTAGGATGTTCCTTTGTTCTTCTCTCTCTAAGTTGAGGTGTTCCCTATCCCAGGGTTCTCTTTGCCTTTTCTCTTTGTTCAACTCTCTGACTTGCAGCACAATATCTATTACCTTGCAGATCACCACTCTATAATTCTGATTGGTCATTCTGTCTCTGCTGACCTGTGACATCAACAATGATGCTGGCCCTAAAGGGTTTACCTTTCACTAGACCCTAGTTAACCCTTTGTTTACCTGATGCTGAGCTTGCAGATAATGGGAGATGGAGTCCCATTATCACTCAAGTATACCAAACAGACTATGAATAATAGGCTAAATACTGATCTGGAAAACAAAAGCTGTGTCTCCACTATCTAGCTGGACCTTTATATAGGATTTGGCGTCATCCATGTGCATGGCTTTACAGACTTCAGAACCACATGTTCCCCAGCTTTGAAAGCCCACTTTACAATACCTAGTAATAATCATCACCATAAGCATGTGATACATTTTCCTGTTTCTTATAAGACAGGTCATAAATGTCTGCTAACATGATTCATACATTTGGCTCTTGCATGGACAGCATAGACACCTGTTGCCGCTTGGATGCACTTTACAGATCTATTTGTTTAGTCAGGATTTTGCTGTACCAGGTGTGGGCTGCTGCCCAGTCCCCTTCCTCATTATTTTTAATGAGGAAGGTTATAGATTTTATCTGGTTATTCTGCTGGCAGCAAGCAAGTTCCTGAGTTGTGTTCAGCAAAAGAATTATATGAGTGCTTGCACAAAGGTTTGATCCAATGAGATTTGCCAGGGAGCTGTCTACTTCAAACAGTCCCAGCTAGGCAATCTCTGCCACATCATGCCCTGTCCTTCACATAGTAAGACACTAAAAAGGCTGCAAGATCAACAGTTTGGTTTCTCCATTCCACAGCCACCATATTGGCTTGACCACTACCACTGAGAGCTACTTTGTTTCTGCTTATTGGGGAAGGCATCAATTGTTTTTCCAGTGACTTCTCTCCACCAAACAGAAATGCACAAACATTAATGGAGATACCAGACTACGTCTTCAAGCAACATACAATTGTGAGGCCCACCACACAAAAAAAAAGTCAAAATAAGATTGCAGAGCCACCAGCAAAAGAAAATAGCTTTCTATCCATTAAACAGAAAGCGGTTTTCTTTCAAGTACTGAAATGAATTCCATGGTGTATATTTTGAGCTTATTTTAAAAAGGAATGGCAAGTTCAGTGTTTGAGTTTATGTGCATGTACTTTTAAACTGAAGATGGGCTTGCAAAATAGAAATTCAAGTGACATAAGTAAAGGAACACATTTTCCCATATGCCTCATACAGGAAAACAGCATGTGGGAAGAAGTTCAACATCACCTTCATCTTATCAAGATTCAGCTTCATTTTTTTGGCCCTCATCCAGCCCATTACAGCATCCAGGAACTGATCCAACACCTGCAGAGCCACTGCTGACTCCAATGACGAGAAACAGAGCTGTGTGTCATCCGCATACTAACTATGTAAGCTTTTAACATTTAGGTTAAAAATTTCATACTTACAACTCCTGTTTTTGTCTCCTGTAGTTTGGGAATGTCTTATCCTTGGAGGTCTGATTGGCACCAATACTGGTTTCATTTAGATGCCAAGGAAAAACATGGTTGTTTATTAAAACCTTTAGGCCTCACTGGTTTATTTTAAATTCTATGCATAGGATTTTAAACAGTTTTAATATTTTAAATCTCTTTTAAGGTGCTGGTGTGTTTAATATGATTTTGTTCTATTAAAATTATTTTCATTGTTTAAGATTGCTTTAAACTGTTAGCATTGATTTTACCTGTACGCCACCATGAGATCCTTTGATATAAGGCAGGATAGAAATATTTAAATAAATAAGTTGGCCTGGGAAATCTATTTCTGCACAAGGCCTTCAGGTGGTTCCATTTCTCTTTTCTGATAGAGTTACAAACTTGGTAGATGAAGGGAATGCTGTAGATGCAGTGTATCTTGATTTCAGTAAGGCATTTGACAAGGTCCCCCATGATATTCTTGCAAAAAAGTTAGTAACATGTGGCCTAGACAATGCAGCTGTTAAGTGGATTTGTAATTGGTTGGCCGACCGAACCCAAAAGTCACCAATGGTTCTTCTTCATCCTGGAGAGAAGTGACTAGTGGGGTACCACTCGGTTCTGTCCTGGGCCCAGTGCTATTCAAAACCTTTATCAATTCAAGAAGGATATTGACAGGCTAGAATATGTCCAGAGGGTGGCGACCAAAATGGTGGGAGGTCTGGAAGCCATGCCCTATGAGTAGTGGCTTAGGGAGATGGCTATGTTTACCATGAAGAAGAGAAGGTTAAGAAGTGACATGATAGCCTTGTTTAAATATTTGAAGGGAAGTCATATTGAGGACGGAGCAAGCTTGTTTTCTGCTGCTACAGAGACTAGGACATGGAGCAATGAATTCAAACTACAGGAAGAGAGTCCACCTAAACATTAGGAAGAACTTCCTGATAGTAAGAGCTGTTCAACAGTGGAATACACTGCCTCGTAGTGTGATGGAATCTCCTTCTTTGGAGGTTTTTATACAGATGGCTGTATGGCCATCTATCAGGAATACTTTGATTGTGTATTCCTGCAACGCAGGGAGTTGGATGATTCTCATGGTCTCTTCCAATTGTATGATTCAAGGGGAAGGGGAAAGAGTGATTACTGCCATCACAGGCATATTTGTAAGCTGCTCTGATAGCCTTTGTGGCTGAAGAGCGGGGTATAAATATACAATAAATAAATAAATATTTGGTGAGAATACAGGAGAGAGCCTTTTGAATGGCTGCTCTTAAACTGTGGAACTACCTCCCACAGGAGGTTCAGTCGGCCCCCTCTCTTCTCATTTTCCACTAGCAGGTAAAGACACTTTGATTTAGACAGGCCTTTGGCTCTTGTAGCAGAAGGAGCTATTGACGTGGTGTGTTATGCTCATACGTTTTAAATGTGTTTTGAACTGTCTTAACTCTGTATTTTTAGTACAGTTGTCCCTCCGTATCCACAGATTTGGTATTCACGGATCTAAGTATTCACAGCTTGAAAATATTCTTTAAAAAATAGTAATCCAAAAAGCAAACCTTGATTTTGCCATCTTATATAAGGGACACCATTTTGCTATGCCATTGCATATAATGGGACTTGAGTATTCATGGATTTTGGTATTCACGGGGGTCCTGGAATCAAACCCCAGCGAATATGAAGGAACAACTGTAAAATTGTTGTTTGTTTTTTAAAAATTTTGTACTAATTATTTGTTTTAGTTGTACCTTGTTTCAACTTGTTGACCTTGAGTTCTGCACTGGGAGAAAGGCAGGATATAGTTTAAATTGAATTTTAATAAATGGAAGTTCCCAACTGCAACTGATTGTGTAGGTAATGGGTGGGTAAAGACAAAAACACAGGTTATTCATGTCTATTCTTTAGAAATACTAATTCAACCCCTTAAAAACTAAAACAGCTTTCAACACATCAAATACGGTCTCCTTTAATTACAATACCTAAATAAATACTGGTTAGAGAAATTACCATAAAATATGTATATTGACAGATAACTAGATAAATTCCTGTTTTTATACCTACTGCATTACTTTTTATAGAATCTGAATACTAGAAATTGTAATTGTCTTGTAGCAGAAATCATGGAACAGGAGACCTACGGATTGGAAAAAGAGTTTTCTTTACTGCCGAGTAACACCAGCAGACCTGGCAGGAAATATCTTTCCAAAAATGCCAAGCCTCGAACTAAGCTACTGAGTATCTTTTATAGGATTTCTGTGTAAGTAACACAAGCAACAACCTCCCCTTCTTGCCTCACTAGTTACACAGCATTCTGTAACTTCTTTCACTTACAGAAATTGTTTACAGAATAGGAACTTCCAGGAGTTGCTTACAGGAGATGTTTACAGGACAAGATATGCAAAAGGTACAAGATATGCTTGTGGTAATGCACACTGGCCATCTGGTAACCACGGCAATAGCTCTATAGAGTCGGGCAACAGGGAAAGCTCACGAGCATGCAAAGAATATGGAAAATGAACAAGATATATGCTTAACACAGCAAGGAAATATGATCGAATCTAACTGGCTGCCTCATCCCCCCTTTAAATGCATAATTTCAAAACAATTATAGCATTTCTACAGGTAAACTTATTTTTAACCCATCAAAGCATAATGCAGTAGACATTATAGCATCGAGTATCACATGTTAACATCCTTCTGTGCCATGAACAACGGGGAAAGCCCACGGGCATGCAAAGAACATGGAAAATGAACAAGATATATTCTTAACACAGCAAGGCAAATATGATCTGATCCAACTTGCTGCCTCAGTCTTAATCCCTTTCCTTTTTTTCTCCTGTTAACCATATTAGAGAATGAGAATAAATTGTGCATTTGTGTACATAAATAATTACAACACAATCCCCCCTGAAACAGTATACATGTAATATTTATTTCAAAGAGAAATGTAACTCTAATATAGTCTAATATTTGCTATCTTGATCATTTGGCTTAGACATAATGGGAAATAAGCCAAGTTTTTAAAAAGCACACTTTAATGTTGACTCAGTAACTCTAGAGAACTATTTAAACGAAACTCCAAAGCAAACATTAGTTCAAACATTTTTAAAATGTCCTTGACTTTAAAAAAAAGTATATGTTTTGGCTTTAGGGATGCACCTGAATAAGTCATTGGTGTGCTAAACTATAATAACTATAATAAAATGAAGTATTCCAATTAAACAATGTCAGTTTCAGCATGGTCACCTTGTTTAAAAAAAATACTCAGGCAAGCTATAATTATGGAAAAACAGTTGAAAAAAACCCCAGCTGCATGTTCATATCTGAAGCATTTGTCAGACCTCAAAAACAAATACACTGAATCCTAAAGCTTATCAGTGGATTTGACGATCACAATGAAAGAATGATACCACTGTCTGACCTCTATATGACTCTGTGTCCTCTTCCTGGATGCTGACTGGCATTGGCTGTTGAGAATAACTAAAAATAAACAGCTTGCCTGGCATAGAATAATACATTTGAAAAAATCATTACCGTGGAGTGCCTAGATTTCCCACTATTCCCCTTCCTACTATTTTCTTCACACATTTGGATTCTCCCTTAAGGATAGTGATGGAAGTTGTAGAAGAAAACAATTAGATTGGAGTATGAGAGCCAAGATCATTATAGTTTCATGTGAGTGCCAAACTGGTAATTAGTTTTGAGATTTTAGTCAAAGAGGAATTAATATATAGAGTAGAGTCTCCATGGCGAATGATATCTAAGTCACAGTGTACACTGTAATGCAGAGCTTTGCTCCTACACAATTTGAACCTCAGTTTCTATTCAATATAGCAGCATTGTTAGTGCAAATGTGTCTAATAATATTCTTTCTTGATAAAATCAGAAGCAAAGAATCAGGTCTGAGGGCCTGGATTACTGCCTATCAGTTTCCGGGCCCAGTATAACGTGTTGGTTATTACCTTTAAAGCCCTAAATGGCTTCGGTCCAACTTCTCTTCGGAACCGCCTCCTCCCATACAATCCTCCCTGCGTACTCTGGTCCTCTGGGAGGAATTTGCTTCAGGCACAAAAATCTAGGCTGTCTGCAACCTCCCAGAGGGCCTTTTCGGTAATCGCCCCCAAACTGTGGAATGACCTGCCGAACAAGATCCGTCAGATAACAACCCTGAGTAGCTTTAAAAAAGCACTAAAGACGGATCTCTTTCGGCAGGCCTTTCCTAATTAGATCCTGGCCTCAGGGGATCCTGGCTTCTTTTAGTCCACTGGCCATTTATAGTATTTTATTGTATTTATTTTTTTAATTGTGATTTTAGATCAGTTGGTTTTAATTTATAATTGTTTAATATTTTTTTATGGGGGAGGGTGGGGTGGGGGTGTTTGGGGTTTTATCTGTATTGTATTTTAATTTTTGTAAGCCGCCCCGATTGTTTTAACAGAGGGGCGGGGTATAAATAAATATTATTATTATTATTATTATTATTATTATAAAAAGGTTTCTTTAATATCAGTTGCACAAATGAGCCCCCCCCTTGTGTAAAGGACACAGACAATATTATTATTATAAAAAGGTTTCTTTAATATCAGTTGCACAAATGAGCCCCCCCCCCTTGTGTCAAGGACACAAACAAAGTGGGAAGCTCAACGTGTTTCTGCTGTTCGAGCACATATACAGTTGCCCCTCCACATTCGTGGCTTTCACTTTTGCGGTTTCGACTATTCGCAGTTTGCTCAGGAAGCACCTCATTTAAATCAGCTTCTCTCCCTCATACACAAGGGAGAGGAGCCAATTTAAATGAAGTGCTCACTGAGAAAACCGGCCACCTAACTCCCTGCTCTCCTGGGACTTGGCTCCATTTGGGGTGCACAGCCAAGCCCCGAGAGAGAGGGGAGTTTGTGGGTTGGCGGGGGGAGGCCTTTTTTATTCATGGTTTTTCCACATTCACGGGGGTTTTGAGCCCCTAACCCCCGCGAATGTGGAGGGACGACTGTATATCCCCTTCCAGGAGTGGCATAAAAGCAAGAATGCTAGTTAACTTGCCTATTCCAAACCTCCCATCTCCCCTATGAGGAGATATCTAAAGATATCTCCTTATAAAGATGTCATATCTAAAGATATGTTAGGTTAAAAGGAACTTGGAGAAGTCAGTGTCATACATACACTATGTCATCCTTATACACTGAGCATGCTCCAAGAGGTAGCCCCTTCATTATTATACTTAGGCCTAACCTTAAGGCGTAACTTTCATTCCTCCTGGGCATAGAATTTAATATTGCAATGAACATTAATGAGTCTAAGTCTACCAGAGTTCAGCATTGTGGTTGCTCCCCATCCCCTGGACAGAAACTAGACATTGTGGTTTCTGTAGACTTTCTGTTGATCACATTTTAGCTTCTATAACACCAACTATTTTATTTCTAACTATTTTGCTCAGCTAGTTTCCTGTTCTTGTAAGCAGTTGGCTTCCTGTTTTTAGCAAATTGCCTTTGAAGCTGATTTCTTTTCTTTCATAGCTTCATCAAGAAGTTTTAGCAAGCTTTTAGCTTGAAGCTGTAAGCTACCCATGGTGACTTAGTGATCATCCATCTGGGGCCCTGAACATTTGCCCTTCCAAACTTCCTTTGTGCACCTATAACATAAATGTTTCAGAAAAGTAGGAAGACTTCAACCTTTATTTCTGCTTCATGAAAAAATGTAATGAATTTATATGCCACCTTTCTCTCTGCATGTGATCCACAGCAACTATGGAGATTATCAGACGCTTGAAAAAAAAACCCAGAGGAGCTTGCAAGAACGTCACAGGAACAGTCCCAGTTCTGGATGTGTCGTCATCCTGGTGTGCTTGCTCTGTCCTCTCTCCGTGCTGATGCAACAAAAAAGATGTTGCTTTTCATCAGCAGGAGTTTCTTCTAATGAAAAGCGGCACATTTTTTTTCACATCAGCAAGGAGGGAGGACGGAGCATGTTAACAAGGATGATGTCATGCAAAACTGGGACCCGTTCCTGGTATAGTGACTTTGTTCTTACGAACTCTTTTGGAGCTTTTTTCAAGCATCTGATAATCTTTGTTGTTTACCCAATATTTAAGAAAACTCCTTAGGTTGCAACAGATTTTTTATAACTATCATCCAATCTCTAATAGCCCCTTCTAGGACAGGAGAGCACATCTCCTTCCAGAACTGCATTGTGAAGAAACAGATTATCTAGGTTGAGCATTTGATTTGTCAATCAAACAACTTTAGCTATCCTAACACATAACTTTTGTTGGAAGTGTTCTTGATACTCCTTGATCTCTCCGTAGTTTTCAGTGCTATTGACTATGATATCTTAAGCATTGTTTTTGATCCAGTAATACCACTTAGGTAGCCTCAGTGACTAGGAGTGGTTGAGTGTTGGTTGGATCACCAGCTATGACTGTTCCTGGACAGGATATTCTGGCCATAGTGGTTTTGATAACCTACTAATTTATTATTCTAGCTGTCCGGGCTGGAAGTCAACCTGAAGAAAATGGAAGTTCTCTACCAGCCTGCACCACAGGATGAACACCACCATCCCCACATTGCTGTAGGCAAATCTGTGCTTAAGTCCATTCAGCAGTTCACCTACCTGGGAAGCATCATCTCTTCAGATGCCAAGATTGACAAAGAAATCGATCACAGATTAGCAAAGGCATATAGTGCATTTGGAAGACTTTACAAAAGAGTCTGGAATAAGAAACACCCGAGGCGAAGCACAAAAATCAGTGCGTATAGAGCCATTGTACTGTCTATTCTCCTTTATGGGTCTGAAACATGGGCCACCTATCGCCGACACTTATGACTCCTTGGATGCTTTCATCAGTGCTGTATACGCACAATCCTAAATACCATATATTCTGGCATATAAGACTGCTTTTTAACACTTGAAAATCTCCTCAAAAGTGGGGGGTCGTCTTACAGGCCCAGCAGATCTTTTCCCCTGCTGTGAGAATAACTGCTTTGCCTTTGAAGTGTTAAATGGCCCTCCATTTAACTCAGGAGAGAAGAAAAACAATCTATTAAAATGGTATTAGCCTAAAATAAGAATTTCTGGATTCAAACTTATCATTTTACATTAAGAATTTCTATGGTGAAAATCTCTTATCTGAACAAAAGATTCTGGCAGAGTTAAATCATTCTTTAATTGCAAGGTATTTATTATGGGATTGTATTTTGGTAAACTTGCCAGGAAGATTCCCATTTGCACAGCTTTGGGCGATTTCCTCTCCAGGAGTTTGCAAGTGGTTCTAAAATCATTAATGTGCTCATTCAGATTTGGGATTTGATAGCTTCATATTAACCAGCTTCATATTAACCAACTTATTTATTAATGCAACCTTACTTTCCGAAGATTGAACACCACAGAGATTTTTCAAAGTAACCCATGCTTTTTTAGCTGTTCTCAGTCCTTTAATTCCACAGACTATTCCATCATCTACAGCCACTGAGCTGGCTGGCAGGTGAGGGGGGGGGCAAACTATATTTTAACTTAAAAATTGGGGGTGTCTTATACAACCGGTCATCTTATACGCCGGAATATACGGTACGCACAGAACTGACTATATGACGAATGTTGCTGTCCTTGAGCAAGCAGGGATCACCAGCATTGAGGCCATGATATTGAGAACACAGCTGCACTGGGCAGGGCGTGTTTCTCGGATAACAGCAGAGCACATCCCATTAAAAGTCTCCTCTGCCACAGTGAATTTAAAAAAAAACAGAGGTCTTTGCCTACTTGCAGAAAGAGAGCAGAGACAGGGCCAACAGAGCATCCCATGGGACAAAATTCCACAATTTGGAAGCAGCCAGCAAGAAGGCTCTCTCTTGAATCCTCAACCAGTGTGACTTTGACAATAGTGGGATCAAGAGAAGCCCCCTCCCCAGGTCTTAAAATCAGGCAGGCTCATATAAGAAATGTCAGGGGATGATAGGACACTCAATCCCTGGCAGAAGCCAAAAACTATCTCAGCAGACTGAGTAGCAACCCGTTCACAAGAATACTCACACACAGATGAGATTTTCAGATAGGGCCAAAATGTCCATTGCTGCCCTGCCACCTCCTCTCCCATTCCTGCAACAGAATGGAGGTAAATGTTCAAACACTTACCTCCATTCCGCTCCAGGAACGGGCGTCCTCCCTCCATTCCAGCCAGCCGTAAATGCAGCCATCATAAGGCTGCTTTTACAACCGGTCGGGGGAAATACTGCTTGTTCTCTTGAGAGAACGAGCAGGAGGGAAATTCAAAGTACCCCCCCAGCTGTCAAAACACAAAATAAAATTAAAAAATAAATTTAAAATAAAACAAGGAACCCGGGAATGGGGGGAAGAAGGGTGGCACATACCTGCCTGTCCTGATCGGGGCAGGAAGTGCCTGCCACAGAGCTCCTCCCCCATGCCTGTCATCGCGGAACAGGGCTGTTTCCCACATCCCTGATTCCGTGACAGGCATGGGAGGGGTTTTCTATTCACAATGTTTCATCATGAATAGAATATCCTGGGAGCAGGACGGAAGCAGGATGGAAGAGGTCTAAGTTGTCTGAACAACAGCCCCTTTATCAACCCTGTTCCGTGCCTGCCCTACAGTATAAGCCCATCTGAAAATCTCCAGAGTGGTTGACGTCCAAATAAGCAGGAGGCACTTTTATCTTCAAAGTCAAGCAATTGCAATATGTATAAATATTTACAATTGAAGGACAAACTGCTTCGCCAGACATCAGTATTCACGAGAAGGGAATGAGCTCAGAACTGAGCTCCCTTATATACACATCTACAGGCATTGGCTTATTCAACAACATGGGTGCATTACATCAGATCTTGCACTCCAGAAGCTATGCTCTCTAGTAAGCCTTTTCAGCAGCTGTGGCTATATAGCTAGCATGATTTGGCAGTTTATTGGCTTCAGACATCATGACTCAGCATTACTCTGCAGTTGTTTGGCCATTTTCAATGGAGTTCAGTCTTTAACTCCTGACAAGAAGACAGCCAGGGAGTTTGACAGTCAGCCCACTCCAGAGTTTCTCTGCCTAAGACTAATCTTCTGGAACATTGCTGGCTGGGCTAACAAAAGTGGTGACATCTCTTTTTTTCAATCTATTAACCAATTTAACATTATCAAATTGATTGCTCCAAGAAACCTGGGTTACTGGTAACATCAATTTGAAAGGTTTTGACTCTTTTACCCTAGAAGCTACCCAGGTAAATAAGAAGGGGCGGCCATGTGGTGGCCTTGCTCTGTTTGGTTGCCAGTGCTATGACAGCAAAGGTTATGCTGCTCAAGAGGTGTGACCATTTGGCACTGGGTATATTAGTTCAGTCACTATTTTATAACATCATTGTATTAAATGTTTATATCCCCCCAATTTGTGCCAAAGCCACAATAGAGGATACTTGGGTCAAAATTTAGCATTATTTCCTCTCCCCGAATACAAAGTACCCTACAGCATATTTCTATTTATTAAGGGGTTTAAATGCCAGAATTGATCAGAATGACATTGAATTGGAAGCAAAATTCCCAATTCTCATGGAGCTAAACAAATCACAATTTTTTTCCTCCTAGGATTTCCAAGGATAAGATATCAAACTTTTCTGAGTTTTATCTGGCGCAATTTATGAATAGGTTGGATTTATTTTTGTTAAATGGTGTCACTCAGGATGACGCCCCAGGTGAATATACTTTTATGAATTCTTCCAGTTTTAGTACAATAGATTATTGTTTGACTGCGAGGAATGCTTATCAATCAAATCTACACTTCAGTGTGGATGCCAGAGTCGAAAGTGACCATCAGCCCTTAGTGCTTACTCTAGTGACTGAAGGTAGTGTACAGTGGTTTCCTCAATTCTACCCTCTAAAAGAAAGTAAAAATGAGCCAAGGCATATTAGAACTAAATGGTCACAGGAGTTAGACGGATTAGTAGAGTGGAAATTGGCTTTAGATGCAGTATATTTTTTCAGATCTAAAATAGTAATGGAGGATTCCCCTGTAATGCAGATAGAGGTCTATGGAAATCTGATCCAACTGTTTCAAGAGGATTTAATATGTAAACTTAACCCTCAAAAGTGTGAAGCTAAACACTTTAACCATTTAAGCAAGTCTTGGTTTGACAAAGAATGTACGCAAAAGAAAAAAGCCCTTAGTGATTCCTTCCTTGAGTGCAGGAAGTTAAACTCAAGAAGTGTCTCTCCAACATATCTCCAGTTTAAAAAGGAATGTAAGTCCCTTATAGTACATAAAAAGAAGCAATTCAGTCAAAAATTATGGTCCTTATTGCTTACTGCCTCATTAAATAATGACATAAAAAGCTTCTGGCAATTTGTTTCTGGAGCTCTGTGCTCCTGCTTTCACACCCCTAGCTGTGAGATTCCAGCTGATGTCTGGGAGAATCACTTCAGAGCCATTTTTTCTGTGGGTAACAACAATGAAAATATTTCAGCTCTATCTAATGAAATAATGATATCTATGACACTTCCCTGGGAGCCAGTTTCCATAGCCAAAGTCAATGACTTAATTTCACATCTCAAAAATGGAAAGCCCCCTGGAAAAGTTTAACAGGCCTCTTTCTGCCTGCCTGTATTCCTATAACCCTGTTTAGGGCCCCTGAGATAAGCCATGCAAGGTAGAGACAGCATAATGTAAATATCTTCAAAGCTGTGTCAACATTCCAGCATACTAAGAGTATTTTTTTTCCCTTAAGAACCAGAATCTTCCTTTCTACCAAATCCAGTGGTCAGAGGGAGGGGGGAAATTGAGAGTTTCATGCTTCTAGAAAACAAGCTATTTGTTTTCTGGTAGGATATAATCCCTACCTGTTCAGGTATTTCTTTATCTTAGTACTAAAAGGAAGAGAGCTGGCTGGTCTATGAGACCTAGTGGCCCAGGAGCCTAACTGTCCTGTGCATTCCCAGAAACCAGATATACATCAGCAGTATCTGCTTTCAGCTACATGGATACAAAGAACTATTTTTGCTTTTATTTCTATTAGTATCGATTCACCATCTGATTGTAATCAATAAAGCTGAGTTTTCTATCATCAGAGGCTTCATTTTACTTCTAGGTATTCTTGAACCTAGGGCTTGTCTACATCAGCCAGAATAATCCATGTTTTAGACAGAGTATTCCAGCCCTGGGCCCACAACGTTCCCCCCCCCACCCGTTACCTGCCCATCTGTTGCTGCAATACACCTTTGGGCCATGCACAATCTGGCACTTCCGTTTCCTGCACCAGTCGTATTTTCCTTGGCCAGGAACAAGGAGACCAGCTGTGGTCACATGGCTGTATTTATTTATTTATTTATTTATACCCCTATTTTCAGCCACAAGGCTATCAGAGTGGCTTACAAATTGTTTTAAGCAATAGCTATTTACACATCTACACTGCATTAAACAATTTCCAATGTGTGTTAGCTAATTGCCCCCACAAGCTGAGTACTCCTTTACCGACCTACGAAAGGATGGAAGGCTGAGTGAACCTTGGAGCCCGCTGGAATCGAACTTGCAACATGGTGACTTGCAGTACTGGCATTTAACCACTGCGCCCTCACAGTGCCTCACACCTCACAGTGACCTCAGCAAACATGATGCACACAACCCAGCTGGGAAATGGCTGTATTGGGCACCGTGCGGGTAGTGTGTGTGGACACACACACCGTTGCGGTAACAGAATTCACCATTTTCTCCAGAAGAACCAGAGCAAAAAAGTTTTTCCCCCATGTATCTGCTCCATTTTAAGGGCGGGGGTTGCCCCAGATTCTTGGCAGAACTTCCTGGACATTGTTGGGGCAGTTCAGACTAGAAATGGGGTAAAAATCCTGCAGCGTCTGGACTGCTGGGCATGGGAACTGGGGGAAACTGTTTCATTTGGTCCGTGTAGACAAGGCCCTGGTCTGGTTAGGAACTAACTGGATCAGGCCCTCCATAATATTACACTGTTTCCAGTGACTGAAAAACACATGCTACTCAATCCCTCATAAAGATATCTATTTTGACATGTAGTCTGATTGTTTAAATGAATTTCACTCCAAAGTATTCCTAGTATAACATCCTTGAGGCTTTTATTCCTAGTATAACACCAGGCTTAAATCTATTGTTTTGTCTATAATGAGAATGGGAAACTGAATTAGTGAGAATTTTATTCAATTTATTTTCAGTATGTCCCATAAAAACATATTTATTCAGAGCAAAAATAGAGGGAAAAGTTTGGAAGGCAGATTTTTTAAAAAGTATTTTATGTGAAAAATGTTTGTGTTCCAAAGCTAGAGTCCTGCATTATCCTGCATAAGCAAATATTTTTGCTCTGAATAAACTTAGCACAGACAACGTTAACGCTGCCCACCATCTTGAGACATTTTGAAAGTTTTGTTCTGGTAGGTAATTGCCAGCAAACAAGTATCATTCATTAAAAGAAAGCAGTCTGGAAGGCTTCCAGCTAAGCTAATTGGCCTCTGGAGAAAAATGACACCTTCTCAAACTGCAAGAAATGGTGCATACAAGCAGTTGACCAGCTGAATAGACAACACTCAGTGCTAAAGTGAGCTTGGGCTAGCTTGTGTCATATATCTGCTATTCTTTATTATGTAAGAACATGTATATACTGTACTTTCATCATATCTGGATTTCAAAGTTGTACATACAAAATAAAACATAGATTGACTTATTCCCATGAGTTAATAAACCATTAAAATTAGTAAGGGCCAAATTAGAGAGTTCTGTCACTGGACCTTGTAGTAACTTTTCATTTCTCAAAAAAGTAACCAGGAGAAGGCTTTGAATCTGGGTCATGGTGCTGCAGGAGTCTACCTCTGTGCGTACATCATGATCCAAATCCAAATCCAAATCTCTCTTTCTCTCTCTCACACACACACACGTAAAGAGAAAAATTGTTATTGTACCTGTATGTTTTCCCTTTCCTAGGAGCAAATAGCAGCTTTGGGAATGGGGGTAATTTATTTCAGGAAAATGAAACAGTGGTAAATGTTCCCCCACCCAGATACACACATACTGTGTATCATTCAGCTATTGCAAAACAGAGTACCTATGGCTACTGCTTGAGAAATAAGATTACAGAAGTCCTAATCAGGGAGCATCCTGTGCCACATCTGGCCTGGCTATAAACAATACATTATTTAAAGCTCAGTTAAAATTCATTCTGCATAATCATGCCTTTTCTTGACCTCATTTACCTCTTTCAAGTCCTGGACAATTGCCGTCAGTCGTTCATTCTCTGCCTGAACATTGGTAACAACGGCTCTACTTTGTTTCAGCTCATTCTGCATTTCCAAGATTTTCCCCAGGTAATAGGCTTCTTTTGATGCAGACTCCTGAAGGAGAGTCTCCTCACGTGTCTCACCATCTTCAGCTACTTTGCGGTGGACTGAGAATGACTGTCCGAATGCCTGCAAGAGTTAAATAAGGACTCATGAAATAAATTGCTTACATCTCACATACCCTCAGGGAAGCACTGAATAATATGGAAGAAAGATAACGTTCTTGGAAAAATTAAGAGAAAGGTATAAATAATATCTCCAACAGCTACAAAATAAATTCTCATGATGGTTATGTTCAAACACTTTAGTGGCCAAGAAAATCATACACTAATTTGTGTTAATTAGGTAAATGGAAAGGTTTTGGCCTGTATAGATTATTAGACTTTTCCCCAACAAAATAAATGCATATCTAGAATACAAATAGAAAAACTTCCAGAAAATGTGAGAGCTTGGTATAGAATTGATCAGACTATACATTTTCTAGTAAAAGTAAAAGTAACAAAACAGGCTAACTTACCATTCACTCCCTTTGAGCAATTTATTAAAATGTCTGGCTGCAAATCTAAAGGATTAGTTTCTGCTATTTATAATTTACTACTCCAAACTGCAAGAATTAAAAATTTAGTGGGAACAGGACTTGAATCATGGTATTAATGATGTTACATTGGAATAGCTTATAGAGGATGAAACCCTTCAAATCAAACTCTGCACAATCTAGGGCAATCACATATAAATTAATAAATTAATTTATAGATGATATTTAACATCACTGAAAATATCACAGATTTTCCATATCATAGCTCTCCAGAATGTTGGAGAGGCTGTAATTTGTCAGGCAGTTCTTTTCATGTGTGTTGGATTTGTGAGAAAGTTTCCATGTTCTAGAAAGAGGTCTTCTAGGAAATAGGTAATATCACTAACCAACATATTCAACCTATTCCTAGCTTGGCACTGTTGAACATTTGTTTCTGGTCCAAATGCTGATTTATCCTATTACATTTTTATTAGTAGTAGCTTGGTAGTTGATAGCTTGTGATTTAAAAACTTCTGACAAATAGTATGCTAAGGTTTGGGATCTTGCTATCTTTCCTGTGTTGGCAAAACTAACACATACCATTAAAGAACTGAATGGAGACACAGACAACTTTACAGAAATTTGATTTCCTTTTATTAGCTATAGTAATCATCACAGGGACAAATGCAAGGAAGCAAGCTCCCACAACACATGGAAACATTTAGAGTGATGTATTTGGATGGGATAAATGATGCTTCTGGACAACATTTTATTTTCTTTGTGCCGAGCATAATCAGATATTTATTGTGATTCTGCATTAATTAAGAGAGAAAAGAAAGTAACACCCATGTATATAAAGAGAGAAAACAACCTATTTCCAATATGCACAGTTATCACTAAAGAAAAGCAACCAGAGTCATTTTATTTAAGCAAATGGTCTGGACTTTTAGTATTGCATTTATCCTTTGGGATCAGCGTTACTGGAAATGCACTATCTCTTGTTGTTGGTGCCTATCTCTTGTTGGTGGTGTACTTGGTGGTCAGTAGGGGGGCCAATTGGAACAGGAGCCATAGTATATTGTTCTGAAAAGAAAACACATCAACTCCCCATATTCTGTGGGCACTCTCGCTTAAATAACCCCACCAGTCACAATCCTCTTCAGCACGTTCCTCTTCCTTTCTACTACTTTCACAAAAACTGTTCCAGCACTTATCAAAGTGGATTTGGTTTGTGCACACAGGTATTGAATTTATCCTGCTGTAATTGCTCTTTTTTGTCTGTAATTGTTGCTTGTGTTTACAGTTTTATTATTAGTGTTTTAATGGGTTGTGTGAAAAGTATCCATGGAGGTAATACTCATAACCATTTTGGGTTCCAGGGACTGTAATGGTATTAAACATTTAAAATCAAGATTCTCAAGATGCAAAGTTTACTTTCATAAGTGTCTGTGTCTGTCTGTCACATCTTCTTGTTCTTGACACTATATAGCAGAATAGCATTTGAAACAAGAAAGAGTTAACAAGAAATAAAAATGAATACATCAACTTTTTTTCTTCTTAATCACTAATTTTTGTCTTTGAATATGTAGTAATTGCTGGAAGCACCACAGCACTGCTAGACAGTGGCTTCTCTTAGCATCTGTCAAATAATGTTGAAGATTATGCAGGCACACATATCAAGGATATCAAACATATCCATGCTCTAAGGCTGTAATAATATTCATGCAGAAGACATGGACTCTTGCCAAACAGCTATTAACTTTCTCTAGTGTGCATAAGCTTAAGGCAAAAGTATGTGAATGCATTTATGAACAGGTCCTTAGAATAGATTTTATAGGGAAAGTAAGAATAGGCAGGGAAGGGAGTGCTATAAAAATATTGTATGTTATATTATTAATGTAAAATAGCTTCCAGGTATTCTACATATAGAACAATTGTTCTTTCCAACAAGGGTTCAGTGGCTATAGTCTTCCCATTCACATATACATTAAAATTGTCTTTAGAGATGTACAAGCAGCATCTTAGTTGCACTCATGTCCTATCACTGGGCTTCTCATATGCAACTAACTGACCACTGTGGACAAAATGCTGGTCCAGTTTAGCATGACTTTTCACATGTTCTTATGTGTCCGGAAAAACCTTCCTATTATTTATCAAAGTAGACCTATGTTAAAAACAGCAGACTGGATTTTTCTATTAGTAAAAAACAAATGTAAAAACATGCCCAGTAATTCCCTTTACTCTCACCTATCCATGTTCAAAGTAAAATTCCTGATGGTAGTCAGGATGTAATGCATCCATTAGATGACCTTCAACACAAAGAAGCTCAAAGCATACCTGCAGCATGTGGAAGTAACACTTTTTTTTCCATCAGAGGTGATTAAACATCCACTTGCTTAAAATATCTCTTCTGAGATTGCTTTTGACACACAACCAAAAAAAGGCTATGCCAAAAAACCCTTATTTTAATTGCCTTTTTAGAACTTTACAAATTAATAATCAGCTTTCTTGTAGATTCCTTCTAGGCATCAAGGAAGGTGGAACAAAATAAATCCCTTCAATATAACAGCCATATAAGAAGATGTAAAGAGATGAAATTTAGGAAAAGATTTTTAAGTATTTTATTCTGGTTTTCCTTTGAGAAGTTCAGAGCAGTGTAACATCATGCCCACAGAAGACTAATAAGGATGAGGCTCAGGCTATTTCCTCAGAACAAGGACAGTTATTACCTTGGGTGTGTATATGCCTTGAAGTTGCATATCGACATCAATTTCCCATGAATTTCATAGTGTTTTCTTAGGCAAGGAATATTCAAGGGATGCTTTTGTCAGTTCCTTGCTCTGAAATATAGCCTACAGCACCTGGTATTCATTAGCGGTTTCCAATACAAGTACGAACCAGGGCTGACCCTGCTTAGCTTCCAAGAACAGACAGGATACAGTGCCTTTAGAGTATTTAGGTCCTTAGTTATTATCTTATTCAGGGATAGCCCAGCTGCAGCCCTGAAACTTATCTTCTGATACAGAACCTTCCATTGAAAGTCTAAGACAAGTGTGAGAGTGAAAAATCAGGTGAGGATCCTTTAACAGTCCAGTCAGCTCCTCAGGGAGTACAGTACTTGGGAGAAATAAATCACCAGGAACAGATTGCATACCAATAGAGCTGCTTCAAGCTACAGAGACAGAATCTACTCTAGTTCTAACTAAAACCTTTCAACAAATATTGGGGGGGGGCAATGGCCCACAGATTAGAAATGCTCAATATACATTTCTATCCCTCAAAAAGAAGACACTAAAGATTGCCATAAACACAGGGCTATTGTATTAATTTCCCATGCAAGCAAAGTCATGATCGAAATTCTACAGCTGAGACATCTACCGTATAAGGAGCAGATTATCCGAAACGGGTTCAGGAAAGGAAGAGCCACTAGGGATCACTTTGCAAGCATACGTTGGATAACGAAGCACACCAAAGAATTCCAAAAGAAAATCAGCTTGTGCTTTATAGACTAGAGCCAAGCCTTTGATTGTATAGATCACAAAAAGGTATGGATTGCCCTTAAAAATATGGGTGAGCCACAACATTTGATTGTCATGGTGTCCAACCTGTACTCAGGACAAAAGGCTACTGTTAGAACAGAATACAGAGATTCAGAATAAAGTACATATTAAGCACTTTCCATATTAAAATGAATCATGATTTTAAAACAGATGAGCTAACAATTTTTTTAGCCTTCTCACCATCTCATCCCAGAACCTTAACAGGTAGCTAAGTTGGGACTTCAGATACAACCCATCAACAATTAATTTGAACATCTGTACCTGGGGAGATGTTCAGGGACAGTTGATAAGAGTTGGGCACATGACCTTCAAAAACAAATGTATGATATAGAGGACCCAAGTATAAAATCACATGTAGACAAGGCTTTGCATGTACTGTATACGTAAGGCTCCGTGGGCTATGCTCCATGAGCGTCAACACAGACTTTGGATTGCAGTGGTGCTATGTACTTGTGGGCCAGTGAGGGGATCTTTCTGCTGCTGTACCAGGACTACCACCAGCTGATTGGAGAACATGAGACTGTCCAACTGCTTTTTCTGTATCTTTGCCATGTATCCTTTTCTGTGCAACTTAGCAATAAAGCTTTAAACCTTTCCTACATGTATGGTTATTGCTCTTGGTCCTAAAAGAACCTCTTGCCTTTAGTAAAACACTGTTTCAAAACCATCACAACTCTTTTCAATTTGTCAGTATGATTGTCATTTCACTACATCACATAACAATCAGCAGTTGAGCAACTTATGCTTTAAACTTTATTTCTAGCTGCACTTTCCTGGATATAGTTTTTCCAAATTGGCAGCCCATTTAATCAAAGCTGTTGTGGGTGTGGGTTCTGGGAGCCTACTATAGGCTATTTTCAAATATAGAAAATTAGTAATGGACAATTAAACCATAAAATAGTCCTTATCTTCGGAAAAGCATGTTTGGAGTTGGTATAACTATAAACACAAAACATTCTTTTGAATACTTACTCTTTTTGATTATCATAACACTTTCTATTTTAAACCGATTTTTACTTTGAGGTAGAGAGGAGAATTTTTTAAAAATCCTTATGAATATTAAACATGGAAATCAAGCAAGGCGTTTGATTTAAGGACTTTGGAAAGTAGTTAAGCAGAGCTAGAGAAAGCACATCAAAGTTAATATAGATATTGTTGTTGTGTATCTTCAACTCTTGTAAGGCTTATGGTAACCCTAAGGTAAACCTATCATGGGGTTTTCTTGGAAAGATTTATTGAGAAGGGGTTTGCCACCGGCTTCTTCTGAGACCGAGAGTGTGACATGCCCAAAGTCATCCTCTGGACTTCCATGGTCAAACAGGGATTTGAATGCTGGTCTCCAGAGTCCTAGTTCGACACTCAAACCGCTACACCACACTAGCTCACTAACATAGATCCATGGTATACCATTTCCCACTTTGACCATCTATTTCATTTTGACATCCAAGGTTGAGTCAAAATGTCACATGAAACTAACAGGAATATAGGAAGTTGCCTCATCCTGTCAAACCATCGGTCCACCTAGCTCAATACTGTCAACCCTGACTAGCAGCAGTTCTCCAAAGTTTCAATCACGATTCTTTCTTAACCTTAACTGGAAACCACTGGTATTATTTCCTTCCTGGTCTTTCATCCCAGTACGAAACAAGTACCTAATCCTGCTGAGTTTCTACAATCAGACAAAAAAGCAGGTGTGTTCAGGGTGGTATGGAGGCATATACAAAAAAGGGCTTATTTACACCAGCCAGGATATGCCAGCTCCCCAACAGTGCATCCTGGCTCCAAATCTGTCCCATTCTCCACCGTTACCTCAACAAAACAGGCTGGAGTACAAACAGAACACTGGCTGATCACTGCAACCACTGCTGCCACCATTTTCAGTGCTGACATGGAAGCCAGGAAAGGGGCCCACAGCATCTGACTGAAGGCCTCCTGCATGTGACCAGCCTTGGTCACATGCTGAGGGACCCCTACCTGGCTTCCAAGAGAGCCAGGGAGCTGGCAGCGACAGCAAGGGATGGCGTGTTGGGATGGGTTCCCACTAGGGTTGCTATATGTCCTGGAAAGCCAGGAAAATCCCAGATTAAAGGGACTAAAAATTGCCCCATCCAGCTGGGCTTCTTGAAGCAGCAGATCCTGGATTCCTTCAGAGCTGGGGGAATCCAGGATCTATTTGCTGCATTCAAGCAGCCCAGCCCAACAGGCTGGCATAGCAACAGTGGGAGGACATGGGGAGGTCTTCCATGGGTGGCAGTTTTGTGGGGGAGGCACTCCCTCCTGCTTCACTCTCCTGCCTGCCCACTTCCTTCCCTCCACGCTCGCATGTCCCTGCCTGATCTCTTGCTTCCCCATGAAGTTCTGGTGTGTCTTTGGGACAGATTTAAATATTTGAAGGGATGTCATACTGAGGATGGAGCAAGCTTGTATTCTGCTGCTCCAGAGACTAGGACACAAAGCAATGGGTTCAAACTACAGGAAAAGAGATTCCACTTAAACATGAGGAAGAATTTCCTGACAGAGCTGTTCGGAAGTGGAATACCCTGCTTCAGAGTGTGGTGGAGTTATATGTTAGAATCTGAGGTAGCTGCATATTTGCTGCCTGGGCTCTTTTATGAAAACACTTCTCTGAGCAGTGCCTTTATTAAAAACTAAAATCTAATACATGTTGAACCCTCATAAAAAGTTTTCTGCTTACTTGGCATTCTATTTCTGCAAGGACTCTGCAATTAATACACAGACTCCACTACTAAATTACCAATAATCTAGACCATTTGTATTGAATGGTTTTGAGCTTTCTGCTGTGTGTTTATTTTTTAGGGCATGTTTGTGCACATGGGTGTGTGCCTTTAAGGAGCCAACATGATGTAGCTGTTTGAATGTTGGACTATGACTTTGGAGAACAGGGTTGGAATCCTGCTTGGCCATGAAAACCCACTGGGTGACCATTGGCAAGTCACACACTCTCATCCTCAGAAAACCCCATGATAGGTTCACCTTAGGGTTGCCATAGATTGAAATGACTTAAAAGCACACAGGAAGTGTCTTCGAGTTGGCTGTCAACTTACCATGACCAAATGAATTTTATAGGGTTTTCTTAGGCAATACTCAGAAGTGTTTTGTCAATTCCTTTCTCTGAAATATAGCCTATAGCACCCAGTATTTGTAGGCAGTCTCCCATCCAAGATTTTTTTATTGCTTTGTGTCAGAAACATTTTAAGGTTTGTTTTTTTCACTTTCAATGTCATCTTTATTCCTGATATATGCATAAAGCCTTACAAGTCTCAGTTTTGGTTCACTATGCAAATACCATTGAATTGTGACCCATGGGAGTTTTTAATAGTTCAATGGTGCTAAGTATTTTGACTTACTTAATTGTGTCAAACATTTTTATTGGAGGGGTTATTTTTTTACTATAATGTCCATAAATAACATGTAAGGACATATACTCATTCACTTTTGACAATCAAGTCTCCTGAAAGCCTAATGTTCCTTTAGGTCTGTTAAATATTTTTAGCAATTGTAATATTTTAGGCTAGATGCAACCCCCTTCTGGAACCCGTGTAATATGAACTTAATGGGGGGAAAAGAATAGAAAAACAGCTCTGAACTCCTATAGATTTGACAGCCTGAGACTCAATGGGCTAAGTTTATAAGACTGATTTTTTTTTTTTTACCTTCCCCTGTTCCCCATTTCTAGAAGTCCCCCTGGGTAAAAATCTCAAAGTTCAAACTCCCTCAGACATTATTTGAAATCTGTAGGCAGCAAAATTTGCATTCCTATGTATCCTTAGCTAACTCTTTCAAGTAACACACATATCCACAACTATGCCAAGTGTAAAATAAGTACATGCAAGGATCAACCAGATGACAAATGGCTGTCCAAACACTAAATGTTCAATTTGAGTACTTCACAATTGTCCCTGTTAGGGGTTATGAAACTTCACCCTCCAGTGCATGTGCAAAGTTCAAGCGCACACACAATGATTCCTGGCACTTACTGTCTTCCAGCTATAGAAGGGATTCAGCAGAGTATCAGCTTCTTGGTTAAAAGGAGTTTACTGAGTTCAACAGCAAATAGGAACAGTAAAATAAGAATAACAACCAATTACCTGCTTCTAGCAATCATCAACTACAACTAGCTTCACAGACTACACAAAATAACCCACACAACATGTGCAAAGCCTCATGGTTTAAATAGATCCAAATTGGTTGTTGCAAGTCTCTGCAAGCCTAGTCGTTACATCAGATCGAGCCATGAGCTCATTCCACCCAGGTGTTCCTAGTTAACAGCTGCCTTGAGTTTTGGCCTTGGATAACTTGGCTTGGGCCAGTTCAAAACTAGTTCAGCTGAAAACACTTTGTCACTAACATTCACTTTCTGTTTAGTATCAATAAAATCAATTTCTCATATATTTGGGAGTTGTACATACCCTGACAGTCCCTTCCTCGAAAAAGCAATCCTGGAACAAGGCTGGCAGGTAAAAAAACGTGATATGGCTCCCATACTTTTAATAGTTGTGAAGAAGAGGGAATTTCAGCAGGAGGAACTTGCATGACAAGCAGTACCTTCTAGCAAAAAACAAACAAACACAAACGCTATGGACTAAAACTCAACCAGAGCTATAGTGGTATAATGTGTAACACAAGATATATAGGAACACAAGTAACGTGAAATGAGAAAAAATGAGAAAAAAATTATAATAACAATGATATCGATTATAAAATATACATAACATATCTAACTAAATATCCTCAAAAAGATACTCCATTAAAACTTCCAAGGTTGCTTGTAGTTAGCTTCCCACATAGTAAAGCTCTAAAATGTCTATATGAAACTGTGGAAAAATATGTTCATATGAAAATACGTTCATATGAAACTATAGAAGAATATATTTCAAAAATAGTCTGTGGTAAGGCTTCTCCATCTGTAGCTGTCAATAAAATCTTGTATAGAAAGATTTCCCAAAGGGGTACATCCAGCCCTGAGTTACCAAGATATTTTGAGAGTCTGCCTCAGTAACAATACTTAAACTTTTGTTAACTGGATACCATTAATAGTATATGTTTGTATATCTATGGGAAATAAATACATTATTACCAACTTCATCTTGTAACAGTATACCAGAACAATTGATAACATGTATAATAAATAAATAACATACTCACAGTCAAGAAGATGAATTCCACACATTGTATAAACTAGTAACCAAATGCAACTTAAATAGACCATTAATTGCATATTAAACCCATGTGGGATTATGGTTCTCAAGAAAAAAGACCAAATTGCCTCTCTTCTTAAAAGAACAGCTTTCATTGAGTTTTAGCCCACAGTGTTTGTTTTTTGTTAGTTATTTTAGAGGTGGGTTACAGGGTATTCATACCCTCCTTTGGAAGCAATAACTTCTAAATTATTTCATCTACATCTACACAACGATTAAATTTTAATAGGAGCCCTGTCTTGTTTCTCACCTGGCAACCCTACCAAAGAAATACCTTGGATGATACAATCTCCCTTTGCCTCTGAGCAGCTTGCAAACATTCAAGGCAAGATAAAGCCAAATCCACACTACACAAATAGTTCAGTTTGAAACTGGGTTATTTGTCATGGCTCCTTCCTATTGAATCCTGGGAGTTGTAGTCTTTAGCCGTATCTGCCAGAGTGCTGATGCCTCACCAAACTACAAATCCCAGGATTCCATAGGAATGAGCCATGGCAAATAAACCAAACAGGATTATTTGTGTAGTGTGGATTTGGCCCTAGCCACATTCTGGATATCCAGGTGGGCCTTCTTTCTTCATGCGCAAGCTGCTTTTGTTGTGTTATTCATAAGATATTGGTAAGTCCATCTCAGTTAGCTAATTCAGTGTTCCATTTTATCTGGAAAGTCACAGGATATTTTTGAACATCTCTGTGTTTAGTATTTTAATTGATGTGCACATATGCCTTTGCAAAGCCATATAGCGCATTTGGAAGACTTCACAAAAGAGTCTGGAGTAATAAATACCTGAGGCGAAGCACAAAAATCAGTGTGTATAGAGCCATTGTACTGTCTATTTTCCTTTATGGATCTGAAACATGGGTCACCACCTACAACTATCGCCACCACCTACGACTCCTCGAACACTTTCATCAGCGCTGTATACGCACAATCCTAAATATACACTGGACTGACTATGTTACAAATGTTGCTGTCCTTGAGCAAGCAGGGATCACCAGCATTGAGGCCATGATATTGAGAACACAGCTGCGCTGGGCAGGGCACGTTTCTAGGATGGAGGACCATCGCCTCCCAAAAATAGTACTCTACGGTGAATTCGCCATGGGTCAGCGTAAGAGGGGCACTCCAAAAAACGCTACAAGGACTCCCTGAAACAACATCTCAGGCTCAGCCAAACTGATCACCAACAGTGGTCCGCCCTGGCCTCACATCGGGAGGCATGGAGACGCAGTATCCACAATGCTGCAGCCTTATTAGAGAACTCAGGCCAAACAAGTCTTGAAGAGAAACAACAACGCAGAAAGAATCACAACCCGGAAACATCACCCAAGGAGACCTTCTGCTGTGGTGCTTTCTGCCAACCGGACTTGTTTATCTCAGTTTGGCCTTTTTAGTCATCAGCATACTTGCAGAAAGCATGGGATGAGTCCTTCCTGAATCTTTGTTTGGGAAGAAAAGCCAGAGAGAGAGAGAGAGTGATATGCACAGTTTTAAGCTGATTAAAAGGAAGAAGGAAAGAGGGAGAAAAAAGAAATGTGGCAACACCTTTAAGACTAACTGGTTTTTATTTTTGCATGAGTTTACATGGATTTAAACCCACCTCTTCAGATGCCAAGAGATATTTGTTAGTATTTGTTTAAGAAAACAACCAGCAGCCTTCATACAGTGGTTTCTAGAATGTATCTCTCACAGTTTCTTGGAGCATAAAATGAATTATTATATTTTGATCCCAGTAGGCAGAGATAATCTGCATGCTTTACACTGCCTTCTTCCTTTTCCCAGAGCATTGTAAACAGGCCAGATGTGATTCTCTGACTTTTCTGACAAATTAAATTTCAGTCTTATTTTAGTCCTAATCATGGAACCAAAGTTACCCTCCAGATTCTCAGGCTATTTGAGAGGATCACTTTGAAATTGATTTTGTTATATTATTGTGAAAGCTGACTTCTGTTGCTTTGAGAAGGCAGGGGATATGTCCTCATCTAGCTTTATATATCTTTATTTTAGCTAGTACAGATATGATGCGATGGCGGTGTGCCTTTTCAGACTTATGGTGACCCTAAGGCAAACCTATCACAGGGTTTTCTTGGTAAGATTTGTTCAGAGGGGGTTTGTCTTTGCCTTCTCCTGAGGTTCAACAAGTGTGGCTTGCCCGAGTCATCCAGACTCTTTCCATGGCCAAGTAGGGATTCGGACCGTGGTCTCCAGAGTCATAGTCCAGTGCTCAAACCACTACACCACACTGGCTTTCAGTACAGGTATACCTCAGGAAAATTTAGTACCAGAGGCAAAAATAACATGGAAAGATTAGGGATAGGTTCTTGTACCACAAAAGGAAGAGCAGTTCAATATGTTTTAAAGCAATGCTTTAAGCCCTTTCTTCTCCACCCCACTTCTCCTCCACCTCCTGGACTTCTTTTCCTTCCAACAGAAAGCAATGCTTTAAGCCATTTCTTTCCCACCCCATTTCTTCCCCTTGGACTTCTTTTCTTTCCAACAGAAAGCCAGGTTTTAAGCTGTTTCTTTCCCATCCCACTGACATCACATCTATCTTGTCAATGGAAGTAAGAGCAAATTTATTTTAAAGGTGCATGCCCCCACCAGCCACTTTGTCATTAGAAGGCAATGCGATGACAAGTGTTATTATAGCGCAAGCTTCAATTCTGTTCTTAAATCGCTAGTGGTAATCATGTGACAATTCCATGGTGCTAGTATTGCACAATTACGGCAACATGTGATAATTACTGTAATCATGCCATGATGTTTCTGCTTTCCTTAATTGCAGAATTATAGCATTTTTAGACACTCATCTGATAATGTCCTAATTTGGCTACTTCTTTGAAAACTTAGTCACAGCAGTCTTCCTCTTCTCCCATAAGTGGAACAACTGTTTCAAGAGTACTGGCAAAGGACTCAGGCTGGTACTATACAAAAAAGCTTTCTGTCTGTCCAGGCTCAAGGACTATTCTCGGCCATCTGTCAGGAATGATTTGATTATGTATTCCTGCATGGCAGGGGGTTGTACTGGATGGCCCTTGAAGTCTCTTCTAACTCTATGATTCTATAATTCTATGTGCTGTAGCTGCTACCTATTGCTCACTTTTAGTCTGGTTCTATTTGGGCTCAGATGTGATGAAAATAATAAAAATAGAAGCTCTCACTCTTAATTAGAAATCCCCTATTCCTTTTGTAGTCCAGAAGTCTCAATGACTGGAAAACGAGATGGTCACATAGGCACTAAGTGACCTTTTGTCCATCTGACCATGTCTTTGTCTTTCTTACAAGTCTTAATCCCTAATTTACAAATTTCTTGAAAATCAAGAAATTCCTTGCTTAAGTGATAGACTCTTTGTTGTAAACATCTAAAGTTCCTGTTGACTTAATTTCACATGCTATTTGCTTTGTTAGAACAAACATAGCCACCTCTGGGACAGCCTGAAAGTGTTGATGAATGTTTGACAGAGGATATGCTTTGATCTAAGATGCTAATGTTCATCTAATTGTTTACAAGTTGTAAAAGGATACATAAGATGGACTCTGAAAACCATTCATTTGTCTCACTCTGGACCTCTAAAGTGTGTACCTTTATTTCTGCAGCAGAAATAAACTTGCCTCCTGCACCTTCCTTTTGCTAATTTGGACCTTCTGCTGGGCAATGACTCTCACCCTTGTGACAAAGTGGTTGTCTAAACAGTGGAAAAAAACTCCTCATAGAATATGAGGAAAATGCCTTTTGGCCCAAGGTATCCCATGGAGTTCCGATGTATTGGGAAGGAGAGGGCCAAATACTCCACAGGAAAAGCCTTCATGGCTTTTCTCATTTTTTAAAAAAAAGCTCTGAAGGAAAAGAGCACTTTTTGTGCAGTCCAGAGAGGGAAGAACTCTATATCTGATTGTTCAGACATGCATTAGCGATTGTGCACTTTTAAACTGTCAAAAGGGAACCGCAGCACTACACACACATTACAAGGGGAACAAAGTACTGTAGTTTTGTTTCTATTTTCCCTGTTCCTTCCTTTCCTTGTTTTGTGCTCCTGCTTAATTCTAAGAGCACAATAACATCTTGATTCATGGCCATGTGAATATGGTGGAGAACTTCACTATTGTTTTTGCCAAAACACTGTGAAGACAAAAGAACGCTGCTGCGAATTGCCTATAACATGCAGGTATGTGCATTATTTCTTCTTATATAGACAAGCCCAAAGATATAGTGGGAGAAAGGCCTAATTGAAGTCATGGAATAAATGGAGGAACTTTGAACCAGAACTTGGCTCATCAATTGCCAAAAGGTGCAGGGATTCTTGGTGGCTAGAATGTAACAAAGACAGATTTATAGTAATTTTCAAATATTTAGAAATTGTTTTAGTCTGTTTCAGTATAAAAAGAATGGAAGAAGAAAGGAAGAAATCAAACAGGCCTGTAGTAATTGGCTTTGCTCTACCATTTAAAAAAAAATCTAGTAAAGGCAAAAAATAAAAAATCATATATCTGGATGCTTCTTGCAACAAATGGTCCCTGTGTTATCTTTAGGTTTGTGAGCCCAGAATCTTCCCTGATAAGACACCTGGGATGTGTTAGCTCCCTAATTAAGATGAAAAACAGGAGAGAAGATGTTATTTCTGAGAAATGAGGGGACTGATATTATTTACTTTCTGAGGTTTACCACTGACTAGTGGAAAGTCTAGTTTTAATTAGGCTGCATATGTCCAACCCAATGAGATGAGAAGAGAGATATGGTAACTGCAGAAAAAGCTGTAGTGGTATGCAGGAGCAGGGGGGAGCACTACACACACATTATAAGGGGAACAAAGTAGTTTTGTTTCTATTTTCCCTGTTCTTTCCTTTCCTTGTTTTGTGCTCCTGCTTAATTCTAAGAGCACAGAAAATTACGTTTGAAGTGTAATTAGTTCCAATTACTCATTATGGTGTTTTGAAAGTAATTATTCCTATTCGTTATTACACTTGTATAACAGCAACATCAAGTGTTACTCAGTGTGTTGCTTGTTACTTTTTCATTGCTTTTTTCTTAAAGGCAGGATTGATAATAGAATGGCATAACGCTTGGAAAAAATCATGACAAAACACCTCTGGAATGCATAGTCAATTAAAGCCTGATAAAAGCATGCTAATGCAAGCAAACTTCTCACTTGATAACTACCTGTGCTCTATCTCCCTAGACATGCAATTATGCTTAAGTTCTGGATATGTCTTAGAATATCCTTTTTGGTTTTTGCCAGACTTAAGCTGGGCAGTAAATTAGCATACTCAAATCTCCCTGGGAAACTCCACTTTAAAAAACAGAAAAATTCTGTCTTGAAATATTGGGATATAGCATTTATTTTATGTACAAATCACTCTGAAACTATCTTGTCCTTAATTCCTTTATTATGAAAAATATAATGTAATATAAAGCCAGATTAGTAAGCATACAGAGCTAAGCACAGAACCACATTAGAATTTTTGCCAGACTCCTGTTGTTGATTTACACTCACATAAAGGCCTGTTATGACAAGGTAAGTACTTTTTTCATGCATTGTACAAAGAGGTATCCTGCACCACCTCACATAATATCTTCGCCCCCACTGGACGAATGCAGCCGGATATATCCCTGGTACAGCACTGCCCCACCAAGTGACCACAGGGGTACATCAAAGCACTATCCAGTGGCTGGAGGAGAAGGGGGAGCTTTTGGTCTTGTCTGAAGGCCAAAGCTCTTTTTCTTCTCCAGCTCCACAACTGTGGTAGGATGGTGCCTAGGTGCATCCCAGTGGCCACGCAGTGATGGGTTGTAGTAGGGACCCATCTAGCTGCAGTAGCACGGCCGGAGAACAAAGCACAGTTTTTCTTCCCAGAACTACCAGCATCAGTATATTGGCAGAGGTTTATGATTCTCCACTGGTTGAATAATACCTTGGCCTTCATTTTCATACAATCAAAATATGACTTCTTAATTTTTTAAAAAATTGATTTATATCCCACCTTTCTCCTAAACTGGGACCCAAAATGGCTTACATATATATATTAAAATAAAATAGCTAAACTAATACATGGTATAAATGTTAAAATAGCATTCAACTGATTAAAACATTACTTTTTAAAATCACATCTGTAACGTCATACTAGAACAGCTTTTTTTAATATAAAAAATGTCACAGCATTCTTGTCCTTTTAAAAACATAATGATGGTGACCTTTAAGATGTCCAATATATTTTCTTGTTTATAATTTAACTAGTGGAGTTCTGGTGCCAGACTGTCTCTTGCTTTCAGACTGACATTAGAAAGTATGGACTACCTAGTAACAGCAAATATATAGCTATTGTATACAGTTTTACATTGCAGACCTGATTATCATTTTTAAAATATATTAGGATATTTGTATGTTGACCTCATCAGTTTCTAAACATTTACAACCTAGGGATTCTTATTCCTAATTTAATGACTCTTGACAAGAGATGTTAAATTTCCAGAAAAGCCATGGCAGGAGAGAAAAAAACTAGTCTTTCGGGGGAGGAAGCAAAATGTTTCCAAAAAATGGGGGAAATGTGTTATTATCACCCTTTACAAACTGAAAGTCACTTCGGCCTTGACTACATAGGGGGTTAAAAAGTCAGATGAAATTCATACTACTTTAGCCCAGATCTGCGGTGCATAAAATTCAGGCAACTCTGGCCTGGATTTAAGTGCCACACCTGTCAAAGCCTGAATCTGCATTCAGATTTTTACTTGGCTTCAACTCAAAGCTGTTATTCATGCTTGACTCTGAGCTCTGGGAAAACAAAGCCCCAGTAGCAGCCGTCCCTGAAGTCAGAAAAGGTAGTTAGCCTCGCGATGGCAGGGTGGACCCCCATTCTCACTTCAGAGAGAACAACTGCCACTGGGGCTTTGCTTTTTCCAAAACTCAGAGGGGCAATTATGTGCAGGAAAATCAAAGTCCCAGCAGTAGTTGCCCTCTCTGAAGTCAGAACGGGTTTGCCAACCCTGCCATTGTGAGGCTCACTACCTGTACTGACTTCAGAGAGCCCTGGGACTGGGTCTTGAAACCAAGACCTACGGAGGGACAGTTGAGGGAATAAAAGTGTTTAGCCTGGAAAAGAGAAGACTGAGAGGTCTGTCACACAGAAGATACAATGAGATTATCTACTGCTATTCCACAGGACAGGATCTAAACCAATGGATTAAAATAACAAGAAAGGAGATTCCAACCAAACATTAGGTAGGAGTTGTCCAACAGAGGAACACACTACAGTACTTTGGAAGAGGTTGGCCTATCCTTCATTGGAGGTTTTAAAACAGAAGTTAGATAGTTCTCAAATGTAATTTAGGAGTGAATTGTTGGCAGATGATTGGACTAGATGGCCCTTTCAATTTATGGCTCTTCAGGCTCAGAGCAAAATCCTTCTGTGCCTTATGAGGAGTGGCTTAGTTAACTGGACATGTTTAGTCTGGAGAAGAGAAGGTTGAGAGGGGACATGATAGCCATGTTTAAATATTTGAACGGATGTCATATCGAGGATGGAGCAAGCTGGTTTTCTGCTGTTCCAGAGACTAGGACGTGGAGCAATGGATTCAAACTATAGGAAAAGAGATTCCATCTAAACATTAGGGAGAATCTCCTGACAGTAAGAGCTGTTCAGAAGTGGAATACACTGGCTCATAGTGTGGTGGAGTCTCCTTCTTTGGAGGTTTTTAAACAGAGGTTGGATGGTCATCTGTCAGGAATGCAACAAAATTTTGATTGTTTATTCCTGTGTGGCAGAGGGTTGGACTGGGTGGCCCTTGAGGTCTCTTCCAACTCTATGATTCCATGTTGTAAACATGGGCAGAGTCACAGCAGTATTTCCCCCGACCTCGCACTGTACAGCATGAGGTCAAGGACAAGACCCTTGGAGGAAGAATTTTTTCATGACAACAAAAATTTGGTTAAGTGGTTGGCCACTAAAAATCCATCTGTCCTTAATGCCAACTTACATCAATTACATAAAATAATTCTTGTAGAAACCAGAGGAATGTAGGAAGCTATCTCAAGTCAGACTGTTTTGATCACCCAACCTAGTCCTGGCCACAGTTTGGATGACTGATTTCTGTGGCTTAGTGATTTCTAAATAACCATCATTTCCAAATGCTTCTTATTTCTACACAGAAAATGCTGTTTTCTGTGTAAAACAACCATGTACGAATTTTACGCAGATGAGTCCCAAATTTCGAATAGCATTAATAGCAAGACTTCCTTGCAGCTGAAAGAAAACTGCTTAAATTACTTGTTGCTACATTCAAGAAGAAACTTAGTGAAGAATTACAACCTTATATTATATGGTGTCAAATACTACAATATCTCCTTAGAGCTGTACTACTCTTTATCCATGCCTATAAGCTTAATAATGAAGGTGATGCGAAGCAGGAAAATGTCATAAATATATGGGAACTGGTAGAGAGGAAAAGCGGAAGGCTGTTGTCCATCTGTCCACAAGATAATCATGACAATGTGTCTCAGTGAGTGAAACAACTATCTCATGGAGATCCAGGAAATTGTATATACAAGTGTGATGTCAGCACTGATGGAAAATAATCTGTCATATTGACTTATTGTTAATGGAGTCTGCATCACTAATGGAATATTGATTTTGCTAATGTCCTTCCATGCTGTCATCTGAGAGTATAATATCCTTGTTTGTTATGCAGTACTCCAGTTCACACAAGGTAACACTGAACATCCCTCTTCACTGTAATTCAGTAAGAAAATTTGTTCAATTTTGTATTCAGAAGTACATACTAACATTGTGAAAGAAGTAAATCCCCAAAGGGAATGGAAATCTGTTTCTAAAAACTGTTAACAACTGTACACTAATCTTTATAAGGGATTTTTTTTTATTCTTTCACTTGTATTATTGTGATTTTTTATTACTTCTCCACCAACATACATGGCAATTTACTATGTCACAGGGGAAAAAACAGTCCCAACCACTTTACAATCTAAATAGACAACAAGAGAGAAAGGGGGAAAAGAGGATGACTGCAGGTCATGCACTCATGTTCTCCACTGTGTGTGTGTGTGTGTGTGCATGTACATGCAGAGATTAAAACTAACACATTTGCCAACCCCTTGTTTTAAATGCTATTTTGGCACCATGTTAAGATCATCAAGGTGGAGGGAACTGAAATTGGAAAAGATAATTGAAATAGATAAATTCCTGTCATGAAAAATGATACCATCTGTAATATTTGAAGAATTTGGAACTGGAACTCTGATCTTTAATATATGCGCCTCTGTATCCAAAGCAACCAAAGAGTAGCTTTAAAAATTGGAACAGACAACTATTTTGCATATTAAAAGCCTGAAAAGGCATCTTGCCTCACAGAGCTTATTTTAAGGGGGATCACTTAACTAGCACCCACTCTCTGCTTCTGGAACATTTGAGACCTGATTATGACAGAACTGATCCAAATCTACCAACTGGTGTTTTCTTTATTCATCCTTTATTTCTTTATTCTTTATTTCTTTATTCTGTTGACTTCTTGTTGCATTTCTCCAATACAGCAATGATGCCTAGTGTGTCACTGAAAAAAGGCCATTGGGAGTTCCAGCTTTCAGGTCAACAAGAAGAATAAGTTGTATTATTGCAAGATTCACAGTGTTTCCAAACAAAAGAAGACTGGAGCAAAAAAAAAAAAAAAAAGGATGTGTTGGAAATTGACATTGATGAGCTAAAAATATAATTAGAAATGCTTCTCAGGGTGTCAGTAGGTACCTTCAGCTCGTCATCACCAAGGAAGGCTTTGATACGGTCACTGAGCAGCTGGGCCTTCACTTAATTTTCCTACTTGTTCATCAACAGCTTGGGTCCAGACTATCTGAAAGACCGTATCTCCCAATATAAGCTGCCCGAGTGTTAAGATTGGCAGGGGAGGGTTTTCTCTCAGTCCCACCACCTTCACAGGTATGGTTGGGGAAGACTCAGGAGCGAGCCTTCATTGTGGCTGCTCTGAAATGGTGGAACTCCCTTCCACAGGAGGTCCAGTTGGCCCCCTCCCTGCTCTCTTTTTCTCAGCATTTTGAAACGTAAATTTTAATTGGTGTGCTGCCTTTAATGTTGTGTTTTTATTGATATTATATTTTTAATTCATATTGTGTTTTAATTATTATATTTTAATAATGGTAATCAATTTAATTCTTTTTTAACTTTTGTATCTTGTAATGTTTTGGTTGTATTTTTTAATTATTGTAAGCTGCCTCAAATCCCATCTTGGGAGAAAGACAGGATATAAATCCAATAAATAAATAAAATAAAACCAACACATTATTTTCTAGTACATTCTTTTTTCTTTGGAAGACAATGATGCAAATGAGGCCATGCTTCTCATTACTTGTAACAGAATATCCTGATACCTCCCTTATGACTGAGCAAACACTTCTTTAAACATTCTGGATGTGTGAGCACTTTTATCAAACTTGATGTACTCTGTGCAGATATCTTAGCATAGAGCTTATTGTACTTTACATACCATGATTTGTTTTCCTGAGATGCTACATTCACTTCAATCTGTGGTTGTTTAGATATTCAAGAACTGGGTCAGAGAGACTCCACATTTTACACAATGTAAACAATGGATGTTTACACATGGATGTTTCTGTAGCAACCACATGAAGTATGGATAATGTGGTCACATCTTAAAATAGGCTTGTACTATTTAACACCCCAGAGATTGCTGCCTAGAAATAACTGCTCAATTAGCATTCTAAACTGTGTCCATGGGTGTTTCTAAGCTACATACATCTCAGGCTTGGCCAAATTGATCACCAACAGTGGTCCGCCCTGGCCTCACATCGGGAGGCATGGAGACGCACTATCCACAATGCTGCAGCCTTATTTGAGAACTCACGACGAACAAGTCTTGAAGAGAAACGACAACGCAGAAAGAATCACAACCCAAAAACATCACCCAAGGAGACCTTCTGCTGTGCTTTTTGCAACCGGACTTGTTTATCTCGGATTGGCCTTTTTAGTCATCAGCGCGCTTGCAGAAAGCGCGGGATGAGTCCTTCCTGAATCTTCGTTTGCGAAGAAAAGCCAGAGGAGAGGAGAGGAGGACATGTCAATCACACTTTACCTATTTATTTCAATGCTGCTGATGTGCAGAGATTGCAACATTGTGTGTGTGTGTGTTTTCCAAAACTGCAGACTTGGGACTTTATCAGACCACCTTCCTGAAAAGTTCTTTTGCTGCTATAAGTTGTGGCATTTTTATGCAGGCAAAAGAACTCCCCCCCACCAGACCTTACCTTGCTCACATGACAGAGGCTTCTCAGGCACTAACGGGGAGTGAACGGAGCTCCATTCCCTTCCTGGTTTAAGATCTCACCTAATCTCGTGAGAAGATGTGCATACAGGAAATTAAAACAAACAAAATAAACACACAAAAAGTTAACACAATCACATACACACACTTTAAAAGTCCCAAGTTCTTGGGGGTGTTATAAAAAGAGTGTACCCTACCTGGCTGTTGCAATCTTGACTGGAAGTGTTTGCCCATTGACACTGCATTCACATGAGTACAATGGTGCATGGATTCAAATGCTGGCAAATGTCAGCACAAAAGCGGCACAAGGGATCAATTGACGGCTTGAGCCATCAATAAAAAGGAATGGGATTTAGACTGGACATGATCACAAAAGGGTGAAGTCATCTGGCACATATGCCCTTTCACAATCATTAGGCATCCTTATGATGCCGTATTTGGATGGTCTGATAAAGTTCTGAGATAAGGAGAATCTATACACACACACACACACACACACACACACACATACGTGGCTGCTGGACACTGTGCATGATCATTCTGTTTCACCCATGAGAAGCCAAGGTTCTTGTGGATTTCTGTTTTATTATGATATATGAAATGCGTCATTATATCAAGCAAAGTAAACAGCAATGGCATTGCAAACATTAATAACAATTACTGTATTATTTTTCTCTGGGCTATTTTTGATGTGTTCATGGCATGGCCTCTTAATACTATAGTCATGTAGTACAGTCAAACCAAAGTCAGAATTATCCATGCCATCATATTCTGATTTCTAAGTATGGTTGTGAAAAAAGGACAGTATAGAAAGCTGATAGGAAGAGAATCAACTCATTTCAAATGTGCTGAGAAGAGTTCTGTTGATACTCTGGACTGCTACAAATACAAATAAATGGATCCTAGAACAAATCAAGCTGGAATTCACCCTAGTAGCCAAGATAACTAAACTGAGACTGTTGTACTTTGGACATATCATGGCAAAGCATAATTCATTTAAAAAGACAATAATGTTTGGTAAGGTAGAAGGCAGTAGGAAAGGGGAAAGAGTGCATTACAGGTGAATAGACAATCAAGGAAGCTATGGCCCTCCATTTACAAAACCTGAGCACAGCTGTTAATGATAGGGTGACTTGGAGGTCTCTCATTCCTGGGGTCATCATAAGTTGAAGTAGAGTTGACAGCAATTAACAACAACAACCACAGTCATGGTAAGATTTCAGTGAAACTATTTATCCACACATCTAACTATAAAATTCTGTTAACAATTATTACCTAGGAATCCTTCTTCTGTTCACATATAGTCTATGAATAAATTATATGGATGGCTTGATTTTACAAGTACAGTTGTCCCTCAGTATCCATGGATTTGGTATCCATGGATTTAAGTACTGTATTCACGGCTTGAAAATATTCTTAAAAAAATAATAATCCAAAAAGTAAACCTTGATTTTGCCATCGTATATAAGGAACACCATTTTGCTATGCCATTGCATATAATGGGCCCTCCATTGATGCCCCCTCGTCGTGGGGGAGAGGCTTGCGTACCCTAATGAAGTCTTGAGCTATGCTGGCAGTGGCATAATAGCCACCGGTAGGGCCTCCCATGCCAGACAGGTCAAAACTGAAGGGTCTGACAAAGAGCATCAAAGGGCAGGATGGGCTCTCTAGCCTTATGGCAACCATCCTAGGAGAAGGAAAGCTCTAATTCCAAACCCGGGCAAATGGTGCCTGTTCAACCCTGTAAGGTCAATCATCTAAGAGAAGGAAACTCTAATCAAACCTACAACCCGAGATCCTCGTTGCTACTGTCCATGCTTGCAAGGCCACAGCCTTTAAACCACACCCTTTGGTTTAAAGGGTGAGGCCAGCTCTGTGTACGCTGTGCTCCACCAGAAAAATCCATTGCACAGGCTCAAAGGATAAATCCAATTCCAAAAAAGCCCTGTAGCGATAGGCGAGGGATGGAAACAACAGGGGTAAAGATGCACTGGAAGCCACAGACCCAACCCTGCATGCAGGCGGCTCAGGATATAATGGGACTTGAGTATTCTCGGATTTTGGTATCCATGGGGCGGGGTGGGTGGGTCCTGGAACCAAAGCCCAGTGAATATGAAGGAACAACTGTACGTATTGCTTCAAAATTATATCAGGAGCTACCCTACAGTTACCAATTGCCTATTTGGATCTAAGCCTGTTTGAAATCAATGTGGTCATTATGCACATTCAGCAAGTTCCTTTACAGCTTTTAATTCATCTTCAGAACAGCTTTAGATCACTGTATATTGGAGAGAGTGACAGGGGGGCGGGGGAGAGAAGCAGAAGACTTGCAAAGAAATGGTAGAGACTACTAAAATGACATTCTCAGATCATAGTCCAAGCTTTTGTGTTGTGAACCATGCCAGCTCTCAGACTCTGTCAAAGCCACTTTACTGATAAAGAAAAGTATTTAGTGTAAAAATAAAAGCATGAAAGCTTTCATGTGGGGAACTGTCACCATGGAGAAGAGACATTAAACACACTTGAAGCTCTGAGAACTGGGACAACAAAGGGCAGTCCCATAGAGAACAGAATTAGCTCATGCAGCACAATCATCATACAAGTTAATTAATAAGTGTTGGTTAGGTTACCATGGGTTTTTCTATGCAAGATTCATTTTCTGGGGGATGGCAATAAAGTTTGGTCAGTTTTTCTGCAACACTACACACCTGGCTGAAGGAGTCTTGATGGAACAGGTAGGGCCAACAGAAAGAAAAGATAACAAGTTCCCTATAAATCCTGGGCTAGATGGTCTAATGGTCATACTAAATATAAGGAAGCTTCTTACAGTCCTTCTAATTTCCATCCCCAGAAAATAGTGTAGCTGACCAGAGTCACTAAGCACATCTGCATATACAGGTACATTTGCAGAAACCAGGGGCTGGTTTACACAGCAGATTTATTGCGGCAACTTGCGCTTTAATTCTTTTCCCCAGCTGTGCCAGTCAGGTTTTTTTTTCCTAATTATGTTGCTTTTAAGTTCAGGCTTGAATAAGTGTGGGGGGGCATGGTCTCCCAAGCAGACAAAGGCTGTATGGAGAAGGGCAAGACTCACAGACTCTGCCCAAACAGCAGGGGGAAAGATCAAAGAAGTGGCTGTATAAATCTGCCTGTAAATGAACTCACTCCTGAAGCAGAGGGACAGTAATCTCTCTGCTAAAAGACCTTGCTGCCATGCCGTGGATCCTAAGGTGAACCGATCGCAAGTTTTTCCAGCCTTCCCCGTCTCCCTCCCCCATCTCTCTCGCTCGTGCTCTCTCTTGCTCTCTCGGTCTCTCCCTCCCTCCCCCAAGGAGAGCTGACCAGATGGGAACATTATGACTGAAAGGTCTTGGGAATCCTTTTTCTTGGCAGACCTTCTGCAAAATAGCAGAGAGGATTTTTCAGTTTCCTGATCACTACTGAACACAGTCCCTCTTTTTTAAGCCCGCCCCTTACATCACAGAAACCAATCACAATGCAGATCTGATGCAACTCTTAGTTCACACTGCCAATAAAGCGCTACATTGCAAATATGCCTGCAAAAATAGCGACATCCCTTGGCACGCTATATTTGGGTGTTTTACCTTCCCCCCCTTCTGAATGAGGCGATGCTGTGCTGCGATCCGTGGGAACTATGAGCTATATTAGAGGTATATTTAGAGGAATATTTGCCCGTGTAAACGACCCCCAGGTGTTCAAACAACAACAATGTGCATTTGCCAAGCATAACGTTCTGCATACATATTTATCAATTTACTTTCAAAATCTCTGTACTATCTTTCCCTTAGCTTTACGCTTAGAGTAAAGTATAACCAAGGTACCCGTTTTCTGTTTCATTGAACAGGGCCAGAACCATGAGAGGTTCTGGCCCCTGTTCCCTGGCCCGCAATGATCCTGTGTGATACACTGTGGAATGGTCAATCCTACAACTAAAGTTGCACTCCTTTCTTCCTAAGGAAGTGGGTGGCATGAGAGGGTGACTTATACCAAGCTGCATGTATTTGTACAATATCCTTGCAGAGACTTGTGTGTGCGTGTGTTTCATGGAAACTGCTGGCTGCGCTAGAACCTGTTCAGAAGAGGACAGCAATGGACTAAATCAACAACTGAAACAAAATCTCTCTGATCCTCAAGTAAACCTGCAGGGGAAAATGATCTCCGCAATATTAGTAAGTATTCAATCTTGAATACTCACAGAAAGTAGGAAACCACCAGTTGAATGCCAAGCATGAATACCTCCAGACCTTGCAATAATAGCCTAGATCTTAGAACCCTCTTAGCTGTGTGGTTTTCACATTCTGAAGCAACTGAAGTTTAGTTATTAATTTTATCCATTTGTTCTTTGACATTTATGAAGCTCTACCAGACCCCACACTGTCAAGGTCGCCCTTCTCTGGACACCTTCCAGCTTCTCAATATTCTTCCTGAATTGTGATGCCCAGGGCTAGACGCAGTATTCCAGGTGAGGTCGGATCAAAGCAGAATAGAGTGGCACCATTACTTCCCTTGATCTAGACACTATACTCCTATTAATGCAGCCTAAAATCACATTGGCTTTTTTTAGCTCCTGTATCACACTGCTGACTCATGTTCAGCTTGTGGCCCACTAAGACTCCTAGATCCCTTTCACATGTACTGCCATCAAGCCAGATGTCACCCATCCTATATCTGTGCATTTCATTTTTACTGCCCATGTATAGTATATCCTACATTTCTCTCTGTTGAAATACATTTTGTTAGTTTTGGCCCAGCTTTCTAATCTGTTAAGGTCATTTAAAATTCTGATCCTGTACTCTGGGGTATTAGCTACCCTTCCTAATTTGGTTTCATCTGCAAACTTGATAAGCATACCCTCTATTCCCTCATCCAAGTCACTGATAAAAATGTTGAATAGCACTGGGCCTAGGACAGAACCCTGTGGCACCCCACTAGTCATGTCTCTCCAGGATGAAGGGGAGCCATTGATGACTACCCTTTGGGTTCGGTCAGTCAACCAATTACAAATCCACCTAACAGTTGCATTGTCTAGCCCACAAGTTACTAACTTTTTTGCAAGAATATCTAAGTGCTTACAGACTGTTTAATGATCTGCTCTAGAATCTTTCCTAGTATTGATGTCAGGTTGGCTGGGCAGTAATTATTTGGGTCTTTCCCACCCTTTTTTTTATTTTAAAGATGGGGATAACATTTGCCCTCTTCCAGTCGGCTGGGACCTCTTCTGTTCTCCAGGAATTCTCAAAGATTATTGACAGTGGTTCTGAGATTACTTCTGCCAGTTCTTTTAATACCCTCCAATGAGGTTCATCTGGCCCTGGAGACTTGAACTCATTTATACTGGCCAGGTATTCCTGAACTACCTCTTTACCAATTCTGTGCTTTATTTCCCCTACTGCATCATCTGCTCCCTCTTCCCCAGGTTGAACACTATTCCCCCTTTGGGAGAAGAGTGAAACAAAGAAGGTGTTAAGTAGTTCTGCCTTTTCTCTGTCCCATTAGCCTTTCACCATCTTCTCCATGCAGTGGCCCTACCATTTCCTTGTTCTTGCTATTGCTATGGACATAACCAAAAAAGCCCTTTTTATTGGTTTTAACCTCTCTAGCAAGCCTGAGCTCCAGCTGTGCTTTAGCTTTTCTGACTTTCCCCCTACATGAGCTGGCTAATTGTTTAAATTCTTTTTTGGTATTTCCCCCTTTTTCCATTTCTTGTACATGTCCTTTTTAAGTTTTAGCTCAGTTGAGAGTTCTTTCGACATCCATCCTGGTTTCTTTAGACACCTGCCAAGTTTCCTCCTCATTGGAATTGTTTGAAGTTGTGCCTTCAATATCTCACTTTAAGAAACTCCCATCCTTCATGAACTCCCTTCTCTTTTAGTATTCCTGACCATGGGATCACCCCCAGTAATTCCCTAAGTTTTTCTGAAATCAGCTTTCTTAAAGTCTAGAATGCATGTTTGACTATGCTTGGCTTCCTCTTTCCTCTGAATAACAAACTCCAGTAGAACATGGTCACCACCCACCCTGGTATACAGACAAAGAGGCCTTTTGGTGAAGCCCTAGCTACTCTGTGCATCTATGTCAAGTCCACAGTTTGAATAGCTGCTAATATTTTCACATTCCGTCAAATGTCTCAAGATTTAAGGATTACAGAGAAAAACAGCATCTACATCATCACTACTTAAGTTTGATTTTTTGGTTGTTTTTTTTAAAGTTGTGCAAAACACCAAGATGGATGTGCTACCTTCCATAGGATTGTCAAGGGTTCTGGATTCAGAGTGCATGCATGAAATGACTGAATTGATAGACTTTACATAGGAATTTCACAGATAGGATCCGATATAGTCCCCCAACATGAGTTGGTCCACTCAAGATGCATTTTTTCATACTGGGTGCACAGCATTTGCTCAGGTAGTCTAGAAGATGTCACGTATGAACACTTTGTCAGCACCTTTCAAGAGTGAAGTTTGCCATCTAGCTGATTGGTCCAAATTTGCAAAACAATGTAGCAAGAGTTTTGGTTTTTTTTAAGTTCATTTCTGCAGCAGAACTTGGTACATGCTTGAGGAAGGCTCAAAGAGAGACAAAGGAGGCATTTCAGAATACACCTCTAAGTCTATAAACTATGCATCCCATGAACAATTTCCGAACTGTTTCGGAGACATCTCTTGATAATCCAATTATAATGAAAGCTGTCATAGGCAATGCCCCATCATTTAAATAAATAGCATAAACACCATATAGAACAAATTGGCTTCCATATTGTTATGTCACAGACTATCACGTCTTTTTGAATTCACAAGAAAATGTATCCCATCTTAATGGTATTAATTATTTCACATTTCTGATATTAATGATGATCAAATCGCTGTTCTTTTACATGGTGAAGAATTATTGCTAAGACCATCTAAAACAGCATTTAGCTTTACATGCTCTTCCTTCTTACAGGGCTGTTGATTTCCAAACTGAAGCCCTGAAAATAGCAGTTTTCTCCCTCAATATAGATGTGGTACTGAACTGCATGCCTGTATGGCAATGATGAATAATACAAGTACATACATAGCAAATCCCTTTCAGAATCAATTAGCAACTAACAAAACCCAAATTCCACCCAAATTTTCACTCAAAGTTGGCATATGCAAAGCTTTTTTCTATTAAATTTCATGCATTTACAAACCGAATAGCCTATATTTGCACTTTAATCCAATAAAGTTGGCTAGATTTCAAACTACAGTATTAGTTCAATTCAGAAAGCAGTTGCCTTGTGACATTTACATATAAATCAGATATCAATGAAATTTGTTCCAAGGGCAGTCAGGCTTATTTGGGAATAACAGACTGTGCCTTAAGGAGAATGACTGTAAGTAACAATGTTTGTAGTATGAGAACAATGCCAGAAATAAAAAGCTCTTTTCAATACATTATAAATTCTCATTAAAGTGTGGCACACAGCAATCCACTGGCACCCTTCAGAACAAAGCAAATATTCAATGCTGGCAACATTTGGCCTTGACTACTGCTGTTATTTCCTCCTGACTAACAACATTTAGTTAACAGCATGTATCCTCATAAATCACATTCAGACAAATTACCCAGGTAAAGAGTTCACTTTCCCACAAATCCATAATATAGACATGTGAATAACTTCTGAGGATAATGAGTCTTTGAAGGGATATTTGGCAAAATCTTAAAAACTGGATTTTAGCTGAATCGTCATGTTTTTCAACATACCTGTATGCCTTTATGACAGAAAAACATGTGCAAACAACAGGGAAAGCATCAGAAATGTTTTCTCAGCAAGAACAGCTGATGAATTAACAGTTCAAGGATTTGGCTTGCAATGTGTACCTTTACAGACAGATTTTAGAAAGATTTAAGATGGATTAAAAAAAATTGGTTTTGAAACTGAGAAAAATGGATTTGAAGTACTGCTATGCAAAATGGTAACATGATAAAAATGTATAAGATGTTAAATTTTGAAATGGAAGAAGAACATATGAAAGAATGTATGATAAAATTGGCTCAAAATATTGGCCATAACATACAGTTATCTCAATGGGGAAATATGTGGAAAAAAGGTTTGAAGTGTACTTTAAATTATGATTTAACTGAAAACTTCTATAAAATGCTGTATAGGTGGTATTTAACACCAGTTGTATAAAATGTATAAAGGTTCACCAAATAACTGCTGGAAATGTTTGACATATGAAGGGGCATTTTATCATTTTATGAAGGGGCCGCCCCGATTGTTTTAACACAGGAGCGGGGTATAAATAAATTTTATTATTATTATTATTATTATTATTATTATTATCATATGTGGTGGACTTTTATGAAAGCAAAGCAGTTTTGGATATCTATTCACAAGACTATGGAAGAAATATTGACAACTAAACTACAGTTGAAACCGAAAGTATTTTTGTTGGGACTTTTAGAAGACTCTTCAGAGCAAGCATTTGGGAAGATAATAAGACATATGACTACAGCTGCTAGACCAATCTATGCTCAGAACTGGAAACAACAGACTGTGGAAGCTTTATGATATGGACAAACTGACCACTTTGTTAAATGATAAAACAATAGATGAATTTAAAAGGGTGTGGAAATCTACAGTAGAGTTCATGAAGGAAGTTAATGGTGGTTTAATTATGATTAACTTTGACAACTTTTAAATGAAGTTATGAGCAGGTGATAAAGAGGGTTGAACTTAAATAATAGATTGGAGGTATACATAGAGAGATAAGTTAAAGTAGTAAGAAATATAGCATAGTTAAGATATTTAACAATAATATTTTAAAAATAGTATTAGATTTTTCTTATAAGAGGTTATTTTATTATAGCCTTTTAGCTCATAAGCTGGAACCTAAACGTCCTTTTTTAGTTTTTGTTGTGTGTGTGTTAAATTTAGTTAGAATAGATAAGGGGGGCTATACAGTATTAGGTGAGGGTTAACATTTCTTTTTGTTTCTACGTGTGCGTTATTGTTTTTCCCCTATGTGCATTTTTAGATTGTAAAATCATGCGTTTAATAAAAATATTTTTTAAAAAAGAAATATTTTCTCAAAAAGCATACTTTAGGTGCAAGTTAACACCATGCTATTAAACATGGATGCCTCAATGATATATGTGGAGAGGGCAGGAATTCTACTTCATGCCATTCCAATAGTGAAACACTATTCAACATGAGAAACCCACACTTAACCCTGTCCAAACAATTTTCTTATATTTACTAACATAATCAAGAAAGTGTCTTAGTAGCAAAACAGAATGCCCCATTGTGATATTGAGATTTAATTATCATGGTGCAGTACGTTTATTACAGCACAACCCACATCCATATATTACCATGTTTATTTTAGCTAAATATCAAACGTTTACTATTTGTAAGGCTATATACTTTATATGCCTCATGATCCAATCTTACAGATGGTAAACCATAGGTAACTCCCACTGAATTATTGAAACCTGTTCCTGAGAAAATATATTCAAGGTTGCAGTCTTCAGATTTCTAGAGCAGTGTTTACATGCCAAAACTGGTTGATACTGCAAAAAAAAAAAAAAAAGGATGGGAGGCACCTTTTGGATTTTCCAGAAACAAAATTGCTTGTTGACATATATGTCAATATACAGTTGCCCCTCCACATTCGCGAACTTAGCATTCACGGTTTTGCATATTCATGGTTTTGAGAGGCCCCCCCCGCCGTCCTGAAAGCAGCAACACAGGGCCTCTGGAGGCCCCGCGAAGGCCTTGGGAGGGATGGGGGAGGGCCGGGGAGGCCTCAGCGGGGCCATCAAAGACCCTCCGAAGGCCTGCGAAGGCCTTGGGGGGAGGGGGAGGGCCGGGGAGGCCTCTGTGGGGCCTTTGGAGACCCTCCAAAGGCCCCGTGAAGGCCTTCAGGGGGAGGGGGGAGGGCCGGGGAGGCCTCTGCGGGGCCTTCGGAGACCCTCCAAAGGCCCCGCGAAGGCCTTAGGGGGGAGGGGGAGGGCCAGGGAGGCATCCGCAGGGCCTCGGGAGGGTCTCCAGAGGCCCCGTGAAGGCCTTGGAAGGCAGGGGGAAACGACTATGGGGCCTCCAGAGGCCCCGTGGTCGCTTTGGAGGGGGAGGGGGAGGGCAGTCATTATTCGTGGAATTTTCACATTCGCAGGGGTCCGTGGAACCTAACCCCCGCGTTTGTGAAGGGACGACTGTACAAGATAGTGTGTATATTTCAAACAGCCGTTTGAGTGAGCTGCTTCCTATGGAAATGAGAAGTCAGTCCCTTATACCTGCTAGCAAAAGGAGGTATACTGTATGTAGGTTCACATGCAGTTGCATAACTTCAAATCAGCAAAATGACCTCTAGTTCATGGTATAAAATCTCAGAATGAAAATGTATCCATTAACTTTTTGAATGATATACAGCACTTTAAAAAATAAATTCCTAATTCACTTGAATCTTGCACCTTATGAGGGTTGCCATACTGGACACAGGACAGGGCTACTGTAACTTCAGTCTTATCTATACGGTCAAAATAATATGAATAGGATACAAATGTACAGCGATCTGTTCATATGAACATGCGCAAAAATAAGTGTGATTCGGAAGGGAGGAGCAGCCAAATCCACTGCAAAGTCTGTGTGCATCTTGTTCAGGGCTTCGTCCAGATTTTTTAAAAAGCTCCATACAACATGTGAACATTCAATCATTTGAACACTCGCATTCGCACAGATACGAACAGGTAGCGTAATCTGATTGGCTGGATGAGCATGGGGGGCATGGCTAGCAAACAGGGAAAGCACCTGCGGCCGCCATGTTCAATTTTCAACTAAGCAAGGGTCCGATAAGTTGATAACACTGCAATCTTATACTCTTTTTCCTTCTTTCTTTTTGTAAATATGAACTATCACTTGTGCGCACCATGCGAAACTGGTTTTGTTTTGTTTTTTAATTTGGCGATGGCAGATTTAAAATCATGAGTAAGTCACTTGCAACCACCATCCTGGCTTGGGATCATGCAGTGTTTAGGGGGGCCCTTTTGACCATGAAAACAGGTTGTATCATTGCAAATGTCTGCTTTTTCAGATGTGTTTGTATTCCCCCCCCTCTCGTATAGACAAGACCTTCAATTCTTAACAGATCCCTGAGCAAGACGAGGTCCCTCAAGCAGGATGAAGTTGTATGTCCTCCCTCACTTTCTAAACACCAGTTTAAAGCAACAACTGTCCCCTCCCAACACAGCTATTGCCTTGCCAACATAAAGTAAGCACAAATGAGACCTTTCATGTCAGGCAGCCATGAACTGGAAGAAAGGACAGCATGTTAACAGGTGTATTCTGTATCTTACATATTTTATGTCTGGCTCATAAAGGGGCAGCACCATGTATAGCTTCATCTCAAGAAAGGGATGAAAACTTTTCATGTATGCACGATAGAAAGAAATAATAACTTAGGAGTTGGGAAGGGGAAGAAATTCATTCAGTTCTCATTTTAATCCAAATGTAGCTAAATTTCCATTCTTGAACCCATGTGCAACCCAAACTCAGTAACTATTGAAACTTAACGCCTCTGTAAATTTTGCAATAGACTGCTCCAGTTTAAAAACTGCATACTAAAATGAAAACAGATTAGGAGAAAGTACATACAAATATATGTATTAACAAAAATGATTTATATTAGAAAAAGTGTTTGCAAAATATGTGCATATTTTCCAAGACTGCATACAAAAATGAATGTAATAGGGGAAATGAACATAAAATGTATAACAATTTTAATGATAACTGAAAAAAATATTCTCAAAATTTGGGATGAATCAAACATAACTGAAAAAAGTTTTAAAAGACCTGAATTGACAGATTTGTCCATTCCTGATTTAGGAATATATATTATAATCAATCACTTGTTATAATCAAGATAAATAAATGTTGAGAGATCTGATCTTAAGATTTCATATTCATAATCGTAAATTTCAAAATTCAAAAATACAATCTGTGAGTTTGTCATGCTTGATCTGTATGATTTGACTCCTAGAAGAGCTTGCCAGCTGTGATTTATAATGCAAGCTGATTTGGTAAACAAGCTTCAAATTTTAATTGCACATACAGTGCACAATTAAAGTGCACAACTTCTCTGACAGAAATATTCCAGTTGGCATTGCAGCTATAATACCAGTTTAAGCACATATACCAGGACAAATTTTTCATGCTGTATTACTGCTATTGTTCCATGCAATTAAGTTCACCATCAACATTTTCTCTTCCCATTTGCATAGAACACTTTAAGCTAAAAGGCATGTTTTGTTAGGTGTAAAGCATGATTGTATCAGGAACACAGCCTGAGATGATATAAAATAGGTTTTTTATTTACTCATTTAGCTCAGTGTTTTTTTTTTTCCTCTTCTCCCAGGGAGCAACTCTCCAAGGTTTTTGCCAGATATCTTTTACATCGTCTGCTACCTCGTTATTTTATAGTATAGCCAGGACTGAACCCAGGACATTCTATATGCAAAGGATAAACTTAGCCATTAAGCTGTAGTTCATCTTTAATCAAAAGATTCTCAAACAAATTGTGTTTTTTTTAAAAAAATTATAAAACACTAATCATGCATGAGGTATGCATTGAGCCTTTCTTCTTGTGACAACAGACAGTATCTTTAGGACATAATTATAATTGTGGACTGCAGTACTGGTCCGCCCTGGCCTCACATTGGGAGGCATGGAAACGCATTATCCACAAGGCTGCAGCCTTATTTGAGAACTCATGCAGAACAAGTCTTGAAGAGAAACGACAACACAGAAAGAATCACAACCCGGAAACATCACCCTAGGAGACCTTCTGCTGTGCTTTCTGCAACCGGACTTGTTTATCTTGGATTGGCCTTTTTATTCATCAGTGCGCTTGCAGAAAGCGTGGGATGAGTCCTTCCTGAATCTTCATTTGTGAAGAAAAGCCAGAGAGAGATAATTGTGGACTGCAGTACAGTAGTATCACTATCCAAGCATGCCTGGATTGATCTTCTCCAATTAAAAAAAAAAAAAGTGCTCATGTGTTAGCTATTTTATCTCCAGTAGAGAGCCAGTGTGGCATAGTGATTTGAGAGTTGGACTACGACTCCAGAGACCAGGGTTCGAATCCTCACTTGGCCATGGAAACCCACTGGGTGACCTTGGGCAAGGCACACTCTCTAACCCTCAGGGGAAGGCAAAGGCAACCTCCCTCTGAACAAATCTTGCAAGAAAACCCAGTGATATGTTTGCCGTACGGTTGTCATAAGTCAGAAATGACTTGAAGGCATGCAGCAACAACTACAACTGGGACAGTATTTGCTCTATTCCTCTTTATTCAAGAATTATTAGTAATTTCTCTTTGTGTTTTGCAGCTAAGTGTTAACAAAAGATTCCATTCTCGGTCGAATTATTGGTCTTGCATTTTCTTCTTGCTCTATTGGGCTATTAAAACCAACTTTTTATACATACCCATTATTTATTTATTTATTCATTTATTTATTTATTAGATTTATTTATTAGATTTTCTCCCAAGATGGGACTCAAGGTGGCTTATAACAATTTAAAAATACACCTAAAACATCACAATTTACAAAAAAATTTAAAAACATTCACTTAATTTCCACATAATTAAATTGATTAATCATGTGGGTCACGAGGCTTCTTATTGGAATAATGCAATTAAATCCTTCCAAATCTCCTTTCTCAGTAGGACAGTCTATGTACCTCTGTGTTTGAATTTCCCCCCTTATCTTCTTTTGTCCATGCCCCTATTAGCTATTATTGTTGCTTTAGAATGCACAATTGCCATCAGCTGTATAGCACAGTTGTGCTACATGGAAGTAAATGCTTGAAAGGCTTTAATTTTAAGTGGAGGGGAAACACCACCATCCACTTCCACTTCTGGTAGCTCTTCCGTTGCAGGAGGAACACATGTCTTCTCTTCAGGTGGTTCTACTATGGCTACAGTCCTTGCAATCACACCTGAAGACTGATAGTTAAATTGGTAATTGAGATTCTCCTCTAGTGACTATCTCCTTTGCTGCTGACATTGATATATTGTAGGCACTTGCTAAAATGTGAGAAACTGAAAATAATTCACCAGGCTGGGTCATATTGCCATAGTAGGTTCTATTTTGCCATAATATTGTGTTTTTCTTTCTAAGTACAGTGTTCCATATTGAAGCAATTTTTGAAATGTTGTTTTTTCTCTGAATGTTAAGAATGTCAGGGGATGTCAAAAGTTGAGGGTTTCAGCTACCTCCCAGAGGGCTTTTTCTGTTGTCGCTCCCACACTAAGGAACGGCTTGCCAGATGAGATCCGTCAATTGACATCTTCGGACAGCTTCAGAAAGGCTGTCAAGACGGATCTCTTCCAGGAGGCCTTTCCAGAATAGATTATCCTGGCCTCGGGAACCCCCCCCTCCTTCAGGAGAGTCCCCACAGCCTCCTTTGTTAACAGAACTGAATATCGCTGGGGATCTACTGTTATTGCTAAATGTAGGTGTGTGTTTTATTAAGTGTTTTAATTGTTGTTTTAATTTGTAAATTGATTTAATAACTTTTTAAGGAGGGAGGAGAGTATACTGTTTTACTTTGTATGGTGTTTTAATGTTGTTAACTGCCCTGATTGGGTTACCAAATGGGGGTGGTATATAAATTATTATTATTATTATTATTATTATTATTTATGTGTTTCCCACTGAGCTGCATATAAGATAAAGAGCAAGTGACCAATCTTAGGGAAAGGATGGAAGATGGATGAGAAATGTTTTATAAGACTCTTCTTCAGGATCAGATGTTTAAATTGCAGTTGTCAAGCTGATCTCAAGCCACTGCTACAACTACAAATTATAATAGTGGTTTTATACCAGTGTGGAAGAATTTGTATTGAAACACTACATAAAACTATTATTCACTAATGAGTCTTCCTCCTTGCACTGTATGCCTCTTAGCCCTTTAAAATCCATTTAAAAAGCAGATGAAAACAGATAGGGCAGCCTCCAGGCACTGAGATACACCTGCAGGGATTAAGCACTAGGGACACTCAAAAAGGAAAGCATCCTTTCCTAGTATTCTTGAGCTTTTTGTTGCCTGCACATAGCAAAAGCAGTAAGGGGGAGGTCACGTTGTTCTACCATATACTGTACAATCAAGGAACAAATGCATCCAAATGAACACAAAACTGAAAAGGGATCCATTAAATGTTGGCCATGAAATGCTGGTTAATCTTTCCTTTTCAGCTACAGTGCTAATGCAGTAGTCACAACTCTCCAACAGCCAATCAAGCAAATCTAAGTGTCATGCTCTCGAGAGAATTTTTGTGGACTGTAACTGATATAGCCTTTAGTGATGACAAATCATAGCTAGCTAGAATAGAATGCCTTACTTTTCAGCTGATGAACAACCTTCCCAAAAGCATCCAGTCCAAAGCCACATTATGTGTTTATGTGAAGCTGATATGTATAAAGCTGATACAAAATTAAAGAAGAAATATACAGGGAAGCAAAGTAAAGATAATTTTTGCAAGGGTAATTCTATTGCTGCTATACAGATACATAAGAATGGACATGATGCCAAAGCAAAGATACCAGTGATGGAATACATACATCACGCTTTGCACACATTATCCCTATCCCCATGTGTACATACGTAAGTAGGTAAAAAAGATAGGGCTCCTATACCTTTAACAGCTAGCAGTGTAGAATCATAGAATTGCAGAGTTGGAAGAGACCACGAGGGCCATCCAGTCCAACACCCTGCCATGCAGGAAATTACAATCAAAGCATCCCTGACAGATGGCCATCCAGCCTCTGTATAAAGACCTCCACGGAGCGGAACACGCTCCGAGGGAGTGCGTTCCACTGCTGAACAGCTCTTACTGTCAAAAAGTTCCTCTTAATGTTGAGGTGGAATCGCTGTTCCTGGAGCTTGCATCCATTGCTCCGTGTTCCAGTCTCTGGAGCAGCAGAAAACAAGCTTGCTCCATCCTCAACGTGACACCCCTTCAAATACTTAAACAGGGCTATCATATCGCCTCTTAAATGTCTTTTTTCCAGGCTAAACATACCCAGCTCCCTAAGTCTCTCCTCATAAGGCATGGTTTCCAGACCTTTCACCATTTTAGTCGCCCTCCTCTCGACACGCTCCAATTTGCCAATATCCTTTTTTAATTGTGGTGCCCAGAACTGGACACAGTATTCTAGGTGAGGTCTGACCAAGGCAGAATAGAGCGGCACTATTACTTCCCTTGATCTAGACACAATACTTCTATTGATGCAGCCCAAAATCGCATTGGCCTTTTTAGCTGCCGCATCACACTGTTGAAGAGGGAATTTAAGCAGCTGTAGCTTGTCATACATGAGAACATAACTCCATGTAGGTTTCCATGACAAAAGGCTGAAATTTCCTCTTATACACAACTGTTAAAGGTGCAGGAGCCCTTTCATCTTTTGCATCTTCTTGCTAATTATTAGTACATGCTGTGTGACTACATGATGCACACAGGCAATTTAAATTTTGGTTGGAAGATCTGAATTGCTATGGACTTTCAAAAAAGCCAAACGAGCACATGACTTGTTACCTTCCCTGATGCCCCCTCCCTTTCAATAATTCATCAATTGGCTATATTTCATTAATTGGCTTATTTATCAGTATTCCATGTGGTTGGTAGGAGACCAAGACCTCTCAAATGCAAGGACTTAAAGTTTACTCAAAAGCCTACAGAAGAGGTCATCCCAAATTCCTAAAAAATGCCCCCAAGTGGTAATTATGTGGACCCCCCTTGGATAGTGAGTTAGAGTGGAAATGTGCTAATTCTCCTGAATGTACTGGAAGTGAGTAATTAACTAATTCAATCAAGTGGCCAGAAAGCTCATTACTCTGCAAACTGGCTTTCCTTCACATCTCTTGCCTCAGCAATAGAAGTTTGCCTGATGCCCATCAGTCTTAAATGTCTCAGCCATTAGCAATCGCTAACATAGTCGGAGCTTCCATTGTCTAACTGTGGGAAACTTCATCTAAACATTGTATTCCACTTATAACACCCCTTCAGAGGGAATATTGAATATAAATATCACCACAAAATACAGCCAAAGTGTGCTTAGTTTCCCAAAGGTCATCATTCTGTTGGTTTGCTGTGTCACCTGGCACACATAGCCATACTTCTTCTCTGCACGAATCTCTGCTCTTCAGACAGCCATCATCCCAAAATCTATTCCTCTACCCAATACTTCCAATTTTTTCCAATAGCCTTGTGTGTGTGATGGCTGAGTGTTGGTGTGAATGCTTCCAAGATTATTTTTCAATAAAAACCATTTTATTTTATTTCCTGACTGTGTTTCTCATCAGCTAGTACCGGTATACATAGGTCAAAAGATTCCATAGTTACCTAGCCCCTCACTACCATATTGAGCTAATTAAGATTCCCCATATTAATATCTGGACATGTGGGTTCTTCGCAGACCCCACACAATTCAGATAACAAGTCAACAGAATGTGGCTTTCATATATAAAGACTGGAATACCAACATGCATATAAAACAATTTATCCTGATTCTCTGGTATACAAAGCTTTCAGAATCTTCTACCATGTATTTTTGTGTTTACTCCAGAAGTAAGGAGATCAGTAGGCAGGGCCAATTTCAACGACTTATAAAAAAAAAAAATCTCAGACAAATGCCAGACTAAGAAATGTGCACATCTAAAAGGAATGCAAAACAAGGAATGAGTCTGGAGGAGGAGGAGAGTTTGAAGGATTCCAAAAGAGGCAGCAGTTCAGTGTTGATGCCTTCTTTCATGAATGCTTCTAACCATAAATTGCTTTAATGTTTCTTCCTACAAATGCAACTAGTGATTCCTTATGACTAAATTGTTGTTGTGTGCCTTCAAGTCATTTTGGACTTATGGCAACCCTAAGGTGAACCTATCACAGGATTTTCATGGCAAGATTTGTTGAGAGGGAATTTGCCTTTGCCTTCTTTGAGGCTGAGAGAGTATGACTTGCCCAGGGTCACCTGGTGAGTTTCCATGGTGGAGTGGGAATTTGAACCCTGGTCTCCAGAGTCTTAGTCTAACACTCAAAGCACTATTCCAAACTGGCTCTTGGGTTAAGGATGAATGCCATTAAACAATTTCACAAAAATATAATGGTGATACTTGAGCTCCAAGCAACCTACTTGATATTTTGATATGATCTAACACTATGAAACATGATAGGAAGATTCTCTTTGCTAAGTAGTCTGCCTTTATTGTATTTAATTTGTATTTTATTGTCTTAACAAAACAGCTATCACCTTGAATTCTGATGAGTGTGATTTTTCTTTTGCCCTCCAGCATTAACAGTAGTTGAAAAAAATTAAAATTGCAGATTTATTTTTTTTTACTATATAGTTAACGTCTACTATGCTCTTTTAGGTAATTACAGAAGCAATAAGCCACAGAAACAAGCCTTTCTGAATATATTCCATATGTCTTGAAGATACAAAGTGTGACTTTTAATTCTGATTTCTTGGCCTTTAACCACATAACTATATTTAAGTTGAACCCAGTCCTTTTTGTTCGTGCATTGTGCTATCACAAATAGGAGATACTTTTTAACTGATCAGAGCAATGTAATATAAAAACCTCGGGCTGCCATAACATGTTGTTGTGGGTTTTTTTTTTTAAGAATAGCAGGAAAATTCCATTAAAACCACAAAGGGGGAGCAATTTATATAAGGAAAGCTGGCTTTGGTTTTGAATTTTTTTTTAACATCCATTTATTTAAGCTATTTATATCTCAGTTTTGCAAAGCTACAAGTGGCTTCCAACAGAAAATAATTAATAACAATTGCTAAAATGGCCATAAAAAAATAAGGACAACCAATATTATCAGGTATATAGACAACACAGGACCACAGTTTCCACTCAAAGCAACATGCCTTTTGAGAAACGTGGGTTTTGTATCTTTTCTAAAATGTTGCAAGAACAGAGCAAGTAAAAGAAATAATCATACAGCAGGAAGTTCCACAGCCTTGGAACAATGGCAGAAAACATTGTCCCCTTTCTTCTCCAATGGCAGCTCAAGTTCCCCTCACCTTTGCAACCACCAAAGCACTCATGCACACTACACCACTCACCACTAACTACATCCTCCTTATAGTCTCACCTCCCTTGGCCATCAGCTCCCTATTTTGTAAATTTTTAAGAAAGTGCTAGCTTGATCTTGATCTCTCCACAAAAACTTACCGGCCACTTTGAGCACTGGCACCTTTTAGCACAGAAAGGGGATAGGCACAGGTATCAAGGAGGAACCATGCAAGCAAGTTAACAAGCAAAAGTCATGAGGTAGGGCATGAAAGTGTATCTTGCTGACAAGACAAGTTGTATGCACAAGTATAGCTCCTTTCCACCTCCATGAGCATGCTCCCCTGATTTGACATTTCTAGGACTTTATAAGGAGATTTTCAGATGGGGGTGGAAACCCGCCGGGGATGTCCCACTTCCAGCACTTCTTTTCACATGCCCCCCGTCCTCCTCCCGACCTCTGTTCGTTCTCTCTCCATCCTGCTTTCATTTTCTCTCTGTTGTTTTTTTATTAATGGAAGTTTCTGTCAATAAAAAACAGCAGAGGGAAAATGAAAGCAGGACAGAGGGAGAACGAATGGAGGTTGGGAGAAGGATGGGGGCATGTGAAACAGAGCACTAGAAGTGGGACAGCCCCGTCCTCCTCCCGACCTCCGCTAAAGTTTTTTCCCCCGTCTGAAAATCTCCTAAGACTAACATCTAAAAATGCTGTAATTCCACTATTGAGGAAAGCAAAAACATAGTGGCATGATTACAGTAATTATCACATGTTGCCGTAATCATTCAATACTACCACCATGGAATCATTACACAACCACCACTAGCAGTTTAAGAGCAGGGTTTTATTTCCATGATTTTGTATGGGTGAAATTTTGGCTGTTCTCGTGAGAAGACATGACTTTGTTTAAACACACCAAAAACACATAAAAAACGAAAAGAAATGAAAAAATAAACACTTAAACAAACATACAAATGCACCAAGAAAAGGTGACAGTTCATTAAAAGAGCATCCTATGTGTCCTGTGTTCTCGTTGGGAAAGGGGAGGAGGGAAGACTGCCCATTCGCACAATTACAGCAGGATGTAATTTTGCATGCTCATCGATGCAGCAAAAAGAGTGATACTGAGGGCTATTCAGATTTTCCCATCAATGAAAAGTGACAAGAAATTAATGGGTGCAGCACACATTGACCATGGGAGGACAACAATGTCATGCAATAACAGGAACCTATTTGCAGTACTGTCACACTGTAATTCTGTGATTACAGCCCCATCTGATAAAGTCCCTAAACTCACAGATCTTTTGTGCAAGCCAGGCACCTAATGCCAATGTTCCTGACCACAATCAATCTTCTTTCGATTTTCCCTCTCCTCTGTTTTCTTGCCCTCCCTTTTATGCTTCTTTTGAATTGTGAAGTTCCTTGGGACAGGAACCTGCTTCCTTATTATTACTCTTGCAAAGCTCCATGCAGATTTATGCTGAAATAATAAGGAACCCAGTTTTCATCATTCATTCACATAGGCAAAAAGATTGTTTTCTCCCTTTCCCACCATCCTGCCCCTATACACCAAGGCCATTTTAGAAGGTTCTACTTATTGCTTCATTTTCACATCTCTGTAGGACAATAATCCCATTGCACAGCAATAACTGTGGCACTTTAAGGGCTAACAATTTATCGTAACATAAGCTTCACTGGACCCAAGCCCATTTTATCCAATTTTGCATGATATAATAATGCATGCTTGCATTTAAAAAAACAACAACATTATAAGGGAATTAGAGTTAATCTGACATGGAATCAGTTTTTGTTTAAGCAGATATATCCATCACACTGTCTTAATAATCTCTGAATTAAAACTGTATGAGCTTTACCAATAAAGCTAAACATAATATTAGAAAATGAATCCAACAGTTAACAGAAAAATATTTATCACACAGATGACAATTGTTCTACATTACATCGTAAAAATACAGTACAGTTGGCCCTCTGTATCCACAGAATTGGCAGCCACGGATTCCACCATCTACAGCTTGAAAATATTCAAAAGAAAAAATCCAAAAAGCAAAATTTTGATTTTGCCATTTTATATAAGGAATGCCATTTTACTATGCCATTGTATATAATGGGACTTGAGTATCTTCAGATTTTGGTATCCACAGGGAGTGGGTCCTGGAACCAAATCCCAGCAAATACCAAGTGCCCCACTGTAATCACTGGGGAAAGTCTTCAATAGCACAGTTGTTCTAAAAGGCCATATACAGGCCATGGGAAGGGGCAGAGGGGGTGCGGAAATCAAGGACACAAGTAGCAAAATGTACTGGATTCTAAAGGGTATCAGACCAGCATTTCTTCTTTCTCTTCTCATCCACATTAGTAGTGGCACAAAGCTGAAGAAAAAAAGATGCTAAGCCTTCTGAGTGGCTGCTCCTAAGTTGTAGAACTTCCTTTCACAGGAGGTTTGGTTGCCCCTCAACACTGCCTTTCCCCTTCCAGGAAAACAGCTTTTTATTCCCTTTTTTATTCACCTTTGGTTTTTAATTTGTTGCAACAGATGGACCTTTTAATGGGGTGTCTGTGTTTTATAATGTTTTAAATGTGTTTTTAAACTGTTTTTAACTTGTGTTTTTTAAAACAGAATTGTGGTTAGTTTTTTAAGCTTTGTATTAACAAGGTCTTCTTCATCTTCTTCTTCTTGGTCCTACTTTGTTTTAAATGGCTGTAAATGACCTTGAATCCTGTACTTGGAGAAAGATGGCATATAAATAAACAATATTTTGGGAGGAAGGTATACCCACTGTAAACACCTCAGCGTGTGACTTGCCTTCCAGAAGTATTGCTTTATCTTTTGTACTATAGTTGCTTGTGAGAAAGGAGTGAAATGCCCATCAATAGAAAGAGGTAGAATAGGGTGCAACTTCCTGTGCCCCCAAGCTTCTTTTTTCCCCCCTTTGGATGTAAAAAGGATCCTTGCCCAACAATAAAGAGATGGGAGGTAATTTTTCCATGTTCCCTCCAACCCATTTTAGGTTTGGGTGGGGTCTTTAAACAAATTTCCACAGCCTAAAAGAGATCTCAGGGCCCCCTGAAAATATGTGTGTGTGAGTGTGTGTGTGTGTGTGTGTGTGTGAAGTTCTCTTTATATCAAAAGAAAAAAAATAGGGATGAAGGGAGCAGGGAGTTGTGTGGCCCTAGATTCCAGGGTGTGTGGCCCTCAGATCTCTAGAAGTTGCCCATCCCTGTTTAACTTGGGGGGGTTACACATTCCATAAAAGATTATTACTTCTTGAAGAATGGGTGGAACATGAACTGTTGAGATATTCATTTAAGTAATTAATCTCTATCCTGCTGTTCCCCTAAAATTAAGCCCAAGGCAATAAGACTGACAGTGTTCCACTGAGCAGACATATATTTTCAATTGACAACTTATTATCATTTGACCATGTTCAAGAAGACTAGTGTGTAAGGCGCTTTTTTTTTTCAGGGCAGGACTGAGAGGAAACCTAGCAGCTTCTACTGGCCACCTGCTATAACTGCAAACATCTTAGAACAGAAACATAATTAGTAAAGAATGGCAAACAGGGCAGTCTACAACTGTCAGTGACTCCATCCCATTTTCTGACTACAGCCAAAAAACACTACTAGTTGGAGGAACTTAAGTGATGGGTAAACTGGGATTTTAAAAGGGGAAACCAGAAGGCACATTTGAATAGCTTGAAAGACCAGTTCACTCCATCCTCTATAGGAAGGCCTTTTCCTATGGTCCTGGATTTTGTCTCCTTAACAGGGAAAGGAATATTTAAACTGATAAGAAGGGGCCGAATGGCAGGAAGGTGATAACACACACAGGTAACACATAGCAATGCAGGTAATCATTAGGTAGTTTCTGAACTTTTGTAACCTAGAGCTAATTTTAATACCAAAAACACACCCTTGGGAGGAGGGGGTGGGATGCGAATGAAGTGGAAATAATTAAATAAATTGTTATTATGGGATTTGTATACATGACTAAGAAAATATGCATGTGCCAAGATGTGATCAGCTAGTAGTGATGTAGTTATGACGTAATGAGTAGCTGTTTTGCTAATTTCCATGGGAAAATCTATAAATGCTTGAATACCAGTTATTCTGGTGTGCTAGCTTTGAGAAAATGTTCTCCTGGGACCTTCCTCTGCGCAGAGGAATAAAGAGACTCAATCTCCACCCTGGTTTTAGTCTTGATTGAGTGTAAGGCACACTGGGCAGAACAGATCTTGAGTTGGCGTAGGGATAACAAAGGCATTGGCTGAAGCAGAGCAAACCACATACTGCTGCAAATAAGATATTGAAATTATGGATACTTGGAAAAATTAAATCATTTGTTTACAAAAGAAGAGGGGAAAATTCTTAAATTTCTTTCTTTCTTTCTTTTGTTCTCATAATTAGTCTAAATACAAAATCAGCTGATAATGTATTATTTTTCCTTAAGCATAAGCAGAGATAGTCAGAGAATAGAACCCTAGGCCATGGTCCCACAACAGAGCTTTCTGCATAGGTCCTTTCTATGACTATGTATAAAAATTAAAAATACAAATCTTCATTTCTAACTAGCAAGAAGAAAGAAAAGATGTTTCAGTAGTTAGACCACAATAGTTAATAAATTACTGAACTCACTGTGACTTCTTTAAACTAAGGTAATTACTCATCCCAGAATAAAATTAACCATACTGCTCTAAGTAGAAAATCACTTTAAGCAGACATTTTTCTCATGTTAATGCAACTGAAATGTAATAGTCCTTTTCCTTGTTATTAACTGGATTAATGAAATGAAAGTAACGTAGTTCAATTTAACTTTAGCTAAGTATTTTCTTGTCTCACTGATGTATGATGGTGTATGCTGGGTTGCCTAAGCTGGTGCCCTCCAGCTGTTTTAGCATTTAAAACGGCTGTCAACCACAGTAGCATAGCCAATAGTCAGAAGTTATGGGAGCTGTAGTTCAAAATATCTGGAGGACACCAGGCTGACCATTTGCAGTAGAACTGGCAGATGTTTATGAAGTGTTTTTAGCTAACATGCTAACTTTTGCAAAACAATCATATGCATGACCACCCAGAACTAAGCCAACTGAATCCAATGGAACACACCCAAGTATTGTACACAGAATTGCAACTGTACTCAATTAATTGCTCAATCATAGAAATGTGTATATTAAATGTAGAATTTTGCAGTATGATCCCTTTTCAAAGGAGACTTAGTTCCTCTCAAATGTGATATAATTTAAAATTCAATTAATAATAATTACTGACTGGTTTAATTACCTAGTGCCTGTTCTTAAAATAAGAGTTACGAGTTTTAGAGGCGCATTCACTCTTTATTCAGCATATCCAAGCAAATGTTACACCAAAAAGGTATAGTGCTGAATTCACCGCCCTGCAAAAAGAAAGCATTTGTAATTGTGTCTCCTTTTCTGGAGGTTTTTAAAAAGAGCCTGGATGGCCATCTGTCAGGAGTGTTTTGATTGTGTATTCCTGCATGGCAGGGGGTTGGACTAGATGGCCCTCGTGGTCTCTTCCAATTCTGTGATTCTGTGATACTACAGAGCAAACAGTATATGCAAAGTTTCAAGTTTCACAGTTCAGGTTTAACGACTACTACTGGTAAGACTCACACATGCGCAGAATAACACACTAGAATTTTTCACAACTTACTCTTACTTTTCTTCCTCTTTCCCCCCCTCCTCCCTTCAGCCTGAGTGACCTGTACACTTTCAACTTATGGCAGCATTTTCTTCCAAACTGTAGATTGTAAACAAATTGAATGTTGATGTCTCTAGTAGTATATGTATACATATGCACAACTGTACAACCTATAGTATCAAAATCTTTCTACAGGGTCTGTTAAAGTTTACTTTTTTTTCTGTAGGCTTCAAGGTAACAACTTTGGTAATTGGTCAATATTTTCTTTATGGTACAAAAAAAATGAAACTCTTAATTTATGCACTGGTGTATTTTTAGGTTAGTTCAAATGCTAGATTCCAATTTGGAAGTGAAGTGAATAGTGTTGTTTTTTAATAACTCTTTTTCCAATAAGTAGAAGATATACAGATAGCTGGCATATATGGCATAATTAATAAAGAACTTTAAACAAAAAGTAGCAAGTGTGAAATAAGTGTAAAAGAATAGCAATAGCTGCTCAGTGGTAACAGTAGCAACCGTGGAGAAGTAGACCCCTTCAACCTTATGGGTAGAAGATGCAACCCTGTGGACGATGAGGGGCAGAGCTTAGAGCAATGAACTGCAAGTAATAAGATTACATTCCAAAAGTAATATTATTACACTACAAGGCAGGGTATTCCACTTCCGAACAACTCTTACTGTCAGGAAGTTCCTCCTAATGTTTAGGTGGAATCTCTTTTCCTATAGTTTGAGTCCATTGCTCCATGTCCTAGCCAGTCTCTGGAGCACCAGAAAACAAGCTTGCCCCATCCTCAGTATGACAACCCCTCAAATATTTAAACATGGCTATCAAGTCACCTTTCAACCTTCTCTTCTCCAGGCTAAACATACCCAGCTCCCTAAGCCGCTCCTTATAGGGCAGGGCAGGGTTTCCAGACCTCCCACCATTTTTGTTGTTCTCCTCTGAAAACATTTTAGCTTCTGACCAAAGCAGAATACAGTGGCATTATTACTTCCCTTGATCTAGACACTATGCTCCTATTAATGAGGCCTAGATTTGCATTGGCTTTTTTAGCTGCTGTATCACTGCTGACTCATGTTCAGCTTGTGGTCCACTAAGACTCCTAGATCCCTTTCAGTCAAGCCATGTGTCACACATCCTATATCTGTGCATTTCATTTTACTGCCCAAGTATAGTATCCTACATTTCTCTCTGTTGAAATACATTTTGTTAGTTTGGGCCCAGCTTTCTAATCTGTTAAGGTCATTTAAAATTCTGATCCTATCTTCTTTAACATATAATGCTACTCCACTACCCTTCCTATTTGGTCTATTTCTCTGAAATAGGTTATACCCCTCTATTACTACATTCCAGTCATGAGACTCATCCCACCAAGTTTCACTGATGCCTATGATATCATATTTGTTTTGCTGTGATAAGAGTTCACGTTCATCCTGTTTATTTCCCATGCTCTGTGCATTCATATAGAGACATCTAAGACCATGGGCCATTTCCCCTATCTGTCTTTTAAAGGTTTTATTCCTCCCACTGTTGTACTATTTGCCTTGTTCTCTATATACCATTTGGGCCATTATCTCCAGCACTTGATGAACTCCTGTCCTCATGAATACTGTCTCCCTCCCCCACATAACTCAGTTTAAAGCCCTCCTGATCAGATCTTTCAGTGTCTTAGCAAAAATATTACTGCCAACTGCTATGAGGTGCAACCCATCCCTTGCCAGTAGTCTACCTCCCTGAAACTGCGCCCCACGGTCCAGGAAGCCAAACCATTCCTGGCGGCACCATCTGTGAAGCCAGTTGTTCACCTCCACTATTCTTTTCTGCCTTCCTGGGCCATGTCCTTCCACTGGAAGGACAGACAAAATGACTAGCTGTGCATCCAGGTTCTTCAACTTCCTACCCAAAGCCTCATAATCTCTTCTGATCTTCTGGAGGCTATGCCTTGCAGTATTGTTGGTTCCCCATGGACCAAAAGGAAGGGATAATGGTCAGAAGGCTTGATGAGTCTTGTCAGCCTCTCTGTTACATCTTGAATTTTTGCCCCAGGGAGACAGCATACTTCCCAAGACATTTTGTCAGGCCTGCAGACTACTGCTTCTGTTTCTCACAGCAGGAAATCCCCTACCACCACCACCCTCCTCCTTCAAGTCTTGGCAGAGGCCACTTCATATGCTGAATCTACCAAGGTTTCCTCTGTGTTCCCTAAGGCCTGGCACTGCTGCTCTTCCTCATCTTCTCTGGAAAGAGCTCTCTCTTTCTCAGAATCGGCTTCAAATCAATTCTGTACTTCAAGGTGGCCGAATGATCCCTGGCCCTTCTACTTCTCTGTGTCACATTCCTCCAAGTGTTCATTTCCTGAGTATGGGTAATGGCCTCCTCCGTAGACACCTCCCTGGTGTATTCCACTTCAGGATGATGTACTCTGCTCTTTCCAAGAAAACTTTTCACTCCATTAATATTCAGAAGAGTAGATACCCTGTCCTCAAGATGCTTGACCTTCTCTTCCAGCAGGGCCACCAACTTGCACTTGCTGCAGATATAGCACCCATCTCCTCTGGCAAGAAGACAAACATTCCACAGGTGTTGCAAGTGACTGCAGCAGCTCCCTCACTGGCCATATTCAGTCTTCTTAAGTAGTCACTGAATGAGAACTTTGGGCTTCCCTGTCCAAGCTCCTCTAGTATCCCCCCTCCACCCAATGCCTGTTGGCCTTGTTTCTCAGAAGAGCTCCTATGCCCCTGTTATGTTAGAACTGTGCACGCCACAAGGCGCTTGCTGCTGATTTTCCAGTATTAACCTAGAAAGATTGCAGCAGCAATCATATAGAGCTAGTGGCTGCTAACTCTGCCCCTAGGCAGCTCAGCAGAAGCCCTTCCCCCTCAGAAAAGAACTGTGCCTCCCCCTCAAACTCCCCTGCCAAACACCCCTGTTGTCCTCTCTCCTGTTCACCTAGCTCCTGTATGCTGAGCTCCAGAGACTGAAGCTGCAGCTACAGAGACAGAGAGAGAGAGAGCTATTGGCTGCTAGCTCCTCCCTCTGACCTACTGACCTACTGACCCTACTTCCTTTCAGCAGTCTCTATGACGCACTTGCTCACTTTCTCTCAAGAGAAGCAGCTCACCAATCAAGTGCTAACGAGCCCTTCCCCCAGGCAAGCCTACACTCAGCCCACACAAACAAACAGCCTTGACCCAAGCAAGCACACTAGTGTTAGCCCAACAAACTCTCTAGGTCTGAATAAGTTTAATTCAACAGACACAAGCTTACCTTATGCTATGTCTTCCACCACACCCATGCTAAACACCCCTGTTGTCCTCTCTCCTGTTTGCCTCGCTCCTGTATGCCAAGTTCCAGAGACTGAAGCTGCAGCTGTATAGAGATAGAGAGCTACTGGCTGCTAGCATCTCCCTCTGCTCTGACCTACTGGCCCTGAGGATCTGAATTCATTTATAATGCCCAAGTATTCCTGCACTACCTCTTTACATTTACCTATTCTGTGCTGCATTTTCCCTACTGCATCATAGTCAAAGACAAATCCATCTCCTTATTATAGGAAGAAGTGAATATAAAAGGAACTAGATAGAGGAATGAAAGAAATGGGCAGATGGTAATAGGGTAAATTTTTAACTGTATAAAGAGAAGAGGAGCAGGAATGACCAGCAATGGATAAGAATACTCTGGGAGACATGTAGGGAGAGGAAGGAAGAAGTATAATATAAAATATCTTCTCTACTTTAAAAAACTGCCAAAATGGATGGCTGAAAAAAGACATTTCCAGGGGGTTGTCTAAATGGTGAAAATATTCCTCACAGAATGTGAGGAGAATACCATCTGTCTTAATGGGACTCCGTATCACTCCGCTATAATCAGAAGGTGGGGGGCCAAAAATGCCAAAAAGTATGCTGGAAAAGCCTTTGTAGCTTTCACAAAGTGTTTTAAAAACAGTGGAGGGAATGCGCATTCCTGCTCATTGGAACAAATGATCAAATTGATTTGCTTTCCACATATGAGTGGAAGTGGAAAGCTGATTGGTCGATGTGTGCAGGGGTGGAGCTTGCTAACAAGGCAAGCGCCCAGAGCTGCCGTGTTGGATTTTCACCTTAGCAAGTGAGCACACACTAAGGCGATAAAACAGGGGGGTTGCTTTTTTATTAAAGCAAAAGGTCACTCTTTCACACCTTGAATAGGGTGTTTTTTTTAAAAAAACTGTCCACTGATGGCAATTTGAGTTAAGTAAAAATGTGAGTAATTCACTCACGGCCGTGATCTTGATTTGCAGGCATGCCTGTTTGCACAGCAAATGCAGATAGCTTCACATGCCTGCTATCCACCCCCAAAACGCCAAGACAAATAGCGGTTGCTGAAAATTGCCAATACTGTGGAGCAATCCACATTTTTTGCCTAGTATAGATGAGACAGACATAGTCATGTTAGTCTGCATAAGTATGCAAAGGCATCTTGTAGCACCTTCGAGCCTAACTGAGAGAAAGACGTTGGTAGCATAAGCTTTCATAGACTTAAGTCTATGAATGCTCATTCTACCAACTTCTTACTCTCAAAGGTGTTACAAGGTCTAATATCTATATGAGAAAAACTGTGTTACAGAACTCTCTGCTACAAGGAAATAGCTGTGGCAAAAAGAAATAGCAAATCTCAGTGAGGGATTTGGTATCAATATAAAATTATATCAGTAACTGCCAGATGCTTGTGCTGAATTCTGCCCCCACCTGCCACCATTTTGTGACTTGCTCTGCCCCTATCATTTTCAACTGATGTACTTTGGTCATTTTCAGCTCTTTCAAGAGGGGGCTGTAGGTAGAAAGAGCACCAAATTGAGCCCTTGGGGGTGGGGGAAGCAGGATTTGAATGTATGTTACAGCCATCTTCTTGCAACTAAACAGGGCTGAATCTGGTCAGTGTCTGTAAGAAAGATTGCTGGGGAACGCAAGGTACCCAGCCTTCAGTTCTGTGGAAGAAAAGTAACATATAAAGATAATGATCTAATAAATAAAAAGGCAGAGCCCTAAAAAAACATGTATACAATGTATGAGCAGAAGGATATTTCTTGTTTGTTAAAAAAAAAAGCAGTGTTTCATCTAATAAAAAGTAAAGAAAACCAAAATATTTAGAACAGAATATCTCTTTTCAAGAAATGTATGTGTGCTATGACCATTTCTCTTCATGATGGCTCTTATTTCCTTCAGTCTTTTGTAACTGTAAAGTACAGCACATTCTTTTCAATACTTCATTGCTCCAGTGTGCATTATAGCACCAAATGCCCTTTCTGTTTGAGATTCCTATTGACTTCAACCATTGTTCAGGCTGCAGGCTTTCACCATTACTTCAGCTATGCTGACTCATTCCCGCTAGCTCTGCCTTTTCCCTCCTCTGCCCCCTGCCCCCACTCCCCAAGATGCTCTCAGATTCATAATCTCCTTGTCACTTGCAAAGCTGCATGATCTCTCTTTACAAATTACATGGAATGAAAAACCAATTGCAGATCTTTAAACCATTCTACACGAATACATTTCAGATTCCTGTATGCACTGCCGGTAGAACAGTCCCCTGTTGCCACGGCGAACCTCAGTACCCAAGACAATATAACTAGCCACCAGTACCATCCTTGCAAGACCTGTGAAATGTGTTTTTATTGCAACCTAAGAGCCTGAAAATGTTTGTGTGGTTTACCAGAAATCTTAGGGCACCTTCACGAGGGTGCCTTTGTTTTCACCATGAGCTGATGGCATAATTTCTGTGTAATATTTGGAAGATATTTGAGTTTCTTGAATACAATTCATATAATAATACAGCAGCAAAAAGAAAGCATACTAAGTTGGTCTAACTATATGGTAGAAACAAAACAAAGTTTTGAGGTACCTTTAAAGCCTAACAGCTTTATTGTGATATACGTTTTAATGAACATGGGTTCAATTTAGATGTATAAAAAGTATGCCCAGCTGGCAGACAGGCATTGATGGAAAGCAGTCATTTATATCACACTGGAGAAGAAGCAGGCGAGCTTCTGTTAGCATGACTGACATTATTGGGTTACCACCAATTACTGCTGTAGTTAATAGTCATCTTGTATATACAGTGGGCCCTCGGTATCCACTGGGGTTTTGGTTCCAGGCCCCTCTATGGATACCAAAATCCGTGGATGCTCAAGTCCCAGTATATACAATGGTGTAGTAAAATGGTGTTCCTTATATAAAATGGTGAATTTTTGAACCATGGTTGCTTGAATCAATCTCTCTCTCTCTCTCTCTCTCTCTCTCTCTCTCTCTCTCTGGCTTTTCTTCACAAAGATTCAGGAAGGACTCATCCCGTGCTTTCTGCAAGTGCGTTGATGACTTAAAAGGCCAATTCGAGATAAACAAGTCCAGTGGCAGAAAGCACAGCAGAAGGTCTCCTTGGGTGATGTTTCCGTGTTGTGATTCTTTCTGCGTTGTCGTTTCTCTTCAAGACTTGTTCGGCGTGAGTTCTCAAATAAGGCTGCAGCAGTGTGGATAGTGCGTCTCCATGCCTCCCGATGTGAGGCCAGGGTGGACCATTGTTAGTGATCAATTTGGCCAGGCCTGAGATGTTGTTTCAGGGAGTCCATGTATCGCTTTTTTGAAGCACCCTAATATCATGCCAGAGGGCCCCCCTAATCCTCGGGGCCTGGAGCCTTGTCAGCCCCACCCTTGTGGGAGCCATGCTAGCATTATATAGCTGAGTATTACTCATAGAATCATAGAATTGGAGAGATGGAAGAGACCATGAGGCCCATCCAGTCCAACCCCCTGCCACGCAGCCATCCAGCTTCTGTTTAAAGACCTCCAAGGAAGGAGACCCCACCATGCTCCAAGGAAGTGTGTTCCACTGCCGAACAGCTCTTACTGTCAAAAAGTTCCTCCTAATGTTGAGGTGGAATCTCTGTTCCTGGAGCTTGCATCCATTGCTCCGTGTTCCAGTCTCTGGAGCAGCAGAAAACAAGCCTGCTCCATCCTCAACATGACACCCCTTCACATACTTAAACAGGGCTATCATATCGCCTCTTAATTGTCTTTTTTTCAGGCTAAACATACCCAGCTCCCTAAATCTCTCCTCATAAGGCATGGTTTCCAGACCTTTCACCATTTTTAGTCGCCCTTCTTTGGACACGCTCCAATTTGTCAATATCCTGTTTGAATTGTGCTGCCCAGAACTGGACACAGTATTCTAGGTGAGGTCTGACCAAGACAGAATAGAGTGGCACTATTACTTTCCTTGATCTAGACACTATACTTCTATTGATGCTGCCCAAAATCGCATTGGCCTTTTTAGCTGCCGCATCACACTGTTGATTCATGTTCAACTTGTGGTCTACTAGGACTCCTAGATCCCTTTCGCATGTAGTCTCATTCAGCCAGGTCTCCCCCATCCTATATCTATGCATTTCATTTTTCCGCCCTAAGTGCTGTACCTTACATTTCTCCATATTGAATTTCATTTTGTTAGCTTTGACCCAGCTCTCCAGTCTATCCATGTCATTTTGAATTTTGAGCCTCTTCTCTAGGTATTAGCTACTCCTCCTAATTTGGTGTCATCTGCAAATTTGATAAGTATGCCCCTAATTTCCTCATCCAAGTCTTTGATAAAAATGTTGAATAGCACTGGGCCCATGACAGAACCCTGTGGCATCCCACTATTCACATCTTTCCAAAACAAAGAGCCACTGCTGAGCACCCTTTGGGTTCAGCCGGTCAGCCAATTACAAATCCATTGAACAGTAAACTTGTCTAGCCCACATTTTACAAGCTTGTTTGCAAGAATGTCATGGGGAACCTTGTCAAAGGCCTTACTGAAATCAAGGTATGCGATGTCCACAGCATTCCCTTCATCTACCAAGCTGGTAATTTTATCAAAAAAAGAGATCAGATTAGTCTGGCATGACTTGTTTCTCTGAAACCCATGTTGACTTTTTGTGATTATGGCATTGCCTTCTAAATGTTCACAGACTCTCTGTTTAATGATCTGCTCTAGAATCTTCCCTGGTATTGAGGTCAGACTAACTGGACGATAATTGTTGGGATCCTCTTTTTTTCCCTTTTTGAAGATATTGACAATGTTTGCCCTCCTCCAGTCTGCTGGGACTTTTCCTGTTCTCCAGGAGTTCTCAAAGATTAATGCCAATGGCTCTGAGATCACATTTGCCAGCTCTTTTAATACTCTTGGATGTAGTTCATCTGGTCCTGGAGATTCAAATTCATTTAGATTAAGAAGGTATTCCTGTACTACCTCTTTACTTATTCTGTGCTGGATTTCCCCTATTGTGCCTCTGTTCCATTATCCTCAGGTTGGTCACCCTTTTCCTTTTCTGAAAACACTGAGGCAAAGAAGGTGTTGAGTAATTCTGCCTTTTCTCTGTCTCCTGTTAGCATTTTGCCATCTTCTCCACGTAGTGACCCTACCATTTCCTTCTTCCTCCTTTTGCTGCAGAAATACCCCCCAAAAAAACCTTTTTTTGGTTCTTATCCTCTCTAGCAAGCCTGAGCTCATTCTGTGCTTTAGCTTTTCTGACTTTACTCCTACACGTGTTCGCTATCTGTTTGAATTCTTCTTTGGTGATTTCCCCCTTTTTCCATTTCCTATACATGTTCTGTTTAAAACTTAGCTTCATTGAAAGTTCTTTAGTCATCCATCCTGGTTTCTTGAGACACCTCCCATTTTTCTTCCTCAATGGTACTGCTTGAAATTGTGCCTTCAGTATCTCCCTTTTGAGAAAGTCCCATCCGTCTTGAGGTCTCTTCTCTTTTAGTATTCTTGACCATGGGATCACCCCCAGTATTTCCCTGAGTTTATTGAAATCAGCTCTCCTAAAGTCAAGAATGCTATTCAAGGAAATCCTTCTGAACTGAATGGAACTTACTGCTATCTTAGCATGCATGGAACTGCAGCCTAAATCTAATAATAGTTTTATTCACATAAATCTTTAATGTGAATGGATCCCTATACTAACAAAACTTAATGATGTACTGTATTTCAAAATGGCTCTTTTTTGCTTCCTATTTCACATGAAAAACATTCACACATAGAAAAAAATCCCAGGTGAGGCTCGAAAGTCCTATAAGAAGATCTTGGCCTTGTTTTATGTAAACCTTGTTTCCAAATATAGCTTTGAAAATATCACATAGACATTGTTCACAAATGGGTCATTTATTTCTTCCTCATACTGACAGAATCACTGCATGGTTTTGCTTTCAGTCATAATTCTTGTGCTTTCTGAAAACTTTGTTTCTAAAAAGCTAAAGATAGCCACCTTTATCTAAAAATAGAACATTATTTACACTGGAAGCCACCAAGGCGGCTTGAAAATAGTAATTATATCATTCTAGCCACTTAGAAAACCAAATTACAAAGTGGCATTTATACAAATTCCACAAGTTAAATGCTTTGTCTCCCAAACCCATAGCTCACACATATGGAGTTCCTATGCAAGCAGGATCCTCCCAATTTCTTATGCAGTTCTTCCAAATAGCAAGAATTTTCTAATGATTACATCTGCTCTTGAAGCCATTAGGAAGTTCTCTTTTGCATAGGAACCCAGTAAGTGTCCCTGGCCTGGCTTACCTACACTTACAACCTTGCTGTCTACAGGCATCTCCCACTTTTTGACTACTCATTTTTTGACATTCCACTTTTTCAACTGTTTTAAATTATACCCATATAGCATACTTTTTAAATTTTTAAAATACTTTTATTGTATATCAGATAAAATAAAACCAAATTCATTTAAATACTATTATCAGTACTTCTCAATCTGAATGTCATTTTCTAAATAAACATGCTTCTTGTCATAGTATACAGAATCTTGTATTCTTTATGGCTTCCACTTGTACACCTACTAGACATTTGTGTCTTAATTTTTATCTCTTTTGCACTTCAGTAAATTTTCTTTCTAATTTGTATTTCTACCTTTTTCATCGTGTTTTTAATAATGAAGGTCAGAGAATTGTACTCACCTATTCTTTCCTCTTTCTATATATTGATATTTTATACCTTTATACATTTGTGTGTGTATATGTTGATGTCTGTATTTTGTTATGCATATTCATTATCACTCTTTTTATTTCTATTTTGTTTTATTGCATTTTTCTTTCATATATTTCCCCCCATTTCTTCTTTAGATTTCCTTACTGTAATAATTCTTCATTCAGGTCCCATTTCTTCCCCAGTATCTTGTAATACCATACTTTTGATGTGTGGTCTGCTCCTTTGTTGTTGTTTGCACAATGGTTTTGTGACCACACCCTTTTTTTTTTTCTTAGTCAACTCTTCAAGTTTTTTTTTCCTCTCCGTCAACTGATGGAGACTTCCCCCCCAACTCAGTCATCCTTTTCATTCCATCTGTGTTCAGTCATCTGCATCTTAGAAATTGTGGACAGTGTGTCTCTGATACAGTACTGTACAATATTTGTGCTTACAATACAGTATTCATACAGTATTTATATTTGTGCTCATGATATACAGTATAATATAAAAAATATAATATATACATTTGATCTATCTATATATATAAAAGACTGGGTTCCACTTTTCTACCATTTCCACTTTTTGACAGTGCTCTGGTCCCTAACCCATCAAATAAGTGGCGGGGGGCTGTATACATATCTAGGTATTTATTATTTGGTCCGATAATCATAGAACAGCAGAATCATAAACTTTTTAAAATGCGTCTGGGTAGGATACTAACTGGGTTCTATATGTGATTGAGTAGTTTAGCTACAAAAGGGAAAATAAGAAAATAACAGAAAATATTACATATACAGGAATAATTAGAGATCAGACTAAGGAGATTTTCACACGGGCTATATATCCCGTGGCAGGAACAGAACAGGGTCGGGAAAGGTTTTCCCTTTCGGACGACGTTGACCCCGTTCTGTCCTGCATCCATCCTACTCCCGTGACTGTTCCAGAACAATGTAATCACGATTTTTCATCGTGAATAGGCCTCCCATTCCGTCACTATCACGCAATCACGGGTGTGCGAACAGTAGTCCCGTTCCTGTTCTGAAATGACAGCCGTGGAGGGGAGGTCCGTTACAAGCGCTTCCTGGTACGATCTGGACATCCAGGTAAGTGGTACTCTTTATTTTACCCTCCCTGTTTTGATTATGTGATTTAAAGAGTGTTTTTGTGCTTGGTGAACTGATTTTATGTTTAGGGGAGTTTTATTTTTTAAATTTACTGTCTGGCGTTATCACGTGATAACGTGATAACGTTTCAGACAGCCGGTTGTAAAAGCAGCCTTACGACGGCTACATTTATGGCCAGCAAGGGGAGGGGGAGCCCGTTCCTGATGCGGAATTAAGGTGAGTGTGTGAAAGATTTATGTTATTCCGTGGCAGGAACGGGAGAGTAGGTAGCGGGGCAGTAACAGGGCATTTTGTCCCCGTGTGAAAATCTCCTAAGTACATGTCAATAATTGTAGATCAGAATAATTAAAATTAGAATAATTATAGATCAGACATCACTTTCTAACTGTACACCTATGCCCCTTGGCATTACTTATTTAACAGAAAACTTAGTAGCAAGATTGAAGTAACACGGAAATAATAGGGATAGGTTCCTACACTGCACAAAAAAGTGGTTCAACATGTTTCAGCAAACGATTTATTCAAAACTAACAATATTCACATGTGAAAGAAAAACCAACCAAGGCAGGTAAGCCTTGCATAAGGAAATAAAAACATTTTGGATATTCTAGAGCCCACTTGAAGGTTTCTTCCACAATTTATCCAGGGATAACTTTTCTTACCATTTCCACTTTAGTGCCCAAATTTATAGGTCTATGGTTTTTTAATGTGCGGGGAATGGTTGGTGAGACAGGTTTAATCTGCTTTCTCCTTATCTCTCTGGTTTCCTGTTCAGGAGTATGGGATTCTGGAGGCAGCTGCTGTTTACCTTGTCTCTTGCAGGGAGGCACACACAGGCTACAATAGGAATAGCTAGGATTGAATCCCATTCTTTCCCAGCTAAGGCTTCATTGCATTTTGTTTAATGCCAACATGTTGCTGCAACCTCTCAGGCTAAATGCCACTTTCGATGAACAAATCCCAACTCTCAGTGAAGCCTTTCTCTCTTTCTCTGTCTTTCATGGTGGAGGGGCCTCCTTCTTTAACAAACTCTTGGGGTCAACTGTTAAATTTGTCAGATCATTTTGTTACAGAGCCATACCAGGCAAGACATAATTGTATTAATATAGTTAGCACAAAAGTTTTTTTTTTTAATGTAAATAACAGCTGCAAGGGGAACTCACACAACAGTGCTGCAATAAAGCCACTGTGGGTAAAAAAGGTAGGTTTCCTCTATGCCATTATCTTAATGAAAGCTTTTGTTGTATTCAGAGAGAAGCCTCTACTGTTGCTACTTCCCTACAGCTGCTATTTACATTTTTAAAAGAATGTCGACATTAATTGTACTCATACATTTCACAGCAGGTTTAATTTGGTCACAAATGTCCATATAATATATGTGCAAGGGGAGAAGAATTCAGGACTCTGTAGAAGTTCCCTCAGATAATCCTATCTTAGTCTAAACAGTATTCAGCACGCTGGACAGCTACCTTGTTTTCCATGGGTTTTAAACCTCTTTAAGTCTGTATTAATCTGAACCAGAATCCAGCCATATTTATTTAAATTCAGCCAAAATCCCAGTCTTGCCCTATTCAAAAGAGCTGAAAAAATTGCTGATTCTAGTAAAAAACATTTCCTAGTGACTCTTGTTATCTTTTTAGTAGCTGTTCCAGGACAACATGTACTCTATATGTTCCTTAACTGTAGCAACTTTTATAATTGCACCATTGTTGAGTGTTAATCAAAGAACTTGCATTTGTAACTTTTAGCTTAGTTAAAAATCATAGGAAAACTTTAATGTGTTTAATTTAAACACATGCACTGTATCCTGCTTAGCTCATTATAATACAAACTTACCGTATAAATTCTCTACCTCAAATCAATTAAATATTCCTCTTTACTCCTGAGAAGGTGGTCAGACTGTCCGTCTCTTGAACCGGGGGAAACTCTTAGATCAAAGACAAGGTTTGATTATTCCTTTCCACACTGATTTAGGGTCCCGCGCAGCCTGAGGAACCCAACCTGGGGTTGACGCAGTGGGGTCTGTCCTGACAGAATCCACCCCAAAATTTTGGGACTCATGTCTGGGATTGCTGCCCCCACCCCAGGTCCACTTCCTCAGAATGCCCATCACCACACACTATGTGTGTGGCAATATGAGGTGAGTTTCCTTCACTGCCTCCCCTGGATGGGCCACGGGAGGGAGTTTGAGTAGGGTAAGTATTAGCTGCAGACCCCAGTGAGGGGAAAATAGGGTGTGTGGAGAACATTTCATATTCCACATCATGCCTAATTTAAGTTTTGGATATGGTTCGTGCAGCACTGGAAATTCAAAAACAACTTAGGAAAATTATTATTCAGTTCCAATTTATTTAATTGCATAAATATTTACCAGACCTCTAAATAGGTGTGGTGTTAATGACAACTTGCTGTTTAGGATTTTTTCGCAGGGCCATATGCACTGTATGATGCTTTAATTACACAGTAAAGCAGAATATAATAAATAGAATAATAACACCAATTATTATCTTTGACTCAGTTATGCAGATATTTAATTATTTGATTAAATTCCCTTCTAACATTTTACGTAGCCCTTATAATGTTCTGTATTCTCCCATATAATCAATCACATAGTTATGATGAAGATGAAGCACTGAAACAGGACCTTCCTTTTTTGCTTTTAACCTTTTGACTTTGCCATGCTGCAGTTTTTTACTGACAGAACAATACTACGTGCTTCTATCAGTAAAAATCTGCAGAAACTCACTGATGTTAAAATCCACTCAGTGTAAGAAAACCATGGTTGTTCATAGCAACTTGCTAATAATATAGAAAATGCCTAGAAAGGGGCACTCATATCTTTCCTATTCACCTGAAATAATTTCTTTCCATAAAATAAAATGTTTTTATATCCCCAAATTTTCCATTGTATTTTAAATGCTGTTTTTGTCTTCAGACCTCACTATTTACTTTAGAGACAGAGGGTGACTCCCACAGATATAGCAATGTGACTCTCAATTCTTGTTAAACATGGATGACTTTCATCACAAACCTATGAACTACATATTTTTAAAAGCAGTTCTTCAATTAAACAATCTATAGTGGAGCCAACAGAAATTACTATGCATTCACATGATTTTACTGTGTAGCAGTGTCACAACATCACATGACTCTCTCTCTCTCTCTCTCTCTGGCTTTTCTTCGCAAACGAAGATTCAGGAAGGACTCATCCTGCGCTTTCTGCAAGCGCGCTGATGAGAGCTTGGATGTTAAAGAGGAAATGAATGGGGAAGAAGAATGATAAGGAACATTAATCCATGCACAGATGTTAGGGGAATGTATACTGCACTACTTGTATATGCTTGTACAATTCCAGTGAATCACCCCAGAAGATATTAAGGGCAAAACTGCATGAAACTGAAATAAATATGTACTCTCCCAGCAAAGGGCTACTCATTAAACTTCATTCATAACATCAGAGGAATCGTATTTTGAATGACGGGGTTTTTGTCAGGTTGTTTTATTGTATTATGATGTTATTATAAACCACTTTGGGAATTGTGCAAATGAGAAGAAATATATAAATGTTCTCATGAACAAATATATAAACAATAAACAGATAATTCTGGAAATTAAGTCTTATGGTTCAGTACCCACACATGCACTAGAAGAAACAATAAAACGAGGTCTGTTTATTAGATAATGAGACTAATACAATAACCCATTTATATTTATATGTATTACAATTCTAATGCTTGTCCCCTTCAATATACTCACCGTTCACATTCATACACCAATGCAAACTTGTTTTCCACTGGTTGAAGGTGTGAAGCAGATCAGTTTCTGTCAGCTGTTTCAACACATCTGCCATTTTCTTCGTACTGCATCAGTTGACTCAAAATGTGTTCCTTTAAGCACCAATTTCACTTTAGGGAAAGGAAAAAAGTTACATGGTGCCAAATCTGGCGAATACAGAGGATGTTCAAGTGTAATAATGCATGTATCAGCCAAAAACGGCTTCATACAAAGTGCTATATGAGCAGGCGCATTGTCTTGATGAAAAATGAAACCATTTTTCCATGGTTCTGGCCTTTTTTTCTGATTCCTTCTCTCAGCTTTTTAAAAACATCTTTATAATAATTCTGAATGTGGACTTGCTTTGATGTGCTTTTTTCATTCTTGGTGACGATGGTGTTTTCCAGTGTACCGACTGTCATTTTGTCTCAGGACAATCCAGGTTTCATCACAAGTGAAGATTTTTTGAAAAAGGTTTGGATCCGCCTCTAGTTGCTGCAGAATGTCAGCACAAATTTCCTTGCGGCACTCTTTTTGCTCTGGTGTGAGAACCCTAGGGACCACCTTGGAACAAACATTGAGATCCTCATGTAAAATATGCTGCAGCCTTATTTGAGAACTCATGCCGAACAAATCTTGAAGAGAAATGATAAAGTAGAAAGAATCATAGAATCATAGAATTGCAGAGTTGGAAGAGACCACGAGGGCCATCCAGTTCAACCCCCTGCCACGCAGGAAATCTTGATCAAAGCATCCCTGACAGATGGCAATCCAGCCTCTGCTTAAAGACCTCCAAGGAAGGAGACCCCACTACGCTCTGAGGGAGTGTGTTCCACTGCCTAACAGCTCTGACTGTCAAAAAGTTCCTCCTAATGTTGAGGTGGAATCTCTGTTCCTGGAGCTTGCATCCATTGCTCCGTGTTCTAGTTTCTGGAGCAGCAGAAAACAAGCCCGGAAACATCACCCAAGGAGACCTTCTGCTGTGCTTTCTGCAACTGGACTTGTTTATCTCATATTGGCCTTTTTAGTCATCAGCGTGCTTGCAGAAAGTGTGGGATGAGTCCTTCCTGAATCTTTGTTTGTGAAGAAAAGCCAGAGAGAGAGAGAGAGATCTTTGTCAATATTCACGGCTTCAGCTATCATTCAGACATTGAGTCAGTGGCCTCCTCGAACAAACTGGCTGATTTTTTCCACAATTTCTTTGGTTCTTGAAGTGGAAGTTCATCCAGGGCATTCATCATCCTCCACATTCCCATGTCCTTCTCTGAATCTTTTGTGGCACACAAACACATTCACACGAGACATGCAGTCTTCTCCATAGGCCTCAGTAAGCATTTGAAAAGATTACATTGGTGTTTTATTCAATTTTACTAAAAATTTCAAATTGACACATTGCTCAACTTTTAAACATAGCATTTTTCCAGCATACAACAGACAACACAGCTGCTTTAAATGATGACTGACAATTAACTGAGCAGCTGAGAGTGTTGATGTTTGTCATGCAGATTCAGATATGTATAAGGTCACCACTCAAGTGTTTACAATCAGTTCTCCCTAATTTGTCTGAAAGGTAGAAACACAGTCTCATTATTTGATAGACAGATGTCATAAATGCTTAACATTAATCCCCATCCAATTAGAATATTTTAGTCTCCCAGAGTCATATTTTCGTGCAGAATTCACAAAGAACTAGATCTATAAGACAGGAATTTTACAGCATTATCACCTAAGGAGTTTTAAACAATGTCCCTGACTTTTAGCCACCTACTATTTACAGATTCTTTTTAACAGGCAAAAATAAGCTGGAGGGGAGGGGAATTGTCCCAACAAATCGATAGCATTTCCCTATTTGGTATATTTTTGGCCCTGCCAGTGTAATATATTGGGATAAAAAAATGTCTCACACTATTCTGCACTTGAAAAAAAGATGCAAAGAAATTGGTAAGGGTGCTTTGATGAGAAACAAACCCCTTGCATCTTGTCTTGTTCCTTCAGCTTGGTTAAAGCATAAGGACTGAAGCTGCCTTCCACCAGGTAGAATCACAACCTCTACTTTTCAGTTGTCATGACTGGAAAGGCTGGGTGTTCATTTTAAGAAGAAGGATTTGGCAGTCTGGCACACAGTACAGAAAGACACACAGACAGACACAAAGACTACATTGAGTAGTCCCACTCCCTCTGTTCCCCCTCTCCATCCCTTGAAGGTGAAGTCATTGCCGGTTGAGCCAAGGGAGGCTACACTGTAATTGCACTTTGAGCTTTGCTTCTATTTTTATTTTAGAACACTTTTTTCCTCATTAATTTTTTTAAAAGAAACAAATCCTTTGCCAAAGAGAAACTGGAAGACAATGTAACTTGCATAAACACTCTATTGTTTACAAAGATAGTGAAGGATACAGTTTGTGAAGGTGAAAACTTGCAATCAGCTGATTTGCAACTAAGGCTACACTGGCATTCAGCATTCCTTGGGCAAGAAAAATAGCATTGGAAATTAAATCCATAGCTGTCCCATTACCAGTATATGTGTGTTTTACACAGATTTCCACTTTATTTTGCCGTGTTCTAGATGGAGTAGGCGGGAATGAATCTCCACATTATTGTTGCTACATAGTGGAAAGTAGAAATAAATTCCCACTGATAGACAGGGGAAAGAAGCAATTTGATACACCTGGCCATAACTGGTATGTGTGTGTGTGTGTGTGTGTGTGTGTGTGTTCTGAAGTTTACAAATGCAATGAAATGAAAATACAGGAAGCTATAGAATGGCTCTTTAGGAGTAATTGAGAATAATCACTGAACATCTGAAGATGAATGCTTTGTGTTGCCTGCTGAAAGTTGTTCAGAACCTGAAGACAGTGTTCCGTCAGTGCATTTGTCAAGTACCTACATGGTTTGGGTCCAGATTACCTACAGGATTGACTTCTCCCATATAATCCACCCTATACACTCAGGTCCTCTGAGGGACATTTACTTCAGTCAGCCAGGATTAGTTTAGCAACTGTCACCCAGAGGATTTTTCCTTCAGCCACCCCTAGACTCTAGAATGGCCTGCCGGAAGAGATTAAAGAGTTGAATGCACTGTCTGAATTTAAAATAGCATTAAAGATCAGTCTCTTCCAGCAGGCCTATCCAGATTATTTTTAAACTGTGAATTTTAAACAATATGTGTTGGTTTTATTTGTTCTTTTAAACTGATTTTATCTTTTTTAATGGGTTTATGTATTTTTAACCAATATGAAGGGAAGTTGTCCCTTCATATTTGCTGGGGTTGGGTGCCAGAACTCCCCCCTCCATGGATACCAAAATCCATGAATACTCAAGCCCCATTATATACAATGGCATAGCAAAATGGTGTCCCTTATATAAGATGGCAAAATCAAGGTTTGCTTTTTGTATTATTATTTTTTAAAGAATATTTTCAAGCCATGAATACTTACATCTGTGAATACCAAATCCATGGATACGAAGGGACAACTGTATATCTGTTGTTACCACCTTGATCCATGGGGATAGATGGGTAAGAATTACTACTACTACTACAGTTGTGGAGCAGACTCTAGAAATGCCTCCAGGTACACATGAAAAGATGAGTCCTGTACCCATTGTCATGAAAATTGGTTTACTTCCTGGTTGAAAAAAGGTCTCTCCTGGGCCTAAAAGAGACCAGGGAGGTAGTGGTTTGAGCACTGGTTTCCGGAGAACAGCTCTACCCAGCTGTCCTGATCTCACCCGGAAGTGTTCTGTCATTGACACTGTATTCACTGAGTACAATGGAGCGGGGAGTCAAACGCCAGCAATGAATCACTATAGGAGATCTATTGATGGTTTGGCCCACCAATAAAACAGGATGGCTTTTTAACAAGATATGATTGCAAAAGAGTGTCATCTGGTATGCACACCCTTTCATGATCATTAGGTGTCCTAATGATGCCATATTTGCCACATTTGATAAAATCCATTGTGAATCTTCAGAGGGAATGACCTCATCCAGAATAAGGAACCATTCACCAATTTCCTTATAAGAAAGGTCAGTATTTTTATCCCCAAATTAGAGACTATGTCTCTGCTTCCACAACGGCCATGCTGTTATTTGGTTATGTTCCAGGCTGTAGCTGTTGCATTGCATTCAAGCTTCTCAAGCATGACAGTATTTTTATCTTTCCTTATTGTATTATAATATCATATATGGGATTGGATTGGTTTAATAGTTCCTATTGTCATAGTGCTACTAAAAGCTGCTTTCACTAGAGGGGCTTTTCCAAGGGGGGAACAGCACTGTGGTGTTCTATTCCAGGTGAAGGGTGATTTGGGACTGCCAAAACTTGTTCTATTTGCTCCTACTTTCAGAGGGTATACTCCCTATTTACACCAGCAAAGAGCTTCAGGAGGAAAAGGCAGATGGACTGACCTGCAGAGATGTGGTCATCATTGTATAACAATGCTGGAAGTCGTTCCACGGGAACCTAGGCTGGCTCCTGTCCTGCTTTCCTTTTGTTGGCAGGCAAAGACATTTTTATTCAAACAGACTTTTAATATGTAGCTGCACTCACACAGGCTTTTTACTGGGGTGTGTTTTTATTTTTTACCTTTTATATGTTTTAAATAATTTTATTTAAAAAAATGTAATGATTTTAATCGTTCTAAATGTTTATGTAGGGGTTGTCTATATGAGGCCAAAAGAAACAGCTTGCTCCAATAGCAATTTGCAGCAGCTATGACTTCTCTTAATGGTTTTACAGCCCCTATGAACTTTGCATGCCCTCCAGTCAAGATGGTGGCTGCAAGTGAAATACTCCCAAATTTTTAAATCTGCTGCTGAACTTTATTTAAACCCTATTTCCATGGTGCGCATAAGCGATATTTCACCTTTACCCAAAATAAGAGGAAAAAAGAGATAAACTATAACTCTGTTTTATTGCCTTAGCAATCACTTGTTAAGGTGAAAATCCAATATGGCAGCAGCAGTTGCTTGCTCTGTTAGCAAGTCCTGTCCCCTGTGCTTGCCTGGCCAATCAGTTTTGCACTTCCTCTAGTATGGGAAAATGATTCACATCAAATCACTGTCTCTTAAAAACTCCAGGAAAAGCTGCAAAGGTTTTTCCAGCAGAGTTTTTACCGTTTTTGCCCCCTGACTCCTTCACAATAGGCAAAACAATACAGATTGCTATTAGGACAAGTTGTCTTCTTCTTGCATTCCATGAGAATTGTTTCTGCTGTTTAGACAACCCTGTATTTAAATTGATGTTTTGTGAGGTGCCTTGGGTCCTACTCTGGGAGAAAGATGGCATATAAATAAATAATATAATATAATATAATATAATATAATATGATTTTTCTAAGTACTACATTTTTGTATGTATTTTAACATTTCATTCTGCCCTCCCTAAAGCTACAGCTATTTCTTACTACATTCTTTCTTAAGAGTCTGGAGTAATAAACACCTGAGGCGAAGCACAAAAATCAGTGTGTGTAGAGCCATTGTACTGCCTATTCTTCTTTATGGGTCTGAAACATGGGTCACCTATTGCCACCACTTACGACTCCTCAAACGCTTTCATCAGTGCTGTATATGCACAATCCTAAATATACACTGGACTGACTATGTGACGAATGTTGCTGTCCTTGAGCATGCAGGGATCACCAGCATTGAGGCCATGATATTGAGAACACAGCTGCGCTGGGCAGGGCACGTTTCTAGGATGGAGGACCATCGCCTCCAAAAAATAGTACTCTACACTGAACTCGCCACGGGTCAGTGTAAGAGGGGCGCTCCAAAAAAGCAATACAAGGTCTCCTTGAAACAACATCTCAGGCTAGGCCAAATTGATCACCAACAATGGTCCGCCATGGCCTCACATCGGGAGGCATGGAGACACACTATCCACAATGCTGCAGCCTTATATGAGAACTCATGCCAAACATGTCTTGAAGAGAAACGACAACGCAGAAAGAATCACAAACCGGAAACATCACCCAAGGAGACCTTCTGCTGTGCTTTCTGCAACCGGACTTGTTTAGCTCGGACTGGCCTTTTTAGTCATCAGCACGCTTGCAGAAAGCGCAGGATGAGTCCTTCCTGCATCTTTGTTTGTGAAGAAAAGCCAGCCAGCCAACCTTTCTTAAGAATGATTCTTAATTTCTTCCCATGGAAACCTCTCAGTCCAAGCCAACAAACTCAGTGCTTGCCCTACTTACTGAAACCCAAATCCTTCATTAGGTCAATGATTATTATTTTCCCCTGCCAGCTATCACATAGCACATTAGTACTACAAAACATCAAATTGTTCATTTTAAGTACAAATAGGCAAATTCAAAGATCGTTGAATTTGCATTTAACTGGGTGCATTTAAATGACAGATGAGGAAATAAATACTTATGGTAATCATTTCTGAATTCCAATGAGGTTCCCCTTAGATTGCCATTTTACTATAACCCTTTAATACTAACTACAGTTCTATGTATTGTGACTTTGGTGCTGGTAATACTGAACCCTGAAACAAGGAGAATGATCTGTGCTGCTCTGCTGGTTACAATTGTCAGAACTCTTCCATTCTAGAGATAACTAAGTCAAGAAAAAAGCCTCACAAAGCACAATCATGCACATGCCTACCCCAAAGCAATTCCTATTGAGGTCAATATGGTTATTCCCAGGTGGGTATAGAATTCAGCCTCAGGGAAGACACAGCAGGGGTAACAGGAACTCAAGAATGAAAGAGACTGGGACCTGAGAATCCAAGAGCAAGTGTATCTTTAGGCAATCCAAGAGTAAGTTTATCTAAGAAAGGAGTGTTGAAGTAGTCCAGAGGAAAAAAAATGTGGATAGTTGTGAACCCTATATTTCTGGCAGGAGTTGACCATAGAGTCATGCTGGGCCTCCAAATATCTAGAGAGGTATTCTCTCTAGGCAGCTGCAGGTCCTCCAGCATGATTCCATGGTCAACTTCTGCTAGAAATATAGAGTTCACTACTATCCACACTTTTCACCATCCGCAGTCCAGGAACATATCCCCTGTGGATACGGAGGTCGTATTGTAGAGACGTGAGCATAGGAAGAAGCCTCAGAAAGGGAAGACAACTGGTAAAGAGAAAAATGAGAACCTGTTACAAATGGCCAAAGCAAATCATCTTTGCTAATTCAGGAGAAGATAAATGTAAGACTAAAAACACTTTTCTGCTTTCCAGCACATTTTTCATACTGCCAAACAGCCAGAACCCCTAATCCAGTTCAAGTCTATCAACCCACAACATTCATAAAAAGTCAACAACAAAAAATGTTTGCTTGCATTTATACGTTATCAAAGCAATGTTTGTAAAATGTGTGTGTGTGTCTCCAAGGCAAATTAAAGCAGAATTATGGTTTTCTTTTTACAATAAAGAATGTGATGCATGAAATCTAAAAAGAACCTGTAAGAAGGGAGAAATCCAGCTACCCCATTTATCTTTATCTCCTCAGAACTGTCTGAAACTATTACAGCATGTAGATGCAGCAGATATCAGGAGCATCAGGAAAATACTATTATTACTATTACTATCACTATCATTTTATTCATTTATATCCCACCTTTTCCCCAACCATAGGACTCAAGGCAGTTTACAAACTCCAATACAGATAAAAGTTGACATCATTAAACTTAAAATATAACCATAAACATTAACAGAATTAAAAGCAATTAAAAAACATACACATAAAAAAAATAAGGGGAAGAAGAGGAAATGAATATATCCTGGCATCCTACGTCATGTAATATGTACCTTCTTTTAAGAACATCCCAGGTACAAAGACATGTCCATATACAGGAGAAATACTCTGACCACAGAACATCCTGGTGGAACCATTTTGTCTGATACCAGAACAAATGCATGTGGCCTACATATCATGAATTCTGCTTTTCTGGAAGGATCTGTAATGTAGTAAGGATAGTAACGGTATTTTGCATTCCTACAAATAAGTTACAGCTGGAGGAACAAAGTGACATGCACAGCATACTTCTGTGAAGTATAAACCTTCTATTGTCAAGTAGAAATGAAACCATCCTATTGCTATTATGTCCACTGTAACATCTGAGATAATTACAGTCTCCCCATAACCATTTATTAGTTCTTATGGGATATAACTGTAATTTTGCAAGTATTATGCTAAAGATAAAGACTAACTTCATCACTAGCTACAGTCCAGACTCCTATATCCATGGGAAATATGTTCCAGGACTTCCTGCAGATATGTGAAACTGTGGGTAATAGTGGACACTCTATTTTTGTGCTCAGAGTAAAAACAGAGCATTTGCTATTCCCCCCCCCACTTGCCTGCTGCCCCGTGTAGGGGAGAGTAACTTAAGTTCCCCTGTTTTGTCGCCCAGGAGGCAGGGGCAGCTTTTTGCCCCCTGTCTCTAGCAATGCAGCTCTGCTTCCACTGCTTCATTCCCCAAGAGAAGAATGTGCAGTTTCTCCCCTCCTCTCTCCGGCAACAGAGGTCTGTGTCCTCCACTTCCCACAAGAGGGATGGTTTCTCTCCCCTCTCTCTGGCAATGGACGTATGCTATGTTGCTCAGGAGCAGCCTGAGGCTGTTTTGCAAACAGTGGATAAGTGAAACCAGGGATATGGGATCTGTGGATACAGGGGCCTTAGTGTACCTGTATTTCACCAGATCTAAACAGAACACCTACTTGAACTTACTTCCATTCCAGAAAAGGAAAGCTGTCCAGCTACCCCACTTATCTTTGTCCCCTCAGAACTGTCTGAAACTATTACAGTATGTAGATGCAGCAGATACCAAGAGCATCAGGAAAGTACTATTATTACCATTACTATCACTATTATCCAGCCAATGCCCTAATTCTTTTCAGAGATGCTATGCCCTCAATAATGTGTTCTTAACCTATTGTATTGCAAACTGATTTAATAAACAACCTTTAATACTTTTTATCAGTCAGTTCTATCCTTTACTGGTTGGATTCAGACTTACTTGCACTGAAATCAACGAGATTTAAATATAACTGGAGCCTGTATCCAACCCTACATGCTTATTGGCACCTTTCCTTTAAACATAGGTAACAGATGAGAGAAATTGATACCCACCCATCATTTAGAACAGAGGTAGACAAATGTGATGGAGGGCGGAACCACCTTCTGTATCAGTTAGGTGCTTGACCATTGCACTTTCAATGTTTTGGTTTTGCAATTTTAAAAATTACTGGCTGAGGTCCTGTATCATTTGATGGAACAGGACCACACCCTGACAGCATCCTCCTGGACTTTCTAAGGGTCCTCTAGAGGTTCCAGAGGATGATGTCATTGCCATGCCTCTACTTATAGGAACACAGCTTGAGGTTGTGTGGCCTTTGTGGGGTGCCCCACAGGAGGCAGAAGAGTACAAATATCAGGGAGTTGTTGTACAAGGAAGGTAGTGAATACATCCCCTTGCAATGACCTTAAAAATACATACACAGTCACAAGTTACACCCACATATGTCAACAACAGCATGCCAGCCAGTCTATATTTACTTCATTAAATATATGAATTTATTTAATTAAATTTAGATATGTTACACTGGATTAAACTCATTATATTAATTCTAAAGCAAGTTAATGTGACTGAAAACATCAAAATTACTTCTTCGATTCTCACATTACTTAAAGCTGAAGATTTTTAAACTTATTTTACTTTAAATCTTACTTTACTACTTGGGGCACCATGCTTAGTGACAATCAACACTATAACCAGCTAGAATTCTTCTGCAAGTCAAACTCTGTGGTGTCTGATGGTCAAACAGTCCTTACATTATAGAGGCCTGGAGCTTGCTAGTCAGAAAATACTCAGAGGTTTCAATTCCCTGTTCCAGGAAGAGAAAGCCTCCAAAAAAAGTCTCCCGGTTATCTGAATTCTTAATTAGTTGTTACCTCTTGTAATAAAAAAATCATATACCCTGTATAAATAAGTAATTATAATAGTGATTAATTGAACTAATTGCCTTTTTTGTACATTATTATTGATGGAGATTACTCCAGGACTGCAGTTTAAGACAGTGGGGGAGCTCCCTTGGATGCTTTGGAGTGGTTGGAAATGTACTCTTTATTCTGAAAGCACTAGCCATCAGCAATCATTCTAGGACAGCCAAATTCTGACTTTTGGCAGCAGCTTCTTTTCATCAAGGGGAAGTTGCTAGTTCCAGGTTTTCATCAAGGGGAAGTTGCTGGCTTTAATCAGTTGGCGTCCAATTACTCCAGCCACACACACTTAATCAATTGTGACTTACAATTAACAAATTCAGCTTCTAGTGGTCCATGGTGCTGGAGGAGAACATTTACTCCTAAATTCTTTTAGCAACTTTGGAAGCAAACCACACAGCAAAAATATTATGCAGGTCTTGGGAGCCTTGATGGTATTGGAGGGCCACAAAGAAGGCTGATGACTTTATGCAGGCCTTACTTCCCCCACTCTGGCTTAGAAAATAAGCTGGTAAGTAGTCTGAAAATTGTGATCTGGCAAACCTATTTTTAAAAAAAATGCATAGGTCAGGTGGATTAGATGACTGACATCCAAGAGCTATAACAGGGGGTCTATTTGTGGCCCTTCCAGATGTTGTAGGATTATAGCTCATTAGTCCAAGGAAGCATATAGGCAATGATGAGAAATGATCCAAGAACATCTGGAAAGTCACAAGTTGCCCACCACGGACTTAAGGTCATAAAGATTGGTTTAACACGGGACAGTTGGGAACACATTTTAGGTAAACCCTCCACATATGATCTAAGAGTTCTATAAGCAGTTTATATTACCTCCATTGTAGAAGCATTAGGAGCTCTAAAAAATGAAACCTCACTTGAATGTTTTCATCATTACACTTCTATGTTGGTGTTCCCAACTTTTTTCTGTCAAATGCTCTGTGCTATTAATAGCTACAGAACAAGCAGATGTTCAGTATGTAACAGTTTACCCATAAGTATACTTCATCTTGATAAAGCTGCATCTCTTGATTTTCTGGCTGTCACAGCAGCTTAAGCCATAGAAAAAAGTTGGCAGCCCTGATACTGGAAGCTAACATGGTCACTTTCTTTGAAATTTTCTCAGCATAATAGATATCATCATCTATAGGTATGCAAGGTTTGCTTCTTGCAATATATATATATTTCTAAAAAGATATATATATATATATATACACACACACATACATACATATACATACACTACACTTCCAATATAGACACATTAAAGCAAATATCAGTTTTCCAATTCTGATAAGGCTTATGAAGACTTAATTCTTTCCTCTTCTAAATCAATCACATTCAAAACCAATCTAGATTTTTGCATTTTCTGTTATGTTAAAGTTCTTGGTTCTAAATGTACACTAACAGCATATGCCTGTTCTTTGCTTGTCTACTCAGAAGTAACTTCCATTGAATGCAATGGGACTTACTCACCAAGTCAATAGGTATAGGTTTGCAGCCTAATACTGTCACCTATTAAAGTTCACATGATTAATCAACTCTAGTTTCTTTAATAAATCAGTTGATCAAATCTACATATATTTGCATATAATTAATTGTAATCAACTAAACTTCAGAAGAAAAAAGCATTTTGTTTTATTTTTAGATGATATATTCATAACTGCAGCAGGTACCATCTTAAAAGAGGAATGTCCTAATATGGAAGATAAAGGGAAGGCCTGTTTATAAGACAGCACTACCACCTACTTCTTTAAGAATGTGCATTAAAACCTTATAGTTTTTAATCTTCTGCCTGATTAATTGTGGTCACTTCCAATTCAAATGAAATATTAAGTGTTTAACCTAATTAATACATTAAATTATTTGTCATGGATTGCCCCAAAAGAAATTAAAAATTGTAATTTTATTAAAATACTAAGAATTATCTGAGAGTCCCACATAACAACAATTCCTAGAATTCCTGAGAGGGAAAGAAAGACAGTAGTGTAGACTGTCATGTAGACATGCCCTGAGTGTACTGTAGGAGTGCCTTGGGAATAGCATTCCCAGCTGACACCAGTGATACAGCCTCTGCAAAAATACACTAACCTTATAACTTCTCACCCCAAAACCTACATAGAGGTATCAGCTTCTGCATGACATCTTACTAGTAGTGCATCAAGCTTAACACATTCAAGTTCTGATTATAGATTCCTAAACACTGGACAAGTGCTGCACAACAAAATTGTAACTGACTCCTTCCTCAGTTTCCTGACTGATGTCCAAATTATGTCAGCCATCTTCAAGGCAACCTTGCCCATCTTGGTAGGCAAGTTCATGTTGGTGTAAGTCAGGCTATTCAGCAATGCCTTCATTTTCTCTGTAGGTATTACTCACTTAGTGTTAAACCTTCTTAAACACACCCTTCAGGTTTTTACAGCAGTTATCTGGGCCTAATTCTGCCATATTTTGTGTATGATAGCACCCCTTCATTTTAAAAAATATGTATGCCTGAAGTTGTCCAAACAAGGAAAGGGAAATAAAGCTATTTCCCTTTCATTCCTTGGACAAATATCACATTTGCAATAAGCTTTTAGCAGTCTCTCATTAATCACAAATACTGGGATCCAGAAAGTTTTGGAGAACAAATCTAAATCAATCTATGTTTAGAACTGACTTGGCAAATCCTAATGCTCTTGTTGAGGAAAGAAAGTAAACATTTATCTTACAAAGGCGCATTTTAGGCAGCTTACATTTTCTCTGAAGATTTCTGACACATTATGGTACATATGTTTGGAAATAAATTTTATTGTGTGTTTTTGGGCTTACTTCTGTATATAGGTGTTCACCCTTCATCTTCTATTACAATGTGTCAAGCAGGACAAACAAACAAATATGGTTCAGAATTCCAACTAATAGAATAATATGCTAGAATGTGACTCTTGAGAAGGAAATAGTGCATTACCAGGATATAAATATTTGTTGTGACCCTTTTTTTCAAAAATATAGACAGAAAAAATAGAGGGAATTCAGTAACATACAAAGATTAGACATACGTTTTGACAGTGTATGGTGGTGTTTTTTTTCAGTGGTGAATGCTCCAACCAGGTCAGATGAATTTATTTGCCTCAAATTAAACACATTATTCTGTACTGGTATAAGAAAATATTTTAATGGAAAGATGGTGGATGATCCCACTAACAAATGAAAATACAACAAACACATAAATAATCTCAGCATGTTCCAGCATGTACAGTGCAAAATCTTTATGGAGGTTTATACTGCTATAAAAAGAGTAAAGCTCAAGTGTTCATAAATGTTTCTCTTTAAATCTTCCTTTCTAAATAAGAACCAAGCCACCCAGTTAAAACTGCAATTAAAAAAAACCATATTTGCATCAAATATCTGAAACATACAACCAATGCCTATGTATTGCTGGTATTTTAATCAGTAGCAGATTTAAAATATCACATTCATAATCCTTTCTTAATCATCTTCTAAGGGTAGTGTTTTATCCTTGAGTTCTGTGAGAAATCACACCTTCCAGTTTCAATCTCATGCTCCAGGATAAGTATAGTTGGCCTACATTGTGAAATTATGCATTTCCTGCTATCACCTAGTAATATTATCTGAATTGATCTAAGTAAAAAAAGGTCTTGGGGTACTTTTAATCTTTTTTTAAAAAAAATACAGAGGATGTGTAATGAGGGATAAGGGGGGGTGGAAAGGAAGGGAAGATGCCATGTAGGGGGTGAATGCTAAGAACCACACATCTCTAGGGCTAACTCACCTCTCTCAGCTGTTCCAGCTCCTGCTTAAGGACATCATATTCAGCTTCTAGCTCATCGTACTGCTGCTTGAGGGTGAGCTTTTCCTCCAAAACCACCAACCCATATTCAGCAGCCTGGATCTTTTCATGGGTTGTTTCGGTCAGCTCTTTGGTCAGCCTCTCGATTTCGGTCTTATAATGATCCACAGTCTCCAAGACCTCTTCCGCAGCCATAGCCTTGGAGGGTGGGGTGGGGTGAAGGGGGGGGAGAGAAGCAACGATAGATGATGGAAAGAAGGCAGAGGGAGGGGAGGAAGGGATGGAGGGAGGGATACAGGCACGGGCGGATGGCAGTTTACCCTGGGATGCTCCTGAGAAGCAGTCAGCCAGCTACATGGGCTTAAGGCCAGGGGAGAGGAGGGGATGATGCACCATGGAGGAATGGAAACCAGGGCATGGAGCTGAGAGCCCCCCAAGGTCGCTGCACCATTTGTCCTTGGGCGGTTCTCCTCCTTGGAAGCTCAACCTGGCATCGCTGGGAAAGCAGGACCAAGAAAGGCAGGCTGTTTTTCTCCCTCTATGGGTGGGTGGGGGGTGTTTCGGTCTCTCTGTGTCCCTTCTCTCTTTTTCTTTTTGCTTATTCAGAGGCGCTGGTCCGCCATGTCTCCAGGGCAGCTTCACTGCAGTCTCTCAACTCTCCACCTGCTCCCCCTCTCCCGGCTGCCGACGCCTCTCCTGCTGCAGCCTGTGGGGAGGGGGGAGAGAAGTCAGTCAGTCAATAAATAAATAAATAAACAAGCAAACAAGCCGACCTGGGCGGGAGAGGATGCCGCCTCCGTCTCCTGACCCTTAGGAAACAAAATGAGGAGACGGGAGACGAGGCTTACCATAGCAGCCCAGCCAGAAAGGCCACCGGCAGCAGACACCTCCTCAGGCCGCCTCGCCCGCCTCTCCTTTCCCCCTCCCAGCGCCTGGGAAGAAGGACAGATGGGCCCTGGCAGCGCCGCCCCCTCCTCCTCCTCCTCCTCCTTCTTCTCCTCACAGCATCTCTCTCTTCCCGCGCTCTTGGAGGACCAGAGGAGAGGCCCGCTGGGCGCCTCCTTTCACTCACTCTCTTCCGCGCACTTTTGCCCCCTCACGCTTCCCACATCGCCTCAGCTTGCCTTTTAAAAGTAGGAAAGTTGAGCGGTTGGGGAGCTGGGACAGGACACACACACACACGCACTGCAGTTGCACTGAGGCAGGGGGAGCAAAGTATGCAGTACCAAGATGTCTCTAAACCGGGGGGGGGCATCCACACTAGAGAAATAATCCAGGTTGGAACTGGATTCAGGACCAGTTTAAGGAATTTTGGGGGACCCTGCAATGCTTTATTTGGGCGGCCTCATATGTTTATCTCAGGTCAAGGTAACCTAACTCAGCCTAAGCTATTCACAGCACAGGATATTCAGATTATTACTCATAATGTTTTTGCAGGAGGCGGGTTACTACAGGGCCCCCCACAATGATGGAGGCCCTTGCAGATGCTGACGCCACCTGTGCCTTAAATCACCCTTACTGGATTATTTGCATGGCTCCTTCCTATGGAATCCTGGGGTTTGTAGTTTGGTGAGGCACCTGCACTTTTTGGCAGCTGAAGGGGTGTAAAACTAGTGGTAAAATTTGTAAATCCCAGGGTTCCATAGGAGGGAGCCATGCAAATAATCCAGGTTGAAACTGGATTATTTGCATGGCTCCTTCCTATGGAATCCTGGGATTTGTAGTTTGCTTTGACACCTGCACTTTTTGGGCGGCTGAAGGCTTGTAAAACTACAAATCCTAGGGTTCCATAGGAAGGAGCCATGCAAATAATCCAGTTTCAACCTGGATTCTTTGTGTAGGGTGCATTCCCCCTAAATTTCTCAACCAGGGTTCCCTGGAAGCCTAGGGTTCCATAAGAAGTTGCTAGGGGTTCCCCCCAGATATTGAGACTGAAAAAAATAAACTTTTTTTGAGCTGTAGATATAATTATTTTTAGGCAGGAGTTCCCTGAGACCTGAAAAATGTTTGAAGGGTTCCACCAGGGTAAAAAGGTTGAGAAAGGCTGCTCTAAATACTTGTGCTCTCCACACTACACAAATAATCCAGTTTGAAACTGGATTATTTGTCATGGCTCCTTCCTATTGAATCCTAGGATGTGTAGTTCTACCAGGTCATTAGCCTTCCCAGCCAAAGAGAGCTGGTGCCTCATCAAACTACAAATTCCAGGGTTCCATAGGAAGGAGCCATCACAAATAATCCAGTTTCAAATGACATTATTTGAGTAGGGCAGATTTGGCCCCAGATATGCTCCTACACACGTACACATGGTTTATTTTTGATGGGATATTCTGACCAGCCTTACTCCAGATCACCTACCTTGCCACCACGTTTTAACAATTCTTATAAGGTATCCCATATTCCACAAAGCTGCATACATGGCACACATTTTGGCTTATCATTTAATTCTTCATGAATTACATGACACAGCAAATAAACAGAAGAAAGCACTTCTACTTACAAGATCAGTGTGGTTTATTTCTCACATATAAAATTCCCATAATAATCGGTTCTGCTATATATCCTGTTTGGACACACCAGTGATTTTGACATACTATGGTGCATGTAATTTGATTTTTTTTTTCCCCTACATCTGGGGTCAACTGACTCTGGTTGCTGCCACACTGCAGAAATAATGCAGTTTGACACCGCTTTAACTGCCATGTCTCAATGCTATGGAATTCTGGGACTTGTAGCACTGGTGGCACTACTGCACCAGTTTATACCTTCTGAGGGAGGGGTGACAGTAGCCTTAGTAATGACACATTTTTGTAGTTTTGTGAGATATCTAGCCTCTCTGAACAGTTAAAAATCCATGCAGGATTCCACCAGCGTTGCTTGCAAACTGACAAAGCAGGCTGTGGCATTACTCTTAGGTTGCTGCACTTGTTATACCAACAATTTGTACAGAAACTTATAAAAGCCAAAGACAAATTAATACAACTGCACCAACATCTTGCTCCCAATGTGTTTTGGGATAAATCTCTTTTTCCTCTGAAGCTTCCAAAAGACTCTTTAAATTCTGGCTCTCACAAGTGCTCATAAAACATACTGGTCCACAATTTGGCAACTTTCGCTACTGGAAACATGAGACTCTAGTTAAACAAATACCATAGCTTCATATTTGTTTCTAATACCAATTTAAAATATTTGCAATTGCCTTTAAAGCCCTTTACAAGTTGGGACCAGGATTTTCACATCCTTAAGAACTCTGGAATTCCCTTCCAATAGAGGCTCATCTTGCCCTCTTGCTCTTGACTATTTGCCAGGCAGTTAAATCCTTGCCTTTCTCTTTAGGAAGGTTTTGGGGCCTAAATTATTTTTAGTTCATGCTGAAAATTAGTTTTACTTTCCTGGAAATTATTTTATTGGAAACTGTTTTAAAAGAGGTTTTCTGTTAATGTTCTGCCATTCTTGTTCTGTATGTATTTGTATCTCTTACTGTATAACAATCTGTACCATTCAAAACTGTCAAATACACTAATAGCGATCTTTATTGTTATTGTTTATTAACTGAGTCAATCTCCATTTAAGGAAAGATGGAGTACAAATGTTACAAATAAACTTTTGTTTGTGGGTTTGTTGTGCTGACATTTCCCTACAAAAGAATGGCTCTTCTGATCCTGGAAACACATTCAGGGTAACTATGTTGGCCATGAAGCAAAACAAAATCCAGAATACACAAAAAAATGTGATACCTTTACTGGCCAACCAAACTGCAAAACACATGATGCAAGTTTTCAAAGCTCTACTGGCTTCTTCATGAAGCAAAAGATATTTAAAAGGAAAGAAAGAAAGAAAGAAAGAAAAGTGATGGTATTGAAGTCATAGGCCTACATGTTGTCTCAGATGTTTCTTGTATTGTTGTTCAGGTGAGGGATCTCATGCAGGCAGAGGTCACTCCTACTTTTTGGCCATGTGGTGCTGAGACAAAGGAGATTATCAGACGGGAACAAAAAAAGCGTTCCGGTCCCACAATCTCCTTTCCTGCCCCTCTCCCATCCCTGTCCCAGCACAAGAATGAAAACTTTCACACTTACCTGAATAATTCTTGTGCCAGGAAGCCCAGGAAGTGAAAGGATCTCTAGAGCTCCTTTCACTTCCTTGTTTGTAATCCTGGCTGTTGCTCTCGTGAGAAGAGGAAAGCCGGGATTTAAAGGAACAGGCTGGGAACAAGGGGGGGAATCAAGGGGCAATTGGAGGAGGGCAATTGGGCTGGTGATGGGGGTGTGGGGGGCTGGCGATCGGGAGGGTGGAGGGCTGGCGATCGGGGGAGTGGAGGGCTGGCGATTGGGGGAGTGGAGGGCTGGCGATCGGGGGCTGGAGGGCTGGCGATCGGGGGCTGGAGGGCTGGCAATCGGGGGCTGGAGGGCTGGCGATTGGGGTGCGGGGAGTGCTGGCGATTGGGGTGCAAGGAGGGCTGGCGATCGGGGGGAGTGGAGGGCTGGCGATTGGGGGGGTGGAGGGCTGGTGATTGGGGGTGGAGGGCTGGCATGCAGGGAGGGATGATCTGGGTGACAGTAGCAGGGGCCTATCATAAGGGAGGCATCCAGAAGTGTTTTTACATTCCAGACCTCCCACTAACACTGGCATCCCGTCAGCAGATTGGGCACCTTTTCACATGCCCACCATTCCATTACAAAAACAGAATGATGGATCTATTAACGGCTTAAGCCATGAATAAAAAAAATGGGGGCAGCACTGGAGCAGAACAAGAGCAGAACAGGCAGGGAGAACATTGTGTGAAAGGGAAAGCCTTTCCTGATACTCTGACGTCCCTATTCCGCTTTATTTGTCACTTCTGATAATCTCCAAAGAGCAATAAAATTTATCTGCTTCTGCAGCAGTAACATAACCTCTCTTGGTATCCAGGATGTCTCTGTCCCTTTGTGAAGCCAGGACTCCTTTGTTAGGCAGAGATCATTGGATTTTTAATGAAGTCTCTGTATTGCTACATCTGGGCAGGGGGGGATTTTAGGTGCTGTATAGGTAAAACTTTGCCAGTTATAGTCCTAAAGAGAAGCTCTATCTTCTGTTAGAGTTTAGTCCTAGTCCATATTTCCCTCTTGTTTAGGATTCTCCTGTTGCAGCAAAATGAGGTATCTTCAGATCTAGGAAACACATTCGGGATAGCCATGTTGGCCATGTAGCAAAACAAAATCCAGAATCCACAAATCCAGAGGAATCCTAAACATGTTACCTGAATTACTGAGGTCTGTGGAAATTCCACACATGTTACCAAAAATCAGTATTTCTATGGGGAATTTTTAATTAGCTCAAATGTGGCAGCAAGAGGCCAGGTAATGGCGGGATCTTTTGACCTGCGTATACCAGTACTCAATGATGAGACTCCAAGGCAGGGGATGAAATAAAAATGGTTTTTATTGAAATTTAAACTGGGGAAAGCACACATACATATACTCAGGCTTCAAGCACTCACACAAGGCTATCAAAGAAGGTAGGAAGTATTGAGATAGAGAAATAGAGTTTGGTGGTTTGCTTTTTTTTCCCATGGTTAAACAATGAGTTCAACCAATGCTAATGGTTGAAACATTAAAACTAATGGGTCTCAGGCAAACCTCTATCTTTTTAGGACAAAAGATGAAAGACCGGCTTTGCTAGCAAAGAGTGTCCAGCTACCTTGATGAGATTATGAAATGACTCTTTTTTTTTTTTTTTGTACATCCAGGAGAATTAGCCAATTTCCTCCCTCCCTCACCAGTTCAAGGGGGGTTCACTTAATCCTTGCCCAGGAGTGTCCTTTAGGAATTTTAGCAGGCTACTTCCTTAGGTTTTCTGAGCAAAACTTGATTCCTTGTACTTGGGATTCCTTGATCTACTGCCAACCACGTAGAGTGCCAATAATAACCCAATTTATGAAATATAGCCAATTGATGAATTATTAAAAGAGGGGGGGTGTCAGGGCAGGTAACAAACAACAACAACAACAATAATAATAATAAAATGTATTTATATCCCGCCCCACTACAAAATGCAATCGGGGCAGCTTACAATATTAAAATCTACATACAACCCCTCCATCCCACCCATCCCTTAAAATACAATTAAATAATTAAACATTTAAAACACAATAAATACTAAAAATACTAAAAACAACACAATAAAAAGCTGGATGGGATCGGACTAATTAAGATGGCCAAGTATCTATTCAGGAAAGGCCTGCCAGAAGAGATCTGTCTTAAGAGCTTTTTAAAAGCTATTTAAGGTGGTAAACAAGAGGCAATGTGGACTGGGATTAAACTCTCTGAGGGTCAGAGACATCCTGGATACCAAGAGAGGTTACCTTACTACTGCAAAAGAAGTTAAATTTTACTGCCCTTTGTCTCAGCACCACATGGCCAAAAAGTAGGAGTGGCCTCTACCTGCATGAGATCCCTCACTTGAACAGCAACACAAGAAACATCTGAGATAACATGTAGGGCTGTGACTTCAACACTGTCACTTGTCTTTCTTTTTTAACATCTTTTGCCTGATGAAGAAGGCAGTAGAGCTTCGAAAGCTTGCATCATGTGTTTTGCAGTTTGGATGGCCAGTAAAGGTATCACTTTTTGTGTGTATTCTGAATTTTGTTCTTCTGATCCTGTAACTGCTAAGCTTTATTTATTCTGCTTTTCAGTGATGCAGAAAACTAACTGCCTATAACCAGGATGTGCACCAAATTACACAGTTGAGCAACACTTTTCATTAAACTAGCCACAAAGCATTCCAGATAATTTTAAACATTGCTCACAATTTTGTAACATTTTGGTTGATCCTAATAAACGTATTTCCTAATGTTGGATTTTAATCATGCAATGTAGACCTGCTGCATTCAAGATTTGTAGAGAACTGGAATTCTGATAGCTGTGGTGTCTACTACAAGTTAAACCCCTTTAGATTTAAAGCCACCTGTAAGGGAGGCATGGGATTACATCTGCTAGGCTTCCTCCAACATAGCTAGGTGTTTATGCATTGATGCTCAGCCAGGATAGTAAGAAACTCTACACATACACATATGAAACCTGTTTTAATAGGGCAATGAGAAACAGCAAACAATGAAGCTGAATTTCATGTTAGTAGGGTACAGTGGGCCCTTGGTATCTGCTGGAGTTTGGGACCAGGAACCCCCTTGGGTGTAAAAATCTGTGGATGCTCAAGTCCCATTATATACACTGATGTGGTAAAATGCTTTCTCTTTTATAAAATAGTGAACAATTCAAAGGTTTCCTTTTTGGAATGTTTATTTTTTAATATTTCCAAGCTGTGGTTGGTTGAATTTATGGATACAAAATTGGTGGATACAGAGGGCTGACTGTATAATCAACCAGACTTCTAGGAATTTACCTAACCTTTTACAGAACTAAGGATATTTAATGATGTCACCTTCTGTTCCAGATGGAATATTTAAAGACAAATTAAAACATGTACGCACACTTGATTGAAAAAGATATTTTAGGTTTGAAATAGACAAGTGTTTTTATGGAATCAGAAAATAGTTTGAGAATAGTAATATGCATGTCTGTTTCTTTTGGTCTTCTGTTGTCATACAGATTTTATGGAAGTGAGTTAAACAATAGAAAAACCTGGAAAACTGTTTTCCCAAGGCAAAAGTGACCCACAAGCAGTATTCCTCTTTCATGCTGCCTCTAATTCTGGAGTGGGAGAAATGCATCAACAATCGTCTGTCTCCATCTTTTGACTACTCCCATCTGTGTTCCAATAGTACCATAGCAACCTCTTCATAAGATACCTCATCACACAGGCACATCACATCTAATCCTTCTTCCTAAGGGTGTTATCTTATGCAGAAGCCCATGGTCCATGATGGCCACTTTAAATCAAGGCTGTGTCTTTCATTCATTTTTGTTAACAGACGCAAAATCAACAAAACCTTTGCATTTTGTTGTGTCATTATGCCCGTCATTCATACTCATACTCTCTCTTGACAGAGAAGTAAAGCTTAAAAAAATATATGATGCTGCTTTAAACCCTTTGTTTTTCTTGCAGGCTTTTTCAGTAGTGGGTTGAATACTGACTGTGCTGTTATAAATAGAAGCTGAGATTCATTCTATCTGTTTGCTCAGCAGCATGGACAAGAATACAGTATATCCTACAGAGTTCACCTGCTATTTTACAAGCTGGTTACCATGGAATGATATCGTCTAATCTGATCATGGAGAAAACATGTTAGTCACTATAATCTTAATCAAGTCAGGATGGCAAAGAAAGAAATGTAATTTGGCTGAAGAAAAAGTATAGGTTTTGCCATTGTTACAAGATGACACAAAAATCTCTCTGTTTTGACTCTTTAGACTCTTATTCCAAAAGGAAACAATACAAAGTTCTACATGACTGCTTAATTGGGAATAGCTTGCAAAAAAATTAATGTTTTTATTGTGGGTATACTTTTCATCACCAAGACAATAATCTTTATGAAACAGAAAACAATGCTAGAATTAATAGATAAAAAGTGGAGGGTCAATTAAATCCATATACCTCAGTTTACCCTTCCTGTTGGTCTTCACACACAGTTATCCTGTTCTAGCTTAACTGCTCCTCGAACACTTTCATCAGCGCTGTATACGCACAATCCTAAATATACACTAGACTGGCTATGTGACAAATGTTGCTGTCCTTCAGCAAGCAGGGATCACCAGCATTGAGGCCATGATATTAAAAACACAGCTGCGCTGGGCAGGGCCTGTTTCTAGGATGGAGGACCATCGCCTCCCAAAAATACTACTGTATGGTGAACTTGCCACGGTTCAGCGTAAGAAGGGTGCTCCAAAAAAGCAATACAAGGACTCCCTGAAGCAACATCTCAGGCTCAGCCAAATTGATCACTAACAATGGTCCGCCCTGGCCTCACATCGGGAGGCATGGAGATGCACTATCCACAATGCTGCAGCCTTATTTGAGAACTCACGCCAAGCAAGTCTTGAAGAGAAATGACAACACAGAAAAAATCACAACCCAGAAACATCACCCAAGGAGACCTTCTGCTGTGCTTTCTGCAACCAGACTTGTTTATTTCTGATTGGCTTTTTCAGTCATCATCGTGCTTGCAGAAAGTGTGGGATGAGTCCTTCGCGAATCTTCATTTGCGAAGAAAAGCCAGTGAGAGAGAGAGCACTGTAATGTTCTGTTTCCCTCTTATTTGTGCTTGTTGCCATATATAAATGACTATGTTAAATAAATAAATAAATCTGCTATAATAATCTTCTTCAACTTATTAGTGTCTAGAATTTCATTTAACTTGCTCTTGTCCAGAATTTCATTCATTTATTCTTGGACTGTCCAGAAAGAGAATCCTCTAGAGATGAGATGTCAAGAGAGATGTACATTAAATGGCAAGGATGCACAATTGCTTGTTCCTTTCAGTAATATCTGTGCCAACCTGTCCCCTCCACATTTTTTATAAAGTGACATTCACAGAGGTCTCATCTTGGTCTTGGAACTTATCTTTCAGCCATCCTCCTAATTCAAGAAGTCATATTTGAGGAATCTATATATTACCGTACTTTCATGGCCTTTTTCTTTACCTTCACAAAGCAAAGAAACTGGGTAGGCTTAAGCAATTTTCCAACATCAGAGGTTCTGTCCCAGAAAGGCTCCCAACCCAAAGAAACTGATCTTTTCACAGGCTTCCCTAAATAAATACATTTGGGAACTTCTGTGCAGTGCAGCATGTTCTTCCTCATTCAGACATTTGTCACTCTTATTGACCGGCCACTACTTTACAAATTGACATGTGTAATCTGTGAACAGTGATGTAGACTCTAGCGAATTGACTCGGACTTGAGTCAGACACAAGTCACTTCAATGACTTGGACTTGACTCTGTCATGAATCAAGCACTGACTTGACTCAACTTGAGACTTGTATAATTTTAGCTACTGACTTGCTTGCTTTGGAAAAGGAGCCTTCTAAAGCATTTCCTAGCAGCAGATGACACTTGCCCCAAGAGCGTGGGAAGTGTTTCTTCAAGGGGAACACAGCAAATGAGTTCAGCAACAGGCTTGAGGTGGAAGAAACCTCTAAAGCTTGCCTTTTTCTAAGCAGCAGGAAAGGTCTGCTCGGCAGCCTCATGGGAAGTGTTTCTCAGAGGCTTCCAAGAAGACCCCAACCCACGCTTCAAGCCCAACCTCAAGTCTAGTGTCCCCATTTCCTCTCGTATCCCTCCTGCTTCTTCCTCAACCCAAATGAAGTTAGTGCCTCCGCAGCCAGTCTGCAACCTCACCAACTCCTACTCCTCCTCCTTCCCTTTGTCTTGCTCTTGCTGAGGCTTCACCAGCTCCCTCCCTGGATTTCCAAGCCTGCCTCCCCCGCCCCCCAAAATAAACAGCCAGGATGTTCAGTCATTTGCCTAATGCTTCTGGGAGCAAGTCTTGCATGCTGTTGCTCTTAGGAAATGCTTTAGAAGACTCTTCAAATGTGCAGCAGGGACCAGCTGGCTTCTGAGTAGACCTAAACCTCATCCTCAAGCCCAATGGCAACTGCACATCAGAGGCGCCTTCTAAAGCATTTCCTATGAGTTGCAGCATGCAAGGTTTTCTCCAGAAGTGTTTCTCTGAGGGGAACAGCAAACAGCAGGCTGGGGGCCAATCTTGTGAGGAAAATCGTTTTTCTAAAATGAAATCTCAATAAATTTGATTAACAACACAGCTTTGTTTAACTTTGTTGAACTTGCCTGTGATAAATTTTTTTACCTAAATTTCATGCAAGTCTTCTTGATTTTCTAGTTATTGAAACTCCACCCCTGACCACCACCACACACACCACCACCATCTCCTTTTTTTATTTCTGTTAAAGTTGGTTCCTGGACTTGAGACTCAACTGAAAACTCGATCTGAAAGTATCTTGCAAGGACTTGAGATTCAACTTGAGACTTAAAGGTAGGGCCTTGAGACTTGACTAGAGACTTGGGGCAAAAGACTTGAATACATCACTGTCTGTGAAATGCTATAAGGTATGGCTACCCACCACTCAGTGTATCTAGTTCATCATCCTGTTTCTCACAGTGGCCAGAGAAGCTACAGCAAGGCAATTGCCCCCGGTAGTCCGACCCACCCACCTTGCAACTGGTATTCAGTGGCACACTGCAGTTTTATTTGGCCACCATGAGAAAGAGCCAGAGATCTATTCTGGAACAATACTTTGAATATAAAAGGACAGAGATACAAAGAGGATTATGAGTAAATTATGCACATCCATGTTAACCTCTTCCAAAATAATTTACAGTGCCATCCAGTCATATTAGCCAAGGGATCCATGGCACCATTGTGTGCCTACAAGTCATTTCTTTTTTATATCTACTTTTAATTTCTATTGATTTTAATGCAAACCATCTATTTCACAATCAACACAGAAAACATTAAAAGAAACAGAAGGAAAAAAAGAAAGAGAAAGATATGCACATACACAAATATACCGGTATATATATATATATATATATATATATAATGTTAAGCTAAAGTTAAAACACCATACTAAACACTATACTAAAATACTAAATTAAAACAACTAAGACAAATACACTAAATACTAACTAAATAGAAATAAACACAAAAGGACTCTGATCCCCCATTCCAAACTGTAAGGAACAAAGCAAAGAAAAAAGAAAAAGAAAAAATATTGTGCTACCGTGACAGATCCAGCTAAACAAACTCACTAAAGTTACTAATAACCTACTAATTGTTACATCATTAGGATTCTTGTTACTCATAAAGTCCATAAATGGTTTCCAATCTTTTTAAAAAAATCTTCAGTTGGTTTATCTTTTAAAACCCATGTTGATTTGGCAATTTGGGCTAATTCAGCAACCTTGACCATCCATTCTTTTGTCACTGGTGCTTTGGTCTGTTTGAACATACAGTCAGCCCTCCATATCCAGGGATTCTGCATCCACAGATTCCTCTATCCATGGCTTGAAAATATTCAGCAACAAAAAAGGAAAATTCCAAAAGGCAAACCTTGATTTTGCCATGTTATACAAGGGAGACAAACAATGTCATATTTAGGATTTTTTTTTTAAATGCCTTGGAGTTTTTTTATGAGGTGAATTTAAACCATTTACATTCCATGAAACTATTTTTAAATTCTTATTTTTTGGGTATTACTTCAAAAAAATCTATTTTTATTGTTGGCATTATTTCTTAACAGCTCTCAATTGTTGGAATAACCCCTTCTGGGGCTTCTTTCTTTTTAAAAAGTACTCTCACTTTCTCCAGAGAATTTATTTTATATTTTTGGCCTGTGTGAGTGTTTATCAAACCCAGGCACTATCCAATGAAAAGCCATGACTCTCTTTCTTATCAGTTCCACCCAAAATCCATTTCTTCAGCAATCCTTTCCTGGAATTTCTTTGAATATTATTATTTCAGTTTGATTTATTATAAGCCTTTTCTTATACAGTGGGCCCTCAGTATCCACAGTGGTTTGGTTCCAGGATCCTCTGCAGATACCAAAAAACATGGAAGCTCAAGTCAGTATGGGTACAGGTATTTAACATTTAAATTTACAGTACTGTACCTGCAGCCAAGGCAAGAAGCAGTCCCACGGCACTAGCAGCAGTTGGCATGAGGAAAGCATGTGTACCTCGCCCTTGGAGATCTTTTGTTACTGTTCCTCCCACATCTCCTTGGCTGATGGAAGGCAATCTAAGCAAATTGCCATTGGAGGGAGAAGCAGCAGACTCCTCGACTTTGGAGATGCTTTGCTCCGCTTGAAGCTCTGGTCACATCATAATATTCCACTGAGCCAGGATATAGACACATTTGCTCCCAGTTCATCCTATGGAAAAAGTCTGTTCAGTTTCTGAAGGAGGCAGAGCAATGGTTGGAACAACAACTGGAATTCAATCCAAACATAACTGAACCAAGTTAGATCGCAATCACCTTAGATCATACTCTGTAGCAGTGATGACAAAAAATAAATAATGTTACTAATTGATGAATGAATTAAAATATTTCTAATCCCTCCTTCTAGTGTGAGATCTCAGGATATAATTAAAACAATATAAACAATTTGAAACAACCCCAGATAAAGACAAAATAATTTAAATAGGATAAAACTTAAAAGTAATCCACCCACCTACCCATACAGCACCCCCAAAGTAGCTAGTTACTATTAAATGTTTTTATTATCCTGCATCACTTTCATAATTATTATTAAGTAACTAAAAAGCTGAAATCCAATATGTTGGGTTTCCATGTTTCCCGGCTTCACAATGCAACTTAATGACATGTCCACATGCTTAAATAGCACTGAGTGGGGAAGCCACTACCCAGCAATATTTAGGCATCTAGGGCAAAAGAAAAGCAGTCACAGCCCCCGAGTCTCCATCGTTAGGCTAGTGTAACATAGTGGTTTGAGTGTTGGACTATGGCTCTGGAAACCAGGGTTTCTCAGGATAATATCCCTTTAAGTGCAGAAGGAAAATGTTGAAGCAAGAGACCACTCTGCTAGCACAGCTGAAGTGGGTATCTGCATAGCTGTAGCTGGGCAGAAGGTGACTAGCCAAACATTCCTATAAAGATACACTCTGTGTGAGTTAAAGTGTGGGTTGCTGTTGAGGAGTGTTGGATGTTTTGAGAATTGCTGTTGAATTTGTTATTGAGGTTCTCTGTATATATTCTGTATGTGTTTTGTACTGGAAATGAAAATAAAGCCTCCAGATATTTTCTGGAAGGCCCTTGCTGCTTGTAAGTCTTCTTATTGTGGGTGAAAGTGAGTCAGAGCAGTGATAAAGCCTGCTACCTGAAGCCTTTGTTTTTCAAGCCCTATTCTGCTGTGTGGTGTATCTGCTATTTGGCTACTCCTGGGTTTAGTTTGTCCCCAAGCTGTGCCAGTCACCTCTAAGTGAGCCTATACTGAGTGTACAGGTTTGAAATAATGGAAACCCACTGGGTGACCTTGGGCAAGTAACACTCTCTCAGCCTCAGAGGAAGGCAAAGGCAAACCCCCTCTGAACAAATCTTGCCCAGAAAACCCCATGGTAAGGTTGGTTTAGGATTGCCATAAGTTGGAAATGACTTGAAGGCATACAACAATAATTATGCATAAAGTCCAGGAAGGTGATGACTGCCCACTTTTCCCAATTGCCCAACTGCAGCCAGCTGGTGCCCAGGTACCTCCCTGACACAAATTGTCCATGGGGTGTGAAGGAAGAAAAATGGCTTTGCATGTGCTAACACCCCTGACCCCCCCACCCACCCCCCAAAAAATGCATCTCTGTTATTTGTTTATCCTGGTGCTAGGGAAGTTCCTACAAAAGAACAAGCTGACATTGCAAAGGTTACACAGCATATTTTGTTAGGCTACAACAGCAAGAAACTGTGGAATAGGTTATATAGCAAGTACTGTACTAGGGAATAGATTTTTACCTTACGCCTAGAAGCTTGGGCTTCTATCAGATTTATTAGTTTCATAGAATTTCCCCAGCACATGCGCTTTGCAATTACAACTTGGCAACATTGGAATACTACACTAGGATGTAAGAGCTTGTGGCTCAGGGCTCCAATTCTCCTCAAATTCTAGCCTGTCAGGGTGGGAGACAGAAATGCATTTTTTCCCCTAAATAAGGTTGGATTCTTGATTTACCAGGCCTGGTCTTCTATAATTTCTCCTAGAGTTACAGGGGAAAGAAAGTCCCCTTCAAGTCCATAAGAGTGCTGTCCAACTGCATAGCATCAGTAAGGGTAGTATCATGCAAGGAGGTAGTGGATTCCTTCCTGCACAACCTCCATCAAAGTAGATACACTAGCATAACTGAGTGTTTTATGAGCATACATCACCAATAGGATCCTGGCTGAAAAGTTACTTTCTAAATATTCTTAAAAACGCATAGCAGAATGCAACAACCCTCTGACTTGTGGTACAACACACAGCTAAGAATTGTAGCCATACACACCCTATAAATACAAAACTAATTTAAATTTAGGCACAGTTACGTCATAAAAGAGCCAGCTGTCTATCATTACAGCACAATTGTAGTTTAATTTAACAGCACCTAACTTTTGCAAAATAACTAGTTACTTCCAAGCTCTACCACAGATTCATAAAATAATACTCTCTCTCTCTGACTTCTCTTCACAAACAAAGATTCAGGAAGGACACATCCTGCGCTTTCTGCAAGCGTGCTGATGACTAAAAAGGCCAATCCGAGATAAATAAGTCCAGTTGCAGAAAGCACAGCAGAAGGTTACCTTGGGTGATGTTTCCGGGTTGTGATTTTTTCTGCGTTGTCATTTCTCTTCAAGACTTGTTCGGCTTGAGTTCTCAAATAAGGCTGCAGCAATGTGGATAGTGTGTCTCCATGCCTCCCGATGTGAGGCCAGGGCGGACCATTGTTGGTAATCAATTTGGCCGAGCCTGAGATGTTGTTTCAGGGAGTCCTTGTATTGCTTTTTTGGAGCACCCCTTCTTACGCTAACCCGTGGCGAATTCACCGTAGAATACTATTTTGGGGAGGCGATGGTCCTCCATCCTAGAAACAGGCCCTGCCCAGTGCAGCTGTGTTCTCAATATCATGGCCTCAATGCTGGTGATCCCTGCTTGCTCAAGGACAGCAACATTCGTCACATAGTCAGTCCAGTGGATATTTAGGATTGTGGCAACAGGTGACCCATGTTTCAGACCCATAAAGGAGAATAGACAGTACAATGGCTCTATATACACTGATTTTTGTGTTTCGCCTCAGGTGTTTATTACTCCAGACTCTTTTCTAAAGTCTTCCAAATGCGCTATGTACCTTTGCTAATCTGTGATCAATCTCTTTGTCAATCTTGGCATATATAGATGCCGTCGTCTTCTTCGAACTCTGCCGTAGCCCTTTGGAGCACTATGCTAAAGAAGATTGTAAATAAAGTAGAGAAAGAAAATAATAGACATGATACAAACTGAGGATGGGATCCTTACAACAAAGTCATGTAGGCACAATGTCCAAGGAGAATGCTCGTGTTGTAGATGGTTTCCTAGATCACCCAGCCCACAGTGCCTTAAAGGAGGATGCTCAGAGCAGGCATTTGGTGTTAGGATGGTTGTGGGAAGTGGCTGGCAGAAGACGTAGGAGGCAAGAGGGAGAGTAGTGAGGAGGGGAAGCAGCAGCAATAGCCATAGGAGGAGGTAGAAGCATCAACAGGGGTGGTGCGTGTCTCCAGGCATCAAGCAATAGAATACTTTACAGTGGGTTTACCAGAGCCCTAAGGATCTATGGAGAAAAAAATGGAGCTGGAGTGCCTGATACTATTGCTGCCCTGCATCTTTTGCTTGAGGTAGTTGCTTCATTCTGCTCAATGGTAGAGATAGCCTTAAAGTAGAAAGTACAGAAAAACAAACACAGTCATTTCATCCTTTATCAGAGGTGCTTTAATGTGTGGAATATTTCTCAAGAGCAAATAAGGGTACCCAAACTGACAATATGGAATTCTTATAGCTCCCAGCTCAAGATCTAATCAGTAAGCAAAATGGCAAGGTAAGATGGCACATTCAGAGATTAGTCTATTAAATAGCACACTGCAAGTGTTTGAGGTCAGGTTGATTTGCGAGCACATCACAGAGTCACATTAAGAAACCTGTCAAGGCACCAACACATCTTGAAAATGAATGAGTTAGACAAGGGACCTGGAAACAGCCAGAGGTGAGAACAGCCAGGGCTGGTTTACACAGCAGATTTATTGCTGTAACTTGCGCTTTAATTCTGTTCCGCAGCTGCCAGTCAGGTTTTTTTTCTAATTATGTCGCTTTTAAGTTCAGACTTGAATAAGTGTGGGGGGCGTGGTCTCCCAAGCAGACAAAGGCTGTATGGAGAAGGGCAAGACTCACAGACTCTGCCCAAATAGCAGGGGGAAAGATCAAAGAAGTGGCTCTGTAAATCTGCCTGTAAATGTACTCACTCCTGAAGCAGAGGGACAGTAATCTCTCTGCTAAAAGACCTTGCTGCCATGCCGTGGATCGCAAGTTTTTCCAGCCTCCCCCGTCTCTCTCACTCATGCTCTCTCTCTCTCTCTCTCTCTCTCTCTCTCCCTCCCCAAGCAGAGAGAGGGGGGGAATAGCAGTTCAGCTTGCTACAGCCCTTCATGAAATGGTTTCTCTCCCTCCCCCATGCACAGGATCACAGCTGACGAACTCAGCTTTTACATACTTTCAAAACAGCAGAGAGGATGAGAAGGAATGCTCCCTGAATGAAAATTGTTGGGAATCCTTTTTGTTTGCAAACTGGCTTGCAAAATAGCAGACAGGATTTTTGCAAGTTTCCTCTCTAATGGCTACTGTCTTTGCCTCCCTCCCTGCCCCTCTTTTAAGCCCACCCCTGCATCATCAACCAATCACAATGCACCTCTGCTGTATCCCTTAGCGGAATGGTTGTTTATACTGCCAATAATGCGCTACATTGCAAATATACCTGCAAAAGTAGCGACATCCCTTGCCACACTATATATGGGTGTTTTACCTTCCCCCTTTCTGAATGAGGCAATGCTGTGCTGCAATCCGTGGGAACTATGAGCTATCTTAGTGGTATATTTAGAGGAATATTTGCCCGTGTAAACGACCCCCCAGAGAAACCATGTTGTGCTGCTGACCTTCTATGGCAGCTACTTAATATCCTTTCAGGTCATTACACAACTAGGTGGAAGATACAGATACTCTGCAGCAGGAGATTTTTGTGATATATTTTTATTTATGTATTAGAGTTTGTATTCAGCTCTGTTCGGCAGGCTCATGGGCAACAAACAAAACAGGGCCATACATCCTAAACATCTAAAACTGTGGTCTGTGCTTTCAGATGATCTGCAAGTCTGCAATGAAGGAGCCAAAGATTATGTCAAAGCTCTTTAAAAGAGTAAATAAGAACAAACTGGAATTAAAAATTAACACCTTCCACATTTCAGTATAACTTCTGTACTAGACATATCTGGTGAACAGAAAGGAAATCAGAACTAAATATTGGGATTAATGAATTTATATCAAAAAGAACTTTACAGAAAGGACATACATTTGAGGAATTCAGCTCTAGTCAACAGAAGTATGCAAAACCTGAGCAGCGCTGTTGATGATAAGGTGACTTGGAGGTCTCTCATTCATAGGGTTGCCATAAGTTGAAGATCACTTGATGGCAGTTAACAAAAACAGAAGCTTATGACCAACCAAACCCAAAGGGTAGTCACCAACAGCTGCTCTTCATCCTGGAGAGAAGTGACCAGTGGGGTGCCACAGGGTTCTGTCCTGGGCCCAGTGCTATTCAACATCTTTATCAATAACTTGGATGAGGGAATACAGGGCATGCTTATCAAGTTTGCAGATTATACCAAATTAAGAGGGGTAGCTAATATCCCAGAAGACAGGATAAGAAATTCAAAATTAATTCAAAATTACCTTAACAGATTAGAGAGCTCGGCCCAAACTAACAAAATGAATTTCAACAGGGAGAAGTGTAGGATACTACTCTTGGGCAGTAAAAATGAAATGCAGATATAGGATGGGTGACACCTGGCTTGATGGCAGTACATGTGAATGGGACCTAGGAGTCTTAGTGGACTACAAGCTGAACATGAGTCAGCAGTGTGATGTGGCTGCTAAAAATTCTAGGCTGCATTAATAGGAGTGTAGTGTCTAGATCAAGGGAAGTAATAGTGCCACTGTATTCTGCTTTGGTCAGACCTCACCTGGAATACTGTGTCCAGTTCAGGGCACCACAATTCAAGAAGGATATTGACAAACTGGAACGTGTCCAGAGGAGGGCAACCAAGATGGTGGGTAGTCTGGAAGCCAAGCACTATGAGGACCGGCTTAGGAAGCTGGGTATGTTTAGCCTAGAGAAGAGAAGGTTAAGAGGTGACATGACAGCCATGTTTAAATATTTGAAGCGATGTCTACTGCTCCAGAGAATAGGACATGGGGCAATGGACTCAAACTACAGGAAAAGAGATTCCAGCTAAACATTGGGAAGAACTTCCTGACAGTAAAAGCTGTTAAGCAGTGGAATGCACTGCCTCGTAGTGTGTTGGAGTCTCCTTCTCTGGAGGTTTTTAAACAGAGGCTGGATGGCCATCATAAAAAAACCCACCAAGAACCGTACTCACCTCGTATTCTCACCTCGTATTCTCTAAAAGGTTCTTGGTTTGTTCTGCATTTCAGGGGAAACTCTGGATTAGTGGCCATGTGGTGGCTGTGGATTGGCTTCACTGCAAAGTTGGAGGCACGGCTTCTGGTGGATGGCACTTGTTCTGCCACTGTGCAGTCATTTATATGTGTATATTTGTGTGTGTGTGTGTGTGTGTGTATAGTGAAGATATCTTTATCCACTTACCCAGTAATACAGTACTCTGTGACAACATATATTTGAGTATTCACATGCATGAGCAAACAGGGGCCGGGAGGACTGGAGAAGCCCCAGTGGTGTGGCCAGAAATAATGCGATATATAGGACATGTGATCAGCATCTTTTACACCAACATGCATTTACCTATGATTACAGTGTGGTGGGATATTCCATTGTCCCATAGGACAAGCCCTGGGGAGTGTGGCATTTACAGGGTTGCTTTGGATCAAAAACATCCACGATAGCGACAAAGGGAATTCAGGGTTTCCCGCACTGTAGACCAACCCTGTGTCCATTCACTGAACTTTACAGATTCTGAGTAGTGGTATAGTCATAAATTTTGAAGTTACAGTCTTTGTAATTATGACTCAAAGGATAATCTAAATATCCAGGCATATGCCTGTTCTGTCAGTTTTTACCACCACCAAGAGCGGGTCTGCTGTAAAGCTTATGGATCTTACTTGCCTTTTACAAGACTAACACAACACAGGTAACTCAGTCTCTTTGGCTTTTCTTCGCAAACTAAGATTCAGGAAGGACTCATCCCGCGCTTTCTACAAGCGCACTGATGACTAAAAAGGCCAATAAACAGATATCAAAATAGGATGGCTCATTTGGAGAAAGCTACTAAATGAAGGCATAGGCTCCTTAGAATTTGTATTTTGCCTTTACATTATGGAAGTATGCTTTATTTTAACTGTAATGTTTCATCATCATTATTTCTGACAGATGTACAATGTTGTGTATGTTATTAGCATGTAATCAGCTGAGGAACCTTCAGTTGGTGACACAGAAAGAATAATTCTTGGGTCTTCCATTCTACTACTGATTATTTTGTTTCTGATCAGTGAAGTTCTGCTCCTGCTCTTCTACTGGGGTCACCCATGGATTCATGCTTACATGGTACTTAAGACTGGGACATTATTTCTCAAATCTTTCTGCTGGATTTCCTTCTCTATAGTCAAATATGTACCAGCCAAGCATCTGTGAATGAGATTTCTATAAGGCAATTTGAAGCCTGCTTTCATTAGTAATATTTTCACTGGCTAGTTTTGTTGTAAGAATTTATTATTAACATGTACGTATAATTGTTTATTAGAAGTGTTTTGATATCTGTTTTATGTGCATATTTCCTTTTCAAGACAAAGCCACACCAACATATTTTACATGACAAGAGCGACAGCTCACAGGAACATACTGTTGCTAGAAAAATTAATTTCCCCTCCAATTACTGCGAGGATTGCAACTAAGCTCAGAGGGAGCATGGAAGCCTGAGGAGGGTGGCAGATGATGGAGATTATCATACATGGATAATGTGGCACTAAAACAACACAGTGGGATGCAAAAGGATGCCAATCTCATACAATGTTGTCTTTTTCCTTTTGAATTTCCCACACTCACATCTTCTCGTGAGAATGGGCAGGATTTCAGTTCAGGATGTGAACAGAGCTCCGTTAGAGCTCCGTTCATGTGTGGACTGCCTTTAGATGCAAGAGAAGGTAAGTCTGATGGGGAGGGTTATTGTGCAGGGACAGAGATGGGTCTGGAGATTGTGGGACAGGAATGTTTTTTGCATTCCTGTCTGATAATCTCTGATGGCTTTATCCCTGTTAATATAAAAAGAACTATATGAGCTGCTCTTCGCTGATGCTGATGCCCTTGTTGCCCACACAGAAGCAGCTCTGCAGCGTCTAACATCCTGCTTCACAACAGCTGCAGAGCTGTTTGTGCTGGAAGTTAATCTGAAGAAAATGGAAGTTCTCTACCAGCCTGCACCACAGGACAAACACCACCCTTCCCACATTGCCGTAGGCAAATCTGTGCTCAAGTCCGTTCAGCAGTTCATGTACCCGGAAAGCATCATCTCCTCAGATGCCAAGATAGACAAAGAGATCGATCACAGATTAGCAAAGGCATATAGCACATTTGGAAGACTTTACAAAAGAGTCTGGAGTAACAAACACCTGAGGCGAAACACAAAAATCAGTGTGTATAGAGCCATTGTACCCTCTATTCTCCTTTATGGGTCTGAAACATGGGTCACCTATCACCACCACTAACGACTCCTCGAACGCTTTCATCAGCGCTGTATACTTACAATCCTAAATATACACTGGACTGACTATGTGACGAATGTTGCTGTCCTTGAGCAAGCAGGGATCATCAGCACTGAGGCCATGATATTGAAAACACAGCTGCACCGGGCAGGGCACGTTTCTAGGATGGAGGACCATCGCCTCCAAAAAATAGTACTCTACAGTGAACTCACCACGGGTCAGCGTAAGAGGGGCGCTCCAAAAGAGCAATACAAGGATTCCCTGAAACAACATGTTAGGCTTGGCCAAATTGATCACCAACAATGGTCCGCCCTAGCCTCACGTCGGGAGGCATGGAGATACACAATCCACAATGCTGCAGCCTTATTTGAAAACTCACACAGAAAAAGTTTTGAAGAGATATGAGAATGCAGAAAGAATCACAGCCTGGAAACATCACCCAAGGAGACGGTATGCCGTGCTTTCTGCAACTGGACTTGTTTATCTCGGATTGGCCTTTTTAGTCATCAGCGCGCTTGCAGAAAGCACAGGATGAGTCCTTCCTTGAATCTTTGTTTGCGAAAAATGTCAGAGAGTGATATAAAAGAATCAGACCCCTGACTCTGTTACACAACTGTTTATCAGGTGAACATGCTTAGGATTGCATTACCTGTCACTTAATTTTGGATGTTGCTGCAGCTCCGATAAAAACCAAATGTGACTTTATTGTTCAATCTTATAGAAAGAGAAACAAGCCCTTTCACACATATACAGTAGTAGGAGTCTACTTAAATAGTCGTGGGTCTAGCCTATGGAATTTCAGGGCTTGCAGTTTGGTGAAGCACTAGAAAAGTGGTGCGTGCAGCACAGGGGAAGGGCGGGAGGAGGACGGAAGAGGCTGGGGGTCTGAAACAGAGCTCTGTAAGCGCAACAGCCCCGTTCTTCTCCCGACCTCCTCAGGGTTTCCCCCCCCCATCTGAAAAAGTCAGAGGAGAGAAAACAAGGAAGCAATTGATCATAAAGTTTGTGGTAAGGAAGAGGAAAAGCAGCAGGAGCCTTTAGCATCCAGCAGCCATTTCAGCTGCCTCTTGTAAGGAGGGGGATACTAGGAGCTGCAAAAATGTAACTTCTCCAAAAACTGGCTGAAGGTTGCATTTGATCCACATAGGTAATCTCCCATTTTTATGTAAGGAAGACAGAATCACAGATTCTTGCTTAGCAACCATAGAAAAGATCATCAGCTGGGGAAAACAGCTCTTAAAATTACTCTCTATTGCCAATTTAAATGTTTCCAATTTTGAAGGTTTTCTTCCAAGGACATTATTCAATAATAATATGAAGCATAGAGCAGCAACTCTACAGACTTTTCCCCTACACTCCAAATCGTTATTAAACAATGTCCTTGAAAAAAAGATATGGCTAGAAAATGGAAACATTCAAGTCGGCAATGGATTCTTTGAATGTGTGCCTTTTGGATAAGAACACTTAGTCAACTGTTCTCAAGCCACTTCAGCCTCTTATTTACTATACAAAAGAGCCATTTGTCAGTTTTTGAAAAGCCCTGGCTTTTTCTTGTAACCAGTTTGGGGAAACAGCAAAATGACATAATGCAAAAACATTCTCCTTCCTGTTTTCCCTTTGCTGTCCTCATTTGTTCTCCTGTGTTCTCAGAGTTTCCTTGACATTTGCCAGGCAGAATTTCAAATCCAGCTTTTGAAGAACTTCCCAAAGGAGATTAGTAAAATCCCTGGTATTCACTCTGAAATTTTATCAAAATTGCTGTTTTTTTGCTTCTGGAGATTATCAGACATGCTAAATATCCCACTACAGGAATAACAGGACACTGCTAAAAGGCTTGAATATCAGACGTCATTGTCCCTGTGATGTTATGCCCCCATGTCTCTTCCATCCCCCCGCACTCCTTTTTATTCATAGCTGAGGCTGTGAATTGACCCATCATTCCGTTTCTATAACAGAATGACGGGTGTGCAAGAAGGTGCACTGTCATGCTGGCGCGATGCCAGCGTCACTGGGAGGTCCCTGGGAGGCCCCTGCTGAACACCTCTGGTTGAAATAGGAACATCGAAGTGACACACTTTTTTTCCTTCCCCGGGTTACCTGGGGTTTTTAAGCGTGCTTTGGGGCTTCGTTTTTCTTTTTGATGTTTAGTTTCCTTTTAATTTTTGAATTTCCTGTGTGAGCATTCTCTCATGAGAATGGCTGGGGTTTGCTTTCCAGGAAGTGAATGGGGATCCATGAGAGCTCCATTAACTCCTGGACCACCGGAGGGGAGGGAGCACTTTTGACAGCGGGATCAAGGTACATCTAAAAAATGTTCTTTTAAAATGTTACAGGGATAGGAGTGGGGATGGAGAGGAAATAGAAAGATGGGGATGCTATTTTTGTCCCTTTCCAATAATCTCCTTAGTCTTTTCCATGTAGCTGTACAATACGTAATGGAATGCATTGTGTATGAGCATGCCTTCAAGTTGTCTGTTGAACTATAGAAACCTAATGAATTTCATAGGATTTTTGTAGGCAAGGAGTATCAGAGGTGGTGTTGCCAGTTCCTTCCTCTGAGAACTTTATCAGACAACCCTTTTTAAAACATTATTTTGCTGTCTTAAAAAAAAATTGCTATGCAGGCAAAAGAATGCTTCCCCCCGCCACACTTACCTTTCTCTTCTTGCAAAGGCTCCTTGGCAATAAAGACGAAGTGAATAAAGTCCCGTTCACTTCCTTGTTCAAAATCCCGCAAGACTTTGTAGCGTGGGAAATTTAAAAAGAAAAAGCCTTAAAAGTGACACCAAGCACCTAGGGACACTTTAAAAGTCCCAAGTACCCTGGGGAGAGTGATAAAAAGAGCAAAACTTACCTGGATGTCCCGATCTCACCCAGAAGTGTTCGTGTTGGCCTGGCAATTCTCGCTGCAGTGACGAGGGATAAAAGGCCTGAGGTGTCACACACCAGCAACGGTGGCACAAAAGTGGCATGGGGTATCTATTGACAGCTTAAGCCATCAGTTAAAAGGTACCGGAATTTGACAGGACAAAACCTCAAAAGGGCAATGTCATCTGATCTGTGTGCCCTTTCATGGTTCTGTGGCATTATTATGATGCCATATTTTGTCCATCTGATAAAGTCCTGAAATACAGACTACAGCACCTGTTATTCATTGCCAGTCTCCCATCCAAGTAGTAACCAGGCTGACCCTGCTTAGCTTCTAAGAGCACCAGGATCTGGTTCCTGAGGGTTCAGTACTGACATAGACCCCACATAGAAGCAGGTGCTTTCATCGTTCCAATGAACTCTGGTACTATTTTGGGATTTGATGTATGTGATGGCACAATGAGGCTTCAGTTCCTTTCCTTACTGGAGGGCTTCTGTCCCCTGATTTAAAAACAGAGGGAATTGTAAAATCATTAATAGAATATTACCTCTTCAATGTACAGTTGGCATTACACACTCATGGGGTCTAGGGACACAGGACTCCCATGAAAGTGGAAAGCCCACAAATATCTCTACCCCCCAATAAGCCCCCACTTTCAGGGAGCACATCAGCCATCTGGGTGCAGCACTTTTGCTCATTCCTTTGCATGGCAGAGGTGGTTGGTTGGCATGCTCTCTGGAGACGGGGGAGCACAAAGAACTGGAGGCCAGGGTTTGTCACCATCAAGCCTTTCACTCTGTAGGGACAGATCCCGTCCCAACAACAACCCACCTCCCCTACGTGCTCTTTTCTCCTGCTGCCCTGGCCCAGTTCTGCATTCCCTATGATGGAGGGAGCTCAGATTCCCTCTTCTGGAGGAACTTGCTAAACTTTTAAAACTTTTCTTTACATTTAAGTTTTCTTTACAATTACTGATGGCAAACTTGCAAATAACCAAATCTGCGAAAGTTTAACCTTCAAATGTGGAGGGATGACTATATGCTATTTTATTTTAAAATTTAAATCATTTTAAAATTTCTAACCTATTTCATAGCCATACTCTCATGGCAATTGTAACAGTAATTGCAATTACTCAAATTTAAAATTAAAATCCATTAAAACAAAACATACAGTAAAATAATAAAATAAAGTATTGTAACAGAACTACAGTAAGACCCCATATCCACTGATTCATTATTCACTGATTCAAATGTCCATGGGACACAAAACTGCACAACTACAATAGAGTCTGCCTAGAAAATGTGTCCTCTCTAGCCATTTTCTGGGTCCTCCAAGGCAACTCTGTGGTATCTTAAACCAGAAGTCCCATTATTTTCAATGGTGTTTGCTATTATCCACAGTTTTCGGTATCCACAGGGGGACGGCAGAACCAATCCCCAGCAAATATGGAGATCCTACTGTATAAACAAAGTGAGCAAACCATTAAAATACCAGCTACGGACTATCATTTAGGAACATCTGCCAGCTGTTTCCTCTATTTCTATTTGCAAGGTTACAGATAAGGAAGCCATAGGAATATCAAATCAAAGTTATCAAAAATACTTAATGGACTTTGTAAAAGATCTGTTTGTTTTTAATTGCAATCCAGATAAATTACTCGGTCATCTAACTGTAGTATTGTAAACTGTAATGATTAAAATACATGTCCAGTCATATCCCCTTCCCACCGCTATAGCATAGGATTTGTTTTATTAACAATGTATTCGTAGTTAAAATGTGAGCATTTTCTTCTGTTTTTTGAAATCTGATAATTGATTAAAAAGGTAATATAATTTCCCCCTAAATGACCATATATGCTGAAACATAGGCAGTCCCTTACACATCAATAAATCACAAACCACTGGGCATGAGTTCATCCTTTCATCATTAATGTTTCAATAGTAAATTCTTTTAAAAATACCATTACTGGCTTGATGAAAGTATTTTATGGCATTTCACTTTAACACAGATGAACTGACTAGCCAGTTATGCCTAGAATTGGAACATCAAATTGTCTGAGCACTCTACAGCATATTTAGGGCATAGACATTGCTAAGCTATTTCATAATACATAGGAAGACACAAAATCTAAAATAAAAAAACAGATAAAAATATGGAATTTTGATGCAAACCAATTTGTGAAACTATAACCCCATAGATAGCGTCGCTATTTTTCAGCATTTAAAAAAAGGATTATTTCTCAGTTGATGAGCACTTATCTTTTGGAAATATAGATTTAAAAGTCCTCAATAAAAATGGAAAACTCCCGCTATCTTGCCAGATGACAGTACACTGATATATAGTAATCTTCTATGCATGCTCTAAAAGAAAAAAGTAATAATCTTATGTTACTCAAGTCTTATGTCAAACGCATCAGAAGACATCCCTTAAAAATCAACCTTCAGAGTTCCAAATAAGGAGGGGAAGATAACATGAAGTTCTGGTATGTCAAGAAGGTGTTCTATGATTCTAGTTATAAATAACACAATGTGAGTCCAGGTGTGAGGACCACTACGTATAGAAAACACCAACACCAGATAGAGTTGGAATAAGAAAGGCCACAACTTTTATTGGTTACAGCAGGTGATAGGGCTCATGCATGGATCTGGATCCCAGCATTAACCAACCCCCCTGTTGATTGATGAGCCCAAACCTCTGGCCCACAACCAGAACCCATGGGATGACATGGGAAAATCCCATGCTGGCCACTGCTCAGCGTGATCCCCCCTGCCACTGGGGGTGGGGTGCAGGAAGATGTCCTCTGCACCAGGGGAATACCCTCTCTGCCCCATCCCCTGAGTCCCCCATAAGGGGAACCTCATTTGTTACCATTGCCAAGGAGACACTGGCAACTAATATCCAAGATCCAAGGACATATGCTGCCTTCCCCCACAAAGTTGTGACAAAGTTTAACAGGTAGCAGTATGAAAATAACCAAGGAAAGCAACAGCATGACCAATCAGCACATAGACCAACTCATCAAAAAAAAGGGTGAATGGGGAGGGATGATGGTCAAGCAGGAGCTGGCCTTGCCTAAGACAGCAAGTGCATATATCTCATGCCTGCCTCTCAGAAGACAGTGAGGAGGAACCTGAAAGCCTAGATAGCATGGCAGGGCTAGAGCCAGGGGAACATAGCGACCAGCAGCCACCACATACTGAGGAACTGATTTACTGGGTCTCTGCAGCCTGCCCTGAGACATAGAGGACAATATATACTCCCCCAACCCAATTGGAGGGAAAACTTGCACTCCAGAAGAGAAGGCAAGCCAATGAGTTTAAACTGTGATTTAAACTCATTGGTGAATGCCATCCTGCTTCTTTCCAGGCCAGCAACCAGCAACACAGCACCCTGAAAAGAAGAAACATGCTATAGCCAGGAAGATGGAGCTTGCAGCTCTGCTCCAGCCCAGACCACAGCCTCACAACACAGTAAATCGTGCTGCTCTCTTGTTTTTAATTCCTTCCTTTTATTCAATAATTCAAGGTACGTTATGATAACAACTTAATAAAGCTTTGTTATGATTGCTAAGCCTAATTACAATTATAAATTAACAAGGGATAATGCCACTCCTTTTGCAATGTAACTTAACTATTAGTTGTTTTTATAAACATGAGAATGCAGCCTTACAAAACGGTAGAGGACCAATCTCAATGCTCGTTCATGCCATACTATGTGTTGTTGCCTTGTGTCTGTTGCAGATGGTGAGGTGACAATGAGGTGGACAAGAGGAGTGCTCTGGACCACCGGCTAGTGGCTTACAGCATACAAATGTGGGGTTTTTAACATTGGGAAAGTAACTATTTCTGTTACTTTTGAGAAACAGGAACACAAATACAGTAGCACACTCGTATCCATTGATTCGCCAACCATGGATTCAATTATCTGCAGTTGGCAATGGTGGTGGGGAAGGAAGGGGGAGGAGGGATCTCACCTCCCACATCCCTTCCCCTGGGAGGGCTCCTGTCGCTGCCGTGGAGATCGTGGGGGCAGAGGGGAGGAAGTGAGATCACCTCCTGCCCTTCGCCCTTCACCCCGTGATCACTGCTGCAGAGGGGCCATGGGGGTGCAAAGGGGGAAGGGGCAGAGAAGTTATCTCACCACCCCTTGCCCCTTCAACCCAGCAATCACTGCCACAGCAGGGCAAGGCAGCGGAGGAGCAATCTCACCTCCTCCCCTTCGCTCCCACAATCGCGGCAACTGGAGCCCTCCCAGGGGAAGGGATGGAGTCATCTCACCCCCGTCTTCCCCACGATCTCTGCCACGGCAGGGCCATGGTGGAGGCGAAGGGGGAAGAAAGGGGGAGGAGCAAACTCACCCCCCTTTTCCCCTGGAATGCCTCTCCAATGACATTCGCTATTATCCACAGAATTCACCATCTGCGGAGGGCCCCAGAAACTATCCCTCAAAGATACAGGGCTGCTACTGTGGTCGTATTTCAAACATTATAACAATTTACTTGGGGCCTTGTTGTATCAAATGTCACTAACTACCTTTGAAAATTAATTTCTAATGCTCAGATTCTTACTTCTTTACAATGTCAGTTGATTCCACTGTGACACATTTGAAAACCTGAGCCCAATGGAAATAAGTTTTTAAAATCACTCTACAGAGGATGTCATCACCACACTGTCATCTAGTGGAATTGACAGTAATATTCTGGAATAATTTTCAACAAATAGTAAGTATTTCTCTTGACTTATCTCCTCAGCTCTTTTCCATCTCATGAGTGTTGCAAGGACGAAGGCCAGGAAATTATTCACACCAAAATAAGGGACACTTAACAACAACAACAACAACAACAACAACAACAACAACAACAAGGCATCACTTTAAACATATTACAACCAGAGATTCATGTTAAAAAACATTTGGTAAATTGCTGCTGCCCACCTAAGTACCCCAGAAGCACCAGATTCCATATGATTTTTGAAGCTAAACAGGTCAGTACTTGGACAGGAGACCAGGTGCTGTTGGCTATATTTCAGGGGAAAGAACTGACAAAACTTCCTCTGAGTATTCCTTGCCTAAGAAAACCTTATGAAATTCATAGGGTTGCCATAAGTCAACATGTGACTTGAAAACAGATACACACACACAAATGGTTGTAACATCTGAGAAAGCCAGTTAGTGAAGAATGTTGACAGGAAGAAAATCAAATAATTGAGATGTGGTGATGGATACCATGGACTGCCAAAATTCTATGGATAGCATGGGCACCAAAATGACCAGTGAAAGGATCCTGGAGTAAGTCAAAGCCTGAACTCACTAGAAGTAAAAATGACTAAGCTGAGGCTGCCATACCTTGGACACAGCATAAGATAACATGACTCACTGGAAAAAAAAACTATGCTGTTTGGCAAACTGGAAAGCAATAGGAAAAGAGAAAGACTGCATTACAGGTGGATTGATTAAGTCAAGGAAGATACAACCCTGAGATTGCAAGACCTGAGCAGAGCAGATGATGACAAGGTGTTTTGGAGGTCTCTCATTCATATGCTTGCCATAAGTCAAAGTCTACTTGATGACAAATAACAACAACAAACAGTTGTATGTTGTTGACAGTTTTTAATAGGCATGGCCACATAAATCTATTGCACAAAAAACAACAGGATTTACAGCACCTTCAAGACTAACACATCTATTATGTCACAAACATCTATGAGCCCTGAGCCCTCCAACAGATTTGTGACATGTTAATACTGCCATGATTGGTGACACAAACAATTACATATTTTTCTTTGTATCTCATTGTGGAATCTCAAAACATAAACACAAAGCTCCTACTCCAGCATAAGGCTTGATTGCATTGGATAGCAGTACAGTCGGCCCTCCACATTTGTGGATTTAACTTTTGTGGATTTGATTATTCACTTATTATTTGCTGCCAGCTCCACAGCTGCTCTATGACATTTTTAATAGGGAATGCAAGCCTTGCAAGACTTCAAGAGACTGCAAGTGTACGGCGAGGCTTGTCTCTCTCTCTGGCTTTTCTTCGCAAACGAAGATTCAGGAAGGACTCATCCCGCGCCTTCTGCAAGCGCGCTGATGACTAAAAAGGCCAATCCGAGATAAACAAGTCCGGTTGCAAAAAGCGCAGCAGAAGGACTCCTTGGGTGATGTTTTTGGGTTGTGATTCTTTCTGCGTTGTCGTTTCTCTTCAAGACTTGTTCGTCGTGAGTTCTCAAATAAGGCTGCAGCATTGTGGATATTGCGTCTCCATGCCTCCCACTGTGAGGCCAGGGCGGACCACCGTTGGTGATCAATTTGGCCAAGCCTGAGATGTTGTTTCAGGGAGTCTTTGTATCGCTTTTTTGGAGCGCCCCTCTTACGCTGACCCGTGGCGAGTTCACCGTAGAGTAGTATTTTTGGGAGGCGATGGTCCTCCATCCTAGAAACGTGACCTGCCCAGTGCAGCTGTGTTCTCAATATCATGGCCTCAATGCTGGTGATCCCTGCTTGTTCAAGGACAGCAACATTCGTCACATAGTCAGTCCAGTGTATATTTAGGATTGTGCGTAGACAGCGCTGATGAAAGCGCTCGAGGAGTCGTAGGTGGTGGCGATAGGTGACCCATGTTTCAGATCCATAAAGGAGGATAGACAGTACGATGGCTCTATACACACTGATTTTTGTGCTTTGCCTCAGGTGTTTATTGCTCCAGACTCTTTTGTGAAGTCTTCCAAATGCACTATATGCCTTTGCTAATCTGTGATCGATCTCTTTGTCAATCTTGGCATCTGAGGAGATGATGCTTCCCAGGTAGGTGAACTGCTGAACGGACTTGAGCACTGATTTGCCGACGGCAATGTGGGGATGGTGGTGTTCGTCCTGTGGTGCAGGCTGGTAAAGAACTTCTGTTTTCTTCAGGTTGACTTCTAGCCCAAACAGCTCTGCAGCTGTTGCAAAGCAGGACGTTAGGCGCTGCAGAGCTGCTTCTGTGTGGGCAACAAGGGCAGCATCATCGGCGAAGAGCAGCTCACGGACTAGATAGTTTAGAGTCTTAGTGTGAGCCCTCAGACGGCTTAAGTTAAACAAGCTACCATCAGTACGGTAGCGTATATAGATGCCGTCGTCTTCTTCAAGCTCTGCCATAGCCCTTTGGAGCATCGTGCTAAAGAAGATTGTAAATAAAGTTGGTGCAAGAACACAACCTTGCTTCACTCCATTAGTTATTAGAAAGGGCTCTGAAAGAGCATCGCCATATCTGACTTGACCACGCTGGCCCTCGTGTAGCAAGATAATCATTTTAAGGAATTTGGGGGGACATCCTAGTTTTTCCAGGATCTGCCACAGACCTTTTCTACTTACAGTGTCAAAGGCTTTGGTGAGGTCGACAAATGTTACATAGAGACCCTTGTTCTGCTCCCTACATTTTTCTTGCAGTTGCCTAAGGGCAAATACCATGTCTGTAGTACTCCTATTGGCTCTGAAGCCACATTGGCTTTCAGGGAGAAGTTCTTCTGCAATAGCAGGAACTAATCTGTTCAGGAGTATCCTTGCAAGGATTTTTCCAGCAATAGAGAGCAGTGTTATGCCTCGATAGTTTGAGCAGTCGGATTTTGCTCCTTTTTTCTTGTACAGGGTGATGATGACTGCATCTCGGAGGTCTGATGGCAGTTCCCCTTTTTCCCAGCAATTCACAAGGAATTCGTGGAATTTTTCGTGGAGTGCATGACCTCCGTGTTTCCAAGCTTCAGGTGGGATTCCATCAATCCCAGCTGCCTTGCCGTTTTTCATCTGCTGTATGGCCATAAGGGTCTCTTCCAAAGTGGGAGCTATGTCCAATTCATTTCTCATTGGTTTTTGTATCATATGTTGGATAGCTGAGCCTTGGACTACTCGGTTGGTGCTAAAGAGACTTTGAAAATGTTCAGCCCAACGATTCAAGATGGAGGCTTTATCAGTAATTAATGTTTGACCATCTGTACTGTATAAGGAGCTTTGGACCTGATAAGTAGGTCCAAACACTGCTTTAAGAGCTTCATAAAATCCTCTATGATCACCCTGATCTGCACAGCGTTGTGTCTTTTCTGCTAAATTGATCCACCACTTGTTCTGCATGTCTCGGAGTTTTTGTTGTAGTTTGCTACATGTGAGGCGGAAAGCTGCTTTTCTTACATGACAGGTTGGCTGGGCGAGGTATGCCTGGTGAGCAGCTCTCTTCCTTGCCAACAGCTCCTGGATCTCTTGGTTGTTTTCATCAAACCAGTCTTGATTTTTCTTGTGGGAGAACCCGAGGGATTCTTCTGCAGACTGGAGGATACTGTTTTTGATATGTTGCCAAAGCACTGTAGGAGAAGGATCTGTAGGATGGTCTTCAAGTTTCGTTTGTAGGTTTGCCTGGAAGTTGTCTCTCATGGTAGCTTGTTGAAGATTGTTGACTTGGAGCCTCTTCTTTAAGATGCCACCCCTCTTAGGTTTGAACTTAAGATGAAGATTTAGTTTACATCTGACGAGGCGATGATCTGTTTGGCATTCTGCACTGGGCATCACTCGGGTATGACGGACATCACGAATGTCTCTCTGACGGACTAGAACATAGTCAATGAGGTGCCAATGTTTGGATCGGGGATGCATCCAGGTTGTCTTCGAGCTATCTTTCTGCTGAAAGATTGTGTTTGTAATAGTCAGCTGTTGTTCTGCACAGAACTCTAGCAGGAGGCATCCGTTATCATTGCAATTTCCAACACCATGCTTGCCTAAGACACCTTTCCAGGCTTCGGAGTTCTTTCCTACTCTGGCATTGAAGTCACCAAGGATAATAATTTTATCTTCTACAGGGACTTTTTGTATGAGTTGGCGTAGGTCTGTGTAGAATTTGTCTTTCTCTACAGGGTCGGCTTGCATAGTTGGGGCATATACACTAAAGAGAACAACATGTGGGAGGTGTAAGGAAATAATGCGATCAGAGTGTCCTGTTGGCAAGGTTTCGAGTTTGGAGGCAATGGAGTTTTTAATCATGAAGCCTACTCCTGAAAGATGTTTTTCGGTTTTGGGTTTGCCAGACCAGTAAAGTGTGTAGCCGGCGCCATGTTCTTTAAGGCTGCCTTCCTCATGGAAGCGAACTTCACTAAGAGCAGCGATGTCAATATTAAGCCGTGATAGTTCAAGGGCTATTAGGGCAGAACGACGCTCAGGCCGTCCACTATCTTTAGAGTCTTGCATGGTTCTGATGTTCCAGCATGCAAGTGTCAGTTTATTTACACCTTTGGAGGCCGGTGTGTGCCTTTGTTTCTTTGCCTTGGTTTGACCGCATCAGAAGATTCCCGTTGGCCGCGGCTAGCCAACCAGGTAGTTGGGGATGAGCTTTCATTAGGCCACCTTTTCTAGGCCCCTCTCCATATGGAGCAAGCAGTGCTCTCCTTAAAAAAGGCTGCTTGGTCATTCAGGATGCTGCCGAACAAGACTGTCATCTCCCGGGTCAGCCTCGAGCGACCAATGTCCTGAACCGCCTGCATGCAGGGTTGGGGCTGCGGCTTCCAGTGCATCTTTACACCTGCCGGTTTCGTCCCTCGCCAGTCGCTACAGGGCTTTTTTGGAAATGGATTTGTCCTTTGAGCCTGTGCAATGGATTTTTCTGGTGGAGCGCAGCGTGCACAGAACTGGCCTCACCCTTTAAACCAGAGATTCATCTGCCGTGGCCTTGCAAGCATGGACGTGGCAGCGAGGTCCTCGGGCCGTAGGTTTGATTAGAGTTTCCTTCTCTTAGATGGTTGACCTTACAGGGTTGGACGAGCACCATCTGCCCGGGTTTGGGATTGGAGTTTTCCTTCTCCTAGGACGGTTGCCACAAGGCTAGAGAGCCCATCCTGCCCTTTGACGCTCTTTGTCAGACCCTTCGGTTTTGACCTGTCTGGCATGGGAGACCCTACCAGTGGCTATTATGCCACCGCCAGCATAGCTCAAAACATCATTAGGGTACGCAAGCCTCTCTCCCACGACAAGGGGGCGTCAATGGAGAGGACGGCGAGGCTTGTAAGTCCATATTAAAAATGTCATAGGGCAGCAGCGGATGCAGCGGAAAGCCCTGCCACAGCACCCACTTCTGCCTTGCAAAGGAACCCTTCTGTCTTGAAGGCATCTGCAATGGATTAAATCTGTAGGTCATACTTTTTGTGTGTGTTAAATATAGTTTGGGAGGGGCTAGAGATACTTTTGTGGAGGTCCTGTGCCCCTAACCCCAGCGAATCTGGAGATACAACTGTATTTCCAACTGCCTTGGGCAGGGATGAGCAATAAAATCCATCTACAAAGATGGTGTGATTGTTGTTCTCCCTAGAGGAGATAATGTGTAAATATTATTCCCATCAGATCTTTCCCATGCAAAGAAGTACAGGAATAACTGGTGAAACTAGAGGCCATTCTGGAGGAAAAGGAGACCAGACTGTGGCTCCAGACACCTTAACTTCTGGACATGTACCAATATTCCCTACCCCTAGAAACTACAAATATAAGACCAGGCAGGTCTACAACTATGATCCTCAGGTTTTTCTTATCTGGGGTTCATAATTACCAAAGACTTTTTGCAGCTTATACACAAAAATTACATATCCACTTCCATATGGATGACACAAAAAATGAATTAGTGGTGTTCCCTTAACCTATCCATTTACAATTGTGCTGATAAAATTGTTTGTTCTCCCCAGTTTGTTCTTTCTATTCCAAACTATTCCACTGATTTCTTCTCAAGCAAGAATTTAAAAATGGCACACTCTCATTGATCATGTTGTGTTTAACTGGGGAAAAAACCAGATTCTCAAAATCGACTAGGTGTACCCATACTATGCATGCAGGTCTTGCAATTCCTGATCTTTGTATTTTCAAGCATTCCAATTAGCTCAAACCTCTCAATTATTGAAAGAGGATCCTTCTAATAGATGGACAGATATAGAACTTGACCCTCCATTCTCAACTGAAAGGGGCTATTTGTACTCCACTACTGCTCCCAAACTTAAATTGCAAAATCCTTTTTTCTCCAAATCGCTTATCATCAGGTCTAAATAGGAATCTTTATTAATGCCTGACCCCATTCCTCTGAGACAGTTTCTTCATCATCCTTGGTTTCTCATGCAAGTCAGATTTTCACAGTATAGTAGGTAGATTGTTAGATCTTTCAGGTGATCGAACCTTTTTCATGCAACACACCCAAAGCATTAGAGCACTTACAAACCTCCTTTAGTCAAGCCAATCCCTCCTGGTTCCAATTTAGAGATTATTTCTTTCACATCTTCATTGGAGTCATCTGGAGAGACTAGAAGAGCTTTAACATTTTTTGAGCAGCTAGGTATCTCAAACTCTCATAATAAAGGTACTGCTGGGATGCGTTATAAATTTTTGATTTGTCTATCCATATGTGATGAACCTTCACATTAAATCAATATGGGAATCGGAATTAAAAATCACCATTACAGATAACGAATGGGCCCACATTTGGTCCTATCCCTCATATAAATCCAGATCTATATAAACATGGGGACACTAACATTTACTCATAGATGGTATCTTACCCCAATTCATTTGTCAAAGATGATTACTACTGTTCCCCCATATTGCTGGAGAGGCTGCCAGACTCAGGGTACATATTACCATATGTGGATCTCTTGTTTCTATGTAAAATACTTTTCGCTCGCAAGTCTCTCCCAGATTTCTGTCATTATTTGTTAGAAGTTGTATTTCTGTCCAGCTCTGCTCCTGCTTAACGTATTTGTAAACAAAAATAAGAATTTTCAACACAGGAAATTCGTACCATTTCTATTAATTGCCAAAAAATGGAAGACTAGCAATCTCTCGGTGGAGGCTTGGTGGATCTGGGTTTGGTCCACATGTTTATTGGAAAAACTTTCTTCTAAAATGGACTTTTGCTCTGGACAAAAGAGACAAGACACATTTTACTTGGACTAGTATATATTTATTGAGTATATCAATAGTAGTACAAATCAAATCCAGCCTCTGGTACATCATCGACTTTTCTGGCAAGACACCTTCACGTAACATTTCCTCATAAAGATGTTACTTGACTATAAGATGGTTTACAACATCCAGATCGGACGAATACCATTGGGACCTACTTTTATTCGCTAGCTAACCCTGAAAACCAATGGAAAAGTTATGTTAATGGACAATAAGACAAATATCAAACTACTGTGTATATCACTGTTATCAATTGTTAATGTTACCCTGTTGCTTTTCTTATTTCTTGTTACTGGCAGGACCTGATGTACCATACGCCATTAAAAAACTGTCCCCCTGCCACCCTTGTTTGTTCTCCCCCCTGCCACCCCTCCGTTTGTTCTGCCCCCTGCCATCCCCCCTCCGTTTGTTCTGCCCCCTGCCACCTCCCTCCGTTTGTTCTGCCCCGCCACCCCCTCCACTCTTTCTACCCCCCTGCCACCCCCATCCGGTCATTCTGCCCCTTGGCCCCAACCCCCTGCACTCCAGCATATACCACATCCATCTCCATGGTACTCACTCTCCCTATCGAGCAGCCATGTTTGGAATCTACATGGTCCCACCCGTGTGCTGATTGGCTGCCCAAAAGACCTGTGATTGGTTGGTCAGGTCCCTAAGCAGCCAATCAGCACACTGGAAACAGCAACATGCCCAAGAGAATTATACATATAGATTATTAAAATAAAAAACACTAAAAAAAAGGAATCTCGCAAATTTAATAGTTCATGTTCTTTTAAGATGATACAGCTTCATTATCCACAGTTTCACACTCTCAGGCATTTCTAGGTCTGCCAATGTGATTCTTTGGTTAACTTCTGGCATTCTTCTCATTGAAAATAATAGGGTTCCCGATTATCCATAGTTTCAGGTATCCATGGGTGTCCTGGAACATATCCCCTGCAAATTCAGCGGTCAACCTAAAACTTTAAAGTTGCCAATGCTTCTGTACTGTATCTGAAGCTCCACGAGTCACTAATAATCTGTCCTTTTCCTCAGTCACTGTTGTGGTCAAATCAGGAAAAATATTCACAATTTCAGACAATTTAAATGAACACACAATAGAATCTCCATTCAGCAAGAAATTTTTACTTTGATGACTAATAATTTAATTAGTTCTCAATCAATTTCTCTGCACAATTCAGAAAACAAAGCCAATATATATAAGCAAAGATTGATGGCAATTATACAAAGTATGATTATTGTTGGAAACCATGCAGCTACAAAGAAAATAACCATACACTGTAGCTTAAAAGACAATTTTACTGTTGAATTTGTAAAAACCCTAATTGTGGAACAAGGCTCATGGAACAGAATAGGCCCTAATATGTTCGATGATGTCTGCTTATAACTAAACATGCATAGAAGTGATTAGAACATCAGCACTTAACCCTACCAATTATTACCTGTCTGCTTTAATACAATTCAAGTGAAATGTCAAAGTGGATTAGTCCAGAGATGAGGCACCCACATTATTTATATACATTACTGGAAATAGCTGGGAGAACTAGAAAACCAAAGCTAAACAGAGCATGATTTTCTTCCTGTGCCCAGAATCCTCATGAAGATTTTAAGAGTAGATTTAAATTATCCATTGAGACTATGATAGATCACCATTTTTTCATGCACTAAGACATGAGACAAACATTCAACAACTCCTGGATCTTTTCATAAACTCAAAACAGCAGCATGTTTGTGTCTAAACTCCAGGCAACATGGCAATAGTGGCATTACCATGAGAAATGGGGTTAACATATGCTTGTACTTATTCATCAGCCAGGAAATTCTAGCTGAATACTCTAATAGTGATAACACTATTTTAAAACCAAATACAGGGCCTACATCTAATGAAGGTTTTCTCAACCATATACGTCCAATATAAGAGGAATATGTTAATGGAGAATCCTCTCTATCTGCAATCATATGATGGTCTCAAGAAAGCATGTGATCATTCCCTGTAGAAGGATGAGCTTTCATGCATCAAAGATGGTGGTAGTGATTTACTTGTCCAATATGATGAAGTAATTGTCGGTGCCTGGACTGTGGTAGGCAGTGCAGTCCGCATTGACGATTCAGGTTCAATCAACACTGAAGGTACATTTGGGGCATATCTTCCATCACAAGACTCTAGAATGGGCAATTTTAATTATGCTGTTGGTATTGACATGAAGATATTGGAATTGATGATGACTCTATCTGTGGGGTTCAGCAGAATGTTCGTCATACCTTTCCTTCCTTTTCTTTTTCTCCTTCGGACATTCTTTTGATACAGAGTTCTCTTGAAAAAAAGGGTCTTTTATGACTTGATTTTGGTTTTAGCCAATGATTCAAGGTAGAAGAGGGAGCAGGCACTCATTCCCATGCTGCTGAAATGTCTGCACCATGTGGGAAAGAAATAGAATCATAGAATTGCAGTTGGAAGAGACCACTGAGGGCCATCCAGTCCAACCCCCTGCCAAGCAGGAAATCAAGATCAAAGCATCCCTGACAGATGGCCATCCAGCCTCTTTTTTAAAGACCTCCAAGGAAGGAGACCCCACCACGCTCCGAGGGAGTGTGTTCCACTGCCGAACAGCTCTTACTGTCAAAAAGTTCTTCCTAATGTTGAGGTGGAATCTCTGTTCCTGGAGCTTACATCCATTGCTCCGTGTTCCAATTTCTGGAGCAGCAGAAAACAAGCCTGCTCCATCCTCAACGTGACACCCCTTCAAATACTTAAACAGGGCTATCATATCACCTCTAAACTGTCTTTTTTCCATGCTAAACATACCCAGCTCCCTAAGTCTCTCCTTATAAGGCATCATTTCCAGACCTTTCACCATTTTAGTCGCCCTCCTCTGGACACGCTCCAATTTGTCAATATCCTTTTTGAATTGTGGTGCCCAGAACTGGACACAGTATTCTAGGTGAGGTCTGACCAAGGCAGAATAGAGTGGCACTATTACTTCCCTTGATCTAGACACTATACTTCTATTGATACAGCCCAAAATCGCACTGGCCTTTTTAGCTGCCACATCACACTGTTGACTCATGTTCAACTTGTGGTCTACTAGGACTCCTAGATTCCTTTCGCATGTAGTCTCATTCAGCCAGGTCTCCCCCATCCTATATCTATGCATTTCATTTTTCCACCCTAAGTGCAGTACCTTACATTTCTCCGTATTGAATTTCATTTTGTTAGCTTTGGCCCAGTCTATCCAGGTCATTTTGAATTTTGATCCTGTCCTCTAGGGTATTAGCTACTCCTCTTAATTTGGTGTCATCTGCAAATTTGATAAGTATGCCCCTAATTCCCTCATCCAAGTCATTGATAAAGATGTTGAATAGCACTGGGCCCAGGACAGAACCCTGTGGCACCCCACTGATCACATCTTTCCAAGACAAGGAGGAGCCACTGCTGAGCACCCTTTGGGTTCAGCCGGTCAGCCAATTATAAATCCATTGAACAGTTAACTTGTCTAGCCCACATTTTACAAGCTTGTTTGCAAGAATGTCATGGGGAACCTTGTCAAAGGCCTTACTGAAATCAAGGTATGCGATATCCACAGCGTTCCCTCCATCTACCAAGCTGGTAATTTTATCAAAAAAAGAGATCAGATTAGTCTGGCATGACTTGTTTCTCTGAAACCCATATTGACTTTTTGTGATTATGGCATTGCCTTCTAAATGTTCACAGACTCTGTTTAATGATCTGCTCTAGAATCTTCCCTGGTATTGATGTCAGACTAACTGGACAATAATTGTTGGAATTCTCTTTTTCCCCCTTTTTGAAAATGGGGACGTTTGCCCTTCTCCAGTCCGCTGGGACTTCTCCTGTTCTCCAGTTCTCAAAGATTATTGCCAATGGTCAGCTACCTTCAGTGATTTTTCCCAGCAATACAATACAATTTAAGCCTTTGTGCTCTATTTTTCAATGCCTGCTACATAAAGCCTTGTCAGATGAAACAGCATTCTAGAATATGTTCTCCTCCTAAACAAGATAAGCCTTCCTTTTTGGCACCTGTGTCACTTCACAAGTGACATGATTTTTTAAAAGGGAAGAAGATCCCATAAAAGGAAATGGTAAGGGATGAAGAAACTACAAAATAAAGTGAGGATTTTTTAATATAGAGGAGAAATATGTAGTAACAGGTAAGTTATAGGGAAAAAATAAAAAGATAGGACAAGCACAAGAGAGGGAGGAGTTACTCTGATTTAGAATTTTCCCAAGTTACTCCAAGTTACTCTGATTTAGAATTTTCCCACAGGCACAACAATCCATGTGTGTGAACAGAGACCACAATGAAGAAGCTGCTAACATGAACTGAGCTATCCTCACATCAAAATCATGTAATGTTTGCTGCAGTTCTGAGGTAGGGTTCTGATGAAAGGCTGGTAAGATGAATCTCTTGGTTTAGGTGGAATGAATAAACAACTTAAGGAGAAAAAGGTCCATCGGGAGCACTATCTTTTCTTAATGGAAAATGAGGTAAGAGAGATCCAGTCTCAAAGACACAGAACTCACTAGCTCTCCTGCCCAAGGTGATGGCCACAACAAATACTGTCCTAAGAGTAAGCGGACAAAGATCCCGGGGGGCAAAGGGTTAGAGTGCTTGGCTAATAACTGACAACACTAGCGGCAGCAACCATGAAGGGACAGGATCCCTTTACAGGTGGGTGTAAATGTGAGTGGCCTCGTAGGAAGTGCTTCATCACCTTGCTTCTGAATAGTAGGGCAGCAAGGTGGCCTGAAGGCTCATATGCCACCACAGGGGAAAAATGAAAACTTCCTTGTCATTCAGATGAAGGAGAATGTGTGAAAACTCAATTGCTTCAAGTACCTCTTTTCTGTGACAGTTGAGTGGGAGGGCAGACGGAGGCAGTGCTACAAAGTCAGGAGAAGGGAAAAACCCCTCCTTTTGGCCTGGAACTTGTGTCCTGAGCTTTAAAATGGCCGCACCTGCCAGGATCTGGCTACGAGTGGTGTCAGTGGATGAAGTTACACAGGGACATTCGGGTAGTGAAGGCAACTACCTAATTTCTCTGCGAAGAAAAAATTCTGTACAGGAATTCAGGGAGAATGTGGGGGTATGAGAGGCAGAACTCTATTCATACCTTTAGCTCCACATTTAGACAAGCCCACAGAGACCGCAAAGAAGAACTTGTAAAGCCATGTGGCAGATTCCCTTGCAAACACTGCTGAAGTCTTTCACACAACAGCAGAACTAAGTGACTGAGATAATGGGAAAGACAGAAAAAGACAAATACAATTTCTTAACTACATGAAGAAGAAAGGAGAGATCAAGCTGGATTAGAAAAGGGTAGGTTCCAACATTTCAGAAACTAGGAAGAGTGAGATAAGCTATCCTAGGATCAGGCAAAAAACTGGGAAGGACCTAAGATATACATTATAAATCAAGATCTTTTAGTCACATGGTCCTTGCCTTGCCAGAGTGGCAACAAGATGTCTCTTTCACACATGTAGATAAAGTCTGAACCAATGAGGCTCCTCTGTATGAGGAAACTATCCATGTGGTTGCAAACACCTGAATTAACTCTTTTTATAATGTGTGTGCACCTTCAAGTTGCCTGTTGATTCATGGAGACCCCATGAATTTCATAGGGTTTTTAGTCAAAAGAATACTCAGGTGGTTCTGCCAATTCCTTCCTCTGAAATATACCGTAATGTACATCACTTGATATTTGTTGACCATCTCCATCCAAATACTAACCAGAGCTGACCCTGTTTAGTTTCCAAGATCAGATGGAATCTGGTGTCTTTATAGTTATAATATACATCCATTATTCCAATTCACCCCAGCTTCAAAAGGTATTGTTAATTATACAGTATGCTGAGTTACTTAATTTTCTCAAAACAAATGGTACGGCTATTTTACTGTATTACGGAATACATGATGGGACTACCTGAAAAAATGGATGCAAGACATGTAGTAACTTGTTGCACATTGGGCTGCCTATTATTCACTTTTGTTTGGGTTACACTGAAGCCAGTCCTTTCTATGACCCCACTTATGTATCAACATAGCTACAAACTCCACTTTATGTTAAGTCTGAAGTAGTAATAGCATCATAACAGAGATATATATGTAATCTCACCAAGGTTATCTACTGACAGTACAATGCTAAGGTACAAAATCACCATCCCAGTCATGCATTAAGGATCAAGTTAAAGATCTTAACAAAAGCCTGCAGTGGGGGCTGAATTTTGTATAGTTGAATCTCCTTGAACGTTTTTGAGGATTGTCTGGATGATGGCTTGAGCCTGGGACTGTTTTCTCTGACAAGGTAAAAAGTTAAGACTGATTATCTGTGGGGCAGGCCCCACTTTCTCTGGAAAGAAGAATGGAGGCTGCCTTCTGTACTGTAGGGTGGAACACTCTCCATTACAACCAGCCTCCTTTAATCCTGCTGCTCAGAGGAAAGGGGAGGTTCGCTCCCCAGAAAGAAAGACATGATCAGTTCCAGTGGTAATGTTCTCTATTTCATGTAAAAACATCCTAAGCTTCCAATTGCTTTTTTTATATCATGAATTGGATCCAAAGAAGGAGAAAAGCAAAGTTCTGCTGAGGCTAAAAAGGAGGAAGAATTAGCAGAATTCAAGGAGGGGACGATACGCGCAAGTATTCGTTCCTTTTTGCTTATGCAGTCTTTGGATCAAGCACCATTTATAAGCTTACCCGTTCCACTTTAATTTCAAGAATGTAATTTTTACAAATACACAGACACATGGCTATCAAAATAAATGTACTTTTAATTCCATTAACAATGTCATTTTCTGTGTATAACTGAACATTTTAAAGACAAAATAGCTACAAATGCCACAATATTACCAAATAACTTCCAAAATAACAAAAAAATACAAAGGCACTTATACAAGAATACTCGACATCCTAACAGTTTCTAAGGCATATATTTGAAATAGCTAATATAGCTTACAGAAATATTTAAAATAACTGGATGAGAATTCAAATGAAATCTTGACCCCCAATGAAGTGTTGGTCAAAATGTTGGGTTTCCAAATCCACAGACATTTTAACCAGAGTTGCAATGTTGCTTCCTTTAATTAGAAGAAGCACACATGTATCAAATAACTGAAGTTAAACACAATATAAACATTCACTTTTTGATAACTTTGTAACAAAAAAGATAAACCGGGTAGCAGCATTCAGAGTTTCCAAAGCCCTCGATAAATACTGCAGAGGCTTGTGTACTTTTGTTCTTATTCAACTACAAAGTTTAAGATGAAGCAAAATCATCACTCTGCCACTCAAAATGCCTAGAGCAAGACGCCAGTGCAAAGTCCCTGGGTTCTCTTTGGGCTGGCAGTGCTCTCATCCTGATAAATTAAGACTATAAAGTGGAATTTAAAACACACAAGGTGGTTTATCAATTGGAAGTTGTGACATATTTGAGTGCCTTAGAATTTGCAAAATAATTTAAATAGATGAAAATACATTTTATAATCTGACCACATACACAGACATTCAATACCTGATTTCTCTGGTGTCCAAATTAGTCACATTATTTTACACGAACAAAAGTTCTGATGGCCTTGGAGAAACAAAATGAAAGCATGTATCTTTCAAAAAACATGCCGTTGAGATTGCTCAAATGTATAAATATCTAACATAAGGGACTGCTATCTGAGCTTCGGCTTCTTTTTTCCAGATGCATTTTCTTGTAGGTCTCAAATGTTGTTTGGGAATCCTTCGGTGGCATACCAAATGTATCATTTTTATCCAATAATTTTATCGCAGTATCAAGTGGGATTTCATCATCAACTGCAAGAATAATTGGAGATTTTATCCAGTTACACACTTTGAAAGCAAAGATGTAGATAAGTTAGCACAGGCCCTCTCCATAAAACTAAAATGGTGGAATTCTTGGAACAAATGCTATGCTTTGTGAAATGCTACAGATCACAGTCTATTAACACTGAATTCCACCAATTAAACTTCTGATAGTTAAAATCAGGTTATGATGATATAAGTTACAAAGGCAGACAAAAGAAAGAGGAGAGCAAGTCAAAATCCAACAGCATAAACTTAGTCTGCTAAATTTAATTTCAGGCTGTTTGCCAATCTCTTTGCCCCACAAATAAACTAATCTTAATCTGAAAAGAAAAGATTCTTTCTGTACCATTCACAGTAAGAGACAAAGGTGTGAGGAGTCATGGTAAGAAGCCAGTCGAGAAACAAAGTTACCTTGAGCTTCATTTTCCTCAGTTTTTCTTCTTTTTACAGGAGCGTAATTTAACCAGTCTTCTCTTTTACTTTTGACAGCTGTAAGTAATAATTAAAAGTTTTGTTGTTTAAAGTTACCAATGTAGCAGGCATCTGTTTATGAAATTCAGTCTAATATGTGTGGCCTACAGACACCCATTATGATAACCTTTGTATGCAACTGATAAACCCAAGCCATACATGTATATTAAAAAATAGGAAAAGCCATTGTATTCTCACTAACATTTAAGATAACACCCAGAGATGTCTAGATTGCCATCTTTGAAAAGAGAGGACAGAACTACCTTGGGTTTTGATATAATGTATTACAACCATACTTCCTGGGAACTTCATATTACAGTATACTTTGGCAAAAGTGGCTGACACGTTCTAGAAAAGAACAAGCACACTCTTTAATGCAAAAGGGAGAGATCTGGCAATTGGAATTGAATAGGACACCTTAAATGGGTGGTAGGTCAGATGACTGAAGTGTGTGTCCCACCTTTAAATCTTTATTCAGACTTAATGTACTTGCTGAGTCAAGAAGCCACCAAGTTTTGTGCACTGTTGCTTCATGACAGGATTCAAATCAGAGCAGGTAGACTGCTGACCATTGTGTAGGAACCACAGAACACGCATTTTAAAGGAGCTGCAATAGCTGCCAATACATTTCAATCTGAAATCAAGCTGATGGTGATTACATTTGAAGGAGTGGTTCTTCCTATATACATCTACCCAAGGACTGAGATCTGCAGAAGGGGCCCTTTGTTGTGCCTCACCAGTGGGAACAATGCACTTATGGGAGGACATGGAGGGGAGTTTCTCTACTACAGTGTCTCAGTTATAGTACACTCACCTCATACACCTGATTGACACCAACAGTGGTGTCATTCTGGCACTAAGACAACAAAACTGTCTTTTAAAAAAGCCTCTGGGGCATAAAGAGAGATATGAAGGTCTGGTTTGGTGGGGGTGGAAAAATTGAGGGACAGGAGGAATACAGTTTTTGTCTAAAGCCTTTTTTCTGGCTTTTTTCCTCAGTTTTTATATTCTTCTTGTTCTCAAACTTACAAAACCAAAAAGGTTCCTTACATTTCAGGTGTTCCATACTGTACAGCTCCATTTGTAACATTATTAAAAAATTAATTATTGAATAAACTACTTCTTGATATATCAGACATGATAATTTTATGCCAAGCCAAATTATACATATTACATTTTATTTTCCTAAAGTAAAAAAATAACATTCTATCTATAATAGGTTCTAACATATTTTTTCTATTTTTTTTCAAAAATGTTCATCCCCCCCCACAAAAAAAAACCTGTCCTCTTTCATGGCATCAAAATATCTAAAAATTTTATATTTTTAGGCCTGACTGGTTTTATCCAAATTTCCATATGCTTTAAGAAATGGACAGGTTGCTTACCTGTAACCATAGATCTTCGAGTGGTCTTCTGTGAATTCACACAGTTGGGTTACTCCTGCGCCTGCGCAGAGCTTCGGAAACTTCTTGAATCGCTAGGCAGAATGTGCTTTGATACATTTTTGGCGGTAACTCCGCCCATCCTAACGGTCCCTTATAAGGGCTTCCCGCCTAAAATCCCCTCAGTTCCTTGAATGACACTGCAATATGCAGCATCAGGAACATTAAGCATGTTTATGTGATGTAGTAGGACATAGAGGGGAGGATGGGCGGGTCTGTGTGAATTCACAGAAGACCACTCGAAGATCTATGGTTACAGGTAAGCAACCTGTCCATCTTCTTTGTGGTCTCTGTGAATCACACAGTTGGGTGTAGACTGACAAGCTTCAATTCAGGAGGTGGGTATGTCCTACACCCATGTACCATACACATCAACCATTTGAGGCTAAAGCACTAAAGCAAATTACTATTAGTTAAAATGATCAAACATATAACAATGACTTGGCAACATAAACACTCACTCATTGTATAGAAGATAACAACACAGCGTTCCCAAAGGTCGCCTCGTTCCTAAAACGAGAGTCAAGTCTGTAGTGAGAAATAAAAGTCAAAGGTGATGACCAGGTTGCAGCTGTGAAAATGTCCTCTAGAGGCACCCCAGAGAGAAAAGCTGTCGAAGTGGAGACAGCTCTCGTAGAGTGTCCTCGAATCCGAGACGGCAGAGGTTTCTTGGCCAGTTCGTAGCAAAGCGCGATCGTCGAGGTCACCCACTTCGACAGTCTCTGCGAAGAAATGGGCTCTCCTAGTTTCGAGTCAGCATAAGAAACAAATAGCTTGGGTGATTTTCTGTGGGATGCAGTCCGTTGAATGTAGAAAGCCAGAGCCCTTCTGACATCCATCAGATGAAGGGTGCGTTCAAAGTCGTCCTTCGGATCCTGCATCAAGGCGGGGAGAGTGATGGTTTAATTAAGGTGAAAGCTAGAGACCACCTTCGGTAAGAAGGAGATGTCGGGACGGAGGACCACTTTGTGCTTGTGGAAAGCCGTGTAGGGAGGATCCGATCTCAAGGCACAGAGCTCACTAGCCCTATGCGCAGAAGTGATGGCCACAAGGAACGCCGTTTTCCAGGAAAGCAGTCGGAGGTCGGTGGAAGCCATCGGCTCAAATGGGCGACGGACCAATTGTGAGAGGACCAGTTCGAGGCTCCAAGATGGTGTCGGTTCAGTCACCGGAGGGTGGAGGTTCGCAAAGCCCTTCAAGAACTTTTTCACAGTGGCATCTACGAAGGGGGAAGGGAGACCCCTTGTCTGGAACTCAGTGGAGATGGCAGCCAAGTAGCACCGGATGGAAGACAGTGATAAACCAGCTGAAGACAGGTGGAGAAGAAACTCCAGGACTGTCGGGATGGAGAATCGGTCAAGAAATGGATCCCGGGATGCCATGAAGTTCTCATACTTCTTCAACTTACACTGGTAGGATCTCCTGGTGGAAGGCCTCCTTGCCGCGTCGATGACAGCTTGGACATCCGGGTGTAAAGATGCAGGTTGCCTCGGTACCGAGGACGAACCCAAGGGAATCGAATCCGAAGGGTGAATCACAGGGTCAATCTCCAGACAGTCAGGTTCAAAGTGTCCAGGTCGGGATGTCTGACCCTGCCCTCCTGAATGGTGAGCAGATCTGGACAGGATGGAAGGCGGATGAAGCGGCGGTTCGACAACCGAAGCAAAGTTGCAAACCACGGCTGTCGAGGCCACCATGGTGTGATGAGGATGGCGTTCGCTCTGTCCAGACAAAGTTTGGTGATCACCCTTGTCAGCAACGGGAATGGAGGAAACAGGTATAGCAACTGGCCCGACCATCGAAACAGGAACGCGTCTCCTCTCGACCTCAGAGCTGGACCCCTCGAGCAGAACTGGGGACATTGGGCGTTCTCGGGGGACGCAAAAAGATCCCCTTGAGGAAACCCCCAGGTTCAAAACAGATCTAGGGTGACCGATCTGTGAAGCAGCCACTCGTGGATGGAGAGACTCGAATGGCTGAGTTCTTCGGCAAGAGTGTTTTCTTCCCCTGGCAGATGAATGGATTCGAGAAATACATCCTTCGTCACACACCATTCCCATATGTCCAGTGTGAGTTGGAGAAGTCGCGGGGATCTCGTGCCTCCCTGCTTGTTTCTGTAGTACATGACCGACGTGTTGTCCGTCAGCACCAGTACCGTCTTGCCCCCTACCAGGGTCTCGAAGGCCCTCAACACTTTCTGAACTGCAAGAAGCTCCAGGACGTAGATATGGAGAGCTTGTTCGTCTGTGCTCCAGGAACCTCGGATCTTGTAGGAGTCGAGATGCGCTCCCCATCCTTGCATCGAACCGTCCGTTGTCAGAGAGACGTCCAGTTGGGGAATGTCGAAGGGCATGCCCGACAAGACATTGTCCGGTACCAGCCACCAGTCCAGTGACCTCTGAACTGCTCTCGGCATACTGAGCATCTTGTTTGGAGAATCGTGAAGACGATCGAATACTTGCAGAAACCAGTGCTGGAGAGGACGGAAACAAAGTCTGGCAAGCCGAGTCACATAAGTTGTAGCTGCCATGTGGCCCAGGAGCACTTAGATAGAATGTGCCGGGAGCCTCCTTGATTGACGGCAGGCATAAATCAGAGAACAGAGGTTGTCGAAACGGTCCCGAGGCAGATAAGCTGTTGCGGTCAAAGAGTTCAAACATGCACCAATGGATTGAATCACCTGCGTCGGCAGGAGTTGGGATTTCTCGATGTTTACAACAAGTCGTAGGTAGCCTAAGACATCTAAGGAGAGGCCAATATCGAGTTCGAGCTGATGACGAGTCTGCGCAACAATCAGCCAGTCGTCGATGTAAGGGAAGATTTCTATACCCTGCTGCCGAAGAAAGGCCGCTACCACCGTCATACACTTTGTGAAGACACGGGGAGCGGTGGAGAGACCGAAGGGGAGGACTCTGAATTGGAAGACGTCGGTCCCGACCTGAAATGCCAGGAAGCGCCTGTGGGCCGGGTGGATCCCGATGTGAAAATAGGCATCCTTCAGGTCTATGGATGCGAACCAGTCGTCGTGCCTCAAAAGTGGAAGGATCGAAGCCAAGGTGACCATCCTGAACCTTTTTGGAGTTATGTACTTGTTCACTCCGTGAAGGTCAAGAATCGGACGCAGCCCGCCATCTTTGTTATTGACCAGAAAGTACCTCAAGAAGAAGCAGAGGTGATGGAAGATCGGGGTTGACGGGTTCGATGGCCCCCTTCTGCAGCAGAGTGTCCACCTCCTTGAGGAGGGGAGGGGAGGGCGGTGTTGAGCAAACCCGTCCCGTCAGAGGCAGAGTGTCGAATACTATCCAATAGCCTGTTTGGACGATTTGGAGCACCCATCGGTCGGAAGTCACTGAAAACCAGGCGTCTTGGTAGTTGGACAGTCAATCCCCGAAGAGAGGAGTCTAGGGAGAAACAGAGAGATCATCAAATAGGAGGGGTTAGAACTTCTTTCGACCCTGGTCCCTGGGCCGTTGCCTGGGCTGCTGTCAGTGTCTGGAGCGTGAGCCCTGGCTCCTCACCGAAGAGGCTGGAGATGTGGAAGGAACATAACGGGAACGCCGGTAGGTCTGACCAGAGTACCTCCGCCTGGATTGTTGGCCATAGGGTGAAGCCTGCCATGGATACCTCCCTCTGGGCCGGTATTGGTAGGTGGAGGTGGAGCCCAAACCATACTTACTGGCCATATTTCTCATCTTTTGAGCGAATTCAAGCTTCTCGTCAGTAGAACCGTTGAACAAGCCCGACTCATCAAAGGGAAGATCTTCAATTGTTGCTGACACCTGGGGCGTGAGGCCAGAAGAACGTAGCCAAGCATGTCGTCTCACGGCTACTGAGCCAGCGATGGCTTTTGCTGTGCAGTCTGCCACATGTCTGGCCGAGTTCATTTGAAGACCCACAACAGATTGTGCCTCAGATTGTATAGCCTCCGCCATTCTGTGCCGTTCTTCAGGAAGATCTTTAATCAAGAGGCTCATTCGTTCCCATAACACTTGCTGGTATGCTCGCATGCACGCCGAGTAATTAGCGACACGGAAGCTCAACCCAGCTGCCGAATATATCTTCTTGCCCACGATGTCGAGCTTTCTACCCTCAGGGTCTGGAGGGGAAGACAAGGGCCGGCGTTGCTTCCACAACTACCGAGTTCGGTTTCGGGTGGTTTTGCAACCAGTCAACATGCTCTCCGCCAACTCTGTACAGCCTGTCAATCTTTTTGGATGTGGATTGTATCGATGAAGGATTTTCCCAAGACCTTTGGGCCAGTTTCAATAACGAAGGCAGGACTGGGATGATAGCAGATGGTGGTGCTTTTGATTGTATCCTCTGAAAGATGGGATCCACAGGGCCAGCTGGTCGATCCTCGACTTTCAGGTCTAGAGCGTGTGACATCCTCACCATCTGTTCCCCGAAGGCTCAGATGTTATCTGTCGGGGAAGTGGAATCGTCGTCCATGAGCTCTGACTTTGGGGACGGCAGATAGAGCCTGTAAAATTCCGAGGAAACAACTGACTCAGATGAAGATGCATCAGGCGAACGGCTTCTAGGCCAGGTTGGCATGAGAGAACGAGGCTGAGGGGTTGGTGGAGTTTGTGGCAGAGGTTGATGCTCAAGCGGCGAAACCTGGACAGTACCATCCCGTTGTGAAGCAACATCCAAAATCACGGGTGAGCGAGAACGTGGTCTCAGAAGCGAGGGTTGTGATACCTCAATAACATCTCCTCTGGGGTTGAAGATTTGCGACCCCGACGGAGCCCCAGATGAGTTCTGCAAATGGAACGGGCCAAATCATATGCAGAGTAAGCTGGCACATCTTCTCTAATGGAGGGAATGAGAGGTCGAGGCAGGTCTTCGGATTCAACAATCTCCATGTCGACTTCCAAAGAGTGACATCGGAGAAGTTGGTCCCGTGACACAACTAGAGCTGGTGATGATTCCACACGCTTCACAACATCCACAGCAGGGGAAAGCTCAACAGTCACAACATCCAAAGATCGAGGATGGGTCCGCAGATCACGGGCTGCCACATCAGGAGTGGACGGCGGTGGAGGGTGGAGGAACGTATCATCAGAGCTCTTCGGATCCCAAGGGGGGACTTGTGGAACAACACGCTCCGCCGGCTTGACTTTCTTATCTTTATCCTTCTTGCCCTCTGAATGTTTGGAGAGGTGCTTCTCCTTTTTCTTTTTCTTAGCCAGTTCAGAGGACGAACCAGAAGCGGTGGAAGAGGGCTCCTTTTCACCCATACCCTGCTTAGAGGTCGATGGGGTTGGCTCTTCAGCCTTCTCCAAACGGTCTCGAGTCGAATTCGAGGATACACATCGGTGGGCAGAGTGTAAGGCCTCAGGATCCGACGCAGTGGAACGATGCGTCGAAGGGCTTCGAGACCAACGGCGCTTCTGACCAGAGGATGGTGGGGATCGAGAGCGTTCACGGCCCCGAGACCCCAATGGAGGAGCCGAAGCAGAAGCAGGTGGTGCAGTCGGGAGCAAGACCTTTTCATATAAGAAAGATTTAAGGCGTGAGAGCCTATGCTTCCTGGCCTGCGGGGTGAAAGCTTTACAATGGACGCAAGCGTCTACATTGTGGGATTCTCCCAAACAGATCAAGCAGCGGGAATGCCCATCCGCACTTGGGAGTTTCGCTTGGCAGATCACGCACCGCTTAAATGCCCCTTTAGTAGACATCATAAATCACAATACTGCAGAAGTCGTCAAGGGTAGAATCATTGTCAAGCCAGTCCAAGGTCAGTAACAGAGAGCAGAAATAGTGACAAGCGAGGGAGCGAGCAGAAATCGTAGTCAAAAGCCAGAAGAAGTGATCAAAAGCCAAAATACCAGAGTCAGACACCAAAGCCGTTGGGAGTAGCGAAAAAACGTCATCAAAAGAGCAAGCCAAGTCAAAACCAATAAAATCTCAAGAACACCTAGCGCACAGAAGTTCCTTAAGCTGCTAACGCAGCAGAAAGAAAGGAACTGAGGGGATTTTAGGCGGGAAGCCCTCATAAGGGACCGTTAGGATGGGCGGAGTTACCGCCAAAAATGTATGAAAGCACATTCTGCCTAGCGATTCTAGAAGTTTCCGAAGCTCTGCACAGGCGCAGGAGTAACCCAACTGTGTGATTCAGAGACCACAAAGAGGATCTGGTTTTAATTTTCTTATTTTAACTTGTCAAATAATTTAATATACTTTTTGGAAATGTTGATCACAGTTCACTGATAGAAAAGAATAATGAAATCCAATTATATGAGATGAGCACTTACTTCTGTCCTCTGAGTTTTTAGAACTTCCTAAATTGAAGTTCTACAAGTTTGGAGCAGTTGCTTAGCCTAATATAACTCATCTCCCTTTCTACATGACCTGCCTAGCACTGCCCAAATTTTGTGCACTTGTACTTGGTGTAAGGCACATGGTACATTATGGATTCCACGCTTCTCCAAAAATAGACTAAGAGTGCCTTAAATTGTTTCCCCCACAGATGGTGGAAGTCTTTATGTTAAGGCTGATGTGTCAGGAATCTTTCAGTATTCCTTGGAGCTGTCAAAAAGACTATTGGTCCAATAGATTTAGCTAGTCAAAATCTTTGAAAGTTTACTACTTGACACATAGTGATCCATAGAGGAACCTTCTACTGATCATAAAGAGATGGCCTTCTGTGATGTTGGTTTAGATTTTAACAGCCGTAACCACTTCATTATTTCTTTGGGACCAATCAAACTGATCCATAGCCAGAAATGGCTGGACCCTATAAGGTCTTGGGGAGTTTCTGACTGATAAAGGCTGATTTTGTCGAAGTCCTCAGTGATCTACACTAAAACAACTCACTCTGAAACAACTCAAGGGTTGGTAATGACTGATCTCAAACAACTTTTTTCACTGAATCAAGTCAAATCAACTCCCTAGCATATAAAGCAGTGGAAAAAAACAGCAATTATATACTTAAAAATAAGTAGAAAATGAAGCAATTGCACTTAAACATAAACACAAGAACTTGGACAGAATTCAGTGTTAAATACAGACAAGATGGAGATCCTTTCGACAGGTATTTTTCAACTTCTGGATAGAGTTGTACATTCAGACAACTTGGGAATGCTACTTGAATCAGCTCTTGCTCTGAATTCCCAGACAGCACTCAATGCATTTGTAACCTTCCATTAATTTGGGCTGAATCAGCTTAAACAGCCCCTCTTCAACAAAACAGTTGTTGAAGGATTAGTATCTTAGTTGGAACTAGATGGGTGGGACTACAATGTATTTATCGCTGTTCAAAAACCTGAAATACTGTAGTTCAGAAAATACCAGCCAGATTATTTAAAAATGCTTGCTGTAGCTCATTGCTTACCCTTCCTCAAGCTTTTAATATGTACCTGGGCTTTGGAAGCTTTTATTGGAATGTCTTTATTTTCAACTTGTTTATTTTTAATCTTTTAACTTATATATATTCATGTAATTTTAGATTTTGTATATTGTGATGTTTTAGTGGTTTATAAACTGTATTTTATATGATATTTTGCAAGCGGCCTTGGGTCCCTTCTGGGGGACAGACGGCATACAAATTAAATAAATATATCGTAATAAATTGCCATTTGTTATTTCCTTTTGTGGGATACCCATTTGTGAGCCACCTTCAGTCCCTTCTGGGGAAAAGGCGACATAAATAAAATAAATAATAATAAATTGACATTTGTTATTTCCTTTTGTGAGAAACAAACAATTTTTCCTTGTTAGCTGCAACCACCCCCTTTTTCTGTTTGCTTTAGGAATATTTTTGCATTTCATCAGTAGGTTGGAATTCTACCATACACACAATGTCTAAAAAAATATTCAAACAGAATTGAAGTAGGTTTCAACAACCTTTTGTTGTTCTTAATAGACATCACTGTGCAAGTGCTGAGATCTCCAGCATCCTTGTCATTCAACTAACACTGTTACATGAAGTGCCATAGGCTTCCACATATCCAAAGCAAGATACTGCAGCAGTTCCTTTGAAGGTGCACAAGAAATGTTTTTGAATTCATAATGACCCTGAGGCCGCAATAATTTCTCAGCCTATCCTATCTCACGTGGCTCTGTGTTTTTTTTTAAATGAAACAATCCACCTGCATACTGCTGAGATTTTTGTTAAGACGGGAAATGCAAAATTGGCTAGGTCAATAGAATATCACTAACTCCACATTTTTAACAAAACTGACATTCAACATCCTAAGTATTTTGACATAATACCCTCTTTATACATGCAGCAGTGGAAATTGAAGAACTGCAAAGGAAATTGAGGAACTGCAAGAGGGGACAAAAGGAATAATTCAATTGTAAAATGAGGGCTCAAAGCAACGTTATTAACATACCCAGGTTTGAGTCCTTTAATTTCACTCTCAGATATTGATGTGAGTCCCTAGCCTACTACACCACCATGCATTGACAAACTCTGACAGCATAGAAACATCTTAACTAAAGCTAATGCTAGTTTGCAGTTGGGAGCCGTAACCTCATGTGTGACCTGGGAATTATGTAACAGGATAGCTCGATCTTTTAAAAATCAAACTGTTAGGTAGGTATATGATTACATACCTGTGACAGGGGCTTTGTCTTTTTCAGGAAGCTTCTTTGCATCTACTATTTCTTCTTCAGTGACTGGATCTCTAAACAGTATATCTGGGCACATTTTGAACTGAAGCATTGGTGGTTTCTCCGCTTCAGGCTGCTGGGGAGATGAGCTGCTTTTTCTTTTATCTTTAGACCATCCAGAAGGACTGCTTGATTTCACACGCCAAACTGATTTGGAATATGATGGTTCTAGGTTTGTTAGAGAAATGGTTTTGTGCGCAATCCGTGTGAATGCGACTCGGTTCAAGTAGGCGTTCTTTGTTTCTCTCTGAAGAGATATGGACAGTTTACGCACTCTTTGTTTCTGTGGTGTCAGAGTTTTGCTGTTATCTACGTGCGAACTTCTACATTTCCATGCATTCTTTCTGTCTTTTGAGTAAGCATATTTTTCCAAATTTATCCTTTTAATACTGGGTTTGGTACAGTCAGAACGGTGTTCAGTACGATAAGAATGGTGCTCAGTATGCTCAGAATAACTTGGTTCTTTATGTTCTACTTTCTTGTATCCATAACGTTTCTCCAAATCTTTTATTTTTCTAAAAAAATTTCCATTTAAATGCTCCTGTGAATGTGAAGTAGAAGCATACTGAGGGTTCTCACACTTCCTAGAAAATGAGCCAACACTGATTAAGTTTGAAGCATTTATGCCATCATTACACTGGATTGCCAAAGCTTTACGCTTTCTTTCCATTGCCTTTTGTCTTTTCAGCCCCTTTCTCAGGGGACCCTTAATCATGTGTGTTTCACTAGAGTCCCTTTTAATTTTATATCTTTCATAGTTTGTACTGCGTTTAATTTCTATATATCTGTGTCGAACAGTATCTATCTTTGATTTCACAACTACCTTTTCAGATTTCTGTTTGCTAGAAGAGTTAGTTTTGCAGAGATTTCTGGCAACTACTGCATGTTCGGAGTTAGGAAACTGTGCTTCATCCGTAGATGAATTTTCTCTTGCTTGTACATAGTCATTTGACATATCAATTTCAATTGTTTCTGTTTCTGCCTTTATGGACTGAGAAGATGCTTGGTGTGGCAGTTCTTTCCTTATGTGCTCATTAGTTTGTTTAGATTTCTGTAAATTTAGTTTTTCCAAAGACTCAAGTGGCAAAGCTGGCTGATCTACTCTGTGTGACTTATGCTCATTTGCATCTGTGTGTCCAGAAATCTTATTCAAAGTTCTGTAACTTTCCGTTCCTGAAGAAACTTTCTCAGAAGTTGTATCTAATGTAGAACTTGGCAACTGACAGTTTAGTCTAAAGTCAACATTACAATTGTCATTGGCTTTTGGTCTATGTTTAACCACAGTTTCAGAATGTGAACACAAGTCCACTTTTTGACCAGAACCAGATTCTTTAGCCAGCATGCATGGACAAAGCTCCACTGCATATTCTGAAGCTATCCAACCACGTAAGCAACAATATGTGTGCTCTCTCCTTTTTAAAGCTGTTTCTGATGAGGTTGCTCCAGCTTCAACATCTATAGCCTCATCAGTTTTAATAAGGCTAATGCTCTCTTTTGTCAATTTATCTTTTGAATCTGTTTTGAGATAACCATCCTCAGAGTTTTCTGATTTTTTGGAGATCTGTTGCTTCTGCTCAGGAAACACTTCTTTCATTTGTTGAGAGTCCAATATTACAATTTTAATTTGGTCTATTGCACCAGAAGGCTCAGAATATTTTTCTGAGATCTGAACATTTTCTTTATTTCCTCTATCATTGAGATTAGGCACAGGATCGTTATTTCCCATTACATTTAATGTCTTCAAATAGCCAATTCCATAAGGAAATTCTTTTGAAAGTTCAGTCAGCTGATCACTTAGTAAAGTTACAGGGACTTCAGTACTGCGTACAGAATGTTTATTTTCTTCAGCTAATACACTCTCTACAGTACCCTTCTCTTTGTTAACAGCACATAAGCCATCTGCAGTACTAGAATTGAATTGGTCACCTTTGTTTTGACATAATTGCTGGTTATCACTGACAAAGTCTGTACTATAAACACCACTACAAGATACATTTTGCTCAAGCTTCTTTTCTGAAAAAGGTGTACCTTCTGGAAAATGGCTGCTTTTAATTTCCCCAGACTGTCTTCCATTCATCTCCTCTGAAGTCTTGTGACTTGGAGTCATTTCTACGTCTTGGACTCCTTTAAATGTTTCTTCAACAGCCTTTGATAAGATGTATGGTGATGGCAATGGCACCAAAGCATTTCTCTCTGAAACACTTGTGTTTACTTCAGATTCAGGTTCAGTTTTCAGAATACCGGACTTTTGATCATTACATTGAAGGTAAGGCATAAGATTGTTCAAAGATGTCTCATTCTCCATGCTAGATTTCAAAGGACTGGTAGTAAAGATACTAGCTATTTGGGAATTGTAAAATGCATCACCTTTTACCAGAGTGCACACACTGGATATCTGTAATGCAGTGTCATTCTGCTCAACCTCATCAGCATTTTTTACTTCTAGCAAATCTAGACCAGTTTGGGACTGTACAAAGTTTTGAGAAACATGGTTATCAGGTGGAATATTGTTTCCTGAACCAAACTGGGATTTTAGATTTTTTAGTTCTTGAGTGTGATTATCTATTACTTGACTCAGCTCATAACACCCGTTTTCTACAGTTTCAACTTTGACTATACCATTTTCTTGTGTAGATATGACTGCTTTTTGATCTATACCTAAATCTTTAGAGTGATTAATTGACTCTGATGGTGAACAAATAATACCTTGCATCTCTTTATCACTATTTGGTACTGTTGAAAATAACTTTTGTAAACTATGCACTCTACCTTCTTCGCTGGCTGGATAAGTTATTTCCAAAGATGGACTATTTTTCTGCACAGCAATTTGAACATTGTCTTTTGACAACATTAAGGGAGTAACAATAGCCACTTGAGGTTCAGAACCCTTTGACATATTGGAACTTGCCACATCATGGTTTTTCCCAATAGTTATAGGAACAGAAGACTGAGTTATTTCATCAGACCGAGATATAGCTTTAGCTTGCTCATTCTGAGTTAACACATTGGTGAGGTTTTCCAAGCTTTGCTGTGGTTTTTTATCATCTTCGCCATTTTCTGAGGAAAAGAAACCAATAGTTGATTGTGTACTTTCACATAACTGTCCACTGAGAGATGCTGGAAGGTTCTTCTTCCACAAGGCAAGACATGCCTTTAGTTCCTCCAAAGAACAAATTCCTCTATTTCTAAAAGAATCCCCAAGAACTGTAGGGTTTGGGTTATGTTTCTGGATAGTGCCTGCTTCTTGCCCAACTACAACCTTTTTAGAAACAACAGAAGCTGAGCTTGATGCATCAGAAACATATTCACTCCCAGTCTTAATGATTTTCTCAGGTTTTTGCATCAATATAGGACATGTAGACTGAGAATGGTGGGAGCTTTGACTGTTCTCTTTTACTGCTTCATTTGCTGGTAAGGAAGATTCATATGAATCAGTTGGACTTTGAACTAAACTCTGAAGACTCTGATTAACATAAGAACGAATAGCTTCCAATGCACCTTTGTTGAGTGTAAGACGATGAAATAAGTCTCCAGCAGATGCAGCTGATATTTTTTCCACTTGATGGTTGGCAGATTTAGAGTTCTGCATTAAGCCCAGATCATTTTTTGTATATGGCAAAGGTTCTTGAGTAGAATTCATCTGAGATACTTGGGGGCTTGGTCTAAGACTACTATCAGTATTATTCACATTGTATTCATATTTATCACCATTTGAAACTGAGAGACTGCTGGATGAGCTCTCGACAGCCACTTGTTTATTTTGATGGGTAACTTCGTTTCCAAAGCAAGCATTAAACAGCATATTTTCATCAGTAGTACCTTCAAGTAAAGACCGCAGAATTGGCAATAAATGGGAATCTACTTTCTGTGGTAATAAGGAAACATTTTTAATCTGATTAGAATCACATGAAGCAGGTGAAAATGATTTATTCTGAGAGGCATCATGTAAAGGAACCTGTAGGCGATTGACATCATGTGAAGGCTCATTCTGAGTGATATTACAAGGAGAAGATCGGTTAAGATTTTGATTTTGAGCAGAAGGATCAGAAACCTGCTGGTTCTCTTTTGCAGACAGAAATATTTTCCATTTTCTCTTAAAAGCTTCTGCAAACTTTAATAGAGCAAGTTCTGCTTGATGAATTTTTTTATAATCCAGTGCTAGACTCTCTTTTGTTATTTTAAGGTTACTCTTTGGAGAGTTGGCAGGAAAATTTCCTAGAACATTCTTTTGTGGTTCCAAAGTTTGACTTGTCTGTGATGTCAAAGCTTCATCAGCAGAAACTGTTCTAGCTGCTTGCACACTGTTTAAAAGGCTCTCTCTGAATTCAACTGATGATTTTGTTAACAAATCAGAAAGCTGATTTTCAGACCCATGTTCACTTACATTATAGGCAACACTGCCCATTGCGTTGGTTTCTCTAGTGATTTGTACAGACTGACCCATCGGACCACAATGAGCAGAATATGAAGTAATATTTACATCTGGCACAGGCCTATAATAGTTTTGTACATTTTCATTTGATATATTTGCGACTGGTTGTGTCAATGAAAACTGTCCATAGCTTGTTGGTACAGGAGTCACTGGATATGGGGGTGGTGGGTTTTTATTAGGAACTTGAGTAGGCACAGTATATGGTGAAACCTGTGTTAAATTTCTGTTGTGACAATGAGTAGGGACATTGTATGGTGTACGATTTACATGATCAGAGACATACTGCTGTGACTGCATAGTTACTGTCATGCTTGAATTTTGGCCATTTATTTGATTTTGACGATTCTGTCCTACAGGGAGAACAGCATATGAAAAGTTCTGTTGAGGATTCAAATAATGGTTTGATGAAGAGTTAAAAGGCATTGTAGCACCCGCCTGGGAGATAGGAGGTCCATTCACATAATAGTAGGAAACCGGTATTGGTTGGCTTTTTGGAGATGAATTATTTTTGGAAGCTCTCTGATATACTGCAGTTCTCACAGACTTAGAACCAATTTGATGTGATTGATTATTTTCCATAGCCATATATGTATTTACTCTTTTTTGAGGTATATTTTGTACAGAATTTATAGTACTACCTGGTAATACTACACAGGAAGAAGTAGGCACATTCCTTATCAGATTTGAATTCTGAGTGACACCAGGTGTCATCTGGGCACACACAGTAGAAACTGAAAGTGGAAGCATGGTATTTAACTGTTTGGGTGCATCAAAGCCTTTGTTAGCCATTGTTTTAGGACGGATAGGCTTTAAGGCACTGCAGCCTCCAGTATTCTGTAAAGGCAGCTTATTGGTAATGATGGTGCTAGATGGAATATTTATGATTTGGTTATTTCCAGGATAAGTACAAGGATTCTGAGTAGATGTATGGTCCTGAGAAAAGCCACCTGCAGCAGGGAACTGCTGTTCCAAATGCAGTCCCTGGAATTCAAAGTTCTCAACCTGTAAGCTGGAGCCAGGTGATGATTTTATATTCCAGTCCATCATCTCGTTAGTTTTCAGGAATCTAGGAAGAAGGAAAAAAATAGTACTACTTTTATTTCATTTATGCATAAAGGTAGTCCCACACCGACCAAAGGATAGAACTGTCATTTTATTTACTGCTTAAATGAAGCCAGTTCAGAGTATTCTGCTATCCTAAGACACATGGGTATTAATATCTTTTAAAGCTTTTTAAAACTGGTTAACAGTTATAAACAAGTTAACATACTTCATACAGCAGACTTCTGGGAGTACTCATAAGCAACATTGAACTACCATATGTTCTGGCGTATAAGACTGCTTTTTAACACTTGAAAATCTCCTCAAAAGTGGGGTGTCGTCTTATACGCCCAGATCTTTCCCCCTGCTGTGAGAATGACTGCCTTGTCTTTGAAGTTTTAAATTACCTGAGCAGTTTTCCCAGCAGATCCTTCCCCCTACTGTGACTGCCTCGCCTTTGAAGTGTTAAACTGCCCTCCATTTAGCTCAGGAGAGAAGAAAAGCAGTCCTTAAAATGATGTTTCTTTTCAGCACAAGTTAGCCTAAAATTAGAATTTGTGGATTCAAACTTATCATTTTGCATCAAGTTTTGTCTATGGTGAAATTCTCTTATTTGAATAAAAGCTTCTGGCAAGAGTTCAATCATTCTTTAATTGCAAGGTATTTATTTATTATGGGATTGTATTTTGGTAAACTTGCCAGGAAGATTCCCATTTGCATAGCTTTGGGGATTTCCTCTCCAGGAGTTTGCAAGTCTGCCAGTGTGGTTATAAAATCATTAATGTGCTCGTTCAAAAATTTGGGATTTGATAGCTTCATATTAACTAACTTCATTATTAATGCAACCTTACTTTCCAAAGATTGAACACCAGAGATTTTTCAAAGTATCCCACGCTATTTTAGCTGTTCTCAGTCCTTTAATTTCACAGACTATTCCATCATCTACAGCCACTGAGCTGGCTGGCATTTGATCAGGAAAATAAGCCCTAATTCAGTTTCATTTTATCACATTCCTGAATCATTCTCAACTGTAGTTTAAAAGAAAATCTAGTCAGCCATTGAACAAGCCAAAAAACAACTATGGGTTGCCTTGCTTGCTTAAACACCAGAGTTCAGTTTCACCCTCTATTTTGTATTCACACTATTGTACATTGGACAGCTGGTATCTGCTGGGATTTCGTTCCAGCCCCCTTGGACACCAAAGTCCATGGATACTCAAGTCCCATTATATACAATGGCATAATAAAATGGCCCTGATATAAAACGGCAAAATCAAGGTTAGCTTTTATTTATTTTAAATCTTTTCAAGCAGTGGATGGTGGAATCCATTGACACAGAGGGCCAAGTGTACCAAAACTCCAGCTGTACTGTAGGTAAGTCCCTACAATTCCCAAATTCCTACACTGAAAAAGATCCTTGATTCTTGCCTTCCAGACTGCTTTCTAGATCAAGCATCACAGTTATTCCTAAATTCAACGTTATGCTATACATACAAAAGTAGTACAGGATACAAGTTCTCTAAAGATCTTGTTACATTTTATGAATATAGATATTGATTGTAAATAGTAAATATTCAGTAATGGTGTTCAGAGTGCAGAAACAACTAAGAACTCATCGGGGTTTCGTCATATATAACCATTTATCTCCTTTCTTTGTCTCAAATACCGCACTACAACATTTTCACATGTAGCTTGGTCTGGCATCTAAAAATACCTGCCTATTTCAGCAAACGTTTACCTCTCTGTACACATCAACTGGGTTTTCACTTTTTTCCCTGCAAGTTTTGCATTCTTTAGGAACACCTTATTTCTTCTTCATGGACTCTGAGACGCACACACATGGAATATCTGTGGCTGGTGGAGTGCATCACTCAGAACCTTCTAGAGATGTTATGCAAAGCTTTTTGACAGTAGCAGCACCCATGTAGGTAGCTCTACCCCCAGGGGTTCTGCCCAAGTAACTTGAGTTCCTTTTCATCTACAACCACCAGCAGATCTATCTAAGAAACTTGTTCTCTGTTTCTGTTCTATCAGTTTGTCTTATTCCTCTTAATGACTTGACTTGTTTTATGGACTTTTCTTGGGATTTTCCCTTGGACTTCAGTTCTCTTCCATTTGACCTCTCTTCAGTTAACAGACGTCTAACTACCTCGTGACTAGACTTCCATTATTCACTTAGACATCACCATGTTATCATCGTAGTCCTCGACCTCTTTTAAAAGGTGCCTGACCTGCTGCTCCAAAGTACCGGCCTGCAATGGCGCTGCTTACTTTCTCTGGCAGAAGGACACAATGTGTGGCAGACACATGCCTCTACTGACCACACAGGACTTGATTCAAGACCAGTCAACACAAGTTCCTTTCCAGGAGTAACTCAACCTCGAGGACTCTCTTCAGCAACAGGAACGGAGACAAGTCACACACAGGACCAGCCCCATTGCCCACAGGAGACTGTCCGAACTGGAAGCCAAGGAACACACCCACTCCTCCCACCGGTGCACCTCACATTGGACCTGTTCATCTTACACAACACACCCCTCTTACTCCAGGGACCACTCGCACTTCCCTCACAGAAGGTCACGGGAATGATGACTCTGGGAACGACGCTCTCAGGAACAATGTCCTTCATCAAAATGAGATGCTTTTGAATGATAATGCCCCCTTCCATCCTCCTACTGCTCAAGAGGAGACTGGTTTGCTATCATCGACCTCAGGGACTCCTTCCACATCAGCATCCATCCATGGTACCAGCATTTCCTCGCATTCACAATAGGAACGGATCATTGGTACTCACCGTGAAGGTTACTTTTCAGCAGTGATGGGGAGGGAGTCCTTAAACTGGGTATTGGCTACCCCTCCAAGAAAACAGGCAGGACCATCTGCAAATAAAAATCTAAACCACACACACCAGGACGAGGAGCCAACCCCAACCTCCCCAGATCATGGAACAGCTCCAACCAACAGAACAAATCCAACAATCAAATACAAAAATTCAATATGCAACCGTAAAAAACTAAGGGAGGGCAAGGACTCCCTCCCCGTCACTGCTGAAAAGGAACCATCACGGTATATACCAGTGTTCCATTTTACAGCAGCGAAGGGAGGGGTTCCTTAAACTAGAACCGGAAACAGTGGTCAATCTTGAGTGGGAAATATCAGAATACCAACAAATCACCTGCTGAAGCACCCATCATCCAAAGGCAGGGTCAGCAGATGGATAGGCATAAATGCGGTAATGTCTTGTAAAAGTAGACAGGGAAAACCACATAGTTGCCCTACAAATCTCGATAATGGAAGGGGTCCTACCCAAGATCGCTGACGTGGCAGCACTACGTGTCGAATGCACCTGGGATAGGCAAGGAATTATGTACATAAGCCAATTCAATACACTGATGTAGCCAGCGTGCAATATTCAAAGAAGATACCTTCCCAAGTCTTCAAAGCCCCCCTGACATCAAAAGTATGCCAGCAACTTTCTTGTTTCACTGACAGATTGGGACAAAAAGAACGTAACACTATTTCCTGAGATCTATGAAAGAATGAGTTTATCTTCGGATCGAAGGACTGATCCAGATGCAATGTCACAGACTCCCTTTGAAAAATGCATAAATCTTCTCGCATTGACAAGGCACTCAGTTCAGAAACCCGTCATACTGATGTCACAGCAATTAAAAAAGACCACCTTGTACATGAGATGTTCTAACAGCCTGCACATCAGAGCCTTAAGAACAACATTCAGTTTTCGAGATGGAACTCTGTACACAGTAAAGGTTTGAGCAAAGACACCCCTTTTTAAAAACTACGAACATGTGGACGTGAAGCTAACGGTTTATTCCGAACACCCTTCAAGATGAAACATAACGCAGACACATGCCTATGCAACGTGTTCGAAGAGAGACCTTTCTTCAGTCTGGCCTGAAGAAAGGCTAATACCTTTCCCACTCAGGCCTATAAGGGAGGACTCCCTTTGGTCCGAGACTATCTGCAAAAAGCTCACCACATGGACTCATACAAATGAATCGTTGAAGAACGCCTTGTTGCCAAAATGGTATCTACCACGTCTCTACCGAAACCAACCTTTAGCAGTCTTTCCTGCTCAACCTCCAGATGTGGAGTTGTAAACAGCCTGGGTCTGGGTGCAGCAGACCTCCCTGTGATAGTACGCCCAGCCAAGGAGGTAGAGACCATAGATCCTCCACTTGCAGCTGAACTAAATCCAGAAACCACATTCTTTGAAGCCACCTTGGAGCGATAAGAATTACCTCTGCTCTTTGTCTGATGTTCCTCAACACTCACCCCAACAGTGCCACAGGTGGAAAGGCATAACACAACGCCTGAGCCCAGCTTATTGTGAGAGCAGCAAAAGCTAATGCTCCCTCCATCCAATACCTGGATACGTAATAAAACAGCCTGCGATTCTCCCTTGATGCAAACAGATCCACCCATAGCTTGCCAAACCACATCACAATCAACTGAAAGGCCATCGTGTTGAGGCTCCACTCGCTGTAGAACAAAGTCCGTCTGGTCAACCAATCTGCTTTCTGATTTAACACTCCTTGTAGGTACTCCCCCTTGAGTGATAATAGGTGTTCCTCCACCCAAAGGAACAGAATCGCCGTCTCCTCCATGAGACCACGATTGCGTTCCCCCTTGTTGATTTATGCGGGCTCTGGTCAATATGATGTCTGTACAAATCAATACGTGGTTCCCTTCCACCAAAGTCTGAAATTTTACTAATACCAAGCATACCGTTCGTAACTCCAACAGATTTAAGCAGAAGGTCCGTTCCTGTGGAGACCATGTCCCTTGAGCCATCTGATCACCACAGTGTGCTCCCCAAACAGTTAACAACACATCCGTCATCACTATAACCCTCCTGGGCTCCTGAATCTGAACTCTCAACTGCAGCTTCGCCGATAACCACCAGTGGAGAGATAATTTCACGGTCGGTGGTATCTTGAGAAATCTGCAGGCTCTCTGTGCGATCAGATGTTGTGTGATAACAGAAACCACTGCAACTCCCTAAGATAAAACCTCGTCCATGGAACCTGATCTATGCAGGACACCATCATCTCCAGCAGTTTCGCTAGAGACATCAGGGGAACCTTGGTTTGACTGACAATCAGTGATACCAATTCCTGCAGTTTTCTCCTCCTTTCCTCTGGCAAGAATACCTGGAAAATCCTGGTGTCTAAAATGTTTCCTAAATGTTGTATTTCCTGTACTGGCTCCAACTGGCTCTTCTCCCTGTTCACCACAAAGCCATGCCTCTCCAGACACTGAATTGTAATCTCCATGGACCATACCGCTCCGGCATGCTCCGGTGCTTTGATCAAAATGTCGTCCAAATAAGGGTACAAGCGGATCCCCTGTTGCCAAAGATGAGATATCAGGGCCACCAGTACTTTGGTGAACACCCTGGGTGGAGACGACAGGCCGTAGGGGAGGGCCCTATATTGACAGTGCTCCTTCCGGAACACAAAACATAGAAACTTCCTGTAAGCAGGGTGGATCATGATGTGGAGATATGCCTCCGGTAGATCCAGAGAGACCATGAAGTCCTTTTCCTGAAGACTCCAGTATCAACTGTAAGGTCTCCATCCTGAATCTGCATCTCGCCACCTACCAGATGACTCCTCTCAGATTCAGAATGCCCATCCAATCCCTGTTCTTCTTGAGAACGAGAGGAAGTAACTTTGCAAAATCACTATAACCATCTGTATTGCACAAATGTGTAAAATTATCTATAGCACTCTGCATCAGGTGATGTTTCTCTGCCTATTTGGACTGGCAGGATTATACGAAGGTGGGGGGGGTGGCCCTGATATGAAATCAATGGTGTAGCCCTGACTGATGGAACCCAGGCATCTGATGATGCAGCGGCCCAGATCTGAGTGAAAGCTGCCACCTGCCTCCCACCTGCAGATTTGAATAGTGAAACGACTGCTCAGGTTTTCCCCCGTTTCGGCACCTGAGTTGCAGGAATCTTAGAGAAGGATGAAGTCCAGCCCTTTGAAAAATATTTAGACATGCCCCAGGAATTCCTAGGTGAACGAAAGTTTCTTTGAGATACAGGCCTGTATCCCCTGTACTGCTGTGTGTTGGATCGGGGGTATCTACACTCCTTCTTTGGAAGAAATGGCAGAGCTTTCTTCTTATCCTTAGTTTCCTCCAAGACCTCTTCTAAAGTGACTCCAGTTTCCCCCCTTTAAAAGCACAAACTAACAAATTTGCCTTCACCTTGTTGACAGCATGCCATTTTCTCATCCATCACTGTTGCTTGGCTGCCACCTTAGAAGCAACCGTGTGAGTTGAAAACTTCAACGAATCCAGACTCGCGAACGCCACGAAGGCAGAAGCCTTTGCCATCTTGTTAAGTCATTGGCAGAACTGGACCTCACTATCCAGCAGGACCGCCAACAAATCCTTTGCCCACGTAATGGTCATCCTAACAAAGATGGACACAGCTGCTGCCATTCTGACGGCTAATGCCGAACCCTCATGTGTCCTACGCAGAAAGGTTTCAATTATTTTATCCTCAGGGCCCTTGAGGTTTTCGTCACCATCCCTGGGAATAATGAGCCAGAAACCAACCCTGTCACTGGGGCATCGATGGCGGGCAGTTTAATTGGGCCCACGGCCTCACCTGATAAACCGTACAATGTGTTGGCACATGTGTGTTGACTCTTGTCAGCCCCTGGTTGTGCCAATCAGGCAATCATGGCCTCTTTAAATATATCATGGAATGAAATGATGCTGCTTGGCCCTTTCCCCTGAGGCCTCAACTCAGGGCCACTTGGACTGGCAATTCCCTGGTCCTGAGTTGCACCATCAAGTCCTAAGGCCTTTAGTACTTTCCTGAGCATCACAGGAAAAAATACTGCCTCAAAAAGCCTCCTTGGAAAGGGGTTCCCAGGTCACTTCAGTAGCTTCCTCCTCCCACTCGTGCGGCAGGGAGTGTTTCTCCTTGCAGCTTCTCTTTCCGGGAGGGCTGACCCACACCTCAGCTTGAGCCGCCCTAAGCACCTCGCTCACACGTCATCAGGTCCCAGGCTGGAACATCCAGCCAGCTACTTTTTTTGCTGGCTGGAGCCTTGATCGGCTCGGCTGCTGACGGCAACAAGAGGGAGGGAGACCACTGAGGACGATCCTTCCTCCCGCCCCCCTCCGCTGGCCACCAGTGCAATCCACTGAGTCAGCTGTGGCAGCAGGGTCTTACCCTCGATGATCAGCGAGGGAAATCCCAGCCAGGCTTGTCCTCTTCTCCAGCCCCAAGCGCTATCAGTTGGCCAAAAGAAATCATACTCATAGAATTTGGGGACATTCCATCAGTTATGGCTGCTTCTACATCCTTATCTGGCATTTCTCTACCTGACATTTGCAAGGTGGTGGTCTGGTCACAACTACTCACCTTTGTCACTCACTATGGACTTTATGCTCATGCATGGTCTGACAGTGCATCTGGCAAAGCAGTACTTTCCTCCCTCCTTCAACATTGACATACTTGCTTACACTTCTGGCATGACACTCTAACCTTCCAAGCTTGCTAGTCTCCCGTGTGTGAGTCACAGAGATCATGGAGGACAGGACGCTCATCTATAAATGTAGTTCTTCGTGTGGCCGTCTCAACCCCGTCCATCCTCCCCTCGTCATGTCCTGCCATCATGTTCTATGTATGCTGCACTCGTGGCAGACATGAAATGGAGTCACTTGGGCAGGAACCATGGGGTAGAGCTATCTAGATAGACGGGGCTACCACCAAAAAGCCTTGCGTAAAAGCTCTAGGTGGTTTCGAATGATGCACTGTGCAGGCGCAGATATCCCATGTGAGTTCACAGATAACCACTCAAACAACTAGTTACAGGTATGCAACCTGTCCATTTCCTAACTAATATACGTTCATGTTCTCAGCTGCTGCCATTTTGATACTAACCACTATATTCTGGAGATCAACGTCCAACCACAACTCTGTTACTTTACCAACTATTGTTGCTCTTCAGTTCCCACTTGACATTGCAAACCCGTCTGCCAATGTGTGCCAAGTTTCAAGTCCAACTTATGCCCTTTTCCACCATATTCCTTTATGTATTCTATGTTCACCGATGCTACTGATGCTTAATAGGCCTAAAAATCTTCTGAAATTTAAAAATTCCTACAACTACATGTAACAACTAGGCAGGAATCCACTATGGGGAAACTGAATTTTCATCTTTTGCTGGTCATGTGGGAGGAGAGGGGCAGTGTATGAACATAAGCACTTTACACAAGCTTCTTTGTGCTTATATGTCTGTGTGTCCCTGTATCTCCCTCAATCTCTTTTACAGACATGGTAGCCTCCTAGTTCCATGGGCTCCTGCATGAAATGGATTTTCTAGATCCATTTCAATCCTGGTTATGGAATGGAAAAAGCTTTGGTTTGTTTGGTGGATGACCTATGCTGGGAACTGGACAAGGTGACCATGTTCTCATTAGTTCTGCTGGGCATATCAGTGGGTTTCAATACCAATGACCATGGTTTCCTTCTGGACCACCTCTCCAGGATGGGATTTGGAGCACCCCTTTACAGGGAATTTCAACTAGAACCAGAGTAAAGAGAGTATTTTTTTAAAAAAAAATAAAACACATACAAGTATTGCAGCATGACATCTCAATATTCTTGTGTCCTTTGGTTTCTATGCAGTACAATCACACTACACAATTATAATCCTATGCTTCCACTTTAACAGCCATGGTTCTGCCAGAGGAGAAAAAAATACACAAAATGGAGACGAAGGTACCCACCATTTTGGTTGCAAGAATATTCTAAATAATGTTCCTTTGTCAGACTTCCCTCACTCTAGATTTCCTGGAATCGGCTAACTACAAGTCAATTAGCCACTATAACAAGTGGTCTCTAGACAGAGAACAATGATAGGATTCAGATCAGTTACAAAGAACAGATACTTGCCCAGCTGGTTAAAGAAGGCATGGCTTGAAAGTGCAAAATAGTCAGTAGATAGATAGACATTAGCAGACACTGGGAAAGGCAGTTTAAAAAATATACAGGTGTCTAAGAATGTTACGTAAGGTAGACGTAGGAAAATAGCAACAATGTGAATGATCATTTTGATTGATCAAAGGCTCATTCAACTAGCGGTGAGTTCATCTAGACAGGAAATGGAGGTAATTAAGAGAAATTAGTGCTGGCAAGTAAGAAACAGAAAGGAGCAGAAGTATTAAGATAGATTATTCCGGAAGTGTCTGGACATCTGGTCTGGGACAGGGATGTGATTGTACATTGTAAAGAGAAAAACAGCATTTGATAAACAATAACGGTTTATCAGTACTCTGAAAAGAACAACGTAAGTGAGCTTATGTGACCAATCACTATCTGTAGTTCAGGGAAGATATTTAGAGGTCTCAGTCATAGCATTATACATGTATAAGTATGAATGGGCCCAGTAAAACCAACTGAATTAATTACACAACAAACCAATACTTACCATCAGTTAATTTAGATTTTATCCAAGCTTCTTTAACTTTAAGTGTAATCAGTATCACATGGCAAGGTTTTCTGACAGAAAGAAAAACAAGAAATGTTTTACAAAGTGTGGTGCATTGTTCTCTACACACTGAAAAATATCAAGACATTCAAACATAATTTACTATCCTACATGTAGTTAAAAATGTATCTCCTTTAAACCTAACTGTCCCCTCACCAAAAAAGGGGGGTTACATGACCCCCTAAATTGTGGTTAATTGTAAATATGCTTAATGGAAAAAAAGCAACCCTCAAACTACAGGTTAAAGTTGACTTACTTCCATCAATGAAAATCAACCACTCTTTGACTTGGTTCAGATAACATGGCAAATTTAGGGACATGAAAGCTTCCCAAATATTCCTTCTGACTGCAATGTAGGGAGTACATGACCCCAGGGTTTTTTTCTCAAAAAATATATTTTGGTGGACAGACATTTTCTCTGGATAAGGTTTGGTTGTCAAACAGAAAAGCTAGAACATAACATGAACTCTGCTCTTCTGGAAAGACATCAGGTAAAACAAACAGGCAGAACAAACATAATGATGCAATCTTTGGACATAAATTCATAGGTTAGTACAACAGCATATGTTGTATACTCATGTAATTATGAAGTCTTTTTCGGCTGCCAACCAATATTTAAATCACCACAGGATGATTACGTCCACCATAACATTCGCCTGGGTGTAAATATCCATTATAACAGCGGTTCTCCGTATTCTCTTGCATTTAAAACTAGCTGGGCCCTGTGTACCATACACCATTAAGAAACTCTCCAAAAAACCGCCCGGTAGACCTCGTAACAAACATGTAAGGTAGGCTGGCAGACTTAAATTCTTCTGGCCCCCTTCTCAGAATATCAAACTTTTCCCAGAATTGCTGAGGGTGACTCATTCTGTTGCCTTCAGTTGACTGCCTGGGTCCCGTCACAGCGGGAATAGAAATGACATTACTGTGTAGATTTAAATCATAAGTGGGAATTGTACAGCCCCAAGACGCTGGTGAACTGGAAAGGCCTGCAGCCTTAGTAAATATAGCCAACTCTGCAGCACATTTTTGGTCACTCCCAGTATGACACTGGAATATATAGATTTGCATGTGGGTGGTGATTGGCTGAGGGAGTGGTTGGGTTTGCTTCCTAAGTGGCCAGTCAGCACACTGGGATGTAAGAGCATGTACCTCAGCGCTCCGATTCTCCTCAGATTCTGGTCCCTGCTTCACCCCCCCCCGCATCAAAACTGAGCTTTTATTCCAACTACAGTACTAACTGCTCATGTCTCGCTGAACTGGAACACTCATATTTTCAAAGAACATTCAAACTCACAGCCAATCACAAGTCACCGCCAACATTCCATGCTCTCACCCCCTCCCAACATGCTTACTGAATATGTAACACAATGATATGTTTACTACTTTAGGTTTCCTAAAATAAACACTAATATGTACAATAGTATAGAATATCACACATCAACTTTTTCACTGTCAGAAAGTAGTTCATGAAGTGTTGTTAGTTGAACAACCTTTTCAGGGCTAGGTAAGATACTTGGGACTTGGAGAGAACTCTGCTTTTAGACTTGCCACTCCATCTTGGGGCAAAGTATTGGAGCTTGTGGCTGTCTCCCAAGCTTCAGATGTTCTCAGATGAAATGGATTATCTATAGATTTTTTTCCCCAATCCGTTACGGGATGGAGACAATTTTGGTCACTTTGATAGGTGATCTTTGTCAGAAACAGGACAGAGGAGTGTGCACATAACCAAATAGGAAGCCTTCCTAAAAGCAATTACAGTTGTCCCTCCATATCCATGGATTGAAGTATTCACAGCTTGAAAATATTCTTTAAAAAATAATAATCCAAAAGGCAAACCTTGATTTTGCCATCTTATATAAGGGACACCATTTTGGTATGCCATTGCATACACCGGGACTTGAGTATTCACAGATTTTGGTACCCACAGGGGCCCTGGAACGAATCCCCAGCAAATATGAAGGGATAAGTGTACATATTAAAAGCCTGCTTAAACAAAAAGGTTGTTGTCTTCTGGTGAAAGGAAAGCAGGAAGGGGCCTGGCCTAGCCTCCAGTGAAAGGGAGTTCCAGAGCAGCCACTGAGAAGGCTCTCTTGTGTCCCTGTCTCTAGGCCATGTCTTCCCCTATCTGCCTTCTGTCAGAAATTAGCCTGAGTTTTGTACAGTCGTCCCTTCACATTCGCGGGGGTTACGTACCACGTACCCCCGCGAATGTGAAAAATCTGCGAATAACAACTGCCCTCCCCCTCCGCTACCATAGCGACCATGGGTCCTCTGGAGGCCCCATAGTCGCTTTCCCCAGCCTCCCCACTCCCTTCCTAGGCCTTCCCAGGACCTCCGGAAACCCTCCCGAGGCCCCGTGGATGCCTCCCCAGCCCTCCCCCCTTCCACCCAAGCCCTCAACGGGGCCTCCGGAGAGTCTCCGGAGGCCTCGCAGAGGCCTCCCCGGCCCTCCCCACTCGCTCCCAAGGCCTTTGTGGGGGACTGCGGAGGCCTCGCCCGGCCCTCCCCCCTCCCTCCCCGGGCCTTTGTGGGGCCTAGCAAGGCCCCGCGGAGGCTTCTCCAAGCCCTCCCCCCTCCCTCCCGGGGCCTTTGTGGGACCTAGCAAGGCCCCGCGGAGGCCTCCCCGGCCCTCCCCACCCCCTCCCGGGGCCTTCACGGGGCCTCCCCAGCCCTCCCCCAGGCCTTCATGGGGCCTCCGGAGCATCTCCGGAGGCCCCATGGAGGCCTCCCCGGCCCTCCCCATCCCCTCCCCGGAACCTTCGCGGGCCTAGCAAGGCCCCGTGGAGGCCTCTCCCGGCCCTCCCCCTCCCTCCCTGGGCCTTCGTGGGGCCTAGCAAGGGCCCGCGGAGGCCTCTCCCGGCCCTCCCCCTCCCTCCCCAGGCCTTCATGGGGCCTCCGGAGCGTCTCCGGTGGCCCCATGTTTGCCTCCCCAGCCCTTCCCACCCCCTCCCCGGGCCTTCATGGGGCCTCCGGAGCGTCTCCGGGGGCTTTGTGAAGGCCTCCCCGGCCCTCCCCACTCCTTCCCAAGGCCTTCGCAGGGCTTCCGGAGGGTCTCCGAAGGCCCCGCGGAGGCCTCCCCAGCCCTTCCCCCTCCCTTCCAAGGCCTTCGCGGGGCCTCCGGACGGTCTCCGAAAGCCCCGTGGAGGTCTCCCAGGCCCTCCCCGCTCCCTCCCAGGGCTTTCATGGGGCCTCCGGAGGCCCCTTGTCACGGTTTGGGGGGGGGCGGCGGGGCCCTCCCAAAACCGCAAATAATCAATACCGCGAATGTCAGGTTCGCGAATGTGGAGGGGAGACTGTATCTTTTTTCACTCCTATAGTGAATATCCTATTGTATCTTTCTATACCCCCTCCCACCAATGTCAAAGCAGTCCCTGATCTGTTATTGGCTGCCACCAACCAGACTTGCCCAGCTCCTCCAGAGGGGAGCCAAATATTCTTCAACCCTCATGAAGAAAATTTTGGAGATAATGGGAAGGGCAGACCTCCAGGGTCCCACAGGGAAGCAATGCAACCACAATACCTGACAGTTACACTTTCCTAGAATACAGACTAAGTACTTTATGTGAGGCCATCATTGATGTTGAGCACCCAGATGCTAGCCATAAGAAGTTCTAGAGAAAGGTTGTTATAATGCAGCCTAAACAGATCTCTCCTCATAGAACTTTTACCTTCAGCTAGTGCAGCACGAATCTGTTTGCTACTGCCACAGAAAGGGCAGATGATTAGCCATTATTCAGACTGCATTAAGCAGTATTAGCTTTGGAAAACAGTTCAGTGGTGCTGCTTTATATTCAAAGCTGAGGTGCAAACACTCCTGCACAATGACTATGTACCTACAGAAAAGAAATCATGGTAGAGACAGATAGTTAGGTCTAGTTAATGTGTTCCCTCTTTGTCCCTCTTGGTCATGCCCAATCTGACTTTTCCTATTATTATTATTATTGCCTAATATTCTCAGGATATACAGATTTTCAGGATGACTTCACTTTCTTCATTCTGACCTACTTCTCTGGAAAACCATGTCTCTGTTGTTAAAACGGAATCTACAAGACTTACGCTTCCAATTATCTTTTAATATTCTATATTCTATCTTATGTTAATTATGCTGCATCAGTCAGGATGTTTAAATTTAGAAATGGAAGGCGGAATACATTTATTGCTTTTAAAAAGGTTGAAAAAAATGAGATTATAAATTTAACATATCTGAGTCCTGTACATGCAGTTTTAGAAATAAGTCCTGCTGTGTTCAGAAGAGTAATAAGTCCGAAACACTGCAGATCTGGAATGCAGTCTTCTGCATGTTTACTTAAAAGTAGGTTCTACAGGTTTCACTGGGACTTACTCACCAGGATACATATAGTTGTCTTCAGCTACTAGTTGTCACAGTACCTGTATTTTTAGGAATGCTAGAGACATCATGTTCTCTAACACTATTCCATCCTCTGTTATTTGCTAAATTATAAAGTACCTCAACATATAAGGGGATGATAGGACACTCAGTTCCCGGCAATAGCCAAAACCTGTCTCAGCAGACTTAGTAGCAACCTGTTCCCAAGAATACTCACACACAGAGTGTTTTGGCATCCAAAAAACAGGAGGCACCTTTTATCTTCAAGTTCAAGCAGTGGCAGTATATACAGATATTTACACTTTTGTCAGCCAAACTGCTACGCCAGACACATCTTTATCAATGACTTGGATGAGGGAATTAGGGGCATACTTATCAAATTTGCAGATGACACCAAATTAGGCGTAGCTAATACCCTAGAGGACAGGATCAAAATTCAAAATGACCTGGATAGACTGGAGAGCTCGGTCAAACCTAACAAAATGAAATTCAATATGGAAAAATGTAAGCTACTGCACTTAGGGCGGAAAAATGAAATGCATAGATACAGGATGTGGGAGACCTGGCTGAACGAGACTACATGCGAAAGGGATCTAGGAGTCCTAGCAGACCACAAGTTGAACATGAGTTAACAATTTGATGTGGCAGCTAAAAAAGCCAATGCGATTTTGGGCTGCATCAATAGAAGTATAGTGTCTAGATCAAGGCAAGTAATAGTGCCACTCTATTCTGCCTTGATCAGGCGTCACCTAGAATACTGTGTCCAGTTCTGGGCACCACAATTCAAAAAGGATATTGACAAATTGGAGCGTGTCCAAAGAAGGGCAACTAAAATGGTGAAAGGTCTGGAACCATGCCTTATGAGGAGAGACTTAGGGAGCTGGGTATGTTTAGCCTGGAAAAGACAGTTAAGGAGCAATATGATAGCCCTGTTTAAGTATTTGAAGGGGTTTCACATTGAGGATGGAGCAAGCTTGCTTTCTGCTGCTCCAGAGACTGGAACACGGAGCAATGGATGCAAGCTCCAGAAACAGATTAAACCTCAACATTAGGAGGAACTTTCTGACAGTAAGAGCTGTTCGGAAGTGGAACACACTCCCTCGGGAGCGTGGTGGAGTCTCCTTCCTTGGAGGTCTTTAAACAGAGGCTGAATGGCCATCTGTCAGGGATGCTTTGATCGTTATTTCCTGCGTGGCAGGGGGTTGGACTGGATGGCCCTTGTGGTCTCTTCCAACTCTACAATTCTATGATTCTACAACACCCATGAATCGCAAGAAGAGAATGAGCTCTGGACTATCTCCCTTATATACACAGCTACAGGGCATTGGCTTACTCAAGCACATGGGTGCATTACATCAGATCTTGCACTCCAAAAGCTATGCCTTCTAGTAACCCTTTTCAACAGCTGTGGCATGACTAGGCATGACTTGGCAATTTATGGAGTTAGCCATCATGACTCAGCATGACTGCAGGTGTTTGGCCATATTATAATGGGAGTTCAGTCTCTAACTCCTGACACAACAGATATACAGTTATTCATCAAAACTTGGCTATGCTGCCTGATTACAATGGGAATTGTGATTCGATGCTTCTAGAGGAAACCAGGTTGGATAAAGCAGAATGAATGAAATATGTGGAGGTTTTACAGCTAAAGTTATTCATGAGTTTGTAGTATCATTTTTACATTTCTTTCTCCATAGTGATTCACAATCCACATCTCAGAATATTAAAACAATGAAAAATAGTCCACAGTATCCCATAAAACAATAAAGAATATCAAATGTTTCTGGGAGAAAGGGAGCATATAAATTTAAAAATTATAATAGAAATAAATAAATAAAGTTTAAGTTAGTCTCCTTGTGATGGTTTCAAAGAATTAGGCAGTCCCTGATGGACCTTAAGAAATTAACAGGATTTTTTATTGGTCCTTCTAGAGTATATTGCATGCTTACTTAGGGAGGAGGCTGATACTTGGAGTAAGCAAGGTGAGTGACATGCAAAACCAGCCAATGTTTTACAACTTGGCCAAAAATTGAGAGAATGCAAGATAAGGAAGTTAGCTGAACACACAGACTACAGAATTTTATGTCCTTTTGACTTCTGTAAAATAAAAGAAATTAAAGGTCTTGAGACCTGACCTGCCCCATGGTTGTGATTACAATCCTCTGGGTTGCAAAATGAACAATTACAGAGATATTAAGAACGAAATGTTTTGAAATGCAAACATACATTCCAAAAGTTTTGTTTTTCTTGTAAAATGTCATTTTTTAGAGTTTCTGTCTTATAAATATGTTTGAATTCACTAACATATGTGAGTTCTGGCTAAACTAGTTTTGACATTTTGCTAGACTGGATGGCCTGACATATAAAAGGGGAGTTGCTGGGGAATTGCTATAATGCCTGACTTCCATGCCTGAGGGTGTAAAAGAACCTCTCCACCTGATACTTTGCTCATTGCCTTTGAGTAACAATATCCTAAGTCCCTCTTGATCAGCTTGAAATAAAACCTTGTGTGATTATTAAACTTGTGATTTTATTTTTATTCCAGCTCTGAATTCACTCTAGCTGTTTTTCCTGACTACAACTCAATTCCCCAATGTTTTCAATTTTACAAATTATTTTCCACATAGCCAATTATATCAAAAGTGCACAAAAGCAAATGAACATAATCACTCGGGAAGAATCTGTTCTAGAGAATGAAAAACTCAAAACCAGGAGTAAACTCCTTGACAGGAAATATGATGTAACTACAACACTCTTTTTTCTGTAATATGTTTAGATTTAACAAGCCATAAATAATAGTAAGCTGCTATTAATCCCACCCTCAAACAATAAAAGGTTTTTCCCATCATCAGGAAACGTAACTTCAGCATAAGGCCACAGATGTGTGGGAGGGATAGAATCAGGTCTCCAGAGTACTAAATAACTCACACAAGCTGGGAATGTTTTTTTTCTGAGCATGTTTTGGTTAGTTTGATTCCCCATACCCCAGCCTCTGAACTAAAAAAGCAATTTCTTTTTGAGTGGTGGCTCTCAAGAAAGCAGAGACACTGTGGGAATAGTAACAGGAAGATAAGGCAAACCAAAAGGGAGAAGATCATTTAACCCTTTAAAAGAATTCTAGAAGTTTGGAGAGGGAAGGAAAGAACCTGGCCACATTAGGTTAGGTTCAAAAATTACACAGGCTTGTGTTGCTGATTCATGTACAAATAAACTGGTTGTTACCAATTGTCAGACATCCAAAAATAACACGTCCTCTGGATTGGAACAGAGGTTTATCTAGTTCAGCATTCTCTTTTCCACAATGACCAAGCCCAGAAGAAGGCATTACAGGCCTCTCCCTTGTCTTATGGATTCATTAAATGAAGAAAATGGGAGCTGAAAATGTTACCTACACGAACTGAGGACATTTAACCACTAAATAAGAATGCTATCCCCTACAAATTAAAATTTCCTTCAATCCCCACATTTCTAGCATTACAAAGGAGGCATCAAAAATCCTTCACACTTAGAAGTCTCATACTCTGTTTAGATTCCCTTGGTAACTTTACATGCTTCTTTTCTCTGGACGCTTTAGCTGTATCTCTAAATGCTCAGCTACAGTTTTAAGTGACTGCAATGCTAGAAATTTGGGGACAGAAAGGAAATCTCAAGGGGGAGGGGGCAGAATTCTTATTTGGGGACAATGTTCTTATTTTGCCCACCACCACCATAGCTTCACCCCATAATGTACTTGTTTTAACAAGAAATGTTTAAACAGATTTACTCACGTTGGCTCCATTATCCTAGCGGGAAGTAAACCAATGTCACACCATCCCCTCCCAGTAGGCGCCAGTTGATCTGGGGCTTAGCTGCCGACTCTTCTAGGCGTAGCTTTGCGATGTCCCCCGAACGGGTCTCCTTCTCTAGCAAAGACAGCTTGGAAGAGAGAAAAAGAAAGCGCCAATGAAAGCCAGCTTCTCCCATTACACAGCATCGGCGAAGAAAAGTAACCCCCCCCCAAAAAAAAGCAACCCGCCGGCGCTTGCTGGACAGAAGGAGTCGCTGCATAAACCAGAAACGCTTCTCGTCCTGTAAATGGGAAAGAGAAGGGCGGAAGGGAAAGCCGGAAGGAATGAAAAAATCACATAGATGGAAAGGAGCGCGAAGGAACTGAAAAACAAGCCCTTTTCTCCGTGTTTACCCGTGTCCCGTTTCCTGCTTCACGCAAGCACACAATAATCTATAGAACAGTGGCTCTTAACCTTTTCTTTATCAGGAACCCCCATTAAATATTTTTTGTTGCCAGTGGATCCCCAAGACTTAACTCAAGATTTAAACAATACCACATAATAATAATAATAATAATAATACAATTACGCCATCCATAAACCCAGTACCCTTAACCTTTCCTTTACCAGGGACCCCCTTTAAATATCCTTGGTTACCTCAAACCTCCAAGGCTTAACTCAAAATTTAAAACAAAACCTAATAATAATAATAATAATACAATTATGCCATCCATAAACCCAGTGCCTCTTAACATTTTCTTTACTAGGGACCCCCTTTAAATATCTTTGGTTACCTCAAATCTCCAAGGCTTAACTCAAGATTTAAAACCCTAATAATACAATTACACCATCCATAAACCCTGTGGCTCTTAACCTTTTCTTTACCAGGAACTCCCTTAAATATTTTTGGTTGCCGCAAACCTCAAAGGCTTAAATCAAGATTTAAAGGAACAGCAATACCACCTAATAATAATACAATTACGCCATCCATAAACCCAATGGCTCTTAACCGTTTCTTTACCAAGGACCCCCTTTAAATATCTTTGGTTACCTCACACCTCCAAGACTTAACTCAAGATTTAAAACAACCGCAATACCACCTAATAATAATACAATTACGCCATCCATAAACCCAGTGCCTCTCACTCAACCTCTCCTTTACCAAGGACCCCCCCCCTTTAAATATCTTTTGTTGCCGAGGTCTACCCAAGACTTATCTCAAGACTTAAAACCCTAACAATACAATTACAACCACCTATTAATTAAACCTTCCCTCAGAGGGACTGGAGGGGAGGGGAGGAGGGAAGACATTTGTGGCTGGAGCGCTGAGGCCAGCCTTGGCTCCTCTCACGGAGGCCGAGTAGACTTCGCGGACCCCCTGGGAAGAATTTTTTGGGGGAGATTAGGAATTTTTTATTGGAATAAGACCATTCTACAGAAAAATACACCCAACCGCAAAAGGCCGTAACAATAACGCAAAAATAATAATTGTTTTCCTCTTTTCTTACTAATACAAAAATAAAAGTATCTATCCCTAACAGTAATACTGTGTTACACTAATACCCTGTGAGGAGGGCATGGGGGTCCACGGACCCCAGGTTAAGACCCATTGCTCTCGAGGTGTTCAGCTCCCCGCGGCAGTCGTGCAAGAGAATGGAGACAAAGCACGAAGGGAAAGAAAATGCTTTCAAAATCTCCTCACCCGCCTCTCCGCTCCTATTAAACATGGACGTTCCTCCACTCGCCATTTCCAACCCAATTACACTTTTCTTTCCCCCGCCCTGACTCTCCTCACCCACCCACCCAACCCCGGGCCATGTTGTCACTCCTTTCCCACCACTCGCCATACCCTTCTGGTGAAGCTGTGGAGACTCTTCCCACCACAGCAGGCGCGGCGGGGAAAAAAAGCCCGAAGCCACCACACCAAACCGCTTCTGAGGCGCCAGTTCTTCCACCAAAGGCCGCCCAAACTCTGCCGCCCTTTCCTTGGGAGGAAAGTTAACCGCAATATTCAGGGACCCTCCGAGACAACAAGGCCGGCTTTGCAAAGCAATTGGGGGTTTCTACTCTTCGGAGCCAGCCGACTCAAAGCTGGTAGCGCTCCCCCTTTGAGGCTAGTAGTCTAAAAAGAGAGACGAGTTTCTCTTTCGCAAAGGCTTCACCCTCACTTTAAAGCGGGCCAAGCCATACTCCTCTGTTCTCTCAGGCTCCCTTTGCTTCTCTCTCCCCCGCCCTAATTCACCCGGAGCCGCCCCAGAGGAGGAGGAGAAGAAATGGCCAACCTCCCCACCCTTCAGGAGACCAAACAAGCCCTCCTGAGGTTTCCACGTGGGGTTTCTTTCCCTCTCTGCTCTGCAAAGTGTTCCTACAGCGCTCCCTGCTGCAGTTTTGTTACTTGCAAGGAAGCCTTCTGCAAACATAACATGTACCAGAACCCCAAGTGACTGGAGAGCTTCTGGTCTACAAATTTCTGAATCTGGATTATAAATAGCCCCAGAAGCAGGCCTTAAGACAGCCATTCTCAGCCTTTTTACCCTGGTGATGAGAGCAAGCATTGGACCCATACAAAAATGGGTCTGTTTGCCTGTCTAAAATGGCCTCCAACTTCCATTTTAGATTACAGTTGTCCCTCCTAATTCACAGATTTGGTATTCATGGATTTAAGTATCCACGGCATGAACATATTTTTTAAAAAATAATAATCCAAAAAGCAAACCTTGATTTTGCCATCTTATATAAGGGACACTCAACGCAGAAAGAATCACAACCCGGAAACATCACCCAAGGAGACCTTCTGCTGTGCTTTCTGCAACCCGACTTGTTTATCTCAGATTGACCTTTTTAGTCATCAGCGCATTTGCAGAAAGCACAGGATGAGTCCTTCCTGAATCTTCATTTGCGAAGAAAAGCCAGAGAGAGCATATAATGGGACTTGAGTATTTGGATTTTGGTATCGGGGGGGGGGGTTCCTGGAACCAAACCCCAGCAAATATGAAGGGACAACTGTACTAGGAAAGGTTCTCACTGCAAAGAAGTCCCCGCTGAAAAGAAGCTCCACCATCATTTCCAATATTGCGGCTGAACAGCTGCGAGGTCAAGAAGGGAACATCTCTCAACAGCCATTTAATATGACTGTCTGAAGTTGTTTTGATCAGAGAAGGTCACTTCGCCCAGCCAACAAGGTTGGGAGTAGATACCGTATGTCTCAAAACTACTGTTGCGTAGCTAGTGGTCACACTACGTAACTTGGAAGTATTTCTTTTGAAGTATGTTGACAGACATACTTGTAACTACTGGTGCATAGCTTAGCCATTATGCTGAATAACCTGAAATAATTTATTTTGATGTATGCTGATAGATGTATCGTGAATGCTACCCAAAAGTAAGAACATAAAACGCCTGGGTTTGAGAGCAGTAACTTGTCTCTTCCATGGAAGGCGCCAATGTCTTGCTTCTTCCATGGAAGGCACCTAGAATAGAATAGATATGTATCTTTCTATTTTAAGCTTGAGCTCTTTTAAATCTGTTAGACTAAAATCTATTTTGTAATTGGCTACTTAGTCTATTTTATAATTGGCTACTTTGCCTATTTTGCAATTGGCTTCTTTGTCAGTTTCGTAATTGGATTCTCTGTCTATTCTGTAACTGGTTTATTTTCTATCTTGTAATAAACTCCTGAACCAAGAAACTGAGATTTTCAGACTACACTGTTATAGTGTTACTATTCCACTTTAACTGCTCTGGCTTCCTGCTGTGGAATTCTGGGGTTTGTAGTTTAGTGAGGCCTAACAGGTCTCTGGCTGAAAGTTGCAAATGCCCCTCCCTAAACTGCAAATCCCAGGATTCAACAGGCGGCAGCCATAGCAAATATAGTGGAATAGTAACACTATAAAAGTGTTGTCTGAAAATCTAGCTAGTCTATATTGTCTGCCTGCTTCTAAGCTGAGCTGTTAACGTTTTAGGGTAGTGAGGTGACGATGGAACACTTGAAACAATTTACAGATCTCAGGGAACCCCTGCCTAAGAATTATTGTATCTACAGCTTAAAAAAAAGTGTTGTTTTTTTTTTTAATCTCTATATCTCACAAAACCCTTGCAACTTCTAGTGGAACCCTAGGGTTCCAGGAAACCCTAGGTCAGAAACCCTGTTTTAAGAGTATACACAGATTAGGCTTTTTAAATAACAAAATAACCATCTTTTGAGCATCATGACACACCTCTCCAGTTTCAATTTTTTGGTATATTTTTGACTCCCTTTTCAATCAACATGTCACCTCACTCTCCTAAAAAGCTGACAGGTCAGTTCAGAAACAGGCCGGCAAAATAGACACAGGGTTGTTTCATAGAACTGTAAGAGTTCGAAGAGACCACAAGGGCCATCCAGTACAACCCCATTCTGCCACGCAGGAAATCACGATCAAAGCATCCCTGACAGATGGCCATCCAGTCTCTGTTTAAAGACCTCCAAGCAAGGAGATCCTAGCATGCTCCGAGGGAGTGTGTTCCACAGCCAAACAGCTCTGACTATCATAAAGTTCCTCCTAATGTTGAGGTGGAATCTCTGTTCCTGGAGCTTGCATCCATTGCTCCATATTCGTCTCTGGAGCAGCAGAAAACAAGCCTGCTCCATCCTCAATGTGACACCCCTTCAGATACTTAAACAGGGCTATCATATTGCTCCTTAACCGTCTTTTTTCCAGGCTAAACATACCCAGCTCCCTACGTCTCTCCTCATAAGGAATGGTTCCCAGACCTTTCACCATTTTAGTCGCCCTCCTCTGCACATGCTCCAATTTGTCAATAGCCTTTTTTAATTGTGCTGCCCAGAACTGGACACAGTATTCTAGGTGAGTCCTGACCAAGGCAGAATAGAGTGGCACTATTACTTCCCTTGATTTAGACACTATATTCTATTGATGCAGCCAAAAATCACATTGGCCTTTTTAGCTGCCGCATCACACTGTTGACTCATGTTCAACTTGTGGTCTACTAGGACTCCTAGATCCCTTTTGCACGTAGTCTCATTCAGCCAGGTCTCCCCCATCCTGTATCTATGCATTTCGTTTTTCTGACCTAACTGCTGTACCTTACATTTGTCCGTATTGAATTTCATTTTGTTAGCTTTGGCCCAGCAATCCAATCTATCCAGATCATTCTGAATTTTGATCCTGTCCTCCAGGGTATTAGCTACTCCTCCTAATTTGGTGTCGTCTGCAAATTTGATAAGTATGCCCCTAATTCTCTCATCCAAGTCATTGGTAAAGATGTTGAATAGCACTGGGCCCAGGACAGAACCCTGTGGCACCCCACTGGTCACATCTTTCTAAGACAAAGAGGAGCCACTGCTGAGCACCCTTTGGGTTCGGCCGGTCAACTAATTACAAATCCATTGAACAGTTAACTTGTCTAGCCCACATTTTACAAGCTTGTTTGCAAGAATGTCATGGGGAACTTTGTCAAAGGCCTTACTGAATTCAAGGTATGTGATAGCCACAGCATCCCCTTCATCTACCAAGCTGGTAATTTTATCAAAAAAAGAGATCAGATTAGTCTAGCATGACTTGTTTCTCTGAAACCCATGTTGACTTTTTGTGATTATGGCATTGTCTTCTAAATGTTCACAGACTCTGTTTAATGATCTGCTCTAGAATCTTCCCTGGTATTGATGTCAGACTAACTGGATGATAATTGTTGGGATCTTCTTTTTTCCCCTTTTTGAAGATGGGGACGTTTGTCCTCCTACAATCTGCTGGGACTTCTCCTGTTCTCCAGGAGTTCTCAAAGATTATTGCCAATGGCTCTGCGATTACATTTGCCAGCTCTTTTAATACCCTTGGATGTAATTCCTCTGGTCCTGGAGATTTAAATTCATTTAGATTAAGAAGGTATTCCTGAACTACCTCTTTACTTATTCTGTGCTGGATTTCCCCTATTGTGTCCTCTGTTATATTGTCCTCAGGTTGATCACCCTTTTCCTTTTCTGAAAACATTGAGGCAAAGAAGGTGTTGAGTAATTCTGCCTTTTCTCTGTCCCCTGTTAGCATTTTGCCATCTTCTCCACTTAGTGGCTCTACCATTTCCTTCTTCCTTCTTTGCAGCGGACATACCCAAAAAAACCCTTTTTATTGTTCTTAACCTCTCTAGCAAGCCTGAGCTCATTCTGTGCTTTAGCTTTTCTGACTTTACTCCTACACGTGTTCGCTATCTGTTTGAATTCTTCTTTGGTGATTTCCACTTTTTTCCATTTCCTATACACGTTCCGTTTAAAACTTAGCTCTGTTGAAAGTTCTTTAGTCATCCATCCTGGTTTCTTGAGACACCTCCCATTTTTCTTCCTCATTAGTACTGTTTGAAATTGTGCCTTCAGTATCTCCCTTTTGAGAAAGTCCCATCCGTCTTGAGGTCTCTTCTCTTTTAGTATTTCTGACCATGGGATCACCCCCAGTATTTCCCTGAGTTTATTGAAATCAGCTCTCCTAAAGTCTAGAATGCATGTTTGACTATGCCTGGCTTCTCCTTTCCATTGTATAACAAACTCCAGGAGAACATGATCACTCTCACCTAAGGATCCAACCACATGCACCCCATTAACCAACTCATCCCTGTTGGTTAGGATCAGATCTAAAATAGCTGACCCCCCTGTTGCCTCTTTACATCCATCTGGTAACTCTGATAATATAATTTTTAAATAAATAGGAAATATTAAATTATAATCTTTGAGAATGTACATTCATCACCCTATGGAAAGGTTTATGGGCTTTGTGATGGTGATTACAGCATTACTGATATAGGACTGAATTGCATCTATACCGTTACAGTAGCACTCCCACATCCGCTGATTCTGTCTGCTGATTAAATTATCTACGGATGGCAACAGTGGAGGGGTGGATGGGGATGGGAGGGGAGGAGTAGTAGATCTGCCTCCCACCTCTCTTCTCCCCCGGGATGGCCCCCACTGGGATCACTCCCATGGCAAGAATGGTGACGGGTGGGTGAAGGGAGGGGAGGAGTAGATCTGCGTCCCTTCTCCCTCAGGATTGTTCCCATGGTGAGACTGGCAATGTTGGGTGAAGGGAGGGGAGGAGTAAATCTCACCTCCCTTCACCCCTGAGATCGCCCCTCGGGATCACTCCTATGGCAGAAATGGGGACGGGGGCGTTTGCTATTATCCATTGATTTCATTATCCGTGGGTGCCTTGCAACCAATCCCCCACAGATACAGGGGTCCTACTGTATACAGGACTCTGTACATGCCTATAGGCTAGGGGTGGGGAAGCTCAGGCCCTAAGCCGAAACTGACCCTCCTGGGTTTCTTCTTATGGCCTTTCCCATTAGACCATCATTTGGTGCTATCTCAGCTATTGTACAGATTCCCCCACATACTTAAACACTTTTTCTAAGCGTTTGTCTATATGGACAGAATACCTTATCTTGCCCCCATCTCAGAGCCCTGCAGTCCATACAACAGAGGGCAATTGTGTCCAGGCAGTTCTCACCACCCCCAAGGCAGATATGGTGCTCAGACAGGGGGAAGATGGGGGAGGGCCCAATATAACATTATAAGAAAATACCCAGCTAACTCTGTAACCACCAGCATGTCTGCAGGAGCCCATTCCTGCAGGCCAGCTCTCGCTGCTGCTAACTCTTCCAGAAAGCAAGAGGCCTCGGTACTATGTTGCGGGCCCCTTTCCTACCTTCCAAGTCAGCGAGGAAAATGGCTGCTGCAGCAATGGGTGAGTGTGACCATCAGGACTTCCTCCCACTCCATGCTGGGAACGGGAGAACAACAGGCCAGATCCACAGTCAGGATACGGCAGTGGGAAGCTGGCTTATCCTGGCTCATGTAGATGAGGCCCAATTCTTTTTAGTAGGAGTAATATAAGAGTTTTATGCTAAAATACATTGACATTTATGGCTCTACCCACTACTGAAATGTGGCTCCCTGAGAATTTCTCCAAAGCTGAATTTGACTCTTAGCCTCAAAGATATTCTCTACACTTACTATAGGTACTAATGTTATTGGTTTGTGCACTGTCTGCCCTAAACAAGATAAACTCTCTCAGTAGCATCCATCTTGCTGCAATGCCTTCATCCACTTATTTCAAAGGGCCTTCTTAGAACCAGTTCCATGGGCCCCACTAAATGGGTTTCCCAGGGCTCTGGATCTATTCTCCAGAGCCAGGAGTGTGAATTGATGCCAAGAGAAAAAGCTTTCCCTCCCCAAATTTTTTGACTTGTAGAGAGAAGCTCTCAAGGGAGACTGCAGGCTATCCTAGCCTTTGCTCTGCACATCTTAATTGTTTAAAGCACTGATTGTCTAAAGTATTGATATCCTGCCCTTCAGCCAAAAAGGCTCTTAGAGAGGCTTACAAATAGTTAATTTGATAGTTCCCTGCCTTAAGGGTGTGTCTTTCCATCTGCCCTTCATGGCAATTAAATGGGGACAATTTCAATGGGGCAAGGAAGGGAGGGTTTTAGAGGGGGGGGGTTGCAGTTGTGGAATAAATAGTTAACTCTCCCTTCCATGTCTGTTGTTGCCCCCCTCCCCTCTCATCTCCCCGTGGCATTTAAACTTAGTGGGGAAACACTTGACTGACAATGGTGCCAATGGAAGCCTTCCCCCTATATATAATTGTATATCAAGCCATTTTTCTCCAGAAGAGAGATACAGAGAAGTGTAGAAGGAGCACAAATAGAGTGGGCAAGAAAAAGCCCTGAGGCTCATCTACACAAGCCAAAAAAAACCCCCACAATCTCTCTCTCTGGCTTTTCTTCGCAAACGAAGATTCAGGAAGGACTCATCCTGCGCTTTCTGCAAGCGCGCTGATGACTAAAAAGGCCAATCCAAGATAAACAAGTCCGGTTGCAAAAAGCACAGCAGAAGGTCTCCTTGGGTGATGTTTTTGGGTTGTGATTCTTTCTGCGTTGTCGTTTCTCTTCAAGACTTGTTCGGCGTGAGTTCTCAAATAAGGCTGCAGCATTGTGGATAGTGCGTCTCCATGCCTCCCGATGTGAGGCCAGGACGGACCACTGTTGGTGATTAATTTGGCCGAGCCTGAGATGTTTCAGGGAGTCTTTGTATCGCTTTTTTGGAGCGCCCCTCTTACGCTGACCCGTGGCGAGTTCACCGTAGAGTAGTATTTTTGGGAGGCGATGGTCCTCCATCCTAGAAACGTGCCCTGCCCAGCACAGCTGCGTTCTCAATATCATGGCCTCAATACTGGTGATCCCTGCTTGCTCAAGGACAGCAACATTCGTCACATAGTCAGTCCAGTGTATATTTAGGATTGTGCGTAGACAGCGCTGATGAAAGTGCTCGAGGAGTTGTAGGTGGTGGCGATAGGTGACCCATGTTTCAGATCCATAAAGGAGGATAGACAGTACAATGGCTCTATACACACTGATTTTTGTGCTTTGCCTCAGGTGTTTATTGCTCCAGACTCTTTTGTGAAGTCTTCCAAATGCACTATATGCCTTTGCTAATCTGTGAGCAATTTGCAGCAGCTGTCTTAATGGACTTTTTGCCCCCAGCAACCCCCATAAGCTTCACATGCTAAATGACAGCCAGGTGGTGGGTAGTAAATGGGGAAGGAGGGGGAAGAGGAGAGAGCTCGCCTCCTTTCTCCCATCCCTGCGGGGCTGCAGCGACAGGTGAATAAGAAAGGAGAGCTTGTCTCCCTTCTGCCATCCCCACGGGGGGGGGGGTTACAGCGGTGGCAGCGGGTGAATGGGGAAGGAAGAGGAGGATGAGAGCTCGCCTCCCTTTTCCCATCCCCGCCCAGGGGAGAATGGCAGCTGCGGGCGCTTGCCCTGTCAGCAAGCCCCACCCCCTGCACTCATCTGGCCAATAAGATTTGTGCTTCCTCTCATTTGGGCAAGTGAATCAAATTGACTCACTTGTCCTAACAAGCAAAAACATGTGCTCCCTCATTTTAAAAAGAAAAAATGAGTAAAGCCGCAAAGGCTTTTCTCCTGAGGTTTTTGGCCTCCCCCCTCACTTCACAATAGGTCGACATCTTGCGGGATCCCATTTGAGACAGGTCATATTCCCTGCATATTCCATGAAAGTTATTTTGGCTGTTTAGACAACCCCTTGTTGTTGTTTTTTGACATCTCCCTGCGTTTCTGATTATGTTTGATATCCCCTCTCAGTGTTCTCTCATCTACAAATCTGATAGAGATTCCTTGCACCATATCATCTGAGTCAGTGCTGCTCAAAGAGGTGGTCCATGGAGTAGTGCTAGTCCACAACCCATCCACTGCTGGTCCCTGGAGAGTTTCTGGGAAAGAAAGAAACAACTGCAGTCAATAGAGAAAACAACGGTAGTCCCCCACATCAGACAGCTGAGGAAGCACGTATAAAACTGAGGTCTTATCTATGGGGGGGGGATATGAAAATGTTTGAAAAGGCAGGTATTTGCAATTATACGACCTGTCTTCATGGTCGAAAGAGCCCCTCTAAGCTCCACTTGACCCCCTAGCCAAGATGGTGCCCACAAGTGATTTACTCATGATTTTAAATCTGCTGCCGCCAATTAAAAAAAACCAGTTTCCCATAGTGCACACAAGCGATAGTTTGTATTTAAAAAGAAAGAAAGAAAGAAGTATAAGGTTGTTGTTTGATTGAATTACTGGACTCTCACTTAGCCGAAAATTCAACATGGTGGCCACAGGCACTCTCCCTCTTTGCTACTCCCGCCCCCATCCTTGTCCAGCCAATCAGATTGCGCTGCCTGTTCATATCTGTGTGAATGCAAGTGTTCAAATTATCACACATTTGCATGCCATACGGAGCATTTTTAAAAATCCGTACAAAGCCCCAGATGCGACACACACAGACTTTGCAGTGGATTTGGCTGCCCCTCCTTCTGAATGACACATATTTGTGCACATGTCCATATGAACAGATTGTATTCCATTCATATGCAGTTAGTATTTTTTTGTCCGTACAGACAAGCTCTGAGGGAGAGTATGGTGCTTCTGCAAAAGACAGGGAGGCCACATGAAAAAGCAGGCAGGGTTTAGGACATTTCAGCTGCTATGGCTTGCTGCCATCCCTTCTCAAATTCCCCCTTCCACACAACTGTTAAAGCCACAGCAGCCCTGTTCTCTTTCTCATGGGGCCACCCTACCAGAAGAGTCTAAGGATTTGGACCTGAATAACTTGAACTAGTACAATATGGTACAGAAGAAAAAGAGGGGCGCTCCAAAAAAACAATACAAGGACTCCCTGAAACAATATCTCAGGCTCGGCCAAATTGATCACCAACAATGGTCTGCCCTGGCCTCACATCAGGAGGCATGGAGACACACTATCCACAATGCTGCAGCCTTATTTGAGAACTCACGCCGAACAAGTCTTGAAGAGAAACGACGACGTAGAAAGAATCGCAACCCGGAAACATCACCCAAGGAGACCTTCTGCTGTGCTTTCTGCAACCGGACTTGTTTATCTCGGATTGGCCTTTCTAGTCATCAGAGCACTTGCAGAAAGCGCGGGATGAGTCTTTCCTGAATCTTCGTTTGCAAAGAAAAGCCAGAGAGAGAGATGCTAGTTGAAACTGCAATATATACATGCCTAGTCGTGAAATGCGCACAGTTAAAAGTGCTAAATAATAGCTGAAGCAGATCAGGATAAAAAATACAAGCAGAATCCAAAGGAATGTGTGGCAGGAAGGTAAGAAGGAAGCTGCAGTTCACCAGCAGTTGAAGAGCTAACCCAGGAATGGCCCTCTGCTATCTCCACAGTAGTAGAAAATTTTGCCAATGTAAAAGAGTTCAAAAGAGCAAATCAATTTATTACAAAGATGGGGGAGAAGTAAATAAGTATATTCTTCTCTTCCTAAGCAGATAAGAATTTCTCTATCCTAAAAGGCATACAGTACAGCACAATAGGCTCTTAGGATCTTAGGATTCGGATAAAGGTCAAGAAGAAATAAACCCTTCTGTTCTCCAGTATGATTAGTCCAGTTTGCATTTAAAGACAGCACATTCAGGAATGTCTTTAGAATTGTGTTGTTAATTCTCTGAAAGCAGATGAACATTTCCACCAGAAGTAAGGCATATCTCAGGAAAAAAAGACCCGTCCCCAAAAGACAAAAACTGTCTCAGTAGACTCAGTAGCAAACCATTCCCAAGAATACTCCCACACAAGAGTGTTTGACATCCAAATAAGCAGTTTTATCTTTACACAAAGAGGTTGCTGTTATCTGCCCCGCCCTAAGGCTCAATTTTATCATCCTGCCCATAGAACAGAAGTAGGCCTTCCACTACACTGTTAAAAACAAACCTTGTCAGTTATATTCTGGAGTCTGACACCTAGAGTTTCCCATTGTTTGTTTGTTTGCTGAATGATCTGCAAACACATGCACCTGAGGCAATGGAACTGAAGCCAAATGCATAGGTGAAATACTGCATTAAGAGTGTAGCTAAAGAGCAAACAAACTTCTTGGAATTTGCAGTTAACCACAAACCCAGCAGTCACAGACATAGGAAGCTGCTCTGCTGTGAAAGCTGAAACCTACACTGGGGCGCTTGCACCTGAATTGAAAGTTTAAAGAGGAAGCAGGTTTCTGTTTGTGCTTCTATCCCTTGAAAACATAGGACATATAAACCAATAGGAACAAAAGGTCATCTCTAGGCAGAAAAGTTTAATTTAGAGCCTACTGACATTTAGGATTTTAACCAATCAAGAGCTGCCAACTTAGCTTGGGGGGGAGCAAACAAAATGTATATAATGCTTATGGACTAATTATTCAGGCTCTTGATTTGTCTCAGTGCCTTGAGCTTTTGCTGCACAAAAAAACAATAAAAGCCTCTGTTGAAAGACACTCAACTGGGGGTCAGTTTGTGAAAGCTCCCCAGGAACGAATCTTGATGGCTCCCTTCTCCTAACATGGCACACCCTTTTGACATACATTAACTGCAGGACCCAGCATAGCCTAGTGGTTTGAGTGTTGGACTACAACTCTGGAGACCAGTGTTCAAATCCCTGCTCAGCCATGAAAACCCAGTGGGTGACCTTGGGGAAATTAAACACTCTCATCCCTCAGAAAACCCTGTGAAAGGTTCTCCTTGAAGGGTTAAAAAGGCAGAGAAAGAATCAGTAGGAAAACAGGCAAGCATTGCTATCAGGACAAGGTTGTCAGGGGATGACAGGACATGCAATCCCCAACAGAAGCCAAAAACTGTCTTGGTAGACTCAGTAGCAACCCATTCCCAAGAATATTCACAGACAGAGTGTTTCACATCCAAATAAGCAGGAGGCACTTTTATCTTCAAACTCAAACAGTTACAAATACAGTATTTACAATTCAAGGAGAAACTGCTTCACCAGGCTTCAGCATTCACAGGAAGAAAGAGGGTGAGCTTTGTTCTGAGCTCTCATATACACAGTTACAGGGCATTGGCTTACTCAATCACATGAATTTACACACCAATAAGAACCCTCCTTCTGTAGCTAAGGTAAGTTCATGGAGTCAGCCATGACTCAACATGACTCTGCAGTTTGTTTGGCCATTTTATAATAGAGTTCAGTCTCTGACTCCTGACAAAGGTGTTAAGTATGTTACCCAGCCTTACAACCCCTTCCTCCAATAATTCAGAATCTGGCATATTGGACAGTTCAGGAGGTCTGAGGTAGACCAAAGCAAACCAAATTTAGGTTCAAGTGAAGGTCATCCAAAGACCTAAAGATGTTGTCTTGGATATTCTCCAACAAACATGCCCTGGATGGGATTAAGCAAAACCCCTTAGTCAGAGTAGTTAATGAGGAATGTGCTAATCTTCCCTCGACACACCTGGCAGTGAGTTATACTCCAAAAACAAACAGTGACTGGAATCCCCGTTATCCACAAAATACCTTCCCTCACACCTTTTACGCTCCACAACACAGAAGCTGACATAATCCCATCAACATTAATATCTCAACCATTAGCAGCAATCAATGAAGCTGGAGTTTCCTTTGTTTAACTCTGTGAAACCCATCTAAGCTTTGTTTTACACTCAAAACACCCCTTAAGGATACAATATTGGGTATAAATATTACCCAGAAATAATAGCCATGTGTGCACAGTTCTTCTTGTACCATCATTCTGCTGGTTCGCTATTGCACCTTCATTTCAGGTCTGAGTTTCTTTGTTGCATGAATCTCTGCTTTTAGGACAGATAAATATCGCACATTCTTCCTTAATCTATTCCTCTATCCCAATATTTCTGCCTTGATTCTTCATAAGCCTTGTGTGGTTGTCTTGTGAGCATGTGTGCATGAGTGAATGCTTCAGTGACTATTTTCTAATAAAACCCATTTTTATTTCATTTTATTGTAAATAAATATTTTGTGTAAATATTTTGAGTGTAAAACAATGCTTAGATGGGTTTCCTAGAGTTAAACAAAGGAAACTCTGCCTTCATTGATTGCCGTTAATAGTTAAGACATTAAAGTTGATGGGTTTATAGCAGCCTCTTTATTGTGGAAGAGAAAAAGGTGTGAGGAATGGTGTTTTGTGGATAATGGGGGTTCTGGTCACTGTTTGTTTCTGAGTATGACTCATTGCCAGGAGCATCCAAGAGGGGATTAGCACATTTCACCTTGATGACTCTGATACTAAATGGCTCCCCTTAATCCTATCTTGGGTGTGTCTGTTGGGAATTTCCAAGAATCTTTGTTAGGTCTTGGGTGACCTATACTTAGTTGGGGTTTTGAATGTGTAGCCCTTGGAAATTTATATCATAAAGAGATACCATATACTCCATTTATCTGTAGAGGACAAAGCTGAAGGTTAAAAAGCTATGCAGTTAACTAGGCAGCTGATGTTTTTCTGCCAGCTTATCTCAGAATGACTCAGAGAATCATAGAATCATAGAATTGTAGAGTTGGAAGTGACCACAAGGGCCATCCAGTCCAACCCCCCGCCATGCAGGAAATCTTGATCAAAGCATCCCCGACAGATGGCAATCCAGCCTCTGTTTAAAGACCTCCAAGGAAGGAGACCCCACCACACTCCGAGGGAGTGTGTTCCATATCTCCATGTATTGCAATGTGGGCTGCTAATCTACACTACATGAATAATCCAGTTTGAAACTGGTTTGTTTGCCATGGCTATTTCCTATGGAATCCTGGGATTTGTAGTTTGATGAGACACCAGCACTCTTTGACAAAGAGGGCTAAAGACCTTATAAAACAACAAATCCCATGAGTTTCAAACTGGATTATTTGTGCAGTGTGGATGCACTCTGGGTGGTTAGGATTCAAATTCCTACTCGGTCATGGAAACCTACTGGGTGACCTTGGGCAAGTCTCACACTCTCAGTTTCAGAGGAAGGAAATGGCAAACCCCCTCTGAACAAATCTTACCACAGAAACAACTTGAAGGTTTACTTGTTTTATTCTGTAACCTTTTGTAAAGTGGCATGTACATCAATGGTGCTATATAAATAAATGATAATAATAAACAATAATAAAGTACACAACAACAACAACAATCTCCCCTAAGCAATGCATTACAGGCAGCATCACTTATAAGGTGATACTTCCAACTCCAAAATTTTGACCAGAGTCTGCAAACCTTGACTAGAAAAACATTTCCTTACTCTGGATAGAATTCACTACCATAAGGCATGGAGAAGGCTAGAAGCAGCTTCAGTGGAGTGTGAGTGAGATAAATTCAAGGAGGAGACCTAATGTTACTGGCTATGTGCTAATTTGGACTGTACTTTGCAAAATTTAAGCCCCTGAAGCCTGTATGGCCATGTTATAAGAATGTATGCTACAGTATAAAGCAGGAATGTTTGTGTAATTAATGCCCAGAGCATAGGAACTGACTGATTCCAGGCAGGAAGCCAACCTAACTGTAAACAAACTGATAAAAGGAGAAATGGCCTGAAAGAAGATAACATGCTAGGGATTATGTCAGATGATGTCACCAGTCACCAATTCAATGAAGGGGAGTTGCCAGAACTTGCTAGAACAGCTAGGATATATATACGTCATGGTGCAAGGCAGCCCACTTTACTTCTTCAACGGACTGACTGCTAACTGTAAGCTTAGCTATTAGAGCAATGATTTTGTTTGTAGTTTAGGATGTAAACAATAAAGACTGTTAGTTTTTAGACACTAAATGTGTCCATCTACTCATTGAACATTGAGCATGCTAGAAGCATCTGGTCCAGGCTTTTGCTACTCTCCTAACCTGACTGCTGGCTGGACTCCTGAGCACAGACAGACTCCAGCAGGCTGCAGCATGACATACTATTTTTGGTCTGCCCTGGTCTACCTCAACCTCATGAAATGTTCAATATTGCTGAAATATGAATTATTAGAGGGAGGGTGCATAAGGCATGGTAACAAAGCATGTACACCCTAGACAGCATCCAAATTGATCCAGATGGTCTAGGCATGGTTCCTTTAAAGAAACAGGAACACAGTTCTTTCATTCATTAAATCTGCAAGTAAAGACTAAAACAATGACATAAACTAAATGTGTTTATTAAAGAGTAAAAGAAAATATTTCTATATACACAAACCTTCACTCAAAAAGCCAAGATAAAAGAGTGGAGCAGATCTTGCAGCTTTATGTTAGGCCTCATCCTGTTTTTATCAGCAAAAGGGTCCCTCTTCTTTTCATCAACCAGAGGAGACACTTAGGACTCAAACATCCCTGCAACTTTCCATCTCTGAGGGTGAACAGAGGGGCCAATTAAACTCAGAGAACCAGCTCAGATCTCAGTGCTATAGGAGCTGATAGAAGAAGAATGCTGTTTTGTAGCCTTACTTCAACTTAAATACCGTACTCCTAAAGATAACAGACTTCCTTCTATAACATATTCAAAACTAACCAACTCTATTGGCCCACATCACACTCTGTATCTTCCTTTTCCAGGAACATACTGCCCTTCAAAAGTCCCTACCCTTTTCCTGCCACTTGTTTACCCTGAATTGAGCTTTAGTGTCCTGTTTTTGTTTGACCTGTTTCCTGTTTTTGTACTTTCTGACTCAAATCTACTTTTTTCTTAACCAAAGCACATTTTGTCTTATAGTAACCTAAATCAATAGTTCTATTGTTATAAGATATACCATAGTTTAGAGATTAAAAACATAGCCAAACTAAATGTGCCCTAGAAGGTTCTTGCTCTATGGCCTAAAATGTTAGCCTGGTGTCTTACTACCGCTATACAGTTATACTCACAGCCAGTGAGTTTCACAGATACAACAGCCCAACAAATATAAAGCCTCCCCCCATTTTTTCAAATTGGTAGTTTCAGGTGGTATTAACAGAAGCTATTATTCTCAAGGAACAGATCATATTCATGTATTTTGGAACTCTTAAAAAGATAAAATCATATTAGAATTCAGTTGGATTCTATATTGAGCAATACAAATTATCGATAGAAACACGCAAGATTTTTCTTTGTTACATTTATAAATTAGGCTAACTGTATAGATTGTATAGATAAGGTTGGTTTTAGCCAATGGATCAGGTGGTGGAGCTCTAGGAAGTAGCAAGGCATCTGCATATCTTTCACAGCAGCCTTTGCTGAAGGGACCATGAGCAAAAAGGAAGCTGGATTTTTTTTGATAAGCACACTTTTGAGCCAGCATGCAGTTATATCACACAGTTATTGCAGCTAAAAGGGGAGAAAAATAACTGCAAGGGCAGAGGCAGAAGGATTCATAGTCTTCAGCTGCAGTGTGTTTGCAATGTTCATCTTCTTGCCAGAAAAACCTCACTGACTACACTTACAACAAGTGCAGACTGGTGAGTCTCTTGGAAGAGGTCAGTGCATGTACTACAGCTACATGTTGAAACTCTTCAATGCATCAGAGTACACAAAGACTTCTTGGATAGAACACAGGGGAAAATGAGCCAACAGGAAGTAGAAACTGCCAAGAAAATTGAAGAGGACATCCAGTTCTACCAGTGAAAGATAGAGGAGCACACAGGAACAGGAAGATACTGCAAGTGAATGACTGTCTACACAAATGGTGTTGATGGGAGAGGTTTTGTCTCTGGGATCATTCTTATGTGATAGACTACTAGCTACAGATGGGCTGCACTTCAGAAAGACTGGGAAGAATGTCTTTGGCAAAAGCATGTCAAGTCTGATCAAGAGGGCTTTAAATTAGATCGTTGCAGTGTTGGAGATGATAGCTAAAACATTGTCCAAAGAAAAAAATCTAAACACAAAGTTATAAATTCTAGAGGAAAATCTGAGGGAGAGGATGGGAGCCACAGTAAAACTCATGTTAAGATAAAAGTGGAGCACAAACAAGACCTTAGATTTCTATATATCAATGTTTGGGGAACAAACAAGATGAACCTGAAGTCCTAGTGCAGGAAGGAAATATGACTATAGGTATAATGTAGACTTGGTGGGATGGCTCTCATGAGTGGAATATAACAATATATTTGAACAATATAACCTGTTCAAAAACAATAAAGGGGGCAGAAAAGGAGGTGGAGTACCATTATATGTCAAAGACAAATTCACTTGTACAGAAATCTCTTGGAATGATCAGAGTGGACCAGTAGAGAACATTCAGGTAAAAATAAATGGAGAAAGAAATAAAAACAACATTGTGGTAGGAGTTTACTACAGGCCACTAAACCAAGAAGAGGTGGTGGACAATGCTTTTCTAAAACAATGTTAAGAAATCTCCATCATGCAAGAATTACTAGTTATGGAGGACTTCAGTTATCCTGATACCTGCTGGGAGACCAACTCTGCTAAGAATAGGCTCTCCAACAAATTCCTGATGTGCCTTGCAGATCATTTTCTCTTTCCAAAGGAAAAAGAGGATCGGCTATCCTTGACTTGATCTTAACCAAATGGTCACTGGAATCAAAGCAGTTGGTATTTTAGGGGAAGTGGTCATGTAAATCTAGAATTCATGATTGTGGGACAGCCCAAAGAAGAGTACAGTATAGTAGCACCCTGCCATCTGCTGATTCACCATCCTCTGGTTAAATTATCTGTGGATGGTGACAGCGGGGGGGAAGGGGAGGGAGGGGGGAGGGGATGGCGGGAGGTTAGGTGACCTATTGGCGGTGGCAGGTGCGCGGGGTGGTGGAGGAGGGAGTCCCCGATGCCCCGATGGTGGTTGCGGGTGCGCAGGGCAGTGGAGGAGGGAGTCCTTGGCATCCTGATAGCAGTGGTGGCCATGCAGGGCCATGGAGGAGGGAATCCCCAGCAGCCTGATGGCGGTGGTGGGCATATGGGGCGGTGGAAGAGGGAAGCCCCGGCAGCCTAATGGTGGTGGTGGGCACGCGGAGCAGGGCAGGAGGGAGGCACTGGAGGCCTGGTGGGAGGCTGTGGCCTAGGCGGGCTGGGTGGGGGCAGCGGCGTCCTGGGCCATGAGCCTCCCTCCCTCCCTTCCTCCTCCTCCTCCTCCTCCTCCTCCTCCTCCTCCTCCAGGGGATTTGCTATTATCCACAGATTTCACCATCTGCAGAGGGGCCAGGAACCAATCCCCCATGGACAGCAGGGTGCTACTGTATAGTCAAATACAAACTCCAGATTTCAGGAAAGCTGATATTAACAAGCTCAGGGAAAAATTGGGTAGAATCCCATAGCTAGACATGCTAAAGGAAAAAGATACCCAGCAAGGGTGGGAGTTCACAAAGAATGAATTGCTAAAAGCTCAATCACAAACAGTGAAGAATTAAAATAGTAAACATCTGAAAAGCCAATGTGGCTACACAGTAATCTTGAGGAGAAAGTGAAAATTAAAAAAAGAGAATGTATAATTGGGCCCAGACTAGCCCAAACTTGCTAGGGTAGAGTAAGGAAAGCTAAAGCTCAAAATTAGCTGAGACTAGGGAAGCAGGAAGCAACAAAAAGGGATTTTTCAAATTTGATCAAACCAGGAGAGTCACCAAGGAAATAATTCTGTTCAGCAAGGATGGTAAAATGCTACCAGATCACAATGAAAAAAAAGAACTGTCCAACACCTATTTTGCCTCCCTCCAAAAGAGAACTGTGTGTTTCTATGAGTCAGCAGAGATCCTTGTCAAGGGATTCAGATAGCAAATAAGATTGATAAGGAGATAGTCAGGAATCACCTAATTAACCTAAATGGGTTTAAATCTGCAGGGCCTGATGAACTGCTTCCCAGAGTATTGAAGGAACTTGCTAACATAGGACTTTATAAGACCACTCTCCATTAATGTTCCTTTGCTGGCATATTTTGTGGCATTTTTATGCTGGCAAAAGACACCCCCCACCTTGCCTTACTTGCGTTCAAAGGCATCACCAGCACTAAAAGAGTAGGAACAGAGCTCCATTCACTTCCTGGTTCCAGATCTCATCAATTCTCACAAGAAGATGCAAGCATGGCAAATTCAAAAAATAACTGAAAAGAAAAAGTACCCCAAAAAAGGAAAAAGTACACACAAGCACAGAAACACACTTTTAAAATTACAAGTAAACTGCGGAGGTAAAAAAAAAAAAGAGCATCCCCTACCTGGCTGTCCCTATCTCACTCAGAAGTGTTCTGACAACTGGCGCTGTATTCACTGAGCACAATGGTGTGAGGTTACAAATGCCAGCAATGCTGGCAAAAAAGTGCCACGGCCAATCTATTGACGGCTTGGCCTGTCAATAAAAGTGCACCTTATTGACAAGATATTATCGCAAAAGGACAATGTCATTTGATATGTGTGCCCTTTCGCATTAATTAGGCATTGTTATTATGCCATATTTGCCTGGTCTGATAAAGTCCATATAGAAACACTTGCCATCATTTTTGTCACCCGTTTTGGAGAATGGGTGAGCTGCCAGAGGACTAGAGACAAGCAAACATTTATCTCTCTTCAAAAAAGGCAAATAAGAAGACCCAGGGAACTACAGGTCAATCAGCCTGACCTCAGTACTAGGAAAAATATTAGAATGGATTGTGCAGGAATCTGTTTGCAAGTATCTTGATGACAATGCAGTGATTAGCAGGAGCCAGCATGAGTTTGTCAGGAACAAATCCCGCCAAACTAATCTATCTTTTTTTTTATTAGTTCACTATTTTAGTAGATGGTGAGAATGCTATGGATATCATTTATCTGGATTTCAGAAAAGCTTTTGATAAAATCTTCCATAATGTTTTGATTAGCAAACTGTTTAAATATGGAATAGATGGAAACACCATCAGATAGATCCATAAGTGGTTGGAAAACCATGTTCAAAGAGTCATCATCAGTGGTTGTACTTCAAACTGGAAGGAGGTCTTGAGTAGAGTGCTGCAGGGTTCTGTCCTGGTGCCATTATTCTTTAACATTTTTATTAAGGACTTAGATAGTGGGGTGAAGGAAATCCTTATCAAATTTGCAGATGATACAAAATTGGGAGGTGCACATAACACATTGGAAGATAGGAACAGAATTCAAAGGACTATGATAAACTATCTTGATTTTGGAAAACAAAACATAAGAGGAAACGGTCTTCCTTATCTCCATGTCTTCCTTCCGGAGCCAATTAAAAACTTTCTTGTTTTTGCAGGTCTTTGCCGATCTCTGTTAATGGTTGTGCTGGGGTATATGTGTGTTGTGTATATGTATGTGTTTTTAAAAATTTAGCTGTTTTTAATTCTGTTGTTTAATTCATTTTAACTTTTGTATTTTGCTGATTTTAACAATGTCTTTTTATTGTATGCTGCTTTGAGTCCAAATCAGGGAGAAAGCGGGATAGAAATAAAGATAGTAATAATAATAATGAGGATCAGAAGGAGGAAGAGTTGCTCAACATGTTCAGTTTAGTGAAAAGAATTAGGAGTTATATGACTGCACTCTTTGGTCCTGTCTAAACTGTGAAAATAATCCTCAGAGAAATCGCATGGAAGGCAATCTGTCTAAACGGGCATTCACATCTATGTGTCTCATTCAGAAGGAGAGCAAGCAAATCCACCATAAAACTCTGAAGGAAATCCTTCAGAGCTTTTGCTGGAGTTTTTATAAAGCTCCATAGGTGATGCAAATGTCAGATCATTTGGACAGTTGCATACATGTTGCTGTGATGAGGCAGCGTAAGCTGATTAGCCAGAGGAGCATTGGCAGTGCAGCTTGCTAATGGGGCAAGCGCCCACAGCAGCCATTTTTTTCCACCGGGGACCAGGTAAGGGAAGAGGGCTGTCTCATCCTCTTCTCCCTTGCTCGGTTTCCCCCCCCCCCCTCTCGCCGCTGTCACTGCTGCCAGGACCAGGAAGGGAGAAGAGGGAGAGAGAGCCCTCCTCCCTTACCCAGTCCCCCTGTGCTGTTTTCATCATCCCAACGGGGACCAGGAAGTGAGGGGAGAGAAGATGGTGAGAGAGCCCTCCTTCCTTACTTGGTTCCCCCTGCCCCCGTGCCGCTGTCCTGGGATCAGGTAAGGAAGGAAGGCTCTCTTCCCCCCATGTGGCTAGAGGGCATTTGAAGTTTATGAGGGCTGTAAAACCATTAAGACAAATCACAGTTGTTGTGTCTTGTTTTTACTCTGGGGCATTTTGGGGGGTTTTGGACTCCTATAGATGAGCCCTTTAAATATGTCAAGGGCTGTCACAGAGGAGAATGTAGGTGTATTCTCTGCTGCTCCAAAGGGCAGAACCAATATTAATGGTTTTAAGTTACAAGAGAACAGATTTCATTTGAATATTAGAAGGAATTTCTTGACAGTAAGTACAGTTCAGCAGTGGAACTAATCAGCTGGAGAATTAGTGGAGTCTCTTTCTCTGGCTATCTTCAAAGAGAGGCAGGACCACTACTTACTGAGGATGCTCTAAGTGGAGATCCTGCACTGAGCAGGGGGTTGAACCTAATGTACCATGGGGCCCCTTCCAGTTCTGTGATGAAGAATGTGTTATTAATTTGCTAATTGCTGCTAAAATCTCTGTTCCAAATACAGTTGTCCCTCCGTATCCATGGATTTGGTATCCATGGATTTAAGTATTCATGGCTTGAAAATATTCTTTTTAAAAAATAATAATCCAAAAAGCAAACCTTGATTTTGCCATCTTATATAAGGGACACCATTTTGCTATGCCATTGCATATAATGGGACTTAAGTATTCACAGATTTTGGTATCCACAGGAGTCCTGGAAACAAACCCCAGCGAATATGAAGGGACAACTGTAGTAACATTAAAATATTAATAAGATTATGATAACGGTTATAGATGATCTTGTTGTTGCAAATAATTTTACTATCAAGAGATTGAGGATTATTGTTATATTTTGTAATAACAAACATGTCGATATACTGTTTGCCCAAATTCTTTATTTTCTTTGATTTAAATCTTATAAAGTGGAAGTCTCTGTCTAGAAATCTTGTATTTCATGTGATAAACTAAAAGATAAAAATAGAATCAAGAACTTTCTCACAATAGCACATTTTAGTTATACACTTTATATGACATTACTTCATTTTAGATTTATCTATTTTCTCATAAATTTGAGCTTAGTCTTAACTGTGCACAAATTATAGTGACATTAAAACACATAAAAGCTCACATATTTTTCACTCCATATAAGTTTATCTTCAAAAATATAGCTTCAGACTCCAATTTTACTAGTTACAGCTGTGTATGTACAAGTTTTTTTGGACACATATAGAATCATAGAATCATAGAATTGCAGAGTTGGAAGAGACCACGAGGGCCATCCAGTCCAACCTCCCTGCCACGCAGGAAATCTTGATCAAAGCATCCCCGACATCATTTACATGTGTGTGTATTGTGTGCCTTCAAGTCCTTTCCAACTTATGGTAACCCTAAGGCGAACCTATCAGTGGGTTTTCTTGGCAAGATTTGTTCAGAGAGGATTTGCCCTTGCCTTCCTCTGAGGCTGAAAGAGTGTGACTTGCCCAAGGTCAGCCAGTGGGTTTCCATGGCGGACTGGGGATTCGAACCTGGTATAGAGTGTTGCAGTCCAATGCTCAGACCACTATAACATACTGGCTCTCACATCACTTATATTTACTTATATTAGCTAACACACATTGGAAACTGTTTAATGCAGCGTAGATGTGTAAATAGATATTGCTTAAAAACAATTTGTAAGCCGCTCTGATAGCCTTGTGGCTGAAGAGCGGGGTATAAATAAATAAATAAATAAATAATAAAAATAAATAAATACATTGGTTTCATAAGGTGAGCTAGAAATCCCCCAGTAAATTTTCAGCAAATCCAATAAGTAAAAAGGTCACATGACATTCCCCAGCAATTGATGATACTGCTGCAAAATGTCAGGTGAGCAAATGGCAAAACAACAGCCATGCTAAAATTGATTCTGCCTTCCTCTGAGGCTAAGAGAATGTGATTTGCCCTAGATCACCAAGTGGATTTCCATGGCTGAGTGGGTGATTCAAATCCAAGGTGAGATTAATTACTTCTGTTATCTGTAGAGAGCACAGCTGAAGCAGGGTTCATACTATTGGCTGCTGACCAAGTATGTAACTCTGTAGATGAAAGGTTCTGAAATCTGCGACTTTCTCTAGCTGAGAAAACAACTCCCACAACATTTCTCAGCATCTCAGAGTCTTACAATCAGCCTGAGAATTTGGAGACTGTGTGAGATAATTTTTAAAAATGGAAAATCTCCAAGGCTAAAGAACTAAAGCAGCGACTTACCATCTAGCCTTCCTCTCTACCAGCGATGTTGGCTTGGGCTGATTTGAATTGCATCCAACAACATCAGGAGGGGCTACACTTTGCAAGGTATGGGATGAGATTGTTTAGAGAAAAAAAAAAGCTAAGGGAAGACTGTAATGCAGATTTACAACATTATGCAGCTCTCCAGATCTTGTTTGTGGCTGATGTAAGCTGAAGGTGAACAAATATGTTACTTTAGAGATGTACTTGGCAATATCATTTTCTCCCCTATTTCAATTTAGAGTAAACATCAATTTGTACAACTCACACTGGGACCATATTTAGCTCTTCTCTTCTATGGTTCTGATCTGTATTGGCCAGATTGGGAAGGGAAGAGTTTTTATCATAAAACAGAGATCCATTAAAGCAAATGATCACCGTTTTGCAATTATAAATTGCAGGTCCAAGGGCCCTTATCCACATTAGTCCCACAGTGCAAGCAAATGTTTAAAGCTCCACTCCCACACTAGGGTCTCAGTCTGGATTACAGTACCATTCCTTATTCAAAAGTAAAACAGAGATGGAAAAGATGTACCTGTGAGCTACATCTTTAAAATAATGTCTGCTTTAGCTGCTAGTCCCTGACTTGTGTTCCATCGCCTAGGCTAATAGTAACATGACAGAAGGCATTCTTGGTGACAGAATTCTCTCTTCAGAAAGGTTCAACCAATCCCCTTGCTGAAAACTTTTGGGCTGCAAGTCAATATGTTGTTGTTGCTGTTTTGGTTTCATGCTTTTAATGGGTCATAGCTGTCTCTGATCTGCTGACAGCTATTTTTGCTTTGTTTTTATAATGATTCAGTGCTCTTATTTTACCAGGGATGTGTTTTATTGGTGTGAATACCTTGGCAGCCCTTGTGGGAGCTGAAAATCACCCCCAGCTCAGAATTAAACTATGAGACAGTAGCCTCATAGGAAATTTGCCCAATTCTTGGAGGGTAAGGCTATCAGTGACTCCTAATTATGACAGATACATATCAATTACAGTATCACAGCATTTGTGTGGTTGTGCCACAGCACAAATGTTTTGAGATATGGTTATCCTATAGATGAACAAGAAACTCCTTCTCTCTGTGTGAATCCACATGTAGCCAAAAGAGCACCATCTCCATGCAGAGGAGAGATTCTGGGACTGTGATACATATAATCTATATTATCTTGTCCCAAAGGGAGGATTGATGAGGCAAACTGGGACATCAGTAAGAAGGATAAAAAGTGGCCAACTTACGTAGAAAAGAACAGTTTGCCTCCCCATTTATCTGGTCCTGAAAGAAGTGTATTCAATGTATCTAATGGCCCTGGTTTGTGTCATCCTGACAGGGAAGCAAAGAATGGAATGTGCTAGAAGCTGATAATGCCAGGCCTGATGGGAGAAGTATAGTAAGAAGAGCCAATATGAGCCAGCTACCTAGATACTTGTAGCAACCTTCAAAGATCACAGAAAGTTGCTGCACTTTTGTACCCTAGTCCTTATTATAATGCTAAAAACCACACACCTGAAGGGAGGGCTGGAATGTTGATGAAGGAGAAATAATTAAAATAACTGATTATGATGGGATGCTTGTAAGTGACCTGCCTAGTATGCATGCTTAAGAATTGTGACCTGCTCATTAGCAACCTCACTGTAACACAGAGAAAGAGTGTGTTAAGATTTCCATATAGAAATGTATAAATGCTTGAATGCCTGTTCTTTTCTTTTGTTTGTAACCTCAGACACCTATTTGCTGCAGCAAATACAACAATCCCATACCATACCTTGCTGCAGCGGATACTCCCCTCTCTGGTGTGTTTGACTGGTGTAGGTGCACCGGGGATAGTGAACTCCTGTTTTGGGATAACGGATGTGGTTCAGACATCAACACCATAGAGCAAAAAAAGGGGGGGGGACTGGACAACATCCAATTAAATCCACAGGGCAAAGAAAGGAAATACGGTACCTCTCGGGATGCTTAAAACATAAGCGTTTATTTGCTAAAAAGCCCATTTTTAGGTAATAAAAGACCATCTTTCCATCACCATAGCACAGCCTGAGGCAATTTAGGATGTAAACAAAGAAATAACACTAGAAACCTCTGAACTGCTCCTTATGGAAAGCATTCTTCACCACATATAGGTTGACCTCTTACCCTTGGAACCAAAATCCATAGTTTCAGCTATCCACAGCTGAAAACATAAGGACACAAGATAGAATCATGCTGGAAAATGTCTAGGGAGGTGGCCTCTCTAGGAATCGCTTGTTCCTCCAACGCAACTCTGTGGAATGTTTATACTGGAAGTCCTTTAAGAGGGTTTGCTATTATCTGTGGTTTCCAGATAAGTCCAGGAACATATCCCCTGAAGACACAGGGGGCTGCCTGTAATCCATTAAACAAACAGAGAGACACAATGAGTAGTTAGCATATGGAATTAGAGGAAGCCTATCAGGCTCAAAGTGTGGAAGCCCCTTGGCGTAACACAGCATAAACTTGTTTTAATTGTATTTTGTTTCGACTCAAATAATGAGCTGCCTTGGATCCCATATTGGGAGAAAATTGAGATATTAAATCCATCCATCCATCCTTGAAGGGACTGTGGCATCTACTGTCAGGGTGCTACTACTTCAAAGTAGCAATGAACCCAAATAGATATTGTGAACTCACAAGGTACTTGAGGTTTGATAGCAGAAATAAAAATAACGTATATAGTCACTGATGAACTGGTTGCATTTCAGGACATGTGTACAAGGCCTGTCTATTAAATAATGAGACTGATTCAATAACCCATCTGTATTTATATGTATTACAATTCTAATGCATGTTCCCTTCAAAATACTTCCTGTTCACAGTCACACAATGATGCAGTCTTGTTTTCCACTGGTTGAAGGCATGGAGCAAATCACCTTCTGTCAGCTGTGTCAACACATCTGCCATTTTCGTCGTACTGCATCAATTGACTCAAAATGTGTTCCTTTAAGCACCTATTTCACTTTAAGGAAAAGTGACATGGTGTCAAATCTGGCAAATATGGAGGATATTCAAGTGTAGTAATGCATTTATTGGCCAAAAACTGCTTCACAGAAAGTGCTGTATGAGCAGGCGCACTATCTTGATGAAGAATGAAATCATTTTCCCACAGTTTTGGCCTTTTTTTCCTTACTCTTTCTCTCAGCTTTGTCAAAACTTCCTTATAATAATGCTGGTACACTGTTCTGCCTTCTGGAACTCATTCTGCCAAAATTACACCCTTGATGTCCAAAAAAACCCAATGAGCATGGCTTTGAATGTGGACTTGTTTTGATGTGCTTTTATCATTCTTGGTGATGATGGTGTTTTCCCATGTATCGTTTTGTCTCAGGATCATACTTGAAGATCCAGGTTTCATCACAAGTGATGATTTTTTAAAAAAAGGTTTGGGTCCGCCTCCAGTTGCTGCAAAATGTCACGTTCCTCGACTTTTAAACTTAGCATTTTTCTGACACACACCAGACAACACGGCTGCTTTAAATGATGAGTGACAATTAACTGAATGGCAGAGAGTGCTGATGTTTGTCATGCAGATATAGGAGATTATCAGATGGGGACAAAAATAGCATCCCCATCTCACTATCTTCTCTCCACACCCCATCCCAGCACAGTAACAAAAAGTTTTCAGACCTACCTTTTGACGTCCGCTCCCTCCTCTCAGCAGCCCAGGACACAGAGAGCTGCATTCACTTACTGGTTGAAATCCCAGACAAGCGCGTGGGAAATTCAAAGTTAAAAAGAAAAATACACACACAAAAGTAAAATCAAAGACCTAAACCACTTTAAAAATACAAGTAACCCAAGGAGGGTACAAAAAAGTGTGTCACTTACCTTGTTGTCCTGATCGCACCGGAAGGGTTTTGCACGGACCTCCCACTGCCGCAGGTCTCGTGCCAGCATAACGGGGCACCTTTTCACTCACTCGTCATTCCATCATAGAAATGGAACGGGCAATCTATTCACAGCTTAGCCTATAAATTAAAATAAACAATGGCAGAACAGGACCAACATGGGAGCATAACAAGACAAGAATGATGACATTCAAGCCCTCTGCGATCTTCTGTTGTCGTTGTCACACCATATTAAGGGCATCTGATAATCTCCTCAAACATGTTCAAGGTTACCACTCAAGCATTCACAATCAGTTCTCCCTGATTTGTCTGAAAGGTAGGAACGCAGTCACATTATTTAATAGACAGACCTCATACTTTGTGTGTTGAGCAGCTCTGAATGCAAAGAAGAAGGGGTGGTTCTAACTATTGATGAACAACTTAGAGGTCAATAGGTAAATGATTGTTCCAGCAGTATATGACTGGAATAAACCAGGAAGATATAACATAACAGTGGGAAGCTATAGTGCTAAAACATCGTATCCTCTGAAGGAAATGATTTACCTGCACAGGTATCTTGGTACAGCACAGAAAGCCCAACTTGGTTACAGTGTGGTGACAGAGGCTGAATGGCCATCTGTCGGGGATGCTTTGATCATGATTTCCTGCATGGCAGGGGGTTGGACTGGATGGCCTTCATGGTCTCTTCCAACTCTACAATTCTATGATTACTTGAACCCTACTTTCACAGTTGATGAAATGTGGTGGGAGACTATTATTTTCACCAGCTTAGAACTGGAGGAGGTTTGCCCTCCAGAATCCTAACATACATTGGGACCAGTTGACAGAATAAATCATACACTGTCTCCTCCCACTACTTCTACAGCAGGACCCTCTATAAGAAAACTAGCAGATGATGCACCATGCTTGAGAAATTTGTTTGCAAGGACCACTACAGCATCTGAATTACATGTTCTAGTTGTGTTTAGAATTGCCGGCACAAAGAATGGCCATCTCTGGGAGATATTTCTGTCAGCCAAAACGATTTTGTTATAGGAGTAAAAAAGTACACCACAATACTATTAATTCTAGATCTTCCTGAAGATAAATAAAACCAGCCATATTTTTTCAGGATTTATGTCTGTCTCCTAATTTTGGGGGTTCACAATAATTTTTTTGTTTTGTGCTATTTTCAGTTGGAAATAAGAGTGATGGTGTTTTGGGGATAAAGCCATATGAAACCTATGTGTGTTTGGTTTGGTTTTGCAGAAAGTGAGGTCTGTCAGCTACTCAAAATAAATTTTCTGACTCATTTGAAAATGCATTTTCTGGCTCCGGAATATCCTTCATACTGCATTCAGAAACACATACATTGGAATTACTATGGGATCAGAAAATTCCACAGAAGTGACTCAGTGCCTATTTTTCAATCAATTTGAATAAAAGTTAATCCCCTCTTTTAAAACTATCCAAGTTGGTGGCCATCATACTTGTTGTAAGAGTGATTTTTTAGAAGTATGTCAAAAAGTAATTTGTTTTATCTGTCTTAAATCTTCCCTCAGTGAGTTTCATTTTATGACCCTGAGCATTATGAGAATTATGTGCATTATATGAAAATACAGTAAGTATCCAAGCTTCTATAAAGGAGCGATTGTTATGGGTTTTCTGCATGATTGCTGCCAGTGGGGCTATTAGTATGGGTTTGCATTAAAGTAGCTACATGATAAGAGTTTGGCATTTAACACAGTAATGTAAATGTGCTATTGATTTTTAAATGGCCCAGAGTGACCTGCCAATGTCTTTTTGTGTGTTTAAGTGCCTTAATCTGAAATAGTCTACAGTACCTGGTATTGGTAGTCTCCCATCCAAGTAAGAGCTGACTTTGCTTACCTTCCAAGATCAGACTGTATCTGGTGCCTTTAGGGTATTTAAGCTAAAAAGTCTCTTTATGGGGGTTAATTGTTAGATGATTTCTTCAGAGAGAGAGATACCGTATATTCCGGCGTATAAGACGACTTTTGAGCACTCAAAAGTGCCCTCCAAAATTGACAGTCGTCCTATACGCCGGATACACTTTGCTTCGCCCACCTGCCTATCTCCTGCCTCTTCGCAAACGGAGCGAAGAGGCAGGAGATGGGGCAGGGGGGTGAAGCAAAGTGTTTTGAAGATCATTCGCCCCCCTCCTCTGCCTTCTCCCCCTTTGGGGAGCAACGGAAGAAAGAGGAGGGGGCGAACATTGCGGTTTGCCGCAGCCGCCGCTCGAGCGCTTCTGCAGTGGCCGAGGCAAATCCGCGATTCGCCCCCTCTCCCCACCTTCCAGGAAGGTGGGGAGAAGAGGCGAATGTGCCCAGTTTGGCCGTACAGCCTCCGGATCCCCCTCCTGCGCTCTCTCCTGGAAGGGAGCACAGGAGGGACATGCAGAGGCTGCGCGGCCAAACCCGCGATTCGCCCCTTCTCCCCACCTTCCTGGAAGGTGGGGAGAAGGGGCGAACGTGCCCGGTTTGGCCGTACAGCCTCCGGATCCCCCTCCTGCGCTCTCTCCTGGAAGGGAGCGCAGGAGGGGCATGCAGAGGCTGCGCGGCCAAACCCGCGATTCGCCCCTTCTCCCCACCTTCCTGGAAAGTGGGGAGAAGGGGCGAACGTGCCCGGTTTGGCCGTGCAGCCTCCGGATCCCCCTCCTGCGCTCTCTCCTGGAAGGGAGCGCAGGAGGGGCATGCAGAGGCTGCGCGGCCAAACCCGCGATTCGCCCCTTCTCCCCACCTTCCTGGAAGGTGGGGAGAAGGGGCGAACGTGCCCCTTTTGGGCGCACAGCCTCCGCATCCTCCTCCTGCACTCCCTCCTGGAAGGGAGCACAGGAGCGGCATGCGGGGGCTATGCGTTGGAAGAGGGGGGTCGTCTTATAGGGCGAATATATCACAAACTCTGCATTTTTCCTTAAAAATTGGGGGTTCGTCTTATACGCCGGGTCGTCTTATACACCGGAATATACGGTATCTTTTAAATGGGAAAGCCATCAGAATTTAGTGCAGGCAACAATCTCATTTATCCCTGTCTAAAGGGAAAGGGAAGAGCATAGTGTTTGCTGCGTGTGTCTGTCTGTTTGTGTAGCTGGCAGAAACTGTAATCTAAAACCTCCTTGTGGGGGTTTTCTGTGGGGATCTGATGTGAGGTGGCAGATCTGGTCCTTTGTATGTCATGGGGGGCTGAATTCTTATGGCGGGCAATATCCTCATTTTCTGGCTTTTGTTCGCAAATAAAGATTCACATCCCACGCTTTCTGCAAGCGCGCTGATGACTAAAAAAGCCAATCCGAGATAAGTCCGCTTGCAGAAAGCACAGCAGAAAGTCTCCTTGGGTGATGTTTCCGGGTTGTAATTCTTTCTGCGTTGTCGTTTCTCTTCAAGACTTGTTCGGCGTGAGTTCTCAAATAAGGCTGCAGCATTGTGGATAGTGCGTCTCCATGCCTCCCGATGTGAGGCCAGGGCGGACTACTGTTGGTGATCAATTTGGCTGAGCCTGAGCTTTATTGGGCCAACTGAAAATGCTCAAAATACATGATGCAAGAAGCTGCACTGGCTTCTTCATCAGGCCTGATGAAAGTATTTAGGCAGCTCTAAAAAGACTAGCACCATTTATTTGGCATATGTTTTGGGGGCTGCAGGACGCTTTATCATATGTATAGAGTGTAGTTTCAATTGGCATATTATTATGCTTCAGTGAGCAAAGGGATGGGAAATGCAATAGGTAAAGTTAAAGGTACATCAGAAATGTGTTGGACCTTACATTCTTTATAGAGTTTGACTTCCAATGTATCAGGATACTTGCAGTTTCCATTACTATTGTAACTTAGCTGTAATAGACCATGCACTGGTATCTCCCCAATTGCACTACTACAGTACACCCTATATGGCTACACCTTATATGGGGCTACCCTTGGAGATGACCCAGAAGCTGCAGCTAGGGCAAAATGAACTAGCTAAACTGCTGATTAGAACATCATGTGGGAACCATATGACACCAGTCTAAAAGGAATTTCACTGGTTGCCAAAACCCTTCTTGTCCATATTTAAGGTGCTGCTGATAACATTTAAATCCCTAATCAGCTTGGAACTTCAATAAATTAAGGAGCAGTATAGTACCTTACATTTCTCCCTGTTGAAATTCATTTTCTTAGTTTTGGCCCAGCTCTCTAATCTGTTAAGGCCATTTTGAATTCTGATCCTGTTCTCTGGGATATTAGATACCCCTCCTAATTTGGTGTCATCTGCAAATTTGAGAAGCATGTCTCTATTCCCTCATCCAAGTCATTGATAAAGACATTGAATAGCACTGGGCCCAAGACAGAACTCTGTGGCACCCCACTTGTCACTTCTCTCCAGGATGAAATGGAGACATTGGTGAGCACCCTTTGGGTTTGGTTGGTCAACCAATTACAAATCCACCTTTGGCAATGCCCAAGCCAAGCCAGCCAGCCTTTGCCTTGGCTCCTGCCATGTGGCTAAATGAGTTTGGAGACAGTTTCCTGGGAGGGTAAAATGTTCCTCTACTGATTTTTAAATACATATTGCCATTTTTTATATCAGATTCCTGTCCGTTATTTCTTTCGCACAGAGACTGGCCTATTAGTCCCATGTTCAATGCAGCTGAGCATTGCTGGCAAATGATGGCATGAAACCCATGGGAAAACAAGCAGACACATGAACCCCTGAAGTTATAGATGACAGGATGAAGTTTTGTAAGCATGTTGCCAAAATATTACAAAACGTGATTATCCACAAGGGGTTGTCACAGGAAAGGTGGCATCTGTTTAACAAAATGTCTTAATTAGAAATAATTTGTTAGGAAAGCAAGTAAATTAAGAGTGAAGTATCCAGAGACCCTTCAGATTCCAAACTCCATTTTCTGGAGACAGGAAGGACACGTAGGCTTCAGCAATCCCTTTGCCTTCTTGACCTTTTACTTAAATTAAGTTTTGTGGAGACTCCTTCTTTGGAGTTTTTAAAACAGAGGCTGGATGGCCATCTGTCAGGAATGCTTTGATTGGGTATTCCTGCATGGCAGGGGGTTGGACTAGATGGCAGTTGTGGTCTCTTCCAACTCTCCGAAAAGGGCATTGCTACACTTTGTGGATTTGTTTAGTCACCTTTACTTTGAGAGCATGAGAACAGGTTCTATGGGTGAGAGAGACTGACACAGCTGGGTAACCAGAGAATCCATTGGAGTTTTAACAAGAAAAAAAAATCTCACACAAAGATGAAGTGAGTGGGCAGGCCTTGATTACGCTCCCCCCCCCCTGCATGTTGTGCTTTTTGCCATGATAACCTTTTGAGAATATGGTCTTTTTACCTTTTACAGACAGCAAAATGTCACAGCTGTGAGCAAAAGAGAAAGGATCGAACTCTCCAGCTTTTCTGTGCTGGTCCAGAGAGGTTCTAATTTATTTTGATGGGCATTATTGTACTGTATAGTCAGACATAAAATAAAAGTGTGTGTGGCAAACTAGAATTGAGTTGTTCATGTTATTTAAGCATTTCCATCCATTATTTCTTCATAACATAAAAAGAAAAATGATAGTAAATGCACAAGGTCTTTGCAAGTTCTCTTGATTTTACAAAAATGTGATCAGGGGCAGTGCCTTTTAATTTTCCTCAATATTTTGTATTCCTAATTTCACCAGGAATTCCCATGTAGTTACAGACAGACCTGTTCCCTTGGCACAGGGGTTGTGTGCATCACTCTGTAACATACAGATGGATGGCCATCTGTCAGGATTTCCTGCGTGGCAGGGGGTTGGACTGGATGGCCCTTGTGGTCTCTTCCAACTCTACAATTCTATGATTCTATGAAATCATAAAGTTCCTGGTGACTGAGTACTATCTCTTCTGATAAGGACTCTGAACCAAGAAGATAGGCCAAGAACAGACAATAAATATTTAGAGACTGGTTAGTTTATGTTCTTAAAAAACATAATGTTTAGAAACAGTCTGTTATTGTGCTATGAAATGTATATGTGTGAAACAGCCAATGCCAACCATGTAAAAGGTGGTCCCTAAATTCCATTCAGGAACTTTACTTTTGTGAGAAATATGAATTCTGTCTGGGAAATGTGGATTCTGTCTAAGTCCAAGGAAATAAATAAACATGCAGCCAGACCATATATGTTTAGTTTGACCAGCACCAGGGCCCTTCCATCTTCCTGTTCACACAGCTATATCAGGCTCAGACATGCTGAGCTTGCTAAGTTTCCTGTTCTCAATGTAACAGCCATATCAGTTGCACTGAAATTAGACAAATTCCTTATTGTTTCTGCTGAATGCTATCAATCTATATTCTTATAAAAGCTAGACATGGAAAAATTCTGATTTTTGGAAAAGTATGGAAACGTAATCGTTTTAGATTTGGAACATTACTAATAAGGGAGGGGGGCTAGAAAGGAGGTGTTTCGGAAGATTGTACACCCAAGTAGTCTAAGCCAATGGACGAAAGGGGAGGGAAATCATGCGACAGGGAAAGTAGGGTTTAAAAGTAAGTCTTTTGCCACTGCTTGGGGCTCTTCTCACCTCCTCTGCACAGGAGTGTGGTGGAGCCCAATTTGCAAATTGTAATAAAGACAATACTGTAGTTGTCCCGCTGCTTGGATCATGAGCCTGTTTGTTGTCTTTTTCTTGGGGAAATCCCCTGGCTTATTTAAAAACTAATATAGGCCCGCATTTCTAACACTTTGAATCTCCTTTCAGATTATATACCTTTTTGCTACAGAAATAAATGGCTGTCCTACCTTACTCTGTTGCCTTGCTCAATTTTGACCCAACAGCTAGGACAATAAACCAGACTTTCATGCAACCAAACAGGTTGTAACAATGGGAGTGACTATTAACTAGTCAACAACTTTTAGACAGGCCCAGGCAAACTGTTAAGTATGGCCTGAGGGGATATAAAAGGAGCACACTTAAAGCCAGAATTGTCCTGACTGGGCAAAGAGTGAGGAGAAAAGGACATATAACAATGGGAATCAGATTATTTATTAGCATGTAGTGCTACTCAGACCAAGGCTTGCTCACCAAGACTGTTTCTTAAAGGATTTTTGTGTTCTGGCTCAGCTAGCATACACTTGCAGACTGAGCAAGGGAGGAAGCAATAGGCTTGGGGGTCAGTTACACAGCAAAATAAATCTGGGAAGGATTCTAGTTCCCACACGTTGTGCAACAAAGTCGCCTTATTCAGAAGGAGGGAGGCTCAAAAACCCAAAAGTAGCAGAATAAAGGCTTTCGGTACTTTTCCCAACTTTTTTGATAAAGTTTGTGAAAATGCGCAAAATCAGTTGTGTGAACTACTGATGCGCAAAAGGCTGCAGGGAACTAACAATGATCTTCCCGAAACAGCCATAGCAGAGCTGAGCCGTGATTGGTTGGACTGACTGTGGAGGAGGCAGACTTTCAAGATATGTGAGGAGCCTCAAACAAAAAGATCCAGCCATCAGTCCCCTCCATTGGCTGGAGAAGGAAGCTCAGCCACCTCGTGTCAAGGCAGCGACCGGCTCCCTCCTCGCAGAGGAACTAAGGAGGAGGGAGGAGGGTGGAGGGATGGGGAGGGGATGGGATGGCTGCCTCGACAGCTGCTCTTCCTGGCTTAGTAACAGCAGGCACAGCCACCCAGCCTCCCTCCTTCCTTCCCTCCCTCCCTGCCCTTCTTGCCTTGGGAAAAAGAGGAGAGGGGAAAGGTGACAGCGCTCTCTCTCTCTCTCTCTTTTCCTCTCTCCCTCCCTCTCCGCTTCCCAGCATCTTATCTCCCCCCAGATGTGCTTGGGAGGCCATACCCCCCACCTTTGTCTGTGTGAACTACAAAGCCGAAAGCTCACCGGATCAAACAATTTCACACAAAATCGTGGGAACAATGCAGTGCAAAGTCAAAAGTGCACTAATGTGCTAAATATCGGAATAAAAGCAGCCATGTAACTGACCCCTTGGAGTTCTGAGATAGCTCAGGAAGTGTCCTTGCCTGTGAGAGTCCTTTGGCAAAAGTGTATCAAGGCCAGTCCAGGTTCAAGGAAACAAGCAGTGGTCCTACTGTGAGCAATGGCCAGAGGCCTGTACAAAATGGAGTTCAGCAACCATTTCATGCAAGCGAAACAGTCACATCAACAATGAAGATTACTCACTGAAAAGCCCCTCCTGGCCCTTATTAAGATGTTTTGCTTAAAAACAGAGATCAGAGAAAGAAAGGTATGTTAGGGTTAGCTCGACATAAGTGGAATGTTCTTTGGAAAGCTTCTTCACCCTTAGCTATATTCTTTGCTCATGCTGCCAAGTGAAGCAAAATAACACTTAAATTGGAGTGTGGTGGAGTTTCAAGCAGAAGTGCCTGAGACTACAGTAGGACCCACGTATTCACGGATTCATTATGCATTGATGCAGTTATCCACGGGACACAAAACAGCGAGTCTTCCTAGAATATGTGTCCTCTCTAGCTATTTTCTAGGTCCTCCAATGGTATTTTAAACCGGAAGTCCCAGCCACAGAGGCAGCCAAAACATCAGGAATAAACTCTTCCAGAACATATGCTCACAGTCCGGAAAAAACCCATGGAAAACCTATAAATGCCAGCCGTGAAAGTCTTTGACTTCTCAATGTTGTGACTTCATTGATTGAGTCTATCCACTTGTAATGTTGTCTTCCTCTTTTCCTACTGTGTTCCATATTACCAAGCATTATCGTCTTTTCCAGTGAGTCCCATTGTCTCATAATATGTCCAAAGTATGACAGCCTCACTTATGTCATCTTTGCTTCCAGGGAGAATTCAGACATAATTTGCTCTAAGACCCATTCTTTTGTCTTTTTAGCAAAAGCGTTAGCAGGTATCTGCAAAACCATATTTCTCCAGCATCACATTTCAAATGTGTTGATGTTCTTCCTGTTAACTTTCTTTACTGTTCAGCTTTCACAACCAACAATAAAAATCAGAAATATGATGGCCTGGATGATTCTGACTTAGTATTTAATAAGTCTTTACACTTGAAAATCTTATGTGGTTCCTTCATGACTGCTTTGCCAAGTCTTAGAGTGTGTCTACGTCAGCACAAATACTCCAGGTGGAGACAAGATCATTTTGTTCTGGAGCTTCCCTGGATCCAACCTGTTCACGCCACACATACTGGTGCAAAAGTGATCTGGTGCCATCTTCCTGTTCACACCTTGCCTCAGACTGAAGCCAAATCAGGACTGCTGAGCTGTCCCCTTCTCCCCTTCTCCTTGATTGAAGATGTTGACATGACTTTGGCACCCACTTGTAAAATCTTTAAGTGCAGTGGTCCTTTTGGTTGGGCAGTGATTTGTTGAGGTGATTACGTGAAGGCCTTTGGACTTTATCAGTTGCGGCAAGATGACAAAATCGTTCAGCTATTCCAGGGATGTAGCACGAGTTTGAATAAGGCGCCACTTTTTATTTATGGCTTAGCCCACCAATAAAAAAATGACACCTCATTGTCATCCATGCTATGCCCCCAGAATGGCTGAATGATGAGGGCATCTGATAATTTCGCCCTTTGTGTTATCGTCATATCCTAAATGATCCGGTTTTGTAGTGGTTGGAACCTTGTTTGATAAAGTCCTTTGTAAGCCACTCTTCCAAGTGTGCACAGCATTAGCAGGGATACACCTCTCCACGAGCATGACATTGCTACCCTGTCCGCCCACTGCCACCATTGCCTCCTGCTCCAACTCCTAACCCTCCACCTCTCCTCTGGCAGCTCACTCACTGCTTCCTTCCTGACATAAGGGCTTGAATAGCACAACATCCTGATCACCTTGCTGAGTTGCAGCAGTGGCTTGACTATCAGATCTCCAATCCAATCCGTCGTAAGGCTGTTTTTATGACCAGGAATTGAAATCCCAGCCGTTCTCATGCGAGAATGGCCAGGTGGCAAATTCAAATTTACCCCCCCCAACTGTTAAAAGAGTTCACCAAGCCCCCCCCCCCAAAAATTAAAAATTAAAAGCTACATGGGGAGGGGGGGGAAAGTGTTTTACTTACCTTGTCATCTTGATCTCACCCGGAAATGTCCGGCACAGACCTCCTGGTGATGTCACGTTCCAACATCATCCCGGAAGCAGAACGGGGCTCCTGTTCACTTGCCCATCATTTTGTTATGATAATGGAACGGGCTTCTTATTCATGGATTTTTCTGTGAATAAGAGGAAGCGGGGGAGGAACAGGAGCAGAATGGGAGCATCCCAGGACGGGGACAATGTTGTCTAAAAGGCAACATCTCCTGTCATCCCTGTCCTGGGATATTTTTAGCTTCTGATCCTGGAGGTAGGACATGACACCAAGGAAGGCAAAGGCAAACCTCCTCTGAACAAATCTTGCAAAGAAAAGACTGTGATAGGTTTGCCTGAGTGTCCCCCTAAGTCAGGAATGACTTGAAGGCACACACCACCACACACAGAGAGTGGGGGTGGGGAGTATGGCAATGAACTCTGTCCCCTCTCAACAGAAACAGCTGCCTTGGCAAGCAGCTTGAGAGCTGGGAGGGCAGCATTATTTCCTGTCTGGGATTACTTTTGTTACTCTCCTCTCCCTCTCATTGTTTCCATGCCCCCAGACCTTATCTCTCTGCTACTGTGCCATTGCATGCATCTCCTTCTCTGCTGGCATAATTCTGCCAGCTCATAGGATCTTGTCCAATGTATTTAGTAACTCTGACAGCTTCCTAACCTTGCTTTAAGGCTCCAGTGTATCAAATCATGGGCTGTTCTAGCCTGTGCAAAGCTGATACCTTTTCTAGTACGGTAATAAATAATACAAATAGCAACATGGGGGAAGGGAATGAGGGATTATATACCTTAAAGGTACCAGATCCTATCTGATCTTGGAATCTAAGCAGGGCCAACCATGGTTAGTACTTGGATGGGAGACCATCAATGAATACCAGGTGCTGTAGGCTATATTTGAGAAGAAGGAATTGGCAAAACCACCTTGCCTTAAAAAAAAACCTTTGAAATTCATGGGATTGCTATAAATCAACAGGCAACTTGAAGGCGCATACACATGCACATAATCAGACAAAGGGTTAATTCTACCTTTCTATCTGCCCTCATTCTGATATTGCTCACACAGCCCACCCCCCAAATCTGTTTTTAAAAAGTGAGGGTTAAATGTTGTGCTGGATTTTATTTATTGCCATTGGTGGGAAGACTGATGGAAGATTTCTAGCTTGCCTCTTTCAAACCACCATAGGTTTTGTATATATCAAAAGTTAATTGAAAATGCTTAACAAGTCACTGTTGAGAAGTTGGAAGGGTAGGTGAGCCAAATAGCAGTATCAATAAAGGTTTCACAAATGATTTTATTAATTAATTCCACAAAGTCATCAAAGCAACTCTGAGACACAAGTTCTACATTGAACCATAAAACAAATGCTGCTCAAGAAAATTAATTGGATGAAGAATAAACACTTGTAGTTGGCCTCTGGACAGAAATTTAAAAGGGAAAAGTTATAGACTGGAATCAACATGTATTGAAACTACAAGAAGAAACTGGGTCTAGCAAAACACTAGTCAGCAAAATAATCTCATAATGACAGCTAAGCCTGCAGACAAGGAATGAAGCCAGGGTCCTACCACATTGGGTTGTAAGTGTGTGTGTGTAACTTCAAGTTGCCTATCAATTTAGGATGATCCCATAAATTGCATAGGATTTTGTTAGGCAAGGAATACTCAGAGGTGATTTTGTAATTTCTTCCTCTAAAATATAGCCTATAGCACTTGGTATAGTCTCCCATCCAAGTACTAACCACAGCTGATCCTGCTTAGCTTCCAAGATCTCCCATCCAAGTACTAATCAGAGCTGACCCTGCTTAGCTTCCCAGATCAGATGAGATCTGGTGCCCTTAGGGTATTTAGGTCCCATTGTAAATATACCGATTACCTTTTGTATAGCACAATATAACATATGAATATAAAAAGATATTAGTAATATTTTTAAAAGATTTTCAAAATGTGAGTGACATTCAGCATTAGAAGTTTTTAAGGCGATACACTTTGCAATAACAAAATACTATATAAAGTTTTGAAAAGAGAGAGAGAGACTTCATTTTGTAGCCAAAAATCTGATGGAAGACTTTTTCTTGGATCTGGTAAGAAGGCTATTATACTTCTATGAAAACATATTGTTGTTAAGTTTGTATCTACACATTTTTGTCATACTATGTTTTGATCTCTGTCTTTTAAACTCTTTTAAATTTTGTTTTATATTACCAGCAAAAACTGTAACCAAGCCTGATCTCAAGAATATTTTTAATTTAACATTAATTTGCTGTAATCATGATTTGATAATTACAGTATCTGTTCAGGACTGACAGTTGGTAGTGGAAGATTTAGGGCTTGTCTACATGGGCAATAAAACCTGTAATCACTCCATATTCACAGCACAGTTGACACAGGATGTTTTCAACAATGCACATTTTCATTAGGGTTTCTGCAGGAAACCCCAGATCTGTAAGATTCATGGTTTACTCTGCATTTGAGGGGAAAACCCATATTTTTGGCCATGTAGCAGCCAAGGATTGGCTTCGGAGTTAAGCTGGGGCAGGACTTCTGATGGGCGGGACTCCATTCTTGCACTTTATATATTTTTCAGTTGTGTGCATATCTGGATAAGTGTATTTCTGCTTATCCAGTAATACAGTACTCTGGGATTGGTCAGTAATGGTGTGTGTGTGTGTGTTCTGTAGTCAAATCACTGGGCCAGCACACTTTCTAGGGAAATAAGGAGGGTGGCTCCATTAACTGTAAGAGCCAGTGTGGTAAAGTGGTTGGACTGTTGGACTATGACTCTGGAGACCAGAGTTCAAATTCCTACTAAGCCATGGAAACCCACTCTGTGACTTTGGGCAAGTCACACTCTCTCAGCCTCAGAGGAAGGGCACAGGCAAACCCCTGCTGAACAAATCTTGCAGAGAAAACCCCCTGATAAGTTTGCCTTAGGGTCAGAAACAACAATGATGAGTGTGTGTGTACATATGTGAAGAATACGGAGTAAATCTTTGGAGTGAATATCCCCAGGCAGGAAGCCATATCTATATCCTTGACTCGTGTTTCCACACTGTGTTTAGTGGTTTACATAGTTTACATAGGGATCACTAAATGCAGTGTGCAAGCATGAATCAAGGAACATGAGAGACACTGCAAACTGGGCCAGCCAGAAAAATCAGCAGTAGCAGAACATGTTATAAATCAACCTGGACACAAAATGTTATTTAAAAACACTGAAATTCTGGACCAGGCCAACAACTATCATGTCAGAATGCACAGAGAAGCTATTGAAATCCACAAACACCTGGACAACTTCAACAGGAAAGAAGAAACCCTAAAAGTAAACAAAATTTAGCTGCAAGTCCTGAAAAACACTAAAATCAAAACTCAGCACTTGCAAATCTCCACCCAGAAACTAGCCATTCAAATACACAAATTTACATATCTTCCCCAACAGGGGTTCACAGTATATAAACTCTACACACACTCCTACCCAACCATTCTCTGAAGATGCCAGCCACAGATGCAGGCAAAACGTCAGAAATAAACTTCCAGAACATGGCATCACAGCCTGGAAAAAAAAAAAGGAAAACCAAAGCATGTATGAGTTCATACATGTGTCTTTAGTGCACCCCTGCTAACAATGCAGAGAAAACAATGCATATATATCCTGAATAAAGGACATAATGTCACAAATACTGATGAAAGATAAGCCTTTGGTTCAATTTGATGTTATTCACCTTTGTCTTCCCAACAAGCTTTTAACCACTAGCTTATTTCCCTCTCCTTGCAAATCCAACAGAGTCCAAGGTCCCACTGTATCTGAGTGGGGCTAAAAATTGAGAAAGTGCCTTAGAGAAGATGGTCAGTAGGGAAGATTTGTTCCTTTCTGATGATCTTCCTGGAAGCAAAAAAGAGAATTAAACTTTGTTTGAAGGTAATAGAGCTGGAATGAGTAAAGATGAAAGCAGTTTAATTAGACATCTGATCTAGGAGCACTTGTGGGGAACAGCCTATGGCCCTAAGGCTGCATGCATGCCTCAGCCTAATTTCATAATCCCTTGACTTTAGTTCAAACACTCTGAGCAAGTGATCAGTCCAGTCCTCCAGCAAAAGCAATCTGTCCCTCCCCTGGAGGCAGAGGGAGGGAGAAAGCAAGGCATTGAGGGAGGGACTGGTGGCCTTCTTCCAGGCATCACCAAGTGCTAATCAGTCCTTGTGTTTCTGATGTAAACCACAGTGGACTTTCCACACATTAGTTAGCGGTGGGTAACTGTGGCGGGATGACTGGCCAGGGTTTTTTGTTTTTGTTTTGCCTCTGTGCCCCTCCAAAGACCATATAGATTGCCAAAAATCCCACCACCCAAAGCCAGACCCCAAACCTGTGGCCAGATATCCACTTCTGGTTCTGAAAAATAGTTTGTTTTCACTATTAAACAGTGTGGTGGGGAGAGGCTGAAATCTATTTTAAAGGCTTCCAGGAAAGTTAATTCACCCTTTCTTCTTTGGTAAGAAAGGGGGCAGTTGAGAGAGTCTGAAAGGGATTAAGAACCACCAAATCAGCCTTGGGGCCATATGCAACCCAAGAAAACATATTTTGCCTATCCCTGCATTACTGCCTTCTTGGGGCATACAGTCACTTATGTTCTGTTCAATAGTGGGTTTGTAGCAGAAATCATGGAACAGGAGACCCACGGATTGGAAAAAGTTTTCTTTATTGCAGAGTTAACGCTGGCAGGCCTGACAGGAATCCTTTCCAAAGTGTCAGACCATGAACTAAGCTAATGAGCTATATTTTATAGAGTATTATGACACATATGCAAAAGCAGGCCCCTCCCTCTTATTGCTTCAACTTTCCTTTCCTACGGCTACATTATCTTGGAAGGGTTGTTTACAGAACAGAAATGTTTATAGAACAAGATGCAACATTTCTCACATTGCTTATAGCACACGAAGTTTTATCAGTGTGTCACATTGACCAAGCCTGGCTGAAAAGAGTTAAAGGAAAAAGACTTTGCAGAGTCCCAGAGTCTTGTGAGGCTATCTAGTCTGACCCCGAATAGTGATTGCAAGGTGATAGCATTCAGCAAATAAACATTAGGGCTCACCTGGCTACTTCAGGTTGTGGCTTCTACTGAGGCAATGAAGCCACTTCAGGCTTTAATCTAGGCTTCAGAGGAGCATTCCATAATGCTGTAGCCTATGCCTAAATAGGTTCAGCACTTGGATAGGTCCTTTAAAACTGTTCAAAACCTGAATTGATTCACCGTTCCCCTGAAATAAGATCCATAAACTGCCACTGGCCCTGTCCACATTCATGTTCTGCCTGTTGGGCATAGCCATTTGGGCAAGGAAGGACTGTTCCTCCTTCTTCCCATCTTCCTTAATATTTTTGTGAGTTCCTCAAAAAGGCTTGGCCATTTTATTTTTAGAGAAATATTAAAGCCCCTTGAAGTGCATTCTCTGAAGATTCTATGTGAATCTTCCAGAACGTCATGTGAACTGATTGCAGCGACTACAAGGTGATCACTTTTTTTTTTTTTGTAAGTATAGACAAGCCCTCAATCAGAGGAAGAAGAGAACAACAATGGTTAGCAATCATGTACTGGCCCGTCTAAAACATTCCAAGATTGCAGTGAATTCTTTCTTCTGACTTACATGTGTGTACATATAGGTCTTAGAGTCAGTGTGGTATAGTGGTGTGAGTGTTGGACAAGGACTCTAGGAGACCAAGATTCAAACAAGGTCATTAAATCACTGCATTACTGCTGCTATTCACACTCCCTCCCCTTCCACCCATTCACTGGTATAAATGTCCACAGGTGCCTCACTCCATGCATCTGATGAAGTAGTGTAAACTCAGGACTTTATCACATGAGCTTGTAAAGTGCAACTGCAGCAGGATAACATCAACTTTGGCTGGGACTTATCACACAACACTGTGTCTATCTCGTTGCATTGTATATGGATCATTATTGGTTCACATCTTTTCATGGATGGGGAAAATCCATCAATGGCTGCAATATTGCTGCTATTGGACTGTTAGTTTCTAGTGCAATTGTCTGTTCTGCTGCAGTTGTGCTGTTATGGCAGCCTCTGCCATTATTACTGGTAGACAAATGTTACACATTGAAATAAATATAGGCATTTCCAAATTTTAGATTTGGATTGCTTAAATGCTTATTTAAGGAATTTTAATTATGTTTACCACTCAATCCCTGGGAAGAAGTCATAATTGCTTTAGTCATAATATTGATATATGTATGTATTATTAATTTTAGCGTTTCCTTCTCTTAGATGGTTGACCTTACAGGGTTGGACGAACACCATCTGCCCGAGTTTGGGATTAGAGTTTTCCTTCTCCTAGGATGGTTGCCATAAGGCTAGAGAGCCCATCCTGCCCTTTGACGCTCTTTGTCAGACCCTTCGGTTTTGAGCTATCTGGCATGGGAGGCCCTACCGGTGGCTATTATCCTACTGCCAGCATAGCTCAAAACATTAGGGTACGCAAGCCTCTCTCCCACATCAAGGAGGAGGCATAACACTGCTCTCTATTGCTGGAAAAATCCTTGCAAGAATACTCCTGAACAGATTCGTTCCTGCTATTGCAGAAGAACTTCTTCCTGAAAGGCAATGTGGCTTCAGAGCCAATAGGAGTACTACAAATATGGTATTTGCCCTTAGACAACTGCAAGAGAAATGTAGAGAGCAGAATAAGGGTCTCTATGTAACATTTGTTGACTTCACCAAAGCCTTTGACACTGTGAGTAGAAAAGGTCTGTGGCAGATCCTGGAAAGACTAGGATGTCCCCTCAAATTCCTTAAAATGATTATCTTGTTACACGAGGGCCAGGAGGGTCAAGTCAGATATGGCGATGCTCTTTCAGAGCCCTTTCTAATAACTAAGGGAGTGAAGCAAGGTTGTGTTCTTGCTCCAACTTTATTTATAATCTTCTTCAGCATGAGTCTCCAAAGGGCTACGGCAGAGCTTGAAAAAGAAGATGGCATCTATATACGTTATCATACTGACGGTAGCTTGTTTAACTTAAGCTGTCTGAGGGCTCACACTAAGACTCTAAACTATCTAGTCCATGAGCTGCTCTTCGCTGATGATGCTGCCCTTGTTGCCCACACAGAAGCAGCTCTGCAGTGTCTAACATCCTGCTTCGCAACAGCTGCAGAGCTGTTTGGGCTGGAAGTCAACCTGAAGAAAACAGAAGTTCTTTACCAGCCTGCACCACAGGACGAACACCACCATCCCCACATTGCCGTCGGCAAATCAGTGCTTAAGTCCGTTCAGCAGTTCACCTACCTGGGAAGCATCATCTCCTAAGATGCCAAGATTGACAAAGAGATCAACCACAGATTAGCAAAGGCATATAGCACATTTGGAAGACTTTACAAAAGAGTCTGGAGTAACAAACACTTGAGGCAAAGCACAAAAATCAGTGTGTATAGAGCCATTGTACTGTCTATTCTCCTTTATGGGTCTGAAACATGGGTCACCTATCGCCAACACTTACGACTCCTCGAACGCTTTCATCAGCGCTGTATATGCACAATCCTAAATATACACTGGACTATGTGACAAATGTTGCTGTTCTTGAGCAAGCAGGGATCACCAGCATTGAGGCCATGATATTGAGAACACAGCTGCGCTGGGCAGGGCACGTTTCTAGGATGGAGGACCATCGCCTCCCAAAAATAGTACTCTACAGTGAACTCGCCATGGGTCAGCGTAAGAGGGGCGCTCCAAAAAAGCGAAACAAGGACTCCCTGAAACAACATCTCAGGCTCGGCCAAATTGATCACCAACAATGGTCCGCCCTGGCCTCACATCGGGAGGCATGGAGACACACTATTCACAATGCTGCAGCCTTATTTGAGAACTCATGCTGAACAAGTCTTGAAGAGAAACAACAACGCAGAAAGAATCACAACCCAGAAACATCACCCAAAGAGACCTTCTGCTATGCTTTTTGCAACCGGACTTGTTTATCTCGGATTGGCCTTTTTAGTCATCAGTGTGCTTGCAGAAAGCGCGGGATGAGTCCTTCCTGAATCTTCGTTTGTGAAGAAAAGCCAGAGAGAGAGAGAGAGAGAGAGAGAGAGAGAGAGTCATTTTAATGGTAGTGTGTGGGTGTGTGTTATATCTTGGTTTATATTTTGGTCTATGACCATAAATAAAATGATGATGATGATGATGATGATGATGTTCTCCTGCGGTTGTGCTATAATGGCAGCCAAGGAGTGTGAATGGGCATAGTTTGTTTCTCCCTCTCTGGGATTTACTTCCAAGGAAACCTGCGGGCTACTTATAGAGCTGCCACCAGGGTTCTTCCTTCTTCTTAGAGCAAAGATTTGTAAGGCTGGTAGACTTTCCTGAGGTGGAAAACATAAACCAACTTGAGGGTAAACCCATTACCAAAGGTATTAATTCATAAGAACACAGGAACCATCAAAATTGGGGCTCACTTTTGAATAAATCTCTCTCTGGCTTTTCTTCGCAAACGAAGATTCAGGAAGGACTCATCCTGTCCTTTCTGCAAGCACGCTGATGACTGAAAAGGCCAATCTGAGATAAACAAGTCCGGTTGCAGAAAGCACAGCAGAGGGTCTCCTTCGGTGATGTTTCCGGGTTGTGATTCTTTCTGTGTTGTCATTTCTCTTCTTGTTCGGTGTGAGCTCTCAAATAAGGCTGCAGCATTGTGGATAGTGCGTCTCCATGCCTCCTGATGTGAAGCCAGGGCGGACCATTGTTGGGGATCAATTTGGCTGAGCCTGAGATGTTTTTTCAGGGAGTCCTTGTTTCGCCTTTTTGGAGTGCCCCTCTTACTCTGACCTGTGGCGAGTTCACTGTAGAGTACTATTTTTGAGAGGCGATGGTCCTCCATCATAGAAACGTGCCCTGCCCAACGCAGCTGTGTTCTCAATATCGTGGCCTCAATGCTGGTGATCCCAGCAACATTCGTCACATAGTCAGTCCAGTGTACATTAAGGATTGTGCGTATACAGCACTGATTAAAGCATTCGAGGAGTCATAAGTGGTGGCGATAGGTGACCCATGTTTCAGAACCGTAAAGGAGAATAGACAGTACAATGCTCTATACACACTGATTTTTGTGCTTTACCTCAGGTGTTTGTTGCTCCAGACTCTTTTGTAAGTCTTTTGTAAATAAATGCACACAAGGCTGTGCTGCCACACACATAACATCCTCTTTAGTAAGTTTTTGCTTCTCCTTCTACTCTTAATCAGTTTGTGCCAAGCTGTTTCTCCTCTTATCCCTTCTACCTCTTCCTCCAGGAGACAGAAGGCGGATTCAACATGGGTGATGATGTCTTCATCTGGGACTCTGGTGGGGGTAATTGCAAAATTGCCTTCTTTGGGCAGGATGGATGTTTCTTCTTTTGATGTCTTTTCAGTTGCTGTTCTGTTAGGTTGATAATAGTCTGTGATGTGTCCAGCTGGGGCTTCCATTGGTGTGTGTGGCATTTGTCGAATTTTTGTTTCTTTTTCCGTGAACCACCATATCTTTTTCCATTTTCCTGTAGGTGAGGTTGTCAAATTTGTCCCAGTCTTGGGTGTTCATCTTTTGACTGATGTTGAGGTGGAGTGATAATAGCTCCTTGTCTGTGTTGGCCAGTGCTTTGTGGGTGGTGTGTATTCTCTATCATAACACAGTGCTTTTTCCATTCTGTTGTAGATCCGAAGAAAGCTGAAAGGAAGAGAATCCACTCATTTGAAATGTAGTGTTGTTGTAGGAAAGTTCTACAGATACCAGGGACTGCAAAAAGAGAATCACAGAATAATAAAGATGGAAGAGACCACAAGGGCCATCCAGTCCAACCCCCTGCCATGCAGGAATACACAATCAAAGCACTCTTGAGAGATGGCCACCCAGCATCTGTTTAGAAAACCTCCAACAAAGGAGACTCCACCATACTCAGAGGCACTCACTGCCAAACAGCTCTTACCATCAGGAAGTTCTTCCTAATGATTAGGGGGAATCTCTTTTCCTTTAGTTTGTATCAATTGCTCTGTGTCCTATTCTCTGGAGCAGCAGAAAACAAGCTTGGCCCGCTTCAGTATCATATCCTTTCAGGTATTTAAATGTGACTATCATGTCACCTTTTAACCCTCTCTTCTCCAATCTAAACACACCCAGCTCTCTAAGCCTCTCCTTATAGGGCATGGCTTCCAGATCCTTCACCTTTTTGGTTGCCCTCCTCTGGATACATTTCAGCTATTAATATCCTTCTTGAACTACGGTGCCTAGAACTGAACACAGTATTGCAGGTGAGGTCCGACCAAAGCACAATAGAGTGGTACTGTTATATCTCTCGATCTAGACACTATACTCCTGTTGATGCAATCTAGAATTGCAGTGTGTTTTTCAGCTGCTGCATCACACTGTTGACTCATGTTCAGACTCCTAGATCCCATTCACATGTACTGTTGTGAAGCCAAGTGTCACCCATTGTATATCTCTGCATTTATTTTTTCTGCCTAAATGTAGTACCTTACATTTCTCCTGGTTGAAATTCATTTTGTTAGTTTTGGTCCAGCAATCCAATCAATCTCTTAAGGTCTTTTTGAATTCTCATCCCGTCCTCTGGGGTATTTGCTACCCCTCCTAATTTGGTGTCATCTGCAAATTTGATAAGCATGCCCTTTGTTCCATCATAGGAGTCATTTATAAAGATGTCTAATCACACTGGGACCAGGACAGAGCCCTGTGGCATCCCACTAGTCACTTATCTCCAGGATGAAGACGTTCCATTGGTAAGCATCCTTTGGATTCAGTCTGTCAACCAATTACAAATCCATCTAACAGTAGCATTGTGTAGGCCACATTTTACTAGCTTAACAGCAAAAATATAATGAGGGATTTTGTAGAAGGTATTACTGAAATCAAGATTTGCTACTTCCACAGCATTCCCATCATCTACCAAGCTTGTTACTCAGTCAAAAAAAGAGATCAGTCTGGCATGATTTGTTTTTGAGAAACCCACAATGACTTTTAGTGATCACAGCATCACTTTCTAAGTGCTTACAGACTGTCTGTTTAATCATCTCCTCTAGAATATTTCCTGGTATTGATGTCAGGCTGACTGGGTGGTTTTGGTCATTTTTTTTTTAAAGACGGGGCCAACATTTGCCCTCCTCCAGTCTGCTGGGACTTCTCCTGTTCTCAGGAATTCTCAAAGATTATTGTTGAGATTACTTCTGTCAGTTCTTTTGATACTCTTGGGTGCAGTTCATCTGGCCCTGGAGACTTGAATTCATTTAGAGTAGCCAGGTCTTGCTGTACTACTACATACTTTAAAGTTCACCTTTGGAGGTTTCTTCACTTTCCTGTAAGAGTCATCTTGAAATGCCAGTCAAGTAGACCAAAGTTTAGACTTCTTCTTTCTTCCCCTTTCTCCTAGTTGTTTAAACTATCGTGAGTGGGAAAACTGAAAAGCTTGTACTACTTACCCATCAGTTCTGTAACACTTTAGTGGTCTCAAATGAAGGTATTATCCAACTTTGATGTTTGTTTTATTCTTCATGGTCAAACACTTTTTTACTTGATGGTCAATTATTCTTCTCTCGTATGTCTCAAGTTTGCAGAACTGGAGATCATTGTGTGTAAGTGTGTTTTTCTCTTCTTTCACACTCAACTTCCCACTTTACTGTGTTACTCAACTTCTCCCTCTGCTCCGGTGGTTCCTGTGTTCTTTTCAAACAAAATTATGCTTCTCTCTGAAGAATGAACATTCTATACTAACTGGATCTCACTGAGTACTGAAAGATTTAACTGTTACAAGAAAGCTTTTGAAACTGCATATGCTAGCAATTGTCATTTTTGGTAAAACTGAAGCTAGCAACTGAAAACTGCTAGCAGTTGCAGTTGGTGATAAACAGGAAATACAGAAATACCTCAGCTAACAATGTTGCTGGCAAAGAAGCTCCTCTTTTTGCAAAGACCTTTTTGTAAGCCTCCTCACAAAGGGCCTCTTTACAAAGAGCATTATGTCTTTAACAGAAAATTTGGATCAAGAGGCTAAAATAACATCCAAAGAATAGGCATAGGTCACTACACTACAAAAAAGAAGAGCAGTTAAACATGTTTCAAAAAGCTTTTTATTCAAAACTTAAAATATGCACATATGAAATGAAACAATCAGATCAAGTTATTCTTGTATAAAGAAACATATTCTGAGCTTTATAGAGACCACTTGAAAGCTTCTTCCAAGATGCATTAACAGATGACTTTTTGGTGACCAAACTTACTGATCTATGCCTTTTTAGCTAGCTGAGAGGGGCTGGTGAGAAAGACTTATCTGCTTTCCACCTTTCACTCTGTTTTGCTGTTTATACATGCTCCGTTAAAGATTCTGGTAAATAGCAGCTGCTATTTACTTTGACTGTTGTAGGCAGACACACAGAGCTACAATAGGATTGGCTAGAGCAGAATCTAATTCTTTCCCAGTGCAAGCTTTATTGTATTGTTTTCTGCAGACAATGCTGCTGCAACTCAGTATCAAAAGCATATGTTTCTCCAGCCCGATTTCACCATCCTCTTAATGCCAATGCTGTTAAACCAGAAGGAAAGGGGACTAGGTGGCATAAAAAAAAATTTGTAAAAAGGAACTTCTTTGTCAGAGGCTTTGTTAACTGAGGTGTGCCTGTACTATACTGTTTATGTAGACTCAGCTTTGGCATCAGCAAGTCAGTGACAGTGGAAATCTCCCCAAACAAAAACTAAAAAAGGTTTTATAGCATTCACAATACATCTCTGCCCAATTTATACACTCTGTTTTCCTTTTTTCTTTCTTCATGTTTCTTCTAAACAGTAGCAGCTTTGCATTGCCTTTTAGATCAATATAAATTCCAGCTTGACAGTGTCTTGACAAGACTGAACACATTCCTGTCTGATCAGGGCAGCACACCAGTCCTGACCACAATTGTGTCCACCCTGCTGTTATTTCCATCAGATTCAGCACTGGGTCCATCCAGGCTCAAAGCAATAGCTGCATTTATGTCAAGCCAACATTCTTAACTAGGCTTTCAGGTATACGTACTATAAGGTATACAAAAATAGTATTTATATTGACAGTACACCACATCTCAAGTGTTCAACCTCATGCATACTCAGCCTAATGTACACTTAGCAGCTTAGTACTCCTAACAACAGCATTGCAAGGCAGGCCAGTGTACAATTTATTTTGTGGCTGCACATGTTTTCTTAGCAGGCTTTTGTGAGTAGATAGATCCAGGACATGCATCTTTGCTCCTAGCACAGTTTTAGTTGGGTCCTTTGGGGATCTACTGTATTTTTTATGTTGTAAGAAAAAAGAAGAGCCACAAAGTCTAGCCCTCCTGAGAGCTTTATAGGTTTCCTCAGCCTTTATGTAAACAAGGAGAAATGGAAGTGAAGAAGTCTGAGAATGCCTTTGAAGATGCTAGGCCCATAAAAGGGTCTTCTGGGCCATAAAACATGGAAGTGGGAAGGGTGCAACCAAGCATGGATACAGGAAGGTTGTGAAAGCTAATGATTTTTCTCACAGAGAAAACAGCACCTCAAGAATCCTCTTCACATACACATTGCCTTGCAATTAAAATGCCTTTTGAATTGTCCTTATCTGGATATGAAAAAATGCAGGACTAATTAGACTATTATGTTTATCAAAGGAGTGAACATAAGAGAGACAATCAAGTATCTGCCAATGCCTTAGGTTAAAACACATTTCATGGTGCCTCTTAATTGTTATTCTTTATTGTTTTGTGGTTCTTCTCACACAAGAATGTTGAATTTAAAACATGGGGGTGAGGAGAATAGATGAAAAAAAAATTGTGGAAGAGACCACAAGGGTCATCCAGTCCAGCCCCCTGCCATGCAGAAATACACAATCAAAGCATTCCCAACAGATGGCCATCCAGCCTCTGTTTAAAAACCTCCATAGAAGGAGATGCCACCATACTTTCAAGGCAGTGTATTCTACTTCCAAACAGCTCTTACTCTCAGGAAGTTCTTCCTAATGTTTAGGTGGAATCTCTTTTCCTGTAGTTTGAACCCATTGCTCTGTGTCCTAGTCTCTGGAGCAGCAGAGCTCAGCCTTCCATCCTTTTGTAGGTCAGTAAAATGAGTACCCAGCTTGTGCAGGTAGCTAACACACATTGGAAACTGCTTAATGCAGTGTAGATGTGTAAACTGCTATTGCTTAAAACAATTTGTAAGCCACTCTGATAGCCTTGTGGCTGAAGAGCAGGGTATAAATAAATACATAAAGCAGAAAACAAGTTTGCTCCATCCTCAGTCATGAGGCAATGTCACTCATTGAAAAGCATTATAAGGCTCAGTAGGAAGGCAATAGGAAAAGAAGACACATTAAAAGTGGATTGAATCAATGAAGAAAGGAATCCACAACCCTGGGTTCGCAAAACCTGAACAAGGCAGGTGATGACAGGGTGTCTTGGAGATCTCTCATTCATAAGGTCGCCATAAGCTGAAGTCGACTTGACAGCAATTAATCACAAGCTGCATCATAACTGTAAAGTTCTCATGCGGTTTTGATAAATCAGAATTGCAAAGTTTCCATTATATGTAGCTTTAGAGTTTCTTTTATCTTTCTTTATTTTTGATTTTCTGTGAGCCAACATTGGTCATCTCATTTATTTTACTTCTATATTATTAGGCTAGCATATCATTTTTGTTATTTCTTGTCCTTCCAATGTTTAAAGTAAAAGGATTCTCACATTCCCCATTTCAATTAAAAGTAGGAAGACAGGTTTCTAGTGACTAACAGGGATTGTTTCTTCACTTGATGCTATACGGGAACTTTGGGTAGAAATGTTCATTATTTATGGTTTCTGGTAAGAATGTTTGAAGGATATCTGGTAATTAAAAAGGAAAAAAAAAGGCTTCCATTGTTTTCTTATAGCTAAGATTTAACTCTTAGGAGATTATCAGACATGTCCAAAGGGGCGTTACGGCAATGCCAGGAGATCGCAAAATGCCTCCCTTACCAGCTGATGACATCCGCCATCATTAGGCACCCTTTCTGCTGTTGTTCCATGAGCGCTGTTCTTTATTGATGGAGAAGCCATCAATATATCCCCTCTTCTGTTTCTGTTCTGGATTTGGCTGTGTAAGACAAAGTGCCCTGTTTCGCTGGCGAGATCCCAGCATCAATGGGCAGTCCCGGCCAGAACACTTCCATGTGTGATCAGGACATCCAGGTAAGTGACACACTTTTTATGACTCTCCCTGGGTTACTTGTACATTTTGAAGTGTGTTTTTGTGTTTTGTGTAACTTTTTTTGAGTTATTTTTATTTTTATTTTTGAATTTCCTGCGCTCGCATCTTCTCACAAAAATCTGTGGGATTTCACTCCAGGAAGTGAACAGAGCCCTGTTAGAGCTCCGCTCATTCCTGGGCTGCCCTGTCTTTGGAAGCGAAGGTAAGTGCAGTAGAAAGGGTGATTGTGGCAGGACAGGTGCGGGAGTGGATATTGTGGGACAGGAACTTTTTTGCATTCTTGTCTGATAATCTCCTTACAGTGTTTTATTATGTTTGTGAAGTTGCATGTGCTATCAGTGGTGATAAGAGGGAAACAGTTCAAAATTGCATGGAACTGGTGAAAGAGCTGGCAATGTGTACCATTTTGAGGAATTAGGTGGATCCCCCAATTTCATTTCCAAAGGACTATTGTCCAATATATATAATTGCCTATTAGATTACTCATACAATCAGAATGTAAGTTTAAACATGTGGTGAGAATCTGTATTAAATGCAGCATTTATAAAAGCAGAATGGGCTAAATTTTGGCTGCCCCCCACCTCAGATTCATATAGGGAATAAGGGTTTAAAACTCTATATAGATGTTATTTGGAGATGCAAGCTTTCCAAGATTACGGTAACTCCTTTTTATCCCCACTCTGTTGAATAGGATGTAATATACCTGGTTCTTTTTCTACATATGTGGCTATTTTGCCCATTGGTTGAAAGCTTTTGGAGAGTGATCCTTATTTTCTCTCCAGATGACAAACCAACCTGTATTGTTTTATGGGTCTCTACTCCAAATGACAAGTTGCAACATAAGGAACTCATTGCACTTTTGTTATCTGTGGCAAGACAGGAGGAATATTTTCAGATGGGGTCAAATATCCTGTTCCTGCCCCACCACCTCCATCCTGTTCCTGCCGAGGAATAGAAGAAAAATGTTCGCACACTTACCTTAATTCCACGGCAGAAACGTCCTCCCTCTCCCCTTGCTGGCCGGTTGTAAATGCAGCTGTCATAAGGCTGCATTTTTGACTGGCAAATGAAATCACAAGAAAAAAGGCACGTGGCAAATTTAAAAATAACCCCCACCCAAATGTCAAAACTGAAAACAAAGCACAAAAACACAGGGGGGGAAATACAAGTAACCTGAGGGGGGAGAAGGATACCACATCCCTGGATGTCACAACTGTGCCCGGAAGTCCTGGGAACGGACCTCCCCCGACGGCTGCCATCTCGCAAGAGGAACGTGGCTCCTTTTCCCACACCCTTGATTCCATGACAGACACGGAACAGGTGGTCTGTTCATGATGTTTCATCATGAATAGAATACTCCGGGAGCAGCACAGGGGCAGGACAGGAGCACGACGGAGCAGGTCAACGTCGTCCAAAAGAGAGACCATTTCTCGACCCTGTTCCATGCCTGCCATGGAATATTGAGCCCATCTGAAAATCTCAGAGATTGCAAAATAGTAGACAAGACTAAAATTATTCATTTTCTCAGCTTGGTTAAATAAGATCTGGTTTATGGCAGTTATGGAGAAACTAGCTGACCAAATCCAAGGTTCTAAATGATCAACTACTCCATACAGGGTTTTTAAAAAACTGTATATGTTTATGCTCTGAAATTGTACCATTTGGTCTCCCCTCAGCCCATTTTGATTGTTATTTCTTTTTTTATGTTGCTTTAGATAACCAGAAGGTTTCTTTTTTGCTCTTATCTCTTCTTGTGCTCGATATTTTGGTTTCCTGTTCATTGTATTATGTTATAACTTAATTTTTAAAAAATTAAAAAATGCTGGCAGTATGTATATAACTGTATCCTTAAGGTATAATGACAAATTAGAAAGGTTTATGTGCATGAGCACAAATGGCAAGTATGTACTCTCTAACAAAAAAAAGGTAACAAATATATTATTTTGAAGTTTCTGAAAGTTCTGTATCAGTCTATATACAGTATACAAAGGACCAAATTTATATGCTTGTAGCTGCTTGCCAAGAAAATTCTACTTACAGTAGGGCCCCTGTATCCACAGGGGATTGGTTCCAGGTACCCCCACGGATAATGAAATCCATGGATAATAGAGAATGCCCCCCTCCCATGTCGCCATTGCTGCCATGGGAGCCAACTCAGGAGGCCAAGGGAGAAGGAAGGCAAGACCTCTCCTCCCCTCCCTTCATCCCCCCCATTGCCATTGCCGCCACGGGAGCCATCCCAGGGGGCAAAGGGAGGTGAGATATCTCCTCCTCTCCCTCCCCCATCCACCCCTCCTCGCTGTCAGCAACCACATGGATAATTGAATCAGCAGATGGTGAATCAGCAGATATGGGGGTGTTACTGTACACGCACATATAATAAACTTTGCTTCCTGATCTTTTGTGTCTCATGTTTGACCTCCAAGTGAAGGACCTTCTAGAAGGGTCCCCTAAGGGTCCCACTTCAGGGTCTCCTTCCCCCAAAACAGCTTCACATTTCCTTTCACCTCTGATCTGGCTGATACTCTTGCATTGAAACAGTATACCTATAACTTATAGAGATTTATTAATATTTGACAAAGGACAATATAGACTAAAACAAGTGAGGAATTGGAATAATGAGGTTTCAGTTTTCAATGGTACTTGTACAGACATATATGAACGATTTAAGATAGATAAAAAACTATATAGTTTTGAAGTGAATAAGTCTGAGATACAATTATGTACAGATGAAAAACTTCCTGTTGGTAAAATGTATAAATTTTTGTTGAGAATGGAAATGGAAAGGGAGCAAGTTAAAGAATGTATGATAAAGTGGGCTCAAAACGTTAGTCATGATATACAAATGGGAAAATGGGGAAAATGTGGTTGAAGGGGTTGGAATTTACATTAAGTTATGATCTTAAAGAAAAAATGTATAAGATGATGTACTTTTGGTATTTAACCCCAGAGAGGTTGTCTAAACTAAGGCCTTATCTACACAGGCTAAACACCCCGACTTGCCCCTGTCTCAGAGCCCTGCATATGATTCAGGGCTTTTACCCCATTCTGCCCCCGGGCAGTGCTCACCAACCCCAGGGTAGATAATGGGGCTGAGACTGCAATAAGAAAATACCCAGTTTACTCTATTACTGGTGACCAAAAATGGATTCGGGCCCACGTGTCCACAGGAGCCTGTCCAGCATGCCAGCCCTTGCTGCCGCCGCCTCTACCTGGCTCTCCCAGAAGCCAGGCAGGTGTCCCATAGCTGGTCACATGCAGGGGACCTTGGTCACATGTTCCTGCTTTCCAGGACAGCAGAGAAAATGGTGGTGGCTTCAGGGATGGGCTGGCTTTCCTGTGTGGACTTTGGCCTGTTTCATCAAGGTAATGGGAGGGACAGGCCAGCTCCACAGGCAGGATCCACCACTGGGGAATCAGCATATCCTGGCTGGTGTATATGAGCAACAAGAGGGTACCTTTTATCATATATGGTGAACTTATGAAAAAGCAAGCAAATACTGGATTCAGATTCATCATTTGATTCAGGACATTTGAAGATAAAGATTCAATTGAAACCATAATTGTTTTTGTTGGGACTCTTGGATGAGCAAATTGAGAAGAAATATGGAAGAACTATTTAATACATGATCACGTCAGCCAGACTGTTGTATGCCAGAGATGGAAGACAACCATTATTCTGTCAAAAGAGGATTGGTTAATTAAACTGATAGATCTTGCTGAAATGGATGAGTTAACTATTTCAATTGGAGAAAAAAAATCATTAAGTAACTTTAAGAAGGATTGGGAGCAGGTAATGGTCTTTTATGAGGGATTAGCAGGGGAAATTGTCGACTGTAGAATTCATGGATTAGTAGGAAGCTGAAAGAAATGGACGCACAGGTTGTCATCTCGTCTCTTCTGCCAGTTGAAGGGCATGGTCCAAGAAGGGAGAGGAAAATAGCTGACGTAAACAACTGGCTCCGTAAATGGTGTCGCCGAGAACAAATTGGATTCTTGGATCATGGACTGCGCTTCCATGAGGGGGGACTTCTGGCAAGAGATGGGGTGCATCTTACAACAGTTGGAAAAAATATTTTTGACAACAGTCTCAAGAATTTGATCAGGAGGGCTTTAAACTGAGTCAAATGTGGGAGGGAGACAGTATTCTGGAAGGCAAAAGGGCTGGAGAAAAGAGTCAAACTGTCACAAAGGAAACAAGGCAAACAGCGCAAGGACCCAACAGTGGGAGGCAAAAAAACTTGCACAGGGAGCAAGTAAAGGGAACACATGGTCTTAGATGTCTCTACACTAATGCACAGAGCATGGGAAATAAGCAAGATGAACTAGAACTCCTAGCACTACAAAACAAATATGATATAATAGGCATTACTGAAACCTGGTGGGACGAGTCTCATGATTGGAATGTAGGAATAGAGGGGTATAACCTTTATAGGAGAAACAGGCCAAACAGGAAAGGAGGAGGAATAGCATTATATGTCAGGGATATTTACACCAGTGAAGTGATCCATGACATCAATACTGGAAGCCAGGTGGAGAGCATCTGGATAAAAATTAAAGGGGAGGGAAACAACAGGGATGTTATTGTGGGACTCTACTACAGACCCCCAAATCAGACGGAGGAATTGGATGATGCCTTTCTAGAACAGATGGCCACACATGCAGAAAGGAGAGATGTAGTAGTGACGGGTGACTTCAACTATCCTGATATTTGCTGGCAATGTAACTCAGCCAAAACTTCAAGGTCTAGCAAATTCCTTACATGCCTGGAAGACAATTTCATGGTCCAAAAGGTGGAAGAGGCAACAAGGGGGTCAGCTATTTTAGATCTGATCCTAACCAAAAAGGATGACCTGGTTAATGGGGTGCAAGTGGTGGGATCCTTAGGTGAGAGTGATCATGTTCTCCTGGAGTTTGTTATACAATGGAAAGGAGAAGCCAGGCATAGTCAGACACGCATTCTAGACTTTAGGAGAGCTGATTTCAATAAACTCAGGGAAATACTGGGGGTGATCCCATGGTCAGGAATACTAAAAGATAAGAGACCTCAAGACGGATGGGACTTTCTCAAAAGGGAGATACTGAAGGCACAATTTCAAGCAGCACCATTGAGGAAGAAAAATGGGAGGTGTCTCAAGAAACCAGGATGGATGACTAATGAACTTTCAATGGAGCTAAGTTTTAAACGGAACATGTATAGGAAATGGAAAAAGGGGGAAATCACCAAAGAAGAATTCAAACAGATAGCGAACACGTGTAGGAGTAAAGTCAGAAAAGCTAAAGCGCAGAATGAGCTCAGGCTTGCTAGGGAGGTTAAGAACAATAAAAAGGGTTTTTTTGGGTATGTCCGCAGCAAAAGGAGGAAGAAGGAAATGATAGGGCCACTACGTGGAGAAGATGGCAAAATGCTAACAGGGGACTGAGAAAAGGCAGAATTACTCAACACCTTCTTTGCCTCAGTGTTTTCAGAAAAGGCAAAGGAGGACCAACCTGAGGAGAATGGAACAGAGGACACAATAGGGGAAATCCAGCTCAAAATAAGTAAAGAGGTAGTACAGGAATACCTTCTTAATTTAAATGAATTTAAATCTCCAGGACCAGATGAACTACATCCAAGAGTATTAAAAGAGCTGGCAAATATAATCTCAGAGCCATTGGCAATAATCTTTGAGAACTCCTGGAGAACAGGAGAAGTCCCAGCAGACTGGAGGAGGGCAAACGTTGTCCCCATCTTCAAAAAGGGCATAAAAGAGGATCCCAACAATTATTGTCAAGTTAGTCTGACATCAATACCAGGGAAGATTCTAGAGCAGATCATTAAACAGAGAATCTGTGAACATTTAGAAGGCAATGCCATAATCACAAAAAGTTAACATGGGTTTCAGAGAAACAAGTCATGCCAGACTAATCTGATCTCTTTTTTTGATAAAGTTACCAGCTTGGTAGATGAAGGGAATGCTGTGGATATCGCATACCTTGATTTCAGTAAGGCCTTTGACAAGGTTCCCCATGACATTCTTGCAAACAAGCTTGTAAAATGTGGGCTAGACAAGTTAACTGTTCAATGGATTTGTAATTGGTTGACCGGCCGAACCCAAAGGGTGCTCAGCAGTGGCTCCTCTTTGTCTTGGAAAGATGTGACCAGTGGGGTGCCACAGGGTTCTGTCCTGGGCCCAGTGCTATTCAACATCTTTATCAATGACTTGGATGAGGGAATTAGGGGCATACTTATCAAATTTGCAAATGACACCAAATTAGGAGGAGTAGCTAATACCCTAGAGGACAGGATCAAAATTCAGAATGACCTGGATAGACTGGAGAGCTGGGCCAAAGCTAACAAAATGAAATTTAATACGGAGAAATGTAAGGTACTGCATTTAGGGCGGAAAAATGAAATGCATAAATATAGGATGGGAGAGACCTAGCTGAATGAGACCACGTGCGAAAGGGATCTAGGAGTCCTAGTAGACCACAAGTTGAACATGAGCCAGCAGTGCGATGCGGCAGCTAAAAAGGCCAATGCGATTTTGGGCTGTATCAATAGAAGTATAGTGTCCAGATCAAGGGAAGTAATAGTGCTGCTCTATTCTGCCTTGGTCAGACCTCACTTAGAATACTGTGTCCAGTTCTGGGCACCACAATTCAGAAAGGATATTGACAAATTGGAGCGTGTCCAGAGAAGGGCAACTAAAATGGTGAAAGGTCTGGAAACCATGCCTTATGAGGAGAGACTTAGGGAGCTGGGTATGTTTAGCCTAGAAAAAAGACGGTTAAGAGGCGATATGATAGCCCTGTTTAAGTATTTGAAGGGATGTCACGCTGAGGATGGAGCAGGCTTGTTTTCTGCTGCTCCAGAGACTGGAACACGGAGCAATGGGTGCAAGCTCCAGGAACAGAGATTCCACCTCAACATTAGGAGGAACTATTTGACAGTAAGAGCTGTTCGGCAGTGGAACGCACTCCCTCGGAGCGTGGTGGGGTCTCCTTCCTTGGAGGTCTTTAAACAGAGGCTGGATGGCCATCTGTCGGGGATGCTTTGATCGTGATTTCCTGCATGGCAGGGGGTTGGACTGGATGGCCCTCGTGGTCTCTTCCAACTCTGCAATTCTATGATTCTATGATTCTATGAGTAAATAAAATGTAGAAGTTTAGTACAAAGATGTAATAATAAGGAAGGAAGGAAATATTATATAATTGCTAATCATTTGCAGGGAAGTTGGAAGTCATTGTGTTTTTCTTTATTTCCCGCCCCCTCTGTTTTTCTTTTGTGTGTGTATTAGGGTTTTTTTAAGTTGATGTAGTGGTAGTTCATGTTTTTATATGTATTTCCAATTGGTGTAGTTTTATATGCAGTTAAAATTTCTTTCAATAAAAATTATATGCACACAGACACATACAGAAACAGTATACCAATGCTCGTTATTTTAATAATCCCAGACTCACATTGCTCAACATCCTTCCTTTTTTTTATTTTTACACCCTCTATTTCTGTTTTACTTACTGTCTTGCATTTCTCTTATTTTCCTGACAGATCATAGCCCCTATTTTTCTCACAGCCAAAAACTTTAAAGCTTATCAAAATCTGTAAGAAATTGCCAGTAATGCTGACAATAGGGGATAGGGACCTCTGGTTGTACATGTGCTTTGGCCTAAACTCCCATAATCTCCTCTTAGCATGGCCAGTGGTAAGGGATTGTGGCAACAGTAATTCAAGATGTAGGAAGGACCAAAGATTTCCCATTCTGTCTTTCAACACCTTTGTGAGCAGTCCAACACTAGTTTTCTCATATTGCAGGTAAAGAAAGTGAGGCTGAAAGAGGAGTAGCATGCCTACAACTACCTACTGAGTTCACAGAATCATTGAATTGTAGAGTTGGAAGAGATGACAAGGGCCATCCAGTCCAGTCCCCTGCCACGCAGGAATCACGATCAAAGCATCCATGACAGATGGCCATCCAGCCTCTGTTTAAAGACCTCCAAGGAAGGAGACCCCACCATGCTCCGAGGGAGTGTGTTCCACTGTCAAACAGCTCTTACTGTCAAAAAGTTCTTCCTAATGTTGAGGTGGAATCTCTGTTCCTGGAGCTTGCATCCATTGTTCCGTGTTCTGGTCTCTGGAGCTGCAGAAAACAAGCTTGCTCCATCCTCAATGTGACACCCTTCAAATACTTAAACAGGGCTATCATATCGCCCCTTAACCATCTTTTTTCTAGGCTAAACATACCCAACTCCCTAAGTCTTTCCTCGTAAGGATAGAAGGTAATTGGCTGCAGGGATTTCAGCTCACTGCTCTCCTGTTAAACCACTTTACTGTCTTTTATGTATAGAAATATAATTAGAAATAGATGGGAAACAGAGTCATTCAATTTCTTTGCACTGAAATAATCAATATACAGTTCTCCCTCCACATTTGTGACGGTTAGGGGCACAAGACCCCTGCAAATGTGAAAAAAACATGAATAAAAGTACACCGCCCACACGTAAGCCCCGCCTGCCCTTCCAAAGTGACTACTTGGCTTTTGAAGCCCCATTGCTCCTTTGGGAAGGGTGAGGAGAGGGCAGAGGGGAGGCTTTTCAGCCACCCACCCTGCCCTCCTAAAGCAGAGATGGGGCTCAAAAAGGCCCATCACTGCTTGGGAAGGGCCAGGTGGGGGTGATGGGCAAGCAGTGAAGGGGTTGGAAAAGCCCCTCCTCCGCATATATATATGCTATACCCTATTACTCTGTACTGCAGATGAAGAAGTGGGTTTACATCAATGAAAGCTCATGGGAAAGTAAAAACCAGTTAGTCTTAAAGGTGCTGCTACATTTCTCCCCTTCCCCCCACACTCCCTCTTCCTTCCTCCTTTTTATGCTAAGAGTCTGCTACTTCTTTGAAAACCACCACAAAGGCTGGTAAAACATTAGCAATCTGAATGAATGGCAAGAAAGAAAATCCTATTTTTTCAGATAGGAGAAATATTTATTTACTTCAACACTTAGATGATCCCTAATAACCATGTATGGAACATATGAACAGCAAAATTATACAATACAATAATAAATCACAAAACAATAAAAATTGGAAACAGTTTAGTATAAAAATCTCAGTATCAGAGAGTAAAACACCACAACATCATTAAAATCTCAGTATTGAGAGTAAAACAGTACATCATTTAAAAGCATTTACATTTCAGAGAGATCAAAAGTTCACACTTCAACAGCCTGATAAACTAGTTAATACCACAAAGGCAACTAGTTAGGTGAGTACATATGCAGTATTCCTTCTCCCCACTTAAATCTTTGCAGTTTAATTATTTCTTTTTTTTTAATAATAATTTTTATTAATTTTTTTTAAAATTAAAAAAAACAAACATACAATTACTACATAAAACTAACAAACATATATAACAGTGATTCCCTCCACCGAGGGACTTCCCTTTATATTCATCCCTCTTTCCAAAATTTCATTGTTTCCATCTCAGGTTTGCTTCCTCTCCCCTTTATTAATAGAAATTCTAAAAATTTACTCCATTTTTCACCAAAAACATTCTTATTTAACCCTCCTTTTTTTTCCTTAACCATATTTGTTAATTTCTCATTTATTGCTATATTCCATACCTCGTCATACCATTCTTCTATTTTGTATTCACCTTGTATTTTCCATTTCTTTGCTATTAACCTTGCTGCTGTCAGCAAATTTGTTAACAAATCCTTAACAATTTGAGATTCTTGTATTTTTTCACAATATGATAATAATGCTATTTCAGGGCTTAATGGTATATTTATCTCCAGTATTTCACTTATTTCCTTCATTACTATTTTCCAAAATTTCTGTACATATTTGCAATTCCACCACATATGCATATACGTTCCCAATTCTTGGCATCCCCTCCAACACTGTGCTGAATGCTTTTTATCTATTTGATTCAATCGTACTGGAGTTAAATACCATCTCCATATAATCTTATAGTAATTTTCTTTTATTCTTACTGATAATGTTTTCAAATGTTGCATATTCCATATTTTTTCCCACTTAGATTTGTCTATTGCAATTGCTACATCTGTTTCCCAAACATCTTTTAAATGATCTTGTACTTCTTCATTATCCATTAACATTTTATATATTTTGCTTGTAATACCTTTTATAACATTTTTCTCTTGGATAGCTTTTGTAATTAATTCCTCAAATTTTGTACTTTTCCTACAACTATCCTCCTTTAAACATTTTTTTGTCCATCTTTCTAACTGTATCAATTTAAACCATGTAAATCCTTGCTCCTTTAATATTTTTTTCCGTATAATTTTTATTTTTCATTTTCCCCATCCATTCCTTCAACCTTATAATTTCTTGTCCTCCTAATTTTGCTTCCACTTCATTTCTTAAGTTTGCTGGGACAGTTTAATTATTTCTTCACCCTTCCAATAAACATATTCTGAAGTTACTGTTGCAGAAATCATGGGACAGCAGACCCACGGACTGGAAAGTGAGTTTTATTACACTGGTGGGCCTGACTGGAATATCTTCCAAAGAGTCAGAGCCAAGAGCTATAGTTACAAAATACAGTTGTCCCTTGACATTCGCGGGGGTTAGGTTCCACGGACCCCCGCGAATGTCAAAAAACCACGAATATTGATTGCCCTCCCCCCACCCTCCCCGGGGCCTTCACGGAGCCTTCCAAGGCTCCGTGAAGGCCTCCGCGCCTCCCCCCACCCTCCCCAGGCCTTCACGGAGCCTTCCAAGGCTCCGTGAAGGCTTCCCCCCATCCTCCCCCCTCCCTCCCCGGGGCCTTCACGGAGCCTTCCAAGGCTCCGTGAAGGCCTCCGCGGCCTCCCCCCACCCTCCCCAGGCCTTCACGGAGCCTTCCAAGGCTCCGTGAAGGCTTCCCCCCATCCTCCCCCCTCCCTCCCCGGGGCCTTCACGGAGCCTTCCAAGGCTCCGTAAAGGCCTCCGCAGACTCCCCCCACCCTCCCCAGGCCTTCACGGAGCCTTCCAAGGCTCCGTGAAGGCTTCCCCCCATCCTCCCCCCTCCCTCCCCGGGTCCTTCACGGAGCCTTCCAAGGCTCCGTAAAGGCCTCCGCAGACTCCCCCCACCCTCCCCAGGCCTTCAGGGAGTCTTCCAAGGCTCCGTGAAGGCCTCCCCCCACCCTTCACCCTCCTTCCCCCCACCCGCACCAGGCCTTCACGGGGCCTCTGGAGGGTCTCCAAAGGCCCCGTGAACGCCTCCCCGGCCCTCCCCGCTCCTTCCCAGGGCTTTCAAGGGGCCTCTGGAGGCCCCTTTTCGCGGTTTTGGGGGGGGCCGGGGGCCCTCCCAAAACCACGAATAATTAAAACTGCGAATGCTGAGTTCGCGAATGTGGAGGGACAACTGTACTTTTATACTGTAATGACACTATGCAAAAAACAATTCCCTCCTCCCTTTCTTTGGTGTCAGCAATATCTCTTCTTTGAGACAATTGTTGATAGTTCAAGGCAAGATAGCTTAGGAACATTTGGGTACAGTTTGACCGTTATTAGAGAAAGAATTTGTTTACATCAGCATATCATATGTTCATGGAACATAGAGTTGATTAGTAAGGAACATTGACTAGGCCTGAGAGTTAAAGGAAAAAGACTTTGCAGACTCCCAGAGTCTCGTGGGATATCTAGGCTGACCCCAAATAGTGATTGTTAGATGAGAGTATTCAGCAAATAGACATTAGAATGCAAATGGCTACTACATTCCCCCCTTTAAATTAAATGATTAATTTCAAAGACAATTAATACATTTCACACAAGTAAATCCCTATTCAAGCCATCAAAGCATATCCAGTATTGATCTGTGTAGGACAGCAGGCAAGAAACAGAAGATACATGATATGAACATGCATAGCAGAACAACAATGAACAATCCCAACAACCTCCAATACCATGGGGAGGAAGTGTGAAATTCAAACATGATATTGAGAACACAGCTGCACTGGGCAGGGCACATTTCTAGGATGGAGGACCATCGCCCCCCAAAAATAGTACTCTGCAGTGAACTCACCACAGGTCAGCGTAAGAGGGGCGCTCCAAAAAAGCGATACAAAGACTCCCTGAAACAACATCTCAGGCTCGGCCAAATTTATCACCAACAATGGTCTGCCCTGGCCTCACATCGGGAGGCATGGAGACGCACTATCCACAATGCTGCAGCCTTAGTTGAGAATTCACGCCAAATAAGTCTTGAAGAGAAATGACAATACAGAAAGAATCACAACCCGGAAACATCACCCAAGGAGACCTTCTGCTGTGCTTTCTGCAACCGGACTTGTTTATCTCAGATTGGCCTCTTTAGTCATCAGCACGCTTGCAGAAAGCGCAGGATGAGTCCTTTCTGAATCTTCATTTGGGAAGAAAAGCCAGAGAGAGAGAACTTCCAATACCATGGGGAGGAACTTCAAATTTAAACATAATCAAATAATCTATAGTTTAAAGGAAAGAAAAAGGGGAGAAGTTTTGTGTTACCTTCCAGTTATTTTAGCATGAACTTTTGTAATTACAGCCTATTTCCTAAAATGTACTGATGAAGATGCATCTGATAATCCAGGAAACCTAATTTAAATCTGAAAGGTGCCACAAGACTCTCCCCTCCTTTCCTTATTTTTTAAATGGAAACAACCAAACAGGGATATTGCTTTGGGGCTGGGAACACCCTGTAGCTTTGATGTGAAGTCAACACATAGGCCATTAAGAACTGGGTAATGTATTGAGCTGTTGCTTCTGTACTTTCTTTGATCTTTAAGTGCATTTTATTTCCCCTATATCTGGCAGCCCACAAACATAGCCAGTAAACCTTTTCCCATGACATATCTTTATGCCAGTAAACATCACACAGGCTAATTTTGTTTGGGCCCTGCAAATACAGAAGGGCCAATAAAGTACTTAGGAATTTTACTTAAGAAAGCCAAAATGTACCCATGCTGTTACATAAAGGAAAACCCACAAAATCCAGCCGTGGATAATACATTTAACATTATAATAAATAATAAATAGCAAATAAATAAATGCTGAAGGAAATGGGCAAGTATGGATTTAGTTTATATTGGCTTTTGCCTTGCTTGAAAACTGGGTGCTGTTTTTAAAGAGTCTTGTTTATTCATTCATTCAGTTTATTAAAACACAATTATCCTGTACATTATCATGGCATTTCAGGGCAGTATGCAATACTAAGAAATGTTGCAGTGTAACTTACAATGCTTTTTTTTTAAAAAAAGATCCTGATGTTGTGTATAGTGTTCCCAGTTTTTCAAAATAGCAATAAGGAACAGCTGAAATTTATGACATGCAGGGTTGACTATCAGGAAGTAGCTATTAGCAAGTTTTGTGTTCTGCCTAAATACCAAATGAGAGGATTGATTTCAGTTAACTTAGCCATGTGTTTCTTTGTAAACTAAATTGTCCACATTCATAAATTACATGATGTACACATTTTTGTCTTTATGAAGGACCCATGCCCCAAAATACAGGATTGTTTTGGTCAGTCTTTATACAAAGAAAAGCTTTCCAACCCGCAAACAGGGGACATCCCTTATAATAAGGGATTTCTGCCAGTCCTATAAGGGACCATTTCTCTGGTCCTCAAATATGGGACATCCCTCATAACAAGGGGCATCCTTGGCAGGGTTGCCAGGTGAAATAAGGGACAGGTTCCTCCTCTTTAATACCTGGATGGTAGAAGAGGGCATTTCAGCAGATGATGCTTGCATGATAACCAAAACTACTGAAATTTCCTCTTCTACACAACTACTGTATTAAAGGGACAAGAGTCCTGTGCCTTATTTCACCTGGCAACTCTAGCTTCTGAGCTGTTAAGTCTCTCACTTTTTCAGATTTGCCCAAGGTGTGTTTCTCTTTTTTTCTGCTGCATGGATCAGTCCTAACAATATTATTGTTGTTGTTATTTATTCATATCCCACCTTTTCTCCCTATGGCAGGACTCAAGGCGGCTCCCAACATTTTAAACACAACACTAGCTTAAAACACAGTACAATAAATAAGAATCAAAAGAGGTTAAACCATTAGATAATTAAATTTCCACATAAATAATAAAAACATTTTAAACATTAAAATTAATTTAAAATTAATAACACTTTCAATTAGGAGTCTGCTTTGTTGCCCCTGGCCCCTCTTGCCAGTAAATATGCAATAATATATTGACTACTTTAGCTTGGCTCCTTTTCTCTTGGGAGCGACCACCCTGCCACGTCTCTGAGACAACCCCAGCAATAACTTATGGGATATCTTTTTTTAAAAAACTAAAGATTTTATTAATATACAAGAAAACAAAGTCTCATGTCTGTGTTTTATAGTACAATGATATCGTCATAAGCATGAAAAATAAACCACAGCATGATCAACACATAGAGAAATTACAAAGTCGATCTTTAATTAAATATTTTATTTTATTTTTGTATTATTATTATTTTTTATTTCCCAAATGTATAATTTTAATGTGTAACTTCTAATTTTGGTATAAAGGTGTAAATATCATGTTTATTGGAAAGGAAAAAAGATTGATTATAACGTGTTTAGATTAAAAGGAAAAATGTATTATTGTTAGGATTGAGTTTTATTTTTGTATTATTAAGTAAAGAGATTGGGGGGGAGAATTGCGTTATTGTTATGGCCTTTTGTAGTCGGCTGTATTATTTTGTGGAATGGTTTTATTTCAATAAAAAAAAAATCCTAACACCGCTCTCCCCCCCTTCCCAAATTTCTTTCTTTATGAAGCCTCTGAGACTGCCTTCCACAAAGCAGCAAACGAGGTCTGCCCACTGTACTCTTCAAAGACTACATTTCCCAGAAGGCTCTGCTTTTCTGTCTAAGGGACACCTAGCCAATTCTTTAATCCCTTTCGTGTGCGTCATCGAACCAAAAACCGTTGCTCAGTTCTATAGCTGAAGAAGGGCTATTAAAGCGAGAGGGCGCCCCTGTGTTTGTGCTTGCCGAAGAATTGAAAGACGGTCCCTAAGGTGCCCGAATCCCCGGCCTGAGAGAGGAAAACACCAGGCGAGGCCTGGCTCGGGCCTGGCGATGAGTTACCTCAGCGAAGGCGGCGGGGCCGTCCGGTCTCTCTTAGACTTGTAAGTGGCCGGTGGCAAAAGCGGACCGCTTTCAGTGTCTGAATTATTGTATTATTATTATTATTATTATTATTATTATTAATTACAGTTGTCCCTTCATATTCGCTGGGGTTTGGTTCCAGGACCCCCCGTGGATACCAAAATCCGTGAATACTCAAGTTCCTTTATATGCAATGGCATAGCAAAATGGTGTCCCTGATATAAGATGGCAAAATCAAGGTTTGCTTTTTGGATTACTATTTTTAAAAGAATATTTTCAAGCCGTGAATACTTAAATCCTTGGATAGCAAATCCGTGGATACGGAGGGACAACTTATTATTATTCACTACGTCATCCCATTCCTCACTCCCCTACTTGTTCCTTTGTCTGATTGACCCAGGTTGTACCTCCCTCTCTTTGGGTTTTTGTTTTTAATATATCTTTATTAGCAATTATTATTTTTTTTTGTCAGTCTATTTAAAAGGAAAAGCTTCCCAAATCGTAAACAGGGGCCATCCCAAGGGATGTCTGTCACTCTTATAAGGGACCATCTCTCAAATATGGGACATCCCCCGTAATAAGGCAGATACATCCTTGACAGGGTTATTAGGTGAAATAAGGGACAGGGCTCCTGCCTCTTTAATACCTGTGTAGTAGAAAAGGGAATTTATAGAATCATAGAGTTGGAAGAGACCTCAAGGGCCACCCAGTCCAACCCCCTGCCATGCAGAAATACACAATCAAATAATTCCTGACAGATGGCCATCCAACCTCTGCTTAAAAATCTCCAAATAAGGAAACTCTACCACACTCCCAGGCAATGTATTCCACTGCTGAACAGTTCTTACTGTCCAGAAGTTCTTCCTAATGTTTAGGTGGAATCTCTTTTCCTGTAGTTTGAACCCATTGCTCCATGTCCTAGGCTCTGGAGCAGCAGAAAACATTGTCCCTCCATTTTCAAGGATTTGGCATTCATGGATTTAAATATTCACGGCTTGAAAATATTCTTTAAAAAATAATAATTCAAAAAGCAAACCTTGATTTTGCCATCTTATATAAGGGACACCATTTTGCTATGCTATTGCATATAATGGGACTTCAGTATTTACAGATTTGGGTATTCACAAGGGGTCCTGGAACCAAACCCCAGCGAATGTGAAGGGACAACTGTATTTAAACATGACTATCATGTCACCTCTTAACCTTCTCTTCTCCAGGCTAAACATACCTGGCTCCCTAAGGCGCTCCTTATAGGGCATGGCTTCCAGACCTCCCACCATTTTGGTTGCCCTCATCTGGACATGTTACAGCTTCTCAATATCCTTCCTGAATTGTGGAGCCCAGAACTAGACACAGTCTGTCCAAAGCAGGATAGAGTGGCATTATTACTTACCTTGATCTAGACACTATACTCCTATGATTCACATCAGATGTTGCTTGCATGACAACCAAAACTACTGAAATTTCCTCTTCACAACTATTAAAGGGACAAGAGTCATGTCCCTTAGTTGAGCAGGCAACCTTAGTTTCTGAGCTGCAAAATATCTCAATTTTTCTGGTTTGCCCAAGGTGTGCCTCTCTTTCTTTCTGCTGCATAGATCAGTCCTAAAAAAAAAACAAAAAACCACATATTAAACATACTGAATTTTCAGACAACACTGTTATGGTGTTACTATTCCACTATATTTGCTATGGCTGCCTTCTGTTGAATCCTGGGATTTGGAGTTTAGGGAGGGGCATTTGCAATTCTCAGCCAGAGAGCTCTTAGGCCTCACTAAATTACAAACCCCAGAATTCCACAGCAGGGAGCCAGAGCAGTTAAAGTGGAATAATAGCCCTATAACAGTGTAGTCTGAAAATCTCCATAATTTACACATACCACCCTCCCCTCTCATTGCATATATATCTTCATCAAGTAAATAAATTAAACCTTAAATGACATTAAACAGCAATAACATAACACATTAAAACATATTGAGTGAAACTTAGGACCTCCCCTGCAATAAGGAAGCAGCTATGCATTTTTAACTTCCAATACTCCTCAGCCTTTGTAATTACAGTTGCCCCTCCATATCCACGGATTTAAGTATTCACAACTTGAAAATATTCTTTAAAAAATAATAATCCAAAAAGCAAACCTTGATTTTTCCATCTTATATAAGGGGCACCATTTTGCTATGCCGTTGCATATAATGGGACTTGAGTATGCACGGATTTTGGTATCCACAGGGGGTCCTGGAACCAAACCCCAGAGAATATGAAGGGACACTTGTATTTCATAATATCTAATCATAAATCAAGCTCGAAACAACTCTTTATGGATTATTTCGTCCATTATAAACCTTCAATACCCAGTAGTTACATGTTATTTATTATTAAAACAGTTGGACTGCCACCTCCCTTTCTTTGTGATGAACTTTGGGGTTGTCTAAACTATTTAAAAAAAACCCTCATGGAATTCTCTGGGAATCCTACCTGTCTAAATGGGCTCCTGCACCAATCCACATTCTATGAAATAGCAAAAGAACAATGCAGAAAATGCCTTTGCAACTTTTCCCGTACATTTTAAAAAAACATGAGGGGTGTGTGCATTCCTGCTCATTAGGACAATTGAAGGACAAGCAATTTGAAGGGAAGCACAAAGCTGATTGGCCAGGCAACAGCAGGGGCGGGGCTTGCTAACAAAGCAAGCACCCATTGCCATCATGTTGGATTTTTGCCTTAGCAATCACTCACTATAGTGATAAAACGAGATGGTTATTTTGTGTTTTGCTTTCCTGTAAAATTGGGAAATCACTATACAGTATTGCTCTAGCACACCTTGGACAACTTTAAAAAAAAATTGGCTGCAGCAAAGAACTAACACGCGAGTAAATAACTCACGGCCGCCATCTGGAATGCAAGGCTTATAGAGGCTTCTGAGGCCAAAAAAACCCGTTAAGACATGTTGCTGTTGCTGTGAGATGCCATGAGGTACTCCATCCCCCCCCCCCGCCTTGTAGATGTGCCCTTCGAAATCTCCACCCATATTTGCCTAATTACTCAGCCTGGCCGCCTGTCACTGCCACCCTTCCCTCAGATCCCCCTTTAATTCCTTTCTGGACTGGGATCTGTGTCTTCTGTGGATAGATTGTCAGTGTGGTCTCTGTGGGGTAGTGTGGCTAATACCTTTCAGTGAGTGGAATAAAGCATGATCAGTCTGGAGCTTATAAACAAAACAAACTAATTAGTTTATTGTTCTTCAAGTTACAACTTCAACTATTCAGTACTTTGCATGTCACATTGTTCCTTCTCTTAAATTCACTTATTGTTACTATTGGATGACAGACTATAACCATATAAGTTAATGCTTTAGTTTCTTTACTATTTTAACCAAAGTGCCTTCATATATGACATTCTTAATATATTTCAGATAATACTTATCCACTCTTTGTCTTTCAAATCTTGGTCTCCACTCACTCACTCAACCACTTGACTCAAAACAGCAGTCCCCTACTTGTTCATTATTATTATTATTACCACCACCCTCCCTGCCTTCTTGTGTTGTGGCCCTTTGCCTATTTATAGTCCCTCCCTATACAATTTATGGGGTTGCCATAAATCAACAGGCAGACTTGAAGACACACCCCACCCCCTTTGTGCTTTTGTGATTCCTGGAGGGCATTGTGAATGTGAATTGCATGAACAGTATGCTGCAGCCTTATTTGAGAACTCTCACAAAACAAGTCTTGAAGAGAAAGGACAATGCAGAAAGAATCACAACCTGGAAACATCACCCAAGAAGACCTTCTGCTGTGCTTTCTGCAACTGGACTTGTTTATCTTGGATTGGCCTTTTTAGTCATCAGCGTGCTTGCAGAAAGCCCAGGATGAGTCCTTCCTGAATCTTCGTTTGGGAAGGGGGCAAGAAAAGAGGCAAGATAGAGAGCTGGGGCTATGTCTGGCTTTGGGGAAAAGAGAAACTTGAGTAAGAGGCTTTCCTTAAAAATAATAACATACAAGACACAGCTGGTTAGCAAGTTGCTTATCACTGCAAAAACATAGTTTATGGCAGTGGCTCTTAACCTTTTCTTTACCAGGAACCCCCTTTAAACATCTTGTTGCTGTAGTCCCCCAAAACTTAACTCAAGATTTTAAACAACAACAACAGCAACAATAATAATACAGTTATACCAACCATTAAACCTTCCCTCAGAGTCACTGGAGGGGGAGGGAAGACTTTTTTTCCTGCTTCTTCCTGCAAATTTGTGGCTGGAGCAGATTGAAAAGCCATGCACAGGTCAAGCCAGCCAGCCACCTTTGCCTTAGCTCCTGTCATGTGAGCTGAGCAGCCTTCAAGCCTTCACAGACCCCTGTGAGGATGTCCCTGCAGGTTACAGGTTAAGAACCACTGCTCTAGGCATTTCTAGGTCATCCAATGTGATTCTTTGGTCAACTTCTGATGTTTGTCTCCTTGAAAATAAAAGGGTTCCCTATTATCCATGGTTTCAGGTATCTACAGGGGGTCTTGGAACTTATGGCCCCGCAGATACATGTGTCAACCTGTATTGATTTACTGCATAGCAAAGGCTGAAGACTGACAAGTCAAGATCCCTAATGCTTATTTCATAGGCATTATATATGTTTTGACAGTGCCAAGGGGGTTGCTTGATTTGTCCTCTAAAGCCAAGTTGACCATCTTTGATTGGTTAAGACCTTACACATAGTCATTATACCTCATCTTATTTTCATTATAGTTGGCAATTTTACAGCTTTTTCCTTTGGCATGTAGCCTTGATACACTGAGTGTCATGCTGACCCTTAGACTTCCTCTTTGGCTCTTGTCCATACTTTTTTATTACTTGTTTTGTCTAGGCTTTCTATCCTCACTGGCCTGTGGGATGGATTTTTTTTAAATACAGTTTTAGTGATTTTAGTACAGTCAGTCCTCTTACCTAAAGATTCAACCAACCACAGTACGAAATTTAAAAAAAAATCCAAAAAGCAAAAGTTGATTTTGCCATTTTATATATGCGACACCATTTTACTATGCCATTATATATAATGGGACTTGAGTATCTATGGATTTTGGTATCTATGCGGGTCCTGGAACCAGACCCCAGCGGATACCAAGGAACCGCCATATTGCATCTTTATATTACTTACCAGCCTCCTTTGGAAGGATTAATATTCTGAAAAGCAAGGTATAAATTAACAAAGAAAGTAAACAAAGAAAAACGACAATTTCTCAGCCTCAGGCTGCTATTAAAAATGAATTTGTAAAAAAATATTTATTTATTTATTTATTTATAGCCCCCTCTCCAGCCACAAGCCTATCAGAGCGGCTTACAAATTGTTTTTTAAGCAATAGCTGCTCCCCCTTGTTTCCATTGTTTCCTGACCTCTTTCTAATGATCTCAGGGTGGTGCACAATAAAAAAGAAAACAGACTAATTTAAAATAGTGTAAATATATTAAAAAACTAAATATATTTAAACATTTAGCCAGTTAAAAAGTCAGATTAAAACTGGTTAAAATAATTTAAAAGGATTTAAAACCATGTGAATGTGGGGAAGGAATTCGCAAAACCATATCTGAGTATTTCTTGCCCATGGAACCCCTAAGAAATTCATCAGGCTGCCATAAGTCAACAGGTGACTTGAAGGCATATACACACGTGAAGGACTGAGTAAAACCAATTAAGCCGCAACAGCTTTAGTGAAAAGACACATATTTATTTGGCACTGGAATGATGGCTGCATCGGCACCAATCAGGTCTCTAAGGGTAGAGTATTCCATAACTGGGGTGCCACAACAAAGATGATCCTCTCCTGCACCCTCCCCCAGAGTATTGTCTAGACTGATGAGACACAGAGAGCCTTTCCACTAGTTCTCAGTTCTTGGGCAGGCGTATACAACGATGGAGAGATGGTTGTTCAAGTATCAAGGTCCCAAGGTATTTAGTGTTTTAAATGTCATTAGCGGCCCTTTAGACTGGACCCATATTTGCATCCAGTGCAAAATGGAAAAATGTCCAGACCACCCGTCTCTCCCTCCACCTTTATCTTTATTTATTGAATAAGTCTCCAGACCATTTCAAATAAAAATAAAATAAAATAAATGTGTGTGTGTGTGTGTGTGTGTGTGTATATATATATATATATATATATATAATTATAAAAAGAAATATACATATACACACAATTTATAAGTAAGAATTTTATTGGTTAGAGCCAGATTTGCACCTGTTCTAACTTGTAGACTGGTATCTGTATAGACCTCCTTTATTAGAAAGAGAAGTCTCCTGTCAATATTAGTCTTTAAAAATTTTTGCCACAAAAGATTCCTATTGATTGAGTCAAAAGCTGGAACAAGTGAAGCTGAAGATACTACAGTTATCCCTCAACAAAAGAAAGTTAAAACTGTTGATATCAGATATATCAGGTACAGTTCTCTTTAGATATGTGTCTTAAAAAGTGTTCTTTCAAGAATAGTAATTTTTTTGGTTAAATATGAAGTGTACAGGTCACCTCCCATATCCACAGAACCAATATCTGAAGTTTCAATTATCCACAACTGAAAAAATAGGAACACATACCATAGAGCTGTGCTGGATAATGCTTATAGAGGTGTCCTTTCTAGGAATCAATAGGTCTTCCAATTGAACTCTATAGTATGTTTGTACAGGAAGTCCTTTATTTTAACAAGGTCTGCTATTATCCGTGGTTTCATTTATAAATGGTAAGTCCAGGAACACATCTCCCACAAATATAGGGGGTGACCTGTATGGTCCTTCTTGTGAATTATTAGAAATATTTCAATGAAATAATGTCCACATAATGTTTTAAATGTGTTTGAATGTAATGTTTAAACCAAATGTGCTGGAGAACATTCTGTAGAGAATACGGGCCATGTGACCGACCCTCTTGCTTACAGGGAATGTAGACTCCGGACTTTGGGTTCAGTGTGAGAATAGGTATTTTTCCAAATTAAAAAATTGGGCTTTCTTAATGTTTATTGCAAGATCATACCCAAGATAATTGATCTCTTTGATGCCTTTTCCACCTTTGGGAAAGTGAAATTGTCAGGAAAACAAGTATGGAATTTGTTGGGACTCTTGGCAGAATGAGTTCCAACAAATATCAGGGTAGTTGAAGTCTCCCATTACTACTACTGTATATACATCCCAGCTTTTTAAAATGTTTGGTAATCTGATCTAGGAAGGTGTCTTTCAGTCTCTAGTCTAGCTGGTCTGTAGCAAACCCCCCACAGTGATGTCACTGTTCTTTACTTTTCCTTTGAATAAATGTCTGTACTAAGTCCCTCCCATTTTCTCCTATGCCTTGAACAGCAGCCTGGTCTGTAAATTTGTGTAGATACTTCTTTCTGTGCTGTTGAAAAACATCATGGGCCTGTTTCTGTATATTTAAACTACTTTTAGAGGGAAATGAATTGGCTACATTTTTTATCAATTGGCAGCCTTAACCTGTTAATATGTTTCATGCAACAGTAGCAGGAAGGTTTTCAAGTAACACTGTCTAATCCTGATGAGTCTTATCTGAATCCAAGCACAATTGTTTTTGCTACGTTTCAGACTCCCCCCCCCCCACCATATTTTTTTTTAACTTTATTTATCTGGTTGCTCATGCCTTACTGTGTTACTGCAGTACAGTGAGTACAGCTGTGACAATTTCATATTATCTGTCTTTGATAATGAACAGTTACAGCAATTTTTTTGTCAAGGAAGCCACATTGTCAGACAATTAAAACAGATGTAGCAAGCAAATAAAGGAATAGGAATGGCTCTAGGACCATATTTGATGTTTCATTTTGTTACCACTCGGATATATACAAATAGCTTATATACAAACAGCCTATGTTAAATGTAGTTTAGGGTTCTCTGTCAACAACAGTGGCCAGTCCAGTTCATCTAGGAAACTCACCAGCTGAGCAAGAGGGGGTGGAAACCCTGCATTATTTTCTTCCCCGCCCCCCTTCACACATCTGGTGATCAAAGGTATAGTGCTTCTGAACACAGAACTTGCCTTCTCTGTCACAGCTAATAGCGATTGACCAACATGGCCTGAGTTCACACATAATTGTAAGTTAAATTGTGTTTTGTTGAATTCTGGTTTATCAATGTGTCTAACCCCACACCCCAATAAACAACCTCTGGCTTTCTAGCCAACAGCAGGTCATAAGTTGACAAGAAACCATGACTTCTAATTATGAAAGGTGGCTTGTCCTGAAAGGGAAACTAACCTGGCTTCTCCTGGGTTAACCCGGAAAAGCTTGTCTCGCTTTTAAATTGTGTGTTTTGGTCCTGAGAAATTTCTTCCAAAAGAACAAGCTGACAGTATGAAGCTTATAAGGTATATCTTGTTCCCTATGATGTCAAGGGACTGGAGAATGGTTGTTTACTTTAAAGGAAGCTATATATGACCAACTGAAGCCTAGCATGTAGTCAAAATGTGTACTGAATTGTAGAGCACAGGACCCTGCCTAGCCCAGAGGTGATACTGGGGCAGCTGTGGAGCAGTTGGGTCAATGCTGCTAAACTACATGGGAATGATGGAGCTGCCATGGAAAAAGTTTTCAAGGATTACAGGAAAAACTGAATAGCAGTGCAACTCTGTAGAAAAGGGAGGGAAATAACTACAGAGCTGGAGGCATAAGGATCAATAGTTACAGGCAAGGAGTGCCTTGGACGCAAAAAGGTTGTGCAACACAAAGAGCCAGCTACCCTGAAAGTATTGAAAAAAAGTATTGCTGGCAAGGGCAGTGACTGGCATCAGAAGGGACCAGCGCAGAGTGGTGGTGGCAGTAGCAGTCAGAAGGCAGCAGCGACAGTGACCCTGTGGCAGCAGCAGAGGAGACAAGAGCACCCTTGTCCCCAGCTCTGCTGCCATAATGATCTTCACCAGTATGACCCTGCCACTAGCATGGCAATGGAGACAGTCGGGGGGGGGGTTGCAGGTCTCTGCCTAGCTTGGAGGCAATGCTGGGTCAGCCCTGGAGCAATTGGGATACTACTGCAAAACTTCACGAGAACAGCAGAGCTGCCTTGGCAGAAAGTTTTGAGGAATATGGGCAAAGCCAAAAAGCAATGCAACACTGTAGAGAAGGGAGCAAGGGGAGAGAAATCACCGACAACCTGCCAAAACTCATCAAGAACATAGATCAGTACACCTTTCTCCTTATTCATGTGGGTACCAATGACACAGCCAAGCACACATTTCAGCAGATCACCTCTTGAACAGGAATCTGAAGGGGTTTGAGGCACAGGTGGTATTCTCATCAATTCTAAGAAAGGATAGAGGACTATATAGGGGCAAGAAGATACTAAAAGTGAATGACTGGGTATATGGATGGATGGTATACATGGGAGAGGGTTGGTTTCTGGGATCCACGGTGTTCATTTCTTAGACAGAAGACTACTAGCTACAGATGGGTTGCACCTCACGAAGTCTGGGAATAATGTTTTTGATAGTAGCATGGCAAGTCTGATCAAGAAAGCTTTAAACTAAATTGTTGCTGGGTTCGAGGTGATAACTAAAACATCAGTCCAAAGGCAAACTAAACATAAATCTAGGAATTCTAGAGGAGAAGTTGAGGGAGAGATTATGATCCACAGAAAAACTGACAGTAAATTAATAGGTGAGAACAAACAAAGTTTCAAATGTTTATACACCAGAGCACAGAGTTGAGAAACAAACAAGATGACCTTGAAGTCCTAGTGCAGGAAGACAAATATGACTTTGTAGACATAACAGAGACAAGGTGGGATAACTCCCATAACAGGAATATTACAATTGAAAGGTATAACATATTAATAAAGAATAGATGTGGCAGGAAAGGAGGGGGAGAAATTTAGTAGTTACGAGGGACTTCAATTACCGTGATATGTCCTGGGAGACTAACTGATAAGCATAGGTTCTCCAACAAATTCCTGATGTGTCTTGCAGATAATTTCTTATTTCAAAAGGTAGAGGAAGGAACAAGGGGATCAGCAATCCTAGACTTGATCATAACCAATAGGAGTTGGTCATTGGAACCAAAGCAGTGAGAGTGAGTGAGTTGTGTGTGAGAGAGAGTACTTTAGGGGAAAATGACCATGTAATACTAGAATTTGCAATTCTGGGACAGGGCAAAGAAGAACAGAGTATAGCTAAACACTAGCCTTGGAATTCAGGAAAGCTGATTTTAACAAGTTCAGGGAATTACTGGGTTGAATCCCATGGATAGGCATGCTAAAAGAAAAAGACACCAAGCAAGAGTGGGAATTCTTGAAGTTACAAAAAGCACAATAATAAATAATCCCATAGGAAAAAAATGGAAAACACCTGAAAAAGCCAATGTGGCTGAACAGCAAACACAAGGGGAAAGTAAAAGAAAAAGGACTATGTATATAAAATGAAAGGAAGGACAAATCACCAAGGGAGAGTACAGATATGCAGCCCAAGCTTGCAGGAATAGTATAAGGAAAGCTAAAGCTCAAAAATGAGCTGACACTAGCTAAGCAAGCAAAAAGCAACAAAATTGGGGTTTCAGATACATTCAAGGCAAGAGCATGGCCAAGGAGACAGTTGGGCTGATGTTTAAAAAAGATTGCAAAATGCTAACAGATCACAATGAAAATCAAAACTACTCAATTCCTGTTTTGCTTCAGTCCCCCCCCCCCCACACAAAAAAGAGAAGTGGTTACTTGCAAGCAGCAGCATGCAAGGGATCTTGATTGCAAATGAAGATTGATAGGACTCACCTAGCTAACCTTAAAAAGTTCAAATCTGCAGGGCCAGAGGAACTGCATCCCAAAGTACTGAAGGAACTTGCTGATGTATTTTCTGACTCTCATGTTATCATTTTTGAGAAATCTTGAAGAACAGGTGAGATGCCAAAGGACTAGAGAGAACAAAAACTTGCCCTCCCTTCAAAAAAGGCAAAGAAGAAGAAGAAGAAGAAGAAGAAGAAGAAGAAGAAGATATTCAGGAAACTTCTTATCTCGTAACATACAGGCAGCCAGCACTTCCCCCAGCCCCGTCCCTTGTGGTATTTGTGATATTCCTTGGACTCAGCCCTTTGCTCATCTCGCAATATGTTTATATAAAAGAAAACAGTTACAAGAACATAATGACCCTCTTAGAACAGGCACTCTCTGGACTTAATGGTTTGTTTACTTGACAAATTGTCACATTGTTGAATTGTAATTTCAACATCAATCATTCGTTTACAAAATGAATTGGAATTTGTACTCAAATGAAAGACTTATAGAGGCATAGCGAGAGGCATAGCAACCTTACCTAGTCTAACCCTTTATTTAGCTAACGCACCAACCAGTCAGCCTAACCTTGATACCAAGAAAATATTAGAATGGATTATACAGCAGTCTATGTGCAAGTATTGTTATGACAATGCAGTGATCATAGAATCATAGAATTGCAGAGTTGGAAGAGACCACGAGGGCCATCCAGTCCAACCCCCTGCCACGCAGGAAATCATGATCAAAGCATCCCTGACAGATGGCCATCCAGCCTCTGTTTGAAGACTTCCAAGGAAGGAGACCCCACCAAGCTCCGAGGACGTGTGTTCCACTGCTGAACAGCTCTTACTGTCAAAAAGTTCCTCCTAATGTTGAGGTGTAATCTCTGTTCCTGGAGCTTGCATCCATTGTTCCGGCGTTCCAGTCTCCGGAGCAGCAGAAAACAAGTCTGCTCCATCCTCAATTTGACACCCCTTCAAAAATCATATCGCCCCCTTAACCATCTTTTTTCCAGGCTAAACATACCCAGCTCCCTAAGTCTCTCCTCATAAGGCATCGTTTCTAGACCTTTCACCATTTTAGTCGCCCTTCTCTGGACACGCTCCAATTTGTCAATATCCTTTTTGAATTGTGGTGCCCAGAATTGGACACAGTATTCCAGTTGAGGTCTGACCAAGGCAGAATAGAGCGGCACTATTACTTCCCTTGATTTAGACACTATACTTCTATTGATGCAGCCCAAAATCGCATTGGCCTTTTTAGCTGCCGCATGACACTGTTGACTCATGTTCAACTTGTGGTCTACTAGGACTCCTAGATCCCTTTCGCACGTAGTCTCATTTAGCCAGGTCTCCCCATCCTAAATCGATGCATTTCATTTTTCCACCCTAAGTGCAGTACCTTACATTTCTCCGTATTGAATTTCATTTTGTTAGCTTTGACCCAGCTCTCCAATCTATCCAGGTCATTTTGAATTTTGATCCTGTCCTTTAGGGTATTAGCTACTCCTCCTAATTTGGTGTCATCTGCAAATTGGTAAGTATGCCCATAATTCCATCATCCAAGTCATCGATAAAGATGTTGAATAGCACTGGGCCCAGGACAGAACCCTGTGGCATCCCACTGGTCACATCTTTCCAAGATGAAGGGGAACCACTGCTGAGCACCCTTTGGGTTCGACCGGTCAACCAGTTACAAATGCATTGAACAGTTAACTTGTCTAGCCCACATTTTACAAGCTTGTTTGCAAGAATGTCATGGGGAACCTTGTCAAAGGCCTTACAAAAATCAAGGTATGTGATATCCACAGTGTTCCCTTCATCTACCAAGATGGTAATTTTATAAAAAAAAAGAGATCAGATTAGTCTGGCATTACTTGTTTCTCTGAAACCCATGTTGACTTTTTGTGATTATGGCATTGCCTTCTAAATGTTCACAGACTCTCTGTTTAATGATCTGCTCTAGAATCTTCTCTGGTATTGATGTCAGACTAACTGGATGATAATTGTTGGGATCCTCCTTTTCCCCCTTTTTGAAAATGGGGACAACGTTTGCCCTCCTCCAGTCTTCTGGGACTTCTCCTGTTCTCCAAGAGTTCTCAAAGATTATTGCCAATGGCTCTGAGATTACATTTGCCAGCTCTTTTAATACTCTTGGATGTAGTTCATTTGGTCCTGGAGATTTAAATTCATTTAGATTAAGAAGGTATTCCTGTACTACCTCTTTGCTTATTTTGTGCTGGATTTCCCCTATTGTGTCCTCTGTTCCTTTATCCTCAGGGTGGTCACCCTTTTCCTTTTCTGAAAATACTGAGGCAAAGAAGGTGTTGAGTAATTCTGCCTTTTCTCTGTCCCCTGTTAGCATTTTGCAATCTTCTCCACGTAGTGGCCCTACCATTTCGTTCTTCCTCCTTTTGCTGCGGACATACCCAGAAAAACCCTTTTTATTGTTCTTAACCTCTCTAGCAAGCCTGAGCTCATTCTTCACTTTAGCTTTTCTGACTTTACTCCTACACGTGTTCGCTGTCTTTGAATTCTTCTTTGGTGATTTCCCCCTTTTTCCATTTCCTATACATGTTCCGTTTAAATCTTAGCTTTGTTGAAAGTTCTTTAGTCATCCATCCTGGTTTCTTGAGACACCTCCCATTTTTCTTCCTCAATGGTACTGTTTGAAATTGTGCCTTCAGTATCTCCCTTTTGAAAAAGTCCCATCCATCTTGAGGTCTCTTATCTTTTAGTATTCCTGACCATGGGATCACCCCCAGTATTTCCCTGAGTTTATTGAAATCTGCTCTCCTAATGTTGAGAATGCGTGTCTGACTATGTCTGGCTTCTCCTTTCCATTGTATAATACACTCCAGGAGAACATGATCACTCTCACCTAAGGATCCCACCACTTGCACCCCATTAACCAGGTCATCCTTTTTGGTTAGGATCAGATATAAAATAGCTGACCCCCTTGTTGCCTCTTCCACCTTTTAGACCATGAAATTGTCTTCCAGGCAAGTAAGGAATTTGCTAGACCTTGAAGTTTTGGTTGAGTTAGATTTCCAGCAAATATCAGGATAGTTGAAGTCACCCATCACTACTACATCTCTCCTTTCTGCGTGTGTGTTCATCTGTTCTAGAAAGGCATCATCCAATTCCTCCGTCTGACTTGGGGTCTGTAGTAGAGTCCCACAATAACATCCCTGTTGTTTCCCTCCCCTTTAATTTTTATCCAATGCTCTCCACATGGCTTCCAGTATTGATGTCCTGGATCTCTTCAGTGGTATAAATATCCCTGACATATGATGCTATTCCTCCTCCTTTCCTGTTTGTCCTGTTTCTCTTATAAAGGTTATACTCCTCTATTCCTACATTCCAATCATGCGACTCATCCCACCAGGTTTCAGTAATGCCTATTATATCATATTTGTTTTGTAGTGCTAGGAGTTCGAGTTCATCTTGCTTACTTCCCATGCTCTGTGCATTAGTATAGAGACATCTAAGACCATGTGTTCCCTTTACTTGCTGCCTGTGCAAGTTTTTTTGCCTCCCACTGTTGGGTCCTTGCACTGTTTGCCTTGCTCCCTCTATGACAGCTTGACTATCACTAGGAGCCAAAATGGATTTGTCAAGAAGAAATTCTACCAAACTTAGCATATATCTTTTTTCGATCAGGACACTAGTTTAGTAGATGGTGGGAACGCTGTGGATGTCATTTATCTGGATTTCAGCATAGCATTTGATAAGGTCTCCCATCATGTTTTGATTAGCAAACTGATTAAATATGGAATAGATAGGAATGCTCTCAGATGGATCTATAACTAGTTGGAAAATCATGCTCAACAAGTTGTCATCAATGGGTGCACTTCAAACTGGAAGAAGGTCTCGAGTGGAATACCTCAGGGTTCTATCCTGGGGCCATTACTCTTCAATGTTTTTATCAGTGACTTAGATGATGGTGTGGAGGGAATCCTTATCAAGTTTGCAGATGATAACAAAATTTGGAGGGGTGGCTAATGCATTGGAAGAAAGGAACAGAATTCAAAAGGACCTAGATAAACTAGAGACAAATGCAAAATTCTACACTTAGGCCACAAAAAACAAATGCACAGGTATAGCATGGGGATACATGGTTCGGCAGTACTATACACAAAAAGACCTTGGGATTATTGTTGATCATAAGTAGTAGAGTGGTGTAGCTCATGTCAAAATGATTGACAACTGTCAAACTGACTTGCCTCCTCCCCTGAAAGTGGTAGTAGATGGGACATCATGTTAAGGTGGCACTTCCTGTCAGAGGCAGGACTTCCTGTTGGGATGCAACTTCCTTTTGGGAGAGGAAGTTCCTGTTAGGGCAGGACATGTGGTATGGGTCATGTGATGCCCTGTAGGAAATAACTCCTCCACCCTGACCAATAGGAGCCAGTTTCATACCCCTCGGCCCCACGTGGTCCGAACTGAGCAATTTCCAACTAGTGTGCTGATTGGCTCCAGCACAAGTCCCGTGACCCCTGCTGGAACTTGCCCCTACAACTCCCAACCAATAGGAATCGATTTTGCACTCGTCATATCCATGTGGGCCAAAATGGACAATGGGAGAGCAGACCCCGTGTTATATTACAGAGAGAGAAAAGTGGACATTTTGCATGCCCAAACATGCAATCGATATAAGATGGATATGGATATAAGATGGAGAGCCCTCAGAGGCTTACAGAAGTCAGTACCCCTCAAGGAGTCCTGACATCTAATTTCCAAAAATGTCACGGGGACACATGTTCTGATAAAGAGAATTGTGCAGCAGAAGTTCTATAGGAGCAAGATTCCCAGATGTTGCAGTCCATCCTAGACTCTTTCAGCAGAGAATCTTGCAATGTAGGTAAAAACTAAAATGAAAAGTCCTCTGTGAAGAGTTTTGGGAATACCTTGGTGTAAACCAAAAACCAATAATCCATGTTCTTATTTTGTAGGAATGTGGAACAAGCTATAATGGTGTACAAGTTGCTGAATCCAATGTCCAGGGACCATGCAGTATAGCTTTGCAGAGGCAGGCATCCTTAGGAGAAGTACAGGTGTGTGAAATGATTGGGAGAAACATGGTGGATGGTTCGTTGTGTAGAACACCTTTTAAAAGTAATTTTCATATTTTTAGGTACCTGTAAACCTGCTGAATACAGAGCTTCCAACATGTTAGAATGCAAAGGATCTTTGGCCTGAAAGAAGCACCAGTTCCAACAAAGAACAGAGGACTATGAAATCTCTCTCAAGAGTGATCATTTATGTGATTCTAACAAAAATTTTAAATCATTATCTAAAGGAACACGATTGTGTAAAAAGAAATAAAAAGATAGTTTCTAAAACCTGCGACATATATGCACAGAGCTGTGCGTGAAATATTTAGTACATTCAGTAATTCTTGTCGTTTAGATTGCTTGGTGTTAACACAGGATATTACCAATTATGTTTTAAATATTGTTATGAAAATAAGTAGAGCTGAAAAAGCATTTTATTTTCTGCATTGTCTGTTAAAACCCACTGACTATGAATTTTTAGATTATGTTGAATCTTTTTTAAAAAATAGATCATTTCAATGTTTTTTAAATAAAAACATTGAATAAAGCAATGATTGTGACATCTGTAAATAAAAAAAAATTGAACAAATTCATTATGTTGTTGTTTTATTTTCTATATTTTACAAATGATGGCAGTGCCCACTATTGAAAATTTTGTAAGGTCAGTAGTTCCAGTGCACTTTGAAATACATGAACGGCATGCAAAAGAAAGATTAGAGAGAAAGGAATTTATGAGCTAAATTCAAAGAGTTATGGAGGTACAATCTGAGACCCTCACCCTAGATCCAAGTCCTATTATCTAAGACATTTCAAAACATATTCATATAGTTAAAATCAGGAATTGCATGTAATATAAAGATTAGCAAAGGAGTGATGTCTTCCAGAAACTTCAGAGGTCAAGCCCTAATCATTGACTGCATGTCCCATTATCTAAAGTAATGGTGTATAGGAGCTGAACCTTGTGTGTTTCCCAGATATAAACTTGAAAGGAATTTACAGTATAAAAACAGAGGCCTTGTAACATTTTGGTCTTTAAGAGAATGTGCTCAACTGTATTTGATTAAGCCTGTTCTTTGTGTGTTTGTGAGAGATTGTTTAATTGATGCCCTGTGCTTGCTAAACTGTGTGCAAGGCATCCCATACCTTTGTTATTAAAATTAGTTTTGTTTTCAAGTTTAATTGTGAGAGAGAGATATTTTTCTGTTCTTTTTTTTAGTTTTTTTCCGTTCTAAAACATTCTCATCAGCTAGTTTTAATATAGCCAAAAATATAGTTTAAATATTTTTCTTTCATGTTTTGAATCCTCTCTCTGTGTGTAACAATATTTTCAATGTGTGAGAGAGGTGGGATGGGGCAGGTCTGTTTTTACTGCCCTTTGTGAAATTCACCTGCATTTTTTAATTGATGCCCTAGACTGTGTGCTAGTATCCCATCCCTTGTGTGTCTGTGAGGTTTTTTAAATTGATGACATGTGCATCTGGGAGGGAAATGCACGGTTTTTAGCTATTTTTAAAATAAATCATAGAAAGGTGTTGTCTGTGTATTTTATCATTTAAATACTTATGCATACTCATTTTGAAAAAGTTGCAGGGGTGTTTGTTTTGCAAGTGTCCAATGCAAAATGCAGGATGTCTGTTTAACTCTCAATTGTGTGTGTGTGTGTGTGTGAGTGAGTGAGAGAGAGAGAGAGAGAGAGAGAGAGAGAGTTGTTTTTTTTTTAATTGGAATGCTTTATATTTTGATTGTTGTGAATGGAAGCATTTGGGAGGGAAATGTGTGGTTTTTAGCTATTTTAAATATAAATCATAGAGAGGTGTTGTCTGTGTGTTTTCATCATTTAAATACTTATGAATATTCATTTTGAAAAGTTACTGGGATGTTTGTTTTTGACAGTGTCCAATGCAAAATGCAGAATGTCTTTTTAACTCTCAATTGTGTGTGTGTGTGTGCGCGCGTGCGCGCGTGCATGTGTGTGTGTGTGTTGATATGAGGGTTCATTTCTTTCTGTGTAATAGTAATGGCTTGGACCAGAGAAAAGAAAAAAAAACTGTTTTCTTATTACTATTCCAAATTTATTATGTACATGCCCATTTTAAATTTACATTCCCAGCAGAGGTGGCATGAAGGTTTCTGCAGGGGGATGGAGGAGTGAACCATCTTGCCCTCCCCAGTCCCGGTGGTGGTGGTAGGAAGGGTTCTGCAGTGGGAAGGGGGGAGGGAGCAATCCTCTCCCTCCCCAGTGGCGGTGGCAGAAAGGCTTCCGTGGTGGAAGGGAGGAGAGAGCCGTCTTCCCCCTCCCCAGTTCTGGTGGTGGTGGCAGGAAGGCTTCCACGGGAGGGGGAGGGAGAAAACCATTCTTCCCCTTCTTGGTTCCAGTGGCAGCAGTGGAGGGGGGAGGCTTCCGGGGGGGGGAGGTACAGGAGGCCACAGGATTTATAGTATGTATATCTTTGCTGTCAAATGTGTGTGGGGGTGGGGTTTTTTTTGTTTGTTTGTTTTTTTGCTGATAATCCATCCAATCCTGTCCTGTACACTTTTGTCCCGATTTTGTGGCAGAGAATTATGTGTGCCTATTCAGCACACAAGCATGGTTTTAAAAAAAGCATGCAGGAAGGTGGGGGGGGGGAGAAGGCCTGTAGCTGTTAACACTATAAAAAGGAAATGTGGGGCAAAGGATCTAGCAGCACTTTTACAACTGATTTATTTTAGCATTAGCTTCAGTCCACTTCTTCAGATGCACTGTTAGGAGTATAATCTTAAAGCAATAGTTATTTAAGTTGTTTAGTTCATTGTGAGGGACACATCAGAGCATAACAGGCATACCAAAAGATGCAGATTGTGACACTGCATAAATCTTTGTTTAAGATTATACAAGCTTATTCAGCAATTGGCCTACTAAAGTTAGTCTTGGGGTGTCAAAGCAGTACATTCTGCTTACCCAGAATTTAGTTCCCTTGAAGTGAGAGACTTTTCTGAGAATTGGAATTCTGAGAATTCTTTTGTTACATGTACAGCTGTGATGAGAACCTATATACTGTAAATGTAGTGTGTATATATAGTGTGTCATGAAATCTTTATGTCTGTTCATACCTTGGCCAACGGACTGGAATATGTCAATATATCCCTCTGTAGGTATAACTATTATCTCAGTTTGAAACACAAAGAATGTGAAAGAGAAATGGAAGGAGCAAAATTTTGTTGCCTCTTTTACAGTCTTTGTTCCCAAGAACTTCATGTTTGGGGACAGGGTCTGGGAGATGGACTTCCTTTTCTAGTTCACATAGACCCTTCCTCTGTACCATCTCAAGGTGCCCGCTTCCATTTTTTTTACAATCCTGGCCTGGTGAGGAAACCTGTGAATCTATGAAAGGTAGCAGGAGGAATTTTCTGCCTTTCTGATTGGCCTAATAGAGTTATTGCCACAATATGGATTTTGGAATATATTTTAAGATTAAAGCAGCTGTTCCAGCATTTAATTCCCTTGAATTGAGAACTAAATTTGGAGTTACTGTATTTTCTATTTAACTTTATATGTACAGTTTGTGAATGCTATTCCTCTTGTTTGTATATGCTCACAATAAAGCATGCCAACAATTACCTAATTTTTTCAGTAGGAGTATACAGGGTTTTTGTTGTTGTTTTTTTAAGGAGAAGCCTCTACCCATTGCTTACAGTGTATAAAATAGGCCTGGAAGTTGACTCCCAAGTCACCAAGAAAGCATCTTATCTTACTAATGTTTTTTTTTCCTTCCTCTTAGATGTCTTTATTGCTTAACCAGAAACATATCCAGATATGCTGCAGACATTAAGCCTTTGCCTCCCAACATCAAAGATAAATTGATTAAATCTCTAAGTGTCCGAGGACTGATAACGGATTCGAATATTAGTATGGTAAAGTTCAATTCTGACTTTTTTGGAGGTGTTATATTTTCATCATTGTGTCTTATAAAGTGGAAAATAATATTATTTTTATAATTATTCTTTTTGTTTTTGACCCATGTAATCTTAGCTTTCAACTAAGGTAACTGCAAAAGTCCTTTAGGAGGTATCTTGACATAATTGTTTATTCAGCACCCCAAGGTGAACTTTTTTAAAACTCTGGGAGATTTCAGCATCTCTCATCCACTGACCCTTGTGGTGATATTGATGAGGAGTTGCTGGGGGGTGGGGAGGAAGGAAGAGGATGTGTATGTGTGTTAGAGAAAGAGACAAACGGAGAGGATGTATATAGGGGAAAATATATGCATTCTAGAGCAATAATGTTGCATGCAATTTCAAGTCTTACATTGGACAAAGCAGCTCAGAGTTTTATTCATAATGGAACATCAAAGGTGATCTTCCATTGCTGGTCTTGTTGTAATTACAGTATATAGTGACTTCAGATCTTGACACTATTTCCCCCTTTCATCAGAAACCTATATTTGCTCCATTACAGTCTTTCCCTAACATTTGCACTTAAGGTAGTTTCGCTTGACTTCCATTCTGAATTTCTGGGTATCTCACATTCCCTGGAAGGGTGTGAGAACAATGGAAGTTTCTGCATTTGATAGAGGTATTCCGCTGATTTTGTAAATAGTTCCAAATTAATCAAAGTGTGCCACATGAACACTAGCTTGTATCTCTCCTTTAGCTTTTTACATGAACTGCAGGTTTATGACAACACTGAAATCTTTGTGTGGGTGAAATCCTTAAGTGGCCAGAGGACTTTGAAAGCTCTTTTCTCCAGGTCCCTCTCCTACTTTCAAGCCTGTTTCTAAATGGCAAAGCTTTTAAAATAGGCAAGCATGAATAAATCCTTAGTATGGCTGACTGCTTGAGGCAACCCAGAAGGGTCAGCTTGATATAATAGCAGAACTGTGTTCATTAGTCCCTAATTAATGAAGTAGATGATGATAGGTCCAAGGTTAAAGCTTGGTGAGATACATTTTGCAGATGTTCCATCATAATTTTCTGTGAGTGTAGTCACAAAAGGCTCTTTGATTTCTTACTTAAATGGTGAATGAATAGTGCAATGGGAACAATTACTGTTTGTCATTTTAGAGCACCATGGGTGGATAAGTATTGTATAGAAAACAGAAGAAATATTTTCAAAGAAATTGTCATTTTTATCTATTGCAGCATAAAAAAGGAAAAAGGGAGGGAGATAAAAAAATTAGCAACATCTTTAAGACTGATTTTTATTTTAACATGAACATTTGTGGATATAGCAATAGCACTTATAGCAGTCCGCAGTTGTGGGAATGGGATAGATTGGCGTGGAGAACCTTTGGCCTTCTAGATGTTTTGGACTTCAACTCCCACAAGTCATAGTTAGCATGGCCAGTGGTGTGCAATTATGGGAATTGTAGTCCAAAACATCTAGAAGGCCAAAGGTTCCCCACCATTGGGATAGAACGTAATACGATAAAAAAAATGCAAATTGTGACCCTCACCCAAAATCTTCAGAGGGCTGTGAGAGGTGATACAGGTCTTAAAGATCTTTACAGTGGGCAGTTCATATTGACCAGGGAAAGCAATACTCTCCTCACCAAAATTCAGTTCCATTGGGCTCAAAACTTTATCTGAAGAGATTCCTTTTATTGTATGTGTAGTAGTGAGGACTCATGTATTAATATATGTAGTGTACCATGAAGCCATTATTTTTGTTCATACTTCTGCTAGTGGATTGGAATTTGTAAATATAATTCACAGAAGAAATGATTAAGCATCAAGTTATACCAGCATGTGTACAGTAAATAATGCAATAAAAGTTTAGCTGGGAAAGAATGAGATTCTTCTCCAGCCAATCCTATTGTAGCTGTGTTGCCTGCCTACAGCTGGAAGGGTAAACTGCAGCTGGCTCCAGAATCACTTACTGAGCAAGCATGAACAGCAAAACAGAGAAAAGGGGAGAGCAGATAAGCCTGCTTCATCAGCTCCCGTCAGCATGTTAGAGAAGCATAGACCTATAAGTCTGACCTCCAAAATGGAAATTATATGTAAAGTGATAGTGTTGCAGGAAATCAGTGACGGAGACCCACGAAGTAAGGAAAGAGAGTTTATTGTAACACTAGTGGGCCCTCAGTTGGAATTCTCCAAAAGTCTGAGAGCCCAGCCTGTCTCAAAAAGTGGAGTTTTATAGAGCACATAGACAATCACTTCTATGTGAAGTCGAAGGCTTCCATGGCCAGCATCCATAGGTTTTCCGTGGTGTTTTTCTCTGAAAATGCCAGCCATAGATGCAGGCGAAATGTTAGGAATAAACTCTTCCAGAACACGGCCTCACAGCCCGGAAAAAAAAACATGGAAAACCTAAGTCACTTCTGTATTTGGTCATAGCACAGTTCAAGGCTCATGATTGGTCAATATTTACTTAACAATCATTGGCAAAAAAAATGCCGCAGTGAATGCATGCACTGTTCAAGCTGTTTTTCCTAAAGATTACTTTTTAGAGTTAAACTTTAACTTTTGAGTAGCCGCATTTTAGTCCTTTTGAATAGCTTCCTCCATAGCTGGTGAAAGAAAAAGTCATCCCCGGATGCATGTTGGAAGAAGGCTTCAAATGGTCTCTTAGAAAATTCTGACTGTTTTTTGTTTACTTATGCAAGGCTTGCCTGACCTGGCTGATTCATTTCTCATGTGAATTTGTAAAGGTTTTAATTAAAAGTTTTCTGAAAAATAATGAACTGCTCTTCTTTTGCGGGAGTGTTGTGACCTTTTCCTATGTTTTCCATATTATTTCTGCCTCTGATACCATTTTATGTTAAAGAAGTAATGCCATCTACTTCGTTAACTAGATATACCTGTACTTTTAAATGCTCTTGAGGCTTGGATTTCAGAGTTGAAACTTTACATGTAGTAGGCTTAGTACAGGACGTGCTCCTTTACCCCTGGAAATAAGGGCTCAAAATTGCATCCCAGGAGAGTTACTCATTCAATATTGTAACTCAGATAACTTAAGCAATTTATTGAAGCACCAAGCTCAATATAAGGACAGCTGTACTTGACTCCTACAACTGCACTCATGTGTGGGGGGGGGGGCATGCACACACACTTCAAGTAGCCTGTCAATTTAAGATGATCCCATGAATAGCATAGGATTTGGTTAGGCAAGGAATACTCAGAGGTAGATTTGCCAGTTCCGTCCTTTGAAATATAGCCTACAGCACCTTGTATTCATTGGTGATCTCCCATCCAAATTCTAACCAGGGCTGACTAACCCTGCTTAGTTTTCAAGATCAGATGGGATCTGGTGCTTTCAATGTATTAGATAGTGATTCCCATTATCCTAGCCACCTGAGGATGTGAGGGGAGGGGAGTGTTGTGGTACTCCATGATAAGTGTGACTGACATTTTTGTGGTTTAGGTTCTGCACCCTGCAGTGGAGGCTCTGGACCTTCGGGACTGTGATATCTCAGATTCTGCCCTGCTACAGCTTTGTAACTGCAAGCAACTTAAAAAAATAAATGTAAATGTTTGGAAAGATAACAGACCGACCGTTACTTCAGAAGGTACGTTTTCAGTGTGATAGTCATTTGCAAAGACACTGGGGGAAGGAAGTGAAGTTTTATTTCTGTGTGTGTTCCCCTCCCCAAGTATGTTTTAAAGTAATTGTTTAATACAGGTAAACTAAACACCCTAAGTTTCTGTGTTCTGCTCCAGAGGCTGTACCTGTGTTCTTTCTTTATAGTTTTGAGCTTTGTCATGTAACAAGAGAAGTTGCCTTCCATCTGCCCTGGAGCACTATCTACACTTACTGGCAGCAGCTCTTCATAATCCCTTGGCAGATGTCAGATCCGCTGCCTCTATGTTTTTTAACTGGAGTTGCCAGACTTTAGAGGTACTACATGCAAAGCAAATGTGCCACTGCTGAGTTATCTCCCAGATGTCTCCCTCCACTGTTTGAAACTGCAATCAGAAGTTTTATTAGAGCTTCTTCTCTTGAGTTTCCCTGCCATCTGAAGTTCAGTAGGTTGTTAGTGAGGAGGGGCACCCTGGGTATGACATGTTCTTGATGGGCAGGTGGACTTACTTGGTGCCCACACTGATGTGTTTCTGGTACCAGGTGGAGGTGGATGAATTTTTGTTGATCTGTCTGGTACTGGCTTTATGCTACTTTTACAGATTTGCTGTTTTTAGTGGGGCAGGGGTGTATTTTTCGGTGAAGAAATCTCATGTATTTCCAGAGAGCTGTTTATATTTCAGAATGCCAAATACTTATAGCAATCTGTTCTTTGCCAATCCAAACCATAGTATTTTAAGCTACTACTACTGCTACTACAAGCATGGTATAGTGGTTTGATCATTGGACTACAAATCTGGAGACCAGGGTACAAATCCTGCTCAGCCATAGAAACCCACTGTATTTTGCATGTGGCCAGATCACCGCAGATTTGGGGGCATTTGCATGTGGATTCAGGGTTTTTGATAGTGTAGACAAGCCCTTGGAATACAGTTGGTACATTTTACCTATACTGCACCTAAAAGTTTTTCCAAATATAACAATACAGAGACTTCTTGAGAAATTCAATGTTCTCTGCGTAAGAAAGGGGCAGTTAGCTTTGCATGGGACAAACTTAGCCTCTTAATGGTAGTTACTTTACTGCTGATAATGAAATTTTGCCTTCTGTCCCCAATCCCCACATGGCCAAGAAGGGGAGTGGCCTCTGCCTGCATTCATATCCCTCCAGACCATCTGCCTAAGAAAGGAGCTGGTAGCCTCCATAGGATGAATTAATTTCCCACACAAGCAAAATTATGCTCAAAATACTGCAGCAAAGACCCTTACTGTACATGGAGAGAGAAATTCCAGAGGTGCAAGCCAGGTTCAGAAAAGGTAGAAGCACTAGGGATCACATAGCAAACATTCATTGGATAATGGAGCACAGCAGCAAATTTCAGAAGAAAATCAGCATGTGTGATGAACCCCGTCAAACTTCAATCACTTGAACAATAGGTATCAGTTCAAATGCTTTATTGCAATGCATTAAGGTGAACGGCATCAGGTTATTGACAGATTTGAAGCAAGTGTGCCCAAAGATTAGCACTAGTATCTTGTTTAGGTTTCACTCCCCCGCCCATTCACCTGGCTGATAGGAGCCTGTCTGTTCCAAGCTCTAACTCCCTAATTCTTTCCCAGGCCAAATGTCCTTGAGCCTGCCCACAGATAGTACCCATCACATTCCAGTCACAACCAGCCTTTCCCACAATGCACTCTACTCATGTCAAATCTCTGTCTAGCAAACAGGCCTAACAATGGCTAACTAATACAACACATATATCTATGTAATTAATAGCCAGAGACATGACAGCATGTGCTTTATAGACTACAGCAAAGCATTTGATAGCATAGATCATGAGAAACTGTGGATTACTCTTAAAGAAATGGGTGTACCAATGTTAGCCTTGTTGAGATTTTTCTATATGCAAGGTAGGCAGCATATCCCTTCTATCATCCAAGTGTTCACAGCCAAGATTGTATCACAAATACTCTATGGCTCACAAGTGTGTACCTATAAAAACTTTGAATCATTTGAAGCAGTACAAACAAAATTTCTCAGAAGCATATTTGCCACTCCTTGTTGTGTCCCTAATGCAGTTTTGCGTCTTGAGGCAAGCTTGATCCCCATTGAGGCTCACACCTGGATCCTCAAGATCAATTACTGGCTAAAAGTTATTTTCTGCCCAACCGGGCTGGCCTCTTTAACATTAGGAGATTTATTTCAATCAATATGGAAATAGGAGTTATGTAAGAAACTTCCAGAACACGGCCTCACAGCTCGGAAAAAAACCACAGAAAACCTATGGATGCCAGCCGTGAAAGCCTTTGTCTTCACATTGACGTAGGAGGTTGTTGGAGGTGGTGTGCATAGCATCATCCAAATCTATGCTGTAAAATCGGAACATTGCTGTGATGTGATGCAGACAGGCCATGATTGTTGTGAGTACAGAATGTGAGATCTTCTGCAGAATTCCTCCATGACTAATGTGTTAGGGTTTTGTTGCCTCTTCTTGAAAGGCTAATGGAATTTACTCTGTCAATTTTTCCCCATCTGTCTTCCTTTTAAAATTCCTTTTAATATAGGAAGCTGCCTCAAATAGAGATCAAAATATTTGTCCCTCTAGCATGGTCCTGTCTGTGGATGTTTTCCAATGTTTGGGGCTGCAGCTCCCATCACGCTTGCTATTTGGGGCTGATGTGAATTGCTGCAGAACATTCAAAAGGACCCAGTTTGGGGAAGGCTAGTCTATCCTCTTGACTGGCATCTCTATGCCAGGATTCTATTCAAAGTTCTACAATCTCCTGTTATCTGGCTCTTTTAACTGGATATGACGGAAACTGAACTAGGGACCTTCTGCATGCCTACGTGCTTTACCGCTGAACTTGGTCCCTATCCAATATAAATAATGGAGGTATTAGTGGTTTCTCTGTCTCCATATTTCATACACTTTCATTTTGTTATTTGCTACATTTGTATTCCCTCTTCATTCCATGACGGATCCCAGGAAAGTCTGCTTTGGTAAATGACTTTGCCATTTGTCAGACTACAGCTACTATAATCCCTCAACCCAGGGGGATTCTGGAAGTTAAAGTCCAAAAAGGTCATTTTCCCCAGAAGTAATGCATCATTTGTCCTCTGTCTCTGGCTATAACTACGGTATGTTTTGACTTGTGTGCCTTCAAGTCACCTGTCAACTTATGGTGACGCCATGAATTTTATGAACCCTATGGGGTTTTCTTAAGCAAGGATCCTCAGGGGTGGTTTTGCCAATTCCTTCCTCTGAAATATAGCCTACAGCACCTGGTATTCATTGGCAGTCTCCCATCCAAGTAGTAACTGGTGGCGCCCTGGTGACACAGTGGTTAAATACCAGTACTGCAGCCACAACATTGTGAGTTCAATCCTGCAATGCCCCAGGTTGATTCAGCTTTCCACCCTTATGAGGTTGGTAAAATGAGTACCCAGCGTGTTGGGGGCAATTAGCTAACACATTGTAAATCTCTTAGGGAGTGCTTAGCACTATAAAGTGGTATAGAAATGCAGGTGCTATTGCTATTGCTAGTAACCAGAGCTGACCCTGCTTTGTTTCCAAGATCAGATGGGATCTGGTGCCCTTAGGGTGTCAAGGCTGAATACTAAAACCTTAATAAATCCCAAGAAAACACCAGTTAAGTTTTTTTTTTCTTTTTCAATAGACATGTAATTTCATTGTAATTTTCATGTGGATGCTGTAAATGTTTTTTACACTGCCATTAAGATTATTTCTTTTAATACCCTCTTATATTCTGTAGGTAGAAGTCCATCTCTATGCAAATAGCTTGTTTTCTTTCTCACACAGGTGTTGCAGCGCTGGCCTTGTCATGCCCCTATTTGTGTGAAGCCTCTTTTAAACGATGCAGCAACATTACAGACAGCGGAGTTCTTGCCCTTGCCCTTCACTGCCCACTTTTACAAATAGTTAACATAGGTGGTTGCTCCAGCATCACAGATGCATCACTGCAGGCACTTGGACAGACCTGTAGCCACTTACATAGTGTGGATTTTTCATCAACTCAAGTAAGATTGGTGGCATTAAAAATACATCTTTGTAGAACAATGTAAGCAGTTAAAAAGACAGCTTTAAGAACTAAGTAGCTTTATTATTAATATCAGTGTTTTGGTGATTTCTAACTAAAAGTTTGTGAAGTAGTATTAGGGCCTTATCGTACTCTGAAGAAAAGTGGCAAAGCAGCAGGAACGTTCGTTCCATCTTTCCTGCTACCTTAGTGCATGACATCAGCATTCTTTCATTCCGGTCCTGTCGGGGACCGAGATAAAACTACATCTTTTTGCTAACCCAAAAGACGTGGTTTTACCTTGGTCCCCCACGGAACCAGAAGAAAAGAAAACCGGAAGAATGCTGACACCATGCGGTAAGGCAGCAGAAAAGACAGAATGTTCCTGCTGCTTTGCCACTTTTCTTTGGAGTGTGGTAAGGCCCTTAGTAGTGGTAGTAATCTCAATAGACTGTTGGTAAAAGTAACTTGGTAGCACTGAATTCTTTTGGTCCATCCTCATCTTCATTTGGTTGCTATCAGATGTTTGGACTTGGAAAATATTTGTGGGTGGATTCGACAATGCTGCCTAGGGGATTCTGGGAGATGTAGTAAAAAAAAAAGTAATTTTTCCAATGTCAATGAGCCTGTGATGAGAGGATGTCATTTGGGCTCTATAATCAAGTCTGGGGTCACAGATTGGGATTTTGGGGTACTTGCCAATTCTTATACCATAGCAGGGCCTCCACTCCTGAAACCAGACCCCCTACTCCTTTTACTGCTTTACTTACCAAGACCATTTATTCATCTGCTCTGTCCTTCCTGCCCTGAGTAATATATCAAGCAAGCACTGGAGTGTAAATAGAAAGAACAGCAGCTGCCATTGGTAGCCCTGTCTTTCTCAGCAGGGATTGGAACTGAAGAGGGAGGGACAAATGGTTTACTTTAGTGAAAAGGAGAGGGGCCCACTTGAAGGTATCTTGTTTGAAGGCCCTTTTAAACCAAGGACTGGTACTGCACCATATACTGCCTTTGTAACTTCATCTATTTGAAGAAGGTTTAGGTCACATTAGTGTGTATGTTGGATAACATCTTGCTGGATGGAGGCAAATAATCCAGATGTTTAAACCAATTATGTATTGCATGTAGTACAAAACTAGATTATATTAGATATTTGGATCTAAACTGGAATCATTCCATATTACAGTTAGTTTGCACATTGTAGGTCATAATTTCCCACATCTGACACCCACATGCTGTACACTCTAACAGCTAGAGCCAGGTGTAGGCAACTGCAGTGTTCCAGAGTTTGTTGGACTACAGTTACCTTAATCCTTCACCATTGGCTATCGTGGCTAAGACTGCTGGGAGTTGTGTGCTAAAAGCATCTTAAGGGTCACAATCACCCACCACTTAACTAAATATACAGTATGTGTGTTATCTTGTTTCCCACACTGAATGCTTGCATAGTGCAGGGATTGCACTGCTTCTGTAGCAGACTCCACTTGTAAAGCTGCCACAAAAATATAAATGAACTCAGCATTCTGGAACTTACAAAGTAGTAGTTATCTACCTTGTAAATCTGATTCTCCATTGAATTTGTATAACAGCAGATTTTTTTCCTCTTGTTGCAAAATAATACTTGTGGTATTAGTATTGCATTCCATCAGTGCATCTGAAGAAGTAGATTAAAATCCATGAACACTCATTTTAAAATAAATCTGTTAGACTCAATGGCACTGCTTGATTCCTTCTCTACCCGCCCCGCCCCCGCCCCAGTTCCTTTTAAAACTGAAATAGAATAACATGGCTGTCATCTTGAAGCAAAAGCTCCATACGAGTAACCACATGCTGATGGATCTTTCCCTCCCACCCATGCCCACCTGCATAACATACGTGAGGCAAAGCCAAACTAAGGCCACTGGCTCTGTATGGTGTTTCATCAAATGGGAGATGGATAAACCTATTTTGGCTGGCTGCCTACTTGCCTGCCTAGAGTTGCAAAAACAGAGGGACTCTCAGGCAGAGTCTAAGCCATCGTATTTCCCATCACCATGTACGGAAGGAGAGCTGGACAATGAAGAAAGATTATAGAAAGAAAGTCAACTCATTTGAGATGTAGAGCTGGAAAAGAGTGCTACGGATACTGTAGACTGCCAAAAAGGCCAATAAATGGGTTCTACAACAAATCAAACCTGAGCTACCCCGAGAAGCCAAGATGACTAAACCGAGACTGTTGTACTTTGGCCATATCATGAGAAGAGATGACTCATTAGAAAAGACAATAATTCTGGGTGGCAGAAGGCAGCAGGAAAAGAGGAAGGCCACATACTAGATGGATAGACTCAATCAAGGAGGCCACGGCCCTGAGCCTGAAGGACCTGAGCAGAGTAGTTGAAGATAGGGGGTCTTGGAGATGTCTCACTCATGGGGTCGCCACGAGTTTAAGTCAACTCGAGAGCACTTAACAACAACAAAAATCCATGACATGTTTGGATTCCCACAGCATTAGTTCCACTAGGCTGGGATGAATCTAATAAGCAAAAGTCCAGATGGACTTGTTTAACCTGATTCAGTTGATGGTTAATTGGAAGTAAGTCCCATTAAACTTAGTGGAACTTAAACCAAGTAAGTGGAGGCTTAGTATTGACTCCTGAAACATCATTGCTAGGTGTTTAAGTAAATGCAATAATGTCAGTTGTTTCATTACTACAGAGGATAATGTTTAAGATTCATAATTGATGTTTATATTTCTTAAATTGCTTTAATATTTTTGTTTTAACTGAATAATTGCTGTATTTTTATAATTTATTTAAAAAACCAGTTGCAATAATAAAATCAGAAGAGATGAAGAACGGGAGATAACAACTAATCAAAACTGACCATTACAGCAAAATATTCTTACAGACTATCAGGGCATTATTGAATTAGGGTGAGAGTCATCAAATTTCAGACTAAAAAGTTTCTAATTCACGTTAAGTACTTCTTTCAAAAAAACATCATGATTCAAAGGTGGTAATGTTTGGGATGAATTATTAACATAATTTAAAAGTTGAAGCGACTTTTACCCAAATGACCTGCCTGAGGTCTATAATGTATTGATTTTCATTGTTAATTTTTCCATTAATAAATTGTTCCATAAACAATTACACCATTTCTCTATGGTCCATTCTCCTGATTTCCAGTTTGGGGCTATTTCTAATCTTGTATTAGGCAAAAGGGAGCAAATTTAAAAATAATAGTTTGGGGAGAAGAACCATTTTTAAAAGTTCTATTTGCCCTAAAAGGTAAAGGTTGAATGATTTCCATAATTTCAATTTTCATTTCATCCAATTAGTTACTGGTTTATAATTTCTGGGAATTAATTGAGCCAAGTCTTTAGTAATAAAGATACCTAAATAATAAAAGCCAGATGGTTTAAGTTGCCATTTTGAAATTAACTGCCACTCTTTTTGAGAGTCTAACGGGGAATTTAAGCATAGTAAGTTAGATTTATTAAAGTTTATCATAAGAGGGGTTAGTTAAATAAATCAACACATTGTCTGCATAGAGGGATATTTTATGCTCTAGGTTATTTATAACCAAGCCTGGGATTTCCTGTTGTGATCTAATAGAATTTGCAAAAGGTTTTATTGCAAGAGCAAAGAGAATTGGTGAAAAGGGACAACCCTGCTTCATCCCTCTTTGAAGAGAAAGAGTTGGGGAGTCTTTCTTATTAACACGGATTACTGTCTTTTAGTCTTTATACTGTAAAGATGTTGATTCAATGCAGTGAAATTATCACTGCATTGCTTGTAGTAGACAGAATAAGTAGGACCAGTTAAAGCTTTAAGAGCATCAAGCAATATAAGGGCAACTGGTATTTTATTTTCATTAGAGAAATGGCCAATATTTAGAACTCTGCTAATAGCATCTGGTAATTTACTTTGAGGCATACAGCCAATTTGATCTGAACTAATATATTGTGTTATGAATGAAGATAGCCTAGCAGCTAATATAACTGACAGTATTTTGAGATATTGATTTATAAGAGCTATTGGACGAACATTAGTTCCACTAGGCTGGGATAAATTTGATAAGCAAAAGTCCAGATGGACATGTTTAACCTGATTCAGATGATGGTTAATTGGAAGTAAGTCCCATTAAACTTAGTGGAACTTAAACCAAGTAAGTGGAGGTTTAGGGATTGTCTACATGAAGGAAAAAAGGCTGGACTGTTCCACAGTAATAGCAAGTCACAGCAGCTGCAACCTGTCTTAATGGTTTTACAGTCCACATAAACTTTGCATGCCTGTAGCTGAGACAGCGGTAGTGAGTGTGTTACTTGCATTTTTAAATCTGCTGCCACTGAACTTTAAAAAAAAACAAGACTATTTCTATGGTGTGTGCAAGTGATATTCCATTTTTCCAAGAAAAAAAAAGAAAAAAAAAGCTAGCACAAATCCTCATTTTATTGTCTTATTGATCACTCACTAAGGTGAAAATGCAACATGGCAGCAGCAAGTGCTTGCCCTGTAACCCAGCCCTGCACCCTGCACTCATCCAGCCAATCAGGTTTGCACTTTGTCTTGTATGGGGAAGCAATTCATGTCAAATTGCTTGTCTTAATGAGCAAAAATGCACATATCACTGGACCTTTTTTCAAAAGTTGGAAAAAAACATGAATGCTTTTATCACGTAGCATTTTCCTCTTTTTGGCTCCTCTCCTTCACAATACAGTGAGGCAGTGTGAGATCCCATTAAGACAGCTCATTTTCTGAGTGATTTCTGTGAGGAGTATTTTCACTGTATAGACAACCCCTTAGTCTTGGCTCCTGAAACCTCATTGCTAGGTGTTTAAATGCAATAATGTCAGTTGTTTCATTACTACAGACTATAGTGTTTAAGATTCATATTGATGTTTATATTTATTAAATTGCCTTAATATTTTTGTTTTAAATGAATAATTGCTGTATTTCACATTTCTGTATCACAAGAATTCTTCTTTCCCACCCATTCAGGTTACTGATGATGGTGTAATAGCCCTTGTTAGTGGAAAGTGTTCAAACAGTTTAAAGGTAATTGTTCAACATGTTCAATTCAACTTGTTATCATTAGTAATGTATTTATATTGCTTAGATTGCAGTCCTTTATGCACTTACCTGGAGTCAGTACTCTTACTCCTGAGTAGGGATATATAGGATTGTGCTTTTAAATTATTTTTAATGGGTTCATTTTTATTGTTTCTGTTTGACACTAGTACTTGTTCTCCTTAATAGGAGATCCACATGGAGCATTGTGTGAATCTGACAGATGTAGCTGTGGAAGCTGTCCTCACTTGCTGTCCACGAATATACATCCTCCTTTTTCATGGATGCCCACTGATAACAGGTAATTTGAAGTGCTACTGAAGCAAAGAATTGTGGTGGATTTGTAATACATACTTTAAAATTTTGATTGATGAGATGTGACAAGAAATAAGCACAAAGCTACTTGATGCCATTAGAACTGTTATAACCTGAGGGATAGAAGATGGTAGAGCTTGAAGGTTACTTTTCCAGACTACAGTTTTCAGAATGACACGCCTGTATGGCTGTGGCAAGTTGTAATTCGAAAGAGTAACACTTCCAAGCTCTAGAATCTGAGTAAGGTGCGACTTCAGTTTGCAGTAAACACTGGTCTATTGACAACCCCAGAAGGATGTTTAGAGGCTACTTAGGGGAGAAGGAGGGGAAAGAAGAAGAATAGAACAGGGGCTTGCTGCTCCTTTCACATATAATGCATTCTCTGAATGGCATGGAGGAGCAATCCACAAACAGTTGAGTTATTCCCTGCATGCCAGTTTATGTAGGAGGAGAGTTTATTAAAGAATACTCAGAGGAAGAGGGAAGATTTAGAGGAGGTAGTTAATTCTGAGGCAACCTTATCTACTTCCATGTTTAAAGAGGTGAAGAAAGTTAAAACTAAGGAAGCAGTATTACCTCCTCAGAGGGGGATTGGAACTCTGCAGTATCAAGTAGAGAAATTGCCAAATGTCACTTTGGGATGCCATGTTGGGAGGTTCCACAACAGGAGGTGGGGCTGAATTGCTCAGTGTTTCCAAGCAACAGGGGCAGCAGAGGGAAGCTGAGCTTTGATGGACAGGTCTTTGGTAAACAAAGAGGAAATGGATCAATGGAAGAGTACTGAGAGTCATGCTTCCTTCCTATCTTACTTGTGAAGCATGCTGGCAGAGAACCAAGAGATGGTGAATGAATCAGCACATGCTCATCCACACACTTCAGTGATTGAAAATAGTGTAAATTTAAAAGATTTAATTGGAGAGTCAGTCAATAGAGAAATTAATAACATGATGAATTTGCATGTTGCTCCACTCTTAGTATTGGAAGGCAATTTAATGAATTATAATAGTTTAATGGGCTTTTATAGTCAAATTAATTTAATACAGAGTTAGGAATTAAATACAGTGAATTTATTATCTAGTGATTTTCAATGCTTAAACAGAACAATTAGTTCAAGTGGTGATAGCATGGGAGAGTCTGCAGCGTGCAACAAAGCTAAAAATAAGCAAAGCAAAGAGAGGGAAGGAAACAAATTAGGAAAGTCAGTGAATAGGAAGGAAAATTTAGGAGGAAAGTGCATTTCAAAACATAAGCATTTAGGAAAAGTTAATGCAGATTCAAATGAGATTCAGTCAAAGATGTTCGAGGGAGAGATAGAAGGAAAAGTTTTAGTGACAGAGAGGAGACTATGTAGAGTGATATGGAAAAAGAAATACCGTAACTTCAAGTAGATTATTCAATGTAGACAATTTTAAAAACCTGTTAAAAAGAGTGTTGCAGACATTAGATTTGGAGGGTGTGCAGTCTAACAAAGTGAAAGGAGGTAAAGATAGTAAAGCAGCAGCAATAATGAAAAAAACAGCACCATAAGGTGTTGAAATTCCTTTACCTGACATGTTCAGAGAGTTAATTGATTTGGAATGGGAGTCCCCATTGAATACAAAGAGACTTCTAGTATAGTCAGAAGTTGTACATGTGTAGAAAGAAGGACATGGTGTATCTAAAGGTCCCATTAGTCGATGGACCAATTGCTGCTTTGATTTCTTGTGCAGATTTCAGTCCAATTTTTGCCCAGATCTATTACATATACTAGAGAAAGACGGCACACGGTGGATGTTATGCAGGCTATAAAGAAGTACATTAGTAGTACTAAGCATATTTGGTGAACAGACGTTGCAGCTATAGATTTTCCTCGGGGTTTTTTTCCGGGCTGAGAGGACGTGTTCTGGAAGATTTTATTCCTGATGTTTTGCCTGCATCTGTGGCTGGCATCTCCTTCAATTCAAACACATTAGTGCAAGGCCTCTAAACATTTGCATGCACAGTGGTTAAAAGTGTGCATATTTCTCTGTTATAACTTGAGAAAGGTTCCCAGACCCTTAAAATCTGTGCCCTCATTCAACACAGGCCATGGCAACAAGTATTGTATATGTAGTGTTGGTATCATTAGAAGATGTCTGCAATGCTGCAGGATGAAGCCATCAATTTATAAGGCACTATCAGATAGACAAATATAAGTCAGTACAAGCCACATTTGAGTGGACTGTCTTACAGTCAGTACAGTCGGTCCTCAACTTTTGCGGGTGTAACTTCCACAGATGTGATTAATTGTGGATTATTTTCCTCTGCCTCCACTGCTGCCCTATGCCATTTTTCATAGGGACTTTTAAGTCTTGCCTGGCATTTTTGCTCTCTCTCCAAGACTCATGATACTGAGAGAGACTGTGAACACACAGTAGGGCTTGTATGCCCCTTTGAAAAATGACACAGGGCAGCAACAGAGTCGGTGGCAAGCCCCACCAGCCGCCCGCTTCTGCCTTGCGAAGGAAGCCCCACTGCCTCTAATCCAGCTTCTCATAAATGTAATCCAATGATGACACATGGAAAATCATACAGATTGTTTGTTTGGGGATTTATCTGTACAATTTTAGTAAAGATTGAGAAAATTAGCTTTCATAATAAGGCAAAAGCAGACGGAGATATTTACAGTTTTTCCACTTTTGCAGGGATCCTGCACCCCTAACCCCTGCAAAAGTTGAGGGCTGACTCTAATGTAGTTTGGGGCAGCCACACCCTCCTGGGGTAGGGGAGGTTGGGTACATCCCAAATGTTTGTGGATTGCTCCTCCGTGCCATGCAGAGAATGAGGGGTTGGTACTTACCATGAAGGTTCATTCTATGATGGCCCGGAGGAGCCAGAGGATGGCCCACCCTAAATGTGGCTGCATGGGGTAGGGAGAGGAAATAATAAGGATGTTAGGAACATGAAAATAAATATAGAGAGAGTTAGACAGATATTTACGCAAATAACTAGGTGAGATGTCTCAGGCAGGCTTTAAAAAGAAACTGAAATGAAGGCGAAGGAGTCAACAGTCATAACGGAAAAAGAAACTTGGACTTTGGGACTCCTGCAACATGTGCTGACATGCGCTGGAATAATCCAACTGTTTGTGAATTCCTCCTCTGGGTCATTCAAGAATGAACCCTTATGGTTCCCCCTCATTTGTAAAAAGGACTGTTTGCCTCATATTCAAACAGTTGTCTTTTTTTCTATCCTAGATAATAGCTATATTTTATTCTCGAGAAAATTAATACTTGCACAAGAGGGCACATCCCAATGGTTAGAAAACATTCAACAGCAATATTAAATTATTTTACATTCTTTAGATTGATTTTAATTGGGTGCTGCCCCAAGATCTTACGATATAAGGCAGTCCCTGCATTTGCAGAACCTGAGCATGGCAATTGATGACTGGGAATCTTGGAAGTTTCTCACTCATAGGGTCACCATAAGTCAAAGCTGACTTGATGGCAAATAACAATGTAGGTATTTTACAAAATGCTAAGTAAATAAATCTCAGTAGCCTTTCATAACCTAGATAGACGGAACAGATGGTGGCACAAAGCAAGTAGCCCAACATTATTTTGTTATTAGGTGTGTACTCCAGTTTTCTACCAAAGTGTTCTGGACAGGTTACATAATGATTCCTAAATAGTCTTCCATTTATTTACAAGGAGAGGCACCAGTTTTGCGTGACTTAGAAACCTATTAATTCCTGTGCTGTCCTGACACTCTTTCTCTTCTTCCCTCACCATTTTCTTTCCCTCTGGTCTTTCTTTCCTTTTACACTGATACTTGTTCAGTCTGCACCAGCTTCACTGAGTTAGAACTGTCATCCCCTCCCCTGCATGCTGTTTCTGTTTTCTTTCTCCCCCCTCCGGTCCGCCCTTCTCATGTTCTTTCCTGCTGGTCTTCCCATGCTTGTTTAACCTTTTCCCCATTCTCTCTCCCCTTAACACTCATCAGACACCAGGGGTCTCCCCCCCCCCGAAACATGGAATATCGAATATCTCATGACTCCTGCAAAGGAAAGCATAGTATGAGGCTGCCTACAGGCCCTATGGAGAAGTTAATATTCCATGTTTGTCTCTGTTTAAGGAAAGCATGGCAGCCGATGCAGGCTACTGACAGATTTTAATTAACTAAAATTATTTACTGTACAGTATTTAATAAACAAAGACGCATACCCTTAGACCCTGAGATGCACACCCTTAGATTCTCCTTAGAATCCATGCCAAGTTTCAGGCATCTAGGATTCACTGTTTTCAAGCTATATTCTCTCTCTCTGGCTTTTCTTCGCAAACGAAGATTCAGGAAGGACTCATCCCGCGCTTTCTGCAAGCGCGCTGATGACTAAAAAGGCCAATCCGAGATAAACAAGTCCGGTTGCAAAAAGCACAGCAGAAGGTCTCCGTGGGTGATGTTTTTGGGTTGTGATTCTTTCTGCATTGTCGTTTCTCTTCAAGACTTGTTCGTCGTGAGTTCTCAAATAAGGCTGCAGCATTGTGGATAGTGCGTCTCCATGCCTCCTGATGTGAGGCCAGGGCGGACCACTGTTGGTGATCAATTTGACCGAGCCTGAGATGTTGTTTCAGGGAGTCTTTGTATCGCTTTTTTGGAGCGCCCCTCTTACGCTGACCCGTGGCGAGTTCACCGTAGAGTAGTATTTTTGGCAGGCGATGGTCCTCCATCCTAGAAACGTGCCCTGCCCAGCGCAGCTGTGTTCTCAATATCATGGCCTCAATGCTGGTGATCCCTGCTTGCTCAAGGACAGCAACATTCATCACATAGTCAGTCCAGTGTATATTTAGGATTGTGCGTAGACAGCGCTGATGAAAGCGCTCGAGGAGTCGTAGGTGGTAGCTATATTGGAGACAGAAAGATATGCACCCTAATATACCAACCAACACACATTCTCTTTTATTTTAAGATGATGTAAGATGTGCACTGACTTTCATAAAAGTTTATGATAAATTGTAATACAGTTACAATTTAGGCAGTGTTTGGGACAAAGCGTTCTGCAACTGAACATTGAAATGTATAATTTTAGAACATTGTGTAGAGTCCATCAGGACTCCAGTTTAGTGACTCAGGTTTGCTACCATAGGTAGGAGAAATTGGTTGGGAAGTAGGAGGGACTGGTGGCAATGGCATCAAAAGAGCAAGTGGGTTCAGAGTTAGGAGTGCAAGGAAAAAATCTAGAGATGCTGGAATTTCACAGGTATTCCTATGCCATAGATGTTAGACTTCATCATTGCAAGCTTTTGAGAAGGCTCTGATACCTTAATTGTTCTCTTTGACCTGACCATGAGTATGTTTTATTGTGGGGGGTGGACAATGTGTGGCAGATGTTGGACTGCAAATCCCATCAGTCAGTCCAGTTGTTGGTTTATTTCATCTAAGAGTTGTGTTGTTGCAGTTAGACACAAATAATACATACCCACAAGTCAACTAATTTGTAAATGTCTTGTCATGGAGATGGGGAAAGCATCATGCTCCAGATCATGTTCTGCATCCCTTTTACTGCATTGTCACAAGAGTGACATTTGTTGCCCAGCAGAAGGTCCAAATGAGCAGAAGCAATGCAAGCAAGGTATGGGAGGCAAGTTTATTTCTGCAGCAGAAATATGGTACATACTTAGAGAAAGATCCCAAGTGAGAAATGGTTTGTGTGTGTGTGTGGGGGGGTCTAGACGATGAAAATACTCGTCATAAAATTCGAGGAGAATACCTGTTTTTTGAACATACTGCAAACGGGATTTGTGATATTCGGAAGGAGGGGGGTCAAAAACTCCATCTACTGCATGGGAAAAACCTTTGCGGCTTTCCCTGAGGTTTTTTGAATAACGTGAGGGCTTGTGCATTATCGCACATCTGGACATCCAATTGAGGACACTGTGCATTCTCAGCAAGGATGGAAGTGGAGAGAGGATTGGTTGGACGTGTGCTGAGGGGCTGGCTTGCCAGCAGGGAAGTAGCCGGGAGCACCATTTTCTATTTTTGCGTTATCAAATGTGCGCTTTTTTGCTGTGCTAAGGCAACCAAAGAGCTTTTTACAAGCAGAATGTCGCACTTGCACACCTTTGATTTACAAGTACAAAAAAAAAAATACTGTGCAGCAGCTGCATGTGGAGAGTAATAATGTACTGTACTCTCAGCCGCCATCTTGATTTGCAGGCATGGCTGCGTGTGCATTTCAAATGTGGGTAGCTTCACATAGAATACATTTTGCCAAAAGACTATGGAGATAAGTGAGCGCAAATCTGCAATCATTCACATCCATCTGCATTATAACTTCTCATCTAGACAAGCCCAGAGTCCAGTTTATATACCCTTTACAACGTGTAAACAAGTAGATGAACATTAACATCTTAGATCAAAGCACCTTCTCTCTGTCTACCATTCATCAACACCTTCAGGATGTCTCAGAGATGGCTATCTTTGTCCTAACAAAGCAAATAGTATGTGAAATTTAGTCAACAGGAATTTTTGGATGTTTATAACAAAGAGTCTATCACTTAAGCATGGAATTTCTTGATTAACATTTGTAAATCAGGTGATTGAAAAAAGACAAAGACGAGGTATATGAAATTTAGTCAACAGGAAGTTTGGATGTTTATAACAAAAAGTCTATCACTTAAGCAAGGAATTCCTTAATTAACATTTGTAAATTAGGGATTAAGACTTGAAGAAAGACAAAGACAGGGTATGTGAAATTTAGTCAACAGGAAACTTTAGATGTTTATAACAAAGAGTCTATCACTTAAGCAAGGGATTTCTTGATTAACATTTGTAAATTAGGGATTAAGACTTGAAGAAAGACAAAGACAGGTATTTGAGGGACAAAAGGTCACCTATTGCCTACTTGACCACCTCATTTTCCAGTCATGGAGAATTCTGGACTATGAGTGCAGAAGGGATAGGGAATTTTTAACTAAGAATAAGGGCTTCTATTTTTATTATTGTCATCACAGCATAGTTCTGGATTTTAGATGCAGTTGTGTTTTAGATTTTAGTGTAAAATTTGGGCTGGCTGACTTTATTGATAGTGTTTTATGTTGATTTTATAACTCTATGAGTTTTATCATGCAGGCCTTTTTAGAAACCTTAAAGGTAACTTAGAACTATTTTAAATGAAACGAAGAGATGAATATATAATAAGAGTAAGCAAAATCATTTATATATTTACTGAATGGGCATAATATTATCCCGTCCTCCAAACAAGCTTAAACCTGACCAAATCAGTGTAACAGATGCATTTTTGAAGCAATTCAAATAACAAAAATGACAAAATGAGTAGAAAACAGCAGAAGTTACTTTGGAACATAAGCCAGTAGCCAAAGTATGTTGAAACAAAAATGCTTTCAAGGCTTATCTGGAGAACATCAGAAGGGACACAAATACTGCAAAAGGCAGCAAAACTTTCATCCAACAAATAGCAGCAGCAGATTGTTCTTGTTGTGTCATTTCTGACTTACAATGACCCTATCACAGGATTTTCTTGGCAAGATTTGTTCTAGAGGGAGTTGCCTTTGCTTCCCCTTGAGGCCGAGAGAGTGTGACATGTCCAAGCTCACCCAGTAGATTGCCATGGCTGAGCAGGGATTTATTTGAACCTTGGTTTCCAAAGTCACAGTGCAACTCTTAAGCCACTACACCACACTGGCAGCAGATTACTAACTTGAAATTCAGTTGTTTACATGATCTTACACAGAAATGTTCAAATTTATGAATATCTTGTAGAATGATAAAATTTGTTTGTAGTTCCTTATTTCCTTCTTTTAAAAAAATGTTTCCCCCCTCCCTGTTTTGCAGATCGTTCCAGAATAGCTCTGGAGCAACTAGTTGGACCAAAGAAATTTAAGCAGGTTTCCTGGACTGTTTATTGATTTGTTTGTTTGTTTAAAGTTGTAAACAGTAGCTCTTTTTCAGGAAAGAACCATTTCTGGGAAAACCTCTCCTGTGGTGTCATTTGTTCTTGCTGACAGCTTCAGTTGCCAATGCATGTTCCTTCTTGTCCGATGGTGGTTGCATTAATAATATGTTGATGTTCAAAATAACAAGGACTTTCTGTTTTAGCCTTTGTAGAACTTTGTAGAACTTGAGAACTCTAACAAATATCTGCAGATCATTAAATTCCAATATGACTTTCTGTACCCTTGAGGGGCCAACACACAGGAAGTAGAGTGAGCCAGCAAGGTATGGGAACAAGTCCTGCAGAAGTGTCTTATAGAGCTACCTGCTCAAGCATTACTGATGAGGACCTTACGGGTCTAGATAGTGTTTATAACTGGAGCCACATTGTATTTATGCTACTTCTCATCTTGGAATAAAAAGCACCCATCTTCATGTTCCAAATGTATGTCCTTTCATTCTTTTTGTAGCCAAACAGTTAATAGAAATCTTCACTGTGATTTCTAGATGAATAGATGAACTGACAAAACCAACTCTTAAGTATTCCTTGCCTAAGAAAACCTTATGAAATTCATGGGATCCCTATAAATCAAAGGGTGAATTGAAGGCACACACACAATTATCTATAGCTATCTGCTGACACCCACTGGCCAGGATGCCAGTTCAAGCCCAGTGAAGAGCATAATAGGCACAAAGATTTTTGTTATTATTTCCTGTCAAGTGGACTTTGACTTATGGCAACCCCTTTGCTGGACTTTGCTAAATGCAAGTACTGCCCAGGAGGAACTTGGCATTTTTCTTATGGACTGACATGACTACCTTTTGCTTTCTGTTGTGAGTAGTGAATATATTAATAGCAAGTCTTGCTGGTTAATTACTTTGCATTTCTTTCAAAATGAAGCATATAAATATACTTGAGCATAGATGTGCTTGCACATGTCTTACCAGAGGAAAAGTTAAGTAGGTTTTTTTTCAAAACTTCAAAGGAGAATGTGCTGGCCATCTGCAGAATATACTGTATAACTTGAAAAATATGGTTTCACTGTAATTAAAAACCACATGAATCAAATTTTCAGATCATCAAAATTATACGGTATATGTACTCCAGTTTTTAATAACTGAATAAATATTCATGGTTATTAATAATAAACCCATTAATTTTATTACTGCTTAAAGATAATGGTCCACTGGTACAATTCTTGAACGTTCTGTTCTTGTCACTTCTCCATAGTCCTCTGTGTTGTCTGAAAACTGGCTCTGGGGGGTATCCCAGGACATACAGGGGGCTACTACTACCACTCCATCACACTAGATTCCATTGTTCTGCCAATGGAAGTCCTCAGTGGGTCCTGCCCTGTTATCCTTCTCCCACATTCCTTACTTCAAGATTGATCCCTGTGACTTTCCATGGCTAAGACAGCGTCCATGAAAATGAGAAAGATTCAGGGAGTGCTTGTGTTATTTCTGCTAGAAAATCAAATATACAGCACAAAACCAGAGTACACAATACAGTTAACAATACATCTATGGTGGTGAGTATGCCAGCTGTCCACTTCTGCCTTTGAGGTGGTGGGGTTCCTTCTCAAGGCAGAAGCGTGTGGCTGGTGGAGCATGGCGCTGCCTCTGCTGCTGCCCTACACCATTTTTAATAGGAACCTGCAGGCCTCACTGAGTGTTCACAATCTCTCTCATCTCGCAAGGCTTGCAGGGAGACTGCAAATGAGAGGTAAGACTTGTAAGTACGTATTAAAAATGGTGCAAGAGAGGCAGCGGCAAATAATCTGTGAATAATCAAATCCGCAGAAGTTAAATGCAAGAATGTGGATGGATGACTGTAATAATCAGTATGTGATATATGCTCCCAGTGGTGTCAGGGTTGGTGTCAACCAGTGCAGTAATTCATGGTGCCACCCCCATGGATCTCCTCACATACTAGACCATATGGAATCCTTAGTAATCACAGCACACAATTTGAGGGCCACCAAAAACCCACATGCAGGAGAACAAAAAGGAAGGCTTGCCTGGGTGGACATAGCACCAGAGATATTTTTATGAAAAATAATACATTTCTGCTGAAAACACTGCACAACAATTTTATATATAGTCATTTTGGTGTCACCTCCTCTGATGGTGTCACCTGCTGTTGTCTGCACCCCCCCTAGCGAATGCTCCTCATAAGACAGGTCATAAATGGGTGCTGGCATGATTACAGTAGCACCCTCGCATCCACTGATTTGCCACCCACGGATTCAGTTATCCATGGATGGTGACAGCGGGGGGGGGGAACGGTGGATGGAGGAGTAGGAGAGAAATGGCGATGCAGGCCAAAATGGTTTGCCCCCTGGATCGCTGCCTGGGATTGTTCCCGGGGCCAAAATGAGGACACGGGGGTGAAGGGAGGGGAGGAAAGATCTCCCTTCCTCCTCCCTTTGCTCCCAGGATTGCTCCCCAGTTTCTCTCCTGGGGCAGAAATGGCAATGCGGGGGCAAAGGGGGTGATCTTTCCCTCTCTTTCCCTAGGATGCTATTTGCTATTATCTGCAGAATTCACCATTCATGGGAGCCGGAATCAATCCCCTGCAGATGCAGGGGTGCTACGCTAAAGCATTAATATTGCTCCTGTATGGTGTATGTGTTCCTTGGATGGGTTTCCTAGACACTTATTCTCCTTTTCAGCACTTTACAGATGAGTTTCTTAGCAATTTGCTGTACCAGGTGTGCAGGAAGGCCATATATTTTATCTGCTTATTCTGTTGGCAGTAAGCCCAGCTGAGTTGTGTTCAGCAAAAGAATTTTATCAGTGCTTGCAGGCTCAAAGCAGATGAGATTTGCTAGGGAGCTGACTATCTCAGCCAGCCTCAGCTGGGCAATCTCTGCCACACCAGACTTTGCAACTGCAGCCAGATAGAGCCCATGCACAGCTCCATTCTTTGGCACCCAAACTGCAATTAATTGGCTGTAGCAATGAGCTAGAACTCTCTCATAGGATCACCCCACTTTTAGCTGTCACCTCCTCACACTTCAGCCAGATTCTTTTTGTTAATCTTTATTAGAGTACCGGTAGTCCCATTTAATCAATGGAATTTACCTCAACAATGGATTCAATAGGGATATATTAGCTGAGGGTGTGACTACAATCTAGATGGGATACAAACTGTTGGAAAATATAGTCTGCAGTCCAATAAGTGGAAATGGTTTTGCTATTGAAGGGTTAACTAAGAAGCCATATAAGATGAGCTGATGTAACTTCCTATAGTTTTGCTATTGGTGAATCTGGGATGAATAGGAGTGTCTGAGTTTCCTTCTTTGTTCCAGAAGCCATAATCCTTTAACAAACCATATGGCCTTTGAACTGAGAGGACTCAGCCAGTGGAGTCCTGAATATTGTTTTGTAACAATGTAGTTTTTAAGCATTTTTAACTAGTTTTAGTTTATTTTGATGGAGTTTCTTATTCCTGCCAAGAATGAGTTCTCTAACTGTAAGTAAAGAAGTTTTTGTACCTTTTAAACTAACTTTTGAGTCTTGAGTGGTTATTTTGCTAGTTAAACAACTTGGGGAAAGACAAAGGGTGTTTGGTTATTTACTAAGCTGTGGTTTTATATGTATGCTAACATTCTAACGCTACATGCTGCTGCGTTTGTTTTAAACTCTGTTAAATAGGCTGTATTCTCCACTAATGTGTGAAATACAGTGTGGCTGTTTAAACAGGGACAACATACCCTGCTTTTTTAAACAGTATATTTTTATACATTCCAATAAACTGCTTTGGGCTAGAGCTGCAGCACATGAAATTTGGACTGTTCTGGCCCAGATTTCAGCACCATACCTGACAAAGCCTGAATCTGTATTGGGTTTTTACTTGTTACTCATGCTTGGCTCTGAGCTCTGGGAAAATCAAAGACCCAGCAGTAGTTGCCTTCTCTGAAGGCAGAACAGGTGGCTTATTCATGATGGCTGGGCAGGGGCACATTCTGCCTTCAGACCTGGTGACTCCTGCTGGTAGTTTGTCTCTATCAACTATTTAATGTGGAAAAGTCAACATTTAGGTTTACCCCATAGAAAGTAGCAGGGTGAGGGGAAGAGTTAAAAGGTTAATAACATGAGCAAGCACTACACAAATCAATGCTACTTACTTTCAGAGGGAATGTGCATAGTCTTGCACAGATATTTGTTTTCTGTCTTAGGGAAAGGGACATGAATCCATGCCCCCAAACCACAATACAGTTAAAAACAACAGAAGAGCCTGGCTGGATCATTCTGAGGGTCAGGCCTCGCCCGAGCTATTTTGTTGCCTGAGACAATGGCATCTCCTCCCATTTTCATTTACAGAAGCAAAATGGAGCCACAGTACATGAGGACAGGAGGCAACCCACATGAACCCCTGTCTTCCATGTTGGCCCCCCAGCATCTGATGCCTGTGGTGACCACCTGACTCTGTGCCAGTGTTACCAGGTATGCTCTCAAATTGTATGAATGAACTCATACATGTTCTGATCTCACACAACCAGATGCTCACATTTCTGACATGCACATATTCTTTCTCGATACATACACCATTACAGGTCCTCTTACAATATTGCCATCAAAGATATGTTTAGAACATTTACAGCATTGGAGAGAAAACCACAGACGATGCTTTGATTCCTCCAACTAAAATTATTGCATGCATTAACAGTAAGTATAGTATCCTTTCTCGAAGGCAAGACCAGTGATAACTGAAACTGATCTCCAAGCAAATACTCATTTTGAGCTTCTAACGTTCCATGTAATTGGGCTTCAAGTGTTCAGTAGATTATCGACATAAAGGCAAATCCAGTCTCTGAAGATAAGGGCAACATAAAAAATGTGGCCTGTGAAGAACAATTTGTGTGTGTTTGGATGAAAGATGGAACCAAGGAAAACAAGCTGAAGCATCAATTTGAGTCTTTATGGGTGCAGTTAGCAAACCTTTCCCAATTTTAACAAGTGAAAATGTGCATATCACAAGAGCTTTTTAAAGAAGTTGGGAAAAACCACAAATGCTTTTCTCACATAGTTTTTCCTCTTTTTGGCCCTCCTCCTTCACAATACAACAAGACAATGAGGGATCCTATTAAGACAGCTCATTTTCTGAGTGAATTCTGTGAGGGGTATTTTCACCATATGGACAACCCTAGGTCAGAGCTGGTGCCATAGAGTCTGCTTGGGCCTCCAATGGCAGATGGATCTAGGAATACAGTTGTCCCTTCACATTTGCAGTGTTTAGGGGTGGATCACCACCATGAAAGTTAAAAAAAAAATAAGTTAATAATAATAAAAAATAAAAACGCGAATAAGTTAAGCCCTGCCCTCAAGATACGTACTATACTACAGTATTGTAGACTCCTCTTCTGCCAACAGGACTGCCGATACCTGACACTGCGGTAGCAACACCCGCCCCCGGGCACACAAACCATGCCCCTCACCCACACTCGCCTCCCTGCCAGCTCTCCCTCTCTCTGCCCTGCCAACAACACAACTCCAGCTTGCTTTCTTACCTTGCACCAAAACAGTGCTGCCCATTTAAAACAGTAAGGCCACTCCTTTCCCAAACTGAAGCTAAAAGTTGCAACTGTAGCAACACCCACTCCCCTGGACGCACAAATCACAGCCCTCACCCACACTCACCTTCCTCCCAGCTCTCCCTCCCTCTGCCCTGCCAACAACACAACCTTACTGAGTGTTTTAAATGGGCAATGCTGTTTTGGTGCTAGGTAAGAAAGCAAGCTGGAGTGTTTTGTTGCCAGGACAGGAGGAGAGGGAAGGAGGAAGAGGAAAAGGAGGGTGGGTTTTTTTGTTTTTTTTTTTGAGTTTGCCTAGTTGAGCAGTAGCTACAAACCGTGAATATGCAAAACAGCAAATGTGAAACACATGAATTTGAAGGGACAACTATGCTACCAAGTTACACACCTGCTCCTTCAGGGATGGGGCAACCTCATCCAGGGTGGGTTGCTTACCCAAAATAAGGAAGATATAATACTTTCCTTAACATACACACACAAAGAGAGAAAGAGGGAGCAGTTTGGGGGAATAGCAATGTGCATGAAAAGTATTTCCCAAAATATAGATTTTAGAAAGTGTCACAAGTTATCTCACTTTGGTCCCTTTGGAGCTTTCTTGTGAGAAGCTAGGGAGCACTGGTATTCATGGCTGGAACAGTGCAAAGATGAAGAGGACTAGCTCACCAAGGTAATCTGCCAGAGCCAGGATTTTGACAAAAGAATGGGCTAAGGAAATTCTCTGGCCATAATCTCAAATTCTGGGAGTCATTTCTGTTTAAAAAAAAAAAAAACCCACAAAACCCAGGCTAAGCAATGATTTCAGCAAGAGGCTTACAGAAGGGAGGAGGTAGCTCAAGAGTTGTTGGTTGATACTTTGTGTAGACCCCACCCCTAAAACCAACTACCTTTGAACTTGGGATTCTTTTTAAAGCAACTCATGAGTGAAAGATCCTTAAGGCATGCTTGAATTTGTGCATTTCACAGTCTTTTACCATCTTAGGATATTGCCTCATTCTACTGAATAAAGTTCACCTAAGAGAGGTTGTTACTTTATCCTGGCTGGCAAAGAAAGAGGAGTTAAACTGATCACCATGTGCTCCAAAGGTGCTATTTCCTTTCCAGAATGCATTTCTTATCTCTAATGCATTGTTTACCAGCTGCAGGGCTACATGCTGAGAGAAACAGAATCTTGCCTGGGGGGGGGGGAGGTATTCAGTTTTGACCCACTAATTTAAACAAGAATCTATCTAACATGGTGTTCAGCCTGGGTGCTAGCTACAGGATTTGACCAGAAACCTTTTCAGTTAACCCTTGATCCTCTAGACCAGAGTCAAAGAGGTTCCATTTTAGAACATACACTTGTACATCTTGTTAGGGCTGTTTGTCTCCTAACACCAGGGCATATCTAGTCCAGCATCCTGTTTCCTATTATGACCAATTAAGTGCTTCCATGACATCCACTGGCAGGGCATGAAGATATCCCCCCACCACTTCTCAGCCACTGGCATTCAAAGAAAGACTCATCTGGAGGCACTGTCATGCCAACCACCATTAATAGATCCTTCCTCCATGTATTAAAAAAAATAAGGCCAACAATTTCTTGTTAACATTTTTAAAGACTAAAACCTCTGCCACATATTGTTATACACTCATTTTATTTCCACAGTCCAAGCAGAGAACGTTATAAGGCAGTATTTTTTTAAAAAATTCTTACTGTTGTCCTATATTTTTAGTTGCATCTTCAGCTGGGATAAGTCAACAGTGAGTCAATTAAGCATGGTGAAATCACAAATGTTGTCATCAGACAGAATCTGAGCTGCTAGAATCTAAGTGAGTCAATGCCATCACTTAAACACAATTCCTTACACAAAAGTAATCCGCTTGAGTCAAGGTTGGTAGTGCCAGACAACAGTACTGGTGGAACCATTATTTTCTTGTGCCGTTGCCTCAGGTAGGATATACTCCCTGACTCTGTGCAACTCCTTCTGAATTCGGTGGGTCACAAAATGAGGTCTACCAGGGTCCCCAATCAGTACTTGAGTCCCAGGAACCTGAGCATATTTCTTCAGCCATTGGTGAAGGCTGTCTGCAAGCTCTTCACTGTAAAACATGTCCCCTAAGACAATAAGATCCCAGCTGCCCAACTCTGTACCAATCAGGTTGTCGGTTAGAACAGGGAAGGGATTCACATTGTTCAACTCACAATTTAGCACCATAGCAGCTGCTGCAACTGAGAGGAAATAAAACAAGATCAGTATCCAAGTTCAAATAAAGTGTAATCACAATAATACAACAGTAAATATGTAACTAAAATACATTTAAAAACAAACTAAAGACCTCCTGAAAAATTGTTCTAAAACTGCAGACAATTTTTTAAAGTTAAAAACTGCCAAAGTAGTATTTCAAAGGACCAAAGAACAATTGAAATAATACAGTTTTAGCTGCCCAGTAGAAACTCAGAATGAATGGAGGCAGTTGGGCTGTTGCTACAGAGAAATCCCTGTGAAGTATACCCACAAATCTAGCCTCAGGTGGCCTGAAATTTCATTTGGTTAATATATCTTTAATTGTATCCTAGCTTTCTCCCAAATTGCAACTCAAAGCCAGTTCTCAACAAGATGGGGAAAAACAGATTTAAAAACGCAACCAATTTTTTAAAAAAATATTAAAGTACAATGAAATTATAACATTAAAACCCAGTTTAATTAAAAGCAATTTGAACACATTAGTAATGGCCCAGGAAGAGTGGAAAAGTGGATGATTGGAGTGGAGAGAGCTGGAGATCTCTCTTAAATGTTTCCCACAGGAAAGGCTATCAGAATGTGGGAGGTGAAAGATCCTCATTCAGCTAAGGCTGATAAAAGATATGTATCCAGAAGGGTTATTTTTTAAAATTACATCCTCTAATTTTTCTGCTATTTAGTCTAATGAAGAGCTCCCAAGAACTCTCAGGTTTGCACACTTTTTTGGCACTTTAGTAGGTCTTTGCCCAAGTTTGGATCTGATTTCTTCCCCTCACGAACCACTGAAGGACTAAATACGGCACTGAAGGGTTAAACAGGGCCTAAGAAAAGAATCAGAGAAAAATAAGTAGAAATAGTATTTAGACATAAGGAGACAGGTGGTCTGAAGCTAAATTTTGTCTTAGATCACATTAAGGTAGGAGATGTCTCTACCTAGCACTGGAATGTAAACGGGATAATATTGGAATGTAAGGAGGATACAAACCAGAAGGTTCAGGTCAAAGGTGATAGGCAATGTGTGATGGATGACCTGATGGGTAACTGATGGATTTTAGCTGACTAGATGAAATGAAACTGAGAACAGGAGAAGTCCCAGCAGACTGGAGGAGGGCAAACGTTGTCCCCATCTTCAAAAAGGGGAAAAAAGAGGATCCCAACAATTATTGTCCAGTTAGTCTGACATCAATACCAGGGAAGATTCTAGAGCAGATCATTAAACAGAGAGTCTGTGAACATTTAGAAGGCAATGCCATAATCACAAAAAGTCAACATGGGTTTCAGAGAAACAAGTCATGCCAGACTAATCTGATCTCTTTTTTTGATAACATTACCAGCTTGGTAGATGAAGGGAATGCTGTGGATATCGCATACCTTGATTTCAGTAAGGCCTTTGACAAGGTTCCCCATGACATTCTTTGCAAACAAGCTTGTAAAATGTGGGCTAGACAAGTTAACTGTTCAATGGATTTGTAATTGGTTGACCGGCCGAACCCAAAGGGTGCTCAGCAGTGGCTCCTCTTCATTTTGGAAAGATGTGACCAGTGGGGTGCCACAGGGTTCTGTCCTGGGCCCAGTGCTATTCAACATCTTTATCAATGACTTGGATGAGGGAATTAGGGGCATACTTATCAAATTTGCAGATGACACCAAATTAGGAGGAGTAGGTAATACCCTGGAGGACAGGATCAAAATTCAGAATGACCTGGATAGACTGGAGAGCTGGGCCAAAGCTAACAAAATGAAATTCAATACGGAGAAATGTAAGGTACTGCACTTAGGGCGGAAAAATGAAATGCATAGATATAGGATGGGAGAGACCTGGCTGAATGAGACTACATGTGAAAGGGATCTAGGAGTCCTAGTAGACCACAAGTTGAACATGAGTCAACAGTGTGATGCGGCAGCTAAAAAGGCCAATGCGATTTTGGGCTGTATCAATAGAAGTATAGTGTCTAGATCAAGGGAAGTAATACTGCCACTCTATTCTGCCTTGGTCAGACCTCACCTAGAATACTGTGTCCAGTTCTGGGCACCACAATTCAAAAAGGATATTGACAAATTGAGCATGTCCAGAGAAGGGCAACTAAAATGGTGAAAGGTCTGGAAACCATGCCTTATGAGGAGAGACTTAGGGAGCTGGGTATGTTTAGCCTGGAAAAAAGATGGTTAAGAGGCGATATGATAGCCCTGTTTAAGTATTTGAAGGGGTGTCACGTTGAGGATGGAGCAGGCTTGTTTTCTGCTGCTCTAGAGACTGGAACACGGAGCAATGGATGCAAGCTCCAGGAACAGAGATTACACCTCAACATTAGGAGGAACTTTTTGACAGTAAGAGCTGTTCGGCAGTGGAACACACTCCTTCGGGGTGTGGTGGGGTCTCCTTCCTTGGAGGTCGTTAAACAGAGGCTGGATTGCTATCTGTCAGGGATGCTTTGATCAAGATTTCCTGCGTGGCAGGGGGTTGGACTGGATTGCCCTCGTGGTCTCTTCCAACTCTACAATTCTATGATTCTATAAATAACAGAAGGCTTTTAGTCAGTTAATCAAAAATAATCAATAATCATAAAAGGAAGAAAAAAGCATAAATGGACTGTGTTTTTGGCATGTAAGACACACAAGGTTGGCAATATTAACACCCCTTGTGCCTTTTGCTGATAAGCATTAATAATCCATACTTTGATAATTGCAAGTTAAGTGCCTGAGTTATTGGCTATAATGCTTATGCATTGAAGCGGGCTTGCATAATAGAAATTATCCCAGAAATTTGGGTGACACCATAATAGCTATCTTAGGTTCTGATAAGTCTGAAAGCTAAAAGTATACCTGGATGTAGGGGTCTTCTGTCTGGAGATCCAATGCAAAGCAGAAAATATGCTGCTTTGTAAGATGCATGCATGTAGCTTGCCTCCACTTTTGCTATATTTGTGTTTGTAAGCAAAGCAGATGCTCTTCCTCCATTAACCTTCTACAACCCTTCCAATCAAAGTCAGATCTGGGTAAGCAATGCCCCTACAGTGGTTCCCAAACTTTGGTCCTTCAGATGTTTTGGACTTCAACTCCCAGAAGCCTCAACTAGCTTGGCCAACAGCCAGGAATTCTGGGAGATGAAGTCCAAAACACCTGAAAGGCCAAAGTTTCGGAACCACTGCATAACTTCTCACTGGCCTAGGGAGCTGGAGCAACAAGTACCAATAGTTAGCTAGAAAGTCACACAGGTTGTTGTTTTCAAATCCTCTTCTTCAGAGGTGTACCACTGATCTTAGTGGTGAGTCTAGTGCAGAACTAAAAGAGAACCATAGTTACCATTACATAGTTCAGGAAGGCGGCAAGTTTCTGCATCCAGGCAAGAGCAATTTAGTGCTACAATTAGGACAGGTTTGTAAACAAGTTTCAAAATATTAATATGGAAAGGACTTTGCTCTCTTGCTCGGGGATGGCAGAGGAATAGCCCACTGTATTTGTAGGAAGGGTTCAGTGGAGTTTACCAGCCTATTTGGTTTCTATGTTGAGCACAGAAAAGAGATGGAGTGGGGCATCTCTCATCCAACAGCCTGCTCACTCACCCATATGAACTTAATAGGCATTTGCTCGCATACATTTCCTTTTTGCCTTTGAATACCAGGTGACTACTTAAGCACAGTGCTGCATTAGGACTCCCTGCCAATAATGCTTGTATGAAAGTCTTGTGCATGAAGTGGCTCCATATGGGTGACATTTGAAAGATGTTTTATGTACACATATCTTGATGGTATGGTCTGAACCTTTGAATCATCAGACACAGCCCACCAATCTCCAAGAATGTGTGCCATATCAAAGTGTTTCAAACACTCTTTCCTATAGTCACTAATGTATGAGAATCATCCTTTTTCTCAAAATCAGACCAGGGCTGAGGATAGTGGGGCTCTCTAGTTCTTGATGGACTGCAACTCCCATTAGCCCTAGCCAGATAGCCAATAATAAGGAATCATGGGAACTGCAGTCCACCACCAGCTACAGGGGGACATATTCATCATCTGAACTGACATATTTGCCTAAAGAGATCGAACAGATGCCTAGTTTCCTTCTCAATGGCTTCTTCAGCATGGAACATACTGTACTTCTTATCAACAGCCACAGACAACTGTGGCAGAGACTGCCCAATTGGGACTGCCTGGATCGAATTTTGGGAAATCTCACTGCTACAAGCATTCGAAAAAGCACTGGAGTTGGTATATTGCCTCAGTTAAAGAACAACTGACTTGTTAAATCAGCAGAATAAGGTGATATGAAATATGTTCTTCCTCATTAAAAATGAAGAAAGAGAACTTGTCAGGACTCCCTACCTGATCTAGTAAAATTATAACTATGCAAACTCATTTCAAAGGCCAGCTAAGGGTCATGGGTGTGTAGCCACACTGGCCAGGAGTTAAACATATTAATCAAGATAGCACACATTTAAGGCCTGTCTTACAAGGAACAGGGATATATTTGTTGAGGGAGAGTGCCTTCGAGTCATTTACAATTTATGGTGAGCTCAAGGTGAACCAACCATGGTTTTTCTTTTGCCAGTGATTTGTTCACAGGGAGTCTGCCATCGCTGTCCTCTGAGGATGAGAGGGTGTGACTTGCCCAAGATCACCCAGTGGGTTTCCATGGCTGAGCAGGGATTCGAACCCTGGCTTCCCAGAGTGCTAGCCCAACACTGAAACCACTACACCGCACTAGCTCTCAGGGACTTATTTACTATACCCTTATTAGTTACTGAAGAGTGAGTTTTGGGCTTTGTCAAAGCCAGGGACATGCAGTTTTGAAGTCTCTTAAAGCTATGCATTTGTATGGTGACAAAACCTTATATAGAGGCCCAACCAGAGAGTAGGACAGTTTTTCCTTGCCACAAAATCTAAGTAAGTTCTGATTGATATATATGCCTAAAATATGTAACTTTATTCTACTTATATTCTTGTTATAGCTTGTCTAATAAATACAATTTGGTTATACTTCTATTTTTGCTAGATGGGCATAAGAAAACGATGTATTTGATGTACTGGTATGGATATTTATTCTTACCACTGCTGCTTATACCTGTATTTCTCTTTTTGCAATTGATTTTATACATCAGATCTTTTTACAAGTAAAGGAATTATATACCTTGGCTGAGATGTTGTCTCTGCTATTTTAAAAGTGTGTCAGTCATAGTGTTGTCCGTGAGTAGCATCTGATCCAGGGAGAAACTAACTTGGGCAATAATTGCTCAGTAGTAGTGTATTAATTGTCTTTGAAATTATACATTTAAGGGGGGAATGAAGTATCCAGGTGGGCCCTAATGTCTATTTGCTGAATGCTGTCACCTTGCAATCACTATTTGGGGGTCAGACTGGATGGTGTCCGGGTCTTTGCTAAATTCTCTTTTCTCTCTTCAGTCCATGTTCCTCAATAAATTTTTTATTTATTTAGTTAGTTAGTTATACCCGGCTCTTTAGCCACAAGGCTATCAGAGCGGCTTACAAATTGTTTTAAGCAATAGCTATTTACACATCTACACTGCATTAAAGAGTTTCCAATGTGTGTTAGCTACGTTAGCATTGTGTTAGCATTGTGTTAACATTGTGTTAACAATGTGTGTTAGACTCTATGTTCCATAAACATGCGAAATGCTGTTATCTTGTTCTGTAAACAATTCCTTCTCTATTAGGTCAGAGTGTACCCAAATGCTGTGTACCAAAGCTTGTCTTGTGTTCTGTAAACATTTCTGCACAAGAAGGAAGCGTTGACTACTGTGAAACTAAGTTAAACATAAGCAATAAGGGGAGGGAACATTTTGTGGGGTTGTTTGAGAGAGTGTGTGTTTATATAAGAAACTGTTTTTTCTTTTATTCGGCACTCTGACACTTTGGAAAGGATTCCTGTCAGGCCCACTTGCGTTACTTTTAATAAACAAAACTCTTTTTCCAAACCCTGTGGGTCTCCTGTTCCATGATTTCTGCTACAGTAGCTCACCAAGAACAGACACCAAGCTTTCAGAGAACCCTATACTAAGCTAGAATCTGCCACAACAGGTTCACTTAAACCATTCTGCAGTCTCATATGACCCTCTTTTCCTTCCGGTGGATTGAAGCTGATTTGCACTTAGAAGGGAGTATCTTACCAGGATCAATGTCATTGGCCACAACCTGTGATGCTCCACTCATCATGGCTGCTATGGCGGTTGCTCCACAGCCACTGCCAAGATCTAGAACCTTCTTTCTTCTGACAACCTTGGGGTTATCAAGAAGGTATCTGAGTATATTTTGAAAAATAAGAACAGTAAAAATAACATTCACAGCAAAGTCTTTTGCATCAATTTAGAGGAAACTCATTATATATCAAGGAGATAGGATAGCATGCAACAATTATTCTTTTATGCCTCATCTCCTTAAGAGCCTCCCTGTACGTTAGATTCCTCGAAAGAGCCTCAGATTTTCTTGGTTTAATTCTTTATTTCCTCAATATCAGTAAGGATGGGATGGCCTTGGAATCAGAGAGGCTCTTTGTAGGATCATCACAACAGGTATTGCTGGATTCTGTACATAGTACCCATGGCTTTGGGAGTATATAAACTCCCAAGATTTTGCCCAAATTGGATTGGGCTACAGAGGTGCTGTGTACTGAACAACAATTTTGGCTCTCTTTCTGTCATCATTCACTTTAAGACCCCAACAACTGAACAAGAAAGTAACCTCAGTCTTTTCAGGAGATAGTCTTTGTATCATCTTTGCCTACCAATTAATAAATTCTTTGACTTCTCATTCATTTGTGCACTTAGTGCACAATTCTTTAAGGAGGCAAATATTCTTTAAAGAATATTTGCCTCCTGGCAAAACAATCAGCATAAGAACAATGATAACAGATCAATTGCACATGCACCCGTATTTCAATTTTTCCACAAAAAGTTCAAGCTTTTACTTCTTGCTCTCTGAAAGCCATCCTTCATCCAAGATGGCTGGGACAGGATAATATATATTTGTACTTAACTCACTGACGAGAGAAAGGCACCCTGCACATAGTCTGTAGCACTCTCACTATTCACAGTTCACTCATGCTTGCTTTTCCCAGATAAATCTGCACCTTGAGAAACTACAGCAACAAACCCAAACTCAATAGATGCTGTGTCTCTCCATGCAGGAAAAATTGCCCTTGTAGAATTTCTGCCTCTCGGACAACAGTTAAACCCTGAGTATGGTGGTTCTAGTAAGCAAGACTCCTAATTTACTCTGGGATAAGTGACAAAGGCCATCATCCTGGGAATTCATAAGGAGCATGTAGTGACTTGAGAATATCCTATGAAAGCAGACTGAGACAACCATTGTGTGAGGTTAATGACTTGGGGCTTATTAACAAATATAAATAATTAAAACCAGCAAAATACATGTTGATCCATTAAGAAGCAAGTCTAATTTTTGTTTGGAATTAAACAAGCTGCTTCTAAGATACATAATAAATGGTGGACAAAGAGTTACAAATGCTGACATTAAAAATAACAGAGGCAGAGTAGAAAAATGATGGCGAAGCAACTAATTTATACTTAAATTAAACATTTTAAAGATTGACCTAATAAGATCCAACTATGGAAAGTGCATACACCTATATACATACATAAATGGATAAATTTAAAAAGCATTACAGGCTGAGTATCCCTTATCCAAAATGCTTGGAACCAGAAGTGTTCTGTATTTTGGATTTTTTTCAGATTTTGGAATACAGTGCAGGTAGCTGTATATAAAATGGTGGAGGCAGCAGCAGAGGTGGCAGTAAGCCCCAGCAGCCAGGTGCTCATTCTTTGTTCTCCCCTGCTTCCAGGGAGAGGAAAGGAGTGGGGTGGGGATGGCATGGCCAAGTTTGCAGCCAAACTTTGCACAAGCGGTGGCTGGGGTGGTTGCTGATGCTGATGCTCCACTGCCACTCCCCAGAAGAAGTGAAGTCTAGAGTGGGACATGGCAGCGAGAGCTGCTGGTAGGGGTCTCCAGCCTTGGCCTGGAGGAAAGCCCCATGCCAGAAAAACAACACCCTGTTCTCTTCTCCCCACTGCTTGCACCATTCTTCAGATGGGAACCTAGTAATTGCAGTCAACTCCAGCAGCAGGAATTGGCAGGGCTGCCAGCCACCCTTTGAAGCAGTAGCTGTGGTGGCCTCCTGCTAGTTCATTCAACTGGAGAGAGGTGTGAGGATCTATGAAATGGTGGGAGGCATCTCTCTCCAGCCTTGCAAATACATTACAGATACATATGTGTTGTAGCTCCAAAAGTTTTGGATTTTAGAGCATTCTGGATTTCAGAATTCCAGATAAGAGATACTAAATATGTATGCACTCAGCACTGAATATGAAAAAGCTGGTTATACCACATAATTTATTATGTTGTAAGTGTGCCCAAATAAACGGTATATTTTGTCACAGAACCCTTTGTTATTTATGCTGCAACAGATTAACAGCTATCACTTTGAAAATTTTACCTGGATAGTCCTTGGCCTCCTGGCCAGTAGAATGCCCAGTAGGGCTCTCCATATGGCCATAAGACAGCTTTGTTATGCCAAAATTGGCAGCGAGGTGTCATAAGTCGTAAACTTATTTCTGGTGTCAGGTTCCCATGGCTGGTAATCTCAGTGTTCTCCTCCAGAAACGCTCTCATCTCTGGATGCAGGAGTCGACCTGAAGTTCCACAATGGCACCATCTCCATAGTAAACAGCTGCTTGGATTCTTCTGCTTTAAGCCTTTTCTGAAGACATCCCTTGCCCATAACTGCAGCAGCTGTCTTCTTCCTATAAAAATCATCAGTATCCCCCACTTGGCAAACTCCTTTTCAGCTTCAGATCAGACCATCAGGAATACTTGCCTAGAAGAGCACAAAGTGTCAACATTGGAGGTTAAAAAGAAAACATCATAAGCTGTAGGTAAACAGTCCTATAAACAAAAATACAGTACAGGTGCTTCAACTGTACATGAAATTGTGAGATAACTGTAGAGCTTGGGAAAGTTTTTTCCCCTGGACTCAAGCTCCCAGAATCTCACAGCCAGCATGTAGCTGTAGTCCAAAAAAATTAACTTTTCCTAGATCTGACTTAATATATAAAGGATTACTGAGAGAGGCTACCCTGTTATTGCTGCACAGCATTATTGCTGACTGTTAATAAGTAAGGAGATAAAGAAGAGAGAGGAGCCCCTCTCAATACCTATTTGTACAATCAAGCAGAAATTGAAAAGTTACTTTTTATTACCACTACTACTATTATTTTCTTCTTTCTTTTCCATTAAATTCTCTCTCTGAATTGCTGTATTTTTTATGTCTGGTCTATTCTGGCTGCTGGCAGGTCCCTCTAACTTTGGAGTGGAGAAGTGTGGGCCTTACCTTTGCAGCCCCATAACTCCCCTGGAAATCTCAAAAAAGAAAAAAGATACAATGTTGATGCAAGTTTCTGACTGAATATGGTGCCAAAGCACCCCAAAACTGCCCAGAAATGTAATGCGTCTCCTTTTCCCACCCCAGAACTCCAAAAAACATTTACTCTGGGCATAATTTAGCTGAAAATTGTAACCAGAAATGACATGATGTCACTTTAGTACATCTGGACATGCTAGGATAACCTGAAGGAGCAAAAATTAACACACACACCCATGCACACAGTTGTCCACCTCTGTCCTATCATGGTGTTTTCTTGGAAATAATTGTTCACAAGGGGTTCGCAATTGTCTTCCTCTGAGGATGAGACAGCATGACTTGCTCCCCCATGGTTGATCGATCATTTGAACCCTGTCTCCCAGAGTCCTAGTACTGTACAATGCTCAAACCATTTCACCACACTGGCTATGTGTGAGATATTAAACAACTTTTTTTTCCTGATAAAGCCCCTGTACCTTTAACAACTGTGTGACAGGCCAAGGGGCTCATCCTTCTGCAAAGTAAACACAAAGTGGGGAGGAAGCATAATTTCCCACATTGTTGCTATCTCACACCTATTAGGGGTGTGGTGGCAACCCTAAGCTTGACCTTTTGTGGGCAGTCATGTGTATTGTGGGGATGTACCAAAGCTACCATTAAATTAATCATGTGTTCAAGATCTGTGATGCCTGTGAAGACAAAACAAGGCTCACAAGACAAAATAGCCAGCACATATTTATGAAGGCACACTGGAATCAAAACAAATAAACATACTTAAATTTGTGTCAAATCATCTAAGCTAAGGGAATAATTTTTAAAAGATACAGTATTAAGAACATTTTATAAAAGGAAGCAAAACACATCCATATTTGTTACTGTATAAGAAAAAGAATTTTTGCAGTTCCTGAAAAGATAACTAATTTATATTGGTATAGTGTATTTCATAATAAATGTGCCAGCCTTTAAGATGTTGTTTTGGCTGCAATAAGCTGGAAGCTACTGTAGGATATGAAGTGCAACTGGCCAGACAACATTTAGGATGCTAAACTGTAACTTGGGAGACTCTGGTTCTAATCCCACTGTTTCACTGGTAGGTAAGACAGACATACAGCATTGCTTGGTTCAGGAGTTTATTACAAAATAGAAAAAGAAGCCAATTTGCAAAATAGACTTAAGACAAAGGGGAAATTCAAAAGGCTCGAGCTAGCATAGAAAAATATATACCGTATCTGCCAGATACGGTGTCCTCAAGTGAACAGGAGACAAAATAGCTCTCTCAAGACAAGCCTTTTATTTCCTTATTTTTGGCTAGCTTACAAATATGTCTGTCAGCATTTCAATTATATAGTACATCTAAAGAGAAATATAGATCAAAGTAATTACTTATCCAAATTCTTTAACATAATTGCAAGGCCATTCAACTGTTAACTCTGAGACATTTTACTCCCCAACCTTCTTGGCAACAGGAAGCAGCCTTCAGGGATAGATATCAAAGAAACCTCCCAAATTCCTTTGGTACAGGGGAAGGCCACATAGCCAAGTTGCCGGTGAAAGGCTGTCACCTGCTTCTTGGCCTTGCAGGTGCCAGACATAAACACTTCAGATACAATACAGGAGGGGAGGGGGGGGTTCAGTGAGGACCTTTTCTGACACACACACACACACACACACACACACATATATATATATGACCAATCCATGCTCTCAACTGAGTCACAAACCGTGGTCCCAAACTACCTCACCAGGGTCTCAAGCCTAACCCACCTTTTTATCAGCAAGTTTATCTCTTGCTTTACAATTACCTGCTTTGAGCAGTGTTCTGTACAAAAATAGCACAAGAAATAAAGGTTGATCCCCATATCCATGGATTTGGTATCCACAGTTTAACTTATCCGCATTAAAAAAAAACACCTATGTGCTCTCTAGGCATTTTTAGGTCTTCTAATACAATTCAATGGTCAACTTCCAGCATTCATCTCATTGAAAATAATAAGATTCCCTACTATCCTCTGGATTTTCTTCGCAAATGAAGATTCAAGAAGGACTCATCCCGCACTTTCTGCAAGCGCTCTCATGACTAAAAAGGCCAATCTGAGATAAACAAGTCCGGTTGCAGAAAGCACAGCAGAAGGTCTCCTTGGGTGATGTTTCTGAGTTGTTATTCTTTCTGCATTGTCATTTCTCTTCAAGACTTGTTCAGCGTGAGTTCTCAAATAACACAGTTTCAGGTATCCCCAAGGGGGTGTTGGAACATACCTCTCATGAATACGAGGGTCAACCTGTAATGTTACAATCCAAAATGCAACAGGCAAATACCTAACCTACCTCAGCCTTTCCCAGTTCTTTGCCTTCCAGATGTATTGTACTATGCCCAACCAGCAGAACAGCAGAGTTGCAGGAGATGCTGAGAGTTAAAGTCACTCACAACTGGAGGAGGCCACCAGTTTAGAGAAGTTTGTGCATTACATTATCATTCAAACCAACTCATTTCCATTTCCACAGTTTTGTTTGCTCCCAGCCTAAGGCAAAGTTTTGATGCAATCTGCATTTAGTTTTTGTCCCCTCCTCCTTCCTCCTTTAAGAACCTGACAGGAGAAGCATTTTTTAAAAACAAGTACAGTTGTCCCTCCATATCCACGGATTTGGTATCCACGGTTTTAAGTATTCACAGCCTGAAAATATTCTTTAAAAAATAATAATCCAAAAAGCAAACTTTGATTTTGCCACTTTATATAAGGGACACCATGCCATTGCATATAATGGGACTTGAGTATTCACGGATTTCATAATAAATGTGTCACTCTTTAAGATGTTGCTGTTTTGTCTGTAATAAACTGGAAGCTACTGTAGGATATGAAGTGCACGGGTGTGTGTGTGTCCTGGAACCAAACCCTAGCAAATATGAAGGGACAACTGTAAACACTTTTAATCTGGAGGAAAGCGAAGAGGGCTGCATTGGCAGCAATATTTTTTTTTCCGGCTGACAATCCCTCCAGAAGCACTGAGTGATTTCCACAATTATCAATAAGAAAACCTCAACATAAAATCCCTTGGCTAATACTGGGGCCGCTTAAGCATAGCAGAAATGATTTGCCACCTTCATGGCTTTCCTTATCATTCCCACTTGCAGATACTGAGGGAAACAACCAGCCACCCCGCCACCCTCCATTGCAGCTTGTTGCAAACACTTGGTGAAGTTAAAACACAGACGCAACAATTAACCACCCTCTTCCGGTTCCTACTTGAAGGCTGCCAATTTAGCTTGGAAAGCCAGTCCGCCGCTGAACTCTCTGCGGCCCTCTCTGCTCTTTCTCCCATTAAGTGCCCCGCATTGGTCCCTCGGGAACCGGAAGTGTTACAGCTTCGTTCAGCCACCGCTTCAGAGTATTTTCCAACTTGCCCTTTATAAGGCTTTTCCTTTTCTGCTAGGTTTTTAGGGGGGGGGGAACTACACCTTTTCCATAAAGGTATCACTGTTTTGTGGGTTTTGTTGTATTTTGATGCATGGCCCACACAGCTACCCTTGAATATGTTCACAGCCTTTATGCTACAACTCCCATCAGCCCTGCCAAACATAGATAATAGTAAGGGATTCTGGGAATTGTAGTTCAAAGCACTAGATGGGGCAAAAGTTTCACATTCCTGGTAGAGACAAAGGGGGGATCCACAGGACACAAACAACCCAGTTAAGGTGGAATCTCTGTTCCTATAGTTTGAACCCATTTCTCCATGTCCTAGTCTCTGGAGCTGCAAAAACAAGCTTGCTCCATCCTTAATATAGCATCACTTCAAGTACAGTATTTAAACATGGCTATCATGTCACCTCTAACTATGTGACTAATGTTGCTGTCCTTGAGCAAGGAAGGATCACCAGCATTGAGGCCACAATATTGAGAACGCAGCTGCGCTGGGCAGGGCACATTTCTAGGATGGAGGACAATCGCCTCCCAAAAATAGTACTCTATGGTGAACTCGCCATGGGTGAGCATAAGAGGAGCACTCCAAAAAAGCGATACAAGGACTCCCTGAAACATCTCAGGCTCAGCCAAATTGATCACCAACAATGGTCCGCCCTGGCTTCACATCGGGAGGCATGGAGACGCACTATCCATGATGCTACAACTTTATTTGAGAACTCATGCCGAACAAGTCTGAAGAGAAACTACAACGCAGAAAGAATCACAACCCAGAAACATCACCCAAGGAGACCTTCTGCTGTGCTTTCTGCAACTGGACTTGTTTATCTCAGATTGGCCTTTTCAGCAGAAAGCGCGGGATGAGTCCTTCCTGAATCTTTGTTTGCGAAGAAAAGCCAGAGAGAGTCTCTGGAGCTGCAAAAACAAGCTTGCTCAATCCTCAATATGAAATCCCTTCAGATATTTAAACATGGCTATCCTTTCCCCTCTTAACCTTCTCTTCCCCAGGCTAAACATACCCAGCTTCCTAAGTCACTCCTCATAAGTCATGGCAACATGTCCTGTGGCATTATCAGACCAGATTCATGGTTGTTTTTTTTCATGAATGTAGACAAGGCCCAGGTTCAAATTACCACTATTATGACTGTTAGGCAAGTTATTATTTCTCAGGTTAAACCCCCCCTCACAAGGTTGTTATGAGTACAGACTAGGAAAGGACAAAAACCTGAGTTGTCAACATTTTTATTGGTTCTGTGCATGTACATTTAACAGTCTTAATATGCAAAAAGGGGCAATGTGAAGCTTCTTCTCACATTTTTTTTGCCATGCCAGAAAAAGCATCATGGTCTGATCCAGTTCTGTATGCCAGGCGATAATTAAGTGCATAAGAGAAGAGTGAATACAAAAACTGGCAAATGTTGAAGAAATGGGATTAGTACATACTGTCAAGTATACCACCTCTCCTTACCTCAAATTACTGTAGATACACTTCTTCCCTATGAGAGGTCAATGCACAGTACTGCTAAATTTGTCCCAACCTACAGGGAAGGCAGGGATGCTGACCTAGTTTATACAATGACCTTTCCATTACCAAGGCAACAAGAGGTTTATATTCTGGAATCTTCCACTGGGAAGTATGCTCACAGGTGAATGTGTGTTTTAAAGACAGCCATCCTTATGTATTATCTAAAAGGGACACTTAAGATAGATCCTCAAATACTCTCAAGGCAACTGTCTCAGAATAACCACACAATATGGATTTACACCTAGATATCCCCAAATTTCTAAGGTTATGAGGACATCTAGTGATCACTGATTTTAGCGCAATGAATACTAAAAATTTGTATTGGCGCAGTGGACACTTTCAGCAGGACTAGATTAGAAGTTCTCCAATGAAGGAATAAATGAGGAGTGCTTAGAGTACACTATATGTACATTACATATTTATAGCTGCTTGATGTCACCTTAACTGTCATGACTCTGTGGAATCCTGGAAATTGCAGTTTGAATTTGCCATTAGAAAGCTCTAGTATACTCTCTTAAACCATGCCACTAGATCTCTCTAGCAGAGATATACAGTACAACATGTGGAAGATTGTGAAAAAATATTTTCACCAGATACTTTAAGTCTGTATGGGCTCTTAATTTTATTTATTTAATGCTCCCTTTCTTGTTTTTTGATGAAGCTCTCTGGCTACATAAGTAATGGCACTTACCTACAAACTTCAGAAATAGAGGTATTGGTTCTTATTTATTTATTTATTTATAAAACTTATATATCACTTGATGTAGCAAAATCTCCACACTATTCACATTGAATTAAACAAACATATAAGACAGAATAAAAGCAATGCAAAACAATATAAAACTGGTGAAATATTAACTAAAGTTAAAATTAACGTTAAATATTAAATCCTTCTAACAGCAACCAACCAAGATGTGCAGAAACATGTTTATTTGTGTGTGTATGTGGGGAACCTGTGGTGGTCCTATATGTGTGGGCCCTTGGTATCTGCTGGGGTTTGGATCCAGGACCCCCCATGGATACCAAAATCCATGGATGCTCAAGTCCCATTATATTCTATGGTGTAGTAAAATGGTGTCCTTTATATAAAATGGCAAAATCAAGGTTTACTTTATGGATTTTTTAAAAAAATATTTTCAAGCTGTGGATTCAGAATCCATGGATATGGATTTTATATATAGAATAAAATTATATATATTCTATATATAGAATATAAAATAGGTTCCAAACAACTTTTATGTATGTTTTCTTAAAAAATCTTCAAATTATTAATTTTTTGATAACTCCCAGAACCTACAAGTTCTTGAAGCTGTAGTCCAAAAGAGTTCTTTTCCAAGCTCTGAATATATTTTATGTTTTTATTTATTTACTTATTTATACCCCGCTCTTCAGCCGAAAGGCTATCAGAGCGGCTAACAATATTTTTTTTTAAGCAATAGCAATTTACACATCTACACTGCATTAAGCAGTTTCCAATGTGTGTTAGCTAATTGCCCCCACAAGCTGGGTACTCATGAAAGGATGGAAGACTGAGTGAACCTTGGAGCCCTCTGGAATCGAACTTGCAACATGGTGACTGGCATTTAACCACTGGCATTTAACTACTGGCATTTAACCACTGCGTCACCAGGGCTCCCTACTTTTTACAAGTATTTCTGTTAGGAGGATTTGTGTTTTACAAACAAAAACAAAAACAAAAAAACATATGTAATCTATAAGCTTTTAATTTTCAGGCAGGCATAGGAATAAGATATAAGACAGAATGCACAACTACAACCATATAAAATATAATTTGATACAAAGGTGAAATGTTGCTAAACTCAAGAAATGTAAATATTTAAATTTCACATACGGTAGTTTAGTGTTCCTAGCGCCTTTTGAGTATTGGCTTATCCCAATGGGTGGGGAAACCCAAAGGAAAGGGGCTGTATTTGCTGGTAGAGTTCAGGAACTGGAGAGTGGGAACTGGAGAGTTACCAGGAATAAAGAGTAGGACCTCTTCATTTTGAATAAGGTAGTGGTATTTTCAGTTGTGTATTTAGGAAGGAACAAAGGATTATTTCTATGTGGTGTACAGTAATTCTTATATTGCATTTGCTTCTGTTTTGTTTTTTGTTTCAGTCTTTAAGGTTGCACCTAAATGTTACAGAAATACTCAGCAGCAGGGGCAGAAGAATCCAGCAATCAATGAGTCCTGCATCAGCACCTCATTGAGTGCATCAAACTTTTGGGACAGTTAATATGTGTCAAATTTAATATATGATTTGTTGTACTGCTGTTATAAATATATATTGAGATTTAGAAAGTAATTATATTTGCAATATTCAATTATAGTAGGACCCCCGTATCTGTGGTGGATTAGTTCCAGCCCCCCCCGCAGATAATGAAATCCATGGATAATAGCAAACCAGCCCCCCCCGTCACCATTGCTGCCATGGGAGCCATCTGGGGGGCGAAGGGAGAAGGGAGGCAAGATCTTTCCTCCCCTCCTTTCACCCCCCATTGCCGTTACCGCCACGGAGCCATCCCAGGTGACAAAGGGAGAATGGAGGTGAGATCTCTCCTCCCCCCTCCATTTCCCATCCACCCTCCCCTGTTGTCACCAACCACAGATAATTAAATCAGCAGATGGTGAATCAGCAGATACTGTGGCACTACTATATAGTTATATAACTAAGGGGCTGGTTTGGCTTCACTCTGTGAGAAGGGACGCTTAGGAGCAATTGTGTCAACTGCCCTAGTCATTTTCCCATTCCAGAGATCAACCAGGGCTTGGACAGGATCACCTGCCAAGGCAGCAGGAAACTCCTCAAGGACCATCAGGAATCCATTCAGATACTTAAGCCTCCTGGGGAAGACTGTCTTAATTGGTTCCCCACTCCTGCTAAGCCTCTGAGTCCCAGCAAGTCTAAATCTGACCAAGAAGTAATCTATCTATGACAAGGGAACAGTAGAGAGCTCCTCCATTCCCAGATCACCTTCAACCCCTTCTGTGCAGAAAACAAGGTCTAGAGTGTGCCCAGCAGCATACGTGGGGGCAGATACCTACTGGGAAGGACCCATGGTTGTCATGGCATATGTGAAGTCCTGAGCCACTCCCAACAGGGTAGTCTCAGCATGGATGAGACTATGCAGCTACCCGGGGGGGCGGGGCAAGATGTCGAAGAGGCATGATGGATCATATTTCAAATATACATTGGATAGTGGAGCAAAAGAAATTCAGAAGAAAATTAGTCTGTGCTTTATATTATAGGAAAGCCTTGACTGTGTTGATCATGAAAAACTTGGATGTGCCACAACATTTGATTGTCCTGATACGTAATCTGTACTCAGGACAAAAGGCTACCATCAGGACAAAAAATGGAGAAACTGAATGTGTTTCAATTGGCAAAGGGGTCAGGCAAGGCTGCATGTTATCACCCTATCTATTTAATGTGTATGCTGAACATATCATATGTAAAACAGGATTAGACTCAGAGGAAGGAGCTGTGAAAACTGGAGGAAGAAATATCAACAGTTTAAGATATGCTGATGACATCATACTACTAGCAGAAAATAGCAAAGATTTGGAAGGATTACTAAAGAAAGTCTAGGAAGAAAGTGTAAAGGGAGATTTACAGTTAAACATTAAGAAAAACAAAAAGAATGACCACAACTGATTTATATCACTTTACAGTAGCTGATGAAGACATTGAAATAGTTAAAGATTTTCCATACCTCAGCTCAATCATTAATCAAAATGGAGACTGCAGTCAAGAAACGAGAAGATTTGGACTTAGAAAGGAAGCTATGAAGGAACTAAACAAGATCCTGAAGTGTCAAGATTTATTACTGAATACTAAAGTTGGGATGGTCCATGCCATCCTATTTCCCATTTCTATGTATGGTTGTGAAAGCTGGACAGTGAAGAAAGCTGATAGAAAGACAATCAGCTCTTTTGAAATGTGGTGCTGAAGAAGAGTTCTATGGATACTGTGGACTGCTAAAAGAGACCAATAAATGGATCTTAGAGCAAATCAAGACTGAACTCTCCCTAGAAGTCAAAATGACTAAACTGAGACTGTTGTACTTTGGACATATCATGGAAAGGCATGATTCACTAGAAAAGACATAATGCTTGGTAAGGTAGAAGGCAATAGGAAAAGAGGAAGACTGCATTCCATATGGATAATTAATCAAGGACGCCACGACCCTGAGTCTGCAAGACCCGAGTAGCATTGTTGATGACAAGGTGACTTGGAAGTCTTTCGTTAATAGGGTCACCATAAGACAACAACAACAACAACAACAAAAATCAGCTCATTCAATTTAATCTGCCACGAACTATCTCCCATCTCTTCAAAGGGTTCTAATATCTTTGAAACTGGGACTGTTTGGGGGGGGGGAAATGTAAACGCTAAAAGCACCACTAGTCTGCATATTTGTTTTTTAATGTGGAGCATGTCCAGTAATACTTTTAACACTCTTAACTGTGACTAGCTCACCTGACTGAAGAATGGATAATAATCTGTATATATACAGTACTTACGATTTTTCCCCCAGCTCACCAATCTTATCTATAGCCCATAAGGGTACCCTGTATAATATTAGAAGCTTGGCTGCATTTATTATACTTCAAGGCATCTTTGAAATACAACTACAGTTGTCCCTCCACATTCACGGATTTGACATTCACGGATTTGAGTATTCAGGGCTAGAAAATATTCTTTAAAAAATAATAATCCTAATAGCAAACCTTGATTTTGCCATCTTATATAAAGGACACCATTTTTCTAAGCCATTGCATATAATGGGACTTGAGTATTCACGGATTTGGGTATTCACGGGGGGTCCTGGAACCAAACCCCAGCGAATGTGAAGGGACAACTGTACACACAAGCTCTCCTTCCTTTAAATAAATCTTGTGCCATTTTCCCCCCATAAAACATGCAACCTTACTAACCTCCATTGCCACATTAATGGCCTAGACCTGTGATTCACAGGTTATTTGATGTGGGGAACCAGCAATTATTTTATCCCCAATGGCCTAGGGTTTGTTGTTGTGTGCCTTCAAGTAATTTCTGACTTATGGTGACCCTAAGCCAAACCCATCATGGGGTTTTCTTGTCAGAATTTGTTTTGAGCGGTGCCCTTGCCTTTCTCTGAGGCTGAGAGAGCGTGACTTGCCCAAGGTAACTCAGTAGGTTTACATGGCCGAGAGGGGATTCGAATCCTGGTCTCCCAGTGTCCTAGTCCAATGCTGAAACCACTACACCATTCTGGACTAGGAACTAGCACTATATTTGTGCTCATTGGGTACAATTGTTTCATGAGCCCTGGCCTGCTATTGGTCACGTACATAGCACTAAGCCTGGGATGGAAAACCTATGACCTTCCAGCTGTTGAATGGCAATGCCTATCAGTCCCTGTTGAAGGACTGTGGGAGCATTAGTCATTATGGTGGGCCACATATGTTCCTCATTCTTGAGTTAAGGCATGGTTTATATACTGTAGTTTCATGTTTTAACTGTACCATTGTGATTTTCCCCAAAACACCTAGAATGTTTTATACCTGGCAGCAAAATGAAGCTGAATCAAACCAAAAGTCCACCTTGTCTATAACTCTTTATGCATGGGGTGTGTGTGTTGTGTGTGAGGCTGTTGGTAAGTAATTAGGTGATAGAAATGCTCTTTGTTAATAATGAAATTAATTTTATTTAGTACTAATTAATACTAATTAAACAAGTATGAATGGGAGGATTTTATTTGTTAATAATATATTTTTAAAAATACAACATAGAATCATAGAATTGCAGAGTTGGAAAAATGGATACATGTTACAGTATATTTTAATAATTTTAAAAAGGTCCACTAAGCTTTCGCCCTTCCCTTTAAGTGATGCTCCTTAGCTGCTATCATCCTCATCATCATCTATACTCTCGTTAATGAAACATAGTTTAAAAAGACAAAAGATTAACATTAAAACAGCATGAAACTATTAATAGCACTGAAACAATACAATTAAAATGTTAAAAACCAGTTTAAAAAACAGTATGTGGCACAGATCATGGGCTATCACTAGATCAATGAAACTCCTTTAAAGTAGCTATTCGAGTAGCTATTCGAACCCTACCCCCAAAATAAATTTAGCATCATGGATAGCCCCTTTAAAATTCAGATAGCCCAAAGGGGATTCAGTGCCCTGACATCAAAACCACCAGATGCCATTGCAATCTAGATGTGTGTGTGTGTATATAAAAGAGCCAGTTCCTACAGGCTGTTTTAAAACTTTGAATTAATACAGACCACAGAATCTGATCCATGTAGCAACATATAATGACCAGAGTGCTAATCAGCCTTTTGCAACCTGGTGCCACCCACAAGTCCCATCATCCCCAGCCAATTTGTAGTTGTTGTTTAGCCCATCTAGAAGGTGTCAGGTTGGGGAAGGCTGATATAGTCATTCTGCAAGCAAAGCAGATAGCTTGCTCTACAGGAGTCAAGCATGTATGTCAGGTCAATCACAGGAAGGAAATTGCTATACACAGATATGCAAGAAATCACTAGCCAGCCCAGTTTGGGGAGGGAAGTACCTTCCTCAGCTGAGTTGCTGCAGACAGAGCCCTCTTACAAGAAGATATTACTGAACAAATCAAATCCTCCAGATTGGCAAAACAAGCCTCACCACACACTTATTTATTCAGACACAGCTTCCTCCTCCCCATAACATCATCTAGCATCTAAAACATCATTAATAAAACATAAAAACAATAGTAAGGTATTTAAATATACTGTAGTTGGAAAAAAACAGGAGCCAGATTAAATGGATCCAATGGCCCATGAGGCCCCTTTCAACTCTGTAATTCTGTAAACAACAGCAAAGCAATGGTGACCAACTGCAACAGGTCTGAAGGCCAATTTTTCTGTCTCTGGGATCCTTTGGGTGCTGCAGAGACTGCCAAGCAACCAAACAAAAACCTAGAAGCAACAAGTCCTGTTCTGTTTCTGAAAATCTGGATATCAAACAGTGCAGGAGGTCCTGCAGCCTATATAAAAGGTAAATAGTGGGTGGGAATGTATATGGACTCAGGGCTATACTTTGCCCACCCCCTGAGCAAATGCAACCAAATATTGCAATCCCGTAGGAGACCTCAGGCCTCTTTGAACAAAAATGTATTGTCCAGCTGCCTAAAATCTCTCTCTCTCTCTGGCTTTTCTTAGCAAACAAAGATTCAGGAAAGACTCATCCCCTGCTTTCTGCAAGCGCGCTAATGACTAGAAAGGCCAATCTGAGATAAACAAGTCTGGTTGCAGAAAGCACAGCAGAAAGTCTCCTTGGGTGATGTTTCCGGGTTGAGATTCTTTCTACGTTGTTGTTTCTCTTCGAGACTTGTTTGGCGTGAGTTCTCAAATAAGGCTGCAGCATTGTGGATAGTGCGTCTCCAACATGAGGCCAGGCCTAAAATCTAGTAGGTATAAAAACCTTTGCTAGGCATTCTGGAGCAGAGGAGCAACTACTGTAAAGCCCTTGCTTCTTGCTATCCTCCTTCCATTCTTACCTTATGGCATTCAAGAGCAACAGCTCTGCCAGTATCCATGGGCTGGAAGATGTTTTTATACCTCATTGCTGAATGGGTGAGCCATTCTAGCTTTTCAAAGACCATGAGCCCTTTCACAGTAATATGTATACAGTAGCACTGTGATTTGATAGTTTTTCCTTGTTTTTTTTCCGGGCTGTGAGGCCGTGTTCTGGAAGAGTTTACTTCTGACGTTTCGCCTGCATCTGTGGCTGGCATCTTCAAGATGTTTTATAGATGGCACTTAAACACCTGATAGGATAACCAAAATGTATAAAAATTCTAATGACAAATGTTGGAAGTGTGGAGAAATAAGAGGCACATTTTCCCACATGTGGTGGGCATGTGGGATTGGAAAGGCGAAGAGATTTTGGGGGAAAAATCCATACTTTAATAACAGAGATTTTCAATACTGATTATCCTATGAACCCAAAAATATACTTGCTTAATATGTTACAAAACATAGATAAATAGAGAAAAACCATTGGAGAGTTTTATTATATGTGGTTTCAGCAGTGAGATTCGTGTATGCCAAGAGTTGGAAGAACCCAGAAATTCCAACAGAAGAGGATTGGCTTTTGAAACTGTATGAAATGTATAAATTGACAACCGTTCTGAGGGAGAAATCTTTAGGGAAATTTAAAGATGAATGGAAAAGTGTCCTCTCCTCAGGAAAGAATAAATGGGGAAACCTAGCAGTGATAAGTATGGAGGATTGAATATAATTATTGAGCAATTCTGTAAGAATTGAAAAGAGAATGTGAATCATAATTATAATCTTTACATTTAGAGTATTAAAAGGCAGATGACTAAATCTGAAGACGAGTTAAGAAAGGATGATGTAATTCTACATACCACCACAACTGGATGAAGATAAGAAGTAAAATGTTATGTTATGTAGGTAGGATGTTTTATTATGTTAGAGGTTAGATGCTGGATGTTATATGTTATGTCTGTTTCTATGTGTTGTATATGTTGATTCTCTTAATATATGGAAATTTGTCTAATAAACAATTTTTTTAAAAAAAAGAAAAGTTCTGCCCAGTCAGACCTATGAGATGTCTCCCCTCCTGCAGGGTTTAGCTTCCTCTTCCATTCCCCACATGGTCATTTAGGGTGAAGATTGGGTGGTGTTGGAGAAGTGTCTATCTTTGCTCCCCTTGCCAGACATAGAAGGACAATGTCATCCTCTGGCACCCTTGGAGGACCCCTAAGGCAGTCCTGTGGGATGCCTTTCTCATTGTGTGTATGGCTATAGGGGAATAGACAGACATGGGTGTATGTAGGGGATCATTATGCAAGGGAGGTAGTGAATTCCTCTCTGCACAATGACAAACAAAAAGAGAGATATAGGCATAGGTTTGTCTTCTTGTTGTTTTTATGTGCCTTCAAGTTGACTCTGACTTAGGGTGATCCTATCATGGGGTTTTCTTGGCAAGTTATCCAGAAGAGGGTTACTACTGCTTTCCTCTAAGGCTGAGAGAGTGTGACTTGCCCAAGATCACTCTGTAGGTTAAGTGGGGATTCAAACCCCAGGTTCCCAGAGTCCTAGTCCAACAATCAAACCACTAACACCACACTGGCTCTAGCTGGACTTATGCCTGTATATATCATTAGCATGTTTTTAACTCTTTGGAACATAGTCAGTGTTGTAGATTCCTGCACTGGGGTTGAACTAGATGGCCTTGGGGTTCATCCCAATTCTGTAAGTGCTGGGGAACCTTGGAGATGGCTCCAAAATCCTGTGTAATTTAGAAGGGCCAATAGCTTACTTTGGGTTGTACAGGTGTGTATGCACTTCAGTCCCATATCAAAATAAGGAGGTGAAAGTTAGGGATCAGCCTGGGCCTCATTTGGAAATTTTAGTAGATGGGTAGGGAGCCTTTTTGCCACCAAGGGCAGTATGAGGCAATGGGTGGTTGGTCAGAAGCCACACCTGCACACACCCACACAGGCGAATACATATGCACACACAGATTGTCAAGCAATTGTTTGGTAGACTGCTGGAAGCCGGATTGTGTTGAGGAATATTTTTTTTTATTTAGTTATTTATACCCCGCTCTTCAGCCACAAGGCTATCAGAGTGGCTTACAAATTGTTTTAAGCAATAGCTATTTACACATCTACACTGCATTAAACAGTTTCCAATGTGTGTTAGCTAATTGCCCCCACAAGCTGGGTACTCAATTTACCGACCTACAAAAGGATGGAAGGCTGAGTGAACCTTGGAGCCTGCTGGAATCGAACTTACAACGTGGCGACTTGCAGTACTGGCATTTAACCACTGCGCCACCAGGGCAGTTGAGTGGGGATTACCTCTTCCTTGCATTTTTGTGCTCCTATCAGCTCATCAAACAATCCTGAAGTGCTGTGGAATGAGTGGTCATAATCCTATTTATGAGGGGAAGTGGGATCTTTCACAGATTAACATTTAAAAGAAAACCTCACAGACCTGTGAGTTATGTGTGAACTCTACAGAAGGATTGGTCTTCTTGTGTTTTTCCCCCCCATCTTGAGTTTCAATAGTTTCTCTGCATTGACTATATAAGATATTAACCAGGATGCTCTGCTACTACATTACTTTTTGCTAATACAGTACTGTCTTTTATTTTCATTTGCCATAAAAGCTAATGGCTGATCTCTCTTTTGACACCCCCTGGATTTCTCTAATTACATATCCTTCCTTTTTCTTTGGGAAGAATTTTAGCAAGATTCCTGGGAATGCCTACACTGAATTCATAATGACGTTTTCCTATTACTCCTGCTGACATATTTCAAAGTGACTACAACAGGGATGAGAATCATATGGCCTTCTAGATGTCTGACTGCAACTCCCAGCATTCATCATCAGCTCCCATGCTGGCTTGGGCTACCCAGAGTTGCACTTCAACAATATTGGGCAACCATTATAATTCCTATTCCCAGACAATATGCTTGGCTTCATTTTCCCACTACTCTCCTTCTTTTGTGGCTACGATTCCTCACCCTCCAGAAAGGATCGACCCAGGTATCTTCCTTCCCTCTTTTCTTCTCGGCACTTTAATTATTTTATTTATTTACTCCATTTATACTTCACCTTTGTCCCAGCATGAGACCCAAGTGGCTGGCACAGCTAAAAACAAGATGAGCTAAAAACCTGACCATTAAAATTAAAACCTAGTTTTCTTTTAAAAAACAACAAAAAACATCACATTAGAAGCATATAACATTGTTTGTAAAACTATACAAATAATTCAAAAGCATGACAAAATATCTCTTGAATCCCCTCATCCCACAAAGGTTGCTACATGACTGCATAAATGGTGCAGTTTGGGCCTTCTGGAGAGTTTCCCACCAACTCTGGAACCGCATTCAGGGGTAGCTGTGCTGCCATGCAAAAAAGAAAAATCCACCCCCCCCCAAAGCGGTACATTTCTTGGCCAACCAAAATGCAAAATACAGGATGCAAGCTTTTGAAGCTCTCCTGGCTTCTTCTGATCTGACGTGCTAAACTGTGTATCATCCATCACTTAACAAAAGATTAAATTTTGTCCTGCTCTCTTATGGTTATCACTACATGTTATGAAAATAAGACTCTTAACCATACAAGATTGATGGCATTCCTATTTGCAGCTGCCCAGACTGAGATAGCCAGACACTGAAAAAAACTGGATCCTTTTCGATATGCAGTTAGTGCGGGAAAATCTGGTCCACATGGCTATCAGAAAAATTGGTTTATGCCATTTTATATGAAAAAAAAAGCCAGTAAAGTTTAGGTCATTTTGTATGAAAAAAGTCAGTAGAGTTCAGGACATTTTATATAGGGGAAAAAGCCAGCAGAATTTAGGCCATTTTATATGAAAAAGCCAGTAGACCTTAGGCCATTTTATATGGAAAAAAAGCCAGTAGAGCTTAGGCCATTTTATACGGGGTAAAAGCCAGTACAGTGGGACCCCTCTATCCACGGGACACAAAACAGCACACCTACCATAGAGTCTTCCTAGATAATGTGTCATCTCTAGCCATTTTCTAGGTCCTCCAAGGCAACTCTATGGTATTCTAAACCGCAAGTCCCGTTATTTTCTATGGCGTTCGCTATTATCCATGGTTTTCGGGATCCACAGGGCCCCAGAACCAATCCCCAGTGGATAAAGGGGATTAGGAATTTTTTGGGGGGGGGATTAAGAATTTTTTTATTGGAACAAGACCATTCTACTGAAAAATACACCCGACTGCAAAAGGCTGTAACAATAATGCAAAAAAATTGTTTTCCTCTTTTCTTACTAATACAAAAATAAAACTATCTATCCTAACACTAATACATTTTTCCTCTTAATCTCTCTCTCTCTCTCTCTCTCTCTGGCTTTTCTTCAGGAAGGATTCATCTCACACTTTCTGCAAGCAGGCTGAGACTGAAAAGGCCAATCTGAGATAAACAAGTCCAGTTGCAGAAAGCATAGCAGAAGGTCTCCTTGGGTGATGTTTCTGGGTTGTGATTCTTTCTGCGTTGTCATTTCTCTTCAAGACTTGTTCCGGGTGAGTTCTCAAATAAGGCTGCAGCACTGTGGATAGTGCGTCTCCAAGCCTCCCGATGTGAGGCCATGGCGGACCATTGTTGGGGATCAATTTGGCTGAGCCTGAGATGCTGTTTCAGGGAGTCCTTGTATCGCTTTTTTTGAGCGCTCCTCTTATGCTGACCCATGACGAATTCACCATAGAGTACTATTTTTGGGAAGCGATGGAAAAATAAAACTATCCTAACACTAATATATTTTTCCTCTTAATCTAAACACACTATAATCACTTTTTTTTCTTTTCCAATGAGCATTATATTTACAATTATACATATTTGAAAAAGAAAAAAATTACTAAAATATTAATAAAAATAACAATACAAAATAATACAAAAATACTACTGTAGAGCTTAGGCTAGTTTATAGGGGTGGGGGAAAGCCAGTAGAGCTTGGAAAGCTTGCATGCTGTGTTTTAATAATATATAATAATAATAAAATTTTATTTATATCCCGCCCCTCTGCAACGTAATCGGGGCAGCTTACAATATAAAAACCCCATACTCACAATACCCTAGCCCACCCACCCCTTAAAATAATATTAAATTACAAAGGATTAAAAACATGCATTAATTAAAATATATATAAATTAGAAGAAAAAAAATTTAAAACATACAATCATAGCCTAGAAAGGGCAGCTGAGTCTTTTGCACTGTGCTTGGCCATGAAAGGTGCAGGAGGTCGGGCTTTTGGGGGGCTGGGTTTGCCCCCCCTCTCTGCCGGGGCGCAGGGGTTTAAATGTCCCGCCGGGGCGTGGGGGGCTGGTTGTTTCCCTTCTCCGCCCGGCGGCGCTGGTTGGAGGCTGCTGGGCCGGGGAGGCGGCGCTTGGCTGGCTGGCTGGCGGGGCTAACCGACGGACTGGGCGCCCTTCGCGGGGAGGGAGGCCGGCCAGGCAGGGAGGCGGGCAGGCAGGCAGGGAGGCGGACTTGGCGCAGCCATGGAAGAAGCGCGGCTGCGGGGCGCTTAACGGCGGCCGGAGGAGCAAGAGAAGCCGAAGGGGAGAGGATCCCGAGGCGAAGGCGAAGGCGCTGCCGGGGGTCTCTCGGGATGAGCAGCCCTGCGGCGCCCCCGGGGCCCGGCTCGGGCTCAGCCCCTTGCCGCTTCGCCCACTACTTCGTGCTCTGCGGGATCGACGCCGAGAGCGGGCTGGAGCCCGACGAGTTGGCCGGTAAGCCGGAGGGAAGGCGGACCCGCGCCGGAGGGGAGACAAAGAGCGCGCCTGGCCGCCCTGCGGGCTCCTTTCTGTTGTGGCCAGCGAGCGGGCGGGTTCAGCTCCCGGCCCCAGGGCCAGCCATGGCCCCCTCCTCCCCAGCGCGCCCGGGAGTCTCTCCTTGGCCTCCTCGCCCCCCGGATTTGAGTCTCTTTCAGTCCTTAAAGCCCCCCCCCCGCCCGCCTTCGCCTTGGATATTCTTAGCCCGCTTCCCACTGGAGGAGGAGGAGGAGGAGGAGGAGGAGGCTTGTCCGTGGGAGCGCCTTAAGGCGAGTAGCAAATCTCCCCACCCAAGGGGGCAAAGCCTTTGGTGGGACGGTGCCCCTCTTCTTGGGGGGTGGGTGGGCGACGAAGGAGTGAGCTGTCCTGGCGATCTGTGGGGCTCCACCAGCCTTCCTCCCCTCCCCATTGAAGCCACCCCAATTCTTCTGTGCGCCTTGGTTGAGTCGCTCTGCAGCGCTTCCCCTTCCCCTGCCAAGACTGGAGAGGCAGCATTAGCAGAAAAGGAGGCCCCCTCTTTTGGAAATCGTTGCCCCCTTCCTCCCACCCTTATTTTGGGGTGTGTTTTTTTCCCCTCCAGGAATTCTTTCTGGCTAGCCCCCAAAGAAAACCGATGCCCCGGGTTTCATAATAACCAGCCTGGTGGCTCTTCCTCCCCCCACCTCTTCCTCTCCCCCAAATCGTGATGCCTCCCAACTGCAGTGGCTAGGTTTGGTTATGTCACTGCCAGGAGTAACCACGTTTCAGTGCAGTCCTCCTCCTCCTCCTCCTCTTCCTCCCCCGTCCCCCTCTTTGGCTTGTGCTGTCATCCCAGAGGCCTCGGATGTTCTCTGGAGTTGCACCTCCCTTCTGAATAAGCTCCAACCCGGGTCCAAAGAGCACAAAAGCTACCTTTGTAACTACTGTACTTGGGTTAGACTGCAGTAGGATTGTCTCTGCTTTTTGGAGAGCAGAGAGGGGGTGGTTTCTTCTTTTTTTTCCAGTTTATTTTTTTTATTCCCCCCCCCGCCACAAATTACATAGTTGCTTAGTGTGGTAAATTTTCTACTTATAGTATCAATGTCATAATAAAGAAAAACAAAAGTAATTTCAATAATCATCAACATACAGTATTTTAACACTGATACCTTTTATCTACTCCCTTTCCTTCATTATTTTACCATAATTGATTCTGTTTTAAACAACTTCCTGCACCTGTCCTGACTTTCACTAGATTTTATTCAGGCAGTTTTACTGAACTTTGATAAATATTTCATTTCTGTTCTTTCCCTCCCAGTTTTCGAAGTCAATAGCTTATATTTTCTTTAACCATAGTTCATTTCATATATAGATACATAGATAGATAGATGAGTTTATACTAACTCTATTAAGTCAGTTCAGTGGGGGGTGGGATTTTCTAAACTACTGTACTCTTGTTTAATGTGGTCAGATTAAATCCTCTGTGGCAAACTGAGGGAGCAATGCTAATTAATATTTCTGGATTTGTCTGAGTCTGGTTGTCTGCTATGCAGGTAGGCCTTCACAGAAGCATGGAGGGGAGCACCAGCCTTTAATTAAATTGTACCCCTTTGGGCGAAGGTTGTCTAAGAACCTTTAGAATAATGTTTGATTTTTAAAAGGGCAAAGAAGAGGGCCTTTACATAACATGCGTAGCATGCATTACAAACTGCAGATGTATTTGTAACACTGGATGACCCTCCTGCTGTAATCACTCTTTTCCCATTACTCATATTGTTCTAGTTGCTGTATGGGCATCCTGCAAAAGTTAAGAGGCACAACACTGCACACAGCCTTACAAATCTCAGATATTCTAGGGAGGAAATATACTCAAGAGACATCATTTAATGAAAACTCAATTTTTAAGAAGAAAAAACTATCTGTAATCTTAGAATCCAGAGAAATCAATAATCTTGAGTCCCAATCATTATTTTGCATTAGCTGCCAATTTCCCAAAGCCCTAGATCCTTATTCTGTTCAAATGCTTACCACTGGTAGATGAATTCTATTTATTTTCTCCTTGTCTCGCTCTCCTCCACCCAACTGAATGCAGTGCCCTTTTGGCCGTAGTAGTTTGCTTGTGAACTGATTGAAATTGCATTTATCCATCACCACTAATCCTAAAAGCATTTGTGCATGCTGCAGAGAATGCTGCTCATATAATTTTTAGTGGTTTCATCAGGATTTGCTAAAGATAAATTTGTAACTGTTTTATAAGTGGGAGAGATGCCAAAGACCTCAGCTGCATAACTAGCTAACCAGCTGTGCAAAGAAAGGAAAAGCTGTCACAATAGAGATTGACCTGCAAGAACTACCCCAAAACACTAGAAAAAATGGCCTTACTTGGTTTATGTGTTGTTTGCAGTTTTCAGAATAGATAAAATTGTGCCTGTTTTTTAGAACGAAAACTCCTCCAAATCTTGCAGTGTGCCTAGCCAATGAGGAGGGTGAAGAAAAGTACAGTAGGACCCCCGTATCCACTGATTCATTATCCACTGATTAAATTATGCACTGGACAAAAAACAGCACACCTACTGTAGTGTCTTCCTAGAAAATGTGTCCTCTGTAATAATTTTCTAGGTCCTCCAAGGCAACTCTGTGGTATTTTAAACCAGAAGTCCCATTCTTTTCAGTGGTATTTACTATTATCCATGGTTTTCAGTACCCATGCCCTCCCCCGAACGAATCCCCAGTGGATAAGGGGGTCCTACTGTAGTGTCCCAGCATCACTTTGATCTATTCCGTGCAAAATAAAAGTAGTGAATCCTTATGCATAACATTTTAGATAATATATTCTCATTTTAATTACTGGTAAGTAAACATGTAGTTTTTATATGAATACTGAAGGTGGATCACATGTTTAAACAACTAACAAAATGAAAAATACAGCAGCTTCTGTTATGTAATTGGTTAGTTATAATTTGACAAGGAACAAAGACTAGAAAACTCTTTTCACATATTTTTTGTGGGGATGCATGTCTTGTTTTGAGATGGTGAACTAATTTAGTTTCTAGTAGCTGTGGAAGTATATCTGCAAACAAAAAACCCTTTATATCTTTTGTTAAAATAGAGATCAATTTTATTGAAGTCCTTTGCATGCTTTCCATGTTTCTTTTCAATGTAAGAAGTCTTGGTATTGAACAGAAGAGGCCTTAGTATTGCCTTGTTTCAAGGCAAATATATACCACTTCATGGAACTCTAAGGAAATTACTAGAGGCATGATATGTCTTTGTACAACAGGCCCTAAACACCCCAATCTTGATCTTTGTAACACTGGATGATCCATGCATGGAATCTGACTTTTGAGGCACATACCATATGCTGCCTCAACAACCTCAGATCAGTCCATGTTTGAATATGGATGCTGTGTTTCTGCATTGCATTCAAATGCTCACACCCTAATATATTCTGATGCCATGAAGACACCCTAAATCTCTCCTTAAGCATTGCTAGAGCTGGACAGAGCTAGGAAGAATAACCTTTTTGGGCTACCAGAGTCTCTTAGCTAGCACAGGTCCACTGGTAACTTTTCCTAATTCTGGAGCTGATTGGGGCTATGTTAATTCAGTGAGACTTTTTTAGCCGGTAACGTGTGTGTGTGTGTGTGTGTGTGTGTGTGTATAATTAGAATATCTGAGATGGTATATTTTACCTGTTGCACATTCAGTCTTCTGGCAGACTTGAAAGCTTGTCTTCAGTATTATAAAAATGGCAGTGTCCTGTAGCACTTGAAGGCTGATTCATTTTTATGACATGGGCTTTCGTGGAGTAATTTGTAGTCTTTAAGGTGCCACAAGACTTCATTTTTGCTGTAATAGGCCACCCTTGTGGAGATTGTCACTATTTTGTGTTATTCTGTTATTCCTGGTGAGAATTTTGGATTTTTTCTTATGGGATAAGATGGCTGCCTTTTATTTTTGTTGCAGAAAGTAAACTTTAAGAAAATACAGTTAATGCATATCAAGCAATGAAACACACTAAGTTAATATAGATACTTTACACATCGAGGGCTGTTCTGTCCTTAACTCTCTTTCTCCCTTCTCAATTGCTTTAATTTTTCTGTCAGTCTCAATATCATAACATGGCTTCTGTTTACAGTGTTTAGAATTTCACATAAGAAGGTTTTTCAGAAATAGAACCATGCTGGTTTCTCTGGCATTGAAGGTATATATCAACTTTGATTTGCATAGTATGACCTTTGGGAGTTTTAAACTGGAGTAATTTCCAGTTCCTCTTTCTGAAAATAGTTGCTTTTACACAGTAGTGTTGATTAGGAAGTTATCACTGCCTGTTAAATCTTCAAGAAGTTGACTGCTGTTCTCAAAACTGTCAAGGCAAATTTGTGCTGTCCTTAAGGCCGAATGCAAATGTACACAACAGGTGTTTTAACCACGATCTAAAGTTATGTTAACTTTCCTTTGGATAATTGGCAATAAGGTTATTCTCTGCTACTCAGCTCTACCAGTTTAGTGCATCCAATCAGATACCGTACTACAATCCAGCGAAGCATTTTTGTTTCTGCGCAGGTTTCATCTACTTTATTGGATCTTAAAACATAAGAACATATTCTCCAAAAGTAAAATAGAAAACTCCCCCTAAAGCTACTGCATATAGCTTAACCACTTGCTTTTGAAGCTCAAGGGAGTTCAAGAAGCTGTTTACTTTGCAGTATGACTAGGGCTGTCATCTGATTTGGATAAATTTTATTTGGGTTTTTCCCCATTAATTTTGATTGGTTAATTAAGCTTACAATCCTGCCTGCACACAGGAAAGGATCTCTGGTAGGAGAAAGATTTTAAATACACGCTGACAGCTTGCAGAGGTGCTGTTGAAGTCCAAGGAGCCGATACTGGCCTAGATAGATCAACAGTTTGACCCGAGGCTTATCTGCACAGGCAATTTACCCTGGCTTGCCCCTGTTCCAAAGCCCAGCAGTCCAAATGATGCAGGGCATTTACCCCAGTCTGTCCCCGGGCAGTCCAAATGACCCTTGGGGCTGGGATGGGGGCAAGCCAGATTAGGGCCGGATAAACCATTTAATTTTTTTTTTTTTTTGTTTTGTTTTAGCCAGGAAAAAACAGATTGGGCCATCTAGCACACTGCTCCTCACTGCCGCTGTCATTTCCCTGGCTGTCCTGGAAGCCAAGCAGGGATCCTTCAGCATGTGGCTGAGGCTGGTCACATGCAGGGGGCCTGCAGTCATATGTTGCAGGCCTCCTTCCTGTCTTCTGTGTCAATGGGGAAAATGGCAGAAGGGGCAGTGACAGGCGAGCGTCCTGTTTGGACTCCAGCCCATTTTCTTCAGGTAATGTGGGGGTGGGGGGGACGGGCCAGCTCTGAAGTCAGGATACACCAATGGGGAGCCAGCGTATCTTGCCTTGTTAGGTGAGCCCTCAGTGTAAGGCACTTTATCTGTGTTTTCATTTATTGGACAGATATTAAGTTGGCTAATGTGAAAGGTGTTGGGACTTGCACCCAAGTCTTCAGTTGTTTAGTATTGAATTTCAGCTGCAAGCTTTAATTTGTTTAATTGGTAGATTAATCAATTAAATGATTGCCTTTCGAGGATACTATAGACTGGCTTGCTGCTTATTGTCTTCTTGTTCTTAAAAAAACATGGCTTTAAATGCTTTTAAATGTATTGATAGTCTCTGTGGGAATCATTCCTAGCTACCTGGCAGGATACCAAATTTTGAATGAATGAATAATAAAGCTTCAGTTGATTAATTGGTAGGTCAGATTTAATTGTTGATGTCCAGATTTAAGGACATGTTTGTTTGTAAAATATTCTGGCTCCAGTGTACTATTGAAACGGGAAACGAAGAAGAAAATATTAGAAATGATTAGTGTCTTCTATTGGTTAAATTGAACCTCTGACTTTCTAAAAGCACAGTTTAATCTTCTTGGTATTGTACATCCATGGCATTTTTCAAAGTCCTACACTAACTTTCTCCCCAGCGCCCAGCCTGATGGCATTCTGATGGTTTGCAGTGTAGCTTCTATAATAATGACCTATAAAGTGCTATATGGCTTCTGTCCAGGCTATTTGAAGGACCCTATCTCTCTTTATGAGCCAATTAGAGCTCTAAGATCATTGGGAGAGGCCCTTCTTTCTTTCCTACCACCTTTCCAGGCTCATTTGGTAGAAACAAGGGAGAGGGCCTTCCTGGTGGCTGCTCCCAGATTTTGGAACTCCTTCTCTGGGGAAATCAGAATGGCTCCAACTTTGCTTACCTCCCATCAGCAAGTTAAAATATTTTTATACTGCCATGCTTTTAGAAACTGACTAAGTGGGCTTTTAATGTTGTGCGATTTTTATGGTTTGGATGTTGTCTTTTAATGGATGTTAATGTTTACTGTTTGCCGTCAAGTTGATTTCGACACAAGGCAACCCTATGAATTAGAGACTTCCAAGTCATCACCATCCCTGCTTGGCTCTTGCAGACTTAGGGTTCTGACTCCCTTGGTTGAATCTGTCCATCTGTAATTCAGTCTTCCTCTTATTCTACTGCCTTGTACTTACTGAGCATTATTGTTTTTTCTAGCGAATCATGTCTTCTCATGATGTGTCCAAAGTATGACAGTCTCAGCCTTGGTCATCTTAGCTTCTATGGAGAGTTCAAGCTTGATTTGTTCTAGGATCCATTTATTGGTCTTTTTTAGCAGTCCACAGTATCAGTAGAACTCTTCTGCACTGCCACATTTCAGAGGAGCTGATTTTCTTCGTATCAGCTTTCTTCACTATCCAGCTTTCACAACCATATATAGAAATTGGAAATACGATGGCATGGACAAGCATGGACAATCTTAACTTTAGTATAGTTGTCCCTCCGTATCCACAGATTTGGTATCCACGGATTTAAGTATTCACGGCTTAAAATATTCTTTAAAAAATAGTCCAAAAAGCAAACCTTGATTTTGCCATCTTATATAAGGGACACCATTTTGCTATGCCATTGCATATAATGGGACTTGAGTATTCACGGATTTTGGTATCCATGGGGGGTCCTGGAATCAAACCCCAGCAAATATGAAGGGACAACTGTATTCAGTTATATATCTTGACACTTCAGGATCTTGTCTAGTTCCTTCATAGCTGCTATTCCAAGTCCAAATCTTCTTCTGATTTCTTGATTGCAGTCTTCATTCTGATTAATGACTGAACCAAGGTTAGAAAATCTTGAACTATTTCAATGTCTTCACTGTCTACTTTAAAGTGATAGAAATCATATGTGGTCATTAGTTTTGTTTTCTTAATGTTCAGCTGTAGACCTTCCTTTGCCAATTATCATCATCATCTTTATTTCTATCCCACTTTCCCCCCAATTTGGTACTTTCTTCAGTAATTGTTCCAAGTCTGCCATTTTATGCTAGTAGTATGGTGTCTTCTGCTTATGGTATCTTAAATTGTTGGCACTCCTTACTCCAGTTTTCACAGCTCTTTCCTCTGAGTCTAATCCTGTTTTACATATATGTTCAGCATACAAGTTAAACAGGTAAGGTGATAAGATACAGCCTTGCCTGGTCCCTTTACCAATTGAAAACCACTCTGTTTCTCCATATTCTGTCCTGATGGTAGCTTCTTGTCCTGAGTACAAATTACACATCAGGCAGAGCCATTTCTTTAAGAGTGATCCATAGTTTTTCACGATCTACATAATCAAAGCCTTTCCTATAATCTATAAAGCAGGCTGATTTTTTTTCTCTGAAATTCTTTGAGGCACTCCATTACTCAACATATGTTTGCAATATGATCCCTCATGCTTCTTCCTTTCCTGAACCCAGTTTGGCCATCTGGCATTTCTTGCTCCATATAGGGTAATTGTCATGCCCCATGAGCCTGATGAGGGAGGAGGACATGGCAGGGAACGGCCCTAGGGACCTTGGCACAGGTTAATCTACACCTGTGCCAGCAGGGAACCCTGCCAACCTGGAGGCTTGAGCAGAGGAAGAGCCTGGTCCAAGTGGGTTGGCATCAGTTCCAGCAGAGAGTCCTGCCAATTCAGATAAGGACAAAGAAGAAGAGAGGGACTTATCTCCACCATCATATACCCAGCAGTGAGCTTAAAAGGAAGCTCAAAGGAAATCTCTGAGATGTTATGAGAAAAACCTGCTCGTTAAGAAACACCTGACAAAGCCTTAATTGCTTTATATATGCTGGGAGAGGCGATGGAGGCTTGACTTCTGTTACCTTGACTCATGCATGAAATATCTTTTTTATAGCTTCTCTCAGCACTTTGTCCCCGTTTTCAACCTCAACTTTCTTGATCCAAAATCCCCACCTATCCCACCAAGTCATTTCTTTTATTTGTCCACTAAATTTTCCTCTTCTCTCTCTCTTAAAAAGTCAAATAGAATATATTCTAGCATATAATGTGTCCAGATATTTTTGTCCCAACTCTGTTTATTTTTCCACCCTAATGCTATAACTGCATGAATCACTCTTAACACATTTTTAATTACATAATCTTCCTTTTTACTTACTCTCAAATTCTTTAGATCCAAAGTTAGACAATTCTCCTTATTACATTGAAAATTTCTCCCCATCATCTTATGTATCTCATGAGTAATTTGTCTCCAGAAATTTTGTATATAGGGACACTCCCACCACATATGAATATATGCCCCTTTTTGCCCACATCCATGCCAACAATTTGAAGAGAGATTTTTGTTTATCATTGAAATTTGATGTGGGGTTTTATACCATTTACCAATTAACTCTAATTGTTATTCTTTAATCTTTAAATTTTTAATTTTGATTATCTGGGTAATCTGTTAAGATTTAATTTGTATATAATTAAGTGGAAATGAACACTTCAGTTTTGAAGAAAAGCTAACATAGCAGGCTTTGTCTGCATAAGATGTCCAGAGCTGCTCTCTTAATCTATTGAAACTACGGTACTGGACCATTTTGCTACTACCTCCCTGGAAATGAATTAAGACTCACTTATACTGGCCTAGATAAGTGTAAAGGAAGGCACCCTGGCATCTTTTGAATGTTTTGTATTACAAATCCCGTAAACCTCGGTCAGTGTAGCCAGTGGTGATTAATGGGTGGAGTTGTCCAAAACATCTGGAGGACACTACGGGTTGTCTATACGAGGCTGAAAGAAACTGACTGCTCCACAGTAATAGCAAGTTGCAGCAGGTGCAACTTGTCTTAATGGCTTTACAGACCCCATAAACTTGCATGCCCTCTAGTCAAGATGGTGGCTGTGAGTGAATTACTCCCGTTTTTAAATCTATTGCCACCAAACTTTCAAAAAAACCTATTTCCATAGTGAGCATAAGTGATAGTTCGCCTTTACAAAAAAAGAGGGGAGAAAGATAAACCCCATTTTATCACCTTAGTGATTGCTCGCTAAGGCAAAATTTAACATGGCAGCAGCAGGCACTTGCCCTGTTAGAAACCCTGCCCCCTATGCTCATCCAGCCAATGAGATTTGCACTTCCTCTCATACGGGAAAGCGATTAATATTCAGTTGCTTCTCCCAATGAGCAGGAGTACACATTCCCCTTGCTTTAAAAAAAAAACAAAAAACTCCAGGGAAAGCTGTGAAGGCTTTTCCTGCACAGTTTTTGCCGTTTTTGGCCCTCCTCCTTCACAATATGACAAAACAACTTGGATTGCCATTAGGATAGGTTGTCTTCTCCTTGCATTCCGTGAGGAGTATTTTTGATGCTTAGACAACCCTAAAATTATCTCTCCCTGGATTAGTATGAGGTCTGGATGCAACCAATGAATCAGACTGTTCGGTCATCCTGCCCAGTTCTGATTACACCCAACTGGCAGTTAATTTTTCTTTCTCTGATATTAGACAAAGATCCTGGAGGATCTTTCTACTGAAAATGTTGGGGATTAAACTTGAGATCTCATGCATGGAATGTGTGTGCTTTGCCACTGAGAAGTGATCCTTCCTCTAAGACTCCCCTGTCATCTAGATTAAAATCTGAAGAAGGAATTCACTAAGGATGAATCTGTGCCTGTTGTAATAGAAGGACAAAGGGTGTGGTAGAAATTGTATTTGACCTCTGAGTACCCTTATATCCTGAATTTTCTTGAAAGGACTCAGTGCAAGTGATGGTTCTCCATCCAGGCATTGCTTAGGGTTTCCCATCCCAAGCATCATTTAAGGTCAGAACTACTTAGCTTCAGCAGTAGAACTGCATTCCATTCTTGCAGTCTGTTCCCTGGGCCAATCTTAAAAGTGATGTATTATGACATGAGCTCTTATAGCCCAAAGTATGCTTCATCAGATGCATTAGGTAGACTCTGAGTTGCAGTGTGAGGGATTAACAAAGGGAAGAGAATGAAGAAGTAATGAGAATGAAAAGATCTTATCCTGTTAGTTACAGTGTCAGATTTTTAAAATGTTTGTATTATTTATTTCGTTTCTCTTGTGTTTTCACATTCCAGGAAGATCCCCAAGGCAGCTTGCATAAAATAATTCAGCGTAGTAAGACTAAACCAGTCCTTGGAAGTAACACATTAAAAGTAAATATGTTCTAGTTACATTTTTTAAAGTTGCAGTTCCACAAATTTTAAATTTAAAGTGCTATGATGCACAATGCTGTCACCATAACATTTTAAATTCGGGAGTCTCGTGTATCATCTAGTAAGGACTTCAAAAAATTTTGTGGGATGGGTGATTTTATGTAGTTTAAAATTGTGTGAAAATTAATTTAATTTCCTGTAAAAGTCCGTTTTTGTGCCAGGGTGGTTGCATGATGGAAGCTGTGCCTAGATGTTTTCCAACATTGCTTCTCTGGAAGGAAGAAACAATAGGGCATGTCCACTTTTGAACAACAGGATATCTGGCATACCAGATGCTGTCACTTGTAGCACAGGGGTGCCATTTGGTCCCTTGTTCTTCTTCACTCAAAGGTGGATCCAAGAAAGGGGGGAGGGGAACAGATGTTTTCCCAAGATGTTTTGCTGTCACTACACACAAATTCAGCTCATACAATATTTATAAGACCATCAGAATATGAACAGTAGGCAATAGCTATAGTGCCAAAGCTATAGTGCCAATAGCTATAGTTTGAAAGTAACAGATTACAAATAATGATGCTGTTTGTAATACGTTAATTATATTACTTGGCTCTGAGAAGGTGGTTGTATGGGAGGATTTGGGAAGGTTTTCTTAAATCTAAAACATACTTCTCTATTTTCAAAGTATACTGAAGCCAACCCACTTAAGCCAAAAGTAATATGTTCTCTCCCCCCACCCCCAAGTAACAGCAAACGCTAATAGCATGTGTTGCTGAAGACAGCGACAATGGCAGTGATGTTGTTTCAGGCTGTAATAATAATGTTTGAAGCTCTGACTAACTGACAGACAATTATTTTTGGATGGTGAGAGAGAACCACTGCTTTATTTAAACCCAAGTGACACTGTGGCACTTGTTAAACAGCCTTTCATTGTCCTCAGATTTCTACACTTAGAATAACACACTCTGTATTAATCTCATGTTTTTAAAGTAATTCATTTTCATACCTCTTCAATAAAACTATTCTTTTACCACAGTAAAGGCAAATTAAGAAAAAAACTCCGCTTAATATATATATATATATATATATATATATATATATAAAACCTATTACCTCAGATTGGAACAAAGGATACTGTAGTCCACCTTTTGTTTCCCACCATTTCTCTTGTTTGTCCCCAGCAAATTAAACAAAACAAAACAGAAAGGTTGCTGTGATGTCGTCCATGAGTAGACCCAAAATTCATAGATAGACAGTACCTTTATTAGGACCAAGCACAGTAGTGCACAAGCTTTTGAGTTCTCTGGAACTCTTTATCTTTACATTTCTCTGTCCCCCCCTCCTACCTTTTGGTACCTCCTAACCTGAAGTATTGTTCTGGAGAACTCAAAAGCCTGCACAGTTGTGTGGCATTTTGGTAACAGACATATTTATTGCCTAATTAGGGATTTTATTTGTCCCGGTTTTATATACAGTACTTGGAAGTACAGTATATTTGGAGGTGTGTAGATCTTATCTTCTTAAATGTCCGTTTAAATCTTACAGAATTTACTACAGGATTTAGTGCTTAATTTTGTGGAAAGTTTTCCATTGCTATCAAAAAGACAAGAGATATGGAGTACTATGGCATGATAATATCCACCAACAAAAGGATATCACGGAGATGGAAAGGTATAGCAAAGTGGATATAGAATGAATGGGTTCTGTTAAAAAAAACACCCAGTTGTTTCATACAATTCATTAATAACAATGCATGGATGCTAGTGTAATATTAGGTAAATGTGGCAGTTTCAAAGTTGTAATATTTTTCAGGTGATTGTCCCAAGAAGTGTGTTACAGTACATATATGTTTAACTGATTTGTAAACAGGGCAGTAAAATAAAACCACAAATACACATAATAACCCAAAATCAAGTTATGTATTTATCATTTGGGTGTGCAGGTCAGATCCAAACCCAAACTATAATTATTATTTTTTTGCACTTTTAAGAAACAGAAAAGTCTCCTTTTGATTCTTGAATTTAGGAAGTTAGAAGTGTATTTGCATAACGTCTTAAGTTTTTAAAAAAAAATTACAGTTGTCTCTCCACATTCACTGGGCTTAGGAACTCAGGGCCCCTGCGAAAGTAGGAAAAGGCAAATATCTCTAGGTCCCCCAAACCATATGCCAAAAAAGTACAATCCATGGATTCAACAGGTGGTGAGATTCCTTCGCAAAGTAGAAGTGGACAACTGATAGGGCTTGCTGCTGCCGAACACCATTTTTAATAGGGACTTATAAGCCTAGCTGCGTGCTCGCAGTCTCTTGAGTCTCATGAAGCTTACAGTCCCTATTAAAAATTGCATAGGACAGCAGTAGAGGTGGCAGCAAACAATCTGTGAATAATCAAATCCATGAAAGTTAAACCTGCAAATGTGGAGTGCCGATTGTACTTTGAAAGTGTCTTCGTAATGTCTAATCATGAGGGGTGGGGGCAAAATCCCCTAGTGTTTGGCATCATTATAGTGGAGCCATTGATGAAAGAAAGGAAATTGTTAGTTGTAAAATAATTCTGTTCAGTGCACTATAAAAATTCCCAATTTATAATTTTCTGGAAAACCCACACCACCAAAGTGACACAGTACTGTCTTTTATTTTATTTATAGCCCACCTTTCTCCCGAATGCAGCTCAGGGGGCTCACATACTAATCAAAATAAGGTAGATGAATTAAAAGTTGGTAATAAAAAGTTAAAAACAAAACAGATAAGCTACCATATTAAGACAGTATAGTACTTTAAAACAATTTGAAATGATGACAAGCATAATAAAAAATGCAGCACGCACACAACATTAAAGACCTTTCCACATAGCTATTTAGTCAGCAAATGTTTGTTCAGATAGAAAGGTCTTTACCTGCTGGTGGAAGGAAAGCAGGGAAGGTGCCAGTCTTGTTTCCCTTGGCAGAGAGTTCCATAGCCTGGGAGCAACCACTGAGAAAACTTTCTCCTATGTTTTCTTCAAACATGCCTGTGATGGTGGAAGTACTGAGAGAAAGCCCTTTCTTGAGGATCTTAAAACTGGGCAAGCTCATATGGGGAGATACGGTCTTTCAGACATTCTGCACCTAAGCTATATTTGTTCAGAATGAACTGCAAGCCCATTTTATTTCATAACCCCAATATGCCAAAATGGCAGTGTGTACTTTCTCTGCTTCTTTTATGTCATCCTTAACTCTCACCCTTAGTGTCAATTAATTTATTATGGCTGGGCCCATACTTTTCACTGGGCAAGGGCTAGAGATACTGGTTTTGCCCACTGGTTCACACCCTGATACATCTGGGGTTACATCTGGTCCCACGCATTACGGATAAGGGAGACTCAACCTGTACCTCATTTATCTTTTACTGGTATTTAAAGGTGGGTGACCTACAACTAATTGATGCTTATAACTGGAATGTTTTTAAATAACTGTGGGCCTAAATCCAATTATTAGTTCCAATTGGAGTAGACCCTTTGTTTCATTGGAATGTACATAAGATTTGGCTTACCAAATTCCCATTAATTTGTGGGTTTACACTAGTTGGTACTAAGAGTGCTTCAGACCAGAATCTCCTAGACGGGAATTATGGTGCCCAACTTTTATAAAAATGTTGAAGACCTAGTCAAAATGTTTGCATTTATTTCTTGTGAATGTAATTTCATAGAAAATGGAACCATAGTGTTGGAGGAGACCCCAAGGTCCGTCCAGTCCAAACTCCTGCCATGCATTTGCCATGCATTTGAACATCAGAAATGCAAGAGTGAGATTATATGCAACAGTATTAGTGTGGGCCCTTGATTCAAAGTTAAGTTGAAGGAAAATCTGTGTGGCTAGGGATGGTGGGACTGTAGTCCAATATTGCTTCGTCATACTAGGTTTGGGAAGTCTACATCGGATTTCTCAACATTGCTATGTATTGCTGATAAACATACACATGCCATTATTTTAGTTTATGTTGGAAGTGTAACAACTAAGGATGACTGTTATATTGGAATATAACTTCACCATTCACTAGCCATTGGCCATACTTGCTGGTTATTGTAGGAGTTATATAGTCCAGCACACCTGGATGATACTAGGTTGGAGAAGGCTATGGTCCTGTCCAAACGGTGAAAATAATCCTAAAGGAATTTGAATGGAAGGCGATCTGTCTATACAGACATTCACATCAATATGTCTCATTCAGAAGGGGGGCAGCCAAATCCACCATAAAGCTTCGAAGGGAAGCCTTTGGAGCTTTTCTCAGGGTTTTTAAAAAGCCCCGTAGGGCATGCGAATGTGTGATCGTTAGGACAGTCATATTTATGTTGCTGCAACCAGGAAATGTAAGATGATTAGCCAGATGAGCATGGGGGCCGGGCTAGCAATTGGAAAGCACCTGCTGCCTCCATGTTGGATTTTCAGGTATGCGAGGGTCTGGTAAGTTGATAAAACAGTGTTCTTTTACTCTCTTCTTCTTTTTCTTTTTGTAAATATAAATATCGCATGTGCGCACCATGGTAAACTTTTTTTTAATATAATTTTTATTGAACACATTAAACACTTTAAGCACATTCCTCTAAGTTCTTTACAATTTTATCATCTTTAAATTCATTTATTATCATATACAATTCTTTTTCTTCCACATACATGGTAAACATTTTTTTTTAATTCAGCAGCAGCAGATTTAAAAGCAAGTAATTCACCATCTTGGCTAGGGGTTGTGCAAAGTTTAGGAGGGCTCTATTGACCATTAAGACAGGTCCCTGTGCTGCAAATTGCTGTTTCTTCAGTGGAGATTGTATTTCCCCCCCTTGTATAGATGGGACCTATGTTAACAACATACTGTCTAGCCCAGTGCTATGAATGGTTGTCCAGGAGACGGTCCAGGGTGGTGAATTCAATGGGGATTGCTCCTAAATATAAAACTATATAATAGTATTGCATTAATAAGGGCTGGCCTGAGCCATTTTGCAACCTGAGGCACAGCAGAAAGTAGCAATCTAGGGAGCATAGTAATTTAGGGCAGTAAAATTATTTTGGCAATTGAGGCAAAAAATCTCACAAAAATCTCTCCCCACTCCCTGTAGCAAAAATACTAATAATAACAATAATTATTAATTATTATACTACTACTACTACTACTAATAATAATAATAAAATACTAAAAATAAACAACAGTTTTATGCATTTTCACAACAGCCAAAATGGCTACCTGAGGTGGACACCTCACTCTGCCTAATGGTAGGGCCATCTCTGGCTTCAAGCTAGAAAAATGTCTGTGCTGGAGTTCCATTCAGCCTCTTGATCCATAAATATGAATAGAAAGAAAATCTCATTTTTATGCAGACCTTTAATAATCTTTCCCCCACTTCTGTTTGCATTTACATTTGTTTTGAAAGTGTGCTAAGGACATTAAAATATCCAAAGGGATCTCAAAGGGATACTGAGGTGTTTCTTCTGTGGTAATCTGAAACTGACAATTTACCAGTTTGTGTTGGCGGGTAGGGGGACAGAAAACATCAAAGGTATCTAAGAAGTGTTTAGCTTCTGATGATTGAAAACTTGTTTACTAGGGCACAGTGACATTGCTAACACTGTTCCAAGTTCACGTTCTCCTTGACACTGTTAGCAGGCGATTGGGAAAAAAAAGAGCATGTTTCATCAAGATTTTTCATAGTTCAGCTGTGCTGTTGACAATGGTGTTCACTCTGCATACCAAATATGGAGCGATTAGTTTAAAACAGATTTCTTTTTTTACTGTGCACCTTAAAAGACATCACTTCTGTCACCCTTCAAACTAATTCCCTGATTAATAACTCCTGGAACTTGTTACGCAATGACATATCTGAAGAATGAATTTGAAAGGTATTCTCTTGCTAATATGCCAGCTACATAAAACAGGCATAAAGGGTAACATAAGCATAAATGCCCCTGCTTTGAAGAGGTTTGAAGTTAATTTGTTATTGAGGCTGGATACTTGTTCTTAGGAATTTCTGAGAGGACAGAGTCTCTCTGGCTCTTGAACTTCTCTGTGTTCATGTTGTAAAGGAATATTGCTGGAAGGAAAGAGAAAATGACATTTATAAAGACAGTCCTTTGGAATGTGGAAACCTAGTTTCAAATATAAATGGGTTTGGGGCTTTCTTGTAAAGGCTTTGAAATGTGTGAAATGTTGTCCTGCATATGGTTCAGTTGTTAGGCAAGAGAAGCCCCTTTTCTTAGGTTGTCCATGAATTGTGTGCTCACAACTTTTGTGTATATTGTAGTTTGAGGGAAAGCTACAATGTCTCTCCTGTCCCTTTTGCCACTTTTGCTGAACTACATTAAAAAAAATAAAAATCTAGGGAAGGCCTTAGGGAAGTTGAGCTTAAAGATGGGAAATGGTGAATCTTAGAGCAGAGGTCCTTAAGCTTTCTCCCTCAGGTCTCGCTTGAGAAGGCTTAAAAAGATTACTGAGATATTGCATTTGCAAAATGGTGGTGGATGCAGTCAGAACCAGTCACAAAATGGTGGCAGCTGCAAATTGAGTCAGAGATCTGGATAGTAGCCACGGAGAGCAACTCTAAAGCCGTTTCAGAAAAAAGTGAGCATATTAAACATATGTTTTAAAAATAATATTAGTTAGATGTTAGATCTTGATTTAAAAAGAAACCAATTGCTTTCTTTCAAGATGAAGTTTTTGTGTGGTTCTTCATTAGTCCTTTCCCTACAACTCCTTTCTCTTATTATCTCAGTCTCGTGCTCCTCTTAATGTCATCAGACACATACCAAAATAAGAACCTTATTTTTCAGGTTTCAGCATTTCTTGGGGCAGGGATATAATTTTTTGTGTTTTCTAAGACAGTTAATAGTTTTTCAATGAAGAGTTGATTTCAGAGCTACATCAAGACGAGACTGGACCTCTCTAGGTCACCTTCATCATAGCTTAAAGCAGAAGTTGCCAATTATGATATGCATCTTATAGTGCAATCCTGTTCATGTCTAGTCAGAAGTAAGCCACAGTGAGTTCAGTGTGCTTTAATTCTAGGTGAAAATCCAGAGAGATGAGCAATAACTTTATTGGGACCACATAAAGAGTCTCCAAAACTCTTCATCAGGCTAGGTGGTAAAATATTGGGTGGCTGTGGGAGAGAGAATGGTGGAAGTCCAAAAATCTGGCTGGATATTTTAAATCATTGAAGTCTGTGTTCAAATTGAATCCCAAGATGGAGTGTATAGGTTTGAGAGTTACTGGTAAGTATACAGGGATCATATAACACCTAGTACAGTAATGCCTCTAAACCAGCCTTTCCAAACCAGACCCTTTTATTGGACTGTAGCAGGGCTGGGAATTGTGCAACCTTCCAGATGTTGTTGAACTCAACACCCAGCATTCCTCACCAGTAGCTTGCTGGCTAGGATTGCTGGAGGTTGCAGGTCAACAACATCTACAGAGCCTCATGATACCTACCCCTGGACTTTAGTCTGGACTTTACTCCCTCAGAATTATTTCTAAGTACAGTTGTCCCTCCATATCCACAGATTTGGTATTCACGGATTTAAGTTTTCATGGCTTGAAAATATCCTTTTAAAAAATAATAATCCAAAAAGCAACACTTGATTTTGCCATCTTATATAAGGGACACCATTTTGCTATGCCATTGCATATAATGAGACTTGAGTATTCACGGATTTTGGTATTCATGGAGGGTCCTGGAACCAAACCCCAGCGAATAGGAAGGACAACTGTACTTAAGATCCGATGCTGGAAAATAACAATTCAAATATAATAAAACACAACACATATTCAGGTGTTTGGTTCAGGGATGTGTACTTGGATTCTGCTAATCATGTTCCTTCATGACAGCAAGACCATTGTGTGACACAGCTTCTTGACTCCCCTTGTTTCTCATCTGCTACTAATTTCTACATCTTCTGCAGTGTGTGAAAGAAACTGGTCTGTGTTTGAAAAAACTCACACCAAACAGAACATTACCTACAATGATGTGGAAGATCTGTTTCAACCAGGCAAATCTTTAGTTTTTACACATTCTTGAATATAATAACATTGAAAGAGCAGAAGAAATAGAAACTTCTGATTGTGTTAGTGAAATAAATGAGACTGATTAGAAGTTATGTTATCAAGCAAAATTAGTATTCAAGGATTCTTGGGTTTAGCTCTCCTTTCCTCAGCTCTTTTTCTAAAAAGGAGTGCTTTCAGTGTCTACTTGACACTGTAGAGAAGATTGAGCTCAGAATACACAATAGCATCCTTTGTTTTACTAGAATGTAGATGGAGATTTGTTTTCATCTTTAACCTTTTGCCAGCTACACATACAACTGGCAACAACGAAGAGATGCTGGATTTCTTAGACTTCTGGGGTAGTATTTGTGTTATTCCATTGCAATGAAAAACAATATGGTGGTGAATGTTCAATGCACATGTTTGGGTAGATGGGGAACTGGGTTTGGGTTGTAGAACTGGTATTCAGAAGGCACAAATATTGATCGTTGTTGTGACATGTTGGTTAATTAATACTACATTTGTCCCTCCGTATCTCTCTCTCTCTCTCTCTCTCTCTCTCTCTCTCTCTGGTTTTTCTTCGCAAATGAAGATTCAGGAAGGACTCATCCTGCGCTTTCTGCAAGCGCGCTGATGACTAAAAAGGCCAATCCAAGATAAACAAGTCCAGTTTCAGAAAGCACAGCAGAAGGTCTCCTTGGGTGATGTTTCTGGGTTGTGATTCTTTCTGCGTTGTTTTTCTTCAAGACTTGTTTGGCGTGAGTTCTCAAATAAGGCTGCAGCATTGTGGATAGTGCGTCTCCATGCCTCCCGATGTGAGGCCAGGGCGGACCGGATTTGGTATTAACTGATTTAAGTATTCACAGCTTGAAAATATTCTTTAAAAAATAATAATCCAAAAAGCAGAGCTTGATTTTGCCATCTGATTCAAGGGACACCATTTTGATATGCCATTGCACATAACGGGACTTGAGTATTCACAGATTTTGGTATCTACGGGGGGTGTCCTGGAACCAAACCCCAGCGAATATGAAGGGACAACTATATTTGAGTGGTAACATTGTGATTCTAGTACAGGTAAGCTGATTAGGACATGTACTGTGATTAAAAAAAAAAGCCTCTGTCATTTCCAGGTTACAAGAGAATTAGGCCAATTTTTGCTTCTATAGCAGGTGACATGTCTGGAATTTTGGCTGAAAATTGGCTGAAAATTAGCCCCATCTACTTACATTTTTCAGTTGCAAGTTTCATGGCTGCTTCTTGGCTAGTTTCTGAGGTTTGGGGAGGGACTGGGTGGCAGTTGAGTAAAAACCACTGCTCCAAGTGGCATTTTCGGGGTAATGTTTTGCCTGGGAAAAAAAATGAATGGTGAGGTGTCTGGGGACTTGGTGAAGGTTTTAAAAAAAGAGTTTTTGGATCCATGTTCTCTGTAGTTGACATTTTCCCATCCTTGTGCTAGTTCAATTCTTATGGGTGGGGAATAGTACAGTGGGCCCTTGGTAGCCACTGGGGGTTGGTTCCAGGGCCGCCCATGCATACCAAAATCCGTGGCTACTCAATTCCCTTTATATACAATGGCGTGGTAAAATGGTGTCCCATATATAAAATGGCAAAATCAAGGTTTGGCTTTGGATATTTATTTATTTATTGGAGGTGGGGGGAATATTTTCAAGCCATGGATCGTGGAATCCATGGATGCAGAATCCGGCGATACAGACGGCTGACTGTAATCAGTAGAGTCAGAGGGAATAGATATGCAAAAAGTAACGCTGATAAAAATTGCATAATAATTTGGACCATAGTACACAAAGCTCATGCCCAATAAATCTTATTAGTCTTTAAAGTGCTACAGGACTCTTTGTATGTTTCTTGTACAACAACGAAAATGTTAGAAGTAGATTCAGTTACTACATTTCTCATGATTGCCTGAACAAATATACTTTTAATATATATTCAAACCTAGTAATTTTATGAAGAAATCAAGTCATACACAATACATCTCATGTTCCTAAAGTAACAGAATGATGTTAGATCTGTAAAGGGAGCTTTAAAATGTATTGCATATGTTTCAATTTTTCCTGCAGGGAAATATAATCCCCTCTCTCATTTCAAAAATCTGGAAATTGTACACCTGTAAGTAAGGGAAGAGTACAGTACAACTGGGGATTGGTTCTGGGGCTCTCGTGGATACTGAAAACCGTGGATAACAGCAAACACTATTGAAAATAATGGGACTTCTGGTTTAAAATACCACTGAGTTGCCTTGGAGGACCTAGAAAATGGCTAGAGAGGACACATTTTCTAGGAAGACTCTATGGTAGGTGTGCTATTTTGTGTCCCGTGCATAATTGAATCAGTGGATAATGAATCCGTGGATGCGGGGGTCCTACTGTAAATGATCAAGTAATTTAGCTCCTAGAAAGCATCTAGAAAGAAAGCCTTTCTTAAGGGGAGGAAGAAATATACTGTAACAAATGGGGAGCTATTGATGAATCTCACAACTTCTGATTGCTACCACAGCTCGCTGTAAAGAGAGAAGAGGAAGAAATCGCCGTATCATTTGAAAAGCCTCTGGATTTTTGTAATTCATTGATAGTGGGCCTAAATAACCTAACAGCACAAGATCCTGGAAGCTAAGCAGGGTTTGATCTTGGAAGCTAAGCAGGGTCAGCCCTGGTTAGTACTTGGATGGGACACCACCAACAAATAACAGGTGCTGTATGCTATATTTCAGAGGAAGGAACTGGCAAAATCATCTCTGAATATTCCTTTCCTAAGAAAACCCTATGAAAAAATTAATGGATTCGCCATGTTAGCAGGTGACTTGAAGGCACATATACAAGTAGAATGTTGCTATGTAGCTATTACTCACTACCTCATAGTCAAATAGGTATCATCACTCTTTCCTTTGAAGAACATGAACTGAACTTTAAGGTTTTGCAATTTTTGTGAATGCTTAAAAGAACTCTGTCATCGCAGTATGTATGAATGTATAACTTGCATGTTTATAGCAGTTTCAATACTTTAGTTTGTTGGTGGCTGAGATTAAATTGATTTCAAAATAATCACTCAGAGTATTGTATTGAATCTGGAATTCCTAAGATCCCTAGCTAACATGGATGGTTTAACTGTTCCAAGTGGTTTCATCTAGTCCAGCATTCTGTTGCTATCACTAGCCAACCAGGACTTATTAGAAACCCATTTGTAGGATGGGAGAGTAGCCTTCTCCCCCTTCAGCAATTGATATTTGGAGGTACACTGATTCAAAACATGGAAATTCCACTTAGTTCTTCTAGTCAGTGGTTGTTCCTGGCCCTATCCATGTGTTTGTTTAGAAGAAACTAAGAATTTGTGCAATAAAATTTTGGACACTATCAGACTAAGATGAGAAGCTTATATTGATGGCAGCTTAAATGATATATTAAAATGGATTTAACATTTCCCTTCTTGGACTCATGGAGATAAATATTTAACAACATAACTTGAAATCGATTTAATTGATGCAGTTGGCAGCCTATGATTTTGGGAAATTATTTATCCAGGATGCTTATATACTCATTTTTGTTTTAATCTAAAGCCTTGCCGTGTATACATTTGATATTTCCACAATAACAGTAGCCACCAGTTCCCTTTTGTGTTGATGGAGCCTATGTGGCATCCATTTCCAGTGGACTGTTCTCTAAATACCTTCTGTTACCCGAATTGCATGGGGTCCGCAAGGATCCCACTAGTATCCGAAATTAATATGGGGAATATTTAATTAGCTCAATGATGACAGCAAGAGGCCAGATAATGGCAGGATCTTTTAACCTATGTATACTGGTAATAATGGAGGAGACTCTAAGCCAAAACATACAATTAAATTATCTTTATTGGAAATTAATATCAACTGCATTCATGCAAACACTCAGGTTTCAGACACTCACACAAGGATATGGAAGATAGTAGGAAGTATTTGGATAGATAATAGAGTAAGGAGGTTGTGGGTTATACTATACCGATCCTGTAGAGCTGAGATTGCAAAGTAAACTGACAACGAGGAGGTCTGGAAGATGGGATAGCTACACAGTCTGATGTGAAATTGAGAGGAAGTGAAACTATGCACACTTGGATAGTGTTCTAAGGTGGTATTTATATGTGATAATTCCCCTGAAGGGATGGGATTTTGAGTGGAGTACAATGTTTCTCGGAGATTCCTAGCACTGAACAAAGCATGCTCTGGAAGAGTTAATGATTACTAATGGATCCCCGTATCCACTGATTCATTATCCACTGATTCAGTTATCCACAGGACACAAAACAGCACATCTGCCATAGAGTCTCCCTAGAAAATGTGTCCTCTCTTGCCATTTTCTAGGTCCTCCAAGGCAATTCAGTGGTATTTTAAACCAGAAGTCCCATTATTTTCAATAGTGTTTGCTGTTATCCATGGTTTTCAGTTTCCACGCCCCCCCCACCGAACCAATCCCCAGTGGATATAGGGGTCCTACTGTATTTAGAATTGAATAGGAGCAGGAGTAGGTCTGTTGTTGGAGGAGACAAGGACAAGTAGAACCTGTTTTACAAGCATCAAGGACTCAGCTATCTTTGAGTGGATTAATGGATGACTCATCTCCGGGTGTTAATTCTGATTGGAGTATTACTTGTTTGGGGAATTTCCAAAGGTCCGTCTCTTGGTTATATGTGAAACCAGCCTTGGTATTTGGGGGACTCTGGTTTACTTGCTAACAAAATGGAAGGCTCCAGGAAACCAGATTATTAAACATTGCCAATTATTTAATATTCCAAGATGAGGGCTATCAGGGTAGGTAACACTTCCTATTTCTATTTCCATATAGATTCCATGTCACTTTTTGCCAACTTTCGCAGATATCAATTGCTATGTGATATTTCTTCTAAGCAGGGAGCTCTCTCACTTGGATTACATTGAGGAATGGTTTTAGAATAATGGTATTCTACTGTTTTATTTGTTTATTTCTGCCAGATAGCCTTTCTGTTTTGAAGCGGACTTTGTGTTAAACTAAAATATATAAATCCTATGTAAAAGTAATAAAATCCTTTCAAATGCATATTTTGCGAACATAAGCACTTTTTCATAGAGGAGTAGGACAGCCGCAAAACACCAAGTGTTATTTACTTCTGGTAACCAACATGGCTTTTTATTTTAACGTATTATGGCCTTAAGAATGTTGTTTAGTCATTTATGTAAGTTCTATTGATTCAGAGTGTGTACTCTAGCTGGGGGCTGACAGTTGGATTTAGATCTATTATAGTAATAGTCCAAAACCAAGGGCATAATTTTTCTCTTGCCATCCCCCCTGTGGCAGGTAGGGAATGGGACACGATATAGGATATGTCAGATCTCTGTAGGTAAAATAATGTATTCATATTTTTGTACACCTATAATTAGAAATCATTTGAGTTCTAACCTTAGTTTTAGGGAACACTGACCTTACACCTGGGAAGATGTCTGTCAAAAATCTTGTGCAGTGGTGATGAGAAGGATGAAATGGAGTGGGGTGCCATTTCATGAAGCCCTGTCACATTACACAATTATAGTATTATGATTCCACTTTAACTGCCATTATTCTATACTCTGGACTCCTGAGATTTAGAGTTTAGAGAGGGGGTGTATAGAATTCTCTGCCAGAGAGCACTAGTGCCTCACCAAATTACAAACCCCACGATTCCCTAGGATGCAGCCATAGCAGTTAAAGTGGACTCAAAATGCTGTATTTGTGTTGTGTGACAGGACTGCTGGACTCACCAAGGGAAATGAGCTAGAAAATCAATGCTAGCATGTATTATGTAATAATAATAATAATAATAATAATAATTATTATTTATTTGTATCCCACCCCTCTACAAAATGCAACCAGTGTGACTGACTTACAGCATTAAAATATACATACAAACCCCTCCATCCCACCCCCCTTAAAATACAATGAAATAATTAAACATTTAAAACATACTTAATAATTACTAAAAATACTAAAAACAACACAATAAAAAGCTTGATGGGATCGGACTAATAAGATTTTTTCTCTCTGATGGCTGGGTATCTATTCAGGAAAGGCCTGCCAGAAGGGATCCGTCTTAAGAGCTTTTTAAAAGCTATTTAAGGTGGTAATGTGACGGATCTCACCCGGCAGGCTGTTCCATAATCTGGGAGCAATAGCCGAAAAGGTCCTCTGGGAGGTCGACAGAGCCTAGTTTTTAAAGGTTGCAGCAGATTCCTCCCAGAGGACCTGAATGCACGGGGAGGATTATATGGAAGGAGGCAGTCCCGAAGATAGGTTGGACCCAAGCCATTTAGGGCTTTAAGGTGATAACCAACACCTTGTACTGAGCCTGGAAACTAATGGGCAGCCAGTGAAGTGATCTTAAGATCGGTGTTATATGGTCTCTTCTAGATGTACCCGAGACCAGTCTGGCTGCCATATTCTGTACTAGTTGAAGTTTCCAGACCAAGCATGAGGGTAGTCCCATGTAGAGTGCATTACAGAAATCAAGGTGGGAGGTTACCAGTGCATGTACCACAGTTTCAAGGTCCCCGACTTCCAGGAAAGGGCATAGCTGGCGGATCAGCCGAAGCTGATAACAGGCGCTCCTGACCATCGCATATACCTGATTTGTCATCCGGAGCGACGAGTCCAGGAGTACCCCCAAACTGCGAACACAGTCCCTTGAGGAGAGTGTGACTCCATTCAGAACTGGAGGTTGTATCCTAGTACCTGGGTTCGGGGCTGCTACCGTGAGAACCTCCGTTTTGTCTGGACTGAGCTTCAATTTGTTTTTCCTCATCCAGTCCATTGCTGCCCTAAGACAATCATTGAGAAGAGACACTATCTGAAGTCAGAGCCGAAGACCGAGTCATGGAAAAATATATCTGGGTGTCATCAGCATACTGATAACACCCTGCCCCATGCCTCTGGATGATCTCTCCCAGCGGCTTCATATATATGTTGAATAGCGTCGGGGACAAGATGGCTCCTTGTGGGACGCCACAGTTAAGTTCTTTCCTTGCAGAGCAACTGTCCCTGAGCATCACCCTCTGGAATCTACCCGAGAGGAAGGAGCGGAACCACTGCAACACAGTGCCTCCGATTCCTAACCTTCTTAGGCGATCCAAGAGGATGTTGTGATTTATTGTATCAAAAGCCACTGAGAGATCCAGTAACACCAACAGGGTCACATTACCTCTGTCGATGTTCAGGCGGAGGTTGTCAGCTAAGGCAACCATGGCCATCTCAACTCCAAATCCCATCCTAAAGCCAGTTTGAAATGGATCTAGATAATCGGTTTCTTCCAAGACAGCTTGGAGTTGAAGAGCAACCACCCTCTTGATCACCTTGCTCAAAAAAGGTAATAAGGAAACTGGCCTGTAGTTTTTAATATCCAGAGGGTCAAGGGAAGGTCCTTTTAGGAGCGGTCTAACTACCAGTTCCTTTAAGCAAGATGGAACGTGACCTTCCCTAAAGGATGCATTGATGATGTCCCTGAGGAACATCCTCAAGGCATCACACCCCTGGACTGCCAGCCACGAAGGGCAAGGGTCAAGAGGGCAGGTAGTCTTCCTCACTCTACCAAGGAGCTTGTCCACAGCAACGCAGTGCCTCCGATTCCTAACCTTCTCAGGCAATCAGATATAATATCTGATCATGCTGTCCATCCAAGATTATTAGTTAGCCACTTTAGCTTTGTTGATTAATGAAGAGTGTAATTCAGGGTACCAGACTTGTTTTATGTGCATACTAATGGAAACTTCTATTGTGTATTTATACATAAGCTGTAACAATATTATTAACGATATTTAAATATTAATTCCTAACTAGTAACAAAGCAAATCAATCACAATTAAGGCAGCAGTATAACATGACAGATTGTGCCCTTTTCTGGAAAGGCTCCAAATTTACATAATTTTTGGGCTAATGAAAGGTGATAATTTTCAGATACTGGGACATGTGGTATTGCATATATGTATGCACATGTAGCTGATAGAAGTACAGTAGGATCCTTGTATCCACTGATTCATTATCCACTGATTCAATTATGCATGGAGCACAAAACAGCACACCTGCCATAGAGTCTTCCTAGAAAATGTGTCCTCTAGCCATTTTCTAGGTCCTCCAAGGCAACTCTATGGTATTTTAAACTAGAAGTCCCATTATTTTCAGTGGTGTTCTCTGTTATCCATGGTTTTCGGTATCCACGGGCCCCCCCCCCGAACCAATCCCCAATAGATATGGGGGGCCTACTGTAATGTTTCTGTTTGAGCATGGTATATTACACAAGGTCTTATGTATAAAACAAGATGCTATGACCACATTTTATGCAATCATTAAAAATAAGAGATAGTTATGAGGAATGAAACAACTGTAAATTTTCAGAAATATTTTACCTACTCCAAATGTACCCAAATATTTGAACATTACTTGTGGAAAAACAATTTGTTTCTTCACTGAATAGAGTTAAGAAATGTGTCTTTCGCCCTTTTTTTCCTGAATGAGTAGGAATTCTTCTTGGTATGATCTTCTAGAGAGATGTCTTGCATGTCCCCTGCTTTGTCTTTAACAGCATATGCAGTGCTTTTTGAGAAAAGCTGTCCAAACGGTAGAAAGTTTAGTGCCCTGATTAGTTCCACAATTATGCCCTCCAGGAGGAACAAGCGTCTTTGTCACGTTTTGTCCATTCTGGGTGGATTGGGCCTCCATCAGACATAATGCAATAGGGAGCTGGTAACAAGCCTTTGAAGCAGAGCAGGAAAAGAAAAACATATTGTTCTTTATTCTTTTTCTTCCTGGAGGTAATGTCTCCTTGGAGGTCTTTTGTCTTATTGTCGCTACATTATGAATATTCATAATAGAGCTTCATTACCTCCAAGATGTCACCACACTGCTGAAGCAGGTCTCAGAAAGTAGCAGTCAATTTTTCTGTGTGTTTCTAGCATTAACAATTTATTTTAATCTTATAGATTTGATTAAGGGATGTGTTCTTCTGAATGGCTTGTTTTCTTAATCCTTGCAGAGGCATGGCCAAACATGCTTACCATGCAATCTGAGGTATTTTTAATCAGAAGTAGATCCCATTGTACCCATGTGTTTGCTCTTGCAAGGATGTTTAATAAATGTTAGTTCAGCTGTATAGTGCACAACGGAAGTGTAATCCTGCTTATGATTTTCCCGTTTGGCTATGATTTTTTAGTCAGTGACTTTGGGCTGGTCTAGATGAGGGAATAAAATGTGGATTGGTGCAAATCTATGCCAGTTTGCAGCAGCTTTCATCTGTCTCAGCTATCTTTTTGCAAGGTTACTGGTGTGCAAAGCTGTCCCTGTTTGCTGTTCACACGGAGGCATGCCAGTGAATCAAGATTGCAGGTGCGAGTGAATTACTTTCGCCAGCGTGCCCCCACCAAACAGGTTTTTTAAAAAAAACTAAATCCAAGGTGCAGAAGAGCGAGCTTCCACTTAAATAACTAAAGAAAGGAATGCTGTCAGTGCACAATCACTATGGTGACAACCCAACATGGTGATCCTGAGCACTGCCATGTTAGCAAGCTCTTCCACACATGACCACCAATCAGCTATCCTCTTCAGGAATGTGCTGTGCTGCGATTTGGTTGTCCTAATGAGTGGGAGTGCGCATTTCTCCTGCAGTTTTAACAAAACTCGGGAAAAGCCCTAAAGGCTTCTGCCCTGTAGTTTTCCCTAAATTTGTTCCCTCTCCCTACAAAAACAACAGAATGCTGCAGGATCCCATTTGGACACATGGGATTCCTCCCTGAATCTATGATTATTTATTTCACTGTCTGGACCATCTCTTAGTCTAGAGTAGTGCTTCTTAAGTTGTCTGATGTGGGGGACTGGCACCATATTTGTACCCATCAGTGAACAACGGTTTCTTTCTTTCCTGGTGACTTGCCACAGACCAGTAACCAATAGCTTGTGGACTGTCACCAATCTACAGACCACCACTTTGAGTAGCATTGGTCTAGACAAGGACTATATTTCTGAGGAGCGTTAGGTCTACATTGAGTCTTAGAGTGAAACTGGATGAGATATAGTACAGTAATGCAAGCAAACAAATGTTTTTCCCTCAAAGATGTTATCTAAAAAAAAGTTGCTTGAGTATAAACACTTAAAATGTTGATTAACATTAAAGGAATTATTTGTCCTTTAAAAAAAATCCCTTCTACCCAGCGAATGTGCTTTCTGCTAGAAAATATGCTTTTGAACTCTTTTCTTTCTGCTACTAGCAAGCATTTTTTAACTCATGGCTTCTATGCATATGTAACATGTAAATATGGTTGGTTCTAATTGTGGCTTGTTGCTGTAACCAGTAACAGGTGATTTAGGGAGATAGTCCAGGCTTTTCCCCTGAAGGCAGTAAGACCTAAGTGACACCAACTTTGTCACCTTGGAAGTAGAGCAATAGTGCAACAAGTGAGCCAAATAATGTTTAACTGTTGTTTACAAACCAACTTCAAACCATGGCTTTGCATCCTGATCTGTATCATTTGCCATGATGTATGCGTTTAAAATGAAATTATTAATTGTATAGTAGTGAAGCCATGAGTGATTATATCTTCATTGAACCTACTCGTTTTAGGAAAGAGTCCATAGCAGACTGCGTAAGACTCAAACCCACCATCTATCAGGAGATATTCTAACTAGTTGATCACAACATCTCATGAACTGTGTTCAACTTCCTACTCGTGACATCACGAGTTCAGCCATTCTATTTAGGATGGAAACTTGGTTTGTCAGTGTCTGTAGCTGCTGTTCAAAATAGAATGCCATTGTCATGTGATAAGCAACATGGCTGTCAAAACATGTCGAGAGAAACGGGTAACACAAATAGTCCTTGCACATAAAATATTTACGGAGGGAAATGCAAACTGGAGAACAACCTGGCAGGCTGTTGGTTTTATGCCATTTAAAGCATTGCTATGTGAGTAATGGAAAGAATGCAGTTGTTCACTTCTGCTTGAGATCCTAGGGAAGAAAAAAGAATACTGTGTTTACATCCATTTTTGCAATTCATTGCCAGAGTTAGACATATTCTGTTTCAGCTCACCCCCACTGCTTCGTGCCATTGTTTTCCCAATAGAAATCTCTCTGTTTTCTAGAGAGGCTATTGTGTTAAGCTTTTGTTGCATCCTGGACATGTTAAAGTAGAGTTGAAGGTAAGCTGGCTGGGCTGCCAGGATGGGGATTCCTTCATGCTTAATGGTAAATACTATTCTTATTTGTTTCTCTTTTCACCCCTTCTCCAAATGTTAACTCTTGGTTTAGTGGCAACAACTGTGTGGAGGAAAAAAACCCTAAAACCCTGATGGACAATTTTAAAAGGTTGGTTTTAAAATCTTACTAGAAGTACGCAGAAGTTGATTAAATCAATGCTTTTGTGGTCACAAAAGGTCCATTATATGAGCAGTGGAGTGGATTTAGTTATGAGTTACAAATCCAAATAATATTACCACTGTCTAGCCCATATTTTACCAGATTGTCTGTAAGAATATCCTGGGGAACCTTGTCAAAAGTCACAACTTCACTGTATTGTTCCTTCCCACTCCAGAAGATTCCTATACATCTGTGGTAGGAATCATGTGGCTCTTCAAATGTTGTTGAACTTCATCTCTCAGCATCTGCAGCCAATGTAGCCAATAGGGAGGAATGCAAGAAGTTAGAGTTCAGCAGCCTCTGGAGGGCTGCACATTTCTCATCTCCGCTGTAGAAAATAAAATGTCATATTGGGAGCAAAGGTAGGTTAGAATTCTTTACAATGTGATGGTCAATTTTGATATGGATGAGCTTTCAGTTTCTTAAGCTTGCAACTGCAGTATGAGTTGCCTAAGTAGGAGTTGGGCCTTTGAGTTAGCTTTGAGTGCTGACATCTTGTATATGGAGGCCCTGGACTCTCCAGATGTTGAACTCTGTGTGTGTGTGTGTGCCTTCAATTTGCCTATTAACTTAAGGCAACCCTATGATTTTCATAGGGTTTTGTTAGGCAAAGAATACTCAGAGGTGGTTTGCCAGTTTTGCAGCTGAGGTTTTTTAAAGCTCAGACCAAATAAATTTGAAAGCTTGGAGTAGCGAGCAGGAAGCAGTGCAATTAAACCTACGGTAACTTAGTCCTGAATAAAGGTTTTTATTACACTGTGTTAAATTCAAGCAGCTTCTTTGGGCCTCAGTGGAGGTTACTGATGTGATTCAGTTCTGGAGTCTTTATTTGCGTAATAATACTACATTCAGGATGTCAGATGAGCAGTATAATAAATACGTGTTGGAATTCATTTTATTGGATTGTTCTGAGAGTAGGGAAAAGCAGTTTGGTAGTGGCATGGAGGTGCTTTGATTTGCAATTGTACATTATCTTGATGACAAAAACACATTTGCTTTGTTTTCAGTATTAGAACCTTGATAGATGAAGTGCAGCTAGACTCCATTGGTGAGAGTTATTTGTCTAGATTCAAGGGAAAGCTAGGACTAGCTTATTTACAACAGAAGTGATCAATGTACACCTTCCCTGACTATTTTTGCAGCCTTTGACCCCTTCAGGAGTTCCCCAGAACCATCCCTTTTCTTACAAAAAGAGAGGTCCGTTGCTTTTCCTGCCTCCAGGAGCAACAGTTTACCTGCCATGGATTGTTTAGCATCAACAAGATACCCATTTTTCAAAACTATAGTTTTTTGTGTTTTTGTTTTGTTTTGTTAAAGACATTTTTGGTTGTCTGCATAACCCTTGCCTGCCCTCAAGTTCCTGGTTTGTTCAGATGTTGTTCCTGGTGGGAACAACTTGTAAGCAGGAGCAAATTTGCATGATGTACCGGTACCTGCTAGAGCTTGGAAATGTTCCTTTTTTTGGACTTGGCTAGGGCCTATAGGAGGATGGGCCGCAAATATATTTGTAACAGCCTAGGATGTTCTGGTTTTGCTCCTAGGGCCCTTTCACACCACACAGTTAAACCTCTGTGATTCTTCTTTAACTGCCATAGCTACATCCCATGGAATCCTGAGATTTTCAGTTAGGGAGGAATGTTTTAATTATCAGCGAGGGAGCTACAGTAGTGCCTCACCAGACTACAAACCCCAGGAATTCATAGGATGCAGTCACAGCAGTTAAAGTGGAATCATAGTGCTATAATTGTGCAGCGTGAAAGGGCCCCTGGTCAGGCCAGAGGCTATGAGCTGTGCCTCTTACTCTAGCTGAGTCTACACTTACATGCTATACCTTGAAGTATTTGTTCAGCCTCTGTCCCTGTAGGAATTTCTTTGTTTCCCTCTCTCTCAAACAGGTCTTAAGCATTACTTTGGGGGTGTACATATAACATGAGCCCTCTCCCACACACATGCCAGAGTTTCCATTCCATAGAAATAGTCATAAAAGAAATGGTTTCTAAAAGAGACCATGGTTAACACTGGAGCTCCTCCCCATGCCTCAAAGTAACTTATCTCCTGCTCTTGCTGCTCATTTAATATACTGTAACACTGAGCCTGAAGAAGAGTCCCACAAAAGTTATTGACTATTCTGTAACATTTTGATTGGCTGAAATATTTATTCCCATTGCCCTGGGATCATTGTGTCTGATTGTGCTCCAGCTTTGTCCTTCCTTCCTTCCTTCCTTCCTTCCTTCCTTCCTTCCTTCCTTCCTTCCTATGCATGAGAAACACTGGCACTTGTAATTCTTGAGAGAACGTTGGGAAGAACAAATCTCCCTGTCATTCAAACCGTAGACTCTTGTTTAACTATAGCAGCACATTCCTCTTCTTGTAATAAAGTACCTGAGCCGGCTACTCCCTGTTTAGAACATTGCTTGTCCTTTTCTAACACTGCGTCTGATCAGAAATAGGAACATTTACTTTTTGGACTGCAATTCCTAGAATCCCTCAACCAGTTTGGGGGACATTTGGGAGTTGTATTAAAAAAAAAAAAACAATTTTCCCAAGCTCTGTTTCCAGTTGGCTCCAGCAAACCTCACAACAACAACAATAATAAAAAAATTATTTGTATCCTGCTCCTCTACAAAATGCAATTGGGTCGGCTTATGGCATTAAAATATACATATAAACCCCTCCATCCCACCCACCTCTTAAAATACAATTAAATAATTAAACATTTAAAACATACTTAATAATTACTAAAAATACTAAAAACAACACAATAAAAAGCTGGATGGAATCGGACTAATAAGACTTTTTCTCTCTGATGGCCGAGTATCTATTCAGGAATGGCCTGCCGGAAGAGATCTGTCTTAAGAGCTTTTTAAAAGCTATTTAAGGTGGTAATGTGACGGATCTCATACAGCAGGCCATTCCATAATCTGGGAGCAATAACCAAAAAGGTCCTCTGGGAGGTCGACGGAGCCTAGTTTTTAAAGGTTGCAGCAGATTCCTCCCAGAGGACCTGTGTGCACAAGTTCTGGTCAATAAGAATACAGATATAGTAAGGGCTCTTCCAATTTGATTAAAAGAATCATGAACTCTTGTGAAACAGTTCTTTGGGTTTTACCAGTTCTTGTTGCCTTTACATCCACCCGTTCCATTCTTTTGGTAGGTTGTTTGTAGCCATTTTTTTGATCTGCTCTAGGGCTTTTCAAGGGCTTTTTTTAAAAATCGGGAAATTGTTTGCTGCAAGAGCCAGTATGGTGTAGTGTTTTGAGTGCTGGACTGCAACTCTGGAGACCAGGGTTCAAATCCCTGCTCAGCCATGGAAGCCACTGGGTGACTTTGGGCAGTCACACTTTCGCAGCCTCAGAGGAAGGCAAAGGCAACCTATCTCTGAATAGATCTTGCCAAGAAAACCCTATGATAGGTTTGCCTTATGGTCTCCAGAAGTCGTAAACGACTTGAAGGCTCACAACAGCCACAAATTGTTTGCTTGAGGTGCTCCTATGCTTTGAAGAAACTTTCTCCTCTCTGAATATTTTGATTTTTTTAAAAAAAAATATAGAGTTGTATAACAAAGATTCCATTACACTGATACACTAGCATTATAAGTTAAAAGAAGGGGGAAGAGAAAAGAAGGGAGCATTTTTAAAAATATGTTTTGGAATTCAAAGGAAATCCATTTGAGGGTGGAAATAAAATGTTGCACCTGGTGCTGGAAATTGCCAAAAAAATAGTCCAGGACAACAAAAACGTTTGGTATTAAAAAATAATTACTACAGTGACAAATACTGCAACTTCCTGACACATTTGCCCTGTCTGGAGGAGTGCTTAGCTTTCCTTAATACCCTTTAAAAATCTACTAAAGGGTTTCTCTCCCCCCACCCCTAGCTGAGCTTTGTTTTCCTGCAATATGCTATGCTTATTTTACCATGGCCTGGTGAGGCTTGTTTGGCTGTGATGTGACGGATAGGCTTCACTGTTGTGGTTCCCACCATGTGCTATGGGCTCTTCATTGAAATGAAGTTTGTTTCCAGTATAGGGTGCTTCCACCATCTCTTTACCCAGGCATTTCCCTTTTCTTTTCTGAATTGTTCACCCTATCGTTCATCCCAGCTTTTCATGAATGCTTTTATGGATTGCACTGCTTTTACTGTTTTATCATTTTATCCTCTTAGATAGTGTTTTATTATTGTACCTGTCTTTCTTGTGAACCGCTTAGGGGTTTTTAAAATTGAAAAGTAGTATAGTATGTCAGTGCTGGAAATGAATAAGTGAATGAATAAAGGCCATTTGGAAATGGGGAGTAAATGTTCCCAGACAACTCTGGCCGATCCAGAAAGGAAATCAAGCTCTTCTTTCTTTTAGCAAACTCTTGGACAAAATAAAATAAAAATGTCCAGTTACTAAAATGGCAGTCAGTGGCCAGCTTGGCTCAAGCAGGAGGGCACCTCTGGGCATAAGATGTGGGGAAGCACTCAACACACACCCTCACTCAGGACATGAGTTACCTCTGGTAGTAAACAATACCATGCATTTCCCCCCTTTTGTTTTCTTCAGAAATAATTCTCTCTCTTCTTGGCATGGTAGCATCCCCCAAGTGGAGCCTATTCACTTGTGTTTATTTCCCCACCACCACCACCATTGTAATTGCTTGGGATCCTACTGCTGAGATAATGGTCAGGGGAGATTCTCTATAATTACATATTGTAGTTGTGCTGATATATAATTTACCCCTCTCTTCATATTTTATATAAGAAATTAAGGTAGATAAAGCAGTAGAGATTATGCCCTTAACTACTGGTGCTGCTTAGCTTAACACCAACTTCATGGTTGTTTACAATAGGTAGATCACCATAGAATGGCAGTGGGCAATGTGCAGCCTGCAAGTTGCCTATAGCCCCCTGCCTATTTTTGCAAGCCCTAAAGCTTCTCTATCACTGATTTTTTTTTCCAAATGCTGAAAGCAAGGAGAAGTGTGCTCCTGGAAGCCTCTAAAAAACAACCAGAGTGCTGGCCAGGACTGGTTACAGGGGACATATAATTCCCATGTTGAAACAATTTAATTGTCTGCTGGTTCATTTCCAGGCAGAATTAAAAGTGCTTGTTATGACCTATAAAGCTCTATATGCCTTTCGTCCAGACTAACAGAAAGACACTATCTCCCTATATGAACCTGCCTGGGCCCTAAGAACTTCCGCTAAAATTGCTCACCCCTGCCATAGAAACGTGTTCTATTTAAAATTGGGGTGAGGTGAGGGCAAATGGAATTAAAAATCAAGTCTTGAAGTACTGATGTGAAGTTGTGAACGGAATGTATGATTGCTGATGATTGCTTTGCATTTCTGAAAAAGCTGCCTGTGTACTAAGAAGCAGCCACAGTTCATGCAGAATCCCAATCTGTAAGGCCCAAATACTGTAAGCCCCAAGTGGGTGACACCTGGCTTGATGGCAGTACATGCGAAAGGGATCTAAGAGTCATAGTGGACCATAAGCTGAACATGAGTCAGTAGTATGATGCAGCAGCTAAAAAAGCCAATGCGATTCTAGGCTGCATTAATAGGAATATAGTGCCTAGATCAAGGGAACTAATGGTGCCACTCTATTCTGCTTTGGTCAGACCTCACCTGGAATACTGTGTCCAATTCTGGGCACCACAATTCAGGAAAGATATTGATGAGCTGGAACGTGTCCAGAGGAAGGCGACCAGGATGGTGGGAGGTCTGGAAGCCATGCCCTGTGAGGAGAGGCTTAGGGAGCTGAGTATGTTTAGTCTGGAGAAGAGAAGGTTGAGAGGTGACATGATAGCCATGTTTAAATATTTGACGAGATGTCATACTGAGGATGGAGAAAGCTTGTTTTCTGTGGCTCCAGAGACTAGGACATGGAGCAATGGGTTCAAACTACAGGAAAAGAGATTCCACCTAAATGTGGAATACACTGCCTCATAGTATGGTGGAGTCTCCTTCTTTGGAGGTTTTTAAACAGAGGCTGGATGGCCATCTGTTGGGAATGATTTGATTGCATATTTCTGCATGGCAGAATGGGATTGGACTGGATGGCCCTTGTGGTCTCTTCCAACTCTGTGATTCTACTCTTAGAAAAACAATCCAGACTCCTATTTTGTAATTTCAGATAACATCTTCCTGCAACCATGAACATGTTGACTCTGGGTGATTTTGAAACCCTTGCATCACATTGATCCACACCTCGACATACTTACAGTAGACTCATTGAGGTCAACGGGACTACCATCAGTCATGTCTTCCTTAAGTCCCGTTCATTTCAGTGTAACTTCTGAAATGAGTATCAGTAAACATGATTCCAACCCTAAATGTTTCTAGATAAATAAAATGGCTCTCCAATTCCTTCTAGTGTACACAGAATGAGAAGTGCTAGAACATTTTATATTTTAGAGCTTGTATTTAAGATTTCCTCCGGTATCTTCCACCACCTGCTCTTGTTATGCCAGATTCATTTGCCGGGTGCAGCACAGTGACAGAGAAACAAAGTGGATTTGTTAGGGTCAGTGCCTCACAATGTGAAGCTTGACTTTGATGGGCATTGGGGCCTAGTTTGCACTCTACAAACAAAGCATCTGTAGGACTTCCAGGCTGCCATCTGCTTCTAAAAATGTTGGTTAGTGAGCAGCAATAATGCAATTTGCATGCAAAACCATTTTTTGTTGCTGATTGAATGTGGTGAGAATTATTCCGAGCCTTTATTCTTACTAAGAAAGTAAGTCTTAATTTAAGGGCATGCCAAGGAGTAGAATGCTTAATGAAAACAAAATGGGGAAAAATGTTTTCGATCTGTGTGTGTGTGTGTGTGTGTGCGTGCGTGCGCACACCAGATCTATTTGTAATTCTGTCACAATTAGTGCTGGATATACCCTTGCATCCGCTTTAATATTGTCCCACTATAATACATTCTGAAATATGTTCTGAAATGTTCATTTCATAGTATTATTGGGAAAAAATACCACCCTTTTCAAGACCCTAAGGGCAGACCAAACCCAAGACTTCTTCCTTAATAACCTTGGCACAGAATGTTGAAACAATGAACACATCTAATGTAAAGAGAGTCCCTAGCAGCTACTTCATTTAATTTTTTTCTCTTTGGCTAATAAAAAATATTTATGTGTGTCCATACTAAATCAGAACACATGGGAAACTGTGTTGTTGAAAGTAAAGCTGCAGCTGTATGTGGAAGCAGAGTGTGTTGCTTGGTGTATACATGTGTTTGCGTCTTCCTGCCTGCTCTGCTTCTTCTGATATAAGATAGCAATTCTGGGGGATGTGGGGCAGGGGAGGAGAAAGCATGCTCTGGCAATTTTAAAGCACAACATCTGGCTCCTTTACAGTGACCTTTTCTTCTTGATTGCAAAGTACAGGTCCACAAATGGAGTTGGATAATCTTAACAAGGAAGCTTGTCCACTCATGTTCAATCTTTGTTCTCTTCCTCCTAGTCTACATGTAGATTGTAAACTCCTTGGGGGCAAAGACCTCTCTTTTGTTCCATTAATCTGTGCAAAGCACCCTGTTTGTCTCTCTCCCATAATGGTATACTAAAGGTCAGTTAGTGGGACCTAAATGCCCTGAAGGTATCAGATTCCTTTTGATAGAGGAAGCTAAGCAGGATCAGGACTGGTAGTACTTGGATAGAGGACTACCAGGTACTGGAGGCTATATTTCAGAGGAAAGCAACGGCAAACCATTTCTGAGTATTCCTTGCCTTAAAAAATCCTGTGAAATTCTTGGGATCACCATAAGTCAACGTGTGATTTGTGCATATACACACACAAGGGTCACCCAATGAAATTGGTGAGTGGTAGACTGAGAGAAAAAGAAATAGCACTTCACAGAGGGCATAGTTAATGTATGGCCTCTTGTTTAGACAGTTTTAGAAAGGGACAAGACACATGCAGCCAAGGCAAGTCTATAACAAAGTTATTTGGCATGGAGTGCCTACATGAATTAGTCACAGGTGACTACTATCCAGGGCAGATGTGAGTGGGGAGAGTTGTATGAGTAGTAATATGTGCCTTCACGTTGCCTGTCAATTTATAGCAACTCTATGAGTTTTATTGAGTAGTCTTAGGTAAGGAATATGCAGGGGTGGTTTGCCATTGTCTTCCACTGAACATAATTTACAGCACCTGGTATTCCCTTGTGGTCTCCTTTCCAAGTATTAACCAGGCCTGGCCCTGCTTAGCTTCTCAGAACAGGCAGGATCTGGTGCCTTCAGAGTATTTAGGCTTGAGGTGGTTGAGACAATAGTGAAGCACTTTTGTCATAACCAGCTCAAGACATTTTACTATCCAAAAGGCAATAGCAAATAGGAACCCCCAGCTCCCAATCAAGGTGAATAATGTTTAAAGCACAGCCAAGTTATTTTAACAATTATGCGGGGGGGGGGGAACTGTCATCATCTATATTCCACAAGTACCTCCCTAGCCCTACCCTTATGCAAACTGAAGCAGATGCTTCAGGCAATAGAAATGGCAGCAAATTGTTAGGTATTTAACTAAGTAATGAATTGTATTTTTACTGTCTAAGGGTAGGGCTAGTCCTAGGCACACCGCATTCAATGAGGAGCAAAGGAGACTTTGGTCATGAAAACCATGTCCAGGGCTATTTCCTTGGTTTATTGAACCCCCTCCACCAATTATTGTCCCCTCTTTAAAAAAAAAATCCTTAGCATCCCACTTGCTGCATAAATGATGGAAGCATTTTCCTATAGTTGCTAGTCCACAATAAAATCTAAAGCTATTTCTTTGAAACATTTCCTTCCTTCCATGAAGATTTCTTTGCAGCCTTATGACTGAGAAAGTGGGGTAGGAAAACACTAGGACGATGTACGTAGCTGTGGCTAAATATCTAAGCGGATTTGTCTAGATAGGTGGAGGGATTAGCCCATATATTAATGGCTTCTGTACTTAGATCTCTCTCTCTCTGCTTTTCTTCGCAAACGAAGATTCAGGTGCTTAATCTTCATGAAGACTGATGCTTTTCTCAAGTTGGGAGTGCAGAAAAGGAATTCCTTTTCCTGTGTCTGTGGGAGATTTTCTGAGGAGTGTGTATATACACACGTACACACACACACCCCTGTAAATTACTATTCTATACTTAATAGAATAGCTTCCCAAGCCTATATATGTATGTATATAGTATATACAGTATAGGCTTGGGAAAGTATTCTATCAAGTATTTTTTTTTTTGAAAGAAAGAAAGAAAGAACGAAAGAAAGAAAGAAAACCAATGGGGGTCACAGTTCCACAGTATTTACAGGGTGCTCTTAGTTCATGTATTGGATGCTAGGAAAGACAATTCTAGTTACCAACCTTACAGCAGTTGATCTATGGATTGTTAATTCTGAACCAAAAAAGACTGTGAGTACAGTAAACATAGAAGGGTATCAGCCTCCACTGCCTGTGTCACTCTGGTGGTGAATCCACTCAGGACTTTAGTCTGAACTATACAGGATCTGTTCAAGGTGTTGAGCGTATAGGTTTACCATCTCTGGGGGATTCTGGGAGTTGTGGTCCAAAAAATCCCACAACTTTTCCAGGCTCTGCTATAGGATATCTTATGTTATCAAATGATGGAGGTGAGATGATGGGATCTATTTTGATCCCAGTTCTGTGCTTCCACAGCTGCTTCTGTGCAGAGGTCTGAAAATCTGGCAGTAGTTATCTCAAGTGCTTTCTTACTTGGGTGCTTCTCTTAACTCACCATCCTATTAGGTAGCTGGCTGATGGCCCAGGACCATACTTTCCAGGACATAGTTGACTCCCCTAGACAAAGTAAAGCTGCAACCTTATGCACATTTTCTTATAATTAGATCCCATTAGATTTTCTCTCAAGGAAACACAGTTTGCATACTGTAAAATAGCTATCAACACACTGCTTGCAACTAAAGAGAGGGGAAACTAATGAGTGTGCTATGTTAACTTCTGTGTTTGCTGAGAACCTTTATCAAGGCAAAGGTCTTAAATCAGCATAGGTTATATAAATTTACTGGTGGGGTGGGGGGTGAAAGAATTATGGATTGTAGCTCTTTTTCACAATCACTGTAGTCAATAAGGGACAGGAAGGCTGGCGACATGGATGGTCCACATCACTTAGCTAAATCAGAAATGCAATTACAAAAATGTTACCCATGGGGGAGCATCATGTGGTGTTGACAGGCCTTGGAGGGCATGAGTTCAGAAAGAAGAGAATGGATCACTTTGTTTCATAAATCTACCCTTTGAAGTGTGTTATTGATCCTTCACTTAACCTTCTTCTCCATCTTCAGATCTCCTATATCTATTGGAAAACAAATGTAACAGTGGAAATTCCTCATAGAAAGTAGATGGTGATGTTTGGGAATGAGGGGAGGGTTGAATCCTCTTCGACTTTGCACGATTAAGTTTCTCTCACTTGTGTTCTAAAGTAGACAGTTGCAATTAGAGCCAGTGTGGCATGTTGTCAAGAGTCATCAAGATGTAGAATAGAAAAACCTGGGTTCAAATATCAACTGCTACAAACCTTACTGGGGGAAACTCTGGCCAGTCATTGTATTTTGCAGCTTGTGATGATGATAAAGCATAAGCCCAAGTACCTCCATTTTCCTCTTCTTGTCATCACTATGAGAGGGACTGTAGAGGAAACATGAGTTATTTGGGTTCTGGTTCTGGGTACAGGGTTCTGGGGTGCTTGTGGAGGCGAGGAATATTTTGTGTCTTTTCGTGCATTTGGGGGGCTTTTGTGTGGTTTTGAGTCAGACTTTCCCCCAAACAACACCTTTTTAAAAGTTGGGGGAATTAGTGGGAATGGTGGGAGGCTTCAGGGACCACAAAAGTGAAATGTAGGGATGACACGCAGCCTATGAGCTGCACTATGCCCACCCCTGCTCTATGTATACCCAGCGGTGTAGGATTTCTGGAAGTTTTTAGTTGCCCTAAACCAGGGGTGGGCACAACTGAGCTATACTAGCTGATTTTTTGTTCCTTCAAAGTGGCCACCATTTTGGTGACACTGCATTATAAAAAATAAAATTAATAAATACTATATTGTACTTTTTAATTGTGTTGTTAGTATGCCCTACTACCCCTCCCCATGAGATTCCATAACCAGACATATTGGACACTTTTCAGGGTCACCTGGAGGTCAGTCAAAGGTCACGATGACCTGAGATGCATCTAGTATATAATGGTGGAAAAGCCCAAGTTAGGATTATGCAGAAAGTCCCCATAATGGGTTTATGCTAATAACCCAGTCATTAAGGGGTATATGCTAATCTTTTCTCCCAGCCCTGAATGTTTCAAGCAATAATTCAATCATGCAAACAAGTGACCATTCCTCAACCCATACACTACAGAAATCTCTCCTCACACCCCCTCCTGTCCAACCTTACAAGATTGTCGCAAGCTCATCAGTGTTCTGACTCTCCGCAATTAAAGCAAACAGTTGAGTTTCTGTTCCTTTTGTCTATTCCATGGGAGAACCATCCAAGCTTTGTTACTACTAACTCACCCCTCCAAGGCACGGAATAGAGTATAAATATTAGAGCCCCCAAAATAGCTAGGTGTGTCATAGCCGAAGTGTGATACGGCCAGACCTCGTCATTCTCTTCTTTGCTGTGCCACCCTCAGATGCCAGTCTGAGTATCTTCACTGCACAGAACTCTCCTCTCCTCCCCTCAAGGCTGGTAACTGTCACCCTATTTTCCTGGACCTCTCTCTATCCCGCCTTTCTGCCTTACTCTGCTATAGCCTTGTATGGTTCATAAGAACATACGTTGTGTATGTTAGTTTACTTTCTGTATTATTCCAATAAAAATACTTGTTTAACTGGCACCTCCTCTACAGTTAGTACTGGTATACATAGGTGGAAAGATCCCCAAAGTTACCCTCCTCTCACAGGCCTCCTGTTTGAGCTAATAATTCCCCCAAATATTAAAGGAGATTCTGGCATCACGGGTGGACTCTTAATGTACCCCCACCTCTTAGGGTAACAGTGTTTCATGTATGTTTTAACTTTGTGTATTTAATAGAATTGTTTATTAGATATTTAGCTATATTTTATTTTAATTTGTATTTAGCCACCTTGGATCCCATGCCAGGGGAAAGGCAGAATATAAATTAAAATAAACAAAACAAAGCATCCATGAATGAATGACTCCTAGTCACCTTTGGGCTGTTGGAGGAGGGTTCTTGTTTTGGGGTGGGAAATCTTCTAACAGCATACTTTATTGTTTTACTGTTTTAAATCTGTCAACATAGGGTTGGGGTTTTTTTGCTAACAAAAAATCTCCAAGAAGCCCTGGTGGTACAGTGGTTAAATACCTGTACTGCAGCTACAATGATGTGAGTTGGATCCCAAGGGCTTCACGGTTCACTCAGCCTTCCATCTTTTCCTAGGTCAGTAAAATGAGTACCCAGCTTGTGGGGGCAATTGCCATAAAAGCGGTGTAGATGTGTATGTGGTATTGCTTAACCATTTGTAAGCCACTCTGAGAGCCTTCGTGGCTGAAGAACAGGGTATAAATACCTAAATAAATAAATACATAAATAACAAATAGGGCTTATGGGGCTAAAATATTGGGGGGGGGGAGGTGCTGGAGGTTAAGGTGTCACTGGAAGTCCCAAGGATTTTCTTGGCTGAGTGGGACTTTAACATGGATCTGCCAAATCCCAGTGTAACTCTCTCAAGCACTATACTACACTGGCTGTTTACCATTCCCTACCACCTTATCATTGGTGGATATAAGTGGAGCTGTTCTTTTCATTAGCAGCCTAGATACCCTAAAGGCTCTAGATCCCATCTGATCCTGGGAGCTAAGCAGGGCCAGCCCTGGTTAGTACTTGGATGGGAGACCACCAATGAATATAAGGTGCTGTAGGCTATATTTCAGAGGAAGGAACTGGCAAAACCACTTCTGAGTATTCCTTACCTAAGAAAACCCTATGAAATTTCATGGGGTCACTAGAAGTTGACCGGTGACTTGAAGGCATGCACACATGCACAGACACACATGTGCACGCGCGCACACACACACACACACTTTTGTTCCCCATTCCATAGGATTATAGGGGTGTCATTAGTCCAGAAGGCAAGTGGAAGAAGAGATCTGTTGAGTACTGGACCTGTCCTTGGTACTAAAGAAGTCCTCAAGATGACCATAATTGCTCTCATCGTGGTTAGCAGATTGGGAGTGCTGTGCCTGCATAGTGCCATTGTTACTATGGCAAAGTCTCTCTTTGCAGAGAGTAATTTATGTTAAGTATGCCATCTTTCCTTTAAGGAAAAAGATTGTTTTGACAGAGGTGTGTGTGTATATTCTTTTGAAAAGCTGTTATGTCTCAGCATTCACTGAAAATGTGTAGATCACAGCTAATTTTTACTCTTCCTTGCTGTACAAATAAACACCAGTGGTAATTTCTCCCTTGTCTCTCTCCCCTTCTATAAACAGACTTCATCTTGTCACTTAATACATGGCAAGTAGCAAAACATGAAAACAATTATCAATACAAATGTAATATTTTAATTTTATTTTAGGTTTTGGAATTACACTAGTATAGCGTTGAGTTTTCAAGCATAGTCTGCTAGTTCTTAAATGTACCTTCTGCATGATTCTCATCTGCAAATTCCTTTTATTTTTAATTGTAAAGAACTGCCTTTATTTTTTTGAAGGTTCTATTTCTAAAGTGCTTCTGTAAACATTGTTCCAATTCTCCTTAAATATTTTTAAAAGGATTGAAGACCTTTATAGGTTTTAACATTCCGCTTTGATCCTATTCTTGTTGAATGTAATAATTTTTACTTTTCTGTATATATTTTTTTGTCTGAGAAGACAAGTCCTCAGTTTGTTTGCCTTTAAAAGACTCTTCCATTCCATTCCATTCCATTCCATTCCATTCCATTCCATTCCATTGTAATCTTCCTTGATATGGCACCCTCGCCCATGAAATGTTAACCCTGATGATTGTAAGTCACCCTGACCACTTGCCATGCTATCTTGTGACGGTGGGTATTTTAGTTCAACACATCCTGAAGACTGCCCTAACTAAGGCATAGTACATTCATAGCAACCTACTTAAAAAAGAGAGGTGATATAACAAAAATTAAAATCTCATGTTAAGATATTTAACCAATCCCCCAGTGGTTCAAAAGTGCTACTGGGTGGGCCAGGAAAGGAAATTGGACTCCTCAGGAGTCAGTCCTGATGCAGCCACGTGAAGTGGCCTGACCATTTTTGGAAAGGAAGAAAGTCCTGCTGCATCCACCAGAACTAGGCTACAGATGCTGGAGACATACCCGTCTGTTTCCCCTCCTGCTTGCTGTACCAAATGCCTGCCTGAAAGCATGCTCATAAGGAAGCCTTCTAGGCAACAGGTCTCCAGAGTCTGTTCCTGGCCTGTAGGGGGGAGAGTGTAACCATAAGAGGTGTGGGGGAGAACATTGGAGTGGCACTCACAATGCCTTGAATCCTTGAAATTTGGGGAAATTATAGCTCAAAAAGGAGGCCTGTGAGAGGAGGGTAATTTCGGGGATCTTTTCACCTATGTATACCAGTACAAACTGTAGAGAACATGCCAGTTAAACCCTATAGACCCTAGTGTTTTTTTCCACTATCTGCATACATGAATTTTGAGCAAAGAATAGGTGACCCTGTAACTGTATGACCTAGTTAATTGATGGACATAGTTGATAGCAGAACAGCTGACACACTACTAAAAACTAATACTGCAACAAAGACTTGATTTTCCTAGAGTGATCAAGTGGAACATGATCAACTGAAAAGTTGCCCCTTCTTTTAAAAAGTCAATTAATACAGATATAGCTTAAAAACTGCAGACAGCATGTACCCTTTTTAAATAGAAGCATTCCCTCTTTTCTGCAAGAATGGAGAAGTCCACTTTTAAACAACTGGTAATGTGTGCATTATGTAAAAACAAAAATATCTTTTCTTCTGAAGAATTAGGTGGGTGTCAGTCCTACTTACTGGAGCAATGAAAAAATCTCACACCCCTTCCTCAGCATTGTTGTTTGAAGAATTTAAGATTTTTTTCTTCATATATTGATATAAAATTCACTTTCAACAGCATAACAATTTTGCTGTTAGTATATTGACAGTAATCCATTGCTGTGCCTATCTCTGAATTTTTGGACTCCCTGATTCAGTCAGTGTTTGGCAGGTTTGTTCTTTCATTAATACTGATCTTTTTAGGTTTTAACCTTGTTTAGACTTCTAGTCTAAATGCATACGCCAAACATACGCACAGAAGCAAGAGAATTGTAATCTGTCTTCTTTTGCTGTTTCTATGGCAACTTTCGCAAGTTACAAAACACATCAGGGTTTGCACTAGAAATGCATCTGTATTGTGACTTGATATTCATTTATTCTTTTCATCTGAATTTTTAGATGCCTTCAATGAAAAAAAAAACTTCTGGCAATAAAAAGGGTGCACTTACTATAGAAACCTCATTATAACATTACATGTATGATGCACTGAAGTAAAACTAAATAATAATGTGGCTAGTTGACACAGTCTCCTGGTAAAGTTATGAGGTTGTGTGCAGATTGTTGTCCGTTTGTATGTACATATCCTGAAAAGTCTTCTGCTCTGATTTGGGCAATTTCCTTTCCCCCGCACTTCCATACAACAACAATTTGGGAGTCCCACCCTACTCCTAAGTATAGAAGAATTATTTTTTTAGACTGAAACTCCCAGAATTCTTCAGCTAGCCTGGTCATTAGCCATGCTAGCTTGGGGATTCTGGGAGATATAGCTGAAAAGCTCCTTTCCTCCAACTTTTGGAGCAAGGCTTCAGAATGAATCACAGAATCATAGAGTTGGAAGAGATCACAAGGGACATTAGTCTAACCCCCTGCCATGCAGGAATACCCAATCAAAGCATTCCCGACAGATGGCCATCCAGCCTTTTTAAAGAAAGTGAGTAGTTATGTGAGTTGCCTTCTCATCATACAAACAATGGACACAAACCATAGGATTGCACCTATGTAGAACACTTTGTATGTGCTTTTCTAAGTGCATAGCAATGTCTGTGATTTTCCTCTGTCCAGTGGGCAGCCACATTATGTTACTTGCCTCCCATGACTGTATGAATCACACTAAAACAGAAGAAACAAAAGACACATCTCAAGATGCTCAAAAGATGGTCTCTTACAGACAATCTTTTGAACATCTTGAGACATTATCTCTTGTTTCTTCTGTGGATCTCATCGGATGCTCCCTAGTGTTTCCTGTTCTTACACAAAAATAAGGACCATCCAAACATAAATGCCTGCAAATAAAAGGACTAGCCTCTTGTGGAGAAGGAGTGAGTCAAACCCTTGCTAGGTGACATGATGTTTTAGGAGTTTGGGGTATTTCCCCTCACTAAAATGGTGACACATTCAACAATGTGATACCCTCCACCACCCTTTCACAGCAAACATGTAACAAGTGGTTCTTTAACCGTCTTTGTTACTGGGATTTTCTTGTTTGTACTAAGTAAGCTCCCCCCCCCACGCCTTTGAGTGCTCTAATCTGTAGCGGGCTGCCATACTAGTGACGAACAAGACAGGAGGCCAGCCAATCCTCTCCCCCTCTTCATTTCTGCCATACCACCCCTCCTCCTGCTATCTTCCTTCTCTTTCTTCATCTTTCTTCTCCTTTTCCATTTGCAAAGGCCTGGACAGATTGCTTATACAGGACTTTTGAAATTAGCCAGAGCATGCAAACCTCCTGAAATCAGACCAAGGGCCACGGATTGCCCACCAGAGATGTGAGTTGCCTGTAGTGTTCCCATATGAATCTGAGCTATATTACTTTTAATTAATTAATTATAGCTGCCTTTCTCAGTGTGGAACCCAAGGTGGCTCACAAAAATGCTAAAATAAAAAAGCCTAAAAGCCAGATAATAATAATAAAAAGTTAATACAGTTGTCCCGTCATATTCGCTGGGGTTTGGTTCCAGGACCCCCTGTGGATACCCAAGTCCGTGAATACTCAAGTCCTATTATATGCAATGGCATAGCAAAATGGTGTCCCTTATATAAGATGGCAAAATCAAGATTTGCTTTTTGGATTATTATTTTTTAAAGAATATTTTCAAGTTGTGAATACTTAAAACTGTGAATGCCAAATCCATGAATGTGGAGGAACAACAGTACACAATTAAACAAGTTATCATATTAAAATGCCTTTAAAGATTAAAACATGTAAAAAATCATTCAAAAACAGAACAATAAAGTTAAAAATACAGCACACCTCCCTAAAAATGACTCTCTGCAATCAATTAATTATTAAATGCATGTTTAAATAAAAACCTGAAATGAAAGTAGAGAGGGCCTACCTAGCCTCCTATGAAAGGGAATTGTACAACCTGAGAGTAGCTACTGAAAAGGCTCCCTCCCATAGCCTCACCATATGGGCCAGTGATGGTGGTAGGACTGGGAATAAGTCCTCTTGCAGCACCTTTCTGGTAGGCTCATATCACGACATATATCACCTTTAGACTCTGGTAGGTTCACTACTCTTTTATGCAGCATTAAGTGGTACTCCATTTAGTCCTACAATCAATAGCTCTGATTTTTGTTGTGTGCCTGCTGTACTTTTGCACAGTGGATTATATCTTCTTACTCCACCTCCCATGCCTCACACATTTATTAGCCATGCTCACTGCTGGAAGACAAGGAGAAATGGCAATGAAATGAACTCTCTACTCATGAACTCCTGTTTTGATAAAAACATATTAGTTCCTTCTATAATACTGCTGGCATAGACTTCCCAGGAGAAATTGAAATGTTTTCAGCTAACATTTCATAAGTGAGCATATGTGAACTCTGTAGGGTTGGGAGCTTTTCCAAATCCAAATCATGGAAAGCAGATGAGCTTCATGTGAACTAATTGGTTACAGCGAATTTAAAATGGCTTTCTACGTATCATATATAAATCCAGAGAAATCTTGCACATGTATGTGAATCCTACAACCACATGTGTGGGGGAGGGATTTTGTTGGTATTTAGAATCTGCCAGTCACAAATTAGGTAGGGGGTATTTCAGAGGAAGGAACTGGCAAAATCACTAAGTATTCCTTGCCTAAGAAAACCCTGTGACAGTGGTTCTCAAACTTTTTACCTCTGTGGCCCTCTTTACATGTATATGTGGATGTTGTGCCCTACTCCAAGGGGAGGGTAGCGGAAAACCCTGAGCACCTGGTGCACATTTTTCCTGCTTTACTGTGTCCAAGGAGCATGCCAACTGCTACTTCCACCTTTGGAATGGAAAGAGCAGAGGTGCTGTAGCTGAAGCAGGAAGAATGTGTGCCTATTGCCCAGGCCTTGCCACCACTGCTGCCCTATGACATAGAGACTTGTGTCTCTCTCCTTTGGAGAGGTCACCAACCAACCACTTCACAAGCCCAAGAATGTGTGTCTGGCAGCTGAGAATCGCTGCCGTTCCGCTGCTGCCCTGAGAAATTTCTTGCAGGGCCCTTGAACAACTACTGTGCCCCCCACCCGTGGGTCATGCTGCACAGTTTGAGAACCTCTGCCCTATAAAATTAATGGGGTTGTCATACATTGACAGGCGACTTGAAGGCACATATATATACATTAGGCATTAAGTGCAGTTATTATCCAGGGATTTGTGGATGCCCATGGGAGAGGGTATCCTTGGTGACTACTCCCAGGTTCTGGAACTTTCTTCCTAGAGTGGCTAGACTGGTGACCTCCTTGCTATCCTTCCATAGTAAGGTAAATACTTTTTTGTTTTGGCAGGCCTTTGAGGACTGATTACTTGTGGGTAAAAGGCCTTTTTATAAGATGCTGTATTGTCTATACTTGTTGCTTTTGTTTCTTAATGCACATTCTTTTAATTTGTTTTAATTTTATTTACAGGGTTAATTGTATTTTAACTGTTGTATGATATGCATTTTCAGCTGTACCTGATTTAACTTTTGCAAGCTGTCTTGAGTCCCAGGATTGGGGAAAAGACAGGATATTGATAAATGTCAAAGCTAATGAATCCTGAAAGTGAGCTGATTTGAAAGAAGTTGACAAGCACCCACATTTAGTTGTCTGATAAAAATGTTCTTCATTTGGAAGTATGTGGTCTAATTAATGGGATAGTTAACTTGGATTTGAAGCACGCAAATTTGGCAAAACAGGTTTCGGAAACATAAAGCCTTTAAATATTGCAACTCCCAATATCCCCAACCAGCAGGTAGTCTCAAAAAGTTAACATTTTCAAGCTCTGACTCATCAAGCATTATCAGTGCCAGTGATGGATTTATTAAGAAAGTTAAAGTGAGTCAGAGAGTCTATCTCCAGTATTGTGGATTTTTATCTTGGCAACATAGTTCAAAGTGAGCATTTCCCTGCGGAGCTTTAACAATGATATTAACTTCAGGGTATTTTTGCCATCTCATGTTTGGAAGCACTGCAACTGTTGACACTTCATAGGACAGTATTTACATAATCACAGCAAGTTAAATGTGCAGCACTTCTCTGCCATATTTGTGGTTGAGTTCACAAGCAATTAACCTCTTGCATGGTCAGAAATAATCTGCCTATTACAGGGTGTTGTAGAGATGTGTTTGGTTATCTGCTTTCAGAAAACTAGCACCAAATACTGCTTGTTGCTGTTTCCTAGTGACATCTGTCTTTTTGTATGGTCTTTCCCCTGCTTCTGGACTGCAAAATCTAAGTAACTTCACTTCCTATCTAGGTGAAGAGGATAAGTTCTATACTTTCTTAACATCTTCTAAAACAATGGGCTGTCTTCCACTTAATTTGATTAGAAGAACAGAGGGAGCCAGGATCATCCGTGCCATTCTATTTCTGATTTCTATGTATGGTTTTGAAAGCTGGACAGTGAAAAAAGCTGACAGGAAGAAAATCAACTCATTTGAAATGTGGTGTCAGCAGAGCATTCCATGGATACCATGGGTTGCCAAAATAATCAATAAATGGATCATAGAGCAAATTAAGTCTGAAATCTCCATAGAAGCCAAAATGACCAATCTGAGGCTCTTGTATTTTGATCATATCTTGATTATATATTTCATTAGTAAAGTAGAAGAAGACTACATTACAGGTGGATTGATTCAATCAAGGAAGCTGCAACCTTGAGTTTGTAGGACCTGAGCGGATGACAGGCTGTCTTGGAGGTCTTTAATTCCTAGGATCATCATAAATCGAAGCCCATTTGACAGCAATTAACAAGAAATGAAGTCTTGGGATGTATACCAAGAATTCACACAGAGTGTTTGGTCCACAAAATGTTTGTATGGCCTTAAACATTAAGAATTATAATCAGAAGAGTCACAAAGATTGCATGTGGACATATTGTTATTATATTTATTTATAATAATAAACATGCAGACACCCTTTGGTAAAGTCCTTGCAAGCTGATTTTCAGATTGCTTTATACGTGCATACACTTGGCTTTTATGTATGTAAAACCTTTTTCTGTACATACTGAGATTGTCTCTTCTTCTCATCAGATCCCAAGTTCTTCTGTTTTTGTCTTCATCCTAAGTCTATAGGATGGGATGCAAAGGCTGTTTTCTTTCAAGAAACTCATTCTCTCAAGGGAAGAGGAGCCACATGCCCCTAGATAGGTGCAGATCAAGCTTTCAGGAGGTGGAGTCATCCTTAGAGATATAAAATTTCCAGAAATTTTGAAGCCATGGAAAACACCCGGTTTTCCCCATTTTTTTCAGAAAAAATGGATTTTTTTGAGAAAATTGAAAAAATGCAAGATTAATACTTTTTACAGATTGAAAGTCACTCTTGTTACTTTAGGAATATAAAATATGACTATGTAGAATTTGATCTGGCATAAAATTATCACAATTGGTATATTAAAAATGCAGTGTATTCAAACAATTATTACAAATGGAATTTACTGTATTTTAATTTTTTTATTTGTAACAAATGGAGTAACAGTTTTCTGAACTGTACGGAACCTCTTTGGTTTTGCTAGTTTATGTGGAGCAGGCAAAAAACAAACAAACAACCCCCCCCAAAAAAACAGAAGAAACCATCAACATTAGTAACAAAGAAAAATATTTGTATTTCCTCTCCACAGTATCAAAGAGACATAAAGCACCCTTTCCCATTAAAAGAATTGAAGGGGGGGGGAGTGTGTGGAAAGGAGGAGGGAGGGACTAAGTTTTAATCCATATTCAATGATTTGGAAAATATTGAATACCTTGTTTTAAAGATTTTGTTCATCATGCTAAAATAAAACATTCCATAATGGATTTTCTTCCTTTTTTCAGTTTTTTGGAAAAAAAACCCAAAAAAGGCTTCAGGAAAAAAATGGAAAAACATGGGGTTTTTTCTGATTTTTCCCCGGGTTTTTTCCAGGCCTTCACATCTCTAGTCCTCCTTTCTCTTTCTTCCCCTCTTTCTCTCTTCGTCCTTTTCTTCCTTCCACTCCCCCCCCCATACTCTCAGTCTGACTTTCTCCCCCCCCCCCAATAGCAGGATGATTTGTTGTGTACCCTCAAGTTGTATCCAACTTATGACAGCCATATCATGGGGTTTTCTTGGCAAGATTTGTTAGAGGAGGTTTGCTATTGCCTTCCTCTGAGGTTGAAAGAACGTAACTTGCCCAAGTTTCCATGGCCAAGTGGGAATTTAGGTTTCCATGGCCAACTTGGCCTCCTGGAGTCCTAGTCCAGGTCTCAAACCACTACGCCACACTGGTTCATAGTGGAGGGGGAAATTACTCTACAAATCTGAATTGGTGGCTTGCACAGAACATTTTGATTTATCTAATATAGCACAGAAGATAGTGCTGCACCAACCATTTTCCAGTCCAAACTACCTATCTTGCTTGCCCAACCATGTGGCCTCCTGTGTTGTTTAGCTAGCTCAGGATGATTGTAGAAAGTCACGTTGTAGCCAGATGCTAAAGAGAATACTACTGGAGAAAACGACCACCAAGAGTGGATTTAGGGCCTAGTGAAAAATCCTAGAGATCATTCCCTCAAGGTCCCATGAGTCGGCCCACATCTACAACGAGCACCATTTTCCTCAATCATCTGTCTGACATCACTCTTTGGCTCACACCCAGAGGCATCTGTTCCCACATCACATTCCCCTTGGCAGCCAATCTGGACCAGCCAGGAGGTGTTTGGAAGCTCTCGGAGGCACAGGAATTGACAAAGAATTGGGAGTTGGTAAAGAACTGGGCATAGATGTGGAGGTGCTCCTCCTTTTCCAGACAACTGAGGCCACAAGAGGCTGATTCCTACACTTGGATCCAAGTCTTGCTCCCTCTCCCACAAGGGCAGATTGGCTAAAAGTCATTAGTACAGTATTTCTTTTAAATACTGAAGATTGTATATCATTATTATTTTATTTGAAATTCATCTGTTTTACTGTGGATGTCAAAAGCAAACAATGATACTACTTAGAAAGACAAAAACATATTCAGTAGCCATGTCCCAGGCCTCCATCTGGACTGTTAGGCCCTGGTAATTTGTACTGGCCACCACCCCACCCCAATTAAATTCCTCCAGAAATTAGATTCCTCTGGAGTTTTGTTTGCTACAACTTTTGTGCATACACTATTTGAAGTCCTTGAAGCAGTTTGCCTGTTTGTTCACCAAAATGGCAATTTAAGATGCTGAAAGGTCAGATGATTCAGAAGCTTTATCCAGTTGTATAATCCTTACAATACATAGTGGAACAAATAGTGCTTCTGTTTATCTGCTACTTATCTCTGATTTTGGTTAAGAGAAGATGGTTGAATAGTCTTAATTCTTCTCTTCTAAACCATACTCTGAGATGAAAGAAGCTTCTTTTTAAAAAGAGATTTCCTTGATGAAACAGCAACAAAATTTCTGCAATCTGGTTTGTAACTGGTGAAATATGGTTTGATTTCAGAGCTACATGACAGAAAGAGGATACTGTTTGAAAGGATGCAGTAAGTAGCTCAAAGCCAGGCTGAGGAGGCATCTTCCCCCCAAAATAAATTCCAAGAAGCAGACCTTGATTTTGGCATTTTATGTAAGAAACACCATTTTACTGTGCCATCGTATGTAATGGGACATGAGCATCCATGGATTTTGGTATCCACAGGGGGTCCTGGAACCAAACCCTAGTGGATACCAAGGGCTCACTGTATATACCTGCCTGATCTAACCATTAAGATCTGCTGGAGTGGAGTCTCCTCTCCTCTGATTCCCACTACAGTTGGCCCTCCATATCCACGAATTCAGCATCCACTGATTCAGTGATCCACAGATTCAAAATATCCCCCTACCAATAATGGGACTTGAACATCCATGGATTTCAATATCCACAGGGGTCCTGGAATCAAACCCCAGAGAATACCAAGGGCCCACTGTATAAGGGAAAAAAAAACATGTAAGAGACCTGGGAGAGATCTTTCTTGACTTTAGCACACTGTTTGCAGAATACCACATCTTAGAGGCCCAACAGATACCAGCATTGCCTTTATTTTGGTGGCAAGGTGAAGCCTGGCTGTTCATCTCAGCCCCTGAGCATTGCCAGTTCTCAACAGGCCAGCTTGAAGTCTCAGGGAATTTCTGTGTTGCCCCAGGTTTCCAGGCAGAGACACAGATCTCAGACTGAGAAGTGACAGTGAGGAGAAAGTTTGGTTTTTGTATGTGATCTGCTTTTAACAGCCCCTAAGCCTGTAGCATTTGGAGTTGAAGTTCTGTGTTATTTCTGTGTTAAGTGCTGGTTATGACTTACAAAGCCATATATGGCTCAGTGTCATGTACTGGCTTCTTCAGACTCAGTAACCCACAGTTCCAGAGTTAAACAGAAAACTTCATTGGTACAGTAATCCAAAGAGCTATCCTTACATTATTGTTGCTCAGAATGAAACCTGTCTACAAAGCATTAAGTTAAAAAGTATTTACAGTCTACAAATCTGGTAGGCTATACAGTCATTGTCTATCCATCATCCCCACTCCCTGTTCCCACCAAGAGTGGACTCATCCCATATTTCCCATTGCAAAAGCTAGGTGAAGGCTTTAATCAAGACAGCCACAGACATAGAATATATACTCCCTTCTTCCAGTAGACTACAGGCTGGTTAGCAAGTACAAAGGAATGCAAACACAGACTCAAAGTGATAGAATAGAAATTGGCAGGAGAAGGTCATGTCTGGAACTGATCCTGACAGTCTGGCCCAGTTTATCTAAAGGACCATATTCTCCCATGTGAGCCTGCTTGTGTTTTGTGACCTTTTGAGAAGACCCTTCTCTCTGTCCCTCCATCTTCACAGGTACATCTGGTAGGAACCTGTAAGTGGGCCTTCTCAGTAACTTCTCCCATGCTTTGGAGCTCCCTTCCTAGAGAGGTTAGACCAGCATCCCCTTTTCTATCCTTCCATAAGCAGGTGAAAACTGGTTTGATTCAGCAGACCTTTGAGGGCTGTTTGTTCAGGGGGAAAGGGCCTTGCATAATGTGCTGTGTTGTCCATATTTTGATGTTTTTCTTCTTAATGATCATGCTTTGGACTGCTTTTAATTCTAGTGATAGTTTAATAATGTTTTAACTTTCATATGATGAGAACTTTTAGCTTCATCTGTATTAATGTTGTAAGCTGCCTTGAGTCCCAGACTGGAAGGAAGGCATGGTGGTGGTGGTGATGATGGCGACAACTAGGGTCCACCTCTGCACCAGACTCTCATTGTATTCCTGAACTGCCAAATTATAGTTGTGGCCTTACTTGTGTTTCCCTAGTCCAGTGTTCAGTTGGATTGTGCGTAGCGCTCGAGGAGTCGTAGGTGGTGGCGATAGGTGACCCATGTTTCAGATCCATAAAGGAGGATAGACAGTGAATCTTCGTTTGCGAAGAAAAGCCAGAGAGAGAGAGAGAGAGAGAGAGAGAGAGAGAGAGAGAGAGAGAGAGAGAGTGTTCAGTTGGATCAGTTTCCAGGTGTCACTGATCCCCTTGGAGGTCAAAACGTCTGTCATCTTTATAAGCCAGGCAATGTCTTTGAAAATGTTTGCCCTCAAACATTTGAGGTTGAAAGAAAGAGAGTCTTGGAGGGGAAGGTCAGAGTAGCTTGCATGGCTGGGAAATAGGACAGAACCTCTCTTGGCAGGGTGTTGGGATTTTTCTCAGATAAAACAGCCTCCACCTTGTAACATTTGGGTGGAAGTTCTCTCTTAAGTCAACAATCTGGGCAAATGGTCCTATTGTTTGGAAAATGCTGTTCCCAGCTCTGCCATCAAAAATGCTGCATCTCAGTGCAGTAAAGCTATCTGCTCTGAATTTGCTTGAAAAGGAACAGTGTCAATTTTAAAATCCTACTCCTTCAATCTGGTGATTAGCAATTGATCCAGTCCTATAGCTAACATGACATTTTGCAGTGAGGGGTCCTAATGAGTTTAAAGCAAATCAGAGGAATCAATACAAACTGCCAAAAGTAAAATAGATCTTTATTTATTATAGTTATTTTTAGTTAGATTTATTTTCCACCTTTCCTCCAGTAAAAAACAGCACACATGTTTCTCTTCCTCTTCCTCCTCCTCCTAACAACCCTGTAAAGTAGATCAGGCTAAGAAACTGAGAGTGACTGTCCATCCAGTTAGTTTCAGGGTTCAATAGAGACTACAGTCTATTCATCAGTAGCCACAATTGTAAACTCAAGCTCCTAGTGCTTATCCATGAATCAGCTGTCTTTTGCATTGGTTGGCCAGAACAAACGTTTAAAACTAAGTAGCAAACTGTGTGATCTCTCTCTGGGGAAAAGCTCTTTTCCCCTAGTGAGTGCAGCCTTGATGCTTACAGTCCTAAAACATCAGAAGATCCTGTTAACTCTGTGATCTCAAGAGCACCATTGCTGAACTCCACTAATTCAAACAGTTGTCTCACTGAACTGCAACCAGTGGAGACTGTTCAGTGACAGAGCTGGACTCTGCATTCATTGAGCTAACTTCTTTTTTAAAAAAGCAACATTAAACAGCATGTGTTCATTGCTGGCCTCGGGTGCTATGGGAACCAGGGGGGATCTGTGGCGCTAAGCAGCTGGCTCCAGATAGGGGTGGTTTATCCTTGACATAAATTACATGTTGCAGGCAGTGTTTTGTTTTTGTCTTTTGCTTAGACAGATGACAACGCAGAGCCTGTAGTTTGTGTTGGTAGTTTGCAGTCTCCTCAAACAATACAAACCGTCAAACGGTTTCTCTTTTGAGAGATCATTTGAACATATATGGTGCAGGGCCTTCTCTGCTGCTCACCCGGAGGCATGCTTTCAACATCTGTCCCTTGTCTTACCCAGGTGACCCATCTACTTTTCTCTTATACCATTCAGCATTTAACCGGTCTAGAGTTTCCCACATGGGTTGCCTCCTTATGGCTCTCATTTGAGCCCTGGCTTTTGTAAACAAGAAAAAGGGCTCCCTTGCATTGAGGAGGATTGAGGACAGCTGTCGGCCTGGCCCTCATACAAACCAATTCTGCTCATTCCTTTTTCTCCTTCTCCCCCTCCTCCCCCTCCCAGTCTATGCCAGAATTGTGTCAGGGCTAATGGCACGAAGCCAATGTTAGGAAGGCTGCAGGAGCCTCCCTTGCCATTGAGACAGCATCAGGAGCATCAGAGACCTTGGGGGAGGTGGTGGAAGTGTGAGAAGCGTTGTTTTTTACTCTTTTCTTTGCGTTCTTGGCTTTCCAAGTCTCTCTTGCTGCTCAGTGGCAGATTGCTAAACAAATATAGCTGTGATATGGGGGAGGGGGAGAAGGCAAATGGAGAGCAGACCACAAAAGGCAAACATTTATTATTATTATTATTATTATTACCCCGCTCCTCTGTTAAAAACAGTCGGGACGGCTTACAAAAATTAAAATACAAATACAGATTAAAATCCCTAAACACCACCCACCCCACAAAAAGATATTAAACCAATATAAATTAAAAACAACTAATCTAAAATCACATTAAAAATAATAAATAATAAATAGCCAGCAGACTAAAAGAGGCCAGGAGCTCCTGAGGCCGGGATCTAATTAGGAAAGGCCTGCTGAAAGAGATCCATCTTTAAGTGCTTTTTTAAAGCTACTCAGGCTCATCATCTGCTTTTGTTAGGCCATTCCATAATTTGGGGGCGATTACCGAAAAGGCCCTCTGGGAGCTTGAATTTTATTTATATTCTATTTACATGATATTTTGGCTGTGTTTGCCTCTTCCACTTTAGCTTGTCGTCCTGTTTTGGTCCATGCCAAAGGGTGGAATTTCTGGAATTTAAATTCCAGCTTTGAATTTCCTACAAAAGCCAGTGTGGCTCAGGGAGACCAAGGTTCAAATCACTGTTCAGCCATGGATTCCTGCTGGGTGAGCTTGGGCAAGTCATGCTCTCTCATCCTCAGAAGAAGGCAATTGGCCAACCTCCACTGAATAAATCTTTTCAAGAGAACACTATAATGGAGTTGCCATAAGTCAGAGATGACTTGAAGGCACATAGCAACAACTTACTCTGAGTGTGCCAATTTAAATTCGTAGCACCAATTGAAACTAAGATCTGCTGGACACAGAAAGAATTCAGTAACAGAAGACTGGCTATTAATAGGGGGCTTCTTCCTATTTTAAAACTGTTTTTTGTTATTTTCCTCTAAAAACATGTCTTGAGAGAATTGGAGACAGAAGAATGAGAAATCTAGTGGAGCTTATATTGACATGCAGGGAAAATTGGCTTCCCTTTGTTGCTTCTGTCTAGCCTCCTTATCGTTGTGTGCCTTCAGGTTGTTTCCGACTTATGGCAACCCTAAGCCAACCCTGTTGTGGGGTTTTCTTGGCATGATTTGTTCAGAGGGTATTTACCTTTGCCTTCCTCTGAGGGAGTGTGATTTGAGGCTGAGGGAGTGTGATTTGCCCAAGGTCACCCAGTAGTTTTCCATGCCTGAGCATGGATTTGAACCTTGGTCTCCAGAGTTGTAGTCCAATGCTCAAATCACTATTCTACACTGGCTGTCCTAACCTCCACGTGTGTGTGTGTGTGCGCGCGCGCGTGCGTGTGCTTTCACGTTGGCTGTCGACTTGTGGCAACCCCAAGAATTTCATAGGGTTTTCTTAGGCAAGAATTCAGAGGTGGTTTTGCCAGTTCCTTATAGTCTACAGCACCTGGTACTCATTGGTGGTCTCCCATTCAAGTCCTAACCAGGGCTGACTCTGCCTAGCTTCCAAGATCAAATAGGATCTGGTGCCTCTAGGGTGCTCATTAGGTATTTTAAACACTGAACTTTAAAAATAAGGCAAACATGAAGCAAAAAATCAGATCCTTATGACACTAAATAGCTATCAAATAGCTCCTTCTTTTCTTTTGCTTTTTCCTTGTTGTTGTTGCTTTAAAAAAAACCTTCTCTTGAGGAATATTATGCCTGTAGCAGTATTGAGCCAGTGTGGTGTAGCAGTCTGAGTGTTGGACTAGGACTCCAGAAGACCAGAGTTCAAATTCCCACTCAGCTGTGGAAACCCAGTGTGTGACCACACTTTCTTAGCCTTAGAGGAAGGCAAAGGCAAACCTCTGAAGAAATCTTGTCAAGAGAACCCTGTGATAGGTCTGCCATAAGTCAGAAATGACTTGAAGGGACAGTGCAACAGCAGCAGCAGGAACAGTAGCAATGTATATCCAGCTTGGTCAGAATTTATGAATGTTGTATAAGTTTTCATTTTTCCATGGATGCTATGGATCATAATATTATGGATGTTTTCATAACATGTTCAAAAGTTGGTGACTAGTAGTTGGCTTTCTGGGAACTGAGTACCTTTTGGATCTAAAGCAAAAAAAAAAAAAAAAAAAAAACTCCCCCTCTGAATAAATTTGACCTCTAAGTTAAATATTTTAAAGAATACTTAACAGAAATAAGTCCAAAAGTATACCAGTCCAAACTGAATATATACAAACTAGAACTACAACCAAACATCTGTTAGTAGTCACTGGCATATCTCTCTTCTTTTAACTGTATTGCTCTTTAGGAAAGTGAGGAGGGAAAGAAAGAGAGGCAGCCCTGTATACGCATAATCCTAAATGTACACTGGACTGACTATGTGACGAATGTTGCTGGGATCACCAGCATTGAGGCCATGATATTGAGAACACAGCTGCGCTGGGCAGGGCACGTTTCTAGGATAGAGGACTATCGCCTCCCAAAAATAGTACACTACGGTGAACTCGCCACGGGTCAGCATGAGAGGGGTGCTCCAAAAAAGCAATACAAGGACTCCCTGAAACAACATCTCAGGTTCGGCCAAATTAATCACCAACAATGGTCCACCCTGGCCTCACATCGGGAGGCATGGAGATGCACTATCCACAATGCTGTAGCCTTATTTGAGAACTTATGCCGAACAAGTCTGGAAGAACAAGTCTGCAACAACACAGAAAGAATCACAACCTGGAAACATCACCCAAGGAGACCTTCTGCTGTGCTTTCTGCAACCGGACTTGTTTTATCTCAGATTGGCCTTTTTAGTCATCAGAGCACTTGCAGAAAGCGCGGGATAAGTCCTTCCTGAATCTTCGTTTGCGAAGAAAAGCCAGAGAGATTACCGTACATTATTACACAAATGAATTGCTATATGAAAAGAGGAGAGGCTTGCATGGAAGCACCAGTGCTTGACCTCTGAAGCCTTTTTCTAGGACTAAGTATTTGTGCAAAAACCCGAGTAGCATGTTCAGTTATGAGGCATGCAGATCAGATACAAATTTAGCAAATACTGTCTTGACTTTGATATTTGCTGAGGGTTTGGGTTTGTCTGTTGATCATTCAGTAGAAATGTAAAGCTTCTTCCATATGGCATGCAGTGGTACCTTTACATTCTATAGTGTCTTGTGCCTATATGTACTCTGCTTGTTAACGGGCTTCTTAGCTTAATTTAACATTGCCCGTCAACCTCTAACCTCTTAGGGATGACATTATCTTTTTCCAATCTAGCATTCTGCAGATGTGTTAGACTACAGCACTTAGCACCACCTAGCTGGAGAAGGTAAGTTGTAGTTGTGCATGTCTGGAAGACAGCAGACTGGGGAAGCCTAGGCTACTTATTTTCTTAATTGTTTTCTTAATTTTCTTAAGAGTTATCTTAAAAGTTCCAGGTTTGAACTAAACAGAATAAAAATTGAAGAGTGAAGTTCAGCCTGATTATTTGGAGCAGAGTCTAGATATGCTTTTGTGTGTTTTTGTTTTCATTGTAGCAAACTGTCACTTTATGGTACACTTGGGTTTTATGGTACACTTTATGGTACACTTGATAGCACTGATGGCATCAGTGAACTGGCCACAAGTGGATACTATAGCTATCAACCAGTATTTGTAAGCATGCTGATTATAGTGATTACCTTGAAACACATGCTAATGTCCTTAATACTGTACAAAGTTGGGGCAGCAGAGTGGCTGTGAATGTGAACTGTGAGTGTGGGAATATCCAGCTCATGGCCAAATTGAGATTTGAACTTGGTATGAAAAGTTACCCTGTGCGCAGACTCAGCTCACCACACCCTACGGTACATGATTACTAATGTGTGCCTGCCAAAGTTTGGAAATGTTATTTTTTTGTACTATGACTCCCAGACTCCTTCAGCTTGCCACAGTCTAGAAAGAAAGAACAAAAGAAACTTTCAAGCTCTGTTGCCTCCCTTACTTGCAGAGTAATTGTGAGGATTATGGTGATAATGCACTTTTTCCTTCTTCCTGTTCTTAATTACTCTGGGTTTTGGCTTTGCTGTATGTATGAGATGGTAAGCTTATTTTGATTGGGGTACAATAAGATTTGTTTAAGCTGTGTCAGCTACTGCTATTAATGTGAATTTTGTTGTATTCGAAATGCTTAATAAACATTTATTACTGTAGGCCAAGCATCAACCGCCTCATTAAGTCTGCTGGTCAGCTGCACTAGTGTCAGTCAGTTATAAAAAAGTGGCTCTAGTGATTTGCTTTCCCACTGCCTCTGTGCAAGCCCTGATATCTCCCCTTGTCACTGTCTTAAAAGGAAGTATGTCATTATCAGGCAATCCCTGCTGTGTTGGCTTTAATTGCCAGGAGGCATCCAAGGGACAGGCAGATGGCTCAGTGTGTATGTGTGTCTGTATTTAGGCCCTTTGGCTGTGTGCCAGGCTTGATGGCTCATTTTGTGTTTAAAAAATACCAGATCAGTTTCGGATTGGGGTAAAAGAGTAAAAATAAAAACCATCTCACAGCTGCAAGGTCTGGGACTCTTGTTTGGCTTGATAAATATTTACAGTGCTGTGGAGGCTTCCCCCTTGTGTGCTTTTCTGAGTATGTAAATATATTCAGGGAACAAACCAGCAAATCCCTGCACAGATATTTTAAGCTCAGGAATCTCATTTTTCAGAAAACTGTATTTAGAATTCCACCAGTCATTCCTCCCCATACAGTCTCCTGTTGTGTAGTAAGGGTGTGTGTGTGCGCATGCATATATATGTAGGTGTGTGTCCTGACAATATAAACCAAGCAACCAGTCTATATCAGCAGGCATTTTTACCTGGTTTTGCATATTGTTGAAGGAATCCTTAAAAAGCGCCTCCCTTTGCCTGCCAGCCGTTTTTTGGTCCAAAACAGCCTTTCCCAGGCTGGTGCTCTCCCAAGCTGCATGAGGATTTTTGGAGTTATAGGTCAACACATCCAAAGGGCACCAGGTTGGGGAAAGATATTCCAGAAAGAAACTGAGCTGCTGTATGGATGCTGTGTGCAAAGGATCCAGTACACAAGAAAGGAGCCTAGTAAAGAATATACGGTATGTTGAGCCCCTGCATGGAAAAGTACTTTCATTGCCCTGCTGTGTCTTATATAAACAAACTGTCCTAAACAATCTAAGACCAGGGTCTCTTTCACACTGCACAGTTAATAACACTATGATTCTGCTTCAACTGCCATGGCTGCATCCTATGGAACCCTGGGGTTTATAGTTCGGTGAGACACTAGAGCTCTCTGGCTGAGAATTTTAAGAAAAACCACCCTTCTTATACTACAAATCCCAGGATTCCACAGGCAGTAACTATGGCAATTTAAAATGGAGTCATAGCACTATACTTCTGTAGTATGAAAGGACCTTAGGATAATTTGAGAAGTTTTGCTGTCCAGAGCTTGGAAATGTTACCGTTTTGGACCACTGGCCATGATGGTTAGGGGATTCTGGGAGTTTTAGTTCAAACTTTCCTAAGCTGTGTTTCCTCCCATTTGTATCTACTAGATTTCTCTGCATCATTCTGCTGTCTGCTATTCAGGTCAGAATGTGTTTGGTCATGGTTCTTCAGCTATGGAGAGACTCACAGGGCCTAGTCAGTAGTGGTCATTTCCTGTGCTAGAAGGGCACTGCTCTTTTGTAAAGTATTTGGTGGAGGGCCTGTACAATGACATGTTATGTCTTATGTGGTTCCATTGTTGGTGTTTCTTACTGTATGTTTTGATCTGTTTTATTGAGAGATTGTTAGCTGCTTCCTAAAGACAGAAAGACATTATTTAAATAGCTCTATAAACAAGTGATGTGTCATCTGTTAGATACTATGAAACCTGATTTTTTTTGTGGGGGTCCTTTTTTGGTGAGGCTCTGGGACAGGCATTTTTTTTTAATGCCGCAAACAAAAAAGTGCTTGCTGCTCATACCTCCACTTGAATCCAGTGGAAAGACACCAGGGTGGGAAATGTATGCTCCCCCAGATGTTGCTGGAGTGCAGTTCTAGCTACCTGAATCATCAATAGTGAAGATTGCTTGGAGTTCCAGTTCAACATCTGGAGGGTGGAATGATTCCCATCCATGTAAGAGCCAAATCAGTTCCCATCTTCCCACTTCTTGATCATTAAACCCATCCCAACAAATACAAACAGCTGGACACTTCATGGTACCACCTGCTCCAGATTAATCTTCTTCAAGTGTGATGGCTGGCTACCAGTTGTGAAGGAGAACAAATATGGCCAAGGCAATACAGTTTCATCAGCAGGGCTAAGTACTTGCTTGGAAATTGATGCAGAAGAAACATACACATGTTCCTTTTTATTAAAACAGACATCAGCATTTCATCCTTATATCTGTTGCTTTTTAAAGCCAGAGTTACTCATTTCCAATTTGAGTTGGTTGATTCTTTTCTTCGGTTAGGTGGGTTTCTCACAAAAGTTACTGTCAAGGCTCATGAGCAGCAATCCTATACACATTTAATTGGCAGTAAAGTCAGTTGAAAACCATTGGATGTAACTATTGAGTAAACATGGATTTCACGATCTGTAAAAATTCTTACTGATAGATCAGAGGATCTTAGAAACCCAATTTATTCTCTTTTTTTGGTAAGAAGTGGAGCTATGGCTAGATAGTTCTTCCTGCATCCTCAAACTTTTTTACTTGTTCTAATTAATACCTTCCTAGTAAGAGAAACAGGCTGACTCTCAGTAAACTCTTAACAGTGATCAGACACATAAATGGAGATTTCTTACTGTCTCACACAAGGTTCTTTTCAGCTGACTCAGAACTGATGGTGTGAAGTGATTCAAGTGCTGAGTCATCAAGCACACATATTTCAAGTCTAAAGTTGTCATTTTTTCTTCCTTTCACCCTGCATTATTGCTATGTGCCTTCAAGTTGACTCTGACATATGGAGACCTTAGCGTAGGGTTTTCTTAGGGTTTTCTTGCCAAGATTTATTCTGAGAAGGTTTGCCATTGCCTTCCTCTCAGGCTGAGAGTGTGTGACTTGCCCAGGGACAGCCAGAGGGTTTCCATGGCTGAGTGAGGATTCAAATCCTGCTTTTCCCAAGTACTATTTCAGTGTTCAAACCACACCACCATAACTGGCTCTTGCATACCTGAAGTCAAATCCTTTATCTATATTAACTGCAGCTTGGCTTAATTGCTTTGCCTGCTGCATTTTATTACACCCATGGCTCTTGACATTTTAGTTCTTCTGTATTGTCTCTTAAATCAGCACCTCAGACAACCAATTGCATATAAATATATAGGTATGGTTGCCAGGTGAAATAAGAGGCAGGGCACTTGATCCCTCAGTGTTGTGTGGAAGAGGGAATTTCAGAAGGTTTTCTCATGCAGTGAAGACCTACTGAAATTCCTGCTTCCACATAGTTATTAAAAGGATAGGAGCCTTGTTCCTCATTTCACCTGGCAACCTGATACACAGGTGAAAGATGGAAATTAGAGTCTATTGGTTTAAATCCTCTTACTGGAACACATGTGTTGAGTACACTGTTAACAAGCTACAGGTAATATTGCTACCTACAATAAGCTGCAAATTTATTTCATTCTGGTGACAAGGGTGTTAGCAAAGTTCTATTTCAAAAGGCACACAATTAATGGGAATGATGGCTTTTTTCCTCTTTTGGTTTTAGTTTTGCTTTTATTTACTTTTGCTAGTTACTTTTGAAGAGTGTGATTAGATGTTATGAGAGTTTTTGAGTGGAGTTTTTTCAGGGTATATGCCATTCTTTTATTAATCTTATTTTTTTTTTTTTTAAATAAAGGTAACAAAAAAATAATGAGAAGTGCCACAACTTGCACCAAAAAACTACTACAGTTGTCCCTCCATATCCACAGATTTGGTATCCATGGATTTAAGTATTCACAGCTTGAAAATATTCTTAAAAAAATAATAATCCAAAAAGCAAACCTTGATGTTGTTATCTTATATAAAGGACACCATTTTGTTATGCCATTGCATATAATGGGACTTGAGTATTCATAGATTTTGGTAACCACGGGGGTCCTGGAACCAAACCCCAGCGAATATGAAGGGACAACTGTAATTAACTTTTAAAAAAGTGCAATGAATAATAGTTGTTGCTGTTGTGTACTTTGAAGTCATTTCTGACTTATGGTGAACCTATCACAGGGTTTTTCTTGTCAAGATTTGTTCGGAGGGGGTTTCCTTGCCTTTGCCTTCCTCAGAGGCTGAGAGAATGTGACTTGCCAAGGCCACCCAGTGGGTTTCCATGGTTGAGTGTGGATTCAAATCCCGTGGAGTCATTACTATTTTTTAAAAGCTACTCAGTCCTGTTCCTCTCTTTCTTCTTCTTTGATACTTGACTGTATTGGTATCTGCTAGGTCCATGAATTTTTATTTTACAGAGAAACGTTCCCTGAATGAGTTATAAAGATGAAAGGACTCGACAGCTGCATCTGAGCTCACACCCTGGATTTTAGCAGACATGCTGAGAGAGGTTAAGATCCACAGAGAAACTGATTGCTGGAACAAGCTTTGACAGCGTTTGGGAAAGAGGTCACAGATGTGGATTAAGAAATAAGGCATGAGGAAAATCATCTCCTGCCTATAAGTCCTTTGTGACCTGGTTTGCTTATTCTATGTAGAGACTGAACCGTGTTAGATAATACTGGGATTATTAGTGTGTTATTTTAATATTTTCTACCCAGCTCTTTACTCCCTACTTGGAGATTCCTAACAGTTTTATATATTTTATTTATTTATTTATTTTTGTTTCTTCAATTTACTTCTTACTTATTCAGGGTCACAGTCTTATCTCTTATAGCATAAAACAATACATTGAATATATTAATAAACTTATTCAATATAGACAATTTCAAATGAATCAATTTTCAGGAAAATGCAATTTCAAAGTCTCAATCAACAGGGTATATCATTAAAAATTCAGTCAAGAGACAAGGGAAACAGATGAATTTTTAAAGGTTTATGAAACCATAATAATTTTTAAAATACAGTATTGAAAATGTTCACTAGCAGATATTTCTACAAAATGGTTTTAGTTTGGAGCAGGTCATTAAAACTGTATCTTAAGATAATATTGCCCCGATTAGAAAGTGTGGTTTGCAGCTAACCTAGTTAGCAAAATTGTCAGTGTAATCCTAATACCGGTACTTGTTACGTGCCTTGTTGTTGATCATACTTCTTGTTGTTTCCAGTTTATGGTGACCATAAGGTGACCCTATTGTGGGGTTTTCTTGGCAAGATTTGTTCAGAGGGGTTTACCATTGCCTTCCTCTGAGGCTGAGAGAATGTGACTTGCCCAAGGTCATCCAATAGGATCCATGAATGAACAGGGATTCAAACTCCAGTCTCCCGGAGTACTGGCTCCAGTGTGCCCTGATATCGTATTGCTATCTACTGTTAGCTCAGAAGGTGAAAGAGGGGAGCTGGGGACATGTACCTGAGAGAGTGCGAGGAAGGAATGTGCTAGCCCAGAGAATGTTCCATGTTAGATATGACAGAAAGTAAATAGAGTTGGCCCTCTGTATCCACAGATTTTGGCATCCATGGATTCCACCATTCATGGCTTGAAAATATTTTTAAAAAATCCAAGAAGCAAACCTTGATTTTGCCATTTTATATAAGGGACACCATTTTACTATGCTATTGTATTTGATGATGGCATTTGGTATTTATGGGGGGGGGTCTGGAACAAAACCCCAGTGGATACCAGGGACCCACTGTACAAACTGCCTCCATAAATCTGGGCCTTAGAACTTGGAAAGGATACTTCTAGGTTGGAAGTGAGAGTACCTTTTTGGCAAAAAATGAGGTCTAGCATAGTGGAAATTGAATTACCATAACCTTGATCATATAGACTTGAATTTGGCTCCATTCTCAGCTGATATTCTCATTGAGTAGTAGCCCTGAACAAAGTTCTGTATGCACTCTGTCTCACACATTTGACCTAACCTACCTCACAGCAGTGTGTGCAAAGATGAAAAGGGTTAACCACTCTGAGTTCCTTGTAGGAAAGGAAAGGCTTTTGGGAATGGGAGCAAAGCTCAAAGATAGAAGATATGCTCTGGATCAAAAAGAGCCCCAGTCCCATCCCTGGAATCTACAGGGAGATCTGGGAAGATCCGCTCCCCTTAGAAATTCTGGATAACAACTGCTGGTCAGTGTAAGAGGTGGAGAAAGTGTGCCCCATTGGAACATGTGGCTCCCTGGCCATTTTGAGCCCCCAGCAGGGGCACACTGTGATGAGTGGTACAACCTTCCAAAATCTGATAGCAAGCCAGAGGGAACCCCCCCCCCCACTTCTTGGTAGTTACCCACTCTTGGTGTCTATAGACACTCTATATATGCTCTTGGTATATATAGGGGTGGAAATCATGTAGCTCTCCTGTAAGCCCTACATAACACAGCCAGTGGGAACAGTTACTGGGAGTTAGGGTCCAACTACTGCTTGATTCCCACCCTGGGTGCAGAGAATACTGGGCTAGATGGAGCAATACTCTACCCCCATGTTCAATGCAGACCTTTGGAAGGAATCTTTTTGGGACTACAACTCCTAGAACCCCCCAGTCAGCATGCTGGATAGGGGATGCTGAGTTATACTGCCCCTCCAAAAAAACTTCCCAACCTCTGTCATCTCATGATGCAATAGTTTGTTGTTGGTATGCCTTCAAGTCATTTATGACAACCCTAAGGCAAATATATTACAGGGTTTTCTTGGCGAGATTTGTTCAGAGGGAGGTTGCCTTTGCCATCTTGTGAGGCTGAGAGAGTGTGACTTGCCCATGGTCACCCAGTGGGTTTCCGTGGCTGAGCAGGGATTCGAACCCTGGTCTTCAAACTCATGGTCAAACATTCAATCCACTATATCATGCTGGGTCTCAGATGCAATTGTAGTAACATTAATTTTAAGATGTTTCTGGTGATCATACATGTCAAATTTATATACTGTACATACATACATATTTACCTTTATCGTTTTTTTTTTAAATTTACCTTCTTCGGAAAGTGATGGTATGATTCCTTAAAAAAAAGGTATTATTCATTATCAAACTTGCTGGGTGGATAGATGGATTTGCCTTAAGGAAAATGGTAGCAACCTATGCTTAGAATGCAGTCTGTTGGGACAGAGATACAGTCTTGGCAGCCAAAAGGAAATGCCTCAATTCCATGCATGTTTGGCATGGTGAAAAAAGAGTCTTGAGGCTAAAAGAAAATTGTGTTCTGCTCCATGCCTAGAATTCTGAAAATGCCAATTCTGCATCTCTTGATGGATACTGCTGGAAGAAGCATTATATACTATTATAAAATAGCTTTCAGCTAGCCATTAAAATGCAGAGAGGAGAGCATTGTTGGAGTCAATATATACATAAAGTGGAAGTGATCAGATCTAGGATTATTATGCATATGATTTAAACTGTAATTGAGATTTTCCTCCCTAGAGGTGAAGTATAATTTATATATTCCATATTTCTTGTATCTAAACAGCACGTATTATGCTTACCTGGCTGCTACCTTGAATGCAGTACAGTAGAAGTCCATAGTTTGGTCTTCTTTATTGAAAAGTTTATTCCTTTTGTGCGAGTCTCTGTCCTACTAGCACTTGACAGCTATTTTAAGAAACCTAAGCTGTTGGTTTGTGTAATATTACCCTCGACAGACAGTGGGAGAGACTTCAATTGAGGTCAGAAGGTAGAGGATAGTGAGACTAGAAAAAAAATGCCCTTGTTAGATTGTATTTTTAAATCTGTTGTTTTCAAAAACATTCAGTGTGTGAGAGAGAAAAGGGGAATGTATAGCATACTGCATAGCATAAGCCAGTAGACCAGCATTCAATCTAATAGATCCCTTAAGGACTTAATGAGGAAGCTTTATTTGAAAATATTTGGGTGTCTTGTTTTTAAGTGCATTTGTAGGTCTCGCCTGTGGGTGTCTCAGTCCTGTGTTGAAACTAATCAAAACAGAATGGCTTGCAATAATGAGATCTCAGAGGCCCTATAAACACAACTGTTTTTTGTCTTCTTGTTTTAGCACCGTTAGTATACTGCTGGTGTATTCATTTCTGTTAGCAGTGCAGGTTTATGCTTTTTCACCGATTAATACATGCTGTGATTTCCCCTCCTTTTCTTTTCTTAAAGGCCAGATATGGGCAACAGTGGGAGCTCCTGAGGCCAGTTTTCTGCCCTAGGGCCTTCTGAGGGCCACACGGACCACCAAAAGCAACCCAAAATAGTTCTGCTTTTGAAAAACTTTTTCGAAAATATGCCTTCTATGAGCCAGTCTGAGTTTTAAGATCTTTGGGGAAGGCTTTCTTTTCTCTCCAGCCACATCACAGGCATATTTGGGGAGGATATGAGCAAGTGCCTTTTTAGTGGCTGCTCCCTAGCTATGGAACTCCCTTCCACAGGGGGACCAGTTAGCCCCCTCTCTGCTTCTTTTCTGCCAGCAGGCAAAGACCTTTAATTACATGGTATAAGGTGTTTGAAAGTGGTGAGCTGCGTTTTATCTTGTATCTTTTCAGTTTTATTTTAAATGTATTTTCCACTGTTGTTAACCACGTGCTTTTCAACAGAATTATTGTTTAACTTTGGTGAAATAAGAATTTAGCTAAACTTTTGTTTTAAGTTATTGTAAGCTGCTTTGGGTGTCATACCAGGAGAAACGTCTGTGTGGGGGTATAAATGGAATGAATGCATGAGTAAATAAACAAATATTGAACATTGTAAGGAACCCTGCAGCCTATTTAAAAGGTTTCTAGGAGAAACAATTCACAGAGGGGTTTTTTTGTGTGTCGGCAGTCTGGAGGGCAGCAAAAACAGTGTGTGTGTGTGTGTGTGTGGGAGATGTCTGCAAGTGGCCCAAGGGCTGCTCTTTGCCCATTTCTGTCTTCTGCAGAAAACATTGCCTTAGGCTGAAAAACTGAAATATGCTATGAGGATCTAGGGCTGTCAGCTGATTAGTTTGGCTTTAACAAACTAAGCTGAATGCTGGATTGAAGTATTTCATCTGCCAAAGACATAGCAAAGATGCCTTTTTAAGAATGTTTCCATTGAAGTTATGAATACATCTTACAAAGCAATTTAGCAAGTCAAACTGGACAGTACATTATTACAAAAGTCATGAGATGGTTTTCCTGTCTGTAAGAAGGGGTTTGACTTTATCATTATCCAAATGAGTTTCTCCAGATGTGGCCATGTGATTTGGGAAGGCAGTGGCGATCTTCTGATCCATGCTTTACATAACAAATAAAAATAAAGCAAGCTTCTTCAGACAAGTCTGAGTCTTCCTAAGCCAGTTGTTTTCAAATCTTATATGTTAGTTTCTTTGAAAGTGCTAGGTTTCAAACATCTATTCAAAGACAATGAGGTGATGACTTTCCAAATGTATGAACGTAGGATGTAGAGCACAGGTGGGCAACCTCTGCCCCTCTGGATGTTGTTGGACCACAACTTGATAATCGTAGTGTCATCCAGCAAGATTTGGAGGGCCACATGTTACCCCCCCCCCCCTTTAGTGTAGATACATGTCTGTTAGCACTGTGCATGCTGTGCGGCTAGTGGAGCAACCATAAACATCAGCTCCTTGTTAGCACAAGAGAGAGGGATCCTCTTGTTTTGAGACAGATATATGGATAGATATTTGCTTTCACCCAGTTTGGGAATCTGGATTATAGAGTGTTTGATGCTAAACACATGAGAACCCAAATGTACTCTGAGAGATGTTTACACAGTCTCAAAGATGTTACTGTTGGATAAAACTGAATATTTGATTACCATGGTGGCTTAAATGGGATTTTTTTTTAATTGAAAGACCAGCTAGAACTTTAGTAAATTATTGCACTTGTAGCATAAAGCAAGGATAAAGCCTCATAAGATATAATTCATAATTGGGTTTTTTCCCATTGAAATGTTATCTCATTTGCTTCAGTTTCTTATGTAGAAATATTTAGTGTTCTCATGCAAACTGCCTTTGAATCTCTTGGCACAAAATTGATCTAAAAATGCAACACATTAATAAATAAACTTTTTTGTGGGGGATGAGGCATTCTTCTTGCTGCTCTTCAGGTTTTAGTTGTAGAATGAGAGCAGTTTAAATGAATTTTTAATAAGACACCATTTATCCTGCATTACATTATGACTTCTATAGCACCTTCTCTGTCTGTGTTTTTCTGTTGTTAGTATCTTCTCCTCTCATTTGAAGTTGTTGCAAAGGTGTGCATGAAGTCTTATTAGAATTTGTTATCATAGTGATCTAAATTCTGTACCAAAGTGAGGTGAGTCCAGCAATTTCCAATGGGATGCGTGTTATTACTTTTTATTATTATTATTTGCTTTGTTAGCTTTGTTAGTATGTTGCAGCAGAAACAACTTTAAAGACTAAGAGTAATACTGTACAGTACTTTGGCATGAGTTTGTATGGGCTGCAGCATACTACAAAAACTTGTTCCAAATAAAATGTGTTAGTCTTTAAGATGCTATAAGACTTTTTACTGAGTTTTCTAATGTGTCTGAAGTTATGCCTATTTATAATTGGGTAGGGTGAATAGGTTTTCTGTTTCTGAAAGTTGTAGGAAGAATCTAATGTCACACAAGATGCTCTATAGTGTTCTACAACAGGGATGTACAACCTACAGCCCTGGGTGGTCCCGGAAGCTGGTGGAACCTGATCCAATCAAACTATTTTGTAGGGCTGCTGAGTTAAAAGACTGTTTCCTAGAGTACTACTGTATTTTCCCACCAGTAATAGCATGTGTGTGTGTACACGTTTGTGTTGCCCTTGGCTTCCCAGCTGACACCTGTTTGGTGCTTGGGGCCTAAAAAGATTGTGCGCCTTTGCTATCCAAGATCCCTGCCAACTGAAAATGCAATATTTGAACCCATGTGAAGTCTCAGAATTTACCAGGCATTATCCACAAATCTTTGTGCCCATTTTCTAGCTCTTGAGGTCTATAAACTCTTAAAAAATGAAAACAGATTTCTTGCATGAAGTACCATATGATATGCTATATAAAGGTGCTTCATTTGAAGTCACCTACTGAAGTCACCTACAAAGACAATTAGCCTAAGGATTATATTGTATAAATAAAAATAAAGGATTTCAAGGAAGACTATACTGGGGGGCTAAATTAGTTCATTCTCAGTTTCTGCTAATAACATTGCATAGATGTACAACATACTACAGTTGTGTGTCACTCTTACTCTGTATTATTCACATACTAAATTCAAGTTAATTTCATAATCCATGTTAATAAATTAAAGTAACTGGACACTATTGGGACTGAAGTTGTCAAATTACAAATATAATATTTTTACAGAAAACAACTTTGGAAAATTACCTAGTTGCATATTGTTTAGCCTGGGTTTCTTGGTTTAGGCAGTCTTCTTTTTCTAAAGGAATTGCCTTATTTATTTATGTTGTTTGTTTATTAAAATAGTTATTCCTTTTGGTTGCTTTTCTTAACATCTCGCCTCATTCTGTTTGATGATGTGCCAAGTGTTGCTACTTACTGAAGCTCTTGCTTTTTTGGTACATGAAAGTAGGTAGTGTTTTTAATGTGAAGTCGAACCTCTTACCTCTCCCCTCCAGCATCATGCAGTCATATGTAATTGTGGCTGCTGGGGAATATATCAGGAGAGGTTTGCATAGAGTCATTGACATAGTAGGGCAGGGCTTGGGGTAGATAGCATTTGCACTAGTGTTTTCCCCAACGCTACCCTGAGCTGCTGAATCTGTATGCAACCTTCTCACATAATTAAACATGAGAATGGTAGCTTCTCAATGAAGTATCTTCAATTCTTGAACTGAAGTATTATAAGAGATTTTCCTGTTCCAATTGAGCCTTACTCAAGCAACACAGAGAGCTCTTCCTGAGCTCTGGAATATTCCTTTATCCTTGGTTATTTGTTGGTCTTGACCCTTCTTACTGAATCTGGTTGACTCAGCCTTCCATTTTTTATTTCTGGATTAAGGCTGGAGGCATACGTCACAAGTCATATTCTCAATAATGTGCAGGTGACCTCCTGGCATTTAACTCTCTTCCTTGCCCTTTCAGGACCCAGGAATACAACACTGCTTTTCCAGGCTGCAGTGGTATAATTCTTAAGAGATTTCCCCTGTATTTGTTTGAATATCTTGGGGAATCCATCCTTGCACTTCCTACCTCTTCTGTTTAGCTTATGTCATTATTCTCCTTATTGATAGAGGTAGAAAACTAGTGTTGCATGAGACCTCGTACATGCACCTGATTGGTAGCTTTAATTTTTCAAGGAATACTGCAGTCCCTTTCATAGCATGTCATGGAACCAGAGTATGGAAAAGTTTCATCTTGAAGAAATATAACTCCTAGAATCCCTCAGCTATGGCTGAGGGGCTCTTGTAGTTGTAGTCCCAAAAAATGTCTTTTCCAAGCTCAGCATGGAACATGGTTTAGCATCACCGTTTTAAAGTTTACTGCTTCTTCTGTGTGGAACACTGCCCTATAGTGCCCCTTCACTGACACTAGTTACAGAAACAGTGACATCTGAACCAGCTTTTAACTGTTCATTTGACTGCCTAAACAAATCTGAAATGAGTGAGAATTGGTTGCGGTGGTTTTGATATGAGTATATTTCACTTGTACGTTTGTTTGCAAGAAAAATACCCAGTACACTGAATTTTGTGTGAATATGCATGTGTGCGTCTCTAACATTCATTGTCCTGTCCTTTGCACTCCATCAACAGTGTTGGAAGGAAACAATTACTAACTTCATGGTGCATGTCTCTTGTATTTCTCTTTTTTTAAACCTTGTTTTTGTGTCTGCATTTTCCATTCATTTTGTTCACACGTGCTTTTTGTTTCTGTTATGTCATGTAGTCTTATACCAGTGGTTAGAAGCTGATCGCCATGGCAAGAGCTCAGATACTGCAAACAGAACATCAGGTAAAAAAAAAAAAAAAAAGGATGGGGGTGGGAGTACCCATTTAAACTCCAGGCTTTCTGTACCTATTTTCATCTTGCAGCTTTGCTTGAACTCAATTAAACACCCTTCCTTTGATTGGGAACATTATATTTTAATCGGTAGTCAGTGATTATATTTCTTCCTCACCCTATAGTTCTCCTACAACATGTCTGAATAACTGTCAGAAGATCATTTTTCTCCAGTTCTGCCGTGAGCTTGATCACATTTTAGGATCCCCTTTCGAATGCAAAATTCATCAAAGAGGCCATTAAAAGATTGATTTCATTTCTATGTCTCACTCTTCAACACAAGTTCCTAGAGTGGCTCCCCTTGCAAGTTTGTTTATTTTAAAGTGGTGAATTAAATCAGTTAAAATTAAAAGGCAAAACAATAACTGAAAAGCAAGAACATCCTAAACTGATGAAATTAAGATTAAAAATGAAAATCTAGAAAGTCCAAGAACATAAGGGTTTCATTTGGCACCTGGAAGATGACCAAATTTTGAGCTGGGTATACCCCTCCTGCTAGGGAGGAAGGGAGTTGCAAATGTGGTGTATCACCACAGAAAGGACCCTGTATCCAGCCATTATCTGCCTCACCTCTGACAGTAGTGAGAGATGGAGAAGGATCTCTGAAGTAAAATTTAATACACTGAGTGGTTCACATGTGAGCAGGCACAGGGAAGACTATTATAGACTACTAGCCCTATTGGCTGTATGCTACTTCCAGGATCAGAGACACTATGCCTTTGAATATTTGTTGTTGAGGAAACAGATTATTCCCCTCATGCCCTACCTATGGGCTTCTCAGTGGCATCTGAGAGGCCACTGTAGGAATGGGAGTTCTGAGTCTTTTGATCTGATACAACAGGGCTATTCTTATGGCCTTCTGAGGCTGAGGTACCTGGGCGGCTGCTGCTGCTGCTGCTGCTGTTGTTGTTGTTGTTGTTGCTGTTGTTGTTGTTGTTGTTGTTGTTAATAATAATAATAATGATAATAATAATAATAATATCTTTTATTTCTATAGTGCCATCAATGTATATGGCGCTTTACAAGAAAAAGAACAATAAAACAGTTCCCTGCCCTCGAGCTTACAATCTAGTGAAGACATGATACAAATGGAAAGGGGATGACACTAGGGGAAGGGATTTAGTCTAGCATTCTCTTCTCTCCCTCCTTGGCCAGGGCAATGGCAGTTGGGATGGAGGGAGGCCATTCTGCTTCTGGACAGAGGCAAAATGGAGTTGTGCCTGCCTTAGCTTCTCTCCTCTGCAGCCAAGGCAATGACAGTTGGGATGGAGAGAGGGCTGTTCTGCTTCTAAGCTGAGGCAAGATGGAGTTGTGCCTGCCTTTCCTTCTCTCCCTCTGCAGCCAAGGCAATGGCAGTTGGGATGGAGGGAGGGCCGTTCTGCTTCTAGGCCAAAGCAAGATGGAGTTGTACCTGCCTTAGCTTCTCTCCCTCTGCAGCCAGGGCTGTAAGATTTATAGGACAGTACTGGAACTTGTGCCAACGAATGGACTGGGGTCTGGAGTATCTGTCCCCAGAGTACAGTGAAGTGTTGCGTTCATCAGGTCCTGGTTGGTGATCCAGCAGCTGTGTGTTTCCCATATGTCTCTTAAAATCAACAAATACTTTTTGAGCTGTGCCTTTGCTGTTAGATGAATTCTGTAGTGTTGTTGTGTGCCTTCAGGTTAACTTCAGCCTACAGCAACCCTATCAAAGGCTTTTTTGGGCAAGATTTATTCAGCGGAGGTTTGCTGTTGCCTTTCTGTAAGGCTGAGAGAGTGTAATTTGCCCAAGGTCACCCACTGATTTTTGGTGGTTGAGCAGGGGTTCAAACACTGTTCTCCTTGAGTCCTACACTCAAACTAGTACACCACACTCCCTCTCAGATGCTGTATTATGTGCCTGCCTGAGTCTTGTGCCTGCCTGAGTTGTGGGCTTTTTAACCTGGTCAGGTGAAATAATTTTTCTTAGTGCCTCCCATAGTCCTCATGGTACTTAGTGAAATCTAATTCCTGAATTGGTCTCCTAGTGCAGGGATGGGATCATACAGCTCTCCATCTGTCATTGGACTGCCACTCCCAGCTTCCCTAACCAGCATAGCTAAGGTTGAGGAGTACTGGGAATCGCAGTACAACAGCATTGGGAGAGGGCTGAATGATTCCTATCCCTTCTTAGCAATCCATCAGTCAGAGAAGAGAAAATCAGACTGTCCCAGAGTGAAAAAGTTTGCTTCATTTATAAAAATATGTAGATTTGGTTGCAGGACCCCATGGATAGCAAAATCCTTACCAAAATTCAGGGCAGTAGAGAGTAGTATAAGCTGTTTTGCTAAGAGGACCACCAGGAAGCTCCCTGAATTACTAATAGGCTAAGCAAGTAAAAGAATAAGCCCTGATATTGGAAAAGCCTGTCTCTCTCCCCTCCCCACCCCCAGTGGTCTCAGCAACACAGGGAACCTTTTCCCTGACAGCCTCTGTTGCATACCTGCTTTCTTGCTTTCTCTTAATTGTTCACTGGATTTTGTGCCATAGAATTCCATAGAATTTTGTTCCATATAATGGCTAGGGACATCTCTTAGTAGCAGTTTGGGAAGCTTCTGAGTGGACATGCCCACTTTTCTCTAATGGATTAATGATGTTTCTGTTGACTGTCTTGGAAGACAACAGGAGAGAATCTCTGGTTCTCCATATGTTGGATTCTGACTCCCATCAGTCACAATCATACAACTGTGATATGAGTTGTTCTCCAACAACATCTGGAGGGCCATGGGTTCCTCATACATGTGATGGGGAAAAGTCAGCTTGCAATGAGTGAAAACACCTTGAGACTCCACTGAGAGCCATTGATCCAGGTATTTAACCTAATTATAAGGGACAAATTCAAACACATTAACTGCTGCATGTTCATGCACTACATCCTCTTCAGCACCTTCCCCTTTATACACGAGAAGAGGAGACTGAAAGAATCTGCTTCTAGTCCTCAACAAACCACAGTTTGCCAGTGTATCTCAGTGAAGCAGATTGTGTTTTGCACATGCCACGGTTCTCCAGCTAACACCCCAAATGTATATAGTAGGACCCCTGTATCGATGGGGGATTGGTTCCAGGGCCCCCTGTGGATAATGAAATTGCAGATAATAGCGAATGCCCCCCCCCGTCACCATTGCTGCAACGGGAACCATCAGGGGAGCAAAGGGAGAAGGGGCACGAGGCCTCTCCTCCCCTTCCTTCATCCCTCCCCCATCACCATTGTCGCCATGTGAGCTATCCCGGGGTGGGGGGAGGAAGAAGGGAGGCAAGACCTCTCCTCCCTTCCCTTCACCTCCATATCACCATTGCCACCATTGGAGCCATCCCAGGGGGCAAAGGGAGAAGGGAGGTGAGACCTCTCCTCCCCTCCCTTCACCCCCCCCCACCTGTCACCATTGCCACCATGGAAGCCACCCAGCGGATGAAGGAAGAACGGAGCCGAGACCTCTCCTCCCCTCCCCTCCCTTCACCCCCCCCACCTGTCACCATTGCCACCATGGGAACCATCCCAGGGGGAGAAGAGAGAAAGGAGGCGAGACCTCTCTGTCAAGGAAAATGGGCATTGGAGTCATATTATGTCCATGATGATTTTTCACTTAGGCAAAAGACTACTGTCTCACTTAGGCCTGTAAAGTCCAGCCAGGCCTCAATTGTGTTTATATTACAAGGTTAAAAAAAAGTGTGGTCATCCCTTGTCTGGGAAGACGTCCAGGTGTTGTTGCTCTGTGCTCTGAACCTTATCTGTCTGATTCTCATGCTGAGGCTGAGAAAGTCTGGGAATGGTTATCATTATTGCTTTTCACTGAATCTGCTTTCTTGCAGTTTGTAGTGTGTGGTTATTATTGCCAGTCTGTGCTGTGACTCTGAGAGAATCTCAGACAGAGAGAGAGGGAGTCAAGATGATTTCTTAAGCTCTGTAGCTTGGCTTGCAAAATAGCCATGATGTCGCCTGTTTTAGTAATTTGCTTTAGATATTTCAATAAAGCCTTCAAAGGACTGGACTTTGTTTTTCTCCATGTTTTTACACCAAGTATGCAAGTTGGGGCCTCACTTCCTTCATGTTTTTGCTGCAGTTCTGCTAATTCTCCTTTCTATTCACGTAATGATTAGAAAGGCTGTATGTATACCATGACACTCTCCTCCCTGCCTCCCACCTGTTGCCATTGTCACCTGGGGGGGCAAAGGGAGAAGGGAAGGAAGACCTCTCCTCCCCTCTTTTCGCCTCCCCAATGCCATTGCCGCCACCAGAACCATCCCATCCACACACCCCTGGCTGTCGCTAACCACGGATAATTGAATCAGCAGATGGAGAATCAGTGGATACGGAGGTGCTACTGTAGTTTGATCCTGGTCTGAAAACAAACTATGATTAGCAGAAACCCTAGCTTGCTGTGATTGGACACAGGCAAACTATGGTTTGCCACAGTCTGGTGTGTTACCACAAAATGCATGGTTTTTCCACAGCAGAAATGTTTTACCTGCTGTTGTGTATGAAGAAAGAAAGAAGTACATGAGTCTGAAGCTTGTTCTTTGATAACAAATAACAGCGTGTTATTTTACACCAGGCCTAATACTCTCTTCTATAATTTTTTTAACCTAACTCTAAAATATAGGAAAGGAAAGGACAGATCCACTGAGAAAGATCAGATTTACTAAGAAATGCTGAACCAGTTTAATTTGAATTGACAATTGACAAAGATGATTCCCATGACAGGCAAATGTCATAGATTCTTCCTAAGGCAGTCAAATAATATCCAGTAGGTGGCAGAATGTGTTCCAGCAGAATTTGTACCTCAGTAGAATCCTTAAATGTTGAAGGTTGAAGATAAGTAGACTGAAAAGAATTGGCTATTTTTAATCTGCATTTTATTTGTTTGGTGATTACACATTTAAAATACTGTCCAGCCTCCAGGTTTTCCAGAATTAACTTTGCCAACTCACCCCCCACCCAAAGCAACTTGTATTTTTATTTAGGATTCCCCCTCTCAAAATCTATATTGTGGGTAACAGGCATGGGTGTTTCTATAGTAGCTTGATGGAGAGCACTTAACACCCAAAATAAATTGGAGATGTGTTAGTTAAACTGTGTCATACATCACTCTGTCATTCCTATGTAAACCTGAATTACCCTGTATTTTACAAAGAAACCACAGAAGGGAACTAATTGATTATAAATGTAAGCTTTCTTGCATTGTTCCCATGCTGCTAAACCTTCACTGAAAAAATGATTGACAACATTTTATTGTGACCAATTATAGTTCATATTAGTTTTGTTTGAATAACACTGAGATCCTTTTCATGATACTGTTTATGCAACAGCAATTACTTGGAAGCAAATCCTACCATATCCAGGGGGGCTTACTCCCAAATAAATGGGTTTAAGATTGCCATCTTAGGCATTTAGATCCTAAGTGTAGTAGCAACTTAATTTATTATCTTTGTCTTGTTCCATGCATAACTTCATCAGCTTCACACACATGGGAAACTGCTTAATGCAGTGTAGACGTGTAAATAGCTATTGCTTAAAACAATTTGTAAGCCACTCTGATAGCCTTGTGGCTGAAGAGCGGGGTATAAATAATAATAATAATAATAATAATAAATAATCAGAGTAAAACATTAATGTCATCTGTGTGTCTCCATGCATCTTATGTTTATAATTTTTAGGGGCCCAGGTTTGACTCCATCAGATATATAATCAGTGGTGAACCTACATTGATGAGATTCACCTTGCGGAATATCACAGTTAGAATATTCACAATACTAAGAGTTTGTAGTAAAACACACAGTTGTGTATACTTTATCAGGATGGTTTTAGCAAACTGAGCAATGGCTTTCCAAGTGGATCTTCCCCTTTATTCCACATTACAATTTGGAAGTATTCTCTTCATGGCTATCAGATTCAGAATTACTAGAGAATTACAACTCTATGATCAATAATGGGGAGACATAATCTTGGATGCTTCCCCATGCAGATGTAATTCATTCAAAGTTCCTTTGTTGCAGTTCATAATACCCGTGACAATGATGGTGGGAACTTTGCTTCAGATGTCCTGACCTTTGTTAGAGAAATGCTGTTGCTTGTATATTTGTCTAATAAATACTAATAAACATAGGCATTGTATGCTTCATGGAAAGTAAGTAATGCATATATTTTCAGTTTTCTTTTTGGAAGCCTTCTGCGCTTAGTTGTAATTCCCCCCCCCCAACTGTACTTTCATATATTCATGAGATAAGTAAGGTATTGCAACAGATTCATAAATTTTAGCTTTCTGAGATTACACCAGTTATTTCTTATATACTGAGTCTGCAGTGCTTACCAATTTGCAGACAGTTGACATCTTAGCATGAACTACTCACAGAGAGGTTTATTTTTCAGTATTTTCTAGCTGCAAAAAAGTATGACAGATACATTGGGTGCTTTGATTCCTGCATGGCAGGGGGTTGGACTGGATGGTCCTTGTGATCTCTTTCAACTCTATGATTCTATGATTTTAATTCTCTACTGAGGTTCATAAACCAATAAATCACACATCCACATCCCTGAATCTCAACCTTAAGTTTGAGTACATGGTAGGTCATATCTCATGGTAGCAGAGGGGGCTACAGTGGGTAGAATTATAGAATTATAAATTGGAAGAGGCCACAAGGGCCATCTAGTCCAACCCCCTGCCCTGCAGGAATTCATAATAAAATCATTCCTGACAGATGGCCATCTAGCCTCTGTTTAAAAACCTCCAAAGAAAGAGACTCCACCACACAGTGCATTCCACTGTTGAAGAGCTCTTACCGTCAGGAAGTTCTTCCTAATGTTTAGGTGGAATCCCTTTTCCTGTAGTTTGAGTCCATTGCTCCATGTCTTAGTCTTCGGAGAAGCAGAAAACAGTCTACTCCATCCTCAATTTGACATCCCTTCAAATATTTAAACATGGTTATCATGTCACCTCTTAACCTTCTCTTCTCCAGGCTAAACATACCCAGCTCCCTAATCCACTCCTCATAGGGCATGGCTTCCATACCTCCAACCATTTTGGTCGCCTTGGAAGCTGCTTATCGCAGTGTAGATGTGTAAATAGCTATTGCTTAAAACAATTTGTAAGCTGCTCTAATAGCCTTGAGGCTGAAGAGCGGGGTATGTATAAATAAATAAATAAATAAATAAATAAAATAAAGCCCTCATCTGGGCACGTTCTAGATTCTCAATACCCTCCTTGAATCGTGGTGCCCAGAACTGGTCACCGTATTCCAGGTGAGGTCTGACCAAAGCAGAATAGAGTGGCAGTATGGACTTGGTCAAAATTGGCTAGCCTTCTTTATACAAGCAGAAGTTGCTTTCCAGTAACACAGAGGCAGTTCAGGATACAAACAGTATTGGAGAAAACCTGTCAAGGCTGCAGTCCTATAGATGCTTACTTGTCAGCAAACCCTGTATAAGAGCATAAGTGGACTGATTTTTGCATTTTTGGACTCCATAATGGTATGCTGCTAGGCAAGAAAACATGCTTTTTATTAAGCCCAGTGCAACTCATGATAACAGGCAGCCGTGCCTCTTTGTACATAACTGCGCAACTGTGTTCTGCCTTGTAAACATTTGATAATGTAGCAGCAACTTCAAGTAGAAAAAAAACTCTTGTTCCTCAGAATTGTATTTTTGTGCTAAAACGGGGTGTGCACATACTGTTTACCTAGTTTTAGTGTGAAAATGAATTTGTAAAAAAATGATAGCTTTGCTGAAATTTGATGGTTGGTGGCTTCATGTGGTCCAAAAACAGCACCAGTATTTACAGAGATTTTAGCCTTTTGGTTTGCAATCTACATAGAATGTATTGTTTTGCTGGATGTGAGATACTGTATAGTCTTTGTTCGCAGCTGTTCTTCTGATCTAGATTTCATTATGCACTGTGTCTCTGAGTAAGGAAATTTTAGGCAGATGGAATTGAGGAGAAAACTCAACCCGAGTAGATAAAGGAAGTGTGAATCTAAGTATGATGGGGTGCCAGTCTTCTTGGGAAAGAAACTGGAAACGGCTATGGATTCAAATCTTACATTACAGTTAGGGCACTAAGCTCATTCTCTGTTTATATGTACAACTGAAAATGGGTGTATAACTGAAACAAAAGTATATGAAATATTTGTTAGTAAATTTATTCATTGTACTACCAAACATACTAGGAAGCTGTGGCCTGCTCCATGACAAATATACTACTGGGCAAAACATTGGTTTGCTTCTGTAAAAGGTTGAAATGGCCAATTAGAATCATAGAATTGTAGAGTTGAAGAGACCACGAGGGCCATCAAGTCCAACCCCCTGCCACGCAGGAAATCTTGATCAAAGCATCCCCGACAGATGGCAATCCAGCCTCTGATTAAAGACCTCCAAGGAAGGAGACCCCACCACGCTCCGAGGGAGTGTGTTCCACTGCCGAACAGCTCTTATTGTCAAAAAGTTCCTCCTAATAATGTTAAGGTGGAATCTCTGTTCCTGGAGCTTGAATCCATTGCTCCATGTTCCAGTCTCTGGAGCAGCAGAAAACAAGCCTGCTCCATCCTCAATGTGACACCCCTTCAAATACTTAAACAGGGCTATCATATCACCTCTTAACCGTCTTTTTTTCCAGGCTAAACATACCCAGCTCCCTAAGTCTCTCCTCATGAGGCATGGTTTCCAGACCTTTCACCATTTTAGTTGCCCTTCTCTGGACATGCTCCAATTTGTCAATATCTTTTTTGAATTGTGGTGCCCAGAACTGGACACAGTATTCTAGGTGAGGTCTGACCAAGGCAGAATAGAGCGGCACTATTACTTCCCTTGATCTAGACACTATACTTCTATTGATGCATCCCAAAATCGCATTGGCCTTTTTAGCTGCCTCATCACACTGTTGACTCATGTTCAACTTGTGGTCTACTAGGACTCCTAGATCCCTTTCGCACGTAGTCTTGTTCAGCCAGGTCTCTCCCATCTTATATCTATGTATTTCATTTTTCCGCCCTAAGTGCAGTACTTTACATTTCTCCGTATTGAATTTCATTTTGTTAGTTTTGGCCCAGCTCTCCAGTCTATCCAGGTCATTCTGAATTTTGATCCTGTCCTCTAGGGTATTAGCTACTCCTCCTAATTTGGTGTCATCTGCAAATTTGATAAGTATGCCCCTAATTCCCTCATCCAAGTCATTGATAAAGATGTTGAATAGCACTGGGCCCAGGACAGAACCCTGTGGCACCCCACTGGTCACATCTTTCCAAGACGAAGAGAAGCCATTGCTGAGCACCCTTTGGGTTCGGCTGGTCAACCAATTACAAATCCATTTAACAGTTAACTTGTCTAGCCCACATTTTACAAGCTTGTTTGCAAGAATGTCATGGGGAACCTTGTCAAAGGCCTTACTGAAATCAAGGTATGCGATGTCCACAGCGTTCCCTTCATCTACCAAGCTGGTAACTTTATCAAAAAAAGATATCAGATTAGTCTGGCATTACTTGTTTCTCTGAAACCCATGTTGACTTTTTGTGATTATGGCATTGCCTTCTGAATGTTCACAGACTCTCTGTTTAATGATCTGCTCTAGAATCTTCCCTGGTATTGATGTCAGACTTACTGGACGATAATCGTTGGGGTCCTCTTTCCCCCCCCTTTTTGAAGATGGGGACAACGTTTGCCCTCCTCCAGTCTGCTGGGACTTCTCCAGTTCTCCAAGAGTTCTCAAAGATTATTGCCAATGGCTCTGAGATCACATTTGCCAGCTCTTTTAATACTCTTGGATGTAGTTCATCTGATCCTGGAGATTTAAATTCATTTAGATTAAGAAGGTATTTCTGTACTACCTCTTTGCTTATTCTGAGCTGTATTTCCCCTATTGTGTCCTCTGTTCCATTATCCTCAGGTTGGTCCTCCTTTTCCTTTTCTGAAAACACTGAGGTAAAGAAGGTGTTCAGTAATTCTGCCTTTTCTCTGTCCCCTGTTAGCATTTTACCATCTTCTCCACGTAGTGGCCCTATCATTTCCTTCTTCCTCCTTTTGCTGCGGACATACCCCCCAAAACCCTCTTTATTGTTCTTAACCTGAGCTCATTCTGCGCTTTAGCTTTTCTGACTTTACTCCTACACGTGTTCGCTATCTGTTTGAATTCTTCATTGGTGATTTCCCCCTTTTTCCATTTCCTTTACATGTTCCGTTTAAAACTTAGCTCCGTTGAAATTTCTTTAGTCATCCATCCTGGTTTCTTGAGACACCTCCCATTTTTCTTCCTCAATGGTACTATTTGAAATTGTGCCTTCAGTATCTCCCTTTTGAGAAAGTCCCATCCGTCTTGAGGTCTCTTCTCTTTTAGTATTCCTGACCATGGGATCACCCCCAGTATTTCCCTGAGTTTATTGAAATCAGCTCTCCTAAAGTCAAGAATGCGTGTCTGACTATGGCTTCTCCTTTCCATTGTATAACAAACTCCAGGAGAACATGATCACTCTCACCTAAGGATCCCACCACTTGCACCCCATTAACCAGGTCATTTCTGTTGGTTAGGATCAGATCTAAAATAGCTGACCCCCTTGTTGCCTCTTCCACCTTTTGGACCATGAAATTGTCTTCCAGGCAAGTAAGGAATTTGCTAGACGTTGAAGTTTTGGTTGAGTTAGATTGCCAGCAAATATCAGGATAGTTGAAGTCACCCATCACTACTACATCTCTCCTTTCTGCGTGTGTGTTCATCTGTTCTAGAAAGGCAATTCCTCCGTCTGACTTGGGGGTCTGTAGTAGAGTCCCACAATTAGTACAATTGTACCTTGCTCAAGTGGATCAGAAGTTAAGAAGTGGCCCATTTTCTAGGACCTGAGCAATGCCCCAGGTCTAAGATTAGCTTCTCATGCTCTTTTTCACAATGCTAGATTTTAAAGATGGACACTGTTGCTACTGCTGAATTTGGGACTGCTCAACAATCCTAGTGACTTACTTGAGGGCAATAGCAAGTAATAATAAACTGTTTCTATGCAACATGTAAATGATTTAAAGACCTTACCAGCAGAATGAGGGCATATAATAAGCCTCCCTTGGAACTTGATTTAGAAAAATAATACGATGCAAGCGAGGATTTGTAGCTAATAGGAGTGGTATCACTGCAACTTGACATGAAATTACTCTTAAGAAATTAGTCAACCAACTTCTGAATGCCTGTTACTGGGATGGGGAACATGTGATCCTCAAGATGTTGGAATTCAAATCCCATTAGCCCTGTTCAGCATAGCCATGGGTGAGAAGTGATAGGAACTGGATAGCTGCATATTCTCCATCCACACACTAGTAGGCTTACAATCTTCCTGTCTTCCTCTCTTTCTAAAATCATTAGATATTGGGGGATAGTGAAAATAGTTGCCATAGTCATTTCTATACTGTTGTGCCCAGGTGTGTCTGGTTATGCACACTTCTCTAGGCATTTGTAGGTCCTCTAGTGCAATTCTATGGTCAACTTCCAGTGGACATTGAGCATAGAATCGTGCTGGAGGACCTACAAATGCTTAGAGAGAACATTTTGGGGGGCCGCGTATAGGGCAGTAGTGGAGGAGGCATCAAAGACATTAATCCGCAAATAATCAAATCTGCAAATGCTTAACCCATAAATGTGCAGAGATGACTGTAGTTAGTATGATTTAGTTAGCAATGCACTAAGGTCATCTAACATCAAACTAAATAAGTAAATAAACATATACTAACGTACATGTGCATGCACACATGCTGCATACATTAGGAACTGTGTGATATAGAAAAGCATAATAGGAGACAAGAATAGAATAACCATTTAAGATTTGGCTTTATTTGGACAAGAACAACGAGGTTCATACAGCATGGTTTATTAAATCTATGGAAATCAGTATTGGGTCCTGGCATGCTCATCCTGGTGTATGTGCTTCCTGTCCAAAATGGGCACCTTACTGCTGTTTTAAAAGCGCTGGAAGTAAATGGATTTTTGTCTGGTCCTGAAATAACATCAAAGTAAAAACTGGGGGAACCTCCCTAGAGAGAGTATTCATAAGTGCAGCTCTAACAAGCCTCTCTTCAAAAAGCAATGGCGATCATAGAAGGACAGTGACTCAGCAGTGGTCCCATAGATATTTGGGCTCAATGCTAGGAGTGGAGGAAACATGCATCCCTCCAGATGTTAGAAATGCAGCCCCCATCATTCGTCATCATTATATAGATTTTTATTAATGTTATAATCATACATTATAATATCCAATCAATACCTATTTAGTATAACACATAAAATTACCATAAACATCACAATTTTTCTATTAACTAATTTCAAAAGTTAACATAGATTCTTTACTATGATTCTTTTCAAGAATATTAATTCCCCTACCCCTCCACCTCAGTGCTCCCCTTCACCGGAGCCATTATCCCTTACCTAATCTTTCCAGAATCTCCTTTCTTCTCGTGGAGGTAACCTCCCATCTTTTGTCTGTAATACTTTTTTAACAGATACTTTCCAAATTTTATCAAAATCACTTTCTTTCCAACTTCCTCTTCTTACTTTAATTCTACATGTTAACTTATCGTTTATTGCCATTTTCCAAACTTCTTTATACCACTCCTCCATTTGTACATTTATTTGCATTTTCCAATGTCTTGCTATAATTAATCTTGCTGCCGTTAATACATTTGTTCTTAAATCCTTTTCTGCTTGGTTCCCATTCTCTCCATTATAAATTGACATCAATGCTATGCTCTGTTTCCTTTCTATATTTCTATTCAGAATATTCTCTATTTCTATAAAAAACATTTCCCAAAACTGCTGTACAAATTTACAATTCCACCACATATGCATATATGTACCTATTTCTTGACAACCTCTCCAACAATATTTAGTATTATTCTTGTCTATATTATGCAGTCTTGCTGGTGTCAAATACCATCTCCATATTATTTTATAATAATTTTATTTTATCCGTATTGACATATTTTTTAATTGTCTTTGTTTCCAAATCTTATCCCATTCAATGATCTCCAATTTTTTGTTTCAAATCTTCGTCCCATATTCTTCTTAAATATTCCCTTTTGTCTTTTTTATCCTTATTTTTTATCAATATTTTATATAATTCACTTGTAATACCTTTCAAACTTTCATTATCATCACTCGTCATCATTAGCTGTGCTGGTAAGAGTAGATGGAAATTGCAGTCCTACCGCATCTAGAGAAGGACACACAGCCCCCAGCTTTGTGCTTAGCTCTAATTTTGAGGCCTTCTTCATTTGTCCTTCCTGTCACCACAACTAACTTGTGTATCTGTGTGTTTGGAGATATGCTGAATCAAATAGTTCTGAATTGAGGGGAACATACTGGCTCTGTTTGCCTCTCCAGTCTCCTCTCCTCTAACATTTGATATCAGTATTCAGTATTCAAAAATATTTTAGTGTCTGAGGCAGAATAAGTATCCCAGCTAATTGGGCAGTCTAGTGTCCAAGCCCCACTGAAATGACTGATGGTCATCTTAGGCGGCTCCCCTTGGTTTCGGAGGGGTGTGTTAAATAGGTGAGCTCTGAAATTGTGCCCATTATGTTCAAAACTCTTACAGTTAATGGCACCCAAGTGTCATCTGATACAGCCAGCCATCTCACTTCTCCCTAGAGGTGCCAGTGGATCCAGCGCTGCAGATCCACTTGGGATTTTACTGTTGCTTCTTCCACAGGTCCTTGCAGTAGGTTTGGATTTCTGCTGGTACTGGGCTCTAGTTCAGCACTGGAAGAGCTTCTGTTCAACTCAGAAAAGATTTGGGAAGAGCTGGGACAGATCCACCAGGCACCCTTTCTTTTTTCCCCCCTATGTGCAGTCTCCTGAGCAATAAAACACAGTTACTGAAGCTGCCAAACTCATGGCCAAACTGAATGTGATGTAGAAATACTTAATGTGAAGCTTTGTAAATAAATAAATAAATGCAAATAGCATCAGCTGGGATGAGTTAATTACTGCCAACTTAGCGGGCATGAGATGGAGACTGAACCCTTTCCTCCCTCCGGAGGAAAAGCCTTTCTTTGAATATTCTATTTGGTTTGGGAAGAAATCCCCTCTTGGCACCAAGGCAATTATCAGCTTCAAAAGAGGGATTGTCCACCATCTGGAACAGAGAGATGACTTACGTTCATCTTCCCCACTTACTGTGAGCTGTATCATTTGCACATATGCCCTGCTATTTGTATTTTAGAAGCCCTTCCTAATAAATGCAAAGACCATTAACCTTAGGTCTCTTTTGATTCTTTTAGAGGTTCATACCAGTCTTTGAGACCTCAGCTGGGAATTGTGCAGCCCTCCAGATGTTATTGAACTAAACTCTCTGCAGCCCTAGCTAGCTTAGCTAATGGTGAAGCATGGTGGAAGTTTGTACTTCAACTTCTGGAAGACCACATGATTAATATCTTTGGTCTAGGAAATGAGTGTTTTACCCGAGCAGATCTAGGCAAAGCTTTTAGACATGCCTTGGTCAGAGCTTGGAAAAGTTATTTCCAGTGGCTGGGGGGTGGATTCTGGGAGTAGTAGTCTCCAAAAATAACTTTCCCAAGCTCTGAGGTTGCAATATGCTATGAGCTGGAACTTTCCTTCAGCCTCTTTCTTGAGTAGACAAAAGTGAATACAAATCCCCAGAACCACTTCTTTCTGCAGACATCATTGACATCATACTAGTCAATATGGCATCCTTTTCTTTTTGATCTTTTTGTCACTATGCTTGGGATTAGATGAGATCCTACTTGTCATGTTCTGTGTTTACCTTAGCTGTAGGTTCTTGAAACTTTGAATTTGGGCAGTACCATAACACTGGATCTCCACTTGTAGAAAAGACCCTATCAGTCCTATCAGTAGTAGTTTTTAGTGGCTAAAAATGCAGCAAATTTGAAAGTATAAGCCTAGTGAAGTATGGCATGGGGCTGGATCAGGGGTGTAGCTATTGGGTACGGGGGGGAGAAGAGGCAAAATGAGGTCATTATCCCCCAAATAAGAATTATGTTCTACTAAATGAAATTTTCCTTCAGTTCCCAAAATGTTAGCATTTCAAAGAGTGAGATTTTGAAAATAGTTTGACATAGAGCTCTTATATTTGCTCTATTCTTATTTTCTTGGCAGTTTTGCTGAGACTTTTCTTTCTATATTTTAAATGCTCAACTGAAGTTTTATCTTACTGCCATGTTAGAAATTTGGGGGCTGAAGGAAAATTTCATTTTGTAGGGCATGATTCTTATTTGGTGGGGGCAATACCTTCATTTTGCCTTCCCTGTAGTTGCACCCCTGGATTAGATAACTATTGTATGCTCAGTCTGGTCAGCTGGTTAAATAAGAATGTAGTAGTCATTTCCTCTAGCATTTTCTTCCTTCAATCAGTTGTAATTGTGTTGCTTTTTCCCTCTGTTACAGGAGAAAATTTTGACCAGAGCCCCTTAAGAAGAACTTTCAAGTCAAAAGTCTTGGCTCATTATCCTCAGAACATTGAATGGAACCCTTTTGATCAAGATGCAGTCAATATGGTATGTAGGGATGAGTTCTCTTCAGAAGAGATTATTCATTACTTCCATCTTCCCCATGTCCTCCATGTGGAATATAACTCCTCTTATTACTTTTTACTTGTACAGTTTTCTGCTTCGTTTCAAAAGCTTACGAAGTATTCCTTTGCAAATTCCTTTGATAATACTTTTTTTCCAGATGTCATTGACTCCTGTTGATGAATCATCACTTTTACCTGTGGTGATAGTTGTGACTGTGTAAAACAAAGTCAGCCCTTCATTTGATCTCAGTTTTTTTTAAGTGAAAGGAAATGACCTAAATCTATCATATTCATATTTAGCTGCTTGCAGTGGAAGCTTGGTCTGTTTTATTTATACAATCAGTGTATAATCTTCAGCTTTTTTCAGCTTTGCTGTTGTGTGCCTTCAAGTCATTTCTGATTTATGGCAATGCTAAGGTGAACCTATCACAGCATTTTCTTGGCAAGATTAGTTCAGAGAAGGTTTGCCATTGGCTTTCTCTGAGGCTGAGAGAGTGTGACTTGCCCAAGGTCACCCATTAGGTGTCCATGGTTGAACCGAGAATAAAATCCTGGTTTCCAGTGTCCTAGCCCAACACTCAAACCAGTATACCATGCTGGATCACTTTTTTCAGCCTTAGTACATCCTTAATTTGTACATATCCCTCTTCTTCTTGATCACTCTCTCCTTTAGCAGCTATTTCCTAAGCTTCCCTCCTATTCTTGGCCTGCTGGCTTCTTTAGCCTTTGCCTTCTCTTTTCTTAGGCTCCTATTTCTATTCCCCCCGCCTCTCTTTAATTAAATGTTTATATCCTACCCTATATCCAAAGATCTCAGGGCGGCATTCAATAAAATCAGTTTAAAACAATGAATAATAACAATCATTTTAAAAGACTAAAAAAATATATTAACTCATTTATCAATAAAAACCAGACAATTTAAAATCAGTTAAAACAATTTAAAATAGTGCAACCCTAACACATGCGCAGCCTGGATACAGTCAATTAGGCCCAAAGGCTTTAATAAAAAGGCAAATTATGACTTAGCACCAAAATGATACCCATGTTGGTGCCAACTGGGTCTCCAAGGGAAGGGCATTCAACAACTGGAGTGCCTCTCCCATGACCTCCCACAATATATTTCCCCTACTGTCACAGAGGAGCCTTCTGCATAGACTTCACTCCCTTAAGTGATGCTGCCTGACTGCTCCTCAGAACAGCTCACCTAGTGGCAGCATGAAGGCATTCTACATAACACTGCTTCTCCATATCATCAGGACAACCCAGCCAGTTACTGCCTGGAGGCTTCCTTGTCACAAAATCCCTTAGTATGTTACAATATAATTTTTTACATTACAAAGTACACCCAAACTTCTTAATCTGATTTGCTTATGTCCATGCAGCAGTGAAAGCAAAGACAACCTCTACCAAATTATATATTGTTGTTTTTTTTCATTGTATATAGGGTGATTGAATGTCCTTGGGCCCATTCATGCTACACAGTTATAGTGCTATTACTCAGTATTACTTGCCTTGGTTCCGTCCTAGGAAATGCTGGGTTTGTACCTCGTAGTCTGTTGAGCCACTAGAGCACTCTGGCTGAGAAACCAAAACTTAAAGCCTCCCTAAACTGCAAATCCCAGGATTCCACAGGATGGAACCATGGGAGTTGAAGTAAAATAATAGCATTATACAAAAACATTGTGAACCTTCTGGAGACCACCTGAAGGCTTATTCCGAAATGCATCCAGGGATTACTTCTTTGTTTTCTTTTACCAGCCTGTACCTTTCTCATGAATTCCATTCTGGTGTCTGAACTTAGAAATCTATGGGGGGGTTTTTTGGTTTTTTTTAAACATCGTAGGGCAGCTGGTGAGGCAGGCTGAGCTGCTTTCCCATTTTCACACTGTCTTGATGTTCATGAATGCTCAGTAAGGGATTCTCGAGGCAGCTTCTATTTACCTTGCTTGTGGTAGGCAGACACTCATGTCTACAGGAGCATTGCTAAGTTAGAATTACATTTTCTCCCCACTCAAGCTTTATTGCATTGTTTACTGCATGGTCATGGTAAGAGCTTATTTTTGAAATGGTTCATTCAGTACAGTATATAGATATATTTTTTCCTTAGTATCTATGACTCTATTGATCAGATACCCTCCCATTTGTGTAAACTGTGGGAGATTCCAGCTAGTAAGAGAATGAAGAGGAAAAGAGGCAGAGCTGAGTGGGCAGAAAAAGACTTTGTAAAAAGGAGCTTCTTTGTCATAAGCTTTGATTACTGAGGTACGCCTGTAGTTAGAATACATTTCTAGGTGTCAAGTTTAATCAAAGCAGAGGTTTGGAGCTGACAAGGACATCTTCCACTGCAGCAGGGGTAAGCAACTGCATGGGGGTCTGGGGCCAATTTCCCACCCCCTCCCTGCTACAGGCTGCATTTCCACAGCATGGCAAAATACTTGTTTCCCTCCTTTTTTCCTTCATAATGGTGACCAGAAGTGACATTCCATCACTTCCTGTTGTCATTTGGTAAGGGAAATGTTGGGAAAATAAAGGTATATGAGGGATGTGAGGTTCTGGAGTGACCAGGGGTTGAGGAAGGCCTTTTTTTACATTTGGGGGACTCATGTGGCCCCATAGACTTCACTTTCCCCTCTGTGGAGAAGTATTGGATGTTGCTTCCAACACCTGAACTATTCTTGTGGTTCACCTTTTCTACAGGAGCTGATTGATGACCAAGGCAGCTGGGGCAGTTTTAACCGAGCAGCAAATGTTTTCAGCTTGCCCTTGTGCTGGGCAGCTCCCCAAATACTCACACTCTTAGCTGATCTATGTGTACCACTATCTTAGAGAGAGGCACAGCACCTGCATAAGGGAAAAAAAAGAGAATTCGGATAAATGATAGCATCTATGATAATGATGATGATGTATAGGATTTCTGGAACCCCATCTCTGCAAATAATCAAAGTTTTATTTTAGAACAGTGACATAGATGAAAACATTTATCATACCTTGCTTACTTTTAATGTTGAAGTAGCATGTGAGTTTCAGTGAAGATGAGACAAGAAGTACCTCAGCCTTTAGGAAAATGAAGGATTTTAAAAACAATAATTGATTTACAGAAATCTCTCTGTGGGGATTTTCAGTGTAATCTTTATACTGAGTAATGAGTGTGTGACAAGTGACATATCTGAACATGTGCATAATTTTATGTTTTTTTTTCCTCTTTTTAAATTAATACCTAGAAATATTTATATAGAATATGCTTAAAATATCTTATCAGCATTCCAGGACATGGCTTCTAAGAAATCTGTATACAGATCAGTGGGGTTTTCCTTGTTTTTTTTCTGGGCTGTGAGGCTGTGTTCTGGAAGAGTTTATTTCTGACGTTTCACCTGTGACTTCACAGATCAGTGGGAGTTAAACAAGGCTGCTTGCAGAAAATAGTTGTGTTTCCACTACAGATTTAATAAGAAAATACATTTATTTGTAATTTATACATTGTTGCTGCTGCTAAATGATATCTAGAATATAGGAAATACTGTACTGTACTTTACTGTTTGTAGAAGGCATGTAGTTAACGTTAAGATTGCTGAAGAGCAGTTTCCTTAGTAAATTATGCTTCCTTTTAAAATTGTGTGATCCATATTACTTGCTAAGGAAATAGGCTTTTATGTTATCTTATTTTTGGAGATAGTCACAACTAATTCGTGAGGTTATACATACGGCAAATAGCCATTGCAGTATAATTGTGCAGTCATTTTGTTGGCCTGGTAAAAATATACATTGAAGCAATGTCCTTTTGTGCTTGAGGCTGGGGATCCAATTTTTAAGAGTACAGATTTTAATTTAGTTCCCCCCATTTCCTTCCTTGTTTCTTTTAAATAATCACAGTCTGCCTGGGACATCTCCTATGAAAGCTTTGTTAAACCATGTGGGGATTACACACTTACTGTATGTGTCTAGCCACTTCATTAGGGCTTGTTCAAGAGTGGATAAGTGACATACATACAGTGGATAATACTAGGTGAAATTGGAATGGCCACTAATGTATTTCTGTTGCTTTCTCCTCCTCTTCCTGCAGCTGTGTATGCCCAAAGGGCTATCCTTCAGGACTCAGACTGACAATAGAGACCCCCAGTTCCACTCATTCATTATTACCCGGGAAGATGGTTCCCGTACTTACGGGTTTGTACTTACATTTTACGAGGAGGTCACAAGCAAACAAATTTGTACTGCCATGCAAACTCTTTATCAAATGCACAATGCCGAGCAATGCAACAGTGTCTGCGCCTCATCATCATGTAGCATGGACTCCCTTGCCAGCAGTCTTGACGAAGGTGACTCCACATCCCTGGCCAAAATGCAGCGCTACAACTCGTATGACATCAACAGGGATACACTCTATGTCTCCAAATGTGTTTGCCTCATTGCTCCCTTGCCTTTCATGCAAGCCTGCAAGAAATTCCTCATCCAGCTTTACAAGGCAGTCACATCTCAGCAACCCCCACCTTTACCCCTGGAGAGCTACATCCATAACATCCTCTATGAGGTACCCCTCCCACCCCCAGGAAGGTCACTAAAATTTTATGGGGTATATGAGCCTATCGTTTGCCAGAGACCTGGGCCTAATGAACTCCCGCTGTTTGACTATGCTCTCCGGGAGGCCTTCGAACTGCTGGGCTTGGAGAACCTCATTCAGGTTTTTACGTGTGTTCTCCTAGAAATGCAGATCCTTCTTTATTCTCAAGGTAAGCAGACAACTTCTGAGCTGATCAGACTATTGATTGTTCTATATGTCCTACCAAAAATAGGGATGGAGCCACAAATAACAATATCGGAGTTATGTTGATTATAGGACCATAAAAAGAGAGAAAGTTTTCCTGAATATATAATACAGCCACCTTCAGTCCCATCTTGGGAGAAAGACAGGATATAAATTCAATAAATAAGTAATGATAAACAAATAATCTGTTTCAGTTATTCATATTTGTTGGTAACAGGGCCTACTGATCCATATGGTGTCCTTTACTCTTTCCATTCTCTTTACATCAAATGTGTAAAACCTAGTACAAAGACCTAATAAATGTAAGGTCTATATTTTGATTCGGGAAAAGGGTATGCTATTGAGGAGGAAGAGATGGAGAAGGTAATAGCAGAAGAGCAGGCAGAGAATGATAGAGAAATTAGTAAGTTCACCATATGCAATTCATTTTGGGAATCCTTTATGGGGGCCAAAACATACTTTAAAAAAGATTAATAGTATGCCAAAGGTTATTCTTCTTTACCAAAAATTAGGATAGAACTTAGCAAAAAAAGGTGCAGAATTACAATCCAAACCCTTTTAGAGCAAAGCAGACAGAATGCTGTGTATTCTGTTACAACTTTAGTTTAGAAAACAAGTTAAAGATAGCCCATTGGTACAGAAAGCTATATCTGTCTGTCTCTCCTCAGAAAATTATAGCTTTCAGAAATCTGGTAACTTGTGAAGAAAAGTTTTATTTGTATTTTTGGGTAATAACTTTTTAGAATGCTAATGCTAAGCTCAAGGCTTTACCCTCCAGTATTTTTTCTAACACATTTTAAATAGCTTCCTCGTGTTTTCTGGACTGGCTTTTAGAAGAATTGCCTCAGAATTTAAACTGGATTCTGTATTTGAACTACTCTGTTGTCCTGTGAAGGTTCTTATTTTAAATTAAATAAATGTATTTTTCTTATGCCATGAAGAATGCTATGGATTTGGATGTGGGGTTTGGCTGTATTTAAATAGTTTCAAAAATAACCCTTTTCTCATGTTGTTAATGCAACTTCCTGAGGATAAGCAACAAAATGCTACAGGCACAAGAGTGGTACTGGAGAGAGAAGAACTAAATTGTGAGCTTTGCAGAAATTAGAAAATGTGTTCTAGATGTGTGCCTGCTAGCAATTGAAAGAAGAATTAGGGGTTTCCTTGCTTAGCCATTTAAAGCCGTTCTCAGTTTGTGGGCATTTTTACTCTATTTATTAATATAAAAATGTATATAGCACTCTTCTCCAGAGCTTCCAGGTCAGCTTACAGAATTAAGATGCTATATAAATAAAATAGAATAAACCTGATAAAAAAATATAGGTGTGTGTGTGTGTGTGTGTGTGTGTGTAGTGGCTGAGGTCCTACATTTTACGTGTTCGTGTAAATCTGCACTCCTGTAATTACAGTGATTGTGCTACCCCACCTTCTGCTGAATAGCCAAACTGTGTAATAGATGGGTATCTACCAGTGTGTCTGCTAATTATCTCATTGTACAATGGAAATTTCACAGTGGCTGTTTTTGAAATTGCAGTGAATAAAGTAGTACGTTGAATATATTGAATGCATAGACGTATAGCTACACACCAAGAATGTGCAACTCCTTGGCTGAAATTCTGTTGGTTAGTCTCTACTAGAAGAGACCCATTGAATCAACTGTTGAATGATGAGTCAACACATATGCAAATCTGATTGATTCAATGGCTCTGCTCTAGTCAGAACTAACAATAGGATTTTGTGAAATGCTTGCACGTGTAGAACTCTGCTTATACATGAATTGAATGTGTCCATTCCACAACAGCCAAAAAAGGGGACTTAAACATCCCCTTGACACCAGCAGGATCCTAGCCATTGACTTTAATTAAAAAAAAAAATCTGGGAGAAGAAAATCTTTCTCTCTGATAATGAAAAGATAACTAACTGTGTGGCCTCTGTATAGATGAATTAAAAGGTATTTGCAAAATTTTAATACCTTAGAGGCTAGAGCGTTTAATTAACTTCTGATCTTTAGAGAACTGAGTTAGATAGGGCAAGAGCCCAGTAGGTTTACTCCACAGAGTCTGGCCTTTTCTGGGGTATAACAAGAAAAAGGTGACGTTCCTGCCATCTCCAGATGCCAGCCTGCTTGCAGAGAGGAACAAGAAATCTTCCTGGAACCAACAGACTGAATTCCCTCTCATGTCACAGTAGAGTTCCTGGTCAATTGAGAAAGTACTGGGGTGTGTCTTAAACTTCCCCCTTCTGCTGCTCCTGTAAACAAATGGTGTCAGCAAGCAATAACAACAACGACTTTATTTTTGTACCCCGCCTTTTGCCTATTAGGCAGTCAAGACGGCCCACAACAATTGGATATAAAAACAAATCCATAACAATAGTAATAACTTAAAACAATTTACCCCCCTTAAAATTACATATAATAGTGCATATATTTAAAACAACTGGCAAATTCACCAGTGACATTCTCCTCATTTTTGAACCTGTGGCTGTAGTCATCTGCTGGGGTGTGATGAATTTAAATCAAGTGAGCAAGACCTAGGGTCCAGCTTGCCACTCCTGGCTTCACTGGAGCCTGCACCAAACAGAAGACTGAAGTGGCTGGAAATCAATTTCTAGTTTCATAGCCCCTCTTTTTTTGAGCAGCAAGTCTCCTTTTGTAGCTAAATTTGTTTTCCTAGTGTAGGAGGGTATCCAGGAAGGGTCTGGTGGTCTGAAAAACTGGGTGGCAGAGGGGGTTACATGTGTCCCAGGGGCCATGTGTTGTGTACCTATGATTCAAATCATGGTTGGAATTTAAGATACGGTATTTTCTGGTGTGTGCATGGTAGCTGTTGGTCAGCTCTAGGCCATAAGGAACTGAAGTGTAATCCATTGACTTGAACGGAAATCCATGGTGAATTGTTACAAAAGCCAGCAAATGGCACAAGACTATTTTTAAACAGTGAAATTAGATAGCTCTCTGTGTGTGAGAGAGAATGAATTACAGTCCTGTCTGTTGGCAGTGGAGAAAATTAAGGCTGTGGTTACATTATTAATGCCCATGTGTCTCAAATGGTTGTGATAATCAAATTGTCTCTTGGTTATACCCTTGCTAAGAGTGCATGTCTTCCTCTTGCTTCTATCCTTGGGAAAGCTTCATTGTGCCAGTAGACAGAGAGAAATTGGATTCCCAATGTCCACCTCCCCTCCCTTACCATGCATTTGTTTAATTGTGGCATAAAGCTGGTCAAAATTGGGTTTTTCCTCTGCTGAAAGCTCCAAGGTAGATAAAGCATAAGACTGTATAATACACTTGGAAGGCAGTAGATTATATTTTAATGATGAGCATACCTCCACTGCAGGAGAAAGTGGTGTTGTGTAGGACATACTGGTGTGCTGGTGTCAACTAATACAACTGTTTGGGCTCCAAGGAAATTAATAACTGTTAATACTGGTAAACTGAGGGACTTACAGCATATGTCCAGATAGAAAAGTCTACCATCTGATATTTGGTTGTCAAATTTGCTGCAGTTTTTCAGCTCATGGAGAAGGAGTAAATACTCCAAAACGTGTCAGCTGTATGTAAATGTATACACGTTTATATTATATCATCCTGCACCAGACTTTTTGTCCTTTTTTGCTGAATCACCTCTTTTCAATCAGTAACTCCAGGTTACTATTTTCAGGCTCAGGCTGAACTTGCATTTTTGCAACAGTATTGTGAGCAGCAAAAGAGTAGAATATTTAGCTCAATTATTGCACAAACATTTGCCTAAAAAACCCAAAATATTCAGGAACAAAATGATGACTGGGTTTTTGTGAGTACTTTAATGGAATCATGTTAAAAATAAATCCTGGGGGATGTTGTATAGCAGTGTACCTCAGCCCTCCCCAACTTGGCACCCTTGATGCATTGGACTACAGGTCCCAGCCATCCTGGCCACTAGATTCATCCAACTATAATAAAAAAATATTTTAAAAGCAAGCTTAAAATAAGCACCAGACAACACATCTGGAGGGCACCAGCTTGGGGAGGGTGAGGTATTTAATTTGCAGTCTGGCTTAGAACCTGAAACTTGCTAATGCTTGAGCTGAAAATTCAGCCTAATGAGCAGTTATGAGGAAAAAAGGATATGACAGCAGTTCTTCCTCTCTGCTCATGCCTTTCTCATCCCATCTGCATATTGCTGTTCCTCTGGCGATTTGACAAAGCAATGTACATAATTCTGCTTTGCAATTCTCTGAGCATTCCTGATATTTATCTTAAATTCCCTTTTTAAAATTTTGTATCATAGCTGGATGTATTGTGTCTAGTTAAAATTTCATAGCTTTCTTAGTGCAATAGTCCTAGAGTTAATATTTTAATCCATTTCAAACAGGCAGTGAACTTGCTCTACACATTAAACGCAGCTGACGAATGGCTATATCAAACATATCATGTGTGGTTTAAGAATTGCTCTGCATTTGCCATCTGTCTGATGCTGAAATATTCAGCAGGTTTCAAACATAATGAGGTTTTAAAAAGTAATTCTGTGTTGGTCTTCTCATCTTAGACTACCAGCGTCTGATGACGGTCGCAGAGGGGATCACCACGCTGCTCTTCCCATTTCAGTGGCAACATGTGTATGTCCCCATCCTCCCAGCCTCTCTGCTGCATTTCCTTGATGCTCCTGTACCTTACTTGATGGGTCTGCAGTCCAAAGAGGGAACAGACCGTTCGAAACTGGAACTTCCCCAAGAGGTGAGCCATGATGCTGTATGCAGTGCAGAATTTTGGCTCCCCAAGTTAAGGAAGCATGTGTTTGTTTAACTTGCCATAAGCTAAACATTAACAATGCCTAGTCACATGTGTGTTGAGGAGTGGTGTTCCTTGGCATTTGGGTTCTCTGTTTACCCTATGCATGGGTTCTTTGTTTGCATACAAGTTCTCCCTAGACTGGAGCTTAGAAATGTTACTTTTGGGGACTCCTCTTTGCATTTCAGCACTTTAAAATTCTAGTCCAAAAATGTAACTTTTCAGCCATGCTGACTGGGGGATTCTGGAAGTAGTTTAAAACAATATTTTCAAGCCCTGCTCTTGACAGGGCCTCCAGATTAAGGAGATTATCACACTACACTGTTATAGCGCTATTATTCAGCTTTAACTGCTATGGCTGCCTCCTGTGGATTCCTGGGATTTAGAGTTTAGGGAGGGGCATTTAACATTCTTAGCCAGGGAGCTCTTAGGCCTCACTAAACTATAAACCCCAGAATTCCACAGGAGGCAGCCATAGCAGTTAAAGTGGAATAACAGTACTATAACAGTATAGTGTGATAAAGTCCTAAGATTTTTGTTTCGTTGATGGTGAAAGCACCTTATAGAGCAGAGCAGTATATCGGGGCAATAGGCTTCAACAGTGAATAGTAACACTTAAGCCTTGTTGTTTTAGTATATCCACCTTTTCTCTCTGCTTCAAAGTTGTATCAGGAGGAATTGAGGCCTAGATTCAATATTAGTTCAACCAGAGAAGACCCATTGAATCAACGTAAATTTAATAGGTGCTCACTTGAGTCATTGGGTCTAGCTATTCTGTTTGGGAGTAACAATTGGATTTAAACTTGAGAATGAGCCTAGAATTTGCATGTACATTTTCTGCTCACTTCTCCTCTACTCTGCTTGCTCTAGGTAGGAGTGAACTTCCAAAAATAGGGTGATTTTCCAATTTTCTGTGAAGTTTCTCTTTTTTCACAGCTCACTGCCATGGTGACAGAGGATTAGGAGGGAAAGCTGGGTAAATCTGACTGCCTCAGCCCAGTGCCCTCCAGATGTTTTATACTTCAGTTCCCATCTGCCCCAATCACCATGGCCAATGTTTGGGAATATTGGGATTTGAGTCCAGTTATAGTTGTTATACAGACCATTTGAAGAGCACTAGGTTGAGGATAAGGCATATGAGTAAAAAATCTGCTCTAGAGCTATTTTGTTGCCAGACAAACAGGCAGCACTTGGGTTTCAGACATTTGGAGCTTAGACCCATCTGTTATTCAATTAACCACAGTTTACCATGGCATTTGAACCTGGAACTGTGGATAACATCAACTACAGTAGCACCCCGCACCCGCTGATTCACCAACCATGTATTCAATTATCCTCAGTTGGCGATGGTGGGGGAAGGTGGGAAGGGATCTTATTTCTCCTGTCCCTTCCCCTGGGAGGGCTCCTGGTTGCCACGGTAGTGAGTGCAGAGGTGAAGGGGGAAAGGAGGCGTGATCTAGCCTCCTTCCCGCCCCCTTTGTCCCTACGGTCACCGCTGCAGCAGGACCATGGCAGGGGGGAAGGGGGAGTGATCTAGCGCCTTCCTCCTTTGCCCCTGCAATCACTGCTGCAGCAGGGCCATGGCGAGGGTGAAGGGGGGAGTGATCTAGCTTCTTCCCCATCCCCCTTCACCCCCGTGATTGCCGCCGCGGTGGGGTCATGGCGGGGAGGAGGGGAGAGCGATCTAGCCTCCTCCCCTTCACCCCCATGATCGCTGCTGCTGCGGGGCCATGGTGGGGGCAAAAGGAGGGGGAGAAGCGATCTTGCCCCCTTCCCTCTGGATGGCTCCTGTCGTCGCGGCAGGGCCATGGCGGGGAAGAAGGGGGAAGGGGAAGAGGCTAGATGGCCCCCGGAATGGTGTTCGCTATTATCTGTGGAATTCTCCATCCTCAGGGCCCCCCGGAACCAATACCCTGTGGATACAGGGGTGCTTCTGTATGTTGATGATTTTAGAAAAGGTGACATCAAACTATGAGTTTTGGTTTGTTTATACTAATATTATACTAATGATAGTTAAGATTTGCCATAGTTGCAGGTTCAGATGACACCACAACCTCTGGTTAATCAGAAACAGAAGCTTTTAAACTCCAGACAACTTTTCCTGGTTATACAGGAAGAGAGAAGGGGATGGGAGATTCGTGAGCCTTGTGGATGTTACTCTCATTCACATCTCACTAAGCCACATTTTAGTATGCTATTTAAACACAGTCACGGTTTACTAGGCATTAGTTATTGTCACATGCCTGGATTTACTTTTTTTTTTTTGTATCATTTCTTTTTATTCATTTATAATAATAAAATACATAACAATTCCATTTTGTGGTTGATAGTCTCCACAAAATGACAAGTAACAATAATATTTTCAACATATATGCCCTGGATTTACTTTTAAGGAAACATATACATGCCTGTCACCCACTACCTCACAAGTATTGCTGTTGGCCTGAATTCTATAATTTATTCCAAACAGAGTAGACTCATTGAATCAATTGTGGAATGGTGAGTCAGTATATCGGTAAACTTCATTGATTTAATGAGTCTAGTTGTGTCAAACTAATAGGATTAAGGTCATTGTTTTCCTTCTTGTTGTTGTGTGCCTTCAAGTCATTTCTGACTTACGGTGACCCTAAGGCAATCCTATCATGGGGTTTTCTATGCAGAATTTGTTCTGAAGGATTTTTTCCCCTTACCTTCCTCTGAGGCTGAGAGAGTGTGACTTGCCCACGGTCACCCAGTGGGTTTCCATGGCTAAGTGGGGATTCAAACTCTGGTCTCCCCATCTTCTAATCCAACCTTCGAATCATTACACCACACTGTCTCTCATTTTCCTTCATCAGAAGAACTGGATCTAAGTCAGGGGTGAGGAGACTGTGACCTATGGGCCACATGCAGTCCCAAGACTGTTTTGGGGACTCAGGGCCCCCCATTTTCTCATAACAATGAAAATGCCTAGAGGTGTGGAGGATGATTTTAGTATGTTTCCTGCTTGTAATGTTTTAGGCCCAGGAGATGCATTTAAGCAATAGGAAGTGAACCAGAAATTATCACTTTCTATTTTAAAAAAGGCCCCTCCTGGGCCTAAAATGTACTGTCAGGGCAAAACATGATGAAATTGTCCCTCAAACCGTCTAGGGGTGTTTTTGTGCCAAAAAAGTTTTTTAAAATTGTTTTGGTGAGTGGAGGGCTACTCCTCATGATCCCCTAAGGGCCTAATACAGCCCCCTAACTCTTAATCACTTGCCTTCTCCTGATCTAAATGTTATACTAGTGATATTTGGTTATTCCTAGAGCTGGAAGGCATTGGTTGTGCTGACTGAAGGATGCTAGGAGCTTTATTCCAAAAAAAGTCTCAAAATTGCGACTGTATCCCTTTGCTTTCCCAAGCTCCAATTATTCCTGTGAGGTCTTAAATTGCAAAGAATATGCAGAAGTAGCCATCCCAGCAATATGGGATGAACTCAACTTCCATGTTAAAAATTCACATTCTGCAAGGACCTGTGGTCTTGTTTACACTAGGCAGACAGAAATTATTGGTTCATTGTCTCTGTCGGGTTTGAAATTCTTTGTGAAAATGTAAGACCAATTTTGTTTCTCTAAAACCCCTGTGTAATTTTTTAAAAAGCCCCTCTTCATTTTCTTCAAGTGTTACCATAACCTACATCACACCATGTGTAACCATCACACCTGTGTAATTTTTTTAAAAAGCCTCCCCCCCTTCATTATCTTCAAGTGTTACATAACCTACATCACACTATGACACTCATGGTTTAAATATTTAAATCCAGCCCTTGATTCAATAGTAGAATGAAATGATAGCAGCTTACCTTATTCGCTTAGTTATGTAAAATTATTGGATTTTCCCTCTGAAACATTTTGACAATGCAATTAAATGTCACATTTTGACAGTGAAGCTGGCATCCAGCTATGGTTTTCAATGAGTTATTATTTAGAATCCTGATTTCCTCTGTTCCGGTCTGCTATACATCACACATCTATTTTCACACTGCAGAGAATAAAAATTTTAAAGAACCATTTTGTTTGATTTCTGAATTCATGGTCATGATTAACCAGATTCAGTAAATGCAACTGTTAGCAACCCAGGTTGGGTGGGTGTGGGCATATGTACAACTTTATTCTGTTTTGGGGGATAGAAGTGGTCTAATTTTTACAAGCTTGATTTTGTTAATGTTATTCATGCTGCTGTTATATCTGCTACAAAATTATTGTTCAAGTAACAGAAGAAGGGGTAGAGTATGGAAACGAAACTTACTGATGGATGTCTGAAACAGGGCTTTCTAGAGACAGTGAAACCATTTGCTTTTTAGTATGTGAAAGCTAGTGAAGAATAGTTCCCTTCTACATTCCTGTTATTGTTCAGGCCTAGTTCCAAGCCTGGGGCTAAATATAACCAATTGTGCACTTGAGATAAAATTCTAACAACTGAACATTATAAAGTCTTAAGGGTACTAATCAGAATTAGCATTATCTTTGGCTGCTTTTAGAAGAGGGGATTCCTGAGGACTTTCTGGGTTCAAATCTCCTTTCACATTTTTAAAATGGTTATGCACAGCCTGATATTTTAAAAGCCTTTGAAATGAACTATTGGTAGTGAATAGGATAGCCTCCTTGAGCCAAAAATACAGAAAGAATTACAGTACCGCAGACTATTTCACTGTTGCATGGACAAACAGATTGCTTCTGTAGTATCTTCCCCCCTGCCTTGAGCATGCCGGTATCAGTATAGAAAGCCATGGGAATTGCATTCTGCATACAGCATGTCAAAAAATAACCTTGGGATGCCATATTTGCAGTCCTTCCCTACTTAATGCCCTGTTTAAAAATATTTCCAAACATACAAGAAAGATAATTAATGTAATTTGGGAATTTAGTTAGGATTACAGCTCTTTTCTTCCTGTTAGAAATGCACTGTAAGTGGACTTCTGCAATATGCCCTGGAGAAATTGATAGAGCTCTGGTACCAATTAAACAGCAGTTCAAAGACTAACAAGAATGTGATGCCATTGCCCTTGTGAATATCTAGGTCTCCTGTTATGCTACTTTGTCATGCTTGGTACATCTGAGGCCTCTGTTTCCTCAGGGGAAATAAGCAAGTTTCAGTACTCAGTTTATTCAGCACAGCAAAATTCATGCACATTGAATTTCAGACACAAGTTGAATTAAGAAAAAAAAAAATTTTTCCAAGCCACCACTTTATTTCAGAGCCTTTCCTTGTTTACCTAAACTAAAATTGATTTTACTTCTTATTTCCTGCTTTCAAACAGAAGATTCAATTTATTCAGAGAAATCAGTGTGTACATTTTAAAATACCACAGCTCTCTCTCTCTCTCTGGCTTTTCTTCGCAAACGAAGATTCAGGAAGGACTCATCCCGCGCTTTCTGCAAGCGCGCTGATGACTAAAAAGGCCAATCCGAGATAAACAAGTCCAGTTGCAGAAAGCACAGCAGAAGGTCTCCTTGGGTGATGTTTTTGGGTTGTGAGTCTTTCTGCGTTGTCGTTTCTCTTCAAGACTTGTTCGGCGTGAGTTCTCAAATAAGGCTGCAGCAATAATAATAATAATAATAATAATAATAATTTATACCCCGCCCCTCTGTTAAAACAATGGGGGCGGCTTACAAAAAATAAAATACAATACAGATAAAAATCCCTAAACACCCCCCACCCCACTCTCCCCCATAAAAAAATATTAAACAAATATAAATTAAAAGCAACTGTCTAAAATCACCTTTAAAAACAATAAATACAATAAATACATAGCCAGCAGATTAAAAGAGGCCAGGATCCCCTGAGGCCGGGATCTAATTAGGAAAGGCCTACCGAAAGAGATCCGTCTTTAGTGCTTTTTTAAAGCTACTCAGGCTTGTCATCTGACGGATCTCGTTCGGCAGGCCATTCCACAATTTGGGGGCGATTACCGAAAAGGCCCTCTGGGAGGTTGCAGACAGCCTAGATTTTTGTGGCTGAAGCAAATTCCTCCCAGAGGACCAGAGTGCGCGGGGAGGATTGTATGGGAGGAGGCGGTTCCGGAGATAAGTTGGACCCAAGCCATTTAGGGCTTTAAAGGTAATAACCAACACCTTATACTGGGCCCGGAAACTGATAGGCAGCCAGTGGAGAGATCTTAATACTGGAGTTATATGGTCTCTCCGAGATGTTCCCGAGATCACTCTGGCTGCCATATTTTGTACCAACTGAAGTTTACGGACCAAGCATGAGGGCAGCCCCATGTAGAGCGCATTGCAGAAATCTAGACGAGAGGTTACCAGCGCGTGCACCACAGCACAGCATTGTGGATTGTGCGTCTCCATGCCTCCCGATGTGAGGGCAGGGCAGACCACTGTTGGTGATCAATTAGAGCAGGCCTTATTGTTAGGCTCATGCTTCAAGTGACAGAATTTGGACTGTATGAGAAGAGCAAATGGTTCATTGTTGGATTTATTATATTTTTACTGCGGTGTGAGAGAAGTAGATGGATGAAACTGCCTGTAGTACTAAAATATTTTGGGCCATCACTGTCCATTGCCTTGGCCATGGTTCAATAATTTGAAAGCATTTTTAAAGTTTTTATTTTATATATTTCCCAAAGGATTCTCCAGTGAAGATATTCCTCCTATTCAGACTTTTGTGCCTTCTGGCAATTTAATCCTTAATATTTAAGATGAAACTCCTCTCAACCTCAGTTCCACTTCATCCTAAAATTCCATTGCTAATCACATCCAGAGTAGACCTTCTGAATGTTAAGTATATCCCATTGCTTCAGTGGATCTATTCTATTTGGGACAAGTAATTGCATTTAGAACACAGTATTTAATTTCTAAAATTTAACTACAGGTACACCTCAGTTAATGAATAGATGTATTCCTGGCATTAGTTCTTTAACAGAACATCTGATACCAAGGTCAGAAATAACATGGAAAGAATAGGGATAGATACCTACACAACAACAAAAAATAAGATTAGTTCAAATTGTTCAACAAACATTTTATTCAAAATTAACAGCATACAGATGTGAAATGAAACAATCAGGTCAGGTAAGCATTTTGAATCTTCTAGAGATCACTTGAAGGCTTCTTCCAAAATGCACCCAGGGATGACTTTTTCTTTCATCAGCATCTACTTTCTTATTTCCATTCTGCTGGCCAAACTTATAGATCTAAGCTTTTTGAAAACATGCTGTGATTAGCTTGTAAAGTAGGCTTACCTGCTTTCACCTTCTCTTCACACATGCTTGGTAAAGGATTCTGGAAGGAGCTGCTGTTTACCTTATCTGTTGTAGCTAGGTTCAGGCAGCTACAATAGGATCATCTAGTATAAAATCCCATTCTTTCCCAGCTCGAGCTTTATTTACATTATTTAGTGCAGATATACTGTTGCAATTCAACACATAAAGGCTGCATTTCTCCAGCCCTTCTTTAGTACCCTGTTAGTACTGATGCTGCTTAAAAAACCCCCACATCCAGCTAGTCACAGGATGAGGAAGAAAAGGGGGCTGGGCAAGCAGGAAAAACCCTTTGTAAAAAAGAAGCTTCACTGTGAGAGGCTATGTTAACAGAAGCATGCCTATATATTTAACTCTCAAATTTTCAATAACTAGGTAGCCAGTCTGGCAAGCAAATCATAATAGAATATAATAATCTAAAAACACAGTAAGACATGATGGCACAAGAACACCCACAGAAAGCATGCCACAGTTGTACAGTGAAAGTTCAAAAATGTTCAGATACCAAAGCACTAGATGATGTAGCATTATTCTCAAATGTCTATCTGTCCAGCATGTGTTAAAAAATGAAAGTAGACATATAATATTTGTTACTGCTGTGTTTTGTAGCTGTCTGTCCGCATTGTAAGGTGTTCACAAATGGTCTACGTGAGATAGAATGGGAGATGTTTTTCACATTTTGGTGTCAAGCAAAACAATATCTGATACCTCAGTACCATCATTGAGGTAAATAGTGACTTACTTGATTGTATCTGAGGGCATTTCACTGGCCGAATGCAGGAGTCACCACTTTGGCTGTTAGGTCCAAACATTCTGTTCATTTTTACTATAGAGGATCAGTATAGGGATTAATAATGTTATATATTTCGTTAATTTTTTCCAGGCCAACCTCTGTTTTGTGGATATCGATAACCACTTTATCGAGTTGCCAGAGGAACTTCCTCAGTTTCCCAACAAGATGGATTTCATCCAAGAAATCTCTGAGGTTCTCCTTCAGTTTGGAATTCCCCTTGAGGGTACCTTCCATTGTAGCGAGAGTGCAACCAAGTTGAAGAACCTAGTTCTTAATGACTTGGCCAATGACAAAAAGAATGGAAACATCCCCAGCAACACCATCAACATGTATGAGCTCCTTAAAGGCAATGAAACAATCGCCCGCCTCCATGCATTGGCAAAAAGGACAGGGGTTGCAATGGACAAGATGAGCATTACCACTCCTCTGGTAGAAAAAGAAAGAGACGTTAAGCTCCAGTGTGAAGATGGGGAGCTGAGGGACTATAAACTGAATGTGCAGCTTCGGGAGGTCTTTGCCAACCGCTTCACACAGATGTTTGCTGATTATGAAGCTTTCGTCATTCAAGCAGCACAGGATAGAGAATCGTGGTTGACAAACAGGGAACAGATGCAAAATTTTGACAAAGTAAAAGAAGCCATATTGTTTTCCTTAGAAGATATTTCAGTTGCCTTATATTTTAAAGGCTTTTAACTCAGTGATAGGCCATGGCACTGCATGTGCCTTGCATGTGCAAGATCCTAGTTCTCCTGGCATCTCAAGTAATAGAGATGACAAAGATCCTGGCCCAAAATGTTTTAAACATTTGCCTAAACCCCAGGGGTGGGCAATTTGGGAAGACAAGGGGGGCGCATTAGCCCCTCAGGAGAATTTAGAGGGCCATACCCTCCTGCAAAAAAACAAAGCAAAACACACATATAAAATTTGTCCCAAATGGCCCCACAAACCCTTTTGGGAGCATGGAGGCATTTTTGTTACATTTTGCCCCTCCCCAGCCTACTTTAAGCCCAGGATGAGCCATTTTAAAAACATAAAGGAAATAGAAGTCACTTTCTCTTTACTTCCTGTTTCAAGGCCTATTTTTTCACTTCCTGTTACAAAAAGAGTTCTGGGAGAACCAAAATGTGGCAAAAATGCTCCCATTCCCCCCAGAGGGCATTTTGGGACAAAAACCATTTCTTGATCCAGGGGGAAAATGGCCCACGTGTGGCCCACAGGTTGCATTTTGCCCACCCTTTACTAGGAAGAAATCATGTAATTTGCTTTGCATTTTAATGGGAAGACGCCCAGTTTTGCACTTTTGAATCACTGCATGAATCCACTTATAGTACAGAATTTGCACTTTTCCAAATTTTGGATTTTCCAATCAAAAGGTATATAAAATATATATACTGTATTCGAGGAAAGTGCACACACAAATGTCTGTTTGTGAAAATAATGTTCAAGGGTGTATGACATCATTCTTGCAGAAAATTGTAAGTATTAAGAAAATTGTACACAATGATGCCTGTAGGAGGAGAGATACACAAAAAATACGTAAAAAGCTTCTTACAAAACCTTTGTTTCTTCCTTCAAAAAGTAGCTAGTACTCTCTCTAAAGCTTCTTCTGAAAATTTATTACTTTCTCTGGTGGAAATCCCAGTAGTACCAACGAAAGCACAACTCCTATGTTCAGAAAAGATATCTCTGATCATTATGTGGTCCTGGGTGACTGCCCTAGAAAGGGGCATCTGCTAGCTAGCTGCTGGTGCCTAGTCTATGTCATGCGAATGAAAAGTCACAAATTAGATCCTTTGGGGCAATCCACAGGTTCCCCCTCCCCGCCAATGTTGCCGAAATCATCCTCTTCTAGCCAGCCAGTCAGCTGTTTGGCATGTTGTGAGGACCATGACTTGCTCTGGGAAAATGTAACCTCCTTCCCATCACAATTGTGCTCTTCCAAACAGCCTGCCAAGCAGCTGTGTGGCAACCTGTGCAGTTGTTACAGGTATGGCAGTGCAAGGAGATGGACTCACTCAATGCCTCCTCTCCACACTGATTGGCAATGCTGAATAAACAGTGATTGGTGTGCCCCTCACCTATTCCCCACATTGAGCAGTGTGGGGAAGATGAAGTGGGCTCTCATTACACACACAAATAAATTGGTTTTACACATCTCACACCTGCATACAAACAGAGCAAAGTGTTTTTCTGTCCAAGTGTGAGAAAAGTATGTGCAAGTCAAGCCAATCAGTATCAGTTGCTTTTCTTACTACTTTTTTTTTTTTTTGCTGGACTTGAGGTCCTTAAACACTACATAATTAATAGCATTGTGTTTTGACTGTAATTGCCTTTTATGGAATACTGGGATTTGTAATTTGATGAGGCACTAGCATTCTCTGACTGAGTAGTCAGCCCCTCCTTAAACTGCAAACCCCAGGATTACATAGGATGAAATCATGTCAGTTAAAGTAGAATCATAGTGGTATAATTGTGTAGAGTGAAAAGGCCCCTTCTGAAAATATCCATAGCACAGAATTGGTCAATTAATGAAATTGCACCGAAACATGTTGCATGATGTTAACAGTTCGTGTTTCAATTTTGTCTTCCACTCTACTCTAGGCTTCGTTTCTCTCTGACCAGCCTGAGCCTTACCTTCCATTCCTCTCACACTTCATTGAAACCCAAATGTTTGCAACATTCATCGACAATAAAATTATGTCCCAGTGGGAAGAAAAAGATTCATTTCTCAGAGTGTTTGACTCAAGAGTTGAGAAGATAAGACTGTATAATGTTAGGGCACCTGCATTAAGGACATCTATATATCAAAAATGCAACACCTTGAAAGAAGCAGGTATGGACAGATTGACGAGTTTCCAGTCTTAAAACAAAGATGGAGAGGGGTGGTTTTTTTTTTTGACATCTTGTATATATCTGAGAATTGTCTTTTAGTCTATTTAAATTATGGTTTCTGAGATTTGTTTGCTTTAATTTATATTCTAACTTTGATTCCATGACAAAAGCCACTGTTATTACAATATATTCAAAAAGGAAATGAAAACAATTTTAAGAAAAATAAACTATAGTATTAAAATACATTGTACTAATGCGATTTTTCACAAAGCCAGCAGTACATCTCCAGCATTTAAAATCTTAACTTTTCAGCTCAGCTCATTCTTCCAAAACACAATAGCTTAACTAGTTTCATTAGATAAAAGTTAACAAGCCTTATGACCTTTCTTTTAAAGTCCCTTAGAAGAGATGCCTCAGATAACCAACTAAATTTTAGGGAGCTGTACTACATGGCATGAGATTTAACTAGTTTAGTTAGCAATTATTTTATTTATTTTGTCTTTTTAAAACTGATACGTCAGTTCTAAGAGTCTTTCCAGAAGTAAAATAGGATATGACCGCTTTAAATAGAATTATTTTAAAGCATTGTACCACACTCTTTATCCAGAAATGATCCTAGAGCAGTTTCTGATAATCAATAAAAACAGAGTTTTCCTACCTGTAGACTGTAGTCTAAGAACAGGGTGAAGGTAGGAAGGGTTTTAAACTAGGAGTGAGGACAGTGCAGCCTATAGTCGGAATGTGCCCCCCAGGACCCCAGCAACCCCCCCAAATGTAAAACATTTTTTTGGGGGGAAATGCCCCCAAATATCTCCCAATGCTTCCTGGGGGCATGGGGGCAAGTTCGCTACATTTTGGGCCCTTTGACGCCCAAGAGAAACATTTTTTCTCATGAGAAGTAACCCAGAAATTGATCTTCTGGTGACTTTCTTATTTAAAAATGTCCTCTCCTGGACCTAAAACAGCTAATCCTGCCCCTCCCCCATGCAATATAGTGAAATTGTCCTCTAAACCCCTTAAGGGGACACTGGGAGTGGTTGGGGCAAAAATGAGGGTGTTTTAAGGCAGGGCAATGGAGAAATGTGTTGCCTTCCAAGGACTCCTGGAGTACCCACTAACATCTGGCAGTTATCCACTCTGCATTAAAGAATTGGTCATCAAACGCTTCCCAAGGTGTCTTTGAGCCAGGCTGTTTAGGGCTTTATTACTCATGCCCTAGGATTTTGAAAATACCCTGCATTTTGTGAGTTATTTTCTGACCCTAATGAGAATCCCTGTGTATTGTGGAGTATAAAAATGGCCCACGTCTGAAGTAATGTTTGTATGCATCTAATAAAGTGCCTTTGACCCAAACACTGAGAGCCAGAAAATGCAAAGTGGAATAAAACTCCACTTACTATTTCCATTTTGGTGGCCAGACTTCTAAATCTATGCTTCTTTAACATGCTGGGGGTAGCTGGTGAGGCAGTTTTATCTGCTCTAACCTTTTCTTGCTATTTTGCTGTTCATACACACTCAGTAAGGAATTCTGAAGACCAGCTGCTATTTATCTTGCCTGTTGTAAGAAGGTACACATAAATACAATGGGCCCTCCTTATCTATGGGGAACCCCCTGCAGATAGCCGAACCATGGATGGTGGAGTCCCATATTAATCAACGGGAACAGCCATTTTAGGTATGTAGTGGCACCATTTTAGGTGTGCAGTGACAATACATGGATGCTCAAATCCGCGGATATTGAACCCATGGATACAGAGGGCCCACTGTACAGTAGTATTAGCTAGAACAGAATCTTGCTTTTTCCCAGTTCACTTTATCACATTGTTTATTGCTGACACGCTGCTTCAACCCAACACTGAATGTCTGTGTTTCTCCAGCCCTCCTTCACTATCCTCTCAATACCAATGCAACTAAAAAAAGTCCAGCTAGACATAGAATGAAGAGGAAAGCAGGGAGCTGCACAGGCGTCAAAAGACTTTGTAAAAAGGAGCTCCAGTGTCAGAGGCTTTGTTGTATATATACTGTAATATATTTCTGTATGGTTGTGATGGTATACCAGTAGGGAACATGTGATCATCAGATATTGTTAGACAAATCTGTGAAATGACACAATAATTCTCCAAATTGGACAGGCCCTAAAGATAGATTCTTACTGCAATAGGAGAGGTTCCTAGATTCAAGTAATGAAAATATTGTTGTGTTTCATTTACCATTTTCAGCTCAAGCTATTGAACACCGCTTGTCGAAGATGGATCACACTGCCATTCATCCACACCTGCTTGATATGAAGATAGGTCAAGGCAAATATGAACAAGGTTTTTTCCCCAAGCTTCAATCAGATGTGTTAGCAGCTGGACCTACCAATAACAAGTAAGCTTTTACAAACGTACCCTTAGAACAGGTACATCATTTCTTTATGTAGTATTGTTAATTCCTGTCACTTACAGTGACTTTATGAATGAGAGACCTCCAAGTGACCTTGTTATTAGCTCTGCTAATGTCTTGCAAATTCAGGGGTTTGGCTTTCTTGATTGAGTCTATCTACCTCTAATGTGGCCTTCTCCCTTTCCTACTGCCTTCAAGTTTATAAAGCATTATCATATTTTTCAGTGTGTTAGTTTGTCTCATGATATGCCCAATGCATGATAACCTCTGTTTAGACTGGACTGGTGTTTTTTCCTACGGTGAAACCCACATCCTTAGTTATTGGAGGGACAAGTGATCCCTAGCTTGTTGGTATATCATACCTTCCTTTTGTCTGTGTTGGGCTGATGCTCCTGCTGTGGGGCTGTCCTGAAGGTTAATGACAGTTTCAGCTAGTGCGTATCATTTTGTATAGATATTACAGCACTGGGAATTGCTTTATTGTAGCACTGGCAATTTATCCCCTGAATTTAAACTGTATAATTGAATACTTCGTATTCGTAGCTGTACTATCAAAATCTAACCCAGAGTAAAAAATGTCCATTCCAAGTCTCAAGCTTCCTTCCTTTCTGATAATAAAAAGAATTCTAGTTATGTAGGAAATAACATCTTCCTTTGGTTTCTTCCATTTATTTTAAGGTTGCAGTTAACTTGAAGTGAGTCAGGCATGTGTACTACAAAATCAAAGTGATTAAATAAGCTCTCTAATTCTCTAATCTCCACTGATAATCCTGTAATTCTTTGTAATTACTTACAAAGGAACATAATGTATTACATGAATCAGATCTTGGTAGGATGATTTGCGAGCTGAACTTGAGATCATATGATATACCACAACAGTTTATATCTATTCTTCATATAATTCCTAAAAGAATTGTGACAGAGTGTACAGCCCTTAAGACAGTAGCAGGGAACCTTGACCTCTCCAGATATGTTGGACTACAGCTCCCATAATCCTTAACTACTGACTGTGCTGGGTGGGCCTGATGGGATTTGTAGGCCAAAATATTGAGCGGTCCAAAGATTCCTTGCCCCTGCTTTAAAAATATGAAATGAGCTTTCCCTAACCTGCTCTCAGAGTAGTTAGAAGGAAGATCACTACCCCTGGAGTTTCCTTCCAGGGATGGCAACTATTCAATTTCATTGGAAAGAAAAGTTTCACAACCTGTGTCCTAATCTAAGTAGGTCTATTTAGGTTATTATGGAATATAGTTGGCAGTTGAGTTAGTAACCTTTCTGTACATTGGAACCTTGGTCATCTAGTAGTATACTCATGTTCTCACATCATGAAGATGGAGTCCATTATCTCAATACTTTCAAAGTATAAGAGGTTTCTACTGTATACTGTTGTATCTCTGAGGAGGATGAGAGAAAGGGAGCAAATGGAATTCTGCCTCATAAGATGCTGCTTTTCAGCATAATGGCTAAGGCCTGGCCCCAGCCACTAGAAGCAGAGCAGGCTGATATTAGGGTCATATTCTCTTACCTTCATGGTCTAACACTGGAAAATACAGCAACGGAAGAAGACACAGTATATTATGTCTTCAGACAAAATGGCATTGGGCAATCTCTTAGGGTGTCTTGCTTCAGACTGCAAAGGAGATGCTAGTTGAAATGTTACAAAGACAACAAGAAAATTGCAGTGTAGGTTAGAATTTAATTTGAACAGGACTATAGTGGGGGAATTAATTGAAATTCTTGTGATAACTGTCAAGCTGAAATCTTTTTCATCATGATTTTAACACACTGGTGAATTTGAGAACCATAGGCCAATAAAGAGCAGAAATAGTCAATCCAGTTTAAACCATCCAGTAATTATATTGTCGTTCAGCTTAATAGCGTAATCCTCTGTATGTTTAAACAGAAGCAGGTTGAAATAATGTTGGTGTCAAAATCAATGTACTAGGGGAGTGGTTCTTAACCTTTTATTTACCAGGGACCCCAACAACAACAACAGCAACAGCAATAATGCCTGATCATAATACTTGAGAATAATACTTGATGATTATAATAATATAGTTAACACCATCCATTAAACCTTGTCTCAGAGGCACTGGAAGAGGGAGGGAAGACTTTTTCCCTGCTTCTTCCTGCGGTTCATGACTGGAGCAGAATGAACAGCAGTGTGCAAGCCAAGCTAGCCAGCCTTTGCCTTGGCTCTTGTCATTTGGCTCCTCCACTGCGGGGACAACGTGGGTTGAGCAGTTTTCAAGCCTTCACAGAAGCCCTGTGAAGACACTGCAGCCCCCCTAACAGGGCCGGTTTAACCTGTCTGCCAGATCCGCATTGGCGGGGGGCCTCGGGGTGAAGGGGGCCCCCTGGTGAGTGCTGACCTTATCTGATGAAGGAGACAGCCAGGAGACAGCAGCCACTCCTTTGGAGCCCCTTCCCCCTCCCTCCTCAGGCAGGGCGTGGTAGTAGCACTGAGCTCGTGCGGGAGATAAAGGGTTTGCTCTTGGGAAGTTGTAATTTGGAGACAGTCCCTGGCTGCATTGCTGCGAAGGAGGAAAGGCAGAGCAGCTGGTCCTGTGAGTGAGTGAGTGAGTGAGTGACTGCTTTCAGGGGGCCACGGGGATCTGGGGGGGGGGCTGCCATGCACAATGGGGTGGTTATTTTACTTTTTAACTTGTTGCTGGAGTCAAGACAGATGGCTATCCAGCCTCTGTTTAAAAACCTCTAAAAAAGGAGACTCCACCACATTCCCGCCCTCCTCCTCCAAAAACCGGCTAGCTTTTTTTAAAAAAAAAATGTCTCCAAAACTAAAGAGAAAGAAACAGCAGCCCTCCGTGGCAGAAGCTGGAGGGAGTTTGCTGCTACCGCGGAGATGGTGAGTGTGTGTTTATGAGAGAGACCGGGAATTTGAGCCTTGTCTCGGAAAGGGCTTCTTTCTTTCTTTCTTTCTTTCTTTCTTTCCCCTTCCCTTCCCTTGCCTTGCCTTGCCTTGCCTTGCCTTGCCTTGCCTTGCCAACTGAGTTCAGCCTGCATTTGTGTGTGTTTGCCCATGTGCCTTCAAGTCATTTCTGACTAAGGCAAACCTACCATGGGGTTTTCTAGGCAAGGTTTGTTCAAAGGGTGTGTGCCTTTGCCTTCCTTTGAGGCTGAGAGAGTGTGACTTGCCCAAGGTCAGCCAGTGGGGTATTCATGGCTGAGTAAGGATTCAAACCCTGGTCTCCATAGTCATAGTGCAATGCTGAAACTTTTACAACACTCTTAACTCTTTTAACAGAAGAATACTGTATAAAGAATATAAATTAAAATTTGGAGTAATATTACTGGGAACAATGGTTTTATTGTTGTCACTAAAACACCAGTATCCCATTAGTGCTATGTGAGAGGCACTGGCCTAGAGCAGTGATTCTTAACCTTTTCTTTACCAGGGACCCCCTTTAAATATCTTTTGTTGCCCCAAGACTTAACTCAAGATTTAAAACCCTAATAATAATAGCTAACAACAACAACAATTACACCATCCATTAAACTTTCCCTCAGAGGCACTCTTGCTTCTTCCTGCAAGTTTGTGGCTGGAGTGGATTGCATGGCAATGTGCAGGTCAAGCCAGCCAGCCTTTGCCTTGGTTCCTGTCACATGGCTACTCCACTACAGGGAGGAGGTGGGCCAAGCAGTCTTCAAGCCTTTGTGGACCCCCTGTGAGGACATTGCGGACCCCAAGTTAAGAACCACTGGGCTAGAGAATGCTGGAAAAGGAACAATGCAACCAGATCTTGAGAAGGGTGCTGGCAGGGGGATTCTGGGAGGTGTAATCCAAGAGTAACTTTCCCAGGCTCTGAATGCAGCCTAGAATCATAGGGCTGGAAGGGACCCCAACAGCCATCCCATCCGATTGGCTTCTGCCCTGCAGGAACACACAATCCAAGCATTCCTGACAAATGCCCATCCAGCCTCTCCTTAAAAACCTCCAAAGAAGGTGAGTGCACCACACTCCCAGGCAGCAGAGTATTCCACTGCCTTACAGCTCTTACTGTCAGGAACTTCTTCCTAATGTTTAGGTAGAATCTCTTTTCCTATAGTTTGAGTCCATTGCTCCGTGTCCTAGTCTCTGGAGCAGCAGAAAACAAGCTTGCTCCGTCCTCAGTATGACACCCCTTCAAATATTTAAACATGGCTATCATGTCCCCTCTTAACTTTCTCTTCTCTGGGCTAAACATGCCCAGCTCCCTAAGCCGTTCCTCATAGGGCATACTGGCTTCCAGACCTCCCAACATCCTTCTCGGTATCTTTCTTGAATTGTTGTGCCCAGAACTGGAAACAATATTCCAGGTGAGGTCTGACCAAAGCAGAATGGAGTGATACTACTACTTCCCTTGATCTAGACACTATTAATGCAGCCTAGAATCGCATTGGCATTTTTTGCTGCTGCATCACACTGCTAACTCATGTTTAGCTTGTAGTCTACTCTTTCTTTTCTTTGAGAAAATCTACATCATTACATTAATTGCTAATAAACTAAAATATTATGTTAGTGCCTATAATATAGTTTTTAAACTAAATTATTGGTGTCAAATTATGTAATACAGTAGCCCCCTCTTATCCACTGGGGATTGGTTCAGGGGGATGGATTCTGAAAACCATGAATAAAAATGGGACTTCTGGTTTAAAATACCATAGAGTTGCCTTGGAGGGCCTAGAAAACCACTAGGGAGGACACATTTACTAGGAAGACTCTAGGATAGGTGTGCTGTTTTGTGTCCCATGGATAATGAAGCCATGGATACGGGGGCCCTACTGTGATCTGAACATCCTGTACGGTGAATAGGTTAGGTTACATTGACCTGAGATAAACATTTGGGGGCCCCAAAATAAAGCACTGCAGGGGGCCCCAAAATTCCTTAAACCGGCCCTGCCCCCTAAGAACCACTGCACTAGGGACTTACTCCCTGGTAAATGTGCATAGAATTGAAGCCTCTTAGGCATCACAAATTGCTCTGTATTTGTGTGCAGCAAAATGTGTAAGTCAGTGAGACAAAAAAAAGCAATAAAAGCAAAACTTCTCTCCTAAAACTCTTGAAACATGGCTTTAAAAACCTAAGTGGTGTCTGCATAGATGCATCTTTGGGGCACCAATGAAAAGCTCTGTTCTTCCTTCCATGAGATGAAAAATTGTGTAGATAGTACCAAAATTTGGAAACTTTTTCCTTTTTTGGGCCACAGTTGCCACAAGTCCATCATGTTGTCTGGAGGATTCTGTGAGTTGTAATCCAAAAGAACTTTTCCAAGCTCTAAAAGAAAGTAGCAATGCAGGAAGAGGTTCTCACTTTGCTTATTCTTAAAAGAATCAGCATGAGCAGTGTTCCTTGATAAGGCTTTGATAGTGTTTGACTAGCTGTCCCAGAGGAGAAAAACTTGCTTTGCCCCTCCAGACATCTGTAACCAATTCAAAGCACTAGCACTTGCAACATTCATGAAGAATCATTAAACTTTACTAAGGTACTGACTTTAGCTTTGGGGAATGGGCTTAAATATAGAAGTTATTCAAGAAAGCCTGTGGGAAAGCTCAAAGCTCATGTGGCCCAGCTCAAAGCTCATGTGGAATTGTGATCTTAGTTGCTCCCCTGAGGCAAAGGTTCAGAACAAAAACTTTTCTAGATGGTTGGCCTACGGAACTCTAGTTCATTTAATTTGGATGCTACATACAAGGAAGACAGAAGGAGAACCTTTGATATCCAAGTCCATTTGAAATGAATGGAAGTTGTATAGGGTCTTCAAAGTTTTTTTTTCATATGCCGAACACTGAAATAAATTGTGTTTACAGACAGTCTTTTTCATAGATAAGCTATGCTTTTTGTTCATTTATCTAAAAAAAACATAATACTTTGCATTCCTACCAATATTGCCTTCCATCATGGCTTATCATTTTTAAAAAGTTTAAAAAATGGAAACCTTGAGAGATAAATGGCAATTGGAGAAGAAGACTGGTGGCCAGACAACATGTCCTCATTTGAAAATGCCTAAGCCATCTGTCAAGTATGCTCTCTTGTCAGATCTGTCCTCCAAATCTGTTCTGAATGGATCTGTGTCCCTTTCTTTGAGACTCATCCACCAAACATGAACTTAATAGCTCTCAGCTTGTGGTAACGGCACTCCTCTTTCTCTCACCAACCAAATCCACAAACTGGCCCTCAGACTAAGCAAAGGGAAATGCTGGATGACAATAGGTTTCAACAGTCTTTGTGGAAAAACTTCTCACCTGGGCCACAGTGCTTGAAACAGACAGCCACTCTCTCCTGTTGTCTGTGGTACTGCTGAAAGACTGAAGGAGATGGAAGTAACAAATTGTCTCCTCAGGCTTTAGATCAGTGATGGGCAACCTTTTGAGTTTGGTGTGTCAAACTTCGCCAAAAAACTTCACGTAACTTGGGTGATGTGTCACTTTGAAGAAAAAACATGTATGCGTGCAGGGTTCCCGCTTTGGGGAGAGTGGGAAGGTGGAGGAAAGTGGGACCAGGGCTTTGAAGCCCCGATCGCCACTTTAGGGATGGGGGAGGAAAGTGGCAACCGGGGCTTCAAAGTCTCGATCGCCACTTTAGGGAGGGGGGTGGAGGAAAGTGGCGACTGGGGCTTCGAAGCCCTGGTCGCCACTTTAGGGAGGGTGGGGGGCTGGAGGAAAGTGGTGACCGGGGCTTCAAAGCCCCAATCACCACTTTAGGGAGGGTGGTGAGGTTGCGGGCAGGGGGGAGGAGGCCTACAGCCGCATGCCATCAGAAATGGCTACGCGTGTCAGTGCTAACACGCGTGTCATAGGTTCGCCATCACTGCTTTAGATGGTTGTGAGGGTGGTTTAGACCGAAGGTGAGAAGGACAGAGAAGTTAAATTTGACATCTTAACTATCCATTTTTAAGATGTCTTCAGTGGCTAAGGCTGTCATTTTTGCATTGGGAAGTAAGGAACAATAGTTCAGGACAGTTAAAAGTGATGGGAGAGAGGCTTTACTGCTGCTTCTCCTCCTCCTTCTCCCCCCCCCCACACAGATACACACACTCGTTTATCACCATTGTAGAGGTATTTATTTAACACACAGTATATCCTGCTTTCACACAACTTAGTATTTCAAGGTAACTTAAAAATATGCTTGGAAAAAAGTTGGTTTCTGCCTTAAAAGAGATGGGCTGCCTGCAGTTGGTTTTTCCATCACAGAATAAAGGAACAGACTCCATTGCTTTACACCCGATGTCTGTTTGGGTTGTGGCTCCCTTGGCAGTGAGGAAAAGGTCAATCCCTCCCAAGAAGCATCTGCTTTCTCCAGTCTCCCATCCAGCAGCAGATAACCATGCCTGGGCAAATAAAATAAAATAAAATAAAATAAAATAAAATAAAATAAAATAAAAGCAAACTAAGTGATGGACGCTGATAAACTATTAAAGATCTAATATCATCAAATGTTCACTCATATTATGACCACATGAGAAGGTAGAGAGATGTGAATTTTCTCCATCAGGTATCAAAATGTCTTAGGCTGCCTGCTCCTGGTAGATTACATCCTAGTCACTGGTTATCTTGATAAATGGAGAATGACTGCTTGGGAATTTTTTTTCAAGCGTTATTTCTTTTTCCTAGGGGTTCTGGCAGTCAAGCGCCTACCCTTAACTGATTGCGAACCAATCTAGATAAGACATTGCCCTGAAAAGGCAGTAATTGGCTCCAGTATAGCTAGAACATAAAGGAATTCCATGTTTAAAGCTACTAGAAATAGTAACCTTGCATTTTTCTATCCTCAAACACAGATACATACCTGGACCTGTATGTGGGAACATGCATAGTAGGGTGACAGAGATGTTAGAGAGAAGACTGCCCTGTGCAGAGTTGGTTATGTTGAGCATGAATTAAAACTGATTAAAAGAGAATATTACAGCCATCATTAAAGATTCGAAGGGCTTCACAGAGAGGATGAAAAATTTTGTTTTCTGTGGCTTCAGAGGGTAGAATTCAATTTATAAGAAGGATTTAGACCAGAGTTTCTCATTCAGGGTTCCCTAGAACCCTAGGGTTTTGTGATAGATTGTTTGGGGTTCTGTGAGAGATTGTGATTGAGAAAAAGTAAACATTTTTGAGCTGTCAATATAATAATTTTTATGCAGGGGTTCCCTGAGATCTGAAAATTATTTCAAGGGTTCCTCCAAGGTAAAAAAGTTGAGAAAGGCTGATTTAGACTAAAAATTAGGAAGCGCAATTTGATGGTATGAGCTGTTCCACAATGGAACTGCCTTGGAAAATGATAGACCCCCCCTTGGTTGAATGTTTATCAAGGATATTGATAGGTGAATTTCCTGTATTGAGACTAATTTGAACTAGATAGCCTTTGAGGTCACTTCCACTTCTGTGTCTATATTAGCCAGCAAAAAGTAATTCAAAGCGTGTTCATGATATGCTGTCTTCCCTCCATTATTTCCTTCATCTTGACAAGTTTTTTTAATGTGTCATAATATCCTGAATCCTATTGATCACTCCAGCTAGAGGAGACTGATTATTGAATAGTGAGTCAATTTAAATCCCAGGGATTCAGAGTTTACTCTAGCTAAATCCCAGTGATTCAATTGGTTTACTCTAGGTGGGACTAAGAATAGAAAACAGACCTCTGTGTGGTTTTTAGAGTCGTGTGTGTGCTCCTTCAAGTTGCCTGTTGACTTATGGCAGCCCCATGAATTCCATAAGATTTTATTAGGTAAGGAATACTCAGAGGTGGTTTTGTCATTTCTTCCTGAAATATAGCCTACAGCACCTGATATCCGTTGGTGGTCTCACATCCAAGTACTAACCAGGGCTGTCCTTGCTTAGCTTTCAAGTTCAGATGGGATCTGTTGCCTTTAGGATATTTAGGCCCTATAGAAATGTAAGGCTTGTGAGAATATGTGTTAACAGTGTTAAAACTATGATAATTTTTTCATCCAAATGACTGGTCCAACTGATATGTTACTGCAATTTTCTCCACCCTCTTTCCTTTCTATCAAATAACCTCAGTCGGTGGGTGAGTCGCAGTGCTACAGCACAGCGCCGGAAAGATCGCATCCGACAACATTCAGAGCACATTGGTTTGGACAACGATTTAAGAGAGGTAAGTACTGTGATTAACAGTAGATGGCCTCGGGTATTGTGTTTGTGAAGAGTTTACAAATCATTGGTTACTACTGAGCATCCAAACATCTGAAACAACTTTTAGATGTTTGGATGTTTTTGCAAGAACATATTTGAATAATTTAGTACTGAGCAAGAAAGGGCTTGTGCATGGGTAGTGCAAAATGTAAAATCCATGCTTTATTTTGTTTTTAAAAATTGCATGAAAAAGCCGTATAGAATCTTGGCATAATTATCTATTGGCACAATTACTACTGTAATTGAACACCAGTGTTTCTGCACACTGCAATCCAAAAAAAGCAGGGGAGGGACAAAGGAGGACAGAGAAATTTAAATTGACATCTTAATTATCCACTTTTAAGATGTTTTATATATGTGTTGAGACTGTTGTTTTTGCATTGGGAAAGTAAGGAACATTAGTTCAGGACAGTTAAAAGTGATGTGAAAAAGGTTTTGCTTCTTCTCTTTCTCTCTTTCTGCCTTTGTAGAAGTAGTAAATGTTGTTACAGCCTTAAAGAGGCTGCCACATATCAGTTTTTCAAATACAGTACGACCCACCATATATGCAGAACCAGTACTCGTGGTTTCACTTACCTGTGTGTAAAAAAATAGGTTCTCTGTATGTTTCCACCAGAAATTGACCATAGAGTTGCACTGGAGGACCTAGAAAATGCCTAGAGAGGTGTTCTCTCTAGGAATCTCTTAAGTCCTGCAGCATGACTCTATAATGTACTTGGGCCAGAAGTCAGTCATTTCAATAGGGTTTGCTATTATCTGTGTTTTTGTGTTTCCACAGTAAGTCCAGGAATGTACATATTCTCCACAGATATGGGATTCAAATATTAGTATACAGATATACTGTACAGAATAAAGCAACAGATACATTCCCCCCCCAACTAGGGCCCACTCACACTACACAATTATAGCATTATATCCCACATCTCATGGAATCCTGGAACATACACTTGAGGTAGTGGTTTTTAGAATTCTCAGCCAGATAATTCTTTTACTGTACTAAACTACAAACCCCAGGATTCCACAGGATGCAGTTACAGTGGAATATATTACTATAACTGTATGGTGTAAGTGGACTGCAATGTCAGTTTGGATTGTAGTTCCTTTGGCAGTGGGGCAAAGTACCTCAGAAGCACCTGCATTTGCCTCCCTGCATCCAGCAATTATCAGAGCAGATTACAGTGTCCAGGCTAATCCAAACAACACTTATGAAGCCTATTTACCAGAGGCATAAGTGTGGTGTGAATCACAGTCCCCTTTCAAACTGCCTCTAGTTATTTGGAAGAACTGCCTTCTGTTTCTAGCCTAAAATGTTGGCTGGCTGGCCTCAACAACAAGAACAATTGCTCTCAAAGGGTGGTATTAACTCATGGTCTGTCCCTGAGGTCTGCTAGCTTGTTCTCCCAAGATGCATGCAGGTAAAAGAAAACATGGAGAAATGCTTTTCCAAAAAGGAAATGGCAGGAATGTATCCTTAGAAGGAGTTCGTTTATATTCATTTGTTGACCATATTCTGTCTTTTTAGTGTTTACACACTACTTAAAGTGGATAATAGCAATTAAAATTCAATAATAATACACAATAAAATTACAAACCATAAAAAACATAGCTCAAACAAAATACTACTAAATAGTCAGGAAGCTGACTGAACAGGAACGTCTCTGCCATATGGTGAAATATAAGCAAAGAGGGTGCCAGTCTAGCTTCTCAGGGCAAAGGAATCTGAATTTTGGTGGTCCCAACAGTATCCTGGATCTGAGCCATGTATGCTTTAGAGGTTGTCCTCAAAACTTTGAATTTTGCCTGGAAAGAAATTGGTCACCAGTAGAGACTGACTTTGCAAGACAGGTATAACGCTTTCCTGTAAATGAGCTCCCACAAGCATTTCTCGCTGATGAATCCTGGAGCAGCTACAGTTTCTGAAGATTTTTGAAAGTTAGGGCAAATTCCAGTAATCCCATAAGAGATCTGTGTCCATTCAATTGCACAAAGTCTTTTGAAAAAAGTGTTACAGATATCCTGATGATCAGCATGGTAGTTTCACTTAGCATTTATTTAATGCTAAATAAATGGAGTCCTGGTGGTGCAGTGGTTAAATGCCAGTACTGCAAGTCACCATGTTGCAAGTTCAATTCCAAAGGGCTCCAAGGTTCACTCAGCCTTCCATCCTTTCGTAGGTCGGTAAAATGAGTACCCAGCTTGTGGGTACAATTAGCTAACACACATTGGAAACTGTTTAATGCAGTATAGATGTGAAAATTGCTATTGCTTAACAATTTGTAAGCCGCTCTGATAGCCCTTGTGTCTGAAGAGCGGGGTATAAAAAAATCCTAATTTTAAAAAATACCTAATTTAAATGCAGAGCTGAGTACAGGTTGACCCCCATATCCACAGATTTGGTATCCATGGTTTCACTTATCCATGTCTGAAAAAAAAAGTTCTTTCTAGGCATTTCTGGGTCTTCCAGTGTGATTCTGTGGTCAACTTGCAGTGTTTGTCTCATTGAAATAATAAGGGGGTCTTGGAACATATCCCCCACAGATATGGGTCAACCTGGTAGTTGCTTCAACATCCAGCACACTCGACAGGCAAATCAGTGGGGAATGACAATGCCTAAAATCTCTCTCTTTCTCTCTCTCTCTCTCTCTCTCTCTCTCTCTCTCTTCCCCACCTCCTTTTTTGAAGCCCTTACAAAATTGACTGGACAGAAATCTGTCTCCTATGGGGTAGGAGATATTAATCAGTTAACTCTTTCTGAGAATTAATTCCTAACATTGCCTTTTCTTAGGAGCATAACAGGCCAAGTACCCTCAACTTAATTATGGCTCATGGTCACACTCCAGAATTCTGTGCCTGTCTAGCAGGGAGAATCCCTACACACGTTATTCCTCTTCCCTCCATTATTGTCCAAAGGGAAACTGTCCTTGTGCATGTATTATTGTTGTCTTCAACAGACCCATGGGCATCTATCTTTTTCAGACGTATATGAGAAACTCCTGAGGTGCACATTTAAATTGTCTATAAAAGGTATAGTGGACACTAAAAGAACTGTGCATTTTTGGTCCAACATGCTGTGAGTGAGCAGACTTAAGTTATGGGCAGTATGGAACTGATACCGAAAATGGGTTCCATATTACATTTCCCTCTGAAACATACTGTAGTCACAACATTATTGTTTCCTACCCACTTTCCATATCATCGGCTGTTGGTGGCAAGGAAACTCACAGCATGATGACATGGAGATGTAGGGTAAATTTTCCTGCACAATAATGGCAAAAGTTTGTAGCTGTCTGTTACTTACAGTGTGTTATTCTGCCCTTAGAGCTCCAAAACACAGTTCTGATGCATACTTCTGATTTGCAAGTATATCTCTCCTAGTGCTCACAAAAGCAGGGGATCTCTGTCTTGGTTTCTGAACTCAGCTTTGTAGCAGGGCCATTCCTATCAGTAGACGAAGTAAGGCATCTGCCTCAGGCAGCAAATACAGAGGGTTGTGAAGGGGCAGGAAATTGTTCATCATTTAATTCATCATGTCTGCATTTTTACTGCTGGAGAGAGGGAGAACAGGTTTGTTATATTTCTTTCTCAGGAGCTGATGACTTGACTGGTTTAGTGTGCTATGCACCGTGACTTTAGGGGTAACGGAGCTGGGACATTTGCTACTCATCCTCAAGCAACAAAATATTTTGGGATGACCTTGTTATATGTGGTAGTAGCAAGCGGTGGGACATAGAGAGATACTAACTATTCAGCTTTTCAAAAGAGTAAATTAATTTTATAGATATACCTTTATAGCTGTACGTGAAACTTGGCAATTATGACTTGTTAGACTTCATCTTGCCTTTATTATTTTTCTCTCCTTTCCATTATCTGTCCTTTAAAGACAAAGAGCAGAACACTATGTCTTTTCATAGTGGTTAAAGTTGCTTTGTTTCTTTTTATTTTCTTCTTAATTTTTCCAAAGTAAAACATTCTCATGCTGTGTTGCCTCTCTGTTACTGCTGAACATAGCACCCATTGCAGCCTACAGTTTGACAGGGGGAGTGGAGTCGGGGAGGGCAGGCAGACCCTGCAATTGTATGTACAACTTTCAAAGTTTATTCCATTGAAACAAAGGAAGTGGTATTTGTTTCTTTTTACATTTTTATTTAATAATTTTCCCCAAATTAAAAACATAATTATAACAACAATATGTCAAATACGTTATCAGATCAAATCACCTATAAATAATATATACATATCTATTATTATATACTGTGTTTATAGGATATATTAATATCTGCTATGCCAAAAATCCAATTAATTGGAGGTCCATTTTCACCATTCAGACCTTGAAAGTATATAAAAAGTAGTGTTTGTGAGCATTTAGTGCTATTAAATGTGATAGCTAATAGCCTTGCCTTCTGTTGTTTGATATTAGAGTTCTGTGCTTTTTAATTTTTTCATATCAGTGCTGAATTTACTCTTTCTTTCCTTTCTGTTTTTGCTTTTCCCCTTATGCATGCATGTATCGCCTTCTTTTTCTCCATCTACTGTCTCTGCCATTGGTTATGTCTGCCTCCTCTTAGCCACCGGAGGAGTTCTTGATTCATCAGAACTCAATGGCATTCTGGGAGTGGGATCAGGGCCCACCCCCTCCTGCACGGCCACCTAAAAAATCATTCTCTGAATGTTGCCTGGTATGTGTTCTTTAATTTTGCCAAGAGCTGCATGTTGTCTTCATCACGCGAACCACTGCTTTTTTTTTTAATTAGAATTTTTATTTAGAATTTTATGCACATCTCCATAGTAGTTTGAAGTGTGGCTCTAATCAGGCAAGTAATTCAAGAGCTTAGGGAAAAAATATAACCTTTTGCATACACCGCCCAAAATTCTCTGGACAGTGGCCAGGCTGTGGTGAATTCTGGAGATTGTAACCTAAAACAGGAAGTTTTCCAAGCTTCAAGTGGCTGCTGCAGTGATTCAGGTCTATGCTTTGTAATCAGTTTTACAATATGAAACCTGAAAGAGACATTCATATTCAGATTCTTTGTCTTCTGCAATACTGTTAAGGTACCAAAAATTGAAGACATAGGACCACCAAGTTGCAAAGACTGAGCTAGCCCTATATGTGCCTCTAAATCCCATTTGCTTTTTCAGTCTCCTCAAAACAATCTGCAAAGGCAATTATAGATAGGTCGTTCTTCTCCCTTGTCTGATTAGAACCACACTTTGAATTATTGCCACCCATCCTCTTCCTCATCATTTTCTTTCATTAGTTTTTACAGCTTTAGCCTTCTCTTCACTGATGTTTTGCCAGGTCATTCACTGTTTGGGACTTAGACAATAACTTATTTTAATTTGACAGAGAAAATGCAAATTGCTTCAGGGCTTGGGATGTTATTTTAAAAGTAATATGTTAGCCTTAACCACTTATTAGTCCCAACTAAAAGTAGACCCATTGAATTAATGAGGAATTGGTAAGTAAACACTTAACGCAAGTAATATGTTACAGCTGACATCATTATTGTAACAGCTTATTTCCAAGTTCTGAACTGTTATTATAGCAGTTTACTCAGGATTGTGAGCTACTCCAGCCCAGAGCAGGAATCAAGCAGCCCTCCAGATATTGTTGGTTTGCAACTCCCAGCATTCCTCACCACTGGCTATGCTTGTTAGGGCTAATAGGAGTGGCACTGACAGCAACTAGAGAATCCAACAACATCTGGAGGGCTGGACAAATCTCATCCTTTGGAAGAAGATAATCGATTGCATTATTGCACATAACTTGTAGCAGGCTTTTAACTGAGGTTCAAATAGATGTTATTATTAACCACATCTTTGAATCATCTTCGTGGTCTCTGTGAATACACACAGTGGATAACTCCTGTGCCTGCGCAGAGCACTCGGAACACTCTAGAATTTGCTAGGCAGAACATGTTTTGAAACATTTTGGCGGTAACCCTGCCCATCCCAATGGTCCCTTTAAGGGCGCTCCTGCCTAAATCCCCTCAGTTCCTTTTTGTCTGCCGCGCAAGCAGCACGAAGGAACTTCTATCGCTAGAACTCTTTCACTTTTGGTCTTACTTTCTTTGATTGACTCGGACTGTTCTTGGACTTCGATTTTGGATTTTCTCTTGACTTCTTGTGATTTCTGGCTTTGACCTTCAGACTGTTTCGACTCTCTCGTCTCTCTTCGACCCTTTGGCTTGGCTTCTGTCAGATTTGGCACGACCCGGACTGGCTTGACTCTCCTTTGACTCACCTACTTGTCGGTCATGGCTTCTAAATCTGCTGCCTTCGAACGGTGCTCCATTTGCCAGGCAAAGCTCCCAAGTTCTGATGGGCACTCAAAGTGCCTCATTTGCCTGGGTGAGGCCCACAATGTGGATGCTTGCGTTCACTGTTGGCCCTTCATCCCTCAAGCTCGTAAGCAACGTTCTTCTCGCCTCAAGTCATTTCTATATGAGAAGACGTTGTTTCCAGGATTTGCATCTGCCTCTACCTCAGATGCCCAAACTTTGGCCGTCCAGCCTCAAAAGAGGGGTCACTCCCCGTTGGTGAGTCCGACCGCCAAGTGCCGACATCGATCCTCGAGTCTGTCCCAATGTCAGTTGGTGGCTTTGGACCCGGAGGCTGTACCACGGTCTCATAAGCATTCAACTGCATCGGAACCATCATGGGACTGTGATCCGAGACCCTCTACATCTACTCGGGACCGAGGATCGTTGAAGCCGTTGGGCTCCAGTAGGGAGTGGGACTTCTTGGCTTCATCCAAATAGGACAAGCTCCTTAGAGATTGTGCAGGTGGAAGAGGGCAATGTCTCTGATGAAGATCTCCAGACTTGCCCGACTACTCAGGCTCAGTCCTCAGTGCTTATAGTATCACGGGACTAACTCTTCAGTAAGGAGACTATATATGTTGACGTCGAGACCACGTCTCAGGAGGTGACTGGAAGGACTCCAACTTCATCTCCTCGCTTCTTGTACTCCAAGCATTGCTATGGTGTCTATGATGTGGCCCATTCCGCGTTTGAGCTTCCACTGATGTCTCCACTGAGATCCCAGGGTCTTACGTTCACCCATTGTTCTCAGTTTGGCTCAGGTTCAGACGCTGGGCATGCTCACTACCAGTCACCACTGCACATCTCCTTTCATGGGCTGGAGAAAACTTCCACCGAAGGCTTTCCACCTGTCAAGCCTCTCATGAAAGATACAAGGAGTCAAGTGTTTCCGATGTGTCCCGAACTCGCCCTCTGCCTCCGGTACCACCAACACCTCCAATACAGACCACCTCGTTGTATCATCGATCTCGCAGCTCTTCACTGTCGTCGTCCTCCTCGGTTTCGTCGGTCTCCTCTATCTCATATGTACCACACGCTCCTTCTCCACTGCCTGACTATTGGACGAGGATTCATCGTCACCCATACTGTATAAGTATACCATATTTCTGGAGATGAAATTGACTGGCTGCGGGAGCACCCCCGTCCAAATTCGGTTGTGGTGGAGGCATCTCAGCATAGACGGCAACGTTGTACATAGATGACCCTGGCAGATCCTGAGGGCAGGAAATTGGATATTATTGGGAAGAAGATCTACTTGGCCGCAGGATTGAGCTTCCGGATCGCAAATTACTCTGCACGTATGGGAGCCTATCAACAACTTCTATGGGAGCGAATGGGCCCTCTCATCCAGGATCTGCCCGACAAGAGGCGAAGGATAGCGGAGGCAATACAAATGGAGGCTCAGTTGCTGGCAGGTCAGCAAATGAATTCTGCAAGACATATAACTGATTGTGCTGTGAAAACTGTGGCTGGTTCCGTGGCTCTTAGATGTCACGCCTGGCTCCGTTCGTCCAGACTTGCCCCGCAAGCTTCTGCTGTCATTGAAGGCATGCTATTCGACCACTCCAGCCTCTTCAACGCTGTCACTAATGAGAAGCTGGAGTTCACACAGAAGATGAGGACCACCGCACAGAAGTACGGTATGCCATCAACCTCATCTTCTGCATATTGGTCGAGGGCTGCTCCGGTTGGCATTCTTCCTCCTACTCCCAGTCTTTCCATAGGGGATATACACCTCAACCGTCCAGGCATACTCGATACCAGCAACCGGCTTCATCGGCATGAGGAGCCAAGCCTTTACCTCCCAGCACCATCCGCCAACCAAGCATAGAGCAAAAGACCAAGGATGGAGGTGATTTTGAGCATCTACTCATCTTGTTTTCTTCCTCCTTTAGAGTCCAATGTTTGGAAACAGTCCATCGATGTTCCTGGACACCTAGTCAATGATAACATCAGACCATTGGGTGCTTCGCATTGTCTGGGAAGGTTACTCCATCGAGTTCAAGACACTTCCACTGACAGGCCAAATCCGAACAACACCGCCCTCCCCTCCTCGAGGAGGTGCAGATGCTGCTACAAAAAGGGGCCATTGAACCTGTGCTCCCAGAACATCATCACCTCTGCTTCTTCTCGAGGTATTTCCTAGTCATCAAGAAGGATGGTGGCCTGCATCCAATCCTCATCCTCTGAGGGGTGAAAGAGTTTGTTATCCAGAAGAAGTTCCGTATGGTCACTCTGGCTTCGATCCTGCCCCTCCTCCAGAGGGGAAGATTGGTTTGCCTCCATCGATCTCAAGGACACATACTTCCATGTGGGGATTCACCCGGCTCACAGGAGATTCGTTGCCTTCCAGAGTGAGACCAAGGCCTTTCAGTTCCACATCTTACCGTTAGGTCTGACCACAGCACCGAGGGTATTCACGAAGTACATGGTACTGGTGGCAGGTTTTTTGCGCCAGCAAGGGGTGGTCATCTTCCCTTACATCGACGACTGGCTCCTGGTGGCAGGGTCTCGTCCTTAGCTTCTCATGGACATTGATGCAACATTCTGTCTGCTAGATGCGCTTGGGCTTGTTGTCAACCTGGAAAAGTCACATCTCGAACTGGAGCAATCCCTCCAATTCATAGGAGCCTATCTGGATTCGAGGCACGCAATGGCATACCTGCCAGAGGCCCACTTTGATACCCTAAGAGGTTTAATCCATCGCTGCCATCGATCCCGGAGGATCTCTGCACATTCTGTTCAGATTATCCTCGGCCACATGGAGGAGAACATCATCGGTCACCCACTTTGCAAGGCTTCGATTCCAACCACTCCTGTCTTGGTTCCTGGGCGTCTTCAACCCGCTGCGGGACCCTCCTCACAGACTCCTCACTATGCCTCGGGTGATGCGACGCTCCCTGGAGTGGTGGTTAGTACCAAACAGTGTCCTGTCAGGCTTGCCGTTTGACCCCCCACAACTGCAGGTCTCCATCACTATGGATGCATCCTTGCTCGGGTGGGGAGCCCACCTCAAAACATGCGGTTTGAGGTATCTGGACTGCCGAGGAACAGGAACTCCACGTCAACGCCCTCGAGCTGTTGGCGATACAGAAGGCGCTTCGGGTTTCCGAGAAGCTGGTGACCAGCAAGACTGTCTGTCCTCTTGGTGACGGACAACACATCGGTCATGTATTACATCAACAAACAGGGAGGAACGAGATCCCATTCCCTGCTGTCAATGACCCTCGAGATCTGGGACTGGTGCATTCCAAGGCGTATTCTCCTCCATTCATTTCATCTTCCTGGAGAGAATATTCTTGCCGACAGACTGAGCTGTTCAAATTCGCCCGTTAACAAGTGGATGTTGTATCAGTAGCCCGGGACATCTTTCAATGATGGGGAACTCCAGAGATCGACTTCTTTGCAACTCCCGCCAACACACAATGTCGTCAGATATGCACCAGCTTCCGGGTTCAGCGATTGAGGGAAAAACACATTCCTACTCCAATGGAACGGACTACTGTTGTACCTATTCCCCCTGTTCCCTTTGCTGACCAAGGTAGTAGCCAAGCTTCGTCGGGACTGATTGGACGCGATTCTACTTGCTCAGTGTTGGCCTCGTCAACCTTGGTTCCCACCCCTTCTTTGTCTAGCCCACCACTGAATCATACACCTGCTGTTCCATACCAACCTACTGACCATCCAGGATGGGAACGTCACACACCCGGACATACAAACCCTCAAGTTGACGGCTTGGAAGATTCAGCCTTGAATTGGTCATCGGGTTTATGCCATCCTGTCTCACCGGATATTCCTCCTGATATCCAGACAGTACTTGATGCAGCTCTTCGCCCTTCTACCCATCGTTCCAGTCCTACAAGTGGAGCCGTTTCAAGTCCTTTTTGTCGGACTGGGGTCTCATCGTCGATTCCTCCTCGGTGACCACCGTTTTCCAGTTTCTCCTCCATCTGTCGGATTCAGGACTATCTCTTTTTTCTCTGAAGTGCTATCTAGCAGCTATCTCCACTGAACTGCAGGCACGGGGTTGACCTTCTCCCTTCTCATGACACACTGGTCAAGAAATTCCTGAAGATGCCAACCTCCATTCTCCTATCATGGAGCCCACACCAGCTTGGAGCTTGTCCTTTCTCAGCTGTTGAAGCAGCCCTTTGAGCCCTTGGCTACTATGGACCTGAGGCTTTTGTCTTGGAAAACAGCCTTTCTCGTAGTCATCACTTCTGCCCGTCAGGCTGGTGAACTTTGTGCACTCCGTACCAATCCTCTGTATTTGGCCTTCCACAGGCACAAAGTTGTTCTTAAACCGGACATTTCTTTCCTCCCCAAAGTGGTTTCTAGCTTTCACTTAAACCAATCAATTTCTCCTCCCAGCCCTCATGCAGGACCGGAAGGATGACTTTGAATGCTCTCTCCATTCCTTGGATACTCAGAGAGCCCTTGCCTTCTATGTACAGTGGACAGCTCCCCATTTCAAAAGTCTCCGAAACTGTTTGTCTCCTATGCAGACTCTAAATTGAGTGTCCCTATTTCTCCACAGCGTTTGTCTAAATGGGTGGTTTTGACCATCTCTCTTTCTTACAAACTGGCCCGGAAGCCCTTGCCTTCTCGGGTTTGAGGACACTTCTCTAGGCCTGTCTCCGCTTCAGCTGCCTTCCTCTCTGGGATCCTGTTGGAGGACGTTTGCCAGGCAGCTACATGGTCCACACCATTGACATTTATATTCATTACAGATTGGACACTCAGTCTCGTAATGAGGCCATGTTTGGGAGGGCAGTGTTGTTATCCTCTATTCAATGAGCAAGTTTTTATTATGGTCAACTTGGTAATGTATGGTTACTGGTTACTTTGATATTAATATATGAAAGTGCTTCTGTTCACAGTGCTTAGTGTTCTTTACTATGACTCAGAAATATCACTTGTCCAACACTGTCCTCGTCTTACCTGTTAGCAGGACATGCCCTCCTCCTAGAATGGAAGATTGCTAATCTACCCACTGTGTGTATTCACAGAGACCACGAAGAAGATGGACAGGTTGCTTACCTGTAACCATAGATCTTCGAGTGGTCTTCTGTGAATTCACAGAGACCCGCCCATCCTCCCCTCTGTGTCCTGCTATGACATATATGTGCTTAATGTTCCTGATGCTGCTACTTGCGGCATCCTTCAAGGAACTGAGGGGTTTTAGGTGGGAGCGCCTTTAAAGGGATTGTTGGGATGGGTGGCGTTACCGCCAAAATGTTGCAAAACATGTTCTGCCTAGTGATTCTAGAGTGTTCCGAGTGCTCTGCGCAGGAGTTACCCACTGTGTGAATTCACAGAAGACCACTGAAAGATCTATGGTTACAGGTAAGCAACCTGTCCCTATGCTTGGGATTTCTTCCTTTCCTTTCAATAACAGAACTTAGAAGAGCGGCAGTTTTCAAGAGGATTAAAAAAAAAAAAAAAACTTTCCACAACCTGTGAGCTCAGTCTGGATTGCCTTAATCCTCAGGCTGATTCAAAGTTAACACCACATCTAGTTTAATCCTGAATTGTAGTTCACGAGCTGCTAAAACTAGGAGATCAAGAAGAAACTTGTGTTTCTGAATTTAGGGAAAGAGAACAGTTCTTCATCTCTAGCAATCTCATTTTTTCTGCAGTAGGGTTGATCTGTAGGGAATATTGGTATAACACTGTACATTTATATCCATTTGCCTTTAAAAGAAAGAAAGTGTGCCCATTATTAGCCTTGGAAATTTTATGGCATTGAGGAAACCACGTGAACCAAAAAATATTCTTCCAGAGAGACTCCTTCGTGTCATTCTATGGTTGGGACATCTCTTTTTAAAAAACAAATAGTACATATTTCTGGATGAAGAGAATGGGAAGAAACCACATACTTATTGGTTTAAATATCTGTACACAAAAATGTCAGGATTATATAAATAACCCATAATTCAGGTTTAAAATCCTGAGGCAGTGGTGAAAAAATGTTGACTATTCTTTTCTCTGGCTGTTCAGGACAACAGCTTCCCACAAATTCAGTTCAAAACAGAAGCATGTGATCACACATGTGAGATGTGTGTGGTGAAAAGCCAGATTCCCTTTTCCCCTGACTTTGTGCCTAGAATGGTTATCACTACAGTTAAGCAAGCTGGAGGAGACCAGTCCAGCAGATTTGAGGAAAACTACTGAAAAGCAGTATAAGTATCCAGTATTTAGTTTTATCTTTAGAAAGTGAATGTGTATGAAGATGGGTATTTTTTGCATCAGGCACCAAAATGTTTTAGGTAGTCTCTGTTTTATCCCATATACTTAACGAAGGAAGTGTGGATTGTGGTGCCTAAATGGAGCACTTGATCATCAACATTGGCATCCAAGGGAAGGGAGAAGATAAAGGAACACCTACACACAGGCACCAAGCTGATCTTGACGTTTTTATTCTCAGCATCCTTTAAAAGAATGTGTGATGCAAAGCAAAATGTGCAGGCATTATTTTTCAGTGAAATAAGTCTACTAGTGCATTGCACTGTTTACCAAACCAATGCAGCTAGAATCTGGCATCATTACAACCATAGTACAGGAGCGAACACTATGGTTGAGACAGGATTCAAAATAGCTCAGTTAGTGCTATACCATTTTTCTGAGGAGGAGAGAAATTAAGTAGTGTATGACAAACCTGTACTTTAGTCCAGTATTGTCCAGTTTCCTGGAGTGTTTCATTTATTGGATTTTATTTATTTATTATTGTTAGATTTTTATCACAGATGGGGGAGTTGATATAGTAATCTAGTAAGAGGGGGCTGTGTAGGTGATAGGAGCCACAGTGTAATTAATCAAGGGCTGGAAGTAGAAGGGAACCAGAAAAAGAAGGAAAGGATTCAATCATGGATGGAAAGATACTGTCCAGATACTAGGTTTTCTTGTGGATGGACAGCAGGTCTACCCACTGAAAAACAATTGAGAAGTAGACCCAACATACAAGTTTAGCCAGTTTTGTGCACCTTTTGCCTATGTTTTGTTGCCAGTTAGTCCCAAAATATACCAAAATGGTAGTGTTGTTCTCTGAAGCTATATATATATATATATATATATATCTGCCACACAAACACATGCACCAAATTTCTTCTGGTTATCTATATTCCTTCCTGAAGCAACCTGCCAGTGCATCTGCAAGGCTCCTGTCTGTTGAAATACCATTAAAAACTCACTACACAAAACTCCCCAGAGAGTATGCATTATTGGAACAAATGTCTTCCTTCAAAGCAATAAAACCTGCATGGGTATTCTCTGCCCTCTTGCTTCTTGCTTTTTAAAGTTTGAGCTAAATCACTGTGGCACATACCTTTTGTTTTAGTGCAGTGTGAGTCTGCCAGTTACGTAAGATTAAGGAGGTCAGAAGTCTTTGCTCTACTTTTTTGTGCTCATTCTAGTTTTCTTTTCTTCCTGGATTTAGAAGTACATGCAAGAAGCAAGGACATTGGGGAAAAATCTGAGGCAGCCCAAACTCTCTGATCTTTCTCCTGCTGTAATTGCTCAGACAAACTGGAAATTTGTGGAAGGTTTACTCAAAGAATGTCGAATGAAGGTGAGTCTTGATTAAAACATGATTTGCTGAAAAAACCCAGAAAACACCTGCATGGTGTTGTGTTAAGGATTTTCCTATGTGCTTCCCCTCACTATAATCCTTCAGTATTTAGATTGACCTCCTGCGCATACTAGCAATTCTTACAGATGTTGTTGGATGTGGAAACCTCTGCTTGTCCCCCCTCCCCAGTAGTCACCAAAGACGGCAACTACAATTGGACATCCACTACCACCACAGACATCCACTGTGCCTGACCTTATCAATAACTTAATCTCAGCAGACGTGTGTATAGCCAAAATTATTTATCTGGCAGAAGAAGATAATGAAACCATTCATAATTACTTGTTGTTCAAATGCATGTGATTACAATACCATGTAGCTTAGCTGTTATAATTACTTATACAGTCAGCCCTCCATATCCATTGATTCTGTATCTATGGATTCAACCATCCATGGCTTGAAAATATCCCTCACCCCACAAAAAACAAATACAAATAGCAAACCTTGATTTTACCATTTTATATAAGGGACACCAATTTACTATGCCATTTTATATAATGGGGCTTGAACACCCACATATTTTGGTATCCAAATCCCAGCAGATACCAAGGGCCCACTGCATGCCTATATTCTTATTCCACAAACACACCTCACAGGTTCCACTCTGCTCTATTTGACTGATCCCTTCATTATTGACCTACTTGCTTTATCTCCTTTCTCTCACACATTTACATCTTGAACTAATTTAATTCTGATTAAACATGACTGTTCTAACTCTACTGTCTAACTCTGACACAAACTCACACATTCACATTTTCAAAAGCATATTCAAATTCCCAGTCAATCACCAGTCGCTTCCATACACTCACGTCCTTCCTGACCTGTAGAGTAACCAATGCTTGTTTCTGCATTGTGATCTCCTGCTAACACTATGTGAATGTGTAGATAGTTAAACTGTAATGGTGATTTGCTTATTCTGACTGTCAGAGGAAGTAGTTTGCCTATTGAGGCCAGTATTTTCCCATCTTCTAGCATTTTAGACCACATGGTATTATTTCTTAGAAGAAGCAATTTTTGACCAGCGTACTGGTTCTGAGTCAGTGGGCAAAGTATAAGTATAGAGCTGTACATGGCATTAAAGCAAAGCATGCATTCTTATCCATTCCTATGTTGTTGTTTTTTCACTTTATTAAAACAAGTCTATATTCCTTGCATAAGAAAACCCTATGAAATTAATGGGGTTGCCATAAGTCAACAGTCAACTTAAACATACATGCTGCTCCTTTGAGGGAAACATACATGCTGCTCCTTTGAGGGCCATTTACAAAAAAAATTGCAAATAAATATAAAATGTAAAAATAAAGGAGAACATCCACTATAAAAGAACACTACCATTTAAAAACAATAAAATCCAGAATAAAAAGGTAATTTCCTCATACTGTAAAGATAGCAGCACAGATTTGCCGACGGCAATGTGGGGATGGTGGTGTTCGTCCTGTGGTGCAGGCTGGTAAACAACTTCTGTTTTCTTCAGGTTGACTTCCAGCCCAAACAGCTCTGCAGCTGTTGCGAAGCAGGATGTTAGATGCTGCAGAGCTGCTTCTGTGTGGGCAACAAGGGCAGCATCATCAGCGAAGAGCAGCTCACAAACTAGATAGTTTAGAGTCTTAGTGCGAGCCCTCAGACGGCTTAAGTTAAACAAGCTACCACCAGTACGGTAACGTATATAGATGCCATCTTCTTTTTTGAGCTCTGCCGTAGCCCTTTGAAGCATCATGCTGAAGAAGATTGTAAATAAAGTTGGAGCAAGAACACAACCTTGCTTCACTCCATTAGTTATTAGAAAGGGCTCTGAAAGAGCATCACCATATCTGACTTCACCGTGCTGGCCCTGGTGTGGCAAGATAATCATTTTAAGGAATTTGGGGGGACATCCTAGGACCCCTAGGTGATGGAGGACCATCGCCTCCCAAAAATAGTACTCTATGGTGAAATGGCCACAGGTCAGTGTAAGAGGGACGCTCCAAAAATGCGATACAAGGACTCCCTGAAACAACATCTCAGGCTCGGCCAAATTGATCACCAACAATGGTCCGCCCTGACCTCACATCGGGAGGCATAGAGACGCACTATCCACAATGCTGCAGCCTTATTTGATAACTCACGCCAAACAAGTCTTGAAGAGAAACGACAAAGCAGAAAGAATCACAAACCGGAAACATCACCCAAGGAGACCTTCTGCTGTGCTTTCTGCAACCGGACTTGTTTATCTCAGATTGGCCTTTTTAGTCATCAGCGTGCTTGCAGAAAGCGTGGGATGAGTCCTTCCTGAATGTTCGTTTGCGAAGAAGAGCCAGAGAGAGAAAAGATAACAGCATGGATGCAAGAGAGGTCTCCCTAGTGAGAGTGTGCCAAACAGAGACCACAGCTTAACTTGTCTTTATTTATTGATATGTATTTATTTAAACATTTGCACCCCATCTTTTCTGATACCTACACACCACTCGAGGTGGCTAAAAATAATATTAAATCTAGCAGTAAAATACAATAAAATTATAATGTTGCAATAATATAATTTAAAAAGATACTACACATAAAACATTAAAGTTTGTTGAGGTAACACCTGCCTAAACAAAAAGGTCTTTACCATATGCTGAAATGGTAGCAATGTGGGTCCCAACTTCACTTGCCAGAGCAAAGAATTCCAGTCTTGAAGTCATCACTTCAGGCTCAAGGGTTCCTAGAAAAGAGCAAAAACAGATGACTTTGGCTGCTGCATCTATATTGTAAACTGAGTTGACAGCTCTATGCTTTGGCTAGTGGGGCTTGTAAATTGTTGTAAATTTATTTTTAAAAATGTTTATTGCAGACCAAACGTATGCTGGTAGAGAAGATGGGCCATGAAGCAGTGGAGCTGGGACATGGTGAAGCCAACATAACAGGACTGGAAGAAAATACATTAATTGCTAGTCTTTGTGACCTGCTGGAAAGAATTTGGAGCCATGGGCTACAAGTCAAACAGGTCAGTAACTTGAAAGAAACCTTAACTTCTGTATTAATTTATTTCATTGTTTTTAATTTTCTTCCATTTTAGATTAGGTTGATCCTCATCTTGGAAGACTTCTAGGAACATAGAAATCTATCCATATGTTGTCACTCCATTGACCCAACTAGACCAGTGTTATTTACAGGCAGGCGAAATGGTTCCCTTTAGATGTCCTCCATCTCTCATAATTCCTTACCATTGACCTTACTGGTTGGGGTTGATGGGAGGTGTATCCCCAAGTTGACTTCCCCAGTCAGGGCCGGTTTAACCTGTCTGCCAGATCCGCATTGGCGGGGGGCCTCGGGGGGTGAAGGGGGCCCCCTGGTGAGTGTTGCCCTTATCTGATGAAGGAGACAGCATCCGGCTCCTCCGCTCCTTTGGAGCCCCTTCCCCCTCCCTCCTCAGGCAGGGCATGGCAATAGCACTGAGCTAGTGCGGGAGATAGAGAAAGGGTTTGCTCTTGGGAAGTTGTAATTTGGAGACAGTCCCTGGCTGCATTGCTGTGAAGGAGGAAAGGCAGAGCAGCTGGTCGTGTGAGTGAGGGACTGTCTTCAGGGGGCCGCGGGGATCTTGGGGGGGGGCTGCCATGCACAGTGGGGTGGTTATTTTACTTTTTAACTTGTTGCTGGAGTCAAGACAGATGGCTATCCAGCCTCTGTTTAAAAACCTCTAAAGAAGGAGACTCCACCACATTCCCGCCCTCCTCCAAAAAAATGTCTCCAAAACTAAAGAGAAAGTGAAAGAAACAGCAGCCCTCTGTGGCAGAAGCTGGAGGGAGTTTGCTGCTACCGCGGAGACGGTGAGTGTGTGTTTATGAGAGAGACAGGGAATTTGAGGGTTGTCTCGGAAAGGGCTCCTTTCTTTCTTTCTTTCTTTCCCTTCCCTTCCCTTCCCTTCCCTTCCCTTGCCAACTGAGTTCAGCCTGCATTTGTGTGTGTTTGCCTATGTGCCTTCAAGTCATTTCTGGCTAAGGCAAACCTACCATGGGGTTTTCTAGGCAAGGTTTGTTCAAAGGGTGTGTGCCTTTGCCTTCCTTTGAGGCTGAGAGAGTGTGACTTGCCCAAGGTCAGCCAGTGAGTATTCATGGCTGAGTAAGGATTCAAACCCTGGTCTCCATAGTCATAGTGCAATGCTGAAACTTTTACAACACTCTTAACTCTTTTAACAGAAGAATACTGTATAAAGAATATAAATTAAAATTTGGAGTAATATTACTGGGAACAATGGTTTTATTGTTGTCACTAAAACACCAATATCCAGTAGTGTTATGTGAGAGGCATTGGCCTAGAGCAGTGGATCTTAACCTTTTCTTTACCAGGGACCCCCTTTAAATATCTTTTGTTGCCCCAAGACTTAACTCAAGATTTAAAACCCTAATAATAATAGCTAACAACAACAACAATACAATTACACCATCCATTAAACTTTCCCTCAGAGACACTCTTGCTTCTTCCTGCAAGTTTGTGGCTAGAGTGGATTGAATGGCAATGTGCAGGCCAAGCCAGCCAGACTTTGCCTTGGTTCCTGTCACATGGCTACTCCACTACAGGGAGGAGGTGGGCCAAGCAGTCTTCAAGCCTTTGTGGACCCCCTGTGAGGACATTGCGGACCCCAAGTTAAGAACCACTGGGCTAGAGAATGCTGGAAAAGGAACAATGCAACCAGATCTTGAGAAGGGTGCTGGCAGGGGGATTCTGGGAGGTGTAATCCAAGAGTAACTTTCCCAGGCTCTGAATGCAGCCTAGAATCATAGGGCTGGAAGGGACCCCAACAGCCATCCCATCCGATTGGCTTCTGCCCTGCAGGAACACACAATCCAAGCATTCCTGACAAATGCCCATCCAACCTCTCCTTAAAAACCTCCAAAGAAGGTGAGTGCACCACACTCCCAGGCAGCAGAGTATTCCACTGCCTTACAGCTCTTACTGTCAGGAACTTCTTCCTAATGTTTAGGTAGAATCTCTTTTCCTATAGTTTGAGTCCATTGCTCCGTGTCCTAGTCTCTGGAGCAGCAGAAAACAAGCTTGCTCCTTCCTCAGTATGACACCCCTTCAAATATTTAAACATGGCTATCATGTCCCCTCCTAACTTTCTCTTCTCTGGGCTAAACATGCCCAGCTCCCTAAGCCGTTCCTCATAGGGCATAATGGCTTCCAGACCTCCCAACATCCTTCTCGGTATCTTTCTTGAATTGTTGTGCCCAGAACTGGAAACAATATTCCAGGTGAGGTCTGACCAAAGCAGAATGGAGTGATACTATTACTTCCCTTGATCTAGACACTATTAATGCAGCCTAGAATTGCATTGGCATTTTTTGCTGCTGCATCACACTGCTAACTCATGTTTAGCTTGTAGTCCACTCTTTCTTTTCTTTGAGGAAATCTGCATCATTACATTAATTGCTAATAAACTAAAAATATTATGTTAGTGCCTATAATATAGTTTTTAAACTAAATTATTGGTGTCAAATTATGTAATACAGTAGGCCCCTCTTATCCACTGGGGATTGGTTCGGGGGGGTGGATTCTGAAAACCATGAATAATAGTGAACACCATTGAAAAAAATCTTACTTCTGGTTTAAAATACCATAGAGTTGCCTTGGAGGGCCTAGAAAACCACTAGGGAGGACACATTTACTAGGAAGACTCTAAGGTAGGTGTGCTGTTCTGTGTCCCATGGATAATGAATCCATGGATACGGGAGCCCTACTGTGATCTGAACATCCTGTACGGTGAATAGGTTAGGTTACATTGACCTGAGATAAACATATGGGGGCCCCAAAATAAAGCACTGCAGGGGGCCCCAAAATTCCTTAAACCGGCCCTGTCCCCAGTCAATTCTGACTGGTATTAGATGGCTAAAGCCTGAAGCAGTTGCCTGTCTTAGGCCCAATACCTCAGAACTCTATGCCATGATAGGCCAAGAGGTGATGCTGGGACCTAATGTATGTGAACATGTTTTCTTCCATTGAGATAGATATACATCCTCTTTTGTTGAAGATTTTAGGAGGGCATAGTCATATGGCACCATTTTAATTCCAAATTTTGCCACCCTAGAGCTTTACCAATTGAATATCTCATTCCAGATGCTGGAATGTGATATACTTCCAGATTTCAAATCCCCTCAGTCTCATCCAGCAGGGCCAGTGGTCAGGGATGACAGATAGATGTCTTATAGCCCTAAGACATCTGGAGGAAACCAAGTTGAGGGAAGATACCCAAGGCAATTATCATTGTCTGGGTCAGTTCTCTTTCTCTCTCTCTCTCTTTTTTTTCCCCATGTGCTTTCAAGTCAGCTATCAACTTATGGTGACTCCAGGATCAAGGATTTTTTCCATTGATCAACCTGGCATTGAGCAGCAGCATTTTCAGCCAAGGGAGCCTGTTGCCAAGGCTATCCAGAATATAGGAAGTGAGGGACAGCTCACAAATGAAAATGTGACTTTTTTAGACTACAGCTTTCAGAAACCCGGAGCCAGCATGGCCATTCTGAGAGTTCAAGTCTAAAGAAACCATTTTCCAGAAGCCCCATATTTTCAGCATCCTGAATATCAAGAATTTAATTGGGCCTCTTTAACTGGGCGTTTTGGATTGTTTTTATTGATATTAACTGTTTCTAGTGCTTGGTTTCAATTTTTTAAGATGTTTCTATTGCTTTCAATTTATTGTCAATTTATTATTGACTTGGAAGTTGTGACAGGAAAGTGGTTTCAAACTAGTTTAAAAAATTAATAAAAGTGTGCTAAAAAGGTGTTACATCATCCACTCTATACACTTTTATAATGATTGAGGGCTGAACAACTGTCTTTTCATTATGTTTTTCCTAGGCAGCCAATTTATAGCAGCCTTAATTCAGAAGGTTCTTTTAGGAAAACTCATCTGAGTAGGCATTCTTTCCTACTACTTTTTCTCTGTCGGTGATCCCATCTTCATATTCTGCATATTAGAGTTGATACCCTGTCCACTGATCTATCCTTCCCATCCTTGGAGGGAAAAATGCATACTAATGATAGTTCAAACCAGGGTCCCCTGGCTTCTTGGGTAAAATGAAGGCTCCCTAAGAATTGTTCTAAATCCAAAGGAAGCTAGACTATGCAGTTCAGCTATGATGGAAGTGTGTTAAAAACTGGGGTTTGATTGAGTAGTAGTTGGAAAAACTGATAATAATTTTGTATGCTGTAGTTTTCTGTAAAAGGAAAAGATTCAAAAAGTCCATGCAGTTGCAGTATGCATAACTGAATGCAAGTGATTGCATGTCCCTTGTATGTAAATGGTTTTCCATGGAACAACACACATTGTTATTACATAGAACGTGGCTCCATATAAAGTAGTTCTCTCATGAGTCAGCACGTTGGTTTATCTCAGTTTTGTCTACTCCGGTTGGCAGAAGACTTAATTCTGTGAATGTAAACCAGCAGATTTATGTCTTCTGTGTGTATATTAGTGTTCCGGTATATCCACAGCAAGTGTAATTGAAAGCATTATTTTGCTCTTTAGTATCTAATGGGATACAGACATGATATTTATTCCCCAAGGTCTCAGGCAGATGTCTTTCCTTACACCTGTTACCTGATATCCTTTTAATTAGAGATGATGGGAACTGAACTTGAGTCCTATTTTATATGCAAAGGATATTCTCTGCCACTGAGCTATGTTTCCTCTTTGTTGGTGTGGAATTTAGGCTTCTTGGTACATCAAAGTGTTCCTTGCAGGAAACACATCATGGGTTAAGCATTACCCTTTGGATCATTACAGCATGGGCTTAAGTGAGTCTGGAATATATTATCTGGGATATTTTGTAAAGACTTGGCCTTTCTAATTTGAGTGTTAGGGTGTACTTATTCAAGTGCTTCCAGTCAGTCAAAGTGTTACAGTTTAATAGAAGGGCATGATGTGGTCCTGATCCTGGAGTTCAGATGTGCAGGACTCTTTGGCCTTTATAGGTCCACTTGGTGCAAAATAGAAGGTAGTCTGGATCATTTCTATATATTTGGCTTCTCTTAATTTACCAATAGCTAGAACTATGTTGGGCTCTTGTTGGATACTCCCTAGCTCAAATTCTTTGCCCACTTGTGAAATTTGTTGTTGACTTGGGGCAAGTCACTCTTTTGTTACCTGGCCTGACCTAACATAACTGACTGGTTGTAATGCTAAAATATGCCTTTTTGTCAATGGAGAGATACAAAGGTGACCAATGATAATGTCCACCAAGGTGTTTGGCTCACTGGAAAGATGCAAAGGTGGCCAATGCTTGTTTTCTTTCCCTTTTTTTATCCCCAATTTTGGGATGTAAAGGCCAGAATTATAGGGTTCAGTTTTCTGCCATTGCTTATCCTCATAATCTCTTGCACTCTGATATACTTTACATGTCTGATAATCTTGTTTGTTTTTTAAAGGGAAAATCTGCACTGTGGTCCCATTTAATTCAGTACCAGGAAAGAGAAGAGAAACAGGAGCAACTAGTAGAATCCCCAAGTGAGTACAAAGCTCTTTGGTCAAATGTGTATGTGCAGCAGTAGTGCCTATAGAAGGATTACTCTTATTTATTTACTGTATCTTATTATCATTTGAAAAACTTGAAATTTTCTAAGCATTGTACAGAGATTAAAAGTGCTGTCCTGTACGTGTGTCATGTAATGGTTTCTTCAGACTCAGGCCCCATCTACATGAGGGTCAAAAAATACGATCTGCCCCGAAGAAATAGTAGTTCTCAGCACTGGGACCTGTCTTAATGGTTAATAGAGCCCCCATAAACTTTGCAGGCCCCCTAGCCAAGGTGGCAGCTGCAAGTGAATTACTTGCGCTTTTAAATCTGCCACCACTATTTTTTTAAAAAAAATAAACTGTTTACCATGTTGCACACAAGTGATACTACATATTTACAAAATAAAATAGAGGAAAAGATCGCCATTTTATCACCTTACCGGTCTCTCACTTAGCTGAAAATCCAACATGGTGGCAGCAGGCACTTTCATTGTTTGCTAGCCCCACCCCCATGCTTGTCCAGCTAGTCAGCTTGCACTGCCTCAGTGGAGCAATGCGAATGCAACTGTCCTAATGATTGGACATTCACATCCCCTACAGAGCTTTTAAAAAACTCTGGGAAAAGCTCCGGAGGCTTCCCTTTGGAGCTTTACGGTGGATTTGGCTCCACGCTTTCCAAATAAGAGGTGTCGATGCGAATGTCTGTTTAGACAGATTGCCTTCCATGCAATTTCTATGGGGATTATTTTCACCATTTAGACAGGACCTCAGTAACCAGCAGTTTCAGAGTTAAACAGTAATCTTTATTGGTACAGTAATCTAAAGAGCTAACCTTACAACGTTTGTTGCTCAGAATGAAAACTATTTACAAAGCATTAAATTAAAGTGTATTTACAATCTACAAAATCTGGCGGGCTACACAGTCATTGGTTACCCATCATCCCTACTCCATTTTTCTCAGAGAGTGGGCACATCCCATTATTCGCACGCCAGGCCTAGGTGCACACTTTAAACATACAGTTGCAGACATATATCCATCCTTCCTTGTCTTCCAGTACAGTACAAGCTTGTTAGCAAGCATAAAAGAATGCAAACAAAATTAGCTGCAAAAATGATAGAACAGAAATAGAACAGCATTGAAACTTGGCAGGAGAAGGTCACGTCTGGAACTGATCTTGACAACATGTGTACTCAGAAGTATGTCCCACTGAGTTGACTGGGATGCAAAAGAGAAGATTCTGATATTACGTTCCATTTGAGGAGATAGATTACAATGCATGAAAAATGATGCTAAAATAAATTTCATCATCTTTAAAATGCTATAAGATTCTGTTGTTTTTCTGTATAGAGTCACAATTATACAAGTTCTTTCTTGATGATATTGTCTGTGCTGGGTTAGTTTGCAAGGAAGTACAATTTTTCATCAAAAACTCTATGCGTTGTTTGGGTGCTAACTACAGAAGTGGACTTCCATCAGTTTAAAATAGGTTTCTTTCTCAATTTCCAATTTTGAAATTTTGGGGGATCCTTCAGTCTGAATAAAAACAACGTTTGCACAGATTTTTATTATGAGGAAACATAAGTATTCCAAATACTTCTAAGCATTTTAAGAATTAGAAATACTTTTTTTTTAAGTAAATTGAAAGTTTATAGGGAGAGCACTGAAGACATGTTCAGTGCCCTACATGTTATTTATTCTGTGACACTCGTGTGGGTAAATATTTTAATACTTGTGCCTAGGCCGTCGTCTAAAAGATGTGTTTTTAGTGATGTGGAAAAATTGGGAGAAAGAGGGATAAGAGTGGAAATCAGATTATAAGGTATAACACGCCATCTATCATGACTGTGATCCTTCTCAAATTTTAACCATTTTGTCATTTCACATTAAGATTTTTCTCATGTGTAGAAATCCTTGTGGGACAGAGTTAGGTAGATGTAACAGCTGTAACGAAGGCAGTGTTTGATCATTCTTCTTAAATCTTCAGGGTCTCACTCCAGCTTAACTAAAAGGAGGAAATGACCAGTAAGCTGCCATAGTGTTAAAGCAGGAAAGGAGTAGAAAATGTATGCGTAACATCCTTCTAGCTCTGGTGACGTTCTCAAAGAAGCTTAGGATTATTTTGCAGCTTTTAGTTGATAAAGTGTTGTTAACAAATTAATGCAACTCCTTCCCTCCTCCCACCTCTACAGTTGCTACCGGGCCAGAAAGAAGGAAGTCTGACACAGGGGTGATGTTACCTACTCTGAGAGTCTCACTCATTAGCGATATGAGGTATGACATGCAGGTCATAAAACTTTGCCTTGAAAGTTGATATTCCTAAAAGTGAAGGCTTTTTTGCAGGTTGTGGCTTTGTGACTCCGAAATATATTTTGCCTTTTTTGTCCAAGACTTAGCAATATGTAAATTGTGTGGGGCAGGAATAGGACATGGAGGGGATTCTTCTCTCATAAGTCCAAGGGCTGGGTAAGTTGAAATTTGGCCAATGTAGCATTGTAGTAAGACTGTCTGACTAGGCCTAGGGAAACCCAATTTCAAATCCTCATTTGGGGCATAAAGTTCATTTCGTCTAGTCACTGTATCTTGATAGTATGGCTTTCCTATAGAGATCCAGTTTGAGGGTTGGGCTAGGATTCTGGAGACAAGGGTGCAAATTGCTGCTCAGCCCTGGCTTAGTCACACTCTCTCAGCCTCAGAGGAAGGCAATGGCAACCCTCCCTGAGCAAATCTTGTCAAGAAAACCTTCATGATAGGCTTGCTTTAGGGTTGCCATAAGTCAGAAAAGACTTAAAGGCAGACAGTAACAACAACTGCTTTCCTTCTAAGTTCATTATAAAAAGAATAAAGGAAGTACCGTTGAGACTAACTAGGAAAAAGACATTCCAAGTATAAGCTTTTGTGGACTGCAAATTCATTGTAAGGCTAAAAGAGAAGTAGTAATGTTGTTGACATTCTTGTAGGAAGACTGAGGTATAAAACCATAAATGTAAATCTCCTGTAGCACTATTTGGCCTGAAAACTGTTCAACTTACTTGAAACAACCATTGATTTAAAGTTTTTTTTAATTCCATGTCCCAAAAGTTCAGCTGTGTTTCTAGAAAGAGGCATACATGCAAAATAATAAGAATTCAGGTCATCATAATCTGTAGCATTTTTTTCTTTCCAAAAAGGGATGTTTGTCATTAATTTGCCATTTCTGTGGACATAGCATTGACAGATTGTGTTAGGTAAGCATTGCAAATCTGTTGTGGCTTCTGTTTGTGAGTATTCGTCATAAAGAATTACAGACAAGAGAAATTTCTGTCAAATCTTTAACCAAGTATGGGGCAGGATTAAGCAGGAAGATGGATTTGGAAGCCCACTTTTAAACACTGTTACCTGATGGTGGTGACAGTGCTGCTGTTGCAACCCCAGTTAAATCAGAGCTTGATTGGTTTTGTTGTTTATTTGTTGGACTATTAACTCTCAGAATGTACTAGCCAACATGGCCAGTAGTCATGCTGGCTGAGAGATTCTGAGAGGCAGAATCAAAAATCAAGCTCCAGTGTTAACACAAGTTGGGACACAGACACGTGAATATACACATTCCTTTGCACAGATGCTGACTGTTTAGCCAATAAAAAGGGTGAGTTTCCTGTCTTGGCTGTGGAATTTCTGAGAGTTGTAGCCTCCCAGGAGTAACTTTCCCAAGTTCTGCATTGAATTAGTATTTCAACCTAGGATCTGATCCATGCCTCCAGATATATCAGACTACAACTTGCAGTCTCAAAAAGTAACTTTTCCAAGTTCTGTATTGAATTGCTCTTCTACTCAATCCTAGTTCTGACCCATGCCTCTAGATATGTTAGACTACAGCTTGGGCCATCCACAACCAGCATGGCCAACAATAGCCTAAGTTGTAGTCCAGTACATCTGGAGGGCATCTGGTTGGGGAAGCCTGCAGTGTGTACTTGGACAAGCTGAGGAAGTGTGGCATACAAGGCTCTAATAAGGGATAAAGACTGGTCCAAACTTGCTTTAGACTGTTCAGAAGCTTTCTTGCTGATGTGTATGTCATTCCCTTCTCTGGTCAGAGCTGGGTCACAATGGTACACACAGGCTGGCTTTTCACCTGGAATACTTCAGGAGCCAGGTAATGATCTAACAGTTGACAGCTGCACATTAAGTCACATTCCTCCCTGTAGTTCCCTTTTTTGGACCCAAGAAAGTGAATACCCACTTTCATGCTGTCTTTCTCTAGTACTGCAAACAGCTTGTCTTCATGTTACATTAAGCCTTTCTACTTAAATACTGAAAGAGTTGTTTCTGCTCCCTAAACAATTTCCCAAGGGATAGCAGGGGTAGGCAATGTGTGGGCCCAGGTCTTGTCTTGTTTATGCTGGCTACAGTTGCTGGGACTTGTTTTGCAACATCTAGGGAGCTGCAGAGCTCCCACCCCTGGATTAAAGCATCTTTTAAAAGCCTCTGTCCATCATTGGTACTTCCGATATCACAAAGCTGAAAAACAGAGCTGTCATAAATTGTCTAATCTGCTTCCTGGCCTCATTGCGTTAGGCTTGTTTTTGCATACAGAGGAACAGGCAGGAACAAAGCTCTCTGCCTTTTTGCTCTGGGTAGGAAAAGCTGCCCTACTTCTCTGGGTTGGTGGTTAACAGCCGTAGATGCCTGACTGGCCATTCCCTTTGGCAGTGGTGGAGAAATGATTTATATCGCTTGGTTGTGTTTGTGCTTTACATGGAGCTCCCCATCAAAGACGAGAGTGGGAAGCATCTTCTTTGATATAGTCCCCTATCGAAAGGCTTGAAATAGCTACAGCGTGTGCTTTTCATCATGTTGCGAGTGACTAATGGCTGCGCCTCATATTTCTCAAGGACCTCGGGTTGCATGCCCAGTTGTGTTGTGCTGGAAGCCCTGAGAGATGCCTATCAAAGTCTGACCTAAAAATGAGGGGGATTGCTCTGTAGAAAATGTGCAAGTATCAAAAGCAGTGCTTTTTTGGAGTCATTCTGGTTGGCTGTGTTGGGCCTTTGCTCAAGGAGGGGAGGTTGTGGGAGCCCTTAACAAAAGACAAAGGTTGCTGTGGGGGATATTATCTCACTGCTTTGAAACAGCCTGCTGGGGCCTCAGGAGCTTGCTTTAGGCCTTACTTGTCTAAGCAGTTAAGAGAACCACAGTAAACTTGTGTCATCTTATGCAAAACTCGTAGCAGAGGCCAGGATGTCTGCAACGAAAATGCTGGCAGGGATTTTGTTGAAAATGTTGCAGTAAACAATATGTGGCTGTGGCACATGATAATCATTCTCCCTCAGCGTGTGCGCACACACGCGCACACACACACACACACACACACACAAAATTATTCTGGTAATACTGGAGTTGATGCCACAGTGTTTCCCTTTATAGGACTGAGACAATGCTGAAGCGGGGAGCAGCAGAGACAAATTATCAATTCAGTTGGAGTGGTTACTCCAGGCATGTCACAGGATGACGTCTAGAGCTGAAGGAAAAGGGGGCAGCTTGCTTCTTCTTTTCCAGTCATAGAATCATAGAATTGTCATTTTCTGAACCTCCCTGTGTTTCTGTGACCATCAGCATTCTGTGGATTTCATGAATAATTGAGAAAAAAATGTGTGAGATGTAGTTGTTGGGTTTCATTAAAATTACAGAGCTAGAAAGGGGTTTAGGAAGGGAGGTTTTTTTGCTGTCTGCGATACTGTTTTAATTTCTATGCCAGCGTTCACACTTGTGTACAAAGGGGGCCCTATTTGGGGAGCTACTTTAGAGCAAGCTTAATCCAATTTTGGGGAGGAGCTACGGCACAAGTTCCTTTATTGTGGCTCTAGCTTTCCCCCATTAGCTTTGCTTTGCAGTGCAGTTACTTAAAAATTTGCTCAGGTAATCTAAGAAGTGGTGGGTGTGAACTCAAACCACATCCATTAAGTAAGGGGTATTTCCTGAATTTCAGATAAAATTCACATGATTTTGAACCTCTCTGCTTGGAGTAGATTGATGCCAATCTTTCCTGGTTTGCTTCCTAACCTGCACCTTTTTAGCGAATGGAAACATCAGATCTTAGTTCCTTTGGATACATGAATGGGGATGTGTGTGACCATCCAGATATTGTTGTACTGCACCTCCAATTCTTCTTCACTATCTAGGGCTGATGGGATATGTAGTCCAACAATGCCTGAAGGGCCATGTTTCCTCACCCATGTTCTAATACTAGGTCTACTAGGGTGCCACAGGGTTCTGTCCTGGGCCCAGTGCTATTCAACATCTTTATCAATGACTTGGATGAGGGAATAGAGGGCATACTTATCAAATTTGCAGATGACACCAAATTAGGAGGAGTAGCTAATATTCTAGAGGACAGGATCCAAATTCAAAATGACCTGAATAGACTAGAAAGCGGGGCCAAAGCTAACAAAATGAAATTCAATACGGAGAAATATAAGGTACTGCACTTAGGGAGGAAAAACGAAATGCGTTAGTTTTGAGGTTCCATGGCAACAAAATATATTTAAAGGGGGTCATTGGTAAAGAAAAAGTCAAGAGCGACTGATTTAGAATCCCAGTCTTTAGTGACTCAGACAAAGATTTCTACTTGTTTGATAAGTGCAGGTCATTCTAGCTCATGGAACTAAGTGATATGATTAGCTAAGCTCATGGAACTAAGTGAAGTTCTAGCTCATGGAACTAAGTGAAGTGAAGTGATTATCTGCCTGTTCCCTTCCTTCCAATGCTAGCCAAAGATATTTTGTTATCTGAGAAAAAATAGAAAATGGTGCTCCTTCCTCCCCTCATTCAAGGTGTATAGACCCAAGGCTAACCAAGTTACTTTAGCATCCGAGGCATCTCTCCCTGCCTGTGTCAGAAAAATACAATAATAACAAATTAAAAATAGTGAACAAACGTGATGACATTTCATGGTACCCTAAATTGGCCACCTAATGGTAGAGCCAGCTACTCTTGGAGCTTGCACTATCTTGCATCAGGGTCTGGCTGACTGACCTTGGGGGAATGAGAGAGAGAGAGAAATGGACCCCACAAGCTTGAGGTCTACTCACCAGGGTCTGAATGACTTTCAAAGACACAATTGAAGATTCTGTCACTTTTGGAGGTGTTTAAAAATCAATTTTGTGGGTTTTTTCCCTTCTGTTTTCTTTCAGGCACATCCAGAACATGAGTGAAATAAAGACTGATGTGGGTCGAGCTCGAGCATGGATAAGACTATCCCTTGAAAAGAAACTTTTGTCTCAACATCTCAAACAGCTTCTTTCAAATCAAGCCTTGGCAAAGTATGTTCTCAAAGGGTGGTATTTAGAAGGGAGTCCTCCTTTGAGGAAGCAGTTCAATACAAATATTCTTGTGTTTCAGTTCCATTGAGTTAGGGGGTAGCAGGTAATTTCTGAGTAAGCCTACTTTGTATTGTAGTACACAGCTGTTTAGTTGCAGTTGGATACTAAGAACCTCTCTGCAGCTTGCAATAACATAGTTTCATATCACTACAGGTTCTGTAGATTTTTAACTACTTTGTAGATAAAATCTCTCAAATAAGAGCCGACTTGGACGCTGGGTTTATAGCAGAGTCGACTGATGAGGTGTCCAGTAAACCCATTTATGAGATTAGACTGGATCAATTCAAGCCAATGAGTACCGATGACATGGACAAGATCCTTGGAAAAGTGAGGAAGATGACGTGCCCTCTTGAGCCTTGCCCATCATGGCTGGTCGTCCAGGGGGGTGATGCATTGATGGCCTTTCTCAAGGGAACCATCAATGTGTCCCTTAGGCAAGGAGTTATGCCATCTTGTTTAAAGGAAGCGGTTGTGAGACCGCTCCTAAAGAAACCTTCCCTGGACCCCCTGGACTTGAAAAATTATAGACCGGTTTCCCATCTGCCATTTTTGAGCAAGGTGATCGAGCGGGCTGTTGCTTCTCAACTCCAAGTGATCTTGGATGAAACCGATTTTCTAGATCCATTTCAAACCGGCTTCAGACCAGGATTTGGGGTGGAAACTGCCATGGTTGCTCTGGTAGATGACCTTCGCCAAAACATCGACAGGGGAAGTGTGGCCCAGTTGGTGCTCCTGGATCTCTCAGCGGCTTTTGATACGATAGATCACGGCATCCTCTTGGAATGCCTGGAAGAGTTGGGGATTAGAGGCAATACATTTCAGTGGTTCCATTCCTTCCTCTCAGGTAGATTCCAGAGGGTGATGCTCGGAGACAGGTACTCATCAAAAACAGAGCTTAATTGTGGCATCTCTCAGGCTGCCATCCTGTCCCTGATGCTTTTTAATATCTATATGAAGCCGCTGGGATAAATCATCCGAAGACATGGGGCGGGGTCTCGGTCATCAGCCATGATGACAGATGGTATTTCTCCCCTCAGTCACTGTCTTGTAGCGGTAATGGACTGGATGAGGAAAAATCGACTCAAACTGAATCCAGAGAAAACGGAGGTGCTTACAGTGGGGGCCCCTAAACCTGGTATTAGGTTGCAACTGCCAGTACTGGGCAGCGTCACACTCTCTGCTAAGGACTGTGCTTGCAGTTTGGGGGTGCTCCTAGACTCGTCGCTTCACATGACTGCTCAGGTGAATGCAACAGTCAGGAGCGCCTGATATCAGCATCGGCAGATATGCCAACTGTGCCCTTACCTCGAGACAAAGAACGTAGAAACTGTAGTGCATGCACTGTTAACCTCACGACTCGATTTCTGCAATGCTTTCTACATGGGGCTACCCTCATATCTAGTTTGGAAACTAAAACTGGTGCAAAATATGGCAGCCAGGATAGTCACCGGGAAATCAAGAATGGAGCATATTACTCCAATCTTGAAATCCCTTCACTGGCTGCCTATCAGTTTTCGAGCACAGTATAAGGTGTTGGTAATGACATATAAAGCCCTACATGGCCTAGGTCCAACCTATATAAGGGATCGCCTCCTCCCATATAATCCGCAATGTACCCTCTAAATTTCATTTCAAGGCCTTTAAAAAGCTTTTTGAAGCATTGGGCATGTGTTTTCACCCACAAAATATGTTCTTTGGCCAAAAATTTTGGGGAGCAGTACTGGGGCATTGGGAAATCAGTGGAGACCTCAAGGGCCATACTGGACCTCCTCGTCCCTCCACAGAGCTATATGTAGTCTGCTGGCCACACGTTTCCCACCCCTGAGCTAGTCACTACATCTCATTAGCTCTCTGATTAGACGTGCAACCACTTTTAAGAAAATCAAAGATCAGGCAACCAAGCATTATCAGGAATCACTTTTGCTCTTTCTGTCAGGTTCTCCTAATTGGAATGCTGCTGGTGTATCAGATTGTGTCCCTGTTTGTTTGATTTGGTTTTATTGTAGCTTTCTTGTCATGATCTTTTTAAAAAGTCTCTTAGAGTGGAAGAGAGCTTTTTTATAGCCTTGGGGCAGAATAAAATATAGAAATATGAGTTGGAAACATGGTTATTACTTACTTAGAATTTAAGGTGCTCATGAAAAATGTAGAAAATGGTGTACAAAATTATGAACAGAAAACAATCCGCCTTTTAAAAAGTGTCAGATATGTAGTAAATAAATACATTAAATAAAAAGTAGCAGTACAAACCCCAGTGAAATGTCAGCGCAGTAGTTATAAAACTTTTTAAAAGCAGCAAATTTAAAATTGCTTGGTAAAAAGCATTTAAAGCACAACAAATTAAGAATGTGGCAGATGACCAAAGGAAGAGCATCCAACAGATTTAACATCAACATCAAGAGAGTCATTCCTCTCACCCCTTGGTGCATGACAGATCAACTGCTGAGAATTTCACCCAAATTGTGACTGGTAGTTTCTGTGCTCCAGAAATGAGTATGGTTTGCAACCCTTCTTATAATATGCTGCCAAGTCAATTTATGGAAACCCTATGAATGAGAGACTTCCAAAAACCCTGATCATCAACTGCTCTGCTTAGGTTTTGGAAACTCAGGGCCATGGCTTCATTGAGTCAATCCATCCATAGTGCAGTCTCCCTATTTGTCTACTGCCTTCCACTTCGTTGTTGTAAACTGCTGTCAAGTTGACTTTGACTTAGGGCAACCCAATGAATGAGAGATTTCCAAGTCACCTTGTCGTTAACAGCCCTACTCAGGTCTTGCCCCAAGCTTCATTGTCTTTTCCACTGAGTCACATCCCACCATATTAATAAAATGAAAACTGACATTATAGAATACTCTTACGTTCAATAATTAATGAAAATAAATGTCTGTCTGTCTAAACACACAGAGAGAGCTGGTGAATCTCAGTTTATCTTGTTTTGATTTGTGTATTTATTAATAGCATTTATATTCTAACGTCTCTGGGTGGCTTGCAGTAAAATCAGCTTGAACAATTTAAAATGTAAGACATTAAATTCAAAACAATGCAAGTAATTTAAAGTTAAAGCAATACAAAACCATGTTGGGTATACAATTTGAATGAAATTACTAAGCCTCAAAGGCTTTTATCAAAAGCCAGGTTTTAACTTGATGCCAGAACGAAGCTAATGTTAGTACCAACCAGGGCTCCCAGGATGGCATTTCATAACTGGGATACCACAGTGGAAAAGGCCCTCTCCCGTGTTCTCATACAGTGTACTGGTGGGACAGAGGAGGGCCCTTACAGCTAGAGTAATTAATATATTCTCATTCACTTTTATTCTCAAGTCCTGTGCATGGTCTAGAATATTTCCTTTGCCTGTAGAAGTCTAAATACAAGTACCGGTATACCTCAGTTAAGAAAGTAGATGTGGTTTCTGAGCATTACATTTTTAACAGAAGATTTGGTACCAGAGGCAGAAAATAACATGGAAGGAATAAGGATAGGTTACTTCACCATAAAAAGGAACAGGGGATTAGACTGGATGGCTCTTATGGTCTCTTCCAACTCTGTGATTCTATGGGCTCTTGTTTTGGCAAACTTTATTCAAAACAATATGCACATTTGAAATGAAACAACCAGGTCAGCTAAGCCTTGCCTAAGTAGACGAAAACATTTTGATTTTTCCAGAGACCACTTGGAAGCTTCTTTGAAAATGCAGCCAGGGATAACTTTTCCTTTCACCAGCCTCCATTTTTTATGATTTCTATTTTGGTGGCCAGACTTATAGATCTACATTTTTAAAACATGTTAGGGGATGGCTGATGAGGCAGGCTTGTCTGCTCTTCCCTTTCCTCTCTGATGTTCACATGTTCTCAATAAGGGATTCTAGAGCAGCTGTTTTTTACCTTGCCTGTTATAGATAGGCACACACAGCTAAAGTAGGATTGGCTCGAGTGGAATCCAGCTCTTTCCCAGTTCAAACTTTATTGCATTGCTTACTGATACACTGTTGCAACTGAAAGTCAGTGTTTTCTCCAGGCCTCCTTCACTGTCCTCCCAATGCTGATGATGCTGATAAACTTCTAGCTTAGTGGAAGATGAAGATGAAAGTGGGGGCTTGGCAAGTGCAAAAAGACTTTGCAAAAAAGAAGCTTCCCTCTCAGAGCCTATTTAAACTGAGACATGCCTGTATTTTCCTTGTTCCTTACAGGAAACTGTACAAGCGTTATGCCTTCCTGCGGTGTGAAGAAGAGCGGGAGCAGTTCCTCTATCACCTTCTCTCACTCAATGCTGTGAATTACTTCTGCTTCACAAGTGTCTTCACCACAATCAGTGAGTAGAGAGCAATCACAGCAAGCTCAGCAGCTGTGTGATAAAAGGTTGATTGTGATCTTGTAACAATGCCTGCAGTCAATGGCTGTTGAGATCAACAGCTTAGAGCATTGTACAGGGGAGTTAGAGGATGTGCGCCATTCTAGGGAACACCAGTGTACATTCATTTCTATTTTATTTTATTGATATGAAATACTTATACCCCCACCTGCTAGCTGAAATGCTTATAACAACTTGATGTATGTTTGAAATAACAAAACAGACTTTCAGGATGTTAACCTCTTTAATGGTTGAGGTATTCCTCCCTCCCCCTTGTAACTGGTCTCTCTTGTCACTCTTAGCAGCAGATATAAGTTAAATATCTCAAACTTTGGACAACTAATGCTTTGAGCAATAGCTGGGGCACACTCTGAAAGGATAGAATAGGATAGACACACACACACCCTGTTTGGAGTACACGTTCTTGTTGAGTCTCACTCCAGATGTTTTGGACAATAGCTTCCACAGCCCCCTTGCTATTGGCCTTGCTAATGGTCATTGAAGGCCAAAACGTCTGGAAAGCCAAATTCCTTCATCCCTGCTATAGGCTTGGGAGATTATCAGACGACCTAAATATAGCATTACAGAGATGTCAGGAAATCGCTAAAGAGTCTGATTTTCAGACGACATCATCATGCTCCCATGCTGCTTCCGTTCGGCAAGCAGTTCTTTTTATTGACAGTCTAAGCTGTCAATAGATGGCCTGTTCCATTTCTATAACAGAATCACAGGCGTCTGAAAAGGTGCCCTGTTATGCTGGCACAATGCCAGCATTTGTGGGAGGTCTGTGTAGAATGTTTCCGGATGATCTGGGGGCACCTAGGGGTGATCTGAGCACGATCAGGGGGTATAAGGGATCCCATCAGATCACTACCTAGATCATCCCCCTGAGTGCTCCCCATTGTTCCCAGATCATCCCCAGATTGCTCCCCATCCTCCCCAGATCGTACCCAGATCACCCCCTTCATCCCCAGATCGCCCTCCTAGAACGTCCCCCCATCATCCCTAGATTGTCTCCAGATCTTGCCGAGATCGCCCCTCGTCATCCCCAGATCGCCCTCCCAGTTCACCCCCATCATCCCCAGATCGTCCCCAGATCGCCCTCGCTGGCCCCCGTCGTGCACAGATTGTGCCCAGATCACCCTTCCAGATTGCCCTTCGTTGTCCCCAGATTGCTCTCCCAGATCACCCCCCCGTCATCCCCAGATTGCCCTCACTGATCGCCCCCCATCATCCCAAGATAGTCCCCAGATCACCCCCTCATCGTCACCAGATCACCCTCCCAGTTCACCCCCATCATCCCCAGATAATCCCCAGATTTCCCCCCCACCATCATCCCCAGATCACCCCCAGCCTGGACTGGTTTTGCAATTTCCTGGCTCATCTTCTCATGAGAGCAACCGGGATTACCATCCAGGAAGTGAATGGAGCTCTGTTAGAGCTCCGTTCATATCCTAGGAAGAATAGATTAAGGTAGGTCTGAAAAGTTTTTCTTTTTTCCATTTACAGGGACGGGAGAGGTATGGGAAACGAGACTGTGGGACAGGAACACTTTTTTTGTTCCCGTCTGATTATCTCCTAAGGAAGGTCTCATAGGAAGTACTAACTCTGGCCCAGAAATAGCGGTCCATCCTGACAGATGTTGGAATCCTTTCTGTATATTTATATTAGATCTCATTAATATTACTGTTTTGGACTACAACTTTCACAATTTCCCAGACCATGTTCTGACTGGAGGCTTCTGGGTGTTTTAGTCCAAAAAAGGAACTCTATTGAGCTCTGCTTTATAAAATTGTCTTCATAGTGAGGATCACCTAGAATCAATATTGAAGTCTTTCTGGTTTCCTTCTGAGACTTTATTTTTATGTACTCAGTCTTACTCTGTAGTGAGATTGTTTGAATCGCTGCTTTCATCCTGATGTCTATTTTTTTATTTATTTTTCTGACCTATTTATGTAACTCACATAGTAAATCTGTTTACACTGAACAATGGGATACACACCTGTAAAATCAATAAGTAAATAAAATTCTTCATAAGTCAGTTCTGGCCCATTTCATTATCAGTCTGTGAATTTTTAAATAAAAAAATTCACACTTAATTGCTTAGATTTTTGCTTGAATTTGATCCAAAAGTACACATTTTCCTTTGCTTTCACCTTCACCTAAAATATACTTTTTAAAATACATTTTTAGCCAAGAGCTTTATTGCCAAAATGTGGACTAGTGTATCATATCAGAGAGGGTTGTGTTCTGATTAACATATTAGTCCATGAACTGTAGGTCAGGTCAGATCACTTAAATAAGTAGACCAAATGAAATTTTCAGGCATCCCTGAGCAATTAAGACATTTTGTACATTCCCAGGAATATGTGAAAACTTCTAACAATATGGCTGTCCTTTCTTTCATTGGTACCTAGTATGTAAGTCCTAGCTTGCCTCTTAGGTAAAGACAAAAGGAAGCTCAGATGTGTGGGTGGAAGTTTTCATATATTGCTGAGGGAGATATAGGAACAGGTACATACAAAAAGTGCCTTAGAAACTTACCAGCTCTCTTTCCTTCTCCTACCTGCCTTACTGTATATTGTAATACTGTATTTGCCACCGAGTAGGAAAGGATCTCTGTCAAAAAACCCAACCCTATAAAGAAGTAACATGAGTACTGTTGCAAAGCATACTGAAAAGGTGGTCCTTTAAAAAGTGTCTTCCACTGGGGCTCTTTGCATGCCATTGGGCCACAAATAGGCTTACCTGACACCAATAGCAATGAGCAGCACTGCTGTACCTAAGTACTAGGTAGTTGCATTTGAGGGAGGATACTATTTTGATTATCCACAGTAACATGGCTGAAGGCACTGTAGAAGAGTGAAAATCTCACCTTCCAGAACCATCTATGCTGATGGAAGTGGTGGGGAAACTATTTCAAAGGATAGCTTGAGGATGCTGTATGATGGGTATGTTGTGTCTTAGAACTACACTAGTTTTACACACTAGTTTTATACTAGAGAGCCAGCATGGTGTAGTAGTTTGAGTGTTGGACTACAACTCTGGAGAACAGGGTTTGAATCCCTGCTTGGCCATGGAAACCCACTGGGCAAGTCACACTCTCTCAGCCTCAGAGGAAGGCAAAGGCTCTGAACAAATCTTGTCAAGAAAACCCTGTGATAGGTTTACCTTATGGTCACCATAGGTCAGAAAACACTTCAAGGCACACAACAACTTATTTATTTATGGATACTCATTCATTTTTGTCAGGATAAAGTTAGATGTTTCAACTTAGGTCTTTACCTAATGGCAGCGTGTGCTCAAAATTTCTGTTGTGGAAATAGAAGGATAAAGGCTTTCTAATGGAAGTTGTGCCTTCTGACGTCCTTCCTACTTTCTAAAAATAGCAGTGACATGAATCTGCAGTTTCTAAATTTGCTTGACCTTCACTTTTGACTGTGTAGAAACAGCAACATCTAGTGGCTATTTACTTTACTGCCTGATAAGAGCTGACTATGGAGCTATGCAGAATGCATCACTATAGAATCATACAATTGTAGAGTTGGAAGAGACCATGAGGGCCATCCAGTCCAACCCCCTGCCATGCAGGAATACACAATCAAAGCATCCCTGACAGATGGCCATCTAGCCTCTGTTTAAATGTTGGAGCCCAACTTGCATCAGACTCAGTCAGCATTATAAATTGTCTGGAAGGATGAGAGATGCAGCCCAACAACATCTGGAGGTCCACAGGTTCCCCACTGTAGAACTAAAGCAGACCTGGGCAGCTGCATCAAGGCCAGGGCCAATTTTTCACTCCCAAATGCTCCTGCAGTCTGCACCCCTCCTCCCCATACACACACCAAACCCAAATACTTCTCTTTCCCTCTGCAGCCCCTCTCAAAATGGTGACTGGAAATGACATTGCATCACCACCTGTTGCCATTTTGAGAAGGACTTCAGAAGAACGTGGATTTTTTTTTATTAGGAATTTTTTATTGGAATAAGACCATTCTACTGAAAAATACACCCGACCGCAAAAGGCCATAACAATAATGTAAAAATAATAATAATTGTTTTCCTCTTTTCTTACTAATACAAATTAAAACTATCTATCCTAACACTAATCCTTTTTTCCTCTTAACTCTAAACACACTATAATCACATTATATTTACACATTACAATGATATCTATTTGGAAAAGGAAAAAATCAATAAAAGATTACTTTAAAAAATTAATACAAAATAATACAAAAATACAACAATAATAATAAAATATTTATTTAAAATATCTTTTTATGTTATTGCTGGGGTTGTCTCACTAAACCACGACCAAAACTTTTTCCAACGATGGTTTGGCAATTTCTCTTTTTCACTCAGAGCTAAATTTTCAATTACGTTCTTCACATAATGAGCAGTGCCTTTTACATCCTGCAGATTTTTACTTTTCACCTCCCTTTGTCTTTGGAAAACTAACCCTAACATCACATAGAGGTTTACCAGGCGCACCGTGGACCAGGGCACTTTCTAAAAACTCTCAGCCACAGAACCAGACTCCTTCCTCTTCCTCTTTTAGCCTACTGACTTTCTGGGTCCCCTGAAACCCTCCGGAGGTTAAGTACCCAAAAGCACTGTCTCCCAATCTAGGACCCGGGCCACTTCCTCCCATGTTTCCCGGACATTCGGGCAGTCCTGGGCAAAATGTCTGATCATCTCCTTTTGTGCCACGCCACTCAAAATCTCAGCCTTTTTACATTTCAGACGAGGACAAGTCTGCTCATCCTCTGCGGTCCACAGTCTCCTTCCCCTCAGATTAAGAACCTGATGGTAGAGTCTCCACCTCAAGTCCCACAACTTTTTGAGGACCCTTTTGTCCATGAAATACTCAATTAGGTTAGTCTGTTGATTTAGGTACTCTGATAAATCTAGTTTGGCCTGACGTTTTTGCAAACACGGGTTAACATAAATCTCCTCCACTATTTTCCTGTACAAACCTCTCTTGATGCTCTGACCTGGTCTGTCTTCTCCCTTCAACTTCTCAGCATGAATTCTATATTTCTTTATGTAAAAAACAAAGTCTCCCAAATAATCTGGTGCTTTCAATTTTTCAGGCAAAGAAAACTTAAAACTTAATGAGCCTTCCTTCCACCAAGCCTTTCCTCATCTAGTCTCCATCCAGCTCTCACAAAACAAAACTAGCCAAGCCTGAGGTTGAATCTGACCCTTTTGCAACAGAGAAACTTTTCCAAAATTTTGGACAGAAAAGATGGTGATGAACTTAGGTCCCAGGGCTGGGAAGTCCAGCCCCCCTTGTTCTACCTGCCCATAAGCCACTGCTCTTGCCAGGGGGAACATGGCCATTCCCCAAAGGAACTTGAAGAGAACTCGCTCAGCTTCTTTAATCACTGAATCCGGAGGCGGGAAAACAGCCGCCAAATTGGCTACCACCGGAAGCAGGTAGGTATTTACAAAAGCGGCTCTCTGGTAAATGGTCAGCTTCTATCTCTGCTAGAGGGCCACCCTCTCCTTCACTTTTTCCAACTAGCGATACCAATTTTCTTTCCATCCCTCGGGAGCCACTGCAAAATTCAGCCCCAGGATCTTCACCCTATCCATCTTTGCCTCTTGCTCTGCTTGCCACCTTTCCTTTTCTCCAACTACGTCCTTTAGAGGAATAGCTGCCATCTTATCCTCTGCAGCAAAAATCCTGATCAAAAAACTCTTTTCCATGTTAAGTTGAGCACCAGAAACTCAACCGTAGGCCTCAAAAGCATCTTTAAATCTTTCTAACTTCCATCCTGTCCTTAACCAAGAGGAACACATCATGAGCATGGGCAACAAATTTAACAGATTCACACCGAACCAAACAAGTTACAAGAACCAAACAAACCAAGTTGATCAGTATACTCTGCTGTTAGTGCTTCTGTTTATAAGAAAATAGCATCCATGAAAGACTTATTTTATTTATTAAAATCATTTGACCCCTTTTCTAAACTGTGTCCAGTTCTGGGCACCACAATTCAAAAAGGATATTGACAAATTGGAGCGTGTCCAGAGGAGGACGACTAAAATGGTGAAAGGTCTGGAAACCATGCCTTATGAGGAAAGACTTAGGGAGCTGGGTATGTTTAGCCTGGAAAAAAGACGGTTAAGGGGCGATATGATAGTCCTGTTTAAGTATTCGAAGGGGTGTCACATTGAGGATGAAGCAAGCTTGTTTTCTGCTGCTCCAGAGACTAGAACACGGAGCAATGGATGCAAGCTCCAGGAACAGAGATTCCACCTCAACGTTAGGAAGAACTTTCTGACAGTCAGAGCTGTTCGGCAGTGGAACACACTCCCTCGGAGCATGGTGGGGTCTCCTTCCTTGGAGGTCTTTAATCAGAGGCTGGATTGCCATCTGTCGGGGATGGTTTGATCAAGATTTCCTGCGTGGCAGGGGGTTGGACTGGATGGCCCTTGTGGTCTCTTCCAACTCTACAATTCTATGATTCTATAAACATTTGGCCTGCCTTATTAAAAAAGACACAATAAGAAATGTATAAAATCTCAGAGACAACATAAAGCTACAATAAAGAGTCAAACAGGACATTATGTTAATTGTACAAATGCAATTAATATACATATTTTGAGATATGTAAATAGTACCTGTGGGGTCCCAAAGTTTAACACTCTCTCCCTTTCTCTGTGCTTTCAAGAGAGTGTACTTCATATACACATCTAACAGTACTTAGCATTAGCGCTGTTTCTATTTAGGGAGTCTACCATAGCGATTGCCTTCCTTTTTTACATGAAGTTATTGAGTTCATAATTCCCAATGTTTACTGTTACAGTGATTCCATATAGAACAGTGATCATCCCCATCAAAAAGCTAAGCAATGCCATAACCACCTCAAATCCATGGATTTGTGTTTCGGGAGAATTGGGAGATACTGGAATAATGCAGATTCCAAAAAACCTTCTAGAAATGACATTTGAGGTGAGTTTTGCACTGATCTCTTCTGTCCTTGCAATTTCCAACTGTTCACAATTGCTGTGCCATTGTCGGGAAATGGTTGTTTTAAAACCTTGAGTATTATTTCAAGCCAATATTGCTTTTAAAATGTAAGCAAACAACTTTATAATTGCAAATGAAAGAATGAAACTGTTGCTACTCAATGCCGTCTGACAAAACCTTCCTGTTCTTTTATCATGGGGATTAATTACCATTTTCCTCCACCCCTGGCAAAAAAAATTCACTAGACATAAAGCTGGGGATATCATCATTTCTTTGCATGGTTCATAAAATGACATTCTAATGATTCTTGGGAAAGGGGTATTACATTTACATTTAGGTAGTAACCAAAGAGAGTCCACAAAGAAGTTTATTTTGTAATAAGGGTGGCAATTTATACTGCAGCATCAAGGGATGTCACATACCACAGGGAACTCAATGAGGATGTCAGGTGCTTTTCATTTAACCACTGCTGACAACAGAAGAGCCTCTGCTTGAGATACGGACTGAGATCCTGCATCAGATATATAGCCATGGTGTCTTAGCTGTGTATTAACTCCCCACCTGCCCACTGAAACCCACCTTAAAAGCCAATCAGCCATCTGGAGCAATGGAGGTCTGTTCTGATGGCAAACAGGGCACTGCAGGATGACATGACTAGCCCCTTCCCACCCATGAGTGAGGCTGTAATATGGAGGTGCAACCAGTCCCTGTGGGGGGCCCTGCTTCTGCTCCTCACAGTGCTGCTCGCTGACAGGGGAGGCTGGTCCTGTCATCCTGCAGCAGCCTGCACACCAACAGGCTGATCACTTTCTGGTCATAAAGTGACCTTTTCCTACCATTAATTCTGTGTGCTCATGTGATGGATGTTTTGCATTCCTTTGAAATGGTAACAAGTTGATGTGCTGGGAGTAGCCGGGATGGGTTCTCTTGGGACAAATGGTTGGGAGGAAACTGTGGCTGCAAAGACTGGGAAAAACAATAGGTGGGATTAATGCTGTGTGAGAAATGGAAATGTGGATATTTGGATAATTAATGAATGAGTTGGCTGATCATAAATACTTTTTATTGTGCTGTTTTTCCTTGAGTTTCATTCAAAGCAAGGATGCTGTATACTGTTGCTCTTTAGTTTCTTCTGTGACAATAAAGCTTACTGTTTAACCCTGAAGCTACTGTCCACTGACTCTGAAGACGCAGTCACATGACACAGACCTCCATCATTCTGGAGGGCTAGCTGGATTTTAAAGTGTGTTTCAGGGTCATTTAAGGTGCCAGTAATGCCACAATTACACATGAGAATATGGACCAGTTATGATGGCCCATGTCTAACTTACGACATCGTAACTGATTGGATGCTAATCAGGATGCCAATGAAGGATACCAGCCATTGAGTTTAATGACAGCCCATGTGCTCTTCATATTTAATATATCTACATTTCACAGAGATATGTGTACAGGTGTGTGCAAGATCCAAGATAAAAGAATGCTAAAATCACATCCAAAAAAACAAAGAAAAGTGCAGCCATCAAGCACTTCACCAACCCCGAAAAAGGGACTCCCAGCCCCAAGGCGTCAGTTGTATAATGTGGCAGAAAACTTTCATATTGGTTCATATGCAGTGCTTTTTAATAAAGTCATTGCACACATTTTGCTGCCAGTGCCCAGTATATTTCTGTAGGTACATCATTTAATATCATTGCCCTTGTTTACCATGCTTTAGATGACAGCTCTGGGACTAGAATGGGTCCATTGAATCAATGGGATTTGCTTAAGTGTTGACTACTATTCAGCAATGGGTTAAGATGCTGTACTCTAGTTGGAAGCAACAAATGGGGACAGGCCACTGAAAATAATTAATACTAGATTTTAAACTTGTCCTTCTCTTTTTACAGTGTCAGAATTTGGGGAAGCTGACCACTGTTCAGATAGGCCATGACAACTCTGGACTGTTAGCGAAATGGCTGGTGGACTGTGTCATGGTCAGGAACGAAATCACAGGGCACACCTATAAGTAAGCATGGAACAGTCGACCAAAAGATTATGTGAAAAGCCAACAAAGTCAAATCTTTTCCTCCTTTGAAACTAAAATGTTAGAGATATGAAGATCGTGGCTTTTGTTAATTGTTTAAATTAGCCTTGTGAGTTACTTGTGTGTTAAAAGAGATATTATATCCTGTTTGCAGATATGTACTTAACCAAAATATTTTTTTTTAACTGGTTTTTAATCTTAGATGTCAGAAACCACAAGGTAAAGCTGCTTAAAATACACACTTAGCTGTTCTGTGACTACAGAATTTTTAGAAAGAAAATACAAATGGAAGAAATATTTGGGGTGTTGTTCTGATTTACATTTTGTCAAGATGTATTTTTGGGAGTGCAGGAAGCTTGATGACACCATAATTCAGAAGCCAGTAAAATGCAGCCTTCTCCTTTGGACTGCAGCTCCCAGCATTCCTCACCATTGGTTGTACTGGCTGGGACTGATGGGAGTTTCAGTTCAACACCATCTAGAGGCCCACACCCTGCCCACCATCTGCTATAATTTATATTATCCTGTATACTAATAATGAATTGATTTTCCAGGTGTAGACCCTTGTGTGGCCAAAACAACAACACCTATATGCAAAAAGAGAGATATTAGCAGGTTCAGGAGAATGTTGAAGCTTATAGAAGTACAAAATGGTTTTAGGAAAAATGGGACAAAACAACCACAAACAGGCTAATGAGTACTAAAAACACGCATGGGCTTTCAATGCTGAGAGTCCAGGGGGAGTATATGATGAGAAAATTGGAGGAGAGAGAAATTAATCTTCCTGCATTACACTTACAGCTCTATTTTCTTCTCCTTATAATGTATACTGCTGTTTTGCCTCTCCAAAAAACCTTTACAGTCAGCCCTCCAGATTTCTAGATTTAACTTTTTGCAGATTTGATTATTCATGGATTATTTGCTTCTGCCTCCACTGCTGCCCTTTGCCATTTTTAATAGGGATTGCAGACTCACAAGACTGAGAATGTGTGGCGAGGTTTGTAAGTCCCTATTAAAAATACCATAGGGCAGCAGCAAGCCCCACCAGCCACCTACTTCTGCCTTGAGAAGGAACCCTGCTGCCTCAAAGGCATCTGTGGTGGTTTGAATCCACGGATCATACTTCTTTTGTGCATTAAATGTTGTTTGGAGTGCCTAGAGTTATTTGTGGTTTTTCCACTTTTGTGGAGATTCTGTGCCCCTAGCCCCAGTGAATGTGGACTGCTGATTGTATTTATATAATTTTAACTTGGTACAGGGAGTGGAAGTGTACATAGATTTTAAGAAAATTACCTTGGGAGACCTAAATCAAATTGCTAGTTCCAATCTAGAGTTAGACCAATGGCAGCAATGGTTTAAAAAAACAAACTTTATTATATCAATCCTTTGTGATTGCATTCTGTTGAATGAAGGTAATAGCAGAAGAACAAAAATAAATGAACATGAAGACAAATGAGACATAGCACAAGACTAATTAAACATGCTGTATCAGGGAGATCAGTGGTTTCCAAATGGTGGTCCTCCAGATGTTTTGGACCTCAGCTCCCAGAATTCCTGACTGTCAGCCAAGCTGGCTAGGGCTTTTGGGAGGTGAAATTCAAAACACCTGGAAGACCAAAGTTTGGGAAACAGTGAGGTAGATAATTCGGACAATAGATCATTCCAAAAGTTACAAAGGGATGGTAAGTAATATTGTTACTGTAGGAAGAATTATGTATGTATTTATTTAATTTATATCCTACCTTTTTCCCATCATGGGCTACAAGGTGATTTACAGCATCTAATATGCAATAAAAGGCCACCAAGTTTGATTGAGTGATCATCTATCTGGTCACTTTTATATTTTTTGACTTGTGCTGTTAAGTTCTCCATAAAGCTAATTGCTTTAGCTTGCTCCATCAGCCAGTGGGATTTACACAACTATTGACTTGCAATTCAGTCACAGTTTTGGGGAAAGGAATGATGATGATGATGATGATAGATTCTGCAGGTCTACTCTAGTTGGAACAAGCAATGGGGTGTAGGTTGTAGACTTCAACTCTCAGAATTCTCCAGCCAGAATGACCACTTTGTGTCCCTTCCCAGTTCCCCAAATCTTTTCCCAAGCTCTTAAAGTGAAAAAGGCTAAGCAAATGTTTGGCCTCAAGTTCCATTCTGAAGGTTTGCAATTCTGCAGAACTCGAGAGTATATTGTCAGGTACATACCACAACAACAACAGATGCCATTCAAAGGAGTGCTAAGCACCTGAGATTTCTTTTTAGGTTTGGAAAAAAAAATGCCAGTGCAGAAGTTGTAAGGTCAAGAACAGCTTCTCTCTCCTCTAGGAAAGACTAGTGCTTTAGAAATAACATATTCCAAAAAACGTTATGATTTGTGATCCAATGATCTCAAAGCTATTATCAAAGCAAAATTGATGTTTTCATCTAGTCCTTGTAGACAGATTAAATGATAACATGACTCCCTGGAGCGTTCACTAAGTAGCACAACAATTTGCCAAATGCCAAACAAGTTTAACATAGCCATAGTTCTGTGCTTGGTTTATATATATATATATATATATATATATATATATATATATATATATATATATTTTTTTCAAATTTTGCACCAAGGTGACATCCTTCCAGAGAAGTTCTGTAACATAGAAATGAGTTTTGTTTATTTTACGTGCATTCATAGATTCCCCCCCACCGGCCCCATTTCTGCTAATGTTGAGGAGGATCAAAGTTGAATGAGGGCATTAGAGCCTTCTGTGTTCTAAGATTTAAAAAGGCATTGTACACACTCCAGAGCATATCTTTGTGACCTTGAGGACTAGGAACTTGGTGAGGGTTTAAAAAAAATTAAGAGACATTCTCAGGAAGTAGAATTACTTCCGTCCTTTGAACCTTCTCAACTCAGCAGTGTAAAGCTACCTGTGCAGGTTGTATGGGCCCTGCACTTGTCCCAGGTGTGCTGACTAGGAGTGTGAAAATTACTTTTTGTCCAATTTCTTGGAGGCCCACCAGCATTATTGTCCATCCCAGTTTCATATTACTTCACACACACTCCCCCAACATAGAAACATGTATGTTTCTGTGCCCTCCCCAAAATGTATGCATTTTTGTCCCTCCCCTTCTGATACATGCATCCTTGTATGCATTGTTCTGAGGGATTACGTACCTTTTCCAAATACAGTTGTCCCTTCACATTCACTGGGGTTTGGTTCCAGGACCCCCATGAATACCCAGATCCGTGAATACTCAAGTCCCATTATATGTAATGGCATAGCAAAATGGTGTCCCTTATATAAGATGGCAAAATCAAGATTTGCTTTTTGGATTATTATTTTTTTAAGAATATTTTCAAGCCGTGAATACTTAAATTTGTGAATGCCAAATCCGTGAATGTGGAGGAACAACTGTATATACATTTTAGTTGTAATTTTTTAAAAAATGTATGCTTGGTTCCTGCACATTTTTTCTCTCTGCTGAAATGTACTGCAAGATTATTTTGTTCCCTTGCTGGTCACAAGGGGTACAAAATGTATATTTTCATAGGGAAATGTGAACTCAACAGATTTCTTTTCCATCCCTAATATAGACTGCTCCAATTAGCAGAACATGTTATTACCCCGCATATTAGAGCTTGCATGGTTACACCAGCATATAAGAAGTTACTTTTGAAAAGGAATTGATTGCAGTTATACTTTGGAGGTTCCCCCCCACCCCAAAATGTTAGTTGCCATTCTAGTTTAATTTCTTTTAAATGTAGCTCTTTCCCCATTTCTTATTCTGTAATTGGATAGTTATATAATTTTCTTCTTTCTTATAACTTTCTCCATAGTTATATTTTAATGGCTTTCTGAAAAGAGCATCTGAATGCTATAAGCTACTAGTCTACTAATCTTGTCTGACTTATGGCGAGCCTAAGGAGAACCTATGACAGGGATTTCTTGGCAAGAGTTATTCAGAGGAAGCTTGCCATTGCCTTCCTCTGAGGCTGAGAGGGTGCGATTTGCCCAAGGTCACCCAGTGGGTTTCCATGCTTGAGCAGGGATTTGAACCCTAAATTCCAGAGTCATACTCCTACAGTCAAACCACTACATTAGTGGCTTCCAAACTTTGGTCCTCCAGGTGTTTTGTACTTCAGCTCCCAGAATTACTGACCATTGGACAAGCTGGCTGGGGCTTCTGGGAGTTGAAGTCCAAAACAACTGCAGGACCAAATTTTGAAAACCACTGCACGATACCATGTCGGCTCTTTCTCCTTCCATGCACCTCATTGTAAGTTGCCAGAGCAGAGCAAGAGGCACAATACAAACCAACACTTGAACTGTGTGTTATTCTTCCACAGTTTATGGAGGCCAAACCTATGAAAGTAACTCAAAAGAAGTGAAGTGTTTAGCCATTGTTATTTATTTATTATTTTGTTTATTTATATTCTGTTTTTCTTCTGATGTGAAACCCAAGGCTAAAACACAATAAAGTTGGAAACTTGCTGTTAAATAATTAAAACACAATTAAACAAGAAATCGTTTTTAAAACATCACATTAAAAGATTAAAAATACACCATAAAAAGACTTCATGCAGACACTTAACCATCAAAATGTCTTTAAATAAAAAGATCTTTGCTTGCCAGGGAAAGATGAGCAGAGGGGGTACCAGTCTAGCTTCCTGTGGAAGGGTATACCACAGCCTGGTAGTTATACCTTTGTTATTGGGGAAAGGATCAAATACAAATAAATAGTTGTTTGTAACAAATTTCTTTCAAGCTTATACTTTTAAAACAGGAATATTCAACCTGAGAGGTTTTGGTCCTTAATCGTAGATATTATTAGCGCCATCACCGTACAACCTATAGACCGCTCTCCAGAGCTGCTCTTGCTGTCACTTTTTACCAAGTCTAATAGAAATCTTAAACATAAAAAGATTATTGTTTTCCTGCTTGCTATCTCTTGGATTGTTATTGCTAAAAATTGGACGAATGAAATGCCTGCTGTGACTGCTTGGTGGGACAAATTTTGGGACGTGTGTTTTATGGAGAAGCTTTCGGACATCAGCCGACACACTGCTGTCCATGGTGATTCTGAATCCTTTATTGAAAAATGGTTCCTGATAATCACATATCTTTCTAACACAGATCTTGCAATAGCACCTCCACCACATCATAGTAAGATGTGGAAAGATGTGCTCCCCGACTTCCCCGGTGTCCTTACTTTCAAGCTTTTTTATGCCATGAACTGCTTTCGTGATGAAATCTATGCCCCTTCTCTCTGTGTTTCTTATTTTTTAATTTTGTTTTGTATAGTTGTTTTGCCATCTACGACTCCAGTTGTCCTGGTATTGTTCCTATTACAAAATAACAACTGTATAACTTTTTCTTTGTTAAATCAATAAAACTTTTTTAAAAAGAAAGAAAGAAACGAGGAATACTCAATCTAATTGTAGTTCCTTTTTTATTGTGTGACATTTCAGGTTTCCATGTGGAAGGTGGCTGGGGAAAGGCATTGATGATGGAAGCCTGGAGAGGATCCTTATAGGAGAGTTGATTTCGACATCATCCGATGAAGACCTTGGGAAGCAGTGTCGGACCCCACCACAGCAGAAATCCCCAACCACAGCTCGGAGATTGAGTATCACTTCCCTCACAGGGAAAAATACAAGTAAGACCTAGCTTTTTGCAGTGATAGCAGGCAAAAGTCACTGTAACTCAGAAGGGAAAGATGGTTGGTTTTCCTTTGTCATTGAGAAACACAGACCTTTCAAAATTCAAATTCAAAAAATACCTCCAAATTCAGTGGTAGGTGTGCAATTTCTCCCACATTTAATAAATCTGTAGTTCCAAAAATCTGGGGAAAATACCAACTATATCAACTGAGTATTTTACTTTTTCCTGAATTTAGGCCTTTCCTACTTTGATTTAGATTGCTTTGTTTATATTTGTTTCTAAGATGACAAGTAACAGAAGATTAACCTGTAAGAAAAAAAAAAGAGTACTTGTTTGTTATGCATTGGAATGCAAAGGCCCAAAAGGACCTGAATGTTAAGATAATGCAATTAATGGAAGAATCTGCACACATTTAGAATTGAAGGTCAGAGGGAATGCTTGCATTAATTGTGCAACTGATTCTACCCCCCTGGAGATTATTTCATTTACAAATTAAGGATGTAAAAATAGCTTCATGAAACCAGTTCCACAATCTGTAAATCAAGTGGGATTAGTAACAAAATTTTGCTGCACCTTCTTTTAAAATGCTCCATTCCATTCTCCCATCTTCCAGTAGACACTGGTCACACTCAGCCCATGTTGGCATCTTGTGGGTGGGTGCCCCTTGAGGAAGAAAAAAAAAATGAAGGTCTTCTGCTTCTGCTAATTATTGGGCTATTCCAAGCATACTATATTGCCCATTTATTTTTCAGTTTCCCTACACTGGCTAGTTTTCTGAGTTTGCTGTTAGAAAGAATGATTATTTTTTAATGAGTCTATGACCAAGTATTTTCTCATGGACAAAGCTGTGAGGCTTCATTTTAAATCTGTCTTTCAAAGCTTTACTCCCTTCACATATGATGGAAATTTGGAAGACAGCATCCTTCACTTGTTTCTTTCAGAATGTCCTAGTATTTCTATACACTAAGCAGCAAACAGGATCAGAAAACAGCAAAAACAATAATTTCATTTAGCACAGCTATACTTCATTTATTTGTTTACTATTCTTTTGGACTGCCCAATAACCAGAGTTCTCTGGATGGTGTACAATATATTACAAATATAAAATATAAACACTAAAAGTATGTCTGAAGACAGCATGTAAGTGAATGATAAAAACTCTACAGCTTATGAAACCAGTAGAGAGATAAGAGTGCTAAAATCCCAACACAGTTTTTTAAATGCCTGGGAGAATAAGAAGTCTCCCCCGGTGCCAAAACAAACACAAATGCACCAAATATGCATCTTTGCGGAGAACATTCCAGAAATGAGGTGGCACACTGGAAAAGGCCCTCTTTCTTTAAGAAGATTATGTAATTCTAAAAAGTGACAGCACATTACTGTATACTGGGTTTCTGGTTTGGGTATGAGACCAGTTGAGAGTCACATGTAAATATTCTGAGCCTAACAACAGGTTCTACTGTAGGAACCTAAACACCCTGTTGTATCTGATCAAAATTAATCTAGTCCAGAATTCTGCCTTCAGTCCGGTAATGAGAGTGTATCAAAGGGATTTTTAATGATATTTAACATTTAAATATATGAACGGCTCTGATAGACAAGACCAAAGACCTAACTAGTTCAATAGCTCATTTCCCATGGTGGCCAGTGTAGTACACTTGAGGGGTTCATAAGCAGGACATGAAAGAAATAGCCTTCTTTGAAAGTTCCTCTCCAGGCATTGTGGGACTGCAGGTTCCATCAGTGTAAGCCAACATAGACAATGGTGAGTCCAACAGTGTCTGGAAGGATGTGTATTTCCACCCCTGCACCCAAGTAACTGGTATAGCAACCAGTTAAATGCTAAAGTTAAGCCTACTTGCTATAGAACATGAACATTTGTACCTCTACCTATGACAAATTCCATTCTCCCCCACTCCCCTTCCCCCCTTGTTTTAATGCAGAACCCAACGCAGGACAGATCCAAGAAGGAATTGGGGAAGCTGTGAACAATATAGTGAAGCACTTCCATAAACCTGAGAAAGAGGTACCTTCTCAAACTTTCAGATGCATCCATCTTTACAAAAGGGATGTGAATTTTCACTTGGTGCTTAAGTGACAGATTGTTTTTATTAGAGCTGTAGGATTGTAAATCAAATTATTTTATATCATCATAAAAGGTGTATAGTCTGTATCTTGTGAAAATTACTCTTTTCCCTACATCTACCAGAATCCCTCAAGCAGCATGGCCACTGACCATTTTGGTTGAGAGTTCTGGGAACTGTAGTTTAAAAAGTAACAATTCCAGTTTCTGGCTAGATCTATTGTTGTGGCAAATTTTGGAGTCTTGTTACCTGATTTCTCTAACAGCTTGATGTTTACTGTTTGTTATATGATGCTGATACTGAAACAGATTGCAAACAAGTGCCCCCACCCTTTTGGATGTGGCAGGGGGCAGGTGTTCCAGGTTGAAAGGACAAAGTCTGACTGAAATCATGATGTTATCCTACACACCCAAGAAGTCCAGCTCTGCAGGGCTCTGAGTACAAATGTCTTAGTGGATGTAAGAGTTTTCCAAACCAATTCAGAATAGACAGTTATTTTCAAAACAGGGGAAACAGCATTTTCCAAGCCTAATAATTGGCAGAAAATCCAAAGGTTCAAGATAGTTGTTTCCATATGAATAGAAGATAATCAGAACTTGCAAAAGGCACTTATTTGGACTTTTATTCTGAGCATTCACCAAGCCATGATGACCAGGTGACCCTGGGAGGTGTAATCTGAAAATGTAACTTAATCAGGCTATGATTTTGTACAAAAAAGAATAGGTAGAATCTTGGTATATGCAAACTTTACTCTTTTCTGCAGTTCATTTTTTCTCACAAGAGATGGCTTCTGTATCTTTAATGGTTCCATAGAAGAGGGAATTCCAGAAGGTGTCACTTGCTATCTGATTGCATGACAAGCAACAGCTGCTGAAATTCCTGCTTCTACAAAACTATTAAAGGTGTAGAAACTGCCTCCAGTTTTCAACTTGGCAGCCATGCCATGTGTACTTCGTTAAACATTCATGCATCTGATGGAACAGGCTACAGTCCACAAAAACATATTGTATACTACATTTGTACTCTTTACAATGCAGCAAATTGTATTGTTTTAAAGATCTTGTTAACTGCCTTGGGGCCTACTGGTAGGAGAATAAAATACTAAAAATAATGCATAAAACAATAGCAATGATGATGATGCAATACTCAATGATATTTCTGCAACAGGCTAAAATGGCTACCCACCCGCCCCCATGAAATTGCTCAAATGCTCTGATATCCACCAGAGGAGCAAATAATTTAAAAATGTGAAGCAATGCCAGTTTGAACTCATTGTCATTATCTTCCCATTTCCGTGTGTGTGTGTGTGTGTGTGTGTGTCTTCACGTCACCTGTCAATTTATGGCAACCCCTTGGATTCCATAGGGTTTTCTTAGGCAAGGAATATTCCGAGGTAGTCTTGCCAGTTCCTTCCACTGAAATACAGTTGTCCCTTCATATTCGCCGGGGTTTGGTTCCAGGACCCCCCGTGAATACCAAAATCCGTGAATACTCAAGTCACATTACATGCAATGGCATAGCAAAATGGTGTCCTTTATATAAGATGGAAAATCAAGGTTTGCTTTTCCCAGTGGGGAGGACTACAGAGCATCCAACAACTTGGGTAGTCCCTCCCACTTGCTCCTAGTAGGCAGGAAACAATAGAAACTTTTGACTGCCTACCGGTGAGGTCATCTGAGAGGGACGACCCCCAACTGGCCAGTCTGTTTCCTGCCTACGCTTCTGGTAGGACGTGGATTTCTTGGCTCTGTCCTCACCCTCCCTCCACGTGGCCAGCGCCATCTTGGGTGCCCTTTAAATTAAAAAAAAACCCAAAACTTATTTCTGACCTGAATTCTGGCCTGCTGAGAGAGGAAGGATGAGTACAGAAAATGAGAGTGCTGTGGTGGTGCCTATTGGCAGCGAGGAAGGCAGGGGAGGCGGCAGCGGTGCGATTGTTGCCCCCGGCCCAGAGAAAGCCAGAGGAGAAAAAGCAGCTAACAAGGCCAGCGGAACAAAAAGTGGTGGTGGTAGGAAGAGGCCTAAGAAGGGGGAGAAGCCCCCTGCCAAGGCCACCACTGGCTGCGCCCCAGTCCTGCTCCTCCCTAACGGGTCTGGAGATGGACGGGAGGAGGAGGCTCCAGAGCGGTCCCCCCGGGTGGAGGAACAAAGCGACCCGGCCATGGAGGCGATTGCAGCCACACTGGAGCTTCTGGCGCATGCCCCAGGCAGCATTGGAGGATCCGTCCCACGTCCCCAGCCGTCACTAGTGGACCCCGTGAGTGAGAGTGGGACCCTTGGGGACGGGACTGCCGTGGGGGGGGGCACCGCTGGCTGTATAAAGGGCGCGGTGGCCAGAGAGGCCACGGGCTGGCTGGAAGCAAGCCTGCTTCAGCCTAGCCTATTTGGGCTTCCTGGGACTTCGCAGGCGGGGGGGGGGCAGCAACAGAGAGGATCCGGCGGACTCCCAACCCTGTCCTCCCTCTCCCAGACCCGGCATGTGGGCGCCAGGGCCAAACCAGGGACACACAGGTCACTAAGCCCAGCGGGATAGAGAAGGGAAAGGCCAAATGGAAAACCCACCACACGATGACGGCAGGGAGAGGGAAGAAGACTGGAGACACCCCAGGGCCCAGCCATGCAGGCCTAAACCAGGCAGCTTCAAATGCTGAGACAGGGACAAGGCCCATTAGCGACGAGGAGGATGGGCGATGGGCATCTGAATCGGAGACCGAACCTGATCTTCCGCCCATCTGGAAGCAGCCGAGACTCCAGCAGGGGGAGGAGGATTCTCAGGATGAGGACCTACTCTATACATTCCTCAGCCGGTAAGGGATCTGATCCAGATGATCTCTCCAGCTGAGAAGAGGGGGAGTTTTGTATCTCCACATAGCAAGTTCCTGGGCAGAAGGGTTTCTCCATCGACTTTGGGGCGTTGGATTAGGAACTGCATCACGATGTGCTGCAAAACGCTGAACCTGCCAGTCCTGGACAGGATTCTGGCACACTCCACGAGAAGTGCGGCAACAACAGTGGCGTGGGAAAGAGATGCCCCATTAGAGGAAATCTGTAGAGCTGCAACATGGAAATCAACCTCAACATTTATGAGGCATTACAGACTGGATAAAATGCAGTCTGCAGAGGCAGCCTTTGGCAGACATGTTCTGGAACAAGTGATTCAAGTCTAAAAGTCTCTATATTTGCCAGGCCCTCCCTAATTGCGGGGGCTTTAGTATAACCCAAGCTGTTGGATGCTCTGTAGTCCTCCCCACTGGGAAAAGGAACCTTGATCTTACCTGTGATACATTCTTTTCCAGTGGAGAGGCAAAGAGCATCCAGATCCACCTGCTGGCGATATGACTGTTGGAATGCTTATGTAATTCTATATAACTCTTCTTTTTTCATTTGTTTTTGTTCTCCCTTTTTGGGGGGACTACATGAGAAGATACAGCTTCACAAGGCTGTGATATGGACTGGCCAGCCAGGGGTCGTTTCTCTCAGATGACCTCACCGGTGGGCAGTCAAAAGTTTCTATTGTTTCCTGCCTACTAGGAGCAAGTGGGAGGGACTGCCCAAGCTGTTGGATGCTCTTTGCCTCTCCACTGGAAAAGAACGTATCACAGGTAAGACCAACGTTCTTTTTGGATGATTATTTTTTTAAATAATATTTTCAAGCCATGAATACTTAAATCCATGGATACCAAATCCATGGATATGGGGGGACAACTGTATAGCCTACAGCAACTAGCATTCATTGGTGGTCTCCCATTCAAGTACTAATCAGAGCTGACCCTGGTTAACTTCCAAGATCCGATGGGATCTGGTGGCTTTAGGGTACTCAGGAATATATGTTGTACTTTCTCTAGCCAACATTTATTAGGAAAACTTGCTTAATTATAAATAGCATTGAGTTGAGAAAGTGAATATGTTCCCTTTTTAGACTACAGCTTTCAGAAACCCTGAGCCAGGCAGGCCATTCTGAGAGTTCTAATCTAAATTATGGCTCAAGATTTTACGCATCCTGAGTATCAAGAATTTAATTTGGCCTCTTTCTTTGGGCCCGTTGAATTGTTTTTATTGATAATAACTGTTTCTAATGCTTTTAATTATGGTTTTAATTTTTTAGGATGTTGTTTCTGTTGCTTTTGATGTGTTGTACACTAACTTGGAAGTTGTGACAGGAAAGTGGTTTAAAAATACTAAAAAGTCCATACTTTTACAGTGTGCACAAGTGAGTGCAGTGTAAATAATCCAGTGTAAATAATTCTTACAAGAGCAAAGGGTGAGCATGACTCCTGGGATAAAATTCAGAAATTTGTGCAGGTATGCCATGCATAGACATCCATTGTTTCTCTTTCTGTAGAGGGGAAGCCTCACTGTTCTCTTGTGTGGAGAAAATGGCTTGGTTGCAGCACTGGAGCAGGTCTTCCACCATGGTTTCAAGTCTACTCGTATTTTCCATAAGAACGTCTTCATCTGGGACTTCATAGGTAATCAGGATACCTGGTTCAACTAAGTATTATGGGAGAAGTTTGGCTAAATAGACAGGGGATGGGGTCTGGGAGCTATAGTCCAAAACAAGAACTTTTCCAAGCTGATAGTGTGTTGCATTAGGGATTCATTAAATAGTGGTGAAATTGGCTGTTAACCTATTGGTAACAGTAGCTGTTTGGTGAGAATGGTTGGGCCAATCTTACCATTAATGAATGTGAAGTGATCTGTTTCAGGCAGCAAACAGAGATGTGCTAAGGCAAAGGAGGTGATATTTGGATTTTCTACATCAGAATTGTAACTGCTGCAAAGGTGGTTTAAGAGAGAACTCAGAGGCAACCAAGTTAACTTGAGTTAGCAGGATCCTGGGAGGTGTAATCTGAAATCGTAATTATGCTGGCTGGGGAGGCAGGAGTCCAGAGGTTGTAGTCCGAATATAATTATCCCAAGCTCTGCTCTGGGCTAATTTTTAGTTTGCTTTTATGATGTGTCAATTGTTTCTGTATGATCAGCTCACTTCTTCGTGGTCTCTGTGCCTCACGCAAATGGGTTTTCACAGCTGCACAGAGATACCATTTGGAATATTCTAGAGCTGAGTCAGTTGGTGGCAGCCCTGATCCTCTTCCCATGGAGCTCCTATCATAGCCTGCCAAGTGACTATACCTCAGTTTTCCGTCTGCCAAGAGATTCACCTCAGTTTGGGAGTGTTAATGCTGAGTCCTAATCTATTCTTTTTCTCAAATTTCTTCATAACTATGTTTAAATATTTGAAGGGATGTCATACTGAGGATAGGGCAAGCTTGTTTTCTACTGCTCCAGAGACTAGGACATGGGGCAGTGGGTTCAAACTACAGGAAAAGAGATTCCACCTAAACGTTAGGAGGAACTTCCTGACAGTAAGAGCTGTTCAGAAGTGGAATACACTGCCTTGGAGTGTCGTGGAGTCTCCTTCTTTGGAGGTTTTTAAACAGAGGCTGGATGGCTATCTGTGAGGAATGATTTGACTGTGTACTCCTGCATGGCAGGGGGTTGGACTGGATGGCCCTTGTGGTCTATTTCAACTCTATGATTCTAAGTACAATTCAGTCCTAGAGGGAAAAGTAAAATAATCTCATAGATACACACACACACACACACACACACACACACACAATCTTTTCTACTTTCTTGTTAGGGGTATTTCTCCTCTACCTTCTTTTCCTTTTATGACCTCTTCCTTCTTCCAGACTTGTGTTTCTTGTGGCTGGAAAGTTTTGCTTTCTGACATTCATAAAGAATGTTTATTTTGTTTGGGTGAGGCATATTTTGTTCAATGGTGTTCCATTTGTCAGGGCTTCACATTGCAAGCATTAAAAATTAGAGCACAGCAATTGAAGCTATATTGTTGGGGAAAGTCCCTCAAAGTGTCTGAAGAGGCGGTGTCAAATCAACCTCTTTTCTCTTCTTCTATAACTGTGCTGAGATTGAAGAAAAAGGCACTTCAGACCATGCTTCCAGACTGACTTCTTCAGTCCCAATGAAGCCGATCTTGGTACCAACATCCATCTTGTCCTCGGTACTTACCATGTTGTCCATGCAGTCCATCACCTCCACCAATGTGACTGCTGTTTCCCCACAGTCTACTGCTGTCTCAGTAGGTGTTGGTACCAAGGAGGAGATTTCTTCAATCTCAGCAAAGATTAAACACTCTTTCTGAGTGTTAGAAAGAGAAACTTTCCAACCACAAGAAACACAAGTTTTGAAGAGGGAAGAGGCCATAAAAGGAGAAGAGATAAATCTCTCAACAGATGGAAAGAAACTGAGGTATGGTCACTTGGCGGGCTACGATAGGAGCTCCATGCGGGAAGAGGATGGACTACTGCCAAGTGACTCAGCTGTAGAATATTCCAAATGGGGTCTCTGTGCAGGTGTGAGACCCCATTTGTGTGAGGCACAGATGACCACATGAAGAACCACAGTTACAGGTAAGCAACCTGTTCTTGCCAGGTTGTTCTCATTTGAAGCGAGAGAGATGAAGATGGTGGGCAGATTATTTAGCTACTTACCACCCCAGAACTGTACTTCTCTGAAATTCACAAGGGTTCTGTATAACCAAAGGCAGGGATTTACTCAGCAACTTCATACCTTCCCTTTGTTAGGGCAGGCTTGTCATTTTAAAGTGGTTCTTAACTGGCAAGCTGATGTAAATGCAAGAGACTGAACGGAATACTTTTCTGCCATAGATGCCTTCAGGGCAACAATTACCTCTCAATCCACAACTATTGTATCCTAATGGGATAGGAATTCACTTTAAGGTCGTAAATTAGCTATGGTTCTGGAACAGACTATCTGCCCATCATCACATCACTCAGTACCTTATTACAAAATGGCTACTTTAACTTTTCCTCACTTATGAAGTGTTTGCATGATGTTAGTTGGCATCCTCTCCATTGACGCCCCCTTGTCGTGGGAGAGAGGCTTGCGTACCCTAATGATGTTTTGAGCTATGCTGGCGGTGGCATAATAGCCACTGGTAGGGTCTCCCATGCCAGACAGGTCAAAACCGAAGGGTCTGACAAAGAGCGTCAAAGGGCAGGATGGGCTCTCCAGCCTTGTGGCAACCGTCCTAGGAGAAGGAAAACTCCAATCCCAAACCCGGGCAGATGGTGCTCGTCCAACCCTGTAAGGTCAACCATCTAAGAGAAGGAAACTCTAATCAAACCTACGGCCCGAGGACCTCACTGCCACGTCCATGCTTGCAAGGCCACGGCAGATGAATCTCTGGTTTAAAGGGTGAGGCCAGTTCTGTGCACGCTGCGCTCCACCAGAAAAATCCATTGCACAGGCTCGAAGGACAAATCCATTTCCAAAAAAGCCCTGTAGCGACTGGCGAGGGACGAAACCGGCAGGTGTAAAGATGCACTGGAAGCCGCAGCCCCAACCCTGCATGCAGGTGGTTCAGGACATTGGTCGCTCAAGCCTGACCCGGGAGATGACAGTCTTGTTCGGCAGCATTCTGAACGACCAAGCAGCCTTTTTTAAGGAGAGCACTGCTTGCTCCACATGGAGAGGGGCCTAGAAAAGGTGGCCTAAAGAAAGCTCATCCCCAACTACCTGGTTGGCTAGCCGCGGCCAACGGGAATCTTCTGATGCGGTCAAACCAAGGCAAAGAAACAAAGGCACACACCGGCCTCCAAAGGTGTAAATAAACTGACACTTGCATGCTGGAACATCAGAACCATGCAAGACTCTGAAGATAGTGGACGGCCTGAGCGTCGTTCTGCCCTAATAGCCCTTGAACTATCACGGCTTAATATTGACATCGCTGCTCTTAGTGAAGTTCGCTTCCATGAGGAAGGCAGCCTTAAAGAACATGGCGCCGGCTACACACCTTACTGGTCTGGCAAACCCAAAACCGAAAAACATCTGTCAGGAGTAAGCTTTATGATTAAAAACTCCATTGCCTCCAAACTCGAAACCTTGCCAACAGGACACTCTGATCGCATTATTTCCTTACGCCTCCCACATGTTGTTCTCTTTAGTATATATGCCCCAACTATGCAAGCTGACCCTGTAGAGAAAGACAAATTCTACACAGACCTACGCCAACTCATACAAAAAGTCCCTGTAGAAGATAAAATTATTATCCTTGGTGACTTCAACGCCAGAGTAGGAAAGAACTCCGAAGCCTGGAAAGGTGTCTTAGGCAAGCATGGTGTTGGAAATTGCAATGATAACGGACGCCTCCTGCTAGAGTTCTGTGCAGAACAACAGCTGACTATTACAAACACAATCTTTCAGCAGAAAGATAGCTTGAAGACAACCTGGATGCATCCCCGATCCAAACACTGGCACCTCATTGACTACGTTCTAGTCCGTCAGAGAGACATTCGTGATGTCCGTCATACCCGAGTGATGCCCAGTGCAGAATGCCAAACAGATCATCGCCTTGTCAGATGTAAACTAAATCTTCATCTTAAGTTCAAACCTAAGAGGGGTGGCATCTTAAAGAAGAGACTCCAAGTCAACAATCTTCAACAAGCTACCATGAGAGACAACTTCCAGGCAAATCTACAAACGAAACTTGAAGACCACCCTACAGATCCTTCTCCTACAGTGCTTTGGCAACATATCAAAAACAGTATCGTCCAGTCTGCAGAAGAATCCCTTGGCTTCTCCCACAAGAAAAATCAAGACTGGTTTGATGAAAACAACCAAGAGATCCAGGAACTGTTGGCAAGGAAGAGAGCTGCTCACCAGGCATACCTCGCCCAGCCAACCTGTCATGTAAGAAAAGCAGCTTTCCGCCTCACATGTAGCAAACTACAACAAAAACTCCGAGACATGCAGAACAAGTGGTGGATCAGTATAGCAGAAAAGACACAACGCTGTGCAGATCTGGGTGATCATAGAGGATTTTATGAAGCTCTTAAAGCAGTGTTTGGACCTACTTATCAGGTCCAAAGCTCCTTATACAGTACAGATGGTCAAACATTAATTACTGATAAAGCCTCCATCCTAAATCGTTGGGCTGAACATTTTCAAAGTCTCTTTAGCGCCAACCGAGTAGTCCAAGCCTCAGCTATCCAAGATATGATACAAAAACCAATGAAAAATGAATTGGACATAGCTCCCACTTTGGAAGAGACCTTTAAGGCCATACAGCAGATGAAAAACGGCAAGGCAGCTGGGATTGATGGAATCCCACCTGAAGTTTGGAAACACGGAGGTCATGCACTCCACGAAAAATTCCACGAATTCCTTGTGAATTGCTGGGAAAAAGGGGAACTGCCATCAGACCTCCGAGATGCAGTCATCATCACCCTGTACAAGAAAAAAGGAGCAAAATCCAACTGCTCAAACTATCGAGGCATAACACTGCTCTCTATTGCTGGAAAAATCCTTGCAAGGATACTCCTGAACAGGTTAGTTCCTGCTATTGCAGAAGAACTTCTCCCTGAAAGCCAATGTGGCTTCAGAGCCAATAGGAGTACTACAGACATGGTATTTGCCCTTAGGCAACTGCAAGAAAAATGTAGGGAGCAGAACAAGGGTCTCTATGTAACATTTGTTGACCTCACCAAAGCCTTTGACACTGTAAGTAGAAAAGGTCTGTGGCAGATCCTGGAAAGACTAGGATGCCCCCCCAAATTCCTTAAAATGATTATCTTGCTACACGAGGGACAGCGTGGTCAAGTCAGATATGGCGATGCTCTTTCAGAGCCCTTTCTAATAACTAATGGAGTGAAGCAAGGTTGTGTTCTTGCACCAACTTTATTTACAATCTTCTTTAGCATGATGCTCCAAAGGGCTATGGCAGAGCTTGAAGAAGACGACAGCATCTATATACGCTACCGTACTGATGGTAGCTTGTTTAACTTAAGCCGTCTGAGGGCTCACACTAAGACTCTAAACTATCTAGTCCGTGAGCTGCTCTTCGCCGATGATGCTGCCCTTGTTGCCCACACAGAAGGAGCTCTGCAGCGCCTAACACCCTGCTTTGCAACAGCTGCAGAGCTGTTTGGGCTAGAAGTCAACCTGAAGAAAACAGAAGTTCTTTACCAGCCTGCACCACAGGACGAACACCACCATCCCCACATTGCCGTCGGCAAATCAGTGCTCAAGTCCGTTCAGCAGTTCACCTACCTGGGAAGCATCATCTCCTCAGATGCCAAGATTGACAAAGAGATCGATCACAGATTAGCAAAGGCATATAGTGCATTTGGAAGACTTCACAAAAGAGTCTGGAGCAATAAACACCTGAGGCAAAGCACAAAAATCAGTGTGTATAGAGCCATCGTACTGTCTATCCTCCTTTATGGATCTGAAACATGGGTCACCTATCGCCACCACCTACGACTCCTCGAGCGCTTTCATCAGCGCTGTCTACGCACAATCCTAAATATACACTGGACTGACTATGTGACGAATGTTGCTGTCCTTGAGCAAGCAGGGATCACCAGCATTGAGGCCATGATATTGAGAACACAGCTGCGCTGGGCAGGGCACGTTTCTAGGATGGAGGACCATCGCCTCCCAAAAATACTACTCTACGGTGAACTCGCCACGGGTCAGCGTAAGAGGGGCGCTCCAAAAAAGTGATACAAAGACTCCCTGAAACAACATCTCAGGCTTGGCCAAATTGATCACCAACAGTGGTCCGCCCTGGCCTCACATCGGGAGGCATGGAGACGCACTATCCACAATGCTGCAGCCTTATTTGAGAACTCACGACGAACAAGTCTTGAAGAGAAACGACAACGCAGAAAGAATCACAACCCAAAAACATCACCCAAGGAGACCTTCTGCTGTGCTTTTTGCAACCGGACTTGTTTATCTCGGATTGGCCTTTTTAGTCATCAGCGCGCTTGCAGAAAGCGCGGGATGAGTCCTTCCTGAATCTTCGTTTGCGAAGAAAAGCCAGAGAGTTGGCATGAATGTGTAGTTCTTAGTGCTTGCTTACTGATCATTATTCCCAATAATAAAAAGGGTAGAAAAGTGGTTGGGCAAATGTACTCAACTTGCATAATGGATGCAGGCCGTTTTTCTCAGAGCAGGTTTTTCTTAGTGTTGATTGGTAGAAAAATTTAAATTTTGTTCAGTGCTGATATAATTACAGCCCTGCCTATAGATTAGGGGTTGAAATCATACATTCTTCCAGATGTTATTGGACTGCAAGTCCCAGCAGCCTTAGTCAATATGGCCAATGTTGAGTGATATTAGGAACTGCAGTCCAACATGTGATTCTGCTCTGTAGATTTAATTACTCTGTGCTTCTAGCCCTTTCTGTACTGAATTGATGATGATCATTTCTAAGCCTTTCCTTTGTTTGTTTGTTTTGTTTTTTTCGGGCTGTGAGGCCGTATTCTGGAATAGTTTCTTTCTGATGTTTCGCCTGCATCTGTGGCTGGCATCTTTTCTCTGATGATGCTCACCATAGTTACTTACTACTAAGCAAATCTGCTGGTTGATTAGCAAAATGATCCAATAAGCGAAAGTTGTAAGGGAAGATTTTACAAAAACATTTCTTCTTTTTTTGCTGTGTCAATTGCACAAACTTTTGATTGAATCACCGTATCTCTATAGCCTTAGTTTCTAAGTGGTCTCCCTAAGCTAAATAGCAAGCTAAAGAAGCCAAGAGATTGTTTCCATTTTGTGTTCATTGAGTTCCATCTATTCTTTCCTCTGTCCTCAGAAAAGGCTGTTGCATACTTTGAGACTACTGACCAGATTGGGGACAGCGAAGAAGATGTACTCCTCCAAAAATCTTCCTGCAAAACATTTTGTCACTATGTAAATGCCATCAATACTGCTCCCCGGAACATAGGGAAAGATGGCAAATTTCAAATTCTAGTTTGCCTCGGAACTCGGTATGTATATGCTTGCTTATGAGGTAGCTCTTATGTAATGCTCCATGCTACAAAAACACTGTCATTTTAGCAGTATCTGAGGTCATCTATACCAGCAGTTTTCAAACTTTGGTCATCCAAATGTTTTGGACTTCCAGTTCTCAGAAACTCCAGCCAACTTGGCTGATAATCAGGGATTTGAGGAGCTAAACTACAAAATATCCAGAGGCTCAAAGACTGAGAACTAATCAACCATTTCTATTCATGTTAAATGAGTTGGATATGTTCACAATGCTACTGATATAAGCATCCCCTTCCCTTTTTTCAAAGGCTCATTTTTCAAAGTTCTGCTGTTTCAACAGATCTAAATTATAGCCATGTACTGCTCTTTCACCCCCAGTCTGCTCTTTTGATCACTGCTGCTGCTTCCCCCTCACCCCCTCTGTTGACTCAACATGCTGGTGTTGTTTTCTCCCCTTGTTTCAGTCTACAGGGCATGCTGGTGGTTTTTTCTCTCTCAGTCAACTTGGCACCATCTAGTGTTCAGTCTTGCATTTGCAAGCTAAAAAAAAAGATGGGTTCTGCTTTTCAAGCAGTTCCGCTTTTGGACAGTGCCCTAGTCCCTAACCCATTGAATAAGTTGGGGGTTCCTGTATAGCATTATAAATCCCATGGGTAGAAACTGCATAGAAATGTAAACAGGGTGTGTTTTCCTTGTTTTCAAAATTGGAACAAAGGATTTCTGTTGCTGAGGTCAGAATGGTTCCCCACCTTCTGTGTTGTGGAGAAGCTGATGCAATCCCTAGTACTATTACACATGTAGCCCTGTCTCAATCAATGTGACATCCTTCAGATATATTGGATTACAACTCTCATCATCCCAGCCAGCAGGGGTGTATGAGGCTACTGTAGACTTTGTAGTTTGGATTAAATAAATAAAAATACTTCTGGAGTGTTTAGATGCCTTTCTAGCTTTGTGCACACACTTAATAATTATTAAAACTGATTGTTTTTCCCTTAACACCGGATAGAACTCCAACTATGTATTTCAGATATACCTATTGGTTAGTGAAGGAATGCCCCCCCCCAAAGTCTTTCCTTTTGCTTGAGAGGACAGTGCCCCCTCCCCAGCTTCAGTAACTATCCTGACAAAGAAACTCTTCAATCTTGGCTCTGCCTTCACAGAGTAATCCTGGCTGCTCCCAGATAATTCTGGGGGTGGACATTTTGCCTTTATTTTTAATTGCTTTTATATTGTTTATTATTTATCAAAATACTTATATCCTGCCCTGTATTGTGAGAGCTCAGTAAAATCGATATGAACAGATTAAAACAATTTAAACAAAACATATTAAACATGTTGGCAATTTTTTTTTTAAAAAAAAGGTTAAAACTGTGTACATAAGCATTTGGGGGTAGATCATTTAGGACCCAATGAAACATCCATGTTTTCACTTGGCGCCTAAATGAAGCCAGTGCTGGTAGCCCGTCAGGTCTCTGAGGGGAGGGCATGCCATAACTGTAGTACCACAGCTAAAAAGGCCCTCTGCCCCATCCTCACACAGTGCATTGACCTCTGGTGGGACACAGAAGATGCTCTTCTCAGCAGACGGCAGTCCTTAGGCAGGTATATATAGGGAGAGGTATTCCATCATTTACTGAGTTCTTAATCCACTTAAGGCTTTAAATGTTACCACAAGTACCTTGATAGCAAAGAAGACCAGAAACATGCATTTTCTTTCCATATTTTTTTTTCCTGTTCCCACTCACCTCTGCTTTTCCTACATTTGCTGTTTAATTCATGTCGATTTGGGTTTTTCCCCTTTTAGTAACTCTGGTTTGTGCCAGCTTGGCTCCCTTCCCTCCCCTGAAAAGGCAGGCTTATACCCACCCACCCCTGGGACAGGACTGAGCATGATTTTATGCCTGTCTGCCCTCCCTGGCCACACAGCAGGCCACACAGAAGATGAAGACAGGGGCAAACCAGTGCCTTGCCAGTTAGGTTGTGTTGCCTGGAGGACACAGGAACAAGGGGAAGTTGGTACATCCTAGCCACAGTGTTTCAATGGCAGCTGCTGCAGTTCTCCCTGAACATGACTACTGTTGTGGAATTGGGTTGCTCCAGTAGATTTTAGCAATGTTTTCCCATCAACAAGGTTACTTCTACTTTTTATGCCAAAGTATGATTTGGTTCTTGGGGATGTAAGCTTAGCCATTTGTTTAATGCAAATAATTCACATCCTGGTTTGCAGCCAGTACTGTTAACAATGGTTGAGATATTCAGGTGCGGCATTTAGCCAAGGTTTGTTTTCCCTTTAACTATATTATAACAGTTATGACTGCCTTAGAGCCTCCGGATGTAGACTGCTCAGTGATGATATCATTTCTTTCACAGGGATCACTTGCTTCCACAGTGGATTCCACTGCTGGCAGAGTGTCCAGCCATCACCCGCATGTACGAAGAAAACGCTCTCCTGCGAGACCGCATGATGGTGAACTCCCTCATCCGAGTCCTACAGACTCTGCAGGATTTCAACATCATCTTGGAAGGATCTCTCATAAAAGGGGTCGATGTGTAGCAGATAGCTCTACAGCTCATTCATTCTCTTTCATCTCCCAGGCAAATGAAATGTTATCGGGTTTGGCAGAGGGCAGATCTGTTGAAATGCAAATGCTGCTGGTAGTGCTCCACTGTTATGTTTAAAATCAGCTTGTTGGTAGGTTGGGGGGCACCCACACTCACATAGTCTCCTTACTGTTCTTACCTGAAGCTGCAAACAAGCTAATCTGCAGTATTGTAGTTTTCAAATCAGAAGTGTAGTATAAAAAAATAGAGTATTTTCATGTGTTCAATGTGTGTAAATAGAGGCTATCTTCCTTCAGAAATACTACCAATAAGAAACTTTTCTTAGAATCAGTGTTCTCGGGGTCAGGGGGGAGGGGAGGAAGTAGCTGGAAATAACTTTATAGGGTTAGGGGAGGGGAGGGATCATTTCTTGCGCATACCATGGGGGAAAGCCACTTTTTGTGTAAATATACTGTACAAAGGTTAGCAGAGGGGCTTTTTCATGTATTGCAAAGGAACACATGAAGACTCTCTGGGTAGCTGTACTCTTCTTGTGGAATGTATACTGTTTGCTCTGTTCCCTATACATGTTTGGTCTCGCGTTATATCCTTCAGGTCTGAACCTTTTTTTGGTGTGCATCAAATAAGCTGTGAGTGGTAGGGTTCTGGATCCTTTCTTTGACTTTCTTGATCTGCGCAAATGGTTCAAATAAATGGTTTCACACTAAACCTGCAAAATTGCTAAGCTTCAAACAGGCATCTACCAGGATCTGTCTAAAGAATTTTTGCTACATTAAAGAATGACAAAATGTGAATAGCAGGGCCAGTGGGGAGTACTAAAATACATTATAATTTTGGAGTGTTATCTGGCTTTTAAGTTCTTCTTTCCTTCCTTTCCCACCCCTAGGCTTTTGTGTTCTGAAAATGAAACTCTCTTGGAAAGGGCATGGGAGGAGGAGTCTGGAGAAAAACACAATAATTTATCATATATGGCTTAGGCAAAATTCCTACCAAATTGTTATACACAGTTTGAAATGAGGTGAGGCTGCCTTCTTTGAAATGAGGTGAGGTGAGCTGACATTACTTCCCTATAACCCATTGGAGGTTGCAACCAAAATTTGCCAAATGTGCTTCCCCAGCAGCCACTAACAGTTGCAGCAGTTCTCTGTGGTACAGGAGGATACTAAGTGTCCTCCAACATCAGAGAGCAGAGTGAGACTTCAAGACAGATAGTCCACTTCCCTTCCTGAAACAACAGGAAGAGAAGAACAGAGAGAAAACTGTGGATTTTGATGGTGTGGGTTGCAGAGGCAGGCAGTGTAGACAACAAAACAGGAATGTGGAGACCATGTACACTCTAAGAACTGCTGGTCTGAAATGCCAAAACATTCTGGCTGCTGCTTCATCTTCCTATATCCAAATGGATAAAGACTTTTTGTTTGGCTTTTTACCTTATCTCCATGGGAGGGTGATCCTTTTTGTGTTTTCCAGTGCTTTATTTCTAATGCTTTACTTGGCTCTCAAGTAAAGAGTTACTCTGTATGAACCAGAAAGGATCTATGTATCACATTGCTCTAGAGGAGACAAACAGAAAATAGAGACACACCACGTAGAAACACCTTCACATGCAATAAGGTAGAGGTGACCTCTTAGGTCTGGTGCTTCTGTTACTTTCATGGTTTGGGAGCCGCTTAACCATTGATTCTTACCACACTACGCGGGTAACACAGGCGGTATCTAGTCACATTTGTGTCAACGGGCATGGGGCTGGTCATTGCTACCAATTGTGCTCTATTATTGAGAGCTATAGCAGTGCTGGCATGGAAAGTAACTGCATTACAGTTCCTCTAGTGTGGCCTCAGCATTCCTATGATAACCAAATGGCTTGTGAAAGCTTCCTGCTGCACAAGTTAGGGAAGTTACTTAAAGATTACAACTCCTACAGTGCCCCAGTCAGGATGCCCAGTACCAGCTTCACTAAGGAACTGTAGTTCAAAAGATTATCTTATTGGTGCTGCAGAAGATAGTTACTACTACAGTAGTAATATATGTGGTCTACTTCTAGCTTTTTAGAGGGACTGAGGTGACTGATACCTGATTCTAGAGAATTTTCTGCTAGTTAGAAGTATTTATTCTTTTTAATAAAAACAGCAGAACTGCTGTGGGTGGACACATATCAGGCATAAATTATTAACAAATTGACAAGAGGTCAAGTGGGTGACATGGATAGCAATCCACCTATCATTCCATGTCCACTCACACCTTGTTCATAGGAGATTTGCCTTATTGTTTGGAGACTTGGCTTTATAAGTTTGAGTTGCACTTCTGATTTCTGGTTCTTAATGGTTTTTCTTCTTATAAGTTCTTTGTTAACCAGCAAAGTGTTAGCTGGCAAAGTTGGGACAACGCCATTATTTATACCTGACAGTGGTCTACTTAGAAGGGAAGCTCTTGGACAGAAGCAACTGATAGTTATCTTAAGATCTGGAGTAGACAGACAGATAAAAATTTCATTGGTGTTTTTTTGCTCCTCCTTCCTGAGAGAGATGAAGCATATTGAAAATATGGAAATAGTAGGCAAAATGCAAAATATATATTTGCTGGTGAAAGGGAGCATAATTTTTATAGAAGACATAACTTATTTCATCAGCTGATAGGATTTCTGCATGTATTGCTGACAAGGAACTCTCAAGATAGTCCAGCAATAGGTTTAATGTGAAACACAGGACTAGAAATGTAAAATTTCCAGAAATTTTGAATCCACGGGGGTGGGGGGACTGTTTCTTTCAAAAACAACAACACTTTTTTTGAAAAATTGAAAAAAGGCAGTATTAGCACCCTTTATAGACTGAAAGTCACTTTGTTACTTTATGGCCATAAAATGCATTATATAGAACCTGGTTTGGCATCAAATTATCCTGGATGATATATTAAAAGTACCATTTATTCAGAAATAACTGCAAATTGAATTTACTTTTTAAAACATTTTATTTTTTTGCTAAAGTGGAGCTGCAGGGTCCTGAACTGTAAGGAACACATGAACTACTGTGTAAGGAACTTCTTTGGTGTTGCCAGTTTATGAGAAGCAAGTAAACAAAACTGATACTAAAAAAAGTAATGGTCAGTATTGTTAAAACAAAGGGGAAAAAATTAGTCTCCTTTAGTCTTCCATAAAGTTCTCATTCTCCAAAAAGAACTCAGAAAAGGAAATCAAGATTAAGAATTGCAATTTTAGCAGATACTGTTATCATCAGTGCTTCTGTACATCAGTGCTTCTCAGACTGTCTAAAGTGGGGGGGGGGGGACCAGCAATTATTTTTCCCAGTGAGCCAGAGCACCATATTTGTGCCCACTGGCTGCAATTGTGTCTTTTTCTGGACCGGCAGCCAATGACTCAGGGAATGGCACACCAGTCCAGGGCCACCACTTTGACTATGTACTCAAAGTACATAGTCTTAGCTAAATGTCTACCTGCTGCATTGTTTTTTGAAACACTGTGATGGAGTAAATAAAAGGATGCCTTCTCTTATTTATTCCTCATTCTAAAAGAAAATTTCCCATAATCAATTTTTAATTTTTCCAAAAAAAAAAAAAAGAATTTTGGGGGGGAAATCCTGAATTTTTCTGGTTTCCCCCCCATACTGTCACATCTCTACATAGGACTGTATACTTGGAGGTTGCCATCCGTGTGCAGACTGGCAATGGGAGAGGGCATTTGCAAGGGAGGACTGGCAAACAGATCATTTAGCTCCGAAATTATTTTTACAGTTGAATTGATTAAAATGGCAAGTGGCCGTGGATTTGAATGGCTTCCACAATCCCTTGTAATTCTTTGGTTGTGTCTACTTGCTGCTGCTTTTTCTTCTACTGAACTACACTGACCTCCAATGGTCTTTCAACACTTTTTTTAGCCAAACAAGTACATCAAGCTTATGAAAATGTTAACCATGAACAGTTAGAAAACCCTGTGACTACCAGTGGTTTACATACATGAAGGTGTATTTTACCCATATCTCTTGACTACTTGAAAAAAATGCTTGGTAATTTTTTCCATTAGATTTACTGAAAAAGCACATAACTTTCATTGTGTCAGATTCACCCCAAAGGGCTTTGGCAGCATGAATGTGACCCATGTATTAGGAAGCCTTCACGAATATTTCTGGATGCATTTTTTCAAGAAACTTGCTGGAGAGTCTCTGAACCAAACAAGCTTCTTATACACATCTAACTGTGAAGTTAACTTCAGCTGGGTTTAGATATTAAGGGTTAAAAATCTCATCTAAACTCTACTATGAACAAACCTACAGCTCCAGTAAAGCTGGCATAAGAGATAACATGCAGGAATTATTTTAACTTTGTCATCCCTCTCCATTTACTTCTCAGAACCACCTTAGGTAACATTGATGTGATTATGGCATTTCAAATGTGCTTTCAGAAATGTAGATGTTTATAGTTGCTAGTGTTGTTCTCCTTTCTAGTTTTCCAAGTAATCTTCAGGAAACCAGTTGACCACCATGGTTGGTTTTTCCACTCAAAACAAACTACAGATTATTTCTTTAGTTTACATGTATTCTAGTAGTCAGTATTTCTGATCATTTTACTCAATACCTGACAGTAAAAGGAGGCTAAAGTCTCAAAAATGGTTCAGGAATGCTGAATAAGAAAAAAAAAGGGAGTATCAGATATCCATATTTGCTTCACTTGTGTGGCACACAGCTGGCCCCAATGTAAGAGGTTTCCCACATTTTGTTTTTATTAAATGGCATTAAGCAAAATGCTATTCAGATTGTTCTGTTCACTACAAAAAAATCTGGAGCAAATCTGGTACCTTTGCTTGCATCCACCTGCTAGTCACAAATAGAGTAGACCTGCTGAATTAATGGAATTTACATATATGTTGAATAATTGACCATTCAGCAATAAATTCAATGGGTCTGTTCTATTTCGGTCTAGCATTTGGATTTAGGCCCTAGGGTGGGATCCTCTTGGTAACATGGTAGTATAACCTCTGGTTATACTAGCATATGCATTTTTTCAGCATTGTACAAAGAGATGCCTGGTACTTTCTTGTGCATTGGCTTTCATCAGGCTGTGCAATAACGCCACACATACCTCTAGCCTCAACCCAGACAGCTACGGAGTGGCAGGGGCACCCAGCTGGCAGCCCTCCACATAAGTACGTACACTGATACAGCTTTCTATTCTGTCAGCATTAAATAAGATCTTGATTCCTAGACTGACCACCATCCTGCCTTGCTGCTACTGGTCTTGTTTATAGCTTTAAAAAGAAACCTGGAACAGCGTCCCACAACGTGTTGCCCATTACAGCTCCCATTATTCCTAACAGTTTGTTTTGTTGGCTAATGCTCAGGAAGAATTTAATCCAAAACGTGTGGAAGACATCAAGTTGAGGAAGGTTGTTGAACAGTATTCCTTTTTATGCTAAGGTTATTTCATGGCATGGCGGGAAGTATGAACACAGATTAATAGTAATAATATCTCTTTAAAAGTTGGGATAGTAAGATAATAAGTTTAAAGGGAATAATAAGATCCCTTTAAAAGTTGTATGCTTGAAATTCACAATAGACCTCTAGCTTTCACTGCTAGCTTGTAGGGTTGAACATCCTACTCAGCAGTGTGGTTTCTTTTGGTACAGTATTCATCTATTCTCTTTATGTTTCACCCCACATGAATGGTGTATGAAGAATATCTTATATATGTCTCTTTCCTTTTAGGCAATACGTGTATAGTACTGCACACATATGTAATTATTATCCCAACCTTAAGGTATTTTGGAAGCATGAGATTGATCTCTGATAGACTAGTCTATTTGTCAACTTCAGGAGTGCAGTTCTTTGTGACATTTATTTTATTCCTTTTGTATGCAACTTTACAAATAAAAAAAAAACCCAGACAGCTCTGATCACTTGAAACTTAAAGAAATTATTATAGCTTTTAAGAAGAGTGATGACTTAGTCATGGTCCTCTGCAGTTTAACACACCCTTTTGACATCAGTATTAATAATCCTTTGTGGATGTGAAAAACTGAATTTATAAAATGACCAAAGTGTTCTGGTAAGCTACAGTGTAAATTCTGTATTGAAGAACTGTGACTCTCAAACATTCTTTAATAGAATTGCTATACTAAGAGGCTTTTTTAATTGAAGAAAAAAAAATAGAATTGAAATTTGGATTAGTATGTGAACAGTTTACAAATCTCAAGCTAACCAGAATGAGGTGGTCTTGATGCTGGAAGAATCCCACTACTTCATCTTCTGAGCAGAAATTTCTGCAGCCCATTTACTCAGAGGTAAATTCCAATGCATTACATGGAACTGACTTCTGAGTAAAAACGTTTGGGACTGGGCTGTTGACTTTTTGTTTTAGAGTGTGTTTGAGAAATGCTGCAGTTACATGTATTTTGCTTTCTCTTTTCCCCATCAAAAGCAGATGTGTATCTCATTAAGGAAATGTTGTCTGTTATACTTGAAATTGTACAAGTATACCTGGTATGTTTTATTGAAAAACTCCTTCTCCCTATTCCTTAAGTATCTTCAAAGTATGTTGCTGGTTTATGTTTTACAAGATTAGTAAGTTAATTAAGACTGGAAAATGTTCAAGAAGTGAATATTGGTAAAAGTATTGTTATTTCAAGCACTTTAGCATACATATCACAAACTGATGGGGGTTGGTTTTTCTTTCTCCCTTCTCCTAGGGTTTGGATTACAATTAAATGCAGCTTTTCATGCAATGTTCTTTACAAATAAAACTGTGAGAATAACAATGTCAAGCAGTGTTTTTATTAAAGTCAATAAACAACACATACACACACACGGGGGCAACATCAACTCTAAACTAAATTATGCAGGTCTGCTGTATGCTGGTAATCCTCTCTGTAGCAAGTTAATAGGTTGCAGTATGTATTAAATACATTGCAAAATACATAAGATACACCAGATCCATTCTATGCAAGGTTAATGGAAAACATCCCACTGGTGTGTTCTACATGTTTATAAATTCTATGAAGTTGCCTAGCAGTAGTGTCAGCCTTTCCAAGGGCAATGTGTTTGCAGCCTATAGACCAGTGCTCCCTCCACAAGTGGTTTTGGACCAGTTTGGGACAATTGCCCTTTCATTTTTGGGTGGGGTCTTTGGGAGTCCAGCAAGCTGCAAAAGGCACTGGGGGCAGTATGTAGCCCATGGACTATTTATTTATTTATTGGATTTATATCCCACCTTTCTCCCAAAATGGGATACCATAATTTTAAAAAGGATACAACTAAAACATTAATTACAAAAACTCTCTCTCTCTGGCTTTTCTTCGCAAACGAAGATTCAGGAAGGACTCATCCCGCGCCTTCTGCAAGCGCGCTGATGACTAAAAAGGCCAATCCGAGATAAACAAGTCCGGTTGCAAAAAGCGCAGCAGAAGGTCTCCTTGGGTGATGTTTTTGGGTTGTGATTCTTTCTGCGTTGTCGTTTCTCTTCAAGACTTGTTCGTCGTGAGTTCTCAAATAAGGCTGCAGCATTGTGGATAGTGCGTCTCCATGCCTCCCGATGTGAGGCCAGGGCGGACCACTGTTGGTGATCAATTTGGCCAAGCCTGAGATGTTGTTTCAGGGAGTCTTTGTATCGCTTTTTTGGAGCGCCCCTCTTACGCTGACCCGTGGCGAGTTCACCGTAGAGTAGTATTTTTGGGAGGCGATGGTCCTCCATCCTAGAAACGTGCCCTGCCCAGCGCAGCTGTGTTCTCAATATCATGGCCTCAATGCTGGTGATCCCTGCTTGTTCAAGGACAGCAACATTCGTCACATAGTCAGTCCAGTGTATATTTAGGATTGTGCGTAGACAGCGCTGATGAAAGCGCTCGAGGAGTCGTAGGTGGTGGCGATAGGTGACCCATGTTTCAGATCCATAAAGGAGGATAGACAGTACGATGGCTCTATACACACTGATTTTTGTGCTTTGCCTCAGGTGTTTATTGCTCCAGACTCTTTTGTGAAGTCTTCCAAATGCACTATATGCCTTTGCTAATCTGTGATCGATCTCTTTGTCAATCTTGGCATCTGAGGAGATGATGCTTCCCAGGTAGGTGAACTGCTGAACGGACTTGAGCACTGATTTGCCGACGGCAATGTGGGGATGGTGGTGTTCGTCCTGTGGTGCAGGCTGGTAAAGAACTTCTGTTTTCTTCAGGTTGACTTCCCATGCCAGACAGGTCAAAACCGAAGGGTCTGACAAAGAGCGTCAAAGGGCAGGATGGGCTCTCTAGCCTTGTGGCAACCGTCCTAGGAGAAGGAAAACTCCAATCCCAAACCCGGGCAGATGGTGCTCGTCCAACCCTGTAAGGTCAACCATCTAAGAGAAGGAAACTCTAATCAAACCTACGGCCCGAGGACCTCGCTGCCACGTCCAATTACAAAAACTAAAAAAGAATTAAAGCACTTTTCCTGCCAGTCTTAACACTCAGGCCGGCTTGTATAGGGAGATACAGTCTTTCAGATGGTCTGGACCCAAGCCATTTAGGGCTTTAAAGGTCAAAACCAGCACTTTGAATTCTGCCTGGAAATGGACTAGTAGCCAATGCAGCTGTTTCAACGGGAGTCACATGATCCCTGTAGCCAGCCCCACTCAACAGCAAGACTGCAGCATTTTGGACTTGCTGAAGTTTCCGAACAGGTTCCAAAGGGAGTCCCATGTAGAGCATGTTACAGTAGTCCAAACGGGATCTAATCAAGGCGTCTGTCACCGTAACCTGATCCGACTTCTCAAGGAGTGGGCACAGCTGTCGCACTAGTTCAACTGTGAAAATGCACTCCTGGCCACAGCCGAAACCTGAGCATCGAGGCTCAGATCTGCTCCAGGAGCACACCCAAGCTGCAAACGTGAGAGAGTGTAACCCCATCCAGCACAGGTTGAAGTTCTATTCCCCGATCCACCTTCCGACCGACCAAGAAAACCTCTGTCTTGTCTGGATTGAGTTTCAATTTGTTCACCCTCATCCAGTCCATCCAGATTCATCCAGGAATGCCTGGAGTTGGGAGGCCACCACACACACCACACAGTAGCTTGCCCAAAAAGGGGATATTGGAGACTGGCTGATAGTTCTTCAGTCTGGTGGGATCCAGGGAGGATTTTTTCAGTAGAGGCCCCACCACAGCCTCCTTTAGACAAGCTGGAAACCTGCCTTGCTGTAGTGAAGTATTCACTACTCCCCTTATCCAGTCTGCCTGTCATCCCCAGGCTGCCCCATCCCCAGGCAACCAGAAGGGGCAAGGATCCAGTATGCATGTAGTGGTTCTCACTTCTCTAAGGATCCTGTCCACATCCTCAGGTTGCACAAATTGAAACATCCAATAACACTGGACAAGCAGGAAGCAAGTTTACATCAACTGGGCCTGCATCAGTTACAGCATCCAAGCAATTGTATCCATAAAGTGCTGTGTGGCTGCTGAGTGGTTTATATATTGCTCTTGTGGGGCAGAATGCAAAAGGACCCTGAAGCAGTTTCTTGTTCCTAAACAATTTCCAAAGGACCACCTCCTTCCATATAATCCTCCCCATGCACTCAGGTCCTCTGGGAGGAATTTGCTACAACCTTTAAAAACTAGGCTTTCTTCGATCGCCCAGAAGACCTTTTCAGCTGTTGCTCCCAGATTATGGAACGACCTGCCAGATGAGAACCGTCATATCACCACCCTAAATAACTTTTAAAAAGCTCTTAAGATGGATCTCTTCCAGCAGGCCTTTCCTGAATAGATGCCTGGCTATCAAAAAGAAAAATCTAACTTGTCCCGACTTCACTACAGCCACTGTCCATTGTATATTTTGATATTTTTAAAGTATGTTTTAATTTTTGAACATATTTTAAGGGGGTGGGATTGATGGTGGGATGTATATTTTAAATGCTGTAAACTGCCCCGATTGTGTTTGTAGAGGAGCGGGATATTATTATTATTATTATTATTATTATTATTAAGCCTATAAACAATTGGGCAAGCTTTGCCCACCCCAGAAACACAAGATGATGCAGCCCTTCACCTTTCCAGAGCTTACTTGACTGCCCCCTTTCTAGCCAAAACAAAGGATGCCTCTCTGGATAAGAGAGAGAATTCACCTTTTAAATACAGTGAAGATAATTCACTTTTTAAATAGGTGGAAGGACTCCCTGGACTGTTTAACATTTAGAACAACTAGACAACACTGAAGTGAGCATAGGAGCTGCTCTGCAATTTCTTAGGGTAACAATATCTACCTTTTCTTTCAAAACAAAGTGCCTTTACAAATACTTCTTGACAGAACTACTGTGCAAACAGAAAACCACACTTCAGGGCAGCAAACATATATTGAAAAATGGTGAAAAACAAATCTTCCATTATCCCAATAAGGAAAATGTAAGGGAAGGTTAAGAGAATTCGTGAGCACAATAATCCTTGAGTTTGTTGCCCTGGAAGAAAGGGGGGAAGAGAAGTAGTGTGGGAGTGGTGCTCATCCACTCTAGAGCAAGTCCCTCTTTTCCCTTGTTAATACAAAAATGAAAATACCTGCCAGTAACAGGACTAGCTAACCAGTTTAAACCCACCTGGCTTTTCTGTCCTTATGCATTCATAATATTAACATATTTTTGGCAATTCCTGCAGCCTTCGGACGGTTCCAGGGGAAGAAAATCACCCCCAGGACCCACTGCAGTTCCCACTCCTGCTCTAAAGAGTAGTTTTACCAGTCCCATCAAGTTGCCAGAGGCTGCTGGTTGCTGACAGCTGCGCTTCAGCCCATAAAACAGACCATTTGTGTTCACATGCCCATAGACAGAATGAGATCCAGTTTCAAAGCCAGCAAATAAAGGATTGGCATACCTTTTGCTGGGATAATAACCACCCAAACTGGGGAAAGACAATTGAGCTAACTTCTGCTTGGATCAAAAGACAACATAATGACTTCACAGAATTGCAGATGAGACAAAAACACATGAGAGAGAATCTCTCTCACCATGATATTTAAACAACAAGAGAAGCAAGGCATGTGGAGTCCTTCAGATGCTGGGTTGCAATGCTCTTATCTCTCACAATTAAGGGTGGCTGAAGCTGATGAGAGTTGTAGTCTAAAAAAAATATCTGGAATGCTAACCTTCCCTCCTGCCATAAGGACCCATTCTTTAACGGCTACACATGTAAATCCCTCTCCACTGGATGATTCACAAATCTTGGGGAGTGTTTAAGAACTTTGGGAGCAAATCGAGGGCATTCCTGCTTTCAGGCAACTTTTCTCCTCTTGTCACACCTTCTGAATTACTGGGGGGAAGTTGAAATAAACTGCTCAGTCTGCTGTGGAGATAAAATTCCAAATTTCTCTTGTTGTTGTTGTTGTGTGCCTTCAAATCATTTCTGACTTATGGCGATCCCAAGGTGAACTTATCATGGGGTTTCATGGGAAGATTTGTTCAGAAGGGGTTTGCCTTTGCCTTCCTCTGAGACAGTGACTTGCCCAAGATCACCCAGTGAGTTTCTATGGCTAAACGGGGATTCAAACCCTGGTCACCAGAGTCATAGTCTTAATGCTCAAACCACTACATCACACTGAATATCCTATCGTACTACACTGTTATAGCACTATTATTCCACTTTAACTGCTCTGGCTGTCTCCTGTGGAATCCTGGGATTTGCAGTTTAAGGAGGGGAATTTAGAATTCTCAGCCAGAGAGCTCTTAGGCCTCACTAAACTACAAAGCCCAGAATTTCACAGGAGGCAGTCACAGCAGTTAAACTGGAATAATAGCACTATAACAGTGCAGTGTGATAAAGTTATGTGGTCCACTGTAAAAAAAAAGAGATTAAACAGGAATGTCCCCTTCCCATTTAAGGGAGAAATCCTCATCATTGACAAAGGCAGCAAGCAATACTCTTCCATCTATTATTTTCAGTGAGATGAATGCTGGTAGTTGACCATAGAATTGCACTGGAGGGCCTAGAAATGCCTAGAGAGAACATTTTTTGGACATGGGTAAGTGAAACCATGGATACCAAATTGGTGGATACAGGGGTCGACCTGTAATAGAATCTTAGTTAGCATTAAACGTGTTTGAAAACAGAAAAATCTTGTACATGCCTACTCAAGAGTAAAACTCTTGTAGTTCAATGGCATTTACTCAAAAAGATGGTGTTTTTCGGACTGCAGACAAAGTAAGAATAAATAATTTAAGTATTCTACTTTTTTCACAATAAGTTGTTCATCACTAGAATTTTGTAAATTAGAATACATTTTGGATCTGAGGGACTGTTCATATTTGTTCCAATGAAGTTAATGATCTACAAATATTTGCCCACTTATTTACCAATATATGGACTATAGATTGACCACCCACATGCCCAGCCATACCGGATGTTGTGGCTGTCCCTCTGCCAAGTTCCATTATTTTGGTGGGTATATTTTCCTCTGCCTGTGTCACTCTTCTTGTTTTGCTCCAGTTGTTGTTTACTTATGGTTTAATTATACTTTATATTATAATAATATACAATATATTATACATTATTGATTTTATTTCATCCAGGACAGGGGTGCACACAGGATGACTCTCCAGATGTTGTTGGACTTTAGCTCCCAGAATTCCGCACCAATGGCTATGCTTGCTAGTAAGGCTGATGGGAGTGGCACTCTAATAAGATCTAGAAGGCCAAACTTTGCCCATCCCTAATCTAAGAGATGTTAATATAAATAAATAAAAGCCCTGTTCTGAAATGCAGGAGCCTTCTTGAGTCTGGGCTTGAGCCACACATGCAAAAATATGGGCTAGCAGTGGATGGTGGGCATGATACAGTCCTGGGAGATGATAGTTTTGTACCTACTGCTCCCAGTATTTCCATATTGAAACAAACAAAAATATTGCTAGGCTGTAGAAACAAAAGTACAATGGGTCCTCCCAATCTGTGGTTTCAACCACCTGCGGATTGTTACGTCTCATACCTAAAATGGTAGCAACGTGCATATAAACTCACTGACGCCAGTCAAACTTTAGAAACTTAATTTAACTCAATTGTATTCTAATTGCTTAATTGGAGTTTAATATGACTTGTGTTTTTACTATGTCTGCTTTTTAATCTTAGTTGTGAACTGTCTTGAGTCCCACTTTTGGGAGAAAGACAAAGATACAAATCAAATTAATAAATCCAGAGTGAGAATCATGCAATCCTTCAGATGTTATTAGATTCCAATTCCCAGTAGCCCAAGCCAGCAGTGAGGGATGCTGGGAGTTGCAGTAAGACATCTGGTAGGCTACATAACTCCCACTCTTCCAAGACAAGCTAGAACATGTCCAGAGGAGGGCAACCAAAATGGTGGGAGGTCTGGAAGCCATGCCCTATGAGGAGTGGCTTAGGGAGCTGGGTATGTTTCGCCTGGAGAAGAGAAGGTTAAGAGGTGACATGATAGTCATGTTTAAATATTTGAAGGGATATCATACTGAGGATGGAGCAAGCTTATTTTCCACTGCTCCAGAGACTAGGACACGGAGCAATGGGTTCAAACTACAGGGGGAAAAATTCCACTGAAACATTAGGAAGAATTTTCTGATTCTAAGAGCTATTTGGCAGTGGAATGCACTGCCTCAGTGTGGTGGAGTCTCCTTGTTTGGAGTTTTTTATACAGAGGCTGGATGGCCATCTGTTGGGAATGCTTTGACTGTGTATTCCTGCATGGCAGGGGGTTGGACTGTATGGCCCTTGTGGTCTCTTCCAACTCTATGATTCTATAAATAAACAACGTTTATTCAGAAATAATACCCACTGACCTTAATGTGGGAGTAACTGTGGTGAGTCTACGGCCATTTTTCTGGCTCCAGTATGCTCTGGGTGGGCTGTACAGGCTGCCAATAAAGAACAACAAAATGGAAGTTGCCAGAAGTCCACTTCTGGTTTTAGAAACCTGATTATTTTTATGTTAAAGCATGCAGGGAAGCCACATCACGCATTAAAAAATTTACCTGTAACATTTGGAGGCTTCCAGGTGTGACCTTTTGACCTTCCTTTTTGACCAGAAAAATGGCAGTTGGGGGAGTTGGAGGGGTCAACGTTCATGAGCCACCCATGGGCACACTTTGTGCCCATCCCTATTTATCAAGACATTCACTTCCAGGTGAAACATACTGTGTTCTGTATATCCTCAGCCTACACATACTAACATATGTGACATATCACACATCCCAGTAAGTGGTCTGGTAAGAAACCTACTCATTAGCTTTATTTCTAGTTGTTTCATTACATTTATCTCTCATCCTTTGCCCAACATGCTCATATAGTCGCCAGAGTAAAAATTGGAGATTGCTGCAGTACCTTTAATAGTTGAGTAGATGAGGGAATTTCAGTAGGTGTAGTTTGTTACCTGGTTGCATAACAATCAAAACTTGCAGAAATTGCCCCTTGTACACAACCATTGTGTACACACACAGGAGCCATCTCCAATCTTCAATCTGGCAACCCAGGTGCTCAAGGCAACCTACCTGGATCTCCTCTTCCCTACTTTCTATTCTCAACAACAACCCTCTGAGGTCTGTCAGGCTGACTGAGGGTTGACTGAAGCTAAGAAAATGTGGTGCCAGATCAGGGCCTGAACTGGAGACTGAGGGAGGCTTCACATAAACAGCTTTGAAATGAAAATATAAGATGTAATCAAATAGACCAAAAAAAAAAAAAACATTTGCAACAGTTTGCATTCCCAAAAACTGGTAGAAGGCAAAATAGTGTGTATTCAACCCCCCACCCCCATTTAGCAGTAATTACAGTTTCAAAGGGAGAAATGAAAGAATAGGATTGCCCTTGGCAAGCAAAGCTGAAGGAAATGAGGCTGAGTGGCTTCTTCAAATTTAGCAACATTTAGCCTGCATTAATAGAATCATAGTTCCAAGTCAAGGGAAGTAATAGTGCCACTATATTCTGTACTAATTATGTCCCATCCGGAGTACTGCCTTTTAAGAATAATATAGACAAGTTGGAGCAGTTTCAGAGAAGGGCAACAAGGACAATAAGAGGCATGGAGAACAAAACATATGAGGAAAAGTTGAGAATTGGATGTGTTCAACCTGGTGAGGAGAGGACTGAGGTGTGACACCATTGTACACTTTAAGTATTTAAAGGGCTGTTACAGAGAGGAGCAGAGGACAGGTTTGTTCTCCTGCTGCCTCAGAAGTTCTAATGGTCTAATGGTTTTATGTTACAAGAGGGTAGATTTTGACTGAACATTAGAAGGAACTTCTTGAAGGTAAGAGCAGTTTGGCAAGTGGTGGAGTCTCCTTCTCTGGAGATCTTCAAAGAGAGGCAGGGCAGCTACCTGCTGTGGATGCCTTAGCTGGAGATCCTGCACTGAGCAGAGGGTTGGACTCCATGGCCCATGGGGCCTTTTCCAACTCTCACAATTCTGTAAGATCATTTATTTTTAGCAGTATTTTGTTTTATATGGTGCTGTGAGCCATCTTGGATCCCATGTCAGTCAAAAAATAGGATACAAATCACTACATGTGTGCTGCTGCCCCCTTTTTCATGTGTTCTGAAGACACCACACAACACTCTGCTCCATTAGCATCCGTTTTGCTTGAGATTCTGAATCATGCCTGCACCTTCCCTTATGCAAAAGAGAAAAAACTTTCTTCACCCCAGGTCCAAGCTGCAGGTGTGGTACACTCAACTGCGATGGAGAAATCATTTCCAGTAAGAAATCCCCAGCAACTCTCATGCTCAGAAACAAACTTTGCTGCATCTCCAGCCTTTCTGATGATCAACCGGGAAAGAAAAAGAAGCCGTGTGCGTGTAATCCATTCATTTCCCTAAATAAGGCCTAATGAACACTTTGCAAAAAAAATTTTTTTGTAGTTTTACAAGGTCTTTATCCTACTCTACCAAAGACTGCTGATGCCTCACAAAACTACACATCCCAAGATTCTATAGGAAGGAGCCATGGCAAATAAACCCAATTTCAAAATGGATTAAGTTGTGTAGAATCATAGAGTTAGAAGAGACCACAAGCACCATCCAGTCCAACCCCCTGCCTTGCAGGAATACACAATCAAATAATAATAACAACAATAATAAATTATTTATATCCTGCCCCTCTACGAATGCAATCAGGGAGGCTTACAACAATTAAAATATACATCCCAGACCCTCAATCCCACCCCTTAAAATACAATTACATAATACAGTAATTAAAACATACTTTAAAACAAAATACATAAAAATAAAAATCATTCCCAACAGTGTGGAAGCAGTCCAAATTGGCCAAATCTACACTACACAAATAATCCATTTTGAAACTGGATGATTTCCCATGGCTCCTTTCCATTGAATCCTGGGATTTGTAGTTTTGCAGGTTCTTTAGCCTGTCTCTGCCATAGGGTGCTGGTGCATCCCCAAACTACAAATCCCAAGGTTCCATAAAAAGGAACCATTGCAAATAATTTAGTTTCAAACTGGATGATTTATGAAGTGTGGATTCAGCCTCAATCCTTTAAGGGGAGGAAATCCTGAAAGAAGAACAAAGATCTCATCCCAGCAGAGCTGCGGAGGGAGAAACACGCGCGTCTCTTTCGGAATCCATTCCAAGCCTTCTCCCGCGCCTCATCCCCCCTCTGTGACGTCACCTCCGACGTCACAATGGCCAGGCCCCGCCCCCTTCCTCCGCGCGGCTTTTCTCTCCCGGGCTTCCTCGCTCGGCCCTGTTCTCCCTTAAAAGGACAATGGTCCGCGCGCATGCAAACGAGCTCGATTGAGAAGCGAGTCGTGGGAACGGCGCATGCGCACAACGGGCTGGCAGTGAAGCCAAGGATTCCAGACTTTGCATCCCTGTCCAGACACCGGAGCGAGACAGCCAGGGTTGCGCAGGGAGGAAGAGGAGGGAGGGAGGAAGGAAGGTCGCACAACACCACACCACCTTGATTTGCTGGAGGTAAGGGGTTTCAAGGGGGTCTCGTTACAACTTAAGCTGGGTTGTGTTTTGTTTTGTTTTGAATGAAAGAAATAGCGATGGTCGCCAGATTGAGATGCGAGTTCTGACAAGTTTGAAATGCAGGTTAATTTTCCGAGCAAACTCGTCCTTTCAGGAGAGCGCCTTCCGATGCAATTTGTTTCTACAAGACGCGGTGGGGTCGCCGTGTTTTCTGGGCTGTAATGCGTTGGCGTTTGGGGGGCAGCATCGTTTGGGGTGGTTGTTCCAGGAGAAAATGCTGGCCGCATTGTTACAGGTCGAGCATGTGGCGGGTGACAAGGGTGTGTGTGTGTTTTCCCCCATTTCGGAGGGAGAGAAAAGTGTTGCAGGAGGAGTTCCTTTGCACTGGAAAGCCGGATTGCTCGAGGAAACCCCTGAAGTCGGTTGCAGATTCTTCTTCTTCACATTGTCCTGAGAGTAAATCTCATGGGACACCGCGTCCTTCCGTTTGAATACAACTTGCGAGGAGCATGTTTGGCTCCAGTTAGCGGTTTCCCTTGCAGCTGTGTGGATCAGGCCCTTCTTTTTCTCCTGGCTTCTAGTTTAAAAAGTTGTTCGGGTAAAGCCCCCTGTAGGAGAGGGGATAAGTACTGGAAAATACCTATCCCTAACTGAAAAAAAAAAAGTCCTGAGGAGAGTGTGCAAAATTTTGCATATTCAGGAATAAGTAAAAGTGAGCATGGAATTCTACAGTTGGCTTAATGGCTGGTGTTCGGGGAGGGGGGTCGGCAAGCGGCGGGTTTGTGTTGTCCGTTACAGCTATGGACGCGGGATTGGCGACAATGGGAAGCAAAGGTGGCGGAGGGGGGGGGAGAGAGCGAGAGCGATCAAGGTTTGCAGCCAATCCCTTCGAGGCCGGCGGCCAAAGGAGGCTTTAGGAGTCGTTGGAACGTTGGCGACGCGAGCGTTCCATTTCCGAGCGGCGGCGACGCGAGCGTTCCATTTCCGAACGTTGCCCGGGCTTCCCGCACATTATCAATACACCTGTAGGCGGGAGCGGCGAGGTTGAAAAGTTGGGTGGCCTCGGGCTGGGGAGGCGGATTCACAGCCATGGCGGTGTCTGTGGGGAAGGTGGAAGAAGACAGTAGGGGGTGCTTGGAGGGGGGGTCCCCCTTGGCTTTTCGAGGGGTCTCCACGGTTTCAGCAAACCACTGGGTGCCTTGACCCGGGGACGGGGGAGGGGAGGGGGCTCTCTTTTGTGTGAGGAGGACAATCTCTGACACGACACGTGCGCCTTCCTGAGCAGGGTTTTTTTTTTGTTTTTGGTCGTCCTTTCAGCGCCGAGTCTTTCTTTTTAAAAAATTCTTTGCCAACCCCTGAACAGTGAATCCGACTTTTTCCTCCTTGATCGGCGGCATGGGTGGTGGGTGGGGAGAAGCGGGATGAACTCTTAGCGGTCCCAACTTTGAGTTTAACTTTTTCTGAACAGCGGTGGGCTGGCTGCATATTCCCCCCCCCGCGTCCCGTGTGCGACTTATTTTTATTTATTTATTTATTTGTTATTTATACCCCGCTCTTCAACCACACAGGGCCGGTTTAAGGCACAAGCGGCGTCAGCATCCGCAGGGGGCCCCATCATTGTGGGGGGACTCCCTGTAGTAGCCCTCCTCCTGCAAAAACATTATTAGTTAATCTGAATATCCTCTACTGTGAATAGGTTAGGCTGAGTTAGGTTACATTGACCTGGGATAAACATATGGGGCCCCCAAAATAAAGAATTGCAGGGCCCCCCAAATTCCTTAAACCGATCCTACAGCCACAAGGCTGTCAGAGCGGCTTACAAATTGTTTTAAGCAATAACAATTTATACATCTACATTGCATTGAGCAGTTTCCAATGTGTGTTAGCTAATTATTTTCCCCTGGAGGTGAGGTAGGCATAGAATCAGAGTTGGAAGAGACCTGGAGGGCCATCCAGTCCAACCCCCTGGCCTTACAGGAATACACATAAAACACGCAAGGTTGAGAAACACTTTTTTAAAGTTAATAAACAGCCCGCTACTCTTCTGTCTCGTTGGCTCCCCAGCCCGAAATCGTCATGCCCACCCTTTTGCTGCTTCGTTCCTTTCCTACCATCTATATAGCTGATAAGAAAGTTGTAGCCTGGACCTGGGATCTCGCTTTCCCGCACCCTACAACTCCCTCCACCCCGCGCATCTGATCCGTGTGATGCTGGTGCGTATGTGGGGTGTGTGTGTGTGTGTTTCGATTCCACTCCGCTAAAGAAAACAGCCCACTTTTCTCTGCTGGCTGGGCGCCCGTAGGCGAAAGCAGAAGCTCGGGCGAAAACAAAGGGCTGGTGGAGGAGAGCATGTGGCTGCGGAGCTTTGCAACGGGGCGGGTGGGGGGCGCGGTTCTTTCTCTCCCGCTCGCGATCCCTGTTGCATGCCAGGGGGGAGGGGAGGCGCCATGGTCATAGGTGGGGATGATGATGATTGCAGTTGCAGCTTCTCCTTCACAACTCTCCACCACCCCCTTCCTTTTCTTGCAAGCGCCTGGGGTGTTTTGTTGTGGGCACAGGGACCCTTCCTTCCCGGCCCCCCATCTCCAAGCCCGGGATGGCGCCCCTCGCCCTGGCGGTTGGGTTAGCCGCTCCCTTTTGTAGCCACGGCTAGCAAAGGTTATGCATGGGAGCAGCGTGGCCCAGGGAAGGAAAGGAGCCGCTCGGGTGCGCCTTTCTTTCGTCCTCTTTTTGCGCTCCTCGTGGGCGCCTGTTGCTGGGGGGTCTCCTCGACCTGGCTTTGAAGGGGGGGGGCTGTTGTTGCCATGTTTGAATGACGTCAGGCCGGAGCCATGAGGAGGAACCGGTTGGGAGCCGCGCCGGAGGAAAGGAGGCGAGGCATGGAGAGGCCGGGCGAGGCGAGGCAGCTTCCCACCCGCGCCGCCCTCCCACGCGGCTGGGCGCTTGTGGGAAAGCGGGCCGGGGAGGGAGGTGGGGGTCTTTCCCTCTGGAGCACACGAAAGGGCTCGGAGGAGGAGGAGGAGTGGTCCTGGAGGGAAAGCGCCTTTTGTTTGGGGAGAAAAGGCGGAGTATTGTTGTTGTTGTTGTTATCTTTATTTCTATCCCAGTCTTTTCCCAGTTTGGAACTCAAAGCGGTGTACAGTAAAAAGACTGCTAAAATCAGCAAAATACAAAAGTTAAAACACAATTAAACAACTACAAAAGTTAAAAACAGCTAAAACTCTAAACACACACACATATATATATATTCCTACACAACCCTACCCTACACAACACTCACACATATCCACTCACATATATCCTATATTACCCTGTAAGGACAGCCATCTAAGAGAAGGAAACTCTAATCAAACCTATGACCCAAAGACCTCATTGCTACCGTCCATGCTTGCAAGGGCACAGCAGATGAACCTTTGGTTTAAAGGGTGAGGCCAGTTCTGTGCACGCTGGGCTCCACCAGAAAAATCCATTGCACAGGCTCCAAGGACAAATCCAGTCCCGAAAAAGCCCTGTAGCAATAGGCAGGTGTAAAGATACACTGGAAGCTGCAGACCCAACCCTGCATGCAGGCAGTTCAGGACTTTGGTCGCTTGAGGCTGACCCGGGAGATGACAGTCTTGTTTGGCAGCATCCTGATACAAGGACTCCCTGAAACAACATCTCAAGCTCGGCCAAATTAATCACCAACAATGGTCCACCTTGGTCTCACATCAGGAGTCATGGAGATGCACAATCCACAATGCTGCAGCCTTATTTGAGAACTCACGCCGAACAAGTCTTGAAGAGAAACAACAATGCAGAAAGAATCACAACCTGGAAACGTCACCCAAGGAGACCTTCTGCTGTGCTTTCTGCAAGCGGACTTGTTTATCTCAGATTGGCCTTTTTAGTCATCAGCGGGGTTGCAGAAAGCATGGGATGCGTCCTTCCTGAATCTTAATTTCGAAGAAAAGCCAGAGAAAGAGAGAGAGTATCCTATATCACATATCTCTGGCTTTGCTTCGCAAACGAAGATTCAGGAGGGACTCATCCCGCGCTTTCTGCAAGCGCGCTGATGACTAAAAAGGCCAATCCGAGATAAACAAGTCTGGTTGCAGAAAGCACAGCAGAAGGTCTCCTTGGGTGATGTTTTTGGGTTGTGATTCTTTCTGCGTTGTCGTTTCTCTTCAAGACTTGTTCGTCGTGAGTTCTCAAATAAGGCTGCAGCATTGTGGATAGTGCGTCTCCATGCCTCCCGATGTGAGGCCAGGGCGGACCACTGTTGGTGATCAATTTGGCCGAGCCTGAGATGTTGTTTCAGGGAGTCTTTGTATCGCTTTTTTGGAGCGCTCCTCTTACGCTGACCCGTGGCGAGTTCACCGTAGAGTAGTATTTTTGGGAGGCGATGGTCCTCCATCCTAGAAACATGCCCTGCCCAGCGCAGCTGTGTTCTCAATATCATGGCCTCAATGCTGATGATCCCTGCTTGCTCAAGGACAGCAACATTCGTCACATAGTCAGTCCAGTGTATATTCAGGATTGTGCATAGACAGCGCTGATGAAAGCGCTCGAGGAGTCGTAGGTGGTGGCGATAGGTGACCCATGTTTCAGATCCATAAAGGAGGGTAGACAGTACAATGGCTCTATACACACTGATTTTTGTGCTTTGCCTCAGGTGTTTATTGCTCCAGACTCTTTTGTGAAGTCTTCCAAATGCACTAAATGCCTTTGCTAATCTGTGATCGATCTCTTTGTCAATCTTGGCATCTGAGGAGATGATGCTTCCCAGGTAGGTGAACTGCTGAACGGACTTGAGCATAGATTTGCCCACTCACATATATCCTAGCATAGCCATTAGCAGAGACTAGTAACCAAGGAATTTTTTACTTGGCTCCAGAAGGAAGGAAGGCAGGGAGGGTGCCCACCTGACTTATCTGGGCAGAGAATTCCAGAGTCTGGGGGCAGCCACTGAGAAGGCCCTCTCCTGAGTTTCCACTAGATGTACCTGCAAGGGTGGTGGGCCCGAGAGAAGTATATGCACCTATCGACCACTTGGCACTTTTGAAAGTAGTAACAAGTTGATTGAAGTCAATCAAGGCTTGCAAACTGAAGGAAGCTGCATGGCCAAAACACAATTAAACAACAAAAGTTAAAAATAGCTAAAAAAAAAAAATTAAAAACATACATGGCACATACACACCCACACCAGCATAGCTATTAGCAAAGATTGGCAAAGGCCTGCTGAAACAGGAAAGTTTTTACTTGGCCCCAGAAGGAAGGCAGTGAGCGTGCCGACCTGACTTTTTTGGGCAGAGGGTTCCAGAGCTTTGGGGCAGCCATTGAGAATGCCCTCTCCTGAGTTCCTAGCAGATGTACCTGCAAGGGTGGTGGGACAGAGAGAAGGGCCTCCCCAGCAGATCAAAGAGCCCACGCTGGTTCATAAGGGAGAATAAGGGAGGGGTAAATGTCCACGGTGGGGTGGGGTGCAGTGGCTGGTCACTTCACCGCTTTCTCCTCCTCTCCCCAATTTACCTGAATAGACTTTATTTAAGGCAAAGCTTCTTAAACTGTGGGTCACAACCCCATGTGGACTCCTGTAACTGAATATGGGGGTTGCAAAAAACGTGGCAACAGTAAATTTGATTTGTATACCTGTTTTATGTACCTGTATACCCAGGGTCATGTAAAAATGTCTCTGGCAAAAAGGGGTCACGAGTGAAAAAAGTTTAAGAAGCCCTGATTTAAGGGGAAGAATATCTGCAATGCCCGGGTGAGGTTCCAAAACTGGGATCAAAGGCACCAGGCAATGGGTGTCACTAGACTGACCAACTCTCCCTTATTTCCCAGGATCTCCCTTATTCAAGCTAATTTTTTGGATCCTCCCAGCTCCCTTATTGATCTTCTAGCACATGGAGGGAACCTGTTAAGGCTGGATGGATCTCTGTGTGTGTGTGTGAGAGAGAGGATCATCAAAAAGCAAGTGAGGAAACTGTCAGCTGGAGGTGTGTGTTTGCATTTATGTCAGTGGGGGGAGTATATGTTATTTGTGTGGGGGTGAGTGTCTTTGTGTCTCTTTTATTAAGATAGCTGTAACAGTTCTTTCCAGTTTCTTTAAAGTTAGTAGTGGTGCATGGCATCTTTTTAGAATAGTTTTGGTGGTTGCTCTTGTTGCTGCTGTTTCGGTTTCCTGGATAGTGCATACAGAAACAAACATACAAAGCCAATCAAAATATGAAACCATATGGCCTGGCCATTAAAGATGTCATCCTATACCAATGAACATTTGCTGAAGTGACACCACACCACTAAAAATGTGCAAAATTGGTTGCGACTAAGTCTCCCTTAAATTCTTGGCTGAAAGTTGGTCACACTGGGTGTCACTTTTCCTTTTGTGGGTGTGTTAGGAGGGGATTGTGAATGGAGGGAGGGAGGGAGGGAGGGAGGGAAGGAGAGTGGATTGCGTGTGTAAATATATAGGACGTAGGAAATCCCTCCCAGTAGCTCTGACCTCTTTCTCCGTGGAGATTACCACCAGTACCACTTAGGAGATTAAAAGCAGTCTCTGCAGAGGGAATAACACGCCCCCAAGGCAACCTAGGGATGTCCTGCCATTACCAAAACACCCCAATGTGAAACCACCTCCTTGCAAAGGCAGATCCCGACAGTGTTGTTGATAACTTTGTGTGTGGATGAGCACGTGTTTGATTTGCAAACCTAATGCATAGGTGAATCTGCTTATGAAACAGGATGATGCAGGCTTCCCTTCTGCAACAGCCCACACCACCCCCTTCAGACGAGGGGGGGCTGGGGGTGCAGAAGGGAAGCCTGCATAGTCCTGCTTTCATAAGCAGATTCACTGATGTGTTAGCCATGCAAATCAAAATATCAGATCATGCCTGAAATGACAGTCACATGGACTTTAGTGCCTCCCTCTTGTTTGGTTGCAATCTGGGCAAGGGCGGGAAGCATTTTTTCCTTTTTTTAAGTAGTGCCACTGGATGCAACTCTTAACCTTTCCCTGTTCTTATCTCTCAAGGCCTTCGTACACAAAACAGGATTCCTTGCAAAGGGTGATCTCTGGATGGTTGCGCTATCCCTGCTTTGCAGACTTCTGATCCAGCTGTGGATTCTAACTGATTTTTTGGGCCCATTTGGAATACTAGATCATCTTTTGCCCACAGTGGATCCAGTGGGTGGGTGGTCTTTGTTCAAGGCAGAGCTTGGCTTGTGTGCACTCCTGTGGTCTTCCTCTTGTTTGGAGATATGAGTTTATTGCTTCCTTGCTTGGAAATTCTTTTCCACTGTAGTCACTTTGAATATATATCCTTTCTGCCTCCCTCCTCCCTGTTTTAAGTCCATGGGTCCATGTTAAAAGGCAAAGAGAGCTGAGGGCTTTTTAAACCAGGCACTGAAAGCACATATTAGTTTTCCTACCTCTGTAAGTGCTACCCTGCAGACTGGAACACACACACACACACATAGGCAGTAGCAGCTGGTGTCTTCCATGTCAGCAGGGCAGTGATTTGCTCCAGGTTTTAGTCTGAATTTTTAAAAAGGCTATCCATGGTCCTGAACCTCTTTTTGGAGATAGAGCTCAGCACACTGCCCACATGGTGTAGTGGTCTGAGTGTTAGACGAGGACAATGGGAGGCCAGGATTCGAACCCCTGTTTGTCGATAGACGCCTACTGGGTGACTTTGGACAAGTTGCATTATCTCAGGCTCAGAAGAAGGCAATGGCAAACCTCCTGTGAACAAATTCTGCCAGGAAAACTCTGTGATAGGGTCTCCTTAGGGTTGCCATAAGTCAGAAATAAGCCCACAAAGACAACAAACAACACTGCATAGCACATTAAGATTTGAATTAGATTTTACCATCCCACTGATAGGGAAGCCACAGCGGTATATAAGACTAAGCCCCCACCCCAAAAAGAGGTATCTTCCCATTTTTGGCCAGCATTCACACGGGGTATCAGCACACTAAGTATCTATGGCTGCAATCATATTTGTTTGTCATACAGTACTTATTTGGAATCAGCTGCCTTATGCTCCTGGGGACTTAATCCCCAGATCCATCGAGGCATAGTGACTAGAGTGATGGCCTAGGAAATCCACATTCAAACCCCCCAGTGGCCATGAAGTTCACTGGGAATCTCACAAATCCCACTGGGCCAGGTGCTCTCTTTCAGTGTTGGCTACCTTGCAGGATTGCTGTGAGGATAAAGCAGAGAAGAGGAAAGCCAAGCATATTACCACAAGCCCATTGGAGGGAAAGTGGGTTATAAATGTAAATTAAATGTGCACAGATTTAGGCTTGCCATACCACAGTTGATATCCTGCATTGTAGCTGCATCTCCCAATGCTACCCCCCAAAACCTTGCAAACAGCATAGCCCCCTAAACACTGCCATTTCCATGTTGTCAGAGGAGCGGGGGGGTGGACAGATAAGTTTCCAACTATTTTCATGGAGCTGGGCGCACAATGCCAGGCATTTGCAGAGTCTTCCAGGGTCATTGGCTGTCCCTGCTGATCATGTCCTTTGCAGCACATCCAGCTCCAGGAAAATGCTGGATGTGTCCCTGCCGGTCTGCCTGTGTCTGTCTGTGTCTGTGTCAGCTGTGCTGGAGGGGCTACGCTGCTTGCAAGGTAGGGTTTGGAGAGGATTTGGGTCATTGCTTGGTTGAAACAGAATTCTGACCTCTGCAACAACCAAAAAAAGTGAGTTCCATGGTGATTCCAATGCTTTGGGTTGCTGTTCTTACAAATAGTTTCCTGTAGTTACCTCTGAAGCACAATGTGTCTTTTGGTCCATCCTGCATTAATTCTCACACCCAGATCCCTGTAAAGCAACTTGTTGTTACTGATGTTATTCAGGATCTACATCTGTGAAATACTGCCTTGCCCATGACCACCCAAGGAGTTCCAATGGCAGAGTACAGGTTATAATGAAGCTGAGTAATCTTATGATCTTCTCAGCTGAAAACCATGTATGTTTGCCAGTTGAGAAACTGGTATGGATTCTTTAGGCAGCTTTCTTGGTATGCAACAGCCAATTTCTGATGCTTTGTTTTTAGAACTTTACTTGGCTTCCCCCAACACTTAAGCCAGAATGAACTTTAGTTGCATGGTCCAAGTAAACACTCTTGGTTGATCAGGCCAAGGTTCACCTAGTGTCAGGATGCAAAATATATATACAGAAGGACTTGGGTTCAGTCCCTGGTACCTCCAGGCAGGGATGGGAAAGCTTGCACCAGTTACTTGTTGGACTACAACTCCCAGAACCCTCAGCTGGCATAGCCATAAAACATGGGAGATTCCAGGAATTTTAATCCAAAGAAGTAACTTGGCCAAGTTCTAGAGGGCCCACTGCCTGATCTAGTCTCTGTATAGTTAACGCTGAGCAAGGTGGACAAATGCTTTGGCTTAGTCTAAGGCAGCTTCTTAGGTTTTTCTAAAATATAGTTACTACACTTCATTGCAAGTCTGAGATATACTAGCAAAACCTAGTACATTGCAAAGATCCTCCATGCCCAAACTACACATACTTGGCAGGATCTCTTCAGTGAATAATAATAATAATAATAATAATAAAATTTATTTTTACCCCGCCCCTCTGTTAAAAACAATCAGGGCGGCTTACACAAATTAAAATACAAATACAGATTAAAATCCCTAAACACCCCCCCACCCCCCACCCTCCCTCATAAAAATATATTAAACCAGTATAAATTAAAAACAACTACTCTAAAATCACATTAAAAAATAATAGATAGCCAGCAGACTAAAAGAGACCAGGAGTTCCTGAGGCCAGGATCTAATTAGAAAAGGCCTGCCAAAAGAGATCCGTCTTTAGTGCTTTTTTAAAGCTACTCAGGCTCGTCATCTGATGGATCTCGTTCGGCAGGCCATTCCATAATTTGGGGCGATTACCAAAAAGGCCCTCTGGGAGGTTGCAAACAGCCTAGATTTTTGTGGCTGAAACAAATTCCTCCCAGAGGACCGGAGTGCACGGGGAGGATTGTATGGGAGGAGGCGCTTCCGAAGATAAGTTGGACCCAAGCCATTTAGGGCTTTAAAGGTAATAACCAATACCTTATACTGGGCCCGGAAACTGATAGCCAGCCAGTGGAGAGATTTTAATACTGGAGTTATATGGTCTCTCCGAGATGTTCCTGAGACCACTCTGGCTGCCATATTTTGTACCAACTGAAGTTTCCAGACCAAGCATGAGGGTAGCCCCATGTAGAGCACATTGCAGAAATCTAGACGAAAGGTTACCAGCGCGTGCACCACAGTCTCAAGGTCCCTTACTTCCAGGAAAGGGTGCAGCTGGCGTATCAGCCGAAGCTGATAACAGGCGCTCCTGACCATCGCATTCACCTGACTAGTCATCTGAAGCGATGAATCAAGGAGCACCCCCAGACTGCGAACATAGTCCTTAATGGAGAGCGTGACCCTGTCCAAGACTGGAGGTTGCAACCCAACTCCAGTTTTGGGGCTGTTACTGTGAGCGCCTCCGTTTTGTCCGGATTTAATCTCAATCCGTTTTTCCTCATCCAGTCCATTACTGCTTTAAGACAGTCATTAAGAGGAGAGACGTCATCGGAATTCAAGGCCAGCGATGGGGACAAGGAGAAATAGATCTGGGTGTCATCACGTACTGATAACACCCAGCCCCAGAACTCTGAATAATCTCACCCAGCGGCTTCATATAGATGTTAAACAGCATCGGGGACAGGATGGCGCCTTGCGGAACACCACAAGTAAGCTCTTTTCTGCTGGAGCAGCTGTCCCTGAGCAGCACCCTCGGGGACCTGCCTGAGAGGAAGGACTGGAACCACTGGAGCGCAGTGCCTCCGATTCCTAACCCACTCAGGCAATCCAAGAGGATGCTATGATCTATCATATCGAAAGCCGCTGAGAGGTCTAGAAGCACCAACAAGGTCACACTACCCCTGTCGATGCTTAGACACAGGTCATTGGTCAAGGCAACCATGGCAGTCTCAACTCCAAATCCCGTCCTAAAACCAGTTTGAAATGGGTCTAGATACTCGGTTTCATCCAAGACCACTTGGAGTTGAAGCACAACTGCCCTCTCGATCACTTTGCTCAAGAATGGTAACATACAAACCGGCCTATAGTTGTTCATGTCCAGGGGGTCCAGGGAAGGTTTTTTCAGGAGTGGCCTAACCGCCACTTCCTTTAAACAGAATGGAACACACCCTTCTCTGAGGGATGCATTGATGATCTCCTTAAGGAAGACCATCAAGGCACACCCCTCCCCCCGGATGGGCAGCCATGAAGGGCAAGGATCAAGAGGGCAGGTTGTCTTCCTCACTCTACCAAGTAGCTTGTCCATGTCCTTGGTACTCACGGATTGAAATTGATCCAGTAAACTTACATCAACGGAGTTGCTGGACACCTCGTCAATTGTTTCTGTCAAAATACTGGCATCTAAGTCTGCTTTTATCTGAGATTTTATCTGCAAAGAAGTTGTTAAACGTGTCACAGCAGGCCGTTGTTGGGTTAAGCAACGGGTTCTGCGCAGGTATAACCTGCCTCATCTCCCGTACCACCCTAAACAGCTCTGCTGGACGGGCCTCTGCAGACCCAATACATGCAGAGGAGAAGGATCTCTGCACTGCACGTATTGCCTCTCGATAGGACAAAAGAAAGTTCCTATGACGAGTCTTGTCGGATAAGAGTCGAGTTTTCCGCCAGTTGCGCTCTAGTTGTTGTCCAACCCGCTTCATTTTCCTAAGCTCTGATGTATACCATGGCTTATGGTTTGGAGCAGGTTGGAAAGGACGCTTGGGAGCGATCGTGTCGATAACCTTGGTAAGGTCAGTGTTCCAGGTATTAACCAAAGCTTCGACAGGGTCACCGGCGTTACCAACCATTAAACCCTCCAAGGCTTTCTGGAATCCTATTGGTTCCATTAGCCTTCGGGGGCGGACCATTCTAATGGGTCCACCACCCGTTGGGGCAAGAAGAGACTCTTAGTTCAGTCTTGACCAGGAAATGATCCGTCCATGACAATCCGTCCATGACGTTTGAAGGCTCAGGTTTCCAGTGTCATGGATGAGGGGTAGGTTTTACCCCAGTGCACAGTGGTCCTAAAACAAAGATTATTTTACTTTTCCCTCTAGGACTGAATTGTACTTAGAATCATAGAGTTTGAAAGAGACCACAAGGGCCATCCAGTCCAACTCCCTGCCATGCAGGAATACACAATCAAATCATTCCCAACAGATGGCCATCCAGCCTCTGTTTAAAAACCTCCAAAGGAGACTGCACCACACTCAGAGGCAGTGTATTCTGCTTCCAAACAGTTCTTACTGTCAGGAAGTTCTTCTAATGTTTAGGCGGAATCTATTGTCCTGTAGTTTGAGTCCATTGGTCCGTGTCCTAGTCTCTGGAGCAGCAGAAAACAAGCTTATTCCATCCTCAGTATGACATCCCTTCAAATATTTAAACATGGCATGTCATCTCTTAACCTTCTCTTCTCCAAGCTAAACATAACCAACTCCCTAAGCCGCTCCTCATAGGGCATGGCTTCCAGACCTCCCACCATTTTGGTCACCTTGGGGCTTGAGAGTAAATTTGCCTTCTCTCTTAGGTATCTTCACCCAATGAGAATCAATTTACCGGTATTCCTCTTTCCATAACACCTTCCTGGTTCTGTTTCTTGGTTATTTCTGGTGAGATAGAAACTTTTTGGTTCTCCCCAGTATTTAGAATGAATGTCACTTTTCAATGTGTTTTAGAGTAAAGATCTAGAATTCTCTAGGCAAAATTCAGTGCCTCATTGGCTTGTGACTGCAGACTTCCTAGGGAGTAAGCCACATTGAGCATAGCAGGGCTCACTTCTTAGTAAACCTATGGAGGGCTTGAGCTAAAAATTACGAAGAGATCCAGTCCTTCTTTCTTGCAAACTTTTGTCCCATAAGGAATTTTCTGAGAGGCGTCTACTGTAGCCCAACCACCAGCAGATTGCAACAAGGGGGAGGGGGCTAAATTCCTGAGCCCAAGGCTATCAGTGAGATTAGCTGAAAATGTCTCTCTTGTTTATCCTCTTGCACATTTTTAGGTAGTAGTTTAGGGCGGATCTTAGCAAGTTTTAGAATAACATAAGAACAAAGAACTACATCTTCTAGCAGAGCGCCAGGTCTCTCTGTCTTACTGTCTAGTATGATTTGAGGCATGATAGGGTTTGGTAGAAGCAATATTGGACTTGTTTGCTATGGGTTTCAGTTGAAAAATAGTTACTTGCACAAAGACATGCCTTTCCACTTAAATTTTGTTTTGGTATGTTCTAGTTGTACATCAGTTTGTTCATTATTGTCCTTTGCGCTTTCTTTATTTAAGCAGAGACTTCAGGTGTTTTCACATTTGAATATTTATCTGCAGGCACAACACATCAAAGCTAGACACCTCGCAAAGATATGTTGCAGAGAGTTTGGCAGATAAATTTATTCTAATACAGCAAGAATGCAAATATTTTGGGAATATATAAAGATCTTACATGTAAGCATAACTCAAAGGCAGACTGCCCTAAAAGCATACCAGCTTTTGGAATTATTCCAGATTTGCTGCATCTAGATTTGGAAACAAGCTTCAGTAGTCTGTCCAAATTCCTGTTTTTGCTCATTTTTGCCTGCAGATTGCTTTAAAATTTGAACTCTACAATACTTATGTGTCAATGCACATTACATTAGCATTGCTTCCATCAGTAAAATGTGAATGGCCTACCACATTGTGTTATGAATAAGAGGAGGATTATAAAGCTCTTTGGGATATTAAAAGTCCTAGGATAACAGCATTCCAGGAACCCAAGCATATCTTTTTATTGCTGTTCTGTTTGAAGTCCACTGGCTTTTAGTTGTAATGTTTAATAGCTTTCCAAGAGAATACTCCCTTTTCCTAACAAAGAAAATCTCCTTCATGTAGATTATCATGGCTAATGCTTTGATTCTCCTTACCTTGTGTTGTGTTCTGCTGTGAAAGGTATTGGGCTGAAAGCCCAAGAATTTATCTTGACCCTGCTCTCAAGCCAGGAAAAATAGCAAAAGTTTTCCTCATTCCTAAACTCCCCACTTTTGTCACCAGTGAGTTGCTTAATTACATTTAGTGTATCATCCAATACACGAAAGGCTGGTGAATTCACAGGATCCAGTTTCAGTTGAATAGAGAGAAACTATCCAGGGCAGCTTGTTGTAGTGGTTCAAGTATTGGACTACAACTCTGGAGACCAAAGTCGGAATCCCCACTTCAGCCATGAAAGCCCAGCTTGGGCAAGTCACACACTCTCAGCCTCAGAAAAAACCTTGTGATAGGTTCTTCGCCTTAGGGTCCCCGTAAGTCAGAAGCGACTTGAAGGCACACATTAACAACACTAGCTGAATTTCATTTTTTTATTGGTCACAACTATTTGCTTTACTTATTTAAATATTTTCTGCCTTGATCTGTATCATGAGATCTCAAGGCAGTTTAGAAGTAAAATATAAGCAGATTAAAATTATTTAATACAATAAAAATAATTTTGATAACCGGAAAACAGCATATTAGATGACCCCCCCAATTTTACAGTAAAAACCCTAAGAGTTTGGCATATATTTGCCGTATAAGACCCCCCCCCAATTTGGCTGGCTGGGGGAGCCTTGCCAGCTGATCCTCTTTGTTTCCCACTCACGAGGATCTCCTCGTGAGTTGGAAAAGTGAACAGGATCAGCTGGTAGGGCTCTCCCAGTCAGCCAGCCGCAACATTCGCCCCTCTCTTCCACCTTCGGTTTCTCCCCAAAGGGGGTGAAGGCAGAGGAGGGGGCCGAATGAACCCGGTTTGCTTCGACCACTGCCCATTCCTTCCGTCTTCGTTCCCTTTGCGAAGGGAATGAAGACGGAGGGGATGGGCGGCCTCCGTGGCAAACCGTGGCATTTGCCCCTCTCTTCCACCTTCCAGTCACCCTTGACTTGAAGATGGAAGAAAGGGGCGAATATACCCGGTTTCCTTCATTGGCCTCCCCCTTCCCTCCATCTTCATTCCCTTTGGCAAACCACAGGATTTGCCCCTTTCTTCCACCTTCCAGGAAGGTGGAAGAAAGGAACAAACTTACCTGGTTTGCCTCGGCTGCTGTAAGGGTGGCTGGAGGGGGGGGGCTTCCTAGCCACCCACCCCCTCCCCGAAGCCACGATCGGGAGCCCGATCCTGGCTTCGGGGAGGGTGGAAGGGGGGCTGGAGGGGGGCTTCCTAGCCACCCACCCCCTCCCTGAAGCCGCGATCGGAAGCCCAATTTCCAGCAACGTTGGCCCCCCCTCCTCTGTCTTCGGTTGCTTCCCAAAGGGGGAGAAGGCAGAGGAGGGGGGGCGAATGAACCGGTAAACACTTTGCCTCACCCCCCCACCCGATCTCCTGCCTCTTCGCTCTGTTTGCGAAGGAAGCGAAGAGGCAAGAGATCGGACATCAGGGTGAAGCAAAGTGTATCCGGCGTATAAGATGACCCCTGATTTTGGAGGCTATTTTTCAGGGCTCAAAGGTCATCTTATATGCCGGAATATACGGTAAACAAGTTGAAAAGTTTAAAACTGGTTAATGTAAGACTATGTACATCATTGTTTTGGAGTAAATCAGTTAAGCCTCAAAAGCCTAACTTTCTAAAGCTGCAGCTATGCAACAGGTTACAAGATATTTCTTTGGTATTAGGAACATAGATAAGCTACCTTATTGAGTCAGAATATTGAGCCATTTAGCTCAGTATTGACACTAGACTCTACATTCATTGGCAGCAGCTTTCTGTTTGGTGGCTTTGTGGACAGGACAGCTTGAGGAATTTGAAAAGAGTCATTTGCAGGATACTATAGCATGTGAGAAACACAGAAATGAAGTAACATGTGGGAGGGATGAGTTTGACACCCTCTTAACTTATTTTCCCTATGTGTCCAGGGCTAGTAAGACATGGCACCTGCCTTTGCTGTGAAACCCCTGTGCAGTGCCATGTAAACAGATAGCTAGCTGTGTGTACATATTTTAAGGGGAACGATAGAGAACTGCCTGGCGGTCAGATTCTCAGAAAACAAATGATAAAAAAGGCTTTCCTTTGCATTTTTAATGTCCTACTTTACAACACTATAACTCCACGCCTTTTGTGTGTGTGTGCTTGGTGTATGCATGTTCTTGTTGTGCAGCTGCATAACCAGGACTGTAATTATTGTCATAATTGTAGTTTTCCTCTGCCTGAAACAGCACTTTGTGTCTTTTTGAAATCCCTTTTTAGGTAACAGGATAGACTGTTCCCCAAAAAGAGCAAAAAAAAAAAAAAGTGTTCATTTACAATTACAGAAGTTGGATTCTAAAGTTGGAAAGTAGTGTATCCCTATTTCTTTCTCTTCCCTGTCAAATATTACACAATGCAGCAAAAACATCATGTAACTAGTAAGTAGAAGTCTCCTGGTCAGTGAAAACAGCAAGCACACAAGAGTCAGAAGCCAAGAGGTATCAAACTGGCTTATTCTAACTTATTGGTGCAAGCAGGCATCTTTGAGTACTTGGTGAGAACTCAGTGATTTTTGCACATACTAAAGATTTGTCTGACATCCTTTGGTTTATGTTTAAGACCTACCGTGGGCTTGAGTTTAAAAAAAAAAATTAAAATACCCCTTTCTCAAACACAACCATTTCATTGTCATTAGTCCACACCATCCTTGTTTCTGATCTCTTAATTTTTTTTAAATAATTCAACTAGTTTAATTAATTTTTTAAAAAGTCTTTGAGCTAAGATTTCCTGCGTGGCAGGGGGTTGGACTGGATGGCCCTCGTGGTCTCTTCCAACTCTGCAATTCTATGATTCTATGATTCTATTTCTCTCTCCTTACATCCTTCGTTGCTGATGTGACACATTGTTAAATTAGTAGCCAGTTTTGATTGTTTAAACAATTATAGATACTGTAGGTTTGGATTAATTTGGGGGCAGTGTGGAAAAGGAGAGGAAGCAGCATCAAATCCAGGTGAAATGATGGGATGTCAGATGTCTGAGATGGAATCCTCATTCCCCTTACATTTCCCAGTTCTGGCACTTTTGAGTGACAGACATGTTGACACTGGTCCTAAGTATGTATGGCTGAAAGCAGATGCTACTGAGGGCTCATTTAGACAAGAAAATATAATGTTGATTTATGCACATCAATGCAAATTCGCAGCAGCTTTCATTTGTCTCCACAGTTTTTTGTGTTTTTTTTTTGGCAACATAGCTGGTATGCGAAGCTATCCATGTTTGTTGTTCATATGGAGCCATGCCTGCAAATCAAGATGGTAGCTGGAAGTGAATCACTTGCATTATTGTTCTCAACAAGTTGCCGCTGCCATACAGTATTATTTTTAAAATTGTAAATCTAAGGTGTGCAAGTGCGACCTTCCGTTTAAAAAGCTGTTTGGTCTCTTTGGTGCAGCAAAAAAGTGCATGATCGTGACCATGAAACTCCAAAATGGCACTTCCAGCCACTCTGTAGCCGGCAAGCCCCCTCCCCCACATATCTGACCAACCAGCTTTCCACTTCTGCTCATATCCGGGAATGTAGGACGATGCAATTCAGTTGTCCTAATGAGTGGGAATGCACATTCCCCCCCGCCATTAAAAAAAAACCCTCAGGAGAAGCTGCAAAAGCTTCTTCCGTATAGTTTTTGCTCCCCCCCTTCAAGATATGGCGAATCACCACGGGATCTCATTGGGACGAAAGGTATTCTCAAATTCTGAGGAGTTTTTTCATAGTCTAAACAACCCCTTATTATCATGCTTAGGATACAATTGCCGCCATAGATAATGCTCAAATATAAGCATAGAAGTATGGTTGCCCTTAATCAAAGTGGGCAAATCTCATCTTGACACTTCCCAATTTTTTGTTTTATTTTTGCCAAAAAATGGTGGCCTTCTAAAAACAGTAGCTAAGAGAGGCAGACCAGAAAGCAAATGGGGACAGGGTCCCTTTTCTCAGATGTCATTGGACACTGATCACGGAATGACTGCTACTTAACAATATTTGAAATGGAAAAGAAGAAGGAAAGGCAGGCAAGAATTAGAAAATAGAATGAAGCACGACAACAGAAAGGGGAGTGAAACAGAAAAATCTCTTGCCACATTGGAATGCATCCTGTTTCTGAGATTTGTCCCTTGCTTGATTGCTATTGTTAGCAATGCTTACATGGTCACCTGAACCACAAGCAGCATGAGCCAGCAAGCACTTGTTCAGCCATCTTTAGTTGTGATGTCTGGTTGGGTGGGTTGACAGCCAACCACTCTGTACTGATACATTCTGAGCTCTGTTCACAGCTGCATACCAACTTCAAACAGAGGAAAGTTCCCTCCCTCACACACATTTGACATAACATACAAAATACCTCACTGACCTCATCCCAGAACCTGTCCTTCCTCACTACCTCTCACCCCAGTGATGGGGATCTGTGATCAGGTCTGATGGTCTTAGTTTCCTCTCAGGAGGCATTTTTCATATGCTTGAGGTGTAACAATCAATTCATAAGATTTCCCAATTAAAAGGTCTTTGAGGAGTGTCTGTGTGTGTATTTATGCAACCTAAGCTTTTAGTTGAGATTGACTTTTTATATGATAAGGAATGTGCCTCTGGCAGATATAATTGTATATGTATAAGAGCAGGTCTGTGATAGATACTTCATTCTGTGTTAACTAACTGTGGCAGCTGCATGTAAAGACTCTTGTCTGTGAATCTGGACTCAGGAACAAGGGGTGAAGAAAATCTCTCTTTATGAAAGCTGAGATGGGGCTCTTCTACAAAACACAGTTGGCCCTTGCACCAGCTCTTGCTTTTCTTTTCTCTTCCCTTCTCATTTTCCTCATTTTGTATCTCTTTATCTAGATTACTAATATACTTTAATTGTTCTACAGCCAGCATGGAGTAGTGGTTTCAGTGTGGGACTACAACTCTGGAGATGAGGGTTTGAATCCCCACTCAGCCATGAAAACCCACTGGGTGACCTTGGGCAAGTGACACACTCTCAGCCTGAAAAAAAAAAAACCATGATAGGGTCATCTTAGGGTTGCCAGAAGTTGGAAACAACTTGAAGGCACACCATAACAACAATTTCTACAGCCAGCATATTGTGTTCCCTCAGTATTATGTGCGAAACAGCAGTCCACCAAGTGTCTATTAAGAAGTTGTTCAGTGGGCCCTTGGTATCTGCTGGGGTTTGGTTCCAGGACCACCCCCATCCCCGTGGTTAACAAAATCCATGGATGCTCAAGTCGCATCATATACAGTGGCATAATAAAATGGTGCCCCTTATATAAAACGACAAACAGCAAGGTTTGATTTGGGGGGGGGGGATTGGGAATATTTTCAAGCTGTGGATAGTGGAATCTGTGGATACAGAATCCATGCTACGGAGGGCCAACTTGCATTTTCCCCACTTCTTAGATATACCAAAGCTTGCTACTGTTACTTACCATTCAGTGATTGGTTCCGTTAAGGCTAACAATTGGATTCCAGCCATAGATACCCTTTACAAAAAAGGTTTCTTTTGTATATTCTTCCCTCTCCCCCACACTTCTCATTTTAGAGCTGAGAAACCTGATCTGACACAAACAGGCTAACTTGGAATACCACTTCTGCAATGCAATTTTAAAAATATCTTAAGTCACCTTGTTACTACCGGTAACATGAATCTCTTGTGATGTCTGCTGCAGCAATGAGAGGAGGCAGGCAGGAATACTGTTGGTGATCAACAAAGGTGGAAATAGATCTGAGAAACCTGTTTTTAAGGAAGATGGTGTGGGTCAGTCATAGTATATAATTTATTAGCTCCCACTGGGTATTTTTGACTGTGATGTGGTATCAGTTTGCAGATGGGGAATGTGGGGGTGGAGGTTCGTTTAAGTTTGTCCTCTTCGTTTGATTTGGAAGCTTGATCTCTTCTTTCCTTCTCCTCTCCCCACTATCCCTGTAGGCAAAAAGAAGACGGAAGAAAGATGTTTGGCTTCCACAAACCGAAGATGTATCGTAGTTTAGAAGGCTGCTGCATATGCAGAGCCAAGTCTTCCAGTTCTCGGTTCACTGATAGCAAGCGTTATGAAAAGGATTTCCAAAACTGCTTTGGGTAAGAGTTGTTGCTATCCTAGTTGCCTTGTGCTTCTTTAGCCCTATTCCAAAGTTTCCACTACATTCGGAAGGGCAACCACTGTAGAGAGGGCCGAGGACAGTTTTCATCTCCACATGCTCTCCTGGCAGGCTAATCCCCACTCCAGATTGACCAACGAGCAGCTGGAAACAAAACCAGTCCAGTTTGTCACTAATTTTCAATGCCAGAGTCCATTTTGACAGTATGTGCCATTCCTGGGAGCAAAATTTACTTTAGAGTAAATGTGGGCAATTGTCATGGTCCCCTCTCTTGAAAATTCGGGGACTGTGAGGTCTGGTGACTAAAAAAAAAAAAAGCCCCTGTGGCCCATGGCTGTACTCTGTGCATCTGTGCACACATGTCTTCAAGCCAGCTGTCAGCTTATGGTGACCCCATAAAGTTCACAGGGTTTTCTAATACTCAGGTGATTTGTCATTGTCTTCCTCTGAAATATTGCTTAAAATACCTAGTATTACTTGGTAGTACCCCATCCAAGTACTCATAAGTCCTGCCCTTGCTTAGCTTCCAAGATCAGATGGAATCCAAAGCCTTCAGAGTATTTAGACCACTGTACAGTAGAACCCCATATCCACTGATTCACCAACCACAGATTCAATTATCCATGGTTGGTGATTTTGCCTCCCCCCTCCTTTCCCCCTACAATGGATGGCTCCGTTCACAGCGGGGGGCCATGGCAGCGGGGAAGGGAGGAGGAGGAACAATCTCGCCTCCCCCCTTCCCTTGGGATGGCCCCCAGGATGGTGTTTGTTATTATCTGCAGAATTCATTATCCAAGGTGGGGGCGGAACCAATCCCCCACAGATACGGGGGTGCTATTGTACTAGCTGATCTTAAGCGAATGAAATGGGGGTCGGATGATGTGAGCCATTGCTACCCCAACATAAATTTCCCTGCTTGTTGTAATCACAGAGGTGTTGGCACCTGACGCATTCAGCTAAAGCAGAACATGGCAAAGTTTCTTTTTGGACTGCTGTATCCAGAATCCCCCAGCTAATATTGCTCCTTATCTTTTTGGTTTGGAATTTCTTGGAGTTGTAGTACAAAACGTATCATTTACAAATTAAAGCTAAATGCACCTGCATGTTGTCTCCCTTTGGACATACTACCAAAGGGACTCAGGAAGGCATGGACAATGGATGCAGTGCCTTTCCAGGTGTTTATGAACATCAGGGAATTACTAAAGGTGGTATCTAGCATACATGTAAACAGGGAAAACAAAGCTACAAACTGGCTTCAGTAAGCATGTTAAGTAAGCATTGGGTACTCTACAGCCTCCTTCCACCTCAGACCTGCCTCAGAATTATTCTGTTGTAAGAGTTCTCAACAGGTCAGTCACCAAATTATTTACGGTAAGGACAGGTGCCCCTTCAAAATGAGATAAAGTCAATTGTCTTCCTTTTTGTTCTTTCTTTGTCATGTGGCTTTTTTTCTCATATAGTCAAGTCGCTGAACTATGGTCTTTTCTTCACAGTCTGCATGAGGCCCGCTCAGGAGATATTTGCAATGCATGTGTGCTTCTGGTGAAAAGATGGAAAAAGCTGCCAGCAGGATCAAAAAAGAATTGGAATCATGTGAGTTCAGGCACTGTTCATTTTGGTGTGTGTTTTTTTTTTAATGTGACTTCATATAGACTCTGACTTATGGCCACTCTGCCATAGTGTTTTCTTGGCAAGATTTATTTAGATGAGGCTTGCCCTTGACTTTCTCTAAGGCTAAGAGAGTGTGAGTTGCCCAAGGTCATCCAGCAGGTTTCCATGGCTGAGTGGGGATTTAAACCCTGGTCTCCCAGACTCCTTGTCCAATACCCAACTACAGCATGATGCTGGCTCTCTGAGTTCAGGTACATCTATACTGTGAACATAAAGAGACTTAATTGGTGCCTCCTCTTCCCAGGGAACCGTGAGATCTATATTTCAGGGTTAGCTGGGGAATCCTGATCAGAGGACACTCTCCAGGATGCTTTGGAGAAATCTCTATAGTTAGCTAATCAAACAAACACAAAATAGCTCTGTATTTGTAGTGTAGATACTCTAATTGTTATGAATCCTATATGCTTTTCAAGTAGATTATTCCAAATCCCCTTCACTGCATGAAAGGTAAACTTTGTTTATGATTCATGTAAGGGTTAATCTCTAACACAGAGGTTTCTGGGGAAGAAAAGGTGCATGTGCTGTCATGTTCACACCCACACTTCAGACACTGCAAAAAATGTGACCAAACATTATCCTTTCACTGTGACATGCCAAGGAAGCAGTTGTCCTTCTCATTGTATGGGGACCTAGACTGACCTGTCCACATATGAGAAGTCTGTGCATCCTCCCATGGGACTCTAATGCCTTTTCTCCAAGGAATTCAGGGTAGCATATATGGTTCTCCTGCTGCTCCCTACCAGCCATTGTTACACCACCCCTGTGCAGAAATGCAAAATTTCTGGAAATATTGAAGCTATGGGAAGGGAGGGAATTGTGGGAAGGAATGCAATATTAGCATCCCTTTATAGACTGAAAATTATTTTGCTATGTTAGGAACATAAAATTCATTCTATATAAAAATTTGGCATTAAATTATCATGCTTAAAATATTAAGAATACAGTTTATTTATAATATAATAACACATTTTGAAAATACTTTATTTTAGTTTATTTGCTACAAGGTCCTAAATGGAAAGGAATACCTGAATTATAAGGAACCTCTTTTATTTGCCAATTTGAGCAGCAGGCAAAAATCCCAAACAAAAACAGACGAAAACATCAACATTAGTAAAACAAAGCAAATGATTTTGTCTCCACTAGTCTTCCATGATGTCAAGCAGACAAAACATACTCATTTCTACAAAATGCACTGAGAAAAGCAAACCAAAACCATGAATTGTAAAAATCTGATACTCTGCATAGTCTTACATATGAGCCTCTTATATAGTTTTTTGAAATGATTTGGGGGCACTAAATATGTAAATATCTTGGACACGTCAGAGAGGCAATGGGAAAATCCCTCTGAACAAATCTGCCCCCCCCCAAAAAAAACCCTCAGTGATAGGATTGTCATAAGTCTGAAATGACTTGAAGGCACACAACAACCACAACAAATATGTGAACACCTTGTATTAAATATTTAATTCAGTACTCAAAAATAATCCTTTCCCCCATTTTTTTCTGGAAAAAAATACTTTGGAAAAAATAAGGGGGGAAACTTTCCCTCTTAATTTTTCTGTCTCTCCCCCCGCCCCCAGGCCTTCACATTTTTGGCCATTTGAAGGAATCTCGGCTGAGGATGACTGGTTCAAGGTCATCCAGTGGGCCTTATGACTGAGGTAGAAATCTAGAAGCCAGATTTCATTGATCCAGTCTGATGCACTCTAACCACTTACACACCACAACCACTTTTTCCTCACAGTAGAAGCATGAAACAAATAAAAAGGAATATGGTGGAATGTTGCTTGTAGAGTACACAAGAAACTTGGATGTGGCCACTACCTCTCTCTGCCTTCTCTTTTTGTGAAGGAAACTAATTATTTTGGTTCTTCCTTTCGTCCATTGTTTTACTCAAGATGGTAGTGTTTGGGATTACTGGGCAATATCCCATCCAGGCACTGACCAGCCAAAGACCTCTTTAGGCTATAGCAAGAGTCCCATATTATGTCCTCTGAACTCATGCCCTGGATCAAGCCTTTTACCTTTTACATGTTGGAGACCCTGTGCTACTTGTCTGGGTCAGTGTAGGGTGACCAGGTGAAATAAGAGAGAAAACTCCTCTCCCTTTAATGGGTGGGTGCAAAAGGGAATTTCAACAGGTGTTGCTTGTCATGCAAGCAACAACTGCTGAAATTTTCCCTTCTATACAACCTTTGAAGGTGCAGGAGCCTTCTCCCTTATTTCACCTGGTCACCCTAGGTCAGTGAGACTCGTAAATTCCCTCAGAGAGACAAGGGAATAATAATACATTGAGGGAAAGCCTGTGGAAATGACATTCTTTCTTCTCTGAACCTTCAGACAAGTTCTTAGGAAGTGCCACCCCACTCATTTCTTGGGTTCTCCAGGTAACATAAGCGGCTCTGGCCAGGATTCTATAGTGTCAGGCCTCCCTCCCCAAACAGTGGTGACAAGCTTGCATTTTGTCATGAGATAAGAAACAGCCATTGGGTACATGCCTCTAGCTGCAGGCTATTTCTTTCTAGAGCACTCAGGATTTGTTAGTGCCTGTCTCTTGGTAAGTTCTATAAGCCAAAGCACTTATGGGAGAGGTGGCTTGGGTAATTGCCTGTTGAAAAGGCACAAGCCAGTTCCCAAGCCAACATTCATATAAGGGACCTGGCTAGTAGGACTCCTAAAGCAAGGCTTGGACAGAACAGGCCACTGTAAAGGTGTCCTCTAACCAGAGGTATAGGCTGAGTAATCAGCATAGCAGTGCTGGAGGTGGGCTATTCCACTCTGCTGGAATGTTGTAGGATCTCAGCCTCTGTGCTTAAGCAGTAGATCCCCTGGGTGTTTCCTCATTCATCAGTTGTGTATGTAACATGCCCAGGGCTGCTGGTGTCCATGGTCCTGTCATCATCTGCTTTCATCAGGGGTATGATTCATAGGGTATTGATACGCTTAGTGCATATTATGGAGCAGGGAGTCGAGTGACAGAGAGGAAGCAGGTGTTATAAGTCACAACAAGTCTGGCCTGTATGCTTTTTATTTATACTCTGGTCTAGCACTTCTGACTCTAGGTGGAGGGAGGTTCACACCATTTAAATATACCATGTACATCCATAATTGTTTATTAAAAATAATCTGACATAGAGCAGAGCTTGGGATGATGTGGCCTGCAGCTTCTATTATTTCTCACTACTGACTATGCTGACTAAGGATGGTGGGAGCTGAAGTCCAACAACTTTTGTGGGGCTACACATCTCCCCTGATCAGAGTGTCAAAAACATAAGTTTTTTGCCTAGTGGCTGGGACATTCCCAAAAGGAACTTTTCCAGGCTTTCTTCCTCACACAGAGTAGCATATTAGGAAAAAATCTAAACTAGAACCCTTTCCCCCAAACATCTGGTTTTCTATTTAGAAGAATGTGTGTGTGTGTATCCATGCACAAATTTCCTTAGAGTATCCCCTTTCCCAACTTCTCTTTGACCTCTGCTTGGGGTAAAAGCAAATCAAAATGATTTCCACCTGAATTACATAAATTACTAGAATATTTGTTTTAAAATCATGAATGGTATCATGTGGTCATTCCCCCTGAATGCATTTTATCTGATACATTGATCTGCTCTCAGTTACAGCTATCAAAGCATGTGAAAAGGACATGAGAGAATAAATCCTTTCATTTTTATTCAGAGCCTGAGTACATTTCAATTGGCTCAAGAATTAAGTTTCGTTAGCAACAGCAAACAGTGGCAAAAAAATAAAAATCAACATTAGGTAACTTGGATGTATGTCTTGCATTGTATGTGGTGATACCCTACTGATGAGTTCAGTGTTACAATAAAGTTGATGTCCATGGTCTGAATCCTATTTAGTCCCACTAGAGTAGGCCCATTAAATCAATGACATTTACCTATGTATTGACTCACCATTAAAGAATTGATTCCATGGGTGTACTCTACGTGGGACTAGTCAAAATGATTCAAGGTCAGTATCTAGATTGACTGATAGAACTTTATAATGTAATACTTCAGGCTTGGAGATAGGCACTCGTTTTGCACAGTTTAAAGCTTTTGTGTGCATCCCTGTTCACACACATCCCTGTGTACAAACACAGAATTTTGTATGCAGTATTTACACTCATTCCACTGTCACATACATGAAAAGGTACTGTAATGGTTTTGTTGTTGTTGTTGTTTTGGTGATGTCTCCAATACACATAGCAGTGATCAGGTTTCAAAGATTATAAGCAATTTTTTTTAATTGAGGACAGGCTGAGAATTATTTCTGTCAATTGATGATGGGGCTTCTCTTCTTGTGCTATGTAAAATTTGAGTCCAATTGTCCCTCTGTATCCACGGATTTGGTATTCACGGATTTAAGTATTCATGGCTTGAAAATATTCTTAAAAAATAATAATCCAAAAAGCAAACCTTGATTTTGCCATCTTATATAAGGGACACCATTTTGCTATGCCATTGAATATAATGGAAGTTGAGTATTCACTGATTTTGGTATCCATGGGGGTCCTGGAACCAAACCCCAGCGAATATGAAGGGACAACTGTAAATGATGCAAGTAATGAGTATTGCAGTGTATACTAGGTGGGGCTGCCTTAGAAAAATGCTCAGAAGCTTCAGTTGGCCCAAAAAGCAGCAGCCAAATTGTTAACTGGGGTTGGATACAAGGGAGTACACATCTCCCTTGTTGCAACAGCTCCATAGGCTGCCAGTCCATTTCTTCAGACAATCCAAAATGCTGGTTATGACTTATAAATCCTTATATGACTCAGACTCAAGCTATCTGAAGGGCAGTATCTTCATATATTAACCTGCTTAGGCACCAAAATCTTTGGGTCAGGCCCTTCACTTGGTCCCACTACCTTCCCAGGCACATTTGGTGGGAACAAAGGAGAGGACCTTCTTGGTGCCCAGGCTTTCAAACTCCTTCCCTAAGGAGGATAGAATGGCTCCCTCTTTGCTGTCCTTTCAACAGTTAAAATAAACATCGGCCTGTTTCCTCTACCTGCCTAAATACCCTAAAGGCACGGCACTAGATCTTGGAAGCTAGACAGGGTCAGCCCTAGTTAGTACTTGGGTGGGAGACCACCAACAAATAATGAATACCAGGTACTGTAGGCCAGTGACTCTTCAGCTTTTCTTTATCAGGGACTCTTTTTAAATATCTTTTGTTGCCACGGATCCCCAAGACTTAACTCAAGATTTAAAACAACAACAATAATACCTGTTGCTGTTGTTGTTTGTTATTATTATTCTACTACTACTACTACACCATCCATTAAACCCTCCCTCAGAGACACTGCAAGGGGAGGGAAGACTTTTCTCCTGCAGCAGATTGAATGGCAATACGCAGGCCATGCCAGCCCAGCAACAAGTCCCTTGGCTCCTGTCATGTGGCCACTCTACTTCAGGCAGGGGGTGGGCTGAGCAGCCTTCAAACCTTTGCAGACCCCCTGTGAGGACATTGCAGACCCCTGAATGTCCCTGAACCACAGGCTAAGAACCACTGCTGTAGGCTATATTTCAGAGGCAGGAACTAGCAAACCTACCTCTGAGTATTAGTTGCCTAAGGAAACCCTATGAAATTCACTTATTACACTTATGGGAACACCATAAGTCAGTAGGCAACTTGAAGGTGCACTCACACACACCGTTTCCCTTTAAAAATCTATTCTCAAAGGCCTGGAACAAGAAGATCTTTGCCTACCTACGGAAATATAATAAGGAGGGTGCCAGTCTAATCTCTTTGGGAAGGGAGTTCCAGAGCCTGGGAGAAGGCCCTCTCCTGTGCTTCCACAGGGTGTATTTGTGAGGGTGATAGAACAGAGAGAAGGATCTCCCCAGAAGATCTCAAAACAAAGGCAGGTTGGAATGAGAGAACAGAATCCTTTTAACAACATGGACCTGAGCTGTATTCCTGATTCTGAAACTTTGTTTAGTTTGCTTCAGATTTTCTTGACACTAAAACTGGGTTGATATTCTTGGTACAGAGTACCAGTTTTCACTTTATTTTTGTTCTGCTTTTACAGCTTTAGGTAGTCAGACTTCCAAGTGCAAATCACCCACACCCAGCTCTTCACCAGTTTAAAAAGAGGTGGCTTTAACCAGGGGTCAAAAAGACCAAGTTGGTTGGGGAATCCTAAGAACTGTAATTCAGAAGGTACCTTTTCTGAGCTCTGCTTTAACCTGATGAGAAGCTGTGTAGTGTTGGCTTATGGTTGCAGTCTGTGAGATGGGAATAACTGTGATGAACTTTTCCCATGCGGTCTTTTCCAGGTGGTGGATGCGAGGGCTGGACCAAGTCTTAAAACAACACTGAAGCCAAAGAAGATGAAAACTCTTCCTGGCAGCAGGATGAAAAGCAATCAGATAAGCAAGCTGCAGAAAGAGCTGAAGCGACATAGTATGTTGATTCTATGTATTTTACCCATTAATTGAGTGTTTTGCTTGTTCTGGTAGAGGGAGCAGCAACTGAATCTGAATGGGTGCACTATAAACCAGAGTTGAGGATCTTTGGTGTATAACGGGGATGGGGAATGTATGCTGGACTGCAGCTTTCATAATCCCTCACCATCAGATATGTTGGTTAGGTCTGATAAAAACAGTCCAACATCCCAGAGGCCAGAATTTGCCCAACCTGGTGTTTAGAAAGAGTACAAAATCCTGAAAATCAAATGAAACTGGCTCTAAAGCTTGCCACTGAGAACTCATTTCACAGCATGAAATATTTTTTAAATCTCGTTTATTTTTGCATCCCTCTAGAGGATGATTGCTGGAGAATATTTGAATCTCCATTCCAGTATTTTGCACTGGTCCAGCATAAAACAAAATGAATCCAACCAAAAATATTTAGCTGAAGTGATGTCCTAATGAAAGGGTAGACATCTACTTCTGGTCACTGTCTCAGCCCTTTGTCTTACCCCCAGGAAATTCATAGTACCATTGTGAGAATGAAAATGGGGGTAATGCTATGTACACAGTTCTTTAGCATTCTGGAGGAAACATATTTAAACAAGCATTTTAAAGAATTTTATCAAACACAAAGCTGCAAGATTTGGGGTTCTTCTTTGTAGCCGCTGAGACTCACACATAAGTGTCACTGTTGCCTGCACAGTGCATCGTTAGGAAATTTCTAGAGGCTGAATATGGGAGAGGGATCCTGCTGCTTTAATATTTAGCCCAAAAACCCAAGGAAAATCTATTTAGCAGATCCTTCATTAGGAAGGCTCATTGTAAAGTTCTTTCAAGAAGAACTATGGCACATCTCTTCCCTCACCTCCCCTACCCACATTTTAGCTGATGCAGCCCACCCAACTTTACTGTCTGGCAGAAAGGGGGGGTGGAGCAGCAGAGAAGCATCCTCCTTCATTCTTATATCTGGACGTATTGCAATGACATCATCCTCTGGGACCTTCTAATGGCCGCTGGAGGTCACAGGGGATACCTGTTGGAATGGAGTAGGGTCCTTTTCTGCTGCCCACACTGATTTCCACCAGCCAATAAATAGGGGAAGGGCTGCCTCTGGGAAAAGGTGGGTTTGGTGAGGAAGGAATCTGCCAGAGCTCCTCCTGCTGAAACTTTATGGTAAGCTTTCCTGTCAAGAATCTGCTAAATATTAAAGCAACAGGAGCTCTGTCCCATATTTCAACCTGACAACTTTATCTAGATGTGAGTGACCATTTTGACAATAGCCTTCTCCCTTCTCTGTATTCATGTCTAATATCTGTTCCTACCTCATTCCCTCAGTTCCTCTTTGTTCATGGCTGCAGCAGCATCAGGAGGAACACACTCTTCAGAATACATTTCCTCCATAGCAGGAGCATAACACACATGAACACACACACGTGTGATGGAAGAAAAGAAAGAGCAATGTTACTACGCTTGCTGGAGGAGGGGATGGAAAACCTCATCACTATCCTTTTTAAAAAATATTTTTATTAATTTTACCATTAATACATACACACTGTACAAATTACAAACACCAATACACACTCAACATTGAAACAAAACGTATTACACTACTATTACCCCATCCTTCTTTTATCTACACAAACACTTCATTTTGACTTCCCATTCATCAAATTGAAAACTTCAGTATAAACATATAAACCATTTTTTCCTAATTAATACCTAATATCAGTTAATCTTCCAGCTATTTTATCTTACTCAAAACTTACCACTATCCTCATAGAGGTCACTCTTTCCATCCTGGGGTTGGGAGGATGGACAACTCTTCACTCTTTCCTAGTGAGGGAAGAGTATTGCTCCCATGTGCATACGTCCATGCACGTGTGGGTCCTGATCCTTGAGCCAGCATTATACATGGCCCTCAAGGTCTACAAGGTTCTGCATTGCTGCTGTTCAGCTATATGGGATTGAAGCTTGAACACCTTCTTGGTTTGCTCTGCAGATGAATGTTGAGATTCTGAAGAAACCAGGGCCCCATTTGCACTGCACAATTATAGCACTATTACTCCATTTTAACTGCCATAGTTCTGTCCCATGGAATTCTGGGATTCACAATGTGGGGAGGGGCATTTAGAATTCTTAGCCAGAGTGTTCCAGTGCCTCACCAGACTACAAATCCCAGGATTCTGTAGGATGAAACCATGGTGGTTAAAGCAGAATAATAGCACTCTAGTTGTGTAGTAGGGGCCTAAATATCTTAAAGGCACCAGATCCTGTCTTACCTTGGAAGCTAAGCAGGCTCAGCTCTGGTTAGTACTTGAATGGGAGACTGTCAGTGAATACCAGGTGCTGTAGGCTATATTTCAGAGGAAGGAGCTGGTAAAACTATCTCTGAGTAAGTTTGCTTAAGAAAATCCTATGAAATTCATGGGGTCGCCATAAGTTAGCAGGTGACTTGAAGGTGCATAAACACAGAGAGAGAGTTGTGTAGAGTGAATGCACTCTAGGGTGCCTTCAAAAGCCCTCTATCTAGTTCTGTGGGATTTTTTTGGACTTAAAGCAGGGGTGGGTAACACTGAGTTGGGGGGCACTTTCTGCTCCCCCCAACCACTGTGGACCAAGCTCCTCCCAAGAAAGGAATCACTTCTGGTTTTCAAAAACCACTTCTGTTTTCAAAGAAATAGGATTTGGAGGTGTACAAGATGGACTTTATCACACTACACTGTTATAGGGCTATTATTCCACTTTAACTACTATGGCTGCCTTCTGTGGAATTCTGGGGTTTGTAGTTTAGTGAGGCCTAACAGCTCTCTGGCTGAGGATTCTAAATGCCCCCCCCAAAAAAAAACCTGTGCAAATCCCAGGATTCCACAGGAGGCAGACATACCAGTTAGAGTGGAATGATAGCGCTATAACACTTGTTGATACACTATGCCAGTGTAAGTACACCAGCATTGGTGATTGGAGGGAACAGACTATGGGTTCAGCAGCAGTGAAGAAAGCCTTGGAGAATCAGATTGCTCAGAGTTTCTCTGCCTTCCTTCGATATGACTGCATGACCCTGGAACAAGTGCAGCTGCTAGTGTAGGATTCTGTCATAGTTTTCAAGGAAAATTATACTCCCTGGAACATAAATTTATTTTGGGGCGGGGGGGGGAGATTTTTTTAAAGCAACAAAGGCCTTCTGGGGGCTTAGAAAATACAGTTTTGGAGGGCATATAGGCCACATGATCCCCAACCCTGTTTTGGTGTGTGTGTGTGTTTGAGAGAGAGAAAGAACATGATGTGATGCCATAAATCTTTCTATTCTTAACAGACTCTGATGCCCACAGCACCACCTCAAGTGCCTCTCCCGCCCAGTCACCCTGCTATAGCAACCAATCGGATGATGGCTCAGACACCGAGATGAACCCTGGTTCCAGCCGTACACCTGTTTTCTCCTTCTTAGATCTTACATATTGGAAAAGGTGAAAGAAAAAAAACCCAGAACTAAATCTCTGCACCTCCTCAATTCATATTACTAATTTGTGTTGTTTCTGGAGTTCTAGTAGGGAGTATAATGGGCCGTTCCTATCTCTGGGGGTTTGGTACTGGCCACTGCCTGTGGATGGGAACAGTGCAGATGCTCAAGCCCCATATTAATCAATGGCGGTGCAGGCATGCACCAATGCACCTGTGTGCATGCACCACCATTGAATAATATGGGGGGGGGCATCTGCCAGCACTCCAATCCGCAGATAGCTAGCCTGCTGATACCGTGGGCCCACTGCATTGCTCTGTATAACATAATACTTCCAACTTTAAAAAAAAATCTAGTGGAAGACTATGGACAGAGAATTAGAATCTTAGATTTAGACAAAGGAGAAGGTAGATAGAAGTAGCAAGACACAGGAGAGGCAGAGGTTAAAACACACAAAATAGCAGTAAAATGTAATCTTAATTACAAGGCTCTTTTGCTTCCGTTCCCTCAGCAATTAGGGAGCACTGGCAGACAGCTGATGAGTCAAGATGGTGTTTAAGGAAGTAGATAAAGTAACTGGATAGCATGCAGGGCATGAATTGGGTCACAAGCCATCTTATTGTCTTGAAAGCACAGCCATAGCCTTGGGCTTCTGCTCTTCCCCCTCCCTCCCCCCATTAATCCCTGCTTGCAAAGAAATGATGGATATTGTGACATTAGCCAGCAGTCGTATTGATCTGTAAGTATCCCTCTTCCTTTACGATTAGCTGGTTGCCATAGGGTTAGTATCAGCTGAAATGCTTGCCCAGCCTAGCAGGGATGCCTGCTTTGTAATGTGAGTTGTGTTCAGAAAATTAATTCATGGAATTTGCTTTCACAAGATGCAATGATGGTCTTTCCACTAGATGGCTTTAAAAAGGGGATTAGACAAACCATAGATAATATTTGACTTAGCTCCTATCATACTAAAGGCAGGATGAATCCCAAGTTTTTAGATCCCAGATTCAACACGTACTCTAGATCAGTGATGGGCAACCTTTTGAACTTGGTGTGTCAAACATCACCAAAAAACTGAGCATAACTCGGGTGGTGTGTCACTTTGAGGAAAAAGGATTATTTCACAATATTTATTGTTTAATCAATAATATTAATTGTTTATTAATAATTAATGAGTTGTCACAACTCATGTGACTACTGAGTAATCAAAATGTACAGTCATCCCTTCACATGCGTGGGGGTTAGGTTCCAAAGACCCCCGCAAATGTGAAAAATCCACGAATAATAACAGCCCCCCCCCCCGGCCTCCTGAAAGTGGTGACGGGGCTTTCGGAGGCCCCATCGCTACTTTTCCCCCCACCTCCCCCAGTCTCCTGAAAGTGGCGACAGGGCCTCTGGAGGCCCCGTCGCTACTTTTCCCCCACCACTTTGCCGGCCTCCCGAAAGTAGTGACGGGGCCTTCGGAGGCCCTGTTGCTACTTTACCCCCACCTCCCCTGGCCTCCCTCTGACCCATGGGTTTATTTGGGGGGGGGGGAAATACCTCACTACAAGTGAAGCAGGGAAAGATATAAAAGAGGTGCACTTACCTGCTGGAGGTAGAGGAAGGCTGGGGGGCACGGTAGCGAGTGTGGGAGCAAGGCAGAGTTGGAGACAAGGAGGCAGCCTGAGTTAGCCATGGAGCACAGCATGTGTTGCTGGCTAGCCTAGGAGCGATTACGGGGGCAGTTCCTCAGCTCCCAGACCCTCGGCTTCTTCCCTTCACAGCACTTACTCCCCCTCCTCACAATGCCACATGCACACACGTACACGCGCATTCTCCCCCTCCCTCTTTTGGCAGCTCTCCTGTGCGGAGCTATTTAGGAGGGCTCCATTGGAGAAGCTGTGCATGGTATCCTGGGCTCAAACAAGAGGCCCACCTGCCCGCCGCCTTCCCCGGCCTTTCCGAGACAGCTCTGAGGCTTTGAAGCCTCGGAGCCCCCTTGGTAAGGCCGGGGAGAGGCCGGGCAGAGTCCCTCTCTCCCACCCGCCACCTTCCCCGGCCTCAATGAGGCAGCTCCAAGGCTTCGAAGCCTCGGAGCCCCCTCGGGAAGGCCGGGGAGAGGCCGGGCGGCCACCCTTCCGCTCGCCCACCACCTTCCCCGGCAGAGTCCCGCGCACTGGCCACCTTACCCAGCCTTTCCAAGGCGGCGCCGGGGAAACGCGGCAGGCCCCAGGGGTGGTGGTGGCCAGGTGGGGGGGGGAGCTCCACCCCCCGCCTCCGTCAAGTGGCGATCAGAGCTTCGTAGCCTCACCCGCCACTTTCCTCCTCCCTCCTTAAAGTGAGGCTTTGAAGCCCGGATCACCACTTTAGGGAGGGTGGTGAGGTTGTGGGCGGGGGGAGGAGGCCTACGGCCATGTGTCAGCACAAATGGCTACACGTGTCAATGCTGACACACATGTCATAGGTTCGCCATCACCGCTCTAGATCTAAGTTATGATGTGACCTTAGTCTTCTGAGCTATGAAGCTTTAGCTGTGAACAGGTATTCTGTCTGTTTGGCCCCATAGTTACCCATGTCCTAGTTTCAGCTGGACTGAATTATCACAGTGATCTCTGTGTTGAACTGCCTATAAGGATTTCAGAACTTGCAACTGGTACAAAATGCAACTATCAGAATCCTTGAGTGATGCTCAACCATCAGAACATATTATGGCCAATCTACTATCAATGAGTTCTGTGTCTGTTTCTGAATTCAAAAAGACAATATTGTCTTAAAAGCCCTTTACAGTTTCAGTTTAGGTTCAGTTAAGGACCACTGTTCCCCCACATTTTGTGCTGTAGACATTGTAAATACAGTGGTGGGCACTAAGAACAGGGTGGTTCCGCAGTTCTGGAATGTCATCCCTGAGGATAGTCACTGGTGTACTTCCTTACCAGGTTTAGACACAGGTGAGATTTTTAAAAAAATAATAAATTAAATGCAGGCATTTCCTATCAAGACCAGTGAGAGTCTTGTGACACCTTAGAGATGAACAAATTTTATTTGGCCAACTTTTGACAGACTACAACTTGCTTCATGGGATGTATCAGCCTCTAAGATGCAAGTTTTGTCTGCAATAGACTAACGTGGCTATAACTGCTTTCATGCTGTGTTATTTTGCTGATGTGGTTTTATTATTCTTAGTTATTTGAAGTGTCTAGGATTATCTATATTTTGTACACTGCAGCAATGAGCTGTTAAGTTAAAAGGGGGAGGATGAACATGAAATAAAATGCAAATAATATAATTTGTGAATTTTTTTCCCTTGAAGACAAAAAGTTTGCTGTGGAATCATTTACAAAGGCCGCTTTGGAGAAGTCCTTATAGACACTCATCTCTTCAAGCCCTGCTGTAGTAACAAGAAGTCTCCAGACGAGAAGCCTGAACCACAAGGGTCCCAGTCTCCAACCATCTCCAACCAGGAAGAGTGGTGACTTCCACAGCTAACTGCAAACAGTGTAAATGCTCACTTCAAAGTGACCTACTCCTGACTCTGGAGGCCTGCTATGCTGCCAAAAGACCTTAGTTTTTTTCTTGAACAGTTTTGAGAATTTTTTTACTGCGTCAGTTCTGCTAATTCAGATTCCTGTTCATATCTCTTCAGAAAAGACTGTAAATAATATTTAAAATACTCTAAAATAGTTAGTCGAGCTGAACGTTGCTGCACATTACCTCTGTTCAACCTTTTTCTCTCGCACACACAGACACACTCTCACAACTTCTCCTTACCTGAATGACAACGAGGTTGGTAAAATATGTATGTAGCATTTGTTTCTGTCAGATAAGCAGTGCTCACATTTGGCATGTTAAAATTTTAGCCAGCCACTTTTTCCCCCCTCCCTGTGAGGAAAATATTGACTAATACTCTAAGGCATGAACTTTGGCTACTCAGTCTTGTACTTCCCTACAATGTATATGTTGCAAAAATGGGGAGATCATACTACTGATGCTTCAGCAGTGATGTTTCACCTGTTCTGGACCTCAGTTATGTCTAATGTATTGAAAAGAAGAAACAACAAAGCTTGGCTTTGTTGCTGGCTGGGGGATTCTGGGACCTATCCAAAAACTAACTTTTCCAAACTTGGAAAAGGTGTATATAAAAATGGTGAGAGGGATGCGATCAGGTTTAGGCAAAGTTAGTAAGTTGTAAGTTGTAACCAGGAGTGAGGTGGGGGAATGCTATTTGATGCTTGACTAAGTGATGTTTCTTTCATGAGTTTGTATTCCATGCACAGTTTATGGATAAATCTTCGGGGGAGACAGAGGACCACTCATGGTATCTTTGGAACAGCCGTTACAAGTGTAATTTTGGTCTTGTTTATGTCTATAATAAGAGGTGGCAAACACATACAGTGCCAAATCCTAGTTTCAGTATCAAGTAGGCTTTTCTGTGGTTTGGGACCAATTAAGACTGCAGTCCTGTACCCATATACCGTGTAGTAAGCCTTATTTCAGAGATAGGCAGGTATAAGGATGCCCTATAAGTGTGTGATTTGTTGCCACTTTCTCCTGTAATTCTGTAGTCTCACAGGTTGATAAGAATAGAGTAAAAATTAACAGTTGAATTAATGAATTGCATCCCAGAGTGGATAGCGCCGTCTATTCATTACTGACAAGGTCACAGGAGGTTCACATGGTCTGTTTTGTAATCTCATTCCAGCAGCTGAATGGAAATAACATGGTAGTACAGCTTATGTTTGATAGGAAGCCATGCTAATAAAAACTCAGGTTTAAGACTCCTTTCCTTTGGATTCTGTGTCTCTGCCACATCATGAATGTGGTTACATATCCGAGGAAAAGAAATCTGCAATAACTCCCCTGCACTTTTCCTTTTCCTTATTTAAAAGGTATGGTCTCACTCTAGGTTGCCCTAGGCGTGAGCTGCATCTCTTGACAAAAGTATGTTTCAGATACATACTGGCAGAGATCCTACATGTGCACCTGTCTCCACACACACAGTTCTACGTCTTCCTGCCACCCCCATGGATTTTTGAACTCTGGGAGGAGCCCCTGCTGCTGTCACTTAACTGGTGAGGAAGAGAGGGAGGGGAGAGGTGTTTCAGACCATAGAAGAGCAGCTGGTTTCAGCTTGGTCAGGGAGGGGAGAAATTAGAACGAGCTTTCTGATGGAGGATGTATCCACCTTTCCTTTCCCCAGGGAGCCTAGAGCAGTAGGATCTTCATGGCCTTATTATCGCCTGCCTGCCTACCTACCTACCCTTCCTGGTGGTAAAAAGGAAGAGCAGCATCCTTTCCAGGGGCCTGACAGTTGCAGAGCAGTGGGAGGTTTTTGTATGGAGCACAAGGGCAAGAGAAACTATTTTCTGTGCCCCATTAAGAAAGGGACTTGTATGCACATAAGTCAGTAACAGGATGTCAGCTGCTGCCTGTAAAATTTGTGCACAAACACCTTTGGCATTTCCTTTCCCTTTTGCAACCACACTAGCAGCTTCCCCTGACATGGGGGCCCCTCCAGATGTGTTGGACTACAACCCACTCCATCCCCAGCCAGTGGCTGGGCATGATAGGACTTGTAGTCTAACATGTTTGGAGGAACACCTGGGTTGGAGAAGCCTAAACTATAGTGTTGCTTCTTTTTAAAATTGTCTCAAAAACTGATCTAGTTTGTCAAATGCATATTTACACATTTTCTAGGAGCCAACCCAGCATGTAGTAAATATCCTTCATTTTCACTGGCTTGGTTCTGGAAGCTGCAGTCCCCTAGCCCTTCCTGTTACAGTAGGACCCCTATATCCACAGGGGATTGATTCCGGGCCCCACCACGGATAACGAAATCCGCGGATAATAGCAAACACCATTGAAAATCATGGGACTTCCGGTTTAAAATACCATAGAGTTGCCTTGGAGGACCTAGTAAATGGCTAGAGAGGACACATTTTCTAGGAAGACTCTATGGTAGATGTGCTGAAACTGAAACGGCGGATAATTGAATCTGCGGATGCAGGGGGTGCTACTGTACAATGTCTTTCCTCTCCATTTCCCAGAAGTGCCTTTAGTCTTTGCTTTTCTTTCTCACAAGCCCATCTTCCCATGTGGAAGTGCCTAGTTAATTCTCCTCAATGCATATCTGTCCTTACATAAACATAGTCTTTGCAGAACTCCCCCTGTCCTGCCCTTCAATGTCTATTAATTTCACAGACATCTTAGAAGGAAAGTTTACCTGGTTTCTCCATGATAATGATGGCAATAGTAGGCCTATCCTAGGATTCCAGTTTTCCCCATGCTTTTACAGTTTAGATTATGTGTACGGTAGAGCATACTTTTTGGGGGGCACTTTTAACTGTAGTAATGGTTGTAAGCACTAGTGGCTGGAATTTTTAAATGGATTTAAGCAACCATAAGGGCTAGAATCTTGTTTTTGTTCTCATTTTGAAGGTCCAGATGATCCAAAAAAGGTTTCTGTTAGATATGATGAGTGAGTATGCCCCCGCTTTTAGGGGTCAAGATAATGGCCTTCCAGTATAAGTGAGTATGCTATGGCTTTGATTCATATACTTTTCATCATTTTATTTGAGTAGTATGAGAATTTCCACTTTTCTGCAGTGCACTACTACAAACAGGCCTTTGCATTTGGCGTTGTTTTTTTGCCATGCTTTTTGTTGAACCATGAAATCTGAGTAGAAGTGATATGTCAGGAAAAATTAAATCTGAAATACTGTCTTCCTACATTTTTTTAGGGTTCCCTTAATACTCTTTCCCCACTATCCCTACCCTGCTTTTATTTGTAAATAGGAGAAATATTCTAAAGGGAGGATAAAATAGATCTTTCTTGTAACTGACTTGCTACTTGGCAGTTTTGCTGGGTTGGTAATCTCTGAAGGGTACATGCAATGCATTTGTTCTCTCCTTACTGGACTATACTTTTTTTAAAGGGTTTATGATTCTGGGCATTTAACATTTAGTACAGTATGAAACCATGTACTATAAAATGGATCATCTCTTTTACTTCTGTATTTATTTATTTATTACTACAACAGCAGACTGTCTTTCTCTCCACATTCCTCTTCCTCCTCCCTGAGTAGTAATACAAGATGAATTGTATGTAGTTATGCACTTTGTATTAATGTAGTAGAAACCCATGGACCCTGTTTTTATATATATTTTTTACATTGTTCATACACTTGTAATCCAAGCTTTTTTTAAAACTAGGGTAATAAACAAATGTTTTAGTCTTCTTTAGAAAAATAAGTACTCCTTTCTCTTTGTCTCCCTTTCTTTTTTTAAAATATGTTTCTTTTTTTGGCCTTATTGATCTGACACTTGGATGGATGCCAGCCACACTGGAATGGATGGAAATAGCTGGAACACAAGTGATGGGCAGATTTAAGGCTATTGCTTTGATCCAAAAAGGTATGGTAATTTATTTCAGAAAAGGATGGAGTAAAGAAGAATTTCACTGGTACAATCTGCCCTCTGTATCCACGGATTCTGCACCCATGGATTCAACCATCCACTGCTTTAAAATATTCAGGGGGAGGAATCCAAAAAGCGAACCTTGATTTTGCTATTCTATATAAGGACCAACAGTGAGGTTAGATGGAGGGCACCAGGACCTAAAGAAGGTGTCGTGGAAAACTTAATAGCAGACACCCAAGATAGGATTAAGTGAAGCCCCTAGTAAACAGTGCCATTATGGAGGTATATGCTAATCCTCTCTTGAGCACTCTTGGCAATGAGTCATTTCACAAACAAGTGTCTGAACAACCATTATCCCAAGGGAATATCCTCTTACACCTTTCCTCTCCTACAATACAGAGGTTGTCATAAAGCCATCAATTCCAATATCGGCCATTAACAGGAATCAGCAATGTTTTGGTTTCCTTTGTTTAATGGGGAGAAAGCTCTTACAACTTCATCCTAAGCCCAAACACTCACTCAGGACACAAAATACGGTATAAATATTAGTGCCCAAACAATAGCAAGGTGTGATGCTGGAATACTGTGACACCTGAACACTGTCAGCACACACCCAGAATTCAGTGCCACCCTCAGATTTGATCTGAGTCCTTCACTCCCCTCTCTTCGAGACTGGTAACTATAGCCCCTACCTCCCGAATCTATTCCTATCTATCCAACCTTTCTGCTGTTAACTCCTCAGCCTTGTGTGGTTCTTGTGAGTGTGAGTGCATCTATGAATGCTTCCATGTTATTTTCCAATAAAAAAAAAATTCACTTTAACTCGGAGTCTGCAGTTAGTAGCAGCATACATAGATTCAAAGATCTTGGAAGTTACCTGTCTTCTCAGAACCATCCATTTGAGCTATAACAATTCCCCCAATTCATAACTGAAATTTGGCATCACAAGTGGGTTCCCCACAGCCTGTTCAGGTAACAAGCTGGAACTACCAGCATTCCTCACCATCGACTATGCTGGCTAGGTCTGATGGTAGTAGCAGTCTAACATTTGGAGAGCTGCATTTTGCCCATCACTGATCTAATCCCAACAGCCTTTGTGCAAGTGATGGTGGCACTCCTTATATTTTGTATTTGGCATTCAGAAGTGCAAATGTGGCCTGCACATGGAGCACATTGCAGTGCGGAGGTAGCTTGACAGGCAAGCCCTTTCCCAAAATACTCCATTACCCCTGCCAACCAGTCCATGCAATTTGTGGCCACGGAGCATGCTGAGTCCTCACTGAGTTGTTTGAACCTGTGGCTCCCTGGATTGTGGTGGATTCTCAGCTCCCACTGCTCCCAGCTAACATGAACAACAATGCAGAATGGTGGAATTTGTAGTCCAATAACATCCAGAGAGCTATCTATTCCCTACCTCTGATATATAGGATATACAGCTAATGAAATTTCCATTTTATTTATTTAGCTATTTGTTTAGTTGCATTATGTATAAACCAGTATATAGTATGTAGGAGAGATATTTTACCTTTTAGTTCTCTGGTTTCATTGATGCAGGTAGTCCTTCCACAAATGCATATGGCAACCATTCCAAGCTTGGTTGCTTTGATCAGTTCATCTAGTGGCCATCCTTCTGGTAACAAGTCTCTGCATCTAGTTAGGTTGGTCCTCTCTACAGACCACCTCTGGGGCCATACCTGTAGCCTTTTCAGTTCTCCAGAATCTACCAGAAATTATGTTCTCTTGACATAGACTTTGTTGCACCTATACGCCACAATGAGGCTCCCAGAGAGGCCTATGTGGAGGGAAGATACCACAAGCTTAAAATTTACATCTGAATTACATTACAAGCAAAATATTTTAAATTAAACAATCTAACCTACTAAGCTGACGCATATGCCACAAAATTAAAGTACAGTATATGTGAGTTTAGTTAAAGTCTACAGTACATTTTTAAACTGCTAATACCTGACATAAAGACAGGAGTGATCCCTACAAAAACATCTATGTACCTGCTTTATTATCCATTACAATTCTGCTCACAGTTACCAGCAGAAAAGTAATCATTTATTAGCACTAAGAACTCTGTGTGGAAGCAGTCTTGCTTTTGTACGTTTAACAGTGTGACTTAAATGAGGCTCCACAATCTGACTAGCCTACTTAGCTTTAATGCATCATAACAATTGTTTATATCCTAATTTATTATTAAAGTGGAATTTATTTGATTTATGTGGCACTGGTAACATATTAGCAGTTGTGTTGTTAATGCTTTTAAGCTTTTCTCAGTAGGAGAAGCAGTAGGAAGGTTAAAAAAAACCCTGTAATTCTTTAACTTCCACCAAAGGCCTTTTTCTACTGAAAGCAAGTTAAATAAGGACTGCCAGTTCACATGCTGCATTCAGAAATCACAAATGTCACTGGCCAATTGAATTCACTGTGGGGGGCGGGGATGACATTCCCTTCTTGACCATTAGCAAGTTTTTCTGACAACCTTTGGAGACCAAGCTTTTTCCATTTTGAAGTTACATTATGCCTAGCTGCTATGAGTCCGTCCCAGAATGTGGAAATTTTACTTTTTTGGAATGAAACCCTCAACTACAACTGGCCATGATGAAAGAAAAATTCTAGGAGTTGTAGTTGAGGGTTTCATTCAAAAAAAAATTGTTCCCCCAAGCTCTACTGCTTTCTGCTCCAGATTCATCTTGGTGACATACACACGCATAACTGAGCGTCATGACAGCTTAAGTATATCTTTTGGGGCATTGCATGAAGAGCAGCAAATATATCTTTACACAATGCTTTTTCCCAGGTTGCTCAATAGCAATCCAATGGCACCACCTCTGCCATCCCCATTCCCAGCCATGGGGGTATGCTAGGAGACTTTTCTTGTGCTGTTGCCTTCTTAAACCTCTAGTATAAGCACACTGGCAGAGCTTAGTTGTTATTGTGTGCCTTCAAGTCATTTCCAAAACCTATCACAGGGTTTTCTGAGGCTGAGAGTATGTGATTTGCCCAAGGGTCACCCAGTGGGTTTTCATGGTTGATTGGGGATTTGAACCCTGGTCTCCAGAGTAATAGTCCAAAACTCAAACCATTATATTACACTGGCTCTTGCAGAGGTTTACTGGTGAATAAACAGAATCTTGGCCTATGGCTGCAGTTTTACACCTATCTATCTGAGTGTAAGTGCCATTGAACTAAATAGGTTGTTGTGTGCCCGTGACTCATTTCTGGCTGATGGTGATCCTAAAGCAAACCTATCTTGGGATTTTCTTGTCAAGATTTGTTCAGAGGGGGGGTGACTTTGCCTTCCTCTGAGGCTGAGAGAGTGTGATTTGCCCAAGATCACCCAGGGTTTCCATGACTGAGTGGGGATACTGGTGTCCAGAATCATAGTCTAACACTCAAACCATTATTGCCATGCTGGTTCTGGCAGAGCTTTACTGGTCAATGAATAGGCTCTGTTGTCTCTGAGCTGCATAAAACTTAGATGTTGTATATCTATGTACAGTAGTAAGAAAAATGTTTGTTCAAGATTATTTGCAAGGAATTAAAACAGCTTTGACAGCCTGCCTTTCCATTGAAAGGGGTGTAATCTAATTTACACATTAGTGCTTCTTGACTCTGGAAAAAGTTAACATGAATTTCAGCACACATGTCTTTTTCTACTTTAAAATAAATAATATAGCCTTTATCTATCTGTAGGGCCACAAGATGGAGTTGTTTGCATAAGAAATCCTCCAAGTTTCAATGTTGTACATATCTACCGTATTATGAATTAACTCCTGCTCATAGTTTGTAAAATTTACTTTTTGGACTATAAAACCCCCTAGGGAGATTCTGGGTGTTGTAGTCCCCTTAAAAAACTTTTCCAAGATCTGCTCCTGCGAAATTCAATCTCAGTTTAATGTGTATCAGGTTACATCTGTCTTCATTCAGAGCCAACAATGTTCTCTTAGAAATTCTGTCAAATCACACACAGTGAGACTGTCTTAACATGTTATCTACCTCATTATCTTAAACTTTGAAAATCAGAGTTCCACAGTCTACTGTGTGTCTGTAAATCAGTCAGGCTGCCAGTGTAAGACTCTGGGATGAAGTTTCAGTGGACATCTTAGGATATAAGCAACCACCCTTTCCAGAATACAAATATTACCTCTTCCCTTGATGGAAAAACAAGACAAACAAAAAGGTGGACAAGGTATGAGCAGGGCACTGAAGTTGTGACAAAGCCCTTGCCATCACAGAACAGAAGGGGTATCCATACTAATAGCTCCATAACTGGGAGGTAGAATCTTTGTTGTTCATATTTGCCATCAGGTTATGAATGAGAGACACACACCCCACACACAAGTCACCCTGTAATAAATTCCCCTGCCTTTGTTTTGCAAACTCAGGGCAATGGGTTCCTCCATTGAATCAACCCACCTGTAGTGCAGTCTTCCTCTTCTATTACTTCCCTACACTTTACCAAGCATTATTGTCTTTTTCAATGAGTCATGTTGTCTCTTGATGTGTCCAAAGTATAATAGCCTCAGTTTAGTCATTTTGGTTTCTAGTGAGAGTTCAGGCTTGATTTGCTCTAGCACCTATTTGTCCCCACCTTTTCTTTTTTGGGGGGGAGGGGAGGGGGCAGTCACCATCACTGATATCCATAGAACTCTCCTCCAGTAGCACATTTGAAATTACAGTTGTCCCTTCATATTCGCTGGGGTTTGGTTCCAGGACCACCACACACACACACACCCCGTGGATACCCAAAATCCATGAATACTCAAGTCCCATTATATGCAATGGCATAGCAAAATGGTGTCCTTTATATAAGATGGCAAAATCAAGGTTTGCTTTTTGGATTATTATTTTTTAAAGAATCTTTTCAAGCCGTGAATATTTAAATCTGTGGATACAGAGGGACAGCTGTAATTCCCATGTAGTTTATTATTGGAAGAGCAAGGACTGGGCAGTCCTAGGAGTTAACAGTTGGTAAGCATCCACTTTTAGTGTGAAAAAAAGCAATCCCATTACTCTCTATACCAACAGAGAGAGATTGAGAGGGAGAGAGAGAAGGGTCCACTCATCATCATTTATTCCCCAAACCATTTTGCGAAGTCCAAATTAAAAGGGAAGACTGAAGAATTTCCCAGTCCCGGGAGTTTGGGAAGCATGCCACCCGTTGCCAGGCAATCACCAAGTGATGGCTTCCTCTTGCCCCAGAATGCCTTGTGGTGACATGTGTAAGCAAGTATTTACGAGCACAAACTGTTTTAAGGGCCATCTTTGAATTGTGTTTATTATGGTACTTTCAGCACCTCACAGGCTTCCCTGGACACTGGCACTACTTTGGTATTAGCATTATCAGTCATTCTCTAAGGATTTGTTCAGAAGGACATAATGTTACAGCTCCATTGTGATTCACAGTATGGATACCTAGCAACCTCCAAGGGGTTGTAAACCTTCCCTTACGTAACTTTTAAAAAGACTTTATGGCACACACTTCCACCTTAAGCACACACTTCAACTTAAGCGCAAATAGCTTATTTAGGGAATATAATGGTATCACATGCCAAGTTTATTCTTTCTAGGAAGCATCCTATTTTTTCCTTAAGGCTTCAGCACAAATCTTCCTTCCCCCAGGAGACACTGAGTAGTCAGAGTAGTGACTTTTCCTTTCAACAGATCATTCCACTTTTAGCCAGCAAGAAATAAGATATATCCCCCTCCCCTTTGGCTTGTCCTCTTGGCTTCTTCCCACACAACTAAACAAGCTTGATAAATTGAATAGCTATTGTGTTAAAAGAACAGAGAGTCAATGACCCATATATTTAAATAAGAAATTGCTACTCTCTGGACTTATCCAGAAAGAGGGGAGGAATCGCCCTGGAAGTATTGAGAATTTCCAATCCTTTTTGTTTTGATTTTACCTGCATATTCATAGTTTTGCATTCATCTCTTTCTTTAAACATCCTGGGTTTTCTTCACTCCGCCCTCCCTTGTGTTCTTCTTCTTCCCCCTCCCACTGATCACAAGCCACATCTAGACTCAAGCAACCTTTCCAGAATTGACTTTGCACCTGTGATCATGTATGAAGGTATCCTTCCATAGTTCCTTTCCAGTTGTTCACTGTACAGCTAACACCAGAACTTTTTCTTCTGGGACTTATGGATGAACAACTGGAAAGGAACTATGGAAGGATACTTTCATGCATGGTCACGACTGCAAGACTGTTATGGTATGTGTTCAGAAATGGAAGAATTCAGAAATTTGTATAATGGAAGGTTGGTTGTTAAAATTAAATGAGTTAGCAGGAATTGATAAACTGTCAAGTTTGATTAGAAAAGTCACTAGAAACTTAAAAAAAAAAAGATTGGAAACCTCTGTTAGACTTTTTGAGGAAAACATGATTTAATAATTGTTGGTTTTGAGAACTAATACAAGTTATTTATCAGGAGGAGTACGGTATATGATGTAGTTTGCTAGAGAGTGGGGCAGGATTACTTTACATATATGTGTATAGACACTGAAGAAAAGGTTAGAAGTCACTTATCTTTATCTATATAGTACTCTTTTCTATATGTTATCTTTAACTATCTTTTTCTTTGCTTTCTGTTTCTTTTCCCCCATTTGTAGTTTTGTTGAAGCACATAGCATACCTTGATTTCAGTAAGGCCTTTGACAAGGTCCCCCATGATTTTCTTGCAAACAAGCTAGTAAAATGTGGGCTAGACAATGTGACTGTTAGGTGGATTTGTAATTGGTTGACTGACTGAACCCAAAAGGTGCTCACCAATGGCACCTCTTCATCCTAGAGAGAAGTGACTAGTGGGGTGTCACAGGATTCTGTCCTGGGCCCAGTGCTATTCAACATCTTTATCAATGACTTGGATGAGGGAATAGGGGGCATGCTTATGAAATTTGCAGATGACACCAATTAGGTGGGGTAGCTAATACCCCGAAGAGCAGGTACAGAATTCAAAATTACCTTAACAGATTAGAAAGGTGGGCCAAAACTAACAAAATGAATTTCAGCAGGGAGAAATGTAGAGTACTACACTTAGGCAGAAAAAGTAAATGCACAGATATAGGATGGGTGACACCTGGCTTGATAGCAGTGCCTGCGAAAGGGATCTAGGAGTCTTAGTAGACCACACACCAAACATGAATCAGCAGTGTGATGCGGCAGCCAGAAAAGCCAATGTGATTCTAGGCTGCATCAATAGGAGTATAGTGTCTAGATTGGGGGAAGTAATACTGTGTCTCTATTATACTTTGGTCAGACCTCACCTGGAATACTGTGTCCAGTTCTGGGCACCACAATTCCAGAAGGACATGGACAAGCTGGAACGTATCCAGAGGAGGGCAACAAAAATGGTAAAAGGTCTGAAAGCTATGCCCTATGAGGAGTGGTTTAGGGAGCTGGCTATGTGTAGCCTGGAGAAGATAAGGTTAATAGGTGATATGATGGCCATATTTAAATATTTGAAGAGATGTCATATCGAAGAGGGAGCAAGGTTGTTTTCTGCTGCTCCGGAGACTAGGACACGGAGCAATGGGTTCAAACTACAGGAAAAGAGATTCCACCTAAACATTAGGAAGAACATCCTGGCAGTAAGAGCTGTGCGATAGTGGAACGTGCTGCCTCGTAGTGTGGTGGAGTCTCCTTCTTTGGAGGTTTTTAAACAGAGGCCGAATGGCCATCTGTCAGGAATGATTTGATTGTGTATTCCTGCATGGCAGGGGTTGGACTGGATGATCCTTGTGGTCTCTTCCAACTCTATGATTCTATGATTCTATATGTAATTTTTTAGAGTATATAGAAACATCTTAATTAAAAAAAAGGTGGGGGAAAAAAGAAATCAGAAGACTTAAGACTTGGCAAGGCAACCATGAAGGAACCAGATAAGATCCTCAAATGTAAAGACATATAATTGAATATGAAATCAGAATCATCCATGCCATCCTATTTCCAATTTCTGTGTATGGTTCTGAAACCAAACATTGACAAAAGCTGACAGGAAGAAAATCAAATCAATTGAAGCATGTTGCTGGAGAAAAGTTCTATGAGTACCATGGATTGTGAAAAAGACAAACGAATTACAGCAAAGCAAGCCTGAACTCTTACTCAAAGTCAAGATGACTAGACTTAGGCTGTCATACTCTTAACATATCATGAGACAACATGACACTTTGGAAAAGACAATAATGCTTGGCAAAGTAGAAGGCAGCAGGAAAAGATGAAGACTGCACAGGTGGATTTATTCAATCAAGGCCAGGAATGCTAAAAGAGAAGGGAGTACATGATGGGTGGGAGTTTCTAAAAAGTGAGATATTGAAAGCACAACTTCAAACAGTTCCAATGAGGAGGAAAAATTGCAGGTGTCTAAAGAAACCAGTATGGATGTCTAAAGAACTTTCAACTGAGCTAAGACTTAAAAGGAACATGTACAAGAAAGGGAAAAAGGGAGAAATCACCAAAGAAGAATTCAAATTTTATTTATTTATTTATACCCCGCTCTTCAGCCACAAAGGCTATCAGAGTGGCTTACAAATGGTCAATTTAACCATTTAAATAAATAGCCAGCTCGTGTAGTGGGAAAATCAGAAAAGCAAACGCACAGATGGAGCTCAGGCTTGCTAGAGAGAGTAAAAACAATAAAAAAGGCTTTTTTTTATATGTCCATAGCAAACGAAACAACAAGGAAGTGGTAGGACTGCTGCAGGGAGAAAGTGGTGAAATGCTAAAAGTGGTAAGAGAAAAGGCAGAGCTACTCAACACCTTCTTTGCCTTGGTCTTCTCCCAAAAGGTGAACAGTGCTCAACCTGGAGAAAATGGAGCAGATGATGCAATAAGGGAAATGCAGCATAGAAAAGGTAAAGTGGTTGTTCAGGAATACCTGGCCAGTAGAAATGAATTCAGGTCTCCAGGGCCAGATGAACTACATCCAAGGGTACTAAAAGAACTGGCAGAAGTAATCTCAGAACCACTCGGAATAATCTTTGAGAAGTCCTGGAGAACAGGAGAGGTCCCAGCAGACTGGAGGAGGGCAAATGTCCCCATCTTTAAAAAGGGGATATGGACAAGCTGGAACGTGTCCAGAGGAGGGTGACCAAAATGGTAGGAGGTCTGGAAGCCATGCCCTATGAGGAGAGGCTTAGGGAGCTGTGTATGTTTAGCCTGGGGAAGAGAAGGTTAAGTGGGGAGATGATAGTCATGTTTAAATATTTGAAGAGATGTGGTACTGAGGATGGAGCAAGCTTGTTTTCTGTGGCTCCAGAGACTAGGACATGTAGCAATGGACTCAAACTACAGGAAAAGAGATTCCATTTAAACATTAGGATGAACTTCCTGACAGTAAGAGCTGTTTGGCAGGGGAATGCACTTCCTCAGAGTGTGGTCGAGTCTCCTTCTTTGGAGGTTTTTAAGCAGAGGCTGGATGGCCATCTGTCAGGAATGCTTTGACTGTTTATTCCTGCATGGCAGGGGTTGGACTGGATGGCCCTTGTGGTCTCTTCCAGCTCTATTATTCTATGATTCTAAGGAAGCCATGGACCTGTGTTTGCACAACCTGAGCAGGGCAGTTGATATCCAAGAGTCTTGGAGGTCTCTCTTTCCTAGGGTCGCCATAAGTCAAAGTTGACTGATAACAAATAATAACAAATACCAGTACGAGCACACTCATAAAAGGCTTACACCTGGCCCCTGAAAGGCAGCAATTAAGGTGTCAAGCAAGTATGACAAGGAGAAGGGACCTGTGAGGCTGTTAGATCCTGCATAGGGAGAAAGGTGGGATATAAACCAATGATGATGATGGTGGTACGTAACATAGTCCTTGCAAACCTGACATTCAGCTGCTTCCACCAGTGAAGCAAGTATATAAATCAGTAATTTGTTTATGTAATAAGGACTGAAGGCAAGAGCTGGTGGGTCCAGTGATTACTATGAGAAGTGGTACACTGCTAGGTGTTTTAATGAAGTAGAGTAAAGAGGGAAAAGGTTTCCAGCTGTTTAAACAGCAGCATAAAAGAAATGGGTTCATACTGTAATAGCTTCTGCTTCTAAGTTGTTAGTGTAATCTTCAACAGTATTTTAAGCCCTTTTACTCCAGGGCTTTCCCCACACTTCTACTCTGCTCCAAGGTCTTTAATGGGCTGTATTGCTATACCTCTGTCCCTGGCCATTCACCAGCCCTCAGAGATCTGCTTCTGTATCAAGGCTGCAGTCATTTACTCTCTTCCTCAGCCTCTCTCCTTTTCCTCCCCATTCTGCACAGAAAGCAGGCTTCAGAGACACATCTTATATAGGTTTGGGGGTGTCAAATACTCGCAGAACATTGGAAAGTAAACAACATGCACACAAAGTGACAAAGAATTGTTTAGTAACAACAATATGACAATAGTAGTGGAGGGATCTAGCATAATGTTTCTTAAGCTCTCTGATGTGAGGGACCAGCAGGGTTGAATGGCACTGCTGAATGTCTCCATCCAGCTCTCAGAGCATCTGTACACTGATAGGTAAATAATGTTAGTGGAATCATTTTTGCTGCCACAGTGCTGAGCTAATTCTCTCACCTGTGCATACAGAAGTGGCATTTGAAAAGTCTTTACATGTGAAAAAATGCCAATTTGCAAGTGAACCATTGGTTTTATAGGTGTTGCAGGAGATGCCAGTGCAAACATGAATTGTGGCAAACTTTTATAAGGCAAAGGCAAGTAAGATTAGCGAGGGGACACTCACAGTTGCATTTTCTAATTCCGCTTGGAGAGCTATATAATGATGTTAGAGCTGTTTTTTTGTGCTCCTGACAAAAGAGGCTTCTGTCACTTTTGTTCTGAGTAAGTGGCTGCTGGACAGCTTTGCAAACACAGCAGCATTCCAATTTGGCAGGCCTCCATTATACAGCAAAATAGGGAATAGTCACAAAAGCACCTACAAACATTGTGCATGCAGGACAACTTTCTTACTCTTCTGAACATATACGTTAGATTCCCATTCCTGCTGCCAGCTCTCTGTACTCTGACATTTCATTCATAAAGTAACACATAGTATTCATTTTTAGTTGTATTTCGATTTCATAGGCTCAAAGTGGAAATAAAATTCTATTGTCAGGGTAATGAGCATTAAATGTTTCCTCACATACAGCTGAATGTCACTTAATGTCTCAGTTTTGTTTTGCTATCAAATGTTCCAATGTGAGAAGCAATTTTACAATGGAAGTCAAAAAGGATCCAATCACCCAAGTACAACTTAGATAAATAAGATATCTAAAAGGAACAACTAAGGATAACTAGTAATAATGCTATTGGGTTGGATTCAGAATCTGTCATTCATGGACAGAAGGGCTCTGCTTGTAGAAGATGGCTTCATCAATTTTCAGATATTTTCCTTTCCCAGTCTGCAACAGCACACTGTATGACCCTCCATATAGCTTGTCTAGAGAGCCAGAAATACCGAAGCAAGGAATGTGGGGCTATTGGATATTCACTTTCACCAACTGCACACATCTAATTCTTGGTCCTACTCAATTATACACATAAAAAGATGTTAAACCTACTATGTAGAAATTCATAATGTCCCAGAAACAACATTATTTTAAAGAAGAATTTAAAAAGGAGTCTTGTGGCACCTTATAGACTAACCAGTCTATTTGGCATAATCTTCCATGGGCTATAGCCCACTTTTTTAAAAGCAGGGCTGTTGTCCATCAAATCTTATGCTGAAATAATCTGGGCAGTCTGAGGACATTATCAGACATGGCAAAAATCGTGGGATTACAACGTCAGGGTAGCGCGAATAAGCGCTATCACATGACGTTGTTGTCTTCGTGTTCTTACACCATTCTCCAGCCATGAAAAGGTGTTATTTACAATTTATGGGACAAGCCATCAACAGATTGTCAATAGTGCTTTTTTCGCACTATTGATGGCATGCGAAACCACATCCCGTTGTAATTATGAGATTACATCATGCATGGGTGGTCCTCTTTCCCCCCTCCCCATTCCCAGTGAGAAAACTTCCAGGTGTGAATTTGAACATGAATCAGGGGATGCTCTTTTTATGAACTGTCCCATTTAGTTTGCATGTTTTTAGGTTTGTTTCAGTGCATGTGTGTTCATTTACTTTGTTAATTAAGTTTTTTTTGGGTTTTTTAAGCACGCTTGCGTCTTCTCATGAGAACCACTGAAATCTTGCCCATGACAAATTGTGGAAGTAAACTCCCATTCTAAAAGCACTAGTGATTGTCATGCAATAATTCTGTGGCATTTCTTTCACATAAGTGTTATAATGCTGTGATGTTCCCACTATCTTCATTTGTGGAATTACAGCGTTTTAGATGCTAGTCTGAAAATGTCCTTTAAGGTGCCAAAAGACTTCTTTTAACACTGAAACAGACCAACACAGCCATTTCTCTTTAAAGAAGAAAAAAATGTAACAGATCACTGAGATGTGAAAAAGACTATAATTCTACCTAGAATTATACTAGTCATCAAAAATTCATTAATAGCTCTATAAGAAGCACACAGCTGATAGGTAACTGGTCATCCTGCTCCCTTCAAGGAATATTCAGCAAATGTTAAATTCCATACAAGCACAAAATGCACAAAACTGTACATAAACTTTCACAATCTCCAAATACCTTAATCAGCTGGCATGTCACCAAGTACCAGTGTGGCATGAGAGAGAAGTTGATTTGATGTTTAAGTCATACAGTCTGTACTTAGACAGTAAAAGGAGTCACAGTCTTAAAAATAGATTAGTTTTACTTAGTGGTTGGAGGAAAAGAAACCCTGAAAAAGTGAACTACCATTTTCAGTTATATTAGGCTGCTCATGCATCATTAAATAAGGCAGTGGTTCTTAACCTGTGGTCTGCAGACCCCCAGGGAGCCACAATGTCCTAACAGGGGGTCCATGAAGACATGGTGTAGTGGTTTGAACACTGGAATACGACTCTGGAGAACAGGGTTCAAATCCCTGCTCAGCCATGAAAACCCACTGGCTGACCTTGAACAAGTCACACTCTCTCAACATCAGAGGAAGGCAATGGCAAACCCCCTCAGACCAAATTGTGCCAAGAAAACCACATGATAGGTTCACCTTAGGGTTGCCATAAGTCAGAAATGACTTGAAGGCATACAACAACAATAAAGTGACACTATCATGGGTTTTCTTGGCAAGATTTGTTTGCCATTGCCTTGCTCTGAGGCTGAAAAAGTGTGACTTGGCCATGTTTACCCAATGAGTATTCATGGTTGAGTGACTTTTATTAGGTCAACTCAAAGGTCACATGATACTATGCAAGCTTCTGGGCGTTTCAGAACTTTTAATCAGGCAAAATACTAAACAAAGTGAAAAGAAAAAGGAAAAAAGAAACAACTTCAGTATATCTGTGGGTTGATCCCAAGTTTTGCAAACAGAAAATCTAGATCTCACTCAGAACCATTTCTGCCCATCTTTAATTCTAAGTCTCTGCCCTTTCTAGCCAGTGTTTTGAGTAAAAGTATAAATGGCAAGAGAACATACAGAGTTTACTAAATCAGTTTAAGGGCTATTGTAATTTCCTGTCAAGAGCACCTGTTATTGGCATATACAGTCAGATCCCCATATCCATGGAACCAATATTTGTGGTTTCAGTTATCTGTGGGACACAAAATAGGGAACACACACCATAGAGAAGTGTTGGAAAATGCCTACAAAGGCATCCTTTCTAGGCATCTTCTAGGTCCTCCAATGCAACACTGTGGTATGTTTTACTGCAAGTCCTTTATTTTAATAGGGTTAGCTGTTGTCTGTGATTTCTGGTATCTGCAGTAAGTCTGGGAACCAAACCTTTACAGATACAGGGGTCCAACTGTATCTACATTTCAAACAATAGAACAAATGCAATGAGAGTCTGTCTTCTCAATTTTCTAAGTGTCAAGAGTTTGTTCCAGTTGTCCCTTCATATTCACTGGGGTTTGGTTCCAGGACCCCCCATGGATACCAAAATCCGTGAATACTCAAGTCCCATTATATGCAGTGGCATAGCAAAATGATGACCCTTATATAAAATGGCAAAATCAAGGTTTGCTTTTTGGATTCTTGTTTTTTTAAGAATATTTTCAAGCCATTAATACTTACATCTGTGGATACCAAATCTGTGGATATGGAGGGACAACTGTTATATTAAATGAGACAGATGGATTATCTGTCATTTAGTACTGTATGTGATGTTTAATGGGTGTTTCCATACTTAGATTATACAGAATTTTTAATTTTTTTTCATCCCTGAATATCCAAATCATCATTATACATATTCAAAGGCCGAACTGTTCCTCAAAGCAATTAACTGTATCTTCAATAACAAAAGTGATTGCCCATATAGATTAGCAATTTGTCCGCTACTTATAAAGATGATATACATATAATTTAGCACAGCTTTCCCTATTATCAGACCAAAGATCACAGTTATGTTATTCATGTCTGATCTAGAAAACAAATGTGAAACACCTTTAGTCTGACCAATGACATCTGCATCACTTTCAAGTTGAAAAATTGTTTATCCAAACTGGTATAGCTGTCTGCCTTTGTTTCTCTCAGGATGGTGACCAATCCTGGCATTTTCAGTTATTTGTCTGTAACCTTCATATTCAGTGTGTTTTGTTTTTGGTACCTGGTAATGAGTGTTCTTTGCCAACCGTGGAGGGAGGTGGTAATGGTTTTGGCTGGTTTGGGGAAAGATAAGAATGCAGCTGCAAAATCAGTCTGGGAAAGGACGCTAAGGGAAGGTCATGTCAGGGGATGACAGTCAGCCAATGGTATTAGAGTCCACCAGATTTTATAGATTGTGATAAGGCTTTTAATATAGTGTACAGCCTTTAAGTTTTAATTCTCAGCAACAACCTTGTATGGTATGCTTCTTGGATTTCTAACAATAAAGTTTTCTGATTAATTCTGAAACTGTTGTTCACAGAATCTAGGAATGCATGTACATGACAGTTTCTTATTGGAATATCTACAACACAAATTTATGTTTATTCAAAAGTCCCACTGCATCCAATAGAGCTAACTCTCAGGGAACCTGGTACAGAAGTGCAGCCTTAGAGTATTTTGTTTGCTGGCATTCTCCCTCTCTGGCTTTTCTTCGCAAATGAAGATTCAGGAAGGACTCATCCTGCGCTTTCTGCAAATGCGCTGATGACTAAAAAGGGCAGTCCAAGATAAACAAGTCCAGTTGCAGAAAGCACAGCAGAAGGTCTCCTTGGGTGATGTTTCTGGGTTGTGATTCTTTCTGCGTTGTCGTTTCTCTTCAAGACTTGTTCGGCGTGAGTTCTCAAATAAGGCTGCAGCATTGTGGATAGTGCGTCTCCATGCCTCCCGATGTGAGGCCAGGGCAGACCATTGTTGGTGATCAATTTGGCCAAGCCTGAGATGTTGCTTCAGGGAGTCCTTGTATCACTTTTTTGGAGCGCCCCTCTTACGCTGACCCGTGGCAAGTTCACCGTAGAGTACTATTTTTAGGAGGCAATGGTCCTCCATCCTAGAAATGTGCCCTGCCCAGCGCAGCTGCGTTCTCAATATCATGGCCTCAATGCTGGTGATCCCTGCTTGCTCAAGGACAGCAACATTCGTCACATAGTCAGTCCAGTGTATATTTAGGATTGTGCGTAAACAGCGCTGATGAAAGTGTTCAAGGAGTCGTAAGTGGTGGCGATAGGTGACCCGTGTTTCAGACCCATAATGCTGGCATTAGTATTAACTAATTGTTATAAATCTTTATGGATTATAATTCCAAAACAGTGCTTGAAGGGGGTAGGGCAAAAGTACATTTTGTAAAAAAAAACAAAAAACAATCCCACCCCACCAACCATAGTGTATTATGAGGCTGGGAGAGACGGGTAGCCTGTTTAAAACTGAGAGAAGTCATGGAATCAGACATTTGGATTTAATTTAGAGCAATCCTATCCTGCCCCTCACAACCCAATACTGTAGTTCCAAATGCTTGTAATATCTTTTGGCAGTAGCCAATCTGGATCCTTTATATTTCAGACACACTGAAGTCTATTCTTTGTTGCTAATTTACCAGAAAACAACAGACTGGTCTAGTCTTGTGCCTATAACAAGTCTGATCAGTGACATCAGATGAATCATTTGCAACACAAATACAGTTTAAGCATTTCCCCACTGCAGATCTGTGTAGATCAAACCACTAGCAGTAGTGCCTAGTCTGCAAATCTAGAATACTCACTATTATACAGTAACAGATTTTAGTGCTCTTTCAATCATGTTCCTTAGAATCATGGAATCGCAGAGTTGGACCATCTAGTCCAATCGCCTGCCATGCAGGAATACCCAATCAAAGCACTCTGGACAGATGGCCATCCAGCCTCTGTTTAAAAACCTCCAAAGGAGACTCTAACAGACTCCTTAAAAGTATGCAGAAACTGTACCTTTGGCAAAATCACACATCTTTTATGAGTACTGCAGAAACATACAGGCAGGTCTCAATTTATATTGGGGTTGTGTTCCTGGACTTGCAACATAAATTGAAACTGTAGGGAACTAGTTCCATAGGGAATTAATGGAGCCAGTTCCATAGGAAAAGATAGGGAGCTGTTGGAGACCAGGGGAATGTGTTCAGACAGAGCTGCAACAACCACAAAGTTAGCAATTTCACTCAACCTCTCACCAATGTTAAAGAGGTTTAAAGTATAAAAAGCAGAGCTCCCTTTGTCCAGGCTACAGAAATGTGCAGATGCCCTCCAGAGGGACCAAAAGAGGCAGCAACTGTTGATCCCAATGAGGCCTGGCTGCGGTGAGTTGGGTTGGCTTGTTGGCATTTTAGATGATATCTCCCCTTTAGAATAGCACACAGACAGAGAGCAACTGGCAAGAACTGTGTTCTTCTGCTGTGGCTTATCCAGCAGGTTTCCTAGGTGGAGAAAGTACATCAGGAGAGGCAGTAGACCTGCTCGGTCTTCCACAGCAGGTGTAGAGGGCACATCAAGAAGCAGGAGCTCTCCTGTATAGCAAGCAGCTGCACTAAAAAAAGTGGGGGCAGTCCTTCCACAAAATGCCCACTGGTTTCTCTTTCCCACTCAGTCCACAATAATAAGATACCAGAAGGTTCTTGTACTTAACAGAGTTATCTCCTTTGGCATTTTACCCACTTGTTCTCTATTTTTTTGTTTGTGTTTAAAGCTGATTATTAAGTCTTTGGGCTTTTGGAAAGAACTCTGCAAGGATATTTGCTATCAATGGTCTTTATGGTATCTTAGATTAACTCTTAAACCTCTCAGTTTTATATTATTCCTTTATTTTGGGTTGCCAAGATTTCCAGTCTTGACTGAGTTTCAGTTGAGTGTTGTGCCAGAGTTTTTATTGATTGTTGTTGTTTCCTGCTCAGCTCAAGGGTTTCATTTGCTGTTGTTTTCTCATCCTCTATAGCACTAATCAGAGTCTACCTTGTCTGCTAGAAGATTAATTGCATCCAGAAATTCCTTTCTAAGGTCTTGCTGAAGTGGTGTTATTTTGTCCAGAATCATTGACATGGAGAGTCATTCTTGGTAGTAGTAGTAGTCTTTGCAGGGCTACTGGTTTGTCTCTTGTTTTGTTTCCCCATGGCTTTGTTATCCTTGTCTGCTTCTAAGCCTTGTTTTACAGTTGTAAGATTTTGCTTCAGAAATGGGTTTATAGGTCCATTGTTAGAGCAAACAGATCCATGGCTCATTCCCTTTTGCAATTGTAAGCAGTTAGTCAGAAATGCCCAGATTACTCTAACAGTATTTAGTAGAATGGCTGGGCCAGTTCTATGGAGCTAACTACAGATCAGCCATCTTTAAATCTGCCATCTTGAGCCCCCCTCCACTTGCTCTCTCTCCATCACAACTCTCCCAGCTAAGCAGGCAGTGGTAATCCAGCCAAACCAAAACTCCAAGATTTGTTTCTTCCTTCCCTTTGCAACCTCCTTCTAAGCAAACAAAGGAAACCCCTTGTTTCTAGCAACACCGAGGTGCTGTTTACACAATGAAAATGTTCTGGGAAGAATTCGTGTCAATCCCTGGCTGTTTACATGTACATGGTGTCAGACACGTGTTTTTCTGAAGGGGGGCCACCCTTTGTCTCTCGATCCACGGGACTTTCAATCCCGCAGGTTGTGCCGTTTTTTTAAAAAGTCACTGGAGGATTCGGAAAATCGGAAATGTAAACAGCGTGTCACAAGATAGCACAGACTCAGGAGATGACCGGAAATTGCCCTGACCATGGGCGGGCTCTGGCCAGTAAGTGGGAGGTCTACCTGCCCCTTTTCTTGCCAGCCCAAAATTTGAAGATACATCTCCATTGTTCTCCTGGCCGTTTACCTGTGCAGTTTAAGCGATGGATGCCGAAACCGCACATCGCCCCAGGAAAGGTGGCTGTGGGATCTCCTGGTCCTACAATGAGACCATAGACCTTTTGGCGATATGGGGCGAGAAAAAGGTGCAGGAGCAGCTGAGGGGGTCCCATAGAAATATTGATCTTTTTGAAAAAATTGCTGCCGAAATGAAAACCAAAGGGCATGAACGCACCGCTGAGGAGTGCAGGACAAAGACGAAACTGATGCATAAAAATTACCGCCAGGTATATGACCATAACTCTAAAAGTGGCAACAGTGCGGCCACCATGCCCTTTTATAAAGAACCCCATGCCATTCTGGGTGGCGATGCCAACTACCACCCGAAGTGGCTGGGGAGCACAACCAACATTGTACGTGTTCCGTGTGGGTCAGTGACTCCCCATCACACTTCTCTTCCCGATGAAGATGTGGGATTCCCTCCATCATCCCAGGAGATGCTGCAGGGGTACTCTGAGGAATTGTTCTCACATCCCCTAGGTAAGGTTTCCGTTTCTTTTATTTTTTAAAATGAGTTCGTATTATGGGTAAACTCGATTAAGCACGTTCTCGGATTTCAAACTCTACCCAAATAAGCTCTGTACTTTTTTAAAAAATGTGCTTATGGCAATCCCATGCATGATATGCATGATATGTATTTTACTTGTGCAGGCTGTTACATTTACAATATATATGGTTTAATGTCATTAGCAAAAATAAATGGTATTAATGTGAAAACTCTGAGGTTTAAAAATCCGTTTTCACCACTTCACAACCGCATCTGTAACTTTGCATTCTGTAATGAAGAAAGGATCCATAGCTCCATGTCTTTAGACCTTGATTCAAAGGACCATTTCGCCATATTTGCCTACATGGCCTCAGAAGGTGCTGCTGTGGTCTGAGTTCTCCTTTATTTTGCTAATTAAGGCTGTTAAAGCCAAATGGCGCGATTCTGTGTATGTGCCCTAGGCATGTAAACTAGTGGATGCATCTTGGCTCATTTGCTATGGCGTCTCCTGCTGCAGCCATAAACAAAGAAGACTATTATTTGTTTACCTCTGCCACAAGCTGCGCGGTATTTTACCTGAAGAAATAATCCCTGTGCTTCTCTGTCTTTTGTTACCCAACTCTCTAATTTTCCATCATTTTTCTTTTTCAACCAGATGTTTCTGGTATCCAGGGATCTGATGAATCTGCTGTTACTGTAACCTTAAGTGGGGAGCCTTCGGAAACCATAGTAGTTAATAAGACTGAGGAAAACTCCACGGTCGTGGTAACAGAGATTGATACTGTGTGGTCAACTACCCCAGCACGTAATGGTATGTATCACTTCATTATTAAATTAGATCTGTCCTGTGACATTGTAAATATTGTTGTATACTTGGAATATCATTAATTTTTTACCTCTTTTCTCAGTTGCAGATTTGAGTAATCCTACAGCCACTTTATCCCCCGCTGAAAGGTTGGCCTTATTTCGGGGGAAGAAACAGTCTTCTGATGTGAATAATTTGATGGCGAACTCTAGATCAATAGCTGAAATTTTTGTGTCTAAGATGGAAAAAATATCTGATAAGCAGACCTTGTCTTTTCAAGGGTACCTTGAGAAATTCTATGAGCATTCAGTTGAGGAATCTCAGCAAATGCTCAAAGAAATACAAAGACAAAATGATCTATTTGGGGACCTAGTATCTCACATTAAGTCTTTGGATAATTCTAAAAAACGTGCTGTTGTAAAGAGAGTGTGTACTCCAAACAATGTAGGTGTGGAAAATAAGGAGAACACCCAAGAAAACCATCATTGTACACCCACCAAAAGTTTGGCGGGGAGTGCTTCCACTTCATGTAGGCCTACGAGGGTAATTAAAAAAAAAGTTCCCCTATCATTATAGTTTTCTTTAATCAGTATTAGTGGCTTTCCCTTTCATTGGGGAAAAGATGTAATGTATATTGTTTTAATTTTTTCTATTGCTGCTAAGATACTTCTCTATCAAAAATATTTAGCATGTTATTACACCCATGATGAATGTACAAGTTAACAGTTATGAGAAGGAAATTATGATATAAATGAAAATAAACAGGCATTTTATTTGAAAACATGAACTGTTTATATTTTTTTAAATAATTCAAAATATACATATTTACAAGTCATATTTCTTCTGCATAAAAAGGTATATTTACATATTTACAGGACAAAGTGATAAAAACAAAGATTCATATTTACATGGATTAACAACAAAGAATAAATATAGTTGACATACACATAAAAATTATATAGAATTGGATAAGTTTGAATGAAAAAAATAGCAATGACAGTGTCAACATAACAAATACACTTTTGGGGGTAACATACAGGGAATAAATACAAAGAAAACACACATACATAATATAGTAAACATAGGGAAAAGGTGTTTTACAAAAGTATTTACAAGATATAAACATGTATTTTCTGGGAAGACAATGAACAGTATTTACAATATTTATATAAATAATTGTTACAACATCATTTGCTGCAATACAATATTTACAATATTAACAAAAATTATGTACACTATTTACAAAGCAAGCCTTTCCTCAATGGCTTGTACCCTCCTCGCTAGGTCCTGTATCTCCTCTCTCAGATTTCTTCCTGTATTGGGCAATAAAAAATAATTAATTCTCAGTAACTAATGTTATGTGCAAAGTAAAAGTCCTTTTTGAAAAGGTATATTGAAATATATTTAGCAAGCTCCTCTATTCTGGCAATTATGTTGAGGCCAGCCAATTGGGCTGCCGCCTCCTGTGCAGCCTGGGGACCTTTAAAAAAGTAAAGCATAGGTGTGACTTTACTTATACTCACTAATCAGAAACATTTCTTATGTTCCCTATAAATGTGTTTAATAAATAAATAAAAAAAACAGGTACCTAGGCGGGTGCAGCTGGTGCCGGGCTTGCTTCTTCCTCCTCCGAGGAATCAGAGCGGGCTCTCCGGCAGCCCATCTCTGAATCCGAACAGATGTAACAGAAAATCCATAGAAAAAAAATAATGTTAGCTCCATGCACAGGCAGACACACACACACACACACACACACACTCTAACAAGGGTACACATTAACTAGGACCAGAGATCCCTTGGCAAAACTTCCCTCGTGGGAGCCTGTCACGCCAGCTTGGCCGCCCTGCACGGACCCACAGGTCGTGCACGACGGCATAAAAAGGCGGCCGCCTTCGGGCGGGGGGCTGCCATCACTGGCCTCCAATGCCACAAAAAAATTACCCTTGAATGATCTTGAATTTTGAGTGGCATTGGAGGCCAGTTCAGATGTAGCCCCTCAACTGGAGGAACCGCACTGCCTCCACAAAGAAGTTGCAGTTCCTCCGGTTAGAGGAACACATCAGTCGGTCCGGTGCACTGGCCTGCTGGGCCAGGGATTCCAACAGCAGGTTGGTCTCCCTGGTGCCCCAGTAGGCGATGCGCCGACCCAGCCTAGCACGTCTTCTCCCCCCTTTAGCCATCATAATGCCATGTAGCGGGATGTGGAAACTCGAGTTTATAAGTTTTCGAGTTGACCGTTTCATGTTTTAAATAAGCCTATGGTGTTAGGAATAACCCTAACTTTTTAAAGTTTAAATTGTGTAGCCTAATCGATCGGTGAATTAGCGGAGGAAACTATGTAAAGGAATTCGGCAGTGTCTGGATCCTTTCCCAGAAAGCCTAATCCCTTGCAAAAGCCCGCCAATTGCTTTAACCGCCAAAAAGCAACAATGTATCGAATCTGGCTGATTGTTTTAAAATAAACATGTAGCCAGTCTGACCTACTTTTCAAGATATACTTCGACTTGCCATAAAGTGTGATGGAGACATTCATAATTCTAAGGGAAAGAACACTGCTAATGTACCAGAGGGAAACGTGAGATGCGATTTTAGATGGGCAAAGCAAATGCAGTTCACCTTTAAAAAGCAGATGATTTTATTAAGCAGAAGTTCATGTTTTTCAGGAAATGATACAGAAGAAACAGTAAAGTTACTGATTCCCCCCCCCCGATGATGTTCCAGCCAAAAATATTCTTTCAAAGCATTGCGAACGGCCTCTCCCCGCTCCTTCTCCACAGCATCATTATTAACCATCAGAGCTCCAAGCATGTCAAGTACAAACCTTTGCACACGCCGATGAGGATCATCAAGGATACTACCTTTAGTTTCACATATATTGTGTAGAATTACACATGCACATATGACAGAATATACATTCTCCTCAGCAACCTCAATACAGTATTTTAAAGCCCTCCATCTCAATTTCAAACGGCCGAAGCACCTCTCCACCGTAGATCGAATTTTGTTATGGTACCTATTGTACAGTCTCTGTTTGGCATTTGTTGTCCCTCTATAAGGTGTCAGCAGGCTATTCCTTACTGGATATGCACCGTCAACAAGAGTTAATGGCACTACCAGTTTCCCCATAATTGTTATTGTTGGATTACCAGGCACAAAGATGCCAGCCTCCATTGTCTCGAAAAAACCAGAGTTCCTTAACATCTGGCGTCATGATTCTTCCCGCTCCAACCGATCTCTGTGTCAATAAAAACTCCTCTATGATCACAAGTCCCTTGCAGAAGAACGCTGTACCTATTCTTCCTGTTGATAAATTCATCTCCTTGCCGGATGGGGGGAATTATATTAACATGGCATCCATCTAAGCAAGCAACCACTTGTGGGTATCCCATTGCTGTGAAGGCATCCATTACCTACAGATTGCAAAGCCAAAGAAAACGAAAATATGAGATCACGGAAACACGAGTTTTCGATTAAACACCTATGTACAGACATAAATATTGCGGAAGCCTTTGGCATGATATCCAGTTGCCACAACGGAACAGTAGGGAAGGTATATATGTTATCACTTTGGTTTCACAGCAGGACATGCAGATTGAATTTTGTTAACTCTTTGGAATAGATGCGAGTACCTGATTTTTCACAAGGAAACCAATTATAAAAAACATTACCTTTCTATGATCTCCAAGGAATACCATCCACTTTAGAAGAACCTTCTCCATAGCGAGGACTACCTCCACGAAAATCTTACAGACAGTTGCTCTTCCAACACCAAATAACTAGGAAACAGCCCCATACAAATAGTGGTGGGTGAGAAGGAAAACAGCTATAGCGAATCTCTTCTCCACAGGGATGGCTTTCCTCATGTTTGTGTCCGACTTTGCAATCTCTGGATGGAGTATCTTGGCAAGACGCATGAAGAGGAACCGAGGCATCCTGAAGTACATTATCCATCGTTCGTCCGACCAGATGTTCATCACAAATTTCTCCCACCACTCCTCTGTTGTCAGGTACACCCACCACTGTTGCTTCCGCTGGTTGGGGCAAAAATGCATCAGAACCTCTGGCGGGTCCACGGCCGTGAAGTGCATACACTGTGGACAGAAAATAGCCGATTCCATCGTTTGGGAATGGAGAAGGATCAGGAAAATAAGAAGCATCCTTCTCCTATGTCTGATGATTGCCCGCCTCTTCAGAGCTAAAAGAGATAACCACAAACGGGCAGCGGTAGCCAGAGCTGCCGATGTGCTCGCCTCCATGTTGCCATGAAGTGCTGGATAGGAGAAGAGGTACATCAAAAGAACATGTGATGTCCTTCTTTGTTCAAAATGTAGCCAATCGCTGCATCTGTGGCGGGAAGAAGAACCGGAAACACGTAGCTCAAACTGAAAAAACGAGTAATCACATCCTTGATTGACAGCCAAAAAAACAATCCCGATACACTAAATGTGTGTAAATAAGAAAAGCACGGGATATAGCAGCGAGGGACCCAAAATAAAAAACGGAACTTTTGTCGTGTAAATATCAGTCACGGGAGCATCCGGGATTTCCAGTAGAGTGACAAAAATCGTATAAACAGCAAGGGACAAATACGGGATCAGGAAGTCACAGTAAGCCCCGTGACAAAACTTGCCGTGTAACTGGCACCCAAGACTACTGTTACTTTCTCCCACTCCTGCAACCTAGGCAGGTAAAAGAAACCGAGTCCAGTCAGCTTTTCATATGCCCATACTCCAACTCTCCTCACTCTCTTGACTTTCCTGCTTTGTTCAAGTGTACAGGTGTGTTGGCAGAGCTATACATAGTGGATGAGACATTATTATTTTTTTAATTTTTGGACAAACATTGTAAATTTAAAATGTTGTAAATAGAGGTAATGTAAATTGAGACTTGCATGTACTAATGATTGCCACTGAGATTTCCAGCTCAATTTATGGGTCTGGCTTTGAACTGTAAACTTTGGCCAGTAAATTTAATTCAATTCTATGCATCACTTTCCCTGGGCTGCAAACCAACTGCTGCATGGGCTTTAAATTGCCTCTTATTCCTGACTGGCAATAACAGAAGAAGCAGTCTACTGCAGATGGAGATGCCCTCACAGACCATATTCTGCCTGTAGGTTGGAGATTATCTATCACTGTTCTATAATCTCACCAGAAGACCTAAGTAAGTGAACAGACTCATCCAGGGATTTTTGTTTGTTTCATTTTGTTTTCTTGGTCCTGGCTGTTTAGAGCTTTAAAAGGTAATACAGTAATCAGCACTATAAGCTGGGGCCAGAAGAAAAAGACAATTAAAGTGGAACAAGAGAAAGGCCTATAACATTATGCATGGTGTGGGGAAAGTAGAGAGAAATAATACAGTTGTCCTTTCATATTCGCTGGGGTTTGGTTCCAGGACTTCCTGTGGATACCTAAATCTGTGAATACTCAAGTGCCATTATATGCAATTGGATTGGGAAATGGTATCCCTTATATAAGATGGCAAAATCAACATTTGCTTTTTGGATTATTATTTTTTAAAGAATATTTTTAAGCTGTGAATACTTAAATACATGGATACCAAATCCATGGATATGGAGAGACAGCTGTACTTTCTCATAACCCTAGAATTCTGGTTCACCCATTAAAATTGACTGGCAGTTTCAGAAACAACAAAATACTTCTTCAAGCAAAATATAGCTAATGCATGGAATTCACTGCTACAAGATTTTGTGATAGCCACTAGTTCAAATACCTTTAAACTGGGTTTACAGAAATTCATTGTTCGTTTCCCTCCCCCACAGTTTTTTAGTTTTGTTTTAATGTTGCCTATTATATAATTTCTATATCTGACTTATTTTAATATAATATTTTATAGAGAACGTATGGTTTTAGTAACTACCACCATGACGTGTCTGATGGCTGGGATATTAAGTCTGGTTACTGCATAATAAATGGAGGATGGTTCTCTCAATGGCTACTAAGCACGATGGCCACGTGGAATGCACAGATTCAAAGACAGTCTGCCTCTAGATATTGCTATACCAGCAGCAGGTATCATGCTTCTTGGAAACATTTTGATAACTCTTGTGGAAACAATATGCTGGTCCTAATAGACCATTGGTCTAATTTTTCTATTATCTCTGGCTTTTCTTCGCAAACGAAGATTCAGGAAGGACTCATCCCGCGCTTTCTGCAAGCGCGCTGATGACTAAAAAGGCCAATCCGAGATAAACAAGTCCGGTTGCAAAAAGCACAGCAGAAGGTCTCCTTGGGTGATGTTTTTGGGTTGTGATTCTTTCTGCGTTGTCGTTTCTCTTCAAGACTTGTTCGGCGTGAGTTCTCAAATAAGGCTGCAGCATTGTGGATAGTGCGTCTCCATGCCTCCCGATGTGAGGCCAGGGCAGACCACTGTTGGTGATCAATTTGGCCGAGCCTGAGATGTTGTTTCAGGGAGTCTTTGTATTGCTTTTTTGGAGCGCCCCTCTTACGCTGACCCGTGGCGAGTTCACCGTAGAGTAGTATTTTTGGGAGGCGATGGTCCTCCATCCTAGAAACGTGCCTTCTATTATATGTGCCAGATTAAAAAGATATAATTGGATAGCTGGTTTCATCAAGAACCTACCTTTAGTTACAGAAGCTAATCATAGAATCATAGAATCATAGAGTTGTAGAGTTGGAAGAGACTATAGCTAATGTTCTGAATTAACCTTAATTCTTTGACTGAAAGGGCCCAAGAGAATGAATCATGATTGTTATACCTTTAAACATTTGTCTGAGACTGTCATGCAATTGCAAATCCATGTAGGCACTTTTGGTAATTATTGTAAAGACAGGGCCCTCTATCTTATTCAAGAGTCTGGTATCTTTCCATCAGTTTTTAAACGTACAGAAACACAGTTCTAAATAAATGCTCTATGGACAGGATAACTCCTCTGAATGCAGACGTCCAACACTGAGTTTAGTTATTTCATAGAGGAAATTACAAAAGGAGGATGTAATTAAAAGCAATATGAGGAAAAACATATCATACAAATGTAACGGTCATACTATTCTCTCTACTACCCCCTGGCTTCATGTGCAGCACAGAATTGTAGAGTTGGAAGAGACCACAAGGGCCATCCAGCCCAACCCCCTGCCACACAGGAATCATGATCAAAGCATCCCTGACAGATGGCCATCCAGCCTCTGTTTAAAGTGTTGGGGCATAGAAAGACACGCTGTGTTCACCACGACCACCTGCAGAGTTGTTCCACATCGACAGGATGCCAAGGAGAAGGTGTCTGGAGAGACTTCTGCAAAAGACTTCAGGCTGAGAAGGAAAAATTCCTTCACCCCAGCACACTGCCTTGAGCTCTGGCTTGCCAAATAAAGACAGCAACAAGGCCAGACTTCACTCAATTTGAGGGCTTTAATCTTTGTTTGCAGTATATTTACAATAAATATACAAAGTATAGGACAATCTCTCTTAAACCAACAAACTGCTTTGCCAACCACCATCCATAACAAACCCACACTGGAGATAATTCCCATCTCCTTTTTATAGGCAGTTAAACAATGCCTGTTACATCAGGCATCTCAGATGTGCATACTCTCAAGGGCTGACTCACACACACACCTGCCACTGGAGCTTAACTACTTTCATTACTAAGCTTACAGCTCCATCTTGTGGTCACATCCATGTCATTTCCTGACATAAAGACCTCCAAGGAAGGAAACCCCACCACGCTCCGAGGGAGTGTGTTCCACTGCCAAACAGCTTTTACTGTCAGAAAGTTTATCCTAATGTTGAGGTGGAATCTCTGTTCCTGGAGCTTGCATCCATTGCTCCGTGTTCTAGTCTCTGGAGCAGCAGAAAACAAGCTTGCTCCATCTTCAATGTGACACACCTTAAAATACTTAAACAGGGCTATCATATTGTCCCTTAACCATCTTTTTTCCAGGCTGAACATACCCAGCTCCCTAAGTCTTTCATCATAAAGCATGGTTTCCAGACCTTTCACCATTTTAGTCCTCCTCTTCTGGACACGCTCCAATTTGTCAATATCCTTTTTGAACTGTGGTGCCTAGAACTGGACACAGTATTCTAGGTGAGGCCTGACCAAAGCAGAATAGAGTGGCACTATTACTTCCCTTGATCTAGACACTACTATTGATGCAGCCCAAAATCGCATTGGCCTTTTTAGCTGCCACATCGCACTGTTGACTCATGTTCAATTTGTGGTCTACTAGGACACCTAGATCTCTTTTGCACGTAGTCTTGTTCAGCCAGGTCTCCCCCATCCTGTATCTATGCATTTCGTTTTTCTGCCCTAAGTGCAGTTACATTTCTCTGTACTGAATTTCATTTTGTTAGCTTTGGCCCAGCTCTCCAGTCTATCCAGGTCATTTTGAATTTTGATCCTGTCCTCTAGAGTATTAGCTAATCCTCCTAATTTGGTGTCATCTGCAAATTTGATAAGTATGCCCCTAATTCCCTCATCCAAGTCATTGATAAAGATGTTGAATAGCACTGGGCCCAGAACAGAACCCTGTAGCACCCCACTGGTCACATCTTTCCAAGATGAAGAGGAGCCACATCTGAACACCCTTTGGGTTCAGCTGGTGAACCAATTACAAATCCATTTTACAGTTAACTTGTCTAGCCTACATTTTACAAGCTTGTTTGCAAGAATGTCATGGGGAACCTTGTCAAAGGCCTTACTGAAATCAAGGTATGCGATATCCACATACAGTTGGTTAGAGAACCTTCCTCAGCAATCTCTACAAAAGGAAAGAATGACTGAAAAGATTGTGTGTAAGAAGGGCACTGAACAAGGGCCCATAGAAGTCAGTCTGTGAATCCTTATTTTAGTGAGATATGCTGTCAAGGATGCGTGCTTGGCATCGTGCTGCAGGATTACCCCATAGCTCTTCAGATAAGAAAGTTTTCCACTCTGGTAGAACGTTCAATAGAACGCACAATCTAAACACAGAGAAAGGAGTGGGCAGAAGAATCAGAAGGCCTACATACCCTAAAGGTACCAGATACCAGATCCCATCTGATATTGGAAGCTAAGCAGGGTGAACCCTGGGAGACCACCAACATTAGTGGTCAATACCAGGGGCTGTAGGCTACATTTCAGAGGAAGGAACTGGCAATCCACCTCTGAATATTCCTTGCCTAAGAAAATGGGGTTGTCATAAGTTGATTTGAAGGCACACGTGCACGCACACACACACACAAAGAATCAGGATCTACTGGAGGGCTGCGCAAAGTATAGCCCTCCAGATGGCGGACTGCAACTCCCAACAGCGCAGTGCTGGAATGTTGAGAGTTACAGTCTGTCAACATCAGAATGGCTGCACTTTACCTACCCCAATCTTTTGATAGATTTCTGGCTGATTTTCAGTAAGTGTTAGTGTTTCTGGTTAGTGTTTCTGACTCCTGCATGTTTAAGAATAGCAATAAACAAAAAGTACTCTCTTCTCCTAATTGACATGGGTCTAATGAAATCACTGCAGAGGAAAACCAGGAGTGACCTTTTGTCCACAAGAATGGTGAGTTCAGTTCTGGTACTAAAATTAAATTCCTGGCACTAAGCATGTCCTCAGACATACCATGTTCCATATTTCTAACTTTATGTCTGCCCTTCTCCAGACTATTTTTTCTTTTATTGGTAGACACTGAGGTACTAGTGAAAAGATCATGTAAACACCACTGGCCTGATCAGTTGTCCAAGGTAGACATTTAATTCACAGATGGGTGACAAGAAGTAAAAAAACCTAGGCTCCCACACCTTTAAAACCTTTGCATTGAATAAGGAATTTCAGCAGCTGCAACTTAAATGACAGGCTACAGCTGCTGAAATTCCTTCACAACTAAAGGTTCAAGAGTCCTCTTCTCTTTGACATCCAACTTATTCACAAGCCGGGCCTGTGGGCCTGAATGTTCTATGAATTGAGAGTGCTTAGAAGGGGGGGGGGGAGATGTTGTTCTCTTGAATACAATCAAGCAATTGTATAACCCAATGGCTCTTGACCTTTTGTTTACCAGGGACCCCCTATAAACATCTTTTGTTCCTGGGGACCCCAAAGACTTAACTCAAGATTTAAAATAACAACACCAGCACCATTACACTATCCATTAAACCTGTCCTCAGAGGCACTGGAAGTGGGGGAGAGAATTTTCTCCTGCTTCTTCCTGCAGGTTTGTGGCTGGAGAGGATTGAATGGAAATGTGCAGGCCAAGCCAGCCAGCCTTTGCTCCTGTCATGTGGCCACTCCACTGCCTTCACAGACCCCCTGTGAGAACACTGCGGACCCCTGGGAGTCTGCAGACCATAGGTTACAAACCATTGGTATAGCCAATTGTAACAAGATGGGAACCCCAGTTCAACACATCTGGAGGGCCACACAGTCCATATCCCTCACTTACAACATAGGGAACAATCCCCTGAGGGTGCATATTATGAGGGAAAATCAGCTGTAGTGGCCAAGCTGGCTTTTAAGGGAGCTTGCTGTCAGGCTCGGTCCCTAAAGTTGCCTGTTTCTGCCATTTGTTGTATTGTTCTGTGACCTTGATGTTAATTGTGTTTTCATTTCTCTGTACTGTACTTGCTAACAACTGCTTGGTAGCAACTGTGGAAAGGGGAGTGGGAATGATGAGATAAGCTGGCAGCTGCAGATGCTGCTTGAGAAAAATGGGATTGACTGTTGTATGGGAAGAGGAAGCCAAGGGTGATAGATAACCAATAATCTTGTAGCCCACCAGGTTTCATGGATTGCAAAATGCTTTTAGTATACTGTCTGCCTTTTGAGCAACAACCTTGTATAATATGCTTCTTGGATTTCTGTGACAATAACGTTTTCTGCCTAACTCTGAAACTGCTGGTCATTGTGTCTGGGAATGCAAGTACATGACACTTGCCCATTAAGTTTCCAAGACGAATCACTAATGAACTTCAGAAGAAGCTCAAGTTTCCTTGGATTAGTTTGAAAACTAGAGATGGGTAAGGAGCAAAAATGAGTTGAGCCTCTTTTAGCAGCCACTTCCCAAAACTCAACTCTTTTGATGGGAAGGAATGTGATAACGTCTTAACTAGGTCATTCATAGGGGTTTGATCTTTCCCTCCTCCACTTGGACCTATTTTTTCAGTCTTCTTTGCTAGTAAAACAGGCCAAATCTGGATGAAAGAGGCCCTTGTGGCTCCACTCTCCTTCCCTCAGGTTTCCCCATCTACAGAACCACTGTGCTTCTGGAACCACTACTGATGCCTACCTGGCTGCAAGGTAATCTTCTGTGGATGGGCTGACACGGAGATGCAGAAATGAGGCAGGTGGCTTGCTTAGGGAGAGCTGTGTTTCCTGTCCTGATCCTCCTCTCAGGAGTCAACTTTTTGAGTATCGTACTTATCAGTGGCGGCACTAGGGGGGTGCGGAGAGGCCGAACCGCACAAGGGGACACCAGCCTTAGTTATTATTATTTTTAATTAGGTATTTATACCCCACTCTTCAGCCACAAAGGCTATCAGAGCGGCGTACAATTTGTTTTTAAGCAATAGCAATTTACACATCTACACTGCATTAATCAGTTTCCAATGACATCCTTATTGGGAACCATAGCACTAGAAGATTTATATTTCTCTTGAAACAAGCCCAGTGGACCAGGCTGAGCCCATAAGGTAGAAAATCCAGTAAAAATTCCAGAATGAAATAATTTATCACCCATTAATAATGCCCAATATTTGCTACCTAAGGTGGTCAGTTTACTACATTGCTACACATCCAGCCATACTCTGGTATGAAATCTGAATTTATAGCTTGCATGGTTGCAGAAATAAGTTTGACTTCCTTTCCATAATACTTGTTTCCCTAGAAAATATTTTAAAGGTAAAAATTATCCACTTTAGACACCCAATGACTTGCAATTTTGAACATGATAACACTGGAATTACTATTTCTCTGTGGTTCTTGAACAGGTATACGTCAATTAATGAAGTATATATGTTCCTGGGCATTACTTCTTTGAAAGAAAATTTGGTCTTAGAGGCAGAAATAACATAGAAAGAATAGGCATAGGTTCCTACACCACAAAAAAGAAAAAACAGTTTAACATGTTTCAACAGATTTTTTTTTAATCCAAAACTGACAATATTTGAAATGAAACAACCAGGTCAGGTAAGTCTTACGTAAGTAAACAAAAATATTTTGAACCATCTAGAGACTATTTAAAGGTTTCTTTCAAAACGCACCCGGAGAAGACTTTTTCTTTGATCCGCCTCGACTTTTCTTATGATTTCCATTTTGATGGCCAAGCACATAGATCTATGCTTTTTTTTTAACATAATGGGGGTAGTTGATGAGGTAGACTAATCTGCTCTTCCCTTTTATTTCAGTTTTGCTCTTTACACTGAATCAGTAAGGGGCCTGAAGGCAGCTGGAGTTTACCTTGCCTGTTGTAAGTTACAGTAGGGTGGGCTAGAGTAAATTCCCATTCTTTCCCAGCTCAAACTACTATACAGTATTGCGTTCTGCATACATGCTGCCTCAACCCTGTACTGAAAATCTGCATTTTTCTAGTCCTTCTTCACCATCCTCCCAATGCTGTTGTTGCTAGAAAGACCTCTAGCTAGACAGAAAACAAGGAGAAAAGGTAGGGTGGACAGGTATAAAAAGACTTTTCTATCACACTGCACTGTTATAATGCTATTATTCCACTTTAACTGCTCTGGCTGGCTCCTGTGGAATCCTGGGGTTTGTAGTTTATTGAGGCCTAAGAGCTCTCCGGCTGAGAATGCTAAATGCTCCTCCCTGTGCAGTCCACAGTTAGCAAGTGGAACAATAGCACTATAACGGTGTAGTGTGATAAAGTCCTTAGCAGTTAAAGTGGAATAATAGCACTAATAACAGCACAGTGAGATAAAGTCCTTAGCAGTTAAAGTGGAATAATTGTACTGTACTAATAACAGTGCAGTGATAAAGTCCTCACACAGCACTGTTAGTGCTATTATTCCACTGTAATTGCTATGGAATTTATCACACTACACTGTTATTAGTGCTATTATTCCACTTTAACCGCTAAGGATGTTTGTTATCGCACTACAGTTACAGCTGTCCCTTCATATTCGCTGGGGTTTGGTTCCAGGACCCCCGTGGATACCAAAATCTGTGAATACTCATGTCCCATTATATGCAATGGCATAGCAAAATGGTGTCCCTTATATAAAATGGCAAAATCAAGGTTTGCTTTTTGGATTATTATTTTTTTTAAGAATATTTTCAAGCCATGAATACTTAAATCCGTGGATACCAAATCTGTGGATACGGCGGGCAAGTGTATAGCGCTATTATTCGGCTTTAACTGCTATGGCTGCCTCCTGTGGAATCCTGGGATTTGCAGTTTAGGGAGGGGCATTTAGCATTCTCAGCCAGAGAGCTCTTAGGCCTCACTAAACTACAAACCCCAGAATTCCACAGGAGGCAGCCACAGCCATTAAAGTGGAATAATAATGCTATAACAGTGTAGCCTGCTAATCCAGAAAGCCCTTAGCAATTAAAGTAGAATAATAGTACGAATAACAGTGTAGTGTGATAAAATTCATAGCAGTTAAAGAGGAATAATAGCACCAATAACAGTGCAGTGTGATAATCTCTGCCAGTTATGCCTGTATAGGTCAACAGTCCACCTGCCCAGCTGGAGGAAGTGAATGTCCCTCTATATATATATAAAAAAAGAGTTACTTTTTAAAATGGTAGATATAATAGCAACTACAAGTTGTCCCTCCACATTCACGGATTTGGCATTCACGGTTTTAAGTATTCATGGCTTGACAATATTCTTTAAAAAATAATAATCCAAAAAGCAAACCTTTGATTTTGCCATCTGATATAAGGGACACCATTTTACTATGCCATTGCCTATAATGGAACTTGAGAAGTCACAGATTTGGGTATTCACGGGAGGTCCTGGAACCAAACCCCAGCGAATGTGAAGGGAGTACTGTAACTACTTTGTGTGTGGAGGCCCCCTCAAAACTGTAACGGGAACGAATTACTCCCAAAGTAATTTCCAACGTTTGTGGGTGTGTTTAAAATCCAGACTTGAGGAAGAGTTTTGACCAAAGTTCCCTCACTCCCCTCTGCCATTCTTTGATAACTAAACCAGCATCCACCCTTCTTCCCCTCAGCGACAGCCAATCACAGCGAGCGGGCTTCGAGGCCAGCGCCTCTCCCCTCCACAGCCAGAGAGAGAGAGCGAGAGTCACCTTCGCGCACCAGCCTTTGGCTCACCAGTTAACGGTCCGGACGGTCACGTGGGGCGGGTAGGCGGGGGGGGGAGGAGGCGGGGGCAGAACCTGTGCTAAGACGGCCGCATGCGGTTGCCGGGGGTTGGTTGGGAAGAAGAACTTGGGCTCCTGAAGCCGGCTGGCGATTGGAAAGCCGCAGGGTGACCTTCCACACAGGCTCCGCCCCTTTCCTTTCGCGACGGGCTGGGGAGGGGTTTATAAGCGGGGAGGCCGGCGTTTGGGTGGGCTTTGAGGTGGTTCGGCTGCTGAGGTGAGTTGGGCGGCGGGCGGGCGCTGAGATAGGCGGGCGGTTTCTCGCCCAATCGCCTTATCCTCTGAGAGGGAAAACGACGGTGAGTTGGCGGAGGAGTGTTCGTGGGGATGGCACCCGGGAAGGGGATCCATCCAGGAATTTTTTTTGGGGGGGGGAATTAGGAATTTTTTATTGGAATAAAACTGAAACAGCAAAATACACCGCTACTGAAAAATACACCGTTAGTAGCCGAGGGAAGAGGAGACCATTTCCCTCATAGGGGGAACCCACACTGCACACATAACCCAGTTTGAAACTGGATTATTTGCATGGCTCCTTCCTATGGAATCCTGGGATTTGTAGTTTTACAAGGTCTTTAGCCTTCTCTGCCGAAAAGTGTGGGTGCCTCACCAAACTACAAATCCCAGGAGTCCATAGGAAGGAGCCATGGCAAATAACCCAGTTTCAACCTGGATTATGCCTTCGTGAAAGATGTCTTGGGAAGCAGCCCCTCCATCGTACCAACATGGAGGAGAGAGGGAAGGGAATGACACGGATGCTGCCTCATCCCTGGTCACCTCCGCAGCTGGACATGGCGACAAGGCTTCCTCCCACCCTCCCTTTCCAGGCATAGGATTTTCCAAGGGCTTTTTTTTAAGTCTCTTTATCTCTCTTTCTTTCTTTTTTAATAGGACAAAACACTGGTGCAAATTGTGCCACTTTTGCTGTTTCTTTCTGGCAAGACTTACCTTTCCTGAGGCAGCAACGAATCATTCCAGGGATTTTAATTTTATTTTTCTTTTTTCTCCCAAAACAAAATGACTTGGGAAAATTACATTCTGGCAATTAGGATTTGGTTTCTGGAGACTGTGCTAAATAAAGGTCAAATTCTAGGGCCAAAATGTCTGAGGAAATGATGAGTTGGTTAAACTATTATTATTATTATTATTATTTTAAAGGCCAGAGTAATCCTTATGGATGTCCTGGGGAAAACAGTCCTCTGATAAGCATCTTTGACCACAGTGAGATTTGCTCCCCAGTAAACTTGTAGGTTGTAGTATCTGGCTGCAGTCCTGTGCCTGTTGGATTACTTTAGACTAAATTGTGGGTCAGATTTGGGTTTAGGCTTGCCTGTGCCACCCCATCACTTAGGTGGAAATAAAATGAAAATGCCCTGCTCATCTTTGTTTCCTCCTCTTTGTCTCCTCACCTTGCTGATGGCACAGCAGCTACTTCTGTTGCATCTGATGAACTGCTCTGCAGTCTACTGTTGTAGGGCTTTAAGAAGCTAAAGGCTTTTTGCTGCAGAAGATTAACAGGGCTACTACCTCCCCCCCCCTTTATCTTCCATTGATTTAGTTGTCTGGCCTTGCTAATTAACCAATTATTCCACCCTGTCCTCCGTTGCATGAACTGATTATAACAAAGATGTCTCTTTGTTAAAAGATACCTGAGCTATGCAGATGGAGTACAGTGAATGGTGATTCTTCAGATTTACAATTTTCCTTTTTAGGACTCCTACTGACTAAGATATTGCCAGATCTGTGGCTGTTTAAAAGTTTAAATGATCAGTGCTGTTTAAGCCTTTATACCTCAGTGTGGCTGTTCTGTGAGCATACTGAAATGCTGTATTAAATTTTAAGGTCAATATGTACAAGAGCAGAACTTCTGAAAAGTTCTGCATTTGCGTAAATCTTTCCTATGTTGAAATTCACATCCTCTACAAGAGATTCACAGCAGATATTCTAGTGCTATAAATGTGAATGCTGTAGTTGCTGTGAGTGAAGAGCTAAACATTACTAGGGTTGTGTTTTGGTTTTTTTGCAGCCCTAGCCGTTTCAATGGTGCAGCTTTCACAGTCCCCGCTCCGTCACCCTTCGCCTTCATGCCGCTCTGAAGAAGGGGAGGAGAAGAGCATGAAATTAGCTAAGCAGCAGGTGACTCAAGGTCCTCGAGGGGATAACCAGCCTCCCTTGAGCCCCCTGCAGGTTGCTTTGAATTCTGCCACCACAGCTTCCCAGGCCTATGAGACATACATTGATAATGGGCTTATCTGCCTGAAACACAAGATCAGGAACATTGAGAAAAAAAAGGTATGTATTTCAGTCAGATTACCAAAATGAAAAAAGTCACTGAATACAATAATTGCTCAAACAGATTCATTTAGCTCCTTGGGGGCAGGGACTTGTATTTATTACTTATGACATTGCAAAATGCTATGTCTTCTGGCACTGCATGAGTATAAATCTAATGACAATGCTGATGATTTTGCTTTGGAGTTTTGCTAGCTTTTAAATGACATTTACGGCTAGAGAGACATAAGAGAGTGTTCTCATGTGAAATAGCATGCAGTTCACATGCATCACAAGCTTTCTATATTATGTCCTTTAGGCTTCACATTGATTTGCATGTAATATGGAAGTACAGCTAAATTTTGAATTTCCATGTAATTTTTCAGTGCTGTCAGTGTAAAGAAGCTAGAAGTAGTTTCTACTTGATTAATCTGTCTTAATTCTGCAGAAAGGTAGTGTTGCAGTCTAACTGCAGTAGTTAGCAGAGCCTGATTGTGTCACATAAAGCTAGCATTAGGTGTGTTAATTGTAAACAGATATGTTACCATCTGGAAGTCCTGGCAATGTTTCCAGTTTTACGAAATTCTTATGCATTGGAAATCCTGAGCTCGATTTCTTGGCTCAAGGAAATGCCAGTCATGTTAGCTCTGTTTTGCCATTTCTTTTGGGTTGCAGCATTATTTCATGTTTAAAAAGAATATCCTGTGGATCCACCAAATTTTGACTCATAAATTCCAGACTTTGTTTTCAAAAGACTCAGAGTTCCTGTTAAAGATTTAGATGTGATTTTTTTCATGTATTTAGGCTTAGAAATAGCAACATTGGCAGTTGTTGTAATGTTTGTCGCTATTGACATCCATATAACTTAAGTTTGCCTATGCTTGAAAATAATGAATTCTTCAGGAAAAAGCTGCTCATCTCTGTTTTAATCCTGTGCTTGCTTGCTCACAGCTCAAACTAGAAGATTACAAAGATCGTCTGAAACGAGGGGAGTCCCTCAACCAGGATCAATTGGTAAGCTCTCTGTTCTTGTTTATTATCAACCAAGCATTTTTAAGTCTTTCCTTGATGATCTCAGCATATAGGGGAGTTCACAGGTGGCCCCTCAACCAGATAGCTAAGCAAAATCTACTTAGCTCCAAAAATGGAGTTGCAGCACCTACTTTCAAGCAATTACCGGGGCCAGAACTGCATAAATATATATTGATAATCATCTTCTTTTGATGACTGAAATTTGAGAGTTGTCAAAGTCTTTACTTGCCAACTAAAATAGAATAGAACTTTAAACATACCTGGCATGCTAATTTGAGCAAATAAAATGGAACTTGGAAAGAAAAATTCTGTACCACTCAGGTTCATTTATGTATTTTAGGTGCCTGTCTTAATCTATTCTGTCAGGATCTTCTGGCATTTCTTGCTGGAATACTGAGGTCTGCCTTTATCTAGGATCCTGTCTGGGCTTGTGTGTATGTGACTCTCATGGTACCTGAAGCATGGATGGATAAGAAAAATTAAACAGTCTGCAGGATTGCATATTTCCTCTGACACAAATTCATCCTGCTTCTTCCCTGGACTTGAAACTGGTTTTTGTTCAGTTGATACTTGAGCCCTGATCTAAGTAACTAAGTAGGTCTTAAACACAGGAAACAGTGCCCTCAGTGATGTGTTTTTATACTGTCCAGGAATTACTGGGGATGCCTTTGCCATGATGCATTGCTTCATCATGTGGTTTGATATAGCATGTTCTGTCTATTGTGGCTTATAATCTGCTCTTACCATTTCACAGAGAATAGTATCGGTAAATCTGCTTTCTTCATTCCTGACTCAGGCTCTTGGCACTCTTTTACAGTGTCAATCTAGAAGTATTTCAATTCCAGTAATATTTGATGTGGTGAACCTTGATTGGCTCATTGTTGTACAAAAGAGATTGCATTTAGGCATTGGATTGAGGCAGCGGGAAAGTTAACATTTTGTGTATGTGCAAGTAATATAAACATAAGTAGGATTAGGCAGTACCCAAATACACAGTGCCATGTATAAAAATGGCTGGCATTCTGTCTTGCAGTTACAGATTTGTAAGCTAGAGTTACGGATCCCTAACTGTGTTGTATTTACTGACACTACATAGTTATAATTCTGGTACTGTTGCTATGATCATAAATGTCCTTCCAAACCTACTTAGCCAGGCAGCAGCTTCTCCGAGAGATGAGATCTGTTCTACTGGAAGTTGGAATGTAAGAGGATGACATCACTACCACCACCCCTTCCTGCAAGTGAGCGAGGTTGGTGACAGTCAGAAGCAGGGCTCTTATTGTTTGTCACAGCCTTCCTCACTGGTGGGAGGGAACTGGAAATGTCATCTTCCTGCATCCCCAATATCCAGCAGAACAGACGTTCATCTCTCAGAGCAACTGCTGCCCAGCAAACTAGATATTTTGGGGCCAGGGGCTGGGGTTATGTATGTGTAACTAAGTAGATGATGTATGGGCTAATACCTTATGAATAAAGTATAAGAACAATACCTTGTTTTTGTACCTATTTATAAAAACAATACCTTATTAGTAGGATGCCTTAGGCTTTGCCTATAAAACCTCTTCTTTATATATCCACTTGATACTATTTCCTGATCTATTCAGATACAGCTGCTTCTGGACAATTCATAAGCAGCTAAGTGCTAATGGGTACATAAGAGACTTCAGGATTAGGATTCTAAGCTTATACTAAATCATATGGTATCAAGGTAATATCAGTCACTTCTTGAGTGATACTACAGTGAGGAATTGGCGTTGCTGAGGCTTAAGGAATGTGAATGGGTGCAGCCCTCTCCCTTAACTGCTTTGAATATAAAGCACATGGTAGGTGTTCATAATTTGTTCTCATGCCATGTAATACTTGCTAATATTGTTCTAAAGATATAGCCACTACTTTCCCAAGTGTATACTATAAGTTGTAGCTTATTGCCAAGGTCAGACTTTTAGCTGTTGTGTTTGAATTAATCTTAGCACTAAGAATCCAGTTGTAGAGGTGCAGCTTTTGCAAGTCCATTTTCTGTAGCACATGTAGCATGTTGAAAGAAAGTACAGGTATACTGTACATATTTAAAAAGCCATCTAACCAGGGATTTCAAGGGTTGTGCATGCTTTGAGATGGTCAGCTTCTTCAGATGGATGGGTGACTCCTTCAGTTGTAAGTAAGATGACTGTTGGTAATATCATAGTAAGGCTTGTTCTGGAGGATCAGAAGTATTTTATAAATTCATAGCTGTTCAGGGGATCCTTTGAAGAAATCAGGACTACTCTAGCAATTTGCCTGCATTGAGCAACTTGGGGGTGGGGTGGGGTGGGGTGCATACATGACTGAGTTGCACCATTTGGGAAGGAATGAAGTTAGCTGGTGGTATCTTTTTTTGCCCCCCAACCAAAGAGCTGCCAAAGAAGTGTGTGCTCTGTGCCCCGCTGTTGTTGCTATGTGCTGCCAAGTTGGCTTTGACTCATGATGACCTTATGAATGAAGTCTCCAAAAGACCCTGTTATTAAGTACATTAGGAACAGGCAAATGTATTTCAAAGTGCATTATAACTTCAAATGAATCGGCTTTGATATTACAGTAATTTCTTATAGTTTTCTGATTATGTCAAAGTATTAACCTGTAAACATTAGCAATTTTAAAAGTGTTGGAAAATATTATTATCCTCAACCACCACTACCTTGGGACTGTGCTTAAAGCAAACTGTGTATGCATGCACATATATTTTCTAGAAGTTCCATTTGCTTTAACTATATATGGCAAAAATATTGTAACAGTTATCATAATTCTGTCTGGTACCCCTTTTCTTCAGTTGGGTCAGCCATTGCTTGTAATATACTGCTTAAGTTTACCACCTCTTGATAATCGAAAATGGAAACCAAGCAAGTTTTGTATCAATTTGGAACTTTCACAATTACGTGTAATCATGATAATGTCACTTCTCTTTAAAAGTGTGCTGGAAGATCTAGTTGTAGAAAAGAGTCCAGGTTCCTGATACAAGACTGAAGAGTGTCTGAATTAAAATGTGTCTTTATTCGTATGAATAAAGCAATACAGTTAGCAGTACAATGAGTTTCTTTAAGCTGGTGAATAGTTGAATGGAAAAATTCTGACTAGATACTTTATTGTATGGTGTGGCCCAGTCCATTACCTTGGCTGAGGGCTCATCTACACGGTCCAGGTTACACTGGCTCCCCTCTGGTGTAGCCTGCCCACGGATCAGGCCTGTTCCTCCCCCGTTACCTGCATGGAATGGAAGGAAGTCCAGACAGGCACATCAGCCCTTCATTGCAGCCACCACCATCTCCCTTGCTCTCTGCAGCAGGAAATAGGCCTGCAACATATGACCAGCCTTGGTCACATGCTGCGGGCCTGCTTCCTGCTGCAGAAGAGCAGTGGCAGAGGGCAGCTTAAGCAATCTACTGGCATGCTGGAACAGGCTCCTGCAGTCACACGGGGCCTGATTTGTTTTTTGGCTGTGGGAATGGTTTTTCCTGGATATTACTTTAAAATGTTTTATTGGACCTACCCTATCTTCCCCCCCATCTTTGCCCTGGGGGTTGTGAGGACCCCCCGGGGAAAATGGGGCAAAAGCCCTGCATTGCCAGGACTGCAGGGCTGCAAGATGGGGGCAAGATGGGATAAATTGTCTGCACAGACAAGCTGTGAGAGGCTAGCTGCCATTTTGTTTCTCTTCCTGAACAGTTTCCTTTTCAAGCTGATCATTGCAAGAACTCTGTAGTTAAGAAGTGGTGCTTTAATCTGCAGAGCCCATCCTCTTTGCCTTTTAGATTACAAACCTTTGGACAGATACTGTTGCTTTGTAGCCTATGTACAATGCTTAGTAAATTTTAGCTGCTTTAAGTAAAGACTAATATGTGGCTAATTACAGGAAGCAGTTGAAAAATATGATGAAGTGATACATAACTTGGAATTTGCTAAAGAACTTCAGAAGACATTTTCTGGGCTTAGTCAAGATGTAAGTAGACTACATTGTAAAGAAATGGGTCAGTGTTATGTTGACTTTATATACAACTGTGTGGGAAGGAAGTGACACTTTATTATTAAGTTCTCTGCTGTTGCTAGGACAGTCACTAAGAGTTTCTGTTTGTTCCCCCAGTATGACTAAGATACTGCTTTGGGGTCTTAGCTCACATATATAGGAATCCCTCTTGTCTAAAGACTGACACTGTTGGTATAGAGCACTCTGCTTTCACTGCCACACTATCATGCCTTTTCTGCCCTGACGTGGGACACTACCCAAATAATTCAGCTGTGTGAGAATTTGTATGGTTAACTAGCTGCGATTGTAAAATGTTAAAATTATTAAGCCTTGAACAACTGAGCATATTCATTTTGGATAAGATGATATAGGTAATATGACTAGCTTTTCCTGAGCTGCTGCTGCTATCATCATCATCATCATCATCACCATCATCATCATCATCTTTTATTTCTATAGCGCTATCAGTGTATATGGTGCTTTACAAGAAAAAGAACAACAAAAGAGTTTCCTGCCTTCAAGCTTATAGTCTAATGAACACATGATACAAAATGAAAGGGGATGGCAGTAGGGGAAGGGATTCAGTCTAGCATTCTATTCTCTCCCTCCTTGGCCAGGACAGTGGCAGTTGGGATGGAGGGAGGGCTTTTCATCTGCTATGGCCCACTTACTGGCAAAATCTGTTGCAAACTTGTGTAGTGTGCCACTTTGTTCTTGTTTTGATACAGCTGCTGAAAGCACAGAGGAAAGCACAGAGAAGAGAGACTCTAATGAAGCTTGAAGCAGAAAAGAAGAAGCTCCGTACAGTACTGCAGGTCCAGTATGTGCTGCAGAATTTCACTCAAGAGCACGTGCAGAAAGACTTCAGAGGTGGCTTGAATGGTGCGATATTCCTGCCTTCTAAAGAACTAGACTACCTCATTAAGTTTGCAAAATTGACATGTTCTGGAAGAAACGAGATGGTTAGGTAGGTAATTTCTTTTCTTTTTTCCCCCCAAATCATTCTAAGTTGCAGAGTAGGTTTAAGGGAGGTCCTTCATAAAGACTCTTTCTGTGTGTCCTATCCTGTGTCAGTGACTGCTGTTTCTGCTCCTTGTCATAGGTTACTTGTTCATTAACCAAGGGGAGGTTGAGAGCAGTGTTCCTTGCCTGCAGTGTGGAGGAACATGAACTACTTGTTTCCTCTTCTCTGGCTCCAACAACTGCATGAAAGAGAACTGCTCTCATTGCTGCCTTTCCGGTTTGCTCACACTCTGTGAGATAAACAGGCAGCATTAGTGACAAAAAGCAGCAGGGGCCAAGGAGCTCCTGATAGTGAGTTCGTTTTGGCTCATTGACCATCAGCAGCACTCAGTCATCCTGCTACCTGAGCCTTAGTGTTTCTTATAGAAAACAAGGTTTTCTGGATTTGTGGTTTTTTGCAGTTTACTAATATATGCTTTTCCTTAGGATATATAGCTGACCATGTAGCTTCTGCCTGTTTACCTGTCCTGTGTCAAAAATTTTAATGTCAGTAAATGCCAATCTCTGTATATACTCCAAAACAGCACCAAAAAAACCTACACCTGACTGAGTGTGACACCAAATCACTTCTGTTCATTACACATAGCTGCTGTCAGGGGGCATCGTGGACCTCTGAGGGAGACTGATATAATATCAGTGGCACTCCAGGTTCCAGAATATGCCCATTCCTAGTGTAAATGGAGCAGTTGTGCCTATTGAGGTGGCACTAAGACAATGAAATTCAGAGATTTTGTTGGCATGTACACGACATTAATATATACACACAGTATGTATCCATCCATTAGTGGTATGCATTATGGATGATTTTCAGCAAAAAAACTGTTGTTGACTGTGGGTTACAAGGACTCTGTCATCTTAGGTGAAAGTTAATTGCCCTCTAGATCTTATGGTAAGCTTGTTTCAAAGGGTTCTTTATTTTATCCTTGGCTTTAAGTGTTGAAGACCAAATGGAGCAATCATCTCTCTACTTCTGGGATCTGTTAGAAGGCAGTGAAAAAGCGGTGGCTGGGACAACTTGTAAGTAGCCTTTACTTGAAAGAGCCTGTTGACACGGTCAAATTTGTCATATTGGTGTCTACATATGCTACCTGTAATATAAAATACTACATAACAAGACTTTTTCTAGTTTAAACCCTATCTTAACATACCTTTTGGTGGGAATTTTCTGGCCCTTCAGATGTTACCTGCAGCTTTCACTATTCATCACCAATTAGCTATGCTTACTAGGACTGCTGGGAGTTGAAGTCTCACAGTATTTGGAGGGCTATCTGATGCCCACTGCTACCCTGCCTTTTACTTCCCATTGCACTTGAAAGAACTCTGTTTTCCTACTTTAACAATGCCTGTTGACTACTTAAGAGAAAAGTATCAGACTTTATGTCCGAAGAAATTACCATTGGAGCCTATAGTATATCAGTGGACAAGTAATTATTATCATGACTAGGAAGCCAGTCTCCTTAATAGGAACTACAGTTGCCCCTCCACATTCGCGACTTTCACATTCGCGGTTTTGATTATTCGCGGAAGGCTGCTTCCCCCCCCTGCTGCTCAACACACCCTCCCTTCCCAAGGCAGCAAAGGGCTTAAACCATCGCTGCCTTCAGAAGGAGGGGTGGGGAGCAGCTGGCGCGCTGCCTCTGTGCCCCACTCCCTTCCCGAGGCAGCGAAGGGCTTCTGAAGAAGCCCTTTGGTGCCTTGGGAAGGAGGGGTGGGGAGCAGCTAGGGTGCTGGTTCTGCGCCCCACTCACTTCCCGAGGAAGCCCTTCGGTGCCTTGGGAAGGAGGGGTGGGGAGTAGCTGGCGCGCTGCCTCTGCACCCCACTCCCTTCCTGAGGCAGCGAAGGGCTTTTGAAGAAGCCCTTTGGTGCCTTGGGAAGGAGGGGTGGGGAGCAGCTGGGGCGCTGGTTCTGCGCCCCACTCACTTCCCGAGGAAGCCCTTCGGTGCCTTGGGAAGGAGGGGTGGGGAGTAGCTGGCGCACTGCCTCTGCACCCCACTCCCTTCCCGAGGCAGGGAAGGGCTTCTGAAGAAGCCCTTCGGTGCCTTGGGAAGGAGGGGTGGGGAGCAGCTGGCGCGCTGCGGGGTAGGAAGAAGCTGGGCTGGAGGCTCATATCTTATTCGTGGTTTTTTCACATTCGCAGGGGTTGTCTGCCCCTAACCCCCGCGAATGTGAAGGGATGACTGTAGTTGCTTTTTATGCCACTGTATTGTGTATTCTTAGCAGGTACTTATGGCTGCAGGAACTACTTCCAACTTCTTGATGGTAGTATATGTTGTAAAGTGTTATCTTTTGAGTGGGGCATCAGTTGGATAGAAATTTAGCTTTCTAACCAATTTGACCTTGACTTCCTTGCTTTGGAGTGTACTTTCATAGGGTTATCATCTTCATACAGTCTCTTTGGACTGTGGTTTTATTCTTATGCACATGCCAGTTTCTTGCCTGTTAGGTCATATATTCTTAAATCATAGAAACTTTGTGGACATTAAGTGGACTGCAGCTGTAATTTACCCTGATAGTCCAGATTTACATGAGTTGCCAATAATGGTACTCTTACTAATTGGTATTTGAAGGTTTTTCTTGTCCTTTACAATTTTTGCCATGTAGTTAAAACTATAAGCTCCTTTTATAATCACTGAATATACTTAACATTCATTTTCTTTGTCCTTTAGATAAGCACTTGAAGGAATTGTTATCTAAATTATTAAATTCTGGTTATTTTGAAAACATTCCTGCACCTTGCAATGTACCAGAAAAAGGTGGACTGAAAGAAGAAATACCTAAAAAGCCTGAAGTAAAAGAAGAACACAAAAGACTTGAAAAAACAAGGCAACTGTCAATGTTGGACTCTGTCAATGAACCAGGTAATACATATACTGAAAGCTTATTCATATCAGGTTAACAGCTGATGGAACTCTTCTTGATAAAGGTCCAGATACTATTTGAAGCATTTGTATCTTGGCTTTGTAAACTAAGATATGAATTAGGCTTTTGCCATCATCCCTTTACAGTGTGACCAATCAAACTAGGGAGACTCATGGTTAGTTTTACTGTTTCATTTGAAACAGGAAACACTGGTTACCTGCTTTGGAGTAAGCAAACACACAGGAATAGAGTTTGAAGTTGGTTGAATATCCAGGGTTGCTCAAAAGTTATTAACATAGTTTTTGGCTTAATATGGAGTGGGGAAATAAGGCTAATTGGAAGCTTTCTAGTCTGGATGCTTGCATATGAAGACCTGCATGCCATCAGCAAAAGATTGGTTCATATGTTGGCTTATTAAAGTGAGATGGGCTAATCTAAACCAGGCCTTTTTTCCTGCTTAAGCAGTGAGCTATTTTGGATGAATTTTGAACCTTTCTGATAATGGGCTCTAGTAATACATCCAAAATACAGTTGAGGGATGTGAACCTTTGCTCTGATTATGCAAATTTTCAAAGAAGTGGTTGCTAAGTTAATCTGAAATGTGAAACTTCTAGCTTTTTGCAAAACCAGATGTTTTATGAATGCTTAAAATATTATGTTAACAGTACTAATATTCATTTAGTCCAAAAATATATCATCCATCTTCATAAGTAATTTCAAATCCTTTTAATATTCTTTCCTAGAAGCTCAGATGGATCACATTCAGTCTGAGATACAGCCACAAGAGGTATGTTACTAATGTGCTTGAACAGATGTGATGTAATACTGTTAAACTGAAACAGAAGAACTTTCTACATCACTACAGTGATGCTAAAATGATAACGATTCTCATAATACAGCAGAAGACTCCCTTTAAAGACCTTCTTAATTGTAATTAGGCTTCAACAAAAGCAATTGCCAAATGTGAGTAATGTTTTTGGCACTGAGGAGAGATGCAAGGTGGCAGAATGTGCTTCATGGCAGCCTGTCCTAAGTTTTGGGAAGCGTGAAAGAAAAGCCTGTGTAGCCTTGTAGACTTCCTGTGATACTACTGTAGTTGTTGATCCAAGGCATCAGCCTCATTAGACTTAACTGGATGTAATTTACAAGAAACTTGCTTGTAAGCCAAGTAAAAAGCTAGCCAACTCATCGTTGCAGTGTGGCTGGGAAGGAAGGAGTTAGGTAACCCACCCATGTATGGTGGTTCGATTTAAATCAGTGATTTAAATCATTGACTTAAACTGTCCAGTGAGAACTCCAGTTCCAAATCACTGGTTTAAATAGTTTGTCCTGATACTACTTCACATGTTGTTCAAACAATGGTGCTAATCTAGTTATTAAAACAAGTTAATTTATATCTAAGTAAAGCAATTTATGTCATCTAGGATGGAATAGGCTGTAAAAAAATTAATCAGCTTTTAATTTTATTTTAAATCTGCAATTCCAGTGGCTAAGAATATTCAGAAGAGAATTCATCTAAGCAAGGGCTAGTTCCAGATTGAAAGGGCCCAAAAGTATGAGTTGTGGGATCCCTCCTACTTTGGTGGCCTCTAGCATCAGGAGCTGCTGTAGTAGCCTAAAGCTGCCAGTTTTATTGCTCCCAGTGTAGTGTTAGAGCATTGTGGGAAATATAATTGGCTGCTCTGAGACACTGGTCATCTTTGAAGGTAGGAAGTTGGCATCAGAAATGGACCTTGCTAAAGGCCTCAGCAACTGACAAAGGACAATGGTCAGAATCCTGTTGGCACTCCATACTAGTGGTTACATGTCTTGCAGAATTGTGAAGCGATAAGGGAAGGCAGATAAAATCTGCTGGGTGTAGATTGCCTATTTCTCTGGCACCTTGCTTCCTTCATAGCTGTGGCTTTAGTAGCCGTTTTCCTCCTGCTGCTGCTACTGCCTATGCCAGGATAGTGCACTAGCAGGATTCTGGGTAATGTATATGTATTAATTCTCATGACACTGTAGATACAGGTTGGCATGTCTGAGATGAGATTTTTTAAATGAGTCCAGAGAAGCCTACTGTTGTATTTACTGTGAGCTTTTTTTAAAAAAAAGATTCAGTAATCGATTTTTATCAATCCATCAGAAGTGGCTATGTAAAAACAAAAAAAGAAATACCAGTTAATCACAAAACTTACAGAAATATTGTGAACTTCTTAGTCTGCTTAACAGAAATGTTTTGAAGTCCCTGGTTTGTTTATTGAATATATATGTGTTGGACAGTTGTGAGCCTGGAAGTTCAGTCTAGAAACGATCATCTTGTCAGTTAAATGCTATTCTCCCTTAAATAACAAATTTGGCAGAAACAAGCAGATCAGCTGTTATGTCATGCCAAAAAAGTTTGGATGAAGAGTTCAACTAGACATTTCTATCATAACATTAATGTGGGGCTGTGGTTTCAAACAAATGCAAAAGAGAACAAGTACAGACAGGAAATGCTTAATCTGCACTTTCCACACGTATCCCTACCATTTAATGGCTATCTTCCTTGAAAGCTGAGAGCAGACTCCAGTAGACCCAGGTGAAGAAGAAATGACTAGGGAAAGGCATTTGCAAGTAAAACCTGCAGTTTGGAATCAGGTTAACTATCCACTTGAACAGTCCATTCAGCTAAATTTCATAAATAGTCTCCCTTATTTCCACTCACAGGTACCTGGTTTCAATTGGAGAGGATCTAGTTTTTCTCCTAAATAACTTACTTTATAAGACTTTCTACAAATGTTTGTGGCAACAGAATCAGTCCATTACCATTTTTCTGTTGCTTAATGCATTTTGATTTTCTTTGCTCTGTATAGTTTCTTAATAGACGATATTTACCTGAAGCTGACTATACTATCAAGCCTGAAGAATCCAAACCTTGGGAAATAGAACATAGTAAAAAGAATGAACTTCCAAAATCCTGGGAGATGCTTGTTGACATGGAGGAGCAGGATCAGAAGCAGAAACAAGAATCATTAAAGCCTTTGGAATCTGTAAGACAGCAGGGGAAAAAGCCAGAAGTTTCAAGGCCTTGGGAAGCTCCAGTGAAGGAAGAGGATAATGATCAAAGACAGGAAGTTTCAAAGCCTTGGGTGACACAGGTTAGGGACCAGCAGAGCTCTTCCAAACCCTGGGTAACTAAAGTTAAGGAAGAGCAGGAACAAAAGCAAGATGGTACAAAACCTTGGCTGTCCAAAGCTAAGGAAGAGCTGGAACAGAAGCAGGAAACATCAAAAACATGGATTGCCCAGGCCAGGGTGGAAACTGTACAGAAACCTGAACTTGTGAAACCATGGAGTTCATGTGTTAGAGAGGAGACAGATCAAAAGAAACAGGAACCTGCAAAACCATGGATAGCACAGATAGGAGAGGAAACAGAACAAAAAGCCCAAACACCTAGGGTTTGGGAAACATCTGAGGGACCACGGCAAACAGCTCAACAGCCATTACAAAATCCTCCAAAGATCTGGGCATCAGGAAATCTTGTGCCAAAGGAGCAGACTGGGCCAAAGAAGCTTGACATGGAACCCAAAGAAGTGAGTTGGTACAAGTAGTAATACTGTCCTGTAATAGTTTATGATAGCAAAACTGTTGGCTATGGTGGTAATGTAATTACTTGTTAAAAGTTTGGACTTTGTTGGAGCAAGGTGTTCGTTGCAATTTTAGTCTGTATGAAACAATGAAAAGTGATTTTTCTTTTGTATTGTTAGGCCTTATGTGGCAAGGCCGTGCTAAGGATTTTCTGGCCTTGATGATGTGCAGGATGCTCCTACCACTACGGGGAATTCTTAAGTGCCCATAGTGACCTTGATGCACAAATTATTATTCATAGCAGAAGGCTTCTGTAGCAGTTATCAGTAGTGGTATATCTTAAAGTAAAATCTGAGTTTCCATGTCTCTTAGTGTACAGTCTGACCCCCATATCCATGGAACCGATATCCGCAGTTTCAGTTATCCACAGGACCCAAAACAGAGACATATACCATAGAGGTATCCTAGAAAAAACTTAGAGAGGTGTTCTCTCTAGACATCTTCTTGGTCCTCCAAGGCAACTCTGTGGTATTTTTTTACCAGAAGTCCATTACTTTTAATTGGGTTCACTGTTATCTGTGGTTTCCAGTATATGCTGTGAGTCCAGGAACTGAACCCCTGTGGATACAGGGGTCTGACTGTATAATACTTCAGAAGGATGTTCTCAGTTCATTGATGTTCCACGTGCAAGCTTCATTGAAGAGAAATCTAATAATTTCTATTGTGTTAATAGAATCTAATTGATTGCAAAAGGCGCTAGTGATACAGTGGGCTAGTTTAGACACAATGGGGGACCACGGCTTCTTGCTAATGTGGAGAGATATTATAGGTTCAAGGTTTGCACACACAATATGGAAGTATGGTTTCTAGTTACAGTCATACTGGTCCTATATGTTGGAACATGAACCCAACCTCATTTTGATCCACCCGTTGTGTAATATTGTCTAAAAAGAGTTTTGCACTGATAACTTGTACACACCACACAGCCATACTGAGCAAGTGTGGTTGATCAGGTTAGAGCCCTACTTATATAAAGCAATCCTAGTTGTGTGAGTTTGAATGGATTAAATTTACAAAGGAGTAAACGGTTCTGAAGTAAAAACCATGCTTGTGTGTTTGGATACTGTATACTTGTGTCATAGCTTGCCTTATTTTAGAGAAATCCAGTTATGTATCAGAGAAGGGAAATGTTGAATGGTGCTTGCATCTCCAGTTTCAAATCTTTGCATACAAATACAGTCGTCCCTTCACATTCGCGGGGGTTAGGTGCAGAAGACCTCCGCGAATGTGAAAAATCCGCAAATAATACCAGGCCTCCCCCCCCTGCCGTCCCCAAAATGGCAACTTTCTCCCCCCATCCCCCACCCTCCCCAAAGTGCGACGGGGCTTCAGAAGCCCCATTGCCACTTCCACCCCACCCCCTGCCCTCCTGAAAGTGGCGGCAGTGCTTCAGAAGCCCTGTTGCCACTTCCCCCCCACCCCCCGCCCTCCCAAAAGTGGCAACGGCACTTCAGAAGCCCTGTCGCCATTAAACATGTCTGACCCATGACACTTTAGCTCAAAAGTTAAATTGAGCTAGGTAAAAGAAGATGTGATTTCGTCTTTTAAGTCAAATGGAATGTTGTATCTTGTTTTTTTCTAAAAAAAATCACTATGTAGACACAGTTTGTTTTACAGATATCACACAATGAGTTTATTCTATTTACGCTAGGAAGACCAAGCTTTGGCTGTTCCGCAGATAATAGGGCATGCAAGGGAAATACTGACAGGGTAGAGATAGCTAGTTTCAGGACAGCAGTCAGTAGCATCTTGCTTAGTCCTTACCTTCTCAAAATGTACTGTGTTTTAGGTGTGTGGGAAGACATAGTACTGCTGAGTACCATAATCTTGGGTAGATGCTGCATAGTCAGCAATACTATGTTTTCCTTTACTCTAAAGTTGCATTGCAGAGGGGCGGGATAGAAATAAAATTTTATTATTTTATTTATTATATTATTAAAACAAAATCTTGATTCTGGATGTTCAAAAAATAAAAACAGAGGATTATTTAGGGCAACTTTGTAATAGCTTAGAGAATGCCTACTGAGAGGATTAGTTATATGAATCAACAGAAGGACTTTCACAAAAGGGGTGTTCCCCTCCTGGTTAAGTATTTACTGAAAGGTGGTGTGAGATTAATGATTTTTTTAGGTTTCATTACCTACTGTGAGCATTTGAATCTAGACAGGGCTGATGAAATACAACAGCTGAAATTGGGTCCCCCCCCTCCTTTATTACATAACTTAATTTGGCCTAACAGCTTTCTAAATGTTTCTTTATTTAGAGACGAGAGCGCAGACTGAAGCTTGAATCTGATATGAAACAAGTGGGTAAAGCAAAATTCCACTGGGTGTTAATGGTTTTGGGGTTTCCAAAAAATAAAACAAGTTAACCTGATACTGTGTCCATAAACACTCTCTCCTCTAGTGTATTTACATGAAAATTGTGTATTTCCACAGATATTGGCCTTAGAATATATCTCAAAAGTAAGACTGATGGCTTTGTGAATATTATGTACAAGTATAATTACTAACAAATGTTTGCACAAGAATCCAAATACTTTCTATTGTTTTCAGCATTGGATTAATGTGGTAACAGATTGGTTTTCAAAGTATGGAATTCCTATTTTACATAGGATGGAAAAACAAATGGACTAAGTGGACAACGCACTGATGCTGTCAGGAGGAAAGAAAACCTTCAGTCAGTTGGAGAATCCTGTAAACTGCCTAGGAGTCTTCAGAGTATTATACAGGTATGCTAGGCAAATCATGCAGAAATGGACACTGTTGATACCTGAAGCATTTTGCAGTAATTTAACTATTCATGTGAACAGCTGAAATATTTGGTTTGAAATATACAATTCCAGTCTTCACAGGGAAGCGTGAGCTGTTCCATAGAAGAGAATGGCTTGGATCCTAATTACAGGCATATCCCAATTAACAAAGCCTCTGAAAAAGAAGCTCCTTTTTACAAAGTAATTTTGTATCTGCCCAGCGCCCCTTAGAATCATAGAATTGGAAGAGACCACAAGGGGCATCCAGTCCAACCCCCTGCCATGCAGAGACCCTTCTTGGCTTCTCTCTAGCTGCAGGCTTTTTGGCAGCATCAGCACTGGGAAGATGGTGAAGGAGGACTGAAGAAATAGACTTTTGGTATCAGGTTGTAGCAGCTTGTCTGCAGTTGTTGTGTGTCTTTGAGTCATTTCTAACTTATGGCGACTCTTATCACAGGATTTTTTAAACATGCTTTGTTCAGAGGGTGGTTGCCTTTGCCTTCCATCGAGATTGAGGGAGTGTGACTTACCCAAGGTCATCCAGTGGCTTCCTATAGCTGAATGGGATTTGAACCCTGGTCTCCAGAGTTGTAGGCCAATGCTCAAATCACTACATCACGCTGGCTCTCTTTGTCTGCAGTAGACTTATCCAATAAAGCTTGAATTGGGAAGGAATGGGATGTCACTTGAAAGGAGCATATCTAATAGAAAGAATTCTGAAAACAACAGTTAAGTATATGGATGATTTTACATGTGAAGTACAGTTGAGGAATGCTTACTTTGAAATAAGTCCCGCTTTGTTCATTAGCTTTTTCATTCTCTGGTAATTGTGTTTAAAGTTGGAAAGTGCACATTTTATGAAGGAATATCTTGTTGATTCTAGCACCACTTAAGCTTTCCTGTAACCCAGAGGTTGGCAAAGTGCCGATGTGTGCGCTGCATGTGCCCCCAGCCATTTTTGGGGCTCCCAGGGGTAAAAAAAGTAGTTGCCCCAGAATGCCTAGAAATTATCTCTAAGAAATGTAGAGGGTGTTTCCATTTATTTGGAGCCCCCTTATGCACCCCCAGGTCAAAATTAAATTTTGCAAAATTTTGAATTTTTTTAATTGTCTCAGACTGCCCTCTAGTGGCCCAGGAAGGCTCACAAACATGCCCCCATGTCTCATAGAAGGTGTTGGGGGGGTTAATTTTTTTTTCATGACAAATGTGGCCTTCCAAGGTTTTCTGGAGGGCTAATGCAAACCCCCCCCCAGTGTTCTAGAAGACTCTTAGTCTTCTAGAGTTGCTCAACCTTGCTTTAAACTATGGAACAGACTCCTGGAACAAACATTTTTGGGAGGCTTGGTTACCTTGAGTTTCCTATTTGCCTCATTCCTTATTTTTCCCTTCCATTAGGTTTCTAAACCTGTACATCAGCCAGCTGCAGAATTTTGCTCTATTTCTAGTCTACCAAAGGATCCAGTTCTGAGAAGGGAAAAACTACAGGATCTAATGACTCAGATACAGGGGACCTACAATTTCATGCAAGTAAGTTTCCCATGTTAACATGGTACCACTAGAGCTGTGGGTGGGGACAGTAAGGATGTAATCTCTTTAGTGCCACAGTCCATGTAATATGGATTTCTAAACCATTTTGAAACTTGTAGTGCACTATAAAACACACATGACTATTTCTGTCTATCTCTGAATAGATTCTTACATTTCCTCACAAGACACCTATAATTTGTTTTGTCTTCAAGGAGTCTCTTCTAGATTTTGATAAACCTTCCCAAAGTGCCATTTGTTCACCCCAAGCACCTTCAGTTGATTCAGCAGGTACTTAATATTTTTATACTGTATTTTGCATTGAAACTTTCTTGAGTAAGTTTACAACCTAAAAATTATAAAATGTTAAATACAGTGAACAGACAGCAGCATACATCTTAAACAATAATGATGGGGAGGAAGGTGGGAACATTTTTTGAATAGCATTTAATATTGAATGAAGAACTTTTACCTAAAGAAGTGGGGATGCTTTAGAGCCCCACTCATGATGCCAAAACTATATTAATATTTGGGGGAATTATTATTATTGGGTCAAATGGAATGCTGTGAGAGGTGGGGGACTTTGGGATCTTTTCATCTATGTAAACCAGTACTAACTGCAGAGAACTTCAGGTTAAAGTGAAATAATTGGAGATAGCACAAAAAGCATTCACTCGCTCAACACTCACAAGAACCACACACGGCTATCAAAAAGTTAAGGCAGAAAGATTGGATAGAGGAATAGATTCAGGAAATAGGGTGATAGTTACCAGTCATGAAGAATAGTAAAGTACTCAGACCAAAATCTGAGTGTGGCACTAGAAGTTCCAATCTGGGGCATGCTGGCGGAGAGAGTTGCTTGGTCTCAGCCACAGTGGTACATCTTGCTGTTGTCTAGGTTGGGATATTTATAACCCATTTTGTGCCTTGAAAGCACATTTTGGCTATAGTTGTGACTAAATGATTCTCTCATGGGAGGAACAAAGGAGAGAGAAATTACACTTATTTTCTTAGATGGCTGGGAGATAGGTATTGATGGGTTTTTATGACAACCCCACATTGTAAGACAGGCAGGGGTTCTGAGGGATATTTCCTGGGAATTTGGGTTGTGTAGGCCACTTGATTGTTTAGGATGTGTGACTCACCACCAAGGGGCCCAAGAAGGAATTAGCACATACCTCAATACTTTTGTTTACTAAGGGCTTCCACTTAATCCTAGCTTGGGTGTGCTTACTAAAATATTTCTAAGACATCTTCCCAAGTTCTTGTGACCTCCATCTGACTTCACTTTGTACCACCCTGGTCTACTTGACCCCTTCAAATTGTCCAATATTGCTGATTATGAGATATAGGGAGGGGGTAGTAGGGCATGGTAACAGAAGACCATACTGTTTTTTGAAGTTGTATACATTTCTTGGTGTTTTTGTAAAGAAAATGAGCTTATATGGGAACTAGTTTATAATGAAAGGAAACTATTTCCTAGTAAACACAAACATTGGGTAAGACGAGGCTTACAGTTCTTCATGATACAGGGTGCAAACACTGTATGTTAACCTAACTTGGGAGGCTAGATTCATGACACAGGGCTTGACACAACTGAAACTGAAGTACTGAAACACAGACTAATTCTCCTAAATAATAGATGCATAGACATTCATGTGGTCTTAACAATGGTTTATCAGAAGATGGATATATGGTATTGAAGTAGTTTTCCTGCAGAACTGCTTTTTAGTCATAAAAATGTAGAGTGGCTGTGACCGAACTCTCTCCCTCTTCCCCTACTTTAGTTTCTAATGAGCAAGCGTCAAGCCAAAATAATTTTCCTGAACAGCCCGTACAGGTAAGAATGAAAATTAACACTTTCCAAGATGCATGTCAAATAACTTCTAACATTTTTTATTGTAAACTGCCTTAGATCATCTTGAAATAAGCTAAGGTGTATAATTTTCCATTTAAGGTAAAACAGTTCAAAGAGTTGTCAAGTTCTAAACAATCAGGCAGCTGGTTTTAATGACTTGTCTTCCATGCTGCCTCATGTGGTTTTAAGATGCAGCTTTAGGGATTCTCAGAAGTAGTCTTGACTCTTGAATTTTATAAAAAGAACAAGTCTTCTGTCCTGGTGAGAACACAGATATAGTATGACTTGCCTGAATGTCCTGTTTGTAGTTAAAGTCTGGTCAGTACTGAACTTCATTGCAATCTATTTCTTGCACAGCTTCCAAGTTAAGTATAAATATTGAGTCCACAGATAATGTTGCTTCCTCTTTAGACAGCAGTACATAGGTAATTTTACATCACTTTCTGATAGAGGTATCAGTAGTTTGGGTGGAGGCTATCAACCAGTATATGTAATAAGCTAGGCTAGTGCTTGTTGAGAGTACAGCTAGCTAAATCTGATAGCTCCATGTACATATTGTGGCTCTTCAAACACAAAAGACTTGATTCTAGATATTGTGGCTGAATTGCTTTCTACAGTTTGGCTCTCAAAATACCTTCAGATTTATGTGGTCACTCTCACAGATTCTGTTCTGAATTCACAATAACCGTAGTTTGGCATGATGTTTAAATTTTGGTTTCTAGTTTTAGATTAGAGAAAACTGTTTTATAGTGTGATTTGGGAAGCATAACAAACCATGGTTACTTCAAATCAGGATGCAAAATGGGAGATTCAGAATAAGGTAGGAATGGAGCACCTGAACTAGTTTCCATCATTTGATTGGAGCTGGGATTAAACCCTCAGTGTCAGGGGAAAAAGTTGGTCCTCTAAAGGTCACACTGAGTAAGTGGAAAAGATTCTTGGCTTTCATTAAGTGCTCCTAGTAGATGCAGGCAAAATACATGTTGAACGTATACTTTGTATACTTTGCTTTTTGTGTGTTTAACTTAGAGTAGTTGGGTTTATTGTCAGTTAATGAGCTTGCTTTTTTCTTTAGAGTTAAAGTATTAAAGCACTATACAACTTGTTTGCTTCAGAGCCTAGGACTTCTGAAGTAGTCTTCATCTAAATTAATACAAATCAAGATGCAGTAGTGCTCTTCTTCATACTGAGTTACCCCCATTTGCACCCCTGTTAGGGAAGGGGATGGAGGAATAGCCCTTACGTTGGTTGTGTGCTTGGTTAGTAGTAGCAAGTACCAGTTAGCAGTGCTAGTTGGGAAGAGAAGTCTTCTCTCATGTGCCTATTCTCCCACTGTTTATTAGGAGCTTCTGCTTTATCTTGTCCAGTTTGTTGGTTGCCTGCTTCCTCATCCACTCTCTGCATGCTAGTTGCATCTTGGCTGTTGTGAACTGTTACCCTAAACGCTCGGGGGTCTTAAGGACCCTCCAAATATCAACATTAATTTGGGGAATTAATATAGTAGGACCCCCGTATCTATGGGGGATTGGTTCCAGCCCCCCCTGCGGATAATGAAATCTGCGGATAATAGCGAATGCCCCCATTGCCATTCCCACCATGGGAGCGATCTTGGGGGCAAAAGGAGAAGGGAGGTGAGAACTACTACTCCATTCCCTTCACCCCTGCGTTGCCATTCCTGCCATGGGGGCAATCCTGACGGCAAAGGGAGAAGGGAGGCAAGAACTACTGCCCTCTTTCCTTTGTCACCGTGTCTCCATTCCCGCCATGGAAACAATCCTGGGAGCAGAGGGAGAAGGGAGGCCAGGACTACTACTCCCCTCCCTTCCCCATCCATCCCCCATTGTCACCATCTGCAGATAATTGAATCAGCAGACGATGAATCATTGGATGCGGGGGTGCTACTGTATACTCAGCTTGGCTATGTGAGAGAGGGCAACATACTGGGTCTCTTTTAACCTATGTATACTGGTAATCAGGAGGAGACGTTAAGCTAGATAGTACAATAATTGGTCTTTATCTGAGAAAACAATAATAACAACATTCATGCATACGTTCAGGCTTCAAGCATTCACGCAAGGCTAGTGAATAAAGTAGGACGTATTGAGATAGAGGAGGGAGGTTGTTTTGAGTGATACTGTACCAGTCTGAGGAGAGTAGGTTGCAGAAGAAACCAGGAGAATGAGGGTCCCAAAGCAGGAATGGTTACACAATCTGACATGGAGTCAAGAGGAAGATGAACTGTTTACCTGGCTACACAGATGGACATAGTGTCCACAGGAAGGGAATCTCTGTATGCTTGATTTGCATTTTTGAAGTGGTTTTTATAGTAAACACTCTCCTTCAGGGGTTGGAATTTAGAGTGAAAGACAATGCTTCTTGGAGGTTCTCAAAGTAAAACTATGGAGACTGTGGATATGCTAATGGTCCTTAATGTGTGAATACTTTGTAATTGACTAGAGGAAGCAACCTTCTTTGTTTGGGGAAGGTAAGAAGTATGAGGGTTCTGTACAGCCTTGAGTATCCCAGCTTGGGCTGATAGGATTAGCCAGGTGTTCCGGCATGTAGTTGCCTTGTAAATTATCATTTCTTTGGGTTAGCCCCTCCTTAGCGCATACCTGACTGAGTCTGAATGCTAGTCTTTGGGATGCCTGGTTTTGGAATTTACCAGCTTTAATGGCCCTGCTACATGGAAGACCACAGTTGACCTAATTATTAAGTATTGCCAATTTGTTATAATTATATGGGGAAGGGGGTGTCAGGGTAGGTAACAGAACACATGTTGGTTTTCAGCTGAGGAAGCCAAAGAGGAATTTTATTCACTTACTGCATCTGGCTTTTTGCCTTCTTTATAGCAGCAGGTTTCTTTTGGGTTATTTACTTATGGATCATGTTAATTCATTCTGCTTCATTTTGTCACACCCCCATGCCAAATATGCACATGTTGCTAATAAAGGGATAGTGGCTATGTTTCTTGCGACTTTTTTCTGTGTAGTTACTTAAACATCACCTCATTTACCTGCTACTAAGGCTGCAGGTAAAAATTAGAAATCATCTAGCAGTATAACATCGCAGTGGCAGATGCAGCTACCAAGTTACTGAAACTAGCTTTTCTAGGAGTTTTTTTTAATTTTTGAAGAAAAAATTGCCCTATTTCTGCTAGACATATCATGTTATATAAACTTTTATTGTCAGGCTGCTGCTTCTTCTGTGACCTTGCATGGCTCAAACACCTCCTCCTTAACTTCTGACAATACACTATCTGGATCTGAAACTGAGCTTGGTTCACCAAAGGTAAAGAAATACATTAATTCTTCTCTAGAGTTTGTTCTCTTGACCCTGATTTATATTTTACTCTCTTTGTCAGAGAATGGCTACCTAGTTTCCTTTATCTATACTGTATTTGCTTTTGAGAAGAAAAGGATAGGTTCTGCTTAGAAACACCTTCATGTCAGAAATGGCCGGATGATTCTGAAGGTGCCAGGTTCAGGTGCATATAATGTGGGTGGGAAGTGCTCAGGAGGCATCTGGGAGAGTGGACTGTTTACTTATTATCACCCAGGAAAGACAAGGTCTCCTTACATTAACTTTAACATAAGAGGACATCCTCTGGTTCCACTACCCTCAATTCCCTCTTTGACTTGTTCATGAGAATCTTTGGTCTCTCTCCACTTTAGTTCTTCAGCCTAACTACAATGTTTGCTCTTTCTCCATTCATCATTTTACCATTAAAACAAATGCTTTACAGTCTTTCTCTCCCACCACTTCCATTCCATGGTGCTTGGCAAAGGAGATAGTAAAACAGCTTCTGTCAAAGAAAAGAAGACTCTTTGTTCATGTGCACCAAATGGCTATCTTTTGAGCATGCCTGCAGCCATTGCTCCTCTCCAGATACTCAGGAGTTACCAGGAAAGGTTTTTGCCAGACCAACTCACCAGTATCTGGCCAAATTAGGGAATTTGTAGGTGCTTCTTTGGAGACATAAGAGCTCAGCTGTTCTAGCAGTTCTTAACACCAGTGGGGAACTGTTGTGGAGTGTTGGAGAAGTCAGTGCTGGGGAATGTTATGTGTTTGGCTTTCTGGGCAGTTGGCACTCAGTTAAGCTTGTGAAGCCATTTTGAAGTGCTCTGCTGCTTAATCCCTTCATTAATGGACTAGCCTCATAAGGACCAGGCATTATTTGTGCAACAGCATTATAGAAATCCCAGTCTTAGGCCAACACTCCTGCTTGTTTCCACAACAGCTTCAGAGACACTGCAGATCCTCTTTTCAGGGCCAACAACCTGTCTTCATGGAAGAATACAAAAGCTTCATTTGTGTTAGCTGGCCAAATTGCAGAACATCTTAAAATGCAGAGTCTGCATTCCTTTAGTGAGCAGTAAAAGGGGTCACTGGTGATTAGTCTCTCTTCATTGCTGCCTATTTGGCTTGATGCCCTTATATTCCTGAAACATGCCCTATGAGGAACGGCTTAGGGAACTGGGCATGTTTAGCCTGGAGAAGAGCAGGTTGAGAGGGGACATGATAACCATCTTTAAATATTTGAAGAGATGTCATATTGAGGATGGAGCAAGCTTGTTTTCTACTGCTCCAGAAACTAGGACATGGAGCAATGGGTTCAAACTACAGGAAAAGGGATTTCACATAAACATTAGGAAGAACTTCCTGACAGTAAGAGCTGTTCAGAAGTGGAATACACTGCCTCATAATGTGGTGGAGTCTCCTTATTTGGAGGTTTCTAAACAGAGGCTGGGATGGCCATCTGTCAGGAACGATTTGATTGTGTATTCCTGCATGGCAGGATGTGAGACTGGATGGCCCTTGAAGTCTCTTCCAACTCTATGATTCTATGAATTACCATGAGGCACCCCAGGAAAGCAGTTCAGTCTTCTGCCTTAAGACCAACAACTCTTCCCAATCAGTAAAGTTCCATTCTTTGATGGATCACACAGGGCCTCTCCATAGCGACAGATAGTTACTGGAATGCTGTTCCTGTGGTCCCCTCCAAATTAGACCCTCTTATGGCTTTTCTTGGTCAAGGTGCTTTCCTTATGACCATAACCTTGGCCTGGTAGATGCTGGAACTAAGAGCTCTCTCCTTCTGGGAGCACCTGTGTAAAATTCACAGACATGCTCAACCTCTTTCCATTCTAGGAGGTCATATTCTCCCTTCCCCCATTTTGGTCCATTCTGTGTTTACTTCAGTAGGCCATTGATGCAATGGACAAAACGTTGCATTGGCACATGATTCTGTTCATGTTTCTTGACCAGAAATATTACAGGACTTTCCACAATGGCAGTGGCTATGGTATTAGTCTTTTCTACTAATAATACACCATTCTCAAAATTTTGTAGGGCAGCTACTTAGGTAGGCTTGGTACATTTACAAAACATTACCAAATGTACCTCTGTATCTCTGCTGCAACAATCTCTGGCAAATGGATGTTACAACAGGTAGTAAACCTTGATGAGATAAATTAGTCATGTATCTACCCTCACCTTTGGCCACACCCCACTCTCCAAATGCTTCCTGAGCAAATGCCAGAGAATGGTACATTCTGTGTAAAAGTATACATTTTTAAAAGCACGCACCTACTGAAGTCCTCTAGGGAGCTTTAAAAAGTTATGAATCAATACCATACAAAGCTGAAGAACATCAACCATATTTAAAATAGTATCAGAATCCAAGTAGTCTCAAAATATGTCCCCCTCGAAGTATTGCCCTCATCAATTACGTTTAGTTCCAAATCAAAACGTTTAGCCTGCCAATTAAAGTTTGTAGCACTAGAGATCAGACCATAGCTGGTACTATGTTGTAGCTGATCGATAACGTTTAAAAACCTGAAACCACTTTTCTGGAGTGGTTCATAGGTTAAGCTTTGGTGAAATACTCTCATTATTTTCAGCCGAGAATCAAAATAAGTTTAATATACACAAATATCTAAAGTCAAATTAGTAAGTGGCTAAGCTGCTTTAATTAACCACTTATTAAGAGCAAGTATAAATATCCCACTTGTTCAGCTGAAACCTGGATGAGAATAGAGAACAGATAGGATTCTGTATTTATTTATTTATTTATGACTGTTGGTAACTTCCTTAAAGGGAAGGAGATAATGAATCTGTTTGTCCTTCAGTTTCATCTCACTAGAGGGTTCTCTCTACAATGCAGCCAAATTGTCCAGAACCTCAACTGAGAGAAAGGTATATAGGAAAGGGTTTGTTCTCCTCCCTCTCCTGCAATTCTAGTCCTACTGTTTTAAAAAGGAGGCAGTTGATGATACTACACTCCTATATTCTTATAAAATGCATTATGTGATGCAAGATAAGTGTGTAAATGGTAGATTTTGGAAGAAACTGAAGTTGGCTTTCAGCACTTAATTGCCTTTTGTCACTGACAGAGAATGGTGCAATGGTATTTTATTTTATTTTAATTTTAATTTATTAATTTACTATTTTAATTTAATTAAATTAAAATTAGATTATGGGAAGGTGAAGAGAAGCATCCAGGAGAGTGGATTGCCCCTTTATCACTGCCCAGAAGAAACAATGTGACATGATGCACATGTAAAAGAGGTTGTTCTCTGGCTCCACCCCCAGTTCTATCCCCAGCTGAATACAGATGACATTATAAAGAGTTTAAATTTTGGAGTGGATTAGTATTAGGAGAAGATGCAAGGATCCCTCCACTCCTAGAATTAATTGCATACTGCTGGAGTGGATGCCCACAGCCACAGGAGTATCTAAAAGCAATAAGTCAAGAGTGGGGAGCATGCCTCTCTTGAACCTTCCCAGAATAGTATATTTATTACTGGTTAAAATGCTGTAACACCAGGAATACTGGTGTTCATGTACATTACAGTTTGAGAAATGAATTGTCTTTTAGCAACATGTTGAAACTTTATTATTTACAAATTTGTACTGTACTTCAATATATTGAAGTTTTGATAATGTGAGCATTACATGTAATTATTATAGCAGATGAATCAAAACATAGTTAACAAACCTGGCATTAAACTTCTCTAACTAGGTTGACCTATGGTCCTTGGTTTTTGCTTTCAAAATAATATAGTTAATGACAGTTAAAGATGGCAGAAGCTGGAATTTTAAGTTGATATTTTAATTGGCTCTTGGCTAGTGAAGAGAGAGTCCTAGTTGTGCCACAGAAACTGGAGATTCAGAATTGTATTATCTGTAGCATTAAGCTGTGATGTACAGTGACTGATAGATTTAGAATAATAAGGTGGTATAAAGAAATAACATGGATGTTTTAATGGCATTGTAAGGATGCATAGTGGCTTCTAATTAGAACAATTTCTGTTAGACTACTGAATTTACCCTTTTCTAATGAGATTTGGTGGAACAGGGAAAATGTGAAAGACAAGTATCCCTTATCTGAAATGCTTAGGACCAGAAGTGTTTCAGATTTTGGATCTTTTCAGATTTTGGAATATTTGCATATATATAATGAGATCTTGGGAGATGGGACCCAAGTTTAAACACAAAATTAATTTATGCTTCATATACAATTTATACACACAGCCTAAAGGTAATTTTATGCAATAATTATTTTAATATTTTGGATTTTAGAGTATTTTGGATTTCCAGATAAGGGATACTCAACCTGTACTGTGATGCATGCAAAGTCCTGATGTCTATCTTTTTTAGGACAGAGAACTGGAAAATGTAGAACTTTTTGATCAAGAAGGGAGCTTTTTTTTCTCTGTTGTCTGATATGGAAGAGTATGGTGTAATGATAGACTACTCCTGGGTTCACTTCAGAGTACCTCAAAAGATCAATATTGAGATTTCAGGCACATAAGATGCCATCCCATGCAGTAAGCTTTCTCTAGGGCAGGGGTATGCTAGCCAGGGGTGCTGGGACTTGGAATCCAACAATCTGGATGGTCACATTGGCACACTTGCTCTCTAACCTGCATCCATCATAATACTTTCATAGAAAGATACATTTAGTATGGCCACTTTTTGCAAGTATTCTTTATAATTTTAAAAGTGTCTTTATCTGGTTGTGTTTCTAGACAGCTGTTTCAAATTCTCAAGAGGCAGAGAAAATTATTTCACCTCCATGTTTGTATCAGGCAACCCAGGGGATTTCTGAGTCGTTAGTGCCTCAAAAGAGTGAAATTGGTCAGGTGAGTTCAATACATTTAATGTGCTTTAAATAGAAATTCTGAAACTTTGATTAAAAAGTTACTTTGTGCTGTTAGGGCTGTGCTGAAAAATATCTGGAAAGCTGCCCTGGATAGTCACAAAAGCCACAGTTGTCTGATAACTTGAAGAGTAGTAGAGTTGCTGCAATATAGATATTAAGATATTACATAGAGAAATAATAAAAGAAATAATTAATAATTAAAAGAAATAATTAATATGACAAAGAACAGTTGCATAAAGGGCTTTGTGCATGTTAATGTCTACAAATACAAATATATAAAGAGTCAATGTGTCTAGTTCAGATATGTTTCACATAGTCAGTGGAGACTGATGGAAATTTTGAATGCATAGCAAGATTAAAATTTTAAGTAGAAGCTATTCTGTTCTTTGGTATGCCCAGCTATTGGCTTGCAGAAACCGCTGATGTCTAGTGGCCCAGGGTTTAACAACTTAAACCACTTCTTGTTGGAATAGCTATAATGTTCCATTTCCCCCCTTTCAAGCCTCCTCCTACTGTTTCAACTGAATCAGAGATACCTGTAACACCATCAAGAAGTACCATGTCACCAGTATCCCAAGGAAAAGCTTTCCAGTCTCCTCCTCCTAGTAGCAATGCTGTTAACATGAAAGCACCTCCTTTTCAGGCCATGCAGACTGTAAGTACATTGATGGTTGAGGCAAATGTAATTAGATGGAGAGCCAAAGTTAGAAATCTTAAATTTTATCCTAACTGAAATTCAGTGTAAGTTGTAGGGAGAATGATGTAGTATATCGTTAGTAGTAAATTTTCTGAGAATGGAATACATCTGTTCCCTCTCATTTAAATGAGAAAGTTTCTGCTCTGTGGACTAAACACTTTGAGGATATGGGGCAATAAAGGCTTCAGATAATGGCCTGCAGACGTAGGCATATTTTGTATCATTTTGTATTCTATTTCAGGTGTTCAAAGTAAATGCACCTTTGCCCCCTCGTAGGGAGCAGGATATCAAAGAGAATTCTCTGCATCCTGCAGGATATAATCAGAATTTTTCTACAGCAAGTACACAGACTCCTCCCCAGTGTAAACTACAGTCTACTCAAAATGCTGAACAGACCACTTTTTGTCAAGAGTCTCTGCCAAATGGTAAGGAAAACTTTAATGCAAGAATGTGATTGGAGAGATCAGGACATTTGGGTACAACTCAGTGGATATACCAATGAGTGTGCATTACAGTATTTAGTGCAAATTATTTTAAAGAACATCCTTAAGGCTACAAAACAAGCAACCAAAGATCTAGGCTGGATGGTAGGTTGTTAATGTTAATTTCTTCATAATTGGAAACTGGCCAAACTCATTGATGCGTAGCTGTGATCTTTTTAAAGGAAGCCTGTAATGCTTACTTGACCATTTTTGTCTCAGGGTAGTAGCTGTTCTCATTTGATTACCATAGAATGGGAATACTTTACTTCTCAGTTGAATCGTCTTTTGCAGTGACTCCTGACCCTGCTTCTTATCACTGCTCTGCTTGTCCTACCTATATCTGAAGTAACTAGGTTTACCAAGTTTCTCCTCCTTTATCCCTTGGACTGATTCTTTTCTACTGAATCAAGGGAATTAGTGAAGAGAGCTGCATCAGAGTGTGTGTCTCACTATATCTCTAGAATGATTACCTGAAATTCTCCTTTTCATCTCTTCTAGGTGAAGTGATGACACATTTTTTATATGCCATAATACTTCCATATCTACAAAAATACATTAAATCTCTAGCAGTGACTCAGAGTCAGTCCTCTGCAGACCAGATTAAATTGTGAGAGAAGATGATCCACACATTCTGATTGCTGCTAATCCACATGGTTCATCAGGATAGGCATTAGGGAAGCTTGTTCTTAAGCAGTGATAGCAGCTCAAATCCCCTGCAGTAGGAAGTCCCTCTTCAAGAAGGTATATTTTCTCCTTGGAGACTATTGTTTTCTGCTGTGCTTGCTGTTTGCCACTTCTAAATATGGTGAAACTATGGCACTTCTGTCCTCTGTCTGAGAGATTTCCTATGGTCTGTAGCCTGTGCAGCAGGAAAACATAATTGCTTGTGCCAGTTTTTGAATATTGTGACTTTCTACTCTGAATCTTGGCTGTTGTGCTGTATTTTGAAATCCTCATCAGAAGTACTTCTCTGGCTGCCTTTATTGTCTTGAGATATAGCCAGTGGTTATCAAACAGAAGATATTCTCTGGGTGTTTTCCCCAATTTGTCCACAGTGCTTGGTGGCAAACACCTCTTTATTTTCATAGGCTTTTAACTTCTGTTCAGTTTTGATCAATTACTTTATGCTGCTCTTTTAGATTTGCTGTTAGGTTTTTTTTTAATGTCCTTCAAATTTTACACTGTTTTACCAGCTTTTCTGATTACATGTGTGAAGGACAAGATAGGTTTTTAAAAAATCTTCAATATTGTTCCTGATAGTAAACTAAAATTAAAATAAGTATTATGGGAAGTGGCTGTATTTTCTGCCTAGTATGGTTAGCATTATAAAATAATGGTGACCTTATAAAAATCATACTATATATTGTTTTTTTTTTATACAATGGATGAAGGGTGGGTACTCTCAAATGAGTTGTTCCTCTCATATGTTCTATTACCCAAGCCCTAAACAAATCATGCTTGCACTTGCTTCCCTGTATAGGGGAAAATCATATTCCAGCTTGGTCTAGAGAACAGGCTTTACTGGAGATTTGGCATTTTTTTTCTTTGAACTGTTGCATAAGATTTAGTCAGGACAGAAGAAAAGATTCTTTTGAAAAAGACAAAAAATAAGATTCAGAGATAATTGACACCTTGGCTATGATACTCCCCTTCTGCATAAGAAAGGGCAGTCTCATACTATAACTGGATGATTAGGTGGACTTTTTCAAGAAGAGTTATGTTTCCTAAATGGAGGAGAGTCTACCTTGTTACTGGACTTCTTTGGACAGCCTCCTTATTCCCTGGTGACTTGACAGAGTTCTAAGATATGTGCCAGCATAACAGTGATCCCTAGCAGAGTAGGGTGGTTATTGGGGACAGGTGGCAATGTACCCTGTCTGATGGTGAAGGAGGGCAAGAGTTGAGACAGTAGAGATAGGTGTGGAGGTTGGCTCTACTCAGAAAGAATCCCTCATCCTCAAATCTTTGTGAAAGCCCTGAACTGTGAACATTTATTGTTAGATATGCCATGTTATGAGTGAAGGGACTGGAATAGGCATCTGGCATCCTTGAAGCACAATCCAAGAAAAGATAGGAAGCTCCATCCCACTTTCTGCAGCGAGAAAAAGAGGCACTGCAGTCTGAGAGCCAGTTCTTATGAGAGGAAAAGCAGGAAATATCTCCACTCTTTCCCATCCTTTCTCAGTTTGAGCTTTCAACCCATGATGTTCTCACAAAGTTGGGGAATTGAAAAGGGATTACCCCAGTCAGCCCAAGACACTGTATACCATGTAAGTATATTTTAAAATGATTGTACCTCAGTAGTTCAAGGTGTTCAATCTGTTCAGAAGCAGAAGAGTAGCAACCTCGCTTTTCTGGAATTCATTGAATTCCAATACTTGTTTTCTATGGCATGGATTATACCCATCCTCTCTCAGTCTGGGAGGGATGAGTTGACATGGTGAAAAATTGACTGATGGGAGTGGATTTCAAACCCTCAGGGATTATTTCACTAACCAGCACATATGTTCTTCTGTTAGTAGATTTCTTTAGTTTTATGCTGAATGACAAAGTTTGCAGATTCTCAGCAGGTTTTTATGTGACTGAGCAGAAACCATATGGGCATAAAGACAAAAGCCCCAAGATTTGTATGCATATCTCCTCATCTCTTAGCACTGCTTTGAGAGGTTAAGACAGCGATATATTACCCAGTCTGGATTGGGTTGTCTTGCTGGAGGGAAGGAGTATGTGGTCTCTTACTCATGGATTTTATTCTATTATTTCATAGGAATGTTACTTAGTGTTCTATTATCCCTCTGTCTTAGTTTCAGTGCCCACAAGAACAGGAAGAATTGAGTAAGTTTGGAATTAACCACTATATTTTTGATGGTATGTTAACATCCCAAAACTGAAATGGGGCTCTCTTCCATGCAGGAGAGCACATGCAAGTCTTGGTTTCTTAAGTACTGCCTATTGGATTGAGTGGGAGGAGCAATCCATTCAGAGGTACCTTCTGCACACTGTAGAGAAAGAACTTCCCACCGGTATTTTATTCAGTGATTTCAAGAGGGTAATTTGTATTAACTTTAATTGGCAGTAGCAGTGGAGATATGTATAGATATGAGTAAGCAAGTGTTGCAAACCATCCTGGAACTCTTTAGTTTTAAATCTGCTAAAGGCTGGAAAAAATGCTAAGAGAGAACTCACCTGGCTTTCATGCGATAGAATACAGAACTACTTAAAAAGTGTGCTTCTCACTTTAAGCAGGTAATTACCAGGTTGAGGGAGCTGTTCCTGTAAGCAATGGTAGTCTCACCTTTTATGCAGCACAGACAACCACTTTCCCTAGACCAGCTCAGCCTTTTATCACAAGCCGTGGTGGATCAGTCAGAGGTCCCCTCAGAGGTGCAAGATCAATGACCAATTCTTATCGCTCTCCAAGTGGCTATAAAGGTAGGTACAATTTCTATGGAAATTCTTATCAGTGGTTATAACTTGATACACCCATACTCATAGGTAGCTATAATAACCCAGAACAGCAGAGGATAGCAGAGTGCAGCACCAAAACTCCCTACACCAGTTTCTTTGCACTGTGAAAATGGCCAGTTTCTGGTGGTGGAGATGGAGTCCTCCATTCTCAGGATGGCACAGAGGATCAATCCACTACTATTGGGTTAATCCCCATGTGCCAGGTGGTGCAAGGGATCAAATGTTTTTAAGTAAATCCTTTTCTGTTGGATCCCTGGCTCCTCCTTCAGTTCTTTCACTTTGCCTCATCCAGGAAAGTTCATATCTACATTCCTCTGCTTTCTCTTGGCTATACAGTGGGCCCTCCTGATCAGTGGCCTTCTGATCTGCTGTTTCAACTGCCTGTGGATTGTCACATCCCATACCTAAAACGGTGGCGGTGTGCAAATTGGCATGTCTGTGTGTATCTTGCCGCCATTTAATAATATGTGTGTTTTTTGCCATCCACATGGGGGGGTCAGAACCAAATCCTCACAGATCCAGAGGGCCCACTGTACATACATTATTAATAATGATAATAATAAAATGTATTTCTACCCCGCCCCTCTGCAACGCAATCGGGGCAGCATACAGTATAAAACTCCATAATTACATTGATATCCTAACCCGCCCACCCCTTAAAATATTATTGAATTTAGAAAGATTAAAATAGAGATTAAAAAAAAATCCACTGGCAGTTCAAGGGGAAAAAGACAGCTGAATCTTCGGGCTAGGATAGCTATTCAGGAAAGGCCTGCCGGAAAAGATGTGTCTTGACAGCTTTTTTAAAAAGCCGTCTAAGGTGGTAATATGACGGATCTTGTCCGGCAGGCCATTCCTTAATCTGTGAGCGGCAGCAGAGAAGGCCCTCTGGGAGGTCACCGACAGCCTTGTTTTCATAGATTGTAACAGATTCCTCCCAGAGGACCGAAGTGTGTGGGGTGGGTCGTATGAAAGGAGGTGGTCCCAGAGGTAAGTTGGACCCAAGCCATGTAGGGCTTTAAAGGTCATAACCAACACCTTGTACTGTGCCCGGAAACTAATAGGCAGCCAGTGGAAAGCTTTTAGCACAGGAGTTATATGCTGTCTTCTGGAAACACCAGAAACCAACCTGGCTGCCATGTTCTGAACTAAAGTTTCTGAGTCAGCACAAGGGTAGCCCCATGTAGAGCGCATTACAGAAATCGAGACGAGAGGTTACCAGCGCATGTACCATAGTTTTAAGCTCCCTGATTTCCAGGAAAGGGCGCAGCTGGCATATTAGCCAAAGTTGATAACAGGCACTTCTGACCATCGCATTTACTTGATTAGACATCAGGAGAGATGAGTCCAGGAGCACCCCCAGACTGCGAACACAGTCCTTGGAGGAGAGTGTGGTTCCATCCAGGATTGGAAGTTGTATTCCCAGACCTGGTTTCGGGCCTGCAACTGTTAGTACCTCCATTTTGTCTGGATTCAGTATCAATTTATTTTTCCTCATCCAGTCCATTATTGCTTTAATACAATCATTATGAGGAGATACGCCATCTGAAGTTGAAGCTGATGACCGGGACACACTTACACACATGCATACCTTTACCTTCCCATAAGTGCCTTCTTTTCAGTAGGACTTTCTCTCCTTACCCTCCCCTAGCTTGTATTTCTTTTTCACACAGTCTTTTGGATGGGGAAAGTTAATAGCAAATCTGAAAGTGAGTCTGTAGTGCTGAAGCATATCTGTATAGTCAGGGGTGTGTGTGTGTGCTCTTAACTGCCTCCCCCAGAAGATGCACACCTACCAGCAACTCCTGTCACTGCAACTGCCTCCTCTGGGGCTGCCTGCATCAAGTTGACACTGTGGTTGATTCAACAGTGGTAAATTTTATGTCAAGATGCTGTCACATTTGAGTCCATGTCCCTTAGGAGATCAGACTTTCCCTCATCTGGTGGGCAAAGAAACACAACCTTTCTGATGTAATCCCTCTACAGGATATCCCTAGAATGGTCCTTACATAGATACCAGACTCCTGGAATGGGGCGCCCAGTGCCAGGGCCTCTCAGCCCAGAGAGTTTGGAGCCCATCAGAAGTGTTCCACTGCGTCAACTGGCTTGAGTTATGATCAGTCAGGTTAGCACTCCTTCACTTAAAGAAAACTCTTACAGGGTCTCATGTTCTAGTTCACATGTACAACAAGGTAGCCAAATCTTACCTACTGAGTCAGGTGGGATGTCGGTCTCACTCCCTCCACAGCAAAGCCCTCCAGCTCGTCTCATGGTTGGAAATAAGCATCCCTTCAATTGCAACCAATACATTCACAGCACCCTAACAAAGAGATGGACTTTCTAAACCACTGCACTTTAGACATTGTAGAATGGAGCCTCGATGTCACAATTTTCATCTCATAAAATACCACTTAGGCAATCTCCAGGTTGCTCTTTACTTTGTACACAAACCACAAACTCTCCACTCCCAGTTTCACTACCACAGGGCAGAAGCCCAGGATGACCTCCAAACCTGGGCCACCAGATCTTCTTTACACTTCCCTCATCCCTTTTATTTCCAGTGTTTTGAGGAAGAGCAGGCAAGAACAAGCTTTAGTGATTTTAATAGCCCTCATTGGCCACAGAGGCCTTGGTTTTTCTAGCTTCTAGCTCATTCTCCTACCCCATCTTGTCAGGCAGAGTCTCATTCTACATCTGGATCCAGGTTGGCTCTACCTAACTGCCTGGCATCTGAACAGCAGGCTTGTCTAAGGGCAGAAAAGCTGATAAACCTGCTTGTATCATCTTGGCACAATTCCACCTTCAGATTTTCTGAGACCTTCCTCATAAGGTCTCACAGAAATTGTGTCTCCCTCCACAATGCAGGCATTAAGGTGATTCTAGACTTTCTTCAAGCTGGCTTAGACATAGACCTCAAACATAAAACTCGCCAACATCAGACAACTGCTCTAGCATCTGTCCTGACACAAGAATATTAAATGCCCTATGTGCTCCCATCCACACATTTAAAGATTCCTAAAGGGTGTGTCTGGACAATCCACCAGTCATTCATAGATTTCCGTCTTGGGGCATTTCAGCACTTGCTCAAAGCCTTGTCCGTTTGAACTCTTGAGGACAGTCCCACTCTGAATCCTCTCCACTAAGGTCCTTTTGTTAGTAGCAATAACCTCAATAAGGGTCAGAGCTGGCATCCCTTTTGATAGCCCTATGTTGCTGCAGGTTTGACACTGACGGGACCTGAAATTCTTACCCAAAGTAAACTCACTGTTGCACAGCTCACAAGCCATAATTCTTTCGTCATTCTACCTATACGTCGTTCATCCACTGGAGAAACAATGGCACAAACTGGATGTCTGAAGGGTATTAAAACATCAGATCTACCAGACCCTTAGGCAATCAGAAGCTCTCTTCACCTTGCTCATGCTCACCTCACTGTGGAAAAGGTCTCCCCCTCTACCTAACCAACCGGGTTGATCAAGGTTGAGCCACTCCTTTCCTTTAGCCATGGCTTCCTTCACCAGAAGAGTTCTTCAACAAGTTCTGTCAGCCTAAATTACCCTCTTGCCACCTTCCCACCCAGATGCTGTTGATGCTTCGGTAACTCCTATACCCAAGCCAGAGAGGTATAGTGGCTTGATGTTGGACTGTGACACTGGGAGACCAGGGTTAGAATCCCCACTCAGCCATGGAAACCCACTGGGAGACTGGGAAGTCACAGTCCCTCAGCCTCAGAGGACGGCAAAGGCAACCCCCCTCTGAACAAATCTTGCCAAGAAAACCCTGTGATAGATTCGCTTGTGGGTCTCTATTAGTTGGAAATTATTTGAAGCTACACAACAACAACAAACTCCCATACATGGATGGTTTCTTCTTTGCTGGCTGAGAATGACACATTGCAGGACTTACCTTGAATGTCCATTCTTGTCAAGAAGGATGAGCCATCCAGTCACACCCTATGGTGACAAGATTTTTCCTACTTTTCTATTCTTACTGGGAGTCTCTTGTCATGTTCCTGTTTTTCATGGCTGGGGAACAGAACTGAAAGAGGAGCCAGTGATCCAATAGAAAAGGATTTATTTAACACAAAATCCCTTGCCTCTTCTGGGCAGTGACACCCATGCGTGGAAGGCTCCTTTTCCTTGGCAAGAGTGGACCTTCACAGTAAGTACTCCAGTGTGCCAAACATGGCACCACAAGCTGTTGACATGTGCAATTGGTTGTTCAAATGTTATTTCCTCAGGGAGGGAGTGTTTTTAAAACCCAAAAAAGCTTTTTAAAAATTGCAAGTAACTAAATTTTGGAGGATCCAACTGACCTGAACTGAATTTTAATACCCGTTCCCCCCCCACTGCTGGTTTGGGAAGGTGTTTGGGGTGTCCTACTGAGGTCTTTCCCCCCCCCCCCCAGGATGTCAGTAAATTAGTCTATTCCTCATTTCACCAGTGAAATTTGTTAGTTAGTCTTTTTACAATTTACTGTGGTTGTGGAGGTTGAGTAGTGGGCTGGTACAACATTTCAGTAGTTAATGTCACAACAAATAGGTGCAGGAATGGCTAATTGGTGTGCCATGGGCTAATTCTGACCAGCTGTCTGTCTTAAATGTCTATTGGGTATGGTGTAAATAGCATTTCTGGTGAGAAACACGCCCCCCCAACTTTCTAATGTTTTTTTCTTAATCTTCCCATTGGGTTCGTATGTAATATGCAAAATATATTTGAAATGGTATACATGGACATACAAGTACCATGACTGAAGGTCTTCCTGCTAGATGTGCTAACGTTATTATAGACACCTGACCATTCATGAAGAGCGTCAGTTGAATGGCAAAATGCATTTCTAGTACAGTTGTTCCTCGGTATCCATGGATTTGGTATCCATGGATTTAAGTATTCACCGCTTGAAAATATTCTTTAAAAAAATAATAATCCAAAAAGCAAACCTTGATTTTGCCATCTTATATAAGGGACACCATTTTGCTATGCCATTGCATATAATGGGACTTGAGTATTCATAGATTTTGGTATCCACAGGGGGTCCTGGAACCAAACCCCAGTGAATATGAAGGGACAACTGAATTCCAATCCCTTTCTGAATTGATTTTGACCATTTAGAGTATGGCAGTGTTTGAATGTTTGTGTGGATGCTATTTTGTGTTCCAGACAACATTTGAATATCAGTTTGGTTTGTTCAAGTGTTAAAGAACCTAAATAATTCTGCTTCTACAGTTCTGTGCTGAGACTTAGGTCAGATGTTGATATTAAAGATTGCCCTTCTATCTGGTATGCTGGCTGAGGCAGGGAGTCCCAAACCTCTTGACTTCCAAATACTTGAGCTCCCTAATTCTCTGCACTAGATAGGTTTTTGCTTAGTGTCTAGAAATACAATGTTTAGTCTGGTGTAGGAGTCCAAACCTCTTTCTTCTGAGCAATGTTCTGTTCCAGTATGCCACTATGAATCCAAAATTAGTCCATTCCTAGTTATCATGGTTTTTTTTCTTAAAATAAACATACGTGGTAGGATAAAATGGCTTCATCTCTTCTTCCAGCAGGTTTTGAGGCTTACAGGGGATCATCTTCAGCCCCTAATGGCTCCTACAGTCAGTTGCAGCTTCCTGGCAGAGATTATCCTCCAGTGCAGTATTCTCAAAGGGTAATGACTTGTCAAGTTCTCTGCTGCAACCTTCCAAAAATATACTAAATATGTATGGAGGTGGTTCTGGTGTCTTGAATCCTACTCAGAAGCCAAAAGGAAGTACTGATTTGAACATAATCAGATTAAGGGTGCACCACAAATGCAACATCGTATCAAGAGTAGTGTGATTTATTACAGGATAGCATTGAAATTGAGGGCTGAAGCTATAAACTCAGTGTTTGTATCTACATCCTATTTGTAAAAATGTGTCTGATTTGGAGTCTGTCATATTTATTGAATTGACACATGGCAAGGAACCATCTTTTATAACAAGTTTTCAGCGCAGCAATGTGTAGTTATGTCTCCTGCAAAAATGATTTGGCTTACCCTTGAGTCAAAAAATATAAATACATGCTAGTTTAAGGAAACACCTTCAGTCAGCTTCAGTGATACTGGAACAAGACTTGGGCATGATTAGGCTATACATGCTTAAGGTGAATTCCTCTAATATCAGTAGGCATTAAGTACATTGGGCTGTGAGTTACTCAGATATATTGCTGCCTCGTAGATGTCTGATTTGGTGGTGCAAGAATAGGCAGAGCTTGGAAATAGACTTTTTAAAAATTTCTGGGCAGACGATTCTGGGGAGTATAGTACAATAAGGTCATTTCCCCAAGCTCAAATAGCCCACTTCCCTGAATGCCCATCCTAAGTACCTGAAGCTGAAGTTCATGTGGCTGCAAATATTACTTTGTTGCACTTACTAAGTAGGAAAAAAATGTTTTCTAGGACGTGAATTATCAGCAGAACTATAAACGAGGCGGTATTAGCGGTGGCCGTGCCAGTTCGAGAGGTAAGGTTTGGACTGTATTCCTTAGTTATTAAATCTTCAATTATGTTTTGCACTAAGTATGTTTTTATTTGGAATAAACATTAATTCTTTCTGACAAATGTGTGGGTATCCAGTGATTGACTGAGCTATTTCCAATGGAGCCAGCACTATTAGATCTGTCAAACACCTGTGGGCAGTGTGAGCAGAGGTCTCTTCCAGTTCTTGTCCTTTCTTCTGCAGGGTGACAGCAGTGCCCTTATCTCTGAGTTTTAAGCTCAGATCCATAATCAAACAGAATCTGAAAGAAAGCAGGCTTCTCTTTGTGTCTCCCCCACTCTCCGCCATGGTAGCCAGAAGTAAGGTATTTGTGGTTTCTGAAGAAAATTTGAGCTGTTCTTGAAAAAGAGATTGAACTCTTAGCAGTTCAGAAAAGGGGACTTATTTTTAAATCCACTTTAAAGGAGCCATCTGGGCACTGCTCCTGTTCTAGACCTGGAACTACCCAGTTCTGCTGAGGATGTTCACTCCTTCAGCTGTGTTGTTGTGTCTAGCAATGTTACTTAATATTACACACTTCCCAGTGGAGGATACCTTAATTTAGGTGCTCATAAAGAAGAGGTGTTTGAATTCTCCACAAGGGAAATGTTTGAAGCTGTTCTCTGTGCCAAATCTCTTGAGGATGCAGCTGCTTCCTCAAATGAGAATCCACTTAACTTAGATGCTGGAAATAGTGCAGGTGTTACCATGTGGAAATCCAAGAGGAAGAAAGGGCAATAATCCCATTTTAAGTGCTCGTAAATTTTATCTACAGCTTTGTATCCATTAGGTCTCAGTATTGAGAGTCTGATTCTTGTGAAGATGATGGAAGTTATCTCTGCATTATGTCACATCTGACTTTATCGCGGGGATTCTCCTCTCTAGTTCTTGGGTTAGCCTGAACAGCTTTCTCTGAAAGAACAATTCAAACCCATTTGGAAACTTTGACTGCATTTCCCTACCTTTTAAAGATTTTATATTTGGCAAGGATGTACTTTAAACTCCTGATCCCCCTCCCTCCCAAATAATAGGGTGATGGGAATGTTGCACTCAGAATCTTAGTCCTGTTGTGTACATAATAGAAAATGTAGATCAGTCTGAGCAGGTTCCCATCATTGGGATTGAGGAGTATAAACTCCTGCAGTACTTCACTGCAAATAACTATTCACGCAGCTAAACTAAAGCTCTGCAGAACATCATTCATTGTAGGGCTTCTAGTCAGGCCCTACAATCTCTAGCAACAGATTGCAAGCTTCCATTTGGGCTGGGATAAGCTCAAAAGGGGCTTTCCTGAGGTGGACTTGAGCTAATGTATGGGGAAATGGGGGCAAGTTCACATTTCGAATTCACTTCATCATGATTCCTCGTAGCTATAAAATTTGACAGAGTTTGAGAACAGGAGGAAGGAACCTTTGTTAAAAAGTGTAATTCTTTGGTGCCTCTTCTTGTAAAACTCATTATCTTCACCTTTTGCCCCACATGCAAGCAGATGAATAGGTCTTAAGTAAATTAGGGCTGAATTTTGCCACATCCAAGAGAGAATGAAACTAGATGAAACAACAAATTCATGGTTAGACACTGGCCTCTCTAAGATTAGCATCCTTTCAAATATTATCCAAAAGCAGTTGCAAAGAGGTGTGACATGTCCAGTCATGGATCTTTTATCTCTTCTAGTTGGCCCTTAACAGATCCAGGTGTTTTCATGTGCTCTTGGAGGAACTGGTACGGCAGCAGTGTTGTCTGTCAATGTTCCATTACTGGTTATTTTGTGATGCTGCTACTTTGGAGAAAGATTTGCTTTATTAGGCATTATAAAATATGAAGCTTTGCCTTGGGCTTCTTTCTGGAATAGTTTCCTTCTGAATTAGAACAGGACAGATACTCTTCCTGGTTGAGGCTATTGTGTCCCTTCAGAATAGGTTATTTTTTCTGAGATATACTAGTTTGATCCTCCAAAATGAATCCATCCTTCTCTCTCTGCCTAGCAACAGTTTTGGTATTCCTGTTCCAGTTGTGTTTTGGAGTTTATACTTGGCTTTTGCTCAGCACAGGTTTCCTTAGTGCTGTTACGTAACTAGGGCAGTGTACCTCTTTAACAATTTCAGATATTTGAAGTCCCTGCAAGTTCTGATTTTATGGGTGGATGGATGGAAAGAGCTGTCCATCACTGGATGCCCTGCTTTGCCTGAGAAGGAATCTTCATGTCGTGTCTATTTTCCTGTTCTCCTATCTCCATAGCCACATGTTGTATGAGCAAGAGAACTAGAAGATCTTATGAAGATTAAGACTTGCATAAAAAGATACTTGCATACCAGTTTCAGTTTTGAGGAATCTCTTACTTTTGTTTCTCATTAAGAAGGCATAATAGAAAGTCCTTTAGAAACATGGTAGATTGAGGCCAAAATCTAATTACTAGTCCCAACTAAATTAACTATATTGAATCAATGGGATTTAAAAGTGTTGATTTACCATTCAGCAGTTGACTCTAGTTCGGACTAGCAGTGGGATTTAGGCTGTAGTTCACATAATCATCCATTCAGACTATTAAACAAAATACAGAAGTCCAGTTGAGTCATGTCACTAACTTATTCACAGGCTTAAAGTTTAAATTCCTTAAAGTTTCTATGTTTTAGGTTACAGGCAAGAAAGCAGACAGGAGGAGAACTGTTCATCAGGTAGAGCTCAAGGTAGAACCCGTGGTAGAGAATACTTCAGAAGAAGGGAACTGAGGAAAGCTGAAAGAAATGGAAGTGAAGCAGAGAGTCTGAAAGCAATCGTGTAGCTGCCAGAAAGCATCAATTCAGTTAGTGTTGATTGACAGTGCAGTTGATATTGGTACCTTGGTTTTCTATACTAAATAAAACACACATTTTTAATATGTGTCCTTTCTTGGTACTAAGAACCACACAAATTAAAGGTGTATTTGTGCTGTGACGTTTAACAAGTTATCTCAATTGCTAATGTGAGAACACAACCACTGCATATGAAATACATTTCTCTTAGTGCAATCCTGTATATGCATTATCTGCAAGTACCACTGGGTCCAGTGACCTTTACACCTTAATAGATTTCCTTAGGACTACAGCTTATGCTCGTTAGTCTCTATTGCTGTGTGTGGTTAGAAGTTATATTTATTCAGTCTTAATTTGAAGGGCGATATATAAAGCAACTTTTGAGTAGTTGTAAAGTTATATAAGCACTAGGAAATGTCCAGATAGACATAACATGCTGTGGATCTGATAAACCACTGAACACTGAACAAAAAAATCCATAATAGTGGATGTGTATTGCTCTGTATGTCATTAAAACTATTGCAAATGCATCTAAATTTCTACTACCCTTTCTGGTTCAAGATAGGCTTGGATCACTTTAGCACTGGGCTCTCTGCAAAAGCATACTGACCCCTTATCCCTCACACATTCACATTTTGGAGAATTTGGGACAAGAAACATACTCTAGTTGAAAGCCAAACAGATTTTGCACAGTGTTGATTATCTGGCCCTTATGTCAACTATGAAACAACTGTGCCCTTATTGCTGGGCTGTGCACAATGTTATTTGGCTGGCTCTTGTCAGTCAGGAAGTCAGCATCACATTCAGTTCTGAGTTCATCATTTTAAATAGTGGAGAAGCTTTCAGAAATGCTGACCAGATGTTGGAACGGATTAGGACGTCATGGGGACTGGAAAGCTGAATAAAATACGGTGCTTGAAGCATGGTGGGATGCTTTCAATTTGTACATAGGCTGTATATATGGTGTTTCAGAGTTAAAACTGGAGTAGAGCAGGGTTTGTCCTGCAGGTGAAAAACACCCTTTGAAGGTATGTCTCCTCCCTTATTCAGAAGGGAAATTAATAGGAATTTGTAGGGACTAGGGGCAAGTCTACAACAGATGTGTCTAGGTTATAAGCAGATTACTCATTTTTGAAGTAATTTACACACAGAAGTTGATTGAGAAAATAAACATGAAGAATCCAAAAACATTACTGATTTTTAAGATTATTTCAGAACTAACTATTGCTCATAATCTTCAACAGCAGGCTGGAGCGATTCTTCTCAGGTGAGCAGCCCAGAACGTGACAGTGAGGCCTTTAACAGTGGGGATTCTGGGCAGGGTGACTCCCGCAGCATTACTCCTGTTGATATGCCAGTGACAAGCCAAGCAGCTACCATCCTACCTGTGCACGTCTATCCTCTTCCGCAGCAGATGAGAGTTGCCTTCTCTGCTGCTAGAACTTCTAACTTGGCTCCTGGAACTCTAGATCAGCCCATCGTTTTTGACCTCCTGTTAAACAACCTTGGTGAAACCTTTGATATTCAACTTGGTAGGTTTAATTGTCCTGTCAATGGTACTTATGTGTTCATATTCCATATGCTGAAGCTGGCTGTGAATGTTCCACTGTATGTAAACCTCATGAAAAATGAAGAGGTTTTAGTATCTGCATATGCCAATGATGGTGCTCCCGATCATGAGACTGCTAGTAATCATGCAGTCCTACAGCTTTTTCAAGGAGACCAGATTTGGCTACGCCTCCATAGAGGAGCTATTTATGGAAGTAGCTGGAAATATTCTACATTCTCAGGATACCTTCTGTATCAAGACTGAATATTACGTTTACAATAAAGCTGCTCCAAACAGTTTGGTGAAGGATGGTGAAAGCTAGGAGAATAGTTTTGCACTGCATACTGACTGCTTAAAACACAACTCTGAAATATGGGTATGGTGATCTATCTTACAATGAGATAGAGTTGGGTCAGCACTGATGTGGCACTTTATCAGTTGTGATGTAGCCTTGATGATAAAGCTGTGAATGTTATGTTTGCACTTACTCTTGAACTGTAATTACCAGCTTAGTAAACTACTCAAAATTTGCCTCCAGACTAGGCTATCCACAATGCCTTGTGCCTAAATAAAAGAAAATTAATATGCCTTAGTATCAGTGTCTGTACTACTGGAATAAATATGGGTATAAATGATCTTTGATATTGTCCATAAGGAAGAGTACATATATGTCTTGGTATGTAGAAAGCTCCAGTTGAAATGGAGAAAGTAGCAGTTGATGGAGATTTCTGTCTGAAATCCCTGGTCAAATGTGTCTGCTGTTGAAAGCTAAATAGAATATTTTTCCATATTAAAAAGTTAGCCTTAAAGGATCAAAGCAAAGAGTTGAGATTTTTATAGGCCATTTCCCCACTACTTTTAGAATTATCAGGAAACAGACTTTTTTTTTTATGGGAATGCATGCTCAAAACATAACACTTAGCTACTGGAAATACTAGTACTTAATTAAACTAATTCTAGAAGCATTTTGATTCTTGTTAGAAGTCAGGCTCTTCACATGAGTCTTTCATTGTCTTTGGCAGCTTTGTTTCACTGACAGTGTTTTTTGTTAGTACTAGTACTGCTACTTAAGAGAAAGAAGATCCTTATGGAACTCAGTGTCTAGGAAGATGGCAAGCTTCCTGCATTGGTTGTAATTTCTCTGTCCTCTTTTACTAATTTTCTAATTGCAAGTTTCTCAGATCAATTTCTGCTCTGGTCTTTCAGCTCTTATATCTTAAGGCTGTATCTTAAGGCCCTAAATACTGGTTTGAGATAGAAGCAACATTCAGTTGTGTGATAAGACATGCTCTCTCTAGGAGAGGACAAGTACTTAAGTGCTTTCCTCCATCCTGCTAAAATCTGTTTAGGATTGCCAATAGCTTTCATGTGTAACTGATAATCACAGCTGATGCACCTTCTAGTACAAGGGATACATTTTTACTGCATGTGTTAGAAAGGCCAGTGGAGCTGCCAGCCATGTGTCCCTATGGGGGAAAGTCTGGCTCCTTTTTTTCAGAATAAAAACTGTGTCTCCTAATGTTGTTAAAATCTGAATTAATCTTTAGAAATACTTTGCTCTATCAGTTTTCTGCTTTTATCTAATACAAGATTCACTTCTTGGACACTTTCTTGTAGGTTTCTTATTTAAGTAGCACTTGCCATTGGTAGCATCCACCCTTGCCTGGTTAAAACAAATGCCTAGCTCTTTAAGCCTCAAAGTGAAGTCCATTTTAATAATAATAATTATTGTTATTATTATTATTATTATTATTATTATTTTTACCCTGCCCTTCTGCTAAAAACAATTGGGGTGGCTTCCAACAATTAAAACGCTACAATGCTGACTAAAATCCCTACGCACCACCCACCCCCACCCTCCCCCATTTTCCTAAAACTAACTGGGCAGTTTTATATTAGTAGTTGCTATTGCTGTTCAGAAATGAGAGGGTTAAAGCATTGTCATATGTGAGACATAAATCTTCTTGAAACCTTATTGGTGTTATATATTAGAATATCAACCTTTCACCGCAGAAAAGGAATTACATTAGGCCTAATGAGAGAACTCATTAGGATGTTATTAACCAATGTTTCTATAGTTTTCAGTGCATGCTTGGAAACTAGTGTTTGGTTTCCATACACTGCTCCAGATGAATTGTAGCATATCTCGACTTCAGCTAATCTGTAAGTAAGCAAGCAAGCAAGCAAGCTACAAATTTAGCCATCTTTCTCCCCCCTCCCCCAATATAATGGGTTACTATTCAGAGTAGACAGATTCTATTGCTGATTTTTAAAATGTGTATTCCAGATTAAAATGGAAGATTTGTGGCTCTCTATCAAGAATGTATTTGATGAACATTTAAACATGTAATTTTGAAATTTAGGATTGTTAATACAAATTGGATGGTTCTAAGTGTTAGGGTGACATTATTTGGAACAAAAAGATAAACCATTGGGCTGAATACATTTTGGAGTGCTGCAGCAGCTTTGACCAGCACAATGATCAGCACTCAAGGATGTTACCAATAAGTAGTGAGTAGGCAAACTTGGTAAAAATAATATCCTTAATACAGAAACACAAGGTTATGCATTCTTTTAACAATATGACATGCTGGGAGTTAAGGTTTTCTCATGGCAAAATTACTGTGGGGGAATGTAGAATAGAATAGGCCTATAATGTACAATATCATCGTCTTGACCTCCAGTATGACGTATTTATTCATTATGCTAAACAATGCTGGGTGAGTGATCCTTACACCTTTTAAAAGGTGAATCACTACTCCTGGAGGCTTTCAGAATAAAAGAAAAGTTGGGAGTACAAAAACAACCCTGGGGGCCTGCATAGAGCACAAGGACTGCACTTTGCCCACCCCATTCTACATAGTTTATTGCTTCAGGAATGCCACGTTATTCTGCTTGCCTCCAAATAATGAAGATTGCTTCAGGAGTGCCACGTTATTCTGCTTGCCTCCAAATAATGAAGAAGTTCAGCCTGTATTGGGTTGTTCCTATTTCATTCAAGCTAGGCTTTGCACATTAACCAGAATCTACTCCTGGTTTCTCCAGAACCACAGGGCTTTTGGCCACCTTAAGTTCCATGATTTCTCTTTATCATTTCTTCCTTACATTTTATTTTATGCACTGTGCAAGAAAAGGGACCTTCACTGTTAATCCCCCCTTTGGTTACATGTTTATTGGATTCTTGCCTATCACAGCATCTGACAGGTGGTTTAAAGAAAAACACACTGTCCCCCAAGTTGTTTTCAAGGAATATTGTCTTGCTCAGCTTGAAGTTGTTGAGGCTGGAAAGCTTGAAGGAGCTGCACCATAGTATGAAACTCACCTGAACACCTTGGGGCTGTGCCAAGTCCAGAAGCAGGCATTTTGAAGGCAGAGCTATGCTTGCAAGTTTCAAAGTAAATAAGTAACCCACTTTAAATTTCTCTCCATCCACTGAAGAGAATGAACTGAGATAGTAAGCTGTTTTCTTCCTCTTCAAATACCTGATCTCCTTGTTTCATCTTCATATCCCAGATCTCCTTGTTTCCTTCTCTTCTGTCTTGTACAGTGTGTCCTGTATCTTTTTCTATACAGTATTTTGTTTTGGTGGCTGATGATTCAATGACACTGAAAATTTTCCTTTTGAAGAGCTGTCCTCCAATTTGAGTGCCCTTCAGTCCAGTAAAACTCAGGATGAGAAAAGGTATGTGTTTGCAAAAGAAAAGTCTCTTCCCCAACTCCTTGGATCTTTTCTGTATGCATAATGAAAATCAGACAACCTTTAGAGAGCCAAGCTCACGATTTTTTGACTGGTGAGTATAAATAAAACATAGGAGATTGTTGTTTGATAAATGAAATTCATTTGATGAGTGGGTTGGCAAATGGTTTATTTAAAAAAAAAATCTGAAGCAGTCCTGCTTCTAGGAAGCCCCAAAGGGGTATGTGCATGAAATGAAATTCATTTGATGAGTGGGTTGGCAAATGGTTTATTTAAAAAAAAAAATCTGAAGCAGTCCTGCTTCTAGGAAGCCCCAAAGGGGTATGTGCATGAAGGCAACAGCCCATCCCTGTTTTGCTCCCAGCATCTGGCATTTATGTGGGGTGGGGGATTTCCATCTCCATCATAATTTTGGGTGGTGTTCATCATCTTGTTTTTTTCAGCTGAACCCCCTTCCCACTACCAAATAACTCTTTCCTTTTATTAAGGTGCTCTAACTCTTTGATTTCTGTTTGGATTTATTTTTTTTCCAGTGGGAACAACTGCTGTATAGCAAATTCTAAAAGGATCTACACTAGTGATTATTTGAAGCTGTTAATGATGCTGGCCGTTGCATTCTGATTTCTTTATAATTCTTGAATTTGCCTCTACATAATTGCTGCACTTTTAAATTGCACTAGTATTCACTTTACATTAAGAATCTGAGTTGCTATTTAAGTTCAAATTACCAGCATGAAGACACCTTTTGAGCCCTTTGGTGTACTTTTGTTTTACTACCTTGAATATTTTCTCATTTCCAAATGTTGCCACCTTATTGCTAATTTCTGATCATTGTATTATAAAGTACCAAATGCTGCTTCCCAAACAGGCTCTTGGAAGAATCTATTGATTGCTTCTATCCATGGTGAGACATGTTCATTTATTTCTACTTAGCTGCTTATTGTTTAACCAGTTACTGATTTATAAGGAGGACCTGCCTCGTTATCCTGTGATAAGTATCACTTGGATTCTGACTCCTTGGTTTGTCTCATGAGTACACCTTTGGTCAGCAACTGGGGAAAGGGGTTTTCCTTTTGCTATAATTTTCACCTAATATTTTTCTGTCTAGAGATTCTGACTGATTGCTTTTTCTCCCATAAGGTTAGCTTTTATTGCACTGTTAACATGGCAGAAAGAAACAATTCAGAATGTGTAGATATTAATATACTAACTAACACACATTTGTGGCCTACCGTCTCCTTTCTATTAAAGGATAACTGTATCCCCTTCATAATGTTACATACCATTCCTGGTTTTCTTGTAACTCCTCTTGTGTTTTTTAAGTGGGAAATTTACTATCTTTTATGTGCAGCAACTTGCTGTACCTTTTTATTTAGCTCTTGTGCAAATATCACCCACTTCTACCTAGTACAGTGAGCCCTTGGTATCCACTGGGGTTTGGTTCTAGGACCCCCCATGAATACCAAAATCCATGGATGTTCAAGTCTCATGGTATTCAGTGTCATAGTAAAATGGTGTCCCTTATATAAAATGATGAACAGCAAGGTTTGCTATTTGGATCCCCCCCCAAATATTTTAAAGCTGTGGTTGGTTGAATCCATGGATGCAGAACCTGTGGATACAGAGGGCCAACTGCACAACAGAACAATTAGAATGCAAACAGGCATTAGGAAAGGGGGGCATGTTCAGATTTCACTTCACTCTTCTTCAGAACAGCCAGTTATAGCTCAGGAAAAAACAGATACAAATTTCAGCCTAAATTTTGTGGGGGCTATGAACACACAATAGTATTAATTTTTTACATTCTGACTATTGGTTGCTTCAGTTGTGCTATAGTTAGTCTTATTTCTTTGCTTTAAAGATATTTTATTAGTATTTTGTAAAATCAGGAAGGCCCTCCCCCACCCCGTAGCTGGTTACATTGTTAAATTATTTGTAGTTCATCTGCTTACGAACATTTATCTCCCCTCTCTGTTCCCACTGAAGAATATTATTACTTAGCATCCTGAAGGTTTATGAAGATCTTTTTGTGAAGTCATCCACTGTTGGGGGGGAAATATTGCAAAACTTATCTAATGAGTTGAATCAATAAAATAGTATTAAACTTGTCTATGTGTTTGCCTCTTTTTTTGAGTTTTGGTTGTAGTGTTATGAAGCAGAAATAGCAATTCATACTTTTCTGCATGCTATTGAAAATAAACATTCTGAAGCAAAGCTCATTTCCTCTTGCCCTATATGAGTAATTGGCTTACTGTTTGAGTCACAGTAAAGGGGAAGAGACACCTATATTAAGAAATATATCCTGTCAGAGTGCTTCCCTATCAGAAAAATGTGTGCTGAATATCTAAACTTGGAATATGTTAGTGCTGTGGCATCTAAAATTTAGCTGCTGGTTCACATGTGTAAGAACTTCAGGTGGATGTTCTCCAATAAGGATTCATTTGCATGTACAGTTGCCCCTCCACATTCATGAACTCAGCATTCGCGGTTTTGGATATTCGCGGTTTTGGGAGGGCCCCCTGCCGTCCCAAAACCGCAACATGGAGCCTCCGGAGGCCCCGTAAAGGCCCTGGGAGGGAGGGGGTAGGGCCGGGGAGGCCTCCACGGGGCCTTGCGAGGGAGGGGGTAGGGCTGGGGAGGCCTCCATGGGGCCTTGCGAGGCCCCGTGAAGGCCCTGGGAGGGAGGGGGAGGGCCGGGGCCACCTGCACGGGGCTTTGGGAGGGAGGGGACAGGGCCTCCACGGGGCCTTGGGGCGAGGGGGGAGGCATCCACAGGGCCTCGGGAGGGTCTCCTGAGGCCCCGTGAAGGCCTAGGAAGGGACTGGGGAGTCCGGAGAAAGTGACTATGGGGCCTCCTGAGGCCCCATGGTCGCTTTGGCGGGGGGAGGGGAGGGCAATCATTATTTGCGGATTTTTCACATTTGCAGGGGTCTGGGGAACCTAACCCCCATGAATGTGAAGGGATGACTGTACTTCTATTTGCTGAAAAATCTATAACTGGCATCATGGTACAGAGTTCATAACGCCACAACATACAGTAAGGTTATTATGATTTTGGGATAGTCTGAATGATACCAACATTGATTAATTGGTAGGCTGGATGTCCTATTGTTTATATTAATTATTTGGAGTAAAGGTGGAGTGCATCTGTATTCTGTTTAGGGTATGGAAGTTAGAGTTATAGTTACGTAATAGCCTCATTCTACATAGTTAGTTATACACAAATGCTCTCCATGTGCAAGCTCATGGAATAATACCCTCAAGCCTCAATCCAATTGCTAATCCCAACGAGTGTGGAATTTCAGTGTCTATAAATGGGAGTAAATCACAATGATTCTGCAGATCATTTAGAAAATGTTGCTGAAAATGGAATGTGGGAGAAGGGAGCTTTAAACCTATTTTTGACCTCCAGAAAACAAAACCCACCAAGCACAGTACCTGTATTGGCCTCTTAGACAAAATTTACCAAATACCTGCAACTTACTCTCAGCAGGTTGTATATAACCCTTTTGGGACAAGGCTTCATTTTTATGCAGTAAAAGGGCAGTAAGTTTCAAAATATTACCACTCCCCAAGAACACCTGGTTTTTTTTCTGTGAGGAAAGAACATTAAATTCTCCTATATACTGGTCCACCAAATTACCTTGCACCACTTGTAAACAGTTGGCTTTGGAGAGAGATTTCATGATCATGACATGAAAAAGACTAGAAAAAAAACCCCACCTTTAAAGTGGCTTGATCTATTATGCAACATTTGATTTTTTAAAATTGATCGGAGAATATCTTAATACAGTTTTTAAAAAATTACAAAATAACGCCATTTTGTAGGACTCTTCAGGCTGGGCATTCATTATATATTAAGCATTGATGGGAAGATGTTTTGGAGCATGATTTTTTTTAAAAAAGCACAGAAACAGAAACACTAGCTTCACTACTGGAATGGAAACAATAATTTGAAGGGATGGGCTCCTGTTAAGTGTGTACCAAGAGGGAGCATGTGCTAGAAACTTGCTATAGCCTTTCCAGGGGCCCATTCTAGATTTCTCCCCCCCAAACTGTACTGCATAGTTTATCCAATGCAGTACTTGGGTAGCAGCACCAGGTGAGCCTCGAGTTAAGTACTATGATCACTGCTGTCCTAGCAGGCTGCTGAGACTAGCAAAGTACTGGAAAAATAAATCTGGATGTGGTTAAATGTTGTCACACTACATGGTTAAAGTGCTGCTATTCCACTTTAACAGTGGCAACACTACAATGTTATAGTGCTATTATTCCACTACAACTGCTCTGGCTTCCTCCTGTGGAATTCTGGGGTTTGTAGTTTAGTGAAGCCTAAAAGCTCTCTGGCTGAGAATGGTAAATGTTCCTCCCTAAACTGCAAATCCCAAGATTCCACAGGATGCAGTCTATACTAATATGTCTCCTTTTCTCTGGCTTTTCTTCGCAAACGAAGATTCAGGAAGGACTCATCCCGTGCTTTCTGCAAGCGTGCTGATGACTAAAAAGGCCAATCCGAGATAAACAAGTCTGGCTGCAGAAAGCACAGCAGAAGGTCTCCTTGAGTGATGTTTCCGGGTTGTGATTCTTTCTGTGTTGTTGTTTCTCTTCAAGGCTTGTTTGGCGTGAGTTCTCAAATAAGGCTGCAGCATTGTGAATAGTGCGTCTCCATGCCTCCTGATGTGAAGCCAGGGCGGACCATTGTTGATGATCAATTTGGCGGAGCCTGAGATGATGTTTCAGGGAGTCCTTGTATCGCTTTTTTGGAGCGCCCCTGTTACGCTGACCCATGGCGAGTTCACCGTAGAATAGTATTTTTGGGAGGCGATGGTCCTCCATCGTGGAAACATGCCCTGCCCAGCGCAGCTATATTCTCAATATCATGGCCTCAATGCTGGTGATCCCTGCTTGCTCAAGGACAGCAGCTTTCGTCACATAGTCAGTCCAGTGTATATTTAGGATACCACACTACCCTGTTATAGTGCTATTATTCCACTTTAACTGCCCTGGCTGCCTCCTGTGGATTCCCTGGATTTGCAGCTTAGGGAGGCCTCATTAAAATACAAACCCCAGAATTCCACAAGAGGCAGCCAGCGCAGTTAAAGTGGAATAAGCTCTATAACGGTGTAGTGTGATAAACTCCCATTGAAGTCTGTCCTGAGCCGTAGTAGCCGGAGGCACCAAGACCCAAACCTTTTCCACCCCTCCTCGCTCCCGCTGGAACGACGCAGAAGAGCAAGGGAGGAGAAAAGCCCCCCTCTACTCCGCACACAGGACCGTTTCCGTAACCAAAAATGGCCGCCTCCTCCCATTTCAAGGCAGCTGACACAGGTAAGTTGTCTTCTCGTCATGGGGTAGGGGCGGTCGCGTTTTTTTTCCGTACAGCAACATGGCAGCCGCCACTCCCAGCACCGCGAGAAGAAAAGGGTGCCGTGAGGACGTCAAGCGTTTGGTTTCGCGACACCCGTAACTGTCGTAAACCGGTGAATGGCTTCTGTGGGAAAGGCCAGCTGGTGAGCGAGCCAGTGGGTGAGGAGGAGCGGCGGCGGTGGTAGCGGCGGTTGTTGTACCCCCTGAAACGCAACGACACCGCCTCGCCAACGGAAGACCATGGATCCCAACAGGATCATTCAGGCGCTCAAGGGCACCATCGACCCCAAGCTGCGGCTGGCGGCCGAGAATGAACTCAACCAGGTGAGGGTCCTGCCTCTGGGTTGGCGTCGGGAGGGGGCCCTGCTTTCTTCCCCCTTCGTCCCACCACAGGACTCTCTTGACTCCGAGGAGGGGACTCTTGGACCTTCCTCAGGAACAGCCTGGCTTGGCTCTCTCTTTCGCCCCACTTTACCTTTTATTGCCCCCCTTTTTCCCTTCCCCAGGGCTCCCCCCCTCTTTTCTGTCTCTCCGCACTATTTTCTGTCAAAATGGAAGCCCCTTGTTCAGCCCCTGAGAGGAGTCCTCTCATTCCCACTCACATAAGCGCGTCAGAAGAGGAAGAGGGAGAGAAAAGAAGCCCTGAGGGAATAGATTGTGGTAACTTTTTGTGGGTGATGAAGTCGACTTTATGGATAATATGGCAGACTACAGGCCAGGCTGGGTGAGCAATTTGGGACCCTCCAGATGTTAAAATGAGGTAAAATGAGTAGCCAGCTTGTGGGGGCAATTAGCTAACACACATTGGAAACTGTTTAATGCAGTGTAGATGCGTAAATAGCTATTGCTTAAAAAAACAATTTGTAAGTCACTCTGATAGCCTTGTGGATGAAGAGCGGGGTATAAATAAATAAATTTTTAAAAATGTTGCTGGACCACAGTTCTCCGGTGATCAGAGACATGGGCACCCAAATCCTGGAGCGGGACCCCCAGGCCAGGTTTTTTGGCAGGCCCCCTACCCACTGCTAAGGTTAAGGGCAGCCAGATGCTCTAAGGTTAAGGGCAGCCAGATGCTCTATAGCCAGATGGCTCTTAACCTTTTCTTTACCAGGGACCCTCTTTAAATATCTTTTGTTGCTGTGGACCCCGAAACTTAACTCAAGATTTAAAACAACAACAGCAACAATAATACAATTACACCATCCATTAAGCCTTCCCTTAGAGGCACTGGAGTGGGAGGGAAGACTTTTCTTCTGCAAGTTTGTGGCTGGAGTGGAATGAATGGCAATGTGCAGGCCAAGCCAGCCAGTCAGCCTTTGCCTTGGCTCCTGTCATGTGGTCACTCCACTGCAGGGAAGAGGTGGGCCAAGCAGCCTTCAAGCCTTCAAGGAGCCCCTGCGAGGATATTGTGGACCTCTGGTGGTCCCCAGACCACAGGTTAAGAACCACTGCTCTACAGGACTTAGTCCATTTAAATGATGACACCAAAGTAATATTTATATTTATTTTTTAAAAACTAAATGGATTTACTTAATAAAAACTTAGAATAATATCACACCGGATCCCCTTCCTAATCCTGGGCCCCCGAGCTAGAGTCCTGTTAGCTTCTCCCCTTGTGGGGGCCATGGTCAGAAATGATAGCAGCTGAAGTCTAAGAATATTTGGAGGACCTTGTATAGTTCATAAAATTCAATGCTACCCCCCAAAAAACCTGTTAGGATGTCACAGGACCTTAAAGAGTAGCTATGTTGTTATGCATTTTTCATTTTATAATATGAATAAATACGCAATAATGCCCTGGTTAGTATTTGGATGAGAGAGGGCCAATAAATACCAGGTGCTGTAGACTACTTTTCAGAGGAAGGAACTGGCAAAACCACCTCTGTGTATTCATTGCCTTAAAAACCCTCTAAAATTCATGGGGCTGCCATAAGTTGACAGGCGACTTGAAGGTGTGTGGGTGTGTGCGCACCCACCCACCCCTTTAGGGTACCACAAAGCTCTTCTCTTTTTACAGTCCTTGCTCTCTTTCTGGCTAGGGTCATAGAGTTGGAAAGGGCTTCAGAGGTCATATCGTCTATCCCCATCCCTGCTGATGCAGGATATCTACTGCTACAGCATCCCTGAGGGATGGCATTTAACAATAGAGAATCCACCATATTCTGCAGCCTGTTTTGTGGTCTAGTGACTTGTGCTGTCATCACTGCTTTCAGACCTTTAAGAATTGTCAACATATTTTGAGATTATGAAAGCATTCCTTTCTTCAGCTACTGATGTCACTAAAATACCTGGACTTGTAGTGAAGTTCCTACAAGTTGACATCCTTTCCACCATCTCTTTGGGATATGGATGTGTGTAAGCAGGATTTTGAAATGTTTCCCCCTTTTTAAAGTAGCCAAATAAATTATAAAAGGCCTGGTATTTCTATAAATGAGAAAACAGTCAAAGGCACTGTCTCATTTAATGGAATTATGGTATGTGTAGTACTGTATATTAAATCACAGTATGTTAGATCACAACCCCATGATAAGTAGAAAGCCTACTAAGCAACAACATGAGAGGCAGTCATTTGGTTGGGATATAAAATCCAGATGTACAAAAATCATAGTTCAGCCATGAGTCAACAATGCAATTCTTTGGTAAATGAATTGTTTAAAAAATGGCATAAAACATCAGAGCTATGATACATGATAGGGAATGGAAGGTTTGTGAACTTTGGCTTGAAACCAAGATGCTCCCAGTGATCCAAGAACTCTTGTGCTGCCAGCATTTGGTTTTGTATACTCCAAATAAAATATTTAAGGACTCCACAGGAAGTTAATATGTAGCTCATTTTGGCAAAGCATTGTTTGTGACTTTCTTAATAGGAAAAATATGAATTCAAGGCAGTATATGATACAAGTCCATTGTGACAGCACGTACAAGCAGCAGTCTGCCTATAGTCCCCATTACATCAACACAGATCTTAAAAGCTCTCTGTTGGTTCCTACTATAAAACACTGGCTCTGATTCTGGCAATGAAATGAGGGCAAAAATCTTCAGATGTTGTGCCAGGAGAAACTTTGTTTTCTGGGTATACTATATGTGTTAATACTGCAATACAGGTTGCCCCTGGATCTGCAGGGGATATGTTTCTGGACTTACTATGTGTAGAAGAAACCGCAGATGATAACAAACCCTATTAAAATAGGGACTTCCTGTACAAACATACCATAGAGTTGTGTTGGAGGACCTAGAAGATGCCTAGAGAAACCCTGGCACAATGGTTTCTTTGCAAGATTTGTTGAGAGATGGTTTGGCTTTACCTTCCCCTGAGTTTCCCAAGCTTACCCAGTGGGTTTTCACAGCTGAGCAGGGATTCGAACCTTGGTTTCCAGAGTCATAGTCCAGTGCTCAAACCACTACAGCATGCTGGTTTTCTAAGGCAATAATTTAAAATAATACAGCAGCCCCTCTTATCCATGTGGGATATATTCCAAGACATTCTGCGGATACTTGAAACTGTGGGTAGTACTGAACCCTATATTTTTGGACCATGGTGGCTAATTAAACTTAACCACTACCACAGAGTTAAAAGGGTCTAAAAAACAACACTTCCCATAGCTGGGAGGAGCCCCACCTCCATTCACCTGCTGCCCCATGGAGGGCAGGGGAACCGATCTGCTCCCAACATTCCTCCTGTCGCTTCCTTATCCAAGCGGGAAGTCAGCTTCCTGCCCAAACATACCATTGAATTACAGTGGAGGACTGAGAGATACCCACAAACACTTTTGTTTTCTTGGTAGCGGCGACCGCAGGTAACTGCGGAAAGCAAACGCATGGATAAGCAGGGGCTACAACTTTTTGCTATAAAATGCTAACTCAGACTTTTTTCTTAGCTGTTGGCCTCTTGATAAAATCCCAGTAACATTCACTTTCATTTCAGTTCTGTAGCCCATGAGAGTGTATGAAGAAATGATGTACTGTATACCAAGAGGAAAACAGCCATAGACTATGTGGGGTGCTGTCCAGGAGTGGCTGGTGCTGATGCACCAGTTCTTGGTCTTAGATTTCCTTCAGGTTCATGTATGCTACTGTTGAGTGGCGGGCCTCATAGAAATTAAAAGAAATTCATGAGCTAAAGCCGCTTAAGAAATGCATATTTCTAGGTGAACCAGGAGGATTATGATGGCAATGTTGTTAACCACATCAACACAAAGGTATCTGCCTACCGTAGAGAATGTATTTAAGCTATGGCAGTTGGTGAGGTATGGTGCATGAGACTGAGAGATGGCCAATACAGTACATAGCTGCTCTTCTGCCCTGTTGGATTAGGTTCAAAACTGTAACACTCAGTAAAGTTTGAATTTTCCACTGACCGGGGACAGAAGCAGGAACCTGGGCACACAGGACTTTTTGTTTGCATTGAGGAAGCTCTTGGAATTAAGACAAGGTTTTAACTCTTATCCAGGCAGGTTTCTACACCCCCCCAAGCTTCCACTGAGTACTTTAATCTGGGGGTATTTTTTTGGCCTCTAAAGAGAATTTTAATGTATTGCATGGTACAAAAATGGCCACAGAAGACAGCTTTTGTGGCTGCAGAATCAAGGATACCAAAATATCCTAATGTCCAGAGCCAGAAAACATATGTTACATATGAAGTGAAATATTTGGTTCAATTAGCTGGTATCCTTCTTTGCTTTCTATCTATCTGTCTGTGTCTATTTATCTAAATAAATTAATAGCCAATACAAATGCAATAGATTTGTTAGCACAATTTTTGTCCCAGCTGGTTTTTGTCTGTTAAAAAATCTCCAAACAAACCTGTCCATGGGAGGTGGCTGAAACATGAGGGATATTGTTTACAGCTCTTCAGGAGAAAGTGTCATCAAATTTCTACTTATAAGTCTAATTCTGTTTGGATTCTGTAACAAAGGTGACTCTGGGGAACTAAAATGTCCCTTCTGCTTGTATGAGGGTTAATATTCTATTTCTCTACATTCTACATCTAGTATCAATCTTTTCACTTAACAAGGTTGTTTTCTAAGCCCTGTTGCTGGATTGATCATTGGGATATCTGAAAACAGCTTTTTATAGAATAATGACATTTGGAAATTTCCATTAGACTGGCCATAATAGAGCCAGTTTCTTCCTTTTTTTAATTCTCCAATTGTTTTGATTTAATTGTTTCAATTATTCCAAGCATGTAAAACTCAGAATTTAACATTAAGTATTAAAATAAAACAGTTTTAAAGCACAGGCCCTCAAACGTTCTTCTTAATCTAATAACAATTTTCTATTTGAAGGTCCTCAGTGCCTCTGTATTGGTTATACAATTTTACAAATATCATATATCTAAGTTTGTAGTCTAGTACTTTAAAATACTGTGCATAAAATGAGGACATGATATAAATACCTTATGCATGCATCACACTTCTCAGTCAAAGGAGGAACTTTCTGAATATCTAAAACTCAGTAGTTGCTGAGAGATTAGAGGTGGAAATACTCTAAAAACAAACATCCCCTTTCCGCTGCTTATCAAACCCATTGTTGAGCAGAATAATTCTTAGGGCATCTAACCCAGTCTTTGGGTTAGACACTGATGAAGCAGACTGAGTTTTTGAAAGCTTGTGCTTCAAACTTTGTCCTCTCAGTTTCAAAGGTGCTACAAGATCGTTTTGCATACAGACTGACACAGCTATATCTTTGACTATAAACCAGTCTCTGTTCGGTGAGAATCTTAAGCATATGCTTCACTCTTCTCTTCAAATAAATGTTCTCTAAAAGTGTTTAACATTGCAGGTGTTCACCTGACTGGGAACTCTCCCTTACTGAGGGCAGTCTCTTTAATATTTTGCAGTATGTCATGCTTTGCCAATTAATCTTTTGTATACATTTCAGTCCTACAAGATCATCAACTTTGCTCCTAGTCTGCTACAGATCATTGTTTCTGATCAAGTGGAATTCCCAGTCCGGCAGGCAGGTGAGCTAAAATTACTCTAGAAATTGCTTCTATATATTATATTTTAAGATTTAGTTACTAGTCATACATAATCAAAATCAAGTACTGTATTTTCCTTTGATTTCTTGCTGGTCTTGGCTAGCAGGGTCTGAAGTTAATGAACAAAAGAATTGCCCTGTTTGATGAATCCAAGGGAAGCTCACAAGCATTTTGGAGAAAGCCATCCTGTTTTGGAGCCATAGCATATGGCAAGCAAGTATAAAGCCTCCGAACACAGAGGTTCCATTCTTGGTTATTATTGCTAATAGCCATTGGTAGATCTGTCTTTTATTTAAGCCTTTTAAAAAGCCAGCTAAGTTAGTGGCCATAACAACATCTATACCAGAAGATTTCAGATCATTGCATGGTAGAAAATGAACAGCAATGTTTGAGTTGTACTATCCCAGCTTGAGGTTGATTTTACTTCCTGTACAGAAATATGATATCCATCATTATACCAAGATGAGGAAATGTATCAGTGGAGTTGAACCAGGATGTGAACCAGCTTCTTCTCCCTACTTGTTGTCTTCTAGTGATCCAGACATCACTATGTTCTTCTACTGACATTAGGAAGATGATGCATAGACTCTTGTCCTATCCTGACATACACTGCTTGCTGTCCCAGTATGGGAATACATTGGCAGGATTATGGGCAAAAATGCATTCCTTCCTTAGCAGTCATTCATGTTTCCCTAGGAAGATCTACTTCTGAATTCTCAGGAGGTTGGCATAAACTGTAAACTGTGCTCAACTGTATTTTTACTGCATTTCAGCTTACAGCCAATTGTATTTCACAGAACGCAATTATTCATTAAGCAACCCTGGTTATATCCCTACATGGTTATTCTGGTCCTCAGGAGGGATCCATTTTATGGTGTCAAATGGCTCGAAAGTCTGCCTTAGGGTTACCAAAATTCAATTTTTTGAGGGCTTTGAGTCCTGCCCTGTGGAACTCTTCCTCTTAGGTTCCCATTTAAGTTGCAGCTTTTCATTTGGGCTTTCCCTGGAAAGTGATCTGGTTATGTTGTTTTTATTGATCGTTTGATCATTTTTATCTTCTCATCCACTTTTTGTTTTCTGTTGCAGGTTTCCTGCTATATGCTGTTGCAATCTTTTTTTCTGTTTAGTGGTATATAGATCTATGTAATTAATAAAATGAATAATACAAATGGAGTAAGAGCAGAGTGTGTGCAAATGTGGAATTGCTAGAATATCATTTCCTTACTCTTGGCTATAAAAAGTGCACACCAAGCAATGAAAAGATTATGCTGTGTGGTTCCAGGCATTTTCATAAGTGTGAGAATAGTTATAAGGATTGCATTTCCCAAAAGGTCTGTTGTTCTCCTGTGACATTGACAGATGCAAGGGACTTGCTTCCTTATGATGCAGTTCCATATGGCTGCAAAATACTGTATATCCAAATGGATAGATCTTTTCCACTTGTTTGTCATTCTACCCAGGACGGAGATGTGTCAGTCAAGTGGAAAAACCTGTGCCAACTCCATCTATAAGGAATGGGCTCCCAAGCAGCTATGAAGCCACTTTGGTGTTACAAACCTCTGTGTGAACTGAAAGGATCCTCTGCTTCTTGTAATGCTTCATCCAGTTTCAAGTGCATGCTTGTTAGTTTCCATTAGGACTACCATAACAGATTGCTCTGGTTTTTTGTTTAAAACAGGGGTTGGAAACCTTTGACCCTCCTAGTCACACACACACCTGCCACATGCCCACTGGTGAGAGACTGTGGAAGCAATAATACAAAACACCTAGATGGCTAAAGGTTTCCTGCTCCTCTTTTAAAGTAGGGCTTTTAAACAGCTCTACCTATGGTTCTATGTCAGGACATAAGGTTTATTTCTTTTTCCTCCAATTCAGCTGCTATTTACCTGAAGAATATGGTGACTCAGTACTGGCCAGATCGGGAACCACCACCTGGTGAAGTGATATTTCCATTCAACATTCATGAAAATGATCGACAGCAAATTCGAGATAACATTGTAGAAGGAATTATTCGCTCTCCAGACTTAGTGAGGTTTGTCAGGTTCAAGGACATCTATCAGAAATTTCTGATTTTTGTACCTAATACATTTACTAGGCAGAGAAATACTTATGGTTGAAATAAAGTTGCAGATTATGCAGATATGTTTTGTATTGGTATTTACTCTTTTTTAATGTAAACTGCCCTGGATAAGGATAAGGGTTGGATATAAATAATTAAAATAAAATAAAATAAAATAATGCATCCCCCTAGCCTTCCAAAGTTGCCCACCCTTAGTCCAGATAATCCAGAGAATCCCTCTGGATTATTAAAGGCACAGATGGTTTCAGTGTATGCCAGCCTTACTTGCTTCATATTTCATTAGTATTTTAACTTACATCTTAACTTTGTTTTTGGATGTTATTGATTAGTGTGTACATTATCAATTCATTATTTGGAAAATGGAGGAAGAAATAGAAGAAAGGAGTAATACTTAATTACTGTGAGTTACTCCACATCCCTTCTCCTGCTTTGTGTTGGGAAAGGTTTCTGATGTACATATTTTGAGAATGAATTGCCTGATAATATTTATTGTAAAACAAAGGGTATCTGGTTTCTGTTATGTATCAAGATTTTGCTTCTTAAACTCTCTACCAGAGCCTCTCTGTGTGTGTGTGTGTGTGTGTATCTGTCTGACAGATAGAGACAGAGAGACTTGTATCTTGTCTGTCAGGATACAAATTATTCCAAGATGGCTTACTTGCAACATAAATATGCATTGATCAAATTGCAGTAAACCGTTTAAAAATATATCAGTGTATGAGTGTCCTTTCCAGAGGACAGCTGGTCGCAGAAAACCGTGTAGGGAGAGGGGCAGTCCATCTGGGGCAGTCTTCATCTACCTTTGTTTCTCTCTTAGAATCCTTCCTCTCTTTTCACATATTGATTCTTCCTGCTTTTTCTCCATTCTTTCAGGGCCCAGCTGACAATGTGCCTCCGTGCAATCATAAAGCATGACTTCCCAGGACACTGGACAGCAGTGGTGGACAAAATAGGCTATTACTTGCAGTCTCCAAATAGCGGGAGCTGGCTAGGAAGTCTACTGTGCCTGTATCAGCTAGTGAAGACCTATGAGTAAGTGGCTTGTCATTGGGGAAGTTTCCTTTCCCAGAAGCTGATAGAGAGGATTGTGTCTGGAGAACACTAGCTCATACCCATACCTTTGCATGGCTCCTTGCAAGAATAGCTTCTTAGTTCTCAGAAGTGGTGGGAGAAAGAGAGGAGACTGCTCAGGGGAAAGGAGCTGAGCTGGAGTGCCATCCTTTTGCACTAGGCAGAGTTGAGTAGTGCATACCTGGAAGCACATATTTTGCCATTTCTGCCTGTCTTGGCTTCTTGGGAAAAGTGATGCCTTCCCTTTTCCAGGTAAATGTAGGTATGCTTCATCATTGACTTCATGAGCGACTGTGACCAAATCCACACTATACGACAATCCAGTTTGAAATTGGATTATTTGGCATGGTTCCTTCCTATGGAATCCTGGGATTTGTAGTTTGGTGAGGCACCAGCACTCTTTGGCAGAGAAGGCTAAAGACCTTGTAAAATTGCAAATCCTAGGATTCCATAGGAAGGAGCCATGGCAAATAATCCAGTTTCAGACTGGATTATTTGTATAGTGTGGATTTAACCTGTGATTAATACACGACTAGTCTAAGGTTTATGGCTTATGTACACAGATTACGTGATCCTTCCTTACATTGGGGTAAAATGTGGCTTCTTTTCCAACTTATCTCTAACTTGGTGACATAGAAAATGAATAAAATTGACATCCCAGTAGAGAAATTAGCTTAACATTTCATCCATCCACTCTGAATCTGGTGGTTAAAGAATTTTTGCACTATATCTGGCAGAGATAGAAGAAAGGGAAAGGTGACAGAGAGAGAGAACTCAATTCTTTCCTCAAAATGTAGAATTATTAGAGTAAGATCTAAACAGTGCCACCTAACCATTTCTGCATCTGACTGTCTGCAGGTATAAGAAGGCTGAGGAGCGTGATCCCCTCATTGCTGCGATGCAGATATTTTTGCCTCGGATTCAGCAGCAGATGATCCAGCTCCTTCCAGACAACTCCCACTATTCTGTGCTCCTTCAGAAACAAATTTTAAAAATTTTCTATGCACTTGTTCAGGTATAAACCCAAGCACCAAATATTATCAGAAATGTGATGAATTCCAGATTTAAAAAATCCCTTGGTTTCTAGGATGACATACATATGGATGCTTCAGTGTTTTGTTGATGTCAAGGTCACCTACTTTTGAGTTTAAATGTTTAAAATAGCATTCTTAATAAAGAATTAGCAGCCTTCAAATAAAGAAAACTGCTGAGATGGGCAGGAATCATACAGTCAAAACACACTTCTGGGGGCACAATTTGTAGTAAAGGGGGGCTGCCACCCCAAAGCAGCCAGACAACTGGGAAAAAAGTAACTACAGGAGACTGGAATGTACTTTCAGTTTCAGGAAATGATGTGGGTATGGCTTACACAGTGTTGGGAATACCTAAAAATAACCCTTCTACTCACTGTGCATACCTACTCCAGTGCGAAGATGAGATGGTGGCACTTTTTATTATAAGTGCTTTGGGAATGAATGTCTTTATGCTTTTGCTATTTATCAGGCATTTATCCATGTACCTGTCTTCATTTACTTTATGAATTTTTCTTGTTAGCGCATCAGAAAGAAGGTATTGGCATGAGATCCAAGCAAGAGTCCCTTTTCTTTAAAATGCATCACAATATTATACTCCAACATCACTCCCTTCTCAGTCCTGTTTTAGAGTGATCAAGGGAAGTGAACAGGTCAACCCTGTATCCATGGATTCGGTATCCATGGTTTCACTTATCCATGTCTGAAAAAATATATTCTCTCTAGGCATTTCTAGGTCCTCCAGTGTGATTCTGTGGTCAACTTCCAGCATTTGTCCCATTGAAAATAATAGAGTTCCCTATTAGCCATGGTTTCCAGTATCCACAAGGGGCCTTGGAACATATCCCTCGTGGATATGGGGGTCTACCTGTATCCCTAAGAAACTGGGATTTGGTAGACAGCAAGGGGCAGGGGACACAAATTGAGAAACCACATCAGACCCCTTGCCAGTAGCATTGCTAGGGAGGTGCGGAGAGGCTAAACCACACCAGGTGATACTGTCAAGGGGAGGGGCAACACCAGCCTTGGTGACGCCACAGGTCCTTGCTGCTCTCAGATTGTAATTTTTAAATGAGGTGTTGGGCAGATCAGAACTGACATGCCATGCTGCTTTGTCTTGGGCTGCAGTAATGAGTTTTCTAGAGACGGTCCAAGGAACTTCCCATGAAAGTCTTACAGAGAACTTACAGCCACTGGGGAGTTTGGGAGGTTATCTTTGTGAAGTGACATGCAATCTGTGAGGTTTCTAGGGTAACCTCTCTTTGTGGAGAGCATTAAGATGTTGCAGTGTAAGGTCTGGTTCATATGGTTTATACTGCAGTGAAATCATGGGGTGCTTTGATTTGGTAAGCAAAGATTTATTGTTTTATTCTGAATGAAATTATAATCTTATTAAACTCTTGGTTATGGCTTATCACTGAATTCAACTGTGTGGCAGTAGTTAAAAGACCCACATTTTTGCATCAAAGTGGGGCATGTCTTGCGTGCATGTATTGCTTTAGTGTGAAACAAGCTTTTATAAAAAATAAAATAAAATAGAAAGGGAGTTGCTGTCATGTTTCAGTTGTGAGGACTAGGTGGAGTCCACAGCAGGATTCAAGGGTGTAAAACTGACTCTTGTCTACCATTCACTTAGAGCAAAAGTTCTGTGTCCTGTTTCTTGTTATGTCTTTGTTTTACAACAAAAACCCTTCTCTGTTTTTCTGTTGCTTCTGCATGTTCCTGTATAACTACATATTCCCTTGAAAGAAACAAATCTCTAAAATTTCAACCGATGGAAAGCACAAAACAGGTGGTTTCTGGCTGTTGCCCGTGGATGGCTAGTTGACTGGCATGTAGGTTTTCAAGGCACCAGGGACACCACGTGAGTGCTGCTACACCCTATGAAGCAAAGAAGATTGCTTGCTTGTACTGTACTTCCTACTAGCAATGAATTGACACCCCCACCACCCATAAAAGCAAAGGATAATTTCCAGAAGGAACTATAGAAAATTCTGGAGATGCTGTAAATTTCCTTTTTTGTTTTTCATCTCAAACTAACATTGCCTTCTCTGTTCCCCCACTCTCATTCCAGTATGCACTGCCACTTCAGCTGATGAATAACCAAACCATGACTCAGTGGATGGAGATTTTCCGGACCATCATTGACAGAAGTGTGCCTCCTGTATGTATGTTTTACTTTACTGGAAAATGCTTTACATTACTGGAAAACACTAACATCTGGTAGGTGGATGGGAAAGTAGATGTTTATCATGAGTGTATGACTCTGCCTTTTTTTATTTTCAATGGTCTTAAAGTCTTCTTTCCATCAGTATTGTTTTACCAGCTCAGCAAGAATGTAATAATTTTATAAAACGCAGGATGATAGATAAATAAGAGAACTTAACCATAAACCTGCTTCTTCTTTGTGGTTTCTGTGACTCTGCTTAGATTTTCCACAGTTTCAGTTACACACTCATATACCTAACATAAAAACTACATGTTATTCAGGCATAGCAATGCTAACAAAAACTTCCTATTTGGAATTTTAGGACCTATTTGGTTATATCAGGCTGCAGTCTTATACTTTGTTATCATTGTTAACTGCCTTCAGATTCTCCTCGACTTACGGTGACTATGAATGAGTTATCTCCAGGACACCCTATTCTCAACAGCTGTGCTCAGGTCTTGCAGATTCAGGTCTGTGCCTTTCTTAATTAAGTTTATCTAGCTGGAATGTTCTCTTTCTCTTTTCCTATTGCCATCTTCCTTACCAAGCATTGTTGTCTTTTCTAGTGATTTATGCCTTTGCATAATATGGCCAAAGTCTGACAGTGTCAGCTTTAGTCATCTTGGCTTCTAGGGAGAGTTCAGGTTTGATTTGTTCTAGGACCCATTTGTTTGTCTGTTTAGCAGTCCACGGTATCTGCAGAACTCTTCTCCAGCACCATATCTCAAACGAGTTGATTTTCTTCCTGTCATCTTTCTTCACTGTCCAGCTCTCACATACAGAGACAATCCTAACTTTAGTGTTCAGTGATATATCTTTGCACTTCAGGATCATGTCTAGTTCTTTCATAGCTGCCCTTCCAAGTGCTTCCAAGTCCTAGTCATCTTATTTCTTGACTGCAGTCTCTATTCTGATCAAAGATTGAACCAAGATATGGGAAAAAAATTAACTATTTCAATTTCTTCATCGTCTACCTTAAAGTTATGCAAATCCTCTGTGATCATTATTTTTGTTTCCTTAATGTTCAGCAGTAAACCTGCCTTAGCACTTTCTTCCTTGACTTTCTTCAGTTTTAGGTCTTTGGTATTTTCTACTAGTAGTATGGTGTTATCTGCATATTTTAAATTGTTGATGTTCCTTCCTCTAATTTTCACGCCTCCTTCCTCCGAGTCTAGTCTTGCCCTGCATATAGTATCTTCAGCATGTTCAACAGGTAGGGTGATAGAATGCAGCCATGCCTGACCCCCTTTCCAATTGGAAACTGTTCTGTTTTTCCATATTCTGTTCTAACAGTAGCCTCTTGTCCTGAGTACAGGTTACACATCAGAACAATCAAATGTTGTGGCACACCCATTTCTTTAAGAGCAATTCATAGCTTTTCATGATGTATACAATCTAATGTTTTGTTGTAGTCTACAAAGCACAAGCTGATTTTCTTTTAGAGTTCTTTGATGCATTCAATGTATATTTACAATGTGATCCCTAGTGCTTCTTCCTTTCCTGAACCCAGCTTGTACATCTGGCAATTCTCACTCCATATATGGTAGAAGTCTTTGCTGTAGAATTTTGAGCATAATTTTGCTTGCATGGGAAATTAATGCAATGGTCCTGTGGTTACTGCAATCTTTTGTGTCTTCTCTTTTGGGGATAGGAATGTAGGTCTTATGCTTACCTTAGAGTAAGTCCCAGTTGAGTTCAGTGGGATTTCCTCTTGAGTAGGCATGTATAAATGGTATAAGGTGTGATCCAGAAATAGATGAGTTCATGTAGAAGCGATCCTTTACAGAAAATAGGTCCTTGGTTAACTTCAGTAGATAGGCCTTCCAGAGATGAGTGGTGAAATCTTGCATCCAATCCTTCCCCTCAGGAGCCCTGGAGGCTGTTTTTCTGTCACCAATTTGGGACTGAGGACTCAACTGTCATTCCAGTCAACATCTATGGGAGAGGCTGGGGAGGTGCGATGGGGGGCTATGACAATTACAGAAAGGCTGGTCAAATCCTTTTGGCTTCTGAGACAGAAAATCCTCCCAGCTCCTCTCCTCCTTTTCCATCCCTGGAGTTAAAGAAAAGAGCCCCAACCCAGGCCCCCCTCAAACCATTATTCAAATGCTTAGACCCAAGCTGGTTTGTAACAAACAATTTAATCCCAACAAGGTAGCAACCAATAGATGGTTTGATTTTGAATGTAGAAGCACCCAAAAAGCATTGATGGAATACTCTTGAAAGGCACTTAGAAATAATGATACTACTTCTCCTGATATTTTAGCTTCTATGAGGTCATCTTATAAGGCACTTTTAAAACAAAAAAAGGATGCATATGTTAAAACACAATGGAAACAATTAGCCCTAGCCATGATGGAAAAGAACGAGAAGCAGTTTTGGGACGTCATTGCTACTGGTATGAACATGATCAGACCGGTAATTGTTGGACAAATTACAGTACATCACAGCAATGTTACAGTTACTTTAGCAGTTTCGGAGCTATACCTGCAGAGAATCATTCTTCTATTGTTTCTACAATCTTTTTATGGGGGAGGGTGGGGGTGGGTGGGGCTTAGGGATTTTACCCAGTATTGTTGTATTTTTAACTGTTGTAAGCTGCCCTGATTGTTTTTAACAGAGGGGCGGGGTAAAAATAAATATTATTATTATTATTACTGCTCTTTCAAGATCAAGAACGCCTACTATCAGTAGAAGATAATCTTCAGATTGTCAGATCCTGCTTCAAAAGAGATCATAGAGGTATCCTCTCCAAAACTGCAAGGGGGGGACTCAGTTGGCCATCCATTCTGTCATTCCCAATACTGCAGGGACTTCAGTCATTCTCGTTCAGCCTACTCTAGAATGCCTGTCTCCTCCTGGAAGATAAACTGCAAAAGATGTTCCCCAGATTCCTTATGCTTGTCAGTTTCCTACCAGCTCCAAAACCTGGATCCCTGGAACCCATATAGTTTTCTGTTATGCCATCTTTGTTTGCATGCTTTCCTTCTTGTCTGTTACCATTTTTAAAAAAGATAATCATGTACCTCTTTTTTCTTTCCTCTTTTTGGGAAGATTTCCTTGTGTTATTCTATTGATGGCTTTAAAGACTCTCTTGTGGCCAGAAGATCATCTCCTCAGATGGACATACCCAGTGCCTCTACTGCTTAGTCAAGAGACATAAGGTCCAGGCCTTCAGTATCTGCTGAGGTTTCTCAAAGTAGGGGCTTAAATAGAGAAAAGTTGAGACTAGCAGCATGGGAAGAAACATTAAGTTTGGCTGATGTGCTACCCAAGAACCCCACTTTGAATATGGCTATCCCAGCTTTGACTAAGACCCAGGCTAAGGGAGTCATGTATCCTTTGTCAGCTTTGGATCCGACACCGGTGTTGATGCCCACAGCATCCTCTATCAGCTTCCCATCTCCAATGGATGCCTTCAGAAACTAATCCTCCAGCAGCAGTCATTTGTTGTCTCCACCATCATCATCAGTGGTGTTGCCTCAATGCCCTCTGACTCTGGGGAGATTGGTACAAGTCTCACTCTGTAAAAGACCTCAGATTCAAGAGGCCACTCCGGAGTTCCCTATAAAGAAAAAGAAGTTTAAAGAGTCAAAGGCAGAAAAGGTTTACCTAGTGTGTGGGCAAACTGAACAAATCTTGGCTCTGGCACCAACTTTGGCTACTGTCCTGCCTACAGTTTTGGCATTCACTGTACATTTGACTTTGCCTACTGTTACCTCAACTTTTCTGGAATTAATACCTGTACTAGGGAAGATGAATCTGGACTAGAGTCCATTGAACAGCCTAACCTCCCTTTATAATCGACTGTGTCTTCTCTCATACACATCCCCCAAGCTTCTGTGGACGATGCTCAATATTGTGTATGGGATTCTGGTCTGAAGGAGAAGATAGAGACACATCCCCCCACATAGATTGAATGTTTGATATCCAACTGCACTACAAAGGAATAATGAGATCTCTAGGGAATAATAGTTAGGGGACTACCTGCATCAATGTTCACTTTGGTATCATCCTCTATTCTGCACAGGATCTGCTTTCTACATGGGCACATCTCTTTCTGGATTATACTTTATACCAGTTATTCATCTGCTCAGAAAGAAGTCCTGCTGAACTCAGAGCGGACTTACTCCTGGATGAGTATAAGATTGCAACCTAAAATAACCAAAACTTTCCTATAATAATAAAAGATTTAAAGATGAACCTGTAAAAATGTGAACAAACCTAGGGAACAGGATTGGTTAACATTGCTTACATATTGTCACCATATTGTGGCTGTCTGTTGTGGCTCTGACCACATATGAAGTTTTTTTTATCATTGCTGTGCCTGAATAACATGTAGCTTTTATGTTAGGCATACAAAAGATTATTTTATTGATTTTTAAAAACATGCTCCACCTTTGTGTAAACTCAGAATATCCTAGATAAGGAGCTAGCAGAAGTAAACAAGGTGGTAATCTCAACATGTTTTGGATTACAGCTCTTATAATCCCAGTCCATTGGCCATATTGCCTTAGGCTAATGAGAATTGTAGTCCCACACATCTGGAGGGGACCAGATTGCCTGCCCCTGAAACCAGGCATAAGAATTTGTTATAAATGGCCTGTTGATAGCACAATAGTGTTTGGAGATTTGTTATAAACTTGTGTTCCAATAGTACACATTTATTTTCATTTTGCTTTATTAGTTAAATGTCCATTTATGCATACCTGAACTGAGCTATTTCATTTGATTAGGAGACTCTGCAGATTGATGAAGATGATAGGCCAGAACTGGTGTGGTGGAAATGTAAGAAGTGGGCTTTGCGGATTGTTGCTCGTCTTTTTGAAAGGTAACATGCTGGTATCAAAAAGCAGAATTTCTGTTTTCATCATTTTAAATTTTAAGTATTAATGTTTTTTCCATGCCTTTAATAATAACAAGGATTATTCCTCCCCGCCCCAATCCTGTTCCTTGTCTTACCTTAAAAATTAACGACACAGTCCTTTTCCTAAAATGAAAATAGAGGAAAGAGAGAAAGGGGAAATAAAAAAGGTGGGGTGTAGGGAGAGGTTGGCGAAAACTCTATAGCAACAGGAGAGTGTGGGTGCATTTGCTGTTAAGGTTACACATGCTCCCCCTCTGCTTTCTCTTGTGAAACTGTAAGGAAGAGTTAGAAAACTTCTATTTCCAGTTACTTGGATGCTGCTAATGAAGAAAATTCTACTGCATATCTTTTACTGCTTTTGTTCCAAGTACCCTTATGCCCAAGAAGCGGGGGTGGCCTCTGTCTACATCAGTCCTCCCTTTAACAACACCTGAAGCAAACATCTCAAGCAAAGTGCAGAACTGTGATGCTGAGACTGACACTTTTCTTCCCCTACATAATTTTTACCTTCTTTGCCTGATGAAGAAGCCAGTGACCTTGAAAAGCTAGTGTGATGTATTTTGCACTTTATAATCATTAGAGCAATCCAGTATGGTAGGTCAGTCATATTACCCTCATCTTAAAGACTGAAGCTGAGAGAACAAAAACTTAGCTAAGACCATTTAATGAACTCTTGGCGGAGATGAGATTAGAATTGGAGGTAACTTTCTTATTCTCTTAAACTGTAATACTTACCCAGCTCTTACCAGTATCTAGCTGGTGGATGGAGTATCCCAGCATATGGGTTTTGAAGTTTGATACCATTAGATACTCTTATGTGTTTAACAGCTACATAATGAGATTCAAGGAATTTCTCATCTCCCATCCAAGTTTTTAGCAAAACTTGCTGAAATTACCATGTTGTCTCATCAGTGAGTTTATTTCCAAAGAGTGGGGACAGTTTTGAAAAGGCTCAACATCCCTTTTGTCTCAGACTTAATAATAATAATAATAATAATATTTTACCTGCCTCTCCTTGTGGATCAAAGTGGGGATCAATGAGAAAACACATTGCATCACACCAGTTAAAAGTGCATATCAAACCAATATATGTTAAAATCCATCAATAAATATTTTAAAAACTGTAATCTGGATAGGCCTGCTGGAAGAGACTGATCTACTGCTGATTTAAGCTGATTTAAACTCAGATAGCATCTCGAGCTGACATAGTGTGTCTAAATCACTTTGAGTGAAGAGGAATATGTGTATCAGGACATAGGGTAACATGCACACGAAAGATTCAATAGTACACATCTCTCTTTGATATCTTTGATATAGAATCTGCTGTAGTGTTTTTTGTATGTATTACCCTCACATTTATATATTTGCACTTTGGCTTCTTAAAGGTATGGTAGTCCTGGAAATGTAACAAAAGAATATTTTGAATTTTCTGAGTTCTTCTTGAAAACCTATGCTGTGGGAATCCAACAGGTAAAGATTTGTTTTTTATTGTGTGAAATAGCATGACAGCTCTCCGGCTACATTTGGCCTTGTCTTGTGTGTAACATCCAAGTTTAAGGTATTTGTTCCCTTACTGGGGGAGGAAAGGAAGAGCAGCTGTAGTTTTGATTGAGTGGTGTGTGCAGAAACTCCCTATAGCTTTGTTCTTTTGATTTCTCTTGTCCTTTTGTCCTGTCTCTTATTGTTTTTATTTTTCTTCTCACATTTGTAGAAGCATTCTTTTATCTCATTGCACGCCCATTAGCTGTTACGAAAAGGCAATTTGGGATGCGCTAAATGTGCTGTTTTTGCTCCTGTTATTTGTGCAAATTGATCATAATATCTCTGCACACACCCTCGTTATGAGGACATTTTGTCAAATCTGGTTCTTTTCCCATTAGGTGCTTCTAAAAATCTTGGACCAATACAGGAAAAAAGAATATGTTGCTCCACGTGTCCTTCAACAAACATTAAATTATTTGAACCAAGGAGTCCATCATTGTATAACCTGGAAGCAGATGAAACCACATATGCAGGTCAGTGCAATAATAATTTGTGCCCTTAAACAAAAACTGAAGATTTTGGCTAGAACTCTTCATACAACATTAGAATGTGATTAAATATTAATGTTACAATTGCTAGCATGGGAATACAGTTACTGGAACAGAAAAAAGTAGTAAATAACATAGGGTTTTGTTTTGTTTTGTTGGTATATTTCTGACCCACTCTGTCTGGAGGGTTTAGAGTTGGTGCATATACACAAGGGTTTTTCAGAAGGCAGAGTTTTGGCTGCTACCTAAAGCAAAGAGCCCACATCTCTACCTCCTCCTCCTTCCCGTAATAAGCTATGCAAAATGTGTGGTATGACCCCATTGATTTGCAAGTTTCTGCACTGCTGCATGTGGCAGCCACTAGCATGGAACAGAAGTCAGAAAACTTGCAACATGATGGAACTGCCCGAATGTTACTGGGAGAGGGAGGAGGAGATGTGTTGCAGCTCTCAGCCATGCTTTAGTCATAACAAATAATTTTGATCACAGCAGGCATTTTAGCTTTAATTTTCCAAAACAGTCTGATATGCATTTAGAAAATATAGAGAAGTGCATACCTCTCCCTAAGAGGTGGAGAAAGAACAAAGGGCCCTTGGATTATATCTCATCTCAGGAGAAAGTGACCTAGCTGGATAACAGTGGACAGAAAGGACTTTGAATCAGGAGATATGAGGAGGTGATAGTGAATGCCTCGGCCAGCTGCTACATTAAGTAACTACAGTGTATACCACACTATATTGTTACGGGATTTGTAATGATGCTTTCTTGGGGTAACTTTTGGAGCAGATTATTAACAGTGGAGTTAAATAGTCATCCACCACTGAACAATCACCCTTTCCCTCTTTTTATAAGACTTTGTGTGAAGAAGTGATCTTCTCCCTGATGTGTTATAGAGATGAGGATGAAGAGCTTTGGCAAGAGGACCCCTATGAGTACATCCGCATGAAATTTGGTAAATACAGGTGCCTTGCATAGATAGTCCTGCTGCCCAGCCCCCCCCCCCCCCGTATTCTGTCCCTGAAGTGCCCAATAATGATAAGAATTGCTATTCATTCAGCTCAGCCTACCATTACCGTGTTTTATTTCTCTCTACTGTTAAACAACAGTTATACATTTCTTCCTATTCATAACAAAGGCTGCTAAAACAAAAGAAAATAAACACTCCAAATCACAATGCAAATGTATTGTTTTGTGATCCAGTCCTCTCCCTCCCTAAGCTATTGCTTCCTGAACTGTGAACCACCCTCATGAATTATGAGCTGAGAGTTTTTTTAAAAAAAAAGCAAGATTGGGATGGAGAACAAAAATGAAGTAGGATATTGGCTGCAAGCTATTTTCTCTCATTAGTGATTTTTGTTGGTTAGAGGGTGATAAATGAACTTGTTTTTGTGTACATTTGATAAATGTTCAGCAATAAAACAGTTACCTAATGAGAAGGAAAAATGTATTTAAAACACAGTAAATCTAGCCCAAGTAATGGGTGTAATCTGCTAGAAATGCCACTTACACAGCATTCAACAACATTAATATGACTTATTCACATTACTGGTAAAGAACCAGTTTCTAGTTAAGAAAGACAGGCTGCATCTGCACTGCAGAAATTATCCAGTTTGACACCACTTTAACTGCCATGGCTCCATGCTATGGAATCCTGGGATTTGTAGTTTGTTGTGGCACCAGAGCTCTCTGACAGAGAAGGCTAAATATCTTACAAAACTACAAATACCAGAATTTCATAGCATTGAACCATGGCAGTTAAAGCAGTGTCAGACTGGATTATTTTTCATTTTAATGTCATAGGATTGCTGTGAGAATGAACCTTCCTATGCCTGTCCCAGATGGTCTGTATCTTACCTGTATTAGCAAAACTGTAGGAGACATCATTGCATAGTAACAGCAACCACACAGTCCTGAAATATGAAACAAATACCTTATGTTTTCATCCTGGGGCTCAATAATGTTTTTAAGATGACATCCAAACATTCACTCACTGTATGGATTGTCCCTTGTTCTCTCAACTTCAGAATGATTTATTCAAAATGTTCACTTTCTCTCCCCACCCCTGTTTTTTCGAAACCTCATAAGACGTGTTTGAGGATTACGCATCCCCTTCAACAGCAGCTCAGCTTCTTCTGTACACTGCAGCAAAAAAGCGAAAAGAGGTACCTATTATATAATTTCATAGAACCATAGACTTAGAAGAGACTGAAAGGGTCATCCAGTCCAACCCCCACCATGCAGGAATATACAGTTACATTTATCAAAATGTAATGTGTTTTTGAAAAGGCACTCCCAGCTTTGCTTCCTTTATTCACCAGAAGTTGTTGGCAGAATCTGTATTGATCTCCTTCTCTCTTAAAGAAATGTATTAGTCATTGCATGTTTCTCCTGCTATCTGTACCCCCCATTTTCCCTAGAGCCATGTTCCTTGTGATGTTAGTGTAAATAACTATGAGAACTAATTTAGGTTAAGGTGTGGGTCTCTGGTGTGGTGACCTTGGGAATGTCCTTTGGCACTCAGCATGTTCCTTCTCTGGGCTGGTGAGAGAGGAAGAATCCACACACATTGGGTTTCTTCTGACCACTGCCCAGGAAGAGGAAGAAAAATCACATGATGAAAAGTTGAAGCTAAAGGGACCTCTAAGTGACACTGCTGAGGTTCATTAGTTCTTTTGCCGCCCACGCAGGAACAGAGCTCTTTTGGGGGGCTCTTGATTCTTGCCTTCTACTTGCTGGCTCCTTGATTCTCCCTCTTGATTTTTTTTTTAATTATTATTGTTTAAAATGGGAAGCTGACATTCACCAAAGTGAAGCATCAGTCTCTAAGGCCATATTCATTTTTGAGAATTCCTCTTGGCTCCACATGAACCCCAGAGGAATCTTAAAAAATAAAAATATTAGGTGGCTGCATCCCAAGCTGTCCTTTGAAGCCCACCCCCCATAAGACAGACTGTGAGTGGAAGTGAGTACTGGGTGGGTGAGGGAGTCCTACAAGAGGATGATGGGGACTGAGGGGGGTGGTTTACCTGTGCTTGTCTTCTGTCTCTCTCTCTCTCTCTCTTGCTTTCTGTTGCCTCTGCAAGAGCTATTTGAGATTTTGGAAGGTGATATGTTTTGCCTGGTTTGTTTTCATTTTTGGAAGGGTGGATATGTGGTTTGGATGGGTGTTTTCCTTCTGCGTCTGTTTCTGAGCATCACTTTGTCTTTTGTGAAATGGGTATTTTGTTATTTGTAGGGGCAATTTGACACTCTCCTTCCCTCCAAAAAACTCTAGAGATAGGTCAGCTTTCCCATAACCACGTGCACAAACCTGCTTGTTCTCATATTTCCTCACTGTATTCTTTTGTAGTGTGGCAAAATCTTTCCCATATTTTGAAATATGTGGACAATTTTTTCTTCTCCAAATTGAGAGATATAGTTATAAGCAAAGATATGTATTTTTATGGAGTGCATTTCTGAAAACAAAGCAATGTTTTGTTGTAATCGTATTAATTGTAATAATGTTGGTGCTTGCAACTTTCCTAGTTCTTAATTTTATATATTTTTGCACCATTTTTAAGGTGTTGCCAAAGATGATGGTATTTTGCTATCAGATCCTCACTGAACCCAATGTTGACCCTCGGAAGAAAGACGGAGCATTACATGTGATAGGATCTCTAGCAGATATTTTGCTGAAGGTAAATGGATGAAGACACTAAAATGTGTATATATTTACTCCATAGATGTAGCATTACATGTAGGTTTCAAGATACAGAAAAAATAAAATGCAAGGACCAGAATGCCTAATAAATAATGATAAAAGGTATGCGTACAGATAGAGTTTGTTTAGTAGCTCTTTAATTCTAATTGACAAGTACTGTATTTCATGGTTTCTCTGTTCCATATGCACACACCTCATTTGATTTGTGTACCTCCAGAGGTGTTAAATAACTCCAGAGATCTTATTAAAACATTTTGTTCCATTTATGTGCTCTCTATGTGGGCACGTATATTTCACAAGTGTGCCATTTTTAATCTTCAAAACTTTATGTGAAAAGAGATCCGTGATCTGCTGTTACAAGAAATGCTCTATGGGTCTTAAACATGAAACTGTCAGGCCAGGTCTGATCAAAGGAGAAAACTTCACGGAAGCCACTTAACAACAGTAGAGTAGGAGAGGGCAGGTTCTGCTCTCACTGATCTTTGTACAGGTTTCCAGGATAGGTTTCTTTGCTTGTCTAAGCCAAGCTTGATAAAGTTACGTTCTGGACTACAACTTCCAGAATCGCCCAGCAAACATAGCAAGTAGACTTCCATGGTTTTGAAACTATAATCCCCAAAAATGTTACAGTGATCTTTTCTGAGCAAGACATTTTTCTAGCTAGTAAACCTGTAGTTTCTGATTTGCTACATCTCTGCCTTGTTCTGCTTTCTGCTGGATGGGAGCCAGACTGACAATTGAACACTTTTGTATTAAAGTTGACCCTTAACGCTGTTTCACATGTTGTATTTTTAGCCCATAATCTGTATTGCACAGCCTAAACCATAATTTACAGCACACATGTTTTAAACACACTTCTGACAGACATATGCTGTAGACAGTTCCATGTAGTGGGTTCTTTCAATAGATAATTCAGGTCTTTGGGCCATGTTGTAACTCCATATTCTTGTTGAATTTTTAATGTATGCCCAGACCAAATTGACATTACTAGATACCTATTCCACATGCATTTCAAGCAGTTTCAAGCAGTCTTTAAAATAGCTAGCCAACTTCTCTTACAAGTTTCACTTTGGCAGAAATCATGGCAACAGCTATGCTGCCATAGTAGCGGGTCAGTTTGGGCCTGAGCAGTGAAATATTGTAATCCATGGCATGTTTAAAAATCTTTAAAGGCTGGACTTTAAGCTAGAGGATTATTTTGATTATGCCAGAGGCATTATATACTGTATATCAAAATGGTGATTAATTTATTTTTATGGTTTATGTTAACTCCATCAGAAGAGCGTATTCAAGGATCAAATGGAGCTGATGCTACAGAATCATGTCTTCCCATTGTTTATGTCAAACCTGGGGTATCTGAGAGCAAGAGTAAGTAAGCAAACCATATATGTTATTCCATGATAATTGCTTCTTCTTAATATCTGCTAGAAAGCATGCCCTCTGTAATAGCTTTTCCAGCTGATTTCAGAAAGCTTTGAGGCAATATCCCCTCCCCACCCCCCATGGTAGTAGTGGTCCTGTTTACTGTTTTAACATCTGACATTCAAAGGGACTCACTAGGGGCTTTCAGATGCTTATTCCTACTGGATCCCCTCATTGTGCCTCTCAAAATCCATCTTAAAGCTCAAGGGAGCATGTATAGCAGCATTTGCCCCATGAAGGGCTATAGCTCGCACAGACATTTCTTGCACATGCCCATGGGCCATATTGGCCTACAGTTTAAATTTTTTTGTTGTTTTATTGTTTTTACTGTTATGAGTAATGGACTGGATGAGGGCAAACAAATTGAAACTTAATCCAGACAAGACAGAGGTGCTCCTGCTCAGTCAAAAAGGCAGATCAGGGAATAGGGACTCCACCTGTGCTGGATGGGGGTCACAACACACCCTGAAATCTCAGGCTTGCAGCTTGGGTGTTCTCCTGGACTCAACTCTGAGCTTGGATGCCCAGGTTTCAGCAGTGGCCAGGAGTGCATTTGCACAGCTAAAACTGGTGTGCCAGCTGTGCCCGTTCTTTGAAACATCAGATCTGCCCTGATTACATTCCGTTTGGACTATTGCTATGCACTCTACATGGGGGGGCTGCCTTTGGAAACTGTTTAGAAACTTCAGCAGGGCCAGAATGCTGCAGCCAGAATGCTGATCAGAGCCAGTTATAGGAAGAAAATATAACTCCTGTGTTAAAACAGCTTCGCTGGCTACCAGAATGCTGATCAGAGCCAGTTATAGGAAGAAAATATAACTCCTGTGTTAAAACAGCTTCACTGGCTACCAGTTTGGCTCCAGGCACAATTCAAAGTGCTGGTCATGACCTATAAAGCCCTATATGGCATTGGTCCAGGCTATTTGAAAGAACGTATCTCTCCATATGAACCCCACCAGAACTTTACGATCTGCTGAGGAAGGCTTTCTCTCATTCCTGCCACCATCACAGGCTCATCTGGTGAGGACATGAGAGAGAACCTTCTTAGTGGCTGCTCCCACACTTTGGAACTCCATTCCTTTGGAGGCTAGGCTGGCTCCCTCCCTGCTTTCCTTTCTCCAGCAGGCAAAGACGTTTTTATGCCAGCAGGCTTTTAATATGTAGCTGGGCTTATGGAGGCTTCTATTGAGATGTGTTTTTATTTTTATTTTGTTTATTTTTAAACTTTTAAATTTTATATGTTTTATGAAATTTTAGATGTTTGTATCGTGATGTTTTTAATGGTTTTAATCTGTATTTAAACTGTATTGTGAGCTGCCTTGGGTCCCTTCTCGGAGAAAGGTGGCATATAAATAAATTAATAAAATAAATAAAATAATGGATTTTAACTGATCTGTGCAGATATGTATAATTGGACTGTGTAAGCCACTTAGACAATTATAAAACTGAGTTTACTAAGAGATGGTTAGGAAACTGAGACCTGCTAGCACACAGCAAGATTCTGAAAATAGTAACCAAACTTTGGTACTGTTTCATTTGCTTTCTTCTTGTGCCTCAGTCCTGTTGGACTCTTCATTCATTCAGCTCTTTGAAATTTCACAATGAGCTCAACCTACGGAACGCGGTTGAGCTGACAAAGAAGAGTCTGATTGATGACAAAGAAATGCCTGTCAAAGTAGAGGCGGCCATTGCACTCCAGTCTTTAATAAGCCATCAGGAACAAGGTTTGAGTGCCATGTCTTTCCTTACTTTTTTTTTGCTCTGCATTGACACCATTTTCTCCAGCGTCTTCAGATTAGACTTTTCCTTCTTGCCTTCAAGTTACCTATATGATTTAGTTCTTCTTCCTTTTCTTCTCCCCTCCTTCTAATTGTAGTGTAACTTTCTAAAGCTATTCTGTTGCTCACCACTGCTTTTTCTTTTCCACTTGATAATTTCCTTTGAAATACAGTATGTATCACCCTGTCTTTTCCCATTTTCAATATATGCCTGAAAATCCATCCCAAGTTAGGATCATTTGATTCCAGTTTAACTCTTCTTTTTGTTTCATGCACTGTTTTGCCTGTTTGTCTGACCTATCATTAGAACATATGGGCAGGGTTTGTCCCCTTTCGCTTTTGTCTGAGTGCTTGGGTTTTAAGCCCTTTAGGGGTAATAAATGTTATGATTATGTTAGAGTAGATTAGACTGAGCATGGTGCATGATCTGGTATAGTTTCTGAGCTAGTGTAACATTACATCATGAAAGTAGTACAGCCATTAGAGTATAAAATTCACCCATAGAGGGCTGGTTTTGAAGAGCACATACCTCTGGAGAGCATGAGTTTTCCTTTGGGAATCTGATTGATCATTATGAAAAGATGGCTTTCATGCCCCTTTGTCTTTTTAAAAACACAAATACAGCTCTACTCTTTCTACATATCTGTGTGCCCTTCCTCATTAACTTACTACATGGATCTTGTCCTTGAATCTCTGCAACCCAACTTCATAGTTTTATTTTCATACTATAAGCTATGTTGGATCCTGTATTGGGAGAAAAGTGAGCTAAATAAATAAATGGCAGCAGAGGTGGTCTATAGATGGGTGGGTGACCAAGAGCTGGTTGTTACTGGCGTAATTATATAACCATATGTATTCAGCATTGATTGTTCATTTCTGCATTTTTATTTTTTATTTATTGACTTTATACCCTATCTTTATCCCTGAATGGGATCCATGGTGGCCGTTTTACTCTTATTTAAGGGTGTGGGAATTTGAGTCCTAACCCTGCAAATGAGGTGAAGTTGTGATTGCTCTAGTGCTGCAAATGTCACAGAGATGCTGATGACCTGCTAAAGTAGAGGTGTTGTCCTCAGCAGCTTTTATGAAGAAGTGGTTGAGGAGGTGTCTCTCCTAGGTGAAAGGTTGCAAGTGTCTCATATAATCTGTATTCTCAGCTTTCCAGTATCTTTTTCCTACCTACACCAGTAAAGCCTTCAGAAAGAGAAGCCAGACTAGTATGACTGCATGTAGAACATTATTACAGATGACAAAATTGCTAACAAAGCAGTATAATGGTAGTCAAGAGATCCCTGGATCTTAATTTAGACAAGCTGATGCTGTCATCACGATCTCTTTGAATATCTTTTTTCCCCCTGTGTGTCTGTAGCAAAGGAATACATTAAGCCCTACATCAGGCCTGTTATGCAGGAACTACTGCTTGTTGTTCGAGAGACTGAGAATGACGATCTAACTAACGTAATCCAGAAGCTGATTTGTGAATATAGCCAGGAAGTAGCAACAATTGCTGTTGAAATGACACAACATTTGGTAAGAGACAGCAGGGTTTTATTACAAAGGAAGACTTTTGATCCCCTTTCTCTTCCAATTAGTTCTGCATTAACTGTTTGTTAAAGGATGCATTGGACTTGGTAAAGTTACTTTTGGGGGCAGTGGCCATGGGGTGTGGGAGTTCGGGGGTGGTTGTTTTAAAAAAAAGTTTCCAAGCTCCATTGGTAAGAGCTTTGAAATTGTCAGTTCCCAGTTTAGATGACTACATCTGATCTTGAGGTTTGGAATGATCATGCTGCACAAGATTGCTGGAGTCTGTTTTCTGCTACCATTCTCATGTATGGGAAGTAGAAAAAAGGAAAAGGGATGAGCTAAGCCAGTATATGCAGTGGGGACAGGTTTCTTTAAGCATTAGAAAGCATTTCTTGGTCATGGTCAAGGGTGATTAAATCCAAAAGTCGGCTTTTATAGGGTGGACAGATTTTTATCAATTTGAACATAAGAAATTGAGTGTTCTGCTCCTGCTTCACATTCTGATCAATAATACCTCATCTAAATTGCTAGAATTTTTTTGTAAACATTCCTGGGTTTTGATATCATTGTAGTTGCACTTTGAATTGTTAAGATACGTCAGGCTCAATTTTTAAATGCTTTAAAAGTCTTTAAATGCTTTAAAAGCCCTTAAAATCTTAGAAACAGTTAAACTTGTATTCCTCCACCCTACCTTTTCAGCCCTTTACTTGCATTTCAGGCAGCTGAATCCCATGAACTATTAATTAAACCCATTACAGTATTTACATGAATCCCTTGCAGTGTAAACAATGTGTGTATGACTTAGCTTGCTTTCATTTATCCCTTACAGCTCCCCTTTCTGTTCTGTCCTGCGGTTAACCTTTTTGTATGCTTCTTGAAACAGAGACCAGTCAAGATTGCAAGATGCCATATATGCTGATGGCTGTATGTATAATTAATTCACGGGCTCCGCAGATGCTTCCAAATAAAGCTTTTATTGTACCATCTTCCTGAAGCATCATTTGTAGATTTTCCCCAGGGGCTTTGAATAATAATGTCTTCCATTTGTAACTTTTCCCTGTTTCTCCACTACTACATCTTCTCTTTTTGCCTCACAAAAAAATATTAAGGAATAATAGAATAGTTTCACAGTGTCCTTTGGTAATGCTAGAAGGTACATATGAAATCTTATTATACCAGTTTTGAAAGCTTTGCACTGGCTGCTAGTGAGCTACTGGGTCCAGTTCAAGTAGCTGGCACTGTAAAGCCCTTTACAGCTGCTCAGGACCCAAGTACTCAAAGGGTTTGCCTTCCCAAGTACCTTTGGGTTTTAAAGTCAACATTGGTGAGTGGTGCTGGTGGTGACCCTGGGGAGTGTGGTTCTAGGTCTAGCATGTGAAGCAGAAACTTTCCAGTGGCTACTCCCCAGTTATAGATGTATATATACACCCAACTTGCATTTAGGAGTCAGTTATAATGATCTATTTTGACGAGCATTTGCAGTACAGTGAAAATTCATGGTATTTAATTTTGCTGCTGGTTGATGTTGCTACACTGCCATTGATCTGTGACTTTATTTGTGTTTTTAGGATCTGTAGCCATTGCTGAGCTTTCAGGGTAATATAATCTCATCTCAGTGCCCCAAGCAAAACCTGGGCTGTGGCATTCTGTACCAGCTGCCACAGGGAACCAGTTTCAAGAGAAGCCCCATGTAAAATGCAGTCAGAGGCTTTTAGAGGATAGAATATTGTGGTAAGGTTGTCCTAGTCCAGAGTGGACCGACCTGATAAACCAGCTGGTGCTGGGCATAGGTACTCATTGCCCCTGAACAATGAGTAAGACCTCCAGTAAGATTTTAGGCATACCCTCAGAATACTGATTCAGTCTTTCAGGGGAAGTGCTACCTTATCCAGAGTAGAATCATAGAATCATAGAGTTGGAAGAGACCACAAGGGCTATCCAATCCAACCCCCTGCCGTGCAGGAATACATACTCAAATGATTCCTGACAGATAGCCATCCAGCCTCTGCTTAAAACTTCCAAAGAAGGAGAGTCCACCACACTCTGAGGCAGTGTATTCCACTGCTGAACAGCTCTTACTGTCAGGAAGTTCTTCCTAATGTTTAGGTGGAATCCCTTTTCCTGTGGTTTGAACCCATTGCTCTGTGTCCTAGTCTCTGGAGCAGCAGAAAATAAGCTTGCCCCATCCTCAGTATGACATCCCTTCAAATATTTGAACATGGCTATCATCTCACCTCTCAACCTTCTCTTCTCCAGACTAAACATGCCTAACTCCCTAAGCCGCTCCTCATAGGACATGACTTCGAGACCTCCCACCATTTTGGTCGCCCTCCTCTGGACATGTTCCAGCTTCTCAATATCCTTCCTGAATTGTGGTGCCTAGAACTGGACACAGTCTGTCCAAAGCAGAATAGAGTGGCACTATTACTTCCCTCGATCTAGACACTATACTCCTATTAATGCAGCCTAGAGTAGTTCATCTCCTAACAAGGGCATAGAAATCACCCATCCAGAGAGCATCCGTTTTGTCAGGATTCATTCTTCATTGTGTTGATGCTCATCTGACAGCCCTTTTTTTTACTTAATTTTTTTAGGCAGAGATATTTGGCAAAGTTCTTCAAAGTGAAGAGTATGAAGAAATGGAGGATAAAACTGTTATGGCCATGGGGATCCTACACACAATTGACACGATCCTTACTGTTGTGCAAGACCACAAGGAGGTGAGTTGTCTTCATCACTTGAAATCCATGCAAACTAATGGGGGCTCTTGTGTGGATCTTGTCTGCACCTGAGACCTGTACATGCAAATTCTCCATTAGTAATAATTTGAAAATAAAGTGAAGCTTTCTAGGGAAACAGAAAGCTGTTCATTTAAACAGCTTTCATTTAAACAGAGAACATCTACTATTTCAGTATGAAAACCTGATACAAGTTGCCTTTTTTTTCCCTTCCAGATAACTCAACAGTTGGAGAGCATTTGCTTACAGATCATTGGTCTTGTCTTGCAAAAGCACGTAATAGGTATTTTAAGAAAACTAAACCAAACCTACAAGAATTGTAGTTGTAGATTGTTTTCTCGGAAACATTGATAGATTGGGGTTTTTTTGTATGGAAGAAAACAAAATTGTTCTTAAACCTGATACCGCATATATTACAGATCCTTATCTTCTGTTCTCTGCTGCCCACCTCATATTGGGTTTAAATCAGTAGATTCAATTTCAATTTGTCTTTGTGTTAATGATGCAGGAAATGCCACCTTAGAATAAAAGATAGCTTTTCTGTTGACCACAGTACGGCCTGGGGCTCCTGACTTACAATGTCCAATTTAATTCCTCTTGTATACTTTAGGAAGGCAGTGGAGGCAGCGGGAGGGGTAGCACTTGCACTAGTTGAGCTCTAGGTTCAAATTGCAATTGAACCCCAGATTCACTGGGTGATCTAAGGAAGCTTGCCATTTCTTAGGTTCATTTTCACTTCAGTTTAAGAAAGACTAACATAAAAAAAACCCTAATAACCTGCTGAGGGAGTGAATAAGACTGTTAACAAATCTTTTTTGGGGTAGTGGGTTGAACAAATAATCCATTGGTGTCCTATTGTTATCATTATCTTCTATTTATCAGTGTATCAAGGCACTCTTAGAGTAGCTTGCCTGCTTTGTTCTTACAAATATTCCAAAGCCATAGGTTTTCCATGGTTTTTTTTTCCAGGCTGTGATGCCTGTTCTTGAAGAGTTTATTCCTGATGTTTTGCCTGCATTTGTGGCTGGCATCTTCAGAGATGCCTTTGGTAATGCTTCTTGAATGCTTCTCTGAAGATGCCAGCCACAGATGCAGGCGAAACATCAGGAATAAACTCTTCCAGAACACTGCCTCACAGCCTGGGAAAAAACCATGGAAAACCTATGGATGCCAGCCGTGAAAGCCTTGGACTTCACATTCCAAAGACAGTAGACCAGAGTTCAGAAAAGTTACAGATCCCAGAATTCCCTCAACTAGCATGGCCATGAAGCTTTGGATAGTTTAACAAGATTGGAAAATCCCAGTGAGTGATTGGAAGTATGGGTTCCTGTCTCCCATCCTTCCCTGTCAAGGGCTTCTCTTTTCACTGAGTATTGTCTGGGAGCTGTATGTTTATCAGCTGGTTTCCTAACTGTAGTCTAAATAATTCCGGCCCTCCCTTTAAGCCTCTTTAGAATTTGTTCAAGTGGGCTTGCTCAGAATTTTCAAGAGTTTGCTCAGTAAATAGAAGTCAAACATGTAGCAGGAGGAAGTATTGGGGGCATTTTGTGGAACGTTAGGTAAGGTTGTTTTATCCCACCATTTTAATTTTTCTGTGCATTCACCAAATGAACATTTTTGTTTAAGCTCTGAATTAATTCTATGCAATGCAGTTAAGTACCTTACCATTGTGTCCACACATCACTTAGTAACTTTGCTTTCAAAATATTATATGAAGAAAGGATTGTAGATCATGTTTTTGAGTTAAAAGTGCTGCACAAATTATTTAAGACTAGTAAACATGTTTGCAGTTTGTGTGGAATCTGTAAATCTGTCTTTCAAATCTCTGTGTTTTTTCCTTCCCTTTCAGAATTCTATGAAGAAATCCTTTCTCTAGCATATAGCTTGACATGTCATCTTATTTCACCACAAATGTGGCAGCTTCTGGGTGTCTTATATGAAGTGTTTCAGCAGGATTGCTTTGAGTACTTTGCAGGTAATGAGCACTAATATCTTCTGAAAGGAAATTGATAAATGTAATAGTAACCCAAGAGACTGAAGCAGTAGAGTTGTGCAGGTAACCTGATTGAAGGATAATGTTGACTAGCAGTAGTTTGGAAAGCTGTGATAGAGTGTGTCAGTTGTCAGTTTGTCTCAGCTGAGTGAAAGCAACCTTGAGGTTTTTTCCCTCAGTGTTCTGTGTTCAGGGTTGGATATGTATGGAGAACCTTCTGTAAACCTTTGTACACTTCCATATTCTGAGTCTAGGTGTACATACTGAGTTCTCATTTTGGTAGTCATGGGGAAAGTAAAATCTGTTTAGGTCCCATCCTCTGACCTTACTCTGCTACTCATCTGTCTTTAGAAATTGTCTCCATACTTCCATCATATCTCTGCAGATTGAAAAGCTCCATGATGATGATTATAATTGATGATGATGATGATGTTTACAGTGCCATGTGGCATGCACGTGTGCACACAGAGTTCAGGTGTGGTGTTTTTAGTGGAATGTGCATAATGGAAGGTGGCAGAAGCAGAGTTCCACCTGCTGAACTCTTGTGCATGCAGTTGCACATTGTGCTACATGGTGACAGCCATGTGCATTGAATTCCTATATGCATTTATTGCACTATGTTGGTATCCAGTATCGAAGTTGCATAATGAAAATGGAACATAACTCCTCTGGCAGTTATTCACACTGTGTAGTACTGATGTAGGATCACCACCATTAATGGATGATACTGATAAAGGAAGCTCAGTGCAAAATAAAACACTGAATATACAAAAAAAGATATTTAAAAGTTAGCTAAAACAGCTAGCTTCATCTGCACCTTATCTTGTCATTGCATTTATTTACCAACTCTTGTGCATATGCTTTAGATTGAAGAAAGCTATGGTTCAAGTTGCTTCTGTAATGCCGGATTACAAGCAGCTGTTATGTTGTGCCTTCAAATTGACTTTGCCTCTCAGTGATCCTATCCTAGGGTTTTCTTGCCAAAATTTATTAAGAAGAGTTTTGCTATTACCTTCATCTGAGGGAGAGAGAGTGTGAATTGCCCAAGATCACCCCATGTGTTTCCATGGCTGAGCAGGGATCGGAACCCTGGTGTCCCAGTTTCCTAGTCTGACACTCAAACGACTATGCCATACTGGCTCCCATTACTGGCAGACACTGGACAGATCACTTTCTCTGAGATTAAACTATCTTGCAAGCAAAGCTTGGACAAGTTACATTTGGCAGTGGGGCACAACTCCCAAAATTCCTCAGCTGGCAAGGCCTCTGGCTGTGTTGCCTATGTGATTTAGAGGGTTACAGCTCAAGAAAGTAAGTTTTCAAGTTCTGCTTACAATGTTGTTGCAAGAATAAAATGGGATAACTTCTTTTGCAGTTCCCTGTGGACCTTAAAGGAAGGCCATGATATAAATATTGTACAGCAGATTTGCATAGTAAAAATCCCTGCTTCTTTATGGATTTAAGAGGTTTATGTTGGAGGAGGAATATTCCAGAATCACAAATGGATAGTTTTTAAGAAACCGGGCTCTTCTGCATATTTCATGGAACCATTGGATAGTTTAAAAGATAACAACAACAGCAATTCAATGTCAAATTTTCATTTACTCTCAACAATATTATTTTGCTTTTCTCTTGTTTAGATATGATGCCTCTCTTACACAACTATGTTACTGTTGATACTGACACTTTATTGTCAAATCCCAAAAACTTGGAGATAATTTACACCATGTGTAAAAAGGTAAGTGTTACAGCTGCTCATATTTTTTGCCAACTGTGTACCCAAAATGAGTGTGAAAATGTGAACCAAAAAATGTGTGGCTGAAGGCCACAGCTAATCATGTTCAATTTTAGTTTCAGTTTTAATTTGGTCTTGAAGGATAAGTCTGCCCCACAGTGTCTAGGATATTTTTTTGTTTGTGTCCCTTTGTGTGTTAACAGACCGATGTGTAAAATTTTCTCTGCTTTCTTCCTTTCAGCCAAATTCCAGTAGCTGAGGACTTGTGCTTGCATGTAGCTCTCTGCAGTATTCTTTTAGAATTTTGCCCCCACAAGTGTGGGAAGGATAAAATATTATTTTTTTAAAAAAAAACAGGCTCTTCTGCATACTTCATAGGGCCTTCCCGTTTCACCCTTACTATTTCTTCTGTAATGGCACTTAACACATCTATGTGCAAAGCATCCACTTGACAAAAAGGGAGTTGATATGTACCATGCAAAACATGCTGAACTATAATTGTTTCTGAGCTACTCTTTTTGATATTCATTCTTGGTTATTCTTCCTTGTTCTGGGAGAGGCTCCCAAAGAATTGCCTTTTTCAGGATGCTTTGAGGAGGCACTGAACAACTGTTAACTTTGCAACAGCAAAGGAAGTGTGGATCATGTGATCCAAATTTTCATCGCTAGACCTCTACTACTGCTAGCATCTAGCTAGTTTTTCTCTTTGTCTTTGTCTAGCATGAGATCTGTTTTTCACTCCTTACCTCTCATGTTTTATTCCCTTTCTTAGATGCCTTCCTTGACTTACCTTCTGTTGATTCATATCCTATCTCCAAAATTTTATACTTCTCGATGTTCTTATCTTTAATAACAACACTCTATTTCTATTTAGTGTCATGCTCTCTTTTTTTCCCTCTTTTCATGGCTTTGATGGGAAAATGAACTGTTCTTGTAATCATGCAAACTCAGGAAAAAAAAGCAGACCAGGAAATAAAGCTCCATAAATGGAAAGTAAATTACTCTGCACAGAAGGGACACCTGCTGAGAATACTCACAGTGTACTGATTCATGTACTGGAGGTCTAGTCAGGAGACAGATCCATCTAGATGATGAAGACGATGCAGCAGCAGAAGAATTTAGTTTATATCCCACATTTCTCCCAATATGGGACCCAAGGCAGCTTACAATATAAATGAAAATAAAATAGCAAAAACAATATATAATAGAAAAGTTTAAAAACATTAAAGTATCAATCTAATTAAAAGATTTTAAATGGTTAAAAACACCTTCAAAGCATAGTAAAGATAAAAAATACATCATGCCCCTTTAAAAGACCATTCTGCTATGACCAATTAAAAGGTGAAGACCTGTTTAAATAAAAAGATCTTTGGCTTCCAGTGAAAAGAAAGCAGAGAGGGGGCAACCCCAGTCTTCCGTGGAGTGAATTCCATGATCTAGGACCAAGAAGGCTGTCCCATATCCTCACCAGACAAGCCTGTGAGGGTGGTGGAACTGATTGAAAGCCTTCTGCTAATACCATAAGAAGGGCAGGCTTGCATGGGGAGATATAGTCTTTCAGATTGTCTAGGCCTCAGCCAAATATAAATGCCAGCCCTAGCAGCAGTGTTGGCTGGTGGCTGTAATGTCAGTGAGCTGGTGAATCTGCTCTGTTTGGTCTCATCGTTAGCAGAAGAAACCTATTTTAGTAATAAGGTTTAGCACCTTGGATAGCTCCTTTAAAGTTTCTTATTAAAACCTAGAGTAACTTCATAGTCTCACTGATATGGAAGCTACCAGCTGCCACAAACTTTTTTTGTTTTGTTTTTTGGTCACAGGAGCATTAGCTCAGGCCAAATAATGAGCCAGACTTTGTTGTCCCCTATCCAAGGCTGAAGACAGATTAAGGATGGATCTGGACAATCTGTCTGATCCACAACTCCTAGAGCTGAGAAAGCTGTCTCACACTCTCAACATTTTGGCTAAGAATGGAATGTTGGAGACTGGATAGAAACTATTCAGTGTTGTGTGGTTCAGAGAGAGGTTTTAAAAACAGATGTATCACCACTGCTTCTTTTAGGTGCAGTAGAAACTGATACCTCATTGTCTTCTCATATAGTCGTATGGCAGACCATTTACAGGCAAGGTCGCTGTAAAGAAGAGTGTCTTGTCAAATGTTACATGAATTACACAGAGTAGTTTCCACATATACACTGTGGCAGCTTGCCTGTATGAGTGTGTTTTGTGTCTTTGTTTAAATCTTTCCAAGGAAGTATTGTCTTTGCCTTGTCAGCAGCTCTCTAAATTTGTCATGGGTTTTGTTGCTAGGTATTAACTGGTGACGCAGGCGAAGATGCTGAGTGTCATGCAGCCAAGCTCTTAGAGGTCATTATTCTGCAATGCAAAGGGAGGGGGATTGATCAGGTACTGTGCTGCACACACCTTTGCTTTTTTTATACACTGTGATACTGGTTGGAGAATGGCATATCTGAAAATCGGATTTTAGATGGGTTGGGGCATATGCTAAGAGGACGGAATGTGTGTGGGGCTTTCTTTCAATGTAACATGGATGTGTAGAATTGTTTCATACTTTAAATTCAACTGGTAGCTGTATCTCTGAAATGTAGAAGACAATTTTCTGGGGCAAACTAGCAATGAAGCTTCTTTGAACTGGATAAACTGATCCAAGAAGACCTGTCCAACCCTCTTGTGTCACGTAGCCTTTAAAAAAAACTTTCTTCATGCAGCATCCAAACCAGTTAACAATTAGAACAATGTTATAATACAAAGATACTCCTGTAAAAAACAAAAACAGAAAAGCACGGCTTAAAACACCAGGATAGAAATAGAGGCATCCACTATAGGCAATTTCCAGAAGAGTTTAAAATAATGTTCCATCCTACCTAAGACCAAAACACTTTTCTATTATGGAAAGCCTTCACTTCATGGTGAAAACCCACTAACAAGGGTGCAGGATAAGCCTCCTTTGGGGAGGGATTTCCAAGCTGTCTTTCTAATCCTAAACAAGTGTAATTCTGGGATTGTTTGGACATGCAGGGGAGCCTGTTGACTGATGTCTGCCTGCCTTTATGCTAATTGGTACTCCTCATGTGACCTACAGTTTCCCTTCTCTTTTGGTGCTTCTTCTATCATGGACTGGGTCAGGGAGAGGAAAAGCTTCCTCTCCTAATTTTCTTCCTGCTGAAGAGGGTTGTGGTGGCAACAGCATATTTGCTGATGATCAGAATATTATTTACATATGACAACCACCAGATGGCGCAAGATGTGCTTTGCTTAACATACTTAATATAATACCACCTCTGCCACTCTGATTTTCAGCTTCCCAAGACACAGATGTTTCATAACATCACCCAAATAAGGGCTAGAATAGCATTGGGCAACTTCACTGGATTGGGACATGGGAGAAAGCCATTTTCTGCCTCTTCAGGGGCCATGTGGACTGCCACAGATGTCCCCAACCCAAAACTTGAAAGTGGCTGGAAGTCCACTTCTGATTTTGAAAAACTGTAGTGTTGTTTTTTAAATAGTGCAGAGAGGTCTTGTCAACTACTTTAGAAGTGGATTGCCATTCTTGGAGGCTTCCAAAGAGGCAGTTCACCATTCTGGTGCTAGGGTAAGCAAAAGGCCAACTTTGGAAGTCTAGAGGGGCTGAGAGTCACAAAAACAGCCTTGGGGTCTGCATGTGGGCCAAACATCTCATTTTGCCCACCTGTGGCAAAGTTACACAGATTAAATGGATTACACAAATAAAATGGAGTTGCATTTCTCTTACGTGGTATAACCATTTTTCTTGTCACACATGAACAAAAGAATAATGAAACCTTGCTTCTTCTAAGAACTCTGCCTTCTGAGACTCTTTTCAGATCTACCCCCAACAAGTTGTAAGATCTGACCCCTCTTTTTTTTTTAAAGGAAAAAAGAGAACCGCAATTATTTGGAAACAAAATTCTGTAGCAGTATCACTTCCTGTAGCTACCTGTAAGAATAAGAAAGAATGGGAATGGCTATCTGTTTCTCTTGTAACCCCAGAACCATGAAATCTAGATACCTGAAATGTGGTACGAATTCTATAAGGACCCTAATGATTTTTTTTGCTTTTATGGGCTAATTAATTTTAGATAAGTAAAATTGGTCTCTGTCCTGCAGTATGACCTTCATTTACTAGGTTGCAGACTTTCCTAACCTAGCAATGAGGAAGATGCAGACAGGCCTTGAAAATTTATTTCTCCAGAACACCTCTAAGCAACCGCAGGTGAGGCTCAGCTGGGTCCCCAAACTCTTCAAATAGTTAAAAAGGAGAGAGAGAGAAATAGTCCTGCTACTTGGCTAGGGGGCAGGGTGGCGGCTAAATGAGCACTGGGGAAAGAGAAAGAAACACTAGCAAAAAAAAAAAAAAAAAAAAGAGTGAGGAAGGAAAGAAGAAAAAGGCTAGAGAGAAAGAGAAAATACCAGTGTGGGAGGTTGCCAATCCTTATGAAGCTGGATACTTCTGCTGTGATAATATAATTTCCCTTAAAGCTCATGTATGGCATTGCATACAACATAGTGCCTATTAATGAAAGAGAATTATATTTTACTTCAGCAGGTTGGGGAATGAATCCTTTAAAAACCCTGAAAATTTCTCTAAACTTGTTTCCTTTTTCTTTTTGCTTCCTTTCCCAACATCTCCTTTGTCAATCTCCAGTGTATCCCTCTCTTTGTAGAAGCTGTTCTAGAGCGCTTAACACGAGGAGTTAAGACCAGCGAGCTCCGCACCATGTGTCTCCAGGTTGCTATTGCTGCCCTTTATTATAACCCTGCGCTCCTTTTGCACACTTTAGAGAACATCCGATTTCCTCACAACCCAGAACCTATCACTGCGCAGTTTATAAACCAGTGGATGAATGATACTGATTGTTTTCTTGGGTAGGTATCAATGTGCTTTTTTCTCTCCTCTTCTATTTTAAATGTCAAGGATTCTTGGAAAGTGATTATCTGACTTTGTTTTGGTTGACAGTATATCAAATACTTTCCCCCATTTTCAGAGATTAGTTCCCAAAGTAATTTGCAGTTAAAATCCATACTAAGATGCATTTATAATTAGTCATATATTGGTGTGAGCAGAAATGAGAAGTCAGCTGTGGAATCAGGTACTATAGTCTAGGTACCTGGATTTTCCTCCAGAGGCAGTACAGCTTGGAAAAGTTACATTTTAGCTAGTGGATTCTGAAAGTTTTAATCAAAAAGGTAACTTTTCCAAATTCTGAGAAGGTGAAAGCTGAAGTTGCAACATATGGGCTTGGGAGTTGGTTGATGGTAAAGTTGTCTTTCCATTGACCTGCAGAGTTTAAGACAATTCAAAATAATCAAAGAGCAATACACTATGGGGTTCAAAAATCAAAGCCAATACAGAAGTGGGATTAAAACATGACAAGACAGTAGTTGAAACATTAACAATAAACAATGGTAAGAACATAAAACAACAACTCTTGTGGGCCAAAGTGTGATATAAAAATGTCCAAACACAGTGGCAAAAAGCGACAAGCTTGTTTTGGCAGAGAAATTCCACAGCCTGCAGGCAACTGCAGAAAAGGCACGGACTCTTTTCCCTACCGAATACTGCCTTGAAATTGTTGGGACACATGAGACAACCCCTCTCCAGGAAATCAAGTCAGGCTCTTATGAGGGCCAGTAGCCTTTCAGATATCCTGGTCTGTATCCACTTAGGATTCTTTAAATTATTCCCAGAAGCAAACAGGAAGCCCATGTAGCTGTTTTAACAAAGGGAGTAACATGATCCAAATAATCAGCTCTGGCCAACAGTCTGGCTGCCCAATTCTGCATCAGCTAAAGTTACTATTAGTGACACTTTTCAGAGGTGGCCGGGCATGAAAAAACATTGCAGTAATGTAATTAGGATGCAGCTAAAGCCTTTGCCCTTCCCAAGAGCTGGAGGCAAAAGCTGCTGCAGAAATTCTTATGATTATGTTTATTTCATGTTTCCAATGTATGGCCTTTGAGAAGGAAAGGCACCCATTGTTCAAAGTTCCAAATCTTGCTTTCTAGTTATCTACTGACAGATTTACAATTCTGTGCTAGGTGTGTTGCATATGAAGAGCAGGACTGGTTTCATGCTGCTTTTGGGTTGCATTTGGAGGGATTGCAGTTGAGAGGAGAGTGAAATGCTTCAAAAGAACAAAATGATTTGGGGGAGAGGAGTAAAAAAAGACTTACAATTGTAGTGGGTGGGGAGCTTTATAAAAGAAATATTGACAGTGGCCTTGAAGAGTATTTATTCTCTCTTAGGAGGGAAAAAAAGAAAGGATGGGGAAGTAATGTACATTTTATGGGCTGACCTTCAAAATATAACCGAAACAGCTGCCTAGATTTCAGGGATAGGGTGGCATTTTGGTCCATCCCTAAGGATAACTCTTTAAAGCTTCTTGACCCATATACAAATGCCTGTTTGCATAGCATCTGCCTGCTAGCGTTTTCTCAGTCAGTGTGCTGCTACATGCCCTGGTAGTTGAAGATGCACAATGAGGATTTGATGCTATTCTTTGCCATGTAAACAAGGGATTTACTACAACCTATACCTGGTAACCATTTGATCCAGCCATATGGATCTGTCTTAACTGTCAGACATTTCAGGTTATACTTGAAGATGTAGCATTGCTAAATTTTATTTAACAACTGGGCCCCATACTGGGAGAAAGGCAAGATATCAATCCAATCAATCAAATAAATAAATAAATATTCAGGTCAGAAATTGTTTCCTGTAAAGGACTACTGTAAATAGCAACAGACAGTAGTCCCTCAATGCTTCTATCTAGGAAGAAGCCTTTAATTGGAAACAGAAACCATTCATTATTGTTGCTGCCTTGACATCTTGTAGTATTTGCTCTTGTCTTGGAGTTGGTGTTATATAACTGCAAAACATTATAGCATCTCATAAATGTAGTTTTAACGTGACATTTACTGCCCTGGTGTGTTGTAAAATGGCTTTATTACATTCTGTGGTTAAGGGAAATATCCAGCTTTTGAAGGTGTATTAGCTTCAGTATGAATTTAAGAACAAAAAGGCTTTTTGCCTTGTGCGAATTTTTTTTAAAAAAATAGAGAATGCTGGTCAGAGAGTTAATTTTATATCCCCCCTGCCCCAATTTGGATGACAGTTTGCACCATTTCCAATAAACCTGAAGATATGGGGCAGAAGTGGACAACTTGGTCAGGCTCCACTTTGCAGTTATATTTAAAATCGTATCAGAAGTGTACACTTCCGTTAAAAAAAAAGAGAAAAGCTGGGATTCTCTGCCTTTTAATAGTATCTTTTGGCCATATAAAAGAATCTGACAAATATTTAGGATCCAAAATGGGAAGGTAGTGCAGTGCCTTGTAACACCTTAACAGATTCTTGTTGGTGGCAATGGCCACTGAAAACTATTACAGCCTCTGAGTAGCAGATGATTGCTCTTGCCCCACAGTGAGAATGGTGATTGTTACTCATTGTGGAGTGGATTTCACCCCACCCCTAAAGCTGAACCTGTGTTTTGCTGTTGTTGTTTTGTTTCTTTCAATTGTTTTTCCTCTTTTGAATCAGCCTAAATTGAAGCTAAACAGGACATGCAACTTCTACAAAAGGAGGATTCCAGAAGTGCTAATGCTGTAATTTCTGGGAGCCCTCTCAAAGGAGGAGCGCTCTAGTGCACCTGGAAGTGATTGCATTTCTACTTCACAGAGAAGCCCGCATATCCTGTACAACTTCAGTTCTATATGGTAGAAAGGAATGAGGAAGGAAGGAAGGAAGGGATTGTTTAAAGAAATAATTGATTGATTGCCCCTTTTCAGGAGCAATGGGGATGGCTGCAGTTCTCTTTTGGTTGGGAGGGGAACATTTCTAACTGCTTACCGAGATTTATGTGTGAACACACAGCATGAAGTGTTACATCCCCCAGTCAGTTAACAGGAGGAAGCTGGCTTGGGGGTGGAACTGGAACAAGCAGTAGAACATTCTTTTGAGGAGTAATGTTCCAAGCTAAAGTTTGACCTGTGAGCTGAAGACTGTGGTTCAGCTAGCAGAAGCACATGTGGACCATAATGCACCTGCTGCATCTCATGGCACTGCTTTCTCATGTATCTTCTATTTTAATCAAGTCTTTATTGATATATAAACAAGAATAATAACACTAATACAATAAGACTGTACACACACACACACACACACACACTAGCTGGACCCAGTGTACCATATGCCTTTAAAAAACTCCCCCCAAATGCCCAGTAGACCTCACAGCAACCCTGTAAGGTGGACCAGTGGGTTTCTTCCTCCCCCTTCTCAGCATTCCACACTTTTCCCGGGATTGCTGTGGGTGACTTGCTCTGTTGTCCTGCTGCAGCCACCAGTTCACTGCCTGGGTTCCGCTGCAGTGGCAGCAACATTTTCCTGCTGCCACCCCTGCAGTTGACTTCCTGGGTCCCATTACAGGGGCCCCACCACCGCCACCAGTCTGGGTCCCAATCTGGGCCACAGACTGAGAGACAGGAGTGCATTGTGAGGTGGAGAGGGAATTTGCATGTGGGTGGTGATTCGTTGGGTGTGTTTCCTGAGCAGCCAACCAGCACACTGGGAAAGGCACATACCCAAAAGAATTTTATATATAATATCCCTACTTCCCCTCCCACTCCCTCCGCTCCCAACACACATAAGAGGTAGTATTTTATAAATTAAAAAAATGATTTCCCACCCTCCAAATCCAAGAATTTAAAACCATATTTTGTTGAACTTCTCTATACTACTTTTAGTTGATTATGTATTCTTGTATGGCAGGGGTTGGACTGGATGGCCCTTGTGGTCTCTTCCAACACTTTGTATGCGTCTGTAACTTCTAACCATATAATTCAGCAAAGAAACTTTAAACATCAAATCCCGCAAGCATCATCTTCTCCCCTTTCTTCTTTATGTAAGATAAAAATGTCTCTCATGTATCTTCTGATGATCAGGAAGGAGTGCTTTATAAGGTTTCTGAAGGGGGATACTTCTAACATCATATGGTTGTTATTAATGATGGTAGACTTGGGTGATCCGTACGTAGACACTATCTTGTTTCATGGTGTCAGTGAAGACCACACTAGTTTTACTCACATATCAGGTTGTGCATGCTTATAGAATAAACTGCAGCTGTTCTCAATTTATAACATTTAAAGAGCTGGTGGGTTTGTGGTAGGTTAAAGTATGGAGGGAGGGTTGCTCAAATTGTGCCTTGTTACTTTTGCCTAATTCCTAAGCTATCTTAGCTTTTGGCTGATGAAGAATGCATATGGTCTGAATGCTGTCTCTTATGTGGGTTGCCTTGCAGGGTACCCTTTTGATGTAGAAGGCAGCTATGAGGGAGTGGTTTTGTAGTGGCAGCCATGCTGATGAGGTAACCATAGCTCTGTGGTGGAGCACATGCTTTGCATGCAAAGGGCAACATGTTCAGTCCCCAGAGCAAACAAAACTGGACTAATTGGGGGGGGGGCATTAGAACTTAGAACCCTCTGTAACACATGAGGAGGAACTTGTATTCTCTTTCACAGTGAGAGCCAGAGAATACTCCTACTTCTGCTCATCCTTTACCTCAATTAATTTTGGGGATCATTTTGTATTTACTCTAGACTACAAATTTCCTAAAATTCCAGGAGAGACTGAGGACATCTTCAATCCATGCAAACTTTTACCTCATCTCTTGCCCACTTGAAGCTCTCTCGGTTGCTGTTTAATGATCTCCCTCTTACTAAAACCCATTTGGATTTATCCCTGTTATTCTTGAATATGTATATTCTCCCCAAATCCTCTTGTGAGTTACCAAATAGTGTTGTTTTTTAAAAAAGATTTCTAGTATCTTCCAATTTTAAGCTCAATTGCAGCATTAATTTGATGTGGAGGCACATACCTTGAATACTAATAGCATTTTCAGTAAAGGCAGTATTCCTAGTCTTTGATTTTAAAATTCTCTCTTCTCTTCTCTCCCAACCCAGTTCATTATTTGCAGCTGTCATTTACTTGACCCTTTCTGCTAATGTTAATTCTGTAACACAGTAGTCTTTTTTAAAAGCCCAATTCAGATTAATTTTGCTTTCAGATATGTAGTTGGCCCCATATCATTATAATTCACCAGAGGGCAGGACATCTACCTCATTAGTAGCTGCATGTCTTTGTTTAGCAACAGACTTCTAGCAGGTTATGATTTTCTTGCAGGGGCGGGGGGACAAAGACAATTTTTAAAAGCCTTGAGAAGTAACTGTCCAGGTAGCTTAACACAGTTGTAAACTGAAAATTCCTACTGTCAGAACAAAATCTAAAATCTGCCCCACTGCATTTGCATTTTTGAACAGAATTGAAAATTACAATTTTAGATCAGTGTGTTTTGGCTCTCATCCCTTGCACAAACTTTCATGTTTTGAAATAAATGTGATTTCAAAAGACCTTAAATGCTCCCCTTGTCACTATTGAAAACCACATGGCCAGCTTTGGGAGAAAAGATAGGATATGCATATGTGTTAATAAATAAATAAATAGTCACTGAACAGAATTTCTCCTACTGTTGAAGAACTGAATAATTCTTCTTCCTCAAATCTGGCTGTGCCCCTCACCACACCAAAGGCTATGCTTTGCTTTTTTCCCTAGCTATATAGTTATTCTATGTGGTGGACAACATGTAGGTGCTCTATAGTTTTTTTTATTACGGTACGTATTTGTAAGATAGTAATACCGCTGTTGCAAACCAGCTTAAACAAGTGGCACAACTCAGTAGTACAGGGGTGAGCAACCTATAGCCTAAGACTACATGCACCTGTTGGTCTAATTTTCCTTAGACCTCAATTCAGAGCTGTAATGAGAGCAATGTTTCCTTCCCTTATGGCCCGCTGGGGAGGAAGAAGTGAGTGAGGAGAGATAAGGGACAGCAGAAAACAGAGAACAGATAGGGAGGAGAAAGTAAGCTGGGAGTGACAAAAGAGAGTAAAAAAGGAGGAAGGGGGAAGAACAAGAAAAAAGAAATGTAAGCATATTAAGACTAACTGGTTTTTATTTTTGCATGAATTTTCATGGATATAAACCCTTGGGTTTATGTCCACAAAAGCTCATGCAGATATACAAACCAGTTAGTCTTAAAGGTGCTGCCACATTTCTTTTTTTCCCCTTCCACCCTCTTCCTTCCTCCTTTTTATGCTGCAAGAGACTAACACAGCTACCTCTTTGAAAAGAGTACTTCTTTGAAAAAGTTCAATCCCCTTTTCATTCTGGATCAGTGTTGACAGGCAGCCCACCCAACACAAACGATACACAAGAAAATGTTTTTCTCTTTAGAAAGAAGGCTGCCTGTTTTATCTGTAGGAGGCTACTATGATCCAGTTGAATACCATGGCCTTAAACTGCAGATCCCTATTGCTTCTACTAAATCAGCTGACTTTGAAATGTGATTTGTAGGCATTGTTCCTGATGGTGAGTGAACAACAGATGATAGTTCAGCAGATCATATGCAGGTTTCCCTGTAAAAGATGTTTCATGTGGTCAATTTTAAACAGGTCAGGCTTTCCTGAAGGAGCCTCACAATGTTATGTGAAATGCTAGTGTACATGGAAATTCCACACGTGTCACAATGTTACTTTGCGGAATTAAAATTAGCTCAATTGGCCTGTGAGAGGTTGTGTAACGACAGGATTTTTCCACTTATGTATACCAGTACCGACTGGAAGAGAATGAACCAAGGAAACCAAATAACCTTGAAATCTTTATTGGAAGAACCTATTGCTGTCCCCTCTATGGCAGGGAAGTGCCAAAGAGCTGCAGTGGTGGCAAGGTGAGCGGAGGGGATCAGCACTTTTTTAGGTTCTCCTGGGATGGACTGAAGTGAGAGCTTACTCTGTCCAGGGAGAATCTGCTGTAAAAGAAGCATCGACCCCCTCAGCTCCCCTTGCCATGGCAGGGAAATGCCAGAGCCTCTTCTGCCACCATTTTTTCAAACAGGCATTACAAAAGGCCAGAAGTAGCGCTGCAGATGACAGAGGTACCTCTTTAACCCATGTATAAGTCAAGCCGGGGTTTGGGGATTGATTTTTTTGGCATTAAAAATGGTTAAATGCTAATACTGCAGCCACAACATTATGAGTTCTATTCTGCAGAGCTCCAGGTTGACTCAGCCTTCCATTCTTCTGTAGGTCAGTAAAATGAGTACCCAACTTGTTGGAGGCAATTAGCTAACATATTGTAAACTGCTTAGAGAGTGCTTAGCACTATAGAGTGGTATAAAAATGTAAATGCTATTGCTATTGCTGCTATAAATTCCCTATTATACACAATCTCTAGCTCTTGAGATATCCATGTCTGTGTGTCTTTTAGCTTCAACTGAAAATGCCATTAATGAAAACCAAAAAAGGTCTACTTAATTCAACTAGGACTGTACCACAGCATATATCATAGAATCATAGAATTGCAGAGTTGGAAGAGACCACGAGGGCCATCCAGTCCAACCCTTTGCCATGCAGGAAATCACAATCAAAGCATCCCCGATAGATGGCCATCCAGCCTCTGTTTAAAGACCTCCAAGGAAGGAGACCCCACCACACTCCGAGGGAGTGTGTTCCACTGCCGAACAGCTCTTACTGTCAAAATGTTCCTCCTAATGTTGAGGTGGAATCTCTGTTCCTGGATATATGTATATGTGTACCATAAATATGTGTCATATACGTATATGTGTACCATAAATCAGATTTTACAATGACTTAGAGCTTAATTGATATTTGCATGCAGCCACATGGGTTTCTTTGTTTTCTTCTTCAAGTCCTGTCGGATTTTACTTCATGATTTTCTTCAGCAATACTAATACTAAAAATGTCCTGCCTCCTCCCACCCCCAGTTTGAGACTCAAGGCGGCTTATAGAAGTTATTATATCCTAAAATTGAAATCAGTTTAAAACATTAAACATTAAAAAAAAAAAGTATCTGTAGCCCCACCTAAATTGTATGATGCAAGATATTTATATAGCACCTTCCCCCATGAGTTTACGATGGTATTTGAATCTTTTGCTCCCATCTTCCCTTACTGCTCTGAAACACCCTTTAAAGAAAGAAACAAAGAGAAAATGAAATTGAGCAGGAGGCATTTAAGATCTCCTCCTTACTTACTTCCCCATTTCTTTGCTCTTTTGTGTTTACTATTTGCTTTGGTGTGGGAGAGGAATTGTGCAGGGTTTTTTTTTAGCGTTGTTTTTAAAAAATGGAATCATAACCATTTGGTCTCTGTTTTATAATGTGCTCCTGGCACTCAGACTTTTATGCATGACGTATTATTATAAGAGAGACCCCTAATAAAGATTGCTAAGCTTTTTTAAAAACCTAACAAAAATACCCCAATAACAACAAATAAAAGTCCCCCACATTAACAAAATTCTATTTCCCCTAAAAAATCATTTGAGATTATACATTTATGATCTTTAAAATATGTGTGATATAAATTGCTCTTCCATTAAAAGTGCCCAATACAATGTGTCAAAAAGTTAAAAACCAGCCTTAAGCCTCCCCACACACACATATATAATATCGGTACAACAAAATACTATTTTTTTATTATTTTTTTATTTATTTATACCCTGCTCTTCAGCAATAGCCATTTACACATCTACACTGCATTAAGCAGTTTCCAATGTGTGTTAGCTAATTGCCCCCACAACCTGGGTACTCATTTTACCGACCTATGAAAGGACAGAAGGCTGAGTGAACCTTGGAGCCCGCTGGAATCGAACTTGGAACATGGTTGCAACCAAGAATGGCAACATTTTGAGTTTTGGTGAATAGAGACATCTAATCTGACATTGAAAGTTACCTGGTGAGCATCTATAGGATGACTATTCCATGATTTTGATGTTACCAAGAAAACCTTGCCCCAGGGACCTGTTGTTCTTCCTACATGAGTGTATAGAACACATCTACATTGTAGAAATAATGCAGTTTGACACCACTTTAAGTGCTGTAGCTCCATCCTATGGAATCTTGGGAAATCGTAGTTTTATAAGGTCTTTAGTCTTCTCTGCCTCACTGAGTGCTGGTGCCTTACAAAACTACAAATCCCAGGAGTCTCTAGGATGAAGCCATGGCAGTTAAAGTGGTGTCGGACTGCATTATTTCTACAGTGTAGCTGTACCCCCAGAGCAGAATCTCTCAGAGGGATCTTGAAGAACTTGAAGATCCTTATGCAGCTGTCCCTTAAAGTTTTCATTGGGTTTTGTAAAGTTTATTTTTTAAGTGTATATAATTTATACCCCACCTTTCCATGAAAAAGGCACTCAAGGCAGCTGAAAATAATAAAAACAGCTTAAAAGCAAATTTTGAGAAAACATAACTTAAATACTGTATAAATGAAAACACAAGATATTTTGTGTTAAATATAATGCTGAGAGACAGAACCAGTACTCAACTAGTCAGTCTCTGTTAAACAGCAGACCAGCTTATAGGCCAAAGGCTTGCCTATAGATAAGTTTTTACCAACTCAGTGTGTGTATTTTCAGCCTTCATGACAGGAAGATGTGCATCATCGGACTGAGCATCCTGATGGGACTGGCAAACCGACCTCCTTCTGTAGATGCAGTAGCTGCTCAAATTGTTCCATCAGTTCTCCTCTTGTTCTTGGGCCTAAAACAAGTGTGTGCCACCCGGCAGCATACAGAACATGAAGAGCATGCTAAAGTGGAAAAGAATGACACAGAAGATAATGGTACCAAGAAAAAAAATCTTTTGCACCTTCTAATAGAAATAACGTTTGGAGCTGGGAAGGGGAAGATGGTTTGCTACAGCAATGCTGTTATTTTCTCAGCTGTTGTTCTCAGTCTGTCTTAATGTCTTTCTGCTAGCAAGTAGGAGGAGGGCTTGTATCTCTCAAAAACTCTTGAGTGATGTATTCATAGGCACAATGCCATATCTCTTCCTTCCTTTGCTGGATTCCTGGAGAAATCCAGACAGGTGTCATTTTTTTCGATCTCATTTTTTCCACCCTCAGTTTTACTTATATCCAAAATGTCATTTTATTTTCCCTACAGTCCAAAATACTTCAAATTGCTGGTGGTCTCCAAATGGAGGAACTTCTGATGCTGTTATATTGCTTAAATCCCTACCCATCCTACTTGCTGAAGGATGATACTTTTCCATCAACAGACCCCATTCTTTCCCCACCTCATATGCCCTAGAGACATTTGGAATATCAATATTCATTTTTCTTTCCAATGGGAAAACACAGTAGGCATGGAATGGGATGGGAATACAAAATCAGAAGTAGGTCAGCCACTATGTAATAACCACAGTCATCCCACCTGAAAAAGAAATGTTGTCATACAGACCACAAACAGTATCAGTTAGCAGTCTTCCAGGAGAGCCCCTGGGGGAAAAATGGCACTGTACCAGGGTGACGAAGAATCCAGGACCAAAGTAAGAAATGCAGAGGATATAAGGTTATGTGGCAAGGTGCACTTGCTGCTGTGGGAATGTAACCCACGCTGCCAAAGAAACAAACCTGTGAGGGCACCTGTCCAGTGTGTGTGTAGCTCCTGTGAATTTAAGCATAGAATGTTGTAAAGGAGATACAGAGTCACCTCTCTGTGCCAGTGGGAGAAAGCAACACAAAGCACTAGGGCTAGAATCCCAAACGGAATATGGAGGTGGAGGAGGAAAAGGGTTACACTTCTCATTACTAAACATAGCCAAAGCCTTGGTGGCAAAGGAAATGTACATCTGGATGGGCACTAAAAATCAAAATGGAAAAAGACACAAGGGAACAGAGAGAAAGGAGCAGCCCACAGCCACACAGTGGTGACACAGATCACCAGACAAGCGTCCACCCCAATCATCTGGAGTCAGGCTCAAAAAGGAGCCAGGTGTCCTACAGGAAATTCTCTTCCAAGATTGTTTCTGGAGTGAAATAACCTTGTGAGATTGGGAAATACACCAAGACACCGCGAGCATAATTTGTACCATTCAAGGTAAACAGCACAGTCCCTTGACCAGCAGTCATATGGAGTGAAGCGTAGCAGCCATTTGGCTTTCCTCTATGTTTCCAGGAATCAAGCTGCCCAGTGGAATGACAGCAGTTTTCCCTAGTGGGTAGCACTTTTACCTTATCCACAGTGGTGAATTGTAACTACTTGTTCATGGAACAGAGCAAAAGAGTGTTCTCTGGAGTCTGCCGGAATGGTGGTGAAACTGCTCTGTGCCCTTTAATTAGCTTTGTGTCCATGGAAACTGGCTTCTTGATATAAACAGTTGTTTTCAAAAGAGCTTTCTGATTATCATTTCTTAAGCTAAGTAACTTAGCAGGGACTCCATCCAGTTATCTCAGTTGATTTCCCCCCCCCCCTTTTCTTGCCCTGGCTGTGTCCACCAACATTATAATTTAAAGAGTGTTCATTAACTTTGATGCTCACTGGAAATTCCATTAGTTTCAGTGCAGAACTGAAATTGCTTGTTAGGGCTGGGTTTTTTCTAGGGTTGCAAATAAATGTTTTGTCCTTTTTTATATTCCACATATATTGAAGTACTTTAGTGCATTATTAAAAAAATAAACTTATTTACAGAAGAGATTCCAAGTGATGAAGAGGAGGCAAATGAAGTAACCCAGGAAATGCAGGAGAACCACGTAGGCGGTGGAGGTGATGCAGGGGATGAAGATGATGATGATGATGACGACGACTGGGATGATGATGCTTTGGAAGAAACTGCTTTAGAAGGCTTCAGCACCCCAATTGATCTGGAAGATGGTGTGGATGAATATCAATTCTTTACACAGGCACTGTTAGGTATGCACATTTAAGATGCATCAAAAATAAATGGCTTCTGTCTTCTCCAAGATTGGAGATGCAAGGTTCATTGTTACCTTAGAAAAAATGAAATCAGCATTCAGCAAGCTGTTTTGGCCATCTGTTTGAATGTATCTCTGTGTCCTACACAGGGTTCTATGAGACACTCAACTGAAGACAGAGAAATCTACTAAACTGGAAACCTGTTATTTCCAAGACACAGATACTTTTTTGGATTACAGTTCTTATAATCCCTGCTAGCATAGTCCAATAAATAACTTTTCTAAGCTTTCCTGAAAGAAAGAAAACCTCAACCTTGAGCTCTTTTCCTGGAGAGGCTAGCATAGGCTCTCATTTGATCAACATAGTATTGTCGTTTCACAGGACATCATCAACAAGATTACAGCTGAATGGTTGCTCTCATGTTCTGCAAGTTAGCTGTCTCAGATTCAGTCTCTGTCCCAGTATTAAAGGGTTTCTAATAGTGGGACTGAAAGAGAAGTAGACTGGCAGCAGCGCTCTGTGCACCCAATGTTGAGGTAGAACTGGGATCATGCATCCACGGCCCTCCAGAAGTTGCTGGACATCCCTGACCTTTGGCTGATGATTGTTGGAATCCAACAACATCTGGTGGGCTATAAGATGAGCTAATATCGATATAAGAGCCAGCGTGGTGTAGTGATCTGTGCTTTGGACTATGACTGGAGACCAAGGTTGGAATCCCTGCTTAGCTGTGGGAACCCACTGGGTGACCTTAGGCAAGTCACACCCTCTCAGCCTCAGAGGAAGGCAAAGGCGAACTCCCTCTGAACAAATTTTGCCAATAAAGCCCCCTGATAAGTTTGCCTTAGGGTTGCTATAAGTTGGAAACTATTTGAAGGGTTACAACAGCAACAACAATGGTTAATATAACACAGTTCATTTATATACAAGCGTATCTTCAGGTTTTTGTGCAAGGACAGGATAAAAACAAGGTAGAAAAATAAAATTAACATTTACTGCATTAGGGATGTTAAAACAACTAGCTTGTTGTGAAAAAATAACGTATAGGGGCAGGAACCTTTGTTCAGCCTTCCTCAAGCTGGTGCCCTAGTGTTTTGGACTGCTATTCCCATGAGCCTACACCACTGGCTAGAGCTGATGGAAGTTGCAGCTTGAGGCCACTAGGTTAAACCAGGCTGACCTAAGGGTAGGCAACCTCTGCTTGCTGAAAGAGTTGTTTTATCAATGGGATGCAGTTTGTGGTAGCTTATTTATCTGTTTTAGCATTCTGAAATTCTCTTAAAAGAGACCCATTAATTTTGTGTTGATAGAGGTGCAAAGCCGAGATGCAGCCTGGTACCATTTGTTGACCACACCGCTCAGCAATGATCAGAAGACACAGCTGCAGGAAATCTGCACATTAGCCGAACACCGGAGGAGTTCTGCAGGTCTGTCTGTTCTCTGGAGCAGTTATGCTTGTTGTAGGGATATTTGTAGAGAGAATATTGTGTAAATAACTCTCCGTAGTCATTGCAACCATGTAATGTAATTCAGGCTGTCCCAGGTTTAAAATAACACAAAAAGGAACGTCTTAAAAGATAAATGATTTAATTCTGAATGCACAAAGAGAGGAGCAGGTGGTGAAGATTTTAATTTTCTTTACCTTTGTCTGTTGAAAGTCACTTCTTTATATTGGACACTCTCTAGGGTGGAGTGGGAAGGAGGTGTTTCATAAGGACTTCCACACCTTTTAAGACAGGGGGTCAGTCTTTAGAGCAAATCAGGTAGAGGAGGGAGAGATCTAATTTTAAATGCTTCATTTCACTCTTTGTTTCTCTCTATCTTTCCTCCGAAAAAGTCAAAGGGTAGAGATAGGTGTAGGCTAGGAAGGATTTGATGTATAAGTAATTGAAGGCAATAAGCGTGTAAGACTGTACTGTAGACAACAATGTGTAGAGAATGGAAAAGCTCGGCAGAAAAGGAAGCCAGGCAGTTGTATCTCCCCTCCCCAATTTTTTGGCACAGTTTCAGTGCAAAAGGACAAATCAACTGCAGTGGGGGAAGCAATACACTCTGCACATTTTAAAGTTCTGTACATGTATAATAGCTATTCAAGATTAAATTGCGAAAAGGAATTTGTCATTAGAGTGGTGGACTGGGTCTTGGGAGATGCAGCTTCTATTCCCCACTGATCCATGAATCTCACTGTGTGACCTTGGACCAGTTACTCTTTCTCAGCCTGACCTACTTCAGAAGATTGTTGTGAGGATAAAGTGAGGAGGAGGTGAGCCTTGAACTCATTTTGTGTGTGGAGTGGGGATGGTGGGAGAGAAGAAACAGGCTATAAATTTAACAAATAAATAATAATGAATCTTCACTATATCTAGCTTATCACCATGGTCAGTTATGTTTTCTTGGGGCCATAGCATAAAACAGACTACCTGCATTATAAACAGAAATTCCTAGATTCGTTATCTGCCACCTAATGTTAAAAGGATTGGGTAGTGGGTGATTGTGACAGTATGGAGCAATGGGAACCAAAGGTCAGAGTTGTGCAAAACAGTTTCATGTGTTCTTTTTGTTTGTGTGTTTGTTCTTGTGATGCCTTGCATATTTGCATACTTTGTATGAAGCTCATTTACACTTTCATAGTAGACAACCAGCATGGTTTAGTGGTTTGGGTGTTGGACTAGGACTCTGGGAGACCAGGGTTTGAAACCCCACTCAGCCATGGAAACCCACTGGGTGACCTTGGGCAAGTCACACACTCTTGGCCTCAGAGAAAGACAATGGCAAACCCCCTCTGAACAAATCTGGCCAAGAGAACCCTATGATCACGCCATAAGTCAGGAAATGACTTGAAGGCACGTAACAACAGTAGTCACAATGGCCTAAATCCAATTGCTACTTCCAACTGAGTGGCAAACAGACACAGATAAATTCCATTGAGTCATAAATGGATGAATCTGTGGACTAATAATTCTGTAGAAATTCCAGCTGCTGCTGCTGCTGCTTTTAAGATAAGGGTCACTGGTACTATAAAGGTGTACTTGCTATCTGTCTTAACATACTTCTAATTTCTCTTAATTCTAGAATCAAAGAGGATAGAACAGCAAATGGGCTTCACGTTCGAGAACAAAGAATTGGTCTCAGGATTTAACTTTGGCAATGCTCCAGGAAGCAACTGAAGGGGAAATGCTTAAAGAGACTGCAGAATATTTCATTATTGCATTTTATTCAAACAGCAGCAACGTCATTTGTGACTTGTGAGCAAGCAAGGGAAGGTAATGGAGGGCTCTGGAAGATTCCCTTTTGGGAAAGGCAGTGGCTGACCCTCTTCCCACCCTCTTCTTAAGACACTCTTTCTAACAAGCTACTGTAATGTATAAAGTCTTGTGGTATTTTTTATAAGTTGTTGAACTGAAAGTCTCTGTTCCTATTCCTTCTGTTGAGGAAGCAGAGAAGCAGAAACGTGAAATTGGATGGAGTTGCCCCTCTCAAGTCTTTGCCATTGAGACTGAAGGGGTCCTATGAAGAACAGTGCCTTCTGTTGTATATGGATTGCCTGAACACAAGAATTTTGGAATGCATTATATTCTCCCCCCTGCTTTTTTTTTTTTTTTTTTTTTAAGGAAGGACATTTATAGGCACACTTCAGATCTTGCTTTCCATGTTCTTCTGCTACCTTTCTCTAGTTTTATTGCGGCTGTATTTTGTCAGTCACAAACATCCCATCATTGCTACACAAACCTTTCCACTTTTCTGTATTTGTGTACATCCAGGATAATGTCCCTTATATAAAAAGTATCCTTACTTTTACAAGTGTTCTCAGAAAGCAGATCTTCCATGGGGAAAAAAATCCACCCCTTATGAGGGCTCCATTCTTTTGGGTTCTTCTAATGCATACTTTTCACACATTCTGCCTTGGGGTGGAGGGAGCTCCATTCTACCCTGCCTTGGCTACTTTGGAATCCATTGTGCATATTCTGGGATGCATGCTTGCCCCCACCAACTGTGTCTCTCTGTTGCCATGTATAGCCTAGAATTTGCCCAAAGCATCCTTACAACTACACTATGTAAGAGGAGATCAGTAGTGGTGGTAAATCTGTCTTTCAGGGAAATGTGTCTGCTGCAGAATTTGGGGAAGTTACTTTTCTGGCCTATGGCTCCCAGAATCACCAGCCACCATGGGTAGTGGCCATTTGCCTGGCATATTTGGAGGCAGTAAAAAATTAACTTCAAGTACTTTGGCTGCTGGTATTGATCTAAGATACCCTAGAGTTCATCAGAAAACTCTGAAAACCACTGCTTCAGTGAAAGGTGTTGCAGATACTGTATTTCAGGGGTGAAAGGTCTGCTGAATTTGCAGCGATGCTCCTGGCCTTGCTGTTGTGGATTTTATTGGTGTAATCAGATGGTAGGCTTTGTAAGTAGTTGTCAGCTTTATGATGTTGTCTGTCTTGAATGCCTTCTACTTGCACTAAATCCTTACGTTCTTCCAGACCATATTAGCAATGAAAACCTAGGCTTTAAAGAATCCCTTTTACTGGCTGTCTCTCCCTCATCCTGTACCCAGCAACTGGGAGATCCTTTTAATTTTTCCTGCCTTTAAAAAAACAGACTTCCTTGAAGTGGGCATCGTGTGCTTCACTGTTCCTTTGTTTTCCGAGCAGAACATGAGTGGAATAATCAAGTAGAAGAGACTGGTGCAGAATGATGAGGTTATGTTCAAGTGGCTTATACCTTGCTTAAAACACCAAGGAGGAGGGTTAGGAGTAGTGATCACTCTCTGTGATGTGGCCTGGACTGAGTCCTTGGGCTATCAATGAATGTTTCCTGTGCTCAGATTTCTTCAACTGCTTATCTTTCCTTAGCTGCCCTCTCCTTATTGTAACATTGAGTGTTCCTTTGATGAGTGTGGTGTTTGAGCCCCTCTGGTTTCTAGCCACACCTGACAGCTGTTTCTTGTGAGGTATTTATTGTTCCTACAAAAGCATGTGCACCAAGCTGAAGGATGTGAACTTATTTTAAATGTAGCTTGCCCTCTTTTAAAACATGCAGAAGTAACGTGTGGGTTAGGATCACATGGCCATGCTAGTGGATTTGGAAAGGAAAAGCTATGAGTGCACCCTTTGTAACTGATTTGATACAAGTGTATGTTGTACTTGGATCTTTGGCGAAGATCCTATTCAGTGCCAGTAGAGCAAAAAGTAACAGTATTATGGGTGTACGTGATTGCCTGCTGCAGCCATTGGACACACAGTGTCTGCTTGTACAAGGAAGTCATGGGTATGTCTGGTGTGGGAGTAATGTCAAAATGCCCCATTATATGTACTGTTCAACACAAAAGTACCTTGAGCTTGGAGTCTAGTTCCTAAATTACCTTGTGAGACATAGCTCTGTGTGCTAAGGAGGGTGACCTTAGGGGAAATGTGTCTCTTTTTCTAAGCATTTTCCTCTCAGCTGAATCTTAACAATCTTAAGCACTGAAATAAAATGCTGAGCCTTATATCATAGAATCATAGAATCATAGAATCATAGAATTGCAGAGTTGGAAGAGACCACGAGGGCCATCCAGTCCAACCCCCTGCCACGCAGGAAATCACAATCAAAGCATCCCCGACAGATGGCCATCCAGCCTCTGTTTAAAGACCTCCAAGGAAGGAGACCCCACCACGCTCCGAGGGAGTGTGTTCCACTGCCGAACAGCTCTGACTGTCAAAAAGTTCCTCCTCATGTTGAGGTGGAATCTCTGTTCCTGGAGCTTGCACCCATTGCTCCGTGTTCCAGTCTCTTTAATAAGAACTTTAATAAGAACTTTAAAAGTTCTTTAATAAGAACTTTAAAAGCAGTGTGTTCTTGGGGATGGTGAACTCTAGGAGGGTAAGATAGTTGTCTTATTGAACTGGAGCATGTTTGGCATTTTTTCAAAAGTGTTCACAGTCCTCCATGCATGTCTGATTTAGACACAGTCACTTATCACTTAGGAATACATAAGGAAAGAGGGTTTCATTAAAGGCTTGAGTTAAGACACAATTTATATTGCTTATCAGCTGACAATTAAGTTTCTCCTCTATGTGGCTGAAAGGCTCAACCTTTTTTCCTTTGCAAACCACAACACTATGTTTTGCTGATTAAAAGGGTCATATATACATATATAACATCTGAGATCAACAGCAGGTGTGTTTGCAATAAAGAACTGCTCATGTAGCTCTGCTTTCGGTAGTTGCCCACACAGAAGAATTGTAAATAGATGCAGTAATTTTCTGACTACAGGCTAAAGCAAGAGTGGGCAACAGTCAGGGCTATGGGGCCACATTGTCCCCCAGACTTGGAAGGCTGTACCTCCCCACTGCCCCCTCTCCCATAAAAGTATCATTTTTTAAAAAAAGAAAGGAGTTTCCCCCTGGGTGTGTAGGGTGGTATTTTGGCACATTTTTGGCACTTTCTGGGCTAATTTAGGCCCAAGAAAAGCCTTTTTTTCCCAACAGGAAATGAGTTGGAGAGCTACTTTTAGATTATTTTTGATGTTCTCTACTGCGCCTAAAATGGCCTGGGGAACTCCCAAAACCCAGTGAAATTGTCCCCGATGCCCTGGGGGCATTTGGAGACTTAAAAAAAAAAAATAAAACGTTAGGAGGTCCTGCCACAAAAACAGCCCTAAGGGGCCACATGTGATCCATTGCTTGCACTCTCCCTATCCCTGAGCTAAAGACTTTTTTACACACTACACAAAAGCAAAGCTGGGTTTGCCATGAGATGTACTTTAACCAAGGAACTGCAGCCAATCCTAGCTTTTTGGCTGGTGTGCCTATAAAATGGATCTGTTGACAAGCACTCGTCAGTCTCATTCAGACATTATACTCTTTGATGTTCATTTTGAAACAGGTATGCACCTTCCAAACATTCTAAATCAACCTAGACTTTGAGAAATTAATACTTGCATTTTATTTAGCCTTCTATCTGGTATTATGAATGTCCACCTCCATTTAAATTTGTTTTGGTTCCTTAGACATTTCCTCTAGTTTAAGTCTTTAGCCTATTATAATCCATTTTCTTTACCTATCTGGAATTGGTTGCTATGCAGTTGATATGTGGATTGAAAAAGAAGGAGAGAGTGTGTGAAAATAAGTTTTTAAAATAGGAGAAAATACAGTAACAGTAAATTTTTTGGGCAGATATGTCAGAAAAAGAAGATAATTTTACTCCTTACATATGGAATTCATTACTGAAATACTTTGTGATTTCTTAGCATTTAGGCCCTTTTTGGCTTTATCTTCCCACTCTTCCCCCCTCCCCCAATCATTCCTTTTAAACTTGATTATCTCAGAAATCCTCTTGGTGTGCTATGCTGCAGTTACTGCTCAGGTGTAAGCGTGTGATGTCAGACGGAAAAAGGCCATGGGTGCAGTGGCCATAAAGGATATCAGGCATTGGAGAAGTACGCTGGTCAGAGCCATCAGGTTTGGTCATCTTTTTCATACCACTGCCCTGGAAGCTTGTAAAGTGTGACCACTAGCATTGTGTGCCAACAAGATTCTAGCCCTTCTCTGCAAGACTGGAAGTGTCTTTCAGGATTGTGTCCAGAACTATTGTAAATCAATCAGAGAGGAACAAAAATGCATACTAATTGTCCAGATACGAAGACCAGGGATTTCAGTATTTTTTTGAAGTCTCTTCTTTTGTTACATCTAAATCACTGCATAGCATTACAGTCAGCTGAAAAAACATACCTGGCTGATTCACATGGTGTAATATCCCTCCCGCTAGAATGCACCACATTAGACTATCAATGAGAAGAGGAGTGTGTGTTTGAATTATTTCCTCCCCAACTCTTCCTGGGTATTTAAACCTACCACATCAGAGAGAAGTGTTCTCTCCCATATCCTAGTTTTTGATGTGCAGGGAGGATTTGGACAGGACCATTCACTCACTTAACTGGATGGTGCGTGGTGTCTGGAGAGTAATATATTTTAATATTCTGTTGCCTGTATAGATCAGCTGTTGTACAAGTGCCTGCACCCCAAGTATGCAAGGTACTGGGGAATACTTGAGCATCTCACTGATGACATGTTGTCTCACCATTCTCCACCCCCTGCATCTGTCTTATGCTTTTTGATGTTGAGTTGAGATATGACAGGACTGTATTGAGACAGCTTTTCCTTCATGTAAAAAGTGTAAAGTGATCATTGGAAGCTCAAAAAGGGTGTGATTGCTTCACATATGCCTGTTCAGTGCTTGATAACTGCACCAACAGATAGTGACTTGCATGTATGAATGGGGCCATTGTGTTTATGACAGTATAGGGTAGAGTTTTTGTGTTGTCTTCCATCACCTAAAACACAAAAGTTTTCTACAGCTAAATCAGTTCACTCAGTGAATTCTCCTTATTATCAGGTAAAGGAGTGATACAAATCTAAGTCATGGGCATGCAACCTATAGGAGTGCTCCATCTCTCTTTAAAAAACTGGTGCCAACTTCTGCCACTGCCATGATAGTTATGGGCATTCTAGGTTCTTAAATATGGAATAATTTGTGTTGTTTAATCTACTAGAACTGTAAACAAATAGATAAACCTAATTGTTCCCTGTTGCTAAATTTCAAACTTTCTTGTTGTTCTCAAAAGAAAATAGATGCCAGGTGGCAGAGACTTCATCCTCCATTTGTTCCTGCTTTGACTGAAGTTGAAAGAATTATCATATATACTGCAACAAAATGAACACTGCATTGACACAACACCCTCCTACAAGGAGAACACAAGAAAGAAAACTTTTTCCCCCTAGATTTTGAATGGGTCTTTATTTGCTTTAACAGAGCTCTGTTTAAAATTTTGTGCAACCATACATGAAACTGAAATGTATGCAGAAAGCGCGGGATGAGTCCTTCCTGAATCTTCGTTTGCGAAGAAAAGCCAGCCATGAGTGGCTGGTGGATCCACCACTGCAGGGGCAGTGAAACCACTTTCACTTTTAGAGCAACTCCTCCCACAGCCACTCTTAGTTGTGTGGGAGCTCTCCAAATGCTTGAGCCTATCTTGACAGACTTTTGGTACTAGGAGAGCACCTGTACTGCTTGGAGCAGCTGTGGGGAGAATGGCCATAAAACAAAGTGGATCAACCACTCATTCGTGCTGAAATATAAGAATGCAATCTTATTTGTGTGTTTTCATGTGTGGCTTCTCCCATGTTTAATACCACTTTAAATTGGACTCTATTTGTAAAGTTATGTAAAAGGTCTGTAATGTGAAATATCATCTACAATTATGAAGAGATCTGTTCTAAATCAATGAGAGAGCATTACTTCCCACAGCTGTCAGATAGTAAAAGCCTCATACTACAGTCTACATACTATGTCACCTTCCCCTCAACTAGAGTAAATTTTAATGTTCTCTGGGCAGTCATATACAGCTGGACCCCTGTATCCATGGAACCAATATCCACAGATTCAGTTATCTGCAGGACACAAAATAGGGACACATTTACCATAGTCACACTGGAAAATGCCTTTCTAGGCATCTTCTAGGCCCTCCAACACAACTCTATGGTATGTTTTTACCAGAAGTCCTGTATTTTAATAGGGTTGGCTGTTATCCACAGTTTCTAGTATCTGCGGTAAGTCCAGGAACCAAATCCCTGTGGATACAGGGGTCCGACTGTATGTGCGTTTTACACCTATGCAGATCAACGTTTCACAAACTTTTAGACCAGGAATGAGAAATTTGTGGCCTTTTTTGGAATGCAAGTCCTATCAACCCTAGCCAGTGTAACCATAGGTGAAGGACTGGTGCAGTTTAGCAACATCTGGGAGCCCCTACGCTTCCCATGCCTGTTCTACATCCCTAGCAAGTGTAACTTGGCTCTTGTCTCCCTCCCTGATTGGGCAAGCCCAATGCTATGACTCAAGTGGCAGATAAGATTCTTTCCACTCAGTTCATTTTTCACCTATGTGCCCTGGGCTTCTGATTTCATCTGTGTACCCAGAATACAATGCCACTTCATTAGGTAATGTGAGAGGGACCTGTGAGATTTGCTGCTGTATGATTCTGACTTGTTAAAGTTGTTTTTATTTTAAGACTTCTCTCACAAAAACTCAGGTTATGGTATATACATCCCCTCTTCCTCTGTCCCTTTCTCCCCCTGTTTCTCCCTTCCCTCTCTCTCTCTCACACACACACTGAAGCAAATTATCCAGATGTGTTTTTTCTAGACTACCTGTAGACAATATGAATTATGTCAGGGTGTTAGACTTGAGTCTTCCTATGTCTGGACCCAGCCCACTAGCCACTGTGCCAACCAGGCTCTCTGCTGACATAGGGGTGTTCCCATCAGATGCTTTCAATACACCTGTAGGTGTTTGAGGCAAATTTAATCACTGTCATGTTAGTTTGAGTGAGTTCTGACATTTGATTTTGCAGTCATTAAATAATGTTTCTGAGTGGTCGCTAACCTTACACAAGTGAATGCTCACTGGATCATTCATATAACTGGTTCTAGATCGATCTTCTTACAACCCACCATTCATCATGTTCTTCTGTGATTTACCAGCTAGTCCATAAGTGAGTTGTATATAAGGCTATTTTCATGATGTATTCTCATGTGTATGTCAGTTACAGAAATTTCTGTAAGAGTTGTGCTATGGAAATGACATGTTTGTATTGGAAACACCACTCTTTACGAGCTTGAGGACCATCTTTCCTGTGTGTGCTTGCTTATGGTATGTTTTCTCTAACCTAGTTGCCCTCTGTCTGCCTTGCACTTCAAGAGTGTATTGGATTGCCTTGATTTGTTCCCCTTTACTTCTGGGTGATGCTTTTAGACACCATACTGAACCTGTGGCTGTATCTGTATGGCAGTTCATTGCATCCAGACCACAAAATAAAATTCTAGACATCTTCATAACAAATAAGGGTGCCTGAATTGAGGTCCCCTATATATACTTGTTTTCTTTTCTGTGTGGAACTCCAACATTTGCCTTATTTCTTTAATAAATAACACTTCAAGATCTGCCCAGAAGTCAGAAAACCATAGCAATGTGCCGAGTACCAAACATCAGTTGACAACTTGCTTATTTGACAAAGAGGCACACTCATTAAGATCATTTTGTTTTATGAATGCTGCCAGGTAGTGTTAAAAACTAAACAAAACACTATTTTTTTTAAAGAAGAGAAGTGTGTGCAATGAGAAAGCTTAAAACAGAGCTGGGCAAGATGAGTTCATTGCCCAGTGGATTTCCTGAGCTGCCTCCATTTTGTAGCTGTGCCTTGTATTGTCAGCACTGATGAGTTTGGACACACAAAGGCTTCTTCAGTGCTGATAACTATAAAGTTCATATATGGACTCAGCCAGGGTTGGTGAACATGAGTAAGCTTCTCTACTGAACATGAACTTAAGAGTGGCAGGATCTGTTTTCCCCATTATTCTAAAATGCATGATGTGAAAATGGATCCCAACTTCTAGTCAGTCAGAGCAACAGAATCATGATGGAAGGGGTTGAGCCTACTGCATTTTTTTCTCCTTGTGTGGTTATTATTATACCTAGTTTGAGGAGACCAGAATAGGACTGTATTAATGGCAGTAATGTTGCTATGGGCAGCTATCGGCCTGCAAAAATTTACTTTAGGGTTGGAGAATTAGAAAACAAAGATTTAAGAAACAAAGACTCAGGTTCAGACTCAGACCCATAATATTGTCTCCAGAAGACTACATACAAAATGATAGGTCAGAGAGCAGAACCAATTACTGCATCCTCTGTGAGCCGCACTCTTGCATGGCCTGAATACACAAGGTTATATGCAAGTGTGCATATGAGTTACTTCCTATCAGGGATTATAACAACCTAATTAGGAAGTGAGGAAAAACATTTTTATTGTTGTTGCTGTGTAAAGAATAGGGAGCCAGAAGCTGTTCTACTATTGTAAATCATCTGGGGGGGAAATGCTAGGTCCCAGTCTACCTATTGGCAGGAGTCACTTGCTAAGCTAAATCTCTGCCCATGAGATTTCCCTTCAAAATCTTGACAGACATCCTTGGGACAGAACTCAACTCTCTTCTATTCAAAATAAGGATCACAATTAAGGGGTATTCCCTTGGTCTAGCAGAACATGCTTCCATGCCCACATAGGTACAAGAACTATATTCTGTATAATAGTTAGTCATCTTTGTTCACTTTGACCATAAGATACAGCCTGATGTACAAGGTAGGAAACCAATTTTGGATGCCAGAAGTAATACCCCTTCGCCCCCTACAATGAGAAAGGATGAAAATATTTTGCATCCTATGAGAAAGTAGAAGTGCGCCAGAGTGTGTCAGAATCTGTGGCTATGCTTACCAAAAGAAAATTCTTCAATCAATGGCATTCTGTTATAAATTTTGTAATTTAATTTGTAAATTAAGATTGAAAGGAATTCTTTCAAGCATTCCCTTGGACTGACATGTCTAACTGCAAGTCTTTCTGTTCTGCTTGCTGTCATCCTGCTTCAGTAAAATTCCTTGTGTACCAAGAAACTGCTGTGTGCAAGCTAGCAAGAGAAGCTGCAGGCAGCCTGGTATTCAAAGTATTCCACCTTGCAAGCTTTATGGCAATATGGGGAAAAAAACCCAATGATGTTTGGTTTTTTTGGGGGGGGGTTCCTATCTTTCTCTGCAGACATGAAGAATGGCCTTATGGGTTCAGGCCAGTAGTCCTCAAGATGGTGTGCTGCTTCTGGATCTTGCTGCTTCTGCTAGGACTGGCAATTACACCACCCCCCCCCAACGCAGCTCCTGTGCTGTCTAAAAAACCTGCTTGAAGGAGCTCAAAAGGCATCTTAAGCAGGTTTTTAGTACTTGCAGTTGCAGGGGGAGTGTTGCAGGGGGAGGAAAAGAACATAGCCATTTTGTAGCCATTGGATATGGTAGTGTACAAACTGGATCTTGGCTCCCATTTCCAGTAATGGCTAGCCAGATGTCTCCGGAAGTTCACAAACAGGAAGATGGTTTTCTGAGGGTGCAGATAAAAGTCCCTCTTAAATAAAGATTCGCCTTTACATATACACTCAATAAATCTTGGAAATAAAAACCACAGACAGGTGAATATAAATGCACAAGCTGATAGCTCTTTGCTATAAAGATGAAAAACTGTTAAAAGTAAGAGTGAAATACAGTCAATACATTTTTGTAACCACTCGATCAATATAAAGCAACATACATTTTGCTATGATACATGATCACAGCAGAGGAATCTCAGGGGCTTTTTTTGTTTTGTTTTTGCCAGAACTGTTGCTTGGTAGAACAGCAAACAAGGGAACAGAAAACATGATGGCACTGGAAGGCAAGATATGCCAAGGTAAGGAATTCTTCTGTTTGGTGCCACAGTAGAGTCCTGAGATAAGGAATGTGTATGCATTCTGGTGCCAAGCCATGCAAATTCTGCACCACAAGGAATTAAATTCTCTGCCCTCTTGTATAAAGGCACAATATCTTTACAGCCTTAAGAGCCTTAGCTGTAGTGAAAACATGTTCTGAATTCCTCATCTAGTACTACATTCTGCACTTTTTCTGCACTCCTCAAGGTTTGTGACATGGACATGCCTATGAGAGATCTTTTAAAAAGCAGTATAAAGTGTATTTGATATTTCCTCACCACTGAGTAAGCCAAGTTGATGCTTTGGGAGGCCTCTTATAGCAGGTGTAATATCTAGCTCAATGGCTCCTTTTCATCCTGGAGAGAAGTGACTAGTGAGTGCCACAGGGTTCTGTCCTGGGCCCAGTGCTATTCAACATCATTATCAATGACTTGGATGATGAAATAGATGACATGCTTATCAAGTTTGCAGATGACACCAAATTAGGAGGGGGTAGCTAAAACCCTAGACAACAGGGTCGGAATTGAAAATGTCCTTAACAGATTAGTTAGCTGGGCCAAAACTAACAAAAAAGAAAAGAAAAGAATTGCAACAGGGAGCGATGTAGGATACTACACTTGGGAACTAAAAATGAAATGCACAGATGCAGGATGGGTGACACCTGGCTTGATGACAGTACATGTGAGAGGGATATAGGAGTCTTAGTAGACCACAAGCTGAACATGAGTCAGCAGTGTGATGTGTTGGCATTCTTATGTCCTTGCAAGGTGTGCAACAAATACAAAAACTAGGTCCACTAGAGAAGCCAACTATCAGCACTGTCTGAGGTGCTTGTCCTCAACAATAGCTATTACAGGAGAGTGTGGAAGCACAGAACCCTTTAGCAGTATTTGGCAATATGGCACTGACCAACCTTGAAATGATGTACAGACACAGTTGACTTCTTCCAAAGTCCTTGGAGGGTCTTTATCTTGTTGCAAGATATATCATCAACATACAATGTCTGAAGTAATACAAAATATTCATAATAGTCAACACACGACTCTCAGCAAACTTACACAATCCACTCACTACAATCCACTACGGCCCACTACAACCCACAGCTTCTCTGGGTCTTAGCTCACTCATACGTCTGGCTTTTCTTCACAAACAAAGATTCAGGAAGGACTCATCCTGCTCCTTCTGCAAGTGTGCTGATTACTGAAAAGGCCAATCTGAGATAAACAAGTCCGGTTGCAGAAAGCACAGCAGAGGGTCTCCTTGGGTGATGTGTCCAGGTTATGATTCTGCGTTGTCGTTTCTCTTCAAGACTTGTTTGGCATGAGTTCTCAAATAAAGCTGCAGCATCGTGGATCGTGCGTCTCCATGCCTCCCAATGTGAAGCCAGGGTGGACCATTGTTGGTGATCAGTTTGGGCAAGCCTGAGATGTTGTTTCAGGGAATCCTTGTATCACTTTTTTGGAGCACCCCTCTTATGCGAGTTCACCGTAGAGTACTATTTTTGGGAGGCAATGGTCCTCCATCCTAGAAATGTGCCGTGCCCAGCACAGCTGTGTTCTCAATATCATGGCCTCAATGCTGGTGATCCCTGTTTGCTCAAGGACAGCAACATTCGTCACATAGTCAGTCCATGATTACTCAGGTTGACACCTGGTGTTATATGCCCTTCACAGCCATACAAAATATTTTACCTAGTCTTAAAGGAACATTGTTCCCAACATGATGTGATGGCTAAAAAAGCCAATGTGATTCTATGGAATGCTTTGATTGTGTATTCCTGCAGGGCAGGGGGTTGGACTAGATGGCCCTTGTGGGCTCTTTCAACTTTATAATTCTATGATTCTTCTTTTGGTAGCATTGTTTCTATGCTGTGCACAGAGTGCCGCTTGGTGGTCCAGAGTCCTGCAGCCCAGGAGAACAGATTTGGGTGTAATTTATGTAAGCTATATTTTCTGGCCTCAGGTGGTGATAACGCTCTAAATAAACACACACACATATCAGCAATACCAAAAAATATTTAATAGGGCCTATTCAACTTGCTATTGGATAGGCCCTCAACATCTCTTAAACTGGGCTTGGAACCTCATGGGCCATCCAAAGAGAATAGCAAGTGATGGCAGCATCAACACTTCAGCTGGTACAGACATGCCAAGACCCACTGGAGTAATGTTTTTGGACTTAGCATCTGTTCTCATATTTTAAGAAGAACCTTTTATAGCCAGCTGATATGTGAATATCAATCCTCATTTTAATGTTTAATTTTTTAAAAAAATATTAGCCCTCTCTTAATTAAAATGATATACATACTATTGTATTAACAGTCTAACATATGGAAATACATGTGCTCAGAATATGTCTTTTTCTTGCCAGGATTGTGCAACACAACTACAGTAATATATATCTAAAAGGGGTGTGCGTGTGTAGAGAGAGAGAGTTAACTCCAGGGTCTAAAATGGAGCTGCACCACTGATGCTACTTGACTAATTATTTCTTAGAAACCAGGGATGGAGGTAAAGCTAAGGAGAGCAGCAACTCATCTGCAATACCTTTTCCCATCAGCCTTTGCTGAAGTTGCTTGGGGTACATGCATTTATATCCCATATAAATATTACAGGGAGGAACAGGAGGGAAATAACTGCAGTGATGGAAGCAGAAGGATCCATAGTTTTCCTGCTGCAATTTATGCACAGTGTTTCGTCCTCTTGCTAGAAAACCTCTCCATCTACACCTGCAGCAAGTGCAAATTGGTAGCTCTCTTGGAGGAGGTCAGTGCACTATAGCTATGTGCTGAGTCCCTTCAGAGCATCAGAGAACATGAGGACTTCTGGGACAGAACACAGGGAGAATTGATCCTACAGAACTAACAGGAAAAAACTGCCAAGAAAAATAAAAAGGCCTGTAAAAGTGAGGAGAAAAAGAGACCTGTTAACAATGAGGAAACACCCTGGAGGACAGTTGTGGTCAGGAGCAGACCATACAGAAGGGATTCAGAACTGTGTGACTAAGCAATTGCTTCCTACATCTTTGTGAGGGTAGCAGCAGTGAAGATGCTCAAACAGGAAACCAGCAATAGGGGACACCAAATGCGAAGGAAGGAGTCAATGTATCTGCCAACCACAACAAGAAGAAAAGTGATTGGGGATTCATTGCTCAGGGGTATAGAGGCACCTTTGTGCCAGCCTGATAAGGTGAATCAGGAAGTGTGTTGTCTTCCTGGTGCACGTATCTGAGATGTCACTTACAACTTGCCAAAACTTATCAAGAACACAAATCACTACCCTTTTCTCCTTATTCATGCGGGCTTCAACAATACTGCCAAGAACACCTTTGAGCAGATCACCTTGGACTATGAAGCTTTGGGCAGGAAGCTGAAGGATTTTGAGGCACAGGTGGAATTCTCATCAATTACACCAGTGAAAGCTAAAGGAATACACAGGGACAGGAAGATACTAAAAATGAAGGATGTAGATGGTCTTAATGAGATGTTTGGCTTCTGGGACCGTGGTCTTCACTTCTTACACAGGACTACTGGCTACAGATGGGCTGCATCTCATGAAGACCAAAAAGAATGTCTTTGGTAGTAGCATGGCAAGTCTGATCAAGAGGGCTTTAAACTCAGCTAGACGGGAGAAATAATTGCGGAAAATAGCGCATTAACTCACTATCGCAGCATTCATTTGTCCCCACAATCCATTTGCAAGATCTTTGGCATGGAAAGCTATCCAACTTTGAAGTTCACATGGAGCATGCCCACAAGAAAATATGGTGGCCTGCTCAAAAATAGTGCACAAGCGCTTCCATGAAAAACAACAATGGTGGCTCTGGCCGCTTCATCACCAGCAAGCCCGCCTCTTCACACATCCAACCAATCACGTTTTGACTTCCTAGATGTGTCCCAATTCAAATTGTTTGTTCATATGGGTTGTAATGCACATTTTCGCACATTTTTTTTGAAAAAGATTGCAAGAAGCAGTGAAAGCTGTAATTGTGAACTACTTGGAGTTTTCAGCCCCCCTCCTTCCAAATATGGTGAATCCTGGAGGGAGCTCATCTAGACAAAAGATATCACACCTGCATTCCTTGAGGATTTTTTCCACCATCTAGATAACACCTAAATCTTTGGGGAGTTGGAGATGATAGCTGAAACATCAGCCCAAAGGAAAGCTCTAAACACAAGGATATGAATTCTAGAGGAGAAGCTGAGGGAGAGAATGTGATCCACAGAAAAACTGACAGTAAATTAATAGACAAGAACAACTTAGCCTTCAGATGTCTATACACCAACACACAGAGTTTGGGAAACAAACAAAATGAGCTTGAAGTACTAGGGCAGGAAGGCAAATATAATTTTATAGGTATAATGGACACCTGGTGGGATGACTCCTATGATTGGAATATACCTATTGAAGGATATAGCCTATTGAAAAAGAATAGATGTGGCAGAAAAGGAGGAGGAATAGCATTATATATATAAAAAACAAATTCACTTGTACAGAAATCCATGAGAGTGATCAGAATGGACCAGTTGAGAGCATTTGGGTAAAAATAAAGGGAGAAAGGAACAAAAGAAACATTGTAGTAGGAGTCTATGATAGGCCACCAATCAAGCAGAGGTGGTTGATGGTGCTTTTCAGAAACACACCTCTGAAATCTCAAAGCTGCAAGAATTAGTTATGGGGGACTCCACATATAGCCAAAGTCTTTTTTTAAAAAAACCATCACTTTGCTTGCATTGGAGATTAATGCAATGGCCTTGTGGTTACTGCAATCCCTGTTATCCCCTTTCTTGCAGACTGGAATTGAGTATTTCCAGTTTGTGGCCCATTGCTTTATTTTCCATATTTGTTGGCAGATTTTAGCTAAAATTTAAATGGATTCTATCTCTGTAGCTTGAAATAGCTCTATTGGTATGCCATCTGTTTCTGGTGATTTCTTTCTCCCAAGTGCCTTGAGTGCAACCTCTACTTCACTTTCTAAAATTATGGGTTAATCTCCAAATGGTTCTTCCTCAAATTAATCTGTCATCCTTTCCACCTTTTTATGTAGCTCTTCAGTGTGTTGTTTCCATTGTCTTTTTAATTTCTTCTTGATCGTGTAGTGTGTTCTCCTGCTGGTCATATATGGTCATATAGCATCCCCACTCTTGGTTTACATTTTCCTTTGATTTCTCAGATCTTGTGGAAGAGGCCTCTTGTTATAACTGTTTGTTGTCTTCTATTTCTCTGCATTGACTATCATAGTACTCTTTGTCCCTGTGCACAAGTTGTTGCATAGTTGCATTCAGGGTTCTGACTATTTCTGTCACCCTTTTCTTTTGTTTCTTGTCTATCCTTAACTGTTTGAATAATTTCATCTGTCATCCAATTAGGCTTTTCTTTCTCTTTGGCTACAGATAATATTTTTTGCATTCTTCTTTCACAATGTCCCTGACTTCAGTACCAAGTTCTTCTGACTCCCAATCAATTAAGCTTACTAGTGTAAATCTACTTTTTACATTATCTTTCAATTCTAAAGGGATGTTCTTCAGATTGTGTTTTGGGATGATAGTTGATTTAGTGTTCTTCTTTAGCTTTACTCTAATTTTTGATAGTAGATCATCATGGTCGAGGCCACAACTGCTCCTGGTCTTGTTTTTGCAGAGAGAAAAGACCTTCTCCTTCTTCTGTTTCCAATTATGTAGTCTATTTGATTTCTGTATTGGTGACCAGGAGATGTCCGTGTACTGTATACAGTTGTTTCTTTGATTGCCTGAAGAATGTGTTTGTAGTGAACAAGCTGACATCTCAAAATTCAATCAGTTGCTCTCCTGTTTCTTTTCTTGATCCTAGGCCAAATTCTGTAACAATCTCTGCTTCTGCTCTGTTTCCTGCTTTTGTATTCCAATTGCCTATGATTATCAACATATCCTGTTAGTGTGTGTGATCAATTTCCCCCTGAAATCCAGCATAGAATTTTTCAATTTATCCTTGTTCTGTCTCTGTAGGTGGGGCATATTCTTGGATTATGATTATATTGTCCTTTTTTTAAAAAAAAATGAAATCTTAAAATCCAGGTTAGCTAATGCCCCAAAGGGTACTGGATAGAATGCCTAGAATCTGGATTTAATCTGGTCAGATCCAGTCATAGGGGAGTCCTACAACACGAGCCTTGAATAATGCCCCCCAAACTCTTGAAATCTCCAATGTACTCACCATTCTGTAGAGAAGAAAAGATGATGAATAAGAAAAATATATAATTCCAGGGCTCAAATACCCTGAAGGCATCAGATCCTGTCTGATCTTGGAAGATGCAGTTTTAGATTTTTTTTTCTTGTGGTGTTGACAAATATATATGGTTTGTAATATAGAAATACTAAAAATAGTCCCACAAATACATAAAATTTATATTGTTTTTCAAAAATTTGAATCTGGAATGCTTACAAAAGCACACCTTTGAAACTTGTGAATCTTAAAAGCACACAGTGGTACACACATGTATTGGAACATCCTGAAGATAGAATACCATTCAAAATACAGTACAGAAGACAGCTTTAAAAACAGCCTTAGTTTGAATGAGACAGTTGGTGCTGGAACCTCAGTAATGTTTCCACACTGACAGGCAGTGGCTTTCCAGGGTTCCACTTGAGTCTTTTGTAGCCCTACTTGGATATGCCAGTAATTGAACTTCAGACATTCTGTATGTGTAGCATGGGCTTTGCAACTGACTTGAAATCCTATTTTCTGGGGAGAATGTAGTAACAGCATGCTATACACCATGAGACTTAGGTTGTTACACTGTTGCTGTTAAGCAGTTATACTGAAAATATGGTCTAATCAATTGTAACAGTGTTTCAGGCTACACATACTTACAACTGTGAAATCCACTGCCACAAGATGTGCCAATTGCTACCAACTTGGATGGCTTTAAAAGAATGTTAAATAAATTTATGGAGCTTAGAGTTATCAATGGCTAACAGTCAGGATGGCTGTGTATCACCTCTGTCACCAAAGGGTAGTCACCAATGGCTCTTCTTCATCCTGGAGTGAAGTGACTAGCGGGTTCTGTCATGGGCCCAGTGTCCAGAAAGCAACTAGGTACCAGAAAAGTATAAACAGCACTAGTCTGGGAAGGGCACCAACTGTTAATTAGCTCACAGGAATGAAAACACAGTCCAAAAGATCAGAGGTAATCAGTCAGCATGGTCCAAAGTCAGGGACAGTCCAAGGTCTAAGCATGCATCAAGGTACCAGAAATCAAGATAACTGGAATCCAGGCACCAACGTCAGCAGGAAGCTTTCACCAGGAAGATCAGTTGATCTCTGACAAAGCCTCCATCGCCTCTCACAGCATATATAAAGCAATTAAGGCATTGTCAGGTGTTTCTTAATAAGCAGGTTTTTCTCATAAAGTCTCAGAGATTTTCTTTGAGCTTCCTTTGAGCTCGCTGCTGGGTATACAATGGTGGAGGTAAGTCCCTCTCTTCTTCTTTGTCCTTATCTGAATTGGCAGGACTCTCTGCTGGGACTGATGCCAACCCACTCGGACTAGGCTCTTCCTTATATTATATTAGTTATTTATACCCCCGCTCTTCAACCACAAGGCTATCAGAGCGGCTTACAAATTGTTTTAAGCAATAGCAATTTACACATCTACGCTGCATTAAGCAGTTTCTAGTGTGTGTTAGCTAATTGTCCCCACAAGCCAGGTACTCAGTTTACCAACCTACAAAAGGATGGAAGGCTGAGCAAACCTTGGAGCCCTCTGGAATCGAACTTGCAACATGGTGACTTCCAGTACTGGCATTCAACCACTGTGCAACCAGGGCTCCCTTGGTACAGTTCTAGTTAATAGTTCCAAATTATTCACCCACAAGAATAATTACTTATTGATGCAATTACATGTTTTAAGAGTAATGCTTTACTTTCCAGATTCTCAAAAATAACTAAAATACAGATTTTGAATGCTATAAGCTGTTGACTAGCATGTTGCATAAAGAACATACCTTGTCTTTACCTTAGCACCCACGCAGAGCGTGAACATAGCATGAGCCTTTGCTTTAGCTATGCAATACAACTACACAACTATAAAACTAACTAAGAGTTACAGATACACTGAAAAATGAGTGAAATTATCCCTCATTAAACTACAGTTGTCATGCAAAGAAGTTAAGGTTGCCAGACTGAAAATGGGAGACAGCTTCTATGTCTTCAATGATTTTGTACAAGAGTAAATTTCAGCAGGTGTTGCAAGTCACACAACCAGGTAACAAGCACCACCTGCTGAAAATCTCTGTTGAACACAGCCATTAAAGTCACAGGAGCCTTCTCTGGTTTTCACTTATACCTTGTTTTATGGGGGGAAATGAATGTTGGAGCCTCTAGGTTGGCAGGGTTCCCTGCTGGCACAGGTGTAGATAAACCTGTGCCAGGGTCCCTAGGGCCATTCCCTACCATGCCCTCCTCCTCCTCTGACTCTATAGCCTCATCAGGCTCACGAGGCATGACACCTAGTCCTATTCAACATCTTTATCAACACTACAATAACAATTTAAATCAGTTTCAAACTTCTTTAAACCAAGTACCCAGGGGAATTACAGGACCAAATAGGTTAGGGCTAGGGCGGATAACAGGTTGCCTTTAGACTGCATGCACCCTTTGCTTACTTTCGTGGCAGCCTGGACCCTACCCTCAGAAAAAATTGCCCACCCACCAGTCATTTTAGCCCTAGGGGAGGCCTTTTTTTACAACAGGAAGTGACCTAGAAGTCATGTCCTGTTTTTAAAAAGGCCTCTCCTAGGCCAGGAATGGCCCAGGGACCCCCCAGAACATGTCAAGAATGTTCCCATGCTCCTTAGAGGGCATTAGGGGATACTTTTCCCCATTATTTTTATCCATGCAGAGCCCTGGGGACCACACACATACCGTGGCCCACACTTGGCCCATCCCAGGTATATTCCAATAGAGCTGTATTTATGTCTGCAGTTCATAGTCTCCAAATATCTCATAGCACAGTTCTGTTGCATAAGCATGCTGTGAATTGTTTTAAGTGACAGGTCCTGGGCCTTAGAAAAAACATCCTTGGGATTTATTTCTGTTCATATCCCCAGGACTTTCACTTTATCTGCAATGTCTCCGTAGAAGAATAAGGATTTATCACTTAAGTTTCAATCCACTAGTACTGAAGGAACCTCTAAAGCAGTGTACAAAATGTTAACATAGAATTTAAAAAATCTTTTAATTCTCCATGTGCTCAGATGTGCCTTGATTTTATTTGTTACATTTAAATGCCCCCTGCCTTTAGGGAACACAAGGCCGTGTACATGGCTCTCCTCTTCCCCACTTTTATCTTACTAATCCTTAATGGGGTGTTAATAAAATTGTTACCCCCTGTGCTTTACTGGAAATACCTTTGCAAAACAGGCAGCATAAAATGGATGGCTTTAACGCCCTTTGAAAGCACAGTTCTTATCTGCACAGTTTCTATTTAAAATACATATGCAGTAGACATGTATTAATTTCAAGTATGCAAGTTTAAGATAGCCATCCACACAAGATTCATCCCCAGTTTATATTCTCTAGCATAAAAGACTCAAAAACACTCAAAAGTAGTTTAAAAGTATAAAAACACAGAATCATAGAATTGCAGAGTTGGAAGAGACTGCGAGGGCCATCCAGTCCAACCCCCTGCCACGCAGGAAATCACGATCAAAGCATCCCTGACAGATGGCCATCAAGCCTCTGTTTAAAAACCTCTAAGGAAGGAGACCCCACAACGCTCCGAGGGAGTGTGTTCCACTGCCAAACAGCTCTGACTGTCAAAAAGTTCCTCCTAATGTTGAGGTGGAATCTCTGTTCCTGGAGCTTGCATCCATTGCTCCGTGTTCCAGTCTCTGGAGCAGCAGAAAACAAGCTTGCTCCATCCTCAACGTGACACCCCTTCAAATACTTAAACAGGGCTATCATATCGCCTCTTAATCGTCTTTTTTCCAGGCTAAACATACCCAGCTCCCTAAGTCTCTCCTCATAAGGCATCGTTTCCAGACCTTTCACCATTTTAGTTGCCCTTCTTTGGACACGCTCCAATTTGTCCATATCCTTTTTGAATTGTGGTGCCCAGAACTGGACACAGTATTCTAGGTGAGGTCTGACCAAGGCAGAATAGAGCGGCACTATTACTTCCCTTGATCTAGACACAATACTTCTATTGATGCAGCCCAAAATCGCATTGGCCTTTTTAGCTGCCACATCACACTGTTGACTCATGTTCAACTTGTGGTCTACTAGGACTCCTAGATCCCTTTCGCATGTAGTCTCATTCAGCCAGGTCTCCCGCATCCTATATTGATGCATTTCATTTTTTCGCCCTAAGTGCAGTACCTTATACTTCTCTATATTAGATTTCATTTTGTTAGCTTTGGCCCATCTCTCCAGTCTATCCAGGTGTGATGTACAGAGAACACATGCTCACATGCATTCAATAAATTGCTTTATTGACATGGATTCATGTGTCAGGAACATTGGAAAAGCCAAAACTGATTACAGCCAAGCAAACCTCTAGATAAAAGCACACAGTGTGAGAAAAGCATTTAGGGAGGGTTTCACAGCGGGTTAGGGAGGGTTTCACAGCAGGCCTTGCACCTGGGATTACTGACCTTGAGCTTCTGGAGAGAGCAGCGTTCCCATGCCGACCAGGCGGGCTGGCCTCACTCCAAAACACTCAGGGGCCTAGGAGAGGAACCAGGCCTGAATCAGCTCTATGTCAGGGTCCTCTATGAATTCTACTCCAATACCCAGAATTCAGGGATGAGCCTGACACCAGGTCATTTTGAATTTTGATCCTGTCCTCTAGTCAGTATGCATATCTCAGTGAATATCAGCAGTACATTAACAAGTGAAGGCTAAACTAGTAAAATACAACTAAAAACTACACGTTAAAAACAAAAATGTATGGGAACTCTGTCCCAGAGTTGTTGCCTCTACAAAATCATCATGGCAAGTGTTAAGCCTCGTGGCTGACTCTTCAGAGACAAAGAAAGGACTTAGACACACCTTTCCCCTCTGGAAAGCCAATCACAACTCAATAGGAAATTACATCACAGATTCTGTTTGCTTCTATCAGATAACCCATTCAGCAGTTAAACATCTCAATTTATTGGATTGCAAACTACGTATCCCAACAATCCTGTCCAACCTGCAGGGATACCATGGAAGGAATGCAGGTATTCCCTCTGAGAGGTCTCCATGTGGAAACAGTTTCCCAGACACAATCTTTGAATGTTGCTGTTCTAAAATAGAACACCATTAAATTTATGGTTGTTGTGGTATTTTAAAAATTCTGATTGCTTTATTAGAAGCAGAAAGCATTGAGCACATTATTAGAGAAACCCACTGCCAGTTTATAAGACAGGGAAAGAAATGGTTGTGTGTATATAGACTCTGTTATAAAAACCCCTTTCTGGACTAAAAGGCTTTACTGGCTTTAAGAACATTCCTTTCGTTCAAAAACTTTTTCAAGTTGGATTTGGCACACCCTATGATTCAATGCAAATGATTAAAAAACAAACAGAAACCAAAGAAGGACTGCATGATGAAAGTAGTGGAATTTACTCTTCAGATTTTCAATGTGGAATTAATTCAAAATGGGTAGAATTATACTTATTTACTTACTCAAGCTTAATGAAGATTTTTCACAGCTGAAGCAGTCTGATGGACCACCTTACTCTATCTGTGCCTATCCAGTCAGGTGTGGCCCCATCCTATGTTCCCATGCTCTTAGAGGAGAGATGAGCAACTCTGAAAGGGCTGGGAGGATTCCCCCCCCCCTCTTCTGACATCTCCTGCCAGCTGTATCAACCCAATGGTGGGGGGAAATACTTAGGGTTTCAGCTGTGTAACAGCAAAAATGGAATTGGACATGACACAATGTCACTTCCAGTTGCTGTTTTGGCTGAGCTGTGGCTGAAGGCTTGAGGTATTTGGGAGGAGGCTGGTTGATTGTAGGAGAATATTTCAACTCACTTCATTGCATTTTGGTAAGTTTGGCACAGTTTGGGGGAATAATATAGAAATCATATACCCTCCAACTGTCCTGATTTGGTAGAGACAGTTCTGATTAATCCTCTTGTCACCCCACGTTTTCAGCTACTTTTAAAGTACCCCAGTTTTTCTCTCCTCCTCCTACTTTTCCCCTTTGCCCTCAGCTTATTCAGCTGTTACAGATTTGAATTCAAAGTGCAAAAATATCTTTCACTCAATTTAACTTGACAGGGAGAAGAGAAGAGGAAGGAACAGAAACTTGTCCTTCCCTGTAGAGTCAGGAAAAAGCAAACTTCTACAGCCTCTCCTAGTTTGTGTGTTCTTGCTCATTAAAACTTTTGCCATGTTGACCACACTCTGATTTTGCTTGGCTACATGTTCCTTGGTTTTCATCTGTGAAATGTTGGAGGATATACAGGACACCTTCCTCTTAGAGGCCTGACTGGAGCTAACACTTGTGTTATTCTGGCGTCAAGTAAAAACATAGCTTTTTTACTAAAACCTTTGGGGCTCAAATGATTTTATACACATCTGTACACATGCATGGCTTTAAACAGCCTTAAATTGTTTTTAATTTTAATCCCTTCTTTCAGTTTGTCAAATTGCTTAATATGCTTTTGGTCTGTTTAATTTTCTTTATTGTTTTAAATTGGTCCGCTTGATTTATTGTATGATGCCCTGAAATCTTTAGATTTTAAAAATATTTATTTATTAAAATGTATCAGTTATAATATTTTGATAGTCCCCCCCACACACACAAAAATCTGGCACCATAAGGCCTACATGCAGCCCATGGACCATGCTTTGCCCGTTCCAGACTTAGGAGATTATTAGATACGGCAAATATGGTGTGATAATGATGACAGGATACCGCGAAAGGGCTCCCCTATCGCACAACGTCTGCCTTCTCACATTCTCCAAGTGTTCCATTGCTGTGAACAAGGCATTCTTTTTTATTAATGGGCCAAGCCGTCAATTGATCTCCCATGGCATTTTTTTCACAGTATTGCCTGCATGTGAAACCGCATTCCGTTCTGCTCTTGTGATTACAGCATCAATAGTCACTCCCTGCCAGAACACTTACAGTTGAGAACATGAAAACTAGGTATGGGACACTCTTTTTATGAACCTCACTATTTTGCTGGCAAGTTTTTAAATGTGTCTCAGTCCTTGTGTGTTCATTTTGTTTGTTAATTTAGGTGTTTTTAGACTTTTAAGCACACTTGTATATTCTTGCGAGAACTGCTGAAGTCTTGCCCATGCAAAAACGCAGAAGTAAACAGTGCTAGCAGTCATGTTGAAATAGTTCAGGGGCAGCTCTTTCTCAAGATTACAGCAATGTGTGATAAGAAATGCTATTATGCATGATACTTACACTTTAAAATATAGTGGGACAAAAATGTTTTTAGACGCTTGTCTGATAATCTCCTTATAGTGAGTCAGAGTGTGGAAGGGCTCTCTGAAAGTCACACTGGCTAGAAAAAGCCATTGGTAAAGCTTTCCAGAGAACCTCAGAACCTGGTTCTGAGGAAGGAGCTATTCCAACTCAGCTGCCTGGATCCAGATGGTTTTCTGGAGAATTGCACTGCATATCCTCCAACATTTCACAGATAAAAATGGGGACATGTGTTTTCAAGGAGTATCAGAGTATGGTCAAGACAGCAACAGTAATTAATGAGGAAGAACAGATACCCTAGGAGAGGCTGCAGTAGTTTGCTTTTCCCTAAGCCTATGGGGAAGGGCAAGATTCCATCCCTTCTCTCCCCTCTCTAATGCTGAGTTAATTGAGTGCAAACTACTGTTGCATTTTGGACTCAATTTGCAGCAGCTGAAGTAAGCTGAGGACAAAGGAGGAAAGTGGGAAATAGAGAAACTGGGACACTTTAAAAGCAGCTAAAGAAGTTTGTATGACAGAGGATTAAACATGACTGTCCATGCAAAATCGGGACGGAGGATATTGCACTGCTGCTTTTTCTGGCCAATGTAGCTACCCAGAGCCCTCCTCACCTCTGTCTCACTCTGAAGGGGGCCAGTCCTGGGTGGAGCAGGAAGGTAGAAACCAACTATACCAGTCTTATTTCTGTCACATGCTGCAAGGAAGGGAGTGAGATGCAACCACTAGCAGCCACATGTCTCATAATATCTAATTCAGTCCTCATTGTGCAGATGGAAACATCCTCCAAAGGACAATAAATTGTTTATATACTAAACCAACATACACATGACTAAATTGAAAACACATACATTAACGTGCTGCAGCCATCATGTATAAATGTACCAGTTAATTTGTGAACCAATCAGCTCAAAAGGCTGCCAAATCCCACTACAGTTGTTCTTATTTCCACTTGGAATGACTGGGCCCCAAACCACACAAAAATACACAGAACAACAACATGGGAAAAAAACAACCTTTGTGGGTGGCATAAATGCCTCCCCTCCCCTTCTGCTACAGACAGACTGTGCTGCTTTTAAGCAATCAGACCTGATAAAATGTTCCTTGATGCCTTTCAATATGGTTTTGGTTTGAATACAGAACATTTTGAAGCTGAGTGGCTGTTGTCCAGATCAGAGTAAATTGCCTTAGGGCCATTTACACGCCAAAATAAATCCACTAAGAATTTGCCAAGACTCCTAATAGTTCCCACATGTTTTGGTTCAAAGTTGCCTTATTCAGAAGCAGGGGGGCCAAAAAACCCACAAGTCATGCGGTAAAAGCTTTCGCAGTTTTCCCCGACTTTTTAAAAAAGGGGTCAATTACATGACAGTTTTTAATTTGAAAAATGCCGGCTTACTCCTCTTTCGAACCAGTGCCTATTAGTTTACACAATTTTCTCCGGAAAGTCATTTCTCTGATAACATCCGAAAGCATTCTGAATTTGCAGTTCACATAGGGAGGCGTGGTCTCTGTGACTGACAGTCACAGAGGCCTATCTCTTGTCAGGGTGAAGGATGATTGAGGTGTGTGGGGAGTGGCCGTAGGCCCAGGCGCAGCGACATTGCTGTCACTAGGTCTTGGCCACATGCCCCCCCCCCCGCCACTGACATCGACCAGAGGCCCTGGTTCAAACAGTCATGCCACTACAGAGTCCTCCAAGGCCAGTGCCTTCGGTGTGTGTGTGTGTGTGTGTGCGAACAATGGCCCAACAACAGCAATGGCGCTGCACGGTTGCTGTCATTGGGTCTTGGCCGCGCCCCCACCCTACACCACCCCAGAGGCCTCGGGATCAGCGCAGCTGTTTAAACTGCCATGAAGCTCCAAGGCCTCCAAGGCCAGTGCCTTAGGTGGGGGGAGTGCAAGAGGCCCAATGACAGCAATGGTGCTGTGTCGTTGCTATCATTGGGTCTTGTCCGAGCCCCAACCCACGCCACCCCAGAGGCCTCCAGGCCATCGCTTTCTGTGGGGGGGGGGGCAGCCAGAGGTCCAAAGACAGCAACGGTGCTGCGCCGTTGCTATTGTTGGCCCTTGGGCATGCCCCCACACCACACCCCAGAGGCCCCGGGACAATGCTGCAGGAGGACAAGTGGGCAGTGGGACTGTCAGCCCCATCATCACCCACCCTTCCCCCACTGGTGCCCCTCCCTCCTTACTTGTCCTTCTCTTCCCATTTGCATACAGCGAACAGGGAAGAGAATGGTGGGGAATGGAGGAAGAGACTGCAGTGGAGGACAGGTGGTTGATGGGACTCAGAATCCCATCACCCACCTTTCCCCCGCTGCTGCCTGTCCCTCCTGCCTTGCCCTTTACTTCCCGATTTGCAAGCAGTGAACGGGGAAGAGGGGAGGGGATGGAGGAAGAGGCTGCAGCTGGGGAAAGGTGGGCAGTGGAACTCTGACTCCCATCAACCACCTCTCCTCCGCTGCAGCCTCTTCCTCTCCATTCAATATCATAGATTGAGTTCCTTTTCAGTAGTCAATATTATATTAAAGTAACTTCAAGTACACTGAAAGTTCATTTATATATAAACATAAATACATTCATAATTACTCAAGTATGAGTGCGAGATTTTATTTGTTAATAAAGGGTGGAGGGGGCATTTTAACAAATTTAAAATATTTAGAGAAGATTTAATTTTGAATTAATTTCAGCTAATTGAGAGCCAGTGTGGTTTTGAGTGTTGGACTAAGACTCTGGAGACCAGAGTTCAAATCCCTGCTCGGCCATGGAAACCCACTGGTTGACCTTGGGCAAGACACACTCTCTCAGCCTCAGAGGAGGGCAAAGGCAAACCCCCTCTGAACACTGAACAGATCTAGCCAATAAAACCTTGCCTAAGGTTCACTGTAGGGTTCCCATAGAATCATAGAATTGGAAGAGACCATAAGGGCCATCTAGTCCAACCCCCTGCCACACAGGAATACCCAATCAAAGCATTCCCGACAGATAGTCATCCAGCCTCTGTTTAAAAACCTCCAAAGAATGAGACTCCACCACACTCCGAGGCAGTGCATTCCACTGCCGAACAGCTTTTACTGTCAGGAGGTTCTTCCAAATGTTTAAGTGGAATCTCTTTTCCTGCAGTTTGGGTCCATTGTTCTGTGTCCTAGTCTCTGGAGCTGCAGAATATAAGCTTGCTCCATCTCTTTTCCTGCAGTTTGGGTCCATTGTTCTGTGTCCTAGTCTCTGGAGCTGCAAAAAACAAGCTTGCTCCATCCTCATTATGGCATCCCTTCAAATATTTAAACAAGGCTATCATGTCACCTCTCAATCTTCTCTTCTCCAGGCTAAACATACCCAGCTCTCTAAGCCGTTTGTCATAAGGCATGGCTTCCAGACTTCCCACCATTTTGGTCATCCTTTTCTGGACATGCTACAGCTTGTCAACATCCTTCTTGAATTGTAGTGCCTAGAACTATATACAGGTGAGGTTTGACCAAAGCAAAATAGAGTGGCAGTATTATTTCCTTTGATCTTCTAGACACTATACTTCTATTGATGTAGCCTTGAATTGCATTTGCTTTTTTAGCTGTTGCATCGTTTAGCTGCTATTTGGAAACATCTTGAAGGCGCACCATTTGAAGGCACATAGCAGCAACAACAACAATTTTAAATCTTTTTAAAAAATCTATTAAAACGTGTAAAAAATAAAAAGGAGTGTGGACTTGGTGCACTTGGCTGACATGAAAAGTGGTCACCATCCTGCAACAGTTGATAACATATTCATCACACATGATTTTTAAATGTGCCCTTTGTGCAGGTGGCATTTCTATGTTCTAGCTCAAGAGCCCCTAATCAGCTTCCAAGGCATCATCCAGTTTGAAAAACACCACTAAGCGTAATTAAATATATTAACTTGTGCACACTTGTGGGATAAACTTGAGGGATAAACACAGCAGTGCTTAAGATGCTGCTGAATTTTATGTTTTTAGTTCTGTTTCTGTAACTGCTTTTAGCTGTATAGTATTATAGGAGAAAGAGAAGGAAGAGAAGCATAAAACACACATTGTACAACTAGAAAATGACAGTGAATATGTGTCTTTATAGAACACACAGGAGAGCATTCATTGGGGAGAAGTGAAAAGAACGGCATCTATATTGAATCAGAAGCAAAGTTTGGCAAAGTTACCATTTTTTGCACTATAATTTTAAGTTACAGCTAGCATAGCCACTAACTGAAGAGTTCTAGAAGAAATTTAACTTTTCAAACTCTGGTCAGAACTGGGATATAGTCCACATAAATTTATGCCATAATAAACATCTGTTAGTCTTTAAGGCACCACTAGAACTTTTGTTGCCTTTCATTCTGTGGATCATATTTTCTAGGCACCAAGATTTTTGCTGAGTGATTTGTCATTGTACGTTCTTGTCAGCAGGTTCCACCAGATAAAGAAGAAATCCCAGTGGTTCTGGGAATCTGGCAATCTGTCTTGGACTAGCATTACTTTTATTATATTCAGATGTTGATTATATTAATGATTAAAGCATGCAAAATAAGCTTGGTGAGTATTTCCCTGAGATGTTCATACAGTTGCCAAATTAGATCATACTACCAGCCTTGCTTTCACGATGTTATGTTGGATCAACCCATTCCTTCTACAGTGTTTCTCCTATTGGATAATTATTCCATGATACAACCTGGAATTCCTCATTCCTATTAAAAAATGCCACTAACATATTTTCTAGTTTGATTTATACATAGTTTATTACTTGCTTTTCATTATAAAATAGTCTCAAACCAGGGTACATTATCAAGAAAACAATACAATTTGTAGTAAACAAAACAGTAAACATTTGAAAAAGCAGTTGCATAGTTTAAAAGCAACAAAAGGTCAACCCAAAAGGTGGGTGAATAAAGTAGATTTTAAGTTGGTCAAATACCGGTACAGTTTTCAAATTGCAACCTAGCCAGAAATCACTATTGGACTCAGAGGAAGGAGGTGTGAAAATTGGGGGAAGGAATATCAGCAGTTCAAGACATGCTGATGACAACATATTACTCAGAGAAAATAGAAAGACCTGGAATGACTATTGATGAAAACTAAGGTGGAAAGTACAAAAACAGAGTTAAAGGTAAGCATTAAGAAAACAAAAACAATGAGTACAGATGATTTAAATAACTTTAAAGTAGGAATGAAGACATTGAAATAGTTAGAGATTTTGGCTAGGCTCAGTCCTTGATCAAAATACGGTAGATACTGTAGAGGGACGAAATGAAGGCCTTTGGCACCCCAAAATAGTACTCTACGGTGAACTTGCCATGGGTCAGCATAAGAGGGGCACTCCAAAAAAGCGATACAAGGACTCCCTGAAACAACATCTCAGGCTCGGCCAAATTGACCACCAACAATGGTCTGCCCTAGCTTCACATCAGGAGGCATGGAGACGCACTATCCACAATGCTGCAGCCTTATTTGAGAACTCACGCCGAACAAGTCTTGAAGAGATACGCCAACGCAGAAAGAATCACAACCCGGAAACATCACCCAAGGAGACCTTCTGCTGTGCTTTTTGCAACCGGACTTGTTTATCTCGGATTGGCCTTTTTAGTCATCAGCGCGCTTGCAGAAAGCGCAGGATGAGTCCTTCCTGAATCTTCGTTTGCGAAGAAAAGCCAGAGAGAGAGTAGTTAAGAAATAAAAAGATGACTAGGAGGGGCAGCTATGAAGGAACTAGATGAGATCCTCAAAGTCAAAATCATCCATGCCATAGTATATCTGATTTCTATGTATAGGTATGAATACTGGACAGTGAAGAAAACTGACAGGAAGAAAATCAATGCACTTGAAATGTGATGCTGGAGGAGAGTTCTGTGAATACTGTGGACTGCTAAAAAGACAAATGAATCCTAGAGCAAATCAGGCCTGAATACTCCCTAGATTACCAAACTGAGGTTGGTCTACTATGGAGATATAATGAGATGGCATGACTTACTAGAAAAGACAATAGTGCTTGGTAAGGTAGAAGTCAGTAGGAAAAGAGGAAGACTGCATTCCAGATGGATAGACTCAATCAAGGAAGCCTTGGCCCTGAGTTTTCAAGACCTGAGCAAGACTGTTGATGATCGGCAGGGTGACTTTGAGGTCTCTCATTCATAGGTTCGCTATCACTCAAAGTCAACTAGACCACAGTCAACAACAACAATAACCTCTTGATGCTAATTTGTATGCACCTGGAGCTTCTCCAGTTCCTGTAGAAGTTGTGGGTGGGTGGGTGGGAGGAAGCTGTATGACACTGTAGACCAGTGGTTCGTAACCTGTGGTCCGGGAACCCCCAGGGGGTCTGCGAAGGCTTCAAGACTGCTTGGCCCACCTCTTCCCTGCAGTGGAGTGACCACATGACAGGAGCCAAGGCAAAGGCTGGCTGGCTGGCTTGGCCTTTGCATTGCCATTCAATCTGCTCCAGCCACAAACTTGCAGGAAGAAGAAGAAGAAAAGTCTTCTCTCCCTTCCAGTGCCTCTGAGAGAGGGTTTAATGGATGGTGTAATTGTATTATTTTTCTTATCAGGTGTTGTTGCTGTTAGGATTTTAAATCTTGAGTTAAGTCTTGGGGGTCCACAGCAACAAAATAGATTTAAAGGGGGTCCCTGGTAAAGAAAAGGTTAAGAACCTTTTTAGCTCTCTTCACTGTCTTTGTGCTCTATTTGTCATGGGCCAGGATCTGGACCTAGATTTTGAGTCTGAACAGTAGGATGAAGAAGAGACTCAAGGCTTGTCTATATGAGACAATAAAACATGGATTGATGTGAACTAATGCCAATTTGCAGCACCGTTGATTTGTCTTAACTTTTTTTTGGCAAAATCACAGGCATGTGAAGCTATTCACTTTTGCTGTCCCAACAGGCATGCCTGCGAATCAAGATCCTGGGCACGAGTGGCTTACTCACATTTTAAATTTTTTTTACTTCCATCAGTTGCTGCCATGAAACAGTATTATTTTTTTAGAAGAAAGCATATCTAAGGTACGAAAGTGCGATATTCAGCCTAAATAAATAAAAAAGAAGAGAAAAAAATGGCTGTTTTATTACCTCAGCACACAATCGCTAAGGCGAAAATCCAAGATGATGGATCCAGGCGCTTGGCTTGTTAGCAAGCTCCACCCCCTGCCAACATCCAACCAATTAGCTTTCTACGTCTGCTTTCATGGGGAACATGAATCAATGTGAATCGGTTGTCCCAATGAGTGGGAACGAGCATTCCCCACAGAGCTTTTAAAAAATTGGGGGAAATCTGCAAAGGCTTTTCCCACTGAGTTTACAGTGGATTTAGTCCATCTCCGTACGAATACGGCAGGTTGATGCTGGATGCTATTAAGACAGGTCGTAGTCTCAAATTCTATGAAGAATATTTTCACTGTTTAGGCAACCCTTCAGGCAACTCTCTCAGTTGAAGAGCAGCCTCAGCTGGAGGAGGAACAAAGCAAATACTTACCTGCAGCTGATTTGACAGAGGATGCAACTGGGGAGACAGCATGGCCCCAAGTCCTCAGACTCAGCACATGGAACGGAGAGTAGAGCAATGATGCTCATTGAGGCTCCTTGCCAAGTAGCAAAGGAGGGACTCTAATTAGAGCCAGCTGGCACCAGCCCATTTAAGAGCCAACTCTATTTAGGGCTGGTGGCTGAAAGCAACTCATCTGCTTTCTGGACAGCATTCTTGTTTCTTGGCTTCTGCAACTTGGACCTCTGACTTTCTGACAACCCTTACTGGATACTTACTGGACTGGGTGACCATTCTGCTTGTTTGTTTCCCCAAAGCTGGCCTGGCTTTCATTACACTTTTTCCAAATGGACTTCCACAGGCAAGGATGCTTTCTGAGTTTCATTGATTTACTGCCCTTACCTGAGCTTTCTCTGACCTCTCAGCTAATTCCTTCCTTGCTGGGGTCTGTGAGGATGTTCACTGAACCAGGGCACTTTTGGCTCTGGGTGTTGTGAGATCTGTATGTGACATGCTTTTTTAAAGGAAAAATGTTCTTTAAAAATCTTAGTGCATTGTCAGGGACTGTCTCTGCTCCTTCCTTCCATCCAGTGAGGAGGAGGTGAAATGGCCAAGGAACTAGGTATGACTTGCAAATATTGAACCAGAGAAGTCCTTCATGTTTTTGTTTTTAGCACAATGTACCCTGGAAGATTTTTTTTTAAACCTATCCTCTGAGTGGAATAAAATGTTGCTGCTCATGCTGGGAATTGCCATTGAATGCACTAGGACAACAGAAATATCATGTGGTTATTTAAAGAAAAAACCTGAGAATTACAGCAACAAAAGGCTTTTGTACAATAATGAGAAAGTAGAGTGAGGATGTTCAGGATCCTGTAGCCCTCCAGATGTTGTTTGACTCCAGTTTCCACCCACTTTTGACAGCCTGAACAGTGAGGAGGAGTAATAGGATCTACAGATTGCAACATCCGGAAGGCCACACATTGTCCATCTTAAGTAGAACAGCAGTGTTCTTGTTCAGAGTGGTTTGGTGTCATGGACCATTTCCCCTAATTGAATGCAACAGAACCCCTCTGTATTGTGGAGGATGCTCTAAGATGCAGCCTCAGCTTACTCAGGACACTGGCTAGGCCTCTGGATCCATTAACTTCACTCCCTCACCCAATCCTCCCTTTCATTTCTATGTACTTCCAAGGAAGGCCTCAGTCAGAGATTTTACATTTTTGGGTGATGTCTCTCAGAATCACCCAATCAGCATGGCCATGATAGTTGGACGATTCTAGAAGTTGTCATCTAAAAAAGTGAAATTTCCAAGCTCTGATCGCAGCTTCTCCCAGTTCAAGGGAGCGCTACTAGTTAAGAGACATTGTGGAGCAATACTGTCTTTCCCTCCTTTTTTTCTTTTTAATGAGAAAAAAGATGGACAAGGCAGTGGGAGAATATGGAAGGACTGCAAATTGGTGATGAAGATGCATAGACTCCGCCTAAAACTTCTGAACTCCATTAATGAGGCATGGCAGTTACTAAATAAAAGACCCCTGTAGTGTTGGCCCAGTGACTTTCTGAGAATGTGCTCTGCAGCTCATGATCTTCTTATTGTAGTCCTCTTATTAGTGAGATTTCTCACTGCTAAACTTTCTAAGGTATCCCAGAAACAGTATGAAACCCAATTAAGGAGAGAGGACAGTTGGGTCGGGTGAGCAGGCCAGGTAAAAGAATGACTATACTGAAAGAGGTTAATGAATGGGCAACATGGATTTCATTGCAGGAATGTGGTGGTGCGGCAATTAGGGCTTAATTACAAAGATGACAATTGCAAAAGATGACTTACTAAAAAGATCTGGGAAGAATCTAATTGCAGAGTGGGTTTTCTATTATAAATGGCATGTCTCGCATGCCTATCTGTCTAATTAGTGAAGAGAAATTTGAAGATACGCAGGAAGAGCATATTGGCAGACTTTTAGGCGTGTGTGTATGGGGGAATGTGTGTATAAACTGTGTATTGGCAAGCAAAACTGGGAGCGGCTTTGGCTTTCCCTCTGCTATTCCACCTGGTTCCAGTTTTGCAAATAAGCAGGAAATGAAGTGTCTCTCCTGCCTTCCCACCCACCAACCCCTTGTCTGAGCAGATGCCTACTTGGGGGTTTATATGCCCTACCATCAGTATTCAGAAGCAGAAGGCAATGCTACTAAATTGAGGCAGCTGGCTGGCTCTAAATCAAGGTCAGCATTAGAAGCAGTGCCAGCTCTTCTGGCATATCTACTTGCCTTCAAGAACATGGCAGGAAATGTTTATTTTTACTGGGATACCTAATAGCAACCCAAGCAGAGCCAGATCTACCATTAGGCATCCTGTCTTGCACCCTCAAAATTACTTTTCCCTTCCATGTGTGGTGGAGGGCTTGATCCCATTGTCCCTGTAGTGTGTTGGACTATAACTGTAGTGTGTTGGACCATAACCCCATCATTGTAAGCCAGCATGGCACATTTAAAGTTTGCCATGTTGGGGAAAGTTGCAATAGATCAATGTGGAGGAGTACTTGCTGATATGACAGCACTAGTCAACTGTAAGGGATGCAAGAAGAAATGCATGCTAAATTCCCTCTAGATATCTGTAAACTGGAGGAAGCACTACCACTTAAATGGCATTGTACATATTGTCTATGTCTGTAATGGTAAACCATGTTGTCATTTTGATGAATTCTGGCTTGTTGTGTCCAAATCCCACAAGTTACCTACCTGGACACTCCCTGCCCCATATTTATCAATAACAATTTGGCAATAATCAATGATTAGGTCAAATGTGGCCTCCCCGGTAGTATAGTCATTAAAATTGGGAAATCTCCCAACTAGGAATCCCAAAGACAAACATTGCTCTATTAGGTATGCACTTAAGGAGAGGCTGCCCAAATTCCAAAGAAATGTTAATTTGCAAGGCAACTGAAGGTCCAAACACCTGGCTAATCCTATCAGTTAGGAGATGCAAACCTTCAAATGATCCCCATACCTTTACCCTTTCCCAAGCAAAGGAGGTTGCTTCCTCCATTCAATCACAAAGTATCAGCACATTAAGATGCGATTAACATACCCACAGTGTCTATTGTTTCACCCTGAACAACCCCTGAGAAACATTGTCTTTTACTCTAAATTCCACCCCTTGAAAGCAGTTATTGACCTTCTCAGTAGTTGCTCCCATGTTTTGGGACTGCCTCTCATGGGAGGCTAGGCTGTCGCCCTCCCTGTCTTCCTTTTACCCGCAGGCAAAGACATTTTTGTTCAAGCAGGCTTTTAATATCTAATCATTCTCAGGGAGGCTTTTTTTATTGGGGTGCATGCTATATTTATGTTTTTAACCTTTGTATCTTTTAAACATAATTTTATATTGTTTTAAATGCACTTATTTTAATTGTTAGGTCTTACCTAATTTCAATTGTCTATCACTTTATCTATCTATTACTTCATTGTAGTCAACAGACCATCAAAACAACTTCTTGGAAACAATTTAAAACAGTCCATTCAAATCATCACTGTAAATACAATAGGTGGTAATGAAAATACAATATTAAAATAATAATAATATAATAATAATAATAATAATAATAATAAAATTTTATTTCTATCCCGCCCCTCTGCAATGCAATCGGGGCGGCTTACAATATAAAAACTCCATAGTCCCAGTACCCTAGCCCACCCACCCCTTAAAATAATATTAAATCATAGAAGATTAAAAACATACAATAATTAAAAATATATAAATTAGAAAGACAAAAATTAAAACATACAATGGTTAAAAAATCTAGTTGCCGCTTAGAAAGGACAGCCGAGTCTTGGGCCGGGATAGTTATTCAGGAAAAGCCTGCCGGAAAAGATCCGTCTTGACAGCTTTTTTAAAGCTGTCTAAGGTGGTAATAAGACGGATCTCGTCTGGCAGGCCATTCCATAATCTGGGAGTGGCAGCAGAAAAGGCCCTCTGGGAGGTCACCGACAACCTTGTTTTCATAGGCTGTAACAGATTCCTCCCAGAGGACCGAAGTGGGCGGGGAGGGTCGTACGGAAGGAGGCGGTCCCGGAGATAAGTTGGACCCAAACCATGTAGGGCTTTAAAGGTCATAACCAACACCTTGTACTGTGCCCGGAAACTAATAGGAAGCCAGTGGAGAGCTTTTAGCACAGGTGTTATATGCTCTCTTCTGGAAGCGCCAGAAATCAACCTGGCTGCCATGTTCTGAACTAGTTGAAGTTTCCGAGTCAAGCACAAGGGTAGCCCCATGTAGAGCGCATTACAGAAATCCAGACGAGAGGTTACCAGTGCATGTACCACAGTTTCGAGGTCCCTAGTTTCCAGGCAAGGGCGCAGCTGGCGTATCAGCCGAAGTTGATCACAGGCACTCCTGACCGTCGCATTTACCTGATTAGACATCTGGAGCGTCAGGTCCAGGAGCACCCCCAGACTGCGAACACAGTCCTTGGAGGAGAGTGTAGTTCCATCCAGGACTGGAAGTTGTATTCCCAGACCTGGTTTCGGGTCTGTAACTGTTAGTACCTCCGTTTTGTCTGGATTCAGTCTCAATTTGTTTTTCCTCATCCAGTCCATTACTGCTTTAAGACAATCATTGAGGGGAGAGACGCCATCTGAAGTCGAAGCTGATGACCGAGACATGGAGAAGTATATCTGGGTGTCATCAGCGTACTGATGACACCGCACTCCATGCCTCCGAATTATCTCTCCCAGCGGCTTCATATAGATGTTAAATAGCATCGGGGACCGGATGGCGCCCTGAGGAACACCACAGTTAAGCTCTATTCTAGTAGAGCAACTGTCCCCAAGCCTCACCCTCTGGGATCTGCCCGAGAGGAAGGAACGGAACCACTGCAAAGCAGTGCCTCCAATTCCTAACCCCCTCAGGCGATCCAGGAGGATGGAATGATCTATTGTATCAAAGGCCGCTGAGAGGTCCAGGAGCACCAACAGGGTCACACTACCCCTGTCGATACTCAAGCGGAGGTTGTCAGCCAGAGCAACCATGGCAGTCTCCACTCCACATCCTGTCCTAAATCCAGTTTGAAATGGATCTAGATAATCAGTTTCATCCAAGACAGCTTGGAGTTGGGAAGCAACCGCCCTTTCAATCACCTTGCTTAAAAAAGGCAGCAAGGAGACTGGCCTATAGTTGTTCCTATCTAAGGGGTCCAGGGAAGGCTTTTTCAGGAGCGGCTTAACTGCCGCTTCCTTCAAACAGGGTGGAACAGACCCCTCCCTGAAGGACGCATTGATAATATCCCTAAGGAGTGCTCTCGATGCGTTGCCCCCTTGGGTGGCCAGCCAAGATGGACAGGGATCGAGGGGACAGGTCGTCTTCCTCACTCTACCAAGAAGCTTGTCCACGTCATCAGTATTCACAGATTGAAGCTGATCCAATAAAATTTCCAATAAAATATTGGAAATTGGAAATACTGGGTCTGGTTATAATAGCCAGGTTGAGAAATTTTGCCACTTGAGGAGTGAGCAATTTAACAGAATCGTGGGGCAGGGTAGCCACAAGAGACTTGGGGAAACACCCAGGAAAATGTTGCATGATAGGATATAGTAAATTTTCCCTGGCTCCCGATAGAAACCACATTGGAAAAGTACATGGGATGTGGACTCAATATCATGGTTATCACAGGAGCAGCAGATTTCAGAGATTTTCACATGGGGAAATTATTCCCCAGGGAGACTGGGACAGAAACAGGGCTGTTCCAGTAGCTGCGTCTCGTTTCGCACGCCCCCTTCCTTCTCCCAATCTCCCATCGTCTTCCCTCCTTGCTGCTTCCATTTCTCTCCCGGTAAGTTCTGTGATTTTTTACTAGTGAAGAATTTTTGTTAGTAAAAAAATCACAGAACTTACTGGGAGAGAAGTGGAAGTAGCACAGAGGGAAGATGATGGGAGATCGCGAGAAGGAAGGGGGTGTGCGAAACGGGGCGCTGCTACTGGAACAGCCCTGTTCCTGTCCCAATCTCCCCAGGGAATAATTTCCCCATGTGAAAAGGCCAATGCGATTTTGGGCTGCATCAATAGAAGTATAGTGTCTAGATCAAGGGAAGTAATAGTGCCGCTCTATTCTGCTTTGGTCAGACCTCACCTAGAATACTGTGTCCTGTTCTGGGCACCACAATTCAAAAAGGATATTGACAAATTGGAGCGTGTCCAGAGAAGGGCGACTAAAATGGTGAAAGGTCTGGAAACCATGCCTTATGAGGAGAGACTTGGGAAGCTGGGTATGTTTAGCCTGGAAAAAAGACAGTTAAGGGGCAGTATGATAGCCCTGTTTAAGTATTTGAAGGGGTGTCATGTTGAGGATGGAGCAAGCTTGTTTTCTGCTGCTCCAAAGACTGGAACACGAAACAATGGATGCAAGCTCCAGGAACAGAGATTCCGCCTCAACATTAGGAAGAACTTTTTGACAGTAAGAGCTGTTTGGCAGTGGAACACACTCCCTCAGAGCATGGTGGGGTCTCCTTCCTTGGAGGTCTTTAAACAGAGGCTGAATGGCCATCTGCCGTGTATGCTTTGATCATGATTTCCTGAGTGGCAGGGGGTTGGACTGGATGGCCCTCGTGGTCTCTTCCAGCTCTACAATTCTATGATTCTATTATTCATTTGTGAGCCGCCTTGGGTCCCACTCTGGGAGAAAGGCAGCATATAAATAAGATAAAGTAAAATAAAAAAAGCTATGGCTCAGTGTGATGTGTGAATGCAGCCACTGTCACACTTAAAATTGCAGGCATATACCTAATAGCTGGATGGGAATGACTATAATTTCCATTCCCCATTTTAAAAAGTTGTTACTCGAATTGCATGGGGTCTGTGAGAATCCTACTAGTGTCCAAATTCTAATATGGGAAATTTTTATTTAGCTCAAGATGGAAGTGAGAGGCCAGGTAACTGCGGGATCTTTTGACCTATGTATACCAGTAGTAACTGAGGTGACTCCAATCCAGAACATACAATTAAATGATATTTATTGGAATTTAGTCTTAACATCATTCACACTAACACTCAAGCTTCAAGCAATTACACAAGGCTATTGAAGACAGTAGGAAGTATTTGGATAGAGGAATAGAGTAAGGGGATTCTGGTTTATACTGTACTGATCAGAGGAGCAGAGATTCATGTGGAAGCTGCAACCTGGCTACACTGACTGACATGGAGATGAGAGGAAGAAGACCTGTGCGTGCTTTGGCTGTTTTTTAGGGTGAGTGCTCAGCTATCCTTAATTGGATTAGTGGATGACTTATTTCCAGGTGTTCTCAGGAAGAATTCTGACCTAGGTTTGACCTGTTTAAGGAATTTAGAAGGCCCCTCCTTAGGTTGTGCATAACTCCAGCCTTAGTATCTGGGGAGTCCTTGGTTTACAGGCCAACCACTTGGTGGAACATAACCAGCCAAATTATTAAATATTGCCAATTCTGGGTTATTGAAATGTGAGGGCTGTCAAGGCAGGTAACAAAGTAATGCAGAAATAGATGCAGGAATGGGAGAAAAATGCTATAAGTCACCTGTTACTGTTCAAAAATTGATCTTTAATAACTTTAATATTATCCACAAAGGCATAAAGAATATAAATGAGATTTAAATACTAAAGTTATACATCCTTTACTGCTTCCAACAATGATCTTTGGCTGCACGTCTAAGCAGAGCAAAGAATTCTCAATTTTTTCAGAGGATACTTTCTTTGCACTAACGTTTGGTTTAAGATCACAACAGCACACCCACTTCCTCTTCCTGTCTAAACAGTGAAAATAATACAAACAGGATGCAAATGGAAGGCGATCCATTCATATAGATATTTGCACAAATATGTGTCATTAGGAAAGGGGGCAGCCAAATCCACTGCAAAGTCCATGTGCGTAGTGTGCAGGTCTTTGTCCGGATTTTCTAAAAAGTTCCATACTACATGCGAATGTGCAATCATTTTGTCATGCCCTGTGAGCCTGATGCGGATATGGAATCGGAGGAGGACATGGCAGGGAACAGCACTATAGGGACGCTGGCACAGGTTTATCTACACCTGTGCCAGCAGGGAACCCTGCCAACCTAGAGGCTCGAGCAGAGGAAGAGCCTGGTCTGAGGGGTTGGCATCAGTCCCAGCAGAGAGTCCTGCCAATTCAGATAAGAATGAAGAAGAAGAGAGGGACTTACCTCCACCATTGTATACCCAGCAGCGAGCTCAAAAGGAAGCTCAAAGGAGATCTCTGAAACTTTATGAGAAAAACCTGCTCATTAAGAAATACCTGAAAAAGCCTTAATTGCTTTATATATATGCTGTGAGAGGCGATGGAGGCTTTATCAGAGATCAAGTGATCTTGGAAAAAACTTCCTGCTGACTTCATTGCCTTGATCCCTGCTGCCTTGACTCATGCCTCGATCTTAGACTGTTCTTGACTACTCTGCTGCCTGTTTCCTACCGACTCAATTTGCAGCAGCTTCTATTTGTCTTAATGGTTTTTGGGCATGATCACAGACATGCAAAGCTGCCTGCCGTAAGCCCTTGACTATTCTGGGCTGTGTTGTTGACTAAATCCTTGTTTGACTGTATTTGCATTCTGGTGTGCTCATTGTCAGCTGACCATCTTCCCAGACTTTGCTGGCATATAGCCACTTTCTTGGACACATTTGTATGGTCACATTTGCGCAGATACAAACCGGTAGCACAGTCTGATTGGCTGGATGAGCATGGGGTAGGTGGGGCTAGCAAACAGGGAAAATGCCTGTTGCCACCGTGTTGGATTTTCGGCTAAGTGAGGGTCCAGTAAGTCAATCATATGGTGATCTTATACTCTCTCTTTTTCTTTTTCTTTTTAAATATGAAATAGCGCATGTGCGATATCACATGGGAAACTTTTTTTAATGGCAGTGGCAGATTTAAAATCACAAGTAAATCACTTGTGGTTGCCATCTTGGCTAGGGGGGGTCATGCAGATTTTAGGGGGGCTCTTTTGACCTTGAAGACAGGTTGCATCATTGCAAATGCCTGCTTTTTTCAAATGTGTTCATATTTCCCCCCCTTCATATAGACAGGACCTCTGTTTAATAGCACTTTCTAAAGTTTACCAAATAAGGATGCCGCCCCGTCAGGCCAAAGAATATTAGATGGCTCTCAGGTCTAGATTTCTCTGGAATGTTCTGAATGGAGAAATCTATCAGACCCTAGAAAAGATGCTTCATCCACTTCACAGTTGTAGGGCTTCAGGCATGTTATGTGTGAGGGAACAATAGATTTTTTTAAAAAAATGAGGATGTACAAGCAGTATGTGTGTATGAGAGAGAGATCTAATGGTTGGAAGGCATCTTGAGATGCTGAGATACCTCTCTGGGTCCCTGGATCCACAGCTTTAAACAAGTCTCTGTTCTTTATTTCCACCTATTCTTTACTTCAAGAATTGCAACTGTATGGAGGTGGTGGTGGAGACAAAGTTTGTCATTGTGCCCATCCCACAGGCTGGATCCATGCATCCTGGTGCACAAGAAGTGATGTCACTTTTGGCTTCCATTTTTGGACTGAAAATGGCCAGGAAAGGCTTTGGGGAAGGGGAAAGTTTGCATGTTATGGAGTGGGGATGTAAAATGGCAAACTGTGTATCAATTTGGGCAGTTGAGGACTGTTTTGTGTGAGATATCATGCCAAATTGCACCAAAACATTTTACAATTAGGGACTAAGGGGGCTTTGAGAGACTGAAAGCAGGCCATCAAAGCACCATAAAAGTGAGGTTCAGGAACCAAGTACAACCTGAGGCCTACATTTTTCTCATGTCTGTTTTATTTCTATAGATATCAAATTTGTATACACTATTTGAAAAGAAATCAAATATTACAGCAATGCAGAAGTTTGTATATTTGTCTCTAGTGTTTCCAGTGACCTCTCCTTTCAAAAGAAGCCAAACAAACAAATATTAGTAAGTCATATCCTTGGAATGTCTAGCCACCACTTAGTGGAAATGTTGTGTTTGAAGGGCACTTGGGGCCACAAATATATATATATAAGAAAAAGTCCTACTACATAGATGAAGCTGTTTTAATAATACTCAGCAAGCACAGAAGAGGTTACAAAGGGCTTGTCTATACAAGGGGGAAAATGTGGATTGATGCACACTAAGCCCAATTTGCAGCAGCTTCTATGTGTCTTGATGGTTTTGGGGCATGATTGCAGACATGCAAAGCGGTCTGATTTTGCTGTTCCAATGGGCATGTCTGCGAATCAAGATGGTGGGCGTGAGTGAATTACTCACGTTTTTATTGTCCCCAGTTGCCACCGCCGCACAGTATTTTTTTAAAAGCATATCTAAGGTGCAAAAGTGTGATATTCCACTTAAATAAGTAGAAAAATGGAGATAGGGAGGCTGTTTCATTACATTCGCACATGTTCGCTATGGTGAAAATCCAACATGGCGGTTCCAGGCTCTGGCCTTGTTAGCAAGCTCCTCCCCCTGCTCTCATCCAACCAATCAGCTTTCCACTTCTGCTCTTACTGGGAATGCATATCAAAGTGAATTGGTTTTCCCAATGAACAGAAATGCACATTTTCCACAGAGCTTTTTAAAAAATATGGGGAAAGCCACAAAGACTTTTCCTGCTGAGTTTTGGGTGGTTTTGGCCTCCCTCATTCTTAATACAGCAGATTGATGCGGGATGGCATTTAGACAAATTGTATTTTCCGCGAATTACTTTCGCCATTTAGATAACTCCAAAGATAAATGTATATTTAATACTTCACTACTTGCGGCTGTTACCATTTTTTGCTCTGATACATAGCTGCTATGAGTACAGTAGGTCACATGAGACCTGAACAAGAACCAACTCCATCTAAAACAATTTCCATGGTGCATAAGGTGACATTGCATGGCCATCTTGAAGCAGTTTCCTCTAATATTGAAACCAATTGAGAAAAAAGAGTTCCAAAGAACATCAGATGTATCACACAATAAATCTTTACTCCAGTTCACATAAGGCTCTAATAAGTTACGATAGATTATAAGTAATGCAGTATTTTTATTTTCTTCTACAGAAAACCCATCTTTTATATGGCAATATTCATCAGATTGTCAGAGAAGGGATATCATCATCATCATCATCATCATCTAAAGTGTGAGTAAATGATTACTTACAGCAGTGCAGTAAGTTATTTTTTTTCAATTTTTTTTTTTAAAATAAAGCCACACTGTTTCTTTTTCCTTTAAAAAAATGGCTTGTCAGTTTTTATGGTTTGCAGGTTCTCTGGGTTTTCCCTGGAGATGCTGTTTCTCTCTAGCTGCACAATCAATGCTTACTCTAGTAGCAGCAGTAGCAACTCCCCAACCAATGTTAAATGCTGTCGGCATTATTAATAGCAGTTATGAGAACTCAACTTTGGGATGAAGATGCAGCAAACAAATGATGTACACATCAAGTTCAATGTACAAAATCCCATGTTGGATTGAGCTCTGGGTTAACCCTAAAATAATATTGAGGGAGAAGAGAAATTCTTATGGTACATTCCCTTTCATTATGAAGCCTGAAGTATAAATTGAGAACCTTAGTGGATACCTGATCTATACCTTCCAATTGTCCTAATTTGGCAGGAGCAGTCTCAATTCATATTCTGTTGCCCCAGTTTTTAAACAAGTTTTTAAATGTCCCAATTTATTTCTTCTCTTCCCATTTCTCCTCTTTGTCCTTAGCTTACTTCAATTACTGCAAACTGAGTTCAAAGTAAATTAATTTAGAAGGGGGCAGAATTTTGCCCTTTTGAGTAGGCTCAGGCAAAAGCAAATTGTGGGTGCCTCTCCTAGCATGGCTGTTCTTCCTCGTTAATAATTTTTGCCATCTTGATCTGATGTTGCTTGGTCACAGGCGTCCCTGTTTTAATCTGTGAAATAGTAGTAGTAGTTGTTGTTGTTGGTTGATTATTATTATTATTATTATTATTTCATACCCACCTCTTCTTAGAGATCAAAGCAGGGAACAACAATGGATTAGACACATAATACCAGTAAATAGAACATATAAAGCCAGTACATATTAAAAACTATTAATACATGGTTTAAAGTATGTAAGAGACTGGTCTTTACTGCTGTTGTAAGCTCAGAAAGAGTATCCAGCCAACAAATCTCCTCTGACAGGTCATTCCATAATCTGGGGGTAGCCAAAGAAAATATCCCCTGGGTAACAGTTGTCAGCCTAGCTTTAGCTGATGGAAGTAAATGGCCTCCAGAGGACCTGAGCGTATGGAGCGAATTATACATGAGGAGGCAATCCCATAGGTAACCTTGACTCAAACAATGTAGGGCTTTAAAGGTAACAACCAAAGCTTTGTGCCTTACCTGGAAACTAATTGGCAGCCAGTGGAGTGATTTTAATATGGGTGTAATATGATCTCTCTTAGATGTATTGGTAACCAGGCTGGCTGCCATGTTTTGAAGTTTCCAAACTTGGTTCAGAGGTAGCCCAGTATACAACACATTGCACAAGTCTAACCTTGTGGTTACCAGTGTGTGCTTTACCATCTTTAGACCTTCCAGCTCTAGGAAAGGGCACAGCTGATGCAACAGCTGAATCTGACAGTAGGCAACATTGGAGGGTATGCTGATCCAGCAAGAGGTGACTTAATGTTTTGCTTCTCCTGACCTTCTTGGGATAGATGGGAGAGATCATGCCTCCATAGAAATGGGCATATTTTGGAGGCAGCCAGTTCTCTTAAATGGTGGTGGGCTATCAGAAGCAAAGCTCAGAAAGGTTCCTTCCCCCCCCCCACCATTCCAGAATACAACTCCTAGAATCCCTATTGTAAGATATTTACTGAGCAAGGATCTTTTAATCAGGCGCCTCATGGGTCTTTAAGAAGAACTGCATAATCTCCAGGACCAGATGAACTACATCCAAGAGTATTAAAAGAGCTGGCAAATATAATCTCAGAGCCATTGGCAATAATATTTGAGAACTCCTGGAGAACAGGAGAAGTCCCAGCAGACTGGAGGAGGGCAAACGTAGTTCCCATCTTCAAAAAGGGGAAAAAAGAGGATCCCAACAATTATCGTCCAGTTAGTCTGACATCAATACCAGGGAAGATTCTAGAGCAGATCATTAAATAGAGAGTCTGTGAACATTTAGAAGGCAATGCCATAATCACAAAAAGTCAACATGGGTTTCAGAGAAACAAGTCATGCCAGACTAATCTGATCTCTTTTTTTGATAAAATGACCAGCTTGGTAGATGAAGGGAACGCTGTGGATATCACATACCTTGATTTCAGTAAGGCATTTGACAAGGTTCGCCATGACATTCTTGCAAACAAGCTTGTAAAATGTGGGCTAGACAAGTTAACTGTTCAATGGATTTGTAATTGGTTGACCAGCCGAACCCAAAGGGTGCTCAGCAATGGCTCCTCTTCGTCTTGGAAAGATGTGACCAGTGGGGTGCCACAGGGTTCTGTCCTGGGCCCAGTGCTATTCAACATCTTTATCAATGACTTGGATGAGGGAATTAGGGGCATACTTATCAAATTTGCAGATGACACCAAATTAGGAGGAGTAGCTAATACCCTAGAGGACAGGATCAAAATTCAGAATGACCTGGATAGACTAGAGAGCTGGGCCAAATCTAACAAAATGAAATTCAACACGGAAAACTGTAAAGTACTGCACTTAGGGTGGAAAAATGAAATGCATAGATATAGGATGGGGGAGACCTGGCTGAATGAGACTACGTGCGAAAGGGATCTAGGAGTCCTAGTAGACCACAAGTTGAACATGAGTCAACAGTGTGATACGGCAGGTAAAAAGGCCAATGCGATTTTGGGCTGTATCAATAGAAGTATAGTGTCTAGATCAAGGGAAGTAATAGTGCTGCTCTATTCTGCCTTGGTCAGACCTCACCTAGAATACTGTGTCCAGTTCTGGGCACCACAATTCAAAAAGGATATTGACAAATTGGAGCGTGGTCAGAGAAGGGCTACTAAAATGGTGAAAGGTCTGGAAACCATGCCTTATGAGGAGAGACTCAGGGAGCTGGGTATGTTTAGCCTGGAAAAAAGACGGTTAAGAGGCGATATGATAGCCCTGTTTAAGTATTTGAAGGGGTGTCACGTTGAGGATGGAGCAAGCTTGTTTTCTGCTGCTCCAGAGATTGGAACACGGAGCAATGGATGCAAGCTCCAGGAACAGAGATTCCACCTCAACATGAGGAGGAACTTTTTGACAGTAAGAGCTGTTCGGCAGCGGAACACACTCTCTCGGAGCGTGGTGGGGTCTCCTTCCTTGGAGGTCTTCAAACAGAGGCTGGATGGCCATCTGTCGGGGATGCTTTGATCGTGATTTCCTGCGTGGCAGGGGTTGGACTGGATGGCCCTCGTGGTCTCTTCCAACTCTGCAATTCTATGATTCTATAATTTTAATCTTGTAAAAAGTGACAATGGGCTTGTCTGTATGGGCAATTTACCCTGTCTTGACCCCGTCTTGGAGCCCTGCAGTCTAGATGACTCAGTGTTTTTGCCCTGTTTTGCCCCCAGGCTGTCTTCACGACCCTGGGGCAAGATGGGCTAAGACAGGGGGAAGGTGGGGTAGAGTGCAATAAAACGTTTTAAAATAATAACCAGGAAAAACTGCTCCTGACAGCAAAAAATGGGTTGGTCCCCATGTGACCACTGGAATCTGTTCTGGCATGCCAGCTCATCACTTCAGCTGCCCTCTGCCATCACTCTTCCACAGCAGGAAGCAAGCCCACAACAAGCGACTGAGACTGGTCACATTCAGGGGGCCTTGGTCACATCATGCAGGCTGGCTTCCTGGCTTCAGGGAGAGTGAGGGAGGTGGCGGTAGCTGCAGCAATGGGCCAGCATGCCCATCTGGACTTTCTCCTGGACTGTGCAGGTAATGCAGGAGGAACCAGCCTGATCCACAGGAAGGATATGCCAGTGGGGAATCATCATATCCTGGCCTGTGTAGATGAGCCCAATGTCTACAACTGTATTACTACTTCCTTGAGAGTAAGTCTTATTGAAATCAATGAGGGTTACTTCTAAATAAACACAAGACTGAACTGGATCTTCTTCCAAAGACTAAATGAAGGATGGTCACACATGGGGAGGAGGGATCTACACTGTCTAGTTATAATAGTCTGAAACTACTTTAACTGTCATGGCTCTATCCTAGGAAATCCTAGAATTTGCAGTTTGATGAGAATTCTCAGAATTCTTTGCTGGAGATCTCTAGTGTCCACTCACTTGAACTGTTACTTGCCCTGATACCCCCCCCCTCTTTCAATAATTCATCAATTGACTATATTTCATAAATTGGCTTATTATTGGCACTCCACCTAGTTAGCAGTAGACCAGGGACCCCCAGGTACAAAGAATCAAGGTTTGCTCAGAAAACCTAAGGAAATAACTTGCTAAAATTCCTGAACGACACCCCCGGGCAAGGATTAAGCAAACCCCCCCCCCTTGAACTGGTGAGTTAGGGAAGAAATGGGCTAATTCTCCTGGGTGTCCATAGAAATGAATCATTCAATAATCCCATCAAGATAGCTGGACACCCTTCTGTGCAAAACTGGTTTTTCCTTGCCCCAAAACAATAGAGTTTTGCCTGAGACTCATCAGTTTTAATGTTTCAACCATTAGCGATTGTTAACACATCCAGAGAATCCATTGTTTAACCCTGGGAAACTCCAGCAGACATTGTATTCTACTCAAAACACTCCTTCAGGGGGAATCTAGAGTATAAATATCACCCTAAAAACACCATCAAAGTGTGCACAGCTTCTCTTCCTCCTGTCACTCTGTCAGTTTGTGTCACCATAGGCCACAGCTTTTACACAAATCTCTACTCGCCAGACAGGTATAGTATAACCCATCATCCCAAACTCTATTCCTCTATCCCAAGACTTCCTCCTGTTCTTTGTTAGCCTTGTGTGACTGCTTGAAGCCTGATTGTATGTACTGTATGTGTGTGTTCCCCTGATTATTTTTCAATAAAAACTATTTTAATTTTATTTCCTGATTGTGAGTCTCATCAGTGACTACCAGTACACACAGGTCAAAAGATTGCACCATTACCCGGACTCTCGCTGCCACATTTAAGCTAATTAAAATTCTTGATAGAAATATTGGTTTGTGGTAGGCACACATGGTATTTCCATCAACCTTGGTAACAGAACTATAACATGAGAACTACCTCTCCAAACTACAAATCCCAGGATCCTGTAGGATAGAGCCATGAGAATTAAAGTGGCATCAAAGTGCTATAAATGTATAGTGTGGATACACCTTAGATCAGTGCCCACTGGTATGAACTGGGTGATTTGCAGTAGATCAGCAAGAATGTCTTGGACTGTTCAGCAATAGAAATTGTTTTGCAATGGCAAAGGCTTTATTTTCCTTTTAAATAGCCTGGCAGTGAGGTGGTGGTGGTGGTGGTGGGGAGGTTGAGAGTATTTTTGTACGCCAAGAGATTTGTATGTGAATCCAGCTATGATACTGAAAGCAACAGTCTCTAGGCTGAGTATATGCTCAGAGGCACTCCTTGCCCCACAATTCTATGGGCTCATCTACACTAACCAGGATATGCTGGCTCCCCACCTGATTCTGGATCTGGCCTATTCCCCCCCTCCTCGTTACCTACAGAAAAAGAGCCAGAATCTAAACAGGATGCTGGCCCATTGTTGAAGCTGTGGCCGCCATTTTCTCACTAACATTTTCTCACTAACAACAGGCAGAGGTCCTGCAACATGTGACTGCAACCCCCCCTACATATGACTAGCCTCAGTCACATGCTGCAGAACCCTCTGGGTTCTGGGAGAGCCAGGGAGCTCATGGAAGCAGCAAGGAGCAACATTCTGGGACTGGTTCCCATGGACATGCAGGACCCGATCTGGTGATACTGGATTAAACTGGGTATTAAAAAGTGGTAAAGGGCCCTATCCTGGCTTTCCCCTATTTCAGCCCTGTATCTAACCCGGGGGTTACTTGGACTGTCCGGGGGCAGATTGGGCTAAATGCCCTGCATTGTTTGAACTTCAAGGCTCTGGAATGGGAGCAAGCCAAGGTATTTGTCCAGTGTAGTCAAGCTAAATGTCTGTTTTCTCTATACAGTTGTCTCTTCGTATCCACGAATTTGGTATCCACGGATTTAAGTATTCATGACTTGAAAATATTCTTTAAAAAATAGTAATCTAAAAAGCGAACCTTGATTTTGCCATCTTATATAAGGGACACCATTTTGCTATGCCATTGCATATAATGGAACTTGAGTATTCATGGATTTTGGTATCCACGGGGGATACCCAATTCATATACCCAGCGAATATGAAAGGACAACTGTACTGTGATTTTGGCATCTGGCTATGATGGATGGATCTTGCAGTTTTAGTAAAACAAACAAACAAACAAAACCCATACTAGCAGGAGGGCCTATTAGGGAGAGGAGGTAGATTCTTAACAGTGGTGAGGTGTTAGAGGACAGAGCTATGTGTACTTCCTAAGCTAGTTTGCTGTCCTCAGGTGTGGTGAGCCAGTGTGTAGATTCACTCAGCTACCATTCTAGTAGGCAAAAATGAGAAAGGGTGCCATTTTATCCTTTGCCTCATTACAACAAAATGTTTTAGGTAGTTCCTGAGCCTCTAGCCTGTCCACCACTGAAAACTGTACATTACACGTGTGTGTGTGTGGATTGTGTGGGCCTTCAGATGTTGTTCAACTGCAACTACAAGTATCCCTAGCCAGCATAGCTAATGGTGAGCATTACACAAAGTACCCATATAGTGCCAACAATTGCAAAACGCTCATCTAGTTTCCTCTGTTCCTATTAAAATGCCTTGTACAACTTTTCTCATGCCATTATCATGTGGCCCTCCAGATGTGTTATTGGGCTGCAGTTCCTAGCATTCCTCACTACTGGTTATATGCTGCTTAAGGCTGTTTGGAGCTGAAGTGCAGCAACATCTGGAGGGCTGCATGATTCCCACCCTGCTATTAGCATACCCTACTACCCCTCCCATGGGATTATATAATTGCATATAATGGACACTTTTTAGGGTCACACTGAGTGGGGACAATTGGGGTCAAGCTGACTGGAGGACAGTTGGGGTCATGATGACCTGAGACATGTTCAGGATCATGATGGTGGGAAAACCCAGATAGGATTATGAGGAAAATCCAGTTGTTAATGGGTCTATCCTAATACTTTCCCACATTCTTATGCTCTTCAAACATGCAGTTGGTGACCATCCCTCAACCCATACCCTACGAGATCTTTCCTATACCCTAGAGTTCCACAAGAGGTAGCTAGGGGTTCTGCGAGACATTGTGATTGAAATTGTATTATTATTATTATTAAAGCTGTAGATATAATAATTTTTAGGCAGGTGTTTCCTGAGACCTGCAAATTGTTTCAAGGGTTACACTACAGTAACAGGGTTGAGAAAGGCTGCTATACACCCTACCTGTCTAAACATTAAGAGGTTGTCGCAAATCCCATCAATGTTTTGTCTCTCCAGAGCAAAGGCAATCAGCCCTTTCCAGACCCTTTTGTCTGTTCCATGAGAAAGCAGTTCAGGTTTTGTCATAGCTAGCACACCCCTCCAGGGTATTAAATAAGGTATAAACATCCTAGTTCTTACCCTAGCCGGGTGTGTCATAGCTGGTGTGTCATGGATGGACCTCATCATTCTCTTTAATGACGGACTGGATTCCCCTGGGCCACCCTCAGACACAGTCTGAGTCCCTCCACTGTGTGGACCTCTTTCTCAGACACTGGTTGTCAGGTAGTCCAGCCAGGTACCTGCCATGGAGAGCAAGAGGGGGGAATAGGGTTGCTAAGCAGTTGGGTATGGAATGTGTGTGTACTGGAACCCTACAGCGGGGGCATCTCAAGGCCACCCAGATGGGAGTTGCCTGGGAAGAAGATGTATCCAACTCTTCCTGCCTTACTCTTCAATAGCCTTGTATGGTTCTTAGGAGTGTATGTTCTTATATGCTAGCATATCTCCTGTGTTAATTCAAATAGAATACAGTACTTTGTTTAACTTTAACTGGAGTGCTCTCTACATAGGTGAAAAGATTCCCAAAGTTACCGTCTTCTCTCAGGCTTCCTTTTGAGCTATAATTTCCCCAAATTTCAAGGAGACGCTGGCATTGTGGGTGGGACTCCAATGTTCCCTCCCCACCTACCTCTTAGAGTAACACTGCCATTCAGCATTTTCCAATGATGCAGAATGGAGTTTGGGACTCACATCTAACATCCAGTTTGACCTTAACGTTCATAAGAATTCACACAGTAAATTTCCCCTGCTTTGACATGTAATCAATCACCGAAGGTTAGCCCCAGAATCTCTTGGGAGCAGTGCAATCATTTCCACAGATCATGCTTCTATTTAGGCTACGTTGCAAAAACCAGGTGAGGTTCATGTTCCACCGGCAAGTGTTCAGCACATCTGAGGAGGTCACTGGTGTATTTCTATTTCTTGGTGTGTGTGTGGGAGCTCAGCCTTGCTCCAACAGGATGAAAGCACCTTTTCCACCAAGTTTCTTTTATGATGTCAACATCACAAAACTGGAAAGAAAGGGTATCTGAGTGGATTTACTGTACTGTGATAGAGTATGCCTCTCACCTCAACAATTAATTCCAAGACTAGTATTAAGTGGGGGGGGGGCTCAATATCATCTGTTAAATTCTGGATTTAACGTAAACATAAATGGCTAAATCCTGGATTACCTAGGCTTTTTTGTTTTCTTTTCTATTTGTTGCTATGTCCTTGAAATCAAAAACTACTAAGATTGATGTTCCTCACAGATCTGATCTGGATCTATGTTGGTGGACTGAGAGGCCTTGTATCTAAAGGACCCTTGGTAGGCCTCATTTCAGGGGCAGTTGGTGAACTGGCATTGTTGTTGTTGTCTGCTGTTGTTGTGTACCTTCAAGTTGATTCCAACTTGCAGTGACCCTAGCCTAGGGGTTACTTGGCAAGATTTATTGTGAGGTTTGCCATTGCCATTCTTTGAGTCTGAGGGAGTGTGACTTTCCCAAGGTCACACAGTGGGTTTTGGTGGCTGATTCAGACCCTGGGCTCCTGGATTCGCACTACTACACTATCATGTTCTGGAGTGGAGGTCTGCCCCAGCAAAGCTCATACGCACAAAAGTTGTGGGAAGAGTGGCAGGATCAAATGGGACAGGGGCACCTGGTAGATGTACCACACTTCAACACTGATTTGTTACCTCTGTGGTACACCTACCAGGTGCCCATGTCCCATTTGATCCTCTTCCAGTAGATCTACACCAGGAGGGGTGAAACGCTTTCAGCCTGACAGCTGAAATGAATGAAGTTGTATTTGAGTGGTGGGTGGTGCTGATAAAAACATAATTTTATCTTAACACTCATTGTGCCAGCAATGGAGCCTTAAAAGAGGCATTTCAAATTTTAGAAAGGGTGGGAAGACTACGTATGAGCTGCAAACCACCAAAGAATAGAACCTTGGATAAGGGTGTGTGTGTGATGCTCTGGTGCGCTAGCTGAATTTACATCACCACTCAGCCTGGCTACCTCGTCACATACGCTGCCGCCACATTTGTGAAACTAGTAAACTGTGGAAATCACAGTTCCACAATTAGATGGATAATATTTGCATCTGTGTATGGGTGTTCACAGGGTTAGCGTGCCCATTACATATCAGTAAGGGCAAATAAACTCATGAGGAGACTGGATATGAATAATAAACATAAAGTTGGGTTTATTGTTTTAAGAAGATAACAGAACTACTTTATTTCTGTTACTTTTGACCAGCCTCTGTTCCTCCTACTACATAGTCTTCCTGCACATATATTTTTTCAGCTTCACTTATAGCCATACACACTTTCCAGCCTCTCCTCAACACATCACATCTTTTATTCTCCCTTTCAACTGTCAACTCTCTTCTCAACTGTCATTCTCTTCTCAACTGTCATCCAGTTAAAACATCCAGAAGCCCCTTCCGTTTCTGCTTCCTCCCAGAGGATTGACTCCTGAAACACATTTCTCCCATTCATTCATCTAGCTGTTTGTCACAGTGTGGCCCTAAGGGGAGGTCTCCATGATGACTTGATTTGGCCCCCCCAAGCCAAGGTTCTGCATCCCGATCTACACTCACAGAGCATTCCATGGGTGTTTCATGCCTCCAGGGTGGATGTGTTGCCCTGCCAACAAAGGGTCAGTTCTGACCAAATCCACACTACACAAATAATCCAGTTTGAAACTGGGTTATTTGCCATGGCTCCTTCCTATGGAATCCTGGGATTGTAGTTTGGTGAGGCACCAGCACTCTTTGGCAGAGAACGCTAAAGACCCCGTGAAATTAAAAATCCCAATATTCCATAGGAAGGAGCCATGGCGAATAATCCAGTTTCAGACTGGATTATTTTTGTGTAGTGTGGATTTGCTCATCCTGACTGCCTTTGGCTGGCCTACAATGGGGCTAGAACTGCTCTGTATGTCTTCAAAGTGAAATAAATAAGCACATATTGGGCCAACATTCTCTATAGCACAACCCTCTGCATCAGAAGTGAGTCCAGGCTGTTTGGCAGGGATGGGCAAAGTGTGCCACTGAGACTGCATGTTTTTGTGGCCATAAACACCTCCAGAATCCGGAGACTGAACTTGTTCTGCCCTCCAAAAGAGGTGGTTTGCTGCCCTTAGAAGCCCCCAGGTGATCAATATTCTTTTGAAACAAGTTGCAAGGCCACCCTGTCCTGTTTAACATAAAAGAATATCCATTTTTGTGGATCAGAAGTGGACTTCTGCCACTTTGGTATTTTTGTTTTATTTTGGTGTGGGCAACCTGCTGCAGTTGCCCATACCTGGTGTGTAAAATTGTAGCCCAAGTTGATTTTTTTAATTTGTGCTGAAAGGCACACACATCTTTTGCTCACTGAAAAAAAAAATCCAACAGATCAGTGTAGAGATGCTCTGAGAGTACTGGTGATGACTTTTTTTATTGTCCTTGTTCTTATGTCTTGAAATAATAGCTTGACACACAGAAATTTAGCAGGTGAACCTTTCTTCCATGATATATCCCAATAGGAAGATCTTTGCCAAATACAGTATGCTTCTTCATGACCCCAACAATATGTTCTCATTCCTTGACTCATGGCCTCCCCTTGCTGCCTACCATTCCCAGGCCTTTGTTGATGTAAGTTGTTCTAGTTACACACAGACACACAAGTGCTGTAAATATATGGGAGCAGGAGCAGTAATAAACAGTGACTTCTCTTTCCATTTAATTATGCTGTATTTTTAAAATGTTAATTAACCCCATGTCATAATTTCAACAATTCATATATTACTTAAATAGACAGGAGGGAATAGCATCATAGCTAGTGTTTTTAAAACTGCACAGTATAATGTTCTTGCTAGAAATGCATCCCCCCTCAATGTATTTTTAATACCATTCCTGATAGGCCTGCTTTCAGCAAGAATGTTAGTTTTGTTAAGAAGTAAAAATGCAACACGACTAATGGAGTCTTTCTTTCTTTCTTTCTTTCTTTCTTTCTTTCTTTCTTTCTTTTTATGGCTAACCTAATTCAAACACTGCTTACAGCTTAATTTATTTATTTTTTTGCCCCCTTGGTAGCTATTTTTTGCTGCTAGAATATTGCTTATGAACAGTTGCAGCTGTATGGATGAATGGCAGCTGTGTAAAGGTAATAGGATTTAAAAAACAACACAGAGACTGCGTTTAAGCCTAAAGCAAAATAATTCCACCTACATGTGAAGTTGAAGGCTTTCACGGCCAGCATCCATAGATTTTCCTTGGGTTTTTTTCCGGGCTGTGAGGCCGTGTTCTGGAAGAGTTTACTTCTTACGTTTCTCCTGCATCTGTGGCTGGCTTCCAGTTTTGAAAAACAATAGAATCAAAACTCAACACATTAAACTGAACTCCACCCAGGGACAGGGGATTTCCAGCCGATAATGGGCTATCAACCAACCATTAGCCAAACAAACACTAATCTTCCTTGCATTTCTATACCCAGAAGCTAACCATTCAAATACACACATTTACATATACTCCCCAACAGGGGTTCACAGTATATAAATTCCACACACATTCCTTCCCAACCATTCTCTGAAGATGCCAGCCACAGATGCAGGCGAAACGTCAGAAATAAACTATTCCAGAACACGGCCTCACAGTCCAGAAAAAAAAAAAAAGGAAAAATTCCACTTACAGTTTTTATAGTATTTGCAAATAAAAACCAGGTACAGAAAACCTGCAGTCTTATACAGTGGGACAGGTTATATAAGGTCATAGTTAACTCCTGTATCCACCTCCTGCCCTTGCAGTGTCTTCACTGGGTATAGGCATTTAAAAGAGCAACAGCAGCCACAATGAAGTGGGAATTTGCTGTGGTTGAAAACAGACTTTTGAAAAGTTATGGAATGGAAAAGCCCATTATTTGAGATACTGGAGCCTTCATGCAAAGTAACACTAGGGTGAGAAACAGCATTCCCTCCATATCTGAGTGAAAACAAGGTTGCTGGGGCCACTAGGCATATTTCCTGGTTCACTACTACAACTCCCTGAGAGACTATGTCCTGTTCTGGTGCCAACACAAGTACAGGAGGCAATCAAACACAGGAGAATCCCAGAGGGAAGTGTGGCTCACCAGCAAGGATGATGTAGCAGCATGGTCATACCAGCCCAGAGTCAAACACAATCAAGCAATAAATCCAAATGACAGACAAAAGGGAGATCCAAAAGCATGGTCATTAAATGGAGCAAGGCTGAGGTTATCAGGAAACATGAACCAAGAACATGAGTTAGGAATGTTACACCCACCAAACAAAATTGTTGTGAGCAACAAATTCCCTGAGGGAGGTGCTGGAATGTATGGCCTGTTGTCAGCATGCACCTGTTCCCTGATTTGTAGTCCCTCCTTTTCCCTCCTTTGTTTTGCCATGGTAGGTAGCAGCACATGGTAGGTGCTGTTAACTCTGTGTCTTGCTATTCAACAACTGCCATGGCTTCTTGGCCCTTTGCCTTACTATCTTGGCACTCTGTCTTACTATCTTGACCATCTGCCTCATATCTGAGTCTGAGTCCTGGGGGTGAGGCACAACAGACAAGTTTGGCCATTTCATGCCGGGGAGGCAACTTCTCCACATTGGGAAAGGGAGAAGCAGGCTCCCTATAATTGTTCCTTCAACTTCTCTCCTCAGCTTCAAGCTGTATCAATTACAAACCTATGGACTGGTTACAGAAGCCTGTCATCTAGTGATTGAAGGTGGTACTTCAGAATTAAATGTTTAAATGCAGACACATTTAAATTAATTAAAGCAAATGTCTGTTATAAGCCAGATAACCTGAGCAATGTAACCCTAGGGTCCTGCTGGCTTGCCTGATAAGTTTCAGATGTCTAGGTTTTATGGTCTTGAAACTATGGCTCCGAATGACATATACAAATCCTGTTTTATTATTATAAATGTCCAAGCTGGGCATAGAAAAGAAGCACAGCTTAATTCTTACAAGCAGCATATTCTACCGTTGTGCATCAGCTCTCCAGATATGAATCTACCAAAAGCTGTCTTCCAGAGCCTGAAACTAGCTGTTTGACTTTCTCAGCCGAAATCTATTGCTCCTGCCCTTTCATTCCTTTGTACAAATTTCCAGCTTGTCCTGTACAGATAAACCATCTGCTCCCATCATCCTCATTCCACCCAGCCTTTCCCAACCCAATGTATTCTAGGACACCCCATGGGCTGGGCATGGTAGGAGCTGTAGTCCAACCCATCTAGACTACAGACAGGCTGACTTTCTACTTGCAAAAATTATCCAACCATGCATGTGGCTGGCATACTTTGCCATTAACAAGAAGATTTAAACCTCTGATCGTGTTTCTCTTGTCTCAGGCCCAACCTTTCTGCAATATTGACAATACGACTAGATGTTGCCCAGTTCTGTCTGTAGCAATTCTTCAAGGCTTTGGGATATGGAATATGATGTTACTAGAAAGCAGAGTTTGGAAAAGTTGTCTTTTTTTGAATGCAGTACCCAGAATCAGGGGCAAGAGCTGTGAAATTCTAGGAATTATAGTCAAAAAGAGTCATTTTTTGAAGCTCTGTGAGAAAGATATGTCAATGATAATGAGCCCATGCTGTATATGATGAAGGTCTCAGGTTCAACCCAAGGATCTCCAGGTAGGTGGAGGAGGCAGCAGGTGATGGGAAAGACTTCTGTTTGGGAATCTAAAATACTGCTGCTAGTCAGAGTGGACAAAATGGAGGGGTAGAAGCACACATGTGCTTGTGGTGTTGTGTGCCTTCAAATTGTCTGTGATTAATGGTGACCCTAAGGCGAACCTATCACAGCCTTCCTCTGAAGCTGAAAGAAAGACTTGCCCAAGGCCACCCAGTGGGTTTCCATGCTGAGCAGGGATTCCAACCCTCATTTCCCAGGTTCCTAGTCCAACGCTCAAACCACTACACCATGCTGGCTCTCAGAAGGACAAATAATATAGGCTTATATAAGACTGTTTCTTACATTCCTTTCATCATTTGCGTTTCACAGCTTTGCTTCACTGGCACAGAAGCTCCAGGGAAGGGAAAAGGCGGACAAGGCAGCCGCATCTGCATGCTTAAAGGTCAACCCAGGACAGTTCTATTGTTTTTCTCAACTATTTCTGGCAAACATTCTAGGCATTGTTATGAATTCAGGGCAAGGATCCTCCTTATGAAGGCAGCTTTTGAAGAATTAGTGGAGGCCTGCAGGACACTTTCATTTCTCTTTAAAGTCTTAGAAGAGACTGTTGGCTTTGGGGGTTAATGCTGTTTGAACAGGACTTCCCACATAATAAGTGGCAACTGAGTACACAGCAGTGAAGAAGCTAGGGGATCTTCTGCTTTGGCCTGTATTTACCCAAAGGAGTCCTGCCCATGGCTCCCTCAAGTGTCAGTGTTCTGTCTAAGATACTGCAAGAGAAGAACTAGCAGTATCTGCTGGATTTAATCCCTACCCCCACTGCCATTCCCTTTTCCTTATGTGTCATGTCTTATTTAGATTGTAAGCGTGAGGGCAGGGAACTGTTAAATTGACCATTTGTAAGCCGCTCTGATAGCCTTTGTGGCTGAAGAGCGGGATATAAATAAATAAATAAATAAATAAATAAATAAATAAGCACCAGCACTTCATGCCGCCGGGTAAAAGACAGGGCCTTAAGCAAACTCATTTGAAATAGTCACCCTTTGCTGCTAAATACCCGCAAGGGCTCTTTTGTGTTATTAGGAGAAAACAGTACTCCAAGGTAAAAGTATAGTTTTACTGTCAGCTGTGTGGCTTTTAGTTTTAACCAGGACTGCACAATTCTGCAAGAGTACCGTAATAAGTAATTGTTACAATACACTTTAAATGCAAGTATGTGGTGGGAATGCAATGCACTGGGAAGAACCAGACTCAAAGCACTCATTAATCTTTCAGTAAATAGCCAGAAAAGCACATAGATCACACTCATATAATTGAGTATCCAATTCTTCTTTATTAGTCAGGGGTTGACATGTGTAATTTTGTGCTCTCTCTGTGCATGTTTGTCTGAGCTGTCAGATCAGGACAGGGGGTGAGGAATGAATGCAGAACTCTTTTCTGGCAGTCACATTGCTGATAATCTGAAACTTTACCAATGTAGAAAAAAAATGCTTGCTTTGCATGCAACCGTTAGTCACTAGTTCAACACAAGTGTCCTTTAACATCACACAATCACAATGCTATGATTCTACTTTCACTGCCATGGCTGCATTGTGAGGAATCCTGGGATTTGTAGTTTGGTGAGGCACTAGAGTTCTCTCTAAAGGGCAGATCCCAGCATTCCATAGGATGTGGCCATGTGAGTTAAAGTGGAATGGTAGTGCTGTTATTGTCTGGAGAATAGAGGCCAACCACTTATCCGCTAGATCCATGGCCATCTTGGCTGATTAGAATTGCCAGCCAGAGGAAGGATGGCCAATTGGGTGGTGGGAATTCTAAAAGCCTCTTTGAAAGAGGGCTATGTCCCAGCCCTTCTAAAAGAAGTCACTGTAAGACCTCTGTTGAAGAAATCTTTATTAGACCCCACATCCCTAGACAATTATCAACTGATTTCTAATCTCCTCTTCTTTACACTACTTCTTGCACCAGGGCCATTTGACTGATATGAGACATGGATGCATTGCTTGCAGTAGTTCTGGTCTTTTTTGGTTGAACATTCCCAGAAGGTAGTGCTAGGGTACTGCTGTTCAGCCTTTTGGTCATTATCCTCTGTGGTTCCACAAGACTCAATACTGTCCTCCAATAGAAAATTTTAAATACGTCATGAAACGACATGTTCTGGGTGGGATTGCACTGGATGGAGCCATAGCAATAAAAGTGATATCAAGGTGCTAGAGTTGTGTAGTGTGAAAGAGACCAGCAAGATCTGAATATTGTACTCATGGTTTTCCACTAGTATCTGTTTGGGGACTGTGGGAAATGGGATGCCGGATGTGACAAGCTTTTAGTTTCATCCAGCAGAGCTCATCATATGTTCTTAACTCAACAGGGCTGTTGTGAGGATAAAATGGGTAGAGGGTGGTGGACACATATACCACTCTAGGTATCTTTGAGGAAGGGGTTTAAAAACATATAATTAAATAGAGCAATAGCTCTGGAACTAGGAAAGCAGATCATGCCCAAGGTATTGTTGGATTGTGTGGAATGCATTGGATAGGTCAGTCAAGCTGGTACTGTTTAAGACCTGGGGCCCGTTTACACGGCAAAATAAGTCCATGAAGAATTCGCTAAGATTCCTAATAGTTCACACACAACACACCACAATATCACCTCATTCAGAAGGGGGGGGAATTAAAAAACTCGGAAGTAGTGTAATAAGGGCTTTTGCTACTTTTCCCGACTTTTTTGACAAGTAGCGTGATTTAGCGCACTATCAATTGTGTGAACTACCATTTCACAAAAGTCTGTGTGAATTACCAGCAATCTTCCTGAAACAACAACAGCAGACTGAGCCATGATTGGTTGGACAGACCATAGAGGGGGTGGACTTGTAAGAGATGGAGGAAACTCAAATGAAAAGATCCAGCCACTGTTGTTTCCAGCCACGGAAAAGATTCAGCCAGTGCTATCCCCATCTCAGTCACCCAGCTGGCTGCCTCCCAGCTTGCTTGGCTGCTGCAGCTGAAGAATCCCCAGGTAGCCTGTTCCCCTCTGTGTGTGTGTGTGTGAGAGAGAGAGAGAGTAAGTGTGTGTGTGTGTGTGTGTGAGAGAGAGGGAGAGATTGAGTAGTGATCTGCTCCTCTGGCCGTTCGCTCCCTCGCCCTGCTGTGATCGCATTTGTGTGTATGTGTGTGTGTGTGAGAGAGGGGGGGAGAGTGGGTGAGGGGAAGGGGGGCTTGTCGGGGGATGGCTCCTCGGCGGCTGAAAGGCTGCTTCCTTCTTCCCACCTTTCTTGCTTTGGAAAGAAGAGGGAGAACTCCCTGCTAAGGGATGAAAACTAGCAGGCATTCCTCTGGTAATCAGAGGAGGGAAACGTGCCAGCACTTTCTCTCCCTCTCTCTCTCTCTCTTTCCCTCCCTCCCTCTCATCTTCCCGGCATCTTTCCCCAGATGTGCTTGGGGGGGCATGCCCCCCACCTTTGCCTGTGTGAACTACAAATTGGACAACGAAACAGATCAACCAATTTCGCTGTAAATCATGTAAACTATGCAGCAAACTATCGCAATAAAAACTGCCGAGTAATTGAGCCCCTGGTGTTGTGTGTCCGAGCATACATATACACTATTTTAATATGTATTGCATAACACACATTTCTCTTCTCTTTAAGGCTGCTCTCGTATCCAGCATGTAAACACCGACTGGGGTGGGGCATGAAAATCTGGTTTGATTTGAATCTCCCCCTCCCCATTTCCTTGCTATGGATAGATCCCACTTTGTAAAGGAATTGCATGTTGGTGGGCATTATGAAGTGTGAATTGAAGGGAAGTAACACATGCACTCCAACAAATTTGGCATGGACAGTCCTGATTAATTCTCTGTCTTCCTACTTTTGCAGCTGTCCCAGTTTCTTTCTCCACCTCCCACTTTCTGCTTTTGTCCTTGGCTTTCTTCAGTTGCTGCAAACTGATTTCATAGCACAAAAGTAGTTTGCACTCAATTAATTCAGTGGGGGTCAGGGAGAGACAGGAAGGGGTGGTGTCTTGCCCTTCCCAGTAGGCTTAGGCAAAAACAAACTGCTGAAGCCTCTCCTAGCTTGTGTGTTCTTCCTTATTTATGATTCAGCATCTGAGAAAGTAGATGAATATGCTTATGTTACAGTTTTCTCTCTCTTAGGACTTTTTCAGACGTCGATTTATGGCGCAAGAAGGCTTGTAACACTTGCGAGGCTGCTGCGCGGCAGGGGGACCATTTTGTACGATGCTGTCCCCCTGCTGAAATCAACAGTTTCTGTTTCAGGAGAGATCGGAGGCAGCCGCATCATATTTGGCCGTTTTTTAATCACGGGCAACTTCCGTGATTAAAAAATGGCCAAATATGGTGCGGCTGCCTCTGATCTCTCACGGCAGGGGGACAGCGTCATACAAAACAGACCCCCTGCCACGCAGCAGCCTCGTGAGTGTTACGAGCCTTTTTGCACCATAAATCGATGTCTGAAAAAGTCCTTAGTCTCAAAGGTGCTACAAGATCCTCTTGCCATCTTGACAACACTCTGCTGTTCCTTGGCCACATGTGTCCAAGTTTTCTCTATGAAATATTGAAGGCTATAATAAAATAGACCCTGGAATGGGGGGGAGGTGGGCTCAACCCCCTTAACACTAGGCTAGGTGGGGCTGAGCCCAACCTGAAATAATCTGGCAAAACTGAACCACCAAAACTCTCTGTATAGTCGAGCTGAAGTAGGGTTGGCAGATCTCATAGCCCTTCTTCTTCAGATCTCAGGGTGAGAGCACATTCGACCAGTGGTTCTTAACCTGTGGTATGGGGACCCCCCAGGGGGAGAACAGTGTCCTCACAGGGGGTCTGCAAAGGCCTGAAGGCTGCTCAACCCACCTTCTGCCTGCAGTGGAGTGGCCAAAGACAGGAGCCAAGGCAAAGGCTGGTGGCTTGAGCTTTTCCGTTCAATCCACTGCAGCCACAAATTTGCAGGAAGAAGCAGGAGAAATATCTCCCCCCCCCCAGTCCCTCTGAGGGAACGGGGTTGTCTAAACAGTGAAAAAACTCTGCACAGAATGTGTGGGGAATCCTACCTGTCTTAATGGCATTCTGTGTGATTTTGCTGTATTGTGAAAGAGGAGGGCAAAAACTGGCAAAAGCTACATGAGAAAAGCCGTAGCGACTTTTCCTGTAGTTTTTGGAAAACAGCAAGGGGGGGTGCGCATTCCCCCTCATTAGTACAGCGATTTGATAGGAATTCTGCCCGAGAGAACTGGAAGTGTGACTCTGATTGGCTGAACAAGTGCGGGGGTGGGGCTTTCTGAAAGGGCAAGTGCTTGCAGTTGCCATTCTACCGCCCCCCCCCCCAGCGATCGGGGATGGAGGAGGGTAGCTGTCATCTCCACCCACCCCCTGGATGATACTGCCGCCATCTCCATGTGGACCGAGGAAGGGAGGAGGGCGCTCTCACCGTCTTCCTGTATTAGACAAATGGGTGTACACATATACATTTCCCTCATTTGTTAGATTAGGTTGTTCTTACTTGGATGGGGTATTCTGTGCAGGTACGTCTGATGCTTAATAACTCATGCTTACTGACATCACTAGGGCCTGCCTCCTGTGACCTCACAAGGGGACATCGGTAGGCCTCAGGATTTGGTACTGAAATCTCAGGAGCAGGGATGCTCCTGTCCTGGCACCCCCAGTCAGAAGTGTACTAAATGATCAAGTGCTAAGAACAGGTAGTAAGACAGCAATTATCTATCCATTCACCCATCACTTTATTTCTATCCTTCCTTCCGTCCTCCCAGACTGGGACTCAAGGCAGCTTACAAAAAAGCAGAAAATTACAATAAAAGTACATATAGTTAAAAACATATACAAAAGTTGAGGTTAAAACAGTATTAATCCAACAGCAAAATTAAAATAAAGTATTACTTTAAAACAAAGATTAAAAACAGTGCATAAAAACTCATCTCAATTATCCTCGAGCCTTCCCAGGAGTAATAAAAGCTGCCTGCTGTCTATTCTATGTACACTTACTTGGGAGTAAACTACACTGGACCCATGGAAGGGACTCCTAAGTACACATTGTGCTTGTCAGACTCTTCAGATTTAGGAGATTATCAGATGGGGACAAAAATAGCATCCCTGTCTCGCAATCTCCTCTCCCGCCCACCCCCGTACCCATTCCGGCACACTAATGAAAAGTTTCACTCCTACCTTAATCATGTGTCATCTACTCCCCTCAGCAGCCCAGGAGTGAATGGAGCTCTCATGGAGCTGCATTTACTTCCTGGTTTGAAATCCTGGGCCATTCTCGTGAGAGGATGAGCGCATAGGAAATTCAAAGTTTAAAAGAAAAATACACTTTAAAAAGTAAATCCAGGCACCTAAACACACTTAAAAAAAATACAAGTAACCCGGGGAGGGTACAAAAAAAGTGTGTCACTTACCTCGTTGTCCTGATTGCACCCACAAGTGTTTGGCACGGACTTCCCACTGACATTGGCATCGCGCCAGCTTAACGGGGCACCTTTTTACTCACCCGCTGTTCCATGACAGAAACAGAACAGGCGATCTATTGATGGCTTATCCCATCAATAAAAAGAACTGCTGGCAGAACGGGAGCAGCATGGGAACATAACGACATGGGGACGACGTCATGTGAAAAACAAGCCCTTTAGCAATCTCCTGGGGTTGTTGTCATACCATATTTACAGCATCTGATAATCTCCTTAGGGATGCTTCATTGAGAATGCATGGGAAACATAATTTGTCCTCTACCTGCAAGTAGGCAAAATTAATAATCTGTCTGCCAGTGTTTAGACCTTCCCCGCCTTAAAAACAGTTCTGGGATCCCTGGGAACTAAGATCAGGGCAAGGTTCAACAATGACAGGCACTTTCCCTCTGTTTTTAAAGGAGTCTATTTTCCAGTAGCCTGTGGCCATAGAACAGGAAGGCAGATTTCACATTTCTGTGTATATTGGGCTGGCCCTACTGTTAGGTAGAATGAGGTTGCTGCCTCACACAGCAGATGCTTAAGAAGAAAGGAAGAAGCAATTACAATGGTGCTGTATTTGCCACATGGGCAGTCCTACACCACCACTCCAGCTAATCTATTGTGCTTAGATGCTTCAGGCATGGTTCTGAGGCTTAAATATTTCTTTTTGTTCCCAGAGCAGCTGACAAGGTAGCAAGAAATGATTTTTTTTTAACGGGAAAAAAAAACAAAGCATAAAATGAAACATACAAATATAAGCCTGGACTTGGAGTAGAGAGCCTATCAGTTAGAGGACTGTCCTCTATAAAGCAGGGCACTGGACCACCCTAGTGCCTTCAACTAGCATGATGGGATCAATGCCAGGGCCTATAGGACTGATCCTCCAGATGTTAAAAAATAGAAAAGAAATAAAATGGGCTAAATCAAACATGGGAAACATGTGGCTCTTCAGATGTGGTTGGATGGCAACTCCCTGAGATTGTCTAAATGGTGAAAATACCCCTCATGGAATTCACTAGGGATATGACTTGTCTAAATGGGATTCCCCATCAATCCACTGTATTCGGAAGGAAGGGGGCCCAAGATGGCAAAAACAATGCAGAAGAGCCTTTGCAGCTTTTCCTGTAGTTTTTAAAAATCAGCTAGGGGATGCACATTCCTGCTCGTTGGGACAAGTGATTCACTTTGAATTGCTTTCCCATAGGAGAGGAAGCAAAAAACTGATTGGCTGGGCGAGCATGGGGCAGGGCTTGCTAACAAGGCAAGTGCTCGCTGCCACCATGTTGGATTTTTGCCTTAGTGAGTGATTGCTGAGGCAATAAAACAGGGTGGGGTTTTTTTTTGGCTGTCCTGTTTAATCAAAAAAACACTCTATTGCTCTAGCACACCTTGAGCATCATGTTTTTTAAAAATGTGGTGGCGGCAAAGTAAAAACGTGAGTAATTCACTTGTGGCTGCCATTTAGCATGCGAAGCTTATGGGGGCTTATGAAGGCAAAGACACCATTAAGACAAGTTGCTGCTGCTGTGATGCTGCTGCTGTGAAATGCCATTAATGCAAGGTACTTCAGGGGGTTTTCCCTTGTATAAATGGGCCCCTGTGTTTCCCACTACTGATAATGCTAGCTAGAGCTGCTACGACTTGTAATTCAGTAACGTCTGGATGGCTGCATGATTTCCACCCTCAACTAAATGCAATTTTAATCATACCTAGAGTATACCTACTGAAATTAATGGAACTAGTTAGTCATAACTAACTTGCTTTAAATAACTTAATCAAATAATAAATAAGCTAGTCATAACTAATTTGGTTTACGTTGGCCTGCTTTAGGACTAATAATGTTGGAATTAGCCCAGATACATGAAATAATGTATTAAATTGGAATTGTCTTTAATATGTTTATGGTTATTTTCATTAACCAAATACATTTTTTCCAGTTTAAAACTCAGCACCACAAAAGTGCAAAGAATGAACTCCTTTGGGATGCTGAGTCATTCATTTCTGAGAGGTTCCCTAGAAAACATCACAAGATTCATGATGCTGTGAAACTTTGGGTTATCTCCCTCTATGTCATTTTGCTGCTCTCCAAATAAGCCTTGAGGGAAAACTGAGAGTTTATTTTCACTAAGCTCAAAATAGATTCTGATGAAGACAAACCTCTTTCGGCCTACACAAACCAGCCAAGAGAAAGCAAGCAAGCACGAAAATTCCTTTTTTTAAAATAGCTTAATCTGTATCACCACTCAGCAAATCAAAGTAATTAAACATCCTCTGCCAAACTATCGATGATATTCTGGTAGAGTCCAGGATACAAATGGTTTGTTTGCTTGATAATTGGATTTATACCCTGGGTTTGTTCCCAAAATGGCATTCAGGGTGGTTCTTAAAAACATTGAATAGAAAGAACAACCAAAAAAAAGGTCAAATGTTGAAACAGAATGAAAGGCAGAATTTATAGTGGGGTGGGAATCATGTGGTTTTCCATATGTTGTTGGATTGCATCTCCCAGCAGTCTTAACCAGCATAGCCAATGTGAGGAATGCTGGGAGTTGCAGTCCCACAGCATCTGGAGATCTACATGATAGCCATCCCTGACCTAAGGTGTAAAACTAGAAAACAAGGATGCTGAAGGAGAAAAAAAAATATGTGGAGCTTTTCCCTTGCTTTCTGGGTTGTTAACTGTCATCAAGTCAACTTTGGACTTTACCAGACCATGCAAATATGGTGTTGTAAGGACACCTAATGATTGTGAAAGGGCACATGTACCAGACGACATCACCCGTTTGCGATCATGTTCAGACCAAAACCTGTCCTATTTTATTGACAGCCCAAGCTGTCCATTGATCCCCTGTGGTGTTTTTGTGCCGGCATTGCGTTTGAATCCACGCGCCATTGTATTCATGTGAATGCAGCATCAATGCCCAGTCCGTCCAGAACACTTCTGGGTGAGATTGTGACATCCAAGTAGGTGACACACTTTTTATGACCCTCCCCAGTTTACTTGGGACTTTTATAGTGTGTTTATATGCTTTTGTGAACTTTTACTTTGTTATTTTTGTTTTTATTTTTTAATTTCCGGCACTACGTATTTGTTCAAGAATCTACAGGATTTCTCATTCATTTCTGAGGAAGCCTTTTTGCACGGAAAGGAGGTAAGTTTGGCATAGGGCGTTCTTTTGATGGCATAAAAACAGCAAAGTTATGTCAGCAAAAGAACGGGCTTAGGGGGGTGGGCTGATAAAGTCCTTTGACTAATGGTGACCCTGGAGATTTTCAGATGCTATAAAAGACTTCCGCAGAGGTCGGGAGAGGGATGCAGCTATCCCGCTGCAGGGGGTCAGTTTCGGACGACAACGTCCCCCTCCCGTTGTCCTTCGTTTTGCTTCTGTGGTATTGAGGGGAAAGGAGCCACTTTTTACTCATGGAAGTTTTTTGTGAGTAAAAAGTGGCACCTTTTCCTTCGATCGAGCGTGGAAGCAAAATGAAGGATGACGGGAGGGAGACTGCATCGTCCAAAACTGATCCCTTGCAACAGGATAGCCGTGTCCGTCTCCCGATTTCCGTGGAGGTCTTTTATAGCATCTGAAAATCTCCCCTATGAACAAGAGATCTCTAAGAGACCCAGCCATCAACAGCCATCCTCAGGTTTTGCAAACTCAGGGCTGTGACTTTCCTAGGGATGTCCATCTGTGATGCAGAATCTGTGTATATGGAGGGCTAATTGTACATGGCTGAGTCAGGCTGATTGATTTATTACACTAACTGGTCTTTCCACATGAATGTGATTGTTTTGCAAACCTTTAAATTTGCAGAATTTGATGTTTCTCTGGTTGTTGAAAACACGAGCCTAATTTGATTGTTAACCTCAGCTAGAGTAGACATGTTCAATTATTTTGATTTATATAAGTGTTGATTTTTTTGTTGTTTTTGTGTGCCTTCAAGTTGTTTCCAACTTATAGTGACCCTATCATGGGGTTTTCTTGGCAAGATTTTTTCAGAGAGGATTTGTTCCTCTGAGGCTGAGAGAATGTGACTTGCCCAAGATTACCCAGTGGGTTTCCATGGCTGAGCAGGGATTTGAACCCTGGTCCCCAGAGTCATAGTCCAACACTCAAACCATTACACCACACTGGCTCCTAAATGTTGGCTTACCATTCAGCAAATTAAATCCAGTGTGGTAGAGCAGTTTGAGTATTGGGCTAGGACTCTGGGAGATCAGGGATCAAATCCCTGGTCACCCATGGAAACTTACTGGGTGACCTTGGGCAAGTCATACTCACTGAGCCTAATGGCACACCTCCACCTTGAGAAGAAAACACCATGATAAAGGCACCATAAATTGAGGATAACTTGGAGGCATGTGAAGGCACACCACTACAAACAATATACAGTAGGACCCCCATATCCACGGGGGATTAGTTCCAGGCCCCACTCTGGATAATGAAATCTGTGGATAACAGTGAACACCATTGAAAATAACGGGACTGCCAGTTTAAAATACCATAGAGTTGCCTTGGAGGACCTAGAAAATGTCTAGAGAGGATGCATTTTCTAGGAAGACTCTATGGTAGCTGTGCTGAAACTGCAACCATAGATAACTGAATCAGTGGATAATGAATCAATGGATACAGGGGTCCTACTGTACACTGAATCAACGGCTCTACTATAGTTAGAATAAGAATTGTATGTAGACCAAGCTTCCTCTGAATACTGTTTGTGTAGCTATGTGCAGGTTTCTCTCTTTTAAAATCCAATTTAGTAAATACGCACCTGCCCTACAAATGTTTATTGCCCCCCTCCTGCCCTTTCTTGCCATTCTAAAACTCTCTCTCTCTGGCTTTTCTTCGCAAATGAAGATTCAGGAAGGACTCATCCTGCGCTTTCTGCAAGCGCGCTGATGACTAAAAAGGCCAATCCGAGATAAACAAGTCCGGTTGCAAAAAGCACAGCAGAAGGTCTCCTTGGGTGATGTTTTTGGGTTGTGATTCTTTTTGCGTTGTCATTTCTCTTCAAGACTTGTTCGCATTCTAAAACTAGCTCCATGGAAAAATGCATGTGCTATTTTCAACCAATGATGTGCCGCTAATGTTAAAGGAGGCAGGTCAGGTTTTCCCCAGCAACAGTGACCTGGCAAACAAACTTGATTAAATACACATATGGTTTTACTTATACTTTCATTCCTTTAAAATATAATGCATCCAGTATTTAAATGAAGTTTATGGGACTTGACTTGGGAGTGAAGAATGGGTGGGAAGAAGGGGTAGGATGGGAAATATGCTGGAGGCTGGTCCTTTAGGATTTATTTTACAATCATTCCTTTTTCAGACACCTGGTAAACGATGCAATGAAACTTGGCCTCGAAGGCCAAAAAACAAAACATAAACCCCAAGCAAGCTATTAAAAAAAAAAACACACAAAAAAAAACAGAGTTGGAAGAGTCAACAAAAAATAATGTATAATAAGACATGGTTCTTAATAGTCTTACAATCCACAAATAACATGTGCTTTTAGGGCTGTGGTAAATTATGTTTATTTATATTTTATACTCCACCCTTGCTTAGAAAAGTTTACAAGATAAAAAAGAATGACAAAGCATATTTAAAAATATAAATATACTGGTACATTGAATGTAATTTAAAAACCCAAATTCCACACACACATGTAATAAGCATGCTAACAAAATGCTTGCTATTATTAAGGAAAGGGGGAAGTTAGGGCCTATTAAGTCCCCACTAGAGGGATTCACCTTCAGAGAACAATTGGATGCTTCTGATGGTCCAGGAAAACAGACCATCCAAATGATCCTGGTCCCTCAGGAGAAAGAACTGAGGGGTCCACATCCCAAGAAGTAGGGAGTTCCTCCCTTGAGACAAAGGACACCTCCCAGCCTGAGTATCAGTGCCTGAAAAGACAACCAAGACTTGTGGCTTCTTGAAGTAGTGTTTGCCTGTGAAGAAAGACTCTTCATAAGTAAAAGCCCTTTTAATGAAGAAGACTTCCTGCCTAAATGCCTGTGGTTAAGACCTAGGTGGGGGTCTGGGAGGTCAGGCTTATAGACCTATTATTGACAATACAGTTTGCCTAGAAACAATGGCTGCAAACATCTGCTGTATAATTCCCCATAGTCCAAGAATTGGCAAACGATCACTCCCTAGGGGCTGTGGTATGGCCACAGGTGTCATGCCCCTTGAACCTAATGAGGGTATGGAATCTGAGGAAGAGGACATGGCAGAGGATGGCCCTGGGGACCCTGGCACAGGTATGTCTACACCTGTGCCAGCAGGGAACTTTTCCAATGTAGAGTCCCAAGCAGAGGAAGAGCCTGGTCCTAGTGGGTTGGCACCAGTCCCAGCAGTGAGCCCTGTTAACTCAGATAAGGAGGAGGAAGAAGAAATGGACTTATCCATACCATCCTTCAGTCAACAGAAATCCCAAAAGGAAGCCTGGAGGAGATCAATGAGACTTTACCTGAAACACCGGCTCATTAAGGAGCACCTGGGATAGCCCTGATTGCTATATATACACCTTGGGGGAGCTATGGAGCCTTTGTCAGAGATCAACTGATCATCCTGGCAAAAGCTTTGTGTTGGTTATCTTTGACTCCATGTTCCTGCTGCCTTGATTCCTGTTTAGACCTTGGCCTGATCCTGACTACGCTGTTGCCTGATCCTTTTGACATACGGACTTTCTTCTGGACCTCTGTTGACTTCTGTAAGCCCCTGACTTTTTGGACTGTTTACTAGACTATTCTTTGCGTTTCCCTGTTTGCTTCTGCTGACTGTTATCAGGACTTTGTTTCAACTGCTTTGCTATTATTGAGAGTTGGGCACTTTCCCAGACATTGCTTTATCAACTTCTAAGCTGTTTGTTGATACTTTTGCGGGCAACTGGCTGCTTTCCTGGACAACAGGTCCTACAGACAGGTTGCCCATCAGCAGCCTCCCATTCCCTGATATTTAGTGGCCAAAACCTGAGACCAGAGTGTGGGCCTTGAGATGTCACAGGACAAGGCCCTAGTGATGTCACAGAAGCAGGGCAGGCAAGGATTGGGAGGTAGGACAGAATTGCTTTTGGACCACCTAATTGTTATAAGTGGCATCAGGGGAATCCAGGTAAAACTCAACAAATCAGGTAATATGACAGCTCAGGACTCCTTTTTGATGGTTGTACAGGTGGCAAAATGTACCCGGCATGTACAATGGATGCCACCATCCCTAATCCTTATGTCTTGCAAGGCTTTACCTAAAGCACACATTGTATATTAAGAGTTTTTTTTCCATGCCCCATGAGGCTTATAGATTGCTCACTACCAGCCTACAGGGAATTCCCCCTCATATCCTGCAGCAGTGTTGTCAGAGGTTGTGTAACAAGAAGTCTCACAAGTCATGCCTTGTTCCAAATGGCATGATGGTTCAAGTATATGAACCAAACATCATTCTCCCTAGTCACCTTCCCTCACTTCTGGCTTTTTGGTGATCACAACACAGAGATTAAAACTGGGATATATGTGGTCAAAGAACACTAGCGTGTGGTTAAGATGGCAAAAGTTGTTAACAAGGAAGAACACACAAGCTAGGAGAATTTGCTTTTGCCTGAGCCTACTGGGAAGGGCAAGATTCCACTCCTCCTGTCTCATCCCTACTGCTGAGTTAAGTTTACACTTTAAAGCCCTACATGGTTTGGGTCCAGGTTACCTATAGGATCACCTACTCCTGTATAATCTGCCCTGTACACTCAGGTCCTCTGGGGGATGTTTGCTCCAGTCAGCCAGGACTAGGTTGGCAACGTTCACCCAGAGGACTTTTTCTTCAGCTGCCCCTAGACTCTGGAAGGGCCTGCCGGAAGAGATACGACAGCTGAATATGCTGTCAGAATTCAGATCAGCAGTAAAATACTAGCCTCTTCCGACAGGCCTATCCAGATGATTTTTAAATTGTGTGTTGATTGTTTTAAAACGTCTTGGTTTTACTTGTTCTTTTAAATTGATATGTGTTTTTAATTGATATGTGCTTTTAACCAATGTTATGTCTATGTGTTAATGTGTTGTTCACCGCCTCGATCCATAGGGAGAGGTGGCAAATATTATTATTATTATTATTATTATTATTATTATTATTTGACTGCAAACTACTTTTGCATTTTGAACTCAATTTGCAGCAACTGAAGTAAGCTGAGGACAAAGGGGGAGGTGGGAGGAAGAGAGAGAAACTGGGACATTTTAAAAGCAACTAAGCAAGTGGGATGACTGCGGATTAAACAGGATTGTCCCTGCAAAATCAGGACAATCAGAGGATATGGCACTGCTGCTTTTTCTGGCCGGTGTAGCTCTACCCAGAGCGCTCCTCACCTCTATCTCACTCTGAAGGGGTCAATCCTGGGTGGAGCAGGAAGGTGTAGAAACCAACTATACCATTGTTATTTCTGTCACATGCTGCAAGGAAGGGAGTGAGATGCAGCCCCATGTCTCATAGTATCTAGTTCAGCCCTCCATCTGTTAATCATTATATATGATTAAAAGGTGATTAATTGAGACTGTACCTGCCACATCAGGACAGTTGGAGGGTACGCACATGCAAATAGAACCCTAGGGAGTATGTCTCAGTCTGCATGGGAGACACAGCCTGACACATTGAGAGTTCCAAATAACCTTGAGTCCATTCTGGGTAAGTCAAAAGCTAAAATTAAGACTAGTGTATCACATAAGCAAGGGTTAGGCAACTTGTGAACCTCCAGATGTTGTTATTAGATTGCAAGTGTCCTTAACCTTAGCCAGCATAGCCAATGACAAGGAATGATGGGAATTGCTCTCCAAAACCATCTGGAGAGCCACACATTGAGAGCTGATTTTTTTAATAAAACCCATAAACATGAAATGAAATAAATCAATATAATATGAGAGAACTTCACTGAGATGAACCAAATACAGATATGAAGCAATAATGCTTCTCGGTAGTCAACAGAGGTAGCAGATAATATGAATGGACTGGATAATAATTATGATCAATAGTGAAATATCAACCTCCAGTATCAAAGGGCCTCACTTGGCTCTGTGCTGCCCTGCCTATATCAATATTCACATCCTGTGAGAGGGTCTGAAAGGAAATCTGGTTACATTTATGTGGAACTGTTACATGGAAATGAGCTGTGCTTTACAGGCTAGGAAGATTTTTCCTTGTGACTTACTCCTGAGTAGTTGTTGATAGAATTGGGCTGAACAATGCCTGTCTGGGAACAGTGCACTGTTGCATAGTCCTTCAGAAGACATGCATAAAATTGTCCACGTGCTTGGTGTAAAAATATCAAAAGTGGTAAGAATGATGTCTAGTCCACTCACTTGACTTTGGTTCTGCCCTGTGCCCTTCGCTCCACCCCTTGTTAGAGACTTCCCCTCCATACTTCTGAATTGGAAAATTGGCCCAGGGCTGAAAAAAGGTTGTCCATCTCTTCCCTTAAAGATCAGGTCTGCAGCTGGGGCACTGTAGGCTATTAGTGTCAATAGAAGCTCAAATGCCCTGTGTGGTTTGAAGGATCTTCAGCTTTGGCTGATATGCCTGCTGTGACCTTACCTCAGTGGTGAGAGTCCAGATGTTGCTGAACCTCAACCTCCAATATTCCTCACCATGCTTGCTAGGGCTGCTAAGAGTTACTGTTGCAACAAAATCTGGAGGGCTGCTTGATCCCCAGCCTTAGTGGGCTGGCTGGAAAAAAATGACTTATTTTGGATTAAAATTCCACAAATCATTCTGTCAGCATGGTCAGAGTTTTCCAGGTTCTGGATTGAAAGTTAGCTTGGCCACAATTACCCACAGTCTGGTAACCTCCCATCTAGGTTATTACAATTTGTTGTACATGGGGCTGCAGCAACTGCCGTTATGGAAGAATAGGGCCATAAGATAATATCTGATTAGAGTGTTATCTAATTATTAATTAGATTATTAACTAGAATATAATGTATTGACTAGGTTATTAACTCAGATAGGATATTTTGAATACAGGTTGACCCCCATATCCGCGAGGGTAGGGTTGCCATAATTATCTGCTACAAAACTGGGACAAAAGTAGACACGACTGGATTGGGTGGACTATCAACAAAAAAAACAAAACAAAAATCCTACATTTTGACATTAACATTGTTTTATTGCATATTTCAGAAGTTTAAGGTGTTTAAGAAGTTTTACCTTAAGGTGTACTTTTCAGAACTCTGCTGAAGACCTTGTAAAACTACAACTCCCAGGATTCCATAGGAAGGAGTTTCAAAGTAGATTATTTGTGTAGTGTGGATTTGGCCCTGGTCTTCTTGTGTCCTAATCCAGCACTCAAGCCACTACACCACATTGGCTGTCAGTTGGCTATGCATGTAGAAACAGTAAAATACCACCATTCATTTTTTTCAAAGGTGCCAGTTAGCAACCAGAGGCATTTGTACTAAAGGCTTGCTGCTCCTCCCCAGCGCTTAGAAAAGTTGCTTTTTATTACAATTCCCCAACTAGTGGCTGTGCTGGCTGGGATGTTAAAGTCTCAAGTCTCTTTCCAGCTCTGTTGTGGGGCTTGGAAAACGAAGGGAGATGCCCCCCTCCCCTTCCGAAGCCTCTTTCCGTTCGGCCACCTGGTGGCCTAGGAGGCGGGAGACTCACCACACACATGCAAGTAATGTTACTCTGTCTGGCTCCATTGCTGGCCTTCTTTCTTCTGACTTTCCTTCGCTCTCTCTGCTGCTGCCTGCTCTACACTCTCCCAACTCCCGCCTTCTGCACTCTCCTGCCTAGACTGCGCTCTCCCACCAGGTGACCCCAGAACCTGCAGACAATGATCCTGGAGTTGGAATCCGGGATCTGCTGCTTCAAGCAGCCCAGCCAGACGGGACAACTTTCTGTCCCTTTAACCTGAGATTTTCCTGGTTTTCTGGGACTTATGGCAGCCCTAGATGGGGGATATGTTCCAAGACCCCCTGTGGATACCTAAAATCATGGATAATAGGGAACCCTATTATTTTCAATGAGATGAACACCAGAAGTTGACTATAGAATAACATTGGAGGACCTAGAATTGCCTAGAGAGAACATATTTTGGGGGATGTGGATAAGTGAAACCGTGAATACTGAATCCGTGGCTACAGGGGTCGACCTGTACATTAGTACTCTGTTATGTCAGCTGCACTGGTTAGCAGTCCATTTCTGGGCCCAATTTAAAATGCTTTGGGATCATGGTATCTGAAAAACTGCCCTCTCTCATATATACCTCCCCAAATGTTAACAACTTCGCAGAGGACTGGTCCCTCTGACTGACCAAACCAAACAGTGGGCAAGTGCAAGGAAAGGGCCTTTTCAACAATGCCACCTTCCCACAGTTTCTTTATATCATAATATTTTGTTACCAACTGAACACTTTTTTGTTCCTCTTAGAATGAAAAAAATTGTGGCTCCTCAGATGTTAATGAACTGCTTCTCCTCTTTTCATCCCACACCATTCGCCAGGCTATTGGGGCTGATGGGAACTGGAGCTCAGTATCTGAATGATCATAGGTTCTGCATCCTTGCTCTTAGATTTAATCTGTGATTTAACTGTATGTTTTCATTTTTAATCACTTTTATTGTTTTATATTGTATTTTGGTGCTGCATTTAAGCTGCCCAGAAAATTTGTGTTATGTGATTGCTATAATAATCCAATAAATAGATTAATAAATTAAAAATTAACTGCTACAGAATTCTCACTAGGATCTAATTGGAGGCCTGCCATTGATTTAGCAACCAGATGTTCCCTTCATTTTTTCTTCCAAGTGAGATAGTTTATTTATCAAGGTTGAATTTTCTCAGTGCAAGTCCTAATGATATTGGGCAGGTGTTGCTGGTAATGGTGGTTGCTGCTTCTTTTTTGCTTTCTGTCCCTAAAAGCTGAACATCTGAAGTTGCTGGCATTTGAAGCACTGCAGCTTCATACAGTAATGTGTGTGAATCTGGAAACGAGAGAGGATGTTCTATAAGATGCCTTGTGGATGTGTTGGATTACTATGGTCTAATGCCCTCCAACATTTCTCAGATGAAATCCAGGACATGTGGCCAAGTAACATCAGAATGTGGTCAAGGTGGCAAAAGTTATTAATGAGGAAGAACAGGGAGGCTGAAGCAATTTGCTCTTGCCTGAGTGCTTGTCTAAATGGTAAAAATACTCCTCATAGAATTCAAGGAGAATACCTTTTGTCCAAATGGGATCCCATGGTGATTCGCCATATTTGGAAGGAGGGGGGCCCAAACCACTATATACTGCATGGGAAAAGACTTCACAGTTTCTCCCAAAGTTTTTAAAATAATAATAATAATAATAATAATAATAATAATATTTTTATCCCACACCTCTGTTAAAAACAATCGGGGTGGCTTACAGGAAAATGCACACTACTGCTTTAAAGGACAACCGATTTGGGTTGCAGTGCATTCCTGATAAGAGCGGAAGTGGAAAGCTGATCGGTTGGACATTTGCAGGGGTGGAGCTTGCTGGCAACAAAGTGGCCAGAACCACCATGTTAGATTGTGTGCTGAGGTGATGAAACAGCTTTTTAAAAAAGCTTATTTAAGTGGAAGGTCGCTCTTCTGCACCTTAGATTTGCTGTAAAAAAAATCTGTTCAGTAGTGGTAACTTGTGGAGAATAAAAATGTGAGTAATTCACTCACAGACACCATCTTGATTCGCAGGCATGCACATGTGAACATCAAAGACGAATAGCTTCGCATACCAGCAATCTTGCCAAAAAACCATGGAGATAAAAGAATGCTGCTGTGAATTGGCATTACTGCACATCAATCTACATTATATTGCCTCCTCTAGACAAGCTCTCAGAAAATAGAAGTGGAGGGCAAAGGAGAAAAGTGGAGAAAGAAAAAAGCAATTGGGAAAGGGGAGGATGGAAAATTAATTTGGGACTGTCCCTGCCAAACTGGGAGAGTTGGAGGGTATGTTGCCATATTCACAGGGGACAATGGAGGTTGTAGTCCATTATATATGAATGGTATTGTGTCAGGCAAGGTTGATCTATATCAGCTTTCCCCAACTTGGCACCCTACAACATCTTCTATCAACCCTTGACAACTGAGATATTTTAGCTGGGGTTGATTGGAGCTGTTGTTCAAAACATCTTGAGGGTGCCAGGTTGGAGAATGCTGTCCTATATCATTTCATCTTTAAATGGTAACTTTTATCCCAGCCCAATGTGGCTTTTACTATTTTACATTATAGCTTATGACTGGAGTCTGAACCTCAAAATATTTTAGACAACAGCTCCCACAATCCCTTAACACCGAACATGTTGGTTACAGCTGATGGGATGTATAGTCCAACATCCAACATGGCAGCAGCAGTTGCTTGCCTTGTAACCCAGCCCCAGTCCCTGCGCTCATCTGGCCAAGCAGGTTTGCGCTTTGCCTTGTCTTGTATGGGGAAGCAATACCTGTCGAATTGCTTGTCTTAATGAGCGAGAATGTGCGTACCAGACAGGGCTTTTTTAAAAAGTCAGAGAAAGTCGCAAATGCTTTCCTTATGTACTTTTTGCTCTTTTTGGTCCTCCTCCTTCACAATATGGTGAGACAATGTGGGATCCCATTAAGACAGCTCATATTCCCAGTGAATTATGTGAGGAGTGTTTTCACTGTATAGACAACCCCAAGAGAGAAAATAGAGGGGGGGGGGAAGGAAAGAGAAAGTTGGTCATGTATTATAGTCAACAGAGTGATGCAATGGTAAGAACTTAAAGGTATTTCCTGAGTCTCGAAAAGACAGAAGGATATTAGTGAAGTCTGGTAAAAAATTGTACATTCAGCTTGCTTTCACTAAAGGAAGAGAACGAGGCCATCCATCAAAGCTGGCATTTGGGACAAACAGCTTTCTGGAGTCTTCTGGAAAACTCTCACTCTTTCCCTTGGAAAGGAATACTGCACTTTAAAAAAAGCCACCAGCACCAGCACCCCCAGTTCATTTATGTTATGCTGTCAGAATCTGTGTTTTGATTGGTGTGGGAAAAGGTTGGCTGAAGACAAACCGGTAGGGAGCAAAGAATCTGAACTTGTGTGTCTCAATCTATCAACACTTTTATTGCAGTCAATGACCATATTCTAAAATTCATATACATACGCAATATACATACTCGTACATATACATTAAGATATAAATATAAATTGATTGGTTGAACTTGTGTGTATGTGTATGGGGAGGTTAGAAAGGTCACACTGTGGGGGGCAAGTGAGGCTGGAGGCAGTGCCACCCCCTCCTTCTACACCAGCTTTTCTCAAACCTTTTTACCCTGGTGGAACCCTTGAAACAATTTTCAGGTCTCAGGGAACCCCTGCCTAAAAAATATTATATCTACAACTCCCTCTCCCCAGAAATGATTATTTTCTTTTTCAATCTCAATATCTCACTGAACCCCTAGTAACCTCTTGTGGAACCCTAGGCTTCCAGGGAACCCTGGCTGAGAAACTCAAATCCATACTACACAAATAATCCACTTTGAAACTGGATTATTTGCCATGGCTCCTTCCTCAGGAATCCTGGGATTTGTAGCTTGGCGAGGCACCGGCACTCTTAGGCAGAGAAGGGTAAAGACCTTGTAAAAAGTACAAATCCCAGGATTCAGTGGGAAGGAGCCATGGCAAAGAATCCAGTTTCAAACTGCATTACTTGTGTAGTGTGGATTTGAAAGCACAAGTGTTTATAGAGCAGCCTTTCTCAACTTTTTTTTTTTTTTACCCTGGTGGAACCCTTGAAACAATTTTCAAGTCTCAGGGATCCCTTGCCTAAAAATTATTATATCTACACCTATTTTTTGTTTGTTTGTTTATTTTAGCAAAGAGTCCTGGCAAATAATCCAGTTTCAAACTGCATTATTTGTGTAGTAACAAACTGGTGGGGGCATAGAAAGATGCGTTGTATCCACCACGACCAGCTGCAGAGTTGTTCCACGTGGACAGGACGCCAAGGAGAAGGTTTTCTGGAGAGACTTCTGCAAAAGACTTCAGGCTGAGAAGGAAAAATTCCTTCACCCCAGCACACTGCCTTGAGCTCTGGCTTGCCAAATAAAGACAGCAACAAGGCCAGCCTTCACTCAGCTTGAGGGCTTTAATCTTTGTTTGCAATATAATCTTTGTTTACAATATATAGAGTATAGGACAATCTCTCTTAAACCAACAAACTGCTTTGCCAACCACCATCCACAACAAAACCACACTGGAGATAATTCCCATCTCCTTTTTATAAGCAGTTAAACAATGCCTGTTACATCAGGCATCTCAGATGTGCATACTCTCAAGTGCTAACTCTATCACACACCTGTCACTGGAGCTTAACTACTTTCATTTCTAAGCTTACAACTCCATCTTGTGGTCACATCCATGTCATTTCCTGACATTCCCCTCCAAATGACATGTGGTGTGTCCCATGTGTCATTTACACCTATCCTTTTATATACTGTCACCTTATTCGCTAATACCTATAGAGTCTGAGACTCCGTTCCCATTATGTACAATGTCACAGTGTTTTCCTAGACCTTGATAGCCCATGCTACTGACCCACCTGGCTCTGGCTTCCCTGGTGCTATCATTTGTCAATTTCCTCTTACTTACAGGCCTGACCATCCCACCAAACATATCCTGGCTATACTCTGCCACACACACCAGAGCTTTGGTTTTCTTCCACCTCTCTTGCTTAGTGCATGTTCTCCTGGCTCTTTCTGGAGTGTTTCCAGTTCTTTTTACTGCTGCCACAGAATAGACTTGTCCCGGCTTTACTATGAAGAACTTTCCCTTCTGAGACCTCATGGGAATCAGGAATGTACCTTGACCACCCTCAGTGTCATTGCTACTAACACTGGCCCGAGTGTCTTGCCCATGAATCTCAACTTGTTCTTGTTTCACAGTCACTATCTCTGGCTTTGGTTGCAAGTCTAATGAAATGCTAGGCTCTTCTGGAGTACCAGGCACCTTCAAAGTGCCCTGTTTACTCAAAATTCCAGGCTGTTGTGACACACCTGGTTTCTCATCTACGACATCCCTGGAAACATGTACCCCTCCATTTCCATTGTTCTTATCTACCACATTGGCCTTCTGATCTACAACAACATTCTGGTCAGGGTACACTCTCTTCTACCCAGCATGAGTCTCAAACTTAGCACTCCTTGAATACAAAATCCTATTCCTATTCATCAGGAATCTATACTTGTTCCCCTCATAGCCCACAAAACGCAACCTTTGGCTTTTGGGCTGATTCTTTTTCCTGAACTGAGGAGGAATGTACACTGATGCAAATTGTCCAAACACTCTTAAGTATTTTAGGTTTGGTGCTCTTCAATACAGTAAGTAGTATGGTGTTTGGTTTATTGCACTGCACCATGACCTATTTACAATATGACAAGTGGTTCTTGTTGCTTCTCCCCACAAATTAGCTGGTGCTCCAGAATCCTCTAACATACAATCCCTTATTTGGTTTATCATCCCAATCCTATGTTCAGCCAAAAAATCCTCAGCTGGACATTCGGGATTTGTAGTTTTATGTTGGATCCCTTTCCGCCCAAACCACTGCTGCAAATTACTACTTAAGAATTCCCCACCTCTGTCAGTCACAACAGTGCCAACCTTGTAGGGAGACTCCCTTTCAACAGAATTGACCCATTTTTTGATCATATCAGCAGCCTCACTTTTGGTTTTGAGCATTGCCACATAGGTAAATCTGGTATGCCTAACTACTATCAATAGGGTAAACCTGCTACCCCCTATACTCTTTACTTGATGTGGCCCTGATAAATCCGCATGTACAACCTGAAAAGGCCTCTGGGTTATGCATTTGCTCACCTTCGCTACAGGGTAAGCCTTGACCTTTACCTTTTTGCAAATAGCACAGTCCAGGTAACTTTTACCGTTCTCTACCTTGAATTCTGGGCAAACCTCCTCTAGGTTTCTCAAACCTTTGAAGCTTATATGGCCCATAACTCTATGAAGGTAATGAGCACACCCATTATGCAGTGGCTTATTTGTTACATTCCCACACTGCACCTGTGCTACCATTTGATAAATGTGATTTTTCTTTATGGCTTTACCACATACTACTCCTTCCTTGGACACAATCCCCTCATCTCCTTTGAAAAGGATTTCATAACCATCACTGGTTAGGGATGCCACGCTTACAAGGCTATTTTGTAGTTTTGGTGCACACAGTACATTATGAAATACCTTGTTTAAATCAGGGATTAATACAGACCCTTGAATCTCTACACTGCCAGATTCACCATCTGCAAATACCACAGTGTCCACTGGTGCTGGCTTTGGGCTCTGTAGCTTTTCCCTATCAGGGGTCATATGGTGAGAACACCCACTGTCCAAAATCCAGACAGACTGGTCCTTTTTCTCATTTACAACTCCCTCTATAGTAGTAGCAACCCCCCTCCCATCTTGGGGCTTGTCTTTTCTTTTTCTTTGTGAGTTCTGTCCTTTCTTTGCTGCAGAGACTTTAGGACAGTTCTTTATCAAATGTTCAGTCTCTCCACAGGAAAAACATCTCCGTGTTCTGCAGACAGCAGCACTCCCTTCCTCAGACAAGGACGTGGATTGGTTGATTGGTTGTCTCCTCCAGCTGGTTACTCCCTTGAAGCTCTCCTCTGAGTCTCTCCTTTGTGCCTCTTCCGATATTCTGGATGCCACAAGGTCAAGATTTAAATCAGCTTCAGCTACTCCTTGGAGATTGTACATTAGAAACTTCCATTCACTGTTTAGACTACTCAGGAGTTTAAAAGCTTTTTGGGTTTCTTCTATTTGGATGCCACGCTCGCTGCACTCTGCGAAATTATCCTGCATCCTTTTTAAATGCACAAGCATGGATTCACCTTCCTGCTGTTTACAACAATAAAGCTTTCTGTTGCACAGCATTTTTGACAAGGCTCCAGCTGGTTGGTTGACATTCTCAAGAGCTTTCCAGACTTCAAACGCTGACCTCTTATTTCTTACATTATTTAGCTGATTCGGTTGTAAAGCCAAAACAATTGTTGCTCTAGCTTTTTCATCACCTATTAATTCATTTTCATTAGCAGGGTCAGGTTGTTTCTTTACATAGTCCCATAAGTCCTGCTTTATTAGCAAAGCCTCTATGTAAATTTTCCAGGAAGCATAGTTCTTCTCAGACAGCTTTTCAAATCTGACTGCTGTTTCCATGTTTGCACTGAGTCTGCGACTTAAACAGATGCAAACAAACACACTGATAACAGTCTGGGCAGGCTGCCAAAAACAATTGGCTTCCAAAGCAAACAAAGCAAACAGATAAGAGCAGAGTCTGTGAGTAGACACACTTAACTCACTCCTTTCCAGGACTCTTCTCTTCAGCCTTCCAGGAACACAAAACAGCTCACCAATTCCAGAACTATATCTCCCACAGCTTCTCAAGTGTTGTCCACGCAGTGGAAGAGTGCTGGGCCCATAACCCTTGTTGGGGGCGTAGAAAGATGTGCTGTGTCCACTACAACCAGCTGCAGAGTTGTTCCACGTCGACAGGACGCCAAGGAGAATGTTTCTGGAGAGACTTCTGCAAAAGACTTCAGGCTGAGAAGGAAAAATTCCTTCACCCCAGGACACTGCCTTGATCTCTGGCTTGCCAAATAAAGACAGCAACAAGGCCAGCCTTCACTCAACTTGAGGGCTTTAATCTTTGTTTGCAATATATTTACAATATATATACAGAGTATAGGACAATCTCTCTTAAACCAACAAACTGCTTCGCCAACCACCATCCACAATAAACCCACACTGGAGATACTTCCCATCTCCTTTTTATAAGCAGTTAAACAATGCCTGTTACATCAGGCATCTCAGATGTGCATACTCTCAAGTGCTAACTCTCACACACACCTGCCACTGGAGCTTAACTACTTTCATTTCTAAGCTTACAGTTCCATCTTGTGGTCACATCCATGTCATTTCCTGACACAAACACCTGAGGTGAAGCACAGAAATCAGTGTTTATAGTGTTGTACTGTCTATTCTCCTTTACGGGTCTGAAACATGGGTCTCCTATCGCCAACACTTAAGACTCCTCGAACGCTTTCGTCAGTGCTGTTTACGCACAATCCTAAATATGCACAAGACTGACTATGTGACGAATGTTGCTGTCCTTGAGCAAGCAGGGATCAGCAGCTTTGAGGCCATGATATTGAGAACGCAGCTGCACTGGGCAGGGGACGTTTCTATGATGGAGGACCATCGCCTCCCAAAAATAGTACTCTACGGTGAACTCGCCATGGGTCAGCATTAAGAGGGGCGCTCCAAAAAAGCAATACAAAGACTCCCTGAAACAACATCTCAGGCTTGGCCAAATTGATCACCAACAATGGTCCGCCCTGGCCTCACATTGGGAGGCATGGAGACACACTATCCACAATACTGCAGCCTTATTTGAAAACTCACGCCGAACAAGTCTTGAAGAGAAACTACAACGCAGAAAGAATCACAACCTGGAAACATCACCCAAGGAGACCTTCTGCTGTGCTTTCTGCAACCGGACATGTTTATCTCGGATTGGCCTTTTCAGTCATCAGTGCGCTTACAGAAAGCGTGGGATGAGTCCTTCCTGAATCTTCGTTTGCGAAGAAAAGCCAGAGGTTTGTGTAGTGTGGATTTGAAAGCACAAGTGTTTGTAGAGCAGCTTTTCTCAACTTTTATTATTATTTTTTTACCCTGGTGTAACCCTTGAAACAATTTTCAGGTCTCAGGGAACCCCTGCCTAAAAATTATTATATCTACACCTAATTTTTGTGTGTGTTTATTTTAGGAGGGAGCCATGGCAAAGAATCCAGTTTCAAACTGCACTGTTTGTGTGGTGTAGATGAGGCCAACCTATTCTCCACCCTCAGGGAGGGAAGGCCCACGTGCGGCACATTGGAGCATGCGCACTAGGGCGGGAGGGCGGGATGGCGAGGGGAGGCGGCGGCGGCGGCGGCTGCTGTTTATTTGCAGCTGGCTCGGCGGAGCAGCGGCAGAGCGCGAGCGGGCAGCGGCGGCGGCTCGTGCCTCCCCTTCGGCGCTATGCAGGCGTGGGGAGAGGAGCAGCCTCCGCTGCCGCTCGTGCTGCTGTTGCTGCGGGGGGCATGCCCGGGCGAAGGCGGCGGCGGCGGCGGAGGAGGCAGGTCGCCCCGGCGGTAGCAGCGGTGAGAAGAGGATGGGGACCGCGGCCCCGGCAGGCAGGCGGAGCAGCCGAGAGTCGCGGGCGCCCCTGCAGCAGCCCCAGCCGCGAAGCTGGACCCGCGGTGGCCGGCCCGGGCCCTCCTCCTGGGGGGCTGGAGCGGCACTGCTGGTGGTCGCCGCCGCCGCCACTCTCTGCTACTGGAACTCCCTGGGCGGCGAGTTCGTGCACGACGACGTGTGGGCCATCGTCCACAACCCGGACGTGCGGCCGGGCGCCCCGCTGGCCGCCGCCTTCGCCGACGACTTCTGGGGCAAAGGCATGGGCGAGAACACCAGCCACAAGTCCTACCGCCCGCTCTGCATCCTCACCTTCAAGTAAGTCTACAGGGAAAGAGGGTCCACCTCAGTCTTCGGAAGAACGTCCTGAGAGTAAGAGCTGCTCACTCAGCAGTGGAAAGCATGGAGTCTCCTTCTTTGGAGGTTTTGAAACAGAGGCTGGATGGCCATCTGTCCGAAGTGCTTTGACTGGGTATTCCTGCGTGGCAGGGGGTTGGACTAGATGGCCTTTATGGTCTCTTCTAACTCTATGATTCTATCCCCTCTTGTGCTGTATATACAGCGCCAAGCACGCCTCCAACTTCTGTGTAAATCTTACACTTTTATCCTCCGAGGTTGTGATTTAGGGGGGGAGGATGCAAAAGCGCTCTGCACATGCCCCAGAGGGAGGCGTTCTTCACCCCAAGGCAGCCTAGCTAGCGCCCCCTATGTTGTGAAACTATTGGGAAGTCTTGATGGTTTGGCTTCTTACCGCAGTCCTTATTCCTAGTATTGGAGATTGTGGGAAGGAGTTTGGCGCACTTGACTTAAAGGTACTCTGCTCATGCCCAGGGGAAGCCAAGATACTTCAAGTATATTGCATGTGGAGTTTGCGGGGAGTTTACAGGAAAGAGAATGCAAGCATTGTTAGCAATGAGCTGTGAAATTTGGAATCCCCTCCAAAGCTGTGCCAAAGTTTTGGAATTGTTTTGCAACAATCCCCCCTCCACATTTTGGAACACCCCCAAAATTGAGGTACAGACAATTCACCTCGCGGGTTTGCCCCAATAGCAAACTCCTCCTGTCTCTCACTCTGCAGGGTAAGAATGAATTTTAAATATTAAAGAGACCAAGGCCTTCTGCATATCATGAACATGTGCAATAAATACAGTACACTCTTCTTGTGCCCACATTCTGCACAGGAGGTGTCAAGATGAGACTTTGCATTCCAGAATGCCACAAAATGATAACAAATTGTTGGCATGGCTTTTTAGGGAACCTTTCATTGTCAGATGTGAGATGACAAGGAAGGCTCAGGTGCACAGTTTTTGGGGTGCTTATAAGTGCAGAATTTGTGCTAAACCAATGGCTCTTAACCTTTTCTTCACATACTCTGTTTTCTCTTCAGATCGTATAAACCTTTTCTTCACCAGGGACCCCCTTTAAATATCTTTTGTTGCTGAGGACCACTGAGACTTAATTCAAGATTTAAAACCCTAACAACAACAACTAATAATAATAATAATACACCATCCATTAACCCTTCCCTCAGAGGCACAGGAGGGGAGGGGAGACTTTTCTCCTGCTTTTTCCTGCAAATTTGTGGCTGGAGCAGATTGAAGAGCAATATGCGGGCCAAGCCAGCCAACCAGCCTTTGCCTTGGCTCCTGTCACATGGGCTGAGAAGCCTTCAAGCATTTGTGGATCCCCTGTGAGGCCATTGTGCCCCCCCCCCATCAACAGACCATAGGTTAAGAACCACTATGCTAAACCATTGCTGCAGACCTGTTGATTAGATCAGTAACAGATTCCCCGCCCCCTTGTTTCGCAAAACTTTGGCACAGGTTTGGAGTGAATCAGGCAATGTTGGAATTTTGGGGGGTTAGTAGGAACCCTGGTTTGAGACACCCATTTTTCAGTTCTGTTGCAAAACACGGGGGCACAGGTTTGCTACAAATTGGACAATGTTAGAATTTTGGGGGTTACTACGAACCTCAAGTTGATGCATCTATATCTCAGTTTTGAGGGTGTTGCAAAATTTGGGATTTTTGTTGTGAAACTTTGAGACAGGTTTGGAGTGAATTGGACAGTGTTGGAATTTGGGGGTTTACTATGAAGCTCGAGCTGATGCATCTATATCTCAGTTTTGGGGGTGTTGCAAAATTTGGGATTTTTGTTGTAATACATAGCAAAACAATTGTGAAACTTTGGCACAGGTTTGGAGGGGATTCCAGATTTTGGGGTTTATAGTTAACAAACTTGAGAATGCACACTATGTAGGGATTAGTTGTTGTGTTTATTCCGTGGCCTGGAAAACTTTGTGGGCTTCCACATTGTGCTCTGGGCTAAATGGAAAGGAAGGATATAATTGCCTGCTTGGAGGAACTTACAATCAGAAATGTTGACAGCAGATGAGACAGGAGAAGGGAGAAAACAGCCATCCCCCCACTGGCCATCTGGTCCCCCAGACATGTGGACTACAACTCCCATCATTCCCACTGGCCACTCTTTCTGTGGGTAATTGGTATTGTAAGCACTCTTCTGTTGGGTAGTCACAGAGAATGGGGTGGTAACAGTGTGTGTTCTGGTCATAAATACGGCTTGTTCCAGTCTTCTTACCCTGTGGCACCCATAATGTTCTTTTTTTCACATCTGTCTCTGGCACTTTGGTCTTGTCTATACTGTCAAAATAATCCAAAAGGCATGCAAACGTACGGCGATCCGTTCATGCAGATATGCACATACGTACGTGTCATTTGGAAGGGGGGCAAATCCACTGCAGAGTCCATGTGCGTTGCATCCAGGACTTCATCGGGATTTTTTAAAAAGCTCCGTACGACATGCGAATGTGCAGTCATTTGAACACTTGCATTCGCACAGATACGAACAGGCAGTGTAATCTGATTGGCTGGATGAACATGGGGCAGGGCTAGCAAACAGAGAAAGCGCCTGTGGCCGCTATGTTAAATTTTCAGCTAAGCAAGGGTCTGGTAACTTGATAACACAGCGATCTTACACTCCTTTTCTTTCTTTCCTTTTTTTGGTAAATACAAACTATTGCTTGTGCACACCATGGGGAACTGTTTTTTGTTTTTTTAATTGGCAGTAGCAGATTTAAAATTGCGAGTAAATCACTTGTGACCGCTATCCTGGCTAGGAGTCATGTGGAGTTTAGGGCGGGCTCTTTTGACCGTGAAGACTGGTCGCATCGTTGCAAATGCCTGCATTTTTGGACATGTTCGTATTTTCCCCCCTTGTATAGACAAGGCCTTTGTTTCTGTTCTTTCCCTAAGGCTCCTGCGATCAGACATAGCCCTCTAGCACTGCAGCCTGCCTTCTCCCCCTACTTTCTCTTGCCCACAGTTCTGACAACTTTTTTCTACTGAATCCTGGGCTGCAGAGGCAGCTGGGGAGTTCACTCTCCTTTGCTTTGCTATTCTAGACCTCTTTCATGCTCTTGGCATTTCCTGTGATCTAGGTTAATATCCCTTCTGGGTTTCTTCTTTGCTTCTCTGCACTGCAGTTGGCTAAAGCAATACTCCTTCTGCATCCAGTATGATTTCTTGGGGTCTTGTGGATGTGGAAAATGTGTATTCCAGCCTCACCCCTACCTTCTTTTTTGAGCCAGTCAATGTGAATGATACAGCAATTGATTAATGGTGTTGAGAACCAGTGGACATGTTGCTTGCATTTTTGAGGGTTTCTTCTCATTTCAGGGGGTGGGTAGGTGAATTCCTAGACCCTCCACCATGAGCGTGTGTGCGCGCGCGCGCTAAATGTCAAAGGCTTGTACAGTCCCTGCCCTCTATCTTTCTTGTTAGTTCAGATAGCTGTGTGCCTGGGACAGGGCAGCTGATTTTTTTTTAAATTTGTGTTTTGGAGATGCAACTTCTTGTATGTGGTGCTGTTGTCATTTGTCTGTCACCCCTTTTGTAGGCTGACCTGGAAGGAGTCAAAAGATGGGAGGTAGATTGGAAATCCTCATACTGCACATCAAACTTTCTGCCCATATATTATTTACAATATACAGTAATAAATATTTGTAGTACTAAATACAGATACCACACACACCTCTAATGTTTAAATGATATTTTTATTTAGAAATTAAAAAATGCTTGCATAGAGATATATAGGTATTTTAAAACATATTATAAATAATTAATCTATCGCATATAGAAATAAATATAAATGTTTTAATGGATAAATGAATAAAGCAACACTATTCATTTCATTGAGGATGACTGGCATTTTTTTAGTTCTTATCACCTTTGGGATGACTAGCATTTTTAAAATTCTTGCTTTCCCTAGTGCCTCTATAGTTCCAGTGTTTTTAAATTGTTTTAGTTGACCCTGAGCATAGAAGCAAGGTCTCCCCCTTTGTATTGTTTGGGCAGAGCTCAAAATTTTACTATTGTAGACTATAACTCCTAGAACTCTATGGAGGATTGTGGGAGTTGTAGTCTGACATCTAAATAGTTGAAATAGACCCATTGTATCTATGGGATTTACCTAACTTAATTTACCATTTAGCATTTGATTTGGTAGGTCTACTGTGGTTGAGAGAGAGTAGCAACTGGCTTGGAAGGGTTGGTGGCTCACAAGTAAAATGGGTGGTGACTCTGCTCCAGGTTTTAGTCAGAACTTTAAAGGATTTGTCCAAGATGCTGGACCTACTTTGGGAGATAGGTTTCAGCACATTGGATAGCTCTTTTAAATTTCAGATTGGAACTTGGAGCAGATTTTCCACTCAACTGACATGGAAGCCACCTGATGTCACTGGATTTAGGCCCCCCAAAGTAATTTCCCCAAGCTCTGTGTTTGGACCGTAGGAAGCAGCCTTATGCCAGGCCATAGGGTTTGTCCACTTAGGCAACTACTGTGACTGGCAGCGATGTTCTGGAATCTCTGTGATCGATCTCTTCCTTTATTTGCTTTCTAATTCTTTGCATCTGGAAGTGGTGGAGATTAAATTTGGGGCTTTATATGTGCAAAGCAGAGGCCTTTTCACCCAACACAATTACAGTGCTATGATTCCACTTTAACTGCCATGGCAACATCCTGTGGAATCCTGGAATTTGGGTTTTAGGGAGGTATGTAGAAATCCTTGCCAGAGAGCTGTAATGCCTCACAAAACTACAAACTCCAAGATTCCATGGGATGTTGTCCTGGCAGTTAAAGTGGAATAACAATGCTATAAAGGTGTCCCCCACTTTTCATCAGCATGCTTGTTCAACCCTTTCAAATTGTAATCGGAACCCTTTAATTCGAGGCATGGTCTACTCTTTCAACCATACATCAAATCAATTGATTCTGGTTATATATAATTTTAAAGGGTTGAAAGAACAGAGGTGGGGGCTCTTCTGGGAGGACTCCACCTTCTTTGTGCACCCCACCTCCCCTGCTTAGGAAACAGCCTGAGATAACTTTGGATGCACTTGGAAGGAATGGCTGGGAGTGGTTCCCTTTGCCAGAGGGAATGTGGTCGCTCATGTTCCTGGCCTTCTGCAGCTCGGCAGCTGTCAGACAAGCTGGGGAGGTAGTACTCAGGCTGAAAAAGATGGTGCTTTACACAGTGCTGATGCAACCGTGAGCTGCTTTTTTTCCGACTTGGCACCATCTTTCCTTCAGTCGGTGTTCTGGGTCTCCCACTTATTCGACCGGTTAGGAACCAGAGCACTGTAGGTTCCACATTTTGGCAATTTCTGCTTTTAGACAGTGCTCTGGTTCCTAACCTGTCAAATAAGTGGGGGATACAGTGTGAAAGGCCCCCCAGTACTCTCCTGCTAGTGACACTAGTGATGTCATAGCAATATCCTTGTAGGCCCTAGTAGACCTGGAAGGTGTGCTGTCTTGTCCTTTGCCTCAGACAGCAAAATATCTTGGGATGGCCCTGGGCCACAGGTAGACTGCTCCTCCATGGACTTACTTAATGCCCCTTTTAAAGTCATTTAAGTTAGCAGCTGTGGCTGCATCTGGGTGCCTTCTTTGCCTTTCCCCTTCCTGTAGTGATCCCAATTGTTACTATTCTCTGCTGAGTGTTTCCATTCTTCCCATGCTGTGAGGCTGTAATTGCTATGACTTGGCTGTTTTAACATCTAATAGGCCCCTGGTGTTTACCTCTCCTTTTGTGTCAAGGCCAAGAAACCCTTTTCAGACTGAGGACCAAATGCATTTTCAGAGCAGTTCCATTCCAATGGTAGCTGGAGCCAAAGACAAAGAATGAGTCCCCGAAATCCCACAGTATTTTAACTGAAAGCTCTTATTGCCTTAGTCACTAAGCCTTAGGAGAAAAATCTCTACAAAAGCTGGGAAACCAACAAATGATGGCTGGAATCAGTTAGCTGGCCCGACTCTGCTAAACCTGATGGCTTAATCATTCACCTGTGTTCCAGTCACCAATAGAATGGATCTCCTTCTTCCCATGCGGGTGATGCCTGGTAAAGTAGATTTGCTGACCCTGGCAGTAGTGTCAAAATCATGTCTTAAGTAGTGATCGTGAATATGAGATAGTTACAGATGAGTAAATCTAGACAACTGTTTCATATTTGTGATCACTATGTAGTCATGATTGTGACACTGGCATGATTGTGGCACAATTGTAATCCCCCCAAACCTATTTTTTTCAGCTGCATGGGGAAGAAATCCATTCTTCTGGGGATCAGAGCATCAGGTTTGGGGAGTGGGGTCAGGTCAGGAGAAGTACTTAGTTAAGTACAGTGGGTTCTCTGTATCTGTGGGCTTATGATCCGCAGATTCAACCCACCACAGATTCAAACATGCACAATACATTTGAATCCGTGTGGGGAGCACACCAGCTGCCACCTCTGCTGCTGCCCTGCACCATTTTTAATAGGGATTTATAAGCCTTCCTTCATTCTTGCAGTCTCTCTGCAAGCCTCAAAGTGAATGGGAGGGAAGGCTTGCAGAGAGACTGTGAACATGGAGCAATGCTTATAAGTCCCTATTTAAAAATGGCGTACGACAGCGGCGGAGGTGACAGCAAGCCCTGGCCACCAGGTGCATAGCCAGGCACACATTCTTCAGGCTCTACTGCCTCCGGGGAGCCCACCAGCCTCCTGCTTCCATCTTCAAGCAGCTTCTACAGGGCTGCCCCTGCTATCCATCACCACATCCCTGTGGAAGCTGCTCAAAGTTGGAGGTGGCAGCTGGCGGACTCCTTGGAGGGAAGAGAGCCTAAAGAATGCATGTCTGGTGGTGTGCCTGGTCCCTAGGGCTTGCCACCACCTTCGCTGCTGGCCTACACCGTTTTTAACAGGGACTTACTTGATCATGCATGTTTTTTGGTATCCATGGGGGGTCCTGGAATCAATCCCCCCGCAGATACCAAGGACCCCACTGTATATTCAGCTAAATAGCTGATGCAGGATTTTGGGTGCTGATAATATCATGGGGATGTGGCTACTTAGGGAACTGCAGTGGGCCAAATTGGGATATCTACAGTTGGCCTTAGGACCTAAGCTGCCTTGAATAAGAGCAGCTGAGGGTAGAGCTTGAGGACAGTGGGGAGGAAGCCATTCCCACAAAAAACAGCTTGCTGTTGATCACCTTCAAGTCATTGTTGACTTATGGTGGCCCTAAGGCAGACCTTTCACATCATTTTCTTTGCAAGATCTGCCCTTGCCTTCCTCTGAGGCTGAGAGAATGTGACTTGCCCCATGTTATCCAGTAGATTTCCCTGGCCAAGCAGGGATTTGAATCCTGGGGCCTATCTTCACAAGGGAAAACCCTCCGGAGTACTTTGTAGTAATGGTATTCTGCAGCAGCAGCAACAAATCTTAACAGTGTTTAACCTCAGAAGCCCCCCAAAACCTCTCATTTCAGATGGTGGCTGTGAGTGATTTACTCGCATAAGTTCTTTGCTGCTGCCAAATTTAGAAAAAAAAAAAAAGCTGTCTAAGGTGTGCCGGGGCAATATAGTGATTTTCCAATTTAATAGGAAAGGAAAAAAAAACCCAAAAACAAAACAAAACCCCACCCCATTTTATTGCCTTAGCGATCACTTGGTAAGGTGAAAATCCAACATGGTGGTGGTGGACACATGCCCTGTTAGCAAGCCCTGCTCTCGCCTGGCCAATCAGCTTTGCGTTTCCCTCAGAATCGCTTGTCCTTCATGTGTCCTAACAAGCAGGAATGCACACCCCTCTCACTGTTTGTTTTTTTAAAACTACAGGAAAAAAGCTTTTCTTGTGTTGTTCTTGCCATTTTGCCCCCCCCTTCTGAATATTTTGGATTGGTGCATGATCCCATTTAGACAGGTAGGATTCCTAGCAAATCCCATGAGGGGATTTTTGACCATTTAGACAACCCCCTGGTCTCACAGAGTCCTAGTCCACTGCTTAAATCACTGTACCACACTGACTCTCTCATACAGCTGCATAACTGATAATTGTATTGTCGTCTCACCTTGGGGAGCAAGGGGGTGTCTTTTGGGAAGGTGGCTGATGAAATGTTGAATTGTAATAAGCCTGGCTTTGGGTGGGTGATTGAGGAAGGGCTCACAAAGCTAGTTTCTTCTCTCTTTCCTTTCCATTGGGAGAATGACCTGTGGTTCAGCTGCTCACAAATGTATGTCCAGCTTTCTGCTTCTGACATTCCACATTGTTGGAGGAGGTGTGATACAGCTGCATCACTTAAGGCTGTTTCTGGATATGGTGGGTGACAGTGTCATGGGGAGTCTTCTTACTGGCTGAGTCCTGCAGTAGTTGTATTGATTGTAGATGCTCTGTTTCAATTCTGAGAGTGACCGAGGGATGCCTGCATGCTACTAGAGGGCTCTGAAAAGGTGCAAGTTCAGGTGCAGTACTCACTGCAACACAGGAGGTGTCCTTAAACCAGGTTGGACCCTTGGTCAATCTGGCCCAGTATTTTATCTTTGTTGGGAACGGCAGGGTGTGAATTGTGTGACCTTCCAGGTGTTGTTGAACTACAACTTCCAGCAACCCTAGCCAGCATAGCCAGTGGTGAGGAATGCTTGGGGTTGTAGTTGAACAGCATCTTTAATGCTGCAACAATTCCCATCCTTGGTCTATGCTGGCTGATACCAGCTCAAGATATCTGGAAGGATTATTTCCTAGGTCTACCTGGAGATGCTGAGAGTTGAAATTGAGATCTTCTGCATGGATGGTGGGAAAAGGGTGGTTGAACCAACCACTTGATATTTTTTATAGTGTCAGGATATTAAAGCATATTAAGGTGGCAAGCCCAGGCTGGGCATCATCTTGGGCCTTTGTGAGGCCTCAAGGATGCCAGGTACAGGCAGCAGCCCTGAGCCTCAGAGAGGAAAACATAAGCAGCATGTTGTGGCTGAGCATCACACACAGCAGCCCTTCAGATATTGTTGGACTGCAACTGTTGCCAGTGGTGAATACTGATGGAAGTGGCAGTTTAACACCATCCAGAAGGCTAGATGCTCCCCATCTCATCGAATTGTATGTAGTTTTTGTCTTCAGTTAATCTGCTTCTTGAATTTTTTGTGTGGACTGAAATGGGGACTTGCCAGTAGTTGGCCGCAATGCTGAAGACACACGGAGGAACAGAAGAATGAGCTGTGTGAGAAGCAGGGTGGGAAGGAATTGATATTTTCCCTTCATTTTTCCATGAGTTTTTCTGCGTCTAGGGAATGATCAGGTTATTTAGCTTGTTGGCAGAAAGAGAAGGAAGTGTGTATGTGTGTGTGTGTTTTGCCTGGTATAGGAATTGCTGTTTAAAGGCCCCAGATTGGTTCTCAGTTTTTGGCATTCTGTCAGACCTCTTAATCCTGCCAAAAATGTGTGCTTTTTAAAAAATATGTGATGTACGTATGGGGGAGGGCTCTCTCTGTGTTTTAATTTGTGAAAAAGCTTCTTCACTTTTTGGATAACATCTACAGTATTAGCAATGTGATTCAGCATTTGCAGTATGTTCACTGTCTACAGTTTTGAAGGATAAGTCAACCCAAGTGCCATAGGAGTCTTGAAAGGGAATTGAGGATGTGGGGAGGATGGGAATTGCCCGTCTTTGACAGGATTCTGTTGACCTTCTCACAATTTGTTCATAGGCTGATAATCTGTTCCTGTGGGAGCTTTCTTGCCATCGAAGGAGCGGGATTACAGAAGAAGCAGTGACTTTCTTGAGATAAGGCACTGTGCGATGACAGCTTCCAAAAGCAGGCTCTCTGTGTTATATCTGAAGTTGTCCTTTGAATAACATAGTCAGCTGAGTGCTTTCTAAGGCTGCAATCCTAAAACACACAGAGGAAAAAAAGCTCATTGAAATCTTTTTAGTAAATGTGAATTACTAAATGTGATTACATTGTAAGGTTTTCTTGTCAATGGCAATGAAAAATGGGGTGTATATGGGAATGTGATTATCACAGTGACAGTGGACTGGGAGCAGCTTCAGGTTGCCACTGGAATAGCCTCCTTATACAGTACAGTTGTCCCTTCATATTCACTGGAATTTGGTTCCAGGACCTCCCGTGGATACCAAAATCCGTGAATACTCAAGTCCCATTATATGCAATGGTGTCCCGTATATAAGATGGCAAAATCAAGGTTTGATTTTTGGATTATTATTTTTTAAATAATATTTTCAAGCCATGAATACTTAAATCCATGGATACGGAGGGACAACTGTAGTTGTATTTTCTAGTAGCTACCATATTACTAATTGAATATTCAGATTATACCAGGTATACCAGAGGTCCTGAACCTTTGATTCTCCAGATGGTTTTGGACATCAGCTCCCCAAAATTCCAGACACTAAAGCTAGTGGGAGTCCAAAACACAAAACATCTGAAAGGCCAACAGTTGAGAACCATTAAGATACATCTTACTCTTGAAAGTCTTGCTCTGGAGGCATCAAACCTATTTGCTAGAAGAGAGAAAGAGATGTTTAGGGAAAGTTAACTGAGGTCTATAATGACCTCAGCAATTATGGTTTATGATATCTGTTAGAACATTTTATATTGAGTGGCTTATTTCTTTTGTGGATGGGACTATTAACAGGCCCACACAGACATCCCTGCTGGCTCCCTGCTAAACTGAGCTTAATAGATTGGAAGCCAGCCTCAGGAGCCTTTGTTCTATCCTACTAGTCAGGGGATGGGGATTATGTGACACTCCAGATGTTTTTGGACTGCAGCTCCTGTTATCCCTTACCATTGATAATGCTGGCACGAACTGATGGCATGTTTCCCCATCTGTAGCATAACCTTTTCTTGCCCAGGAAACTATAGGGTTGTCTATACTATAAAATATACCTCATAGAATTTGAAGAGAATACGATTTGTCTTAATGGGATCCCATATCAATCCACTGTATTAGCAGGGGTGGGGGCAAAATGCCAAAAACTTTGCAGGAAAAGCCTTCACGGCTTTCCCTGAAGTTTTTAAAAAGCTCTGCAGAGAATGCGCATTTGCCCTTGTTGGATTTGCTTTGGTGCACATTCCTGATAAGAGCGGAAGTGGAAAGCTTATTGATCAGATGTGCACAGGGGACAGAGCTTGCTAACAAGGCAAGCGCCTGGAACTGCCATGTTGGATTTTTTTCGATCGTGCGCTGAGACAACAAGACAGCTTTACCCCCCTTTTTTTTCTTTCTGTTTAAGAGGAATATCATACTTCCGTACCTTGGATATGCTTTTTTAAAAAAAATACTGTCTGGCGGCAGCAACTGGTGACAATAAAAACATGAGTAATTCACTCGCTTCCTCCATCTTGATTCGCAGGCCTGCCCATTTGAACACCAAACAGATATTCGCATGCCTGCAATCTTGCCAAAAAGCATTAAGACAAATGAAAGCTGTTGTGAATTGGCATTAGCGTGCATCAATCCATATTTTATTGCCTCGTATAGACAACACTTACGGTATGTCTTCTTCGAATTCTGTGAACAAAGAAGGGCAGAAAGCTGAAGAACCTGGAAGAAGTTGTTCCGCTTGCCTTTTCAAATGACTAATATGTATAAAACGGTGAGGTCTCATGATACCTTTAAAAGACTAATGAATTTAGACTGCAATCCAGTACAGTATTTTTGAGAGGCCCGCCACGGGTCAGCGTAAGAGGGGCGCTCCAAAAAAGCGTTACAAAGACTCCCTGAAACAACATCTCAGGCTCGGCCAAATTGATCACCAACAGTGGTCCGCCCTGGCCTCACATAGGGAGGCATGGAGATGCACTATCCACAATGCTGCAGCCTTATTTCAGAACTCACATCGAACAAGTCTTGAAGAGAAACAACAACACAGAAAGAATCACAACCTGGAAACATCACCCAAGGAGACATTCTGTTGTGCTTTCTGCAACTGGACTTGTTTATCTTGGATTGGCCTTTTTAGTCATCAGCGCGCTTGCAGAAAGCGCGAGATGAGTCCTTCCTGAATCTTCGTTTGCGAAAAAAGCCAGAGAGAGAGAGAGAGAGAGAGAGAGAGAGAGAGAGTATAGTATTTATTTTTCTGAGAGTGAATGCCCATTGAACTCATTGTGGCTTATTTGTAGTAGACTTGTATACGATTGTGCTGTTAATATAGCATAGGGTATGGGAATCATGCAGCCCTCCAAATATTGTTGGAGTGTAGCAGCCTTGGTTAAAATAGCCAGTGGTGAGGTATACTGGGAATTGCAAATCAACAACATCTGGAAGGCCTCCTGATTCCTCTCCTCCCCTCTGTAATATGAGTTCCCAGAGTCTAAAGCCAAATGTTTGAAATCTGTCTTATTGCAGTATTCCTCAAGGTTTTCAAACACTGGACCCACATTTGATTGGATATTGCAGCCTGAGACCCACTTCCTTCTAATCTAATTTGAAGTGTTTCTATCCCCAGGCTTCTGTTGTAGATGCCAATGTTGTTTCGCCGTATATGTTTTTCACCTTTAGGGTAAATTCTCTTTTTAAGCCTAGCTGTGTATGCAAGGTGATGCTTGCCTTGCCTGTGCTACTTTCTGTGCAGGTGTTGAAAAGTCACACCTGCCAGTACAGCTATACCTCAGTTAATGAAGCAGATGCATTCTTGGGTTTTAGTTTGTTAACAGAAACTTTGATACCAGAAGCAAAAATAACATGGAAATAATAGGGGTAGGTTCCTAAACTCTGAAAAAGAACAGTCATTCAACATATTTCAGCAAACTTTTTAATCAGAATTAACGGTATGCACATGTGAAATGAAGCAACTAGGTTAGGTAAGCTTTGCATAAGTAAACAAAAACTTTTTTGAATCTTCTAGAGCAGTGGTTCTTAACCTGTGGTCCAGGGACCCCCAGGGGTCCACAATGGGGTCTGTGAAGGCTTGAAGGCTGCTTGGCCCACCTCCTCCCTGCAGTGGAGCAGCCACATGACAGGAGCCAAGGCAAAGGCTGATTGGTTTGGCCTGCACATTACCATTCAATCCACTCCAGACACAGACTTACAGGAAGAAGCAGGAGAAAAGTCTTCCCTCTCTTCTCAGTGCTCCTGAGGGAAGGTTTAATGGATGGTGTCATTGGAGGATGATGATGATGATGATGATTTATTGCTGCTGTTGTTGTTGTTATTAGGGTTTTAAATCTTGAGTTAAGTCTTGGGGGTCCATGGCAACAAAATATATTTAAACGGGCTCCCTGGTAAAGAAAAGGTTAAGAGCCACTGGTCTAGAGATCACTTGAAAGCGTCTTCCAAAATGTGTCCTGGGATAATTTTTCTTTCTTTCACCAGCCTCCACTTTTCTTATGATTGCCATTTTGGTGGTGAAATTGAAAAGATCTATTCTTTTTCAACATGCTGGGTAACTATTGAGGCAGGCTAATCTGCTTTCCTCTTTCCTCTCTGTTTTGCTCTTCACACATGCTCAGTAAGCGATTCTAGAGGCAGCTGTTAACCTTACCTGCTGTACATAAGCACACACAGCTATGTAGTAGAATTCCATTCTTTTCCAGCTCAAGCTTTATTGCATTGTTTACTACAGATACACTGCTGCAACCTAACAGTAAAAATGTAATGCCCTCCCCGGGATTCTGGGTTTTGGAGTCAAGTCTCCTAGAATCCTGGCTAGGCCTCAACATGAGTTTGGTTTCCTCCAGAGGCCTGCTGCTTCCCCCGCTGTCAAGCAAGCCCCTCAGTGTTGGATGCTAGCCAGCCTGCCTTAAAGGCTGGGAAAGAGAATCTTCTGCCCGGCCTTCAAGGACAAGCACCTGGGTTGGCGCCACCTCGTTTTCCCCTCCTACTCGCTTTCCCAGGGGCTGGGGAATATCGAAACCTAAGATGTTGCTTTTATTTCCTGTTTGGTACTAGGCTGGCCAGAAGTGGCTTTGAGGTGATACCGTATGCATATCTTTGCTCAATAAACCATGTTAACTTTACATGCGTGTTGAGTTAATGTGTGTGCGTGGCCTGGTTCATCACAGAAAGTCTGCCTTTCTCCAGCTCTCCTTCACAATCCTCCTAATGTTAATGCTTCCCAAAACACTTGGCTAGATAGAAGACAAGAAAAGAGAAAGAGGGTGGGCTGCGGTGGACTCCTGTTAAAAAGACTTTGTAAAAAGAAGTTTCTTTTTCAGAGGCCTTGTTAATCTTTTGCTTTCCCACTAATAGAAGACTTTTTTAGAGGCCTTGCAGTAGAGTGACCACAAGACAGGAACCAAGGCAAAGGCTGATTGGCTGGCTTGGCCTGTGCATTGCCATTCAATCCTCTGAAGCCACAAAAAAAGGAAAAAAGCCTTCCCTCCCCTTCCAGTGCCTCTGAGGGAAGGTTTAATGGATGGTGTAATTGTATTATTATTATTATTATTATTATTATTATCATCAGGTATTGTTATTATTATTAGGGTTTTAAATCTTGAGTTAAGTCTTGGGGGTCTTGCCGAAATGACTCTCTTAGCCCTCAGTGTGCCACAAAACTCCTTTCTTCTTTTCATCCGATCGACAATAAGCTAGCAGATTAGCCATGCCGCCATTCTGGTCTGTATATGGGGAAACTGGTTAATAGTTCCATAAGAATAAAATACTTTTTGAAGACCTATTTTTAAGTGGGGTGTAGGATAATGGATGAAGGATGGAGCACAACAGGAGAACAATTTGTTCTGATTTTATAACCTTAGCCTCCGTCCCTGATCAAGATAAATTCATTAAAAAAATGCAGGTGGCAGATACTAAGGACATGGCTAGATAAAAGTAAATTATTTTTATGGAAAGAAAAAGTGGGGGGAGGGAGAGAGAACAATTTTTTTAAAAATCACAACCTTGGGGGTAGCAGGGAGGGCAACCTAGCAAGCCCCCCCCCCCGTGCTTCATCGCCATTGGGGAAACCAGGCTTGGCTCGGTTCACTACAGAGTGACTCCACAGAAGGCCCCGCCTGAGCTTTCCTTCTGCCGTTCGCCCCCTGTCCCACCGGCCTCGCCTTTTCTCCCTCCGATCGGGCAAAGAAGAGGCGGGCGGCTTCCAGATAGTTCGCCCACACTTGAATGCTCCTTTGAAACAGCAGAGGAAGCAGAGTGGACGGTTCTAGGACCAAGAAAGGAGTGTGTGTGCTGAGCACGGGAGGGGGATGAACAAAGGGGCCCACTTCATTAGGGATCCATAGGGCCCACTTGCCATTGGGCAAGCTGATGCCCTGGCCAGTCTGCCACTGCTAGTAAAGATACCCGATATTTATCAGCCAGTGCTTATTGTTCACCTGTTTGGGGCTGTTTTCCTCTTCAGCTCTATATCTTGCCCCATATGAATGTGCTTTCCTCCCCATTGGCAAACCATCCATAGAATCATAGACACATAGAATTGGAAGAGACTGCAAGGGCCATCTAGTCCAACCCTCTGCCTTGCAGGAATAAGCAATCAAAGCATTCCTGACAGATGGCCCTCTAGCCTCTGTTTATAAACCTCCAAAGAAGGAGATTCCACCACACTACGTGGCAGTGTATTCCACTTCCAAACAGCTCTTACTGTCAGGAAGTTCTTCCTAATATTTAGGTGCAATCTCTTTTCCTGTAGTTTGAGTCCAAACCAGTTTCATTACCAGACTGCACATTATCCATTGCTTGGCTTATTTTTCTCCTTGGCCAAGTGATCACAAAAGGAATCTGAGTGACATGGGAACTAGAAATGAGTTATATCCTTTGAATAACCAAGAGAAGTGGCTTCATATGGTTTGTAGTAATAAGCTTTGAACTGCACATTAATATAATTGGGATAATGTGTAATTTGCCCATTAGGCAGCTTAATAGCTGGGATTATATTTTCCAGTTTGTTTCAGCAAGCAGAGATCCTGCCTTTTACCAGCACTTCCCAAAATTGTTGACAAATTTAATGAATCTAGAATTCAGTTTTCTAACTTTGCAAAACATCTCTCTTTGTGTGCATGTTCTCTTTCATTCTTCTTTGAAACTATGTCTCTATTTATTAAAAAAACCTTCTATCCCACTGTTTATTATGGGATCTCGAAGGCAGTATACAATATAAACAATTTAAAAGACTTTCAGATTAAAACCATAAATAATTTAAACCAGAGAAAAATATATTAAACAAAGCCACAGTTAAAACCACTTTTAAAGCTGCAGCAATTTACGTAAAACCATGTGCATGTACACTTGGACACAAATTAGTCCCCAAAGACTTTAATAAAAAGCTGTGTTTTGGGATTGGTGCCAGAAAGAAACCATGGCTGCCACCAGTCGGATCTCTAAGGAAAGAACATGCCACAATCGAGGTGCCACAGCCGGGAAGACTCTCTCCCATGTCCTCCTACTAGTATTCTGTTCCTGAGTATTCGTTGCTTAAGAATACCCTATGAAAAATTCATAGGGTCACCATAAGTTGACAGGAAACTGGAAGGCACATACAACCCCCCCCCCACATATTTCTTCTCTTCCTACCAGAATTGGAAGCTATCTGATACCACTGGTGCAGCTTGAAAAAATTAACCAGATTTGTAGATAAATCTTTAATTGCATCCTGCATGTTATTGATACTGGGTTACAATCCAAAGATCCCGTTTGTCTCAAGAACCTCTGCTGGTGCAAAAGAACAGAGGGTCTCTCATTCTCATCCCATTTCTATTTCTTTGCCCATCATCAATAGGATCACACATTTGCCAGTGTGAAGTTCAACAAAATGCTTTCTTGCTTTTTCTATACATTAATTATGCATTCTGTAATAAAATGAAGAACACTTATCTAAGACCTGGTCGTTCTTCTAGTAGCATCTATCCGTTTTGCATAGCACTGTTTGCATTGGGAGAAGGATGTATATGCCCTAGTTCTTAGGTACTCCTAAACTTTCTCTTCATCTAGCCTTCTCCAACTTTGAATCCTCCGAAGAGGCTGGACTACAATGCCTATCCTACTCAGTAGCATGCTATGTGTATGATGTGGGTTGTAGTCCAACAACCTGGAAGGCTGGGGTAAGGGAAAAGCTGATGATTAAAGATAGGAGTTAATTCTTCCTCAATGGCAGATGTTTCAGGGAGCTTTACTGCTATTCAGTAGTTTTTACTCAAGGAGTGCAGCTTCTGGTGTGTGCACATGAGTGTTATACTGATGATATGTCCTGGTTGCTACAGTAAAAAAAAAATTACACGGATGACAATGGCATTGCTATTATTTAAGTAAGTGTTACCTTGCTACAAATGAAACATCTGTTGTTATCCCTCATCTTGGCAATTAGCTGCTGAGCAGGACTAGATGACTCCTGTCAGATTCCCTGGTTTTCTTGGTTTTGGGGTTATGTGTATCTGACTAGGAGTGCACTATTACCTGTGTTACATCAAATACCTTTCAGGAATCAAGAATCTTTGAACGGATGCATGGACCCAGTGGTGGATTCAGCTTATGTCAAATATGATGACAAAACATGTGCAACTATGTGGAGGTATACTGACTTGTGGCTTCTTATCATTTAGTGGCAGGAGCAGCATTGTCATAGTTCTGAACACCTGTGGAAGGGAAGGAATATTGTATTTCTGTGGTGCTGAGGCCATCAAGGACTCCCTCCTAATAGATTGCAGACTAGTGTGCTAGATTTTCAAAATAGTAATAAGTGAGAGTTGAAATTCATGATATGAAGATATGCAGAAGGTATTTATTAACAATTCTGAAATACCAAATGCAAGGATTGTGTTTAATTAGCCTTGCCATATATTTCTCTGTAAAGTTAACATACTGTCCACATTCATAAATTACATGATGCACACATCTCAGAATTTTTGAAGGGCCTACACCCCCAAATAGGAATATTTGGCATTTTGTTCAGTTTATAGGGGACATCCCATATAATAAGGGACCTGTCAGTCCCATAAAAGACAAGTCTTCTTGTCCTCAAATAATGGATGTCTCTTATAATAAGGGGCAGCTGGCAACCCTGTTACAGACATCACTCTGTAAACATTCACATTTTTACTACATGCAGTTTGTCTTGCTCTACCCTTGAAATTGTTCATGTTCCTCAAGGATTAATTTATTCCTTACATCTGTATTCTACCTTTCCTCCACTGACTTCAAGGCAGCATATATCACTCTGGTCTTCCTTACTTTGTATTCACAAGAACCCTGTAAGGTAGTCAGAGTAACCAGCCTGAGCCATCCATCTGAGGAAGTAGACTAAGTCTATGAAAGCTCATGCTACAGTTTCTTTCTCTCAGTTTCAAAGGTGCTACAAGATCCTTTTGCAATCTGAGCTTGGTTCCCCAAATTACACTGGGTTTGCAAATTTTGATTTGGAATCCATTTCCTGTTGTCAACTGTAGAGGTAACATCGGGGTTGTCTAGGTAGTGAAAATACTCCTCTTAGAATGTGAGAATACCTTTTGTCCCAATGAGAAGCAAATGAGAGTTGTGGTATTAGGAAGGAGGAGGGGGGCAAAAACTTCAATTACTGTAGTTCAGGAAAAGCCTTTCTGGCTTTTCCCAAAGTTTTAAAAATAATGCTTGGAAATGCGCATTACTGCTCATGTGGACAACCGATTCGCATAGCAGCACATTCTTGGCAAGGGTAGAAGCAGAAAATTGATGGGTCAAACATGTGCAGGGGGCAGGCTTACTGGCAATGAAGTGGCTGGAAGTGCTGTTTTGGAGTTTTGCGTTGCCAATCGTGTACTTTTTTTGCTGTGCTGAAGCAACCAAACTGTTTTTACAGTGGAAGGTTGCACTTGCATACCTTTTATTTACAGTTTTAAAAAAATAATTGCAGCTGTGACAACTTGTTGAGAACAATAACACAAGTAATTCACTCTCAGCCACCATCTTGATTTGCAGGCATGGCTGTGTGTGCACTTCAAACATGGATAGCTTTGTATACCAGCAATTTTGCCAAAGGACCGTGGAGACAAATGAAAGCTGGTGGGAATTTGTGTTAATGCACTGGAATCCACATTATATCTTTTTGTCTAGACAAGCCCATTGCCTCTTGAGATAAACCCACATATGCTGTATGTCCTCTCTCATTGCTCTCATTCCTTTCCTAAACAAACAAACAAACAAAATCCTCTTTTTCTGTCTCTTTTTAAAAAGAGCCATAAAACAGTTTGTCAATATGTTATTTGGGCTATCCATGCTGAATCATAGTTTCAGATCTTGATTTAGGGGGAAAGACCAGAACTTGGAAAGTGACTTTTTTTTAGACTACTACACCCAATATCCCCTAGCCAGCATGGCCAGTAGCTCAGTAACTGAATACAAATATGCATGTGCTAAGGAAAGTCGCATAGAAAAATGTAAGGGGAAAACATACAAAAATACATACAAAGATGGTCATGTTCCTGAATGATTTGTTTATTACTTATATCTATATCCCTTCTTTCCTGCAGTGAATTCAAGGCAGCATACATGCCCCTTTTCTTCCCTGTTCTAACATACAAAGCTGATTGTACAGTCGTCTCTGCACTTTTGCAGGTTAATTATTCATGGATATGAAGATTCACAGATTTGAGTAATATGTTTTCTCTAGGCGTTTGTAGGTCTTCCAGCGCAATTCTATGGTCCACTTACACTGGAAGCGGACCATAGAGTCACACTGAAGGACCTAGCGATACCTAGAGATGTGTTCTCTCAGGTAAAAAAAATAGTGTTCGTGATTTTTATTTATATTTGTGCGTTTTCTACTTTTGTGGGGGGTCTTGTGCCCCTAACCCCTGTGAAACTGGAAGGTTAACTATATTGGAGAAAGGTGTATATATCTGGGAAAGCTGGATTTGAAAATAATTATGAATTTCTGTTGGTATGTATCTTTAAATCATTAAATCTTAGAGTTGGAAGAGACCACAAGAAGGGAGTTGTCTAGATGGTGAAAAGTCTCATAGAATTCAAGGAGAATACCTTTTGTCCCAACGAGATCCTGCGGTGATTCACCATTTTCAGAAGGAGGAGGCCAAAACTCCATTTACTGCACAAGAAAAGCCGTTGTAGCTTTTCCTGAAGTTTTTTTTTAAACATACATATAAATGCGCATTACCGCCTGTTTGGACAACCAATTGGTAGCACAGCACATTCCGGAAGTCAATGGCTGATTGGTCAAATGTGCGTGGGGGGAGGGTGGGCTTGCTGGCTACGAAGTGGCCAGAACTGCCATTTTTGAGTTTTGAAGTAGTGGTCATGTGCATTTTTGCAGTGACAAGGCAACCAATAAGCTTTTTTAAGTGGAAGGTCGCACTTAGATTTAAAGTTTAAAAAAACCCTTTGAAGCAGCAGCAACCTATGGACAATAATAAAGCAAGTAATTCATTCGCAGCCACTATCTTGATTTGCAAGCATGACTTCATGTGAACTTCAAACACAGATAACTTCGCTTACCAGCAATCTTGCCAAAAATGTGGGGACAAATGAATGTTGGTGCCATTTTGCATTAATGCACAGCAATACACATTATATTGCCTCATCTAGACGAGCCCAAGGTTTCAGGTTCAATTCCTGGCATCTCCAAATATAAACAGCTCCAGTAGAAGAACTAGGAAATGACACTTTACCCGAGAATTACTCTCAATTGAAATAGATAACTCTTGGCTAGTTGAAGCAGTGGTCTGACCCAATAGAAGGCAACTTTTTATGATGCTAGGAATGTGTGATAATATACATAGTAGATGTTTTTTGTGTGTGGGGGTAGGCAAATCTGTGATATTATTTCCCTGACTTTAAGGTAGTTTTGGCCTTTATTTGTATCAGTTTGTGAATATGACAAGACTTATTCTCAAAAAATCTGCACAAAAATTTAAATGCATTTTTCTCTGCTTATCTCTAAATCTGTCCATTTTATAAGCACTTTCATGCTGTGTGCAGATTTTGAAAATGTTTTACCCACATATCAATCTATATCCTTGAGAAGCACATCTTTGTGTGCATTTTTTTAATGGAATTGCAAACTGGATAACAAAATTCTGAAAAGTGTAGATATCACTATGCAAAGTATGTTTTAGCTTGTTTCCAAGGTTGATGAGACTGAAATGATATATTTGCATGAATATTCAGGCCTGATGAATCTCTCCTACATCCCTAATAGTACCATCTATGGACTTACTTTAAACTCTCTGGAATATGTGATGGTTGATATGCTGTTTTCTCCCTAAAACTCAGTTTCTTGTTCAATATCTGTTAATATTCTGGTTTTGCTGTTTGTTTGTTTTTTTATATATAGGCTGAATATAATGCTGGCTGGGATGAATCCCTTTTATTTCCATGTCGTGAATGTAGTCCTACACTGCCTGGTGACACTTGTGCTGATGTATACTTGTGACAAAGCCGTTTTCAAGGACAGCCGCTTGGCTTTTGTCACAGCTCTCTTCTTTGCTGTCCATCCTATTCACACCGAGGCTGTAAGTACATATGAAACGTTATAAACATCAGCATTTTCCTTTCCAGCTTCATGAAAATGAAAAAATATCTCTTCCTGGTAATTGAAAATTTACCCTTTTGTTATGATATCCATGTGGCATTGACTGGCTAAATGGCAGCTTCGTAATATCCCTCTGTAATAATGGGTTCAAAAGATCTGCAGGAAAAGTACAGCTGTGTTTAGAGAAAATAATTGGTGTGGCAGCAGGGAGGTAAAGAATAAACTTTATGATAACTTTCTTTCTACCATAATAGTCAAATACCAACCGGTTGTATAAAAGTAAACCCAACTGAGTTCAGTGGGACTTTTTTCCATTTTATGTTTGCTTTTGTGCTGCGCATTTCATTCTGATTAAGTGCCTTAAGCAGTATTGCTAGGAATAAATGCCAAGTGTTCTCATTGAAAAATAATGAGATGCTTGGCTGTCACACAGTATTAAAAAAAAGCCCAAAACTTCTGAGATATCTCTCCTGCTGACACATTGTTTTGCCTCCATTTCTTCCCCTAACATTCTCTCCCTCTCTCTCCCACAAAGAGAGCACAAAAAAAGCAAACCAATGTTTAGTAAAGTCCCTGAGTGATAGTCTGTCTTGAGAGAATAATAAATATTTTAACTTGCCATAGATTGGATGATGTACATGGTTATAAATTAGAAGTGCTAACAACATACATAAGTTAGTTACCATTTTTTCTTTATAACTGAAAGAAATCTTGATTTCAAAAGTGAGCTAGCATCACATCAGATGCCTTTTTAAGGCTGCAATCATATAGGAATTTTTCCTTGAAGTTAGTGGGGTTTATTTGGAAAGAGACATGAATAGTATCATGGTGTATGAGTAAAGAGTGTTTATGGTGCTTCACAGACATTACACTTCTATGATTTAGTGGTTAGAGAATGTTGGACTGGGGCTTGGAAGATCCAGTTCCTGACTGAGCTAAGTTTTTCCAGTTGCAGTATTTTCTCCAAAGATGTATTTGGGGTGGGGAATTAAAATTCCAACAAAATCCCATATCTTTTCAGGAGTAGGCACTAATGTTTTAGAAGCCTGAAGCACTTGAGATTTTTCTTTTTTTGGAGCATAATGTCAGGATTATGGGGCATGCAGTCTAATAAATTTATACTGTAAAGAGCAAAAGTGTAAAATAACAGCCTACAAGGGCCAGTAGTGAGAACAAGCTGCAGCTGGTCTGTATCAAGACTAAAGGCCTGAGAAAGTAACCTTGAAGAGGGTGCTATCTTTGTGAGAGACAGTGCTGTAATCTTCATGAGAACCAAGGTCTCTGTAAGCTGTGTACTGCTATTCAACTATGCAATGTAACTGTGTATCAGTTCTGTTCTGGGGCTTTGCAGTGCCAGGACTGTTTTTCTACTGAATGCTGTGTGATGTAGTTCTCAGAGAGGAATCTCAGTATCACTGTAGATATATTAATATGCTGTTGTAAAGAGAAGTAGATTTAGACACACGTCTGTGTCTATGTGCTTATTTTCGTTGCCTGGAGGATGAAAACTCTGCTACAGACTTTTTGCTGCTTGGACCTCTTGCTCAGAGGCTAGCAGTGCGCTAGCATGTCGCATAATCCTTTGGGTACATCTCCTTATAAGCTTTATCATAGAATCATAGAATTGCAGAGTTGGAAGAGACCACGAGGGCCATCCAGTCCAACCCCCTGCCACGCAGGAAATCACAATCAAAGCATCCCCGACAGATGGCCATCCAGCCTCTGTTTAAAGACCTCCAAGGAAGGAGACCCCACCACGCTCCGAGGGAGTGTGTTCCACTGCCGAACAGCTCTGACTGTCAAAAAGTTCCTCCTCATGTTGAGGTGGAATCTCTGTTCCTGGAGCTTGCACCCATTGCTCCGTGTTCCAGTCTCTGGAGCAGCAGAAAACAAGCCTGCTCCATCCTCAGCGTGACATCCCTTCAAATACTTAAACAGGGCTATCATATCGCCTCTAAACCGTCTTTTTTCCAGGCTAAACATACCCAGCTCCCTAAGTCTCTCCTCATAAGGCATTGTTTCCAGACCTTTCACCATTTTAGTTGCCCTTCTCTGGACACGCTCCAATTTGTCAATATCCTTTCTGAATTGTGGTGCCCAGAACTGGACACAGTATTCTAAGTGAGGTCTGACCAAGGCAGAATAGAGTGGCACTATTACTTCCCTTGATCTAGACACTATACTTCTATTGATACAGCCCAAAATTGCATTGGCCTTTTTAGCTGCCGCATCACACTGTTGGCTCATGTTCAACTTGTGGTCTACCAGGACTCCTAGATCCCTTTCGCACATAGTCTCATTCAGCCAGGTCTCTCCCATCCTATATTTATGCATTTCATTTTTCCGCCCTAAATGCAGTACTTTACATTTCTCCGTATTGAATTTCATTTTGTTAGCTTTGGCCCAGCTCTCCAGTCTATCCAGGTCATTCTGAATTTTGATCCTGTCCTCTAGGGTATTAGCTACTCCTCCCAATTTGGTGTCATCTGCAAATTTGATAAGTATGCCCCTAATTCCCTCATCTAAGTCATTGATAAAGATGTTGAATAGCACTGGGCCCAGGACAGAACCCTGTGGCACCCCACTGGTCACATCTTTCCAAGACGAAGAGGAGCCACTGCTGAGCACCCTTTGGGTTCGGCCGGTCAACCAATTACAAATCCATTGAACAGTTAACTTGTCTAGCCCACATTCTACAAGCTTGTTTGCAAGAATGTCATGGGGAACCTTGTCAAAGGCCTTACTGAAATCAAGGTATGCAATGTCCACAGCATTCCCTTCATCTACCAAGCTGGTAACTTGATCAAAAAAAGAGATCAGATTAGTCTGGCATGACTTGTTTCTCTGAAACCCATGTTGACTTTTTGTGATTATGGCATTGCCTTCTAAATGTTCACAGACTCTCTGTTTAATGATCTGTTCTAGAATCTTCCCTGGTATTGATGTCAGACTAACTGGACGATAGTTGTTGGGATCCTCTTTTTTCCCCTTTTTGAAGATGGGAACTACGTTTGCCCTCCTCCAGTCTGCTGGGACTTCTCCTGTTCTCCAGGAGTTCTCAAATATTATTGCCAATGGCTCTGAGATTATATTTGCCAGCTCTTTTAATACTCTTGGATCAAAAGGAAGAATTACTGTGGTTTTGTGCTGTGCCTGCTAATTTCTACCGGGCCTGTTCTAGAGGATTGTGTCCTTATCAAGCCAGTGTTTTACAGACTTTTTTGGGGAAGGGGGAGCAGGAGTAGGAGCTCTTTGTCCTCCATATTACAACTCTGCAGTCTTTTACCTTTGGCTATGCTGGTTGGGAGTTAGTCCAGCACATCTGAAGGGCTGAAGATTTTCCACCCTGGTTTTAGAGAATGCCTCCCTACGTCAAGGAAGCAAATACTTCAGCCTCCCCAAGGATAATTGGGACCATGTGGCTCACTTTAGCAAACTCTGGCCTAAATACAGTTGTTAGTCCCAACTAGAATAGACCCATTGAGTTAATTGGAAATTGGGAAAATCAACAAGACCTCTAAATACACATTTAGAGGTCTTGTTGATTTTCCCAATTTCCAATTAACTCAATGGGTCTATTCTAGGTCATCCATGGGGGATACATCCCTGGGCTTATTGTTTATAAAGGAAACTGTGGATAATAGCAAACCCTATTAAAATAAAAGACTTTTGGTACAAACATACCATAGAGTTGCGTTGGAGAACCTAGCGATTCCTAGAGATGATACCTCTCTAGGTATTTTCCAGTGTGATTCTATGGTATTTCTGTTTTTTCAACTATGGATAACTGAAACCATGGCTATTGATTCTGTGGATATGGGGGGCTGTGGCGACCTGTTACTTCTTGTTGCAGAAATTTCATCCACATGAACAAATATGGGGAATATTGACTATTTTAGACAGGCTAGTTAAAATTGAGGTAAATTTTATTTATTTATTTATTTATTTATACCCTGCCTTTTCCCCAGCTCTGGAAAAGGTAGCTTACAACCATTTGTTGATTACTGCCTAAATCCAGTTACTAGTCCTAACTAGAGTATGCCTACTGAATCAATAGGAACTTGGTAAGTCAACATTTATATAAGTCCCATTGATTCAGTAGATTTGTAGTTTGGACTGACAATTAGATTTAGGTCCCTGACTATGCTTACAGAACATATATATATATATCTACATTCATTCATTCGTTTGTTCATTCATTCATTCATTCATTTTTTTAGACATTTGATCTACTTTTTCTGTATATGGTTATAACACTCAATTGGGATGAACAAAAAAAAAATGCTGTAGTGTGGAGGTCTCCTGTTCCAGCTAGATCAGTCAAGCAAGTCCTCTTTGAGGATAGTGTTCTCCAGGGAATGCTGTAATTTGAAATACAGTAGTCCTGTAGACCAATAATGAATTCATTATGTAACTCCCATCACCTCTACCAGTCATAGCTAATAGTGAAGAATCATGAGAATTGTAGTACAATAAGGGCCCCCTACATTTTTCCTAGACCTGGTGTCAGAATTCCACCCAACACCCAAAGCAGAACCTAGGAAGGCAAGTCCATCTTGTTTTCAGTAGCTCCTGAAAATTGCAGTCCCTCTCCCTCCCCAACTTGTCAAAACCCAGAACTTCAAAAAGTTACTTTTTAGCAAAAAATGGAAATCCGAAGAACCCCCAACAAAATGTGAATGGATAGAGAAAGTAGTGGAATTGGCACAAATAGACAAATTAACAAATTGGGTAAGAGAAAAGACAACGAAAGATTATATAAGGATATGGGACTTATTTATAGAATATATAAGACAAAAAGAAGGGGATATTAGTATAATTGGATTTTCTAGCTAGGCAAATGTATGTTAATTCTTTCTTTGTTTGTATGAAGAAATGTTATTCATTGCTAGTTTCTTTTTCTTTTTTTCTTGAGTTCAATAACAAATAGTATAAGGTAATAGAGTAGGAGTTATATGCAATGAATACAGATAAAGGGAAAATGAGAGTGATGCAGAGTTCTTTGGGTCTGGTGATTATGGAGTTAAAAAGTGTAAAATCACATTTACAAGAGGTAAAAAGCTAAAATGGAACAGAGCAAGAAGAATGCAGGTGGGAAGCTTTTTTAAAAAAACTCTTGTCTTTGTCTTTGTCACATTTGAATTGTAGTGTATTATACTGTAGTGTATTTGAATTAGTAATTATCATCTATTATCTATTTTAATATATGGATTTTTTGTCAGTTTAGTGTAGTGTAGTATAGTTTGTTTTGTATTTGTATTTTTTGTTTGTTTGATCGTTTATGTATGAAGATGTCTGTTGTGGATATTATTGTTCAATAAAGTTTAATTTTTTAAAAAAGTTACTTTTTGGGCTGCAACTCTCAGTGCCAGTGGTTAGGATGGCTGGGGGATTCTGGGAAGTGTAATCCCCTCCCATGTACCCAGTTTTCCAGCTGTGACGCAACCCTGGAGCCTCTCTGCTTGAAACTCCAGGGCTGCCCTTTGCAAATCCCAAACCTGAGGGATTTTCTCTTGAAAATCTGCCACCACTCACTGAATTCCCCCGTTTTTGTTCACAGCGCAGTGAGAAGCTGTGAGGGTCATGGTTTTTTAAAGTATCACCAATTCCCCTTCCTCTATCCCAGGGAAATTCAGATAGCTAGCCCAAGCAGGCACATGTTCGTGGAGATTAGGAAAACAGAAAAAACTTTATTTTTAGTTCAAGCAGTGGCACAGTATGGAGGGAAATCTCTCCTCCAGGTTCTTAGCTTAAGGTTACATGAAATACATTCAGTCATAGAGTTCAAAGAAATCCTAAAAACTAACGCATGCTCACTAGACATTCCCTAAGCTAAGAAAATAGTAACTTACAAATTTTGAAGTCCATGTGAGAGTCTCTGTGATATAATTCAGAGTCATTCAAATGGGCCTCCCCTTTAGGCCCCATGATGTCATTTAGCTCTTTGATGTTATAGAGTCCATGTGTCTTCTTTGCTGGTCTCTACCATGTGTCTTCAAACAAAGGGATTCAAAAGTAAAAGACTCCATTGGTGAAATCTGATTGGTTCTGCATTGCCAAATCTGATTGGCTCTCCAATCAGGTGATATGATGTCATGTTTAGGAAGTGAGGTTCCCACCCTCTACCATACCTGTTGCTATGGAAACAGGAAGTGGAAAATAAGTGGAAAGTTCCAGATGAAGTAGCTATAAGTTTTGAGATGAACTTTCCATGATGGGGATGGTCGCTCCATCATGACACCAGTTTATAGACCTTTAGATAGTTTAAAGTTGACTAGGAAATTTCTGCTTAATTCAGAAGGGCAATTTGCAAGGGTGACATTATTTATGAAATATTGCAAGTGACAACTTGATCTTTTCTGAGTCTCCCTCTAAATCAGTGCTGGATGGGAGACGGGGTGGTGGAGGAGGATTGTTGACTGCTTGTGATACAGAGTGCTAGAGTGAAACAAGTGTCCTGTTGAGATTCTTTCAAAAAAGATTATTTCTTTAATAACAAAGAAGGTTTGAGCAGTCCAGATGCCTTCCAGGTTGTTGCGGGCCTTAATCAGCTAGTCTTTAAATAATGCATCCTCTTTTCTTTTTCTTTTCTTTTCTTTTCTTTTCTTTTTTGGGAGGTAGGGAGATAATTAAAGTTGGAAAGGGAGGGTGGATTGTGTGGAGAATACAGTCATGCCTTGAATTTTTTTTTTTTTGTTGAAGGTAAGAAATGAGGGAGTACAAAGATCAGAATTATGAAGATTAATTAACTCGGTTATAAGTTTCAGGAGGGATTTTTTTTTAACTTCTTGATATTTAGGAGGAGGTAAAGTGTTGAAATAATTTGAAACTATTAAGAAACTTGCCAGCTTTAGAGACTGAGAGACCCCTCTGTGTGTTGACGGCATTTAAAATTTATGTATGAACAGGGAACAACCTAACCTTTTGCTAGTGAAATTTGCCATTGTTAGGAGTTATTCTCCTATCTTGTGGGGGTAGGGTTTCCTTTAAGACCATTTCCCCATGTAATTACACTATTTGTTTTTTAAAAAGAGCATTGTTTTAGTATCATAGAGTACAGAGTTACAAATATCCAGTGGATTGTTTGTAGGCCTGAAAACTAGAACTTAGAAGTACAGGTAACATGTTATAGAAATGTAACAAGTTCATTTGTGGGGTTGTTAGAGGCATACAGTAACAACATTTGTTTAACTTTATAGTTAAAGTTATTTTCTCTCTTTATGTGACAAGTAATATTCTTGCTATTATTCCTTATTTTGGGTGGAGAGAAAGTTCCTGCTTACATTACATGGGGATGTATTCTTCAATTTTTATTTTAATATGGAAGTGGGAAAACTGTAGCCTGTAGGCTTCATGTGGCTCCCAAGGGGTCCCCCACACTAATATTTTTAGGGGGAAATTATTTTTAAAAAACCAGAATACCTCCCAAGAGCACTGAAGGCCATTTTGCTATGTTTACACCCTTCTTGGAAGGAGGTTTTAGACCCAAGGGTGCCTTTTTTTCAAAACCCAAAGTGATTTCTGGTTTACAGGCTGACCCTCCATATACATGGATTCGGTATCCATGGTTTCACTTATCCATGTCTGAAAAAAAAAATGTTTTCTCTAGGCATTTCTAGGTCTTTCAGTGTGATTCTGTGGCCACCTTCTGGTGCTCATCTCGTTGAAAGTAATAGGCTTTCCTATTATCCATGGTTTCAGTATCCGTGTGTGTGTGTGTGTGTGTGTGTGTGTGTTGGAACAAATCCCCCACAGATATGGAGATTATTGACCTGTACTTCGCAGTTTGGAAAAGGCCTTTCTTGGGCCTAACAGAGCTTGTCCTCCCTGGAAAAATAAACATAGTGAAATTGCCTCCCCAAGCACCCTAAAGGGTTTATCTAGGGAGCATTTTGAGTATTTTTTTAAAGTAAAAAAATGGGAGGGGTTGGGGGGTTTAGCCAAGGCTGTGGCTCTCTGTAGACTGGTAAACTGCTTATGTAGGCCTCAGATAGTTATCTGCTTTTAAAACAAGAGTCTTGCTCAAAGGAATGCAAGAGGACCCTGTCAGTTGTTGCCATCCTAACTCCCACACTTCCTAAAATAGAGAGGAGGGGCACAACAAAGTGAGACAATTTTAAGAAGAGCTTTTCCTAAAACTCTTCAGTTGAATTAACTTCTCTGTTCTAATGTTTGTTGTTACATGTAGAAAGATGCAATTTAACACTGCCTTGTTTTCTTGCTCTAAACAAGATATACCCACAGTTCACCTGTATGGGAAAACTGTAATGCCATTCAATGACTTTTGTCAGGAATGTGGGAGAAATGAAGATCAGGAAACGAAACCCCTGGCAAAGGCCATAATTATTCCATATGAACTTTCTTGAGACTTATTGACAGCCATGAGATTTAAAATAGCTTCCCTAACTTAACTGCTATTGCATTGCATTGTATTGTACTGATGATTACAGTTGTCCCTTCAACATTCGCGGGGGTTTGGGCCGAGCACCACCGCGAAAGTGAAAAAACCATGAATAAGTTAAGCTCCACCCCCAACATGTATACTACACTACGGTATTGTAGACTCCTCTTCCGCCAACAGGACTGCTGATACCTGCCACCACGATAGCATCACCCACCCCCGGGCACAGAAACCATGCCCCTTACTCACACTTGCCTCCCCCCACAGCTCTCCTTCCCTCTGTCCTGCCAACAACACAACCATACTGAGTGTTTTAAACTGGCAGTGCTGTTTTGGTGCAAGGTAAGAAAGTGAGCTGGAGTTGTGTTGTTGGCAGGGAGGGAGAGCTGGGGGGAGGTGAGCGTGGGTGAGGGGCATGGTTTGTGTGCCTGGGGTCAGGTGTTGCTGCAGCTGCAACTTGTAGCTTTGGTTTGGGAAAGAAGCAGCCTTACTGTTTTAAACGGGCAGTGCTGTTTTGGGGCAAGGTAAGAAAGCAAGCTGTGGAGTTGTTTTTTTGCCAGGACAGGAGGAGAGGGAAGGTGACGGCGAAGGAAGAGGGTGGGGTCTTGGAGTTTGAGCTAGTTGAGCAGCAGCTACAGACCACGAATATGCAAAACCACTAATGTGAAACACACAAATGTGAAGGGACAACTGTAGTTGCTTTATATTCCCCCTTTCACTGAAGCTTTGCAGTAATTAGTTAATTTATTTCCTGTCTTATTTAATTATTTAATACAAGTGTATTAATTAATACAATTGACTAATGTCCTGCTTTTCTCTCAGCACAGGACACAATTGTAATACTTGTTTCTTTTCTCCATCCTTTCTTAGGTAACGGGTATAGTAGGCAGAGCGGACGTATTGGCCTGCCTCCTATTTCTTTTGGCTTTTCTCTCCTATAGTAGGTATGGATCTTTCCCCTCCCTTAGTGTTATAATTCTTACAGCTTTCAAAGGGGACAAATAAACAGAATTAATGGCTTGTGGAATCTTATGTTACTTCTGCAGTCCTAATTTCTTCTTTTTCTTTCCTGTTTCTTCCTCCTCCTCCTTTTTTTTTTTTTTTGCAATGGATAGGAAACAGCAGTTAAAACCGATTGCGCAGCTGATTATGTTGCACCGTATTTGGTTACATCTGCACAGTTTTGCGTTAGCACTTGCTTTTGATGGTCTGCATCATTGTAGATCATGACATTTTTAATGACTGGCATCTTAAGTGTCTTTAATTAAAAAGGGGACAAGAAAAACCACGTTCAGGTTGTGGGGGTAGTTCTGAGACGGCAGAAGGGCAGGGGAAACAGGTACTCAGTTCTTCCTTACCTATTTGAATTCAACTGTTCCAGCTGTTTCCTCCCCTCTTTCTTGCACAGTTTGTGAGGATAAATAGATTTGTAATCTCATGGGGGTAGGTGTGGAGAGCAGGGGATGTGAATGGAGAACAGCGGGAAAGGAACAGAGAAGTGGCAGATGAAGAAAAGGTTAATCCCTTCTGTTTCTCCATTCCATTTGTGCATCTTCTTTCCTACTCCAAACAGTTTTTTTTTTCTTTCTGATAGGCAAACAAACAGGATTGCCAGGGTTTCATTACCTACATTTATAGAATGTAGGAATGATAGTACCATTTTCAATCCAGGGATGCTTCCTGCATGTCTTTTTGTGTGGTATGATCCCAATTTGAGGGTGTGAGAAAGTTCCTTGTCTGTAGGTATGCCCATAGAGAGGGGACAGAACCCTGAATCAGAGTTCCATACATGCCATGAAGCATTCATGCGGCTGAAGTCAGCCTTTTCCAGCCAGCATCTTCCACCATGCTGGCTTGTGAGAATGAGAATTGTTGTCTGGAATATCTGGAGGTTAGCAAGTTAAGAAAGGCTGGTTTTATTGAATCTGGAAAGCTGTTTGAGTTGCTGGAGTGCTTGGGTGAGGATTGGAATTCTGTATTAACAATGGAGATTAAATTAACAATGGAATTGTTGTAATTATAATGATCATTTCATTATATTATATAATTATATTTATATTTACTTATGTCTTGCCATTTTCCCAGTGCCAGACAGAGGGTGGATTATAAAAAGTTAAGACACATAGCTAGAAATGTACATCGTGGAAAAGTTAAACATATAATTAAACTATCAACAGAATTTAAAAGCCGTTAAAGCACAGCCTTTTGAAAAAGAAAAACAACAAACGTAGATATTAGAGCACACCACAAAAGGCCCTTTCCCCCTGAGCAGTCAGCCCTCAAAAGGCTTACATGACTTGTTTGAGACCATTTGAATCTGTTGTTGGATCCTCTAAATAAGGACATCAAGGAGAAGCCACAGGATGCCAAGGTCACCAGGTGACTTTTCTCTTCCTATCACATGCTGCAGTCTTAGTGTAGAGCCACTGAAGTTGCTAACTGAGAGACGCTGCTGCTCTTTCCAGAAGTCATTTTTGGCCCTGCTGTTTTCCTCTAAAATCTCACCAAGGTGATACTTTAGATCATCTGAAATGCTACCTGTTTCCCTTTCTTCAAACCCCTCTTCCAAAACCCACTTTTTTTCCCATATTGGCATTTTGGTTTTTCCTCTTATTCCTCATTTGCTACTATAACCCTGCTTGATGAATATGCAAAGCTTGGAAAAATTACTTTTTTGTACAGTGTACATTTTGGACCACAACTTCCCAGTGGCCATACTGACTGGATGATTCTGGTAGTTGTAGACCAAACAAAGGCAACTCTTCCAAGCTTTCGGGACATACAACTACATTTCCCTATATTCCCCCCTACCCTGCTTTTTGTCATTTCTACCCTACTTCTGTTGTTGTTTTTTCCTGTTACCTCTTTTGATTCTCAACTTCTGGGGGAGAAGGCATGTATCTGTTGCCTGTGTAACTTGGGGAAGAACCATATGCACTGATGGCATAATATTAATGATAATTCTTTCTTTCCTGATGCTTCCTCACTCTCCCTGATGTTTCTTTCTTTCTATTTTCATAATCACTTCTTTCTCCAGCTCGTTTCCCCCTTCTTATTACCCTATTTATTTAACAGAAGCAGTTTTTTAGTCTGCTGATGCAGGCGGTCTTGTTTGTTAACAGTGTGCTGCGAATGGGTATTGAGGGTTATAACTTAAGGGATGAAATCTGCTAAATAGACAAATAGACAGAAAATGTTTTTAGTTTTAAATTCCTATTCCTCGTATTTTCTTTCTGTCTTGCAGGAGCGTGGATCAGCTTTATGTTGGGGAACATTTCCCTCCCACTGCCTCTCTCTCCTTTTTGCTGCTTAGTTTGTTTCTTGGGACCTGTGCAATGCTGGTAAAGGAAACGGGGATCACCGTGTTTGGAGTCTGCTTGGTGTATGATGGCTTCTTGCTTTCTCAAAATAGAGCCAGATTGTAAGTGAAGCATCATTTTGAAGTCTTCATGAACTTGTTCAGTGGCCTACCTGTACACATATTCCTGCCAGAGCTTGAAAAAGTTGTTCTTTGGACTACAATTCCCAGAATTTTCCAGATTCTGAGTGATTCTGCAATTTGTAGCCCCAAAAGTAATATTTCCAAGGCCTGTTTTAGTTACCCCTGACAACAGCCCAGGGGGGGTGGGTGGGAGCAAAATAATAAACAGTCCTTCAGTTTACAAAAAATTCCTGTTGTAGAGAGACTATTTTTGCTTGCCGCAAGTGAAGAAGGGTGTGCTATTTCAAACCTGTGTGCTATTTCAAATCTTGGATTGGCTTAATCCATTGTCATATATTTAAAACAGGTTAGGTAAAAGGTAACTACTAAAGGTACCAGAATCAACTGGTAGATCCCATAGTGATCAGCAGTAGATCAGCAAGGATTTCTGAATTATCATTGTTCTACAACAGCAGCATCAAAATGACTCTTGCCACCCAACCCACTATACTGCTGAAATAATCTGATGTGCATTTTTGTGTGAAAAACACTGTGATCTATATTTAGTTCTGGTTCTGAATACAAATTCCTGGGCCCAGAATTCAGATGTTTATTATTATTTGCATTGTCAGTCCCCCCCTCTAAACCAGAGCTCTCCTGTTATCAGTTATTGTTTATATCATTACTGCTCCTAGTTGCCATCACTATCTCTCAGCCTAATTTACCTTAGTTATTGTGGGGATAAAATAACTGATACTGATAAAATAAATACTCTGAGCACTTCAGACGAAGAATACAATAAAAATATAATGTGTCTTTTAAGATGGTGCTCACAGCGCTTTTCCATATGGACAGAACTATCCCCCAGAAATGTTAAGAACTGGCTGTCTAATAGTAGCATGTATCTGGGATTGTTTAGTAAAAACCTTTCTTCTCACTTACTCTCTTCTCCACACAGACAGATGCTAACTATCGTGTTTTATTGTTTCGATAACATTATATTGCTGCCACATCTGGACAATAGAGCTTCCAGAAATCCGGTTGCATGGCCCAGATGCGATGCATCTTTATGTCCATAATAAATTGTTATTGAGCATGAGAGTTGCTGTTTATGGAGCGTGGTATTTTATGTGCATACAACTACTTCTTTTGGGAGAAGTGTTGTTGAGATAGATGTCTCCATAGAAATAAAACAGCTTGGTTACACTGATAATAGAACTTATGATCAATAATGAAATGCATCAACCACTACAATGCAAATAAAGGAAGAGGAAAGCTACAAGCTGTAATATCCAAAGCAAAATGAGCAGCAGTAAAATGAAGAAAATAAGATGTATAAGTTAACAGTAACACACATTGTAATAACCTTTCTTTCCATGCATTAACTTTCCTCCAGTTTGCACCTACAGACAGCTGTCTGCAAGAGCATACATAAAGGCTGACCCCTATACCCACGGATTTGGTATTCACAGTTTCACTTATCCACATCCAAAAAATGTGTTCTTTCTAGTCATTTCTAGGTCCTCCAATATGATTCTATGGTGTTTGTCTCATTGAAAATAATAGGGTTCCCTATTATCAATGGATTCAGGTATCCATGAGGGGTCCTGTAAGATATCCCCCATGGATATGGGGGTCGACTTTTACATGCAACACAGTCTTAAGTAAGATGGGAAGTGGTCACTGGTGTGGGATCATTCTTTTATGTCTTTTCATACTGGTGTCACTAAATGAATATTGTCTTTAGATTTCTCTTATTGTGAATAATAAGGGGCTTTGGCTCTCTTGAGAATATAATAACTTGTAGAGGTTATCTTGGTGGACACATGGGAGTGGATTTTCATCTGTCTTGCTCCCAGACTGTGGAGTGCACTCCCCTCAGAGATTAAATCACTTCAACTCGCATTGCTTTTGGATAGGGTTTGAAAACCCCCCTTTCCAAAGCTAGCCTTTCAGACTGTTTAGATCAAGGATTCTTAACCTGTAGCTCATAGAACTGGGCTTCAGATGGTCCATGAACTGGCAACACACACACACACACACACACGGAAGTGTGTATGATTATGTGTGTTTTTCTAGGCCGGGGTGGTGGTGGTGTCTGTAGCATTCAACAATTCCTCAAAGAGGTCTGTGACCCCCCCCCCAAAGGTGAAGAGTCACTGATTTAGATATTTATTGATTATATTAGTTGTATTTTTTAATTTAGGCACCTCAGTATCCTGAGAGGACTAGATCCTGTCTGATCTTGGAAGCTAAGCAGGGTCAGGCCTGGGAGAATTCAAAAAACGTATCCATGTTAGTCTGGAACAGTGTTCAAAGAGGTCTTGTAACACTTCTGAGACTGAGAGAAAGAAGTTGGTAGCATAAGCTTTCCTAGACTAAGGCTGAAGTAGACTGAGCCTAGGAAACCTTATGCTGCCAACTTTTTTCTCTCAGTCTTAAAGGTTGTACAATATCCCTTTGCATACAGGGCCAGACCTACCGGTAGTTAGTACTTGAATAGGAGACTGACAGGGAATACCAGGTGCTGTAGGTTGTATCTCAGACAAAGGAAATGGTAAACCGCCTCGGAGTTTTCCTTGCCTAAGAAAACGCTATGAAATTTGTGGAGTCACCCTAAGTCAACAGGTACCTTGAAGGAACATACCCATGCAGGTTAGTCTGTTGGTTACTCCCAAGTGGAGTAGACCCCTTCAGTCAATTGTTGAAAGATGTGAGTCAACACATAGATACATCCCGTTGATTCAGTGGGTCTACTGTAGTCAGGACTGACAAACTAATTAATGAAGCATTTTAATCATGATTAAAAACAAATTAAAATGTGTGGCCTAAATCCTGCTCATTGTTCAATTTGCTTTTAATGACGATTAAAATGGCTTCACTGCTTAGTTTGTTTTTAGTGATGCTGTTAGGTGCCTTGAGTGTTACTCTTGATTAAAAGGTGGGATAGAAGTACAGTAAGTAAATTCCGAGAAAACTGTCCTCTGGTACAAGAGTTTTGATTTCTTTCTCTCATTAGAAAAAATGGAGGGGTGCCTCAGAAGCTGTCTCGACAGCCTGCCACTTCTCTGCCTGCTTCATTACAATTTCCTTCATCCAGCCGGGAAAATGGGAGGCATCGTGTGGCTCACAAGGGGACATGGAATTCCTGTCACCCTGCATCGCCTGAGGAGCGGCAGCACAGCAGTCTTTCCATCTTGAGCAAAGCTGTAGTGGCTGTGATCAGGTACAAGCTTCAAAACCTGAAATGCATGCAGCTACTTTTATTGGATAGTGACGGATGGTACAAGGAGGGTACAAGGTGATCAGGTACAAGCTTCAAAACCTGAAATGCATGCAACTACTTTTATTGGATGGGAAGGAGGGGATATGGTGGGAAGCTGCTTTGATAATCAATCTAACCCTGAGCTGTTTGCCAGGATGGTCAGGGGCTTCATGGACATGTGGACACATAGAGTGGCACAGGCTCACTCCTTCTCCCCCTCAGTGTGTGGGACTGGAGGGTTTTAATGTTGAAAATGAATGTTCAGAAATATGTTCTGCAAATACAGATAGTGGTCTAAATGTTAATCCTAGCTATAGTAGAACTGCTTAATCATTGTGACTTATACAGATGCTAATTTGCTAAATTCCTATTGTTTCCATGGACCTGTTCTGTTTATTTATTTAATTTATATCCCGCCTTTCTCTTGTACAGGATCCACGGTGGCTGATAGCATTTAAAAACAGTATATAGTTAAAGATTTATTTGTGAAAAAGTTTAAAAACCCCCAATTAAACAGCAATTTAGTTAAAAACACAAAGTTAAAACAATATAAAACACAATTAGAACATAGTAAAAAGAACATAGTAAAAAACATAGTACATAGTAAACAAAACTGTTAAAAAGCCCTTTCTGCCATAAAAGTTATAAGCCAAAGGCCTGCCTGAATAAAAAGTTGGAAAGAAGGGAAAGGAGGGGGACGGCCGTTTAGGACTAACAATTGGATTTAGTCAATATGTAACAAACATTTTTTTAATATTGGTAAGCCACCTTGGTTTAATTTTTGTATAGGGCATTTGGGTATTTTGTATGTATATGTCATGTTTTGTTAATGTACACTGCTTTGAATTTTTGGATCTAAGTGATACATACTGTAAATATTTGCAAATAAATAATGGGAAACTAACATTGTAATGAGTACAACATCCAGAATCCCTCAGCCAGCATGGCCACTGAGAGCTGTAGTCCAGAAAGGTAACTTTCTCAAGCTTGGCTTATTATGTTATCTGCTCCAGTGGTTCTTAACCTGTGGTCCACGGACTCCCAGGGGGCCACAATGTCCTCATAGGGCGTCCGCAAAGGCTTGCAGGCTGCTCAGCCCATGTGACAGGAGCCAAGGCAAAAGCTGACTGGCTTGGCCTGCACATGGCTGTTCAGTCTGCTCCAGCCACAAATTTGCAGGAACAAGCAAGAAAAAAGTCTTCCCTTCCCTCCAGTGTTTCTGAGGGAAAGATTAATAAATGGTGTAATTGTATTCTCTGAGGGAGGGGTGATACGGCTCCTTCATCTGTGGGTTTCGTCAGTCACCGCCCAGGTGCAGCAGGAAATTACATCAAGCCTTTAGATATTTAAATTTCTTTGTCTTTGTCTCCTCCATCCTGGAGCCACGAGGCCAGTTCTAATTTCCTGCTTCGCCCAGCCGGCAATAGAGAAACCTCCTCCATCTACTTTGTTCTTTGTTTGCTACCTTTTCCCATTTTTTCTCTATTTTTCTCTACCTTTCTCCATTTCTTCTCATCCTTGTTCCTTCTCTTCATTTGAATCTCCCGCCTTTAAAAAAACAAAAAACAAAACCCTCTGCCTTTCCTCTCGCGGCTGCTCAGTCTAGTCCGCTCCCTGTGCCTTCCCCCCCACCTTCTTTTCTCTTTCACTTCCTGGCTCTCCTGACTATGCAGGCCCAGGAGACACAGCGGACGGCGGGGAAAGACTCCGGAGTGGCCGGGGATGCGATCCTCGACCGCGGCCACTCCGAGAGTGCCGCAAATGCTGCCACGGGAGCCGCGGTCGCCATCGCAGCCGCTGCCGGCTCCTACCAGGGGGTCCCGCAACGGGACGCGGCCCGCAAAGCCCACCAGGCCATAGCGGCTGGTAGGGCCCAGGAAGGCTCGGCACCCCTGAAGCCGCGGAAGAGGCCACCCCAGGCCAAGAAGAAGGCGGCCTCCGAGGACTCCTCCGGGGCCGCGATCGACCCTCCACCCCTTTGGAGCTCCTGGCACATCCCAGGCCCCTGCTGCCAGTCATGGACGGGGGCAGGAGCCCCCGGTAAGGTACAGGGGGCCCCCGGGGGGAGCGGGGACGAACTGGCCCTTCCCCCGCGCATTGTCCCCTCCTTGCTTCTGGGGACCTCGGGAATCCTCCCCCCTGGAAACCGGACGGGGCCTCTAACAACAAGGGGGGGGAGCGGGGACCCATCCACCCCCATGGAGGCCACCCCAACCCCGGACGCCTCCAGCAGAGCACCCAGGGGGGACGAGCCACCCCCGGAACGGGACCCACCAGCCACCGGAACCCCGCAGGCCCCCAGGCCCCAATCCCCCGTGCCGGCAGACCCCTCTGGGGTCCAAGGCCAGACCCAGCCTTCCCAACCAACCCAGGTCCCGGACACGGGGGCGCAGGCCCCGCAGGCCCAGGCCACACAACCCCCCCACTTCAGCCTATGTCCATTCCGGCCACGGTGCCTCTGGCCTTGGGGCCCCAACAAGTTCCACCACAGGCCATGCCCATACAGGCCCCAATTCAACAACAGGCCATGGCTCTCCAGACCTTTCAAACCCAGCCACTGCCTTTCCAGGCCTCACTCCCACAGGCCATAGGCTTCGGGAACCAGGCCCCGGCCTACCTCCCGCTGGTCTACCAGGCACAGGCCACACAGCCCACAGGGCTACAATTCCCAGTTTACCAGACTCCAGCACTCCAGGTTCCGGCATACCAGGCCCCCCCAGGCCATAACGCCTCTAATAACCAGGGCATTCACGTGCCCCTCCATCTGTCCAGCGGGGAGGAATCCGATATTGAATGGGTTCCCGCACCAGCAGGCCAACCCAATCAGAATGCGCCTACCAAGCAGGGCCAGCGCACGAAACGCAAAGGGGCCATCAAGGCGGCCCTACAACTGCTCTCTAAGGCACTCCTCTCGGACGAGGAACCGTCTGAGGAGCCGAGCACCAGCGCCTCGGCCCTGGGGACCCTACCCAAGGATCGGGTGGACAACGCGCAACCGCCCCAATCCAAAGGACCAGGGAAGGCGAAGGCCAAATCTTCGGGCAGGGGCTCTACGATCGCACCATCAGGCGTGAGCACACTGTCCAGGAAGAGGAAAGACCCCCCTTCCAATCACTCCTCAGAGGAATCCCCAGCAGGCTCAGACGAGGAACGCGCCCCCCTGGGCATAGGAGGGGGCGCAGAACCCCACGACGAGGGGGAACACTCCGACAGGGAAGAGGGTGAAATATCTGATTCCGAGACGGTGGAACAGGAATACACGGACCGTCTATTCCAGGGGGAGTGGTACATCCCGCTCCTAACCAAGATGATGTCAACCCTGGAAATTTCGCCATCAGACTCAGACCAACCCCCTTCGACTTCGTCCTCCAGTGAGAAGGTGGCGGCAGTGATGCGTACTTCTTGTCCTAAGAAGCCCGAGCTACCCTTCCCAGAAGCATTCTGGTCCTTGGTGACCGCTGAATGGGAAAAGCCGTCTATGGGAAGGAGGGGTACCACTGTGGCCCAAAAATACTACAACACCAGTCAGCGCTTCTTGGACCTGCTGAAGCCTCCGGTGGTCGACAATCCAGTCGCCTCCCTTGTATCCAACTGTCTCGCTCCGAAGGAGGGAGACGGGTCCCTCCGGGATCCAGACGAGAAGAGAGCTGACGCGGCTATCAAAAAGGCTCATGACTCCTCGGCGTGCGGAGTCAAGTCCACTCTGGCCATATCACTATTCTCCCGAGCGGCGATCGTCTGGCTCCAGGAACTCATGGAGATCCAGGAGCTCGACCCAAAAGAGCTCCATAAGTCCCTCAGGAGATTCTTACGCACATTCTTCTTCATAGCGGATGCCGCACAGGACGCCATTATCTTCTCGGCACGCGCGATTGGATCTCTGACGCTTGCCAGGAGATCAATATGGCTTAAGTACTGGCACGTGGATGCCCCTACTAGAGCCGCACTGGCGTCCTCCCCCTTTAAAGGTCAGAAGCTTTTTGGGGAAGAGGCCCTTAAGGGCATCCTTGTAGAGACCAAGGACAAAAAGATGGCAATGCCCTCTACTTTGAAGAAGCCAGACAAAAAGAGCGGCAAACGCCCCTTTCAGCCATTTCGATCCTTTCGTTCATTCAGAGGATTCGGGAAACAACGGAACTACAACTCCTTTCGTCCAGCCTGGGTCAAGCCGAATTACGTCATCAGGCAACCAGCTGGATTTCAGCCCAATAACAACAGAAGAGGGACCGCCCAACAGCAACGGGGACCCCCTCGCCAACAATCTTGACTCACGGTCGCCCCCGGTGGGCGGCCGACTCAGTCTGTTCCTTGCGACCTGGTTGAACTCGACGAACGACAGGTGGGTGATATCGACGATCTCCCACGGGTACCAAATCGAGTTCGACACGAGACCAAGGGGCAGATTCCTCCCAGCCCCCGTTCCCAAGGACCCAAACAAGGCAAGGGACCTCCTAGAAGCCATAGATCATCTACGGGACATCACCGCCATAGAAGACGTCCCGGCCTCTCAGTGCTTCTCAGGCGTGTACTCCTTCTTCTTCACGGTACCAAAGGACGGCAGCCTGAGGTCCATCTTAGACTTGAAACATACGAACCAATGCGTTACCTACAAGAGGTTTCGAATGGAGACACTCTCATCGATCAGGGAGGCCCTATAACCCAGGGACTTCTTAGCCTCACTCGACCTGTCGGATGCATATATGCACATCATGATCCACGAGAACAGCAGGCAGTACCTCTGTTTTGCCTCTGGGGACCAACATTTCCAGTTCAGGGCCCTACCGTTTGGCTTAGCCTCGGCACCGAGGGTGTTCACAAAGGTCCTGGTCATTCTGGTCACCAATCTGAGGGCCCAGGGCATACACCTGTATCCCTGTTTAGACGATATTCTGCTTCGGGCCTCCTCTCTAGAGAAGGCGGAGAGGGACCTCCAGATCACGATCCGCTACCTGCAGTCTCACGGTTTCCTGGTGAACTTCAAGAAGAGTACTCTGGCCCCTTCCCGCTCCATCGTCCATCTGGGAGTGGAGCTAGACACATTACACTCCAGGATCACCCTCTCACAGGAACGACAACAGGTCCTCCGGCGGGAGATGCGAAAAGTTCTCGCACAGAGGAGGGTTCCCCTCTCCTTGCTGGCCAGACTTCTGGGACTCATGATCTCGGCCTTCGGAGTGGTCCCCTGGGCCCGATTCCACTCCAGACCCCTGCAGCTCTTTCTAATGCCTTATCAAAAGGAGATCGCAATGAAGAAGTCCCCGCTTCTGCGCCTTCCCCAACACGTGAGGGACTCCCTGTCCTGGTGGATGCAGGGGAGTTCAACGAGCAAGGGCTCCCCGTTCACCATATCACAGCCGATCCTAGTCACCTCAGATGCGAGCCTTCGAGGATGGGGAGCGCACTGCCAGGGACAAGTGACACAAGGGCTCTGGAGCCCGCAGGAAAAAGCGCACAGCATCAACTGGCTCGAACTGCGGGCAGCCCGCCTGGCTCTCCAACACTTCTCCCCGATTCTCAAAGGGCAACATGTCACAGTAATGACAGACAACACCACTGCTCGCTCGTACATAGCGAAACAAGGGGGATCAAGATCCAGATCCCTGCAACAGGAAGCGGACCTCATCTTTCTCTGGGCAGAAAAGACGGTGCGGTCACTCACAGCGCAGTATCTCCAAGGAGATCTCAACCGGCAAGCAGACTTCCTGAGCAGGCACTCAGTCCTCCCGGGAGAATGGGAACTGAACAACGAAGTGTTCCATCAAATCCAGTTCAGGTTCGGACCAATGGTCGTGGACATGTTCGCGACACAGGCAAACGCAAAGCTGAACAGATTCTTCACCAGATTCCACCATCACAATGCAGAAGGGACAGACTCCCTCCGATCCCCTTGGCTGACGGGCCTCCTGTACCTGTTCCCTCCACTTCCCCTCGTAGGGAAGGTGTGTCGGAAGATTCGCCAGGAGAGGGCACAAGCGGTGTTAGTGGCCCCCCACTGGCCACGAAGACCCTGGTTCTCCGACCTGATGGACATGAGCACGCGAGAACCGTGGCGTCTGCCTCAGAGAACAGACCTTCTCCACCAGGGGCCGATTCTCCATCCAGACCCAAGCTGGCTCCAGCTGACAGCTTGGAGATTGAGCGGCGGGCCCTAAGAAGCCATGGCTATGACGAATCAGTCATCGCTACTCTACTCTCGTCGAGACGCGCATCAACCAGAAGGATATATGAAGCCACTTGGAGGGCCTTCAAAAGATGGTGTGCCTTCCGCCACCTGGACGGCGAGAAAGCCGCCGTAAAGCACGTGCTCGCCTTCCTGCAGAAAGGTCTCGAATCAGGCCTACGCCCAAATACACTAAAAAGGCAGGTGGCCGCGCTCTCGGCCTTCATCATAGCACAAGACGGGGCGCGACTGTCCACACACCCGCACATTAGGCATTTTCTGCGAGGTGTGTCAATCGTGTCACCTCCGGTACGCCACAGGTTCCCTTCTTGGAACTTGTCCCTAGTTCTCAGACAGCTGATGAAACCTCCGTTCGAGCCATTACGAAAGATACCGCTCAAGACTCTTTCCATTAAAGTTGCCTTCTTAGTCGCCATTACTTCGGCGCGAAGGGTGTCAGAACTGGCATCCCTGTCGGTGAGGGAGCACCTCTGCTCCTTCAGTGAAGACGCGGTGACTCTTCACCCGGACCCGTCTTTCAGATCTAAGGTGATCTCTGAGTTCCACGTATCGCAACCTATGATCCTGCCCTCCTTCTGTCCCAACCCTTCACACCCAAGGGAGAAGCTTTGGCACAAACTAGATGTCAGGAGGGCCCTCAAAATCTACATAAACCGAACGGCCCCCATCAGGCACTGTGACGCTTTGTTCGTGTCATTCTCCCAGGCATCCCTAGGGTCCAGGGTGTCGCAGAAAACCATTGCCACCTGGATCAAGACATGCATCTTTACAGCCTACGACTCTGCCAAAATCCCCAGACCCTCGGGGGTTACCGCGCACTCTACCAGGTTGGCGGCCACTTCCGCCGTTTTCTCCACTAACGCATCCCTAGCAGAGATCTTCAGGGCAGCAACCTGGAGCACCCCATCCACCTTCATCAGACACTATAAGGTGGATAAGTTTCGATCAGCCGAGGCCACCTTCGGCCGGAGAGTGCTCCAGGAGGTCCTCAAGGACTGATGCCTTTAACAATGCAGTCACTCCCACCCTAATGATTTAAGCTTGGGTACGTCCCACAGATGAAGGAGCCGTATCATCCCCTCCCTCAGAGAATGCCACATTGGTTACTTACCGTGAAGGTGCATTCTTGAGGGATAGGGGTGATACGGCTCCTTCCCCCACCCCGTGACTGCACATAGAGTTCCTGTATTGGGGTGGTTTATTAATTGGTTTCTTTAGCCTTTGCAGGGCTTTGCTGTTCAACGAACTGGCCTCGTGGCTCCAGGATGGAGGAGACAAAGACAAAGAAATTTAAATATCTAAAGGCTTGATGTAATTTCCTGCTGCACCTGGGCGGTGACTGACGAAACCCACAGATGAAGGAGCCGTATCACCCATATCCCTCAAGAATGCACCTTCACGGTAAGTAACCAATGTGGCATTTTTATTATTATTAGGAATTGTTTTCCTTGGGTTCTTTCTGGGCTGTGAGGCCGTGTTCTGGAAGAGTTTATTTCTGATGTTTTGCCTGCATCTGTGGCTGGCATCTTCACAGAATGGTTGCGTAGGCGTGTGTGTGTGTGGGTTATATACTGTGTACCCCTGTTGGGGAGGATATGTAAATTTGTGTATTTGAATGGCTAGTTTCTGGGTGGAGATATGCTGGGTGGAGAACCCCAACAGGGGTTCACAGTATATAAACCTCGAACACACTCCTACCCAACCATTCTCTGAAGATGCCAGCCAAGGAAAATCTATGGATGTTGGCCATGAAAGCCTTTGATTTCAAATTGTTGTTGTTGTTGCTAGGGCTTTAAATCTTGAGTTAAGTCTTAGGAGTCCTCGGCAACAAAACATATTTAAAGGGGGTCCCTGGTAAAGAAAAGATTAAAATCTACTGATCTATTTTATTAAAAGGTGTGGGGATGTTGTTGGACAGTATATCCTGTCAGGGAAAATAGATTTTGTGATCAGGAGTCTGTCTCCCCCTCCCTGAGTAATTTTTCCACCAGACCTCATCAGGCTCCGGCTTGGTTATCAGAAGCTCATAAATCTGTCTACTTGTGTTATTCTGTTTTTGGGAGTTAAGAGTTAGAATCGAAACTCTTTTGTTTTCCATAGAAAGGTTGAATGTTTGAAAAAATATATAACTGGGAGGAGTTTTGAAGCAAGAAGAGCTTCACGTTGCACTGAAATATTTTTGAAGGGTGAAAGCTGGTGGGTTGATTAAATCCCCATCTGTTGGTTCTAATTTTATTAGAATTTGAGAGGACTGAATACCTTAATTGTCTGTGCTGGGAAGTGGAGTGGGATTCTGGAAATTTGAAAAGTAGCTTTTTGAAATTCTTATTGAATGTTGTCATTTAAGTGGTGACCATTTAGGGTGCTTGTACCACAGAGATGCAAGATGTGTATGCATGCATGAGATTGGGTAGAACTGTTTTATCCCCTGGTAGTCATGGCCTTGTCACTGAATGGCTGCTTTTCAAATGGGATTGAGGACTCAGGGCTCTGTGTTACTCTTGCTTTTCTTAGCTCTGTGGATGAAACTTTAAAAAAAATGGATTGATTGATTTTTAACACCAACAGTCTAATTTACATTGAAATCAAAATAGTGTAGATTCAGAGAATACATTCAGAAAATAAAAAAAAAACAGAGGGAAAAAAGGGGAGGGGAAAAACAAGACATATAAGTAAAATCTCAGTAGGGCTCTGACCCCCTAATCCTAACTGTAATTAAAATAAAAAATAAACATTAAATTATTCTACAATTACAGCTCTACCTAAATAGTCCTGCCAGAATTACTAGTAACCACAGCCACAGATTATTACATCATTAGATTTCTTATTGCTCAAAAGGTCTATAACCTGTTTCCAATCTTTAAAAAAATCTTCAGTTGGTTTAGCCTTTAAAACCCACATCCATTTGGCAATTTGGCTAACTCAGCAACCTTAACAATCCATTCTTCTGTCATTGGTGCTTCAACCTGTTTCCAGGTTTGAGCAATCAGTATTCTTTCTGCTGTTATCATGTATGGAATTATCATTTATATATTTATTTATTTATTTCTATTCCACTTTCCCCCCAATTTGGGACTCAAAGCGGCGTACAAATAAAAAGACAGTATTAAAATCAGGAAAATACAGAAGTTAAAACACAATTAAACAACGAAAAAGTTAAAAAAAGCTAAAATATTTTTAAACACACACACATATATGCATATGTATACACACACACACACACCAGCCCAACCATTAGCAGAGACTGGTAAACGCCCGCCGAAACAAGGAAGTTTATATTTGGCTCTGAAGGAAGACAGGGAGGGTGCCAATTTGACTTCTCTGGGCAAGGAATTCCAGAGCCTTGGGGCAATGTACCTGCAAGGCTGGTGGGACAGAGAGAAGGGCGTCCCCAGCAAATCAAAGAGCCTGGGCTTGTTCATAAGGGAGAATACATTCATGTTTCATAGTAAAAATCCATGTTTACTGTCCAGTTCTTTATCCATGTCCAGCAAGAACATTTCTGGTGAGATTGCAAAATCTACCTAGTTTTATAGATTTTCCTTGGTTTTTTTTTCCAGGCTGTGAGGCTGTGTTCTGGAATAGTTTCTTTCTGACATTTCGCCTGCGTCTGTGGCTGGCATCTTCAGAGAAATTCTTACAGCTGCAGGCAAAATGTCAGAAAGAACCTATTCCAAAACACGGCCTTACAGTCCGGAAAAAAACCAAGGAAAATCTATGGATACTGGCCGTGGAAGCCTTCGACTGCCTGGTTTTGTCGATGAAGCTTGATGCCTGAGAGTTTATGTGTATATTGCTTGCTATGTTTCTCACTTATCAACTGGTAATGGAGTTGTAAATAAGCCTTATTGTCATTATCTTTTTGTAATTGCTTCTTAATAGGAACAGTGCCTCAAATTGGATATGCTTGACTCTTGCTGTTATGTTTTAGTTATTGGGTGATCTTTTCTTTGATTATTAGGGTAGTGACGGTTGCAATAATTATGGGCCCGAGACCTTGTGTGTGGATATTGAGGAAGCATCAAGAAGAAGAAACAAACCAAAGATTAATTCCCTTTAGAGTGTCTGTTTCAAGTGTTGCAAGGCAAAAATATGGTTGCAAGAGGCAGGCACTCCTCACTATAGTATTTTAATGTGATGAATTTTCAGGCGGGTATTTTTTTCCAAACAAAAAAATCTTTGGCAGGAAAAGTAACTCTTTGCTATCTGCATTCCAATGAAATACGATCAGGGAGACCAGAAACTAAGGAAAGCAAATGTATGTATATGTCCATATATCAATCTACTGGCAAATAAAATATCTTCTATGCAGTTGTTGTTGTTACATGCCTTCAAGTCATTTCTGACTTATGGCGACCCTAAGATGAACCTATTACAGGATTTTCTTGACAAGAATTGTTCAAAGGGGGGGTTGACTTTGCCTTCCTCTGAAAGAGTGTGACTTGTCCAAGGTAACCTAGTGGATTTCCATGGCTGAGCTGGGATTTGAATCCTGGTTGTCAGGATCATAGTCCAATGCTCAAACCACTATACCATGCTGGCTCACTACCCCATGGATACATCTAACAGACATCTCTCTGGCTTTTCTTCACAAACGAAGATTCAGGAAGGACTCATCCCGCGCTTTCTGCAAGCGCACTGATGACTAAAAAGGCCAATCCGAGATAAACAAGTCCGGTTGCAAAAAGCACAGCAGAAGGTCTTCTTGGGTGATGTTTCCGGGTTGTGATTCCTTCTGCGTTGTCATTTCTCTTCAAGACTTGTTCGGCGTGAGTTCTCAAATAAGGCTGCAGCATTGTGGACAGTGTGTCTCCATGGCTCCCGATGTGAGCGCCAGGGCAGACCACTGTTGGTGATCAATTTGGCCAAGCCTGAGATGTTGTTTCAGGGAGTCTTTGTATCGCTTTTTTGGAGCGCCCCTCTTACGCTGACCTGTGGCGAGTTCACCGTAGAATAGTATTTTTGGGAGGCGATGGTCCTCCATCCTAGAAACGTGCCCTGCCCAGCGCAGCTGTGTTCTCAATATCATGACCTCAATGCTGGTGATCCCTGCTTGCTCAAGGACAGCAACATTAGTCACATAGTCAGTCCAGTGTATATTTAGGATTGTGCGTAGACAGTGCTGGTGAAAGCGCTCGAGGAGTCGTAGGTGGTGGCGATAGGTGACCCATGTTTCAGATCCATAAAGGAGGATAGACAGTACGATGGCTCTATACACACTGATTTTTGTGCTTTGCCTCAGGTGTTTATTGCTCCAGACTCTTTTGTGAAGTCTTCCAAATGCACTATATGCCTTTGCTAATCTGTGATCGATCTCTTTGTCAATCTTGGCATCTGAGGAGATGATGCTTCCCAGGTAGGTGAACTGCTGAACGGACTTGAGCACAGATTTGCCGACGGCAATGTGGGGATGGTGGTGTTCGTCCTGTGGTGCAGGCTGGTAAAGAACTTCTGTTTTCTTCAGGTTGACTTCTAGCCCAAACAGCTCTGCAGCTGTTGCAAAGCAGGATGTTAGGCGCTGCAGAGCTGCTTCTGTGTGGGCAACAAGGGCAGCATCATCAGCGAAGAGCAGCTCACGGACTAGATAGTTTAGAGTCTTAGTGTGAGCCCTCAGACAGCTTAAGTTAAACAAGCTACCATCAGTACGGTAGCGTATATAGATGCCGTCGTCTTCTTCAAGCTCTGCCATAGCCCTTTGGAGCATCGTGCTAAAGAAGATTGTAAATAAAGTTGGTGCAAGAACACAACCTTGCTTCACTCCATTAGTTATTAGAAAGGGCTCTGAAAGAGCATCGCCATATCTGATTTGACCACGCTGTCCCTCGTGTAGCAAGATAATCATTTTAAGGAATTTGGGGGGACATCCTAGTCTTTCCAGGATCTGCCACAGACCTTTTCTACTTACAGTGTCAAAGGCTTTGACATAGGGCTTGTCTAAATGGTGAAAATAATATGAATGGGATGCGGATGGAAGACATGCACACATTTACACAAATACGTGTCATTAGGAAGGCGGGGGAAGCCAAATCCACCGCAAAGTCCGTGTGCGTAGCATCCGAGGCTTTATCCAGATTTTCTAAAAAACTCTGTATGACATGCAAATGTGCAATCATTTGGAAGGTCGCATTTGCACAGATACAAACAGGCAGCACAATTTAATTGGCTGGATGAGCATGGGGGTGGGGTAGCAAACAGGGAGAGCAGCTGCTGCCACCATGTTGGATTTTCAGCTAAGTGTGGGTCCGGTAAGTCAATCAAACAGCGATCTTATACTCTCTTTTACAACTTTTTTTAAAAATGGTGCTGGTAGATTTAAAATGTGAGTAAAGCACTTGTGGCCGCCATCTTGGTTAGGGGGTCAAGCGGAACTTAGAGGGGCTCTTTTGACCATGAAGACAGGTTGTATCATTGCAAATACCTGCTTTTTCTAATGTCCCCTCCCCCCGATATAGACAGGACCATAGTATTGGTTAGCCAGCACACTGGCAAAATAAAAACAGTCATACAATAGAAGTTTAGGCTCCCAATAGCCTTAGATTTCATGATCTGTTTCAAAAGGAGATTCCAGGTTTTTGTAGGACAGGGGTTGAAATCAAGCAGCCCATCATATATTGTTGTTGCAAGTCCCATTGCCCTAGTTAGCACAGCCAATGGTGAAAAATGTTGGGAATTGTAGGTCCAACTACTTCTGGAGAGCCACACAATTCCCACCCATGTTTTTTAGAGGCAAGAACTTATACCGTTTAATCTTTGGCAACTGTGGTGGTGTCACTAAGGCTGGTGTCACCTCTCCCCCCAACGGTGTCACCAGTAATAATAATAATAATATTATTTATATCCCACCCATCTATGAATGCCATCGGGGCAGCTTACAATAATTAAAATATACACCCCGGACCCTCAATCCCCCCCCTTAAAATACAAATAAATAATATAGGAATTAAAACATACTTTAAAACAAAATACAAAAAATAAAAATAAACAAAGGACAGTGGCTGTAGTGAGTTTGGGATAAGCTAGATTTTCGTTTTTAACGGCCGGGTATCTATTCAGGAAAGGCCTGCCGTAAGAGATCCATCATAAGAGCTTTTTAAAAGCTATTTAGGTTGGTGATATGATGGATCTCATCCAGCAGGCTGTTTAATAATCTGGGAGCAATAGCCAAAAAAGGCCCACCTGGTACGGTTCAGCCTTTCTGCAACCCCCTAGTGCTGCCACTGTCTGTTGAGTTACACAGATGAAGTTGCAGTTCTGTGTATAAAGTGCCTATAGTGTCCTGGAAATGACACAAGTCTATAACCTAATAGACACAATATAAAAGAACAAAGAGGTTGAAACAGGTAGGAGTAAATTCAGGCAATAGTTCTTCATTTTTGCACTAATTTATAATACGTTTGTAGATGCCAGATGAAGGAATTATCTTTTCACAGGCCTGAAGGAAATCTTGGCAAACAGCTGCCAGGTGCCCCCATTCCAGTACCAGTGTTGCATGTATGTGGTGGCATTCATCCATTTCACTTCAGAGGAGGTCACTTCCTCAATTTCCCAGCATGCTATCAAGTGATGCTGTGTTGTGGCCACTGTGGGAAGTTAACATGGCAACTACCTAGAACTTACTCCTGGAATTTTGATTTTAAGGTTGTAGAGGCACAGCAGCTATCTGAGAGTGCCACATGGTGACATTAGACCTGTTTTGCTTGATCTGGCCATGCATTCTGTTTTCACACACTTCTGAAAAGAGGGCATGAAAGTGATATTCTTTTAGTCCCCAGCTTTTGCTACACACAGATATTTTACATTTGAATTGATTCAATATTTAAGGACTTATATCTTGAAATACTACTGAATAATTATAGTCGCACCTCAGTATTCATGGAGGTTTGGTTCCTGGACTTACCGTGGATACTGGAAACCACGAATAACAGCTAACCCTATTAAAATAATGGGTCTTCTGGTTAAAAATACCATAGAATTATGTTGGAGGACCTAGAAGATGTTTAGAGAGGATGTCTCTCTAGGCATTTTCTGGGAAGACTCTATGGTACATGTTTTGTTTTGTATCCTGCGGATAACTGAAACCACGGATATTGGTTCCATGGGGTCCAACTGTAATTCCTTCTGGTTAGATTGCAAGGTTTCCTTGATGAGGGCCAGGACCACTGGAAGATGTTGACAGCTCAAGAGCACATACAAATTCACTTCTCTGATTCCATTTGTCACTGAATGATGGTCTTCTCAGTAATTGTCCTGTCTTCTTTTTCCTGATCTTGGAAAAAGCTGTGCACTGGAGCGCCAAGAGAGGTTTTGCTACAGTAGTGACTCAGCTTGGATTGAGATCTTATATGAGCTAGAAACTCTACCTTCTCCTGGTTCTCAGTTAGACACTGATACAGGTGGATGTTGGTATCAGTTTTCCCTTCCTCCTATGTGGCTACTTCACTGATGGCTTTGAACCTCCTTCCTTGCTCTTTTGCTTCAGCCATCTTGGGGGTGTATTGCTGAGATCCAGCAAGAAATTCCAGCAGCTGATGTGAAGAGCTGTAGCTGCAATGCCTGTGTCAAAAAGCTCCCCAGGGTAGTTGTTGGTGCAGGATTTGCTGCAGCTCAGGTGTCCTGTCCCTCTAAAGCAGAGGTGAGCAAAGTGTGGTCTTGGGTCACATGTGGCCCCCAAAGGCTCTTCTTGTGGCCCGTGACTCCTCAAGACCCCCTGAACGTTCCTTTTCCTGACCTCCTTGGGTGAGGCAGTTCACCTTTTAAATAGCTTGCAGGCCATCTCAGTATTGTTGTTGTGTGCATTCAGGTCATTTTCAATTTACAGCGCCATAAAGTAAACCTGCCATTGAGTTTTCTTGGCAAGATTTGTTCAGAGGGGATGTGTCATTGCCTTCCTCTGAGGCTGAGAGTGTGCACCCATGGCTGAGCAGGGATTCGAACCCTGATTTTCCAGGTTCCTAGTCCCAATACTGAAACCGCTATACTGTACTATGTTGGCTGTCCAGTACTCAGATAATACTCATTGAAAAAAGCAGTGATGGACTTCTGGCCAGTTGTTTTACATTCTTGCTTTTGAGGGGCGTTTTTTGGAAGTCCATGTGGCCCCTCGAGTGTCCCAGATGCAGAAGATTGGTCCCCAGACCTATTAGACCAGTTCTCCCTGGTCTAGCATGACACCCTAGCATGCCAGATCTGGGCAGATCTGGACCCTAACATCTAGCTCTGGAGTACTACACCACACTCATGAGTCCTGTGACTTTTGCAATTTAGTGCAGATGAGAATATTCCCCATTTGCATTAGCAGAATGAGGAGTGTTAACACAAGCTTATAGGAGGCATGCTAGGGTAGCCATGAGAAGTGGTATATTGAGGGGACATTATTATTTATTTGTACTGCACAGCTTATCTGTATGGCAGCACAAAAATAGGTGGGTAAGTTTCTGACCCCAAGGAGCTTCAGACATTAATTAAGCCATGGCAAAAGCTATGGAAGAAGGGAAGGGCGGGCAGTGGTCTAGCATGGATGTTTCACCATGGTCTCTGGGAGTTACAGCTCATCACGTTTGAGGGAGGTTGGATGAGGTGGTACTTGATTAGATTGCTGGTGTTTCTGTTCGGCAGTTTTATGTAGGTTTTTAAAAACTTACTTAAAGCACCTTTTTGCAACATTTAACTTAACAAAAATAAATGAAGAGTTATTCACCACACTTGAGGGGACTGACAGCTTTATGGAGAACAGCTCCATAGTTAAATGTTGTACGGAAGCCTGGTTTCCTAATGAGAATTAAAGTGGAGATCCGAACATTTTAACTACCATTTTGTGACTTCACAGATCTCTCCCTTTTTTTTACAACCCTCCAATTATCATTTTGTAGTGAAGTTCTGCACAGCATGGTGAATGCACTTGAACTCCTCCTCAATATTTAATTTAACATGAAGCCAATAATGTTCCCTTACCTTTCTCTTTTGCAAGAAGATGTGAATGTATATATTTATACGTTCAAGACACTTTTATCCCCCCTCTCCAGCATGTGGCCAGGCTCACAACACTTACAAAGCTATAAAAGGTGGCTGGAAATCTATATAGAAATTGCCTATTTGTAAGTAGACTTAAGTATGTAGACTTTATTTACAGTCTTCTTCAGTATGATGCTCCAAAGGGCTACAGCAGAGCTCGAAGAAGAAGACAGCATCTATATACGTTACCGTATTGATGGTAGCTTGTTTAACTTAAGCCGTCTGAGGGCTCGCAGTAAGACTCTAAACTATCTAGTCCGTGAGCTGCTCTTTGCTGAGGATGCTGCCCTTGTTGCCCACACAGAAGCAGCTCTGCAGCTCCTAACATCCTGCTTCGCAACAGCTGCAGAGCAGTTTGGGCTGGAAGTCAACCTGAAGAAAACGGAAGTTCTCTACCAGCCTGTACCACAGGATGAACACCACCATTGCCGTAAGCAAATCTGTGCTTAAGTCCGTTCAGCAGTTCACCTACCTGGGAAGCATCATCTCCTCAGATGCCAAGATTAACAAAGAGATCGATCACAGATTAGCAAAGGCATATAACACATTTGGAAGACTTTACAAAAAGAGTCTGGAGTAATAAACACCTGAGGCGAAGCACAAAAATCAGTGGGTATAGAGCCATTGTACTGTCTATTCTCCTTTATGGGTCTGAAACATGGGTCACCTGTCGCCAATACTTACGACTCCTTGAACGCTTTCATCAGCGCTGTATACATACAATCCTAAATATACACTGGACTGAGTATGTGACGAATGTTGCTGTCCTTGAGCAAGCAGGGATCACCAGCATTGAGGCCATGTTATTGAGAACACAGCTGCGCTGGGCAGGGCACGTATCTAGGATGGAGGACAATTGCCTCCCCAAAATAGTACTCTACGGTGAACTCGCCACGGGTCAGTGTAAGAGGGGCGCTCCAAAAAAGCGATACAAGGACTCCCTGAAACAACATCTCAGGCTTGGTTAAATTGATCACCAACAATGGTCCGACCTGGCTTCACATCAGGAGGCATGGAGACGCACTATCCACAATGCTGCAGCTTTATTTGAGAACTCATGCCAAACAAGTCTTGAAGAGAAACGACAACGCAGAAGGAATCACAACCTGGAAACATCACCCAAGGAGACCCTCTGCTGTGCTTCCTGCCGCCAGACTTGTTTATCTCGGATTGGCCTTTCCAGTCATCAGCGCTCTTGCAGAAAGCATGGGATGAGTCCTTCCTGAACCTTCATTCATTCACTCAGCCTTCCATCCTTTCGTAGGTCGGTAAATTGAGTACCCAGCTTGTGGGGGGCAATTAGCTAACACACATTGGAAACTGTTTAATGCAGTGTAGATGTGTAAATAGCTATTGCTTAAAACAATTTGTAAGCCGCTCTGATAGCCTTGTGGCTGAAGAGCGGGGTATAAATAAATAAATAAATAAATAAAAATAAATAAAAGCCAGAGAGATAAGTATAAGTATGTGGGAATTAAAATTGGGCTGTTTTGTAACATAAATATCTATCCAGTTGAAGGCTGTTACTGCGTTACTGTTTAGCGGAGCAGGCAAAATGACCATTGTGCATGGGACCAAAGCACAATGGGACTAATGCACATAGTGCACCAGCGTGCATTACTTTTGTCCTGATATGCATCTTAACAATTCATTAATAGCACTTAACACTTCTGCTACTTAGTTAACAATACATAACGTTACTAGCTGGACCCGGCGTACCATACACCTTTAAAAAAATTCCCTCCAAAACACTCAATAGACCTCACAACAGCTCTGGTGGATTTAAATTCCTCGTCCCCCTTCTCAGCATTCCACACTCTTCCTGGAATTATTGAGTGTGACTCGCTCTGTTGCCCTGCTGCTGCCACCGCCACCACCAGTTGACTGCCTGGGTCCTGTTTCAGCAGCAGCAGCGTCATCCCGCCACTGACGCTGCTGCCAGTTGACTGTCTGGATCCCAGTGTGGGCCACAGATTGAGTGACATGAGTGAATTGTGAGGTGGAGAGGGAGTTTACACGTGGGTGGTGATTGGTTGGGTGTGTTTCCCGAGCAGCCAATCAGCACACTGGGAAAGGCAAGATACCGAAGAAAATTATATAGAGAGATGTTAAGTAAAAGGTGATATAGGTTGAAAATCCCTTATTTGAAATGCTTGGGACCCAAAGTGTTTTGGATTTGGGGGTGGGGATTTTGGAATATTTGCATATACAGAATGAGATATCTTGGAGATGAGGCCCAAGTCTAAACAAAATTCATTTTTGGTTTCATGTACACTTTATACACAGAATCTGAAGGTAATTTTATATACAATATTTTAAATAATTTTGTGCATGAAACAAAGTTTGTGTACAACACAGAAAGAATCACAACCTGGAAACATCACCCAAGGTGACCTTCTGCTGTGCTTTCTGCAACTGGACTTGTTTATCTCGGATTGGCCTTTTTAGTCATCAGCACGCTTGCACAAAGCACGGGATGAGTCCTTCCTGAATCTTCGTTTGCGAAGAAAAGCCAGAGAGAGAGAGAGATTTTAAATAATTGTGCATGAAACAAAGTTTGTGTACACTGAACCGTCAGAAAGGAAAGGTGTCACTATCTCAGCCACCCACGTGGACTGCTTTAGATTTTGGAGCATTTCAGATTTCTGGATAAGGGATACTCAACCTGTACAGGATTCCAGCAACTATTTATATATTGTGCAAACAGGCAAGGAAAAGGCTTTTCTTTTTACTGTTGCTACTGTGTGGGATTAAAACAATGCCATTCTTGTCCTGTTGCATTACTGGAGAACAGGGGCACTAGCCTATGGCATTCTTGCCATAGGTGAAAGTCTGGATGGAGTTCCCTTCCTGCTGTATATGTACAGAGAAATTGATATGTTTGTTTTTAAAATTTGTAACCCCCTCTGTGTCAAAGATTTTAGAGTGGTGTGAAATAAATTAAAACCACCAAATACAAAAATTTGCAACCAGTGCAGCACCATCAGCAGAGGTGTTACCTGCTGTGTTTCTCTTCTGAAATATATTTTAGCAGCAAGCTCTTCGTTGTTAAGGGCTTGCTGTATCATTTAGAGCAGGAAGTGTTTGAACATATCCTAGAGTTCTATTCAGTTTGATTGTAATATTCTCCCATCCCCACCCTATTAGTGGAACAGGAAATTTGTCTTGTGAACTTCTGATTTTGAACAGTATTGGAATCTTGCCTTGTTACAAAGGGGCAGATTTATAGCAGGGAGCGGCTATTATATTTTTAACTTGACCAGTAGATTGCATAATAGGCCATGCTGATCTATGAGGAGTGTTGTTTTGTTTTTTAAATGAGTGCTGGTCAGGAAGTTAAGCGTAGGAGGTCTGTTAGACTGTTGTCTCTGTTTTATCCTTATGCAGTGCATTTGCAGTTTAGCTGCATTTGATGGATGCTATGTGTGCTCCCAAGGTCAGTAGGATCAGATTGTTTACAGTGGAGTTTTTGTCTCAGGGCCAACACACATGCCTGCAAGATGTTCCAGTACTTGCTCTTCAGCTAATGCCACCGTCAGGAAAACAGGGGAATGAGAGAGAGAGAGAATGAGAGAAAGGGAATGAGAAAACAGCACAGTCTGGAGGAAGCAACACAGCTGGGAGTCTCTTTTTAATTAAGGTTTCAAGACTCACTATTTCCGCTGTCAAATATCACTGTTCATAACTTGTTGAGAGTAAAACATCTTCCCAGGGTACTGGGCCAGACATAATGTAACTCCTCTCTTGAGTTATATTTGCAACATTTTTTAAAAAATAGCTTCCTCATCCTGGCAGCCTCCAAATGTGTTGGGTTATAACCACCATCATCCCCAGGTGGCTGGGGGTGATAGGAGGGTGCCAGGTTGAAGGTGGCTGGGGGATACAGCAGAAATTTGACATAGGGAACTTTGTATGCTATAACATATAAAGTTCCCTGTGTGAACATAGCCAGAGGTGAGGAATACATAGTAGGAGTTGCAGTCCAACATCTGAAAGGCGTCATGGTTCCTAGTCCTACTATAAACTATGCTGTTGGTTGGTGGGTTTTAATAGGTCATTGAGTATAGGTGACAGTTTGGATTTGTTTGCTTCCTGGGATTTACCTGTATAAATCTAGCACTTGAGCTTTTTTTAAAAAAATGTTGTTAAAGACTCATAGACTCATAGAGTTGGAAGAGACCATGTTGTGTGTCTTCAATTCATTTCTAGCTTATGACAACTCTAAGGCAGCCCTATCATGGGGTTTTCTTGGCAAGATTTATTCAGAAGAGGTTTGCCATTGCCTTCCTCTAAGGCTGGGAGAAAATGACTTGCCCAAGATAAGCCACTGGGTTTCCATGTCTGAGTGGGGATTCGAACCCTGATCTCCAGTCCAACGCTCAAACAACTAAACCACAATGGCTCCTTTTTAAAAATTAGATAACTGTATTAAAATTTTAAAATGATTTAAAAATATTGCATGGTTCTATGTGATTTAAAAACTTCTCTTATCTGTGCCTCATCCTCATACCTTTTGATATAGAGTAGAATATAAAAACATGGGTGCAAACTGTAGCATGTGATGATCTTGAGTGAAAGCTTTTTTGTTATATATTGGTTTGGGCTACAGTCCTGAAGACACTTACTAAGCAACATGCTTACTAAGGAGCATCTGCATTTCCAACCCTATAGTTGGTGCTGGAATTTCAAGAATTTCTACTGTGCAAAGGGCTGGTAACTAATTTTGATTTTAACAACTAAATACTTGCATACGTCGCACATTTAGCATATTTTCCCACAGTCTTGAATGTTGAAGTTACTGTTATGTGCCTTCCTATCATTTGGTATAAAGAGCAGAAGCAATTTTAATGTATGATGAACAATCCTAAATATACACTGGACTGACTATGTGACGAATGTTGCTATCCTTGAGCAAGCAGGGATCACCAGCATTGAGGCCATGATATTGAGAACACAGCTGCGCTGGGCAGGGAACGTTTCTAGGATGGAGGACCATCGCCTCCCCAAAATAGTACTCTATGGTGAACTCGCCATGGGTCAGTGTAAGAGGGGCACTCCAAAAAAGCGATACAAGGACTCCCTGAAACAACATCTCAGGCTCGGCCAAGTTGATCACCAACAATAGTCCGCCCTGGCCTCACATCGGGAGGCATGGAGACACACTGTCCACAATGCTGCAGCCTTATTTGAGAACTCATGCCGAACAAGTCTCGAAGAGAAATGACAATGCAGAAGGAATCACAACCCGGAAACATCACCCAAGGAAACCTTCTGCTGTGCTTTCTGCAACCGGACTTGTCTATCTCGGATTGGCCTTTTTAGTCATCAGCGCTCTTGCAGAAAGCGCGGGATGAGTCCTTCCTGAATCTTCGTTTGCGAAGAAAAGCCAGAGAGAGAGAGAGAGAAAATTAAATGAGGCATTTCTCCAAGTAAGGTGGTATAGATTTGCAGCTTTAATCATATATAAAAAGACCACCCATCAAGGGCAATATTTCTGCTTTTAATCCCACTTCACTGTTTCGTTTAATTCCTTTTCTCAGTGTTTCCTGATCCCATTTATGTTCTCTTGGTTAAGTCTTTTCCCTGGTGGCTTATTTCATATGCATATTACTATCCACAAAAATTATTCTGGAAGTACTAGTCTCAAGATAGTAACAGGGCATATAAAATAATGTTTAAATTTCTCGAGTAGGAGAATTGACTCAGTGGTAATTTAGCAGTGGAATCATTAGGAAGTATTTATTTGTTGAGTTTATTACTGGTTTTTTTTTAAGCACTCTGCAGTCTTATTCCTAGGAGAATTTTCAGATCAGAAATTACATGTCTGTAGGGGAGTCCACATATGTAAATTATGTGGGCAGTGATAGAACTGTTTTTGATGTGTGCCTTCAAGTCCATTTCCGAGTTACGGTGTTATAGCCCCCCTGAATCTTCACCTCCAACTCTGACTCCTCTAGTTTCATACTGTCTGACTCTTGACTCCTTCATAAATGACAAATTTATATGAATTAGTAATAACAATTTTACTGTAGTAAAAATAGCTAACACACATTGGAAACTGTTTAATGCAGTGCAGATGAGTAAATAGCTATTGCTTAAAACAATTTGTAAGCTGCTCTGATAGCCTTGTGGCTGAAGAGCGGGGTATAAATAAATAAGTACATTTAAAAAAAATAGTAAAATGGTAGCACAAGGCATTTTATCATCACCACATGAATCATCAGACTGCAGTACTTAGATTGACAGAACAAAATATATATTTATTTGATTAAAATTTCTGAATAAGAAAACTTCCCTAAATTCCTTTAAAAGTAAGTATGCAACAAACAAAATATTTAATATTATACGTTTTTATTTTGAAGCTGGAGTCAGAGTCATTTCATTTCTACTGACTCCAACTCCACTCAAAATTGCTTCTAACTCCACAACTTCAACACCGTAGCCTTGCAACTAACAAACATAATTGGGAAGATGGACACTTGAAGGTGCGCGCGTACACATGCATGCACAGAGACAGAGATTCATAATTGTAAAGAAATGCTTCAGTGGATAGTGATTCTTCACTTTCACTATGGCATTTCAGAGTACTTAACTTTAGGCTGAGTTATGTCCTACAAAGGTCTACTGAAGTATGCAAGTAGAACACTGAAGACCAAAGAGTGATTATTTTGCACAGAACACACAATGGGTGCATTCACATGATACAACAAGGTGAGAATCTACAGGGATCCAGGCATGTCATGAACAAGGAGTGTTCTGGTATATGCTGCTTAGTCAATCCAAGCCATAGAGCTTCACTCTATAATTGGTTTATTGTATTACCTGGCAGCAGGAAGCTTTACTTCTTTTCCTTCCAAGAAACCAGGGAAAGAAACCAAGAATAAAACCTGGATTCTTTTTTCTGGTTTGTAGGAGGAAACAATGTAGAAAGGGGAAGTTGGACATGGGCACATGGGGTTATTCTTCTAAAGCATTCATGGAAAGGGATTTGGATAAAGTGTGATAACTTGAAGTACAAGCCCCATATGACATTCAAGAAAAATTGCTTTCTGTATTTTGGCTTTGAGCAACAGATATTGTATTTGCTCTTCTTTTTTTTTTTCTGTGAAGAGTGTCACAAACCTCAAGGCATGTACGGTATCAGTTTATGGATATTTTCAGGAGAGAACTCCTGCCCCTCCCCTTCCACAAACAAGCGGATGACCAGTTCTAAGGTACTGCTTTCATTGTCTATGCTTTCAACAGGCATCGGTTCCAAAAGCACTGACTTGGAGGGGAAAAAACTTCTTTTCTGGAACTGACTGTGCAAAAAACAACAAAACCTTCAAGAATTTTAGTAGATTTCTTGAAAGACTTGTGGGCTTTTGCACTCATTTTTTTTTTTTTGTAGCAGTAGGATGTGAATTTTCATTATCACTGAGTGTATGATCTTCTCTTATGTAATATCTTTCTGATGGGTTGGATTGCAATACCTATCATGCCTAATGGCCATACTGGCTACAGATGATAGGGGTTTTAGTGCAAAGATCTGGAGCATGCCAGGCTTGGAGGAACCTAGTTTATGGAGATTATCAAACTACACTGTTATAGCACTGTCATTCCATTTTAACTGCTGTGGCTGCCTCCTGTAGAAGCCTGGGATTTGCAGTTTAGGGAGGGGCATTTAGAATGCTCAGCCAGCGAGCAATTAGGCTTCACTAAATTACAAACCCCAGAATTCCACAGGAGGCAGCCACAGCAGTTAAAGTGAATAGTGGTATAACAGTGTAGTATGGTAAGGCTGAATGCGGATAGGTGAAGTGAGTGGGATATTTTCTTTTAAGGACGGGGTGGGAATCATGCAGCTGTGCCAGTGTTGTTGGACTGCAAGTACCAGCAGCCCTAGCCAACACAACCAGTGGGGAGGAATGATAGGAATTGCAGTCCGGCAACATCTGGAGGGCTACCCTTGTTCCATTCCTAAAGCAATGGGAAGACATGGTGTATATAAACTAAATTCAGGAGGATGATGTTCATTGATGCATTCTGTGTGAATAGAGTGGGCAGCCATGAGTTCAAATTCCAAGCATGCTGGTTTAAATAAAATGAGTATGTGTATGGCTGTTGGATTGCTACAGAAGTGGAGTCAGCTACAGCTTGATGTTTTGAAACCTCCTTCCTTAGAGTTTTTCTAGGCAAGGGTTTCATATCTGTATCTGGTACTATTTAGCAAGTATACATCCTTCCCCAAGATAAGGATTGTCCTGTTGAGTCGCCTTTAATTCCATTTCTGTGATCCTTTGCCTCCTTCCCTGATGCCAGCAACTGACCAGATGTGGAGAGGCAAACATGAATGGCCTCTGGAGATTAAGCTGCATACTTTAGGGTTTTTTCTGCAGGATGATTTAAATGATCAATCTCACAGAAACCAGAAAGATGCTGGTAATCCTCTCCCCTGTGATTCTGAGACAGATGGTTGCAATTGAATTCTTTGGGATTTGGGAACAATTGAAGCATTTCACGATATGTTGTGAAGAATATATTAATATGCTTCATGGACTTGTTCCATTTCTTTTCTTTTTAAAGTCTGTTACCGTTAGTCATTGCATACCTATTTTAGATTATAAATCCAGTGTACAATTCATTTTGTGAAAGAAGATGCTATAAAATGAAACTATAGTCCTATACCCTGCTATAGAGGAGTACTGTAGCATGTGGGGAAATAATCATTGTAATGTAAAAGCAATCTTGTGTACCTCATTCACAATCTTAGATAAGTCTAGGGTTTTTCCCTGCATGCATTTTGTTCTCCCAAAATTCCCTTCTCTTATTTCACTGGGCACTTCCAGCCAACTGGAAGTGCTGGGTCATTCAACACATGACCTAATTTGAATTTTATTGCTTTTGTGTAAGTTCCCTTCTGAATCTGACTCTCCATGAGGATGGATGTATCTTAGCCATCTTAAGCTTTCCTGTAACCATGCTATGATGATCGGAACCCAGCCCACCGCTGTAGGCTGAGTGAGTTTTATTACCTAAATACCTTTAGTTAGGGACCTTTTCTTAAGTCTGTTTTTAGTATGTAGATTGAGATTGAAATACCTTCAGTAAACTTTGTTTTGCATTTTAAACTGACTCCTTTGTTTTGTAATGAGTCTAATTTAACTGGGAGGATCCCAGATCTCTTGAATACACTTTTAAATGATAATTGAGCTTACAAGTCTGCATCTTAAGTGCATTCTGCATGAAGCATGAAGTCAAAAGTGACTGAATGATTTTAACTCTTTTTAAAGAAAAAAAAATTCTTGTTGTTTTTAAAAAGGACTAGATCCTGGAATTTTTTAATACAATTTTATTTTTAGACTCATTACCTTCCCACAAGTAGGCCCCAATGGACCCAGTGAGAGTTCTAAGTAGATCCATATAGGGTTTAATGGTTATAGGACATTATCAGATATCTCCAAAAAACACAAGAGGAGCTCGCGAGGACAATGTTACTGTCCCATGAATGGGTGGGTCCCAGTTTCAGATGTCCTTGTCATTCTTGTGTGCTGACTCTGTGCTGCAGCCATGAGTAAGGTGTTGCTTTTCATTGACGGGGCGGTGTTGGCTGCAGCATGGAGTCAGCATGTGAAGATGACAGCGTTGTCTGAAACTGGGACCCGTTCGTGGGACAGTAACATCATCCTTGTGTGCTCCTCTTGTGTTTTTTGCCACATCTGATAATCTCCATAGTCCTGTAGTCAAAATTCAACACTCCCTTCCCCTAGTTTGGTTTGACCTATTGCATCTCTGCCACTTTTAATTTGTTGATTTTCAGGAGAAAAATATACAGTATTCTATGACTGTTATGTATCTGTTTTGTAAGTCATGATGCTTCCATTTTGGTAGTCTTTTGCCCTTTTTGCCTGATATAGCTGTGTTTCCTTCCTCTTTTCATCCCCAAACATCTCAGAATATCTTGTGCCAGAACTTTCAGATCCAGATTATCAATGGTTTAATTGATACAGTTACTCTAGGCCAGTGGTTCTTAACTTGTGGTCTGTGGACCCCCAGGAGGCCACAATGTCCTAATGGGGTCTGCCGAGGATTGAAGGCTGTTCGACCCATGTGACAGGAGCCAAGGCAAAGGCTAGCTAGCTTGGCCTGCACATTGCTGTTCAGTCGTTCAATCCGCCCCAGCCACAAACGTGCAGGAAGCAGCAGCAGCAGCAGCAGCAGCAGCAAAAAAAAAAAAAAAAAAAGTCTTCCCTGCCCCTCCAGTGCCTTTGAGGGAAGGTTTAATAGATGGTGTAATTGTATTATTATCAGGTATTAGTGTTATTATTGTTAGACTGTTAAATCCTGAGTTAAGTCTTGGGGTTCCGCAGCAACAAAAGACATTTAAAGGAGGTCCTTGCTAAAGAAATGTAAAGAGCCACTGTTCTAGGCCCCTCAAGGTTAGAGGTAAAGGGCTGAAGGAAAACGGTGTAACTTGCTTCTCCCTCCCCCTCATCACAATATCACTTCCTGAGTGTCCATGTTACTTCTGTCATCATTAACATCTTGAATGTTATGTACTTGAATAAAAATGTGTGGGGTCAAGCTGTTATTCTTGAAAATGGGCTCACACATGCACATTTGTGTGTAGTGGTCTGTTATACTCTGTATTTCATTTTGTATTTGTTTATTTAGTTAGTTTCTATGTCTCCACTCCTAAAAGTGCTCAGACACGTGGACAAAGGAGGCTCTTATTTCAGAGTGGCTTCAGGGCCTCAACCACCTTAATCCAGTCTGAAATCCAATCACCTTAATCCACTCATGTTATGCCACGCCACTTCCGCTCTACGAACCTCATGATATAGTGTAAGTTAAGCACACATATACAAAATCATGTGAAGTATTTACCAAGCAATGTTAAAATTATATGAACTGACACATAGCTGAAATTTACTGTAATTAAAAATATGCTGATGTATATTCTGTAGTAACTAGACTTCTAGCTGGTGCCTATGGCTGTTAGCAGTTTTCTCTATATGCAAGGGGCTAACACTGATTTACAGATACCAGTCCCATCAAAATGCAAGTCATAGTTGCACCCATGGGTGTATTTGAGGAATCCTTCTGTTTTGCTTTCCACTGATTCTTCTCCTGGGACGTTAGTGTCTGCTAGCTCAAGGTAATGATGCGAGCTGCCATTTCTGTTCCGTTCTTGTGTCTTATACACCACTTTAGAACTGTCAGTGTCTCTCCCTCTCACCCCATACCCCTGCAAACCTTCGGAATTATAGTTTTTCACGCTGGTAAGAGTGTTTATGTTAAAGACCTTCTAGCCCCGGCAACTTGGTTACATCTGTGGTCCATTTAGGTCCTCCCCATGACTTGGTATGGGCTGTACCTCTGCCCATTTTATTTATTTTATTGGGGGGTGCATTTCCTGCAAGACCAGAAATAGAAAAAAGAGGACACCTCTCCCCTCACAAGCTAAGCACTTTGCTTTGTTTAGATGACAATCACCACTCCTGAAAGTTTTTAAACATGATGTTTCTCCTTTTTGAAGAATCATAGAAGTATAGAGTTGGAAGAAACCACAAGGGCCATCTAGTCCATCCCCCTGCCCTGCAGGAATACACAATCAAAGCATTCCTGACAGATGGCCATCCTGCCTCTGTTTAAAAACCTCCAAAGAAGGAGACTCCACAACACTCTTAAGGCAGCACATTCCACTGCCAAACAGCTCTTACTGTCAGGAAGTTCTTCCTAATGTTCAGGTGGAATCTCTTTTCCTGTAGTGTGAGTCCATTGCTCCGTGCCCTTGTCTCTGGAGCAACAGAAAACAAGCTTGCTCTGTCCTCAGTATGACATCCCTTCAAATATTTAAACATGGCTATCATGTCCCCTCTTAACCTTCTCTTCTTCAGGTTAAACATACCCAGCTCCCTAACAAGAGATTAATTTCTTCTTGGTGGTTGTGGTAGGGTCCAGGCTGCCACAAAAGTGGACAAAGGGTGCATGCCGTCTAAAGTCAACACGTTGTCTGCCCTAGCCCTAACACATTTGGCCCTGTAATTCCCCTGGGTACTTGGTTTAAAGAGGCTTGAAACTGATTTAAATTTTTATTGTAGTGTTGTTGTTGCATGTCTTCAAGTCAACTGACTCACAGTGACCCTGTCCTAGGGTTTTCTCAGCAACATTTATTCAGAGAATGTTTACAATTACCTTAAGGCTGAGAGAATATGACTTGTTGAATGTCATCCAGCAGGTTTCCATGGCTGAGTGGGGATGCAAACCATGGGGCTCATTTACATGGCCAAAACCAAAACCAAAACAAAACAAAACCAAGAAGAATTTGTGCTGAACCTTATTGGTTCACACACATCATGCACTATGTGGAAGGAGGGGTAGCAAAAAAACCAGTTACCCTGTGACTTTCCATTCCTCTATTTTCCAGGGACTTTTTTGGAAAGTCCAGGACAACACGGGCGGGCTATTGGTTGTCTGAACAATCAGGAACCATCCTGGGAAATGGGAAGATTTCTGATTGGGCAGACTTTGGAGGGGACGGGCTTGCAAGGGAAGCCTTGCAATTCTTGATCATCTCTCTCCTCCTCTAGCCTGCCCTTTCCCTCGCGGCTGCCTCTCCCTCCTTCCCTCCCCTTCTCTTCCCCATTCACAGCCAGCGAATGGTGAAGAGAGCGGGGAAACAGGGAAGAGGCTGCAGTGGAGGACAGGCGATGGGACTGACAGTCCATTACCTGCCCTTTCCCCCGCTGCTGCCTCTCCCTCCTTCCTTCCTCTTCTCTTCCCCATTCTCAGCCAGGAGGGGAGAGGCAGCAGCAGGGGTCAGAAGTGCTGTAGCCCTTGGGAGCTCTTTCAGCCCAGCACCACTTTTGTTTGGGAGGCTGAAGATGTTTCCGTGACTGTCAGCGGCGCCGGGCGAAAGGAGCTGCCGCAGGGGGAGAGGTGTGTTCTCCGTGACTGTCAGTCATGGAGAAAGCCCCCTGCCGCAGCGGCAGTGGCGGTGGAGTCGGGAGAAAGGGCGGGCTAGGGGAAGGGGACCTCTGGCCCGCTCAGCAAGCTGCCAGCCAGGCTTTGGAGCCAGTGGAGAGCCCTAAGCATGGACATACAAAAATGGCTGTTCCAGAATTGCCAGTCTTCCCTTGCAAGCCTGCCCCCTCCAAAGTCAGACAAAACAAAATTCAGCTCTGCTGTGTTCCCCTTTCCCGGGATGGAGGTACGTGTAAACAACAAATCCGAAAAACCGAGACTTCTGCTACCTGTGACAAATCGTGGAAACAGTGAGGGACAGATTCGAGATCTAGATTTCTCGAATCTCCCTGGGATAAAAACTGCTGTGTAGCTGCTCCCCTGGTCCCCTGGTCCAACACTCAAACCACTATGCCACATGGTCTCTTTTTGAGCACAGACATGCTGTAATTTAAATTTAAACTCTGTTGTTTTGTTTATATGTAAATAAAAATTAAGATACACGGAGAATCCCTTATAGAGATAGTTAAGAATTCTTCTTTGGAATTTGGAGTCCTTTAAGTTAGAAACAAGAAGCTCCTCATGCTGGGAATGCAACCAATCTCTCCTGCTGTGATTCCTGATCTATTGGTGGTGGTGGGAGGAGAAGATAGATCTACATCTCCACCATGTTAGATTATTATTGTAAGTCCTGCTTGAGAAGCAGGTTTTGTGCTCATCAACACTGGGAGATGATTTTTGTACACATCTTTGGCATCATGAGAGTTCCTATAGAACCTGGAGCAATGGTGAGAGGAGGGGTTGTAAAACTGAGTTTGTTAACTGCATCTATGGTGATGTATCCACTGGCCACCCTGATGAGGAGCATAACTCAGCTAAACAAGGCTGAAATTCAATATATACTCACCTGAGAAGAATCTGTCTTCAGGCTTTCTTCTGGGAGGCATGGCATTGTGTTGTAAGTCTGGCTGAATCAACTGAGTGACTTAAGTCGTGGCCAACGCATCCCTTTAATTTCAGTGGAATTTAGTATGAACTGACTTTCACTAGTTTGTTTCTGAATTCCCCCCACGCACACACACACACTTAAACTAGTTCAAAGACTGTCTGGTATATATTTTTACCCCTTCTGGGAAATCCATTTGATTATAATTTTCATGGCTCTGAAGTGTTGTAGGCCAGGAGATTGGAAATGTCAGAACTTACCAAGAAACCTCAATGACGTTCCCATAATTCTTCCTAATAATGAAAGGTTTTATTGGTGCCGCTAATCATTTTGGTTCCTTTGGGTAGTCTAGTCAATTTTGAAATGGGAATAAAACAAACAAAAATATGTTTTACCTCCATGGCTGGGTGACATTTTGTAAGCCCACTCAGCCCTAAATGATTCCCCAGTAGTCTTCTAAGCTGTCATTATTCCACGATGATCTTCAACTGCATATTAAGGATCATCTCTTTTTGCCAGGCTGAAGGCAAAGGGGATAATATTGCAGGCTTTGATCATAAGCTTAGCACTGTGAGTGAGTTGTTATTGGGTTTCTGAAGTTCCGTATGTATTAAACATAAGGAGGATGGTTAATACATGTATAATTCATGGATGATGAAGTTACTAGGCATTATGTTTATATATTGCCTGCAGTATCAAAGGCAGTTTGCCTTTGAATACAGATGCTGTTGCACTCATGTTCTGTCTGTGGGCTTCCCATAGGCTCTGTTTGGCTGTTGTTGAAAAGAGGATGCTGGACTACATAGGCTTTCTGCCTGATTTTCATAACTCTTCTTACACTCCCATCTGCTTGGTTACTCTAAACTAAAGCAAAACAAAGAAAAGAAAATTACAGAAGAATGCCAGTGAAAAACAAAAGAAGTATGCAATTTGATCACATGCAAATGTAACTGAATAACTGAATAATACAACTTATACAGTTAATTGTCTGAGTTAAAAAAAAATCATGTGACAGCTCTAAGATTTGCAAAAAAAAATCCTCAAATATTTCCGTTGATTATGGTGTTTTAAATAGATCAAAAAGTTTGACAGGCTATACACTTGGGGCTAAAGCCAACATTTCCTCCTAACAGCAGTAGACCCTTGAATGTATGGAGCTAGTGAAGTCAATATGTATTTACCGTAAGTCCCATTTATTCAAGGGGACTAACAATTGGATTTGGTTCTTGAAGAAGTGAAAGCAGCTGTGGCCGTTGCTGTTCCTCTTCTTCTTCCCTCTCTTTATATCTTGCCTTTTCCTCAGAATATTCTTCAGGAGTTTCCAGAGACAAATAAGGAGTGAAGTACAGTAAAATCAGGGATGTTCTCCATACAAGTGCAATGAAATATTGTCTCTCATTAATCTGCTTCACTTGCAGTTCTAAAAAGGGAAGCAGAAGCATCAGAGGAACTAAATGATAAGTTAAAAAGGGACTAGATGTGAGACCTTGTGGTCTCTTCTAACTCTGTGATTCTATATTTATTTATTTATTTATTTATACCCCGCTCTTCAGCCACAAGGCTATCAGAGCGGCTTACAAATTGTTTTAAGCAACAGCTATTTACACATCTACACTGCATTATACAGTTTCCAATGTGTGTTAGCTAATTGCCCCCCACAAGCTGGGTACTCAGTTTACCGACCTACGAAAGGATGGAAGGCTGAGTAAACCTTGGAGCCCGCTGGAATCGAACTTGCGATGTGGTGGCTTGCAGTACTGGCATTTAACCACTACGCCACTATAATTCTAAGTCTGATGGATTGAAAGACAAAAGTTCAGTACATGGGAGTTATGGTAAAGTCTCTCTCTGGCTTCTCTTCGCAAACGAAGATTCAGGAAGGACTCATCCCGCGCTTTCTGCAAGCGCACTGATGACTGAAAAGGCCAATCCGAGATAAACAAGTCCGGTTGCAAAAAGCACAGCAGAAGGTTTCCTTGGGTGATGTTTTTGGGTTGTGATTCTTTCTGCGTTGTCGTTTCTCTTCAAGACTTGTTCAGAGTAAGTTCTCAAATAAGACTGCAGCATTGTGGATAGTGTATCTCCATGCCTCCCGATGTGAGGCCAGGGCGGATCATTGTTGGTGATCAATTTGGCGGAGCCTGAGATGTTGTTTCAGGGAGTCCTTGTATCATTTTGGAGCTTGTATCATTTCTTATGCTGACCCGTGGCGAGTTCACCGTAGAATACTATTTTGGGGAGGCAATGGTCCTCCATCCTAGAAATGCCCTGCCCAGTGCAGCTGTGTTCTCAATATCATGGCCTCAATGCTGGTGATCCTGCTTGCTCAAGGACAGCAACATTCGTCACATAGTCAGTCCAGTGTATATTTAGGATTGTGCGTAGACAGCGCTGATGAAAGCATTTGAGGAGTCATAGGTGGTGGCACCCTTAGATAAATATGTGCGTTTAACTGTACACTGCAGCGTTACTAAAGCCGGTGTCACCCCTCTCTCTGACGGTATCATCTGGTGCATTTCGGCCTCTCCGCACCCCCCTAGTGCCGCCACTGACTGTACAGTGTTTAAAATGCTAACAAATATTTAAAAGAAATCTCTTTTAAAACACAAGAATAACATTTTATAACCTAGAAAGTATAACAGAACCAAAGAAAATGATGTACGATTGTCTGCAAATGGAATTAATATCTTCCTGTTAATTAAAAAAGTTGTTTACAATATAAACAATATAAATGGAAAGCTGAAAAGCCTTATTTAAGTCAAAAGATGGTTGTATTTTGTCTGTAATTAAAAAAAAGGTAGGATGTAACAAAAACAGACAGGAACTGAATACACCAACCATGAAAACATTTAATGGGTTCATACTTTTTCTCCTCACCAACCCCGCCCCCCCCGATTTTAATGTCTTTCAGACAGCATGAATAATTGAAACATACTTCATTTCATTTCCTTTTCATTTCTCTTCTGTCCTCCCGCCTGCCCCCAGCATCGCTGTACCAGTTTCTTTCACTTAGGATGTTAACACAATTTTATAAGCTGGGAACAGGATTTGATAATCTCTTGTACTTTGGGAAGTCTTCTGTTCCAGAAGGTGTAATGTTAAGCAGAGATTCTAGAATGGATAAAGAATGTACCACAACTTTTGAAATTTCCAAGATAGCCTGCCCCATCCCCAACCTGCTTTTTGTTTGGGCATGACAGGTTAATGACAACATCACTCATTGGAAAAGCTGATAATGCTCAATAAAGTTGAAGGCAGTAGTTAAAAAAGAAGACTGCTATACAGATGGATTGACTTAATAAAGGAAGCCACAGCTCTGAGTTTGTCAGACTTGAGGGGGCGGTTGGTAACAGTGTCTCTTGAAGGTTTCTCATTCATGCAGTTTCTATAAGTTGAAGCCAACTTGATGAAGCATAACAACAGCGACAAAAAATTACAAAAAATCTAATGCTTTTAATAGTTGAGTTAATACTGTCCCATTTTAAATGCTGCCTTTTTTCATTTCTGGAATGGTTAACATTAGTGGCATTATACAGTGGGCCCTCTGGATCTGCGGGGTGTGGTTCCTGGACCCCCCATGGATGGCATAAACCATGGGTGGTTGTGCCCCATATTATTAAGTGATGGCGACATCACATCAGTGCAATTGTAACTGAAGCCATACATATAATCCCACTGCTTAAATGATATGTTAAATGCTAAGATAATTAAACCTTGATTGATTGATCCTGTTATATTTCAGTTTTGTTGATTTTTGCCATCAAGTCAGCTTTGATTTATGCAACCCTATGAATGAAAGACAACCAAGACACCCTATTATTAACAGCCGTGCTCAGGTCTTGCAGACTCAGGGTTGTGGCTTTCTTGATTGAGCCTAGAATCTGCAATGTTATCCTTTTCATACTGACTTTCTCTTTACCTATTTTTATCTTCTTTTCCAGTGAGCCATTTCGCTTCATGATATGTCCAACGTGCGATAGCCTCAGATTAGTCTTTTTGGCTTCTAGGGAGAGTTCACCTTTACATTAAAACCCAAGATGGTTTACAATAAATCTGTATTTTAAAATGATACACACTCATATAAACCTGCACACACATGGCTTAACTCCAATTACTAGTCCTAGACAGACCAACTGAATCAATAGTTGAATTAGAAGGAAATACTTCTGTAAATTGTATTGATTCAGGGGGCTTGCTCTAGCTGGGACAAGCGATTGGATTTAGTCCTTATATAAGATATGTGTGTATTTTAAAAAATCGTCCTGATAGCCAGGATATTTTACAGTGCAAGATTTATGAACTGTTGAAAATATATTTGTAGCTTCTTACCGAAACCGTGCTACTTGTTAAATTGGTTTCCATTAAGCTAATTTCTATCTATTAATTTATACCTAGCATTAAGTGATAATAATGCAATTAGCATAGAACATCTTGCTTCAGTCATGTATTGAATTCACTGTCACATGGTGTAATAACTTCTTCTAGCTTAGCTATATATTTTTTCAAAGGACTGGACAAATTCATAGGGGAAGATGTGTATTTCAACGCATTTGGGTATGACGTACAGAACCTGGACCACAAAATATTTCCAATGCTGAGGGCTCCTGTTCAGGGTTCCAGAGAGTCAGCATGCCTTTTTCAGAATATTCCGTTCCATCTCCCTCCTTCCAGTTTAATCCCCTTCCCATAAACAGAACGCTTTGGCCATTGAGCATGTTCAGTCTTTATTGCCTTTGGAAACTGTTCAGAAATTTCAGTGGGTCCAAAATGCTGCGGTCAGAATGCTGATTGGGGCCAGATATAGGCCCTTGTTAAAATAACTGGCTACCAGTTATTTATCTCCAAGATATCTCATTATGTATTTGCAGGTATTCCAGAATCCAAAATATTCCAAAATTCAAAATATTTCTGGTCCGAAACATTTCGTATAAGGGAAACTCAACCTGTATATGACAACAGCTGCAAGAATATCATATGCTCAGAAATGGAAGAATGGCTTAGTTCCTACTAGTGGTTTGTGTGTTGTATGACTCTGGAGACCAGGGTTCGAATATCCGCTTGGCCATGAAAACCCACTGGGTGTCTTTGGAAGTCACATACTCTCTGCCTCAGAAAACCCTGTGTTAGATAGTTAGATAGTTGGAAGTTATCTTTTTTCTTTTCTGATTTGTTAGTTGTAGTTTTTGTTAGGTCTGTATGCAGTTTGTTTTTGTTGTTTGGGTTATTGAGATCTTGTGTATAATGGTCAAAATAATACAGATGGGATGTGAACATGCGGCGGTCCATTCATACGGACATGTGCATAAATGCGTGTTATTCGGAAGGGGGGCAGCCAAATCTACTGCAAAGTCCCTGTACGTCATGTCCAGGGCTTCGTCCAGATTTTTTAAAAAGCTCCTTACGACATGTGAATGTGTGATTGTTTGAACACTCATATTTGCACAGATACAAACAGGCAGTGTAATCTGATTGGCTGGATGAGCAGGGGGGCAGGGCTAATAAACAAGGAAAGTGCCATGTTAAATTTTCAGCTAAATGAGGGTCCGGTAAGTCAATAACATGGGGATCTTATACTCTTTTTTTCTTATTTTTTTTTAAAAAATAAATACAAACTATCACTTGTGCGCACCATGGGAAACTTTTTTTAAAAAAAAATTGGCGACGGCAGATTTAAAATCATGAGTAAATCACTCATGGCCACCATCTTGGCTAGGGGGTCATGCAGAGTTTAGGGAAGCTCTTTCCACCATAAAGACAGGTTGCATCATTGCGAATGCCTGCTTTTTTGAATGTGTTCATATTTTTTCTTCCTCGTATAGACAAGACCTACGTAAATTTTTATTTCATGTACTGTTGTTTTATTCAATAAAAAAATTATTTTAAAAACAAGGTATTGGCATAGCATGTGAAGATTTCTATGAACTTCCTCTCCCCACCTTCCCCCCCCCCCTTATTTTCCATTGCTTTAATGGGAAATAGTGCTGCAGGCAGCAGTAATGCTATGGGGTAAATCAAAAGCACATTGTCCTAAGGCCCTGATAATGAGATACAGCTATTAGTAATGGCTTAGTTTTTGTATTGTGCCAGTGGTATGCTTTGGGATTTCTTTGATGTGGTGACTGATGTGGATGCTGTTGGGAAGGGAACTGGAGGATCAGACATGTGAGTTCTGGATTTTAAGCATACGTGTGGTGAACTGCTTTAAACTCAATGGGAAATAATTTCCAGGTATTCACCTTGGACATGTCACACTCTTTCAGCCTCAGAGGTAAGCAAAGGCACTCCCCTTGCCAAGAAAACTTCATATAGGTTTGTCTGAGGGTCACCGTAAGTCAGAAACGACTTTGAAGGCACACAACAATTCATTTTAGGGCCAGGCTGTCAGAATTCTTTTTAAAAGTCATCAATATGGTATTTATTCAGTACACCAGTATCTGCAAACATTTCCTGGAGAATCCTAAGGTTTCTTGTAAGCTGCCTAGATCAATAATGAGCAGATCTTGGAAAGTTACTTGTTTTGACTGAAACTCCTACAACTTTGGTATCTTTCCCCAGCTAGTCATGGTAGCTAGAGTGTGCCAGGAGTTGTATTCCAAGCTCTGATAATGGTGGAGAGGGTTCTTTGGAATCATATATATATATATTCCCCTTCCTCCAAGGGGGTGTATATATTACATCCCTATCCTCTGTTTTTTCTTTATAATAATCCTGTGAGATTGGTTAGGCTGAGAGTCTGGGACTGGCCCATGGTCACTCGAGAAGCTTCATGGATGAATGAATATTTGAACTTCAGTCTTCTTACTATACAACAACCCCCGTATCCATGGGGGATATGGAGCAAGGGGTTCTTGTAGCACCTTTGAGACAAACTGAGAGAAAGAAATTGTAGCATAAGCTTTTGTAGCTTGGCCTGTTTGCATGCATCTGAGGAAGTAAACCAAGTCTATGAAAGCTTATGCTACAATTTCTTTTTCTCAGTTAGTCGTATAGGTGCTACAAGGTCCCTTTGCTTACTAATATTCCAGATCAACACAGCTATGCCTTTGAATTCTATCTTTAGGTGAGTCCTAGCATGGACTTTATAAGCTCTCTAATGGCTGGATTTCTAATGGCATACCAAACCACTGTTTGTTTAGATGTCCAAACCTATGTTAGCTGATAAAGCAGGGATGGGAAGCAAATAAACCCCCATGTTGTTGGACTATAACTCCTGTCAACCTTAGTTAGTGTAATCAGTAGTGAGGGATGATGGGAACTGTACCCTAACAATATGAGAATGACTGTGCATCTCCCATCCCTGCAAGAAACTGTACTCTACTTGTGGCTGCCAAACCAGGATATCAATACATGGGGTGGAGTTGACTTGCAAACCCCAGTTTGTGCTAACTTTGGCCTGCCATTTACATCTCATTGTTAGGCTTTACAAATCCATTGAAACATAAAGATGGCAATGAACTCGAGAAGCTAAATACAGATATGGAGAACAAAGGTGGACAAGTAGCCTGAAACTATGGTTTGCCAGTTGTACATTTGGAAGCTCTGATCATAGTGCCGATTTGTGGCTACCATAGTTCGGCAGCATGTGTGGATTGAACTCTTGTGTGCTCCCTTACTTTCTTGCATTAGGTATAAATAAAATATTATATAAGCTAGTATAAAATATTCCAAAAGCTTGCTGGTATATTTGTTAGAGATTTAGTTGCCTGAGTCTGTCCAGTATCCCTTTCAATCAAAGCCAGAATCAAGCTATTTTTTTCTGGGGAAAGGATACTGTTGTTGTTGGATAGCAATAGATCCTGTACTTCCTGTATTCCTTCCAGTAAATGCCAGAAAAAGTAGGTGGTATGTTTTATGCCAACCCAGTTTGTATTTGTATTAGCCTAGGAAGTTTATTATTGTGCTGTCATTAAGAACAGAACTATGGTACTGTTGTCCTTCCATTATGTTTTGGTAACTTAACACAACTTTTTTAGTGTTTATGTGGCTTGCTCTGAATTCTCAATGAAATGCATCAGTTGGGTGTGGAATCATTCATTTATTGCAGCGGCTAACTGGCTTTAAAAGACATGGAATGTTTGATGTGTGACTCTTCTGTTGGCTTGACCCCCTACAGATTTGGATGGATTTTGATCAGTGGTGGAGTGTTCATAGGAGTTCTCTTGATTTTGTATCACATGCCTTTCTGAGTTGGAATATCCTTCCAAATAGATCCAAACAGAAGGGTAGAATTGGTATGGTGGTTACTTATGCAAACATCTTCTTATGCTTCATTTATTGGTCACTAGAACTTTAAATCAGTATCTGCTCATTCTGTAGTTTATTTAGAATGAGTAAAAAGCGTTTTATGCCTTTGAGGTAGCCTGTGCTTGCTGGTTGGAGCTGATACTGCAGTCAGTGTTTTAATCTTTTACTAACTTCTGGGTCACTTTATGTTAGGAAACAGGCTTCCTTGTGGGCTCAGATGGTGCAGAGTGGCACCAAAACATGACAGAATCCCCCCACAATCCCTAGAGAGCATTTGGGGCAAAAAAAAAATCAAAGAAATTTTTGGGAGCCCTTGAGGTCACAAACATAATTCTGGGAGGCTAATGGAGGCCCATGGGCCACACTTTTCCTGCCCCAGGTCTATACTGTCACTGGGTAGTTTGCTAGTTTTTTACCCATTCTAGAAGATCGAAAAGGCTCTCCAAAGGCTTCATTATTGAGATATGCAGGTATGTTTAGACCTTTCTTTTTGGCTTTAAAAAAACATTAATGGGGGCAATTCAGAAATGATATTTTTGGCTTCACCCAACATTGGGATGCAATTCTTGACATCTTCTCTGAAAATAAATCTGACCTTTGGGCTGAAAGAGGATCACCTCACATACAATAACACCTATTTAAATGAGCAGGGTGGTGGTGGAGAGATTATGGCATACCCTACAACATTTAGCAGATGAAAACCAGGACAAATGTGGCCAAGAAACATCTTCATGTGGTCAAGATGGCAAAAGGTATTAATGAGGAAGAACACACAAGCTAGGAGAGGCTGTAGCAGTTTGCTTTTGCTTCAGCCTACAGGGAAAGGCAAGATTATGTGTCCCCACCCACCACTGAGTGACTTGAGTGAAACTATTTTTATGCTTTGAACTCAGTTTACAGCAGTTGAAGTAAGCTGAAGACAAAGGGGAAACCTAGAAGGAGGAGAGAGAAAATGGAACATTTAAAAAGTAGCTGAAAAGGTGGGACAACAGAGGATTAATCAGGACTGTCCCTGCAAAATTGAGACAGACAGAGGGTACCATATGCTGTTACCTGTCCTGACACTCCCGTCCTTCCAATAATTCATTAGTTGACTATATTTCATAAATTGGCTTATTTATTGATGCTTCACGAGGTTTGCAGTGAACCCGGACTTCCCCCCAAATAGGGACTGAGCTAAGTTTTGCTCAAAATCTAAAGAAAAGGTATTTCCAAATCCCCCAAAATACATGCCCGGGCAGTTATTATGCAAGGAACCCTTGGATGGGCAGTTGGGGTGGAATGCGCTAATTCTCCTGGATGCACCTGGAAGAGAGTCATTCACTCATTCAGTCAAGTGGCACTCATTACCTTGCAAACTGGTTTTCCTTCGCACCCCTTGACAATAGAAGGTTGCCTGCCGCCTGTCAGTCTTAATGTCTCAGCCATTAGCAATTGTTAACATGGCCGGAGCTTCCATTGTCTATTTGTGGGAAACTCCATCTAAACATTGTATTCCATTTCTAAACACCCCTTAAGGGTAAATATTTGGTATAAATATCACCCCCAAACACAGTCAAAGTGTTCACAGCTTCCAGCATCTTGTCATTCTGTCTGTCTGCTGTGTGACTCTCAGAGCTCCGTCAGAGTATCTTCTACTACACAAATATCTGCTCTTCAGAGAGGTATAGTATAGCCCATCATCCTGAACTCTATCCCAGTACTTTCTTCAGTAGCCTTGTGTGATTGTTTGAAGCCTGAGTGTTGGTGTGAATACTTCTGAGATTATTTTTCATAAAAAAATATTTAATTTTATTTCCTGGTTCTGAATCTCATCAGTGAGTACGTAGGTCAAATGGTCCTCTCACTGCCAAACTGAGCTAATTAAAATTCTCCATATTAATATCTGGTTCTTCATGGACCCCACACAATTCGGGTAACAATGCTATTCTGAGAAAAACAAGGTAGAATTGGACTGTGGTCTGCTCTAAGCATTGAAAACCTATAGATTGGTAAAGTCCTCAAGTGACAGAGTGGGCTTCAGATTGTAGGTGATGCATATCATTTCTAAACAGTCACTCGTCATTTTTTTTAAAAAACATAAACTTTAATGCAAGTTTTGAAAACATTAAAACTATAGAATAAATAAGGCGAAATGCCCTAGTCCATTTCTCTTTCTGCTCTTCTCTATTACTCCTTACAAGGAGATTTTTAAAAATTGTTTTCAACATACAGGAGAACACAAAAATTTGATCCCATCAGTTGCAGCCTTGCCAGGTAAACTGACATTAGAATTTGGTGGTAAAAATAAATCCACATTGAAACGATAGATTTCAAATATGAACTGGGTTTGTAGAAGAGTGATTAAATTGAATAGGTATGGTTGGGAATGGAGCAAAAATCATAGCATCATTTGATCATCTTGGCAGCACTGTCATAAGACTGAGAAGACCCTCTGTGTACCAGAATTTGTAATGCTTTCTTTGGACTTCTTACTGTGTTGCAAAAATAGAAAATGTTTGCAAGGAAAAAGAAAAATTTCCCATTATCAAATAAATATCTGTTATCACTTCCAACACAGTACATGGAACTGTAACTCTTTTAAACAGGGAAGAAATCCGGTTTAAAACTGTTTATAAAAATAGCAGAGCTTTTCCAAATAAGAAAGGGGGAAAGAAACTTGTTACCAGTTCTATTTAATAGTGTTACTTTGTTGCTGTGGAGTGAATACAGCCTGCTTTATTTCATCCAGCTTTGGCAAAGGAATTTGTTAGATCAGACTGTCAGATTAGGCCTTTTTCTGCACAGGAAGGGGCTGTTTCCCTGATGGCTTTGGCACTGAGCTCCATTTCACTGCTCAGAGTGTGGATATTGGCTCGATAGAGGAAAAAGCTTGTAGAAAATAGGCAGGGTCTTAATTAAAACAATACTTGTGGAAATAACTTTTGTTTTAAACCAGCTCTCTTTGAGAACAGAGAGTCCAGCCATTGTAGGCTCCTTGTTGATAGCAATTGGGTGTGTTTCTTGGGGGAGGTTGTCCCTAAAGCCACTAGGGCATACTGCCTAATTTGGTTTGTATTAACTTTGTAAGTAGTTCACCACCTACAATTACTCTCCAGTTCTGCTAATAGAAAAAAGTATCCACATTTTGCTTTCTAGCTTCTGCCTTTCAAAGGACCCACATGTTCCAAGGAGAACTGAACCCACTTCTGGGATTTCCTTTTTCAAAGGGGGAATTGCCGCTGCTTTCTTTCTTTCATTCAGTAGTTTTTACTGCAACATGAGATATACCACCTAACCCGCTCTTAATTTTGCATGCTCTCACTTAAAATGTCCACCCAGTGAATCCTTCACTTCATCTCATACAGTATACTGTAAACAGGTCTTTTTCTACTGTACCAAGGGACATTCCCCCTCCCTCCCTTGTTTGATTTAACTTTCAGTCTGAAAAAGAGATTGGGGAGGCAAAATTCTTGCTTCCTCTTTAGTGACGTTTCCTTTGTGTTACCCTACTGTTATCTTCTGCAGACAGATCCTAAAACCCATCATAGCAGCAGAATAGGGCACTGGAGAAGGCTTCTTCAGAACAGGAATCCATCTTGGGCCACTTTGGCTGCTTTATCCAATAATAACACTTCCCCAACCCTTCCAAAATCTGTTGTTCAAGATCCAGAAATGGTCCAAGAAATTTTGCTCACGTAGACAATATTCAGCATGTAGAAACTGAAAAGAATTGACAGGTGATGCAGGATAGTTAAGTAAGCCAGTACAGGCTATGTAGCTGCTGAAACTACTACTACTGCTGCTAATCATAATCATAATAATATCCCACCTCTTCCCAAGTGTGGGACTCAAGGTGATATCCAGCATTTAAAACAAACATAGTTAAAAATTCACACCATATACAAGTTAAAAAGAATTAAACTATCAAAAAATGTAAAACCAGTTAAAAACATAAACGATTATAAACAACAAATAAAAGTCCAGCATACTGTACAGGCCTATTTCCTCTAAAAACACTAATTCTGAAACACCTGCTGGTATTAAAAGATCTTCACCTGTCTACAGAAAGATAGTAAGGAAGGTGCCAGTCTAATCTCTCTGGCAAGGGAATTCCAGAGCCGAGGAGAAGTTGCAGAGAACGACTGTATTATCAACAGATGTACCTGTGAAGGTGAGGGACAGAGAGTTCTCTCAGAAAGGTTTCAAAACATGGGCAGGTTCATGGGAGAGAATACAGTTTTTCATATAACTTGGACCTGAGCTGTATAGGGCTTTATAGGTCATCACCAGCACGTTGAATTGTGACCAGAAACAGACTGGTAGCCAGTGGAGCTGTTGTAACAAGGTAGTTATGTGCTTCCTGTAGCTCTAGGTCTTTGGACCAGCTGGAACTTCCAAAAACTCTTCAAGGCAGCCCCACACAGAGCATGTTCTAGTAATCCAAACAGGTTGTAACTATGGCATGTGTCACCATGGCCACGTCTGATTCTCAAGCAATGGACACAGCTGGTGCACTGTGCAAAATGCACTTAACTGTGTAAATGAACTCCTGGCCACTGCCAAGACCTGAGCTTGGAGAGTCTGGGTTGAATCCAGGAACACACCCAAGCTGCAGACCTGCGTCTTCAGGAGGAGTGGAATCTCATCCAGCATAGGCTGAATCCTTATGTCATCCAACCTTGTGCTGTTATTTCCCACTTGTCCAACTTCTGCCTAAAATGACAACCAGCATTGTTGGTGCCAAGTTGACTTTTGCAGGTTGGTGATAGAACTGCTGATTATCTTTCATGTAGCACTAGCAGTCCTGTCTATCCAGATCTCCTGTCAAAAGAAGAGAGAATTAAATTGTTGAAAGATCTATGTGTTCTAATTCTGTCCCCCCTCCCCATGCTCAGTTTCATTTGAGGGAGCAGATGTGTAACTTTAGAGTATTCCTAGATCCATTTTTGCTGTCGGAGGTCCATCTTTGACTGTTCCATCAGCTACAGTCCTTCCCGACCTGGTATAACCCATCCACAGTAGTCCATGCACTGGCAACTTCCAACTGCCTGGTTAGACTACCGAAATGCACTCTATCCGGAGCTCCCTTCATGGGATCCTGGCTACTGTTATCCTAGAATTAACATTCCCAAGCTGTAATCCCTGTCATTACTGTATTCTGAATGCTATTCTGAGTGCCAGAATGTGGATGTTCTTGCATGCATTCAGTACCCTCTCTAGGCACAAAGAAAAAGTGCATAGAATTTCCTCCTCCCCAATAGCCTACCACAGTCTTGATGACATCAGACAGGAGGGCCATATCCTCTGATGTCATCAGCTCAACTAGCCTAGTGCCTCTCTTTCCCTATTTGGGTTGGTATGGGGAGTAGCCAAAACAGCAACTGAACAGTGTGGTTCAAGGAGCACTCCTAGAGCTGTGCAACTAATTCAAGAGCTAGGTTTACTCTCCCCTGCACCTTCAACAACTGGGAAATGCACAGGGGGAAGCAAAATGGGTCTAAGAATCTCTGTTTAACTCCAAAAGGGGCAGAGCCCAAGGAGAGAACCTCTGTGGTCCAGACTGGACCTGAGGTTTCTTGCCTCTGAGATACACTGGTGTTACCAGTACAAAAAAGCATGTGAAACTTCTTTCGTTTGGTAAACATGCCAGAAGGACGCCACTATTCCAGACATCTTCACCACTGTTTATCTTGTCAGTAAATATTTAATAACATTATTCCTGTATAGCTCAGCCCCCATAATTTCTGTTTTGCAAATAAAAATTACTTTCCTTGGTGCTGAGAGTATGAGGAAGGCAAAGAGGTGCCCCAGAGACTAGAGAGTTAGTTCTTAACTGCTTGGCAGACTGCTGTAGGTATTGTACAGGCTTTCCAAACTCCCACACAGTCCCTTTCACTTGTTTCTGGACAAGCTGATATGCAAATAGTACAAATCTTCCCATCTCAAGGTGTGTGTGTGTGTGTGTGTGTGTTTGCTAAAACCGGTTTCTGGCTAGAAACTATGTATAAGCATATATTGACATTTTAGGATTAAAGTTTGGAGGCATTGAAATGGCTTCAAGATGGAAATAGTTGTCATTGCAGGGCAAGTGGGAAACAAGATGCTTTCTTTTTCACTAATCTTTGTCTGTAAGGATGTGCTGGCTGACTGATTTTGCTACATCTCTCCTTACTGTTAAATGCCACCCCATTTCTTCTTAGGTTGTTATTGCCAACAGAAAACACTATATAATTTATATGATAACATCCCATTCCTGTCTATTTTAGCTCACTCACCCCAAGTATTGCATTATTGATAGGTTCCATTTTTTGTTTTACAATTTCTAGCTTCCTCTGATTCATGCTTCTCACATTCCATTTTCCTGCATTGGGCAGCCAGCAAATAGACGTCCTTTCAGCTTGAGTCCAGTTGCATCATTAGACATAGCACCTGTACTTGTCCCTTGTTCTACCCCTGTAGCAGGTGGAGTACTTTGCATCCTGAGAGTCTTGTCTTCTGGTGCTGTCTTGTGATCCATTTTGTATTGTTTCATCATAGGTAAAAGACATTCAGAGATAATTTTGCTAACAAGAATTAGCAAAAGTGCCACTGTTATCATCTTTGAGGGATCCTCTGCCAGTCTCTCTCTCTCTCTCTCTCTCTCTCTCTCTCTCTCTCTCACACACACACACACACACACACCTGTTGTTGCCTAGTAGCTTCCCCTCACCGTGTTAGGGTGTTTGGCACATTTAGTCTGGCTCTTCAGCTTGTCTGACTTGAGAGACCCTACCAGTAGCAACAGCAACATAGCCTCTTACCTCCTAGGAACATGCAATCGCCCCACCATAAAAAGGTAATGTCATGGTGGAATGTGGTTCTTAGGTGGTTAAAAACACTACTTAATACAGTGTGCTGTTGCCACCTTTCAATATTGCATTGAGTCAAAGGCAGAAAACCAGATGCTGAAGGAGTTTCCAGAGGGAATCTGATGTCAGTCAAACTAATTAGTTGCTAGATAAGTAATATGTAGCTACATAGCTGCTTTTTACTTATTAAATTACAGCTGCATGGCTGGCAGGATACTTTCCAGGAATGTACTGTGTAAGGAGAGGTGACTTATCTCTGGCTCCCTCAAGTGTAACTGGATTCAGGTCTTCTCCCCCATAACTGGGGGAAACATTTCCCAATAATAATACCCATGCTGCTGCCCAGAGAGAGACTGGCAGTGTCTTGGTGAAACACAATAGAGGACCTTCTCAGTGGCTGCTCCCAAGTAGACGACTCCCTCGTTAGGTGGGCTCCCTCCTTGCTGTTCCTCTGCTGGCAAACGAAAACATTTCTGTTTCAACAGGAGGCGAGGAAACAGAACTGATTGCAAGGACTTTTAATAGTGTGCTGTTCTACTGATTTCTTTCTTTGTCTTTTTAATGGATTTGTTTTAAATGGCTTTAATTCTGTAGATCATTTAAGTCTTTTTATGTGCTTTTATCTGTTTTATTTTAGTTTCTGTAAGTCGCTTGAGTCCCAGTTTTGGGGGAAAGGTGGAATATCACTGAATAATATTAACAATGGCAACAATATTCCCTGATTCTCTCCCACTTGCCAAAACTCAATTACACTTTTTAGGGAAGGCTACCTAGTTGGCCCTGAAACCACTTGCAAATATGGTCAGAAGTGCTATAAATAGCATTCTTGTTCCCTAAACCGACAGTTGCCTGGATGTGCCCAACAGGCTTTGGTACCAAAAGACATTAAATCTGACATTTAGATTAAACTTGTGCTCCATCTATCATAACTTTGAACATTAGAAGACGAAAGATGCATAAAATAAACAGATGTCCAAAAATATTTCCCAAGAGACACACACAGTGCAAGTGATCATTTTCTTGGGCCCAGGAAGGACTTACAAATGAAGCTTTGTCACATCTCTAGAGCCAGATTGGAAAGGAAGGGTGATAATTAAAATCAATGAAGTCATGGTTGGCAATGGCTGCACCTGGTGTTATACAACTGGGAGAAGCTGTGAAGGCTTGGTGGAGGGCTTGTAACCCAGTTTGCTTGGCCTTGTTTTATCAGCTGGCCAACAGCTGATGCAATGTTTGGCAGGAGGGGAAATCTATGTTCTCCCCAGTCCTGTTCAGTACAGATGCATTTCTGCACAGGTTATTGTCATATTATATATGACAATATATATGCTTTTTCTTTTTGTTTTTCTTCACTCTTTTATCCATGTGGGTAACCTGAGGGCATTCATAAGAGAAAACTATTTGTGCAACATGTCATATTATAGAAAGTTAATTCAGTTCATTTGGCATCTTTTCTGACATTGCATGAATAAGCCCTTTGGCTATCTTGCCTTTTTAGTGTGTGTGTGTGTGTGAACTGTTACCAGCAAAGAATCTCTGACTTTAATGGACATTTTGTGGGAACTGGTAAAGCAAGATGCCTACAGCAAGTTTCACTGCATGTAAAAGAGCATTGTCAGAAATAACAGGCAGCGGTAGAAGACCATTATTTGGAAATCTTGAGCATCTGCTGTGACCCATGTAAAACTAGGCAGAGCTGGGACAATTTTGAAAATAAGACTGCAAAAACAAGTTTACCCCTGATGTCTATATAGTATTATAGCCTGTGGGGGTAAAGGTTGGATGAAGGTTTATAGTTATTTTTGGATGTGGGGAAAATTAATAGAAATGTTTCTTTCTCATAGTACTGGAATTTGGGACCACACAAGTGAAATTCATGCACAGGATAAAGTATTTAATAATACAGTGCACATAATTTAAATATGGAAAATGATGCTACAAGGTGATTTTGATAACCCTAAGGGGGAACTATCATGGGGTTTTCTGAGGCTGAGAGTGTGTCACTTGCCCAAGGTCAGTTTTCATGGCTGAGCAGGGATTTGAACCCTGTTCTTCAGAGTTGTAATTCAACACTCAAACCACCATGCCATGTTGGCAGTTGTTAACTGCTGTTACATCAACTTTCAGTTATGATGATTCTATGCATGAGAGACCTCCAGGTCACCCTATTGCCAACAGCCCATCTAAGGCCTTGCAAACTCAGGGTCATTCTCTTATGAACGCCCTCAGGTTACCCACATGGATAAAAGAGTGAAGAAAAGCAAAAAGAAAAACATCTAACTTAAACTTCTAACTTAAGTGACTTTAATAATGTATCCTACTCTCTTGCCAAAGTATGCAGAGCCTGGGCTTATCTTTGGCTCCCCGAAGTGTAACTGGAATCAGGGCTCCCAAAGTATAACTTAAATCCAGGTCCAGAGCATTATGTTCCGGGCTGGTCCCCAACCGATCACGATGGTGCCAAATGCATTGGGCCAAATCCAGTGAAATTCACATTGTTGCCCACATGGGCCAGGTGGGCCAACACTGCATCAGCTTTGCTGGCCTGTCCCCTGTTTTCAAAGCTGCTGCTGCTACCTGGATATGTGATCAGCGAAGGGGTTGCTGTACTCCCCCTTGTTGATTGCACAGATACCCCATTCTGACCTCAATAGAAGTTACAGTGCGCCGGGCAAGTTTTCCATGGAGCTCTTCAGCTGGTGAGGAAGTAGTGGCAGCACCAATGGGGATCCATCCCCTTCCCTGCGCTGCTCAGTGCAGGCCAAGGGAAATGGTGCCATGTTTGCATGTGGACAATTGGATCAGGCCAAATTGGACCTGATCCAGCTGTCCAGACAGCAGAAGACCCTGAGGTCACTCTAGAGTTTCTGGGAAACCCCTGGGTTTTCACCAGCTTTGCTTAGTTCGGAGCAAAATTGGGTTAAGGGCAAAAAATGTGGCTCCTCTGTGGAAGTAGCTGTATATCATGTGGACTGCAAGCACCAGATTTGGGGTGAGTGCATTTTTTTTGCCAATGTAGACAAGCCCCATAATCACAATACCCAGCTTGTGGGGGGCAATTAGCTAACACACATTGGAAACTGTTTAATGCAGTGTAGATGTGTAAATAGCTATTGCTTAAAAAACAATTTTTAAGCTGCTCTGATAGCCTTGTGGCTGAAAAGCGGGGTATAAATAACTTTTATTTAAAATAATAAAAAATAAATAATAAATATATAAAAATAAAATAAATAGTCCATGCATACTCTCTTAAGGGCCAAAAGTATTGGGAGGTAATACTGGCCCAAACATCCCTCTCTGCTCAGTCCTTGACCTGCCCATGTTGATGAATGTGGTATGAATGAAGCTTTTTCTCATATTTACTTGAACACAGGTAGATCTTCCATATTGTAAGGAACCCTGGTAAAGCAGAGTTCATGATTTCTCTAGATTTGCTTGGTAAACCATAGTATATACTGAATACTAAGGTCAGGATTGCCTGTTCCATCATGTTTCTGATCTCTGTGTATTGTGAAAGCTGGATGGTGAAGAAAGCTGATAGGAAGAGAATTGACTCATTTGAAATGTGGTGTTGGGGGAGAGTTCTATGGCTACCATGGACTGCCAAAAAGACAAATGGGTCCAAGAGTAAATCATGTCTGAACTCTCTCTAGAAGCCAAGATGATTAAATTGAGACTGCCATACTTTGGACATGTCATGTTGAAGTAGCCAGGTGGGCCGTAATGTCTAGTTGCTGAATGCTGTCACCTTGCAGTCACTATTTGGGGGTCAGACTGGATGGCCTCCGGGTCTTTGCTGAATTCTCTTTTCTCTTTTCAGGCAGGCTTAGTCAATGCTCCTCACTAATGAAACTCCCTGTTCTGTAAACATGCGAAATGCTGTTACCTTGTTCTATAAACAATTTCTGTAAATTCTCCTGTAATATCGTGTACCAGCTTATTTTGTCTTCCTGAGTGTCTTCTTGTACTATAAACAATTGTCACAAGAAAGGGAAGTGCTGAATACAATAAAACCACAGAGGGAGGGGGATTTTGCCTGTGTGTTATAACTACTCTATAAAAGTATTCTGCAAATGTAGTTCGAGGTTTGGTTTTCTTTTGGAAGTGATTCCAGCCATAGCCTGGTGGTGTTACTTTTAATAAAAGATCACTCTTTTTCCAACGCCGTGGTCTCCCTGTCTGACTTCTGCTACTTTTGAAAATGCTTGGTAAGGAAGTGGGAAAAGAGGAAAAGACTGCATTGCAAGTGGATGGACTCAGTCAAGGAAGCCATGACCCTGAGTTTGCAAGGCTTTAGATGGGCTGTTGGCAATAGGGTGACCTGGAGGTCTCTCATGCATAGGGTCATCATAACTGGAAGTTGATGTAACAGCAGTTAACAACTGCCAACATGGCATGGTGATTTGAGTGTTGAATTACAACTCTGGAGACCAGGGTTCAAATCCCTGCTCAGCCATGAAAACCCACTGGGTGACTTTGGGCAAGTGACACACTCTCAGCCTCAGAAACCCCATGATAGTTCCCCCTTAGGATTATCAAAAGTTGGAAATGTCTTGAAGGCACACAACCACCACCACCACCAATATGGCATATGTAATTTCCTCCCTCTCCCCATTCCTTTAGGAAAGTGACTCCTAATTGATTACTTTTCTTTTTCAATGTTCATGCAGCATTTTAACTTTCTTGACTTTTTTATTAACTCATACGAACATAACAAGCCTGTTGTATCCATCTGGCAGGTCCTGTTGCCATTAGTGGGTGTTTGATGCCTTTGGGAATCCCAGAGGTTGAGTCTGAAGGCAACAACTTTTTTCCTGCATTTGTTTCCTAGCAACTGGTGTTTAGTGACATATTGCACATGAACATAGAGGTTCCTACGCCCATCATTACTGACAGCAACTAAGAGACTTGTTCTCCATACATTTGTCTGATTTCCCCCTTTTCTGCTGATTTCAGTAACTTTTTGCAAGTATTTTAGCTGCTTTCCTGGGTATTAAAAAGGCAGTTGTGTGGGTAAGAGTGAACATGAAGGCCTTATGGCCAGTCTCCTCACCTGCTCCATCTGGCCTTATGTTGGGATGGAAAGACAAAAGGGAGCTTTAACATTAATATGAATATGAATATAAGCTTCCATGCAGACAGATTTTTCTATGGTTGCATGCTGCAGAGGGAACCAATTTTAATGGGGTCTTAAGCTATAGGGCTTTGTAGCCTACTGAACCTCAGCAAGAATACCAGGATTCTTGTGTTATACTACTTGAGGAAGCTCATTTCTGATAGTCTTTCCACAGGATGCAGGTGGAAAAGACAGCATTTGCTTTTTCCTTCTGATTGTACTATCTCCCTAAGCAGTGGGATATTGAGCTAATCCAAGGGCTTATCTATATGGCAAAAATACTCCTCATAGAATTCAAGGAGAATACCTTTTGTCCCAATGGGATTCTGCATCATTTCACCATATTTGCAAGGAGGAGTGCAAAAACTCCAAATACTCAGCGGGAAAAGCCTTAGTGGCTTTTCCTGTGTTTTTTTTTAAATCTCTGAAGGAAATGCACATTCCACTCATTGGGACAATTGGTTTGCTCTGCTGGACATTCCTGATAAGAGCAGAAGTGGAAAGCTGATTGGTTGGACGTTCGCAGTGGGTGGAGCTTGCTAGCAAGGCAAGAGCCTGGAACTGCCATGTTGGATTTGAAGCATCACCCAAGGAGACCTTCTGCTGTGCTTTCTGCAACCGGACTTGTTTATCTCGGATTGGCCTTTTTAGTCATCAGCACACTTGCAGAAAGCGCAAGATGAGTCCTTCCTGAATCTTCGTTTGTGAAAAAAAGCTGGGGGGGGGGAAGCTGATTGGTTGGACGTTCGCAGTGGGTGGCACTTGCTAGCAAGGCAAGAGCCTGGAACTGCTGTGTTGGATTTTCACTGTAGCAATGGTGCGCTAGGCGATGAAACAACCTCTCCCCTTTTTCCTGTTTATTTAAGCAGAAGATTGTACTTCTGCACCTTGGGTTTGCTTCTTCTTCTTTTTTTTTTGAACCTGTTTGGCAGCAGCAATTGGTGAAGTTTAAAATGCAAGTAATTCCCTTGCACCTGCCATCTTGATTCGCAGGCATGCCTGTTTAAACATCAAATGTTCATAGCTTCGCACGCCTCCAGTCTTGAAAAAAACGTGGAGATAAATGAAAGCTGCTGTGAATTGGCATTAATACGCATCAATCCACATTTTATTGTCTCATATAGACAAGCCCTCAATGTGAATAGTTCTCAGAAACTGAGCCACTCTCTGATGTATGTAGGCTCTGTCTTATTGTCTTCTACAGCCACATGGCCTCCCATCTGTAATAGGGCTCCAAATGGTTGCTTTTCAGGCAGTGGTATCATTAGGTTAGTATTTAGGAATAAGTGTCTAGGACCCTGCTCGGCAGAATGAGCAGGGACCTTTTTAGCCTTCATAAAAGCAAGCCCCCAAATTCAGCGAGGGTAACTTAAATGTTTTGTTGTTGTTGCTGCTGCTGCTGTTTTGTGCCTTCATGTGATTTCTGGCTTACAGTGACCCTAAGATGAACCCATCATGGTTTTTTCCCAGCAAGATTTCTTCAGAGGGGTTTTTGAAATAAGTGAAGTAATTCACACTGCTATCTTTAAAAAGGGGTGAGGAGCAAAATGTTTTGGAGAATAATTCCCATGATTCCTGGCTTTGGTCATGCTAGGCAAAAACAACTGTAGGACCAAGGTTTCCCTGCTTCTGATCTAAACAGACTGTAGTCTCCTGTTTCACCTATAAGACCATTAAGTCCTGAGTCTAAAATTACAAGTAGCCATCAAACCTGGGTATGCTTATATGGTTTTGGACTGTTAGTTGTTAATCTTAACAAAGAGAAGCTGTCTGGTCTTCTAAGGAGTTTGTTTTTATTCACACAAGTCCAGCTGCAACTTTTAATACCATTGTAAATAAACCCCATGGTCTTGAGTTTTATGGGGCCACCTACCCTGCTGTCTCAGTTATAAAAAGGCCTTCTTGGTGCAATGATGATGTCATTTTGGGATGAGGTCTCCTTTTCAGGAAATCACAATTGCAAGTTCTCTTTCTTGGCCTTCATTCAAACTGTATATACACAGGTACACAAGGTATGGGTATACTAGAGAACTCCTTGCTTTATTAACAGCTTGTCTATACAAGGCTATAAAATGTGGATTGATACTCACTAATGTCAATTCGCAGCAGCTTTCATTTGTCTCCATTTTTTTTTTGAAAGATTGGAGGCATGTGAAGCTATCTGCGTTTGTTGTTCAAACGGGCCTACCCACCAGTGGCACAGAGGAGGGAAAAACATTCCTGTAACCCTTCTGGGCTGGGAACTGGCCCAGACATTGAGGTAAATGGTGGCACCTGCCAGGCAGTGATCTGTCCTGGATCTGCCAGGGAGCTGACTGAGGAAAGGCAGCGGTGGCAGACCAAAGTAACATCTACATGGAGGGACATGTATGACATCTACCCAGTGTCCCTGTGGAGAAACAGGTAGCAGGGTGGCTCTGGGGCAGAACAGGTCGCGGAGTCCATTTGGACTTTTGTCCCTAGTGTACACAAGCCCTTAGTCAATACCCCACCCCACCACCCCTGCAGACATTCTAAGTCCCAGTGAGTCTAAACCCCACCAGGTAGTAATCTGTCCATGGCCATGGAACTATTAAAATTTCTCCACACTCATTCAGCAGTATCTTTGGCAGGTCCATTAGATAAGTAGACAAACAGAAGATGGGAAGGGCCAGGTCTTGGGTTAATTAAATTGACTGTTCATTCTCTTCAGCGGCTTTATGTCAAGGCTGAGGTCAGATACTACGAGTCATGTGGACTTGCCTTTTAAAGTGGGGTGCTGTCACTTGCCTGAAATCATTGGGGGTTGGAGTAATTTTGAACTTTACAGGATTTTAGCCTAGCTTGGCATTTAACTTATATGTCAAGATCAACTGCTAATGTAAAGGCTCTGAGGTAATTTAGCATTCTCCATGTTATGTGGCCATTTTATTACATTTCTTGACATGACATTTATTTAATTAGATGATGTACTTCCTGGAGCTGATCCAGATTCCCTCTTGTTTTCTTTTGCTGTTTAAATTTTAAATGAAAAATATTATGTGGGCCTTGTTTATCTTGCCTTGTTGGTATGGAGAGCTTTTCTTCACATTTCAAGTTTTTTAAAGGTTGCTTGCTATCTACTGTAGACTACTGATCAAATGATTGCTTTTGAGATTTCCCTGTGGGTTTTTTTTAAACCCTGAGAACTGTTGTAAACACTTTGTTTCTGTTTTGGGGGACCTCTGAGCAAAATTTTTGTCTTAAACCCACCTGACTTCGGGGGTGAGTGTGATAGAGGCATATCCTATGGTTTCTTTCTACCTCAGAAATTGAACAGTATAAACCAAACATGTTTAATTTTTTGAAATGTGCATTTATGAATAAGTAGAATGGAGGTAGCAGAGACATCAAGGTTTGGATCATTCCACAAACATAAGGAGCTTCAGTTCACTTGAAGGAAAGTTCCATGCCTAGATGGGGACCTTCTGTGAGCACAATACTTCTATTCACAAAATAAAAAACTTTGGCTGAAATCCAACCAGAGTTGACCCTTGAATCAGTGGGATTTCATATCGTTCAGCACAGGGTCTACTTGAGTTGTAACTGACAATTGGATTTAGGCCTTCGGACCCATCCTATAAGTCAAAAAATCAATCTCTTCTGTACATGTGGTGGTCATGCAATTTAGTTCTTCTGGTATTGTGAATAAGAGGGAAAGATGATACAGGACGCCCTCTCACTAACATAGCTGGGGGCACCTGCGTATGCCTCATACCTCCTCTCCAAATTGACTCATGCTGTGGCTAGTGACTTTAATTTGTTTATTTTTCCTCTGCACACATGTCTCTTTTTTTTCTTTTTGTACCCTGTCTATTAGACAGAAGACTATTATTTCGAGCTGTGATTTCCTTCAATCTGTAGAAAGAGAGTATATAAATATAATAAATTAAACTTTCCCTCCAACAGTTCCAAACAGTTATTGACCATTGACCACTTTTATAAATGTCCATTTTCTCTCTCTCTCTCTCTTCCCTCACTTCCACTCCAGTTACATGACAGCAAGTAACAAACAGAAGTTCTTACATACCACAAGACCTTTTTTGAAGAGGGCTGCCTTCGTACTTACATATGTAAGTAATACTATAAATTGCATTCTGTTCCTTTAGTTTCTTCAGATGAAGATCAGTAACAAATTTGCATTCTAAAAAGTAAAATAATACCATAATAGCTTAATCTGCTGAGAATCGAGGATGAATGTGAGAATTGTCATGCTTGGTCAGAACAATGACTTTTCAAGGGATGGCAAATGTGACCCCCACCCAAGATGTTGTTGGATTGCAACTTCCATTGGCTATGCTAGCTAGGGCTGCTAGATTTTGCAGTCTGAGATCATCTTGCACGGGCATTCTCTTGCATAGCTTATTTGTTGAAAGAAATGATGCCCTGAGTACATTCAGAGAAATCAAGCATCCATAATATTCTCTTATTTGCTGGCCATAAAGAATTGGTTGCCTCTTGAAATAACAGCTCAATTGTCTGTTCTTCTTATCTCAAGGTGATCCTACTGTTGTATTTTCGTCTCTGGATAATGGGGGGTTCCATGCCAGCGTTTTCAGAACAGGACAATCCAGCTTCCTTTTCGCCATATCTCCTTACAAGGTATGATACCAGGAGGCATATGGATTTTGACGGATGCTGTCCTTCCTGTTAACGTAAACCAGTCTAGCCCATAATCTGAGTAGCTTTTCCCTGAAAAACACAGTTATCAAAATTTCTTGCAAATGTTGTAATACCTGTGGAAGTAAGCAAACACTAGTCTAGCAAATCATTCCAGCTGCAGAGAATGTCCGGACTTTGGAGATCACTGACATTCTCTCCTTAACGCTGCCATCCTCATAGCTATACTGTGCATACATAATTTTGACCATCCACTGAACATAATAGCCAGATAAGGAAATAGTTATTTGTCCAGAGGAGGTGGGATTCACTAAATTCATCTGGAAAAGTCAGCATTCATACATGAATATTGTTAGTCTTCAAATCACAGGTTCTCAGGATACAAGCAGTGATCATAAGCTTGGACAAATTTATCAAAGTACTTTATACTTCAAAATGTTCTTGGAGCTGTCTTTTCTGCTCTTTCTCCATGGAAGAACAGTGTGAGCAGGATTATCTCCTTTGACCTTCCAAGTATGAAGCTAGTCAGGCCACAACATGCTGTTGCATTTAGCCATAGAAGAAATTATGGGTTAAAATTTCCCCCAAAACTTTGGGCAAAAAGTAAAAAAAAAATCATGGGTAAAACAAAAAAGTCTCTGTGTCAAAATAACATATAGAACAACTGTGGAGCCAATTTTCTGTCCTTTGGAACCCCTCCCCTTCCCAGGAGTTTATGGGTTAACAAAAAGGCTTCCCCAGAATGGAGGCAAATATGCTAGTGTTGTCCAGAAGTCCAGTTCTAGTTTTGAAAAATAGGCATTTTTAAATGTTAGTGTGGGAGGTACTGCAACCTATTTTTAAAAATGAATTGAAGCTTACTCCCAGAAGCTTACAGGAGAGACACCCTCCCCCTTTTGTCCAGAAAAAGATGCACTTTTCCCACTTCTGTTGCAGAAGAAAAGAACCAGTAATTGTGGTTTTACTTCCTAACTATTTTACTGGCCCTAAATTGTTACTTAGGTACTGGCAGTAGTTCAAGATCCATTACCAGGAGTGTGAACTCTTGCAAACTTCAGAAAATCACCTGGGGATCCAAGGATAATCATCCCTACATCAAAAGCTTGGGTTAATACAGCAGCTGATCTTGTCAAATGGCCTCAGGATGCTTCAGTTCAAAGGAGATTCACAATCATACTGAGTCCTCATTTAAATTAAGCAATTTATCTGAATGGCTAGGGGAACAGTTAGGGGAAATCCCGCCTAGCCAGTGAATGAGGCAAAGCAAGCATCACATTTTCAGTTTGCTTTGTGTGAAAGCCTTTCATGGCTTGTCTTCTTTTGCCTGAAATTTGCTCTCAGTAATCCAAAGAACAGAATGGGACTCTCTTGTTCTGTAGAGAATGAATCACTCTAGGAGCCTTTGATATTCTTTAAGTCTTTGGTTTGCCCAGCCTAATGACCAGAGTTTGGAAATGTTAACTTTTTGGTAACTAATAAAAAACAACAACACAACCCTACTTTTAAAACTAAGTCTGGGTCCCAGAATCCCCTGGACAGCATAACCATGCTTTTCTGGGGGATTCTGGGAATTGTAATAAAAATGTAATGCTTCCAAGCTCCGGTCTAGCCATCTAGGTTTATCCCTAAGAACAGGAGAAAAAATAGTGGGTGGAGAGATTGCGGCATAGAAGCCACCTGAAGAGAGAGCTGTCTGGTAGACAGACAAACAACTCTTTGTATCTCTGTAATTGATTAAATGTGGAGTCTTGGGAGAAGAAAATACCAAATGTTCTCAGGGGGCATGTAAGAGGGTGAAATGGAAAAGAACAGCAGGGGGCAAATTTTGTAACCGATTAACTTTTTTCTTTTAAGAACTCATGTGTGCTTCCTCAGATCATCAGCAAAATTTTAACTCTTCCTAAATGCTGCGGAAGGATGTTATTAATGCCCTTCATTAAGAGTAACAGTTTTTCACTTCAGTATTTACAGCTGAAGCTCTTACAGCTTGGGGCTTTTCCCATCTTGTGTGCAGCTCTAAATCAAATCCGCCTGACAAGGCACTTCATAATACTGTTGTAAAACATATGTGGCTACAATTATAACCAGGTGCTGTTATTTATGGGCTCTCTATCTCTGGTGTATTGGTTTGTTTACTCTGAGGCACTCCTATCAAGGAGTCCATCCATGCGGCAAAACCTTCCCAGTCTCTGTATTGCTTAGGATACTCATCTTTCTGTCAGCCGAATCATTTCAAAAAGATAATGGTTAACAGCTTCTTATGAGTGTGTATGTGAGCATGTATAGCTCAACTGGTACATATCATGTCAAGTTGGGCTCATGAGGGGAGGTGACAGTGAGCAGGAGGAGGCCTTGTGGTAGCAGAGTCCTCACAAAGCAGGAACAAATGGGTCAGTCTAAAGCTGGTCTATATGAAGGTTGAGCAGCCTTCAATCCTTCGTGGACCCTCTCTGGGGACATTGCAGTCCCCTGAGGGTCTGCAGGCCACAGGTTAACAACCACTGACCTAGCTGGTCAAGCTCTGCAGTCCCTTCTTTCAGAAAAGGTGGTTGGTTATATAGTGACTGAATCCTCACCTAACAGCTCTCAGGTTCAAGACCTGCTACAAGCCTGTTAGTAGGCCACAGCTGAAGACAACATTGTGATTTTTCTTAAGGCAACTTGTACCTCTCATTAAATTAGGGAGAAAGGAAAAGACTGACAAAAGGAAGTGAGGGGAAGCAAAAAAGATTGGCAGGAAGGGAAGGACAAATGTTTATATGTAGTTGAATAAGAAACATGGGTTTGGATCCCATGTTGGAGGCAGAGGTGGCCAAGTTAAAGGACACTGGTAGGCAGAATGGAATTTTCACAGACAGGGTAGTTGGACCAGAGCTCACATTACAGCAGCTGTAGGGACTCCTGCTTCTCCCAGGACTGCCACCAAGCATGGGTGTCTTCTTGGTCTGCACAGTTCCTGTGTGAGGCTTATTCCTATAAGCCCCACCACTGTACCCCACCACCTTTGCACCACGTCTGCCACCACTGACATAGTGTCTGAACTTGGACACTGTAATAGCCCTATTGAAGCGTTCCTAGAGGAATGACGATATACAACAATAATTTCTCAAACAGAAATTCAGTATATAATATACAGATTACATGCAGAAGCTTGTGATTACAAAATGTCAAGGCTTAGTTGTTATTGTTACTTACTTTAACTCATCCAAAACCTAATGGACTCTTAACACATCTTATTCTTTCCTTGTCTCATAATTCTAGCTAAACCTAACTGTCCAAACTGACCACAAACCCAAAACCCTTCCCTTCACTGTCTCATCTCACACGCCACTGTTCACTGACACTTCTCTAACTCATACCTCTCTCTCTGACAGTCATACACACCCGCCTTTTAAACATTGCATTCAAACATTCAGCCACTCACCAGTCACCACCAACATTTAATGCCCTTACCTTCTCCCAGCAGATCACTTACTTTATTACATATACTATACATCACATACATAACCATATTTTACTGTAATGTATCTCATAAACACAACAACATTTTTACAAAAGTCTAGAACAGTGGTTCTTAACCTGTGGTCCAGGGATCCCCAGTGGTCCACAATGTCCTCACAGTGGGTCTGCGAAGGTTTGAAGGTTGCTTGGCCCACTTCCTCCCTGCAGTGGAGTGGCCACATGACAGGAGCCAAGGCAAAAGCTGGCTGGCTGGCTTGGCCTATGCACTGCCATTCAATCTGCTTCATCCACAAACTTGCAGCAAGAAGCAGAATAAAAGTCTTCCCTCTCCCTCCAGTGCCACTGTGGGAAGGTTTAATGAATGGTGTAATTGCATTATTAGTATCTGTTGTTGTTGTTGTTGTTGTTAGGATTTTAAATCTTGCGTCTTGGGGGCCCACAGCAACAAAAGATATTTAAACGGGGTCCCTGGTAAAGAAAAGGTTCAGAGCCACTGGTCTAGAACATCACGCTTCCTTCCATCCTTTCCATGTCAAGTGAGTCCCAGCCTAGGGAATCATGACACGATGGTGGAGATCCATCTGCCAAGTATAAATGTAAGGAACAATGTTGGCGGGCCATAATGTGTTCCACACGCTTAACTAAAAGATAGTCTTGAGGCAATGTCTTTTGCTTACCTCTTGACCAAGAGTAATCTTCTGTATGTCTATTTTGAAGCAAACTGCACTGAGTTCAAGGCTGCAGTCTGAAACACACTTAATAGTGACAGAGTTGCATTGAACACACTAACCTAAATCCAATTGTTATTCCCAACTAGACTCATATAATTAGTGAGAACTTCATACCGTCCAATATTTCACAGATGAAAATGGGGACACATGTGGCCAAGCAACATCAAAGTGTGGTCAAGATGGGAAAAGTTACTAATGAGGAAAATCAAACTAGAAGAGGTTGCAGCAGTTTGTTTTTGCTTGAACCTTCTGGGAAGGGTAAGACTCTGCCCCCTCCTTTCCTTCACCTGCTGAGTTGAGTGCAAGCTACGTTTGTTCTTTGAACTCAGGTCCCGTTTATATGGGGGGAATATGAATGCCTCTGAAAAAGCAGCCATTCGCAGTGCTGCAACCTGTCCTAATGAGCCCCCCCAAACTTTGCACGCCCCCTAGCCAACAAAATGGCAGCCATGAGTGATTTGCTCGTGCTTTTAAAGCTGCCACCACCGATTTTTAAAAAATGGTTTACCATGGTGTGCACATGCAATATTTCGTACATATAATGGGACTTGATTATTCACGGATTTTGGTATCTACAGTGGGTCCTGGAACCAAACCCAAGCGAATATGAAGGGACAACTGTATTTGCAAAAAAAAAAAAAAAAAAACAGGGGTGGGGGGAGATAGTAAAAGATCACCATTTTATCAACTTTCCAGACCCTCACTTAGCTGAAAATCCAACATGGCGGCAGCAGGCGCTTTCCCTGTTTGCTGTCCCCTGTCCCATGCTCATCCAGCCAATCAGATTACGTTGCCTGGTCGCAGCAATGTGAATGCGGCTATCCTAACAATTGCACATTTGCATGCCGTATGGAGCTTTTTTAAAACACTGGGAAAAGCCCCAGGGGGATTTGGCTGCCCCCCTTCTGAATGACACGTATTGATGTGAATGTCTGTTTGTACAGATTGCCTTCCATGCAATGGCCATTTGGATTATTTTCACCATATAGACAAGCCCTCAGTTTGTAGAAATTTAAGTAAGAGGAAGACAAAAGGGAGAGGTGGGAGAAGGAGAGAGAAACTAGAATGTTTTCAAAGCCGCTGGAAAAGTGGGATGACAGGATACTTTTGGGAGAGTTGGAGACGATGGAACTTGGTAGGAGGTCAACACTTATGTATGTTTCACTGATTTAATGGGTCTGCTGTAGTTGGGACTAACAATTGGATATATTGTAGATCACTGGAAATTACTTTGAAGAAAATAAGCATAGGATTGGGCTGTCATATTCTGGAGTGTGGCTCATTTTTTCAGCTATATGGTGTGATAAATAGAGTGGTTATATTCATTCATAATAATAAGCCATGAAATTCTAGTTTACTAAGCCACGATATGAATGAGGAGCATGCTAGGCCATGTAGCCTGTTCCCTCCAGATCCATGAGAACAAGCAAATTAAGCGGGGATAGTTTATTGTTGTGTCCAAATGCAGGATTATGATTTATTGTGCCAAGACAAGCCAGAATTTGTAAATTAACAAAAAACCCAGGTTTAAAGCTGTTTTGTGGTCCTGGTTTGTTTGGGCCCAATAAACTGTATGCCTGAGCTTAGACATGACACAGTAAACCTTGCCTGTTCTTTTTATTTTATCTGCTTGCTTGTAAGGGGAGTGAATGAAATGCATGCATAAGAATGCAGCACCATTTCAGCATTTCATGCTCATAGATATTCTCATCTACGATAGTGGTGCAGTGGTTAAATGCCTGTACTGCAGCCATAAGGTTGTGAGTTCGCTACTACAGGACTCCAAGGTTGACTTAGCCTTCCATCCTTCCTTAGGTCAGTAAAATGAGTACCCAGCTTGTTGGGGGCAGTTAGCTAACACATTCTAAATTGCTTAGGGACAGCTTTGCCCTGATAAACTGTATAGAAATATAAATGCTGTTGCTAATGCTACGATGTGACATGTATATTCCTTGGCACCAGGACTGAAAATAAACCACCACCCTCCACATACTAGACATGAGTAAATAACTCTTTTTACAAAATATTCTGCAAAATAATGTTGTTGTTGTTTTAAAAAATGCAGTGATCCCGTTATTGATCTTATTTGTGCTTTTTGGTCTCTGTTATTCAAACTGAATAATTCAAACTGTGGATGCTCATTGGAGGAACTGCAACACATGTTAACAATTATTAGATTTATTAAATGGTTAGAAAACATTCTCCAGGGTTGTATAAACTATGGATTAAAGCAAGCAAATAACTCAGAGTGCAATTTGGAAGTAAATCCCCAGCGTTTATGCTCAAGCTGCCACTTTCTTCAGAGCTTTTTTCTAGGAGGCCACTTATTTTATGTTATTGAGAAAAATCTGGTTGCACAAGCAGTATTTATAATTAGTTCTAAAGCACTAGACTAAATGCTTGCAAGCATCACATTATGCAACAACATCAGCAGCTGCCAAATGCAATTTTTTCTTTAAAAAAGGTCTAAACTTAATTTGATCATTCTAAAAAATGATCACACTAAGCTTAGACCTTTAAAAAAATGGTATTGGGCAGTAACTTTTAATTGGCAAGTTCATATTTGCATTTGTGTTACAGTTGAATAGTTGGACTACAGCACAATAACCTGGGGCAGGTGACTGACAAGTTTGTTTTCTACATAAATCCCAAATGAAAGTATTGATTTCAGTCAACTTAGCCATATATTTCTCTGTAAAATGAATACATTGGCCACATTCATAAATAACATGATGTATACTTTTCTGTCCTTATGCGTAGACCACACTCTGAAATGTGGGACTTTTTTGGTCTCTTGTTCAGTCTACAGAAATGGAACAGTTTTCCAACCCTCAAACAGGGGACACCCATCATAAATAAGGATGCCTACTAGTCCAGTTTCCGATTCTCAAACAGGGGACATCCCTTGTAGTAAGGAACACTTGGCAAACTGTTTGGAAGGCCAGAAGTTGCCCACCTGCCTATGATCACTTACATGGGACTAGCCTCCCTTAAAAGCAGACTACCTTGCTTCTGTATGCAAAGGTATCTTGTAGCACCTTTGAGACTGAGAGAAAGAGGTTTGTAGCATAAGCTTTCATAGACTCAGGGCTCATCTACCGGGCCAGAATACACCAGCTCCCCACAACATATTCTGGCTGCAGATGTGGCCCGTTTTTCCCTCGTTAGTGGCATGAAGAGGGATGGAGTCCTGATCGCCATGCTGGCCTGTCCTTGCACCCACTACCGCTGTCCCCATTCTATTCTTCAAAGCCAAGAAGTCCTGTTTTCCACATGTCCATGAGCAGTTGACACTGAAATATTTGGGGGCTGGTTAGACTGCTCCTTTGCTCCAAAAGCAGCAAATGTGAAGCTATTCCAATTATGTGACACATAGAAGTAATATTCTAAAATATGAGAGGTGACAAAGCAACACTGAAAGAAGCCACAGATTAGGGGTGGAACACATGCTTTGCATATATGAGTTGCCAGGTTTAATCAGAAATGTAAAGTTTTGATGAATTTTTAAAGCTGGGTAAGGAGAAAGGGAGGGTTCCGGGGTTTTTCTGGGAGAAAATGGGTCATTTCCAGAAAAATTAGGGGGGGGGGAATGCAATGTTAGGACCCTTTACAGATTGAAAGTTACTTCAGTGTATTTTTTGAATTTGCTACAAGGTCCTGAACTGTAAGGAATGCTTGAAATGTACGAACTGTCTTTGGTTTTGCCAGTTTGAGACCAAAAAAACACAAAAAAAGACTCAATAAAAAACAGAAGAAAATATAATCAATAAATAAAACAGATAAAATTATTTTATCTCAACTAGTTCTTCATAGCATCAAGCAGACATCATACACCCATTTCCATGAAAAAGAATGGCAAAAAGGAAACCAAGGCCAGGAATTGTAATGATCTGATCCACAATGCATATCCTCCAATGCATTTCCATGAAAAAGGTTTCATGAAAAAAAAAAAACAAAAACCATTTTTCCCTGACTTTGTTTTTGGTTTTTTGGAGGAAGGGGCCTTCACATCTCTAGGATTAACCCTCTGTATCTCCAGTTAGCTGAGTGAGGTAACAGCTGATGGGAAACCTGGAAGAACAATGTCAATTGGTGTGGACTTCTCTGAGTTAGACACACAAATAGCCTCAGCCTGCTTTTCCAGAGCTGGACTACAACCTTCATGCTGACTGAGTGATTCTGGGAATTTGTAGTAAAAAAACAGAACACTTCCAAGTTCTGAATAGTGCCTATGTTCCATTTCCTGGCTTTGAAAAACTCCTTACCTCACCCTGCCCTTCAGTGTTTAGGAAGGCTAAATTGCAAGGTGCTTGGGATGCTATAAGGTACCATTGAAATTATACTTCATAGAAATAACTAGTGTAGCTTACTGCCTTTTGTAAAGAAGATTAGTAGCATTAGCTCTAAAGATGTATTTCAGGACCTCAGCACCATTTGCAAAGCACTTTAAGAAAAACTGATGAAAGGCATTGTATAATGCTGTTGATTACTTTTTAAAAAAATATCAGCACTGCAATTTATTCTTTGGCCCCAAGTTTAATACACACGGTCATAGGCATTCTTAGCTTTGTGGTGTGTATGAATGGCAAAACATTATTCAAGGCTATTAAAATGGGAAGGTGATCCAAATTGTTAGCGTTTTAAAAGCTGTCACAGATGGAATGTGTGCATTTTCAGAGAGCCTTTTGGCAAATCAGTAAGCACTCTCTTTGGTCCTTCCGCGACATTTGCTGAAAGCTTTCTAAACCGTGCAAATCTAATGAGAGCTTTCAGCATTTGACAACAAGCAAAATGGCCAAGAGATTTTCTATTGCAATGAGCCAAGATGTGAACCAACCAACTATCTCCAGCATGTGATGAGTGTTTTAGCAGTTTTGGAAAAACAATGTGTAGTTGTTGGCAGAATGTTTGGAAAGAGCAGGAGAATTGCCAAGACAGAGCAGAACATTTTCAAGCCGCTTACTTGGCCTTCTTGGGGTTTTGGGTGGGTGGGTGAGTAGAGGGTGGTAAAATATCACTTCTGTGGGATCTTTAAGCTGTTAAGGTATTATACAGATCAGTGTAGCTTCTATGATTCACATAAGAGGAAGAGTGGTGGTGGTTTAGCACATTCTGTTTCCTTTGCCTGCATATATTTTGTCCAGGACCCTGTCACACTAACAGTTGTAGCACTATGAATCTACTTTAATTACCATGGCTACATCTTAAGTGTTTGTAGTTTGGTGAGGCGTTAGAGCGCCCTGGCTGTTGCATGCCTTCAAATCATTTCTGACTTATAGCAACCTTAACTTCAACTATTCAAAAAAACCCTAAGGTTGCTATAACCTATCACAGGGTTTTCTTAGCAGAATTTGTTCAGGGGTGGGGTGGTTGCCTTTGTCTTAGCTGAGAGTGTGTGACTTGCCCAAGGTCACCTGGTAGGTTTCCATGGCTGAATGGGGATTGGAACCCTGGTTTCTCAGTGCCGTAGTCCAACACTCAAACCAAGTGCCCTTCCCTGAACTGCAAATCCTAGCATTTCATTGGATGGAACCATGGCAGTTAAAGTGGAATCATAGTACTGTAATTGTGAAGTTTAAAAATCTCCCATTCTTTTGCCCCATAACTAGCCTTGGCCCCAGTTGTAACAGCATCCATTCCACTAATAGAATTCACAAAGTAATTGAACACTGTCTTTCTCTGGATCTAAGATGGAATTTGTGCAGTGTTTGTTCCATATGGCTGTTTTTACTGCCTCAGAGGACCCCCCCCCCAATGGACTGCTCTGTTGTAATGTCAAATTGCAGCAGCTGTGATTTGTCGCAATGTTCCCCCCTCATAAACTTTGTGATGGAGGTGACAGGAGGACATCCATGGGGGGGGGGAGAAGATGAGGGAGCCATCCTCCCTTACGCAATCCCCATGACGAAGGCACTGCCAGGGAAGGCACCCACAGGGAGGGGGAAGAGGAGGAGAGAGCTGTCCTTCCTTACCCGGTTCCTCATCTTCCCTTTCCCCTTGGCTGCCTTCCCCATCCTGTCAAAAAAAAGAAGGGGGTAAAGTGTAGGATCACATCTGTGCACTCCCGACCAGAAGGTCTATTCTTCCCCCTCCAGACCACACAGCAATTTGCGTGGTTTTTTTTTAATTGATGAGGGTGGGCTTTTCCCTCTGAGTTTGTTAAAACCTCTGGGAAAAGCTACAAAGCTTTTTCCTGGGGAGCTTTTGCCATTTTTGGCTCCCCCTCCTTCACAATGCAGCGAAAGAACATGGATTGCCATTAGGACAGGTTGTCTTCTACTCATATTCCGTGAGGAGTATTTTTGCCTTTTAGACAACCCCTGAGTTTCCTGAATTCTTCTCAACTGTTCAAAAAAAAAAAAAAAATTCCAAGAAATGTTACTTCCAATCCACTCACCTCCCCCCACCCTGCCACAAAACTTGAAGTTGCCTTCTAGTCACTTTTGATTTTGCTAGAAACCAGTGGAGAAGCTTCTGCGGGGATTGATGGTTGGATGGGAAAGTGGGTGGTATGGCCTCTGTTTCCAGCTCTGCCTGTGACGAACATACTAGCTGTTGAATGTCTTGTTTCCTTTTTGCAGGTTTTTAACTTATTCCTACCTCCTAGCCTTCAATGTCTGGCTTCTGCTGGCTCCTATTACTCTATGCTATGATTGGCAGGTTGGGAGCATCCCTTTGGTGGAATCAGTTTGGGATGTGAGGAATTTCGCCACCATTCTCTTGGTGGTGGTGATGCTGCTGCTTGGTCTTCATTGTATAATAGCATTCAAGGTAAGCAAACTTTAAAATCTGCACTAAAACTCTCTCTGTGTGTATGTACACATTCACATACATGCACTATCCCCAGCATTGCATTGATCATGGTGAAAGTACTATGTACTGAAATAAATAATGAAATGAAAGGGCGGCAGCACTATCTTGTCCTTTGCATTTGACTTTCTTCCCCAGACAATGCCAAAGTCTCTCAAACCATGAAACACATTCAGGGGTAGCTGTGTTGGCCATGCAGCGAAACAAAATCCAAAATCCACGAAAAAGTTATACCTTTATTGGCCAACCATAATGCAAAATGCACAATGCAAACTTTGAAAGCTTGCATCATGTGTTTTGCATTTAGGTTGGCCAATAAAGGTGTCACTTTTTTTTAATGTTGAATTTTTCTCCTTCCAAACCATGTGTAAATGCAGCCGTTTGCCTTACCCCATCCTCTACAACACCTCCAAAACCCTTTGTAGGCTGGGATTCAGCCATGAATGGCAACCAGAAATAATGTTAACATCACTTTCAGTGCACCCAGATGTGTCAGTACAGCCTGAAGAAGGTGGTTGTGGGAGTTCAAATTGATCCCTTTGCCCTAAGAAGATGCCCACCCATGGTCTGTGCTCTGATTAACCTGAAGTGCAGTGTACATGGCGTTACCTTTTAAGATGGCTTGGGGGGGGGAATGTACCTTTTGCAAAGTGCAGCAGTCAAATTGGTGACAGGGACTAGAAGGTCTTACCATGTGACACATATTCAGGCCCAGCTGCTGGTATATTTTGGGCTCTATTCAAAGTGTTGGTTTTAGCATACAAAGCTTTTATATGGTTTCTGACCTCAACATTTGATGGAGTAGGTTTTCCACTGTAAATCTACTTGTACACTAAGATCATTATTTGAGTTTTCCTCTGAGTACGTACTTCCTCTCAGAGAAGCTTGGAGGCGGTGACAAGGGAGAGACCCTTTTATGTAGTCCTCCTACATCTATGGAATGCTTTCCCCAGTGAGGCCCACCTGCATGGCCCCCACAAGGGGGGGCTGACAGGGCTCTTGCCTGGGGGCCCAGGATTAGGAAGGGGGCCTGGTGTGATATTGTAAGTTTTTATTATGTAAATCCATGAATGAACAGAACTTACAAATATAAATATTACTTTGGAGTAATCATTTAAACTGACTTATTTTAATTTTTATCCTAAATCCTGTAGAGTATCTCGTTGCCTTTAATCTTAGCAGTAGGTAGGGGCCCCATTTCAGGATGTAGGGGCCATGCCCACCTGGCTCCTATATCATAATCTTTTTGTGCAAAGTTTGTTCTTTATATCTGGGCATTTGATGGGCTGTGATGGGCTGATTTTTAAATATTGACATTATGCTGCTTATTCTCTCCATGGTTTGTTATTCCTGAGATGGGAAAGGTTTGGTTTTACAGATGTTATTTGCATTGTTTTTCTTTTCTTTTTTAACTTCTGTATATTTTGATTTTTGTAAGAAGCCTTTCGCTTTCAAAAAAAGTGAAGAAAAAGGCCTTCAAGAATTGAATGTGATCCTAGGTGGTGTGCATGTGTACACATAGACACACACTTTCATGCCTGCATTCTGGGTTTTTGTAAGGTGTTTTATATATACAGAAAGATCTTATTTTTTGGCAAGCATGTGCTCTTCTGTAGGCTTCACATGAGGCTTATTCAGGGGCATTTGCTCCACTCTTTACTTCAACACTTTTCCTTTGCATAAACATATGAATGGCCCAGATGCCAGGTTCCTCCTTGTATCTATCCCTCTCTCTCTACTGTGGGAGCCCTGGTGGCACAGTGGTTAAATGCCAGTACTGGAAGCCACAAGGTTATGCGGTTAATCCCAGATGCTCCAAGTTTGACTCAGCCTTCCATCTTTTCATAGGTGGGTAAAATGAGTACCCAGCTGGTTGGGGGCAATTAGCTAAAAATTATTGTAAACCACTTAGGGAGTGCTTCGGCACTGGTAAGCGATATATAAATATCAATGCTATTGCTATTGCTTCTGTAATTGAAAGAAGGGTAAAGATATAGAGCTTTGTGTTTATGGAGCAGTAGGGAAAAGCAGAGTAGCAAAGTATACATTGTCCCAAGGCTCCTGCTCATACAGTAGGACCCCCAGGGATTGGTTCTGGGGGGCCCTGTGGATACTGAAGACCGTGGATAATGGCAGACGCCATTGAAAATAATGGGACTTCTGGTTTAAAATACCATAGGTTTGCCCTGGAGGACCTAGAAAATGGCTAAAGAGGACACATTTTCTAGGAAGACTCTATGGTAGGTGTGCTGTTTTGTGTCCTGTACATAACTGAATCAGTGGATAATGAATCAATGGATACGTGGGTCCTATTGTATTGGGAAGCCCTTGTACTAGTCGTGGCTCTAGCTGTGCCTTATTTCTTCTCGTCTTTCCCTTACTCCTTTACCTCCTGTGTTCTAATCAGATTTACTCTCCTTTCTTTCCTCTCCTTTCCTTCATTGCTGACTTTGAACTTTTCCATCAATTTGCTTGGATGTCGTGTCTAAAGCCAGGTTTGCTCCAGAAACGGAGTCTTCTCTCTCTCTCTCTCTCTCTCTCTCTCTCTCTCTCCCCCTCTCTCTTCAGGAGAATCAAGTGTTCACTTTTCTCGCTTTCTCTTTCTGTCTCTGTATCTCTCCCCTTTAAAAAGAGTTACCTTAACAAACAAAAAAATTCAATGTAGTTCATGTTATTGATACAGAGCTGACAGTTTGGGTGAGGTCAGTTTCCATTTTGCAAACATTCCTAGAGCCTGAAGCTGGTATTGCAACTCGGAGAAAGATGACCTGTGTGTGAATTTAATCACAGATGCTTTATAATGCTCTAGAAGGAGCAAAGCAGGTAAAGCAATACAGCTGGCAGCTACCGATACTGCAAGCCTTTGCTTTGAGAACAAAAGAGTTGCTTGTTCTTAGAGCTGATTTTTGCTCTGAAAGTATAGCACTCAGTCAGCCATTACCATCCTGGAAACGTTTTTTGAAAAATGTATTTTATTTCTTACTTTGAATGCCAACTAGGCCTAATGATGGTTGCAGTACTTTGAACAATTGCTTAAGAAGAAAACAAAAGAGGAGCCCCAAACAAAAAGATCTAAACATTACTTCATCTCTTTTAATCAGTGTCTCTCATCTGTGGGCCTTGTACAGCTGTACTTTCCAACCCCCAAACAAAAATGCAAATCTGTCCACATTTCTGTGCCTCTGAGACATGGCGATTGAGATAGATGATACAGTTTTAGGGATTGGGGAGCTTTTGGTGGGTTATTGTTCGACCAGCTTTTCAAAAATAGTACAGCCATCCTTGTCCACGGTAGACATAATTGGAGCAAGACATTTCATTACATTTCCAGGCTTGTAGTTCTCACCTGGAGGAGGGGGAAACACTGTTAGAGTTGTGGTAGAATACAGTTTGAAGGGTAAGGCATCACAGTTACTTAGAGTGGATTCCAGTGTTACATTGATACAGTATAATACAGGAGTGGGCAACTGTAACCCAGTTGAATTACAACTCAACATCAGCTCTATTCAGCATAGCCAATGGTGAGACATTATAAGAGTTGTAATCCAAAAACCTGTGGAGAGCTGCAGTCGCCCATTCCTGATCTAGTGCGTACACAGTGTGCACGCCGTGATTCCAATCCAGATATAGTCAGACACAGTTAATTGCATCTAACAGATGTGACCAAGATGGACATTTATATCTCCACCTAAATATGCATCAATCCATTCAGAGTTATACACAGATATTTACAAATTTTCCAGTCCTATCCTAGCCACATTATATAAATCTTCTGTTAGATGCACATATGAAAGCTTTTCACAGATTTTTGTACACAAGGATACACTTGTGACCTAACTCCTAATGTGTGATGCATATAATGTATTTATTGCACTTTATTTACATACAGCCTCTGATGCCCTCCCCCCTCTGCTGTTCCATATCTCGTCGGGAGTGGGTAGGATCAGAGAAGCATGTGGCTATAACCCCATAGTGAGACATGAAAAAATGGGGTCCTTTGCAGGTCTCAGCACTGCTATAATAATTTTGCATCTGACTACAAGAATATAGCCAGCTGCTTCTCTGATCCTGCCTGCTGTCCATGAGGCTATTGTCTCATGACTGAACTCCATTATAAAATCGCTGAACAACTGCAGAACCATGCTGAGTCATAATGGCTGACGGCATGAAGTGCCAAGTCATGCCTAGTCAAGCCACTAGGGGGCAATGTCCTGAACATATCTATATGAGACCTCAGAACAGAGCGCACTTCCTTCTCTTCCTGTGAATGCTGAGGCTTGGTGAAGCAGTTTCTCCTTCAGTTGTAGATATTTGTACATATTGCAACTGTTTGACTTTGAAGATAAAAATGCCTCCTGCTTATTTGGACATCAAACACTCTGTGCGAGTATTCTTGGGAAAGGGTTGCTACTGAGTCTGCTGAGATAATTTTTTTGCTTCTGCTGGGGATTGAGTGTCCTATCATCCCCTGACAGCTGTTTGGGGGGGGGTTTACAGGCTGTACAGTAAGAGTGGATGGGGGAGCTTTGGGTGCTGCAGAGAGAATACCAAGGTCTGCAGCAACTGAAAAAGGACATACACAGGTGTAAGGGAAATTTATGTGTGCACATGCCACTAATAGAATGCCAGTCTACATATACTATGTTCATCCAATAAAATACAGGCATCTGGCCTAAATCCAGTTGTTGGTACCAACTAGGGTAGATCCACTATCAGTGGGAACTCAGTAAATCAACGCATCTATAATTCACACTGGTTATGCATCTATTAATAATTATTAATAGGACTAATAATTTGATTTAATCCGTCAAATCCATTTGTTAGGCTAACTGGCACAAGGGAGATAGCCCTTGCCCTGGCTAGCAGCTTGATGATCTTCTCCGTATGTTTTTGGAAACAGCCCTAAAGGTGGGGGAGGTACTTCATGCCACTGAGTCCAAGCATGAGAAAAATTTCATGCTGGTTAGGGAATTCTGGGAGTTCTAACCCCTAAAAGAAACATTTCCAGATTCAGGTTCATAGCTGTGTCATTGTTTCACCACATGCGTAACTGTTGCATGGATCCATTCTACTTATGTTTTCAACTTGTCAGTTCAGATATGTGAATTTGTCTTTCATCAGAAGGGTCTTGGGGCAGGGCAGACAGTCCTATATTTTAAAAATTTTATACCAGTTGTAATTTCTGATGTACTGTTTTACCCCTGCCCCCAACTATGTGTTGTTCACCCAGTGAGAGCTTTCCTACTGATGTAAATATTAATTTGTGTGATGATATTTGTTAGGACTGCAGCCATCTCTGTGATCTGGATCCTAGTTAATAGTTTTGTTGTTACTTTTTAGAGATGTATTCAGCTTTAAACCACAGGTTTAATATAAAATGTAGTTTGACCTAGGTTTGGTTTTTGAATGCTTTTGGAACAGTGTTGACCCCCCCTCCCTTTGTCTGGTTGGTCCAAGCTATCCAGAAACTTTGAGACTACATTTAAATAAGTAAGTGAATAAAAACTAGAACAAGATCATTGTTTTCCTGAGAGGCTATGCCTGTATACATGTATATGTTCTTGTGCGCAGTTAGAATATACATTATATGGAATAAAATTATAAAATATATCACTAGCTTGCTTCTTTTGCTATCAGTGACTTTTTAAAAGTGAGACTAATTTGTGGTTGACTTGTGATTTGGATAATTGTATTGTCAAAAGGCATGTATGATGCAGCTAAAGGGCATATATAGTTAAGAAGGCTGGTGGCTTGGTTTTGCTTGTTGAATATATTTATAACTCAGAAGGAACGTGGACTGATGATGGCTTTGAGATGTTTTCTCTCTCTCTCTCTCTCTCTCATTTCAGTTTTGCTTATGTTACTCTTGGCGTGGGGCCATGTGCCATTTCACGAGAGAGAATGTGGCCTAGAATGCATGAGCAGTCCTCCGCTATTAATTTGTTTGCTTGTTTCAGGAAACAAACATGGCTCTTGCTCCTTAGTTTTCCCTTGGTCCTTTTCCAATGTATACTTTCTCGTAACAACGAAGCCCTTGCAAGTTTCATTTCCCAATTTCCAGCATAGTCAGTCTAATTAAACCTGTTCCCAGAAGTTCTCTTTATTTCCTGCATGTAGGTCATAGATCTTGCCAGAGGATATATAATTTCTTTCAGTTCATAAAAGGCCAAAAGATATTTCAAGAATGACCATTCTTACTGTATTGCATTCTTCTCTCTCTTTTTAATGTTCACATTTATTTAGGTAAAACATTTATTTAATATATAATAAAATGTTACATGTGTATATGAATGGAAAACTTGGAAAAGCTGAACTAAGGTGCCTGGAATCCCCCCAGTATGTCCACGAGGTTGAAGGACAGATATAAATATATAATATATAAGAAGCATTGCATTAAGTAGAGGATTTTTAGTTGTTAATCATTGGCTTCTACACCTATGGATTAAGCTCAAGTAAGTATGAGGTCTATTAAATAACGAGACTGTGTTTCTACCTTTCAGACAAATCAGGGAAAACTATAGTACAAGTTTGTTCCAAGGAAAAATGCAAGCTGGATGGAGGAGATAACGTATGCATGCTATCCTATTATAGGAATGGGTGAGAATTGTGTTTCAGTTTGTTCTGGAAAAGAACTTACCAAAATTGACATATATCCTCATATTTGGAATAGAAAGAACTTTGGATTTTTTTAAAAAAACTGTGTGGGGAAACTGAAACTGACAGATCAGTCTCTCCATAGCCAGGACTTTTAATGCTTAATTCTTAAATGTTTGATTTTGAGTCCCTGTGCATTCAACCGTGTTAGTGATGAATTGCCAGCTCTTTTGTCTGAGAAGCTCCTTGTCTTTTAACAGTTACATAGCAGGCAGGTACAAATTGGTGCTTTCCATGCTGGAACTAGCTGTATCTGTTGAAATTCTCCAGTGGAGAGTTGTGCTTCTGTTGGATTTTTGAAGAATTTAAGAGATAATTACTAATTGCTTTCTGTTTGGGAAAAAACCCTGAAGTTCTTGAATTGAATGTGTGAGAGAGTAGAGCTGACAGTTCCCCAGCCTTGTTGCAAAGCACAGTCTTCTGGAATCAGAGAGACAATGGAATATTAATGCAGGTCTCATCACTTCAGTCCAATATATAGCTGTACAGTTCTTCTCCCATGAAAACAGGGATGCTATATCCAGCTCCAGATGCCCTCTCCTCCCCATCCCCCATGCATAGGTCTTGTCTTGGAGACATATACAAGCATTTTTATTTTGCTAGGCATTTGGAAGTTAGCTGAAAGAAGTCTGTTTTTCTGTTGCTTTTGCAATTATAAATTAGTTTTGTGTTCATTGGTTTTATGTCATTTTCAGTAGTGAACATCCAGTAGTGAAAGCAGGAACAGAATCTTGTAAATTATAAAAGTTATTAGCCTGCAGGTTTTTTTTTTTTAAAAGAACTAGCCTACATTTTCATGCTTCCTTCTTTTTGGACAGCATGGAAGCACAGATGGGCTGGCAGAGGACTGAGAGATTCCCTCTGCCAGGCTTCTGTGTTTCTCCACTGGTCCTATAGAAGACGAGATTTTCGTCCTTTATGGCTAGCATGGAAATCAAGCAGGGTGGTAGAGAGGGGTGATGGAGCGATTCATCTCTTCTCCACCAGCAACTCACTGTCCTGCATGGAATTTCAGCCACCCTATGTGATGAGGTAAATTGTTAAACTGCAGGGCTGGTTTATCCATGGTTTGTTGGTGCAATTACCCTGGGCTCCTCACTGGCTCCAAAGCTGAAGGTTGAAGGAATCAAGTGTAGCTTGCTTCATCTTCTTTCTTAGTCAATTCCTGAATCTCCCTGTGTTTCTCCAAATCTAGGAAACACATTCTGGGGTAGCCATGTTGGCCGTGCAGCAAAACAAAATCCAGAAAAAAATGATACCTTTATTAACCAAATTTTTTCATTTGGTTGCTAATAAAGGTATCACCTTTTTTGGCCTTTGGATTTTGTTCTCCCAGTGTTTCTGTTACTCTGTGGCATCACTAAGACTGTTGTCACCCCTCTCTCTGATGGTGTCACCTGGTGCGGTTTGGCTTCTCTGCACCCCCCTAGTGCCACCACTGCTGTTATTATCAATCTTTTGTGGGTTACTTGAAAAATTGACTTAAAATACAGGGGATCAGACTATTAGTTTCACAGAAGTTGCAGGGCTGAAATGAGTTCATACAAAAGTATTTTTGTACATCCTGAATCTTCGTTTGCGAAGAAAAGCCAGAGAGAGATTTTTGTACACAAAGGTGTCTTATTTTTGGAACTTGCTCTAGGGGCCACCTTAATCATGCCTTGATTAAATGTCAGGCTGGTCCAATACACTATATGCCTTTCTAGTCTTGGTGTCTAAAGACTTTGCACTGCATGCTACAACTGATAATTCACATGGTAGGAGCTGTACTATTATAATCTTTAGGAAACCCAAACTGAAGATAATTTTGCCAGCAAGTTGCTCCTCTCCCCCTTCCTGCTTTTGCCTTCTCAAACTCCACCTCACCCCCCCCCAACCCACAATGAAAGGCATTACAAGGTCACCTGGCCTATTTATTGAATTTTTTGCATGTTACTCTCCAGAAACCATCTTCATTTTCATAAAAGATCCATTTTAAATAAATTGTTCTTTGATTTTCCTGAAGTCTTGTTTGATTTCCTGACACCTCTGCTAAGGTCACTGTTGATATTCTTGGTGCTGTGAAGCAGTGAAGTTTTCTATGTCTATTGCATTAGCATTTGCTTAAGGAAAAGAGACAAGTAACAACCACTACCACCACCAACAAAAAACATACACACATACACAAAAACAAAAACCCACCCTTGGCTGACTAACGAGGTAGATCTTTTACTCCTTTCTGGTATAAACTATATGGCTACCCTGTTAACTGCCTTAAAGGAGAACAAGAGATACTAACATTATTAACCAAATGTCCACAAATACTGTTAGGCCTGAGACAAGCTTTCAGAGGTTTCCTTCTTGAATGGTTCCATCCGACTGAGCCACCCGAGGGAATAGATAAAAGCAGGGGTAGCCAAACCTGGTTCTTGTCCGATATCTTGGGTTCCTGCAAGCCCCAGTCAGCATGATCAATGGTCAGCAATGATGGCATCACATCCAGCTGTACTAATTTTGCAGGGACAGTTCTGATTAGTCCTCTGTTAGCTTACTTGTTCATCTGCTTTTAAAGCATCTGTTTCTCTCTCCTCCTCCTCCTCCTCCTCCTCTTCCTCCCAATCTGTCCTTAGCTGCAGATTGAGTTGTAACTACAAATGTAGTTTGTATTCAATTGACTCAGCAAGTGGGGAGAGGAAGGTAAGGAATCTTGCTGTTTCCCAGTAGACTCGGGCAAAAGCAAACTGCTGTGGTTTCTCCTAGCTTCTGTGTTCTTCCATATTAATAACTTTTGCTATTTTGACCACACTCTGATGTTGCTTGGCCACATGCCCCAGTTTTCATCTGTGAAATGTTGGAGAGCATGATTATGGTGGCTGTAGTCCAAAACATCTGGAGAACACTGGGTTGCCTATCCCTGGATTAAAGGACATTTGTGGGCTATTTTAAACCTTTGCTTGGGGCTCCATACTTGGGTCCTTTATGCCAGTGATTCCTGTTTACCACCATTTGCCATGGTAGATGCAGGCACAATGTATAACTCTGTAGTGTTTTGCCCTTAAAATTCATGCAAAATCTAAACATTTAACTATAAAGTGAAAGACAGGACTAGATGTTCTTTTAAACTATTCATATCATATGCCATATTAATGTTGTTGTGCCAGTGTATTCATGAAATCTAAGAAATTCAGCCAAAAAAATTAAAAGCAAAAGAAGGTCAGCACGGGCCACCGTCTTAGACAAAATCATAGCTGTTGACTGAGAATGCTCTGGCTCTAGTTGGATTTAAATGTGCTTTAAGCCACTGGATGACTTGTGAAGTGTTTTAGGAATACAAAATGAACATGTCAGCTGCTCAGATGTGTTAAAACAACAATTGTTTTGGATAGATCTCTAAATGGAATAGAAATACTTTAATAAATATGTAAATAAAATTGTGCACATACAAGACTCAGATAAAACTATGTGCTGCTAGGGTAGAACATAGGGGTAAATTATTAAAAGTTGATTGCTACTTGTTACTTTTTGTTTGAGAAACAGTGCTATTATTTGTGACCTTTTAAACAAAAAATAAGGTGAGTGTTATTTGAATAATTAATAACATTTATTCATTGTTACTTAGGCAGGTTAGCCATTTTCAGTGATTTTTTAAAAGAGCTGATAACACATTAATAATATATTATGTTCTTTGAAAAGTTAATGACCAACAACTTGTTTGTTTTTAAACAATGATTCAAAGATGTAGTTGGGAATTTGGGAATTTGGGAAGGTATGGAGGATGAGGTGGAACCGAGCAGCTTTCTCCAACCTGATATTTTCAGTTCACATTGGACTACAGCTTCCATTGGCCTCAGGCAGCATGGCTGCTGCCTTGAGAATTTTAATACAAGAAGAATGGATGTTTCCAGGTTGGAAAAGGCTGCAACAGAGAGTGAGCAGCACCACTGCAGTACTGGTGTTAACAATGTTAACTGGTCTTTGTCAGTAAATAGAAAATATGAATCATTTAAAGAAGTGGTATAACTGTGTATGTGAATGGTGGAATCAGTAAAAGGGGGCATATACCAAGAAGGCAAATTCCATAGAACACAAGCCATGAGAGAGAGAGAGAGAGAGAGAGAGAAAATATCACAATTAATTAATTGATATCCTTTCTTTTTCCTGCCAAAGGACTCAAGGCAGCTGTACTGCGCCCTGTGCTATGCTCTGATCAGATTTGTATTTCACAAAACATTGGTATGTGGAACAAAATTTCAACTTTTCTTCTGAGTGAAGAAAGACATTTATTTCAAGATACATTTTCAATATTATATTCAGAAAGCCCACCATTTCACAAATGAAAAGTGGGATATATGTGACTGAACAATATCAGGATGTAGCTAGGCAAAAAGAGGGCAAAACTTACTAATGAGAAAGAACACACAAAATTAATATTTTAAGCAGTATTTCCTTAGTATTCTTAGAATCCATAAAATTTATGTACTGAATTTAGTAAAGCATGAAAAAAGAAAAAGCCCAAATCAATAAATCCAACACTCTGTGCATGTATGCATGCATGTGCACATGTGAGTATGTGTGCACATGCTGCATGATTAACGATAAACATGATATAATACATTATTATACAGTGAGGTCACCCTATCCAAGGGCTAACCACCTGTGGATTGGAGCTTACATGGATCGCCACGCACCCATATTATTCAGTGGCGGTGCATGCATGCAGCTGCATCAGTGCACAGCTGCATGCATATGCCACCATTGATTAATATGGGGCTTGAGCATCCACATTTTTTCTGAACTGCAGCAGATGGGAAGGACCCACTTTAAAATCAAAACCCTTTATCAGACGTTGCTCAAAATTACAACTTTCCCTTTTAGCCATGGTCACTGCATGAGCTCTTATGTTCACACCAATTTCCTTTGGCCAGAGCAGTGGGTGGAGGAAAGCAGTAAAAGTAAACTTTAAATTAAGGTTATGCAAATTTAAAACAAACATCTCTGCAGAGCTGTTTCTCATGTTAGGGATGCTTTTCTGCAATATTGAGCCTATTTGGGGGAAATGGAGGGACATCTGAAATCATTTAGGCAGTGTTGGAGGGAGTGGATTCTGTGTATTACATAGTTCTGGGGTGCTGTAATTCTGAGGGCTTCCCTTCAAGGAAAGCCCCTTTTTGCTTATCAAAGAAAGCAACTGCAGTCAGACAGGCTATTGGATCTAAAGCATAAAGCCTGCTTCTGTGGGGATGGACAAGACTTCATCCTCTGCTCTCTGCAGAAGGGGGAAGGCAATCTGACTTGATGGGCTAATTCAAAGTTTGTAGCAACAAGGGCAGTTGATTCTTTAAAGGAAAGAAAAAAAAAACCCACATGGCTGGGAGTGGGGATCTGGAAATTTTAAAAAACAAACTGAGAAACCATGAATGTAAAGGCATAACTGTGACTGTTCCAGCCGATCCATGGGTATTTAAGGATATGTATCTAGGGTCTTGTCATCAGTGATTACTTTATCTGAAAGTAATCACTCCATATTGAATTAAACTACAATTCTACTTGTAGTTATGTCAGAGATGGGGAAACTGTGACCCACAGTTTATATGTAGCCCCCAAACCTCTTTTCTTTGGCCCCTGAAACCACTTGAAAATATTTGCAGGGTGTTTTGACAACAAACAAACCAGTTTCACATAACCCCCGAGTTATGTGAACTGCAAAATCTGGATAGATTTCAGTGGTAAAATTGGCAAATTTCTGCTTTATGACACATTTCTAACTGGACTGAAAGTTCCACACACAGGGATGAATGACAACATCCTATTGACATTACTCATCACCCATTGGGGGGTGGGTTAAGGGAGCCCAAAGGGAAAGTGTTAAAGGAAAATGTTACTTTTCTAAAACAGTGTAATGACTGATAACTTTTCCAATTTTCAGTGTTGAGTTGTTCTGTGCTGGCACTCTTATTTTGCTACAACCTTCTGAGGGCTACCTATGCTAAGATTGGTCTTATTAACTTATCTCTTATGGTGGTTTCAGTATGTTTGTACTTTCGATTGTTTTATTTTAGTATTTAATATTCCCAATCTGTAAATCACCCTTATTTATTTTTTTTAAAAAAACCCAGATACTCTAGAACAAACAAACATGGGAGTGTTACTTTTTAAAATGACAGCCCTATATTGAACATTATAGGCTCGTATGGTAAACTCTTTCATATGGTAGGAAACCAAGATAATTCCCAAATGTTCAAAAGTATGGGTATAATACTTGAGTAAAGGCTTACACATGTATTATGCAAATGGTGCATGTCCCAGTTGGCTGGTTGATTATGAGATTTTTGAGGGGAACTGACCATGTGATTTGGGTTGAGATGTATGAGATTTTGCACCAAATGTTATATCACCCTTGACATCTCAAGAAAGCTCTTGCAGGCAGGAAGTAAGTTGACCATAATACGTGAAATCTGAAATATTGAAAGAAAATGTCTAATTTTCCTATCTAGAACTGGTTTAGAACATTTAATAGTTTTCTTAAGCACAATCAATTGCTTAATTATCACTGCTTATAGTTTAAGAAGCTCAACTAGTGGCTACCTTAACACTAGTCCAAAAGTCCATACGTTCCAGCAGCAAGTTTCCTACAGATGTTTAGAGCCAATGGAAATTGTTCATTTGTTCAGCAATTCCTTTATGAACAACTATTTCTTGCAACATTTTGGCTTTCCTTTGAGAACTCCACTCTACCCACAGTGGCAATTTCTTATTTGATGCCCAATAAAACTAAGTAGATGTGACAATGAATTGCTAAGAGGCTAGAAATGTGAAACTGCACGGGTGTTATTTTTATGGCCACTTTCCAGTCTATACTGCACTGCCAGAGCATTTTATAATACTCAGACTGAAAGAAATACTGCCTCACTGTTCTTTGGTGGCATGAACACACCCAGACAGACACAGATGCACACAGAGGTGGACACACACACACAATATCACACCCTAAATACCCATACACACAAAAGCTGTACAGCTTAACTGCTGTGTCAGTGTTTCATACCAAATATCAAATCCCACATTAAGAGCAAGGACTCCTTTACAGCTCAGGAGTGAAACTCCGCTATGGGAATCCTGCATTCCAGCAGTGGGTAGGACTAAAGCATGGATGTAGGGCAGGACCAAAGCAGAGTGGGCAGGGGCAGATTTAATTCTTACCAATTGGGAAGTTTTTTCACTGAGCATGCAAAGAAAAGCATGTGTTTATACACGTCTACTCAGAAATAAGCCCCAGTGCTGTGGCATTGTGGGCTGCAAAGCAAAGTACATTTCCATGCAACAGCTTCCTGGGATGCAAAGCACAGAGTAGTTCCATGCAGCAGCTTCTCAGTCTTTGAATATCCTCTGATCTCCAAGGAATGGCTATATAAAGAAAACCTGTAGCCCACAGCCAGCTCATGGGTGGTTGTGGTGGTGGTTATTTCTTTCTGTCCCACCTTTTCCCCAGATCAGGACTCTAAGCGGCTTACAACAATTAAAAATGCATTGTTAAACAACCACAAGATACAAAAGTTAAAACAAGATTAAACAATAAAAAAAATTAAAACCAGGTTAAAACATACATCATTATAACACACATACACACACACCAGCACAGTGATTAGCAATATCCAACAGATTGTGTAAGACAGGCCTTCTATAGTCACACATCAAATGCCCATCTAAACAGATAAGTCTTTACTGGTCAGAGAAAAGAATGTAGGGAGGGTACCAGTCTAACTTCTCTGGGCAGAGAGTTCCAGAGCCTGGGGGAAGCCACTGAGAAGGCCCTCTCCCATGTTCTCACCAGATGTACCTATGAAGGTGGTGGGACAGAGAGAAGGGTTAGCAAGTTCTCCCATCTCTGTCCTACCCAACTGCATTAAGAACCCAATCTAATTTATGCATGTAAACTTTGTTTTTAACTGCTTATGTGGTCATGACGTCTCCTGAGGATGGAAAGTGAGGAATTGCAATTTAGCAAAGGCACTAAGCATTCTCTGTAATGCCCAGTGTAAATGTTGGTGTATGAACATAAAACACTTACTCGTGCAACACTGCACTTTTCTAACCGCTCATTTAAAATGGACCCTTAGCTACTTTGCATGCAATATCCAGCATGCTATTGTGCTGGCTGTCCAGACTATAGATGGCTGCTGTTGTAACAGTCAAATCAAAGCAGCTCCAGAAAAAAATCTGTAGTCTTTTAAACATTAGATTGTCAACATCATTTTAAATCTGGTTGTTCTCCATTAGTCTTTGCATGTCCAGGTCGCCCCGTGTATCTGTGGAACCAATATCCGTGGCTTCAATTATCTGCAGGACACAAAATAGGGACACATACCATAAAGTCGCACTGGAAAATGCCTGGAGAGCCATCCTCTCCAGGCATTTTCTAGGTCCTTCAACACAACTCTAGGGTATGTTTGTACAGTAAGTCCTTTATTTTTAATAGAGTATGCTATTATCTGTGGTGTCACTTATACATGTTAACTCCACAAATGTAACCCCCATGGATATAGGATGGGGTGACCTGTATAACAGGTGTGGGGCTTCTTTCAGCCATGGGCCAAATTCAGTTTCAGAGTTCTCTGTGGAACCCATTCTAGTGGTGAGGAAGGCCAAAGGCAGAATAGGACCCAAAATGCAGTACCAGCATATTTTTCAGTTAGAGTTCTTACTGTCAGTAACTAATACAAGAGAAGAAAAGTCTCTTAACCTTTTCTTTACCAGGCACTCCCTTTAAATATCTTTTGTTGGTTTGGAGCCCAAGACTTAACTCAAGACAACAACAACAACAATACAATTACATTTTCAGAGGCACTGGAGGGGGAGGGAAGAGTTTTCTCCTGCTTCTTCCTTCAAGTTTGTGGCTGGAGTGGATTGAATGGCAATGCACAGGCCAAGCCAGCCAACCAGTGTTTGCCTTGGCTCCTGTCATGTGACCACTCCATTGCAGGGAAGAGGTGGGTCAAGCAGCCTTCAAGCGTTTGTGGATCCCCTGTGAGGACATCACGGATTCCTGGGCGTCCCCGGACCACAGGTTAAGAACCACTGAACTACACCACTGGGAAACCACAGTAGTGTCATGGATTAGGGGCTGGAGGATTGAAACCACAACAGGGCCAGAGTCACTCTGGGATCTAAGGTTCTTCACTCATCTGGAATCTCCAATTGTAAATGTACTGGGTGGGGAGAAGGTGAGATATATGCTCATTATCTTCAATCTTGGTTGATAGGACTGGGAAAGAAAAACCTTCAGTCTTATTAAATACAAAGCAGTTTCTAATTCCCATGCAATTCTTGAACACAAGGCAGAAGTGAAATGCTAACACTTTGGCAAAATTGTCTACAACAGTCTTTCATCAGCTTTCTGTCCTTTTCAAGACATATGTGGGACGATGCATTTATTAATCAGAGCCTAATCACAGTTGGTTGTGCATACATGTGTGTGTGTGTCTTTCTCTTCTTTTCATTCCAACAGCTCTGTGAAGAATTGGTTTGATTTTATCAGCTTTAATCCTTAGAAATTCTAATTGTACCTCTGCTGAAGAAAAATGTAGATAATGACATAATAGAACTATTCAGATACAAAACTTGAAAGGACAAATTGGATCTAATAAAAAAACCCTGCACACCACCTATCTAACCTTTAGAGTCCTTTTTTCATTCTAAGATACTAAATTGCTTTGGTATATAGAGGAAAATGACAGAATGAGATGCTCACTTGAACTGTACCTAAAGAAGAATGTGGAGTAATTCTGGAAAGAAAGGCACTGAACTTTTTGTTTTTAAGTAGGAGAGCCACAGGGGGACTTAGGAGGCCCATAGCCACACTAGGGCTTGAGAGGCCCTGTCCCCCTTCAAGATAGATTCAAGGCCTCCTGGATTTTTTCGGTTTAATTTTTAAGAGGGAATATTCCTTATGCTCCTAACTGTGGAAATGTAAGAGAAAGAATGAAGGCAGTATTTTACTGATAGTTCACCAGAAAGCAACGTAAACTAATGATAAAAACATTAGGCTAATGATTTGATTTAAATTGTTTCATTTTCAATTTAGGAAAGTTTATCCTGCTCTTCAGCCATAAAGGCTCCCCAAAACCAGCTTTATACCTCTCTCTCTCTGGGCTTGTCTAGACTAGAGGAAATAATGTTGATTACTGCTCATTGATGCAAAGTTGCAGGAGTATTCTTTTGTTTCCAAGGTCCTTTGGCAAAATTGCTGGTATGCGAAGCTATCCGCTGTTTGAAGTTCACATGCAGCCATCCCTGCAAATTAAGATGGTGGCCGGGAGAGCATCACTTGCCTTATTATTCTCTACAAGTTGTTGCTGCTGCACAGGGTTTTTTAAAGATGTAAATCTAAGGTGCACAAGTGTGATCTTGCACTTAAAAGAGCTGTTTGGTTGCCTCAGTGCTAATGTGAAACTCCAAAATGGTGCTTCTGGCCATCGTGGCAAGCCTGCCTCCTGTGCACATCCTGCCAATCAACTTTCCACTTTCTCCTGTGCAGTGATGTGAATCAGATATAAAACAAACAGTAATGTACTTTTCCATGTATAAAAAAACCCAAAACCCAGAAAAGGCTGCAAAGGCTTTTCCCGCATAGCTTTTTGAGTTTTTGCCCCCCCCCCTTTCCGAATATGGTGAATCACCTCAGGATCTCATTGGGACAAAAGGTATTCTCTTCAAATTCTATGAGGAGTTTTTTCACCATCTAGACAACCCGTCCGTAGTTCCAAGATACTCTCAAGGAAGCTTACAAAAGATTTCTATGATAAAATCACATTTAAGTCTAGTACTGGAAACAGAAATATCCTCGTGTCCATGTGGGTACCAGTTCTGTTTGCACAGCATTTCTGGCCCTTGCCCATGTCTTTTACAGCGGAGTCCTTTGATCACTGCTTATTAGGTAGCAGCATCCATTGAGGACCTACTCAGAAAGCAGGAAAGTGGGGTTGTGCAGCTAGAAGTCAGAGATCAAGCCCTCTCTTGCTCTCTGTTTCACAAACACACAGATTTCCAAATAGATTTCAGAACCCCACCCCACCCATTTCCCCAAAATAGGATCAATATTGCAGAGAAGTACTGTATATCTGACTTGAAAATACTTTTCTCCCCCACTTCAGACCTGTAGATCTGCTGGTTTTAGGGATATGCATAAACCTTTTTACAGGTTTATTCTTATTGGTTTTCTTCTTTCCACCTGCTACCCTGGGCAGAGGGAATCGATATAAACACAGAGCCCATGCAGTCAGTGACCATAGATCGAAGAGAAAGCAGTAAATTTCAGCAGCGATTTTGCATAAGATATTATATAATATTTTTATTGTTAATCATGCTGCACACTCATACGTACAGAGACTATTGTATTTATTGATTCCCCCCCGCCCAAGGTTTCCTAAAATCAGTACATAAATTCTAAGGATTTTAAGCATTTCTAAGGAAATTCTGCTTAGATTAATTGTGTGTGTTCTTTGTGTATTCATTAATAGTTTTTGTCCTCTTTTTGTCTGTCCACACTCTTTTGGCCAAACATTGATGTTGTTCAACCACATATGTCCCAATTTTAATGTGTTACATGCTGAATGGTATGGGAATGTGATGTCAAGTATTGACTATCTCTATTTTCAATACACACCAAGAGCAATCAGTTCATATCCAATTATAGTACAGTTCCACCTGTAGTTTTGTCAGAGGCAAGGGAGTAAGTATCTCCCACAGGCCAAATGTGGACACTGAATGCTAAGTCGTTGGGGGGCAGAATGTTTATTTGAAACCCACATTTCCTTCTCACATCACCATGTGTCACTGATCTCATTATTTTTCTGCTCAGCTGGAAAAAAGTGTGGCTATAATGCTTTTTTTTTAAAGCCTGTGGTAGTTGACAGCAAAATTCTAAGAACTGATGACAAGTTAATTATATATATATATATATATATATATATATATATAAAAACAATGACAAACTGCATTTGGAATATTTTAGAGGTTCTCATCTCTTCCTCCCTACTTTTCTTGTTAGAAAATTCCAAGATGAAATTATCAAAAGGTATTTCACTCCAAAGATCCCATTCTATGGCTGTAATTAACACAAATCTAATTCAGTTGCATTTATGTCAAAAGCAGGAAATATTAACTATTAAGTTTGTATGAAATTGCTGTTTTAAATTTAAGTTAGATGCCTGCACTAAAACCTATACCAGAATGAAGATAAATGCCATCCATGCTTATACTCTCACATACATCCCCATCTCAGTTTTGAGCTTTGGAGAGAAAGAAAGTGTTGCATGAATTTTTGAAATTAATGTATTTAATAAATGGAGACTGGGATTTAGTTAATGCTAAAATTCCAACAGGGGCCAACTCATTTTTTGAAAACCCAGTTTCTTGTCCAGAGCACCAAAAACCGTTTTCCTTCCCGGCCCCCACTCCATAATCACATCTCCTTATCCTGATTCCCATGTGGATGCCAGCAAAAGTTCTATAGTTAAGCGCTTTAAAGTTCAGATTACTTTTCAAACGATCCCTATTATGTAATCAAATACCCCCTTTACAAAATAGCAAAAAGACTTATCCAAATTCTTATGGAATTCTTATGGACAAAAACCAGGATTTAGTGGAAGGTTTTAGAAATTGCAAAGGGAGGGAAGATTGAGAATGCCAGATTTAAGAGTATACTTCAAAGTGACTTGTTTAACATGGTTAAAACAAAACAATGGATTAGAGTAGACAATGCCAGAGAGTTAAATTTGGAAGGCCATGAAATAAAAGTAGGTTGGCATGTTTATTTATGGTATGAGAAATTTCAAATTAATTCAGAATTTAAAAATCATATTATAAGAAGATCCCTATTGAGAATAAATATAAAGATACTCTGCCCTAAAATCCTGGGTTGGCTCTCTCTGCAGGAGGCATTTTGCAGATGGGAATTGAGGACTGATAATTGGATAACTTACAGAGACATAGTAAAGAGAGACCCAGGGGGTTCCAAAATTAAAGAGATTCAGGAACTAGAAGGAGAAGGGATTAAATTAAACTGGCTGATATACTATCAGTTAAGAGAAAGGGTAAAAGAAGATACGAAGAAGTGGCAATATGAAAGAGAGATATCTGAATTTGAAAAATCATTATGTACAGATGAAAGTCACTTGATAAGCAAAATGTATAAATTACTGCTTAGAGTTGATACTGAAGAAGAACAGGTTAAAGAATATATGATTAGATGAGCAAAATAATAATAATAATAATAATAATAATAATAATGGGATATAGTATTCAACTGAGCCAGTGGGAAAACTTATGGACAGAGGGAACAAAGTTTACCTGCTCTTATAATTTGAAAGAGAACTTATATAAAATGATGTTCAAATGGTACACTACTCCAGAAAAACTTGCAAAAATGTATAAAGGGGCTAGTAACATGCTGGAAATGTGAGAAACAAATTGGCTCATTTTTCCACATGTGGTGGAGTTTTAAGAAAGCTAACAAATACTGGTTTAAATTAAGTAAATGGCCACAAAGGATCTTGGGATTTAGGCTTACTTTGAAACCAGAATTATTTCTGTTAAACATGATAAATGAGGAGTAAAATGGAGAAAAGAAACATTGTAGTTTCACTAGATAGCAGCTAGAGTGGTAGATGCAAGGCACTGGAAAACAAACAAATTACCAAATTGAATGGAATGGGTGGAGAAAATGATGGAGATTGCAGAGATGTAGAGAATGTTCTTAAAAACTTGGGAGCCCTTTATAGAATTTATGAAAGATCAACAAGGAGAAGATTCTACTTTTGGTTTTGGAGTATAGAAGGTGAAGTAAGGTTTTATAGAGTCTGTGATAGAAAAAAATGTAGTATAATGAAGGTTGTATTGGGTGAATTTGTATAATGGTTTAAAGAATATTTTATTTATACCTGTATATTGAATTATTTTTTAAAAAATATATATATGCATATATATTAGCTATATAATGATGGCTAGTTGATTAATCTAGGAGATATATAAGGCAATGAAATGATATCTTATATCAAGAAAGCAGCACTTTGGCTTCAAGATCAGGATACAGTCTGAGAGAAGTGGAAACTTTGTTTTTAATAGGGGGGTTTGGAGGGACTTGTTTGATTTTTTTGCAATCTTTTGTGTCTGTATTTTTTTGGTTTGTAACTTTTTTCTTTTCTCTTTTATTTATTTTCTATGTTTTTCTTTTCAAATTATCTTTTCAGTTTTGATTTTCTGTTACAGAATTTCAATAAAGATATGAATTAAAAGTTTAGTTTCTTGAGAAAGATGAGAAATTTGTATGAAGTGTGTGATGTAGAATATCTTCATGCAAAGGTGATCATACCTCTCTGCCCTTACTACTTATTGGTTTAAAATTTTTAATCTTGGAGTTAATACTATAATAGTGAATGGAAATAAGTGTTTTGGATCTTGTGACCTAAATTTAGAATTCTCCAGCCCAGAGGGACTAACCGAAAGCAAGAAATAGTTCTGAAAAAAAATCTAGGAGAACTAATCTTGGAGTAAAGAACCAGTTGGGAATGTGTTTTTTTTTAGCTCCTTAGCATGGGCTCTCATTTAATTAATAACTTCATTAATAACTTAATTCTGGATATGCTATGGTTGAAATTATAGCTTAAATCAATTGTAGTTGAAAGTAATTAAGTTCCCTCTTTACATTGTCTCTTTACGTTAGAAAATTTCCAGGTTTGTTGATAACTTAATTGATTATAACTAATTAGTCATATATCTGCTTTCAATGGTTTGTGTGTGTGAGTGTGTGTATGTGATTAATGTTGGATTGGGTAGCTAGCTACAAAAATCACTGCCTAGTAGAATTTGATTTGTGGTTTTGTCCCATTATTTTTATAGACCTCATTAGTGAAGTTATGAAAGAAAGGTGTTGGTGACAATGCAGAAGATTTCAGGTCCCAGGCATCCACAAGGAGTCTTGGAACTTATTCCAAGCTATATGGCTAACTTACTAGAGTTGAAAAATACTAATGATGTGATGTCAGCATTTCCATGCCCCCCTTTGTTAGCTACCATTTGTAGTGCTTATGACATAGAGAGCCAGCATGGTGTAGTGGATGAGTGTTGGACTAGGACTTTGGAGGTCCAGGATTAGAATCCCTGCTCTGCATGGAAACCTCCTGGCTAAACTTGGGCAAGTCACACTCTCTTCGTTTTAGAGATAGGCAGTTGCAGAGGCCCCATGTGGTCCTTTCATCAGCAGACTAAAACCTTTTTTTATTTAGACAGGCTTTTGAAACAGAAAGTTTTTAAAGAATGGACTATGGGGTGCTGTACCATTTTAACTGAACTATAACAATAGCAATAGCATTGATATTTATGTACCAATTATCAGTGCCAAAGCAGTCCCTAAGCCGTTTACAATGTATTAGCTAATTGCCCCCAACAAACTGGATACTAATTTTATTGACCTAGGAAAGGATGGAAGACTGAGTCTGGGATCAAACTCATAACCTTGTGGCTTGCAGTACTGGCATTTAACCACTGCACCACCAGGGCTCCTTTTTAGAGCTTTTTAAAGAGCTTTTTAATTTTTAAAATTGTATTTTATTCTTTTACTGATGTGTTGCATTCTTTTAATACTGTCAATTGTTTAAGTCTATTTTAAAGTTTAGTTTTTCTATGTTTTAATGGTATCATTCTTTTAAATTGTGAGCCGCTTTGAGTCCCAATTTTGGTAAAAAAAAGGGGGGGTTATAAATAAATAAATAAATAAATATAATAAATGGTTGCTGTAAATTGGTGCCAGTGTGAAGGCATACAACACTGAAAAAGGGAGAAAACATACTAATATAAAGTATCATTTAATATTTAGTTGGGCCTTAAGAAAGCTTTGAACCAGAAATTCCTAGGGTTCAAATCTAGTTTCTGCTGTCAATTCACTAAGTGGGTTCTCTCTTTCTTTCTCTCTCTTAGCCCAGTGATCGGTTATATGGCGATAATACTAATTTCAGAGCTGAAGATTGCTGAGGCAATGCCTCAGTACAGATGTCACACCAATGTGTGGCTTGTGTTAACCAGAGTTGAGCTCACACCATGAAGCTGTGGTTGAGAGATGACTGTCTACTTTCTTTTCCCATCTGTTCAGTACTCAGCTTCATAACTGCGCTCCAGAGGGTAGCAGTATCTTGTGACAGAACAAAGCTCTTAACTAATTTCCCAGTGGCATGTGAATTCGGATGTAACAGCAAATTCCAGTTAATATACTTACGGTATTCAAATCAATTTAAAGGCTCCGTGGTAACCTGGTTTGACTGCCCATCACATATCTTGGCTTGTAAGTTGGTATAGATTCACTGTTGCTCTTCCTCCTTCTCTTGCTGTTTATTTGTACCCCACCACCTTTCCAACAGTGGAATTCAAGGCAATGATAACCATGCAACTATAGTGTGATTTTATGACTGAACTCAACCAGTACGTGCCTTAATAACAAAGAAATGAGAATTTAGACATACCATGTACGTAACAAGTATGGCTATTGTTATGTTGATTCCAGATCTGTGATCTCGCCTGAATTTGGTATTCCCTTTCACTCATATGTGTCTAATTATTGTTTTGTTGCAGAAACTGGAACACAGAGAAGTTCTAGTTGGCCTGTTGTTCCTGGTTTTCCCCTTCATACCAGCTAGCAACCTCTTCTTCAGGGTGGGATTTGTTGTGGCAGAGCGCGTCCTGTACATGCCTAGGTAATTTCCACATCTAATTATTTTGCAATGAAACTCTCCAGTCATGATTTTTTACAATTAAGTTTTGACCCCCTTGGATTCCTATAAGTAAATATCCTCAAGTGTTTAGAATGTTTGCTCAAAAAAAAAAAGTGTACAATTTGTTAAATAACATCTGCTAGAGGGAGTTGCCCTGCATGGAAACTCATCGGTCCCAGCCGGAATGAGCAATGATCAGGGATGATTGGAGCTGTAGGCCAAATCATCTAGAAGGCATCCAGCTAGGGAAGAAGTAGAAGAAAGAATTGGTTAACTACAGTGATGACATATAATTGTGTTTCTACATTACTTCTTCGCTAATATTCATGGCCTGCTACTCAATGTTTGATAAAATAAAATAAATAAAATGAAATTTGGAGAGCTGTACTCAAAGGCTTTAGTGAAATACATTCTGGGTTGACAGTGATTTTTAAACAGCTTAGTTGCCTTTTGACAGCTTGAAGAAATACAGCAACCTGATGATACCAATATTTGCACAATGAAACTTTGACATGAACCTCAGTAGTATTAGTAATAAGTGTACAATTTGTCTTTAGAGGATGATCCTATGGTCTTGTAATATTTAGGATTTTCTCCTCTCAGGAGGACATTTTACACTCTGGGTAGATGACCCCCTCCTCAGCATTTTAGGAGGGCATTTCTGCTGCTCCTGAATATGCAGCTCATTGACTATAGAAAGAGTCACTGTTTCTAGTTATTAGTGACTCCAGGTTGGAATTATACATAATGTGAAAACATTAGTGCTTTCTCAAGGCACCACAATTATGTTGCTCTATGGGTAGCACAGAGAGGCTGGTGGCATGATGTGACAACGAACTGAGTCCATATGGTCAAAGTGGTATAATTATAGATGCTACTATAAGGGTTGTATTATTCTTATCGTTGTTTGCGACAAGTAGATGAAGTTTAATATTGTTTATAGCTACTGAAACGTCTAATGAGAAATATTTACTCATTATTTTAAAAAGTTGGTGGTGGTTGTGGTATTTTCCGGTAATGTTGGAAGATTCGGGGCAATTTTAACCATTTTTAGAAGAACCAAAAAGTAAAGTGCTACAGAATAAGCTATGGCCAAAAGCATGTGAGTTTGTATCTAAAAGAGTAAGATAAATGAGTTACTTTGTAAAAAGGTAATAAATAACAGTTACTTTTAAAAAGCAGTGCTTCAAGCTATATTATTGGGTATGTAATTCTTAGGAAAACTGTCTATCTGGTCTAGAGTTTAAATTTAGATTAGAGCGGGAACAAGGTTTTGGGGTTTTTTTTGTTTTTGTTTTTTTTTGTTTTTTGCTTTTTACCAAGATATATAAAACATACAAATATGTCACATAACATACAGATAACTTAAAAATTGGATGCATTCTTATATATTTTATTCAATTTTTCTGGTGTCATGAACCACAAATTCATAATCTTATAATAGTTTTCTTTCAGGTTATTGCTTTTAGTAAAGTTTATATTCTTACTCCAAGCAACCTCCCATGCCTGCAATTGTATCTCATGTCCTAAATACTGAGCCCATTTTACCATATACTGCTTTATGATTTCCTGTTCTTGACTTAATTTCAACAGAAGTCTATATATTTTTGAGATGGTTTTCTTTTTCTCTTTATCGTTCAGTATCTGATCAAATTCTGTTTGTTCCATATCTAACCCTTCTATCTTAATATCCATTTTATATTTTTTCCATTAATTATTTATACAGGAACCAATGGCAGTCTATTCCATCGCTCCTTAATTCTTCCTGTGTCCTCATCTTATATCCAGCTCCTTCTTTCTTTAATATTACCTCATAAGTTAACCATTCTCCTTTAAATAGACTTTCTCTTTGATAAAATGCTTCATGGGTAGACATTCATGTTGGTATTTTTGGATATAGCCACCTTTTATATTTCTCCCAGATTCTCCATAGGGCTTTCCTAACAAAGTGATGTCCAAACTCTTTATGTACCGCCTCTTTCTTATCCCACATGTAAGCGTGGAAACCATATCTTAAATTAAAACCTTCTAGTTGTAACAATCTCTTTATCATGCAAATATATCCATTCCAAAATCCAAGTTAGGCAGCTTGCATTATTCTACAATTCTAAATCTGGGAGAGCCATTCCACCCCTCTCCTTTGACTCCACTAATATTTGCCTTTTGATTCTTGGCTTCCTCCCTGCCCAGATAAATTTAGTCAGATCTTTATTCCATTCTTTAAATACCAAGGATGTAGATAAGATGGGAAGGTTTTGAAACAAATACATCACTCCTGGAAGTATATTCATATTTATCATTATGATTCTTCCTAATAAGGATAACCACAATTTTGACCATCTCCTTAGATCTTCTTTAATTTCTCTCCACACTTTAATATAATTATTCTTATACAAATCTATATTTCTATTTGTTATATTTATCCCCAAATATCTTCCCATCTTTTCCATCCTAAAACTCAAAATTTTCTCTAATTCATCCTTTTCAATCCTGACATATTTTTAGTTATTACTTTTGTTTTCGCTTTATTAATTTTAAGACCAGTTAGTTTTCCATATTCTTCAATCATTTCCACTAATTTGTTAATATTCTACTTCGGATTTTCTAGGAAAAAGACAAAGTCATCTGCAAATGCCTTATATTTAAATTCACTTTTTAAAACTCTCACTCCTCTAATCTCTGGGTCTTTATTAATTTTTCTATTAAGGATTTCTAAAGTCATTATAAATAAAAGTGTCGAGAGCGGACAACTCAGAGCGGGAACAAGAATTAAACATATGGTACTCTCCTTAAAAAGACAGTAGAACTGAAAAATATCCCAGTGTCCTGGTTTAATTTAGAATCACAGAGCTTTCAGCCACTTAGTTTGGACTATCTATCTATCTGTCTATCTATCTAAATTTATGGACTTGAGCTGTGTTCAACATAAAAATTAATGGAATAAATTGGCAAATCTCATATAGAATCACAGACATGGGATCTACCCTGACATGCTTCCATTACTACTAAGCATAGCTGTAGTTAGAGTTAAATGCTACTTAATAAAGACAGACATTTTGTTGAATGGATGCTTAGAGATACTCTTATAAAATAAATGTCATGTGTACAAAGTACAAAGAAATTACCATGTTAATTTCTTTCAGCAGTGTTTTCCAGCATTCTTCCACTGGAGAAACCTTTCAGCAACAGTTCATCTGCCAAGAACACAGGTTTTATACAGGAGTGGGCAGATGTTAGGCCTGTGGGATCTTTGGTTTTCAGCAGAGATCTGCCAGCCAATCAAGGAGGAAAAAAGTAGCTCAGGAAGATGGACATACAATTGTGTAACAAGGTGAATCTGTTCTCCAGGGATTTATTTTCATTAGCAGAAATGACATGCACAAATCTAATTGTAGCCCCCTATCTTTCTATATAAGAAATCTTTCTAGATCTTTCTGGATCTCTGGGGTTGTCTTAACAGTCAAAATAATTCTCATAGAATTCTCTTGGAATCCTGCCTGTCCTAATGGCATTCCGCATTGGATCACAGTATTCAGAAGGAGTGGGGCCAAATTCTCCATAAACTTTAAAAATCTCCATAGAGAACATGCATTTCCGCTCATTTGGGCAGTCAAATTCACATTCATTCGCATTTGCAATAAAAGCAGAAGTGGAAGATGATTGGTCAGATGTGGGCTAACAAGGCAAGCACCCAGAACCGCCATCTTGGATTTTCATTTTAGCGATCATGAACTCAGGTGACAAAACACCTTTTTCTTTTCTTCTTTAAAAAAAATTATTTTGGTGGAATTTTGCACTTTTGCCCCTTAAATATGCTTTTTTTTTTTTAAAAAAAAATACTGTTAGGTGGAGGCAACTGGTGACAATAAAAACACAAGTAATTTACTTGTGCCCACCATCTTGATTTGCAGGCATGCCTGTTGGGACAGCAAAAGCGGATAGCTTCACATGCCTGTGATTTTGCCAGAAAACTGTTAAGACAAATAGAAGGTGCTTCAAATTTGCATTAGTGCACATCAGTCCACATTCCCCCTCCCCATATAGACATGTTATCAGTCTTTCTAGATCTCAGATTGTGGCGGGGGGCATTGTGATTGTTGTGAAGCCACTAGAGGTGGTAAGTTCTTGCTGAGGCAATGGAATCAATTAGTGCTGCATAAATATATCCTGATTTGGACTGCCCTGGTTGTAGAATGCACACTCATTTTATGTGGGTTGAGCTTTTGAGGCCTCAGTGTTGATCTGCACAAAATGAAAATGATATCTGGACTCACACGCTCAACGTTCTCTTAGAACTGCTCATTGTAGTTCTGGACAGTGGTGAAGCTGGCTTTTCAGAGGAAAAAAAAACTTGTCTACCATTTCCAGTCTTCTTACTGAAGAGCCCTTATAAGCTTTCAGGGAACAGAAGGTTCCCCAAACAAATTGAGGTGGGTGAAAACTACCTTGGTTAGGGAAGAGTAAATATTGACTGCTTAGTGATGTTCATAGACTTATTTTAGGCTTTGTCACCAATAGGCAGAATAATTAGGGTCACAATTGAACTGATATAATCAGTAAATAAAGTCCCCAGCCTGCAAAATTGTCCCCTGAAGCACCAAGAAACAGTTTAGCTTTGAAGATTACACCTTCCCAAATTCACCCAGTCACCACTGGGTATGTTGGGATATTCTGGGAGCTGTAGTCCATTACCCCTTTCGAAGATCTGTTTATTGCCTTTCATGCAAGGGTTTCAGACCCAGATATTTGGGTGTTTGATGCAGAACAAAAGGTGCTCTCCCCAACCCAGGCCAAGTGAAGACGTTTAGTGCCCAAAGCAGACCTGGTTATGTTAGCAGACTATGAGGCAGAAGATTCCACAAGCAGATATCCTTATCTCTGGCAGTAAAAATACCACAAACAAATCAAATAATTAGCAATCTGCTACCTTCTCAGGTTGCCCTAAGATCCACAGCATGAGGTGGTCTTCTCATTCCAGAACAGGGCTGGCCCTGTTCTGACCCTTTTCTGGGTCAGCTACTTGCTGACAGGACCTGACCCTTTCCTGTCTATACTCCTCAATGTTTAACTTGCCTCTCAGAGATGGGAACTCTTATTTTCAACTCCTGTTTACTCAATTCTCAATTGCCTTGTGTAAAAATAGCCCATGCCTCAGCATGACATAGCATTGGAACTTTAATCTTAAATAGAAAATGTGGAGGGTAGCTAATACTTGTTTTAGGGTGGAGAGGGATAGTACTTGCTTGTTCTCCCAAGGTTCCCAAAGGGAAAGAGAGGCATGTTGTAGTTTGAAAACTGATAATGACAAGAGAGAGATAAATATGACTGCTCAGGAAATGACTGAACAATGATAAATGATCTCTTTCATTGTATTTCAACTAACACAGTCTTGGGGCTTTCTCAAGAATCCATATATCCACTGGAATGCAAGATTCCCTGCACTTTGGGTTCAAAATGGAGTCTAGCAATAAAACATTCAAGCAGAAGGCATTCTTTTTTTTAGTGCTACTGAGTACTGTACCCTGTTGTCATCTCTTGCTTTCTTTCCCAGTACAGCATGCCTTCCTTAGATTTGTTTCCACTTCGCAGATATTTAATTGTGTGGGTCAGGATACTATGCTCATAGGTAACAAAGTTTGGAAAAGTTATTTTTGCAGTACAATTCCCAGAATCCGCAAAGCTAGCACAACCACCACTGGGAATTTCAGTACAAAAATTTAATATTTCAAAGCCACTTTCCCCACTTCTCACTTGCTTATTCATATCTTCTGGTTTGGAGCATTCAAAGAAATCATTCCTCTCTCCCTTGCCATATTGGCTAGTGACTGGGTGGTGGTTGTTGGGCTTCCCCGCAGTGTGTATTTTGAGTTCTGGCATGAGTCAGAGAGAGGATGGTGTGGAATTATTTATTCTGTACACTCCTATTAGCAGTGTCTCTCTTTTTTCCTCATTGCTTTGCTATAGCCTAGAATGTATTGGTTGGTCAGTGGGAGGGCTAATAAATGGCTGTTTTCCCTCTCAGCGTGTGGTTAAACTGTTTCTGTCTTGCAAATAATTCTGAAGTGGCTTTTAGCAGGCATGTGCATGTGTGTGCACGCTCATGTGCATACACACCTCTGTTTAACTGCAGGGCCTGTCAGAACTGCCTGGTTTCTTTTCTGCTCTTCCAATCACCCTATCAGGTTAGCACCTGTTTTTTTAATCTGCAGCTTTAAATACTTAACCTTGAAACCAATAAATATGCGAACAGCTACCTGCATTTCAATAATTTGTGTTCTTCTAGCCCTGTGCAAGCCGCCCTCTGTTAGTTCCTTGGAAAGCAGGCCAGTAAAATAAGGATGCTTTGGAATAGGGAGGGGAGCAGAAAATATGAAATAGTGTTCAAACTTCACATTCCTGTACCTGTTTTGCAGATTAATCCAACAATATTTTGAAATGTTCAAATCTAAAAAAGTAAAAAATAAAATAAAATCCTACAACAAAGTAAACTGTACTCTTCCACTGAAGTCAATAAGATTTTAAAGAGTTCAGCATTGCTTAGATTATGCCCATAATTTTGTCCCTGCTGTATTCTGTAGCTTTAGAGTATGTAATGCTAATTTACAATATAAACTGTAAAGTGTATTAAACAAAAACTATGATAGAAAGTGCATAGCCAAGGAAGTAAATTCTGCTAATACTTCATTCTGAATAAACATGCTTAAGATCACACCACAAAGGTTATTAAAATTTAATTGTTTGTAGTTAGAAGATGCCCATAGAATAACTAGGTGTCATATAGTTAAAAACAGAACAATTATACAGTAAAACAGAAAGAAAGATCTACAGAGCTCAAACAGTCTCATGCCCATCCTTTCACAGCTGCTAAATCTTTACTTAAATTATGCTTGTAATGGATTCTGGTGGATGTTCAGGGAGTGAAAGTATGGAGCTGTCTGCTAGGTTTGATCAGAGTTGGGAAGTTGTGAAGGTGTGGGGCCCAGTTTTCCATCTGCAGGATCCACTGCAGACCATGTTAGCCACATAAATATGGGGGGAAGGGAGGAAAATCTCCAAATAGTATTGCCTGGATGTCCAGGTCTGCTTTCAGTTTTTGGGGTGGTGGGGAGCCTGCACATTGTTTTAATGCACAATCACCATTTCCGGAGGCTAGCACAAGTGGAAACTGGAGGCTTCCAGAGAAATTGACTTTTGTTGATTAAAAAATTTCCCTCTGATATTAGAGGGCCCAGGGGCCACATAAACAGCCTTGGGGGCCACATACAATTGGCACGTTGTCCATCTGTAGTTTCAACATTTAGAGTTACTGTTCCTCCCTTTAAAATATAACTTTTGATCATCCCTAGGCTTTTGAGAGAACTGAATTCTCAGGAAACCTCACTGCTGAAAACAGTAGTAATTTCTCTTATTGCATGTATGCTTTGAGAAGTTCCCTGTCAAGTGCCTAGATCACTAATCAAATTGCAGAAGGAATTTTCATTTTTTCCTGGTTAATTACTACGTTGTATTTACAGGTTGCTTGGTTTGATAGGAGTTGGAGGCACCATATTGTAAAGATCTCTAGGGCTCTCAGGCCAGGCTCAGAGACAGGCAGGTTGTGGTTTCTTACAGACCAAACAGATAAAGATGAAGTCAGAGACAGATAAAGTGGCCTAAAGCAAGGCTAGCCTTTGGGTTTGGGATCAGGGAGAGAAGGTTAAAAGATATTCAGGGCACGTGATTGAGTCTAAGGTGGGGCAGTGGTAAGGATGCAGAGCAGGAAGGCAAATAAGAAGATGGCGCAGCAAGAGTTGGTTAGGAGTTGTTGTCATGTGCCTTCGAGTTGTATCCATCTTATGGTGGCCCTAAGGTGACCCTATAACTTTTTTTTTTTGCAAGATTTGCTGGGGGAGGGATTGCCTTCCTCTGAGGCTGAGAGTGTGTGTGGCTTGCCTAGTTTCCATGACCAAACAGGGATTCAAACCCTGGTCTCATAGAGTCTTTGGGATTGTCTAGACTGTGAAAATCCTCCTCACAGAATGTCTTTTGTCCCGGCGAGATCCTGCGGTGATTTACCTTACTCAGAAGGAGAGGGCCCAGAAACTCCAAAAATTGTAGGGGAAAAGCCTTTGCAGCTTTTCCTAAGATTTTTTTTATAAATAATGCATGGAAATGTGCATTATCGCTCCTATAGACAACTGATTTTGCATCATAGCACATTCTCGGCGAGGGCAGAAGTGGAAAGCTGATTGGTCAGATGTGCATGGGACGGGGGCAAGCTTGCTGGCAATGAAATGGCTGGAAGTACCATTTTGGAGTTTTGCATTGCTGATCATGCGGTTTTTTGCTGTGCTGACGTGACAAACAGCTTTTTAAAGCAGAAGGTCACACTGGAGCACCTTTGCTTTGCAGTTAAAAAAAAATTACTGTGCAGTGGCAGCAACTTGTTGAGAATAATAACTTGAGTACAGTCGTCCCTTCACATTCGCGGGGGTTCCGTTCCGCGGACCCCCGCGAATGTGAAAAATCCGCGAATAACTACACCCCTCCCCCTCCCTCCCCAGGCCTTCGCGGGGCCTTCCTAGGCCCCGCGGAGGCCTCACCGGCCCTCCCTCCCACCCTCCCCGGGCCTTCGCGGGGCCTTCCTAGGCCCCGCGGAGGCCTCACCGGCCCTCCCTCCCACCCTCCCCGGGCCTCCCTCCCACCCTCCCCGGGCCTCCCTCCCACCCTCCCCGGGCCTTCGCGGGGCCTTCCTAGGCCCCGTGGAGGCCTCACCGGCCCTCCCTCCCACCCTCCCCAGGCCTTCGCGGGGCCTTCCTAGGCCCCGTGGAGGTCTCCCCGGCCCTCCCTCCCTCCCTCCCCAGGCCTTCGCGGGGCCTCCGGAGGGCCTCCGGGCGTCCCGCGAAGGCCTCCCCACCCCTCCCCAGGTCTTTCACGGGGCCTCTGGAGGCCCCATGTCGCGGTTTTGGGGGGGCCCGGGGGGGGCCCTCCCAAAACCGCGAATAACCAAAACCGCGAATGTCAAGTTCGCGAAGTTGGAGGGACAACTGTAATTAACTCTCAGCCACCGTGTTGATTCACAGGCATGGCTGCGTTTGAACTTCAAACATGTATAGCTTCTCATACCAGAGATTTTGCCAAAGGACTGTGGAGACAAATGAATGCTGCTACGATTTTGCATTAATGCACAGCAATCAGCATAATAACTTCTTGTCTAGACAGCCCCTGAATTTAACACTTAAACTGCTACACGATGCTAGTTAGGACTTATCCTAGCGGTACCTCACTTATACTAAGATTGTGCAGAGATCAGGGCTTTATGGTGGATACATTTAGCCTGTGGGAAAAGCTGACAATTTTCAAGGTGGCACCAGGGGCCACTCTTCCATTTTAGCTGTTAGGGTTTGGTTTTTTGAGTTCGATTTGGCAAATGGGTTGGCTAATGAACTCAAAAAGGCAGAGTAACCTCAGGCTGGTACCATATTTTAGACTGGTAATAGAGAACCTGGGGCTTTCCAGATATTGATAGACTGAAGCTTCCATCAACCCTGGATAGCATAGCCAATGGTGAGGGATGCTGGGAATTTAAATCCAAAACACATGGAGGAGGAAAGACTGAGACTCACTAGATGGAATCTAGATGGAATCTTAGGGCTTATCTACACTAGTCAGGATATGCCAGTTCCCCCACCAGCATACCCTGGTTGTGGAGATGGCCTGGTCCTCCCCCTTTACCTGCAGAAAACAGGCCAGAGTCCAAACAGGACACCGGCCTCTCTCTCAAGCCTCTGCTGCAGTGGGTGCCATTTTTTCACTAATGCGGAAGCCAGGCAGGAGTCTCAGAACATGTGATTGTAGGCATCTTGCATGTGACCAGCGTCAGTCACATGTTGTAGGACCCCACCTGGGTTCTGAAAGAGCCAGGGAGCTGGTGGCAGCAGTGGGGAGCGGCGTTCTGGGACAGGTTCCTGTGGACACACAGGACCTAATCTAGCATAAACAGGATAAACCAGGTATTATTTTATATCGTGGTAAAGGGCTCTATCCTGACTTGCCCGTTACAGACCCGTATCTGCCCTGGGGGGTTATTTGGACCTCATGGTGGCAGATCGGGGTAAATACCCTACATTGTTTGGACTACAGGGCTCTGGAACAGGGGCAAGCCAGGGTATTTGGCCAGTATAGACAAGCGCTTAGTCTGTGGAGCTGGTGCAGTAAGAAAGGCACCAGCACATGTCTTTTGGAGTACTTGATTTGAAAGTATTGTCCCTTAACTTGCCACTCCAGAAGGTTGTGCCTAGAACTGTTGATCTTTCTTTTAGAACTTAACTCTTCAGAGGACTTGCATCACTTTTTCCAGCAGAGGTAGGTCAGAATTTTCCTATGAATTCAGTTGTTAATGAGAAGGCACTAAGTTATGAAATATAACCTGGGAACCTTATTTTCAGAAACAGACTTACATCTAAGTTGTATTTTCACAGGGTATTTTGCCCAGAGAGAAAGGTGTCCCCAGATAATGTTTTTGTAATAGGTTTTGCCATCTTCTGTCACCATTGGGTTTTTTTTAAGGCAGTTGGGATCTAACAAAGTTCAAATGTATGTGTGTATTATTCTTTAAAAGCATACATTTGTATTCACTCCTTCTCCTTGAAAACATGAAATTGCTTACAACATAATAAGCAAAAAGATGATCTTAGGCCTTTTTTAACTTGTAGGTTCAAAATAACATTTAAAGATGCAAAATTGCTTCTGTAGTCATCTTTCTTTAGCTCTGTTAATAGCATGTTGTTTGCAAGCAATTAAAATTCATAGCGTGATGATGGAACTGCCTTCATGACAGGATGTGATAATGGAGTTGCAATTTTCATGAGGTTGTAACCTTTTAAAATCATGAAAAAGAACTCTCTCTTTTTTCTTCACCCAAGTGTTTATTTGATGAGAAGGTATTGTTATTCACTTGCTTCACGGGCATACGTCCCCTCTTTTTGCTTCCTATTTTGAATTCTTGTTTGGTGTACTATTTGACCTCTTTAGTCTCTCCCCATATTATTTTATTCACTATATCAGTCAGTCCCAAAGATGTGAACTGTACAGCTTGGCCACATGTATTGCTTATGCCAGTGCTTCTTAAGCTGCCTGATGTGGGGAACTGGCATGGACTTTCCCCCAATGTCTGAAGGACTGGCACTATATTTGTGTCTATTGGGTACAATTGTTTCATTCTTTCTTGAAAAAAGTGCTGTGGACAAGCAAACTTGCCCATAGACCATCACTTTGAATAGCACTGGCTGAGACTACAGAACAAAACCTCTGCCCTGAGAAAGGATTTTGTCCCACCACTGCACTCAGAGTCTGTTCTAGTGGTAACCATATGCACACAATGGCTGAAAGTCTACATTACCCAGCATAGTATAAGAGATCTGGAGGTGGAACTCACCATACTCAGGACTCCTGAATGGGCATTTTGTGGTAGACTGAAGAAGCTTCTGGCTATATTCCATTACCAGATCCAGATAGATGACATTTTCTGCCAAGATCAACTGGGGGGGGGTGTTGGTGGGTGATTTCATTGGTATGCATCTGGCTATGGGGCATAACCAGACACTGTTCTGATTCCTCACTCTTTCCACAAGCCATGGAATGGCTGTTCAGGGGTGTTGTTGCCGCAAAATTATGTATCCTGAGGGGTCTTTGGTCATTGCATGAAAGATGGTAGAAGAGAATACCAACCTCTGCAGTGCTCAACAAAGACATATAAAGGTGTAAGGTGGATTTAGGCTACCAGAATGCTGGCCAATATGTACTGCTATGGATAATTTATTGTATTATTTATTCAATAATAATATAAGCAGGATAAGTCACCTTGAATCCCATTTTTGAGGAGAAAGGTGGGATATAAATTCAATAAACAAACAAACTGCTTATACCAAGAAAAGACCTTGCTGTAACTGACACAGAAGAAGTAAACTGTATTATTCTTGAAATTAAATGTAAATTGTGTTTGCAAATGACCTGATTTGTGTCTGGATCAGCATGATGTAGTGCTTAGTGTTGAACTAGGACTGCAGAGATCTGGGTTCAAGTGCCCACTTGACTATGAAGCTCACTGGGTAAGATTGGGCCAAACGCATCTTCTCAATTTACCCTACTTCACTGGGTGGTTGTGAGGAAGAAAATGGGATGAGGACCATGTCTGTGAGCTCCTGGAGGAAGGCTGGTATATTAATGTAGCAAATAAATATGCTTATTACTGATAAGTTCTCCCTTCCCTCACACACAAGTGGATCAACACTTTGCTCTTTCATTAATTCATTGGATGTCTTTTACCATAGCATTGAATCCAAAGTTTTCTGACCATAAATAGAGGAAACTTGTGACCTGCCTCAAAAGGTGATATTTGTGGGATAGAAACTATTATTATACAGAAGTTGTCATTAACTTGCAAGCACACACTCTAGCTACTTTACACTTTTAAAAATCTCATAGTTCCCTTTGAAAGAGAGTTTAACTTTGGCATGATAATATGGAGGATAATTGTGAACCGGCCCATTTGCCCACAAATCTCGTTTTTATCTAGAATGATTTTTATAACAGTGATTTCCAGATATTTGGCTACAGGGGTTTTAGTAGTCATTTGTTTGGTAGAAGGTATTACACAAACATAACCCTATTACTTTGTAACAATATGCATAATACTTATCTGGAACCTTGAAAAGTTACTTTTTTGGACCAGAGCTCCCAGCATCTCCTAGGAAGCATGGCTCCAGGCCATTTTAATTGGAGGATTCTGGGAGTTGTGGTTCAAAAGAAGTAACTCTCCAAAGCTCCATACTTCATTCTAGGACTGTTGCCACACTGCAGAAATAATGTAGTTTGACAGTGCCTTAACTATCATGGCCCCATCCTATGGAATCCTGGGATTTGTAGTTTGTTGTGGCACCAGTGCTCCCTGACGAAGAAGGCTAAATAGCTCACAAAACTACTAATACGAGAATTTTGTAGCATTGACCCATAGTAGTTAAAGTGGTGTCAGACTGCATTATTTCTGCAGTGTGGCAGCAGCCTCGGTTTGTTCATTTTGCTCAGTGTTTTCTACTGTGTCTCTCTGGGATCTCAGGCAGAGATCTCTCCCATTATCTGTTAACTGCCCCTTCCAACTGGAGATGTCAGAGATTGAAACCCAGGGCCTTGTACATGCATAACATGTGCTCTGCCTCTGAGCTGGGGCCCTCCCCTGTAATGCTTTGGCTTTCTGTGCTTTATCAGCAGCCTTGAAGTAGTGAATATTCCTAAGCTATTTTTGCACGGTGTGAAAGCTGGTTCCCTTTGTCACTCCTGAATCTACTGCCTGTCAGCTTAATTAGATGACCCTGAATTCTGGCATGTGAAGAGGAGAGAAGAATGTCTTTCTATATAACCTTTTGTGGTTCTCATAATTATCCCACTCCACCCCTACTGCTCCCTAGTCACTTTCAGTAGATATTTATTTTCTAAACCAACAAGTCCTAAACTAGGAATGGAAATCATAAGGCATCCATGATGTTGGCTGGAGCTAGTGGGAGTTGCAGTCTATTAATGTCTTATGGGTCACATGGTCCTTATCCCATGTCCTAAACATTTTAGCTTTTCTTTCTAGGAAAAGTGCTCCAACCCTTGGATTATTTGGGGAACTAGTTATGCTAATTATCTGGTGTCTGCTCCCCACAATACACATGGTTGGAGAATTCCTGTACAAATTGGTACTTCTGTGTCATGGCCGGCACTGCCAGTAGGCAGAGTGTGGTGGCCACCTCAGGCAGCAGATAGTGGGTGTCCCAAAAGGGCAGCAAATTGTTAGCTGCATTTTTATCTGTTACTGTTGCATTTTTTCTTACCAGAAATGGAGAGAGGTTCTTGTAGCATTTTGTGTCTCATGTGCCAATATAATTTCCCTGTCTTTGGGATACTGTGTACTGTGACTTGAGTGATGGGAAGGGATGCCATTTGCTCTTTGCCTCAGACACCAAAATGTGTCAGGCCAGCCCTGCCCCATCCAAACAGAGGCTGGCGGGGACCAGACAGACAGAGACAGCTGGCACACTGCAAAAATAATGCAGTTTGACACCAGTTTAACTGCCATGGGTCAGTGCTATGGAATGTTTAGCCTTCTCTGCCAGAGAGCTCTGGCACCACAATGAACTACAAATCCCAGGATTCCATAGGATGGAACCATGACAGTTAAAGCGGTGTCAAACTGCATTATTTCTGCAGTTTGGAAGCAGCTTGAGCTGCCTGACTGGCTGGCTTCCAAACATGATACTGTTTGACTGGCTGCCTGACTGGCTGGTACTGAGGCAGCAGAAATGAAAATGTGCTGAGCATACTGCAGGGGCAAACCAGAAATAAAAAATGCCTTGGGTTGTGAAAAGATATTCCCTGTACATGCAGAAAGACTTGTCACCTGATTGGGAATCTTGACTTCCTGTGACAGGTCTGTTTCTTCTGCTTTCTTAAAGGTTGAGTTCACACATGCATTGTATTGCTCTTTATCCCTCTCTTCCTCTTCCCTGTGTAATTCTTCCTGTACCACTGATAATGAAAAGTTTTGCACGATCTTTTGGGACTCCTGCAATAATTGCGAAACCATTTGGTTCCTGGAAAAATGGACAGATCTGTATGTAGTCAGGAGGCTGCCCAGGAACAGGCAAAACTGTTTAAGTCTAATCTGTGCAGAATTTGTGCAAGTTCCTGTTTGGGGGCTGGATTTACTTTGGATTTTATTACATCCTGCATGACTTTTTATCCCATGTTACTGGTTTTGTCATGGCTTTATTATGTCCTGTTTTATTATCATTCTTTTATTGCTGTTTTTTTACATCATGTTTTTAATTTTTCTGTATGCCACCCACAGAATGCCACTTACGGGGATGGCCTCAAAGTGTAAGAAAATAAAATCACTATTTAATTTTAAAATCTCAAGACTAAGGAGGTGTAAGGTGCTCAGTGGTCAAAGAATGCTGATCTTGTGACTGCATTCCATACTTAAACTATACTCTGTGTACTTATTTTTATCTGTTTTGAATTTCCCACCATTCTGTTTCCATATATGACCCTGAACTTTAAAATTAGGGCAGATTAATAATTTTATAGATCTCTGTCACATCTCCTATTACCTGCCTTTTTCCTAAGGTAACCAACCTCAATCATTACAGTCTGCCCTCATTGGTAAATTTCTCCAATCCCTTGTTCATGTTGGTTTCTGTACCTTTTCTATTTCTGTGATACCATTTTTAAGTTTAGTGACCAGAACTGCACATAGTACTGCAGATATGGCCGCATCACAGATTTATAGAAGGGCAGTATGATACCAAGAGTTTTATTTCAAATTTCTTTTCCAGTTAGGCACAACTTGGAACTTAACTTTTTTTATGTATCAGTCACACACTTGGTTAACATTTTCATAAAAACATCAACAACCTTGATCCCCATATCCCTTGGTCACTTGCTGCCAGCTCATATCCCATCAGTGTTTATGTGAAGGTGGAATTTTTTTGCCCCAGTATACATAATTTGATCCTCATTTTTGCTGAATGTTAATTTACCATTTTAAAGCTCATTCTTACTGTTCAAAAAGGTTTTTTTCAGAACTCTTTACAAACTTATTTTGTTCTCACCATCCTAAATAATTTATTGTCATCATCAAACATGACCACCTCACTATGTGCCCCCTATTTCCAGGTTTTGTATTTGGAGAGTCTCTGTACTTCAAGCTTGGAAAATGTATGTGTTACTCATATCTTTTGAGAGTATTTTTTTCTGCTGTCTACTATCTTCTAACATACTTCTTGAAGTAGGGTAATGGAGAGGTGGTATTAGAAGATTTACAGGAACCTTTGTATCCACTTAATAGGGTCTTAACATGTTTTTCCCTATTGCTTGAGATATTAAGTAACTGTCTGGCTACAATGGAAGCAATGGAAAAATAATAAATGAAATATTACAAAATTGAATAATTATTTTTTTGATTTACTCAATTTTGTAATGCAGTAGGACCCCCATTATCTGTGGGCGATTGGTTCCAGGACCCCCCCGTGGATATCGAAAACTGCGGATAACAGCGAACACCGTTGAAAATAATGGGACTTCCAGTTTAAAATACCATAGCATTGCCTTGGAGGACCTAGAAAACATCTAGAGAGGATGCCTCTCTAGGCATTTTCTAGGAAGACTATGGTAGGTGTGCTGTTTTGTGTCCTGTGGGTAACTGAACCAGTGGATAACGAACCAGCAGATACGGGGGGTCCTACTGTATATTTATTATTTTGCCATTGCTTTAATGGTAGTCAGATTGTTATCTTTTCAGCTGTTTTGTTGTTATGGTTGTGGTTGTTGTTTTAAAGTATTCTGTGTTTTCATTGTTTTATAAAAATGTACTTGTAGGTAGGCAAAAATAACAGTGACCTGCCTGCCTACAAATGTTGAGCCCCAGGCACCTTAAAAACACTGCTGGAAGCTTTGTAGGAGTGAGCCTATATGATCTGATAGAGGGGCCAAGTTGCAAAGGGCACTTTATTTTCCTCTTGATCACCTGTCAGGCCTGGGGTGGTGGTGGTGGAACCCTGGGGCCTGAGCATGTAGAGATCTGGACATTGAGATATCTATATTTATTTATTTGTTCATATATAGATATATAGATATATAGATATAGATAGAGATATATATGAATTCATATATATATATATATATATATATATATATATATATTCATATATATATATATGAATAAATAAATTCTGGTATCTCAGCAGACCAGAGAATGGCTATAACGTCCCTTGCTAAATCCTAGCATATCTAAGTCTTCTGTAAGTACCACCATGAAATGATTCAGATATGGTGTAGTGGTCTGAACATTGGACTGCAACTCTGGAGACCAGAGTTCAAATTCCCGCTTGGGCATGAGATCTCACTGGGTGACCCTGGGCAAGTCACATTATCTCAGTCTCAGAAGATGGCAAAGGCAAAGCCCCCTCTGAACAAATTCTGCTAAGAAAACCCTGTGATAGGTTTGCCTTAGGGTCATCATAATTCAGAAATGACTTGAAGGCACAACATTCTGTAGTGTGAATGGGTCCCAAATGAACTAGGCACCAGTTTGTAGGAAGATTGTGGGTAGGGTGGGGACTAATCACATACCTCTTGACTGGGGCTTAGTGCAAACTCTCAGTAGCCCTGACTTCTGTGTCAGGAGTGGGGGACCTTTGGATTACAGTTTTGGATTACAGCTATCCTTGATAGTAGAAGTCCCATACTACTGGGACTTCAGGGAGCTGAAGTGTAAACCATCATGAAGATCATAATTCTCCCATGCACAAGAACATTTGGGAGCAATTTCATGAACAAAAGTGCCCTGCAAGGAAGCATACATGAGTGATATAAAGTTGATTTTCTGACATTTTTTAAAAACGGAGGAAGTAATACAGCTTTGCCATTGGGGTTTGTTTGTTCCTATTTTTGAAGCTCTCTTAATGGATGAAACATTGTCAGTTACTAAGCAGAACAAAAATCCTTTCTTGGAGATTCTTCTTATCCGTATTCAAACTTCTAACATTTATGTCTTTGCCCACTGATGTCGAACACTCTAAAGAGAAATCAAAGAGCTTTTTAAAAAGAGATTTGGTTTCACAAGAAGTCAAGATTGTAGCAACAGAACAATGAGATGCTGTTCCTGTACAGTGAATTACAATTGAATAAAAGCCAAGGAATTTTAGAGAAGAAAAATAAATTATCTTGTGGTGCTTTATGTCTAGACTGTAGATTTAGCTGTTTACTGAAAACAAGCAGGTCTTAGGAGGGGGAGAGGGGGAGAATAACATTTTGGTCCTATGCAAGATTGGGTCAATATTTGAAGAGCTATTGTACATATGATATGCCTGCAGATTGACTTAAATCAGACACCACAGTATTTTTTGTTGTGAAATGTGAAATAATTTAAGAATGCACATAAAAGTTTTATAAGAGATCCATTTGTAATTTAAAAATGACGCCAGAGGTTAATCATAGAAATTGTAGAGTTGGAAGAGACCACAAGGGCCATTTCAGGGTGATTTTTTTTTTAAAAAACCAGGTTATTATGAGAATGTTGTTTCATAAAGTTATATTAAATTGGTGAATTTAGATAATTATGTGTTTACTTATTTAGGTTATTTTATAGTTCTGTTCCTAATGAATGATCTGATCTGCCTGTTACATTAAAAAAAAAGCTCTCATCAAAATACTCCAATGAGACTTGTGATACATTTTAAAAGCTGATAAACAATTACAATAACAGTAGTACTAAAAATAAAGCTGTTAATATCCTGTTTAAAACCAATTAAATTTATTATGAGTGTGGGACATTAAAACCCATTTGAAAAAGGAATGGACAGATTCAGACATAACCATAAACTATAGTTAGGATGATGTGAACAAGCCTGCATAAATTTTAGCTTTGCACATTTCCTCTTCCTTTCTTCTCCTCCTTTGTTCAAAAGAGAAGGCACTGGTGACTGGTGGCTTCCATACCAGTTGGGCAGTGAATCCACATTGAACTTTAGTCTGCACTTTAAAAGGAGCTATCTGAGGTTCTGAAACCTATGTCCAAAATAGGTTGAACACCTTGGATATTTCCCATAAAGTTCAGGCCAAAACTCAGAGTGGATTCACCATCCCACTGACTTGGGATATTGAAAGCTTTCCCCCTGCACTTTAGAACCAACACAGTTTCCAGTAATGGCTGAATTTTGGGAACTATGGTTGGTTCCAATTATAATTAGTTAAAATAAATCAGAATATTACATCATGGTTAGTTTTAGCTAAGAATAATTTTTAAAAACCACAATTGCTGATGTGTAGAAATCATAGTTAGCACTAAACTAGATGTAAAAGCATTTACACTTCAGACTCATGAATTATCATTGACATAATGCTGAACCTGGCCAATATTTGGGCTTATTTTCTGACACCGTCAAAGTAGATTTTCAAAGGAATTGTTTTATTAAATGTCTGATGCTCTGTTGAAAAAGTGGTTGCTTGGAGATGGGACCCACCCAGCATAACCAATGCTAAGGAATGCTGGGAGTTGCAGTTCAACAACATCTGGAGATCTGCACTTTGTCCACTCCTGCATTAAATTCATTGTGAAGAAGAGTGAGCAAAGAGACAGAAGAGCAGGATAATATAACATTAATTATCCTGTCTGAGAGAAGGACAAGATACTGGGAGAGTTTGCTACAAGCTGAGCAATAAATGAGTCTTTTGCCCATATATGAGCCAGCAAGCAAATTGGAAAGTCTTCAGTTAACCATATTTTCTCAATGGGAAACTGGGAAACTATGCTAAAATGGTTTTGGAAGAAGCTAGGACATTTTGAATAGATTTTAGAAGCATCCTGGTTTGATTCCTCACACAGTGTAAAGGGAGAGGTGAATGGCCTGCATGCACTGCCAAGAGGCTTGTTCAAATCTTGGCTTATAAAAATGGGATATGATTATCTGAAAATGGTCAAATGGAAGGGCCATGCCCTCTCACTGGTATGCTAATGCCTGAAAATAATATTAGCTCAGTGTATCTTCCATGTGAGAACCAACAGTGTGTAGTCATTTTGAGTGTTGGACTAGGATTCCAGGAGGCCAGGGTTTTAATCCTTGCTCAGTCATGGAAACTCACTGGGTGATCTTGGGCAATTCACACTCTCTCAACCTTAACGGAAGACAGTGGCAAACCTCCTTGGAATAAATCTTGCCAGGAAAACACTATGATAGAGTTGCCATCATTTGGAATTGACTTGAAGGCACACAACTACGTACCACCACCACCACAACCTTCCATGCAAAATGCAATTAAGTTAATTTTTTTCTATTTCTTTTTCCTTCCTGTTTGCTTTCTCAGTATGGGGTACTGCATCCTTTTGGTCCATGGCTTAAACAAGCTTTGTACATGGCTGAATAAATGGGGAGCCACTGCAGCAACCATATCGGCTTTGCTTCTGCTATTATTCTCTTGGAAAACTGTGAAACAGAATGAAATTTGGTTGTCAAGGGAGTCCCTTTTCAGGTAGGACTGCTTCAAGGTAAACTGTGGGGCAGGGGACACATGTTGAGTTTACGTGGGTGCCTACTACTTATCTATTTTGCATGTCAATATTTCTGTGCCTAAGATATTTATATTGTTTGGAGGAGGAGTTTGGACAATACCTATTTTGACTTCCATGCACTACAGCTTTTAGACTGTTGGAAGAGGACTTGAGAAATCCAGGCCCTAGTTCCCAACGAGCCTTAAAAACCACTATGATCTTTGGCCTGTGATTCTCTCTCTCAGCCTGACCTACTCACAGGGCTGTTGCAAAATTAAAGTGAGGAGGAGGAGAGTCAGGTATGATGCCTTGAGTGTACTGGATGCAAAGAGGGAAATAAAAGTAAGTAAGAAGTAAAATATAAGTAGGTGATATTTTACTTCTTACTTTTATATCCCTCTTTGCATCCAGTACACTCAAGGCAGCATACCTGTGTATAGAGCCATTGTACTGTCTATTCTCCTTTATGAGTCTGAAACATGGGTCACCTATCGCCACCACTTACGACTCCTCGAACGCTTTCATCAGCGCTGTTTACACACAATCCTAAATATACACTGGACTGACTATGTGACGAATGTTGCTGTCCTTGAGCAAGCAGGGCTCACCAGCATTGAGGCCATGATATTGAGAACACAGCTGCGCTGGGCAGGGAACGTTTCTAGGATGGAGGACCATTGCCTCCCCAAAATAGTACTCTACAGTGAACTCACCACGGGTCAGCGTAAGAGGGGTGCTCCAAAACGATACAAGGACTCCCTGAAACAACATCTCAGGCTCGGCCAAATTGATCACCAACAATGGTCTGCCCTGGCCTCACATCGGGAGGCATGGAGACGCACTATCCACAATGCCGCAGCCTTATTTGAGAACTCACTCCGAACAAGTCTTGAAGAGAAACGACAACGCAAAAAGAATCACAACCTGGAAACATCACCCAAGGAAACCTTCTCCTGTGCTTTCTGCAACCGGACTTGTCTATCTCGAATTAGCCTTTTTAGTCATCAGCGCGCTTGCAGAAAACACGGGATGAGTCCTTCCTGAATCTTCGTTCGCGAAGAAAAGCCAGAGAGAGAGAGATAAGTAGGTGATAGTGAAGGACAGAGAGAGAATTTATTAATAGATGATTTCTCTCTTCAGTGGGGAATCATGCCTTTGAAATGATGCTCTTTAGGACTAACCTGTTTAAATACAGCTTTTCCTTAATCAATACAGCTGCTCCTTGAGCTAAATATGCTGACTAGGAATTCTTTTCCCACCCATTCCCCAAAGAGAACACTTTTGCTTCTTTCTCTTTATGCACTTTAACTACAAAAACTAGCAATGCAGTGCATACAGCCTGCCTTATTTTTGTGCATAGCAAACAGAAATATTTGATAAGTTCACTTTTGAAAGATCAATGGAAGGCAGTTTAACAGGAGGTTGCACATCAAACAGTTTATCACAGTAGAAAACTTTATTACTGGTGGCGGTGATTTACAGGACAAAGCAGGAGGAAAACCAAACTCAGCTTAATTATTACTACTTCTCTCAAAAATGATTTTAGATGGCTGAACTGTCATGTTTTTTCTTTCAACTTTGGGAATTGTAATTGGGTGAGAGTGCTGGGGCCTGTGTGTTTGGCATCCCCAACCTATGTCCTAAAAGATAAGAAGCAGTGATCACCATTGTGGCTATAAGAAACCCAAATTTCATTTTAGGGTAATACCATTAGTAGGCCAGCCAACCATCAAGTTATATACATGTGTTTGTTTGTTTGAGATATCCAGATCCGTCCCTCATACAAGATGACTTATTGAAGTGTTAAGATGTAACGGAAGAGAAGTCTGTAGGTGTTCAAGTGATACAGTAGTTTTAGATGTTGCCTGGAGTAACATCTAGGCCAGGGGTGGGAATCATGTAGCCCTCCAGATGTTGTTAGACTGCAACTCCCAGCAGACCTAGTCAGTATAGCCAGTGGTGAGGAATGGTGGGAAATGTAGTCCAGCAACATCTGAGAAGGGACAATTCCCATCCCTGCTTTCAGCAGATCAGACAGAAAGTTCTGACCTTCCTTTTTAAAACATGCAAAATAATCCAGCTGCAAACTGAGAACTCGGTGAACCCCAAAGGAAAACCGTGGAAAACAGCAACTAGGTAGCCTTTATGTTGAGAAGGCTGGAAATAATTTTAGATGCTGGACTAGATAAAGAAAGGGAATAAAAGCAAAGTGGGTTGCCTTTGATAGTGAACCATCAGAAAATAAAGGGGATGCACCATTAGGGATTAAAGCCCCAGTTTCTATTGATACAGCCTACTATTCCTCCAGCGTAGGGTCTCACCACTGAACAGCGAAATCTGATGTTCTCCAAAATTCAGCAGTGTAAGTGTAATTTAAATTGATGTGGTTTATGTCAGTACACTGTGTGGCAGGTTGATCTGTGAGAAACACCCTAGCAATCAATTAGGAAGGAAATCACACTGAGGCATTGTTCCCAAATGCAGTATATCTGTGTTTATTTTTCTTTTCTTTTCTCAGCTGTTTCAATTGTTATGTATTTTCTAGAGGAATAATATTAACATTTAGGAATTCATGCTGGGCAAACATGCACGGAAAATATGAGTTGGCAGACTGAAGGAAATGAAAATGGGGAAACATTTCATGTAGCCTTATTATTTGCTCTTTCTTACACTGACCCGTGGCGAGTTCACCGTAGAGTACTATTTTGGGGAGGCGATGGTCCTCCATCCTAGAAACATGCCCTGCCCAGCGCAGCTGTGTTCTCAATATCATGGCCTCAATGCTGGTAATCCCTGCTTGCTCAAGGACAGCAACATTCGTCACATAGTCAGTCCATTGCCCTGGCCTCACATCGGGAGGCATGGAGACGCCCTATCCACAATGCTGCAGCCTTATTTGAGAACTCACGCAGAACAAGTCTTGAAGAGAAACGACAATGCAGAATCACAACCTGGAAACATCACCCAAGAAGACCTTCTGCTGTGCTTTCTGCAACTGGACTTGTTTATCTTGGATTGGCCTTTTTAGTCATCAGCGCACTTGCAGAATCTTCCTGAATCTTCGTTTGCGAAGAAAAGCCAGAGAGAGAGAGATTATTTGTTCTTTACCTTTCCCCACTTGGTTGGTATATGGATATTTATTATTTCCTTTTCTAGCTAGGAAATAGTGTCTTGAGTGGATCAGGAATCAGATTTCAGAAATGACATTTGCCTTGAATATGACAAAATGGTTATTACAGAACCAACCAAGATCATGGTCTGAGGACCTGAGAAGTTCCCCATGGGTCAAAATGTTGGAGTCATTTGTATGATTGCTTTGGAGAATATAGAAGGAGAGCTTCTTCTTCTCGTCTGCTTGTTTGATCATGTCCAAAAGTCATTGTGTGAATGCCAAATGTTATCACATAGTTGATGGTTGATCAATCCTGGCTGAGACTTTTGAACAAGGGTATCTACTGTTATTCTACCATCACTTCCGTCTGGAGTCCAGTAACTGTCCACATAGCACTGGGATCATGTGGTTTGTCATAGAGAATGAAGAGGCATTCAAAACGCAGAAGTGTAGGCTTATAGAACTGTAAGTACAGAATAAGTGTGACTACTCGTGCATTGCTTCTGACTCATGAGAATCCTTTCTTGTGCCTCCTTTTTGGAACAGTAACATTATGCCTACACTCTAGAGTCCAAATACTACCATGCCCTCCAACATTTCACAGGCAAAAACTGGGACATGTATGGCCAAGCAACATCAGAGTGTGATCAGGTTAGCAAAGTATCCATGAGGAAGATCACATAAACTAGGAGAGGTTGTAGCACTTTGCTTTTACCTGAACCTACTCAGAAGGAGATATTCCACCTCCTCCTCTTCTCTCTGCCCTGCTGAGTTAATTGAGTGCAAACTACTTTTGCACTTTGAACTCAGTTTGTAGCAGCTGAAGTAATCCTGGGACAAAGATGGATAGTGGGAAGAGCAGAGAGAAACTGGGATGATAATTGGGACTGTCTCTGCCAAATTGGGATAGTTGAAGGATATGATTCTACTCTCCTCTAAGAGGGTGGACGAGAAAAGGGGTAAGCTGAAAGAAGTTACTGAGGCCTGGTAGCCTGGAAGGGGGTCTGGGGCCCAACAAAGTTGCATATGTTTTTGTAATTCTCAATAGCATTATTATTTGTCAATACTTTTTGATATTTTGATATTCAAAGAAAATAATAATGATATCAGAATTTGAAATCTCATGTAAAGATTTTTAGCCATTTGGCCAGGGTCTCAAAACTGCGGCCCGACAGGTCAGGAGAGGAAGTCAGACTCCTCAGGAGTTTCTCTCCCAGGTGTCAACAAAGTGGCTTGACCACAGGACCAGAGAAGGAAGGTCTTCCTGCCTCCATCTGAGCCATGCTCCAGGATGCTCCAGACACTAGAGCCACCCCCACGAAACCCGCAAGCAGGATGTGAGTGCAACAACACCCTCCATTTTGTGTTTCCCAGCAACTGATAGTTAGCTGTCTATTTAATGCTGGGTTTTATCCATCCTTAACTTCAGAGCCTACAGCTTCTTTAGACAAGCTTTGCCAACTAGCTGATGATCCCTTTAGAGGCCCTATCTTATAGCTCTGCCCTCTTATTCTTCCTCTCAGATTTTCCTGAGTGTCTGACCTAGCATTTCCCATTTGGGAAGACATGCTGGGAGCTCTGGCCTAAATCTAGCTGTTAGACCCAACTACAGTAGACCCATTGAATTAATGGAATTTACTTAATTGATGTAATGGAGTCTAAGTTCGTTGTTGTGTGATCTGAAGTCATTTCTGAGTTATGGTGGCTCGAAGGCAAATTAATCCTGGGGTTTTCTTGGCAAGATTTGTTCAGAGTGTGTTTGCCTTCCACAGAGGCTGAGAAAGTATGACTTGCCCAAGGTCACTCAGTGGGTTTCTATGGCTTAGTGGGGATTTGACTGCTGATTTCCAGAGTCATAGTCCAACACTCAAACCACTATATCACACTGGCTCTCAGTCTAAATCTACTTAGGCTAAACATTGGACTTAGGCCTCAGATTGCTACAGGGTTGCCCCTACCATTACTTTCTCATTATTTATTAATTAAAATACCTTTATCTCAACCAATATCTCTGGGTGATTCACAAAGATCTCTGGGTGATTCACAATGAAATCAGTTTAAGCAATTTAAAATTGAAAACAATAAAAATAATTTTAAAAATCTAAAAACACACAAAACAACTGAATAGTTTAAAAGTTAAATAATTTTAAAAGTTCAAACAGTCTTTAAAACCCTGTATAAAGTACAAATTAAGATGGAATCATTGTGCCCCAAAGGGTTTAATTAAAAAGCAAGTTTTAACTTGGCACTGAAATGAAACTAGCATTGGCCCCACTTGTACCTCCAAGGGAAAGACATTCCATAAGTAAGTGCCAAAGTAGAGAAGGCCCTCTCCTATGACCTCACACAGTGCTCCTACTGGTGGGACACAGAGGAGGGCTGCTCCAGCCCATCTCATTGCTTGGGTAGGCACTCCTTCAACTATCATGGTCCCAAGCTGTTAAGAGCTTTAATTGTCATCACTAGCACCTTGAATTAGGTAGGATGAGACAGCTATCTCAGACAGTAGATATTGTAGAACAGCAGCAAAGTGCTGGAGGACAAAAAATGTTCATGCAATGCACCCTGCCCTGTGCTATAAACTAGCCAGCAGCTCTGAGATGCAATACAGAGTGGTGGGGGTATGTCATTTAGTCCTTTTCCTCAGGCAGCGAAATGATTTGCTTTGGACCTAGACTTTGATTGGTATTCAATCAATGGACCTAGACTTTGATTGGTGCTTTGATTGGTATTCCTGAATGGCAGAGAGTTGGACTAGATAGCCCTTGTGGTCTCTTCCAACTCTATGATTCTGTGTTGGGAATGTCCTTCTATTTGTATGACACACTCCTTCTTGCTCATTTGCCTCCTCTTGAGGTAGTTTGCTTTATTTGGAGTTGTCTATAAAATTCATTCATTGCAGAATTGCAGAGACTATGAATCAAAAAGTATAGTTCAGTATACTAGAACCAGCTTTGATATACCAATCTTCCCATGGAGTTCATTTATACTTACACTTTTTGAGGCTGGGGAGGCAGAACCTGGAAAATTACTTTTGTGTGCGATGACTCCTAGGTTTCTCCAGCAAATGGCCATTCTTATGGGAAGAGTTGGGGAGTTCTGGTTAAAAACAAAGCATTTCCAGGTATGTTTTGGGGCAAGCCACAAAAAGGTGCAAACTGAGGAATAAAAGGCAAAATGATTTATGATGCTGTTTTATATTGTTTTTCCTTTATAGGTCAGGAGTCCAGACTCTGCCCCATAATGCCAAGGTGCACTATAACTATGCCAATTTTTTGAAAGACCAAGGTCGTGACCGTGAAGCCATCTACCACTACAAAACAGCACTTGAGTAAGTTTTTGGAAATTACCATTCTTCCTTATCTTTTAGATCATAGTAAATACATACCAATGTTGCTCCTCTCACTTTCTGGGTGGATTCTTCCTATTTGCAAATGGGAGTAAAAATGTTTATTCTGCATGTTTTGTGGTTGCCATGAAATATTTGTTATCAAAGCCATACTAGGCTATCCTTTTTAAAGCTGTTCAGGCTGCAGTCCTATACATGCTTCCTTGGGAGTACCAATGGAATCCATTACATGATTAATGAAAAATAAATGGTCATTGTAGAATTAAATACCCTGAAGGTACCAGATCCTGTTTAATCTTGGAAACTAAGAAAGGTCAGCCCTACTTAGTACTTGGAGTGCCAAAGAATTCCAGGTGCTAAATTTCAGAGGAAGGTAGTGTCAAACTACCTCTAAGTATTTCATGCCTAAGAAAACCTTGTGAAATTCATGGAGTTGTTATAAGTCAACAGGCAACTTTGAAGGCACATAGATTCTAATCTCATTGCTTCCAGTGCGGCTTCCTCTCACCTACTTGTAAATGCCTCAGATTGCACTACAATGCCCACTGAACTCAGTGGGACTGCTTCTGAGTAAAAGGTCTGTTGTGTTATGCAGTTACTTTGCTTTACTGTTAGGAGTTACTGAATGGTACAAGCATGGCAGGCTTGTATAAGATTGGAAGTGCTTGGATATTGCAAGCATACATGCAGTGAGTTCTTATACAGTATCTGAACAATGCATGTGCTCTTCCAGTTGTACAGGTGTATACTTTTTTCATTAACAGAGAGTGCTTTAAATGTGCATGGTCATATACCACAAGGGTGTTTGTCTGTATCTTTCTGTAGGCCAAATTAGAGATGCTCTGTAGGCCAAATTAGAGATGGGGGAGCTGTCTTCCAACACTTTATGTTTTAAGCTAAAAAGCAGCCTCTGGTTGTGAGTGGAAGTGGAAAAGCAGCAGAACAAAGTTAAAAACACTTTTTTTTGTGCTGTTTGTCTTTTGAAAATCGGCCTTTCCTAGATGTTTCCCCCCCACCTTGGAGTGAGGTGTGATGCAAATGCAGAGCCTCATAATTTTCCACTGCAGGGCTAAAAACAGCTGGGAAAGGTGATTTTGAGTGGACAAATGAGAGAAGGAGAATGGGTTGAGCAGCTCCACCTACTTCTCAGTCCTCAAAGTGGCGGCATCCGACAGCTGCTTTTCAGAGACAGTTCAGATCACACATCTTTTGTGAAACTCCAGATTGGCCCTGAGCCAAGTGATATACAAAATCATAGAATCATAGAATTGTAGAGTTGGAAGAGACCACAAGGGCCATCCAGTCCAACCCCCTGCCATGCAGGAATACACAGTCAAAGCATCCCTGACAGATGGCCATCCAGCCTCTGTTTGAAGACCTCCAAGGAAGGAGACCCCACCAAGCTCCGAGGAAGTGTGTTCCACTGCTGAACAGCTCTTACTGTCAAAAAGTTCCTCTGAATGTTGAGGTGGAATCTCTGTTCCTGGAGCTTGCATCCATTGTTCCATGTTCTAGTCTCTGGAGCAGCAGAAAACAAGTTTTCTGCTCCATCCTCGGTGTGACACCCCTTCAAATACTTAAACAGGGCTATCATATCGCCCCTTAACCATCTTTTTTCCAGGCTAAACATACGCAGCTCCCTAAGTCTTTCCTCATAAGGCATGGTTTCCAGACCTTTCACCATTTTAGTCACCCTTCTCTGGACATGCTCCAATTTGTCAATGTCCTTTTTGAATTGTGGTGCCCAGGCCTGACCAAGGCAGAATAGAGTGGCGCTATTACTTCCCTTGATCTAGACACTATACTTCTATTTAGAGCAAGGTGTTTCCAAGAAATGTAGCGAGCCAAATATTGGCATTTCATTACTAGATGTTTAAAAATGTGGAGCCAAGATGAATCTAGCTGTTCTTCCTCCTGGATTTTTATTCCTTTGCTTTGGCTGATCTACAAAGAATTAGGAAGTTTAGCCATCCTAATGACCTGGGCATAAGACAGGCCAAAGTCGACTTTTCAGAATGGCATTTCTTCAGGTTTAACTCTGATCTGTTTCCTTTCAGTCCAGTAATTGAATAGAAAACGTTGAAGCTGACACATTGAAGAATCAAAGAGCACAAATCATGCTAGGACTCCTTCTTTCTCCCTTTTTCTTTCTCATTATGTCTGTACCTGCAACCTCCCTTTTTTTTTTCTGCTGCCCTCAGTGAACTGAAGGTCTTTTGCTTCCTTGAGCGACTCCTCCAATTCTGCCCAGCTACAAGATGGTTCTTCCACCCTGAACACATCTCCCTTTTCTCCCCCAACTCTTCCTCAGAAACCAACCTTTTTGCTTCATTTTTGGCTTTTCTCCTTAACCCTCCTCTTCAACGTTGACACCTTGAGAGCCTCACATTAAGGCCAAAAAGCTGGATACAAATATTCCCTTTATATAACAAATAAATAAACTGATTGTAAACAAGGCAGAAATTGTCAGAGCTAGCTGTGTTAGTCTGCTTCAGTATAAAAAGGAAAAGAGGAGTGGGGAAGGAATCTAGTGGCATTTCATTGATTTATTTTAGTACGTGCTTTCATGGCTTTCAGTCCATGAAGTAGACTCATAGACTCATAGAATTGTAGAGTTGGAAGAGACCACGAGGGCCATCCAGTCCAACCCCCTGCCATGCAGGAATACACAATCAAAGCATCCCTGACAGATGACCATCCAGCCTCTGTTTAAAGACCTCCAAGGAAGGAGACCCCACCATGCTCCAAGGGACCTACTGTCTTCTTAGCATTCATTTCTAATTTGGTAGAAGCTCCCTTTTGATTGTCACTCTTGTCTTCAACCCCGCAAAATTCTACCGTACTGCTAAAGAGTTGTCTCTCATTATTGTAGAGGAAAGAAAAATTCACAGGACTCTAAATATCATGGGTTGCACTTCCACAAGATTTTTGGGTGTCTTATAACATTTGTTTTTAAAAAGAAACATCTACTTTCTTTTAACCAACACTGTTTTAAAGGAGGGTGACATGGCACAGTGGTAGCAAACTCTCTTATCAATGGACCACAGAGGATAGAAGATTTTGCCCCCAGGTCTGCTATCACCCCAGGGAATGCTGTTCTTATAGCATGCCAAAATAGTTGATAATCCAAATGGCACTCACTTAAAATGCTCTGTCGATACACCAGTGAAAGAGCTTGATTTAGCTTTAGTCATCTCAGGATATGTACTTACTGGTATTCTCTCTGCTCAGCTTAAAAGACCACAGTTACTTGCTTGTACGTATTTGTATATCCCACTCTGCCACCACATAACTCATAGCAGCTCATCAGCCCCATAAGCACATTTTGGGTAGTTTAGACAGAAATGCCTAATTCAGATAGCATTGCTAAGCACTGGGCTGTGGCTCAGGGTTCCACACTCCCTGTGTTGTGTTAGAGTGCACTGGACACTCTGTATATGCTCAGAGTAATCCAGGCAGCCATAAAAATGTAGCAGAGTAATGGAATACCCATGTGCCACAGCAATGGCTCAGATATTCCCAATGAAACACACAGACATACTGGTGGTGCCTACTACAAACTGCTAACTTTACTGGAACATGGTAAAAATACATACAGGTCTACAGAGAGTAATACCATTTGCTTATATTCTTTCTACTCTACCCTACCCTTTCCTTTCCCTTCCCTTCCCCTTTCTCATTTTCTTCTTTCCCCTGTTTTTTTATTATCTCAGATTAAGGATGAGCAATGTGTGGCTCTGCATAGATTTTTTTTGTGGCTCTCAAATCCCCCAGCTTCCCCTGGATAACTCATTTTCTAGCCTTCCAAATTATTTGTTTATATCATGCCTCCCTTCCTCTGTCAAGCCCACTTCACAAAACCTCCTAAAGTGCTGATTCACTTGTGAGGGGTGGGTGGGCTGGACTCCTTAACATGTTTTTTAAATTTTATGTTTTTTGAAAGCGAAACTGGACTTTGAGTTACTTGGTTCTCTCCCCCAATTTCTGGCAGCCCCTGAAGCGGAAATTGGCCCCCAGACCTGCTGAAATTGCCCACTGCTGCTTGAGATTGTAAGGACTTGGGGCCAGTTTAGGGCTGGTTTTACTCTTAAGTAGAGTGAAATGGCCACTCAGGGATCTAGTTTTGGGTGTCATGAAAGTGCAGAAAATGGCTAGTTATTTATTTCATAATACTTGTATTTTCACTTTCAAGGATGTGGAGAGATATTTTGGGGGATTTTATGCCTCAGGTGTCAAAATAACCTGACTGTCTTTGGGTACTTTGCAGCTAGCTTGATGTCATGGGTAGAGGAGGGGGCCATATGCTGCTTCACCTTAGGCAGCAGAATGTCTTGGGCTGGCCCAGAGGGCAGTAACCTGTATATGTTGATATCATAGTTGTCGTCATTGTGTATTGTAAGAGTTTGAGCCTGAGATGTCATGTAACCAAGATTTTCCTGATTAAAATCTAGCCACTGCATGATACAGTCTCTGTATTCATCCCATGGACAAAAATATACAATCCTCCTTCACTGGCACTTAAGTGCGGCCATCTGGTTGTGAATTAGTCTAAGCACAAAGTAATTGCTGTCAACATTCCCCCCCTACTATCGGCTGCCTTCCACCCCCAAAACTCAGCAAACACCAAGTTGCCATAGCTGTGATGCTGTCTTCTACTTGGCAGAACTCTTAATTGTGGGGTTGGTTTTGCCAGGAGTGTTAATTAAGGATCATTAGTTATATAGCCCATGACAATCTTGTTTACAGAGCATTGTGAATGTCATCCTTCTCTGTGCTTTATGCCTTCTGAAAGATCAGCAGTGCATCTTCCAAAGTTGCTGGTTAACTGCAAGTACTTCATTGGTGGATGTGCGGTTGCTTGGCAACTTGAAATTACACTGTGGTTGCCTACTCTGATCTCTTTACCTTTTTCAACTCCAGCAAGTAAGTTGTGTGGGCAAAATAAACATGGCTTCATGCTAGTATGTTGATCTCCTTGCTCACTGGAGGATTGTCACAGCTAGCTGGGCTGTGAATTGCTTTTGTGGATTGCTGGTAAGCATGTCAGATTGTGAGGAAAGCCAGTAATCCATGTTAGAAGAGGAAGAGAATTTGCAATCAGTTGTTAAAATTTATAACAGAGGTGAGTCCAGTATGGGCAGAGGGGAATCTCTGGAGAGGTATGAGTGTAAGAAGGTCTCTACTGGATTGGACCAAGTATCTACTTAATCCACCATCCTGCTTCTCTAAGTGCCCAACTGGATGCTTCTAGGTGATACACAAACAAGGCTTGAGGCCAGCCTCCTCTTTCACTGTTGCTGGCTAGTACCTGGTTTGCGGGGCAGTACTATTTCTTAGCATGACCATTATCCATCAATCACCGTATCCTTCATGATTTTGTCCAGTCCAGTTTCTGTGCAGTCCTTGGACCCCTGACTGTCCAACCTCCTGCCACTCCCATCTTTTTTGACCCCCAAACATTTTTTGACCAAAATTATTCCAAAACTTGTAAAAACAGTTTAAACTATTGTTTTGGTAGGCCCTGCCCCAAACAGCAGAAAATCACTGAGAATGACATGCTGTCATTTCTGGGCATCCAAGCTGACAGACACATTAGGTCTCCCTGGATCAGAGGAGTCTGAGTCCCAGAGGAACCCATCCTTGGTCTAATCCCTCTTTAAAGCCATTTCAGGTAATGGCCAGTCCCTCAGATTGGGACATCAGATTTCCTTCATTATGTGTCATGTGAGGAAGTAATTCCACTTTTCTACTGCAGATTTCCTGCTGTTTTTCATTAGACAACCCTGAGTTCCAGTATTATGTGAGCGAGAGAAAAATGTATCTCCCACAATTCTCCAGCTAGCATGGCTAATGGCCCTACCAGTTGTGGGATTCTGGGAGTTGTGTTGCCTTTTTTTTTTTTAACTCTCTCAAATGTTAGAGCTTTTCTTCACCAGGAATGTATCAGCCATCTGCATTGTTACACAAACTCATCCCTGGAGACTGCAATATGAGACAGAAATGTATGTACACATTCAGAATATCATTTTGTGTTTCAGTTTCAAAGACCTTCTCAAATCCTGGAGTCATTTTTCAGCTGGGGTGATGTCAATGTTTCAAAGTAGATTTCTTCATTTATTTATTACTGATCTAGCCTACCTTTCCTCCACTGAGCTCAAGGTGGCAAACATGACTCTCCTCTTTCCCATATCCCCCCACAATATTCCCATGGAGTAGATTAGGCACAGGAGAGTGATTGACCCAAGTGTTTCATAGCTTACAGGGACTTGTTCTGCTATCTTCTTGTGACTTAACCTGGCATAATCAGGAGTTATACCAACAAAAGTACTTTTTTAGACATTGTGTAAGTAGTACACTATACTCCCTTGCATTACAACTTTCCCCCAGCTGCACAATGGCAGCAGGCACAGCTCCATCTGCTAGACTCAGCTGGCCATTGATTCTCCATACTGCTGCTGTTGTGCAACTGGGGAGCACCCAGTAGGATCTCAGTCTTGAACGTGGATCTCCCAGGTTCCAATCCAAAAATATATCATATGATGTTTGCATGAGGGCCCCCTGATCTTGTTCTTTGATTTTTTTAGTTAAGTAGATCAGTCTCAGTGGGAAACACGTGTGCTGACTTTGCTGACAGATCACTTTTTAGAGAAAACATAGATATAGGACGCCATTGGTTGTTTTATAATGTAACCCCCATTACCTATTGCCAAGCTGTTGTGAGGGCTAGAGAACCAGAACCAGATGAAACGGAGTCATAAACAATGTAAAACAAATGTCTCAGTGCAAATGTATTGGTCTGGACAAAATCTCTTTCTTTTGTGCAAAGCACAGATGGCAGAACTTAAGTCTATCTTGAAAAGTTCTTTCTTTGGGGAGAAATGCAAACTGAGCTGTGTCTAAACCAGAGTTCATGAGTGGCTGAAATTGTGGAATGGTGATAATAGTTATAAACCTTTAAGCTTACTTGCAGTGAGGCAATAAAGACAGATTGCCACAATAAAACCCTTTGGTAGGTTGCCAGGCCTTCTCCAGTTGGATTCAGAAAGCAAAGCAAAGCAAAGCAAAGCAAACTATACTTCTTGGCTGAACTATTCTTTAAAAGAAAGGAAATAAAAGGAGATAGATGCTGCAAAAGAATGTAGATTAATGGGAGGCGAAGGTTATCCCTTAAGGTTAATTTTAAAATACTTTGCCACTATAGCACATTTGCTGCTGCCACCTCTGCATGAAACACCCTGCTGCAGGGAACTGAAAGAGTATTCATCTTAGATGAAAGAAAGTATAGCTCATCGTTGGTATGTGTGCATATTAATATGTGGAGGAAAGAATAGGAATATCAAGATACTAAATTTGTGGTGCTGTGCTGAATGTTTAATGTGCCAGTCTTGGGGCATTTCATATTAAATTCTGTGAGCCTTCTTCGTCATCTCTTTAAACACAGTCTTGCTGATCAGAAAGGCACCCTTTGCTCGCTGTTTCCTAACAGTGCTTTCTTCTGCTCTGCTTGCTACTGATCTTTCTGCCTGTACTGTAACTGCTCACAGCTTGAGGGGGGGGTACATTGTTGGACTACAGCTCCCAGAATTCCCACAGCCTGTATAGCGGCTTGCTCCAGAAGCTTCCAGCTTTAATCCCTAGCTTCTCCACGTTTTGCTTGTCTTAGAAAACCAACAACCTCCTGTTGTAGGACTGTTCTGCTCAGGAAGCTAACTTCCACTTAGAGCAGTCTCTCTTGGGCTAGATGGACTGGTGGCCATAACCCAGTGCATGATGTCTTCCATATATCCAGATATTCCTTGAGCAGCAAAATATGAGCTAAATAAGAAATGGGATTAAATATATGATTTTTCTTCTTCTTCCAAGAGCCATCCATGTGATCGCTGTTAGGATCACATCATTCCTGGAGAATGTTTTTCATACTCTTTACTACTGCACTGTGGTCCTAGTTAAAATCTTCTTCCAAAGTGTTGTTCCCCTGGGAAGGAGGCTTCTAGTAGTCTTCTCTTGAAGTTAATGGTGGCTTTAAGGCAGGTAAAGGGGACCTATGGCCTTCGGAATAGTGACTGTGCTACTGAAGTGGAAACTATTGGAAATTGTTTAAAATACCAGGGTAATTATGTTGTCCCTGTTTAAACATCCACACTGTACTTCACACGCTAGTGGACAATACAGCCAATTTAGCAGAGTTCAAAACAAACAGCAGCATTTAGCATTAGATTCTTAGCATACATATGAAACCACAGCTTAGTAAATAACCAAATACCCTTTGTCTTTTCCCAAGTTGTTTAACTAGCAAAATAACTACTCAAGACTCAAAAGTTAGTTTAAAAGTACAAAAACATCTTTACTCACAGTTGGAGAGCTTTTCATGGCAGATAAATCAATGCTTCATCAAAACAAACTAAAATTACTTAAAAATGTTTAAAAACTACATTGTTACAAAAACAATACTCAGGACTCCCCTCCTGGAGTCCTTTTCCTTTGACGGCCATGTGGTTTGTTAAAGAGCATGGCTTCTGGAACAAAGGAGGAAACTTAGACACTCCCCTTCACCCCAGTACTCCAATAGCAAAACTTCAGGAAGTTACATCAGCTCATCTTGTATGGCTTCTTAGTTAACCCTTCAGTAGCAAAACCATTTCCACTTATTGGACTGCAAACTATATTTTCCAATAGAAACTTGCTCTATGTTAGCTTCAAGAATGGAGGCACTGTGAATTGAAGACAGTACAGTTGTCCCTTCACATTCGCAGGGGTTAGGTTCCACGGACCCCCGTGAATGTCAAAAATCCGCAAATATTGATTGTCCCCCCCTTCCCCCACCAAAGCGATCATGGGGCCTCTGGAGGCCCCATAGTCGCTTTCCCCGGACTCCCCACTCCCTCCCAAGGCCTTCACGGAGCCTCCGGAGACCCTCCCAAGGCCCTGTGGAGGCCTCCGCAGCCCTCCCCCTCCCTCCCCAGGCCTCCCCCCTCACTCCCTGGGGCCTTCACGGAACCTTCCAAGGCTCTGTGAAGGCCTCCGCGGCCCTCCCCCTCCCTCCCCAGGCCTCCCCCCTCGCTCCCTGGGGCCTTCACGGAGCCTTCCAAGGCTCCATGAAGGCCCCCGCGGCCCACCCCCTCCCTCCCCAGGCCTTCCCCCTCGCTACCTGGGGCCTTCACGGAGCCTTCCAAGGCTCCATGAAGGCCTCCGTGGCCCTCCCCCTCCCTCCCCAGGCCTTCATGGAGCCTTCCAAGGCTCCATGAAGGCCTCCGCGGCCCTCCCCCTCCCTCCCAGGGCCTTCACGGGGCCTCCGGGGGGTCTCCGAAGGCCCCGTGGAGGCCTCCCCGGCCCTCCACGCTCCCTTCCAGGGTTTTCACAGGGCCTCCAGAGGCCCCATGTCGTGGTTTTGGGGGGGCCCGGGGGGCCCTCCCAAAACCATGAATAATCAAAACCACGAATGCCGAGTTCGCGAATGTGGAGGGGCAATTGTAGTTTATCTAAAGACACAGTGCCAGTCTGTGCGATGTGGCACCAAAAAACAACAACATACACCTTACCATGTATAGCAGTTCTGAAAAATCTACCTAGGAACAGCATATAACAACATATAGCAAATCATAGGAAGATACTGGAGATGTATTAGCCAATAATCATGAAATAGCAGTCATTAATCTATGATGGAAAAGTACTAAGTGAGCACCATATAAAAACTATTAATGTTGAATATTTTTCTTACATTTCAGATTGTCATTGTTATTAGTAGAAAGCAGTAGTTAGTCAATGATAAGGTCAGAATGCTCTGGCAATGCTTAATTGGTTTTTCCTTGAGATTCCTAAGAGCTTAATAACTCTGCAGCTTAAATATTTCCTTGATCTAGAACACTTTTTCTGTTAGCATGTCTCTAACTTGCTTAAGGAGTGCCAGCATGGTATAATGGTTTGAGTGTTGAACTAGACTCTGGAGATGAGCGTTCGAATCCCTGCTCGGCCATGGAAACCCACAGGGTAACCTTGAGCAAGTAAGCCTCAGAGGAGGGCAATGGCAGGCTCCCTCTGAACAAATCTTGCTAAGAACCTGTTAATAGGTTCACCTTAGGGTCACCATGAGTTGGAAACAACCTTGAAGGCACACAACAATTACAAACAATTACAAACTTACTTTGACCTTATGGTCAAGCTCTGACCTCTCCTGTCACTAGTTTAGCTGATGGAAGTTGAAGACTAACAATATCTGGAGTAAAATTCAAAGACATAAGCTGTGTTTATCTGGATCAGTATGCAAAGGGATCTTGTAGCACCTTCAAGACTACCAACTTCTTCCTCTCAGCTTCCTTTCCCTGCTTTGGGGACTGTTCTAAGGAGGAAGAGAAGGGTTAAAAAAAATCCTCACTGCAAACCAGAAACCCAATCCTGATCTTCCCCTCCCCTGCTGCTTTTTTTTTTTTGCGGGGGGGGGGGATATTAGATACATGAAATGCAATCACATATTTAACTGCATGTTTTGTTTGGCCCTAAGAGATGGAGGGAGAAGTACAGTAGAGTTGCTTGACAATTATAAGATGTAATCTCCAATCACCCTGGTAGGAGCCGATGGAGAGGTTGTGTTCTACTTCTGTGAGTTCTGACTGCAGTTGCCTGTCAGCAGCAAAAGACTGCTTATTTATAAATGGTCCAATGTGAGCCATGCCATTTTAGCTGTGATGAAATCCTAGCACAGAGGACATTGCCAAGACAAAATAAATACATACTTGTTGATTTAAATGAGGTTTGCTTCTTTCCTAGACTTGGAGAGGTTTTATGTAGTGACTCAGACATTCCTGAATGAAATGTTAGGAACAAAGGGAAAGGATAAAATATAGGTATTTTTTGTTGCTTTTGTTTTGAATATTTTCCTGCAGTGGTCATAATCTGATTTTCTAAAGCTGAAATCCTGTTAGACGAGAGATGGGGAACCCATGTCTGTTTAGATTTTGATATGCCCCAATTCTCATCAGCTCTTACTAGTGCTGTCAGTTTTGTTAAAAAGACAGCAATAAGGACAGATGAACATGCAGAATTGACAATTTGGAAGTAGCTATAAAGTTTGTGATCTACCTAAATACCAAATGAAAGTATTGACTTGATTTAACTTGGCCATGTGTTTCTCTGTAAAATTAACATACTGTCCACATTCATGAATTGCATGTTGCATACATTTCTGTCTCTTTGAAGGGCCACACCTGAAAATATGGGATTTGAGGGCATCTTTTTTGGTGTGTGTGTGTTTGTGTATATATACATACAAACTTTCCAGCCCTCGGATTAGAGACACCTCTTATAATAACCTGCAAGCCCTATAAGGGACAACCTTTCTCACCCAGAAATAAGGGACACCTCTTATAATAAGAGACACCTGGCAACCCTAACCCTAACCAGCATAGCCAGTTCTGAGGCATAATGGGAGTTGTAGTCCAGCAACATCTGGAGGGTCACACATCCCCAAGCCCTGCTGTACCAAATTAGCTTGAAATAACCTGCACTAAACACAGTGAAATTTATATCTGGGTAAACATATGTAGGATTGCACAGCCCAGAACCTTCCTCCAGACTTGGCTATAGATTTATATGCTACCACAATGTCTATTAAAAAAATGTAAGAAATGAAAGTTTCAGTGAAAATGTGGGGATATAATTTCGTACATATAGTTTTCATATGTTTCCCTTGCTTTAATATACAGAGCCCTTCTCCAAACAATTGAGGCAGTTGTTAACATATCGCTTAACCTGCCATATAATAAAGGTGTAAGAACTTCTCCTTAAGCAACTTTTCTTTCTCCTATATTGTATGTATTTGTGTGGGCATAAGTGCAGAGACACCAGCTTGTAGTGTATTTTTCTTTGCACAGTAAATTCCACACCTAGTTTAGATTTGACTCAGGAGTTCTGGCATCTGTACTCTCCTGGTCAAACATGATAGCAGCTTTTTGGTAAACTAAGGAGCCAAATGTCCCTGGAGCATTTTTAGAAGATGCTAGAGGCCTAATACTCTGAAGGCATTTGGATGGGAGGCTGCCAATCAATACCAGGTGCTGTAGGCTGTATTTCAGAGAAAGGAACTGGCAAAACCACCTCTGGCTATTCCTTGCCTTAGAAAACCCTATTAAATTCATGGGGTTACCATAAGTCGACAGGTGACTTGAAAGCGCGCGCGCACACACACACACACACTGTTGTAACTACAGCCATCCTTTTATTCCAGAGTTTGACAAAAGATTCAAAATAATACCCTTGGTTCTCTTCTGGTAAATAGCCACAGTATACTCTGGGAGCTCAGCAGTTCAAAGAGCCTCCATGGCTTAACAGGTTTTCTCTATTGCTGGAGTCCTGGGCTGGGAAAATCCATATGTTGAAGTAATGAGTGGACCATCACAAAGTACTCTCTCTCCCTCCCCACCCATCTCTGTCTTGTTCTCATTCTTGTAAACATGTTCTCTCCAGGGCTGGTCGTACAATTAGTAAGAGGGTGAAATTGGCAGGTGGCAGATGCTTGGAGGAGTACAACAGTGACACCTTTCTGATCTGTTCCTCCAGAATCTTCTGGGTTCCTGAACAGTGGTCTTGGATGACAAAGCTGTGCATGGTATACAGCCTTGTTACAAGTTATGCTTGATAAATATAAATTGCAAGTAGACTTTTGATGTGCCCTGCATTAAGTATCAAGTCTATTTGTAATTTATATTTATCTGGCCTATTGTCAGAGTCTGCACACATTGTAAGAGGCATATATTGGAAGGGTAGGGCAGTGAAAAGACTGGATGCCTGGCCATCTTGGAGAGTGAGGCCCCACTTTAAAGTACAAACTGGAAATTCCCTCCCTCCTGCTGACAAGGAAATGGTCTCATTTAGAGTAATCGGTGCTTAACTGTCTGGCTTTTCACTACTGAATAGGAGATCTTGCCAAACTGGCACAGACTGGAACCCCCCCCCCCCGTTGTAAGGTATTGTATAGTTTCCAGGGTGGAGGGCAAAAGTCTATACCTGATTGGCATTGTCTTAAGGTGTGCAGATCCATTGTTCGTCTCCCATACCATTTAGAGTCATTACCAGTGCTCAGAGGGTGAAAGGCAGAGGTCACATTCACACCTGCCCTTTGCACACAAGGCATAGGCTTTGCACTCATCACTCTAAGCACATGAGGCCTTTTGAACCCTCCAACAGAATAACATTCTCTGCCCAGAGATATTGCCTTCACTCCAGGTGACAGACTCCAAGTTAGAAAAGGGCTGTATATAGGCCAGAAAGGGAAAGAGATCTCTCTCTGTGTGAAGTCAAAGGCTTTCACAGCTGGCATCCATAGATTTTCCTTAGTTTTTTTTCCCTGGCTGTGTTCCATGTTCTGGAATAGTTCCTTTCCGACGTTTTGCCTGCATCTGTGGCTGGCATCTTCAGAGAGTGGTTGGGTAGGAGTGTGTGTGGAGTTTATATACTGTGAACCCCTGTTGGGGAGTATATGTAAATTTGTGTAATTGAATGGTTAGTTTCTGGGTATAGAAATGCAAGATTGCTTAGTGTCTGTTTGGCTAATGGTTGGTTGATGGCCCATTATCTGCTGGAACTCCCCCTATCCCTGGGTGGAATTCCTTTGTAAGTGTTGAGTTTTGATCAGAAAGAAACTATTCCAGAACACGGCCTCACAGCCTGGAAAAAAACCAAGGAAACTCTCTCTCTCTCTCTCTCTCTCTCTCTCTCTCTCGCCACTCTCCTTTCCAGAAGCTCTCCCCAGAAGACCTGGAATCTTCTTCACATAAGAGGGTGAGAAAATCCGTGTGTGTCTTAATCTGTAGGCCCTTAACCTTAGTTGCCCCCTCTGCCCCCCCCGATTGGTCAGTTTCTTATTCTTTGAGAAACTGCTATTAACAACTTGTATTGAATCTAGTAGCTTCTGTTTGTTTCTACTGCTTTTTCTGTCTTTAATAAAGTAATAATTCTTTTGCTGCAAAATCAGCTTGTCTTCAACTTGATTTCTATCACTTGGAGTCACTCTGGTTAATTGTCTGTTCTTAAAACCTTTAGCCTATAAGGGTCCTGCAGAGGGTTAGTGCCTGGGAGAGATTTATCACCAAGCCCAGTAAATCCAGTGCACTGCTCTTAACAGCCTGTTGTACACTCTCTAAACTGGCTGATTGGTTTAGTTGTGGTGGAAAACCCGTTTTGACTGATGGGTGACAGGCAGCTCTCTTTGGGATGCAGATAAAGCGTTAAGGAAACTAGACCTCATGGAACAATGAGATTTCCAACCTACTTTTGAACTAGTGAGAAAGATGAGTCCTCCTGGCACTTTCTCAGGAAAATATGGCATTATTTTGGCAAACTTCAAAGAGATTCCGCTCCACCTTTGCTCACCTTCTGAAACGCTTTGCAGAAATGGCCACTTTAAATGGCCTCTCCCTGGCTTGTATGTGTGTTGCTAGACTGCCCCAATCCTGCCTCCACATGACTCCAGCCCTTGAGTATTTTCTATCAGCTTCACGGAGGGCCTGATTAATATTGATATGAAACATGTATCAAAAATGGATGGAGCTGTTACTCTTAGTTACAACACAATCAAATTAATGGTTGTCAACACCCGATGTGAGACCAGTTGCTGCTCTTTTAGAGAGAAAGTGATCAGTACACTAGTAAAAATTCCATTTTGTCTTGGTTCTGCAACATAAGATATGCATATTCATAATTATCTGGAGTTTTTTCATGGATTCCTTAGCAACAAGATAGTCTGCTGGAATCCTGTCACAGCCTCCCTTCCCCAGTCTAGTGGAGTGTCTAGCCATTTTCAGTGGCTATCCTCCTTCTAATCCCCCATCCAAATAATCTGAATGTTATCAGTGGCCTTCAGCCTCTCCTAGCTGCACAGGATTTCTGCAAAAAAGAGTCAATATTTTGACAAAATGTCGAACTGTTGTAGATCTTGCAGGACTTCTGTAAGGTACTGCTTGTAATGGCATAGGAAATTGTGACCTGGCATGTAATGAGACTGAGAGGGGAAGATTGTGAGCTAAGCCACGAGGTTGTTAAAAGCACCCAATTAAAAGAGCACATTCTACCTTCTCCTGCTTTAAAATAAGGCCTAATGCATAGTTTGTAAAAGGACTTCTTTGGACCATAGGTGTTCTTGCTGGTTAGGGATTCTGGAAGTTGTTGTCCAGAAAAGTAACTTTTCTAAGTGCTAAATCCAGGAAAATAAGGCAAGGAAAATCAGGTTTCCTTGCTAAATTTTGCCATGTGCTTTGCTATAAGGCTTTTATTTATATTTGAAACCAAGAATGTCTGGGTTCGTTTAACTTTCATTAAGCTGTACTCTGGCATTACATTCTTCATATTTTTCAATAAGAGGGCTACAGGTGACCTTGAGCACCATCGGGGATTTATTTCTGGGAAAAATCCAAGTGCCAACATCTTTAGCCAACTTGTGTTCTCTCTTTCTTTTTAAAGACATAAGTAAAAATTTTCTATGCTGCTATACTTATGAGAGCTGTAGCCACCCTTGCTCCTAATGCATCAGATACCATTTTGGATGATTTATTTAAGTCTTTGTGTGAAGATAATGATAACTATGACCCTTTAAGAGAGTCAGCATGGTGTAGCACTTTGAGTGTGGATTAGGAGGTTGTCTATATGGTGAAAATACTCCTCATAGAATTTGAGGAGAATAAGATTTGTCTTAAAGATAGCACGTACAATCCACTGTATTCAGAAGGAGGGGAGCCAAATCCATTAAAAACTCCACAGGAAAATCCTTTGCGGCTTTTCCCAAAGTTCTTAAAAGCTCCGTGGGGAATGTGCATTCTCGCTCGTTGGGACAACTGATTTGCATTGGTGAGCATTCCCAATAAGAGTGGAAGTGGAAAGCTGATTGGTCGGACATACATGGGGGCGGAGCTTGCTAACAAGGCAAGCACCAGAAACTGCCATGTTGGATTTTTGCCATTGCAGTTGTGCACTGTGTGTGACAAAACAGGCTTTCTTCTTCTTTTTTTCTATTTATTTAAGCTGAATATCACATTTTCACACCTTTGATAGGCTTTAAAAATACTGTTTGGCTATGGCAACTGGAGACAATAAAAACAGGAGTAATTCACATGCGCCTGCCATCTTGGTTAGCAGGCATGCCCATTTGAACAACAAACATGAATAGCTTTGCATGCCTTCTATCTTGCCAAAAAATCATTAAGACAAATGAAAGCTGCTGCGAATTGGCATTCATGTGTATCAGTCCACATTTTATTGCCTCATATAGATAACACCTAGGACTCTGGGAGACCAAAGTTCGAATTCCCTCTTGGCCATGTAAACCCACAGGGTGACCTTGGGTAATTATACTCCCAGAGCCTCAGAGAAAGGCAATGCAAAACTTGCCAAAAAACTCCAAAAAAACAAAACATGATAAGCTTGCCTTCACCAGCCTGCACCACAGGACGAACACCACCATCCCCACATTGCCGTCAGCAAATCTGTGCTTAAGTCCATTCAGCAGTTTACCTACCTGGGAAGCATCATCTCCTCAGATGCCAAGATTGACAGAGATTGATCACAGATTAGCAAAGGCATATAGCGCATTTGGAAGACTTCACAAAAGAGTCTGGAGTAATAAACACCTGAGGCAAAGCACAAAAATCAATGTGTATAGAGCCATCATACTGAATATTCTCCTTTATGGGTCTAAAACATGGGTCACCTATCACCACCACTTACAACTCCTCGAATGCTTTCATCAGCGCTATATATGCACAATCCTAAATATACACTGGACTGACTATGTGACAAATGTTGCTGTCTTGAGCAAGCAGGGGTCACCAGCACTGAGGCCATGATATTGAGAACACAGCTGCGCTGGGCAGGGCATGTTTCTAGGATGGAGGACCATTGCCTCCCCAAAATAGTACTCTATGGTGCACTTGCCACGGGTCAGCGTAAGAGGGGCACTCCAAAAAAGCAATACAAGGACTCCCTGAAACAACATCTCAGGCTCGGCCAAATTGATCACCAACAATGGTCCACCCTGGCCTCACACTGGGAGGCATGGAGACGCACTATCCACAATGCTGCAGCCTTATTTGAGAACTCACGACGAACAAGTCTTGAAGAGAAACGACAATGCAGAAAGAATCACAACCTTGAAACATCACCCAAGGAGACCTTCTGCTGTGCTTTCTGCAACCAGACTTGTTTATCTCGGATTGGCCTTTTTAGTCATCAGTGCACTTGCAGAAAATGCAGGATGAGTCCTTCCTGAATCTTTGTTTGCGAAGAAAAGCCAGAGGCATATAATAAGACTTGAGTATTCACAGATTGTGGTATGCACGGGGGTCCTGGAACCAAACCCCAGCGAATATGAAAGGACAACTGTAATCAATTATATTTGTTACTCCTACATCTTCCTTTGGAGGAACTTTAACCTATTTTTAAAAAATGCATAAAAAAAAGTAACCGAGAAGCAATGCAGTAATAACTAATGTGTTCAAGTAACAAACAATCTGATGAGTTACATTAGAAAACCAATAGGGAATGAGTAATAAATTCCTTTAAAAAATGTTCCAGGCTGTGCCCATGGGTTCCTGAGGTACTTGCATGGAAACAGTTATCTATCTGGAATTGGTCTGGATTGTACAACTGAAAAATTCAGGAAGACATTAAATTGTATTGTAAATTGGTGACACAGTACTATATTCTTTAGTTTGTTATCAAATAATTGTTGTGTGTGTCATTCTCTGTGTGTGGGTGAATGAAATTAGATCACAGGTGGACACTGAAAGACAAAAAACTCAATAAGAGGGCACCTGCTCTGCATGCAGAAGGTCCCACATTCAGTTCCCGGCATCTCAGCAGTTTAACAAAGAATTGGGTAGCAGATGATAGGAAAGACCCCCTGCCTAGACCCTGGAGAACTGCCGTCAGTTAAAGAGTGCTGAGCTACATGGACCAAAGGTCTGATTCATCATAAAGCACTTTCCTCTCCTCCTGAAATACCTTTCAGAACTCTGCTGATTGTTCAATATTAAATGGAAAGAAAAAAGAAAGCATATTCTGCTTTTTTGCAATAGGCTGGGGAGTGAGGACAAAAATTGAACAGGTTTCCCTTTCTTGAGCTTCCTTTCTTGTGGGTTTCTTTAAATAAAAAGAGCCAGAAAGGGAAGGGAAAAGGCTAGCAATGGTCCTTTTGCAATGTTTGTCATGATAGTGTAACCTTTCTAAATCCCTGTCATACACAGGAAAGGATGGGGAGTGAGCAGGGGTGAAGGGGCCAAGAGGCCTAAAGAAGGCTGTTCTGTATTTGTGGCACACCTCTTGGTACTTTGTGGGAACCTTCCTCAGCTGAGCAAGAATCTCTTATATTTTTAGTTTTGACTGACATGAAATACCTCTCATATCTCCTCAGTGCTAATGCTGCAGTGCACTCCCTCCTCCTGAGGGCCTCCTGGGGATTCTAGAATTTCATAGAAGTGAAATATTCGGCAGCTGAACTATATTTTATTGTAAATGCAATGTGATTTAATGTGTTCTCCCTCCCATTCCCCAGCTCAAATGATTATGTTGACATTAGGATAGACCATTCTGGCAGTTCAGGTGAAATGTTGAAATTGTGCTTCTCTCCCACACAAGATCCAGGCTGGCATTGGCAGTCAGAAATATTGTGCATCTGTCAAGGCTTACACCCCATGCCAGTGGGGGATGTGTGTTTAGATCCCTAGAGCCCCTTAGTCTTGCTGCTTTTAGGCTTTGTTGTCATTCTTTGCTCTTTGTCTACCTCCTTAGAACAAGCCACGAGAGGTGAATTAGGAGCAGCAACCTCTGCAGTCCTTATCTGGACAGATGGGTAGATTGGGCCAGAAGGTTTCAGTCAAATTTTGATTGTGTGTTCCTGCAAAGCAGGGGGTTGGACTGGATGACCCTCATGGTCTCTTCCATCTGTATGATTCTAAATGTAGCGGCAATGGCAACAGCAGTATGGAGGAGATGGCCGCAGTGAGGAAATCTTGCCCAGACCCTTTCCTTTCCCAAACCTGGAGCCAAGATTGCATAGGACTGTAGGACACCCATGTATCTGATGGCCCTTTCTCACACATCCTTTCTAGGCTGAATGTGTGGCATCATATTTATCAAATCCCTAGCTCAGCTCATTACCTTTGTATATGATAAAGGGATAGGATGAAGGCAGGGCAGAGGTGAAAGTGGCCTTATTTTGGGGCAAGGTACAGAATTCACCCCAGAGCTTGAACAAAATTGTTTTTTGGGCTACAACTCCCAAGATCCCCAGATAGCATGACCAGTAGCCATGCTAGTGGATGATTCTGGGAGCTATTAATAACACACACACACCCAAGCTCTGCCTCTTTCCAAGCTCTCCCTTTTTTGCCAATGGAAAAGGTGAGACTGACTAGGCTTTTTAGTGTGCATGTGTGGTTTTAAATCCAATCTTACTTTATACAAGTTTGAACTTTCACTTCACAAAAAGTCTGAAATGTATGGAACACTCAGTATAATTTGATGTTTCCTCTTTATGCTTCTATAACGAAGTTTAAAGAGCTACTTCTACATTTTAAAAGGAAAAACAAAAAATTGTACAGCCCTTGAGCACTAACCCAACTGGAAAAATGACTCCTGACTCTACTGCAGTTGCCCACCCCTGCTCTAGGAGAAGATCAGCAATGCTTCTAAAAAATAAAGTTATTGTTGTTATTATTCCTTTCATGAAGGAACTGGACTCTTCCATTTCCAAACTCCTGCTTGAGTCATTACGCCTGTACTGTCTTGCTGTCTCAACTTACTCCTTGCATACTCCTCCTGCCCTTCTCTACAGACTAGTTCTAGATACTACTTCCACTCTGGTTTCTGGCCTAAACTACCAAGTATCCTCCTCCCCAAATGTCCTTTTCCAGCCTTGACCCAGTCTGCCTTAACCTGAGATCTGTGCTTAAATTTCAACCTGTTATAGACTTTGGCCATGTCAGTTCTATAGCCTTCTGTCATGGTAGCATTCAGAACTAGAAAACAATTGCCTATAAATAACTACTCACCTGTAATCAATTCATTTCCCCCCATAAAACAAAGTATAAGTGAAAACCAGAGAAGGCTCCTGTGATTTTAATGGCTGTGTTCAACAGAGAATTTCAGCAGGTGTTGCTTATTACCTGGTTGTGTGACATGCAACACCTGCTGAAATTCCTTCTTGTACAAAATCATTAAAGACATAGAAGCTGTCTCCCATTTTCAGTCTGGCAACCTTAACTTCTCTGCATGACAATTGTAGCTTAATGAGGGATAATTTCACTCATTTTTCAGTGTATCTGTAACTTTTAGTTAGTTTTATAGTTGTGTAGTTGTATTGCATAGCCCAAGCGATGGCTTGTGCTATGTTCATGCTCTGTTGTGGGTGCTAAGGTGAAAACAAGGTGGGCAGAAGAAGAGTGTTCTTTATATAGCATGCTAGTCAACAGCTTATAGCATTCAAATATCTGTATTTTAGTTATTTTTCTGAGAATCTGGAAAGTAAAGCATTGATGTAATGACATCAATAAGTAATTATTCTTGTGGGGGAATAATTTGGAACTATTAACTAGAACTGTGCCAAGGGAGCCCTGGTGGCACAGTTGAATGTCAGTACTGCAAGTCACCACGTTGCAAGTTCGATTCCAGAGGGCTCCAAGGTTCACTCAGCCTTCCATCCTTTTGTAGGTCGGTAAAATGAGGCTTGTGGGGGCAGCTAGCTAACACACATTGGAAAATGCTTAATGTAGTTAGATGTGTAAATAGCTATTGCTTAAGACAATTTGTAAGCTGCTCTGATAGCCTTGTGGCTGAAGAGTGGTGTATAAATAAATAAATAAATAAATAAATTAAAAAAATATGTAAATTGCTATTGCTTAAAACAATTTGTAAGCCGCTCTGATAGCCTTGAGGTTGAAGAGCAGGGTATAAATAACTAATATAAATTTTTAAAAAGTTATTTGAAAAAATAATAATTTCCAAGCTCTGGATGATACTATTAACATTTTATGTCGTTTCCCAGCACTTGCATTAAAAAGAACATACTTGCTGGATTAAAGCTGGTTTCCATGATGACCACTTCCTCCTTCCCTTTCTGTCTGTCCATCCTTGATTTTGGAGTTACCTTGCTGCCATCAAACTAGCAGAAACATCAAATGAGAAACAGGTCCTAAGAATAGTTATTTTCTGAAAACTGAAAATCCCATTTCTGCCTTCTCTTTCACATGTTTTTGTGTTGAAGCTACAATTTGCCAATCTTCAGCAGCCTAAGAAACTTCTTTCTTATATAGCCATCGAGAATGGAAGTAGCTCAACAGTAAAGTCTGGGGAAGGAGCGAGAACAGAATAATTGGTAACAGGAATTTTGTGTTCTGTACACCTATAATAGTTCAAGGCTCAGCTGCCTAAATTTATCCTGACAATTGAAGTGGCAATGTTGAAGGAGTTTCTGAATAATTCATTTTGCCCCAAGAAAACATCCAGCTTCTCTTTCGTACAGAAATCAAAACCAAACCTGATTTAAAGTATTATTTCCAGTTTTTCACCTCACGAGTATAATGAATTGCACTGTTTCAGATCTTTTGCTCTAATTAAGAAGGAAAGGCAATTCTTGGTGAGAATGTCTAGGATTTTGAAAAGATGGAGGAATTGATTTTTTTTTAAAAAAATAAAACTGGCTGCCCAAGTGAGCATTTTAATGAAATTCAGCTTTCTTTCATAAATAATGCAGCACTTGGCACTTGATTAGGTGAAGCAAAGAGAACTTTGTGCCTAATGAGATACATAGCAAAAGAGATATTGCTTGCAGATGGTTGCCATTACTGGTGACATATACTGTATACTGTTGTGTGTGCGCCTGTGTATGTGTTTTGTGAGAGACTCCAAATTGGAAGGCTGTGTTTCATAATAAAAAACCCCACAGGATAAAATGCAAACAGACATTTCTGCTTTTTCTAACACTGAAATCGTTTATTAGAATGAAGGCTATATCCTGGACTTTAACTGGGATTCACAATTAGGTAACCCCACCCCTCCCCAGTACTTCCCTTGAAATAGAGCTCTAGTCAAAGGGAACGTCTAGGGGACACAAACCACCCTTTCTCCTTCAGGCAGGTTTTATTTTTTGTGTCTTGATTTTGAGCAGCAGTGGAAATACAGTGCATGACTCTTCCAAATGATCCACCCAGTGCTGGACTTCTTTCCTTCCAGGAGTCAGAAGACAGGAAAAGGTTTTTCCCCCAGAACTAGGAAACATCATTTAAAAAGCTGACATATTAGCCTTAGTTTTGGGTGGGAGGAGTGATGCACTGTTCATAATTGTTATGTGATGGCAAAAACTTGCCATATTACATTCCTTGTTAGCAGTGTGCTGTATTGCTAACACATTCCCTCTTTAAATGAGTTTTTAAAATGCTTTAAAAAGACAAAGTATGCTTCCGAATCCCTCAAAATAACCTTTAAAACATTTCAAAATAATGGGTACATGTTACCTATTACTGGTATTTACTTTCTCTCTGGCTTTTCTTCGCAAACGAAGATTCAGGAAGGACTCATCCCGCGCTTTCTGCAAGCGCGCTGATGACTAAAAAGGCTAATCCGAGATAGACAAGTCCGGTTGCAAAAAGCACAGCAGAAGGTCTCCTTGGGTGATGTTTTTGGGTTGTGATTCTTTCTGCGTTGTCGTTTCTCTTCAAGACTTGTTCGTCGTGAGTTCTCAAATAAGGCTGCAGCTTTGTGGATAGTGGGTCTCTATGCCTCCCGATGTGAGGCCAGGGCGGACCATTGTTGGTGATCAATTTGGCCAAGCCTGAGATGTTGTATCGCTTTGTATCGCTTTTTTGGAGCGCCCCTCTTACGCTGACCCGTGGTGAGTTCACCGTAGAGTAGTATTTTTGGGAGGCGATGGTCCTCCATCCTAGAAACATGCCCTGCCCAGTGCAGCTGTGTTCTCAATATCATGGCCTCAATACTGGTGATCCCTGCTTGCTCAAGGACAGCAACATTCGTCACATAGTCAGTCCAGTGTATATTTAGGATTGTGCGTAGACAGCGCTGATGAAAGCGCTCGAGGAGTCGTAAGTGGTGGCGATAGGTGACCCATGTTTCAGATCGATAAAGAAGGATAGACAGTACGATGGCTCTATACACACTGATAGAAACTTAACATTTAGCTCATCATCATCATCATCATCATACATTTATGTCTTACCCACCTCTCCCCATGAATTGAGGCAGGGAACAGCAGATTAACATGCAACATATATCATCCATTAAAAGCACACAACATCTATTAAAATACATAATGTCAATTTAAAAGAACAAATATGGTAATTACCTGTTAAAACAATTAATTCATATTTAAAATTTAAAATTCACAATTTAAAAATCATTTGGATAGGCCTGCCAGAAGAGACTGGCCTTTAATTCTGTTTTAAATTCAGATAGCATATTCAGCTGTCGAATCTCTTCCAGCAGGCCGTTCCACAGTCTAGGGATGGCTGAAGAAAAAGTCCTCTAGGTGACAGTTGCCAACCTAGTCCTGGCTGGCTGGAGTAAATGTCCCCCAGAGGACCTGAGTGTATGGGGCAGATTATACAGGAGGAGACAATCATTTAGGTAACTTGGACCTAAACCATGTAGAGCTTTAAAGGTAATAACCAACACTGTATTTTGCCTGGAACACTTAAAACTAATGCTATTGGCCTTCATTACTCAAATAATAAGTGGTAGTTGACAATACTTTTAATGTGTTAGTTCCAAGCTTTCATTCCTCCCTCCTCATTACTATGACACTATGATATAAGAAGCTGGTGGTTGGCGTCATCAGAAATATACTAAGGCCACCTCTCCCACCACCAGAAGTACCATTGTTGTCGCTGTGAGTCTCTGGGCCTTGCCACTCCTCCATTTGCTGTTAATTATCAGTTTTCCCATCCCCACTCAGCATGGAAAGATGACAAATGTGAAGGGAGAGAGCTCATCAGCCACACTCACTTTCCTTGTGGGTGGTAAGTTAAAATGGGCTCAGAGCAAGAAGGCAAGTGAATAATAGTGGTGGAGGAAGAGAGAGAGAGAGAGACCAAGGCCATTTTATCAAAAGGCTCCTCACAACTGGGAATTGGAGATGCCATATCCATGGTACAGCCCTTCCTCACAGCTCTGAAAGTAGCAGCAGCCCTGTTCCAGGTGAAAATTTTTCATCTTGTTTTGAAGTGTTACACAGATATTTCAGTTTAATACCATTTTAACTGCCATGGTTCCATCCTGGGATAGTTTGGTGACAGGCTTAGAATTCTCTACCAGTGACATGTGCTCCATTCTTCTGAACTACAGTGCTACAACTCGCCAGCAGAGAATTCTAAGTACCTTCACAAATCCCAGAATTCTGTAGAAAGGGTCATAATAGTTAAAGTGATATCAATTTTATTTTTAGCTTTACAAATATATAGGCACACACACATACATAAATATACATACATTCATACGGAAGACTTGCTTGAAGTAAGTAAGATAAATAAGAAAAAAGCATACATAACACATAACATACATAACCATCCCAATTACATATACTCATTATACAATTCTTCGTCCTACCACTCTTCCTCTTCCACTCCTTCCATTCTTCCCCCTTCTACTTCTTACTCCATCCCTACTTCCTCCTTTCCATCTTTACATTTCTTTCCTACTTCCTCATACCTTCTCACTTGCGATACCCTCAATTAATTTCCTTTCTTCCACTGGTGCAAACAAACTTTCACTTAAACGCACAAACGGACTAGCAACCTGCATTGACTTCCTCCTTCCTATATCTTGGAATAGGATGCTTCTTGTTTAATTTCCTAGTGTTCCTCTATTAAATATTATCACTTCCAGCTAACTTTTAGTTGTATAAATATGTTCTCATGTCTAATATACATTTGCTCATTCGGATATTAAGAAAAAACATGATACATGATAAGATTTTGCTATCATATCACAGTGTCTTTTTTGCTTTTATTTCCCCCCCCATTATATATTTGCTGTTGACCTACCTTCCTCTCCTTTATTCACTCACAGTCTACTGATCAAGCAGCATATTTAAATCTTCCTTTATGTTCCATTTTTTCATCCAGAATTTTTGCACCAGAGTCCACTCCTCCTTAACTTTAGTTGTATTTCTCTCATTCAAAATATATGTTAATTTGACATTTTCATACATCTCCTTAATCTTAAATCTTAACTTTAAGATTAAGGTTAAAGTGATATCAAAAGGCTGTGATTTATAATGCAGATAATGCATTTAGAAAAATCCACTATTTGCTTCAGCATTCTTTAAGAAAGGTTGGGGAGCCTGTGGCCTTCCAGATGTTTTTGGACTCTAATTGCCATCATCCCCAGCTGGAGCTGGCAGATCAGAAGCATCCCAAGCCCTGAGGTTTAGAGCCAAAACCTGAAACCTAGGGATGCCCCCTGTTGCTGGCATGGGGATGAGCTTTGGGTGTTATCATTAAGCATCAACTACAGTTGCTCAGAGCATGTAATTCAAATAATAAAAACCAAGTCTAACAAACAAGAAGGTATTTCTCTGGTTGGAAATTAAGTGTTCAAACTCTGCACTGAATAGTAAAAGCACATTTTTCCAGTTGTTTTAACACCTTTGCAAGCACTACTTTTAAGAATGCATGGGAGTTGTAGTCCAACCAAAAAGAGTTGTCCAAGCACAGCTTAAACAGAAAACAGTTGACAGTGGCCATTCCAGAGCAGGGAGTGAGCAAGAATACATAGTATAATGTATGTGTTGTTTTCGAGGCCATGCTCTTGCCCTGAGAATACACTCCCTTGCCCTGAGGACTGAAGAAGAGGGGCCAGGCTCTGAGAACTGGGAACCCTGTCCCAAGCCGGCCTGGCCAGTATCCAGGAATGATGGTAGTTGCAGTCAAACAAGATCTGTAAGACCATAGATTCCCCATTTCTGCTTTAAAGTTTGACATATTCCACAACTCTCCCCTAGGCAGTAGTGGCACTAGGCCGAACTGCTCCAGATGGCACCACAACGGGGCAAGAAGTGACACCAGCCTTGATGATGCCACAGCCCCTAGATTCTCCAGCCTAATGAATTAATTAATTTGGGCTAAGGAAGAGAGAGCGAGAGCTTTTGCAATGGTAGTATTCTGTTTGTGGAATGCCTTCCTGCGGGAAGAGTTGCCTAATGCCTACATTACTACATTGAGCACAAAGTGAAAACCTTTCTTATTTTTTCCATGCATTTTAAGAACTATTTAGACCTTTCTGGTGCTTCATTTTGCTGCTGGTGCTAGTTTGGTTTTATAATATACTTCATTGTTTTCACCTTACTTGTGGGTATATTTTTTACACTGTTTTATTATCATTAGAGGGGTTTGTGTGTGTGATAGAGATTGTTGTATTTATCTTTGCTTGTTTTGTAACATACCTGCAAACTACCCAGAGAACTTTGGTGACTGTGTGGTCTCAAGGGGTTAAAAAAGAAGCAGCAAGCAAATGAACACTAAGATAGCTCTTGATATGACAGCCTCATTCCCTTTATACTAGCTGAACCCGGAGTACCATACGCCATTTAAAAACTCCCCCCAAAATGCCCAGGAGACCTCATGACAACCCTTTGAGGTAGGCTGGTGGGTTTAACTCACCCACCCGCCGCTCGTTCTGCCCTCTGCCCCCCCCCCGCTTGTTCTGCCCCTTGCCACTCCCACCACTTGTTCTCCCCACCACCATTCATTCTTCCCTCCCCCCACTCATTCTGCCCCTCCCCCCATTCATTCTGCCCCACCACTTGTTCTGCCCCTCCACTCATTCTTCCCCCCACCATTCGTTCTGCCCCTCCCACCACTTGTTCTGTCCCCCACCACTTGTTTTGCCCCCCCACTCGTTCTGCCCCTCCCACCATTTGTTCTTCCCACCACCACTCGTTCTGCCTTCCCCCACTTGTTCTGCCCCTCCCACCCCACCCCGTGCACTCCAGAACACACAGGCACACACCACGTCCACCTCCATGTTACTCTCCAGCTCCAGCCGCCATGTTTGAGAGCTACATGGTCTCACCCCCAGTGTTCTGATTGGCTTCCCAACAGACCTGTGATTGGATGGTCAGTTCCCTAAGCAGCCAATCAGCACACTGGAAATGGCAACATACCCAAGAGAATTTTATATATATATATATATATATATATATGTGTGTGTGTGTGTGTGTGTGTGTGTGTCTGTGTCTGTGTCTGTGTAAGGAAAATAATTGAGTTGGAATAGGTTTAGGGTTTGGAAGAGGGAGGGGATATTGAAAAGGCTTGGGTGGTTTTCCTATAGTATAGTGATCTGTTTCCTTTTTGTTCCCACAGGTTGTATCCCCGTCATGCAAGTGCCCTGAACAACCTTGGGACATTGACTAAAGACCTCACAGAGGCAAAGGAGTACTACAAGAGGGCCCTCCAGCTAAATCCACAGCATAATCGAGCCCTCTTCAATCTTGGAAATCTACTCAAGTAGGTTTACAGTCTCCTTGGTTCCCTTTCAGTTCCCAAATCCCACTGAGGCCTGCTTGCTTATCTGCTCATTCTTCCCTCTGGTGCGTTTTGGGGGATAGTGCAGAGGCTAAGGCTTAGGTCCAATTGTAAGACCCAAACCACAGTAAGCCTATTCAGTCAATGAGATTTATGTAAATCTTCATTTACGTTCAGTAGTTTGTGCAGTGGCTCTATACTCTAGTTAGGACCAACAGGTGAATTTAGGCCTATATTCCTACCTAATATATCACACAGAACTTCAGTAATGATTGTGGGATTGAGTCTTTGCCTAATTGAGTTCATTTATATAAATGAAAATATATTGTGGCATGTTCTTCATTTTGGTTTCAGGAAGTTTTAGGAGCAGACTACCCAAGTTTGTCCCTGTTGACTTAAGTGGTCAGCTTTTACAGATAAAAGGAAAGTCTACAGCAGCAAGAGCTGCTCAAGTTTGCCAAGAGAAATTTAAGTTGTCTGTTTCCAGATGGGTTGATAGGTTAATGTGTTACAGAAAGCCAACAAAGAATCCTATGGCACCTTAAATATTAACCAATTTATTTTAGCTTGGCTTTTTATGGACTATAACCCTCTTAATCATATATGTAATGAGCGAATAATAATAATAATAATAATAATAATAATAGTTATTTATTACCTGCCTCTCTCATCAGAATCAAGGCAGGTACAACAACACAGTAATACAAATACAATGTAACACAATGTAATATAGTTAATCACAGTATAATACAATTCAAGGCAAATACATAGCAAATACAGTAACAGATAGAGAGTATCAAAGCAAATACAGTAACAGGCAGATAATTGTACATGCAAATTCCAGTAGATGGCACCGTTGGCATGCAATGACACTACAAGAGTACGCTGCAGATTGCATATACACAAATAAACGGCAGCTGCTTTATGGGAGACTGAATTAATTGTTTCCACAGTGTACCGCCCCAGCTCTTTATTACGCTGGTTCTCATTTTACTGGCTTACGGAAGGCTGAGTCAACCTGGGGCGGGGGCCGGGATCGAATTTATGACTCAAGATCTAGCATGAGTTTTGGCTGCAGTTTTGGCTGTATTAGCCTACTGCGCCACCAGGGTCCCTTAACACACACAAGTTACCCAGAAACACACACAAACAGGTTATGGGATGGTGGTAGGGAGATTACAGAGCAGAGGTAGAAAGTTACAGTCTGTCTGGGGGCTGCCCCAACCCATTTTCTACTCTCCCTGATCACAGTCTGCACACCATCATTTCTTAAAACCCAGAAGTGACTTTCTCATCACTTGTGATTTTCACCTTTTGCTGTTCAGGATCTTTTTTAAGGAACTGTGTTGATGAGGTAATACAAGTGCTGGCAAACAATGCTGTATGGCTGATATGCCAGGCTGCCTTTTGTGTCAAGGCTCTGTCAATGTAGGTCACAGGAGGTGGAAACCATGTCTCATATTCTACTATCCTGTGTTCTTTATTCTCTGGGTCTTAAACAACTGATTTTTCCTTTGTTAAGCCATCTACCTGGCCATTCAGAAAGGTTCTATGTCAGATTTTTATTAGAAGATAGATATCCTAATGTTACCTTGTCAATTGCTAAGTTCTTATCTATGGTCATTATGACCAGTGAGAGGGAAGTTAAAAAGTGAAAAGCTGACCGAGCTCAAAAAAGTCTACCAATAAGGATCCTAATTTTATTTAATTTTGTATATATGGATGCCAACCTAGTTTTATGTATTAATGTACATCTTGTACATTGTTTGATGGGTCTCTGGACTGTATGAGTAAATTGTTGTTGTTGATGTAAGTGCTGGCAAACAGTAATTAGATGGAGAATTGCACTTTCCAGGGCCTCTGGAGATGCAATTCTGTTTTTAATGACTGTTTTTGAATGTATTGGAATGGGTGTGCCCATCTACTACACAAAATCCCCTCCCCAACCATATGTAGCCTGCAAGCTTCACAATTCCCACTAGTATTATAGACAGGGAGTTCTGGAGGAAATTCATGACTACAAGACAACATACAGTATTTGCTTTCCCACATCAGATCATCAGAGTGAATTCCTGCACACATACACAGCTCACTGTTTCTCTACATTTTCTCAACTGCAAACTGTTCCCCCCCCCCCACATATGCTCACATACATATACTTTACATTCATTCTCTTCCCCTCAGCTGAAAGGATATTAGCTTCTCCAAGCTAAGAGAGGTATCTCATTCATACTGAGGAGTTTTCCCAACAGCCTTCTAATCCTTAGTTCCCATAACAGTGATCCACGTAATAAAAAGAATGGTCAACCAGAAGCTGTAGCAATATGGCATGACAAAATCAAGGTTGCATTCATCAGGCATCTCCTGAAACTGTTTTCTTAGCGTTTCTTAAATTTTGCTCTCGGTACAGACTTTAAGCAACTTGGAAATTTAGAAATGGAATGCCTATGTTTATGATTAACTTTTGGATATAGGCTCCCGTATGCATCTTGATAATACTCAACCTCGATAATCTATGTTTCCAGAGAGAGTTATTCACTGTAATCTGAACATCTGTTTCTGAGCTTGCAGGATAAAATATTTCTGGTTGTCTCCATTTATCCTTTTACAGACAAAACACTTTTTCATTTTAGCTATAGGAAAATGTAGGCTGGATTCTGAATTTAGATAGGAAGCATGAAATACATTTTTGTCTTTTTTTTTAGTTTTAGTTTTACCTTTTAAGAAAATATCTCTGCTATTGTTTTCTTGTCTTTTCTCTATATAAAAAAAGTGGAAAGAGTGAAAGAGAGAGATCCAGTGCAAAAGGTTATTGGGAGATAAAGCAAGACTGTGCTGTCTCTCTAGAGTAGCTTTCAAGTGGAGTTTAGCAGAGATGGGATGTCTAGAAGGAGAAGACCTTTTATTTCAGGATAGTCACCAAAGATTGAGAAGAGTTTCAAACCACAGCTGAAGGTGTAATACAGAGGTGGGCAATCTCTGGCACCCTGTGTGTGTGTGCGTGTGTGTGTGTGTGTTCATTTTTCCAACTCCAAGGCTTTCCAGAGACTGCACCAGCCCCCCTCCCAGTTTGGGGAAAGCCACTTTTACTTTGAGGAAGGGAGACTCATCAATTTTCTGCTAGAATAATATGTACAAAAATACATTCCTGTGGGCTTCCAAGAACAGCAATTTGCATTGTTAGTCAAGTAATATAAAATTAAAATTAAAATAGATGTGGTGAGTCCAAGAAGAGCTTGGGGAGGGTAAAAATTGTATTGGGGATGCATGTGGCTTGCAGGTCACATGGTTCCCACCCCAAGTGCAAATGAATGTTGGCTGTCATTATTTTAGCCAAATCGTTATATGCAGCAGAAGGCAGAACAGATCATTTGAGATTGCGGATAATAGTAACAGTTTTGAATGTTCTTCAGTACATAAGACTCCTTGCAAGTAGAAAGCCTGCACATAAGGTAATAGGATTTGAACCTCCCTCTCTCCCTGCATTGCTTGTATTCTACTTGCAGGGCATTGTTTTATATAGCTGACCATTTTTTAAAAAGGAAAGGCACTATACTCTGAAGAATAACAGTTCAGTCTACTGTTTCATTTCAACCATGTTGTGCTACAAGTGTAGATTTAGCCCCAGCCCTTGCTTGGGAAAAGCCCACCAAGGATTTCTGTCCAGGCATGCTCATACCAGAGAGGAGAGGGTGAGAGAAACCTCCCTCCTTCTCAGTCCTCATAGCTGGGGCACTGTTACCCTTCCTGAGCTATAGTTCTTTATTTTATTTTTTAAATAATTTTTATTCCACAATTAAAAAAGAGAAAAATACTCACACATATTGAGATATACATATAAGCATACAAACCAATATATTCACTATATTTCTAAAAAGTCAAACTTCCCATCATCCCGTCCAATTTACACTCACCATAAACCCATACACTCTTGTTCCCTTCTAGCCTTCTTCTACCTTCCTTCCCTACCCTTTAACACTCATCCCTTTCCTTATCTTCACATCCTCTTCTTACTATTCCAACCATACAGTCTTCCTCCCAGTCAAGATTGCCTTAAAACTATTGTCAATTTCTTTGACTATCTTTTGAGCAATAGTTCTTTAAAGGGAATGGGATGAGAACAGAGGTTGGGAGGAGTCATTTGATAGTATTGATGTTTGAAAGCAAAAAGTCTGCTACCAAAAGCCTCCTTGGGGTCTAAACTTTCATTCACAAGATTCCTTTTGTTACATATACAGTTGTGAGGATTTGTATTAATATTCATTGTGTGCCAAGAAACCATTATCTCTGTTCATATCTCTGCTAATGGACTGGAATTTGTGAATATATCTCACTTCAGCTGTTTCTCTTTCCATTCTTCTTTTGATTCCTCCCCCCCACAAGAACTGCCACTTGTAAGTCTTGTTGAAAACAATATATGTGGTACCACACTGCCTTTTTGGTAAGCAGATCTAGTGCCTTCATACATCAGTACTAACAGACTACTTTAAAGACTACTACCAGCTGCTTGAAAGACCTATATAATCTCACACAACTCTTTGAAGATTTATGGCCAGGGTTATAGTGTCTTTCTGTGTCCCATTACATTCTGTCCCACTGCCACAATTATGTAACTATACTTAAAAGCCTGTGGCTTTAATATCACTCTATCAGTTCCACTAGAGGAAGTAGATTGATATTCATGAAAGCTCATCCTAGAATAAATCAGCCTTACAGGTGCTGCTAGATTCTTTCCCCCCTCTTATGCTGTGAAAAACTAATACAGCTATCTCTTTGAAGACATTCAAGTTCTGAATTTTTCTGACAGTATTTTATCAATGCATAGAACAAATATACAGTCGGGGGCCTGTATCTGTGGAAGTTTGGTTTCCATACTTACCGTGGATACCAGAAACTGCAGATAACAGCAAGCCCTATTAAAATAAAGGATTTCCAGTAAAAACATATCATAGAGTTGTGCTGGAGGACCTAGGTGTCTAGAGAGGATGCCTCTCTAGGTATTTTCCAGCATGACTCTATGGTATGTGTCCCCTATTTTGTGTCATGCAGATAAATGAAACCACAGATATGGGTTCTGCTAATATGGGGGTCCAATTGTATTAGTAAAAGTCTGTGCGCACACACGCACATCTTGATGCAATTGCACATACAGTGATTGCTCCCCCCCAATGCTTTCTTAGCATGTATATGTGTATTGGTAATGGAGAACATGGGAAAAGATATTGGGGAATTGTAGGAAGGAGAAGCTGTGTTAATTGGTGTATTCATAACGCTTTGTACAACAGGATCCAACCCAAAAAGTCTTTGCTCATTGCAGTAATGGCGAAGATGGTGCCCCTCTCATTTCCATATATCATATCAATTGAACTGACATTTGCATCTTCATGGCAGTTACAACTTACTGACAGTAGGACAGCAGTTTTCCCCAGAACATGAAGACAGTGGGTCAGAGAACCCTGTCCTCCAACATCTTGCTGCCACTGCCAGTATCTGCTGCCTTATGTGGCTATTGCACTCTGCTGCCTAGTAAATATAATGTGAAAGGTTTTACTATACAAACCCTCAGTCACAGACAGGGATCCCCCAGTTGTGGACAGGAAGAGCTTCCTGGGCCAGAATCCCTTGAACAATTTATATCAGCTTTCCCCAACAAAGTGCCTCTCAAATGTTTTGAGCTATAGTTCCCATTATCCCCAGCCAGCATAACCAGTTGAATGATGGTGGTGGTTGTGAACCAACACATACAGTATGAAGGGGACCCGTTTAGAAAATGCTTATCTATGTATAGGAATACCGGTATTTGGTATCTATATCATGCAGAATGCAGTGAAACCAGTGCAATATGAGCTTGTGGTAGAAACAGGAGAAAGTACTCAGGATGTTCTTGTAAGGTAAAACGAAAAAGAAAAAGATACATTTATTGTTTCAGGAAATCCATCTTGGGATAGGAAAAGAGATAGTCAAAAGATAATGTAAGCTTCAGTACAAGATTCCCTAAGGCTGGCTCTTGTTTGTCGATGTTGGCTTGTGTCCATCCTGAGGTGGGAGACTCATCGATGCTCCCTTCACAAATAAAGGGAGACAAAGGACTAACTTTTGGGAGGAGGAAGTGTCCTCTGCAGGCAGGCAGGAAGCAAAAATGCTTGAGTTCCGTAGATCAAAGAAAGAAACTGAGAGGTGAAACAAAAGGGCAGGTGTGCTCTCTAGAGTCCCCTGTCTCACTAATCACTTTACAAGTATTGATGCCTCTTTGCTTCCAACACTGTATGCAGCTTACCTTTATGTATATTTATTTGTGATACACTTGTGTAGATATAGATGGCTGTGATTCCTATTTTACAGATGGGCAACTAAGATGGAAGATGGTGTCCAGGCAGCTAGCACTTGAAGGATCATAACACTAGCAAGATCAAAACCCAGCCAAGTCATTTAGAGAATTGTATGTATTGGTATCTTCACATAAGAGAAAAATACATGCACAAGAATGCAACACAGACAGACTAACCTCTCTGTTTTTAAAATAAACACAGTTTGCAGATCCATGGAGCTGGCTTGGGTAAAGGGAGGCCATTTCCCAAGAAATTATACACATACATACAACATGGCTAGGACAAAGGTTACTATTTGATTACATACAGCTGAATAGTGTTGGCCTGGCATGAGGCATGGATCCAAGGATCAGGTAATCCATCTATTATGTGGTTGAACCACCACGCCAGCCTACCTGCTGGTGAACCACCGAGTAACATTACTGGGATCCATATGGGTACAAAGCCACTGTGTGTCATCCTTGCACCTGAGTGTGAGGCAGATCCCCCCCCCAAGCTGGGCATGATCTTGCTTACCTACACCCCCAAGGTCTCTTAAGGGGACCCTCAGGAATGTGGATGATGGAAACACAGACCCTACATTGCCTTAAAACTAGATCTGGCCCCATGCCATACCACCAGAGTTGTGACAAAAGTAGTGAGTAAATGATAACATCTGTGGTAATAGCCAAACCAAACATAAAATAACATAAAGGGGAAGGAAGATGGGAAGTCAGTTCAAGCCAGAATGCCAGAGAAGCTGCTGGGAACTATCCTATCTATCTATCTATCTATCTCTCTTTGTGATATCTGAGTGAAGTTTGCCACCCTCAGGTCTGGCAGAGAGAAGTCCCACCCACACTGAGTCACATGTGGAGCACAAATGCTCTTAGGTCTTGTCTATACAGTCAAAATAATCCGAAAGGCATGCGAACGCATGGTGATTCATTCATATGGACATGCGCATAAATATGTGTCATTCAGAAGGGGGGCAGCCAAATCCACTGCAAAGTTCATGTGCGTCGTGTCCGGGGATTTGTCTGGATTTTTAAAAAAGCTCCATACGACATGGGAATGTGCAATCGAATGAACATTCGCATTTGTACAGATACGAACAGGCAGTGTAATCTGATTGGCTGGAAGAGCATGGGGGCAGGGCTAGCAAACTGGGAAAGCTTCCATGGCTGCCATGTTAAATTTTCGGCTAAGTGAGGATCCGGTAAGTCAATAAAATTGTGATCTTATACTCTTGTTTTCTTTCTTTTTTTGCAAATATGAACTATCGCTTGTCTGCACAGTGGGTAACTTTAAAAAAAACCTTGGCGTTGGCAGATTTAAAATTGCAAGTAAATCACTTACGGCTGCCATCTTGGCTAGGGGGTCATGCAGAGTTTAGGGGGGGCTCTTTTGACCGTAAAGACAGGTTGCATCATTGTGAATGCCTGCTTTTTCAGACATGTTTGGATTCCCCCCTCGTATAGACAAGACCTAAGTCTGTGGAGATATCTTAGCCTCTCATAATGCCTGGCAAGGGCAAAGTGTGGTTAATTTAAATGGTGGTTTATTTAAACAAGCCATGATCAAAATGTGGTATGTAATACCCCCTTGTTCCAGCAAATCATAGTTTAAAACAGCAATGGGAATTGTGAGGCCCATAGGCTGTATATTACCCACCAGAATCTTTTCTGCAGCCCCCATGCCTGCACATCTCAGGAAAAACATGCCCCTAAAAGGATAATTGAACTCCCAGAATCCCCTATTAAGTTTCCAACTTAATGCTATTTTGTCTTTCTCCCATCTGTTTGGGCCCCAAATAAACATTAAAAAAAAAAAGATTGTAGCTGAACTTTCAGTGATTTCTTGTTTTGTAAAAAGAGGCAGCTGTGGCCTGCTGGGATCCAGAGTAGTAGTCTAAAACATGGCAGTGACAGTCTCTTGATCCTCCAGAGCTGTCCATCCCTTTGCTTAAATTAACTCAAGTTCTTACTGAAGGTAGCAAGAAACTCTAGTTAGTTTAGTCCAGTCTTCTTCTATTAACGAAAAAGGGAGTAGAACGGGGAACATGCAAGCTAAGGCTCTAATAGCCCTAAGCTGCTGTCCAAAGAAGGGCCCATGTAGCAGCGGTGGGGCTTGAACTCAGGCCTTTCATATCAAAATCTATATGCTGGACCACCCTGATTGTCCTTAAGAGGAGGGACCTCCTTTCTTGACTAAGGCCAACTGTATGTGATCAATGCCAACCCGTTCCTGCCCCCTCTAAATTGAGTTTGTCTGGAATGGGGCAGGAAGATTGACTCTCTCCAGGGATCAAGTGACATATGTAATTCAGGCTGTCATATAAGAGTTGCTGTAATCTTTTTATTATCTCTTTTAAAGATGTGCATTTTTCTCTGATCAAATAAAAAAAGCCATTAACAGGAAAAAAAGAGGATAATTGAGAGGACTACATAGTGCTCAGGAAGCATGCCTGTGGGTAATAAAGATTTTTACTGCTGCTGAGTGGGTTTCTTAATCTTTTATCTTCTGATTCTGGCATTCCTTGCAATCTTGCCAAATGCTGATTCTTTCATCAGAATAGTCATCTGTTTTTGTGCCACTGAATTCCACAAGGGCTTCAAAACTTGATAAATTAGCTGGCCTTTCATTAAGGGGGAGGGTAAGAAAAGTACATAGGACTTAGTTTGATAATGCTTCCTTTATGTTAATTTAGAAATGATGCTGTGGGCATTTAAGAAATGAGGTGTAGTTTTGGGTGAAATTTATAAAGCCACACATATTATTTTCTCAAAGGCACAGTGTGAGGATTTCTACTTACCCCACCATATAGGCTATATTTCAGAGGAAGGAACTGGCAAAAACCACCTTGGAGTTTTCTTTGCCTAAGAAAATGCTATGAAATTCATGGGGTTGCCATAAGTTGACAGGTGACTTGAAGGCACACACACACAAACGCACACCCCTGGAGATAACTCAGCCCTGAGTTGTTCAGGGCTTTATAAGTCAACAACAAAGCTTTGAATTTGGCTCAGTAGCCAATAGTTAGCTAATGCAGATTATTGTTATGGGTAATCTATCATTTCCATAACTAATGCAGAAAGCAAGTGCAGATTACATAGCCGCATCATATTTAATATCTAGGTGCATATACCAGGGAGGCCTGATGGGACTATGGCTGTTTAAAGGTGCAGGTACATTGTCTATTGTTTACAACTTTGCTACAGGAACTACTAGTGTAATATTGGTCTGCTGGCCGCACTTTCTTCTCAGAGGTGGAAATCTTACAGCCCCCAAGATGATGTTGGACAGCACCTCCCATCAACCCTAGCCAGCATAGCCAATGTCAAGGAATGATGGACGTTGCAGTCCAACAGCATTTGGAAATCTGCATGGTTGCCACTGCAGTCCTAAAATGTTAAGTCTAGAACCACTCTTAGGAGAAATAGAAAATGTATGCTTTTCACTTTTTTTTTTTTTTTGGTCTGTTTTTGGAATTATTTTCCACCACAGTTCAAATAAATACAGAGTATATATTTGTGCTCAGCATCTCTTGGATGCTTATTTTAATGTTTGAAGTTCAAGTATGTATCCATAGTCACTCACTTCTTTAAGTGGCAAGAGACCATTAGTTATCTTTTGGCAGCATTCAGGGAAGCTTAAAACTTGGAATGGACATCCTTTCTCATACTTAGGAGATCATCAGATGAGCGTTTAAAAGTGTTTTTGTCCCACTATATTTTAAAGTGTAAGTATGCTGGCATAATAACACTTCTTATCACATATTGCTGTAATCACAAGAAAGAGCCACCCCAAATTATTGCAACATGACCGCTAGCACTGTTTGCTTCCACATTTTCACATGGGCAAGACTTCGGTAGTTCTCACGAGAGGATGCGAGCATGCTTAAAAGTCTAAAAACACCTAAATTAACCAACAAATGAACACACAAGCAGTGAAACACACTTAAAAACTTGCTAGCAAAACTGGGAGGTTCATAAAAAGAGCGTCCTATACCTAGTTTTTGCATTCTAACCTGGAAGTGTTCTGGCGGGGACTGCCCATTGACACTGTAATCACACCAGCAGAATGGGATGCAGTTTTGCACACAAGCAATATCATGAAAAAACCTGGCATGGGATATCAATTAGCAGCTTGGCCTGCTAATAAAAAAACACCTTTTTCACAGTAGCAGAATGCAAGGAGGACAACGCTGTGCGATGGGGGAGCCCTTTCACGGTATCCGGTCATTGTATTTGCTGTGTCTGATCATCTCCTTAGCCTGGGTGCATTTTAAAGTGCTAGGCACGGGAGGAGTATTGATTCAGTATTTGATGCAACAGTATTTGATGCAACATGTATGCATTTTGTAATCACCCCCAGATTCAAAAACATATTGTTTGCAGTAGGTTTAGAGCCACTTTATTGGCATTGTTTCACAGCCTCCACTGTTTTATGAATAAGAATACTGAAGAGGTAGAACCCTGCAGGGCAAAGGGGAAAAAATAAAGTAACAGCCATTACCTTGCGAGCTGTCCTTTGTGACAGCTTGGAATGGAATTGGTATTGTAGAAAAGAAGGAGAACAGTGGTAATGTCAGCTAATCTCCTTGTCCAGAGAAAGAAGTCTAGCAGTTGTAAACACATTTCATAAGCAAAGGCTATGTGGAGTTTTTTTTTAAAGAGTCAGCAGAGCAGTTTGAGATGGTTCAGTCATACAAGAAGCTGCCTTGTATTGATGAGGCTATTTCTTCATTCAGGTGTTATCTATATGGTAAAAAAATTACGAATGGCATGCGAATGTATGGCAAGCCATTCAAATGACAAATATGTGTCATTCGGAAGGGGGACAGCAAAATCCACCACATAGTCTGTGTGTGCTGTGTCCAGGGCTTTGTACGGATTTTTTTAAAAGCTCCGTACGACATGCGAATGTGCAGTCGTTTGAACTCACATTCACACAAATATGAACTGGCAGTGTAATCTGATTGGCTGGATGAGGATAGGGGAGGGCTAGCAAAGAGGGAAAGTAGCTGCGGCCACCATGTTGGATTTTTGGTAAGCGAGAGTCTGGTAAGTCAATCAAACAGTGATTTTATACTCTTTTATTATTTCTTTATTTGTAAATATGAAGTGTTGATTGTGCATACCCTGGGAATTTTTTTTTTTTAATTGGCAGCAGCAAATTTAAAATCGTGAGTAAATCACTCGTGGCAGCCAACTGGCTAGGGGGCCATGCAGGGTTTGGGGGGGTGTCTTTTGGCCGTGTAGGCAATTTGCATCATTGTGAACACCTGCCTTTCTGAATGTATTTGTATTTTTAGACAATTTTTAGACATTTAGATAAGACTTTAGTGTCCTATTATCTATTGTGACTGGCAACAGCTTTCCAGAATCTAAGGGGGAGAGTTTCCTAATACCCACTATTAGATCCTTTTAGTTGGACATGCTGGGGATTGAACCTGGGACATTCTGCATAGTCTCTCCCCACATGGTACAGAAGGAGTAGGCTGCTATGGTTGAGTAAAGGGGCCTCTTAGGGTTATGTTTACATTCATTTGCATGGAACAGGCACTTTGACCTCGGAGAATTGTACAGTTGTCCTAGTATGAAGCCATCAATCCACATTTTGCCCCCTCATATAGACAAGCCCTCATATAGACAATAAGTGATATCACAGGCCCTCTACCCTTTTCTTTGATCCTTTTATTGTTGAATTTAACCATAACATTTGTATCCCCACACCTTTCACTAGGTGAACCTAAAAAATGGCGAATGGAAAATAGGTAGCACAATTCAAGCTCATTGTGCCCCATACTGATTTTATTGCGATAGGAAGAAGCAGGAGAGGGAAAGAGACACCAGTAAGTGACTTTATTCCAAGACACTAAAGCTAATGGCCCCCAGAAGGCATGTGTGTTCCTTATCAGTGCTTCTGAAGAAACTTTTCATGTGCTGAACAGGTCTCCTGTTAATTCACAGGAGGCTGAGGTTTCACAAAGCAATTAGTATTTTGCTCTTCTCAGGGACTTCCAATTTTGAAGTCAAATATTGTATCTGATTTAAGAAAGAAAAAAAGAAAACCCAAGGAATTTTTCTGTATTACACGGAGGTTGGAAACTACTTTAAAAAAGTAGTTAGTTACTGCCATAATTCCAAGTCCCCCGTTACCTAGTTTTTATTTATTATTGATTTATTATATTATAGTTTTTTTAAAAAAACACTAATATTTTCCTGTTTCTCAAAAGTAATTAAAATTATTGCTTTAAAAAGAAAGCACACAAGCCACATGTTAACAAGCCACAGGGTTAGAAAACACATTTTCCTTCGGTTCACTTCGTTCTCTTCTCAGTGGTACCAATAACAGAGTATGAGGCACAGCACATGATAGGATTGAACCAATGGATGTTCCTCCTCCACCATTTACTGAAGACACCCCCCACCCTATCTATAAGTTACAGTTGTACCACCAAAAGAGTGAAGTTATCCCTCATAAAGTTACAATCATAATGTAATGTACTTACATTTTAGCTATTGGGTAAAGGGACTACTTACAAAAAACAAGTTGATTATTTACAACCAGTTACTTCCAGCCTGATTATTTGGAAAGTGAGAACAAGATAGGCATCACATACTGAGATCCTGGAAGAGTGAGAGCTGATCAAAATAATGCTGGTTGTGTTTGCTTGTAACTGTGAAGGATGATGTGTTGTTAATATGAATGCGCTTTGAGTTTAACAGCTTGCCATCTCCTTAGCACAGCCACAACACAAAGGGGAATTCCACCAGTTGGCATGTATGTCTGGGAGAGAGCTCAAACTATTGCAGTTATTTTTCCAGGCCAGAGTTTTGCAAATGCTTGTATACCACTTCCAACTTATTTTGCTTTGCTTTATTTTACAAATAGTAGCCTCTAAGAGCTGGCCAGGCACAATGCTGTCTATTTCTAATTTGATGGCTTCTAATACAAAAAATGTAGCCAGTGTGGTGTAGTGGTTTGAGCACTGGGCTATGATGCTGGAGACCAAGGTTTGAATCCCTGCTCAGCCATGGGAACCCACTGGGTGACCTTGGTCAAGTCACACTCTCTGAGCCTCAAGAAGAAAGTAAAGGCAAGCTTTCTCTGAACAAATTTTGCCAAGAAAATCCTATGATAGGTTCGTCATTTTAGTTGGAAATGACTTGAAGGCACAGAACAACGACAATGCAAGAAACAATACACTATAGATGTAGTAAGGTTGGACCAAAGGCTTCAGTCTGGGTCTCCTTCTTTTGACCTCAGTAATGTCTGTGGCATTGTTCCCCAAACAGGTATCCTCCTATGTGTTTGATTACTATTCCTAAAATCCCCAGTCCGCATGGTCATGGCACATGCCATTGCACATTGCCTAGTCCTGTACTCATTTATTCAGATAGGGTCCCATTGAATTTTGTAAAACATGATCCAACATAAGCATGCATGGGATTTGTTGCAATCTAAATCATGTGGCATTACGCATAATAGATAAATGCTTTGATCCTGTTGGCATCAGTTGCAGCTCTAAAAGTAATAGTACTAAATTCTGGTTGCATTTCTGACAAGCAGGGGAAAATATTGGGAACCACATGTTTAATCCTTTAGTTTTGGTTCTTAGGGCTTGACTGTACGGGGAGTAAAAATCAAAACCAGACTACTTTGGCCTGGAGCTGCGGCGCATGAAATTCAAGCTACTCTGGCCTGGATTTAAGCACCATACTTGGCTTCCATTCAAAGCTGTTACTCATGCTTGACACTGAACTCCAGGAAAATCAGAGCCCCAGTAGTTGTCGCCCTCTCTGAAGTCAGAACAAGTGGCTAGCCTCGCAATGGCTGGGTGGGCTGCCTGCTCTGGCTTCAGAGAGGCCGACTAATGCTGGGGCTTTGCTTTTCCCAGAGCTCAGAGGGGCAATTGTGCACCAGAAAAATCAAAGCCCCAGCAGTAGTCGCCCTCTTTAAAGTCAGAATGGGCAGCTAGTCTCATGGGGCGGACCACCTGTTATGGCTTCAGAGAGAGTGAGTACCACTGGGGCTTTGATTTTCTTAGAGCTCAGAGAGGCAATTGTGTGCTGGAAAATCAAAGTCCCAGTGGTAGTCACCCTTTCTGAAGTCAGAACAGGTGGCTAGCCTTCCAATAACAGGGCTTGCCGGGCATTCTGACTTCAGAGAGAGTGACTATCACTGGGCTCTGCCTTTGGAATGAGAAGTGGCGCTGAGAAGGGGGAGGATGGTGGTGCCTCGGTCAGCGCTTGGCCTTCCTCTCTTCGCCACCCCATCCTGAATCCAATGCGGAAGATTGTTCACATGACAGTTTTTGCCAGCATTTCCAGCAAATTCCAGAAAAAACTGCAAGTTTTTAAAAACCCAGATTAAGCGGGCATTCCCCAAGTCTGGTGCAAATAGGACTGTACATCATGTGTCATTATTGCACCAGCTTTGGGGGTCAGATTTGGGGGGAGTGGGATTCAGGGGTTTTCACTGGTGTAGATACACTCTTAGAATCCAAATGGCACTAATACCCGAGCGTACAATCCAAGATTTCTTGAGTAGAATCTAGAATTACCAAGTGTTGTGATCTTATAAATGCTATGAATGCTCTTTTTTAGGAAATTTGTTTTTCTTAGGTATGAAAGTCATGCAAATATCATTCATTGGAACAAAGGTAAAAGTAGGTGAGGAAGGGTGTATGTGAGTTCACTCACCTTAAAGTTGAAGATTTGCTTCTGATGTGATCATGAAGATCCATGGACTTTAAAAGGCAAAGAAAAAAATGTAAGCTTTTCAGGTCTGGCATCTGCTATGTTTATCAAAATGATACACTTATTATTTTAAATGGTGAGATAATGTAGGAAGCTGCCTTATAAGTAAGACAGTTTAGCCATCGGATCCCAGTATTGCATCCGCTGGTTGGAAGAGGCTAAGATCTGAGGAAAGTGCCTTTCTCATCACCTTTTAAAATTACAGATGCCAGGGACCGGAGCTTGGAAAAGTTACTGCTGGGACTATAGCTGCCAGAATCCATCAACCAGTATGGCCAACATATTAGCTGAAGGAGTCTAATAACTGGAGTCCCCTCAAAGTAACTTTTCCCTCCTCTGCCAGGGGCTGACCCTGGGACCTTCTTGATCTGTTAGTGCAAAGCACATGCACTAACTACTGAGCTATGGTTCCTCTCCATGTTGGTAGACTCTGCAGCTCATTAGTTCAACAAATCACACAATGGAAAACTCTTATTTTGCAATGGATTGTGACTGGAATGATATGTTTTCAGGACTTGTGCTACCCCCTGCGAGACTTCTTGGAACACATATGGAGAACCAGCAGGAACGACTGTAAAATTAGACTTGTGTTAAGTAGCTCTGTTTTGTGTAGAATCTTAAAGTAATAAGAATAGCTTCTCTCTGTTTCTTGGGAGTATGAGGCATCTCTTGAGCACAAGAAGCTCAGGTTGCAGAAGGAAGTGGGTCAGTGCTATTAAGGTTTCTCAGTGTCTCCTCTTTTCTCCTCCAGTGTCACCTGGGTTTTTTTCCTTTTAAAATCAGATTCTGCATGGTTTGTTTTACTGAGGCTGTCTGAAATACTTGTATTGTGTGATACAACAGTAAGTGGAAAGGCATGCTGAAAGGCATGGAAATGGGCTCTGTGAGGAGGTTGCCTGAGCTGCCCAGCAGGCAATAGAAAACTTTGCCAGCAGGTGCCCAGAAACAAAAAAGTAGCACATATCCAGTATCTTCTCTCACTCCTGTTCATGCTGTTGGGCTGTGGAACGTGATACTGCCCCAGGAGATGCCTGACTGAAGAAATTTAATTATTTAGCCCTTTCTGAAAAAGGAGATGACAGGCACTGTTGAGTCTGTTAACGGTGTTTTAATCAATAGGTGAGCTGAGAAACTTATTAAAAGAGCTGTCTTTCCCTTCTTTGTACCCCCCACCCCGACTTCCCATCATATGATTTTCAGGTCCCAGGGGAAGAAGGAGGAAGCTGTTCTCTTACTAAGAGATTCCATTCAATATGGACCAGAGTTTGCAGATGCTTACTCCAGTCTTGCTTCACTGTTGGCTGAACAGGTAACCAATTTCCTTCAAGTTCACCTAGCCTGTGTTCTAACATTACATGTTAATCAATATGTTGCCTCCAGATTACATTTTTGCAGTCCCTGAAGCCCCTGAGCTCCTCAATTTAAAACTTGTGTATTTTCAGACTAAAAATGCAACTCAAAGGAAAATACAAACCCCCACCTCCACTGAAATACCTCTTTCCCCTTTGGCCTTCAAAATGGCAACAGGAGGTGATGTGGTGCCTCTTTCGGTTGCCATGTTGAAGAACAGACAGAGAAAACAAGGTATTTTGGTGTGCTCAGGTTGTGCAGCCTACACAGAAGTTTGGGCTAGAAAATTGTCCCCCCACCCCACACATCATTGTCTACCCCTGGTTTAGACAGCAAGTCTGCAACCAGACAGCCTTTGGGCCACAGATGCCCCCAACCTGTTCTCAGCTCTCCATTACCTGACTGTTAATAGCTTCTCTGGATTTTGAGTAGGGTTCTTTTCTGGTCCCACCTAAAAATATCAACAATTGAAATGGGTGCCCATCAAAGTTGACCACTGTTGCCTTTAGGGGGACTGTAATTCCTAGAATCTTGCAGTCAATCCAAATAAGTAACTTTGCCAGGGCCTGGGTCCTTTAGCATTCAATGTATGTGCCCTACCACTGAATTTACAGTCCTTTCCCAAGAGACAGACCATTATACACTCTTTTTACAAGGGAAATGCACATCCTTTTATGTTTACATCTTCCTGTCCCATTGGAGACAGGTGCCCCAGTTTGGAAACTCCTGATTTAAAACATTTACACAGTCATTTGCTGGTCTTTCGTTTTATTGTATCTGTTTAATTAAAATGAAAAGTTAGTGGCTGGGGAAGGGAAAAGTGTTACAATAAGTATTTTCTCCCTTTTTTCTCATTCCTCATTTTTTCTTATTTTCTAGATATTTTGCTGAAATAACTAGGTTGATAAGGGTAGCTGCAAGGGTTGATAGGATAAGAGATAAAGTGAATGCCTCTGCAAATCTGAGGATGGAAAAGCTTTATCTACACACCTCTGCCTACCAGTTTTCCCTTCTTTGTACTGGCTATGCTAGCTAGGAAATTCCAAGAGCATGGGTTCAAAAATAATTTTTCTGTGGTCTGATAGATGCAGTGCAAAAATAAGTTGTGCATGAATACTACAATCTGGGAATGAATGGGCAGCCCCTTATCTTTAAATGCTGTGCTGTTCGGGTCATTATCAGCAATGTCTGTATCTCACCCAAATCCAGATGTACATACATCCCATTTGTTTTGTTAGGGCAAGGGGTGAGACTCATGCTGACCTTCAGATGTTGCTAAATTGCAACTGCCAGTATTCCTCACCATTGCCTATGTTGGCTAAGGCTGATGGGAATTGTAGTCCAACAGACCCAAGGAGGGCTGTTGATGATAAGGTGATTTAGAGGTCTCTCATTCATAGGGTCTCCATAAGTCCAAGTCTGCTTGGTGGCATTTTGAGCCTATTTATCCCCAGCTTTTGATCAAACGTTTCTCAATATACAGTCTGGCTGGTGGATTCTGGCCATGCTATTTAGGTACTAGTTGGCTGGGTGATTTGTGGAGTTTCAGTCTAAAAAAGTAACTTTTTAAAACACTGGGGCCAGTTCTTGGAGAACTGGTTTAGCTCCCCTGGGACATACAGGAACCCTGGAATGAGCTTCTTCTGTGTGGGGCAGGGCTTCTTTGAGAGGTGTCCCCCCCCAGCTCCCTCACTACCTCACTACAAGCCTAAATACCCTAAAGGCACCAGATCCCATCTGATCTTGGAAGCTCAGCAGGGTCAGCTCTGGTTAGTACTTGGATGGGAGACCACCCAGAATACCAGGTGTTGTAGGCTGTATTTCATAGGAAGGAACTGGTAAAACCACCTCTGAGTATTCCTTGCCTAAGAAAACCCTATGAAATTCAGGGTGTGTGTGTCGCCTTAAGTCGACAGGGGACCTGAAGGCGCGCGCGCACACACACACACACACACACACACACACACACTATCTCACTTACAGAGGGATCAGATGAAATGCTAGAAGCCTGCACTGCTTTTGCAGGAAGCAGACTGATTAATTGAGGGTCCTGGATTTATTTTTATTACAGTTTGGGAAGGGAGAGGTGGTGGAAGCTTTTTGATTACTCTCATTGGTCCTACACAGCACGTTTTCCCCAGTAATCTAGGGAACTAAAATGAGCCTTGACTGTTCTTTTGCTTCTTTAGTTGTAAAAGGGCCCCTTAAGATTAATGTTCCATGCTCAAGGGAGTTGGGTTGTAAGTCAGCATAATTACCCTGTTCTTCCCTCAAAAGGTGATTTTCAAACAAGATCAGACTTGAAAGGAGAGTGTGTGCTCTAGTGAGCCCCAAAATCTGCTGCTTTTGAAGGTGTTGCAACTTTAATCAAAGATGCTTCTGATGCTGGGAGATCAGCTTGTCATTCTTATGGACTTCAAAGTGCTTGCACAGTCTTCTGGTTTTTACACCATTCTCACAAATACATTTTCTGTGGCATGTGTCTGACATCAATACATCTGAGAGTATTGTATTTTGTTTGTTTGTCAGCTTGAATTAGCCAGCTGACCTTGTGTCAGGTTGCATTCTTTATGTACCCCAGAATCTGGGGAGATTTGCTTTGTAGCCATCATGCTTGCTTGCCCTTCCTTCCTTCCTTCCTTCCTTCCTTCCTTCCTTCCTTCCTTCCTTCCTTGTTAAGAGAGAAAAAAACCTGTGTGAAGCCCTGGTTGCTATATGTTCCTTCAAAAGAATATTGTTTTGCTGAGATCGAAAAAGATATGACATTATGAGTAAGAGCAGGACAACTGGACAATTTTTGTGTCCCTGCAGATGTTGTTGGACTGCAGCTCCCATGATCCTTTAGAATTGGCTAAGGTGGAAGCCATGGTGTTCTGAATTGCAATGTGAATGACAATAACAATAACAAGGGAATTTCCTTGCTGGACTGCAGATATTTGGGGTGCAGTGGAGGCTTAGTATAGCTACCGGCCTAGTATCTTATACCTGCTTTGTTGTTTGTCACCTTGGATTCTGTGGTCACCTTTTCTCTGGTCCAAAAGTTAGGAGTTTTGATCTTAAAACCCCCCAGAATTCCACAAGTTTCGTGGCCATCAACAGGGAGAGGTAATCGGAGGCATAGTCAAAAAACATCTTTAGTACTGTTTATACCCTATCCTTGCTATAGTATAGCTCCTTGTATCTCCTAAAAGATAGCAGCAGCAGAAGGCTGCAAATGTATATATACTCACTTGGGAGTAAGTGTCATTGAACTCAGCAGAACTGACTCTAGTGTAGGCATCTATGGGATTATACTGAAATTATACTTTCCAGTATACTTTCATGTTGCAGATAAATTTGAGTTCTTGGAGCATAGTTAAAAAACAAACCCAGAACATGATGTGCACCATCTAGGATATATCTTTGGCTATAAAAAAGTATCTCAGTTATTCTTCAGCACACCTGTTTGCCTCATCTGGTAGTCTCTGGAAGAGAGTGCTGTTGTTCACAGCAGAGGCATTCCATGTTATTAAGGACTACAATACAAATGTAAATGATGTGAAGATACCTTGTCCCACACCTGTCTTTCTTTTGTGTGACTGATTATTCTACTCTTTCTTTTCATGAGCATGATTCAATCTGATACCTTGTAGCACAGCATGCTTTTAAATACATGTCCCTAAGCAGAAAGGTTCCCTCCCACTATTAATGCCCACATCTGGGAAATCCCCATGTGCACTCACACCTTCAAGCACATTGTAAAACATATTCTAATGGGAAGAGTCTGTTGCATTAATGTCCTTTCTATACTTATTTTGCATATAATACTTCTGCTCCTCTTTCTAAGTTGCTCCTAACTAGAGTTGCCAGGTGAAATATGTGACAGGGCTCCTTGTTCCCTTAATAGTTGTGTAGAAGAGGAAATTTCAGCTGGGGTTGCTTGTCATCTGCTGAAATTCCCTCTTTTATTTGTTGTTGTTGTGTACCTTCAAGTCATTTCCGACTTACGGTGACCCTAAGGTGAACCTATTACAGGGTTTTCTTGGCAAGATTTGTTCACAGGGGATTTGCCTTTTGAGAGTGTGTGACTTGCCCAAGGTCACCCAGTGGGTTTCCATGGCTGAGCGGGGATTCAAACCCTGGTCTCCAGAGTCCTAGTCCAATGCACAAGTCACTACACCATGCTGGCTCTCTCCCTCTTTTATACAATCTTTAAAGTTACAGGAGCCTTGTCCCCTATTTCACGTGGCAACCCTACCTATAACAGCTACAATATAAATTTCCTAGCAATCAGCTTTCCATACAGTCTGTAAAGCCTGTCCTGCTTAGTTACAGAAGGTAGAGCTGGGGCAGATGCCTTCTGGTTATTCTCAACGCCATGAATGGGCTACAGTGGCGGGTCCAGGAGCTGCCCCCATCCCCAGGTCCCCATAGGCAGCATCTGGTTTTACTTGTAAAACCAAAACTGACATTCTGCTCACTTCTAATTTTGAAAATTTGCTATTTGGAGCATGGGGTGGAGGGGAGTTGCAAAAGTACTCAGTGAAATAGAGAATTGTACTTCCTATAGTGCTCTGTAGGTATAATTCTCAGTTTTTTAACCACTCCAAAAATAGCAAAGGTACAGTGCAGAAGCTCACACAGAAGGGGCTCACAGGTTGAACCATTTTCATCTTGTTCAAGGACATTAAGGCAGACCTAGCATCACCTCTTGGTACCCTCAGATAGTAGCCAGGCAGGAAGGATGGTTACTAATGCTCTACTAAAAAACAAAAAGGGACACAGATGTACACACAACTTGCATATCTGAATGTATATGCAGCAATACACTTTTGAAAATAATTACTATAATTAGAAGTACAGTTCATCTCACTGTAGTTGGAAAACCTGTGACCTTTCTTTGCTATTAGCTCAGTCTGCTGTGCTGAATTCATACATGAGCTAATTAAGCTACAGTTTAAGGCACCTAAAGAACAAAGAACAAAGCAAAGCCCACTAAATTTCAAGTTTTGGGTAAATGTTGTGGGATCTCTTAAACATGACATTGCTCAGGGCCATAAGTGGATTTTAATGTGATTGCTGTCCAGGTGCTTATAGCTGGTGGATAGCTCCCCTAAGTCCAGATGGTGAAATAAATCCTCTAGAATCCAGGGGGAATCCCATGTGACCAAATGGGGCCCCACAGCATTCCATAATTTTCAGAGGCGGGGGACCAAAATTCAGGAAAACTATGGTGGGAAAACCTTAGGGGCTTTTCCCAAGTTTTTAAAAAACTGTGGGAGAAATGTATACTACCGCTTGTTAGGACAACCAAATCACAGCACATTGCTGAAGAGGATAGATGATTGGTTGGATGTTCGTGGGGTGCGGAGCTTGCTAACAAGGAACCACCATGTTGGATCATTGCCGTAGTGATTGTGCACTGAGGCGACGAAGCAGCCTTTCTTTTTTACATTATTTAAGTAGAAGATCACTCTTCTGCACCTTGGATTTAGTTTTTTTTTAAAAAAAATACTGTTTGTGGAGGGAAATAGAAGCATGAGTAATTCACTCGCGCCCGCCATCTTAATTCGCTGGCATGCCTCTGTGTGGACAGCAAACACGGATAGTATCACATACCAGCGCCCTTGCAAAAAGATTGTTGAGAGAGATGAAAGCTGCTGCGAATTGGTGTATGTGTGCAGCAAACCATGTTTTATTCCCTCATCTAGACTGGCCCTTAGTGTTCTTAAACCAGGCCTAGTATCAGCAGCCCTTCAGACAGGGGGACGTCTGGTAGAGAAAGGGTTGGGCTCACTAGTGCTGTGCAATAGGACTTTAAAGGGCCATTGATATGGCTACCTCTTCTGGGCTTGCTGTTTCAGATACCTGCAAGCCATGGTTTTATTATTCCCTTTATTTATTTTCTCTTCCCTCCCCCTCCCCGCCAGAATCAGAGCCCAAGACAGCTTAAATACCATCTGTGGCCCCCTGATGTAACACTATTTGTATTATATTAATCCTTTCCCCTGCAAAATAATCTGAGTGTATTTCCATAAGAGAAATGTACAAGTAGCCGTTAGTAGCAAGACCAACTGCCCTCTGGGTAATAATGTTTGTTAATTTCTTTTTGTGTTAAGGAACAATTAAAAGAAGCTGAGGAAGTATATCAGGCTGGAATAGAGAACTGTCCAGAGAGCTCTGATCTCCATAATAACTATGGGGTTTTCTTAGTTGATACTGGTAAGTAAAAATGAATCACAGTTTGTATATCGTACTTTACTTCTTAATGTCTTAACCTGGATGGGCCAGAAGAGTTGTTAGTTTAATCTGTGTCGTTCTGAGATCCATCAGTACAACCTCCATCCAAACAACTTCTTTGTGGATTCTCTTTATTATTTGTAAAACAAAATAGAGTTGAACTACTTGCCAAGTTTTGCTTTTGTTTTTATTTTGGCAATTTTGGCATCTATTACAAATATGTTTGTCTTGCTTCAAAGCTGTTTAGTACCTCTTGTTTCCTAGCTGCTGCTGTTTTCCTGCAGCGCTCACCCTCACTTTCCTTGGTTTCTTTTACCATCGTTGCCCTTTGATTACTTATGGTGACTGTATGGATTTTGTTGATGACATCACAATGTTACATATGATATAATGACATCATGGACATCCACAAACAAATATCTCCTGGGGAACCCCAGCTAATCAACTTAAACTTCATTGAGAGGAAATGAAGCCAAGTATCATGAGAATAAATAAGAAAAATGGTACAGGTACCAGCAGAAGTTATGAAAGGATGCCAAACATCCCTGAAAAATCAAGGATGTTGAGCAAGAATTTTTCCCGTAGCCATTAATTCTATACAGTAGGACCCCAGTATCCACTGGGGATTGGTTCTGGGGGGGGGTGGATACAGAAAACCGTGGATAATATCGAACACCATTGACAATAATGGGACTTCCGGTTTAAAATACCATAGAGTTGCCTTGGAGGACCTAGAAAATTGCTAGAGAGGACACGTTTTCTAGGAAGACTCTATGGTAGGTGTGTTGTTTTTGTCCTGTGGATAATTGAATCAGTGGATAATGAATCAGTGGATATGGTACTACTGTATTGATCATAAGCAACTGATTGTGTAGTGCTGATTTCAAAACAGATCATGTCTTTAGTATTTGATGCAAACTCAAAATTCATAAGCAACCAAGGCTACTACTATATACGTGATTTCCTGAGAGTAATTCCCACTGAACTCATTGGGGTTTGCTTCTGAGTAGATAGATATGTGTAGGTTTCCATGCTGGGCACACTGTCCTTGGAGTTAAACCCCATTGAACTCATCTTGAATTAGAGTTGCTGGTTGAAATGAGGGGCAATTGTTGTGTAAAAAGGGGCATTTCTTGCAACACTAGGTAAGTAGTTCTACTCTGAAATTTCCTCTTCTACACAACTATTAAAGGTAAAGGAGCTCTGTCCATTATTTCAACTAGCAACCCTACTCTGAGTAGACATGTATAGAATTGATCTTTAAATAAATAAACACTGAGTTCATGGGAAACTTGGCTAGGCTTACACACAGAAAGAATATATGCATTTTGAAGGCTTTCCAATTAGCAGTGCTGTCAAGCCCGTGACCTTCCCAGTGCATATTTGTCTTTTCACTGCAGCAGAGCATTGCTGCCTTTTCTGTCTGGACCTAGCCAAGGGCTCTCCACCATATCGTGATACTAATGCAAGGCGACCACTCCAAGCCACAAATGCTTCTTTGGCTTTTCTGCCAGCTGCTCAGTGGTGGCAAAACAGCTCTTCTATTCGGAGAGGCTGAGCACAGCTGTGATAAAATAAATAAGGCTTTGCAGTCAGGCATGTTTTGGCCAAACACAGATGCTATGAACCAGAGAGAAAGAATGGCTTTTTCTTAGCAAAGACTCCTGACAGAATACAGAGATCTTAACTCCTTTGGTGCTGGTTCATATCCAGCTTCCATGGCCCTGGTTTCTTTCCTGGCACATGCATAATAGAAAACGGTGCTGTGAATGGCACATTCTTCATTGGCTAAGTTGGGATATTAAGAAAATAAGCTGCTCCTTTCACTTCTGAAAGTGGCAGGGCTGGGCTGGGCTCCAGAACAGATCTGAGACACACGTCTGAGCTTTTGACCATGAAAATTCCCCAGCTGCTGGGCCTCAAGTTTCTGTGACCAGCATATCTCAATATAAAATGGGGAGAAGGTACATTTATTTAATGTACTTGTTTATTTGATTTATATATTGCCTTTCTCCCCAAACTGGAATGCATAGTGTCTTGCAACAAAACTTAAAAAACAGATTGAGAGAAACACAAAAAGGTATACTATGAAAATATAATTAAACAAATTCCAGTCTTGAAACATGGTTGGATTACAAGCAAATTGAAAGTGCATTAAAAGGACTAGAACTTGCCTCAGCAAAAAGCTCCTTCCTTAGCAACTAGCCACCTGCCAAACACACACCTTAATAAAACAGGAAGGGGACCTGCTAAGCCACCTTCCTCATTAGTTTCACAACATGGGAGCAGCCACTGAGAAGGCCCTGTGAAGGTGGTGGAACCCAAGAGAACCCCACCCCTAATATCTGAAAGGTAGGCTAACCTGTATGAGAAAATATGGTCCTTCAGATTGGCTGGACTCAAGTAATCTCATTCTCCATTTAACCCTTGGAGGAGAATCTTCTAGGAGGCATAATAGGAAATTAAATTTGGACAGCCTATCAAGGTCTGGGTGTACTGTTGCCCATCTATAATGCTGCTAGACACTGTGCGTAGATAGTTTACTGGGTATTGAATATTGATTTCATTTATATCCCACCTCTTTTTGGAGGAGACCTGTGAAGTAACTTAGGCTGGGAGAGAATGACTATCCCAAGGGCACCCAAAGAGCTTCATAGCTAGGTGTGGATTTGAACCTGGGTCTTCCCAATCCTGTTACAACACTCCAACCTAGGGTGGGCATTTGCAATGGAGCAAGGGGCCAGTATTCCACTCTGTAAGACACGCACTCCTTGTGGGCAGCCCTCCCCCCATGGAAATGCACCAATATACTTTGTTTTCCCTCCATTTCTCCTTCAAAATAGCTTTGTGTCACATTCACTTGCCATTTTGAAGGAAAAATGGAGGGCCAAGAAGGTATTTTACAGGAGGTAGGAGGTTCTGAATACATTTTGGGTTTGGGAGGGTTTTTGCATGTTTGTGTGAATTGGAAAGGGCTTTAGAAATGATATTTGGATGGTTTTTGCCAACAATGTGTGCCAAATTTTTAAAATTTGGGAGTAGGGTTGTTGGAAGAGCTTGGAGAGATTCAGGGGCCACAAATATGGGACCAGGGATCATGGGCTGCACTTTCTGCACTCCTTGATACAAATTTATATTGAGGGCTTGCCCCAAAAAACAAGAGTGCCGGCAGTAATTGCATTTTGCAGCAGCAGCGACTTAATGGTGTTTTTGCCCCCATAAGTTTTGCATGCTAGATGGTGGCTGTGAGTGATTTACTCGTGTTTAATACTGTCCAAGGTGCGAAAGAGCAATTTTTCTATTAAACAGGACAGCAAAACAAAAAACACACCCCGTTTTATCGCCTTAGTGATCGCTCATTAAGGCAAAAATCCAACATGGCGGCAACGGACGCTTGCCTTATTAGCAAGCTCCCCTGCCCCTATGATTGCCTGGCCAATCGGCTTTGCACTTCCTCTCCTATGGGAAAGTGATTCAAAGCAAATCACTTGTCCCAATGAGCAGGAATGTGCACCCCCCTTGGTGTTTTTTAAAAACTACGGGAAAAGCCACAAAGGCTTTTCCTGCATTGTTTTTGCCATTTGGGGCCCCCCTCCTTCTGAATACAGTGGATTGATGCGGGATCCCATTTAGACAGGTCGGATTCCCAGTGAATTCCATGAGGGTTATTTTCACCGTTTGGACAACCCCTGAATGTCAGTGTGGTGGCAATGGTTAAAGAGTGCCACCACAATGACACTTGATACAAATTTATGCTCTTGTCTTTCTCACAACTAGGACATTCAAGGCAGCCTGCAAAAAAGCTCAATAAAAACTGTACAGCAATATAAATGCTATATAAAAGTCCATTAAACAACTTCAAAGCATTTTAAAAGTCAAAATAATACAAGAAGTTTAGATCAGCTAAATTAACCAAGGGAGATCTGAAAAAGGGTAGAGCAGCTTTTCCCAATTGGGTGTCCTCCAAGTGTGTTGGACTATAGCCACTAATCTCCTGCCAATCTGGTTGTGGGCCAACATACCTGAAGGTTCAGAAAGGCTGTAGTAGGTCTAGCCTCTACAACACAATACAAATCAAGAGTAATAACTGAACAAGGTAAACAGGCAGTGATTGGTTGTTAACAGCCAAGAGACTGGATGAATGTGTCAGAGTTTACTGGCTGCTTAGATTAATGCTTCTCATTGGTTTTGAAGTGGGATTCACTTGTAAACTTATTCAGCCTTTTGCCGCCCACTTGTAAATTAACTCTACCTTTTGAGCCCTACGTTCTTCTTCTGCAGTAGGAGAGTTAAGTGCAGGATGTGTGGCTGTCTAGAAGTTGTTAGACTGCAACTCTCATCATCCCTCACCATTGCTATACTGGTGATGGATGATGGGAGTTTCAGTCTAATGACATCTGGAGAGCCACAATTGATCCTCACCCTGTTTTGGGCTGTATTGGACAGAAAAGTGGGGTAGGTATGTCCTAAATCAGCCTTTCTCAATCCAGGATGCTTCAGATGTTTTGGATTGCAATGGCCATTATCTCCCAGCCAGAATAGCACCTGGCCTGACCCAAGGTGCAGGGAAGAGCAGACTGCATGTGAGGCAATTAAGGATTGTTCCAAGTCACAGTAAAACAAGGTAGGGGCACTGAAAGCAAAGTCTGGCATTGCTAGGACCTTGGAGAGCTTATTACAAAAAGTGCTGGATGGAGTATATCTCTGCTGAAGTGCAGAAGTCTTCTATACCAATCTGATTGCTCTTTCTGGGGCTTTAAAGAGCACCTTTATTACGCATCCTCTCTCTCCTATGACATGGGGTTGATAGGGAGTAAGTCTTCTGACAAGTCCAGCAGGGCAGCATGTATTTGCCTTAGGGCTGCCCAATGAATTAAGGGGCAGGGCTCCTGTACCTTGAATAATTGTGTAAAAGAAGGAAGGTTCTGGTTGCATGACAAACACTGTCTGCTGAAGTTGCACTGCACTGTCTTCTATACAAATTAATTGGAGGTAAAGGAGCCCTGTTCTTATTTTATCTGGAAGATCCTAGCAGTCAGGAATAATGACCCCTCTCCAACAGCAGCAACCTCTCCTCTTTCCAAGACTTCTTATGAGCTTGAATGGGGCGAGGCAAAGAAACATGGTAGCCATTCCTCATGTTGGTTGAGGAGCATGGGAGTAGTGGTCATCTGGATGACCACTACTCCCATCATCCTCAACCAGCATGTGTTCATCTGGATGGCTCAAGATTGGAGAAAGCCATCCTAAATAAATAAATACGGTATATACTTATTCTCTCCAGTTTGTTGCAACCAGGCTTTTGACATTCTGTTCACTTTCTGATAGGAAGTACAGTCAGCCCTCTGTATCCACAGATTTGGCATCCACAAATTTCATCATCCATGGTTTGAAAATATTCCAAAAAATACAAATTCCAAGAAGCAAACCTTGATTTTGCTATTTTATAAAAGACACATCATTTTACTGTGCCACTGTAAATAATGGGACTTGAGCATCCATGGATTGTGGTATCCATGAGGGGTCCTGGAACCAAAACCCAGCGAATACTAAGAGCCCACTGTATATATGTTGCAGCTGCATGGATTGCATTATGCCAGAGCTAATTCACATGGGGGGCAGAGGGTGAGGGAGTTTTTTGTATTTCCTGGATGGGGAACTTATAGTCTTCCACATGTTGTTGTACTGCAGCTCCCATCATCCATCAGCAGGGGCTATTCTGGGTAGAGGCTGATGGAAATTGGTCAGTGCCATATCTCCATTAGGTACAAGAGGGCAAGTAGTTGCCTCTTTGTGTATAAGCATGTATACGCACAATCCTAAATATACACTGGACTGACTATGTGACGAATGTTGCTGTCCTTGAGCAAGCAGGGATCACCAGCATTGAGGCCATGATATTGAGAACACAGCTGTGCTGGGCAGGGCACGTTTCTAGGATGGAGGACCATCGCCTCCCAAAAATACTACTCTACGGTGAACTCACCACGGGTCAGCGTAAGAGGGACGCTCCAAAGAAGCGATACAAGGACTCCCTGAAACAAAATCTCAGGCTCAGCCAAATTGATCACCAACAATGGTCTGCCCTGGCCTCACATCGGGAGGCATGGAGACGCACTATCCACAATGCCGCAGCCTTATTTGAGAACTCACGCCGAACAAGTCTTGAAGAGAAATGACAATGCAGAAAGAATCACAACCTGGAAACATTACCCAAGGAGACCTGCTGTGCTTTCTGCCACGGGACTTGTTTATCTCGGATTGGCCTTTTCAGTCATCAGCACGCTTGCAGAAAGCGCGGGATGAGTCCTTCCTGAATCTTCGTTTGCGAAGAAAAGCCAGAGAGAGAGAGAGAGAGAGAGAGAGAGAGAGAGAGAGAGAGAGATGCATGTTTTCTTCTCCAAAAATCCAGGATCTATTGTATATTTTAAAACATTAAATGTAGCCTTCTGAATGGCACAGTTGAAAGCACAGCTCAGCAATAAGAAGAAAACTGTGTAGGTAATAAAGATGGTTGTTACTGTTCTGTTCACGCAGTGAGATTATTAGTTTTGACTCTAAAGGCAGGGATATAAGAAACATGGGGATGATTTGAGCAATATGTCTCTCACTCAGTATTGCCCTCATACTGTCATTTATCTCCTTCCGCCCCCCGCTCCCCAAAGACATTTTTGACAGCACATGTGAAAAGCACAGCAATTAAAATGCTAGGGATTGTGACAAATCTTTCTCCCACCAGCTGAGCCTTCCTGCCAGCAGAGATGACCAAGAGACCTGTTGGTATCGACCCCGACTTTTCCAGAACCTCTGAGACTTAGCGTTTAAGATAAGGCCGTGGGACAAGATATTTAATAATACTTCTGGCAAAACCCTCTGGTTCCCATGCTCAACAGGATTGAAGCCTTAAGTGTGTGTGACTTAAAATAATGTGTGTTTTTCCCCCTTTGGGAACAATCTCCGCTTTCCTTTCCTTCCTCAGTTGTCCCTTTTCTAGGTTGCATATCTGTCCTTCAGCTTGCAGGGACCTCTCCTCCTGTATTTTGTTAAGTACCATGCCCATTACGAGATTAGCCCAAAGACCTATCTAGTCATGGGGCCAAATCCAAACTACATAAATAATCCAGTTTGAAATGGATTATTTATTGTGGCTCTTTCCTATGGAATATTGGAATTTGTAGTTTTACAAGGTCTTTAGCCTTCTCTGCCAAAGAATGGTGGTGCCTCACCAAACTACAGATCCCAGGATTCTATAGGAAGGAGCCATGGCAAATAATCAGTCAATAATCAGATGCAGCTAGAAAAAGGTGATGGGTTGCTCATGAAGGAAACAGTCCTTTTGCACTGTTGCTCCCCAGCAACTGATATTCACATTGCCTCTCATTCTGGACTAGTAGTAGCAGCCATTGACAGAGCTTGAAAGGAAGGAGTTATAAGGAACATAATTACCTATAGACTATAGTGAGTTTTTTTAATGAGGGTTTAATAGAATCATACAATCATAGAGTTGGAAGAGACCACAAGGGCCATACAGTCCAACCCCCTGTCATGCAGGAATACATAATCAAATCATTCCCAACAGATGGCCATCCAACCTCTGTTTAAAAACCTCCAAAGAAGGAGACTCCATCACACTATGAGGCAGTGTATTCCACTTCCAAACAGCTCTTACTGTCAAGGAGTTCTTCCTAATGTTTAGGTGGAATCCCTTTTCCTGTAGTTTGAGTCTGTTGCTCCGTGTCCTAATTTCTGGAGCAGCAGAAAACAAGCTTGCTCCATCCTCAGTGTGATATCCCTTCAGATATTTAAACATGGCTATCATGTCCCCTCTCAACCTTCCCTTCTCCAGACTAAACATGCCCAGCTCCCTAAGCCACTCCTCATAGGGCATGGCTTCCAGACCTCCCACCATCCTGGTTGCCCTCCTCTGGACATGTTCCAGCTTCTCAATATCCTTCCTGAATTGTGGTGCCCAGAACTGGACACAGTATTCCAGGTGAGGTCTGACCAAAGCAGAATACAGTGGTACTATTATTTCCCTTGATCTAGACACTATACTCCTATTAATGCAGCCTAGAATTGTATTGGCTTTTTTAGCTGCTGCATCACACTGCTGACTCATGTTCAGCTTGTGGTCCACTAAGACTCCTAGATCCTTTTCCAAAGCGAATGTACAAACATTGTTAATGGGGTGGGGTTTTTTTAAGGTTAACATTTCCTAGTAACCCTTTTTAAAGGGCATTTTTAGAGGGATATTTCAACTGCTAGACCATTCTCTTATAAATCCTAAGGTTTCTTTGAACCAAAAATAATGAGTAATGAAATGAGTTAACATAAAATTTTTGTTTTTGTTCAAAAATATTAACAGCAATAAAATTAGTTGGGGAATGGGAGGGGCTTTATAACAGGTTAATACAATGAATTACTAAAAAGTAATTTTCCAAGTTTTGACCTTTGATAACCTTCCTAGACACTATAATTCCAACACATTAAACACCCTTTTTAAAGCCAATAAACATATCCTTTATTCTTTCACTTATACATAAGGATCCACACTCATCTCTAAACTTTGGAAATAGATGGAATAATATTTTTTAAAAAAATAATGAATTTTGGAATGATATTAAACTATTTGGTTTGGGGTTTGGCGCCTTAGATCTGGGCGTTTGTGTGTTTCCCTTCTCTCTCCTCTTGAACTGTAGCTGCAAGGAAGAGATGAGAAGATTTAATTTCCATTTCCATATAAACATGGTTTGTTAGTACAATATGTGTCAACTGAACAAGGTCTGTCTATTAAATAACGAGACTGAGTTTCTACCTTTCAGACAAATCAGGGAGAACTGGGTGTGTACACTTGAGTGCTGACCTTGAACATGTCTAAACTGCATGACAAATGTCAACACTCAGCTGTTCAGTTAATTGTCAGTCATCGTTTAAAGCAGCTGTGTTCTCTGTTGTGTGCCAGGAAAATGCTAAGTTTAGAAGTCGAGCAACATGACATCCTGCAGCAACTTGAGTTGGACCCAAACCTTTTTCAAAAAATCAACACTTGTGATGAAATCTGGATCTTCCAGTATGATCCTGAGACAAAATGATAGTCAATGCACTGGAAAACACCATCATCACCAAGAATGAAAAAAGCACATCAAAGCAAGTCCACATTCAAAGCCATGCTCATTGGGTTTTTTGACATCAAGGGTGTAATTTTAGCAGAATGGGTTCCAAAAGGCAGAACAATGAGCCAGCATTATTATAAGGAAGTTATAAGCTGAGTCAGGAAAAAAAGGACAGAACTATGGAAAAATGGTTTCATTCTTCATCAAGACAATGTGCCTGCTCACACAGCACTTTCTGTGAAGCAGTTTTTGCCTGATAAATGCATTACTACACTTGAACGTCCTCCATATTTGCCAGATTTGGCACCATGCAACTTTTCACTTTTCCCTAAAGTGAAATTGGTGCTTAAAGGAACACGTTTTGAGCCAGTTGATGCAGTACGAAGATAACAGCAGATGTGATGACACAGCTCACAGAAACTGATCTGCTCCATGCCTTCAACCAGTGGAAAACAAGACTGCATCGGTGTGTGAGTGTCATTGGGGAGTATGTTGAAGAGGACAAGCATTAAAATTGTAATGCATATGTATAAAGATGGGTTATTGCATAAGTCTCGTTATTTAATAGACAGAGCTTGTAGTTTAGGGTAAGGGCAAGAATCATGTAGCCTTCTAGATATTGTTGCACTGCAAGTCTCAGCAGCCCTAGCCAGCATAGCCAGTGATGAGGAAAGCTGGGATTCGCACTCTTAACAACAGCTGGCCCACATGATTCTTACTCCTGCTGTACTTGAGTGCCACCACCCCAGAACAAGTATGGGCAAATGCAACCCACCAGATTTTACTGGACTTTAGCTCCTTGTTCTAGCCATAGCATAGGTAAAGGTGTTCTGGGTGTTGCCCTGAACATGGAGAACCTCAGTTTGCCCACTTCTGGTTTAGGGAAATAAACCCACATTTTGAAGCTGACCTACGTTACTTCCCTCAATGGCTGTTAAGATGAACAGAGGTTGTCTGTTCAGATTTAATGACAAATAGTTGAAAATGGAAGCAAACGTTTCTAATCACCTGGAGGAACAGCAGGAAGTGGGAAGTGAATGAGCCCATTGGCATACTGTCTAAACTGCTATTTAGCATTACCTCTAAATGCAGACATTGTAACCTTAGTTCCCTTCAGTTATTTTCTGATTTCTAAATTTCTTTTTAAAAATATTGTCATTACTGTTTTCCTTGGGAACTAATTTATTTCTTTGGAAAACAGAACACAGCCCTAAATTGTGTGTTGATTTGTAAGCAACTCTCCCTGTGTTCAATGGGCCAGTCCTCCATGGATTTACGGTTTATGCATACTTATGCATAGGATTGCAGCCTCAAAGCCATGATTATTGCAGCCTCTCCCAAGACAGGATTAATTTTCATTTATTGTATTTGGATTGTTTCCCTCCCCTATCCTGAAAACCCAGGGAGAGCCACAAAAATTTGAAAGCTAGCAACAGAAATTTGACTGTAAGCTGTATATCATATCCAAATAAAACTTCTACCAAACCACTAGAGATTAAGATTAAATCTAAACACTCTTAGCTCTAGTTTTTTAACTTGAGCCAAAACAAAAACATTTTATCATGCACCCAGATGATTGCCAGGTTTAGCTTGGCTTCCTTCCCCAAAATAAAGTACCAGCGCTCAGCAACTCTTTTGTGCATTCTCCCATTACATGGTTATGGTATACAGATGGGATAAACAAAAGGCACTCTTGATTGTTCTTGCAAGCCATCCCCGCATTACTTTATCTTTGTGGCAAGCCATTTCATGATGCGAGTCTCCTTACTTCAATATCATGTTCAACATAGCATGGGTCCTGTACTCAGGCTTATCTAGATAAAGCTGCATCATGCAGACACAAGAGGGGTGTATCAGCAGAGTCTAGGTAACCCTGAGGCTTGCAGATACGTACTCAAAAATTCTTCAGGGAAGAAAAAAACATGTATGGTAGGTAATAACTGGGGAGGGGTAATAAAGTAGAGGAGCTGGAACCATGAACAGACCACAGTTCTCCACTGCCACAATTTTGTTGTAAGGCCCCATTTGTGGAAATAGAGATGCCTCTATTTTACTATGACAACAATCCTCAGGGAGTGTTGGATGTTAACAAGGAAATTGTCTGCATGATCACTAAGATGAGGAGGGGCTGTATCTTAGGGGTAGGTCTCATGCTTTGCATGCCAAAAGACCCTGGTTCAGTCTGTGGCATCACCAGTTAAAGGATAGGGTTGGAGATCATGGGAGAGATTGTAAATGGAGAGCTACTACCTGTCAGAATAGATAGTATTGGGGTAGGACAGAAATATAATCTGGCCTGGCAGTTTCCTGCATTTCTATGATTTCATAACCAAGTTGTGAAATCAGTTGTGGCGAAACATAGATACAGTAGCACCCCCGTATCTGCCGATTCGCCAACTCTGGATTCAGTTATCCACAGTTGGCGATGGTGGGGGGGGGGAAGGGATGGGGGAGGAGTGAACTGGCCTTGTCCCCTTACCCCTTTGCCCCTGTGATCACCATCACAGCAGGGCCATGGGTGAAGGGCAAAGGGGCAGAGAAGTGACCTGGCCTTGTCCCCTTCCCCCTTTGCCCCATGATTGCCGCCGCAGCGGGACTGAAGGGAGAAGGGGACAGAGGAGCGAACTTACCCCCCCTTTCCCCCGGGAAGCCCCCCCCCCAGTATGGAGTTCACTATTATCCGCAGAATTCACCATCCGCGGGTGCCCCCGGAACCAATACCCTGCAGATGTGAGGGTCCTACTGTTGAGTATTCACTGTCCCCCTCCTCCCCCTTCTGCAGTATGCTGAATATATGACTAATACCAAATACAGGTTTATGTTACATCAGTCTGAGGTGAGTCTCCCCATAGACATGGCTTGGTACAGGTGCAATAACATGGGACCTCATGTGCTCTCATAAAAGGGTAGACCAGAGGTGAAATCACATGAGGTCCTATGTTATTGGTACTGCAAGTCACTTCTATGGGAGACTCGCCTTGACAACATCTGAAGGGCTGCAACTCCCAAATGGCAAATGGCAAAGGATCCTGGGTGTTGCAGTCCAACAACATTTGGACCACATGATGCCCACCTCTGTGCCACATTTTGTTCATTCTGCAAAAGCAGTCTATAGAGATAGAAACAGGGCATAGGAAAGGTGGTGTTACATAAGAGTTGGATGGAGAAAGTGGCATTCCAGATGTTCAATGTGAAGTCAAAGGCTTTCACGGCTGGCATCCATAGATTTTCCTTGGGTTTTTTCCAGGCTGTGAGGCTGTGTTCTGGAATAGTTTTTTCTGACATTTCGCCTGCATCTGTGGCTGGCATCTTCAGTGAATGGTTGGGTAGGTGTGTGTGTGGAGTTTATATGCTGTGAACCCCTGTTGGGGAGTAAATTTGTGTAATTGAATGGCTAATTTCTGACACTAACGAACCTTGCATTTCTAGACCCAGAAACTAGCCATTCAATTACACAAGTTTACATATACTCCCCAACAGGGGTTCACAGCATATAAACTCCACACACACACACACCCAACCATTCTCTGAAGATGCCAACCACAGATGCAGGCGAAACATCAGAAAGAAACTATTCCAGAACACGGCCTCACAGCCCAGAAAAAAACCAAGGAAAATCTATTCCAGATGTTCAACTCTAATTCTCATCAGCCCCAGAAAGCATGACCAGTGGGCAGAGAAGATGGTAATTGTTGTTTGAAATATTTCATATAGGGCTTTATGAATCTAAATCATAATCTTAAAAATTGTCCTGAAACAGGTGTCAGAATGGAGTGATAAAATTCATTTTCAGTACTGGAGCCTGAACAAGTTACTTTTTCCAACTACAGGTCTCTGAATTCCTCAGCCAGCATGACCACTGGGGATTCCAGGAGCTGTAATCTCAAAAAGCATATTCTTAAAAAGATAGCCATGTTGATTTGCTTCAGTACAAAAAGAGGAGAAGGTAAAAAAGGAGTCTTGTGGCACCTTTAAAACTAACCAGTTTATTTTGGCATAAGCTTTCATGGATTGTAGCCGCTTGCTAAGATTCATCTGAAGAAGCGGGCAGTAGTCTACAAAAGTTTATGCTGAACTCAATTGGTTAGTCTCAGAGGTGGTGCAAGATGCTCCCCTGCTTCTTTCTCTGTTTTTAGTTCAAAAAATTATTTTACCCATTTCTGACCAGCACCCAGTCCTTGTCAAGAGGCAGGACACTATGTTCTGTAACACTTGCAGCTTCAAGACAAGAGCAGCCCCAGGTAGAGTTCAATATTGTAATCTAGCTTTTGATATTATTGGAAATAAAATATTAGCTCATGGGTCTTGGACCATTCACCCTACTTGAAGTTAATATATTTTGGCCTTGAAGATGATGGCTGGCATCCTGTTAGTGAATCCAACTTATGCTATCATAACCCACTTTTCTGGTCATTGTGGAGATCAGAATTCTTTACTAACTGCATAACAACCCAAATCCGCCCCCCCCCCCGCAACCCACCTCATAAGTGATGCAATCCCCTTCCACCAATATGGGCGTGTCATTGGAGAGTAGGGAGATCAGCTGAGATGTGTACAGCTATTTTTCCATAGCTGGACATGCTGCAAGGACACCATCTGCAGGGATTTCCTCAGGACACACGGATGTTCCTGCAGCTGACTGTTGCAGTGTGTTCAGCTACAAGAAAATAGCTGGATGCATCACAACTGATCTCCCCACTCTCCATCAACAAGGAGATGGCCAGATTATTGGGAGGGCTACATAAAAGGCTGGGGGGAAGGCTAGCACCAGACGATACAACTGTGGAGACATATCATGCCAGACATGTGTCTCCCGATGCAGGATTCCAGCCATAATTTAAAGTTTCCAATAAAGTGAATCATAACACAGTCTCTTTACAAATCTGAAACTTTAGTTATTTTTAACCTTGACATGTTTATTTGAGTTTCACATGCAAATTATGTATGCATACTGCTGCAGGAGATGTTTCCGTATGACAGGCAGTGGATTCATGTACAAAATTATCTTAAATAGCTGCTTGCTTTCCAAGGTTAACAGTCTGTCACTTTTCTCTAAGATGAAATTAACATCAGCACATTTGTGGTTGTTGTTGTTTTTTTTAAACACAAGATACCAATGAATGATTCTGCTTAATCAGTTTACACACAGGTTGCACGCCCCGCCTCTTTTGTAATGGATTTCTCTGTCACATCTTGTCTAGGCAAAGTACAGTAATATAGCACCACCCTGTGGGGTATAGGAAATATTTCAAATTTTAGTATACAGGACAATTTAGATCAATTCAGTCTGTTCTGCAGGAAGAATCAAATACCAGTTGCTGTCCTAATTTGGGGTGAGGTTGTGTTGTTTTAGCTTATGCTTGTTTCCCCCCATTTAATATTAATTCCTCTCCCACAAAGCTTTTTTTGTAAGCTATATTGAGCATCCTCAGAGAGGCTATCAAATAATAAATAAATAGTATCTTTGCCAGTGTCTCTTGGACAAATCATTTCCACTGCCCAACTATGGATGAGGTTCAGGGCAGAATATGTGGGTTTATATCTCATTTTGTTATTACTACGACTCTTTGGAAGTCAAGGAAGAAAGTGCAAAGGCAGGGTTAGGGTTGAACATTAAGAAAATGAAAATAATGACCACGGATGAAATAATGACCACAGAAATATTTAACAATTTCATTGTCTTTATCATCTACTTCAAAGTTATGTAAGACAATGACAACTCTGAAATAGTTCAAGATTTTCCATACCTTGGCTTAGTCACTAATCAGAATGGAGGCTGCTGTCAAGAAATCAGAAGACTAGGACTTGGAAGGGCAGCCGTGAAAGAACTAGATAAGATCCTCATCTCTCTCTCTGGCTTTTCTTCGCAAACGAAGATTCAGGAAGGACTCATCCCGCGCCTTCTGCAAGCGCGCTGATGACTAAAAAGGCCAATCCGAGATAAACAAGTCCGGTTGCAAAAAGCGCAGCAGAAGGACTCCTTGGGTGATGTTTTTGGGTTGTGATTCTTTCTGCGTTGTCGTTTCTCTTCAAGACTTGTTCGTCGTGAGTTCTCAAATAAGGCTGCAGCATTGTGGATATTGCGTCTCCATGCCTCAAGTGTAAAGATATATCACTGAATACCAAAGTCAGGTTTGTCCATGCCATTGTATTTCCAGTTTCAAAAGATGGTTGTAAAAGCTGAAGAAAGCTGATAGGGAGAGAATCAACTCATTTGAAATTTGGTGCTGGAAGAGAGTTCTGCAGATACCATGGACTGCCAAAAAGACAAATGAGTCCTAAAGCAAATCAAGTCTGAACTCTCCTTAGCAGCAAAGAGGGCTAGGGTGAAACTGTTATACTTTGGACATTTCATGAGAAGACATGATTCATTCAAAAAGACAGTGAAGCTTCTTGGTAAGATAGAAGGCAATAGGGAAAAGGTGGATAAATACTATCAAGGAAGCCACAGCCCCGAGTTTGTAAAAACTGTTGATAACAGAGTGACTTGGAGGTCTCTCATAGAGTTGCCATATGGCAGTTAAAAGCAACAAACAGTTCTGTGAGGCAAGCTAGTGTGATATACTGATTAGTGTCACAGACTCTGAACAAACCCTCATTCATCCATGAAAATCACTGAGAAATCTTGGGCTAGTGACCATCTCTCAGCCCAACCTACCTCACAAGGTTATTGTGAAGATAAAGAAGAATGTGAAGTAGAATCATGTGTGCCACCCTGAACATCTGGGAGGAGAGGCCAAGCTTTCATCCTTCTGGTGGAAGGCAGAAAGTAATTTATCCAGGCAGGTCTCGCTGGGAAAGGTGTTCCATAAATTAGGTGCCACCATAAAAAGGCCTTGTCTTGTGTGGATATTTGAAGATTTAGATAGCAAAGATACTTGGAAGGACTTCAGACCAGAGCTAAGAAAAGTTTTTCTTTTTGACTTGCCTTACTGGCTCTGGGATTCTGTAATTTATATCTGAAAAAGGAAGCTTTATAAATTGTGCATTTGATCAGAATAGGCTTTCTAGATGAATAGAGAATTAAATCCAGGTTTTCCCCATAGTTGTCGTGTTCCTGTGAAGTTAAACTTAGGCATATTGTGAGTGCAAAGAAGCAAACAATGCAGAAAGAAAAGGATTGGTAGGGCCCCTGATGGTTTACACTCCGGTACAAAAGAACCAGTGGATATATTGTGAACACACACATATGAGATGTCCTTTCTTTGTTTGTTTGAAATATTTGTATGCAGAGAGAGAAGAAACCACATAGAATTTGAATAATAAACAATATGCCCGACAGTTAAGCATAATGAAAAACAATAAACCATCCCATTTAATTCAGTAAAAATGTCAGTAAATACAGCAATAAAGCCAGCAGGTGGTGAGGCAGCTGCTCTGATAGTTCAGACAGAAATTGGAAAAGTTACTCTTTTGGATTATAATTCCCAGAACCCTTCAGACAGTGTGGCCATTGCCCATGCTATCTGGATGATTCTGGGTGTTGTAGTCTAAAACAATTACTTTTCTAAGCTACTGTATAAGTTCAGCAACACACCATATTTGGCCACCTTACAGCCATACATAATGATAGGAAATATGATGGCCTGGACAATCCTGACTTTAGTGGCTAGTTATATATCCTTGCATATAAGGATCTTGTCTAATTCTTTCATAGCTCCTAGTCTCCTTCTGATTTCTTGACTGCAAGAAATCCAAGATCCAAGGTATGGGATATCTTTAACTATTTCAGTTTCCTCATTGTCTACATTGAATTTATGTAAATCCTCCATAGTCATTATTTTTGTTTTCTTAATGTTCAGCAGTAAGCCTGCCTTGGCACTTTCTTATTTGACTTTCCTTATTAATTGTTCCAAATCTTCGTTGTTTTCTGCTAGTAGAATGGTATCATTCTGCATAGCTTAGATTATTATTGTTCTTTCCTTCGATTTTCAGTCCTCCTTCTTCCGAGTCTAAATCTGTTCTTTTTATGATGTTTTCTGGATGCAAGAATGCAGCCTTGCTTGACTCCCTTTCCAGTTGGGAACCATTCTGTTTCTCTGTGTTACACAGATGTAAATAAACTCTACCCCATTTATGTCTGTCTGTAGTCACTGCAGGGGTTGATATGCTGAAGGCCCCCACCCACTTCCATTGGTGCCTGGTGGAGAGCAGGGGTGGTGGCAGTGGAGCACACAAACATCTGGCTATGTCCCTGTGGTTAGACACAAAATGATTATGTCAGCTACTGAGACCTCTGGAGGATCCTGGTGGACCTCAGCGAATTATGTCATTGTTTCACATCTGGCTATGGGGACGTATCCAAATGGGTCTGTGTTCAGCCTGCCCTTTCAGGCACCAATGGCCATGCGGGCTTCTTTAGCTCTATGGTAGGTCTGGAGGTCATAAAATGGCTCAGTGTAGCATAATTCTGCTTGCAGAACTGTTACACTACATTTAGCCATGCAGGATTGCAGCCATTCTCTCTTTAGGCTGCCCTTCACTTGATATTTTTGCTCAAGAATTCTGGGCATGGGTGCCTAGTTTTTTTTTTGTTTTGTTTTTTTTAATCCTGCTTTTTTGCTGAAGCTATTTTTCTGTGGTGCTTTAAAAAACCAACCACTGAAAGCAATCCTGCATTCTTCTAAGAAAGAAGAAGCACAGAATGACCCAATGAGAGATCTCCTTCCAACTCTATGATTCTGTGATTCCAGTAGAATTATCGCTACCCCTTCTGGGTGACTGCTGCATTATCACAACACAGTTTGGTGTGCAGGAGCATCCACAGCAAGAACTTTCAGTAGCATCTAGGCAAGACTGATTGTTTGAACATGTTAAAGACTAGTCTGTAGTAAAGTAGGAGAAAACTGCTGGATTATTTGTTCCTATATTTTGTATCGTTTATCTTTGATAAAGATGTTCTAGTAAATACTTCAGCCACTGATGAAGACCCATGGTCAAAACGCATCTGGCTGCTAATAGTGGCAGACTGTTAAGCAATAGATATCAACTAACTTTATTCTTTACTATCAACTGATTTACTGCAGTCATCTGTCTTCCAAAGGTCTTCCGTATCATGTAAAGATATACAGTTGTCTCTTCATATTCGCTGGGGTTTGGTTCCAGGACCCCCCCTGGATACCAAAATCCATGAATAATCAAGTCCCATTATATGCAATGGCATAGCAAAATGGTGTCCCTTATATAAGATGACAAAATCAAGGTTTGTTTTTTGAATTATTATTTTTTTAAGAATATTTTCAAGCTGTGAATACTTAAAACCATGGATACCAAATCCATGGATATGGAGAGACAACTCTGTGTGTGTGTGTGTATGTGTGTGTAATACAAGTTTTTGAATTCTTATAGTTCATTTATTTCACAACTCCTAACTTCAGTTGCTTTCTTTCTTTGGTATCGGTTAGGTTTATTCCCCCCACTTTGTTTCATCAGTACCCATGGCCAGCCATATTATTTGAGTGCATGGCATTGTTGATACATGCCTTCAAGTTGACTTTTACTTATAGCAACCCTATTATAGTGCTTTCTGAAAGATTTGTTCAGAGAAGATTCACCACTGCCTTCCTGTCAGGATGAAAGAGTATGATTTGCCAAAGGTCTCCCAAGTGGTTTCCATAGCTGAGCAGAGATTCATACTCTGGTCTCCTGGAATCCTAGTCCAACACTTAAACCAGTACACCATGCCATTACAAAGTCTCAAAGTCCCATTACAAAGTCCTTATCTCTGCCAGTAAAAAAAAAATGCAATAAAAGAGTAAATAACTATTTTCTTCCCTTTATTGACATTATGGATCTGCTCCCACAGTTAGCCACCTTAATGTCCCTAAGGGTAGGGCAGAATCTGTATCCATGTCCCCTTTCCATTCACTTGTGCGAAGGCCTGTTCCTTCTCCCAAAGTGTAGCTTTTGCACTGGGGCCTGGGGAACAAAGAAATGTTGGATGGTACAGGGGAAGTTTTAGAACGTTTGGATTTGTATTTATCACATGTATATTTTTGCCTTTCTTATGTGGAGCTAAAAGGTTGCATGCACAGTTCCCTGCGAGGCTCTCTAAAACAGTGGGGTGACAGGGAGTTTGAACCCAGTCTCATACTTCCATGCTGAAAATGCCTTGCTTTAGTGTACAGAGCATGGCAGCGATGTTGTACACTTGACAGTGCCACAGCAGCCTTGGACAGAAATTGTAATTAGGTGGGAAAAGGGATCTCATATTGATGTATGGGGCAGTCAAGTTGCACTAGACATCTTTCACCTGAATGCTGAATTTCTCTGCAGTTCAAATCATAATAACTTATCAAACAAGCCTTTACTTGACATTTTGGCTCTCCTTGAATGTGCTTTTCCTTTCTTTTTTCTTTTTGCTGTTTGTAAATGCAGTACTAAATTTTCCCTTATAGGGGGAACAGATATTACAACTTGCAGAATATATTAACTGCAGTCATAACCCAATCTTGTTTCTAGGATCCCCAGAGACTGCAGTTTCCCACTACCAGAAAGCTATCCAGCTGAGCCCAAGTCATCATGTGGCCATGGTGAACCTAGGGAGGCTGTACCGTTCCTTGGGACAGAACAAAGAGGCTGAAACTTGGTACAAACGGTAAGAGAAGGCAGGATATGGGGTGCCTCCCTTTAATCTTCAGTTCCATAATACTTGGTCCCTGAGAAGGTCATATTTATATCAGGAACAAATGCTGATTCTCTGAATGAATTGTGCAAACCATTATTTAGTACACATGCTTATTCTTATTACAACTGTAGTATTTGAGTTTTTGCTGAAATATGGAATATTTTGGTAAGGGCATGTCTTGGTATAATATTCCCTGTCTTGAAAATGTTCCTTTTTAGGGGACTAACATTTCCAGAATTTCCTAACCAGCATTGCTAGTGTCCATGTCAGCTAGGGGACTCTGGGATTGTTGTCTAAAATATGACACACACACACACACACACACACACACGCAAGCTCTGCTTTTGACTACAGAAAGCTTTGCTATGCAGGTAGGCATAGGATGACAGTCATGCAGCCCTCCACGTGTTGTTGGTTTGCGCCTCCTAGCACTCTTTATCAATTTCTGTGATGGCAAAGGAGGCTAGAAGTTGCAATCCAACAGCACCTAGAGGGCTGCATGATTCCCACATGTGTTTTAGAACCTTCCACAGACACCTTTCAGTTCATCCTGTTTGTTTTCTCATCTCCATCCATGTCCTGCCTTTTGGTTGAACATCCTGTAGGGCACTGAAAGTGACACGGAAGGCTGAAATTCTGACCCCTCTTGGAGCACTGTATTACAACACAGGGCGATATGAAGATGCATTAAAAGTGTATAGGGAAGCTGCAGCACTTCAGCCGTCCAACAAGGAGACTCGGCTGGCCCTGGTGAGTGTGTGAACAGTGTGTTGATGGATTTTAGTTTTGTACATTTCAGCTTTGCTCGGGCTTGGGAGAGGCTGCAGGGAAGAAAAGCCAGTTAATGACACAAGAGTGGGTGAGCAGAAGGAAGATCTGGATCTGCTTGTAAATCTCTAAGTGAAACAAGATGTCTGAGTTCCAGATGTTTAACAATGTGTGTATGTGCCTTCAAGTCACCTGTCAATTTATGGTGACCTCATGAATTTCATAGGCAAAGAAATACTCAGAGATGGCTTTGCCAATTCCTTCCTTTGAAATATAGCCTACCGTACCTGGTATTCATTGGTGGTCTCCCATCCAAGTACTAACTAGGGCTGACTCTGCTTAGCTTCCAAGATCAGATGGGATCTGGTTCGTGTAGGGTTTTTAGGTCCCTATGTTTAACAACAACAACAAGAAGACTCCCTGCCTGCCTTAAACTGCTGTAGTGCAGAATGTTTAGGGCTGCCAGGAGTAGATTTTAAGGGACTATGAGCTCCATTCAGTTCCATTACTGGAAACAAATTCCTGGGCTCAGAAATTGTTCATTCTCAGTGTGTGTGTTTTGCATTAAACTCCTTTTGTAGACCTCAGGTTTCTAATAAAATATAGTAAACACTTTAAGCTTGCAGGCTGCCCAATCTTGAATTACAGGGTCCATGAAGCCCAAGTCAGAGATCTCACAGGGCATAGAGGCAGGCTTAATTTTAAAAAGAATACTTGTAGGGAAGATGTTGAGCAATAATATGGCTTTAGTAATCCAAGTTCTGTCAAAATGCCAGGTAGTACTGTATACTATAATGAATCTCTTTGTGGGACTGCCTTTGAAGTGTATTACAGGAAGATCATGCCATCTAGAATAGCCCCATGAGGCTGTTAATCAATAATACAGCTAGAAATTAGCATTTTTTTTGGTACTTAAAGATCTTCACTAACCATCGGTTTATAAGAGTGCCCACATTTACTTTTTAAAGGACTCAGTGGCTTGCCCCAGCTGTCCCCAACCTATTGCCCTCCAAATACAGTATGTGGGTTTACAACTACATCGTCAGCAGATAGAGGGAGGAGACTGGCCTAAAGCCAGGGTATTGAGGGTATTGAGAAGATGACTTACTCTCATGCAAGCCTACTAAAGTGTTCATTTGTCTTCTGGCTTTTGTGCCACTGTCTTTTGAGGCAAGATATGTGTGTACTTGAGAAAGGGCCTTCTCACTTGTGGCACATCAGCCAGTGAACTTAACCTCTTCTTGATGGCTCATAGGCAGGCCGTACCAAGGTGTTTTGGTAAAACAGAATCCCTACCAGCATTCTAATAGGTGAGGGAAAAGATTAGTTCCTCTGATTAGGGTGTACCTCTTATTTGTCTTTGCTTTTTGTAGGCTCAGGTTTTGGCAATGATGGGGCAAACCAAGGAAGCTGAACAAATGACCAGTCATATTGTGACCGAAGAGGCAGAGTGCCTAGAGTGCTACCGCCTTTTGTCAGCTATTTACAGCAAACAAGAGAATTACAATAAGGTACATGCACCATCCTGATGGGAAAGCTTTCTAGTCAAGCACTTGGTTGGGAGACACACCTTTGCTTGGCTGTCAGCTTGAGACAGTGTTAAATGCATGGATAGCAACAGACCTAAGGTTAGCCCCTTGTTTTCATGTGCACTGTTCATGTACTGTACTGGGAGGGATGTTTCATAAAATGACAGAATTATAGATTCCAAAAGAGTACCAAGTGTTGTCTAATCCAACCCTTTGCCCCTGTAGGAATCCACAACTAAAATTTCCCTAACAGATGGCCATCCAATCTCTTTTTAAAACTCTCTAAAGAAGGAGAGTCAGAAGTAGCCCATTCCATTGTCAAATACCTCTTACCATCTGTAAGTTCTTCTTAATATTTAGTTGGGTTCTTCTCCTTGCAATTTGAATCTGTTGGTTCATGTCCTATCCTCTGGAGCTATAGAAAACAAGTTTGTTCCATCTTTCATGTGATAGCCCTTCAGATATTGGAAGATGTGCACTGTATCATTTCTCAGTCTACTCCAGGTTAAACATACTCATTGCCTACAAACATTTCACATAAGGGTCGGTTTCCAGCCCATCTTGGTTGCTCTCCACTAGACACCTTCTAGCTTGTCAGTATCCCCTTAAATTATAGCACCAAGAACTAAACACACTTCCTGTCTTATCTATGTGCCAGAAGACACAGCCCTGTCATGTATGCTTCTCTTTTGTCCTCAGTCGCCATCAGTGGCCTGCCTTTCCACTCCATCCATAGATCCACCATTTTCCAGATATCTGAAAAAGCATTAAAGCAGTGGTGCAGAACCTTAACCTTGGTGCTAAGTCCAGCTCTGTGGGGCTTCCAAGGCAGCCATGCCATCTTCTACAAGACACCACCATTTTGAGGTTTCCCAGCTTTGTGTGTGTGCGTTTCTCCATTCTAAAATGTTCAACTGCCTCTGCTAAGGCTTAGTCACTGGTAGTAGGAGTTTATAAGCCACAGTATGCTGGTATTTTTGGCCCTACCTCTTGGCCTTTGGGCCTGCCCATCACTAGACTGTCCTCCCATACCCTGATAATCTTGCAGCCTCCCACAACGCAGCCCATTTTCCAACCTTTGGAAGAGGCTTCTCAGGGGACATAGGGAGCCTTGGGATGGAAAGGAAGGGAGAAAACATTCCAGTTTCCATCTTTTCCTATTCTTTCATCAGTGGCTTTTAGGACCCAGCCCACAGCTAAAATGTCACTTTTATGTCTAGTACAAATATGGCAAATTAAACAGTGATGCAGTGCTCGAACCAAATTGGTTGAAACAATAAGGTATTGGTAATTTTGAATGTGGATTTCTGTAAGACATACAGTTGTCTCTTTGCATTCGCAGCTTTGACACTCGCGGTTTTGATTATTCGTGGTTTTCCCTCACCCACTGCCTGTCTCCTGGGTCTTCCCTTCTCTTCACAAAGGGAACAAAGAGCCAGGAAAGCGTGGGGGTGAGGCAAAACTTCTTAAAACCTCTCCTCTGCTGAGCTTTAGCTGCCTTTTCAGGGAGGGCGAAAGCCAAGCAGACAGCCGGTTTGAGACAGAAAGGAGAGCCAAGGAAGCCTAGGGAGTGAGGGATTTTCAGGGAGGGTGAAAGTCAAACAGACAGCCAGTTTGAGACAGAAAGGAGAGCCAAGGAAGCCTAGGGAGTGAAGGAAAATCTCTCAAACCGCTCCTCTGCTGAGCTTTAGCTGCCTTTTCAGGGAGGGCGAAAGCCAAACAGACAGCCAGTTTGAGAGAGAAATCTATTTGGCTTTTGCCCTCCCTGAAAAGGCAGCCAAAGCTCAGCAGAGGAGCAGTTTGAGAGATTTTCCCTCACTCCCTAGGATTCCCTGGCTCTCCTTTCTCTCTCAAACCGGCTGTCTGCTTGGCTTCCCTGAAAAGGCAGCTAAAGCTAAAGCTCAGCAGGGAGGGCGAAAGCCAGTTTGAGAGATTTTCCCTCACTCCCTGGGGTGATTGTTATTCGCGGTTTTTTTCACATTCGCGGGGGTCTGGCGGCCGTAACCCCGCGAATGTGAAGGGACAACTGTATATGTGTTTCCCAGTGGTAAAAGGGAACAGGAACCTGACAAAATATGACAAAACCCAGGCAAATCATTTTCATTTGGATTCAGCATTACTTTTAGGACCTTTCACCATATTATGTGGCAGCAGAATTAGATTTATGCCAAGCAGAGCTTAGAAGTACGTACGGGTCCAGAGGAGAGTGACCAAAATGGTGGGGGGTGGGGTGTCTGGAAACCATGCCTTATGAGGAATGGCTTAGGGAGCTGGGTATGTTTAGCCTGGGGAAGAGAAGGTTAAGAGGGGACATGATAGCCATTTTTAAATATTTGAAGGGATGTCATACTGAGGATGGAGCAAGCTTGTTTTCGCAGCTCCAGAGACTAGGACATGGAGCAATGGACTCAAACTACAGGAAAAGAGATTCCATCTAAACATTAGGAAGAACTTCCTGCTGTTCAGCAGGGCAATGCACTGCCTGGGAATGTGGTGGAGTCTCCTTTTTTGGAGGTTTTTAAACAGAAGCTGGATGGCTATCTGTCAGGAGTGCTTTGATTATTTATTCTTGCATGGACTGGATGGCCCTTGAGGTCTCATCCAACTCTGTGATTCTGTGATGAGAAAGTGAATGAGAAGATAGTTGCTTTGTGACATAGGCTACCAACCTGAAGCATTCGGATCTGTTTTTTTAGGGGAAAACTAAAATGTATCTATCTCAATTATTTTCAAGGAATTGGAAGGTAAATAGTTACTTTTTAAAAAGTAACTATAATTGCAATCAGATATAACCTTCTACTCATGGAACTCTAATGGTAGCCAATTACTTTTCAAAAGTAATTTTCCAACTCCTGGTATTAGGTGAATGAATGCTTGACAGTGAGCTGTAGCCAGTCCTGAATCTCTGATGAGAGTACCTGTATGGTATTGTATGACATGCTTGTTGCCTAATTCACACATTACATTATAGGTGCACACCCTAAAACCGTGTGTGTGTGTGTGTGTATGTGTACCAACCCTCAGGGTAACTCTCAATGTGTTATTTGAGTTCAAGCAACTCATGTTTATCTTTGTATCTCTTTGTATGTGTGCAGGCACTTGAAGCCATAGACAAAGCTCTACAGCTGAAACCAAAGGACCCCAAAGTCATATCAGAGCTTTTTTTCACTAAAGGAAATCAGCTAAGAGAACAAAATCACTTGGACAAAGCTTTTGAGGTAAAAAGACAAACCCAAAGTTAAAATCATGGATTTACCTATTAATACATTAATCACTTCTTTCACTAAATATAACATGCTGGTCTTCAAACTCCTTGGTATACATTCAGATTAACACATAGTGCTGAGTTTTCAAACAATCTGCTATGTTAGTCTCTTACCACATAAAAGGGAGGAAGGGAAGGGGAGAAAAACGGAAATATGGCACCACCTTTAACTGGTTTTTATTTTAGCATGAGTTTTCATGGATATAAATGCACTTCTTCAGAAGCAATATGGAGTGATGTTAAAGCCTTAGATATAAAGCATACAGTTGTGGAAATGGGATCAAATATAATAGGATCCAGAAAGATGCAAATCATATCCTTTGCCCTAAATTTTCAAAGGGCTGGGTGAGGTGATAGAGGTCTTTCAGAACTTTACAGTGGTCAGTTAGTGTTGATGCATGAAAGCAATAAATCTGCTTTTAAAAAGTCAGTTTCCCAGGGTTCAAAGCTCTCTTTGAGAAGATTCCTTTTGTTATAATGAAGTAGCAAGGACTCTTGCTCATAAATTGAACATGACCCAGCAATGTGATGCTGCAACAAAGAAGACAAATAATATATTAGCTTGCAATAATAGAACTGTAGTTTCCTAGACAAGGGAAGTAATAGTCCCACTATATTCATCTGAATTACAGCATTCAGTTCTGCACACCTCATTTTAGGACAGATATAGACAGAACCAAAGATTGTAGGAGAATTTGGCCGAGGATCAAGAAATGAAGCAGGAGAGTGATGAATAGAATTTTGCAAGGCCAACAGTTTGTTCATCACAAACACATTCTTCAAGCCATCAAAGAGGCAATTGTATACATGGACATCACGTGATGGCCAATATAGAAGTCAAATAGACTACATAATTGGAAAAAGAAGATGGAGAAGCTCCATTCTCTCTGCAAAAACAAGACCAGGAGCAGATTGTGGCACAGATCATGAATTGCTAACATTAAAAATTAGAGTAAAGCTAAAGAACACTAAACCAGCCATTGTATCAAAATACAACTTGAAGAATTTCCTCATAGAAATTTAAAGATAATGTAAGAAATAGACTTGTGTTATTAAGCCTAATTGACCAGGAGCCAGAAGAACTCTGGATTGAAGCCAAAGATATTTTATCAGGGAGGAATGCAAAAGTGGATGGCCATCTGTTGGGAGTGCTTTGATTGTGTATTCCTGCATGGCAGGGGGTTGGACTGGATGGCCCTTGTGGTCTCTTCCAACTCTATGATTCTGTGTTGGAAAGGCACTATCTGCAGCTGGAAGGAAACAGAAGCCTCAATAGGTGACAGATAAAACTATTCAAGCAGTTAAGAATAGACAAGATGCAAAAGTAAAAGAGGGCAGAAATAGGACCTGAACCCTGAATGCAACTGTTCAACGACTTGTGTGCAGGTACAAAGAGAACTACTAGAATAATCAATGCAGAAAAACAGAAAATGACAAAAAAAAGAAAAAGAATGTTCTGTGACCAGCAGGGGGACACATTACATAACCAAGTAGAAATAAAAAGATAATGGAAACAATAGACTGAAGAACTATATAAAAGAGATGAGATTAGCCACCTTGAGTCCCTATATTAAGAGAAAGGTGGGAAATAAATAAATAAATAAATAAATGATTCATTAAAGGAAGAACCCTTTGAAGAGGAACCTATAATTTTAGAAAGTGAAGTGGAAACAGCACTCAGAGCATTTGGAAGAAATAAATCACCAGGAACAGATGGCATACTAATAGAGTTTCTTCAAGCTACAGAGACAGAATCTACTTTAGTTCTAACTAACATCTGTGAAAAATACAGAAAACAAAAGAATGGCCCACAGATAGGAAATGTTCAATATACATTTCAGTCCCCAAGAAAGAGGACACCAGGGGTTGCAATTGCCACAGGACCACTGCATTAATTTCCCATGCAAGCAAAATGATGCTCAAAATTCTACAACAACTTTTACCACATGTGCAACAAGAAATGCCAGATGTCCAAGCTAGGTTCAGGAAAGAAAGAGGCACTAGAGATCATATTGCAAACACATGTTGGATAATGGAGTACTCCAAACAATTTCAGAAGTAAATCAGCCTGTGCTTTATAGATTAGATTGTGTAGACTATGAAAAATTATGGCTCGCTCTTAAAAGAAATTGGTGTGCCACAGCATTTTATTGTCCTGATGTGTAACCTGTACTCAGGACAAGAGGCTACCATCAGGACAAAAAATGGAGGAACAGAATGGTTTCCAATTAGCAAAGGGGTCAGGCAAGGCTGCATTTTATAACCCTATCTGTTTAACTTGTACACTGAATGTATCATATGTAGAGCAGGATTAGACTCAGAGGAAAGAGACTTGAAAATTGGAGGAGCATCAGCAATTTAAGATAGCAGAAGACACCATGCTACCAGCATAACATGGCAAAGACTTGGAACGATTACTGAAGAAAGTCAAGGAAGAAAGTGGAAAGGCTGGTTTACAGTTGAACATGTCAAAAAGAAAAATAATGACCACAGATGATTTAGAAAACTTTAAAGTAGATGATGAAGACATTGATATAGTTCAAGATTTTCCATAGCTCAGTCATTAATCAGAATAGAGACAAAAAAATCAGAAGAAGCCTAGGACTTGGAAGGGCAGCTATGAAGGAATTAGACAAGATCCTCAAGTGTAAAGACATGTCATTAAATACTAAAATTGGGATGATCCATGCTATCATATTTCCAGGTTCTATGTATGGTTGTGAAAGCTGGACAATGAAGAAAGCTGATAGATAGAAAATCAACTCCTTTGAAATGTGGTGCTGCAAGAGAGTTCTATGCATACCATGGCGTTAAGGTGGAAAACCCTTTCTTCTCTGTGCAATCCAACTTCACAGAGAAGGGAAGGGAGTCCCCAGCCTTTTGGTACAATCTGAAAATACACTCTCAAGGGTTCCTCTAGTCTAGAAGTCACTGGAGACCTGTCCTTTGGTAGACTGCCACCACTCCTTGATTTAACGAATTGTGAAATGTGATTATAAGGAGACAATAACATTTTTACTTTAAATTTCCAGCCTTAGATGAGGGTTAACCTTAACCCCCTTTTCTAGTCCCAAGAGATTCAAGATAGCTGACTGAAAAAGGCATGTGAGGTGAGCTTGTAGAGAAAAGAGAGAAAACTTTATTTTTAGTTCCAAGCGCTTAAGTACTTAGCATGGAGGGACATCTAGTCTCTCCAGGTTCTCAACTTGGCTTACATGAAATACATACATTGAAAATAAATCATAAAACTAATGCATGCTAACTAGACATTCCCTAAGCTAAGAAAATAATAACTTACAAATTATGAAGTCCATGTAAGAGTCTCTGTGATGTAATTCAGAGTCATTCAAATGGAAGTCTCTGCCCGAGACTTCAGATATCATTTGGGTTCTTTTGATGTTATAAAGCCCATGGGGGGCGGTGTCTGCTCTTCAGACCTCAGTTATCATGTCCCCCTCTCTTGGTGGTCTCAAACATGTGGCATCAAACAAAGGAATTCAGAAACTCCTAAACTCTGTTGGTGAAATCTGATTGGTTCTGCATTGCCATCTTTGATTGGCTTATCAGTCAAGTGATGTGATGTCATGTTTAGGAAATGAGGGCCCCACCCTCTACCATACCTGTTGCTATGGAAACAAGGAGTGGGACTTTCCAAATGAAGTAGCTGTAAGTGTTGAGATGAACTCTCCATGATGGCTAGTCACTCCACCATGACACATGGACTGCTAAAAAGACAAATAAATGGGTTCTAGAAGAAATCAAGCTTGAACTCTCCCTAGAAGACAAGATGACTAAACTGAGACTTCCATACTTTGAACATATCCATGGGAAGACATGATTCACTGGAAAAGATAGTAATGCTTGGTAAGGTAGAAGGCAGTAGGAAAAGAGGAAGACTGCATTGCAGGTGGATAAACTCAATCAAAGAAGCCTCAGCCCTGAGACTGGAAGATCTGAGCAGGGCTGTTGATGATAGGGTGACTTGGAGGTATCTCATTCATAAGGTCATCATAAGTCAAGGTCAACTTGATGGAAGTTAATAAAGAGACAAGTTGGAGCAAGTTCAGAGAAGGATGATAAGAGTTATGGAGAACAAAACATGTGAGGAAACATTGAGGGAGTTGGACATGTTCAGCCTGGGAAGAGAAGACTGAGGGATGATGTGATTAGTGCAATCACATCATCCCTCAGTCTTCTCTTCCCAGGCTGAACATGTCCAACTCCCTCAATGTTTCCTCACATGTTTTGTTCTCCATAACTCTTATCATCCTTCTCTGAACTTGCTCCAACTTGTCTCTTCCCTAAATAGCTAAAGGGCTGTCATAGAAAAAAGGGTGCAGGTTTGTCCTCTGCTGCCCTGGAGGGTAGGAGTATGGTTAATGATTTTAAGTTACAGGAGGGTAGATTTCAGTTGAACATTAGAAGGAACTTTGGACGGTAAGTACTGTTTGACAATGGAACCGATTACATACAGGAGTGATGGGGTCTTTCTCTAGACATCTTCAAAAAGAGGCTAGACAACTATGTGATATGGATGCTCTAGCTGGACTATAGGGCCTCTTCCAGCTCTATAATTCTTTGACTGTATTCTAGTCCCAGGGTTCTTCTCTACCTTTGACTGAAGCAGATTTCTCTACCTCCCGCATGCAAGCACAAAGCTCTCTGTGAAAATAGCTACAGTGCTAAGGAGTTTTAAAAGGGGAAGTCATTATCATTCCTCTTCAGCCTTTCCCTATCCTGGGTATCCCTGTGTTGTGGTACTATAACTCCCATCACCCACACTTGACATGGGCAGTTGTCAGGGATTATGGGACTAGCAGTCCAACAATATCTGAGGATCCAAATCTGGGAAACGTGGCTATATACCCTACTGTACTGTGCACACAAGTGTTTTAACTTTTCATTTTTTACTTTCATAATAATTTAGAGCTATAAAGTGGCTGTAGACTTCAACCCCGAGCAAGCACAAGCCTGGATGAATATGGGAGGCATTGAGCATATCAAGGTAAGAAACTTCACAAGCTTTATATGTATTTCTTTACGAAACTGTTTCTATAATGCTTTGGGGGAAATGTTATTGCCCTTCTTCCACTGCTTTTATTCTCAGTCACCTCATGGTCATGGAGACGCAACCTAACCTTTCTATCAGCATAGACCCTCCCTAAAGACCACCTCACATCAACACATCTAACAAGATACAGTCCTGTGATTGTAATACCAGCACTTTCTTCCCCTTCATGTATTTCCTGATGTTTTACCATCTTTGTCTGATGAAGCTTTGAGCTTTGAAGCCCTGAGCTTTGAAAGCCAGCATATGTTTTATCCCTTTTAATTGGCCTAATAAGGATATCACCACAATGTGTAGTTTGGATTTTGTTTTATGGACAACCGTTGCATTTTTATAGGACAAGAAAGACAGTGAGAAAAAAAAGTTTAAAGTATTGGACTTGAGAGTATTGGACTTTGACTTTGAGCCATCCATGCTTTCATAGCCTGACCTACCTCACAGAATTGTTGTGAGGATAAAACAGGGAAAGTAGCAATGTGCAACAATTCCAGTTTCTTGGAGGAAAGGTAGAATATAAATGTAAGAAATGAATAAGTGACAAAGAGAAACGTGTATGAAATTAATAAGCAAAAGCTGTGGTCTTTTGGAATATCCATATCTAAGAGAGATTGAGAGAATAGGGCTCTTAGGTGATGGCATTTCAGCAAAAAGGATGATGCCACTAATGTTTTGGTTCCTTTTCCTCCTCTCCTCCCCCTGCCCTTCTTTTTGCAGGGTAACTACATCACTGCACGGAACTATTATGAGAAGGCTTTACAACTTGTTCCAAACAGCAAGTTGCTAAAAGAGAATTTGGCTAAACTGGATCGCTTGGAGAAACGGCTACAGAATGTTCAAGAGAGAACATAAAACAGAGTTATCCCAATAAGTGCATGCCTCCCAGTGATGAGCAAGCCACAGTTTTCCTTCAAGACAGCAGCCAACTGAAAGGAACTGTGGGTGTGCAGTGGTGACCTGGAATAAGGGGTGTATATGCGAATTGTACCTAAAACACCAAAGCTATGGGAGTCCTCCTGCTGTTGGTCGATGGATATGTTGTAGCATGGGTGGAAACCTAATCTTAATCTAGATTTCCGCTCGGGTAGATCTGCCTCATACTACTTCTGTTAACACTTACAGAGAGAATGCTTCTATAATGCTGAAATCTCTGACTCTTAAAAGAAAAGTGAGGTACTGGGATGATTGTGGAAGTGAGGTAATGGACTGATTCACTGAGGGGTGAATAGGATGGTCCCCTTTGTTCAGTCTTGCTAAAGGAGTACTATATCAGAGTGGGTGTCAGGACTAAGCACCTGATTGGCCAAGAAGATAGCAGCAGCAACCAATGAGAAACAGTTGGCAGAGGCAGTGGTAGCCATAGCTGAAGGAAATAGCAGCCATCTTAGGCCTTCCCGGTGATTCTAATAGTAAGGCCTGGGAAATAATAGCCCATCATCCAAGATGGAAATTAATACATCTCATTTTCCACCAAGTATTTTGATCATGAGAATGATTCCAGAAAAATCAAACATTTTTGCATACAAAACATTGTTTTTGTGATGTTTATATATAAGATATCACACCAATGGTTGGAGTTTAGGGGTTGTTCTTTTCTCAGTCAAAATAACAAGGTTGCTTTGCTGAAAACTGATTAATGGGATGGAAAAGAACACCTCTAAAAACTGCTCAAGCACCATTTCAATTAATTTTAGGGGATCACAGTTGCTCCTTTAAAAATAATTAGGTTGTTCCAAACGTAAGAACAACGCATGTGGGATTTCCCCCACTTGCCCACAGATTTGTATGCTGTCTTAGAGGCTGATCCAGGGGGAGTTCCTGAGTTGGGAGTGTGGCTAGTGAGGGGATGGCACAAAGGTTTCTGTGAGAAGGAAGGACCTATAAATTCCCCCAAGTACACTCAACATTCCTGGGTGGCCGTTTTGTATGCTGGCCAATAAGAGAGACAATATGAACCTCCCCCCACCCCCGCATCAACTGGCTATGATAGCTGGGGGTTTCTGGGAGCAGTAGTCTGAAAATAGACCCCCCGACATCCAAATTTCTTTGATTTGTTTATGAGACTTGGGGGAATGAGTGAAGAAAGGGATTTTTGAGACATCTTTTCTTTTGGCCTGTAGAAATTTCATTTCCTCTTTTGTTGACAAAAAAAAATTATAGAGAAGAGAGTTCGAATTACAGAGCCTGGGTGTTTCATGTTTGAGTGTTTATTTATTCATCATAATAAAAATGCCAAATCTCTTTTCTCTGTGTGAAGGAAAAATCAGGTGGTATCTTTCATAACTGGAAATGTGGCTGAACATGTGGCTGTTGCTCTTATTTTTATGAAGTTAGAGAAGGTGGCAACCATGAGTTGGCAGGGGAATGCATGTTAAATTACTTTGTTGATATTCGTAGAGCACTCAGATGCCTCCAGTGCTTGAGGCATTGTTCTTCTCTCAACACTTTTCTGTGGGTTGGGATAAATGAAGTGACAGCCTACGCAAATGAGGATTCCTCATCTTCATTCAAGAGCTTAGATGTAATGCACATTGATTTGGATCATGATCTTAAGGTCCTCCATCAACATAGCTATTGCATGTCGGGTTGTGTCAATGGGATTGCAGACACTCTTAGGAAAGAAACCGCAGGCCTGTGCATCACAAAGTGACTGGATCAGGTCAGGTTCTACCAAAATATACAGCTCTATTAATCCAATTTTGTTCCTGCCTCTTGGTGAAAATTGGCCTCATTGTGAATTGCTTTTAAGAGTAGTGTTCCTTTCTATGGTTCCCTCCAAGTATTTCTGACTACCATGTACCCTAATTGCTGACCATTAGCCATGTTGGGTGGGAAGAATGGGAACTGTAGTCCAGATCATCTGGAAGGCATCATATAGAAGGCTGTTGTGGAATTTCTGTAAGTAGTGAATATAGCCGACCATTTACAAACTGATAGATAATTTATCATGACATACATGTGAGTATACCATAAATCTCTTGTTTGTATTATCTTGCCATGGAATGAGGAAATTCTTACTACACTTCTAGAAATCTGGGTTATTGATCCTTAATACTTGGCAGGACCATACCTCCTCAGGCCATTTGGTAACTGCCTGCACTTAACCATGGTTACTGTAGGAGAGGGGCAGTTTGGGGAGACGAATTAAATTTGAAATGCCTGAAGCCATTCTAGAGTAACAAAGCAGTGGCTCTTAAGATCTTTGGGTGCTTCTGGAGAAGGTTTTTATTGTGCAGTCACCCTGCCTGATCCATGGAATTTTCCAGGTATCCATACTAGGGATGTAAATCTCAACTTACTTTTACATGCTAGAATATAAAATGCCAAAACCATCCCTCCTGGTTGAGATTACAAGAATTCTTGTGCTTTTTTCTATGGGGTTTTGGTTGCATTTGGGAACGTTAAAAAAAAGAAAAAACCAACAACCCACAATGTTTTTGCACAAGTCTCCCCCCCCCCCAATACAATGATTTTGCACAAAATACCAATAACAACAGCAACAAAAAGGATGATGGTCTTTTTGCTGTTGTGCAAGGATGAAAACTCTTATAATGTCTGCCATGTTTTTTCATACCCTCAAGATGAAAAAATCTGAATATTTTTATATCTCTGGTTCAGACAATGAAATCTTTCATCTGTAACTCTCCATGTTTTCCAACCATTTTTTCAGGTAGGGTTTTTTTTTGGGGGGGGGTATTACTATAGAAAATCTGTTATGAAGGGAAATAATAGCTTTACAATGCCTTTTGATTGGTACCACTAGGAAGCCATCTGGAAGCACCCTTTCTTGAGAAAAGTAAGTTTACTTTGAGTGGCCTTAACTGTTAAGTAGTATGGCCCAGTGAAATGAGAGCTGGGAGACTTATGTTCAAGCTCTGTTTTTACTGTGCCTGCACATTATGTGTTAGCCTCAGTTATCCATCTGTGAAATAGGTATAGCAGAGCACAGTATTTCATAGGAACATTGTGATGGCAAATACAAGAAAAATGCAAGGCACATAACAAATTAAAACTGCTATATAGATCGGGGAGGATGGTATATACAGACAAAGGCTTAAATACTGGAAGAAGTGCAGTGCTTCTTTTGTTTAAATTCTTCATATCACCACAGATTTTTAAAATAGGTGGTGCAGAAATCTGGGGAAAGTCTTTACAAGCAGTTAAAGTTTGACCTTGAGCCAGCTAAAGTTATTTAGCCCATGACTAAGATCTACTGTATCATCCATATTTCTTTAGCATGTTAAGTAGTGCGTTTTTTCCCTTGTAAAATACAAAACCACTGAGTATAAATATTCCAAGTAAAACAATTGTGGCAAGCACAGCATAGGTAGGTATACTGAGCAAACCCTTTGAAAGGAAGAACTTCCTGATAGATTGTGCAAATAGGCTGAGATCCAATGAACATTATCACAGATTTTACACAAGTTTACAAACAGTGCATGCATGAAAGACAGAAATGTCATTTTAAAATGTGTTTGTATTCCCCACTATTTTAAATCAATTAAAATAATGTTGGAATGTGAGGTACAAGAATGTGGATTTACAATTACATTTAAGTCTTCCTGGTTTTTTGTTTCCCTTGCATCACTTTTGGACAGAAAGGACATGTTTTCAATCTGCATCACACTTTTTCCCCTACTGAACTGGATTTAGTTGTAACTGATTTTTTTAAAAAGAAAATTTGGTCTTCTCTCCCTTGCAAAGAAGTGCATGAGAAAAGCTTTATCATGCCCCCTTAAGGACTTCTTTAACCATCTCCATTTCTACTCATGAAACTAGTACGGACAAAGGAGAGTGTTATGAATTACATACGTAACGTATTTCTTTCAGTGTCCCTCTTCCTCCTCTTCTCTTCAATGTAATCGGCATGGTTTTGAGGGAAATCTTTTCAGTGTCACCAATGCTGGGCAAATTTCACTTGTCCACTTCTTTTCTCTGTATGCTATGCTACTGTTGTTCTGGAGCGCTTAGATGTAGAATAGGACTGACAACCACAGAAATGCAAAAGGAGGCAGGGAGAATAGATGAGACAGAAAGATGAATTGATTTGTCAGTTTTGCTAGCGTATCAAACTGTACTAATGGAACAAGGTAACTGACAAGAAAATTAATCTAAGTTTAATAAATACAAGGAAGTGATTTCCCTCTTTTTTCATAAAATTTGTAAGTGAAATGCAATTATAAAAACTTTGGTTCATTTTCTCCTGCTGTCATATACTTAAGCTTCCAAAGCATGTATTACTAACACCTTTTTACTCCATTTCAAAAAAGAATTGCTGAACTCTTTCCATGCAACTTAAGGCTTGTTTTGAAAGCCAACCTGCACAGGTAAATATATCTAAAATGAAGGGCCAATCTGGAAGAAGGAGAGAATAGGGTATAGAGATTATAAATTTCAGTCTCCATTCAAATTGTAAGTTAAAACTAAATTCCATGTTTCACAGTGAAGGCTAGGATTCGATTTTTATTGAAATGGAAAGACAAGTTATTACGATGGTATAGAGGGTATGCTATAGCTTTAGTTTGGTGTTGTCTTGCAAACAGCATGCTGTGGAGTGCTGGAGTGGCAGTCCAACAAGATCTGGAGGGCCGCCCTTGCTATATATGCGTGAGCTCTATGGAGTTGGAGCTACATCTTATTTGGCATCAGGAAAAAATGGTCTTTCTCTGTTACTGGAACTACTTTCAGTACCAGTACTGCTTGTACACAGGAAGGCTTGAACTGGTTATTAATCATCAGTTTATTTGCTGGTGATCTACTTGTTGCAGTTCTTAACTTCATTTGTTTTGAAGTCTGGTTTCCAAAGCATTTTGTTTGCAAGCCTGAATGGCATCCTTGGTTAAATTTGCATAATTTTAATAAGCAGGAGCATTTGCAGTCCAGGAAAAACAAGCCTTTTTTTTTAATGTAATGTTCTTGAAGAGCCAGTATGGTATACTGGTTTGAGTATAGGACTAGGACAGGAGACCGATCTTCAAATCTCTGTTAAAACAGAAACACAGTGGGTGACCCTGGGCAAATCCCACTGTTTCATCGTAAGAGGAAGTCAATGGCCAACCGTCTCTGAACAGATATTTCGAGAAAACCCAAGGACAGAGATGACATGAATCAGAGTGAATCTGAAGATATATAACAAAAGTATTATTGAAATTAGTAGGGGGAAGGCATCAGTGTTAGAAAATAGGTCAATCTCACACTTTTTTTTTCTTTTTAAAGAGTTGAATATATGTTCACTGCAGTGTGTGCTTAAGCACCTCTGCTTTCACAAATGAAATAAAAATAAATACTGTATTTATTTTCAGATAGCTAGGTGGAACAAGAAGTCAGAGAAGTATATTATAGTTTACAGGCACTGGGCATGTGGACCTAGGAAGATGTGTTCAGTTGAGGCAGATCATTGTTCTATCTAGTCTGTTTTGACTGGCTGTGGCTCTCTGGCATCTCATGCAGTGGTATTTCCCTTGTTGTGCATGTATGTATGTGCCTTATGGCAATCCCATGAATTCCATAGGGTTTTCTTAGGCAAGGAATACTGGGGGGGGGGGGTTGCCAGTTGTTTCCTCTGAAATTTTGCCTACAAGTACCTGTTATTTGCTGGCAGTCACCCATCCAAGTACTAACCAGGGCTTGGCTTCCAAGGTCAGATAGGATCTGGTACCTTTAGGGTATTTAGGCTTTTTACAGGACCTTAAAAAGCAAACAAACCCAGAAGCACTAAGGATTGAGCCTGTGGTCTTTTGCATGCAAAGCACATACCTGCCTACTTAATTACAGCTTCTTCCCAACAGATGCCAATTGACAATCACAACAAGGCTCACACATGCCTATGATGGCCGCTGTGACTGTATTTCTGGGACATTTATTTTAACTGCCTTCAAATTGACCTTGACATATGGCAACCCTGGGAATGAGACATCTCCAAGACAGACGCTCTGTCCTCAGACTCTTTCAGACTCATGTCTGTGGCTTCCTTGATTGCATCTATCCGCCTGTAATGGATAGACACTTTTCCTGCTTCCTTCTACCTTACCTAGCATTAGTGTCTTTTTTAGTGAGTCATACCTTCTCAGGATATGACCAAAGTATGACAGCCTCAGTTTAGTGATTGTGGCTTCTAGGGAGAGTTCAGGCTTAATTTGTTCTAGGACCCATTGATTTGTCTTTTTAGCAGTCCACAGTACCTACAGAACTCTTTTCCAACACCACATCTCAAATAAGTTGATTTTCTTCCTATCGGTTTTCTTCATGATCACCTCTCACATCCATACATAGCGATGGGAAATACAAAGCTATGGACAATCCTAACTTTAGTGATTGGGTAGCTTTGTACTTCAGGATCCTGTCTAGTTCTTTCATAGCTGCCCTTTCAAGTCCCAGTGTTCTCCTGATTTCTTGACTGCAGTCTCCATTCTGATTAATAACTGATCCAAGGTATAGAGTATCTTTCCTCATTGGCTTTCTTCAGTAATTGTTCCAGGCCTTTGTTGTATTCTGCTAGTAGTATGCTGTCATCTGCATACCTTAAATAGTTGATGTTCCTTCCTCCAATTTTCACACCTCCTTCCTCCAAGTCTAATCTTGCTTTGCATATGATATTTTCAGCATAAAAGCTGAAGAGGTATGGTGATAGGATGCAGCCTTGCCTGACCCGCTTTCTGATTGGAAACCATTCTGATTCTCCATATTCTGTTCTAACTATAGCCTCTTGTCCTGAGTACAGGTTACGCATCAGGACAATCAAATGTCCCATTTAAGAGCAGTCCACAGCTTTTAATAGAATAATAATAGAATCATAGAGATGGAAGAGACCATAAGAACCATCTAGTCCAACCCCCTATGAAGCACATGCTAATTTTCTTTTGGAATTCTTTGGTGTGGTCCATTATGCACTGTTTTCAGTGTGATGCCTAGTGCCTCTTCCTTTCCTGAACCCAGCTTGAACATCTGGCATTTCTCACTCCATATATGGTAGAAGTCTTTGCTGTAGAATCTTGAGCATGACTTTACTTTGCATGAGAGATTAATGCAATGGTTCTGTGGTTATTGCAATCTTTTGTGTCCCCTTTTTGGGGGTTGGAATGTATACTGAGCATTTCCAGTATGTGGGCCATTATTTGTTTTCCATATTTGTTGGCAGATTTTAGTTAGAACTAGAGTGGCTTCTGTCTCTGCAGACTGGAGCAGTTCTATTGGTATGCCATCTGTTGCTGGTGATTTATTCTTCTCCAGAACTCTGAGTGCAGCTTTCATTTCACTTTCTAAAATTGGAGGTTCATCTTTGTATGGCTCATCTTCAAATGAATCTTTCATCCTTTCATCTCTTTTACATACTTCTTCCATGCATTGTTTCCATTGTCTTTTTATTTCAGCTTGGTTTTGTATTGCTTTCCCCTGCTGACCTTAGAGCATCCCCACCCTTGATTTAACGTTTCCTTTGATTTCTTGTATCTTGTGGAAGAGGTCTCTTTTTCTTCCTTTTAATGGTATTATAGCATATGAGGGTATAAAGGATACAAAACCAGTTTGGCCCAAGACCATGGCACCACAAAAAAAATATGCCATGTTGCAGGTTCAAACACCAGTTCTTAAACGTTCTAATCTGTACACAGCCTGTACTTCAAATCCTTTGGAAAGCCAGAGCATGGGAAAATTCCTCTCTCTCTCTCTCTCTCTCTCTCTCTCTCTTGGACTACAGCTCCAAGAATCCCTCCACCAGCCATGCTGACAGAGTGATTCTAGGAGTTGTAGTTCAGAAAGGAACTTTTCCAAGCTCTGCTCAGAACTCAGAAAAGTCCTTGCATGCTTTGACACTTGTTTGCATTGCACTGTGCATTTGACTTATTGCTTACTTGCTTTTCATCTGTGAAAACTGATCCCTGAAGGGATGTGTTTTTTTGCCTTAGGGAAAGTGCAATAGTTAGCCATCTGCTTCCATGTGCACTTAGTATAAAGCAGCAGCAAGATCACTTGCTTTGGCTTATTAATGGTTTTTGAAAAGTGTCAGTGTTTATGATGGTATAATCTCTGCAAATATGTGCTGAACTTCCTTGTGGTGTCCATATAGGATTTATCAAAAATTCTTTTTTGAGAACTATCTCTGGATCATGATTTCTGGTTTCTCAAAACATGTTAGAAATATCTGCTGAAATAAGATGCCACTAATCAACTTCACTAAGCAGGCATTCATTGTGTAGTTGTAGTGTTCCTGTCTTTGCATCTCTTTCATCTTTTTTAATTTAAAAGATTGGTTGTTTTTGTTTAATAAATGCACAATTTAGCAGTGGGATGTATATCAGTGATAACAGGATTTGGAGAGTCCTTTATTTTCATTGTCAACTTATGAATGAATTTTACCTACAAAAGTTATGATCAAAGCTAACTTTCAACAAAGCAGATGTATATAAATGTCTATTTTATATAAAAACGAGAACTGTGTTGTGTGTTTCTTCTGTCTGTCTGCTTTTACATGAGCCTGAAGAGTGGTACCATTGAATCCTTCACTGCAGCACTAATGTTTGCATCTCTGTGAGAGAGAAACAGAATAGGGTGTCTCTCTGTGTGAGAGAAACAGAATAGGGTAAATTCCAATATTGTTGGACTGATACTCCCATCAGCCCTAGTCGACATAGCCAATGGTGAGGAATGCTAGAAGTTGCAAGTCCAATAACATGCGGAGGGCCACACCAATCACATAAAATTGCAAACATTAACATCCCAATAAGATACCTGAAAATACCTAAAAATATTGGATTGTTTCCTATTGTGTATTCCTGCAGGGCTGGGGGTTGGACTAGATGGCCCTTGTGGTCTCTTCCAAACCTGTGATTCTGTGTCCACCCGCCATCAGAAAGAACACTGTGAATGGAATTCATTTCCCCTCCATACAGCCATCACATCTGCTCTGTGGGGCTGGGGGATCCTCCAGAGAAGACTGGGCTGCAGGAAGAAAAAGGAAGGGAAAGTTGTATCACACAAACTGAACTCTATATCCAATATAGCACATTGTTAGCACCTTTTGACTGTGCACTCCAGAAATCTTGTTTTCATGGTCATCCTAAAAGAGATCCTTGAGAGGACCTGACAACGCTTCGGTGGGGTAGCATTTCAAAACCAAGGAGCTACTTTGGTTTTGAAATGCAGGCCAACCTAGCACCAGTTGGATCATGGAGAAGATCCTCATGAAGATAATTCATTGCATGAGGGCACATGCGAGAGGAAATACTCCCATCAGATCTAGCTGTCCCTCACTGTCCATGTAACATGCATGTACATTTGATGATACAAGAAGTCTTTCCCTATATAGAGTTCCTTCTTATTTTAAGGAAATGGTACAGATAATATCTATAATGTCATTATTATGAAAAACTGGTAGTCTTGTATAAAAATGAAAAGTTTTGACTTCACAGTTTTACAAGCCATCAGTGACCAAGAGAGCAGATAACTATTTCCACTTCAACAGTACTGTAATTTTAAGTAAAATTGGGCAGTGACTGAAATGATCATGTTAAGAGTTTCCAAGCAGTGATTTCACAAGCAATCAATGACCTCATATTCTTGCAAACCCACTAGAGTTGCTAAGAGTGGAAACTGGAAATGGCTCTTGTACCTTTAGTTGTTACGTAGAAGCAGGAATTTCAGTAGGTGTTGCTTGTTACCTGGTTGCATGATGAGTAACATCTGCTGAAATTCCCTCTTCTACAGAACCATTCAAGGTCTAGAAACCATCTCAGTTGTGGCAACCCTGCCTCCCACGTTCTTAGTAAAATGATATGAATGGACCAGAGGCATGGCTTGTTAGAGCCACTGCAACCCACAGAATTCTGTAGGTTACAGGTGAAGAAGATGCCCATCAGCAATCCACAGCAGCCTTCCTTACATTTGCTGGGGTATGTACAGCTAGGGTTGCCAGATCAGAAGCATCCTAGACCATGAGATTTCAAGGCCAAAACCTGAGGCATAGGAACAACCCCTTGGTGATGTCAAAAGAGGCAGGCCCTAGTGATATCATTAAGCATGATACATTAAGCATCAAACACAGTTGCTCAAACATGCTTTTCACATTAAAAAAACAAGTTTTAACAAATGACAAAATGGTTTGAAATTGTGTTTTCCAACTTTTAGAGTGAACTGGAAAAAAACCAGGAACTATTCCTAGGAGGCCTCTAGGAGGGTAGACCTTGACATGGTTTAGGGCTATTCAGCATATTTTACTGCAGCCCTGGCTACAAGGTGTTGATCTTCTGCTCCAAGTAGGGTTGTCAAGTCAGGAGCATCCCAGGTCCAAACAGCTAGGGATGATTCCTGATTATGTCACATGGGGTTAGGCCCCAGTGATGTCATGGGGTGGGCTCTGGTGATGTAATTAAGCATGGGGAGATGCGGATCAGTTAGTGGCCAAGAGAAGATTCTCTTCTTACTATTTGCTGTTGCAGGAGGAAACACCCACCTGGGAACACTTTGCGGATGATGGCCTAGAATCTATTTGCAGCCCTGGCTAAAAATACTGGGCAACCTCATGAAGGCTCCATGAAATTTTACACAAGTGAAAGACTGGAGTAAAGGGAAGGCCCTGGTCCCATGTCTTCTCTCCATCTCTCACTTCTCTCTCTTTCTCCTCCCCTGGAACTGTTGCCTTACTCCAGACAACACTCTTCTCCCTCCACCTCCAGTAATCAGTGCTGCCACCAGAGTAGGACTCTGAGGCATAGGACTTGGGTTCCATTTCACAGAATGGGTCAGAAAAGCCCCAAACCACAGCAGGGCTGGCTTACCAGACTGAAGGCAATGAAATAATGCACATGGCCATCTAAAACAACTTTCCTAATTTGATGCAGTCCAGATGTTAGGGGTTAGTCTTCCATTAGTCCCAGCCAGTATAGCAGAAGGTCAGGGTGTTGGGAGTTGTAGTTGCAAACACCTAGAGGGCATCACACCTACAGACCTGATTGAAAGAGCTCTGCTTCCCCCCCCCTCAGTAAACAAGATCAGAGTATTTAACTACACCACTGCCAACAACTCCTTTGGTTGCTCTTCCTCCTCCTCCAAATCTGTTAGGCACTAGCTCCATTTTTTCATTCTGTCTTCATTCCTATATTCTTTTGGATACAGCCATTGCCATCACCATTACACTCTCCATCTCACATCTTCCTGCCTTCTACCATTCCCTGCTAGAACACTTTACAAGGCAAAGATGAATGGAAGTCATTTCCTTATACTGACAAACACAAAAAGCCACCCCCAGGGCCACTGCCAGCCTCTCACTATGCTGTGACCCCTCCCCATCAAAGGAAATATAGCTTGGGAAGGGGTTCAGAAATCTGTCAGAGTTTGTGATGGAACCCCTCTCCAGGCTGGCCTGGCAGTTTCAACCCTTGGCTCCTTTCACTCATTTGCTCTTCTACCCTCAAGATCCCTTCCTGGATCTGGTACTCAGGCCTCAAGGTGACCCCGGTTAGATTCAATGTGGTAAGTGTGACCAATCTTATCAGTTCTTAAATAGAACAGTCTGACACAGATTTAGAAAATAGAACAAGTAAAGATTTATTATATCTCTGGCTTTTCTTCGCAAACGAAGATTCAGGAAGGACTCATCCCGCGCTTTCTGCAAGCGCGCTGATGACTAAAAAGGCCAATCCGAGATAAACAAGTCCGGTTGCAAAAAGCACAGCAGAAGGTCTCCTTGGGTGATGTTTTTGGGTTGTGATTCTTTCTGCGTTGTCGTTTCTCTTCAAGACTTGCAAGCTGACCCTGTAGAGAAAGACAAATTTATTATATAACACATAATTTAATCAAGAAATCCTTGAACCTCTTCATACACAGCTCCCCAAAGCCTATTTAGATATCCCCCCCCCCCATCTCTGACTGCCCTAACTCTATTCCCTCTTTTCCCTATCTGACTCTTTTCACAGACAAACTTGTAGTTCAGTGGTTCTTTAACCTGGGGTCTGTGGACGCCCAGGGGGCCACAAAGTCCTCACAGGGGGTCCACAATGGCTTGAAGGCTGCTTGGCCCACCTCCTGCCTGAAGTAGAGTGGCCATGTGGCAGGAACCAATGGCTTGGCCTGCACATTGCCATTCAATCTGCTTCAGCCACAAACTTGCAGGAAGAAACAGAAGAAAAGTCTTCCCTCCCTCTCCAGTGCCTCTGAGGGATGGTTTAACAGATGGTGTAATTGTATCATCATCATCAGGTATTATTATCATTAGGGTTTGAAATCTTTAGTTGAGTCTTGGGGGACCATGGCAACAAAAGATATTTAAAGGGGGTCCCTGGTAAAGAAAAGGTTAGGAGCCACTGGTCTAATTTCTATCCACCCCCATAACCCCACCTTCACAGCACTTCCTGAGCTGTGATTGGCTGCTCTAACCAGGCTTGCCCAATTTCTCTCTTCACAGAGCCCCACTCCTTCCCAGAGTACAGGATATAGCTATTTAAATCAGTTTAAGTGGATGGCACCTGTCTGCCTTGACTTCATCAATAACCTTGCTAGGGAAGCCTTCTTTATTAGAAGTGGGGAAAACAGTGTCAGCAAGCCATTTCTCTTTCTCTTATGTTCAACCGTATCAGGATAAAGTAAAACCTACTTTTGAATATTTGGTTCTGCTTTTTCCTTTGCTCCCTATTGCAGAGTGAGAAAGTAGTTTGGCATTAAAGCTTTGTATTGCATGAGCCATGGGGATACTGCTGTGGCTCCTCTTTCCTGTATGTTTCATCGGTCAATATGGTAAGTAGTGTATTCCATAGTCTCCAACTGTCCCAGTTAATCCTTTCCCATTCTGCCGTTCCAGTTGCTTTGAAAATGTCCCAGTTTCTCTCTCTTCCTCTGACTTTCCCCCTTTGCCCTTAGCTTACTTCTGCTGGTGCAAACAGAGTTCAAAATGCACAAGTAGTTTGGACTCAGTGAATTCATTATGGGGAAGGGGAGGGGAGGGGAGGGGAGGGGAGGAGGTGGAATCGTGTCCTTCGCAGCAGACTCAGGCAAAAGCAAGCTGCTGCAGCCTGTCCTAGTTTGTGTGTTCTTCCTCATTAAGAACTTTTGCCATCTTCACCACTTTCTGATATTGCTGGCCACATATGTCCTGGTTTTCAACAGAAATGTTGGGGGGTCTAGTATTTAGGGACCCCAAAATGGGATTGGAGAACAGTATTCATTTTAGGCTAGTGAGTGAACTGGTAGGTAGTTTGTTATTATTTTGTATTACTGGTACAATGAGGAAGCAGCAAGCCTGGCTTTCTAAAACGTTTGAATGAAACTGTGCCATGTCAGCAAAAGAAAGGGCTGTATTTAAAAGACCTTTTTGAAGCTTTCATGTAGACTGCAGAGCTTATGAAAACTACTTTTCTGCCCTACACCTCTGGCGCTCCTCCAGTTGTTCAGCAACCTGAAGTGTTCTGGGAGTAGCAGTGGGGGGGGGAATCTAGTAGCCTACTGGCTCAGACTGTCACTGAGCCTACAATTTTATTCATGCTTACCTGTGAATAACCCCTACTGAACACAGGGACTTACTTCTGAATAAACATGCCTAGATAATAGGTTGCTACATGCATTTGGTCTGTGCCTTTAACTGTAGCCCAAATAATTGGAATTAAATCATTTATTTGGGTTTTCTCATCCTCCTATCTCTATTGCAGTTCACCTGTTAGACCTCTGCATATGAGACTGTTGTTCACACTATAAAATACAGTGTAGTGAAATAGTTAAATTTTTAGACTAGGACTTGGCAATACAGGTTGGAATTCAGTGAATAAAATTTGGCTGGTCATATTTTTTGCCCCCCCCCCCCAAAAAAAGCCTTTTTTTTTTTTTTGAGCTGAATACCAATTTAAAGCAGTACTACTCAATATTTGTCCTTGGCCTGATGCTGGTGTTGAAGAATTCAAAGGGAAAGATTGGGGCTTCCTTTGAGCAGTGGCCAGTCATGTTGGAAATGTATTTATTTTGATCAGACTAAAAAGTTGGAGAGTGTAAGGCAGACTGATTAAAAACCCTAGTTGTTACTAGTTTCCCTTAAAGAGATGCTATGTTTTGCAGCTGTTTGGGGTTTAGGAACAGGCAAATTGAGGAGCAGAGAAGATTTGTTGCAGTCAACTCAACAGAGGAGCCAGATGCTTGCAAGCTTTGCTGCTTCTAAAACACAGGACTTTGAGAAGCCAGACTCAGGTAATGTTTTCCTTCCTTGACTCCCCCACTCATCCACAATTATACTTAGGTAGAAAGTCAGTGGATTTGGTAACTTTGCAAACAAGGAGCAACTCAAGGTCCTGTAATTCATCTCTTAAAAGAATGGGAGTGAAGCAGTTAACAACCTGCTAGGTAAGAACTGTAGCCCAACAACATCAGGTTGTTCTTTCAGTCGACATCCACAAAGAACAACCTGTTGTTGTTGGGCTAGAGTTCTCATCAGACCCAACCAGCATGGCCAACTCTAGGTAGCTGGAACTGTTGCCCAACAACGTTTAAGTAACTCAGGGCTAGGAAATCTTGGGTTAGGGCATTGGGGCTAAGTATCATAAGGTTCAGTTCCACCAAGGCCAGGGGTTACTGGCTTCAGCTGCTATCTCTTGAACTCAGCTGCCTCACAGGGTTGTGTGAGGACAGAATGGTGGAGAGAAGGTATAAGAACCATATAAAGGTATCTTGAGCTCTGTGGAGAGAATATGGGACATAAATCAAGCTGTACCCTTTGAAATGTCCCTCTCTTCATCATTGTGAAAGAGAGCCAGTATAGTACAGTGATTTGAATTGAGACTTGGGAAGTCCAGGTTCAAAGCCCCACTGAGCCATGAAACTCACTTGGAGTGTATTAAACACTGCACAGTTACAGAAGTCTGATACCACTTTAATTGCTGTGGCTCTTTCTGGTGGAATCTTTGTATTTGTAGTTTGGTGAGATTCATTTGACTTCTCTGCTGGAGAATCTTAGACCACTCCCCTGCACTGCAGCTCTCTAGTAGAGAACTTGAAGCATCTTACCAAATGTCAGACCCCTGGATTCCATGGGATGTAGTCATGGCAATGAAAGCAGTATCAAAGTGATATGATCGTGCAGTGTGGATATACCCACAACTCTGGCCAGACTTACCTCACAGGGTTGTCATGAAAATGAAGTGGGGCCGAAAAAAAGTTATGTGCATCATATGCTTGAGCTCATTGGAGAGGTGGCCCATAAATGTAATAAAAAGGAGTTCTGGCTTTAGCATCTAGCAGTCTTTCCCTTGTGTATGTTATCTTGTCTTTCTCTTAAGAAAAAAAATCTCTCAAACATGATGCTGATGATACTGGCATGACCTTTTGCCCCTGTGAGCAGAGGATGAAAAAATTACTTTTGGGGGCTATAACTCCTGGAATTCTTCAATCAGCATAACCAGTGGTCATGTTGGTTTTGGGATTCTGGCAGTAGTAGTCTATCTAAAAAAGTAACTTTTCCATGCTCTACTCCTCATCCATTAGCTGGAGGCTAGCTCCTTATATACCATGATATCTTTATTCATCAGTATCCTATCTTCTGTATTCAACAGCAGATACATTGGCAAGTTCACAATAGAGTACTATTTTTGGGAGGTGATGGTCCTCCATCCTAGAAACGTGCCCTGCCCAGCACAGCTGTGTTCTCAATATCATGGCCTCAATGCTGGTGTTCCCTGTTTGCTCAAGGACAGCAACATTCGTCACATAGTCAGTCCAGTGTATATTTAGGATTGTGCGTATACAGCGCTGATGAAAGCGTTCGAGGAGTCATAAGTGGTGGCGATAGGTGACCCATGTTTCAGACCCATAAAGGAGAATAGACAGGCCTTTTTAGTCATCAGCGCGCTTGCAGAAAGTGCGGGACGAGTCCTTCCTGAATCTTCGTTTACGAAGAAAAGCCAGAGAGAAAGAGACATTGGCAAGTATCTTCATTAGTATTTCTTAACCTTCTATGAATTTATTGTTTAAATGTTCTACAGTTTCATTGTGCATTCTCAAGACACACCAGCCGTGCTAGGAAACCTACTCAGTTGTAGAAATCAACCTTTTAAAGTAACTGCCAGCAGAGGTCATGACTCAGTTGAGCTAGAATTGAATTACGTTGGCCACTAGTTCACTGAAGAAGGCAAGGTTGTCTCAATAGGACTGTATTTTGAATAAGTAAAAAGGCTGAGCAAGCAGTTAATATAGGAAGTTTCTTTGCACCAGGTCAGACTTTTTGTCCATCTTGATCCATACTGTCTACTCATGGCTCCTCCACTCTGACCAAAAGCCTCAAAATTTGGCAGGAATTATAGCTGTAGTTACTGTGTTTTGGGGAAGAGGGTGCTACCCATGTGGTGATCTTCTTGTCAAAGTATTTTTCTTGAAATTTCCAGTATTATCAGCTAGTTAAAAGCCCATTGCAAGACTATTCTTTTTTTAAGGTCCAAGGAGTTTCCAAGACAGGGTGAGATAAATGGCGTATTTGGAATGAGAGTATTTAGAGCAGAGCAGGAAAAAAATAGAAGGCCATGGTGGTGAATTAAGAATCCAACTTTATTGAAAGAAATGTTTCTGCCCCACACCTTGACAGATTAGAATCTGAACATAGTGGGGGCACTGAGTTTAGCAGTCATAGACCCTAATATAGCATCTTAAAACATGTTCTTGTGTTCATTTGCATGTGTTGGGGTAACTTTCCACCCAGCCAACATTTGTAGAAGATATTTTGGTTATCTTTCCAGGTCAGGTGTCTAAATCTGCTGTCTATAGCCTCCTTCCATGTAAACAACCCACTCCTCATTCCTCACCATCAGAAAACCCTTAATAATCATGTGTCAGGGAGGAAATAAAAATGCTGGGTGTAATTTCTGCTGTGTTTGCTTATTTTTCAAGGGAACCCATTCCCACACCACAGCTTAATGATCCTGCAAGTGCCACAGAGGTTTTCCACTGACCAGCCTTCCTTCATTACATTTCTAACTGAATGTCTCTTTCTTTTGTGGTTTTAGTGTTGAAGTGGTATAACAGTTTAGTACTATAACTATCAAAAATGTGTGAGACAGGAAATGTGGATATTGGGAGAAGAGCATGGGGAAGTTGTTTTTAAGTTGATGGAGGGGATGGTGGGATGTGTGTGGAAGGTGTGGAGGGAAACTACATCCACACTACAACTTTTAACCACCATCGCACCGTGGGAGAAAAGAGTGGTTAAAAAGATACATGCAGATTGGAGTTACCACTAAACTCTGCTATAACCACCAAGAAATCAGGACCAAAACTCAGTATATCTTGGGCAAGATTGGGTGTGGGTGTGGAAACAATTGTTATAAGAGGTGAAATCCTAGGAGGGAAAGCTCTGACATTTACTGGAGTTATTGTGCAACCTAGAGGAGCCCTGGCAATGGTTCTATGGTGTCTCTTGACTATCGCCTGATCCTTTTAACTAGAGACTCTGGGTGTTGAGACTTCTACAAGGAAAGAATATAGTCCACATCTGAGCTATGGGGAACCTCAGGCCTTGGGGCCAAATCTGGTCCTCCAGGGGTCCACATCCAGTTCTCCGATGGGCACAGCTCTTTTCCTAAAACACCATTGGGAAGGGTTTTTGTCTTGTACAAGCTCCCCCCAACAAACGTTCTAATGGGTTCGTGTTAGGGTTTAGCTACTGACAATAAGAGCTTTAAATTAAAATATGCTGGGGGTTTTATTCCAGCCTTTTAACCTTTGGTACAACCCGCTATTGGAATGTAGCCCCCCAAACTTCTATAGAATTGAATTTGGTCCTTGGGTTAAAAACAAGTTTCCCATCTTTGTCCTAAAAGGCAGAAGGCTTGGGGGGATACTATAAATTATGAGTTTCTCAAAACTGTGTTGGAGACATATTTCAATGTTCCCATCCTATGCCTTTTGGCTAATAAAGACTGAAGATGTGCCAGTTTTTCTTTATACCATTGCCTTGTCTGAGGCCTTTTGCAGTAGGCGAAATATACTGTATTACATTTAGTCTGCTGCAGTCAAGTCCTAAAGAAGTTTAGCTAGAAAGAAGGCCCCAAATAGACTTGCTCCCAGATAGAACTGGACAGCACTGATGTTTTGAAACCTTAATTTGGTAACTGTTTTGCTTTTTATAGAACTGAAATGTGGAGTCCGTACCCTAGATCTCGAGGACCAGGAAGATAATTGGCACCCTGAGATTTTTTCAAGAATTATTGGAGGGCAAACGTCTGTGCCTGGTGGACAACCTTGGCAGGTCTGAACTAAAAATGCATTTGTCAGAAGGAGATCTATGCAAAGCTGGGCAAAGTTACTTTTTTGGACCATAGCTCCCAGAATCTGCTATCTGGCTGCCTGTCAATGGGATTCTGGGAGTTGTAGTCCAAAAAATGTCATATGTCATCATAAACTTTATTGTATATAGCCAGTGGCCTTTACAATGTATATAAAAGGAAAAACCATGAATAAAATTGACAATAAAATATGAAAATGTTATACATAGCATTAAAACTTTTTAACAATCCCTGTAAAAACATCAAAAAGAATAAAAATCTATTTTATAATACAATATGTTCCTTGATAAAGCAAGCACGTAATTTCTTAGCTGCCAGTGCAAAATGCGCTACTGAGTATGTGACAAATAGGTTTGTATCAGCTAGCCATGCCACAACTACTTTCTGAGATGAGCAGTCTGTATATAGCTGAACAACAAAACACAGAGGTTAGAAAAAAAAATTTAGTCCAAAAAATAGCATTTCTAACCTTTGTGTTTTGGTGTAGACAACACTAGCAGTAGCTGCTGGGATGCTTGATCTGGGTACAGGATTGTGGTAAGCTGACTTCTCCATTATTTATCCAATAGCAGAAATGAATGGTACAAACAGCTCATATGGCAATAATGACAGGTTTAGAGAGCTGACTATGCATGTGATGGGGATAAATCATACATGTAAACTGTGCCTCTCAGTGGTGGAATGGACTCAAAATTCAATTAAAAAAAAGACATTTTAAAGAAATCAATCAATGAAGAGGGCATCAAAGATGCTCTTTATCTGGGAAGAGAGCACTGGCCCTTAATTTTCTGGAGCAAATGTACGCAATTTTAAATTTGTTTTGCTGGAACAATAATGTTAACCTTCCTATTATGCATGCAACTGATTTTCCTTCAAATGTATTAGGAGTTTGCACCACAGATTGTGGCAAATTCTGACCAATGAATGAAAGATTAGATCTTTGTGCTGCTTTTTCAATTTCAGAGCTACAGTCATCCTTCTGTAACCACAGGTTCTGCATCCATAGATTCAGCCAACCACGGCTTGAAAAAAAATTTTTTTTTTAAATTTCAAAAAGCAAACCTTGATTTTGCTGCCTGCCAAGCACTACCTTGCTGTAACCTTCTGCCATTTCATAGTTCCTCAGGCTCTCTCCAGCACTTGTTTCAGTTGTTCGCCATTTTATATAAGGGGCGCCATTATACTACACCATTGTATAGAATGGGAGTTGTGCATCCATGGATTTTGGTATCCATGGGGGGTACTGGAACCAAACTCTAGCAGATACTGGGGGCCCATTGTATACGCAGATCTTTCATTTCTGGAGTTTTCTTCCAGCAGATGATCAGCACATGAAGAAATATTTGCTGCAGGCATCTTAAACATTCAAGTTGCATTTTTGAATTCTCCCCTCGTAAGAAATCCTGTGCATATAGATAGCTGTAGAACTTCATGTAGAAGTCAAGGCTACACTCTTTTGGGCTAACATCCTAGGTTTTGTATAGGCAGAAAATTACTAATGTGCATCAGGAAACCTTCAGTCATGTAGTCCTGCTCATGAGTAAGATAATACAGCCTACTTCCCAGGAAAACATATTTATTCTGCCCCCTTCCCCAAACATAGGATCACCAATATGCCTGAGCTGGAAAATAGGAACCAAACACCAAAATAGAAAAGAGTTGGAACAAAACACAACCATTAACCCTCTGGATGTTTGTTGGACTACAGCTCCCAGCATTCTTCACCACTGACTATGCTTGCTGAAGCTTATGAGAATTCTAATACATCAATATCTAGAGGGTCATGCTTTGCCAATCTGTTCATAGAAGAATAGCCAGGTAGTACCACTGGCTAGAAATGTGTTTTTGTTTACATTTTAATATGAATGGACATATTTTGCACTTCCCAAATAAATGTACAAACTAGAAGGCCATTCTCCTTCACTTTTGAGATTTTTAATTCTCTGATGAAAATCCTTTGTTGAAGGACACATACAAAAAATGTGTAAATTGGAGAACAGGGAACACACAAAGGTATAAGGGGTAAGCACTTTCCAAAAATGCATGTTAAAATAGTGGGCAAAAAAGGGTAGAAATATGTTCATACAAATACATGTGTACGAAAAGGCATGCAGATTTTCATGGGGACTTTGCACAAAAAATGCAAATTGATGCAGAAATAGCACGGAGAAAACTTGTTCCTGATGCAATATGAACACTATAGAAGGTGAAACAAAAACATTTGTTCATCCTTGCTAGTGGCTACCAAGTGGGAATATAGGCACATAATAACTATTTCTGATAGTAGCTGCCATCAATGCAAAACCATCCTTCACCTGCATGGCTTGTACGTTCTTCTCCCTGCTTCTTCTAAACAGGTATCCATCAAGTTGGGACGATCCCACTTCTGCGGTGGCAGTTTGCTCCATGACAACATAGTGGTTACTGCAGCCCACTGTGTTGTGGATCTTGATTTGTAAGTTATGTGACAACATTCAATGTGACCAGGTCTTTGAATGGATACTTTTTTGACTCCAACTCTGAGAATCCTCCAGCCATGTGGTTGTAGGATTCTGGGATTTGTAGTTAAAAAAAAAAAGCAGCATACCTTCCAAGCTCAGAATATGACTACTCTGTTGTCTGTCCAAGTCCCCAGTAATCTTTCCCAGATTTTCTACATCAGATGATTTAGGTGGAAATATTAGCCTTAGTTACCTCCTGATTAGACTGCTGTAATACACTCTGTGTAGGACTGCACTTGAAAAGTGTCCGAAATGCAAAATGCAGCAGCCAAACTGATGTCAGGTATCAATTTTAGAGACAACATACATGGGTTCCAAGCAAATTCAAGGTGCTGGTTCTGACCTACAAAGCCCTTGGGGCCAGGATATATGAAAGGCCACCTCCGCCCATATGAGCCTGCTTGAAATTTGAGATCTTCAGAGGAGGTCCTGTTGTGTCCCCATATACATCTTGAGGTTATGTTGGAGGGTACACGTATAACAGGGGTTTCTCTGTAGCAGCATCATGACTGTGGAACTCCCTAGCTAAAGAAGTTAGGCTGGCTCCATCTCTTTAAGCTTCCAGCCGGTAACCAAAACAGTACTGTTTCACATGGTCTTCCATGGTTGAAATTGCTCTATTTAAATTGTTTAAAACTACCTTTAAGGACTATGTTTTGATTGTTCTAAAAAGTTTTTAAAGAGTATTTTAATGTGTTTTTAAAATGTTTTTTTTATCTTTGTACTGTTTTAATCATTTTTATTTGTTGATAGCCTCAGGAGCCCTTATGAGCTGAGGGGCGACACATGTATTAAACTGGAGATTTTCTCCAGGCAAAGAACAACTGACTAGGTTACATTCTCTTCGTGTCTTTCACTACTGAGGTCACCCTTTGTATGACAGGAAACTTGTGAAAAATCTGATTGTAACTGTTGGGGAATACGATCTCAGAAGCATGGATGAAGAAGAACAGAACATCCCAGTCTCAAAAATCATCGTTCATCCTGCCTTCAACAGATTTGGATACATGGATTCAGATATTGCTCTGCTGTATCTGAAGGACAGGGTGAGATATGGTAAGGGGAAATTTTAATAGATCATGGTTGTTTCAGAAAAGGGGAGACATTATGATTGTTTAGGGCCTATTTTTGCCATCTCTGCACTAGAGTTGCTGAGAGTACTCCTGTTCTTTAGAGAACTGCCAAATTTCATGAAGTTAGATTGTATACTGCACTCTTCAGGTCTGATTAGCACCCCAGGATGGTGCTAAACAAACAGTAAATAAGTTGTTGTTTGCCGTCAAGTTGGCTTTGATTTATGGTAACCCTATGAATGAGAGACCTCCAAGAAGCCCTGTCATCAACACCCTTGCTCAGGTCTTGTAAATGGAGGGCCATGACTTCCTTGATTGAGTCCATCCATCTGGAATGGGGTCTTCCTCTTTTTCTACTGCCTCCCATTTTATCATTTTTTTCTAATGAGCCTTGTTGTCTCATGATATGTCCAAAGTACTACAGCCTCAGTTTGGTCATTTTTTAGGGAGAGTCCGGGCTTTATTTGCTTCAGGGCCCAGTTATTGGTCATTTTGACAGTCTAAAGTTTCCATTTAACTTTCTCCAGCACCCACAATTCAAATGAGCTGACTCTTTTCCTGTCAGTATTCTTCACTATCTAGTTTTTACAACCATATATAGAAGTCAGAAGTACTACAAAGTGGACAATATTTTTACACTTGAGGATCTTATCTAGTTCCTTTGTAGCTGCTTTTTGATTTATGACTGTGCCAATGTGTAGAAAATGTTTGACAATGTTGATGTCTTCATCAAACTTCATAACTTCTTCTGAAATTCTTTGGTGAACTCCATTATCCAAGAGACTTATTGCACAAGGATCCTATCCTGCAACAATTGCATTGTCCATAAAAATGTGATAGCTCCCTTATGCACCTTTGGAAGCATTGCAGGATTAAAGCATCCTTTTGCTCTAAACTGTTGTCGCACACAGTGACTGCCGACCACCTCCTCCAAAATGTTCTCCCTGCCCCTTTTCATTGTTTGTCATCCATACTGTGCTTGGGAGGTGTAACCTTTTAAAAAAAGTCCCCAGCCTTCCCCTTCTCTCTTTTCCTTCAGAGAGGGATGGGGGTGGCTGCCTGGATGTGGAGGAGACATGTTCTTGCAGATGCCTCATGGCTACAGGGCTCTTATCTAATTTTTGCTATTGAGGCTCTTTCTCCACAGAATTGCTATTTTTTGCAAAGAGAATGAGTATTAAAGCAGCTTGAGTCTGGGCTGTAGCTCTGTCCTATGTAAAGTAATGGTTTGCCAAATTTTATTCACAGTATTATATCTCTGTTATGTAGATCCTCCTGTTCTCCCAAATAGTACTAAAAGGGTGAAGGCACTTTATTCTGAACACAGAAAAGTGCATTATACCAGGCAGAACTCAGAAAAGTTACTTTTTGGACTGTGACTCCCAGAATTCTTCAAGTCCATGAGCATTCTTTTTTTCCCTACAAAACTCATTTTAAAATGGCTTCCTGTCTTTTCTCTTCCTTAGGAACTGAAGTACAGCCAATCTGTCTTCCACACAATGAAGATCTATTTGAAGCTGGGACTCTTTGCGTTGTGAGTGGGTGGGGCAAAGACACGGAAGGTGAGGAAATGCCACACATAAGATTCTCATGATGATGTTGATACCTGGATGGTTAGGATCTGAGGAGGGGGTTAGGAGTTACCCTGCTAGTGGTATACCTTGCTTAGCATTCTGACTGGTGATTGTGTCTGGGAAAATATTTTGAGTAAACATGTTTTGCATACTGATGCTTTCTCCAAATCAAGTGTAATTGTGTAGACTTTTTTCACGTTCAGTGCATTGAAGATGATACAAGCCTTTGTTTCTACAACTCAGCTTGCATTCCTTAACTTAAATTGTTGTGTAAACTCTTACAGCTAGATTGGAGAATGTGTAGTCTTCCTGATGTTGTTGGACTGCAACTTCCATTATCCTTCATGTTAACTATGCTGGTTGTGGCTGGTTGGAGTTGTCATCAAAAGGCTCTTTCACACTACACAATTATAGCAGTATGATTCCACTTTAACTGACATGAAAACACTCTATGGAATCTTGGGATTTACAGTTTAGGGAGGGGTTCTTGGAATTGTCAGCCCAAGAGCTCTAGTGCATCACTAATGTACAAATCCTAGGATTCCATAGATATTGCCATGATAGGTAAACTGGAATCATAATATAGTTGGCCCTCTGTATCCATGGATTTGGCATCCACGGATTCCACAATCCACAGCTAGAAAAATATTTTTAAAAAATAAATTGCAAGAAGCCAAACTTGATTTTGCCATTTTATATAAGGGATACCATTCTACTATGCCATTGTATATAATGGGACTTGAGCACCCACTTGTTTTGGTATCCATGGGGGGTCCTGGAGCTAAACCCCAACGGACACCAAGAGCCCACTGTACTGTAATTGGTGTGATGTGAAAGGGTCCCAAGAATATTTGGTGGGGGTACTCGTTCCTCACCCCTGCTTTAGAATTTTACATGTGAAAATATGTTTTTATTGGCAATCTGGTTCTTTTTTGTTGCATTTTGAGAAGCATGAGAAATACTCCAACTTGTCCTTCTCTACTCTGGTGTCCTCTATGTGTTGGACTCCAGCTTCCTTCACCTCCAGCCAATATGACAATGATAGTAGTTTAACACACTTGAGCAATGCCAAGTTGGCACAAGCTACTTTAAACTTGTCTGTTTCCTTGCAAACTACAGGGAAAGGAAGGATTTCTTCACTCTAAAAGGAGGCTTTTGGGATGGGGTGTAAAGTAGCAGCAGGCAACTTGCGACCCTGCAGATGGAGCTCCCATCATCTATCACCCTTGGCTAGAGCTGATGTGAGTTGCAGCCCAACCACATATGGAGAGTCATAATTAACCCAACCTGATATAAAGGAAAACTGTAAAACTGGTCTTCCTGCTTGTTATCAATGAGGCTGGAAAAAAATTGTCATGGCTGCGCAAGCAGTTCATAAGAGATGGGAAGCCCGAGACTGAAATAGATTATGGCTGAGCAAATCATATTCCTGTGCATGATTCAGAACTGGAGGTGTTGGAGATCTGGATGGTTGGAGAGGTACACAGGAGGTTTGGATCTCTGCTGGAGGAGAGGTAGAGACTCTCCAAAAGGCATTAAGAAGTTTCCCTGATCCAGGTGGGTGGAACACTCAGAAGTTAAAAAAAATCCATGTTCCAAGGATAGACCAAATGGTAATAATTCATCCATACTGTCAGTTTTGACAGAGGGAGACCTTGCCTTCTATATCTGGTTCAGGTATGTTTTTTAAGATGGACAATGTACATTAGGGTGACAGTGATAAAATATTTGTAAACATCCTCAGAATTAATGTTTCCATTATACATTTCCTTTTTTTTTTTTTGCTTTAAACTGGCTAAATTTATATAACTGTCCCATTATGAATACATAAGCTCATGTGGAGTACTAACATGGAGTAGTGCAGTTGGGTGGGAAATGAGGCACCAGAGCTAAACTGTACCAGTTTGAGGCTCGTTGGAGAATGTCTATTGGACATTGCTTGGTTCCTTCCCTCTGCAGATGGTGCACTGTCAGATGTCCTACAGGAAGTGGAGTTGCCCATCATTGACAGCAAGACCTGCGGTGAGGTGTTGGAAACACTGAACTTGCCCCCAATGCAGAACAACATGCTATGTGCTGGTTTTCCAGATGGTGGAAGGGATGCATGCCAGGTAGGAAATCCAGGTTGTTAGAATAAAGGAGATGGAGTTTGAGAATGTTCCTTTTTTGTGACTACAAATCCCAGCATCCCCACCCAGCAGCATTGTGTTCAAAAAACTTACTACTTAAAACTTTATTTACATATTATACAAACATTGAGTAGATAACAAAGATACATCAAAACTACCTAATGAACCTACAAATAAGAAAAAAGAGAAGGAATAAAGACATAACACATACAAAAAAATTACCTAGAACAACATAATATATGACTTCCAACTTTTTTCTCAGTGACAATAACCCCATGTACCTATTCAACCTCCCACTTGACTCCACTACTTCTAACACTTCTTTCAAAATTCAAATCCTGTTCCAGTGAGCCCTTCCTATCCACCAGGTGATTTTGGGCAAATCATATTCTCTCAGCTTTAGGGGAAGACAAAGGCAAAACCCCTTCTGAATAAATCTTGCCAAGAAAACGAAGTGATAAGTTTGACTTAGGCTTGCCATAAGTCTGAAACAAGTAGAAGTCAACAAGAGATTACAACCTCTCTTTAGATGAGCTTCATGATAACACAGGCTTCACCTGGGATTGACAAATCTTCTTTGATTAGGATGATTTGGGGAGCTACTTGGCATCTTCTGTCTGTGGCATGTCACTAGGCGGGCATAGCAATGTTTTATATATGAAATTAAGTATGAAATATGAGGTAAAATAAAGGTTATGAGGTTAAAGACATAAATTCTATTCTGTGTCATTTATTCACTTGGGCAAAATCTGATCAGAATATATTTTTTACTTACTTGATATTTTTTAAATTAAATCCTCCACTCTCTGACTGTGGGACTGTTAAAGGCCATAGAGTTAAAGTCATTGGCAAGTGATGCCAGACTTTTTGTGACATGTGGCTCTCTTTACACTTTATTCTCACAACAAACCTATTAGGTAAATTAGGCTAAAAGAGACAATGTGTGCATGACCAACCCAAGGTCAGCCATTGAGTTGATTGGCTTTGTTGATATTTTTCTGTGCCTTTGTGTTAACTCTGACTTATGACAATCATATCACAGGGCTTTCTTGGCAGCATTTATTCAGAGAGGGTTTACCATTGCCTTTCTCTTAGGCTGAGAGAGTGTGACTTTTATCAAGGTCACCCAGTAGGTTGCCTTATTATGGTTTTCTATTTTGTATTTATTTCATTTTATTTGTTTATATCCTACCTTTTTCCTATCTCTGGGAATCAAGGCAGCTTACAAAGATTACAATTGACACAGACCGGTGGGTTTCTATGGCTGAATGGGGATTTGAACCCTGATCTCCTAGGAGTCCACCACTCAAACCACGACACCTCACTAGCTCCTAATAAAGTTTATTCTGTGATAAATGACAAAATATGATTTGGTGAGAGTCATAACTCTATGTGCAATTATTCTAATGCAGATTGTGTTATAACCTGCTTGTCTGGAGGGAATGCTCCTCATGCTGTTCTGTCTTATTTCAGGGGGATTCTGGAGGTCCACTGGCATGTAGAAGAGCCAGTGGTGTCTGGACTCTGGTAGGCATCACATCTTGGGGCATTGGTTGTGGAAAAGGCTGGCAGACAGATAAGAGTCGCAACAGTAGGAGAGGTTCCCCAGGTGTCTTCTCTAAAGTAGTTGAGCTTCTGGATTTTATTGTCCAGAACAGCGCCACTGGTGAGGACTCTTCTTAGCCAGCAAATGTTAAAAAATATATAGTGCTGTAGAACTGCCTAGTACTAATTGCTTAGCATTTTCCCCCAAAGGCAAATTACAAGATGCTCTTTTTCTTTTCTTTTTGCCAGTTGCCTCTTATAGACCCCCCCCCCAGTTCTTGCATCTGCACTATAATTGCATTGTGTTGACACCACTTTAACTGCCATGGTTCCATCCAAGAGAATCCTGAGATCTATAGTTTGGTGAACTACTTGGAATTCTCTGTTATAAAGCTATAGTGCATTCCCTTGAATTAAATTCTCAAAGTATCCTGAGTGTCTGTGTACACTACATAGCCCTTCTCATCTGTGAATACCTAAGTATCTCACCAAACTGCCAGTCCCAGATTTCCTTAGGACGGAGCCATGACAATTAAGGTGGAATAAAACTTATGTAGTGAAGAATAACCTTTTTGTGAAGTCGAAGGCTTTCACGGCCAGCACCCATAGATTTTCCTTGTTTTTTTCTGGGATGTGAGGCCGTGTTCTGGAATAGTTTCTTTCTGACATTTTGCTTGCATCTGAGGCTGGCATCTTCAGAGAATGGTTGGGTAGGAGTGTGTGTGGAGTTTATATGCTGTGAACCCCTGTTGGGGAGTATATATAAGTTTGTGTAATTGAATGGTTAGTTTCTGGGTATAGAAATGCAAGGCTCGTTAGTGTCTGTTTGGCTAATGGTTGGTTGATGGGCCATTATCTGCTGGAACTCCCCCTGTCCCTGGGTGGAATTCCTTTGTAAGTGTTGAGTTTTGATTCTATTGTTCTTCAAAATTATGGAGCCAGATTTTGTTTACTTTTAAGGTTTCTTCTTTCCTGATGAAGTTGTCCAGGTGTTTGTGGATTTCAATAGCTTCTCTGTGCATTCTGACATGATAGTTGTTGGCCTGGTCCAGAATTTCTGTGTTTTTATGTAGCATTTTGTGTCCAGGTTGGTTTATCACATGTTCTGCTACTGCTGATTTTTCTGGCTGGCCCAGTCTGCAGTGTCTCTCACGTTCCTTGATTCATGTTTACACACTGCGTTTAGTGGTCCCTATGTAAACTTGTCCACAGCTGCATGGTATGTGGTAAACTGCAGCTGTCTCTTTTGTCCTTTGCTGAGCGTAGCATTTCTTGGATTTTCTTGGTTGGTCTGTAGATTGTTTGGAGCTTAGAAACTGATGAGGAAACACAACCTCCAAACAATCTGATTATGGCCTATAAAGCCCTGTATGGTTTGTGTCCAGACTGTATGAAAGCCTGTATCTCACTGTATGAGCCTACCCAAGTCTTAGGATTTTGTGGGGAGGGCTTCCTCTCCTTCCCACCACCCACATAGGCCTGTCAGGTGAGGTGTGTGAGAGGGCCTTCTCTGTGGCTACTCCCAGCCTGTGGAATTTCGTTCTACAGGAAGGTAGCTGGCCTCCTCTCTGCTCTCCTTTTGCTAGCAGGTAAAGGCCTTTTTATTTAAGTAGACATTTGAGGATCAATTGGTTGAGCAGATGTGCCTTTTTACAGGTGTGTGTGTGTGTGCTTTATTTTTATCTTGCTGCCATGTTCTTAAATGATTTTACACTTTTTAAAATAATTGATGTTTTAATATCATAATTTGTCTAACCATGTTTTACCTTTCTTTGCAAGCAGGTTTTTGGCTCTCTCTTTTTAAATATTGTTGCAAGCCATGTTGGATCTTGAGAAAGGTGTCATATAAATAAATAAAATGTTGCCACTATATTGACTGCATGGTTGCTGGTTCCAGTGTATTAGTGCAGCTATATTCCCCATATAAATGGTACTCTTCTGACCAGGTCTAGCTTTAAGGTGGAAGGAGAGGATTAATAAGAAATCACAGTTCTTACATTTTTTTAAAAAAATTGCAGATTTAGAGATGTGATCTGTGAAATCCCTCTGAGTCTGGTATGCTTAGAGTGATGGGTTTATTGATGCTGCTGTTGTAGCAGCAATTTCTGTTTAGACCTGGTGTGCCTGCTGTTGAGTCAATTGGAAGGGCAATATTTTGTTCTTAAAGAGACCATGTAGAACAAAGCAGGGAACCTATGGACCTCCTGTTATTGTTGGATTGCAATTCTCATCAGTTGTCAGCACTTGGCTATGCTGACTAGGGCTGATGGGAATTTCAGTCCCAGAACATCTTACATGCCCCACTCCAGATGTAGAATATGAAACTATTTTTACAGCTCAGAAAACTATAAGGATTCTGGGAGCTGTAGTCTAAAAACGTTATTTTCAAGCTCTGCACTACATGCAGGTACATTCCCCACATTCATGCTGAATTTACTTGTATTTTCCCCCCCATTTGCTTAGTGCCTAAGCCAAGCTACCTGTCTCCACCTGACCCAGAAAACTGCAACCCCCATGGAGTATCCATGTTTGGAGAAAGCGGCCACATTCGGCACCCTCAGCTAACCAAAGATAGTTACCTTGACAACAGGTATTTGCTGTAGTTCATAACACAAGTTTTTGCAGACTGTTACTGATTTAGCCATCTGCATTGCAGGTACGGTATTTCCCCGAAGGAGGAGGCTTTGTAATTAAGCAGAGCATCAAAATGTTAGGCAAGATCCTACATACTTACTAGAGCACCATGTGCTAAAACTCTTTGTTTCCTATTCAAGCCTTGGCCTGCACAAACAACAGCCAAGGATGGAGGATTTCAGTCAGTTTCAGACTTTCCATGCGTAAGTCCATCCTATCCCATTTCTGCATGAATCTGCGATTTTAAAAAAAGTTTGCACAAATTCCTATGCCTGTTCGTGTACATTTCTACATAGATGCAGTTTATATGCATTTTGCCTAATGCATGCTTTTTGTTACTTTTTGCTCTGTCATGCAATGAATTTCTGTGTGTGACTTTCCCCAGTATATTCGCTGTTGTGCACACATTTCTGATACAAGCATCTTGTATTAATCTTTTCTCAGATGACTGCATCACAAACTTTGGACAAAGGCAACCTTTGGCCATATATTGGTTGGAGAGATGCAAATTAGTTTTCATAAAAGTGTCAGTCAAATTTCTCCCCATCCTTTGTTGTTGTAGTGTGCCTTCAAGTCTTTTCCAACTTAGGTTCACCTTAGGGTCACCATATCATGAAGTTTTCTTGGCAAGATTTATTCAAAGGGGTTTGCCATTACCTTCATCTGAGGCTGAGAGAGTGTGAAATCCAGTGGGTTTCCATGGCCAAGTGGGGATTCAAACCATGGTCTCCAGAGTCCTAGTCCAACACTCAAACCACTACACTATGTTGGCTCTCTTCTCTCAATCATTAGCAAGGGGTAAAACTAAATAGAGGGGCAGTAGTTAGGAATGATGGGAACTGGAGTCCTACAATATCTGGAGAATCACAAGTTTTGCCCTGTGCCAAGTTGCTTTGAAGGTGATGGTTTGAAGGAAGGGCTGAACAAGCAACAATGGAAGATATATTTGACAAAAAGCTTCATGACTATTTGGTATCCTGACAACATAGGAGCAAGAACCTCATGACTTATTCTGAATGCTGTCAACTGATGGTTTTGTTTCTTTGCTTCCAGCCTGTGCATCTGGAATATATCTGTGCCAGAGAACAGCATCATACTTGTGCAGTTCATCAGAGTAGACATAGAAGATCAGATTGTCTGTGACCATGACTCTGTGACTTTCTCCTCAAGCAAGAAGAAATTAATTGGTGTGTGGAACTTAATCCTCCCTTTACTCAAGGAACATACAAGGCTGCCCCTCTCCACTTTATTCTCATAAGAACCCCGTGAGGCAGGTCAGGCTAAGAGAGAATAACTAGTGCAGTGTGTTAAATCAAGGTTTAGTGAAGGCTTTGATTGGATTTCCCAAGACTGAAATAACTGCAAGGGACTGAATCTCCCCCGCACCCCGGTTAATGGTTAGAAAAGATAACTTGGCTGTTTTAGACTTGACCTGTACCATGGATGCTGGTGGTTCCCATGGCAGTAGGGCAGTGAATTTGCTCCAGGTTTTAATCGAGGCTTTAAAGGAGTACTCTCAGGCATTTAGCCCTATTCCTAAATAGGTCCAGCACCTTAGATAGCCCTTTTAAAATTAGCAAAACCTGGAATGGATTTACTGTCCCAATAACAGTGGAGCTACCAGCTTCCACTGTTGAGATACCTGTGGGTTATTTCACTTTCAGTTGATTGTTATACAGTTATAGATTGGTCCACTTAGAGTGGACAAGACCAGTCATCAGTAATCATGGGAGTTGTATGTAATACAACAATATATGTGAGGCCATAGATTTCCCACCTCTAAAGTAACCTAACCTAGCTTTTGGTGTGTTGACTTTGATCTCATGGATGGACCTCTTCAGAGATAAGGACACGGAGCAATGGACTCAAACTACAGGAAAAGAGATTCCACCTAAGCACTAGGAGGAACTTCCTGACAGTAAGAGCTGTTTCGAAGTAAAATGCATGGAGTGTCCTTCTTTGGAGGATTTTAATCAGAGGCTGGATGGCCATCTGTCAGGAATGCTTTGATTGGGTACTCCTGCATTGCAGGGGGTTGGACTAGATGGCCCTTGTGGTCTCTTCCAACTCTGTGATTCTATGACTGGCCTTACTAGTACTGACTTTCAGAACACTGTGTATTAGCATCCTTGGCATAAATGATGGGAACTGGATCAATTCTCTTGGATCAACTCTTGGATCAATTCTCTCTCACGCACACACTCTTTCTCTCTCTCATTTTCTCTTCAGGTAAAATCTGTGGCAGTGTGCTGCCTTCCCCTCTCCTGATAGAGTCAAATCAAGCAGTTGTTACTTTTGTGTCTGACAATAGCAATACTGCTGGGGGCTTTGAGTTCACCTTCACTGCTGTACATAAAGCATCTGAAGCAGGTAATTTCTTCCAGGTCTCTTTGGGGCTTTCAGGTGAGGCATTTATCATGCCTTGCCTTGTTAATGGAATTTCACAGGGAATCCTAACATTCCTGCCTTCTAAAATGGTAATTCTCCTGTTTTTTCTTTTACCTTCTTTTCCTATTAAGGGTGTGGGGGGGAGATGGAATAGCTGTACAATATTTTGAGAGCCAGTGTAGTGTAGTGGTTTGAGTGTTGGATTAGGACTCCGGGAGACCAAGGTTCGAATCCCTGCTCAGCCATGGAAACCCACAGGGAAACCTTGGTCAAGTCAAGTTATCTCAGGGCTTGTCTATAGAGACAATAAAATGTGGATTGCTGCACACTAACACCAATTCTTAGCAGCTTTCATTGTTTCCACTTTTTTTTTCAAGATTGCAGGCATGTGAAGCCATACATGTTTTTTTGTTCAAATAGGCATGCCTGCGAATCAAGATGGCAGGTGCAATTGAATTACTTGCATTTTTGGTGTCACCAGTTGCTGCTGCCAAACAGAATTTTTTTAAAGTGTATCCAAGTTGCGGAAGTGCAATCTTCTGCTTAAATAAACAAGAAAAAAAGGGAAAAAAGACCGTTTCATCACCTCAGTGCACAATTGCTATGGCGAAAATCCAGCATGCCAGTTCCAGGCACTTGCCTTGCCAGCAAGCTCTGCCCCCTGTGCACGTCTAACCAATCAGCTTTCTACTTCTGCTCTTATAGAGAATGCACAACAAAGTGAATTGGTTGTCCTAATGAACGGGAATGTGCATTTCCTTCAGAGTTTTTTTGAAAATACGGGTATTTTCAAATACGAGTATTTGGAGTTTTTGCCCCCCTCCCTCCAAATACGGTGAAATGATGCAGGATCCCATTGGGACAAAAGGTGGTCTCCTCGAATTCTTTGAGGTGTATTTTTGCTGTATATACAAGCCCTCAGCCTTAGGCAATGGCAATTGCCACACCAACCTGCCTTTAAGAGGGCCTTTCTGTATTCTGAAATGGGGAACCAGTATTTATAATAATAATAATAATAATAAAATTTTATTTATATCCTGACCCTCTGCAACGCAATCGGGGCGGCTTACAATATAAAAACCCCATACTCACAATACCCTAGCCCACCCACCCCTTAAAATAATATTAAATTACAAAGGATTAAAAACATGCATTAATCAAAATATATATAAATTAAAAGAAAAACAGTTAAAACATACAATCGTAGCCTAGAAAGGGCAGCTGAGTCTTGGGCCGGGATAATTATTCAGGAAAGGCCTGCCGGAAAAGATCCGTCTTGACAGCTTTTTTAAAGCTGTCTAAGGTGGTAATAAGATGGATCTCGTCCGGCAGGCCATTCCATAATCTGGGAGCAGCAGCAGAAAAGGCCCTCTGGGAGGTCACCAACAGCCTTGTTTTCATAGGCTGTAACAGATTCCTCCCAGAGGACCGAAGTGTGCGGGGAGGGTCGTACGGAAGGAGGCGGTCCCGGAGGTAAGTTGGACCCAAGCCATGTAGGGCTTTAAAGGTCATAACCAACACCTTGTACTGTGCCCGGAAACTAATAGGCAGCCAGTGGAGAGCTTTTAGCACCGGTGTTATATGCTCTCTTCTGGGAACGCCAGAAATCAACCTGGCTGCCATGTTCTGGATTAGTTGAAGTTTCCGAGTCAAGCACAAGGGTAGCCCCATGTAGAGTGCATTACAGAAATCCAGACGGGAGGTTACCAGTGCATTTATGGCTCAACCTCTGTTGCCTTTCTTCTCAGTCAGCCCAGGACCCTTGGGTAGGGGATCTGGTCTTTGGAGCAGAATTGTATAGTCTGTTCACCTTTGCTCTCATACCATCTGAAGATGAATTGTGTACAACACGGCCCTAACTGCATCACTTCCCCTGCATGAATTTTAAAACATTTTTGCCTCATGAAAACAGTGTTGTAGCTGGGGGTGGGGCCAGAGGGGGCGGTCTGCCCCAGGCGGCATTTTTTTGGGGGGGGTCAGCACTTTTCATGTGAGACATAATTTTATTTTTTGAAGATTTAAAAAGTTATTTCATACTGCTATGCATTTGCAGCATTTATGGTGATCTGAGCTGTATCAAAAACGCCCACCAGTCTGATGAGTGGTGATGGTGACTAAGCCTTAGATTGTTATACTGTAATTTGGTCTTGTTAAGTGCATGCACTTAACCTACGGCCCGAGGACCTCGCTGCCACGTCCATGCTTGCAAGGCCACGGCAGATGAATCTCTGGTTTAAAGGGTGAGGCCAGTTCTGTGCACGCTGCGCTCCACCAGAAAAATCCATTGCACAGGCTCAAAGTGCATGCAATAGCTTTGGGTTTTTTTTTTACATCATCTTTATTTTTCTGAGGTGAGCATGCAGGTTACACAAAGTAACATTTTAAGGGATTTATTTCTCCCTGTTATTTCTTATTTATTTATTTATTTAAACTAATTTCCCTATGTGTTGTTTGACTTTTTGTAGTATTTTTTTCGGAGTATTGAGAGGGTGGCAAATGCTATAGCTACACCACCGTATGAAAAACTTCAGTTCCAAAGGGTAGCACCGAGATTTTTGTGTACTGTATTTTTTGTTTGGCCTAATAAACACTATAAAGAAAGTTTTTAACTATCTTAATGAGTATGCTTTTAATTCTATTGGTACGTCAATGATATTTTAACATTTGTATGTTTTTTGTGACATGAAACTTTATCTGTGTCAGTTTTAATTTTTGTAAGCTCCCTTGGGTCCTAGGGCAAGAGGAAAGGTAGGATAAATAAATAGAATTTTAAAAATTACCACACTGGGTGACCTTCGGCAGGCCACACTCTCTCAGCTGCAGAGAAAGGCAATGGCAATAAATCTTGCCAAGAAATCTTTTTGATAGGGTTGCCCTAAGTCCGAGTCCACTCGGAGGCACATAACAACCACCACATGGACATTCAATGACACAGCTAGTTATATCCTAACGACAGCTTGACTTTATTTGCCATTGTATTATAGGTTCTGGCTGTGGCAGTGTAGCAGTTCTGACAGAAGAAGGGAAGTTTGACACGGCTAATTATCCTGGCTTATACCCCAGTAGCACCAAATGCCATTGGTTCATTGAAGCCCCAATGGGACATATCATAAAGGTAATAAAGAACAGTTATCTTGGTGGTTGTGCCTTATTTAGAGGAAGAGAGACCATCAACTGTCTAGAAACATCTCTGTGTGTCAGGCGCTCACAAACTATCGCTGACCCAATGGACCCTCTCACCCATATCCTCAAAAAACTGACTTTGCTCATGCCTATGCCTGTGATCATACTGTATAAACTGAAGTCATCTTTGGTGATGAATGGTGCTATCTTCTCTTTCAGCTGGAGTTTGAAGACTTTGCCATTGAAACCAGCCAGGATTGTATTTATGATGCTGTTGCTGTCTATGATGACACAGAAGGGGAACATCAGATAGGTAATAACAGGTTTGGTTGGATGGAATATTTGTAACATGAATAAACAAGATTCCGTACTGAGATATAATGATGCAATTGCAACGACGTATGTGTTTGAGATGGGTTTCAGTTTTGTTTTACTTCATTTTTGATAAGAAGTTAAACATTCAAACAAGCTGCTTTATCTTCATGATAGAAAGAATTTAAGATTTTATTTTAAAAAATTGAATGTGTATGAGACCAAAACAGAGTCATCCATCCAGTGCTAATTTAAAAAAAATATTTGAGGCTGAATCCCTGCATATTCAACAATGTTAACGTTGAATTACGGTTGCCACCTCCCACCCACCCTGCCGCCCCGTAAAGCTTCCCATCTTAAATACCTATATAACAAACAGGTATTTGGTACTCTCCATGATGGGAATGGTTGGATGTGTTTAATTTGGCTAATACAAATGGAGAATAATTTTCTTCTAGCTTGCTTTTGATGAGTTTAGCAACTTTCTCATATTTATTCATATTTGGGATGGAAGGAACTTTGAGATTTACAGATCTGAATATGAGAGAAAGCAAAATTGATATTAAAATAGCATTACCTGCTAGTGCAGAATTTTTTTCTAACAATATCTCTTACCTGTTTTTCTTAGAACAAGGGTGGGAATCGTACAGCCCTCCAGATGTTGTTGGAGAACCAGTCCTGGTTGCTCTTGCCATCATAGTCAATGATGGGGGAGGTTGGCAGTTGCAGTCCCACAACACATGGAGCATGACATGGTTCCTGACTTTGGGTCTTCAGATGTCATCTGAAATCCCATTGTTCCTGACCACTGTCCATGCTGTTTAGGGATGATGGGAACTGTAGCCCAACACAATATCTTGGGCACCCTGTTACCTGAATTGCATGGAGTCCATGAGTATCCCACTAGTGTCCAAATACTACTATGGAGAATTTTTAATTAGCTCAAGATGGCAACAAGAGGCCAGGTAACTGTGGGATCTTTTAATCTATGTAGACTGGTAGTAACAGAGGAGACTCCAAGCCAGAATGTACAATTAATTTTTTTTTATTGGAAATTAATCTTAACAGCATTCATGCTAACACTCAGGCATCAAGCAATCACACAAGTTTATCGAAGAAAGTAGGAAATATTTGGATAGAGGAATAGATTGAGGGGATTGTGGGTTATACTATACCGATCAGAAGAGCAGAGATTGGTGCAGCAGAGGAGCTCAAAGTATCATTCTGAGGGTCACATAGCAGAGTGGCAGAGTGGATGGATGCAGAGAAGCTGTGCATACAGCTACACAAACTGTTGTGGGGACAAGAAGAAAGGGATCTGTGCATGATTTGGTGGTGTTTTAGGGTGATATTTATATTTGATATTTCCCCTGAAGTGATGGAGTTTAGAGTGGAATACAATGTTTCTAGAGATTCCCAAGACTTGACAAAGAGTTCTCCAGATGTGTTAACAATCGTTGATGGGCTAGTCATTTGGAACTGAATGAGCACAGGCAACCTTCCATTGTGATATAGGAAAAAGAGGAAAAACACATTTTGTAGGCATTGAGTGCTCAGCTATCCTTGATGGGATTAGTGGATGACTCATCTCCAGGTGTTCTCAGAAAGAACTCTGACCTGGGTATGACCTGCTTGAGGAATTTCCAAGGCCCCTCCTTAGCTTGTGCATCTCCAGCCTCACTATCTGGGGAGTCTCTTTTTGACTTGCCAACCACATGGTGGACCATAGCCACATTATTAAATATTCCCAATTATGGGTTATTGAAAAAGGTGGGAGAAAGTAACAACCCAGTGTTGGAGAAAGGCTACCTTAGAGATAGCTTTCAAATCAGCCTCTCTTCATTGCTTCTCCTTAACTAGCAGCAACACAAACACTGAAAAAAGGACCTTGGATGGTGGTGTTTGTGTCATCTGGCTTAGTTGTTTCCCCCCAGAACCTAAAATTGTACCGTTTTTTTAAAGTCCTCCTCACCCTATGGTATGCTACCCCATTTCCAGTTAGCCACTGGTTTCAAATTGTCTGATTTTAGCTAATAAATGATTTAATATACTGTATATTTTTAGTCTTTAAAAATTGTTGCTGTTGATTTGTTAAAATTGATTTCATTGCAAGCCACCCTGAGATGTTTAGATGGGATAGAAATATTTTGATAAACAAATAAAAGGGGGGCTTATTCAGCAGGGAAAGGCAAGCAAATAGTCAGTGGAAAGAGTGCTGGAAATAAACTGAGTGCACACAGAAATGGAAGGGTGTCACTAAGACTATAGACTCAGAATCTTAGAGCTGGAAAAGACCACAAGGGCCATCTAGTCCAACCCCCTGCCTTGCAGGAATATACAAAGCACTTCTGATAGATGGCCATCCAGCCTCTGTTTAAAAACCTCCAAAGAAGGAAGACTCCACCACACTCCCAAGTCAGTGTATTACACTGTCTAACAGCTTTTACTGTCAGGAAGTTCTTCCTAATGTTTAGGAGGATTCTCTTTTTCTGGAGCTGCTTCTGCCCCGGAACTGGAACTGGCACAAAGTGGGTGATACAGAGATTGGTGCTTTCAGGGAAAAACTCTTCAGTGGAGAAGTACAACAAAGCTGTTTTGTGATAATAGCAACTTCTCTTTTCTTCCCACAGCTCTCCTTTGTGGCTTCTCAATTCCTTCCCCAGTTTGGAGCACTGGAAGCATCATGCTCATCCACTTTGAGAGTGATGAGGAGAATAACTTCAGAGGATTCAAGGCCAAGTTTGCCTTTATTCCCTCAGGCTGGCCAGGTCATGCTGTCCTTGAGTGTATCTATAATACAGTGTTACAGCAGTATAATAGCACATATTATGTCTTCATTTTGAGGTATTTAGCCATCTCACTATTCCGAGGGCACTAGATCTTGTCTGATCTGGGAAGCTAAACAGGGTTGGGCCTGGTTAGTACTTGAAAGAAAGATAATCAGGAAATACCAGGCATATACTGGTAGGCTATACTCAGAGGAAGGAATTGGCAAACCACCTCTGGGTATTCCCTGCTTAAGAAAACACTATGAAATTCATGGGGTCACCATAGGTTGACAGGTGACTTGAAGGCACATGCTTTAGTGTTACATAGAATTCTCTGCTACAGAGCTCTAGTGTTACAGGGAATCCTGGGATGCATTTCTCTGGTCATGTCGTGTAACTGTTTCAGGTGGCAAGACAACACACCGTGACCTAGTCACTTCTTCACACTGCTATGCTGTCATTCCTAGGGAAAACAAGTAGATAGGAAGGTTTAGGAGGGAGACTGGGAGGTGGCAGGGAAGGATTGTGTCACTGGAAACTGAATATGAGCTTTATTTATTCCCTGCAGAAGCACCTAAAACTGAATTTGCAGGACACCTTGTCTTGCAGACATCTGATCCAAAGAGCATCCCTCTGGGTAAGCAAGGTTGTGAAATAGTAGTAGTTCTAGTAACGCTAATGATTCTAGCATCAGTGGATTGGCAATGTGAATGCAAAACCAACCCTGGCTGTAATGAATGTTTGCATCAGAAATATCTCTTTAATCCATTGGCAAATGGTCCTAGAGAGGTTCCAACGCAGTTTGATATAGTCATCCTTTATTTATTTATTTAGTGCCATTAATGTACCTGACACTTTACAACAACCAAAAACAGTGGGTCCTGGCTAAGGTATACAGTCTAAAATATGTGTATACACATACAGCTACAAAAGGAAAGAAGGAATAATAAAATATAAAACTACACAATACACTTGCAAAACAAATTATCCAGATAAAATGTAAAAATACAGTAAAGGGGAAAAGAGGAAGAGATATGTTCTCCTTGTACCACATTAAATGACCAACCAACCTGAGAGATAAGATGGGAACCAGCTGAGGATTGAATCAGTAAACCTTAAGTAAACTAAAGAGCATGATCAACTATGTCAAGGGCTGCAGAAAGATCAAGGGGAATAAGGACTAAATATAGGCCTTTTGACTTGGCCTGAAGGAGATCATCTGTGATCTTTGTAAGAGCTGTCTCCATAGAGTGTAAAGGGTGAAACCCAGATTGGAAAAGATCCATTACAGAAATGTGTGAGAGAAAGTTGAGGCAATGTACCTAAACAGCACGTTCTAAAACTTTTGAGAGGAAATGCAACAGTGAAACAGGGCAATAATTAGAAAGAGAAGGTGGATCAGGTGAACGCTTCTTAAGAATTGGAGAAACAGTAGCATGTTTAAACTCGGAAACAAATTAACCAGTAGAAAGGGACAGATTAATAATATGGAGAAGAGAAGGACAAATGGCAGGGGCAACAGTAATTAAGAAGTGAGGAGGAATGGGATTTAGACAGCAGGTAGAAAGATTCAAAAACAACAGTTTGGATAGTTCACCTAACAAGATGAGGGAAAGTAGAAAATGCAAAACAGACATTTGATATGTTGGTAATGAGGAAGATTCAGGAGCAGCAAGATCAGAACAGATAGTTTCAATTTTAATATTAAACAAAGCTGCAAAATCATCTGTGAAGAATAATGGAGGAAGAGGTAGAGGAGATAGCTTTAACAGAGAAAGGTAGAAAAGAGGCACTGTGGGTACCATGAGTTAGCATTAATAAATAAAGCATACTATTTCTGTTTGGCCAATGCGATACCACAAGAGAAAGAAGAAATAATGAATTTATAATGAATGTTGTCTGCCCACTCCCTAATCTTCCTCCACAAACGTTCAGCTGCATAAGAGCAGGAACAAAGATACCGTAAGATGAGGCTGAGATTTGGTGGAAGGGACCAAACATGTTGACTAAGGGGCAAAACTATCAAGGGTTGAAGATAAAGTTGAGTTGAGTAAAGAAACAGCTGAATACCAGGAACCAACAGAATTAAAGGAAAACAGAGAAGAGACCAATGCTTGTGAATTCACAGAATGAAGCTCTCGAAAGGAGCGTGCAATAGAATACTTAATGGAATGTATATTTATTATGGAATATTATATAATATAATATTTACATTAATTATAATTGAGTATACTTATTATATTATATTATTTATATAATAAATATAATTATGGGATATAAAATGCTTTATGGACATCATTGAAGAAAGCAATACAATTTAATTTTGGAAAATTAAATTGCAGAGCTTGGAAACATTACTTTTTGGACTACAGCTCTCAGTATCCTTCCATGCTAGCAGGCTGGGGGATTTTAGAAGTTACAATCCTGCAAAGTAACATTTCCAATCTTCAATTATTAGTTTTAGATAAGAGCTTTTAGAATTAGATGTGGGGGTTGTTGTGCATGCGTATGTGTGTGCACAAACCCTGGAGAACAATTTCAGAAGGTTGTAATAAGCTGAGTTTCACCTTGTACTAACACCTTGTACCTACCTTCCACTGCCAACAGAATAGTGCATAATTTTGAACATGGCCATTGGAGTTGCAATACAAAACATTCTGGAGAGCACTGGTTGCCATGCTGCCTGAGGATGATTGGCTGTTGTAGTCCAATGCTTTCTGGAAAGGGCCAGTTTGATGGGACCGTGATATAGGTTGGCCCTCCAGTTCCAACCCTTGGACTCCAATCTCTGCCTGGATGTGGTACTTGGGTCTCAGGGTGACTGCAGTTCTGGATAAGTGGCTGTGTTGATCAGTGAGTTCAGTGTGGTCAAGCATGCCAGTTCTCCCTTTCAATTCCTAAATGAAAACAGTCAGACATGGTTGTAGAAAATAAACCAGTAAAGATTTGTTATGTAACAAGTACGTTAAAAATGAACACTCTGAACTCTATCCACATTCCCAGCTCTCGAAATCTCCCCCCACCCCACCCCCGCCACAGCATTCACAGCTTGCCCTGCTTCTGGCTTCACAGCCAGGCTCACAAAAAGCCAGTACAGAATCTGAATGGTTTTTAGCCTACATTCCAGTTTCAGAGTGGGGTGGCCAAGCTCCATCTTGCTACTGCAACTTATGCTTTATCTGAGAAATGTGAAACTGGAGAGATCCCTTTAGGGTTTGAACTCTTCTTGTCTTGCAGATGTTTGTGGTTCTCCCCCTTTTGGTCCTCAGTGGCTGTCTACACACATTGTTGGGGGAGAAGAAGCTTGTCCCCACTGCTGGCCGTGGCATATAGGTTTGCACTTCCTGGGTGACTACCAGTGTGGGGGTGTCATCATTGGCTCCAAGTGGGTGCTCACAGCAGCTCACTGTGTACAGATGTAAGTTAACCAGTCTGGCAAAATGCCCTTGTTGTCATGTAAGCTCAAAGGATGCTCTAAATGCAATGAATAGGGTTGATGAGTATAGATCTTACAGAAAGCTTGAGATCAAATTCTTGGGAGGCTATGAAACATTCTTGGAGATCTGTGACTTAATGGGCACCAGAGCTTAGAAACGTTGCTCTTGGACTACAAATGCCAGAGTTCTTCAACAGCACTGCCAGGCAAGGAGGGGGATTTGGGGAGTTGTAGTCTGAAAGTAATGTTTCCAAGGTCTGATCTACCCTGCAGAGGTCAATGTCAGGAACTCTGGCTGTGAAATAACCTTTAAAAACCCAACAAACCTGAAACAGGCATGTTTCTTCCACTCCATCTCTGTCTGAGGGATTTGAAAGTCCATTGCCATTTGGCAGCTACTCTTTGTCTAAAGAGTTCACTAGAGTCCACTAGCTTGTTCACCTGACCTTCCAAATTCATGGGCATTGGTGCTGTCCTAACAAGCAGGCATAATGTCAAATAATCTGTGGCATAGGATTTTAGAATAATTGACACAGGAAAATAAACACGTGGCTTTGTAAACTTTTAGGCTATTTATTTACAATAGCAAATTAGTAGCACACAAAGTTCCCTTTGGATGAACATAGATTTCTCAGTTTAGGCACATTCCCATCTTAATCTTTACATTGCATTTAAGGAATCAAACATCTCACATCATATTGGAGCATCATATTCATCTCAGGAAATATCACAAAGAGGCAGCCACATAGACTTATAGTACATTAGTAAGGAATTAAGCATCTTATACAGCTTTATAGTCCCTTAGTTGAACAGGGATTTGAATGTATAGAATTCCTCAACAGATATAATACCTGTTGAGGAATTCTATACATATGAAACAGACATCTGTGGAGAAAACCACACATTTCCACAGGCATCGGAAAATAGAAGTCTCTGGTATACATTTCTATAATGGGCATCTTTCTAATAGCTTAACTGTCACCAGCATTATCAGATATGGTACTTATTTTAGGAACAGCCTAGTAGGTGGCTGTGAGAAACAGCTGTAGCTGCAACAGTAGAAGCTGTTGCAAACTGCTCCCCTTCTCTCTCTTTTGAACCTGTTTTTATACTATCCGAAGCTCCTCCTGTCTGTTCATCTCTATCTATCAGGAGTAACTGTTCACTGGTCATCTGTTATCAGCCAAGTAGTGACCATTTTTACTGGTCTTTTGTCCTTATCCAGTTAGATAAGGCATGTAATAATTTGTTTGTTCAAGATCACCCATCATCCAGTTGGAAATTAGGTTTTATTGGTCTTTTGTAGAAGGCCACAACTCATCCAATCACCTAAGACTTTGGTGGGCTGTCAAAAGGCCAGTTAATCATTACCTGGTCACTGTTATTCTGTTTACCTGCCATCAGATGTATGATTCAGCAAGATTTTGGATTATTGAACCAATTAAGTGTACCTTTTCAGTTTTCCACGTGTATTTTTCTGTTTTGTCTAGACTTTCCTATTATTTACTTATATGACTGAATGCTCAGAACTGGCTTCATTATATGTTGTTAACTCTGTGAAGACACCAGTCACGGTGTACATTTATTGCCATTTTTCTTACAACGTAGAGGCCTCAGGGCCTTAAGTTTTGCAAAATAGATACAAAATGTAGCATTCAGCCTATAACATTAGTACTGTGTACTGGAATGAGAAATGCAAGATTCATTGTGATGCAAGCTTTTGCCTTTTCTAGATCAAAAGATGTCTCACATTGGACTGTTGTTGCAGGAGATCATGACAGAATCCTGAAGGAACCAACTGAGCAGGTAGAACCAAGAGGTTTTACAACAGTGCTGCCTTTCTTTCCCCTTCGCCTTAGCTCAGCACATGTGGAAGGTTACAAATTCAGCTCCTTGCCTCTCCTCTTAGAGCTGGGAGAGACTATTGTGTGAAGCCCTGGAGTGCTGTTACCCCAACCCCCAGGGTCCAGTCCAAAACATTACTTGCTGCCTTAGGTGAAGGAGAAAATGGCATCCTGTCTTGTTTCTTGCATGGAAGAAAGCTAGACCGGAAGTTAACAGGACAATATCCTTCACAACACCTGAGGCAGCAGGCTGGTTTAGGGGTGCAGGACAGACATTGTGACATATGCTGCTTTTCTTCTTTAGCAGATGGGAATGGATTGGGTGACTTGAGAATAACAACTGGTGGGGCTTTACTGTGAGGAACAGTTTCCTCACTCGGCCTAATGGGAATCCTGGCCTTGGCCTTCCAGATGTCTTGGACTATAGCCATTGTGGGTTTGTTATCATGGCCAGGAAAAGGTTGACAGCATTGGGGAAAGAGGAAATCAGCAAGGGTTTTCTAGGAGAGGGGAAGAGTCAGAGCAGCTCTATAAAACCCTGGGGCCATGAATTGTGTGCTACTGCTATAAACAGAAAACCATCAAGGAAGGACCATCTAGCTCAATGTTTCCCAGGCTACCTTGCTAAGAAAATTCTATGATAGTTTTGCCTCAGAGTTCCCATAAATCAGAAACAATTTGACGGCACACAGCAGCAACAACTCCCACTTTGAGCTGGAATAAAGCATTCTGTTCTTTGCTGTTGTCATGTGCCTTCAAGTCAAGTCCAACTTATGACAACCCTCTCATAGGGTTTTCTTGGCAAGATTTAGTCAGAGGAGGTTTGCCATTGCCTTCCTCTGAGGGTGAGAGAACGTGATTTATTGAAGGTCAGCCAGTGGCTTTACTTAGCTGAGCAGGGATTTGAACCCTAGTCTCCCAGATTCCTAATCCAACACTCAAGCCACTACACCATGCTGTCTCTCCATCACTTTTGCTGTAAGTTTACACCAAGTAATTCTAGCCTACTGAGGGCCATATATCCATAGGAGTTATCTCTCAAAGTGAGAAGTCAATAGTCAAAAGTGTGTGCAGCTACCCGTTCTCTCTCCTTTTGCCACCTTCTCTTTTTTCTTTATTCTCAGCACACTCTTCTGGGAGGGGCAGATTATACTTAACAAAAGTCTAAACGGATGCCTTGTTTAGGAGTTTTCAAACTGGGCCACAAACTAAAACCCTAACCCCCTGGACTATAGGTCCACACTGAGGTTAAAGGGTGAGTGGGTCATTGAGATAAGATTCTGAACATAATGTCTGAAGGTGCAGGATTGAGGTGATTACAATTGACATGGGTAAACAGACAAGAAAGGGAACTAGGAGCAAAGGTGAATTTTACCCAGTTACGCAGTGGAAGGGGTGGGGAAGAGCAAGGACTATTGAAGTGATTATGATCTTGGAAGCCACATAGCCTTTCAGAGTTATTATTGTAGCAATTTTAATCATTTTTAACTTTTGCTGTTGTATTTTTAATTTTTTTTTAAAAAAGTATGTGTTGCAAGCTGCCTTGGGTCCCATTCTGGGAGAATGGTGGCATATTCATAATAAATAAATAAATAAATGGGGAAAGTTGGAGAGTGCTTCTCTCTTGGTAGGCTGCTAAAGCTGTTGACTGGCTCCTCTTCATGCAGGTGAGAAGAGTAAAAACCATTATAACGCATCAAGACTTCAACATCACAAGTTACCATTCTGATATAGCACTGGTCCAATTACAATCTCCTGTCTCCTACAATGCTGTTGTGAGACCAATATGCTTGCCCAACTCCTCTGAACCTTTGTCTTCCTCCCTACTTTGCACTGTGACTGGCTGGGGGAATATCCAAGAAGGTAAGTTAGTTTTTCTCTGTTGAATTCAATAGCTGTTTCCTTATAGCAGGGGTAAGCAACTGTGCTGGGATCCAATTTCACTCCCACCTCCAAGCTGCATATGCACATTTTGGGCATCACTTCCAGTTTTTCTTTCAGCCAATTTTAAACTTTTTTTTTTTTTTGCGGGTGTGTGTGTGTGCTATATTTGAGGGTAGGTTTTTTTTGCTATTTTTAGCTTTTGGGGTGTATGTTTTTGGGGATTTTTTAAAAAAATTGTTGAGTTCAGGGTCTTTGGGAATTTTCGGGGGGGGGGGGCTGGAGGAGTACACAGAAAAAATCATTGAATGCCACATAGGTTCATCTTCAAAGGTTACTTTTTATTAATCTGCTGTCCTTTCATCTGTTTTATATAGATCTTCTATGTTTTGTTTCCATTGTCTTTTTATTTCTATTTTGACATGTTATTTCTACTTGGCCATGTAATTTCTACTTGGTCATGTACTTCTTGTCATAGAGCACTCCAGCCTTGGTTTAAATTTTCGTTTGATTTCTCATATCTTGCGGAAGAGGTCTCTTGCTCTTTTTTGTTCTTTTGTTGTCATCTTCTATTTCTTTGCTTTGATTATTATAGAAGTTCTCCTTGTCTCTTCATGCACATCTCTGAACAGTTGCATTTAAGGTTCTGACTCTATTTCTGTCTCCTTCTACTTTTGCTTCTTATCTGTCATTAACTGCTTGAATAGTTTCATCTGTCATCCATTGAGGCTTCTCTTTCTTTTTGGCTGCAGATAGTGTCTTTTGGCTCCTGGTCAGTTAGACTTAATAGTGCAAATCTGCTTTTTACTTTATCTTTAAATTCTACAGGGATGGAATTCAAAGATATAGCCGTATTAGTCTGGAATATCAGTAAGCAAGGGGATTTTGTAGCATCTTTGAGACTAACTGAGAGAAAGACATTGTAGCATAAGCTTTTGTAGACTTGGTCTCCTTCCTCAGATGCATGAAAGCTTATGCTACAATTTCTTTCTCTCAGTTAGTCTCAAAGGTGCTGCAAGATCCTCTTGCTTTCTACAGGGATGTTCTTCAGATTATATTTTGGCATGATGATTGGTTTAGTGTTCTTCTTTAGCTTTACTCTACTTTTTAATATTTGCAGTTCAAGGTCTGTGCCACAATCTGCTCCTGGTCTTGTTCTTGAAGAGAGAATGAAGCTTCTCCATCTTGTGCTTCCAATTATGTAGTCTATTCCAATTATGTAGTCAATTATGTAGTCTATTTGATTTCTATATTGGCCATCAGATTATGTTCATGTATACACTTGCCTCTTTGGTTGCTTGAAGAATGTGTTTGTAATGAACAGACTGTTGGCCTTGCAAAATTCAATCAAGTCACTCTTCTGCTTCATTTCTTGATCCTAGGTCAAATTTTTGTACAATCTTTGATTCTGCTCTTTTCCCTAATTTTGCATTCCAATCATCTATGATTAACAAGAAGTCCTCTTTTTGGTGTGTGATCAATTTCCTCCAGGATTCTAGCATATAATCTCACAATTTTTCTTCTTCTGCCTCTGTAGTTGGAGCATAAACTTGGATTATGGTTATATTGATTCTTTTCCCCTGAAATCTTGCTGATATTATTGGCCAGACCTTGTGTTATATCCCTTGACTGCTTTTGCTATATCTCTTCTCACTATTAATGCCACCCCATTCCTTCTTAGATTTTAATTTCCAAAGTAAACACTTAAGTAAGTAATTTATCTGACTAAAAATGTCCAATTCCTATCCACTTCAGTCTGCTGACCTCAACTATTGCAATATTCCTATTTTACTTTCTTGTTTTACTGTGTCTAGCTTCCTCTGACTCATGCTTCTCAAATTCTATGTTACTATAATATGTTTTTTGCATCTTCAGACTTTCATTTTACCTCTGAGCACATCAACAGCTGAATGTCCTTTTGGCTTGATTCCAGCTGAGCTATGAGCCACAGCACTACTCATAGTTGTTCTCTGCTGTTCCCCAATAGTTTGTTGAGTGTCCTCTGAACTGGGTGTTTCATCATTTGGCACTATCTCTTGTTTCATTTTGGATTGTCTTATCACAGGGTTTTCTTGGAAAGGCGCACCTTGTCAGTTTAGAGGAATTACTCCTGTAAGTCAGAGAAATACGATACCTACAATTGACATGAGCAGTGTTGCCACTGGATAGGGACTTGGGTGTATATGTGATGCTTACATCTTTGGCAAAGCTGTAAAGTGCCAGGGGTCATGAAGTGGGGAGAATGGGCATGGGGTACGAAGGAACCTTCCTCCCTGCACCATCGTGGCAACTTTCAAAAAGTGTGTGGATGGGCCACATGTTGCACTCCAGATGTTGCTGAGCCATGAGCAGTGTTCCTCTTCATTGGCTGTGCCAGCTGTGGCTGCTAGGACTTGGCAATACAACATCTGGAGAACCACACATTGCCCAGTCCTGAGCTGGAGGAAGTAGCCAGCCTATTGTCTGCTGCACTGTGATGCCAGCACTGCAGATCTCTGCAAGGTGGAACTACAGTCCCAACCCAGCCAAAATCAAGTGATCCAAAGCACCAATAGGATTCCATTTAGACACAGAAAATGATTGACTTAGGGCTGTCTTCTCAGTTATAGCACACAGTTGCTCAGTTGCAGACTGAATTCCTCTTAGTCTGAACTGTTTCATAGAACAGAATTGGAAGGAACAACAAAAACCATCTAGTCAAACCCCCTGCCTTGCAAGAGTACACAACTAAAGCACTCCTAAAAGATGCTCATCCAAACTCAGTTTAAGGTCCTCCAAAGATGGAGAGCCACCACTCTCAGAGGCAATCTATTCCACTGTCAAACAGTCCTTACAGTAAAGAAGCTCTTCCTAAAGTTTAGGTGGGATCTCTTTTCTTGCTATTTGAATCCATTGGTTTGCATTCTAGTCTCTGCAGCAGCAGAAAACAAGGTCCAGCTTCTAAGGGAGCCCTGGTGGTGCAGTGGTTAAATGCTGGTACTGCAGCCATAACATTCATCTTGCTGGGCTCCAAGGTTGACTCAGCCTTCCATCCTTTCACAGGTTGGTAAAATGAGTGCCCAGCTTGTTGGGGGCAATTAGGTGACACATTGTAAACTGCTCAGAGAGTATCTTGCACTATAAAGCAGTGTAGGTGTGTAAGTGCTATTGCTAAACAATTTGTAAGCTGCTCTGAAAGCCTTTGTGGCTGAAGTGCAGAGTATAAATAAATAAATAAATAAATAAATGTGTGACATTCCTTCAGATATTTAAAGATAGCTATTGTGTCACCTCTCAGTCTTTCTCTTCTGTTTGCTTGTCTCTAGGCTTAACCTGGGTCCATTTGGTATCTTCAGTTGTATGTTCCTTGCAAGTCTATCTCTGAGCTAGATAATTTTTATGCCAGATTCTTAAGGGCCCTCCTTCAGATGCGAAGATGTGTTGCTGCTAACTCAGTTTTAATGCTTGAAATGGGGGAAAGCCCTCCCTCTATGAGGGCTTGGCAGACAGCACGGAAACTTTGGCTTAGAGCCATACTCTTCATGCATGGTAAGGGTCTACTTAGCCATCTTGCAACGGATACTTATGAAAGCAGATGGCCCAAGTACATTGCCCAAAAAGCAACCACAATTGGGCTTTCACCACCCTTCCTTCTAAATCTGGGTTATGGCACAGCCTTATAAGATTTCCCCACTTAGCCCTGTGAATAAAATTGTATGGCTTCTAAGTGTTCTTCTGCCTCTTGACTTCTGCAGTTGGAGGCTTTACCAGCCGCTTACAGCAGGCTCGAGTACCTATTCTCAACAATGACATCTGTGAGCAAAGCTATTATGCTAACCACCCTGGAGGGATCACAAGCAGAATGGTTTGTGCTGGTTTTGCATCTTCTGGCGGTCAAGATTCTTGTCAAGTGAGTTGGCACTAGAGACAAACTTGTTGAGTTCACATTTCCCTGCAAAAATATCCATTTTACACTTCCCATGACTGGCCAATGAAACAAAGTGCATCTTGCCTAGAAAGTCTCTTTATTTCTGAGGCTTGTGGTGCCTTTTGACAAAGAAAAAAGTGCAAAAACCATGCTTGTATTTTTAAAAATGTGCACAACTAAACATACACAGTATTTGGGCAGTGGGGAAAATAGTGGAAAGGGATACACTAGAACCCCACTTCTTAGGAAAAAATACACATCAAAATAAGCACAGATTTCTCTACAGCAAAAAATGAAAGTCTTGCAACCCAATATGGAACTGAGACCAGACAAAGTGAAAACACCAGTAAAATTATGAGAAATGTAACTAACAGGTTTTCATGTCCCTGTTTGGCAATGGGAATCAGGCTGCAGGGGCGAGGGAGGCGAGGCAAGCTGCGGAGCACGGGCGAGGCGAGCGGCGAGGAGCGAGAGAGGGGGTGGGTGGGCACTGGGGCGAGGCCCTCAATAAAAGTCCAAATAATTCAAACAGTTAATTAAGTTAAAAGCTCAAACAAATACTCAAAAGTTCCACAATTAATCAAAAGTTCAAACAATTAATACCCAATGAATAGGAAGGGGGGAGAGGGGGGGCGACCACGTGGCGAACAAAAGGAGTGCCCTGAGAACAAAGGACAGACCACCAAACACAGCAATTAGCAATCAATTAGCAATCAACTAGCAATCAATCAGCAAAGACACTGAAATAAAACAACCACACTGCTGGGCTGCTGCCAATCATACATAAAAACCCCACAAGCACAGCACAGCCAACTTAGCTCTCCCTCGTGGCTGAAGCAAGTAGGAAAGTCGGACGTTCCTCCTTCTTCGATCCAGTGGAAAAGAGGAGGAGGCCAGGGGCGGCAAAGGGTAAAATAGGCCCTGCCTCAGCCCCACCCCTGACTCCTCCTGACCAGGGCGTATCTACGCCCTGGCCAACCCCTGCGCTCATCTCCATGCTCATCATTAAAACACCTCCCCCGGATCTACCATTCTTCAGATCCGGGGGGGGGTGTCTGTTACATTGGCGGAGAAAAGGGAGAATACCCTCCAGTTGTCCTGATCTGACAGGGTCAGTCTTGATTCATCCTCTGTTATCCCACTTTTTCAGCTGTTTTTAATATGTCCCAATTTCTCTCTCCTTCACATTCCCCTTTGTCACCAGATTACTTTAGTTGCTGCCAAAATAAAAGTTGATACTCAGTTTAACTCAGCAGCGGGGAGAGGAGAGGAAACAAGGCAGAATTGCCCTTCCCAATAAGCTTAGGCCAGAGAAAACTGCTGTACCCTCTCCCTAGTGTGTCTGTTCTTCCTCATTAATATTTTTTGTATTCTTGATGCATTCTGACATTGATTGGCCACACACGCCCTGGTTTTCACCTGTGAAATGTTGGAGGGTGTGGGGAGATGGCTTTCTGGAGTCATACATCATGCTTATGATGGCTACAGCCTGGAAAAATGCAAGTGTAATGCAGAAGAGCAGGTTAAATAAATCAGTTTGCATTTTGAAACTAGTAAAATATGAATACACTCAGACTAAAGTCTGGGCCACTCATTAATCTGAATTTGGTAGCATGACTTTTTGGACTGCCAACTCCCAGAATCCCCCAGCTAGCATAGCCACTGGCCATGCTGCCTGAGACACTGGAAATTTGGATCCAAAAAGCCAATTTAACAAATTCTGCTACCATCCCCCATTAAGAATAGCTAGACCAGTAGTTCAAAAATATTGATTCTTCCAGGGAGAAAAATGTGGTTGTATCCCTAGCTTAGCAAACAGTAGCTTCAGGAGCAGTGTACCAGAAGAGAGGGTCTTTTCTGCACTGGCCACCGGATTTTGAAATTTGCTCCATAAATGTGTTAACTGGGCACCATCTTTGTTATCTGTTTGGTGCCAGCTGAAGTGCATCCTGTAAAATGTAAGGCTGAAAGCTTTTTGTGTATGTGTGGGGATGTGTTTGCAGGGTGATGCAGGTGGCCCATTAGTTTGCCAAAATGAAGAGGAGCCATTTATACTCCATGGCATTGTCAGTTGGGGTGTTGGCTGTCCCAGGCCAAAGAGACCAGGTGTTTATGCAAGGGTGAGTCTCTTCTTAGACTGGATCATGTCCACAATGAAAGGTAAGGACCTTCATATTCCTCCCCTATCTCCTGCATGGAACTAAATGTGACCTATCACTAAGCTCAACCTTCTTAGGATGTCTGAGCTCCACTATCTGGATATTTCCATAGCATTTTCCTACACTCCAGCCAAAGTAAAAATGGCAATGGCAGCTTGGTGTACATGAAGGATTCTGGGATACACCAGCGCCTTCCCTTTGTCCCACAATTGTCACAGGTACAGGTGGGAACACAGGACAGAGCCTTCTTGGTGGCTGCTCTCAGGCTCTGGAACTCCCTTCCTAGAGAGGTCTGAGTGGAGTCCTCCCTGCTATCCTTCTGTAGGCAGGTGAAGACTTTTCTGTTTCACCAGGCTTTTGAGGACTGAGTGCTCAAGGAAAAAAGGACTTTTGTAATGTGCTTCATGCTTTTAACTGCTTTTAATTCTATCAATAGTTATCAATATTGATAGCTATCTGGAGGCCTGGATTGGGAAAAAGGTGGAATATAAATGACAAATATCCTTCAGGAACTCAAAGTAATTACATGAATAGAATAGAATAGAATCTTTATTATGGTCATAGACCAGCACAAAAGTAATTACATGGTATACTGCAAATAACTATGTGTCAAAATATGTACATGGAGCTAATACAGATATGGAAGGAGGAATACAGTATAATTTTCTTACTTGTTGCATGTCATATATTGTGCTAGTGTATATGTCTTCTATTGTATGTATACAGTATCTTTGAAAATGTTCTCAGATGAAACACATAATTTTCTTTGTTAGTAATTTTTTCTCTGCCAGCTTGAAGGAAATTGTGTCAGATTTATTTATCAATAATATAATTTATGTTTTACCTTACTGTCTCCTAAATAACATACACATGTCTCCTTACTGTCTCCTAAATAACATACACAAAGCCAGAGGATTGCTTTGATTGCTTTTAAAGTAATTATAGGAATAATATGATATATTTTTTAAAAATATTGTATGTTTTTAATCTTTTTTAATTTAATATTATTTTAAGGGGTGGCCGGGCTAGGGTATAGAGTTTTTATATTGTAAGCCGCCCCGATTGTGTTGCAGAGGGGCGGGATAGAAATAATTTTTTTTATTATTATTATTATTTAAGAATTTGGACAATAGATGTGCAAATAATAAGTTTTTTCTTTTAAAGTAGTCCACATTATAAGCTAGAGAACATGGCCATAGCTGTTAAGGATTTGTTGATACTGTATATTTATTTAAAACATTCCAGCCACATTCTAGCTAAAAGGTGGTCAGAGAGCAATTTACATAAGACCAATAACAACCAGGACAGTCCCTGCCTATATGTTTGCAATCTAAAAGACGCAATACAAAAGGAAATTAGTCTGAAGAAGAGAGAGGAAAATGGGCAAATTCAGACACCAGTTACTTATGTTTGGAGGCTAGCTTTGCTGATTCATGCCTTCTTGTGGTGAAAGCAGCTAGTCAGTCACTTTGTTGTTCAAGAACTCTGTGTCCCACCCCCTTATATTTCTTGTATGTTGTAACAGAAGAGGGATCTGTGGAGATTCTAGTAAATAACACTGGATATGAAACCTCAGCGCAGTTACCAGAGGCACCTATGAACCTGATGGGAGCTGATGGACAAGGTAACATTCTCAAATCTACTTTCTTCAACAACTAGCTTTTAGATCCAGATTGTGTAACTAAGGATCAAACTAGACATCTTTGGGATTAACTTGTTCCGCTCTTACAACAAGTTTTTCTCTTTTTCAGCAGTCAGATCTTCAAATTAAGCCAGTGTTGACTTTCCAATGACCAAACCATGCTAAATGCAAGAAAGGCAGTCAGGATAATCCCATGCTATGACAAGCAGACATCTTTCACCAATTTGAGGGAGCACCTCTTCTAAATAAATGCAAAATGTATAGTCTAGTTTGATCCTGTATCTGTCTGTAGAGATGCCCAAGGAATGGAAGGATGGAACTGCTATAAAATCAGTTTAAATTTAGAGTGGACTTATTCCATTCTTCTGCTATAGTGTGTAGACTGCATGACACAAATTGCACACTGTGGTCTATTATTTAGTGTCTCATAGAGTGCCATGTCTGTTTTGTTTTGTTGAAGCATTCCTCTGTGCCCGCCCCACCATGTGAGCTGTCCTTGAAATCCTTGTGCTCATTGGTATGGCCTTATTCTTTGCAGGATGCCCACCTGAATTGGTTCTGGAAAAGCCCAAGGGATTTATCTCCTCCCCTTGTTGTCCTCTGGCATACACAGGAGACTTGCACTGCTTGTGGATGCTCAGAATTTCCCCAAGAGGAATGGCAAAACTGACCTTAAGTCATTTGTCAGTACTGAAGTCTGACAACTGCCAAATGGAATTCCTTGCCATTTATGAAGAAAGCCAAAGAGGAAGAAAAATCCTAGGTAATGAAAAATGGTCTCCCTGTTTTTTTTAGTCTGTCTGTTTCTCCAAGAGCCACTGTAGAAAACTGTCTTTGTGCAGGGGCAAGGATGGGGGTTCTTGTTGCTTATTATTTCTATATACAGTATAACAAATAGCCAGTAAGTTATCAGATAAATGGAAACAGCCAGCTTTATTCAGCCTTCATTGTACAATATGGAAAAGTTACTTTTTTGAATTACAATTTCCCAGAATCCCATGCAGGAGGACTATTCTTTGAATTATAGTCTCCCCCCCCACCCCCCAAAAAGGGAGAGAGAGTAAGTTTCCCAAGCTCTAAGAGAGTGGATCACAGGAAGTTGTCTTACACAGAGTCAGGACACTTATCCTTTTAGCTGGGCCAGGTTGATATGTGCATGTGATAGGGCTTTCTCTGTTGCAGCACCCTGATTGTGTAACTCCTAGTCAGAAATACTTAGTCCGGGACTTCCATTTCTTCCGAACTTCTGGCAGGCAGCTAATATGATACTGTTTTGTATTGCTTTTGATCCTTGAAATTTCACTGATTGTATTGTCTAGTTTTAAATTACCGTATATAGGAAGTGTTTTTAATCTGTGTATTTCAGAGACCGCAAACAAATACCAGGTGCCGTAGGATATATTTTAAGAGGAAGGAACTGGCCAAACCGCCTCTGAGTATTCCTTTTCTAAAAAAACCCCCTAAGTTACCGCAAGTCAATAGGCAACTTAAGGACACATTCACACACACGTGTAATGTTTTAAGCTTTTAAATCTGCTGTACATTACCTTGAGCCAGCGTGATGTTGTGGTTTATGTGTTGGACTATGACTCTGGAGGCCAGAGTTCAAATCCTTGCTTGGCCATGAAAAGCCACTGGGTGACCTTGGGTAAGTCACACTCTCTCAGCCTCAAACAGTGGCAACTCCCCTCTGAACAAATCTTGCCCCCCCAAAAAACCCAGTGACAGGTTCACCTTAGGGTTGCCAGAAGTCAGAAATGGCTTGAAGACACACAACATTGCCAACATTATGATAGGAAATGCTTTGATTATGTATTCCTGCGTGGCAGGGGGTTGGACTAAATGGCCCATGTGGTCTTGTCTAACTCTATGATTCTGTGATTACCTTGGGGGCCTGAGAGGTGATGCATAAATGCAATCAATTAATCAATCCACATCTATTGGCAGTGACTCTCCAGGGTTTCTGGTAAGGATTTTGGAAAATGTACGGATGGAGCCTGGGGTTTTCTGCTTGCAAGGCCTATATTTCTACTTACTAAGCTATCGTTTTTTTCCAGTGGTTGAATCCACACAACAAGCATTCTTCATTCACTGAGTCTTGTCACTTTGAGCAGGCTTCTTTTCTTCTTTTTCTTCAGCTAAATTATGTGGAATCTTGCAGTCTCCTGTAAGCTTTCTAAGTCCTGGTCCAGTGGTGAAAGTGGAGTTCCATTCTACCCTTCATGGCTCATTTTCTCTGGCCTACTTGGTAGTTAGACATCAAGGTAAGGCTACACTGGTTTCTGTCATGCCAAAAGTGTTGTCAAATTACTGTACACTCTTCAGACCTGTTGAAATGTGGTGTGTTCTTAAATGTGACAAAGTGTGCTTCAGACAGAGCTTTGCAAAAAGGCTTTGTACAACAGCTCCCATGGCTATACTGGCTAAAAGATACTGGGAGTTGTAATCCAAAAGTAACTTTGGCAAGCTCCTAACTAACTAGGAGGCCCAAGGCTGAAGCTCCAGATCACTCTTCTGAAGTATTTGGGATGCTGGGAACTGTATTTGCTCCTCATTAAATTATGTAGTGAGAGCCAATGTGGTGTAATGCCTTGAATGCTGGACTAGGACTCTAGGAGACCAGTGTTTAGATTTCCACTAAACCATGAAAACCCATTGGGTGACCTTGGGCAAGTCACACTCTCTCAGCCTCAGAGGAAGGCAGTGGTACAGGGCAGGATAGAAATATTTAAGTCAATAAATACATAAAAGGTTGTCAGCTGTTGACAAGAGGATTGTGCAAACAGTTGGAGTGACATCAGAAGGGGTAATCTCTTTTGGTTAATTGCTTTCTCCCCACCAGTTCCTAAAATGGGTAACGGTATGAATTATACCAGTGACGTGAACCAACAGCTTATCCGCTGCAGAGATGTTATCCTGACGGCTCAGGAAGGAATAATCCGTTCTCCAGGGTTTCCTGATAGCTATTCCCACACCACCAGGTGAGAGCATGGCTTTATTTTTTGGATTTATGCAGAATCCAGAATCTAGTTGTCTATCGATTGTAGCCCCATCTTGTGTGCCACAGCCTGCCCCATCCAGTCTTCTTCCAGAGGTGTTAGACTACAAAGTCCACCACGGGATGCTGGGTGGGGATAATGAGAGTTGTAGTCCAGCATATCTGGAGGATGCCAGGTTGGGAAAGGACCCAAAATGGTATAATTTTAACTGAAGCTGCAATTTAAGTCTCTTTCTTTGTATATGACTCTCACTGAAATTAGCATGCATAGTTGTGGGTAGCTTTATTTATTTAAAACACATTTCTTTTGTTCTTCAGACTGAAAGCTTCCCAGAACGGCTTGCTGTCAATAGAAAGCCTATAATCCTAGCACTCAGACTTAACCATCTAAAAATATATAACAACAAAAGAGGGTGAAAAGGGAACATATATGCTTAGTGTTAGGAGTGGCCACTTGAAATATAATGATTTGTATGGAAAAGCTCATTGTTTTATTTTATTCAATGAAGGCTTTCAGGTTTTAATTGGTAATGGCAGAATGATATTTGAATGGGATGAGCTGTGTTTTTATCTTTACTGAGCTTTGAATATGTTTTTAACAGTTTTAATTGAATTTGCAATTTAATATTCTATTTTTAAAAAAGCTTTGTATTATGTATAGTTTTAGCTAGATTTTGTTTTATATTGTAAGCCAACTTCAGTCCCATATTGGGAGAGAGACAGGATATAAATTTAATGAATAAAAATCAATACAGTAAATAAAATTGTGTGAATCAGAGTTTTACCTCTGAGAGATGGTTTCTCATTGCCCTTCTGCCCTAATAAATTTCTCCATGGTTTAGGCTTTCTCCATATCTGTTCCCTTTCAAATCAGCTTGCCTTTCACAGATTGTCTTCTTATGTCTTCAATATTGCAAGGTTGGATGTGATTCCTTTTCTTCTTGTCTCTGGAACATTTCAGACATAGCAAACTCAGCTTAATAATAATAAAAAATCCCAACCTTTTCTGATGTGGCACCTGCTCTATATCTGGACCATAACCATAACCATAACCATAACCATCATGCCCAGTGGTCAGGGATGATGGACATTGTGGTCAAGAACATCTGAAAGGCATAGTTCAAGGTCCCTGTACACATACTCCTAATAAGGATCTGATCCTTGATGTATGAGCTATTTAGTAAGCTAAGGTTAAACTATGTTTTCCTGATTAAGATAATAGGAATCTATGTTTTATACTACTGGGAGAGGGACCCAACACAAGCATGTAAAGGGAGAAGGGGCTTGTGGACTATAGGATTATTCATGGCTTGATAAACCATGGTTTATTAAGCTGAGTGCATTGTGTTTGAACCAGCTATAATTTGAATTATTTTGTTGTTCCTACCATAGTTGTCACTGGAGGATTGTTGCTCCATTAAATGCCATTATTCGGTTGGATTTCCTGGACTTTGCAATTGAAAAATCTCATTCTAAATGTCATGGTGGGCTTATGATTTATGAAGGATTTGGACCTGCAAAAGAAGTTCTTGGTGAGATGTTTCCTAATAATAGTGAAACTGCAATTCAGTTGACTGTTCCTAATTCTAAGGACTTTTCACTCACCTAAAAAGTTGCTACAAAGAAGTTAAGACTTTCCTTCCTTGTGACTATTTCAGGAATCTGGAAAGAGGCAAAAGTCTCACACTGAAATAAGGTCAGGATTGGACGTTAAAGACATCCTGCCCATTAGAATCTATTGCTTTTCTGGGTTAATAATATCTGGTATGAGAACAGTGTAAGGATAGCTGCTTTCTCTTTCAAGAAGGGTTGGTTTTGACACCTTAAAAAAATCTTGCAGATTTCTCTGGGAGCATTACCCGGGTCCTGTGCTGGGGGAAAGGTGGGATATAAATAAAATAATTAATGCAATAAATAAATATAATTCTATAAACATGTCTGGAAGCTAGGATTTAAACTGCTCTGTGGCCCGTAGGAAACTGTCTTATTCTGTTGATCCACCGTGAAAGACCGTATCTCCCTAAAACGAGCCTACCAGAGTACTGAGATCCACAGGGGAAGGGTTCCTCTCAGTCCTGCCACCATTATAGGCTCACCTGGTGAGGACAAGAGAGAGCCCTTCTCAGTGGCTGTTCCCACCTCTGGAACTCCCTTTCCTAGGAGGCTAGGCTGGCCCACTCCCTGCTTTCCTTTCTCCAGCAGGCAAAGACGTTTTTGTTTAAGCAGGCTTTTAATGTATTAGCGGGGGGGGGGGTGTTATTGGATATTTTATTTATCTTTTTAAACTTTGTTCATTCTTAAAATGATTTTAAAATGTTTTAGCTGTCATTTTAACTGTTTTAAATTTTATTGTAAATTTATTGTAATTGTTTTTAATTGACTGTTTCTGGAAGCTGCCTTGGGTCCCACTTGGGGAGAAAGTCAGCATATATATTAAATAAATAAGTGAGCAAGCAAGCAACCTTGCTATTTTGCATGGGCAGCAGCTCTCCAGGGCTTTTGACAGAGATCTTTCCAACCCCTGCCTGAAAATGCTGGGATTTGGACTCAAGACTTTCTGCATGCAAAGTTCTCTATGTTCTGCTAAAGAACTCCAGTGGCCACCCCTCCTCAACCCACTCCTTAATCTCCTTTGTTAAGTGAAGAAGGAAATGATGGTACAAACATGTTGCTGTTATGTTGATAGCAGTGTGTGTCCCCTTAAATGTTCTTGGTCTTCAACTTCCAGCGTTCTTTACTGCTGGTTATGCTGACAGGAGCTATTGGGAGTTGCAATCCTAACAATATCTGAAGAGTTGCAGGTTGACCACCTTGGCTCTCTAGTTTTTTTTGGCTAGTATCCAAACAGCGACTTCATGTGTCCTCTCTGAGTCTTGGACATGCTCAGTCAGAGTTGTTTCTTAAACCAACAGGCCTCCATATTGTATCACAAATTTCCTCTGAAAGTTCCTCCCTTTCATGCATGGTCTCCTATGTGGCATGGATTGATGGTTTTTTTTTTTTTTTTTTTTGCGAAACGCAAATCTAAAACACCACTCTGGGCATGTGGAAATTGTTGCTAGGAGGTGATGAAGATCTCATTTCACTTCATTTTTGAACAGAATTTACCAAAATTTGAAAAACAGAGAAACAAAGTCCCCCCACCACCACCACCATCAATCCCTGCTCAATGCAAACTAGTTTAGGTCTATGGAGTTGGAGCAGGCAATACTTAGGATTATAAGAGTGAAAACTGGGGAGGGATCATAGAATCATAGAATTGCAGAGTTGGAAGAGACCACGAGGGCCATCCAGTCCAACCAATGGTTATATAGAAGAGGAAATTTCAGCAGGAGTTGCTTGTCATGCAACCAGGTAACAAGCAATACCTGCTGAAATTTCCTATGCTTCCCTAAATACCCTAAAGGCACCAGCTCCCATCTGATCTTGAAAGCTAAGCATGGTCAGCCCAGGTTAGTACTTGAATGGGAGACAACCAACAAATACCAAGAGCTGAAGGCTATATTTCAGAGGAAGGAACTGACAGAACCACCTCTGAGTATTCCTTACCTAAGAAAACCCTATGAACCCCATGGGGTCACTGTAAGTAAATGGGTGACTTGAAGGTGCCTGTGCACAGACACACAACCATTACAGCTACAGGAGCCCTCTCCAGTTTTCACTCTGGCAATCCATAACACTAAAAGCACATTTTTCACCATGAAGGCAATACTCATTGATGGCCAAGTTCACCAGTTCACTCTTATGAATTCTTCAAAGCCTGCTTAGACCTTCTGAGAGATTCTTCCATATTTGTTTGTTCCTACCTTCCATAACTCTGTTCAGACATTTGCCTGAAGATAACAGGGGATGGCATGTATCTCCCTACAACCACCCCACAAAGGTTCCAAGCACATGGAAGTCTGTTAGACCTTTGCAGTCAACACACAAAGGCCTGAAGAGGTCTTGGTACCACATTTGGTTACAAAGCGCCTCTGAGCAGGAACCCTTTGAGGGAGTTGTCTAACTGCATTCAGCCAGTGTGACTACAGTGCCATCTTCAGGCCTTTGGGCTCAAAACATGACAGCCTAACTTACTTCCAGGTACCTGGGGATGTTGTGGGGCAGGGTTTACTGTTGGATTTTTAAAACATTTGAGATTTGGTGATCTCAGTGTTGCACTACAGCCTGCTGGAGTCTGTTTATGCTCAGGAGTCCAGCCAGGAATCAGGTTAGCTGAGTAGCAAAAGCTTGGTTCAGATGCTTCCAGCATGTTCAATGTTTAATGAGTAGATGGACACATTTAGTGTCTAAAAACTAACAGTCTTTATTGTTTATATCCTAAACTACCAACAAAATAATTGCTCTAATAGCTAAGCTTACAGTTAGCAGTCAGTCAAAGAAGTAAGTTGAAGAAGTGAGGTGGGCTGCCTTGCACCATGACTTATATAGGATTTCCTAGCTGTTCTAGCAAGTTCTAGCAACTCCCCTTCTTTCAATTGGTGATTGGTGACATCATCTGACATCATCCCTAGCATGGTATATCCCTTCTATTAGTCATACTGAGATAAGTGGGCAGAGAAACACCAGCTGACTACAGTACTACGTAACTGTTTAACCTTCAGCTTTGTCCTCTACAGATAAATGGAATATATGGTATCTCTTTATGACATACATTTCCAAGGGCTACACATTCAAAACCCCAACAGAGTAGCAGAGTTAAAATTGCACTTGGTAGAAGTTAGGAACAGATAAGCCAGCCACCTCCTAGCTGAGAAATAAAACAAGCTTAGTCTTCCTTAAAAAGCATAAAAAGGTAATTTACTTACAAAGTAGCATGTGCATAATTCAGTACGCAGGTTCAGCATCTTCAGGTAGGTAGGAGAAGAAAAAGTCTACATGCTATTAAGAACTTAGAAGCATTTCACCCAGAGAGGTCCTTTTAAGTTTACATGCTTCATGGAGAAAGAACAGATAGAAAGTGTACTTGGGGCTTGGTCCCAAAAGAACAAAAGGTGTCCTCATGGCCAGGAAGAGAAGAGGTATGTAAACAAACAAACAGGAAATCAGCCACAAACATGCTTGCATAAACTCCTAGAGAGAACATGCATGATAACTACCATAGAGTCCAGGGTTCATGCATACAAAAGGTTATCCCAACACTTACATGCCACCAAAGCCCTTGCTACTGGTTTGAGGCCTACAATATATTTCAGCAAATACCTGGATAGAGCTCCTGTAGAGTTGAGGTCTGGTATGGAAACACTTTAGATCTCATCATCTGAAGTGAGATTAGTTAGCTCTAGATTCCAGAATTTAGAATCTTGTTATCACGTTTTTACATCTCCCAGAGGAGATCTTTCTCATCTGTTTCCTTAACTGGAGGCTGGACAACTGTGATACTCTAAACATTTTAGACTATAATTCCCATAAATCCTCAACATTGGCTATGATGGCTAGGGTTGATGGGAGTTGTAAGCCAAAAGCATGAACAGGGCCACAGGAATCCACACCTTGCTTTAGCTTGGAGGGCCTTCATTAAGAACATGCTTACTCTGCTAGGCATTTGACCTTTATACTCCCTGAAATTTACCACATAGCTAATTGGACTGCTTTTCCCTCTATATAATTATATTTTATGATGTAATTGATATTTACTGACTTTCATGTGCATCCTATTTTATTGTTATGCACCTTGGGAAATGCCACTGCTGAAAGTCAAGAGTACAAATACATAAATTCTTTCAGCCAAAACCTGTATAGTGCTTGTTAGAAGAATGCTGAAGTAATTGCTTTTGTATATCTCCTTTTATTTTTATGGTTAAAGAGAGGTCTGTTCTCTAAAATCAAAACCACATGGAGTGGTGATCATAGAAGCACGATGCAATCACAGGTTGCAATAGCTGTTCCCTGGAATACTGCTTTGCCACAAACTGCTTCTTTGTCAATGGCGGGGAACCTGCGGCACTTCAGATGTTGATGGACTGCTGCTCCCATCAGCCTAAACCACCATAACAGTTGTCAGGGGTGAAGGGCACTGTCGTCTAGCAACCCCTTACAGAAGGAGACACATGAACTTCCAGAGAATAGACACCACTACCACAGGGTGCTATATATGCACTTTTGGCTAGGCGTGATATTGGCCTCAGCTTTGTGTGGTTCCTCCCATCTTGGGCTTCTGGAGTAGCTGCTGAATACAAGCAGGTGTTTCCTAACACTTCATGGGAAGCCTGCATTCTCATATTGCCGTCTGTCTGTTTCTACCTGACAGGTAACTTTTGTAATGAGTCTCCACATTATCCTTTAAAGTCACGTGGCCCTGTGGTGACCCTGATCTTTGCTTCTGATGTAGATACAAACATGAAAGGGTTTGTTCTTGCCTATGGAACCCACAAAATACAGCTCAGTAAGTATACAAGGCTTTTAAAGGGAGTTTGTGAGTCTGAACAGGTGCCTAACTTGGGCAAGTCAGTGCAAAAATTTAAAGGGGGGGGGAGAGAACTGGGATGCTTAAAAAACAAAGGCTAATGGGAAGTGTAAGCTGAGAAACCATTTGTCCAGTAAGAGCAGCAATTTTCAAATTTTGTGCCAAGGAAGAACTGCTAGGGTGCTGTGTGAAATTAATAAAATAATCTCCTAGTATCCATCTACCAGGCACCCAGAGAGAAGGCGATCTGCAGCATCTTTTGTGTGATTTGATGCATATATTAAGTGTAATGAATCAACCAGGTATAGAGTGTTGGACTGGAGTGATCAAATTTTGAGTCCTTCCTTAGCTCTGAAAATTCACCGAGTGATCCAGAACCACTCACTCTTTCTGAGTTGGGCCTATCTCACACAGTTCTTGGGCGAATATGTGGGGAGACATTAATGTAGCCAAGTGAAATAGAAATGTACCTAATAAAAAGGAAGAAATCATTCTATATTAAATGCAGGGATGTGCTAGAATCACCCAGCTTGGAAGAGGACATTCATCTCTGAATGGACAACTAGAAGTATTTCTAGACCAGTGCTTATGAAGAAAAACATGGAGGGTGTGGCTCCTTTTTTTTTAATAGTCTAGATTTTGCAGGGTGTAAGAGTTGAGTGTACCTCTTGAGTTTCAGTCCAGAAAATAGCTGTCTCCCTTCCTCATAATGGCAGACCCCATTCCATAAAGATGAGTGATGCAGGGATCCAGGACTGATAAAAGGAAGACCTTCTATAAGGAATTTGCTAACATAAGATGTGGTGAGCAGCCTAGCTTGAAAGGAAAATTAGATTCATAGAGAACAAAGCTACCAATGGCTGCAGGTCACAATGGCTATGTATTACTTCCAGTATCAGAAGCAGACCCTCTGAATACTTAAATACTTAGCTAGGAAACCCAAGCAGGAGGGTGCTGAGTCGTACCCATTCTGCTTTACTGCTTCCCTAGAGGTATCTGGTTGGCTTTTTGGGGGACAAATTGCTGGACTATATAGGCACTTAGTCTGTCAGCATGTCCTTAGAGACATTCTGGAGTTATTAATCATTGTTTGGTTTATTCCATCTCTTTGTTTTCATGTACACTGAGTAAAGAGTCTAACAGAACGCAGCATATGTACAATATGTGATCCTATTCTGTCCCGTAGAACCTGAGGAATTGTTGCAATTATTTCAGCTCTGTGTTTTTTTGTTTTTGTTTTTTCCCCAGAGTTAACTATAATAGGTCATGGGAACTTAGGGATATGCCAAAGATTTTATTGAAAAAATGAGGGGTATTTTTGCGTAACTTCTGTAGGTTTTCAATTGTGTCCATATTTATATGGTGAATTAGACAACTGGGCATCTTTTTACATTGTGTCATATTCTTGGTGGTGTGGGTTTAAAAATGGGAAGTCCTGTATTTTTACAAATATAGAATGATACCAATATGTGGTGGTTGATTTACTGAAGTTGTGATTTCTTGTGTATTGCCCTCAGGGGTAGAGGAAGAGAACTATTCACTTTGAGCATATATGTTACCCTGATGGACCACCAAAATTCTCACTAATGAATCTAACATACTTTTTTTTTTTTCATAAGGTCCCACACAAGGTAGAATAAGAGATGCTGATAAAGGTATGAATAGCTATGTAGATGTATAACAAATGTACATGTGGAGGTGGGGGAGGAGCAATCACATTGCAATCTTCTGCATATTTAGCTGGCTGTGAGACCCTTTGAACTCACTGGGCCTGATTAGAGATGCATAGGATTTGCACTGTATGCCTATCAACATGTACTAAATCATTTTGACAGAGCAATCCAGTACAAGTTTACTCAGCAGTAAGTCTTATTAAGTTCATTCAGATCTCCTAGGGAGGTATAGGACTGCAGTCCAAATTTTGCTTGTTGGCATGATTCTCTGTTGAGTTCCCTGTGAAACATTTCTTTAACCTTTTCAAATAGCATACTTGTTTATCCAGGTCCAGGGAATGTTTATATGGAAGAGCATGTGTAATCATCAGGTTTCTTCAGTTTCTGGAACGGTCATGCTGAGCAGGGGAAAGTTTAAACAGGACGTTTTTGTTTTACTCTAAGCATATGTGGCCCTGATCCGGACCAAGGCCAGCCAGTGGGAGAAAGTTAAACGTCCCCTAGTCTGGCTTTTATTTCAAAATTAACTCTCTAGCTGCAAGAATGGTATAAATAAGCATGAATTCAGAGAGGTTGTTACATTCCTGTTGTTGTGTGCCTTCAAGTTGTTTTTGACTTTTGGCGAACCTAAGACAAACCTATCATGATATTTTCTTGGCAAGATTGTTCAGAGGGGGTTTGCCTTTGCCTTCCTCTGGGGCTGTGACAATGCAACTTGCCCAAGGTCACCCAGTGGGTTTCCATGGCTGAGCAGGATTTGATCCCTGGTCTCCAGATGCTAAAACCACACCACCATGCCACACTGGCTCTCAGTGTTATGTAGTTTACTGGAAACACCACATAAAAGCAGGCTTCCTTTGGTTCTGAGACAAACATAGCTAGATTCAGGATTGTATTAGAACTGACTAAACAGTTGTACCTATCTTTCTCCTTGTTCTTATGTTTTAAATGAGAAACAGTTTCAAGAGACTGGAAGTATGGATTTTCTGCCCCAGGTATCAAAATATCCCACAAGCACTTCTCCCCCTGCCTGGTAATACAAATACAATCACATTCAGTGAATATGTACTGCCATTTCATTCTACCAAGAATCATTTGTCCATAACAGACTATTGCCTGTCTCTTCCCTCTTCTTCAAGGATGTCCAGTTTTGGATCTGATCCCATTAGGAGTGGCTGAGATCGTATCTCCAAACTACCCAAATACTTACCCAGATTTAGTGATCTGCACTTGGACTGTCTACTCTGCTTCAGGAAACAGGTTGAAAAGTGTGATCAGAGATCTTGCAATGGAAGACTCCAGAGACTGCATTTGGGACTCCCTGAGTGTTTATGATGGGCCAGATCAACACTCAGAATTGCTTGGTATGTTGGCCTATATAGTTGATTTTTTTAATTAACAACATCCTTTACTATGTATAATCTAGTCTTAATTTTCTGCTTACCGTAGCTATTTTCATTAGAAATCACAAAAACAGGAAGCGGGTCTCTTGTCAAGCCAATGGCTCTTAATTGCTCATTCAAGGCTTGAGCTCCTCTAATATGCTTTGCTTTAGAACAGAGACAGCTCCCAGCCATATATTGTGTTCTCATTATGTGACTTTGAGTTGACGCCTACTTATGGTGATCTATCCTAGGGTTGTCTTGGTAAGATTTATTCAGAGGTTTGCCATTGCCTTCCTCTAGGTGTGACTTGCCCGAGGTCACTCAGTAGCTTTCCGTGGTTGAGCAGGGATTCAAATCCTGGTCTTCCAGAGTCCTAGTCCAACTTTCAAACCACTAAACTACAGCGGCTTTGACGTGGTGATTTTGTCTTGGAGTTTTCTTGGCAAAATGTATTCCAAGGAGGCTTGTGATTACCTTCCTCTGAGGCTGAGAGAATGTAACTTGCCCAAGGTCACCTAGTGGGTTTCTGTGGCTGAGTGGGGATTTGAACCCCAGAATCTTAGTCCAACACTCAAACCATTATACCACACAGGCTCTCAACAATATGTTGCTACTGGAAAAATTCACCTACATGCCCTCCCAGAAATTGTGAATGTTGCAACTAAAAGTAGACGGGAATGGGGATGTCACTGTGCCTTTAATAAGTCCTACCATTTCAGCCCTGTGAGTCCTGGCTCTACTATGCCACTGGTTATAGTTCACCTGTCTTCCTTTTGGGGGGGATGTATTTATGTGCTTTACCCAAACAACAAAAGGACAGCAGTGGTGTACAGAAGATACACACTGTTGTCCTGTGTGGCCCTAAGATTTTAAGTCCTGAGGAGGACTGTCAATAACAGGGTCTCTTGGAAATCTCTCATTCATAGGGTTGTAACAGGAAGCCAATTTGACAGCAGTTGAAGGCATTCATGTTGTCAATAGTTCATGCTTGATTTGCTCTGAGATCTGTTCATTCATCTTTTTGGCAGTCCTTGGTATCTATTGATTGGGAAGCTATGATGTCATGATTTTTACTGCTGGAAGATGGAATATTCTGCCTGTGGCATTACAACATTTAATTCATGACCTTTCTTCCCATATTGGGATCTAAGGCAGCTCACCATATAAGTTATAAGCAAATAAAGTTAAAACAATGGATATAAAAAGTGAAAAAGCAATTAAATAAACAATATATAACTAGGTTCTTCCGTCTACCTACCCCCCCCCCCCACCCGCATCCAAGTTGTTAAAATCTTCCCCGGAAAACATTGAGACTTATATATCAGAACATCAGTTTAAGGTAAAAAGGAGAATGATGGAGGACCCCTGTGGCTCATTTTAGTGGATGCAAACACATTCATAATGTTCCAAAATTCTTTGTTATAGATAAAGCAGTTTCACACAAACACAGTTGAAATGATTGTGCTTCAATGTTGCTCTGGAGGGAGGTAGAATGGATATTTCAGCTGGCTACAGAATGCAGATTTCGATTATACTGTAGTTGTTACCCTTGAGGAGAAACTTGCATGCAAGAGCTGTTTCAGAAAAGCAAGTGTAATTTAATAGGTTGGATAAGGGCTTGGTGCTTAAAGTTTGAAGCTGCCTAAACATATAAACCTGTCATCTGGGGAAGATAAAAATTACCAGCTAAGGATTTATTGAGTTGCAAGATGTGTTGTTTCCGAGGAAGCTAGTCCCAGAAATCAGGTATTTCCATTTGAAATGGATGAGAATACCTATTTATTTGGGAGTTGGGGAGGGGAGGGTAAACATTCTGGAAAGCAGGAACAACTTCATTATGTGTGTTGTAATTTCAGCAGCAGTATATGTGGTTTTCTGGCAGCAAAAATGATGACAACATACAGTAGTTGCTGGGATTTGCTAGGAGATACATGCAGGTGGGATGCTGCCACTTGTCTCCCGAAGTTGGAAGGATATGTGTCTAACGTTTTGTGTGTGTGCGCGTATGTGTGCATGCATGTGTCTTGGGCTTAATAACAGACTTCCAGGAAATGCTTTGTTACCATGGAAGTCTGTAGTGCATTAGACATTTGCCTCAGGTACTGTCTAGTGCAGTGGTGGGCAAAGTGCAACCTGCAGGCTGTATGTGCGGACCAGGGTGTTTTTGTTTTTTGTTTTGTTTTTTTTGTGGCTCCTTGATTAAAAACAAACAAACAAAGAACAACCCTCTTGTGCTCCAGGTTGCTCTGTAGGATGCAGAATGTACTTTGGAGGTATGGAGGGCATTTCCATTGTGTTTGGAGCCCCCCTGGAGCCTCTAGGGGGTCAAAAACAATTTTTGCAGTTTAAAAAAACTATTTGCCCCTAAATGCTCCAAATATCCATAAGGGGGACACGGGGTACATTTCCATCACAATTTAGGCCCAGGAGAGGCCTTTTTGCAACTCAGAACATGGTGAAAATGCTCCCATACCCCCCAGAGAAAGGCATTTGGGGGCAAAAAATCTTTTTTTTCTTTTTTGGCAGGAGAAGTTGTGTCCCTCCAAGGTCTCCTATGGGACTAATGTGATCCCCTAGCCTTCCACAGTTGACCACCCCTGGCCTCGAGCATTTATTTTTAAGAATTTTAGTAAAATTATGTTTAGGTTACATATAAACATGAGTGTTATATTGATATATGACCACATTGTCTTGTAACTTGTATGTTATGTTTCTTCAAATTGTTTCAAACTTACAGTGATCCTAAGATGAGCCTGTCATGGGGTTTTCTTGGCAAGATTGGTTCAGAGGGTGTTTGCCATTGCCTTGCTCTGAGGCTGAGAGAGTGTGACTTGCCCAAGTCCACTGAGTAGGTTTCCATGGACAAGCAGGGATTTGGACCCTGATCTCCCAGAGTCCTAGTCTAGCACTCAGACCACTACACTGTGCTGGCTTCCATCACACTATGTAGTTCCTGTTTGTTTATCCCTACATAAATAAGTGCAAATTCAATGTTACTATTTTTTAATCATGTGCGTATTGTTGTTTTTGGCAATAAAGGCAGTATTTTTTTAAAAAAAATTGTACATAAAATATTTCTGAATTCAGCCACTTTAAGTACACTGTTAAAAACTTGAGTATTTGGTTTGGCTTTCTGGTTCACAATAATCCAGTAATGGTGGCAAAGGACACATGATGTGACCAATAATCCTGTCTCCAGTAAAAACAGTTTGCCATAGCAGTCCTCTCTCTACAAACACTGTTTCTCTTTTGTGCTTTGTAGGTAGATTCTGTGGCCGAAAAGGGCATTTCAGACTGCTTTCGAGTGGAAGCTACTTGACGGTGTGTTTCAAAACGGATGGCTCCATTGGGGCCAGGGGCTTCAAGATCTTCTTTGAAGAGCTGAATCAGGGACCAGCAGAACAAAGCCAGAATGGAATAGAACTCCGGAATCAAAGTAATTTAAAGTTGAAAGTTTTCTTTCTTCCATAGACCCTCAATCTTTAGTTATTTATTTGTTGAATTTATACTCCATTTTTCTCTTGCCTTGGGACCCAAGACGGCTGGCAATAATTTTAAATAGAAAGTAGCCAAAATGTGGGTGGTTGTTTTTTTTAACAAAAGTTTTTTTTAAAAAGTTGATTAAAAGCAGATAGTTAAAAAGGGTTTAAAATAAATTAAAAACATAATTTAAAACTTAAAAGATAATAAAATAGCATGCCATTCCCAACATATGATTAAAAATCAATCAAAGTGCCTAAAAAATAGGTCTTAACCTGATGGTGGAGAAGAAAGCAAGGAGGGAGCTGACTGGACCTCCTTTGGAAGGGAATTCCACAGCCTGGGACCAGCCACGGAGGAGGCATCCTAAAACTTCTGCCCACAGACCACATGTGACTCTCAAGGCCTTTTTTGTGATATCCCTCACTGGCAAACAAAAATTGTTCCCCCCCGCCACAACTTGGGGTTGACAAGATGAGAGGCAACTTCAGAAAGCCCCTGAAAACCAAACCAAACCAAACCAAACCAACAAAAAAGTAGAACCAGAAAAAGTAGAACCAGAGAAACCTTCCTGGTTTTTATTTTTTATTTTCTTCCCCCACATTTTGGGGCCCGGTATTCCTACACTGAGTGCTGTGAGCAACAATTTTGCTCTCAGCCCCACCAAGTCTGCCTTCCCCACTTTTAGGGTAGGTTTCTCCAAACACAGTGTACACAATGGGACAAACCAAGATACATTGGAGTCCTCTGATCCTAATACACATGAGAAATTTGAAAAAACAGCAGCAAAACTCAAAACTAAACAGTGTTATGAAAAGTGCTCTGGAAGAGATCATTTTAAAAGCTTGTTTGAAGGTATGAATATGTGTTTGGCAATGTGATTCCATTATGGGCATTTGGGGAAGAACTAAACAGCCATTAAATGCATACCCTCCAACTGTCCTGGTTTGGCAGGGATGGTCTTGATCAGTTCTGCTGTTCAAATTTCTCAGCTGGTTTTAAAATGTCCCAGTTTCTCTCTCTCTCTTCCTCCCTGCTTTCTGCCTTTGTCTTCAGTTTACTTCAGTAGCTACAAAGTGAGTTCAAAGCACAAAAGTAGTTTGAACTCAATTAACTCAGCAGGGGGAGAGGAAGGGAAGGGGCAGAATCCTGTGCTACCCAGGATCCTCTGGCAAAAGCAAACTGCTGCAGCTTCTTCTAACTTGTCTGTTCTTCCTCATTAGTACCTTTTGCTGTCTTGACCACAAGCAGATGTTGCTTGGTCACACGTTTCCTGGTTTTCATCTGTGAAATGTTGGAGGGCATTTTAAATGCACTTACCTCTCATTTGTTATGTCAGATCCAATCATTTGTCCTCAAGTTGTGGGGAGGTGTCATTTATTTTGGCTTCAGACTTGTGTATACTTACAAAAAGGCCTTGGGGTGACATTGGAATAAATGTTACCTAGGATTGCACTCATTCACAGCATATCCATAGGATCACATTCTTTCTGAGGTCCAGTACTTGGCATCTCTTGGAGAGCCAGTGCCAGTCAGTGCTGACACTATTTGGCTAGATGGATAAATAGTCTTTCTATGGGCTCAGTTACACAGCAGTTTTTATTGCGATAGTTTGCGTTTTAGTGCATTTTCGCACCAGTGCTGCATAGTTTACATGATTTATTGCAAAATCGGTTGATCTGTTTAGTTTTCCGCTTTCTAGTTCACACGGACAGAGGTGGGGGGGCATGGCCTCCCAAGCACATCTGGGGAAGATGAGAGGGAAAGAGAGAGAGAGAGAGAGAGAGAGAGAAAGTGCTGGCACCTTTCCCTCCTCTGATTACCAGAGGAATGCCTGCTAGTTTTCATCCCTTAGCAGGAAGTGCTCTCTCTTCTTCCCAAAGTGAGAAGGGTGGGAGGAAGGAGGCAGCCTTTCAGCCACCAAGGAGTTATCCCCCGTCAAGCCCCCCTTCCCCTCACCCACTCTCCCTCTCTCTCTCACACACACACAGATGCGATCACAGCAGGGCGAGGGAGCGAACGGCCGGAGGAGCAGGTCACTACTCAATCTCTCTCTCTCTCCCTCTCTCTCTCTCTCTCTCTCTCTCTCACGCACACACACACACACACACACACACAGAGGAACAGGCTAACTGGGGTGTTCCTACACTGAGTGCTGTGAGCAGCCAAGCAAGCTTGGAGGCAGACAGCTGGGCGACTGAGATGGGGATATCACTGGCTGGATCTTTTCCGTGACTGGAAACAACAACGGCTGGATCTTTTCATTTGAGGCTCCTCCATCCCCTTCCTGGTCAGTCCAACCAATCATGGCTCAGCTCTGCTGTTGTTGTTTTGGGAAGATTGTTGGTAATTCACACAGACTTTTCCGAAATGATAATTCACACAATCAATAGTGCATTAAATCATGCTACTTTTCAAAAAAGTCAGGAAAAGTAGCGAAAGCCCTTATTATGCTAGTTTTGAGTTTTGAGCTCCCCCCTTCTGAATGAGGCAATATTGTGGCATGATGTGTGTGAACTATCAGGAATCATAGCAAATTCTTCACGGACTTATTTTGCCATGTAAACAGGGCCTTAGGTTAAGGCACTTTGATATGTCCCTATTTCCCTACATAGTGAAGCCACTGTAATGGGGACGTGTACTGTATTAATATGGACTCGCAGCCTTTCTGTGTAGTGCTAGTAATAAGCCCCTAGGTGTTGCTTTCCCCACTTGGTCAGGTATATGCTGTTTTATGAGCATTCTAAAAACTGTTTAATTTTTCTAAAACAAGCAAAGACTTAAGTGTACACTCATCCCTCCCTCTCCCTCAAATGCAAGAAAACTCCTGCTCATTCCTGTGTTAACACAGCAAGAATGTGTGAAGGCTAAACGTGGGGTCAGGTTTACTTCTTCTGCCTACCCCAATGTTTCTGTGCCCCTTTATTTCCAAATTTACCTCCTTCTCCTCACATTATTTAACACAAGTGGAATTTCCAGCAGTCCTCCCTGCACAAAGCAAGGAGGACAAAGAAGAAAAAGGCTCGGTTTACATAAAGTCTTTGGGGTGGATGTAGCAGCATGTCTATCTATACGTCAAGATTTACCCTTCTCATTTGGCAGGGAGAGGGGGGAAGGTATGCTTGTACAGTGCTGTTGCCTTTACACCTGCTTAGTAGCAGTGATACTGTCTCAGAAAACAATGGGTCTCAGCTTTTGACTATCCAGATATTATTGGACTTCAGCTCCCAATAGTCCCAAATAGTATGGTCAGTGGTCAGGGATTCTTGGAGTTGAAATCCAAAACATCTGAAGGACCAAAGGTGGAGAAGCAATGTTACAAAGCAGTTGAAGAGTCTGAAGAGTAGGAAACTAGCACTTCCAAACTATGAAATAAAGCATTCCAGTAATAGTGACCTCTGAAAAAAAAAGAAGACCACTTGAGATACAAATAGGATAATTGTAATAATCTGAACTTGCAGATCTTATGTCCTTCCTTTCTTCTTTGCAGGTGTAACGGGTAAACTAATTTCTTCTGAAGAAGGTAAATACCATTCAACAAATATATTTTATTGTAAGTGTGGGGATGGACAGGAAAGGGTTAAACCTGCAGGACAGGTCTAATCTGGCACACCTTTTGTTAGACTAACTAGGGGTGATATATTGCTGTAGGAACTAAATGGTCAACCAGTTGCTTTATTCACACAATAATAATAATAATGATAATGATAATAAGAATAAGCCTTGGGGGCTTGTTCTCAACAGATCTCCCTTCTCCTCTTTAAAGTTGTTATCATCTACACCTTTCAGGTGAAAACAGGCTTGGGAATAGAGGCTGTGATGAGTGTGTGTGTTTGGAGTTTGGGGCCTTTGGAAGCATCATAGGAGGCTGGCTATTTTCCCTAAAGGTCCGAAAGGGTCTGGCAGTCCCTTGGAGTGCTTAATCTGTGTTCTTCCATTTATGCTCAACCTTTATATTTGTAAGTAAATGCTAATATACAAAACAAAAAGGGAGGGTCTGAAAATCTCTCCCTATTTTTGTAAGTGGAATTGGGGTGAGGGAGAGAGGCTGCAATCTTATCCTTTGCTTCAGGTAACAGTGTTTTGGACCAGAGCTTTCTCTGTGGTGTGTTGGCAGTAAAACGGCTTTAGACTTGAGTATATTGCAGAAGCTTATGGAATGCTGTATGTACCCCAGCACTTTCTAAATTATTAACAACTGCAAGTCTTGATTCCAGGAAAATGTGGAATTCTACTGGAAGACTCATTCCCTGCAGAGGAAGTGCCTGCAAATACCTCAGTGGGAGAGGAAGGGAAGAACAGAGTGGCTGATGGCAGCCTAGAAACTCCAGCATCCTGGCCATGGCTTGTAAGCCTGCAGTATGAGAACCAGCACTTTTGTGGAGGCATTTTGATAGATGAAAGCTGGGTTCTGACAGCTGGACATTGCAATGTCAGGTCAGCAGGCATGGTCAGCGCCTCCATGGCTTACTTTAGGGCAGTTGATAGAAACTACAGTACTCTTCGTTTAGGGGAGCTATCCAATGTGCTGCTTATCCCCAAGGCAGGTTCAGCACCTTGGAAAATTCCCATTAAAAACTGGGAGTAACTCCTTATGAAGCTTAGTGGCTTTACTACCTTCAAGTAATGGATCACTAGCTGTGCCTTCAGGGAAGCCACCTATTGGAGCTGCTTCCCTAAGAATATGTCTTGAAATCTAAGGGTGTCTACTGCATTTTGAACTTCAAACTAACCTGGACATGCATGAGGGGAATGAGTCTTGGGCTGGAAAATTGAACATACCGCTGATGATAAATCAGCCAGCCACACAGGTTTGCTAAGAACCTCATGAGCAGGGCTGGCTCCAAATATAGTAGAATGAAGCAGCCATCTCAGGCAGCAGACACTGTAGGAGAGCAATGGCAACCCTTAGCTATTCCTCCCAATTCCCCTTAGTCATTCCCTCTGGGGGTAGGACAAAGCTGTGTGTACCACTCAATCCATCCTGGATCTCCTAGCTAGTCAGATGATGCAGAGAATAATGTTCCATTGCCATGACTGAAGTAAGGCTCAATTTGCTAGTCTAATTTGTTTCTTTACATGGTATGGGAAGCTTGTAGTGGAAGACTCTTGCCTTTTGCCTACCAGTTCTACTAATTAGAAGGAATTGTGCAACTCTTGTATCTTTTCTTCCTTAGCAAATTTTTCTGTATTAAGAACAGATAGAGGAAGTAGTGGAAAAGTTCATGAGACATGGCAAGTTTCTGAATAAAGGCAGCTGTGTCTAGACCGCTGTCCCTGGTAAACTTCCATTAGTAAGGCAGGGCAATGGTACAATTATAAAAGTCCTAGCACATCGGTAGCCGATGACTGCATGGTCCTCGCGCAATGAAAGTGTAGGTCCCTCCACCAAACGGGGAAAGGAGTGTCAAAGTAATGCTAATGCAAGGAGCCATGGAGCAGTTTGCATGTATGAGATGAGGAAATTTGGAAAAATCTGGAAGAGTTTGGAGGTAGATATATGAACTGGATGCCAGTTGGAACACACTAGAAGAATGACATTTGTGTTAATTTTAGGTGTAACACATGAGTTTTATATGCTGTATGGTTTTAAGCACTATGCATCTTTTCTTCCTTTTGTTTAGTTGCATTTTTAAATTTTATTTATTTAATTATTTGATTTAATTTTCTCCTTTTTTTAGTTTAATCATATCTTTGTATAGGGAGAAAGTTAAATGGGTGTGTGAGAGAAGGGAGTGGCAGTTTTTCTTGGTTTTTTTCTGGGCTGTGAGGCCATGTTCTGGAAGAGTTTATTTCTGATGTTTCGCCTGCATCTGTGGCCGGCATCTTCAGAGAATGGTTGGGTAGGAGTGTGTGGGGGCTTTATATACTGTGAACCGCTGTTGGGGAGGATATGTAAATTTGTGTATTTGAATGGCTAGTTTCAGGTGAAACATCAGAAATAAACTCTTCTAGAACACAGCCTCACTGCCTGGAAAAAAAACAAGGGAAATCTATGGATGCCAGCTGTGAAAGCCTTCAACTTCACACAGAGTGGGGGTTGTTTAAGTGTAAAATAAAAAAATATTTTTACTAAAAAGTTGATAAGAAAAAAGTACATATTGTGAACTAAACATGCTGTCTCTTTTTTTATATTAGTGCTCAAACAGACAAAGTTGTCCTCGGAGTCACCTATCTATTGCCTGGCGCAAAACATGGCACCCAGGCCATTGTGAAAGCTGTGCACGTCCACACCAATTTCAGTGGGTTTCCTTCCAATAATGACCTTGCCTTGTTGGAACTTGAAAAACCCATCCAGACAGGTACTAGAATAGAAGGCAAAGGATGTTTTTGATACATGATGTGACAGGGGGACAAGTCTGGGTCCAGCCAGCCAAGCACAGCTCATGGAATGCTGTGGGGGGAGCCAGTGGGGGAAAGGATGTAATTTAGAGGCTTGTCTGTTAAAGAGCTAGATGGGGCCAGCCAGAGCAGAGAGAGGGCCAGTTAGGAAGATGAGAATGGAAGAGATCTGAATAGGATTTGAAGGGAAAGGAGAATGTGGAGAGAGTTCAGGGAGAAGTATTATTTGGGGCATTATCACACCAAGCTCTTCTCCCGCTAAAAAGAATTGTTTCTAAAAACACTATTCAGTCAGGATTCCTTTCTTTCCTTTTGCACCTTGGGAACCTTTCCAGGGTTGCAGCCTTCATTTGTGCTAAAACTTTATCACACACAGGATTTGGGATTGTCCACTCACGTTATCCCCACCCCTTCTCCTAGTTTGGCGTCAGACATACAAATGAAAACAGTCTTATGTTTAAAAAGGCATTTATTTGATCATAAGCACAGAAAAATAAGTCTACATCTTCTGCCTCCCCCCCCCCTTGTGTAGGGAGAGGAGCTTCGTGATTCATGATAGATCAGACTAATGTTACTGCTGGATTTCATCTGCCAGATCAAACTAAAGTAGCTGCTGGCTTTTATCTGCCAGTGATTAATTAATTCTGAATTAAGTGTGAAGCTGGAAATAACAAGACAGGGTTAATGAAATAAATATGTTTTTAAACTGTAAGACTCTTTTCCATTTGCATTTCCAGATGTGTGTGTGTGTGTGTGTGTGTGTGTGTGAGAGAGAGAGAGAGAGAGAGAGAGAGACTGTGGAGCTATACTACTCTGGTTGGAAAAGGAGGCGGGTGGGGGAGTGAGCAAAATTTTGCCTTCTTGGCTTCTCTGACAAGCTCCAGTTGGAAAAGGTTTGTCACTGGTTTTTTTTTTTTTTTAATATATATATATAAACAAAAAGATTAAAAATTTCTCAGTTACTTTGTCATCTCAGATTGAAGGAAATTAAATTGAAATGTCCACCCCTTCTCTTTTTCACATGATGACTGGACGTAGAGTGATGTTTCCTAGTACAAGAATGTAAACAAAGGACACATAAGCCACATCCCTTGATTACCCAAAATCAGCCTGAAGCAGAATTGAATTTTCAAATGAGAAATTATAGCATAACAGTAGCAGAAAAGGAGGTCATTAATGGTTTTGTTGTGTTAATAAAAAGAAACACTTTCCAAACGGTCTCCCACTGGGAGAACAACAGAAGAAGAAGAAGGTCATGTGATAAGTCCCAGCCAAAGATGCTATTATCCTGCTTTAATTACAATTTATCTGCCTCATGTGATAAATCCCTTTGTCTAAAACTAAGGTGTTCCTGTGCGTGGATCCAGCCTAAGGCGAGATGTTTGTTTTATTTGTTATATAACAAATCTTTACTGTTTTTATTTTCTACCTCTCTTCTGAATATTTTAGTTTAAAAATTAACAAGGAAAGCTGGTTACACTTTACCAACTGAATCCACTGATCATCACAGCCACTTGTCCAATATAGGGGTCACATTGTATAGCAGATTGAGGGAGGCTTAAAAGGGAAGATGAGTGATAGGAGCCCAAGAGTTGGAGCTGTGTAGTTAGTCTGGAGAGGGGTTCCAGCATACAGTCTAGAATTGGCAAGCATTGTATAGCTTGATCAGAAAAGAGGCTGGTCCAGAATTTGGCTATGTCAGAGCCTGGAAATGTTACTTTTTGGCTATACCAGCTATAGGAATCTGGGAGTTGTAAAGAACAGGTTTTTTAAAAAAAATCTCTGCGCATGTTAGACAAATGGTGAAGCACAAACTGAAAAATCAAGATGTATTGTTAGATTGTTTAAAAAGACATAAAATAGGTAAGCTTTGGAATCCTGCAAAAATCTTCACTACAAAATATGAGCCTGCCATATTTTGTAATGTGAAGGTCTTGAAGACTCCCAAATGTGCCTGTTTTATGACTTTTTTTTAAAGTGATCCACTAACATCCAATCCTAATTTCTGATTTTCCTTGTGTATCATAAAGATGACTTTTTTCTTATGGATTATGGATTTAATTAAGCTAAGTTTTATTGTAATTAAAATCCCATTGGGAAGAATGAGAGTGGAACATAATAGTGATAGTGATCTGCTTAAACCCCATCAATTTCCACAAGATTTTTCCCTTTTGTGAATTGACTTCATTGAAAAATATGTTGTGAATGATCACGAAAGGTTCATCTCTCTATAAAGGTTGACTTCTGAAAGCTATTTCCCACATGCAAGCCACCCTTTCAAGCTGAAATTGCCAAGTCATATGCAAAAGGACTATAACTTGTCTGGAGACAGGATTGTTGCCTGTAGGGTGACTTGGAGGTTGCAAAAAAAATAATAATCCAGTGACACTCTTCCTGTTTAGGAGATACCATAGCAGTCATCTGCCTGCCTGATCAGGATGAAGAAATAGATGTGGACGCAAAGTGCGTGACTGCAGGTTGGGATGTAACCAATGTAGGCAGTAAGTATAGGAGACTCTTCCTATATGTCATAGAATCATAGAATCATAGAATAGTGTACTGACTTGAGATATGAAGGCCTAGGTGACAAAAACGGGTTGGGGGGGAATGGAGGAGGAAACAGTATTTGTTTGTGTTTTTCTCCCTAAGCACAATTTTTCAGTTTTTCCAGTGGGAAAATGGAAACTCCTGGGAATGTGGTGGGGAAGGGAGTACTAATAAAGTATTGGAATGAGCAGAATGCATTTTAAGACAAGGGGCTTGTCTAGATGAGAAGATATAATGTGGATTGCTGCACATTAACGCAAATTCACAGCGGTGTTCATTTGTCTCCTCTTTTTTTGGCAAAATCGTTGGTTGATGAAGTTGTCCTTGTTTGAAGTTCACACACAGCCATGCTTGCAAAACAAGATGGTGGCCAGAAGTGAATTATTCACATTATTATTCTTCACAGGTTGCTGCTGCTGCACAGCATTTTTTTTTTTTACTGTAAATCTAAGGTGTGCAAGTGTGACCTTCCATTTTAAAAAGCTGTTTGGTTGCTTTAGTGCAGCGAAAAAGTGCATGATCAATACCACAACACTCCAAAATGGTGCTTCAGGCCACTTCATGGCCGGCAAGCCCTCACCCTGTGCACACCCAACCAATCAGGTCTCCACTTCTGCTCTTGTCCTGGAATGAGCTGTGCTGCGAATCGGTTGTCCAAACAGGTGGTAATGCACATTTCCGTGTATTTTTTTGAAAAACCTAGGGAAAAGTTGTGAAGGCTTTTCTGGCACAGTTTGGCCCCCCTCCTTCCAAAAATGGTAAATCACTGTGGGATCTTGTTTGGACAAATGATATTCTTCTTGAATTCTGTGAGGAGTTTTTTTACTATCTAGACAACCCCAAGGTTTTGCTCACTCAGAATACCTGGAACTATACACTGTGAAGAAAGTCAGTGTGATGCAGTGGTTTGAGTGTTGAACTATAATCTGGGAGTCCGGGTTCAAATCACTGCTTGGCCATGGAAATACATTAGGTGACTTTGGGCAAGTTGTACTCTCTGTCTCAGAGGAAAGCAATGGCAAACTCCCTCTGAATAAAAGTTGCCAAGAAAACCTCATGATAATTTCACCTTAGGGTTGCCATAAGTAAGAAACAACTTGAAGGCACACAACAACATAGTGTGAAGATTTGTATAGAAGAGAGCTACAGAAACAGAGGATAATTTCTGTGTGTACTGCAGATAGAGTATATAATGTTCAAATCCAAGCCCCTGCCCCATTAGTGGGTGCTAAATTTTCTTAAATGGAGCATACATAGGGTCTAAATTGCTTGTCATGATAATGTACTACTGAAGAGTTCAGAATTTTCAATGCTGGGTTAAACTTTATATCCAAATAGGTTGGTAGCTTGGTCCTTACAGCTGTTTCAGTCTAAAGAATGTGCTTACTTATAATGAAAAACAATAGTAGTTTTGGCTGCATAATATATAGTAGCACCTCCCGTATCCACAGGGGATTGGTTCCAGGGACCCCTGCGGATATTGAAATCTACGGATGATAGTGAACACTCCCCGTCCACCACCACCTGCCACCACTGCGCTGCTGGACCCTTGCGGAGAAGGGAGAAGGGAGGCAACCTGCTCTCCTCCCTCCCTCCTTCCCCCATCCACCCCCTGCCGTCGCCAATAGTGGATAGGTGAATCAGTGGTTGGTGAATCAGTGGATACAGGGGTGCTACTGTATATTTAATCAAGGTAGTGTGTAGTTTAACTCATAGGATGTCTTTCCTTCCTTTTCTAAAATATCTAAAAAATATTTCAAAGCAGCATTCTTCAAGAAGGCAGGCAGCTGGGGACCATTCACATCGCACAAGTATACCATTATTACTTTACTTTGACTGTGATGGTTCCATCCTATGGAAAACTGGGGTTTGTAGTCTGTTGAGCCACTAGAGCACTCTGGCTGAGAACTCTAAATGCCCCTCCTGGAACTGCTAGTCCCAGGATTCCATAGGACACCATAGCAGTTAAAGTGGAATAATAGCATTATAGTTCTTCTCCATGGTCTCTGTGAATTCCCACAAGTGGGTAACTCATGCGCAGAACAGCATTCAGAACATTCTAGAGCTGTTAGGCAAGATTTTGTTGGTAGCTCCGCCCACCTCCGTATGGTATATAAATATTGAGCCCATCAAAATTACCTGACTTATTTTTTGTCTGCTGTGCTAGCAGCTACGGAATGTTCTCATGACTCAGTGGTTTTTTTCTCTTTGATATCTACTGTGCTTTGAGCTTCTCTTTGATTTCAAGGATGTATTTGCACTGCATTGTATGCAGCACAAAGATTCTTGGAAGCTGTCTTGATAACTGGTTGTTAGTCACTCAAACCTGAGAAAGGCTTCTTGTCGATATTGAGTACACGCTCTCTGTTGGAAGACCTCGGACTTGTGGTGAACCACAAGTCCTCCCTGATACCATCCAAACAGGTTCTCTTCATCCAGGCCAATGGGTTCCTACCAAGAGATCAGTTCCAGAAACTACTTGTTCCTCTGTACCACTGCATGAGGTCTCAACATGTGAGGGCCCAGCTGATCCAGGTACTGTTGGGGTTCATGGCCTCAACCATGTCATTCACCCCCTTTGTGGGGCTCTGGCTAAGCCCCCTGAAAACTTGGTTTGTAAACATCTTCGACCCCCTTTGGGACATCTCACAATACCAAGTTTGGTCTTCTTGTCACTCCAATGGTGGCTGGAAGCACAGAATGTGTTGGTTGGGATGCTGTTCTTTCCACCGAAGCTGCAACTAACTCTGATGACAGATCCCTCCCTGGACAGCTGGGGTGCACACACCCTAGGCCTTTCCATCAAGGGTCTCTGGTCTGCAACCAAAAGGTGCTACCACATCAACGTGCTCAAGATGCTGGTGATTGAGAAGATCCTCTGTGCATTTATCCACCTGCTTCAGAACCATGTGATGCAGCTTCTCATGGACAACACCACAGTGATGTACTGTTCAAACAAATAAGGAGGAACAAAGTCCTGAACCCTTCTTCTGTTAACTTTTCGGATCTGGAATGGGTGCTTTTCCAAGAACATAGTGGTCTCCATGATCTACCTGCCTGGGATGGAGAACACTGTGGCAGACCCTCTGAGCAGGTCCAAGCAATCTTGCCACAAAGGACTGTGTACAGGATGGTACTTCAACATATCTTCTCTGTATGAAGAACGCTTCAATTAGATCTCTTTGCCACAGCAGAGAATGCTAAATGTCAAACCTTCTGCTCCAGGGTTCCTCACTTGGACTCAAAAGGGTATGTCTTCCTCTTTAGCTGGAACAGTCCCCTGCTATATGCATTTCTACCTTTCTCCTTGATCTCCAGGGTCCTCATCAAGCTTTGCACCGACCGTGCTTGATGCATTCTGGTGAGCCCATGGTGGCCTCAACAACCTTGGTTTGCAACTCTTCTCTTGTTGTTGAACTGCACATACACGTGACTTCCTCTCTAGCCAGATCTCCTATCCATGTGCGAGGGCCGGATTTACCACCCAGACCTCCAGACTGAACCTCACAGCATGGGGGCTCTTTTTGTGACTGACTTTGTTTCCTTCCTATCCGACAAAGGCCGATCTCCAGGTGGGACTGAGGTTTGAGACTCCTCAAATTCCTGCTTTCTCTCTCTGATGTCAGCCTTGCCTTGTCAACTGTCAAGGTCTTCTTGGCAGCCATCTCCAATTGATTCCTGCTGTCTGGATGCCTTTCGTGCTTCCAAGATCCTCTCGAGAAAAAGTTTCTCAAGGGGTTCTGTAACTTGCACCCTCCAGTGTTGGACCGACTCCAGCTTGGAACCTCAAACTTGTCCTTTCTGAACTGTGTTACATCTTTTTGAACCAATGACCTCCTGTGACCTGTGACTCATCTTGTGGAAGACAGTATTCCTGGTGGTGATCATGTTGACTTGTTGGGCTGGTAAACTGTGTGCCCTGCATGTTTGCCAGCCTTATCTGTGTTTTCATGATGACAAAGTTGTCTTGCAACCATACACTTCCTTTTTCCCCAAAGGTTGTTTCTTCCTTCCATCTGAACCAGGACATTGTGCTTCCTGTGTTCTTCTGAAACCTTTCATTTGACCTCAAGCAAAAGCTCCACACATTTGCTGTACAGAGAGCTCCCACTTTCTATGTGGACTGGACTGCCTCATCTCGTCGATCCCAGCATCTTTTTGTTTGTTACTCTCAGAGTAAGCTTGGACTGCCAATTTGGTCACAGAGACTATCCAAGTGGGTGGTGTTGGTGATCCACCTTGCTTACGAAGTGGCTCGAGTCAAACCTCCACCTTGGGTTTGAGGACACCCCACCAGAGTGGTCTCTGCTTCTTCTGCCTTTTTGGCAGGCATTCCTTTGCTCAACATTTGTCGGGCTGCTGTTTGATCCCAGCCCATGACATTTGTATCTCATTACCGTATTGATACTCATTCCAGAACCAATACAAATTTTGGCAGGGCTGTGTTGATGTCATGTATTCCTGCCATGCACAAATGAATCTGTTTTTCCCCCTTAGAAGCTTCTTTGTGATGCATATGCTATGCCACTTTTATATGTTTCTTATTCTGTGTCTTTTATTCAGTCACTGTTATAACTTGGCAGTAGTGTATACCTGTGTTATTGTCTTATGTAAAGCAATTTGCTTCTACCCTGCTAAGACTGTAGGGTTTTGTTGCCTGATGTGCCTTCTGGCTTTGATTTGCCTTGCTCTTCTATTTCCTATGTAACTAAGCCCTTCAGTACACAATCTCTTGTTTTCAGTCATATCATATGTCTTCTGTGTTGTTTTTCTGTGTGCTGAGCCACTATGTTGGTTTATGCATGACTCTCCCACCAACTGTATTGTGTAGCTTGCTAATCTCCCACTTGTGTGAATTCACAGAGACCATGAAGAAGAAGAGCAAGTTACTTACTTGTAACTGTAGTTCTTCACGTAGTCATCAATGAAATCATGTAAATCTGCCCATCCTCCCCTCATGTGTCCTGCCTTTCCTTAGTTTCATTCATGTGACCTATGCGGTGACCATAGAACTGAAGTGATTTTTGCAGGCTTGGTATTTATGTACCATATAGAGCTACCACCAAAAATCTTACCTAACTGCTCCAGAATGTTCCAGATGCTGTTCTGAGCATGTGCAGAATTACCCACTTGTGTGATTTCACAAATGACCACTTGAGGAACTACAGTTACAGGTAAACAACCTGCCTTTGTGTAGTGTGAATGGTCCCTGGTTGTTAAAAAAAAATGCACTAGCAGTTGATGTAGATACTGTGACCAGCATTTAGTGTTTGAATAATCAGGGGCTGGTCTTGTCTGTGTAATAGTTAAATCTTAAGGAAGTGATTGTTTCTTCAACATCCATTTGGTATCCTGTCTTCATGCCATAATGTTATAGCCTTATGTGGGGCAGGGGGAGAAGTTGAGTACCCACTCCAAAACCCTATTTGGTTTGAAATATATCTTCATAGTGGCCATTGACTTGTACTTTAATCCTAAATGTGCCTTTGATGTCATAACCATCTTATTTTGCCACAACTACATACATTAAATATCTCTTTTTTTCTCCTCCCTCAGAAGAGGAATTCTCTATAAGGCTTCAGCAAACCCAAATGCTGCTGGTCGCTAATGAAGCCTGTGCCAGATACTGGGGTGAAAACATTAAAAATACCAACTTTTGTGGAAGGATTTCTGGGTCAACATCTTGTGTGGTAGGTAACTGTCGAGGGGTGTTCTTATTTAATGTTAGAAATTTAGACCTGCACTTGGTGGCCACACTTAGATACCTATACCCCAAAGACTCTGGTACTAAAATGATTTATAAACGGCATAAACCAGAGATATTAGTAGACAAGAGAAATTTTTTTCTACCACTTAAATCAATTTAGCTCAAAATCACTTACACCCAGGGTGGGGAGAGTTTGGCCACAAGCTTCATGTGGCCCCAGGGCTATTTATTTTAATTTTTGTTGTCCCAAATCCTAAGGTGTAAGAGGCCATTTTGGCACTTTTTGCCATTTGCCCATTTCTCTCCTAGGAGAGGCCTTTTTTCCCCACAAGGAGTGACAAAGAAGTTGACTTTCATGTAATTTCTTGTAGGTAAAAGGGGTTTTCCTTGGGCTAAAATGTCCCAGGAAAAGTCAACATATGAAGAAAATGCTCCCTATGGGCCATTGGGGACAAAAATCACATTTTGTGTGGTACATCAGGTTTGTGAGGGCTTCCATGGTCCACTTGGTACCAATGTGCCCTCCAGCCTCTGACAGCTGCCCGCTCCTGATTTACACTGACTGGAGTGATCACCAGGTTTTCAGACAATGGTCTTTATCAACCCTACCTGGAGATGCCTGGAATTGAACTTGGGACCTTCTACTCACAAAGCATGTACTCTACACTGAGCTGTGCCCCCCCCCTCATAGGGATATGAAGGAATGGAAAGTAAAGAAGTGACACCTGGTTTAATTGGAAATATGAGAAGGATGCAACATAGAGAATATTATGTGGATAGACATGATTGATAGCTGTTGTTGGTTTAGAATCGGTAGGACTTCTTTGAACAATGCAAGTGCTCGAGGGTGCAATTTAAAATAAGCATGTTTGGGAGTTTTGTGTCGAAACTGATGGGACTTATTTCTAGGCTGACATGGTCAGAGTCAGACTGTTAGTTCTGCATAGGAGAAGCTGCTTGAACACTCTTGTCTGCATTGTACACTCAGATTTCCATGACTTGTTCTGAGTTGTGCATCTCCCCTTCAAATACAAAGTAGTGTTAGGTGTTGAAAAATTGAAACTATAGACCAGAGATGGGCAGCCACAGAGGGTCCATGGGCTGTTCCTCGACTTTACAAGCTACAAGTTTCTCATGAAAATTGAAGTAACCAGAAGATCGGAGTGTGGTGGTGTCTCCTTCCTTGGAGGTCTTTAAACAGAGGCTGGATGGTAATCTGTCAGGGATGCTTTGATTGTGATTTCCTGCATGGCAGGGGATTGGACTAGATGGCCCTTGTGGTCTCTTCCAACTCTACAATTCTATGATTCTGTTATTGTTTCTGTTTCTATTAATTAGCTAACACACATTGGAAACTGTTTAATGTGGTGTAGATGTGTAAATTGCTATTGCTTAACAATTTGTAAGCTGCTCTGAGAGCCTTTGTGGCTGGAGGGCAGGGTATAAATACCTAAATAAAATAAATATGAAAGGTGCTTTTCTGGAGGAGGAGGCAAAATACATGTACTGGGGGGGGGTTGCTTTATCCAAGTGTTATGCAATATTATCTGTTTTCTGTTTAGAAAAAAAATGTATGGGGACCCTTTGATGGTCACACAAAAAGCCTCCGTGGACCTCATGAGGCTTGCAGGCTACACAGTTCCCACAGATATTACAGCATTAATTGCTGGTTGGTTTTTAAGCTGTTTAGCTATCAGTTGTGCTTTAGTTGCTGGGCCGTGTAGTTTGGCTGGGAATATATATGTCTCTCTTCCCTCCTTCCCTCCTGTACATCTAACAATTTTATGCAGGGAGATTCTGGAGGACCACTTGTATGCAGGAATGCTGGGCGTTATAAAGTGGTTGGTGTTATGAGCTGGGAAAGCGACAACTGTGATCCAGAATTGCCAACAGTCTACACACGGACTTCTGCTTACAGGAGTTGGATTTCATTGGTCACCAATGGAAAATTGTGAAGAGGAAATCCTTAATTCATTACTCTTTTCCTTTAAAGGTGGGGTATGCGAATTGGCCAAACTTGTTCTTTTTTTTATTTAATGTGGCAAAGCAGTCTGCCTTTCATTGCACTCTAATGCCTGCTTCTGAGAAGCATTTTGGGTGTTCAAACAGTGCCAAATGATCATATATTGTACAGAGGCAACTCTGGCAAAGTCAGTCAGATGTTGTTCTTTGCTATGAACATTCATACTTTTCTGGTCCTTTACCTTTGTAGAATAGAATTAAATTAAACTTGTTTTCCCTTCTTATAGTACTGCTTGATGAAATAATTGTGGATACTGAAACATATACCCAGCGATGCATCTGAATATGTCTGTCTATCCAGATATATTTTCTGCCACCATCTTTCAGAATGACTACTAGTGTACTATGTAGTAAAACACTCAAATAATACAATAAAACTGTGAATGCTAATGTGAATGAATCAGTTTATTTCAGCTACAGACCAGGAATACAAAACATATACAAACAACAAAATTAACATCATATTTACAGCACACCTACAACATACCTAAAACGTGGTTGTTGGTGTGCCTTTAAATTATTTCTGACTTATGACAACCCTAAGGCAAACGTGCCACAGGGTTTTCTTGGCAAGATTTGTTCAACGGTGCTTTGCCTTTGCCCTCCTCTGAGGCTGAGAGAGCATGACTTGCCCAAGGTCACCCAGTGGGCTTCCATGGCTGAGTGGGGATTTGAATCCTGGTCTCCAGAGTTGTAGTCCAACACTCAAATCACTACACCTCTCCCCTAAAACATGGTACATACAGTTTTTAAAAAATCACAGTACTTCAATATAAAAATAATTAAAATATATAAATTAAAACATGGTACAGTATATGGTGCATACCAATAAAAATAATTAAAATATATAAGCTGAAACATTATTTACTAAGATCTTTGATAACTTGTTTCCTTAGTCTTATAGCAGCATCAGAAAATTTAACCACTTTTAAAGTGATCTGTGATTCCCTATCCTCTATTAGATATTTTAATAGTAATCATCACATCTGCCTGGTATTTGCTGCACAATATGAATAATTAGTGTAGAATGAATGTCCCTGTAGAAACAGCAATATAATAGGACATGACTGCCGGTTTCGATCTTTTCCAGACCACATGGGCATAGTCATTCTGTGTAGAGCATGCTTCCAAATCTACCCTGCAGTAATGATTATGGCAGAACATGAAATCTGGCTAAGGTGAAAGATTTTCTAAATTTAGGAATATCCACCTTGGATAGATACCTTGCTGGTCTAAACAACCTCCAGTTAGCTTTAATTTCCAGGTACCTGGCCATTTCATTTAGATGGCATTGCAACTGCACATCCCAGATAAATTGCTTAGCTCTTTCATATCCCAGGGTTATTAAAGCCTGAGGCATGGACCCAAACTTCTCACCTTTCTTTCAGCATAGATTTCCATTCCATGTCTATTAAAGTTAGAGAAGCCAAACCCACTGGAATTAAAAAGTGTTTTAACCAGTAATGGATCTTAAGGATCCATGCTGGGGCCACAATTGTAATTTGTCCCACCTTCAGTCAAACTGCTGCATTAGGTACACAGAAAGGAGACCCCCCAGCAATGTGAAAAAGAATTTGATTTGGAGAATATCAAAAGCAACATTTTTTAAGTTGCACACCTAAGAGCCATATAAAAGCTGAGAAATGGCTCTTGCTACAAGATTAGCTGCAGGGATGAATTGTCATCCCTTCTCATAGAAGAACCTTGTAATTGCTTTGATATTCCCCTGGGCATTTGCAGTGTGTTTTTTTTAAAAAAAATATGTGTGTTCCATGTACCTCTTGTGTGAAAGGTTGTACCCAAATATTTGAAGAACATTACCTGTTCAATAGGCTGATTATCAATCTGTCATTTGTGTCTCACTTTTTTCCTAGTAAGCACCATCATGTTAAACTTGGAAATTAATTATAAGTTGTTCAGTTTTACAGTTAAGAATCTTGAGTTCTTAGTAGGTGTCTTAATTCCACACAGGACAGAGCAAGTAGATCTGTATCATCAGGAGACACAAGAATAGGGAGAGGCATATTTTCCCATTTTGGCAGGTGAAAACGCTCTTCCTCCATGCTTTCAACTGACGAGTCATTATAAAAATTAAATAAAATAGGTGAAGCCTTGCTTTACTCCATTATAGGTCTGGATTTGCTCTGTTAAATGTTCCTGATGGTTACATCTAATCTGAAGATGTGTGTTTTCATACCGACTACAGATGAGAGTCAAATGGTGTCTATGTTCGTAGCACTTAATTTTCCCCATAACGTGTTTCACAGGATGAAATTGAAAGCAGACTCAATCTATAAAAGCTGCATAGAGGGATCCCCTTTTATTGAAACACATTTTTCCATAAGATGTTGGAGCACTAGCCCTTGATCAATGGTTAACTGCTCAGCCCTAAATCCTGCTTGTGCTTCAGCTAGAATGTGTTCCTTATTCAACAAATCCTCTAATTTATTACAAAGATGAGTAGCATATAATTTGCTAATAATACTTAAGAGACTGATGTGACAAGCAGTTGATGGAATGCTGATGAGTGAATGGAAAGAGAGCATGAGAGAGCCAATCCCAGAGCAGGAAACTGCAATGGGGAAGGGGCTTCCTAGAGTTTGAAAGATGTGTATGACAGTTGAGAGAGTCAGTTTAAGTTGGAGTAGGTCTCTTTGCTTTTGAGGAAGTTGAGTGATGACTGTGTGCAGTATGGTCTGTGCTTGAGAAACTGTTGAGGCTGAATGGATTATATAGTGAGAGGAAAATTAAGAGTATAAGAAAGAGTGATTGGATCTGGTAGTTACCCGGCTTTATTATTAAGGGCTCAAAGAATATTATCTGAGCTTTCATATGCACTTGTCACCACAGAGTAGGATTAAGAGACATTAAGCAATTAACAAAGTTGGAGGTACAGCACTGAAGCATTGCTGTTACACACATGCAGTTAATAAACCAATCTTTGTGTTTGGACTGGATGTTACACACATGCAGTTAATAAACCAATCTTTGTGTTTGGACTGGATGTTACACACATGCAGTTAATAAACCAATCTTTGGGGTTGGACTGGATGGTCCTTGTGGTCTCTTCCAGCTCTGCAATTCTATGATTCTATATGCCAGTTCTGCAAACAACCTGGACATTGGAAGAGGGAATGCCCAATCAGAATAGTTTATTCTGATTGGGACAAAGATAGTGTGAAAGGGCAAGGGGGCCCATCAAGCTGGTTCATCAAGAACCAGCTAGGGGCAACAATGGAGGGAACTGAAACCAGCTCAACTTCAGGCCATTTCCAAACCCAACTTCCAAGGCCTTCCTTATCAACTTTGGGGAAAAGTATGGGACAGAATGATGGTTTCATGGAGATTCCTATATCATTGCTTCCCTTGTTACAGCCCCTACTGGGGAAGTAACTTTTGTCCTATCTGCAAAAGAACCTCTGATAGAGTTAATGAGATTGGGTCAGAAATACACGTGCTTGCTTGATAGGAGCTACTTATTCTGCTGTAATTTCCAGAGATCTCCAACGTAGCTCCAACTCAGCCATGATTATAGGACTCTCTGGTCAGCTTTTTACATAGCCACTTTCAAAAGAAACCAAAGACAATATCAACTGCCTTGAAAATTATTTATCCTCTGGTTGCTCTTCTTATGCTCTAGTTGTATTCTGCCTACCCCTTCTCTAACCGTTCCTATACTGAGCTAAGCCACCAGATGGCATTGCAGACCAAAAATTTGACGGTGGGTTTGCATGGTAATGACAAGGAGTCATAAACATGGTTTTACTGTATATCTTCTGTCTTGTAAAGATATAAATGCTGACATGTCCTTTTCCTATGCCATGACATTAAAAATAATGAGAGTTGAACCTTTAAATTGTTTCTGACTTATGGCAACCCTGAGGCAAACCTAGCACAGGGGTTTCTGGGGCTGAGAGCGTGTGACTCACCCAAGGTCACCCAGTGGGTTTTCATGGCCAAGTGGGGAATCAAACCCTGGTCTCCAGAGTTGTAGTCCAACACTCAAACCACTACATTATGCAGGCTCTTATACACTAAACAAATAAAACTATCCAGTTTCAGAGAAATGTTGAACAAATGTTTGATGGGATGATGTGGCTTACACTTGTGGTTTATGTGGACCTTCACTGTGGTGTTGTCAGTTTTGATGAGGACAGCTTTGCCCTGGACCAGCTCTATGAAAGCCAGTTGCTGATAAGGTCACCGTGAGTTCTAGCCAGCTGATACTGTGGCTCAGTTCCTCCTGGTTCCATCTGCCTTGGGCCAGGTGAGGGCCACAGTGGGTTCCCTATCCCCTTAAGCTGGTGTCTGTGGTTATTTAGATCCTCTCTGGTTTACAGGTGGGTCAACCCCTGTTGACTGCTGGCAAAGTCCACCAATCCATGGACTCAATGACCTCCTGTGGGACCAAGATGGCGTACTGACTCCTGGAGATGATTGTGACCTAATGCGGAAGGAGAAGTCATTGAGGCAGCCTGGCATGGAAACAAACCCATGGCAGGTGTTCCATTGTAGAGATCATCAGTACCTGAAGGTGCATCAGTTGTGACAGATTCAAGGATGGTGATCGTCTGATGATGTCTATGGACTTTGCAATCACATTGATGCATTCCTGTAGAAGAGACACAGTGACCACTTGGGTGCTGATCAAGATTCAGAGTCCTAGGTGCTGGATCCATTGCACTGGGCTGAGTGAACTCTTTTTGAGGTTCACCAAGAGGTCATGCTATTCCAAGGACCGGAAGACTCACTGCACATCCTGCTGGTGCTGCTGTCTGGACATTGATCATATCAGCAAAATTGCCCAAATAGGGGAAGATGTGTAGGCGCACCTTCGTCCAGTATGCCATCAGTGCCACCATGATCGTTCTGAAGAGTCTGTGCGCTGGATAGGCCAAATGGCAGGTCCTTTGACTGGAAGTGTTGCCTCTCATAGGCAAAGCACAGGAACTGTCAATTCTTCAGATGAATGAGGATGTGAAGATATCCAGAGAAGACCAGAAGAAGACTGGAGGGCTTCCAGAATATGCTTCAACATTTTCATGCAGAACTTCCTTCTTCTTATGAAGGGGGTGAATGCCACATTTTGCTTAGATTTCACATCTGTATTCCCATTCTTAAGCCAGAGCTGATGTCTGACTGTTATAGTTACAGCCTGGCCCCTGGAGCAAAACTGAACTGCATCCAGAGTGCCATCTGCTGCATAGGCTGATGTCTTTAGAAGCTTAATGAGCTTCTGTCTAACCCTCATCTCACCCAGGGGTACCTCATTCAGTAGCTTACTAGTCCAATTTGGAACAAGGACCCAGAGGTAGAATGGGCTAAAATTTGAAGATACAGCCCCAGATTAGCTCTGAATGAAAAGTTCAAACAACACATTCAAAGAAGCATCGGCCACTTCTATAAAGAAAATAGAACACAGGGAATAAATGAATGCCTTCTCTGGGACACGGTGGTAAAGGTGGTGTTACACGGCCTGTTCATACTAGAAGGGGCAAGACAGAAAAAGCACAGGGAAGCAAAGAGGAGATCACTATTGGCAGAAATATGCACATTGTCTCTCTCACATCAGAATGCAAGAAATAAAAGACCCTAGAAATACTAGCATAGAAAAAAGCTGAACTGGCTGACCTAGATTTGCACCAAATCCAGGCAGCTCTGCTATGTACTAAAGCCCAATATTATGAACATGGGACAAGAATTCAAGACTCTTGGTGAGCTTGGTGAAACACAGAAGGGAAAGAAAACTAATATAGAGTATAACCACTGATAAGGGACAGATTACCACCCAATCAGTGGCTATAATGAAACAATTTAGGGATTTTTACGCTGATCTATACTCATCAGACTTCCCCAAAGATATGGACATATCAGCCCATATTAACTCTTTAGCAATAGAAAAAAAATTAAAACCTTCACATAGGGACACCCTGAACATGTCAATATCTGAGGCAGAAAATAATCTTATAATTAAAGGGCTGAAACCATGAAAATCTCCAGGGGTGGATGGCCTTACCCCTGAATTCTACAAACAATTTCAACCTGATATAGCACCTCATCTCTTAGATTTATTGAACAAAATCACAACCTCACACAAGGTCCTTAAAAGCTCTTGCATCATACTGCTTCCCAAAATGAAGGATCCTTCTCCCCCACTTACGGCATTTCACTCAATAGTACTCCTAAATCAAGATGCCAAAATACTATCAGCCATCTATGCACATAGAATTAATCAATTCATTACAGAATATGTACACCCAGATCAGATTAGATTCATGCTGGGATGCAAATTAGCTGGGGCAATTAGACGTACCTTAAATATCATCCATCGTTCAAAGGCCACCAATACACCAGTAGCACTTATATCACTAGATGCCCTCAAGGCCTTTGGCAGGGTGGAGTGGCCCTATTTATTTGGCATTCTAGACAATATGGGATTTGGCGTAGTTTTTACCAGCCATCTCAAAACACTATATCTTGACTCCAAAGCAGTGATCCACATAAACAGAAGAGACACTGAAACGCTCTGCCTCCACAGGGGAATGAGACAGGGATGCCCATTCTCCCCTATCCTATTTACCCTTGCTGTAGAACCCTTGGCAGAAGCAATTTGCCTAGACATGGCAATCACCGGAGTGAGTGTCCGAAAAACCTCCCATAAAGGGCAGTTTGTTAAAAAATATAGTTTGCAGTCCAATAAGTGGAAATGGTTTTGCTACTGAAGAGTTAACTAAGACCATAAAGTACAGTTTGTTGAAAAATATAGTTTGCAGTCCAATAAGTGGAAATGGTTTTGCTACTGAAGGGTTAACTAAGAAGCCATACAAAATGAGCTGATGTAACTTCCTGAAGTTTTGCTATTGGAGTTCTGGGATGAAGGGGAGTGTCTAAGTTTCCTTCTTGTTCCAGAAGCCATGCTTTTTTAACAAACCACATGGCTGTCGAAGGGAGAGGACCCCAGCCAGGGGAGTCCTGAGTATTGTTTTTGTAACAATGTAGTTTTTAAACATTTTTAAGTAGTTTTAGTTTATTTTGATGATGTTTCATGTACCTGCCATGAAAGAGCTCTCCAACTGTGAGTAAAGATGTTTTTGTACTTTTTAAACTGACTTTTGAGTCTTGAGTGGTTATTTTGCTAGTTAAACAACCTGGGAAAAGATAAAGGGTGTTTGCTTATTAACTAAGCTGTGGTTTTCATATGTATGCTAAGAATCTAATGCTAAATGCTGCTGCTTTGTTTTGAACTCTGCTAAATTGGCTGTATTCTCCACTAGCGTGTGAAGTACAGTGTGGATGTTTAAACAGGAACAACATAATTACCCTGGTATTTTAAACAATTCCAATAGGTTATGGGTGCCAGTATATGAATTTTTAAGCTGCATATTTTTGAGTTTGAATTTTGAAGAGTTTGGATTTTGTGTTTTTGCTTAGATAACCAAAATTTTTCGTGGTTTGTTATTTTAAAAGTAAAGAAAAGCGTGGTTTTTCACCCTTTCCCAAGTGAAGCTGCTTTTAAACAAAAGGCAGTTTTGGTGCTTTCCCTGAGGGAACAAAAGGTAGAGTTGAGAGAGCTGGCAGAGAGAGAGAGTTTTTTTTAATGGCTCCTGAGTTATAAAGGAAGTTAAGGAGAGTCATTTATACAGTTATATGCTGACGATGTCCTCCTATACCTAACCAAATTAGACACCTCATTTCCAACCCTACCAATACATTATTTCAAGCTTTGGTATGAACAAACGAAACTCTTTATTTTTGGCACATAACAACCCCGATTCAGCAAAAGGGCAATATTTAGTAATCAATGGAAAGGGGGTCTCAATGTGCCTTGCTTAGAGAATTATCATGATGCCTTTCAACTTAGTGACATAGCCTATGTACTACAATGGGGAAAAATATGCCATGGGTGAATCTGGAAATTGACGCGAATACACCTTTGGACCTGAAGCCTTTTTTCTTTTAGCCTGAAACTAAAAAGCAATTAAAAGCAATACCAAAGCCATATTTGCATTCTTTCCTGCAAATCTGGCACAAATGGAATTCATTATTAGCCCCACACCTGTTCCCTGTATGCCCATTTATTCTACACCCTTGGTTTATTCTACACCGTTGGTTTTCTGAATCAGCTAAGTCATTTAAGCTGGAGAGCTGGGAGGCAAAGGGAGTGTATCTGATTAGAGACTTATTTTGCAACAATGTTCTCAAGGATAAAAAGGTGTTACTACAGCAATTAGCAGCTCGTTCTCCTAACTGGCTACAATTGGACCAAGTAATTTCCTTTTCAGCTAAGCTGAAAAAGGAAAGTGGAAGCCTGCGTTCTCTAACCCTGTCTGAGCACATATTCACCTCCTCGATAATGTAAGAGAAAGGGCGAGCTTCCAGAATATATATATATGGCTAATTGAACACTCCTTTGGAATGCAATGCATATATGGGAGGGGGAACTGGGCATAGAAATACCAGAAAAGAACTGGGTGCAATTGTGGTCCTACCCCCATACAAACTGAAAAATATGTCCTTGCGAGAAACTCTCATAAAGATCCTACACAAATGGTATCTCATTTCCATCCGTCTTTTCCAAATATCATCACACTACCCTGAAAGCTGCTGGAGAGGATGTGCAAATTGGGGAACCTTTTTATACATGTGGCTTGAGTGCCCCCCAATAAAAGATATCTGGAGACTGGTGCTAGACATTATGTCACTAATTACTAAAAAGCAAATCCAAGTGTCACCGACATACTCCTCTTAGCACTATTTTAAGGGCCAAACGACACACTAAATCATAAAGGACTGATAACCTTTATGTTGGCCATTACCAGAACCGAAATAGAAAAGAATTGGAAAACGGAGAACTTCTCTATAGATAATTGGTGGGATAGATTCTGGAATGCATTGCTAATGGAAAAGTTGACAGATAGAAACAGATTCATCCAGGGCAGAGCACCCAGTGTCTTGTTTGTGGAAAAATGGTTCCCTGTAATTGATTACATCAATAACTCCTCACAGCACATTATACAACCCTCACAGCAGGAAAAATTTTGGAAGGATATTTTGGATTAACAGAAAAGGAAGGCACCCATGCACAACTAATGGTAAATTGAAGAGCCCCCACCTTCCCTTTGTAATACCAACTTCAGGTTTAGCAAATGAATGAAGACACAAGACAAGGCAATATTTGGAGTGCTGTAGTTTATTTATAATTATTTTATATATGAAACTAATGATAAGTGAAGTTCTCAGTATAACATGCATGCCATGTCTCTTTGTATACAAAGAAATTGTGAGAATTTGCCACATGCTTATTGTACAATTAATGAAAACTTTAATAAAGTTTAATAATAAAAATGTTGATAATACCAAAAAATCATATTTCTCTACCAGATGATTCCAATATCTATAAAAAATTACTGGTTTAATCAGTGTAAAAAGGATATTACTAAATTTATTTGGGAAAGATTGGGAAAAGCTTCAAAATTACCTAAGCAACAACTATGGGCCCGTAATGTCTGTGGGTTTTAAAGAATAATAATAAAAAAAGATGTGGCTAATTATTCACAGAAAAAAATTGTGTGGTGAAAGACATTAACATAGAGATTGGAAGAGAGGAAAATAATTGAAATTTACTCTTGGTTTGTCCCTTCCATTGTCCTTCTAATGTTTAGAAAAGGAAGGTTAGTCACAAATTAACTATAGCTGACAGCTTTAAATATAGGAAGTGGGATTTTTTTGAAATATTTTGAATTAGTGAATTAAGGAGATGGTGCTTATAATAAATATTATATGTTAAGGGAAGGGGGAGGAATATGTAGGAAAGGGAGGGGATAAGAATAATGGGTAATATTGTGTAAGTTTAGTATGAACTGTCTTTTTTCATGTTTGTTTGTATGAATGTATGTATATGGATGTGTTTGAAACTATAATAAAAATATTGGGGGTGGGTGGCCAACCTGAGCAGGTTATTGTGGCTGTTGGGATATAGTGGCAATCTAACATGCTGGGTTGTTTACTGTTAAACAATTAGGTTGAATGCATCACAGAGGCTTAGATAATTTCCTGTTGTAACCTGAGAGTTTTACTGTGTGTCTTCCGGAAGAAGGAGGTTCCTTAAGTTTCCTTTGTCTGGAAGACATGATGCTGGGTCGCCACTGAGATGTCCTCGAGGTAGTTTGCCTCAGGACAAGCTTCTGTATGTTTTATCTTAGAGGTGTAGCAATCAAGGTATATTTTTGTTACTCCTGTCTATTTTCAAGTTTTCTGCCTGTGTACTTTGGAAATACACAAGATATTCGTGAATAAAGAACTTTTTATATCATTTTAAAACTGCCTTGAAGTACTTTCTTTGTTTTAGCTAGACAGAATGTGGAAAGTGGGGGCGGGGGGCACAGGGCTGGATGGCTGTTAATTGTCTATGTGTCTGGAATCACTACGATTTGCTGTGTGTTTTTAAACAGAGACTCTGCTAATTCTGCTTACTGAGGGGAATATAGCCAACCATTTCTTTGGTGCCAAGTTTAAAGATTCTCCCAGTATCTCCATCAGTGGAATGGCAATCTCCACTGGTGAGGAGGGGGTGTTCTCCCTCATCGAGCTGTTGATTGAGCTGCCGAGGAGCTATCACTGAGACTTCCACTCATGATGAGCCATTACTTCAACCTCATCCCAAGGAAGGGAGTTTGAAACTGGGGCTGGCTGAGGCAGCACAGGGCCTTAGGGAATGTTCCTGAACCCTCTTCTTCTTCTTATGTTTCTTACATGCGGGTTCCTCCATCTGAGTTGAAACCGCAGTTGATTTAGCCTTAGGGACCAAGGTCGAAGGCTTGTCTGCTGAACCCAAGACTTTCACTTTAGTTGAGCCTGAATGCAAATCAGTACTGGAGACTGAGGATGTTCTTGTGGCCTTTGGCATCAACGATACTGATGTCGATAGGAGCAACGTGGCATGTATGGACTTTGAAGTATGCGGACTATCCACTCCCTCCTTCCAAGCCACGGTTAGGGCATGTTCGTAAAGAAGCGCCTTTAGACATACCTCTCAGTTGCGTCTTGAGGCATAAAAGCCTTACAAAATAGCGAGATTGGACATTATGTCCCTCACCCAAACAAAGCAGGCAAATAGCATGGTCAGCAGTGTTGGGTGAGGCAAAGGAACAATCTTGATGCCGCCATAGTCTACTGGAAGTCCCCGTGGTTTTGTCATCTTGGAAGCCCATTCTTCAGCCTTAGTGAGCGTTTAGACTTCTTCTGTGGGCTACCAAGGTTGAACTGCTGCACTGTCCTCTCCTGCATTCGGAAGAAGATGTTCTTCAGGTCAGGAGTAGGGAACTGTGGGATGTCTTTCAGTTGCTGGGCATCAGGAGACCTTGCTCCCATCTGCAGCAGAGGAAGGAATCTGAATGTATCTCCAGGCTTATGATTCAAAAATTTTGAGAAGAGAAATGATCCAATGTTAGAGTTGGACTGGGGAGATTGCTTCTGGGGAGGATTGGGGTCAGGGACTGAATGTGCTGGAGAAGTGGTAGTGGAGGATACAGAGCTGGTCTTTTTCTGGGTGGTGGCTTTGGTGGACAGGCTGGGAAGAAAAGAAGACTCAGGGAGATGATTGGCACTGGTCTTAATGGTGCCAGATGGAGTAGCAATGGGGCTGCCTGTAAGAAACTCAGAAGAAGATATCATGGTTGTGGCTGTGGCAGCACTTGTTCTAAATTTGAAGATGTCTCTGATTATTTCTTTATCAGCTGAAGTGGAGATCTGCATGGGGGTGGAACTGGTTGGTCCTCTGGTGGTGCTGGAAGTGGTGGAGAAGGAGGTGGTGGTGGTGGTAGTAGTAGTAGTAGCAGTAGTAATGCTACTGCTGCTGAGCTCTGAACAGAATCCCGTTGTAGTTGGGGTAGCAGTGATAGTGATTAGCTCAGGATGAGATTCAGTCGTGGCAGCAGCTGTGGTGGTGGAAAACTCAGGAACAAGATCGTGAGATATTTTGGTAGCCAGAATAGTGAGGAGTTGAGAAATGGATGCAGTGGTTGTGGTAGTAGGTTGAGAAGTCTCCTCAGCTGTCAGTGCCTCAGAGGCAACGAGGTGTTTTAACAAAGATTGTATTTTCTCTCTGGCAGCAGTGGGAAAAAGAAGCTCAAGAGTGGACTCTAAGAGGAGGTCAAGCAAAGGCTTTGGAGTGGTGGCAGGGGCTGAAGTACTATCAGGCAGGTTGGGGACAGATTCTGTGGTGCTGGCTACAGGAGTAGGGGTTGTGTGAAGTTCTGGACTGACCACTGCAGAAGGAAGCATGGCAGAACTAAGCGCAGGAGATGGCTCTGGAGTGGTGAGAAGTTCAGGACTAACAACCTCAGAAGTAAACACGGTAGAATGAACCTCAAGAGATGGCGTTGGGATGGTGGTGGTAGCTGAGGGGGTAAAAGGCTGAGTGGTAGACAAGGAATCTTTTCCAGTGACTGTGTCCATAGGAAGCTCAGGAACTGGGTCAGGAAATGTGGTTGAAGCAGGAGGAATAGTGAGGAGTGGAGGATAGACCTCTGTGGCAGTTTTTGTAAAACTGGGCAAGGTAGCAAGCCACTGAAATAAAGACTTGGTGGTGGAAGTGGCAGTAGTAGCAGTGATGGGGGTGTTGTCAGCTGTCTTGGCCAGAGACCGCATAGTAGATGGGCTGTGATCAGGCTCCACTTCTTGGTCAATGATTTGTGCATATGGAGATGTCTTCTTGATGTCACTTGGGCAGAGAACCCTCTAAAAATAAATAAAAATAAATAAATCAACATGCAAATGATAGAGACAGAAAGCTTCTACTAGGCTGCAAAAAGAAAAAGAAGAAGAAGAAAGAAAGAAAAAAAGGACAGGACAGGATGCTTGGAGAGATAGGAGCCACCAAATGCCCACTAGATCCTTGCCCTTCTTGGCTCATTCAAAAGGCCAGAGGGGGACTGGCTGAGTGGGTGAAAGAAGCAGTCAATGCTTCCTTACAACAAGGCTTGGCTCCAACACACCTAAAGGGGGCAGCTTTAAGGCCTTTCTTGAAAAAGCCTTCCATTTTGGGCAAGGTAATAAAACATGTGGTTGGCTCCCAGCTCCCGAGATTCCTGGATGAAACAGATTATCTTGATCCATATCAACTTGGTTTGAAGCCTGGTTATGGGACAACCTATGCTAGGAACTAGACAGGTGGAGTGTGTCTCTGTTGGTTCTATTGAACCTTTCAACAGCTTTGAAAACTGTTGACCATGGTATCCTTCTGGGCTGCCTTGCTGGGATATGACCTGAGGCACTGTTTTACAGTAGCTCCCTTCCTTTCTGGGGGAGCAAACCCAGAAGGTGGTGCTGGAGGACTGCAGTTCAATTCCTTGGCCATTTGTCTGTGGGGTTCATAGTCCTATATTTAACATATACATGAAGCTGCTGGGAGATGTTGACTAGAGTTCTGGGGTTTGCGCCATCAGTATCCCAATGACACCCAACTGTATCACTCCTTTCCACCACAAACCAAGAAAGGTCTGAACTGGTTCCTATGTTCATCAGTAGTGGACTGAAAGAGGGTGAAGCTTAAACGAGGCAAGACAGAGGTGCTTCTGGTCAGTTGAAAGGCAGATCAGGGAATAGGAACAGCCTATGCTAGATGGGGTTACACTCTCACTTGAAGACTCAGGTTTGGAGTTTGGGTGTATTCCTAGACTCATTCTTTCACCTGGAGGCCCAGGTTTCTGAACTGGCCAGGAACAGTTTTGCACACTTAAAACTTGGGAACCATCCATGCCTGTTCCTGGAGATGCCTAATCTGACCACAGTGACACATGCCCTGATTGCATCCCATTTGGCTTACTGTAACGTACTCAATGTGGTGCTGACTTTGGAGATTATCACACTACACTGTTATAGTGCTATTATTCCACTTTTAATTGCTCTGGCTGCCTCCTGTGGAATCCTGGGATTTGCAGTTTAGGGAGGGGCATTTAGCATTCTCAACCTGAGAGCTCTTAGGCCTCACTAAACTACAAAACCCAGAATTCCCCAGGAGGCAGCCACAGCATTTAAAGTGGAATAATAGCACTATAACAGTGTAGTGTGGCAAAGTCCTTTGAAGACCATTTAGAAATGTCAATAGGTTAAAAAAGCTGAAGCTAAAGTGTTCCCTGTGGCTGATTACAGCGATCACACAATTCTCCTGCTCCAACAGCTTCACTGACTGACAGTCTGTTTCTGGGCTCAATTCAAAGTATTGCTTATGACCTTTAAAGTCAAATACAGCTTAGGTACAGCCTATCTGACAGGCCAGATCTCCCACATATGTGCCTTCATGGACCATGAGAGCCACAGGAGAGGCTCTTTTCTCAGTCCTGCCAGCTTCACAGGTAAGGCTGATGGGAAGAGAAGTGAGGGCCTTCTCAGTGGCTGCTCCTACACTCTGGAATTCCTCCCAAGGGAGGCTAGGGTCGCTCCCCACTTGCTGTCCTTCTGTTCATAACATTATTATTGTTGTTGTTATTGAGATAGGCTTTTAGAATTAAAGGCTTGCAACGAAGCTGTATTGTTTTAAATTGTATTGTTCAATATTTAAAAATATTTTTTAAATATGTGTTTTGAATATGGTTAAAAGCTTAATTTGAATTCAATATTGACTCTGTATTTTTTTTAACTGTAATATTTTAAATGTATACACGCTTGAGTCTCAGTCTTGGGGAAATGGTGGGAAATAAAGATCATCTTCTTCATCCTCATCCTAGCTTTTCCTTCCTTTATCATCATCATCATCATCACACTCTTAGTGGGCATTTCAGTCACATCGGGATGTCCATGCCCTTCCCCCTGAGGTTTTAAAAATTTTTTTTTATAGAAGGTTTATAATTTTTTTTTTGCAATTTTTAAGTGAAATGTTTAGCACATTTTCCAATTTTTTAGTGCCCCAAAGTAGACTCTATGGGATATGGGAGATATTTACATGATAATTTTGACCCACCCAGGCCAATTTTGGCCCCCAAAGGCTTCTTTTTTTCTGGGAGTGGGTGCAGCAGGGTGTTGTGACCCTCCAAGGTCTCCTGAGGGGCTAATGTGGCCCCCTGCCCTTCCATACTTGCTCACCCTGTCATAAACAGTAGTAAATGGAGAAATGAATTGCTTTCTCTCTTTTTAAGGACCAAACTAGACAGTCATGTCATTAATGTTCCATGGCAGTTTTAAGACACAACAATAAGGCCATAGGGTGGTTGGATTGAGACTGTAGAATGGAGAGGGGGCCTAATCCAGCCCACAATACCTACTGGAAAGAGAGGAATCCCTGGTATTTCTCATTAGAGATAAGAGAAAACAGTGGGGATTCTCCTATGTTTGCTGAGATCGGAAGGCGGGACATCGTCCCCTGCTCTCAGGGTGCCAGAGTTCCTCAGCCCTGTGAATGTGCAATGGAGCCTCAGGCCCTATTTTGCCTGCAATGCTCCTCTATTTTATTTTCTACTTCTACTTCTCTCCTTCATCTCTCCCAGTCAGGGGTTGCCCTTCTTGGTTATTTCTGCCCATTGTGCTTTCAAGTCTTGTCCTTCCCTCTCACCTTTACAAAATAATTCTTCTGGACACATCGATATAAAGCGAGGGCACAAAAATCTGGAAATATGGGATGTTTTTCCAGGTTGGAACAGACCTGCCCTAGAGGGAAGAGAGAGGTTGAGAGTTAGAGAAGAGTGTTGACACCTACAGGTTATTCCCATTGATCGTAAACATACTAACATTCTTTTCTGTTTCTGGAATAGCCAACCATTAAAGTTCTCAAATTGTGGATCATTAGAAAAATGTAATCAAAAATTGTACAAACTGTAACAAAGACCATAGTAAAGCTGTTGTGAGATGACTACTTCCGGAAATGTGAAGCCGTTTCAATCATTCTCCCTCAGTAATTATATGAGAGCAGCAAATCCCTACTTATCCAAAATTTTGAATGGTACTTTAGATGAATACAATCTTTTCTATAAATGTCCAAAAGTCATGGGTGGAATATTCCAGGTTCTAAGTATGCTGACTGATATAGAAAATCATCTTAGTATACAAAATATAACACATACAATGCAACAGAAACAGAATAGAAACTGGGATGTCATACACTTACCACCTCACAGATGAAGCAAGCAGTGTTTGAATTTGTAAAGTCATATATTCAAGTGCCCATTTTTATACAATTTAACACCAAGGTAATGTATATAAATGGCAGGTGGTTTGATAACCAAGCTCCCAAGCTTTTTAGGAAACTAATTAAAGGTACAAATCAGATAACCGTAATCTCCACAATCATGAGTGCAACAAACAATATTTTTGAAATTAGCCAGCAGAAATACTAGCCCACACTAAGAGAGCCTGCAGATATGCCAGACATATGGTAGTAGACACTAAACCAGTGGTTCTTAACCTGTGGCCCGGGGACCCCCAGGTGGCCGCAATGTCCTCACAGGGGGTCCGCAAAGGCTTGAAAGCTGCATGGCCCACCTTCTCCCTGAAATGGAGTGGCCATGTGACAGGAGCCAAGGCAAAGGCTGACTTGGCCTACACATTACTGTTCAACCCAGTCTAGCCACAAACTTGCAAGAAGTAGTAGGAGGAAAGTGTTCTCTCTCCCTCCAGTGCCTCTGAGGGAAAGTTTAATGGACAGTGTACTTGTGCTGTTGTTGTTGTTATGGTTTTAAATCTTATATATTCATAGAATCATAGAGTCTTGGGAGTCCGTGGCAACAAAAGATATTTAAAGGGGGTCCCTGGTAAAGAAAAGGTTAAGAGCCACTGCACTAAACAATCAAAGAATTCATTTAAGCCCATGGGTGCAATAAATTGTAATATATATATTCAAAAGGCCTCTCATTTGAAGGAAGCTATTCTGCAAAGAGATCACTTCTACAAGTAGGAGGCTAGACCCACTCAATACCAAAAAAACAAAAAACAAAAACAAAAACAAAAACCCTTCACCAGAATCTTGAAGGACTCCAGCAAATACTGAAATTTTATTCAAAAAGTTAGGCTAAGTAATGAATTATAATTTGACTAGTATGCTCAATGACTCTATATTTTGAAGGGATCTAAGTATTTGATCTACATGCATTTTGGAGCATGGACAGAGAATAAAGTACCCCATATGATATGAGTTACAATTAGCACATCTGAAAATGAATTAACTACTAAGTCCTTTTTCTTTTCTGATCAGACCTTAAGTTATATACTCGCTGTCAATTATTAATGGACTGGCATGGTGGTAATCCTGAACAACAAAAAGAAATGTGTGTAAAATCTTTATTAGAAGTAACTAGAAAAGACCTCCACTTATCTATGGATTCCTCCTCAGAGGGGGAACTAGATGACTCTTGAAAGTGTACTCTTTTTTTCTATAAGAAGAACTATTTAACCAAGGATACACCTTTTCATTATGTAATCTAATTCATTTCTCTTATACTTTTTTTAACTTAAAAGATTTAAGCCCATAATGATATGGGTTTAAATCCTTTCCCAGTGATTCTGTATGCTGTTGCATATCATCAAGCGTATGGTTATTAATCAGTTTCGAATAAACCTCAACAATTTTAGAATCAATGATAAGGAACTCGGCATTTAAACTTTCCACTAATAACAACATTAAATCAAACAAACATTTATTCAAGACAGCAGCCCACTAAGTCTTAAAATCTAGATCAGACGTGAATAAACCTGGACCTTCCTTACTCCAAAAGCCCCTGGGGATGCCTCCAATGTTACAATATTCAGCTAACGCTGAAGCATGTAGATCAATCCTAACATGTTTTTTTCTTCCAGAGATTCAAAATCCTTCCAATTAATACAATGATTGGACCCTGAATCCTCCCAAAAAGAGATTTACTGGAAAGAATGCAAGTTCTTCTCTGAAGATGCCAGCCACAGATGCAGGCGAAACATCAGGAATAAACTCTTCCAGAACACAGCCTCACAGAAAAATGCCACTGAAAAACCCCACAGAAAACCAATGGATGCTGGCCGTGAAAGCCTTCGACTTCACAATGCAAGTTCTATCAGACTGATTAAACGTCAAAGTTTGTTTTCATTCTGCCATATTGAAGCCTATAGTGAAACTCTAACACAAGAACACAGAAAAGGTTTTAGGACTGGAGAGTAAGTCTTCATTAATCTTCCCTGTGTGTAAATTTTAATTTAAAACACATCTGAGCGAAATTGCTAACAAGATGGTGTGCTTGGCAGGTTTGAAGATAATGAACTGACTTGCAGACGAGTCAAGCTTTGCAAGAAGCTCACCTTTGATTTACAGGTACTAGCTCAGACTTTCTGTATAGAGTTTTAATTACATTGTGATTGACTTTACCTTTAGGAATGACACCATGGTTTTCATAGAGATCGAAGTCCTGGAGCCAGGAATGCTCACAGCCGTATTCAATCCTCAAGGAACACAGCGTCCCAATTCTCCTCGGGTGATTTACTGTTTTAAAAAACTCCTGGTACTCTCCCTCTGAGAGGGGCATCCCAGCTTCTGCCTTGTGTCCATTGGTGTGGACTGCAAGAAGCGGTTGCCAGACAGCTGTATAAAACAAAAAAGGTAAAGGAAGAATGAACTTCAACTGGTGCCTTGAGAAATACTAACATGGCACTGCTGTCTCAAATTCTGTTGCTTATGCTTGGCCATAGTTTTTATTCATTGCCATGCAACTCTTGGGTAGCAATGGTTGCTTTTCAATGTCCCAATTTTTCTCCCTTCCTCCGACTTTCTCCCTTTGTTCTCAGCTTACTTCAGCTGCTGCAAATGTGCACTCTGTTTAGCATTCAATTAACTTAGCAGGCAGGAGAGGAGAGGTGGTGAGGGTCTTGCCCTTCCCAGTAGGCTCAGGCAAAGCAAACTGCTGCAGCCTCTGCTAGCTTGTACGTGCGTCTTCATAATAACAGACAACTGATTTTAACATGAGGTTTTGTGGATTATGATCCACACCTTCAAATGTGTTGATGGAGTATAATATTCAAGCTCAGGTATACAGTAGGACCATCGTATCCACTGATTCAACTGTCCACGGGACACAAAAGAGCACATCTACCATAGAGTCTTCCTAGAAAATGTGTCCTCTCTAGCCATTTTCTAGGTTCTCCAAGGCAACTCTATGGTATTTTAAACTGTAAGTCCCATTGTTTTCAATGGCATTTGCTATTATCCATGGGGGCCCCCAGAACCAAACCCCAGCGGATACGGGGGTCCTACTGTATATGCATCTGAGAGGGTGTGGATGAAATCTAAGTGAAATGGGAATACAAAACTGGATAATTGTAACAATGATCATCAACCTTCGAAGGGCCAGTTTTGCATAAAAACTCTGGTTATCTGTAAGCTACTACACAAGTCTGCTAGGCTCTGAAGAATGGAAATAGTACATTCTGTTTTCAGGATAGTTCTATAACAGACAGAGGCAGGTATCTTGTTAGTCTTAAGTTAGACTTCAGTTAGGTAATGTTGTAAATTAGACTAATGACCACATAACTGGTTCTTTCACATTTCTGATTGTGGCACCAGTGCTCCACTTGTAAATGCTCCTGCTGGTGCAGGTGAGCAGGGCACTGCAGGATGGTGTGACCAGCCTCCTTCTCCCAGCAAATAAGGTGAGGAGCAGAAGCAGAAATCCCTTGTGGTGTCCTCTTGGAATTCTTTGTTACACCATCAACAGCCTGCTTCCCAGTGCCACAGAATGCCATTGCTTGAATGTGCCTTTTAAGGTGGGCTTCAGGGATTGGAACAGGAGATGAATCATAACTTGGCCAGAGTCTTTTCATGAGCATTTTGTTGTTGTTGTGTCATACACAAAATTGTAATGAATAATGTGCTAGCCTGCTGCAGCTTTTCAGCTCTTCATCTGAATTAACAATAGCCAACAATTCTAGTCTTTGGTGATTGTCTACCTTTCTATAATATATTCAAATTAGCTGCCACTGACCCTTGATTCACTCAACCTAATGAAAGGCATGGACCCTTTCTGATGTCCTGTTGTGACATATTTGCATTTTATACTGGTACCTACTTTAAGAAATATTTTAATTAAACAATGTATGCTTTATTGGAACAAAAAGCAGGCTTGACATCAGTAAAAACAATATACATTGGCAGTTTTTACTGGCCCAGAATTTTGACAGGGCTTCCCATTGAGGCCAGCTCCTGCTTTGTAATCAGAACTCCAGTCCTTTGTTAGGTGGATGGAACTGAGAACCACCTTTTAAATTTCCCGCAATGCTCTGGAGCAATATTCAGGAAGGATATTGAGAAGCTGGAACGTGTTCGGAGGAGGGTGACCAGGATGGTGGGAGGTCTGGAAGCCATACCCTATGAGGAGCAGCTTAGGTAGCTGAGCATGTTTAGTCTGGAGAAGAGAAGGTTGAGAGGTGACATGATAGCCATGTTTAAATATTTGAAGGGATGCCATATTGAGGATGGAGCAAGCTTGTTTTCTGCTGCTCCAGAGACTAGGACATGGAGCAATGGGTTCAAACTACAGGAAAAGAGATTCCACCTAAACATCAGGAGGAACTTCCTGACAGTAAGAGCTGTTCAGCAGTGGAATGCACTGCTTTGGAGTGTGGCGGAGTCTCCTTCTTTGGAGGTTTCTAAGCAGAGGCTGGATGGCCATCTGTTGTGAGGGCTTTGATTGTGTATTTCTGCATGTCAGGGGTTTGGACTGGGTGGCCCTTGTGGTCTCTTCCAACTCTATGATTCTATGATTAAGGGGAGAGCATTCTGGGAAATCAAAATGTGAATGTCTTCAAAAAGCCATTATTGCCTGCCACTGTCCACATTAACAAGTACGAAAACAAGGAGTTAAATGATCTGTAGAGAAATAAAAATACACAGATGAACTTGCATTTTATAGACACCAATTTTAAGCAGATTTTTGGGGGGATATATGGCAGTATGCATTTCAGCTCTCAAAACCAGGGTTCAGAAGCCTGCTCAGCCACAGAAACTCACTGGGTGACCTTGGAAGCCAAAGGCAAAACCCTCTGTGAACAAATCTTGCCAAGAAAACCCCCAGGATAGGTTCACCTTAGGGTCTCCATAAGTCAAAAATGACTTGAAGACACACAACAGCAAAAAACGGTCACCTTACACACACTCTCCAGCATTTCACACATAAAAACTGGGATATGTGTTGCAACATAACATCAGAATGTAGTCAAGATGGAAAAGGTATTATATGAGGAAGAACATATAAAGTAGGAGAGGCTGCAGCAGTTTGCTTTTGCCCAAGCCTCATGAGAAAGGCAAAACTCTGCCCCCTTCTCTCCTCTCCTCCCTGCTGAGTTAACTGAGTACAAACTACTTTTGCACTTTCAGGTCAGTTTGCACTAATGGAAGTAAGTGAAGGACAAAGAGAGAAAGTGGGACTTTTTAATAGCAGCTGAAAAAGTGGAATGACAGAGAATTAATTGGGACTGTTTAATTAGCACTGTCTTTGCCAAACTGTTACAGTTGGACGGCATGCTTAGGTTAACCAATATGCCTAGAGTACAAGTATATCCCAAGGTTCTTATGTTTTTCTACCTCTCTATTCTGTTGCGGGATAGCCATGGCTGCTGTGTGAACAAAATGTAGGACTAGGTAGGCCTTTTGCCTTATCAAGAGAACTCTTCTTCTGGGAAAGCACATAGTGTCAGATGGATCCTCTAACATAGGAGGGCTCCCACCAAGGGTTTCTTTGCCTGCTTCACATCTGGATCCAGCCCTGCCCAACCTCAGGAGGGTAGTTACATTTTCAGGGTCAAAGGAGGGCATTGCCCCCCCCCGTAAAAATTCTACCCCCACCCCCAATGAAATGATCCTTCAGTCCTCAAAGTTCCAGCACTGTAGTAACTCTAAACTTCAGTTGGACATATACAAATACAGTTCAGGCATCGAAACAAAAGGGACAGGCAGATTTACCAAGGGAATGATTTTCAATGTCTTACTCTCTGCAATGCTAGAAAGATGGGGACTGAAGGGAAATTTCATGGGAGGGGAGACAATTCTCAACTGGGGGGTAATGCCCTTATTTTGTCCATTCCTGTAGCTTTGTTGCTGTTGTTAATTACCTTCAAACTGAACTTGACCTATGTCATGTACTAGTACCACCAGAATCTGGGAACAATAGTTTCAGAGTTCAACAGAAACTTTATTGTCAGAAGTCCAAGAAGCATATCATACAAGGCGGCTGCTGAGAATAAAATTTAAAAGACACTATGTTTAAAGCATTTCACAAGCTACAAAATCTGGCAGGCTTCAAAACCATTGGCTGTCCATCATCCACTGAAACCCCATTCCTTACCTGGGACTGTCCCATTTTTCCCAAGCCCCCAAACCTAAGTCATTAACTTGCAGCTGCATCTTTATCTTTTTCCGGTCAACACTAAAACCATTACCCACACATTAAACACCCCACACACAAATGGCTTAAGAACACTCATTATCAAAGTATAGAAAAATGAAAACACAACCAACATCAAGGTTACAGAAAATAACTGAAAAATCGCAGGGACAGGAACTACAGGAACCGATCCTGACAACCTGACATCCTTGACAACAACCAAGTCACCCTGTCATCAAGGTCTTGCAAACTCTGGGCTGTGGCTTCCTTGATTGAGTCTGTCTACCTTCTCCTCTATGCTTTCTACCTTGCCAAGTAGTATTGTCTTTTCTAGTGAGTCATGTCTTTTCATGATGTCTTTAAAGTACAACAGTCTCAGTTTAGTCATTTTGGCTTCGAGGAAGAGTTCAGGCTTGATTTGCTCTGGGACCGATTCATTTGTCCTTTTAGCAGTCCAGGGTAGCCACAGATTTCTCGTTCAGCACCATGTTAACATACCCTACTACCCCTCCCCATGAGATTCCATAACTGTATATATTGGACACTTCTTGAGGTCATGGGGACTGAGAGGTTAGGCTGACTGGAGGACAGTCAAAGTTCACAATGACCTGAGACATGTCTAGGAAACTAATGGTGGGAAAGCCCGGTTAAGATTATGTGGAAAACCCCAGTTGTTAATAGGTCCATGCTAATAACCCAGTTGTTAAGGGATCTATGCTAATCTTTTCTACCAACACTGGGCACTTTAAGCAATAATTCAATCAAGCGACCATTCCCCAATCCATACCCTGCAGAAATATTTCCTTACACCCCACTTGTCCAACATTATGAGGTTGTCCCAAGCCCATAAATGTTCTATCACTCTAGAACAAGAGCAATCAGCTATTTTCAGCCCCTTTTGTCTATTCCATGGGAAAGCCATTCAAGCTTTGTTATCACCAACGCACCCCTCCAGGGCATGAAATACGGTATAAATATTACAGCTCCAACCCTAGCAAGGTGTGCCATAGACAGACCCCTTCATTCTTCTCTTTGCTGTGCCACCCTTAGGCTCAATGTCTGAGTTCCCTCACCACCCAGACCTCTTCTCTTCTCTCTGAGGAGCCAAGGAGCTACTGGGCAGCAGGAGTAGTGGGGGGTGACATGGGCAAAGGATTTCAGAAAAATATATAAATAAATAACAGCTAACTAGCGCTTGTTAGTTCTACACAGAAGGCAGCAATGGGAAATTACTCCTGAAGCTTTTTACCTTGAAAACCCTATGACGAGACCCCTGTAGCTACACCTGAGTAATTGTATATAATAACAGCCTTGTCAACAAGCACACTCTTCATTGCCTGTTGTATGCAAAAATGGATAAATCAGTTAAACCAGAAAAAGACTGGCTTTTCCCAATCACATTGTCAAAGAGTAAGACAGATGCATATTGGGCTCAGAGCCTGGAAAGGATGCCAAATTGTTAGCTATTTGTGTGTGCCTGTGCCTGCAAGTCGCTTGTTGACTTTTGGCCACCCCAAGAATTTCATAGGTTTTCTCAGGCAATGATTACTCCGTGGTAGTTTTGCTAGTTTCTTCTTCTGAATTATAGCCTACAGCACGTGGCATTCATTGGTGGTCTTGGATGGGAGGCTAACCCTGCTCAGCTATTTTCTTTGCTGTCACTGTATTTTTATTTTCAGGGAAGACGAGAGGTGCTTGTGTGATTTCCTGCCTCAGATGTTAGCATAAATTGCCTGACATGTGGGACTCTGCATCTGGACTTGGGAGGAGGTACATTTACTGTTCTACCTGAGGCACCAAAATGTTTTGACTTGGATTTGTGAACTGTCAGTGAAAAGATGTAGTATATAACATCTGATTCAGGCCTTGGGACCAAAGCCTATTTGTTTCAGCTCTGGGAATTCCAGAGGATAAAAGTACCAAAAACTTCTTTTCATCACCACTTTGTCAAGAATAAGCATCTGCAATGTTGACAACTGTGTCACTCATTACCATCTGGAAAACTTGGATCAGGGATGGGGAACATGCAGCCCTTCAGAGGTTGTTGAACATCAGCTCCCATCAGACTAGCCAACATAGCCAATGGTAAGGGATGATGGGAGCTGAAGTCCAACAACATCTGACACAACATTTCTGACCCCTAGTTTAGGCTTTGGTACTTGAGAGTTCTGGTGGCAAATAATGGGAAGAGGACAGCCTTTTCTTTACACGTTTTGAAGCACCAAACACAGCTCTCGTTCCTCAGGGAAGAGTCTTCTGCCACGGGCTGTGTATCTTTTGCATAGATTATTGAAGGAAAGAGGGAGGAAATAAATATTCTCACTCACCAAGAGTAAACAGGAGAACCTGAATGGCTGTGGACCTCTTCATCTTTGTTGAGGGCACAGGGTTGCTCTGAAGAAGAAACTGCTGCTTCTCTTCAGACCTCTTGGGAATAAAGGAAAAGCAGAGCTGTAAGACCAAAGAAAAGTGACTACACGAGTGTAGGTCACAAGAGGTGCTTATGACATCACTGTTTGCAAGTTTCTTTCCTTGTCATCACTTCTGGCAAAACTGTTTGCCTGCGTCTATCATTTAGTGGTTTAGCATTGCCCAAAAAGATCTTTTTCTTGAGAAATGACCTCAGGTTTAGTTGAAGGCGTTTTCAATTGGATGACTGCTCCATCACTTTCTTTGATGTCTGTGCTTTTCTCTTGTACTTCAAAGACACCTTGTTTCTTATTTATGGGGAAAAGTTAGAAAATAAAATACAATAAATATATAACCAGATTCCCTCTCACACATAGGCCAAATCCACACTATACAAATAGTTTGAAACAGGATTATTTGCCATGGATCCTTCCTATGGAATCCTGGGATTTGTTGCGTCACAAGGTCTTTAGCCTTCTCCATCAAAGAATGCCGGTGTCTCACCAAACTACAAATCCAGGATTCCATAAGAATGAACCATGGCTAATAATCCAGTTTCAAACTGGATTATTTGTGTAGTGTGGATTTGGGCAAATACATCGTCTGCCTCCTGGTGCCCTTGTGCTTTGATCTTTGTCCTCTCCATTTGCAAGAAGATGTCAGGTCCTTCTGCTTCCCTGTTTCACTTGACATCTGACCACAAGTGGCAACAGTAGATCTTTCTCTTTCATATTGTGTTCCTTCAACTCATTTCCTATTTATGGTGACCCTCAGGCAAACCTATCCCAGGGTTTTCTTGGCAACATGAGGTTTGCCTTTGCCTTCCTCTGTAGCTGAGAGAGGGTGACTTGCCCATAGTCACCCAGTGTGTTTCCATGGCCAAGCGAGGATTCGAACCCTGTTCTCCAGAGTCCTAGTCCAAAGCTCAAACCACTACACCACATTGGCTCTTTACACTACATATTAAATTGAAGAGGTTATTTGTAAGTGCAATTAGGGCAACTGGGCAAAGAGTGGATAATCCTCACCCCACACTGTGTTAGCATACCCTACTCCCTCTCCCTGCAGGAATCCATAACTGTACACTTTTTGGGTCATCCTGACTGGGAGGTTAGGCTGACTGGAGGACAGTCAAGGTCAAGATGACTTGAGACATGTCTGAAATCATAATGTTGGGAAAGCTCAGTTAGGATTATGCGGAAAACCCCAGTCGTTAATGGGTTCATGCTAATAATCCAGTTGTTAACGGGTCTATGCTAATCCTTTCTCCCAACCCCAGGCACTTTAAGCAATAATTCTGTCATGCAATCAAGTGGCCATTCTTCAATCCCTATGGAAATTCCTATGGAAATTTCTCCTCACTCCCCACCTGTCCAATATTCCGAGGTTGTCACAAGCCCATCAATGTTTTATCACTCAGGAGATAGAGCAATCAGCTATTTTCAGCCTTTTTGATTTTCAAATATTTTTAAATATTTTCAGGCTATTTGATGGGAGAGCCATCCAGGCTTTGTTATAACCAGCACACCCCTCCAAGGCATGAAATAGGGTATAAATATCCTAGCTCCGACTCTAGCCCTATGTGCTGCAAATGGGCTTGGCCACTCTCTTTCTCGGCACTCCACGGATTGGATCCCCCTGCACCACCCTCAGCTGTCATCTGAGTTTCTCCGCTGTTCAAAACTCTCTTTCACCAAGCTGGGTAACTATAATTCTTCCTTCCCTGACCTCTTTCTTATTACCCAAATAGGCGGGTGGTCCATGGAGAGCCCATCCATGACGCCAAATCTCCATTCTTAGTTTGGAGAATTATTAGCTGAAATGGAGGCCTGTGAGAGGTGGGCAACTTTGGGATCTTTACACCTATGTATACCAGTACTAACTGCCAAGATCACGCCAGTGTTAAAGTGAAATCAAGTATTTTTATTGGAAACACGGAAATTAGCACATGAGGATATCCCTGTTATGAACCACACAAGGCCAACTGAAAAAGGAAGTGGGAAGGGTTGGGGGCAGAGTTCTGGTGAAAGAGGGCAATATTTACCGATCCTGAAGGCTGAATGTTCCAGGAAGCATAGAGGCTCAGACTGAAATATGAGGATGGCACAGCAGATCACTGTTCAATGACACCTCGTGGAAAGGTGCGACAGGGTCCCTGGATAGGATTGTATGGCACACTTTGCTATGGCGAGGGCTGGGGTTTTTATAACCAAATTCATGCCTTGAAGGTGCGTTCTAGCTAAAACAATGACTAGATGGCTCTTCAGAGGGGAAAACAATGGAGGACAAAACTAACTTATTGCGTTTACTAATGTGCTAATGGGCTTGCAACCACCTTGGGGATGTTGGACAGGAGAAGGTATGAGGAGAGGTATGCCAGTGGAGATGACCACTTATTGGCATGATTGGTTTATTGTGCCAGACTTTCCAGGCAAGTGGCAGGAGTAGAACATTTCCCCCTTTTTTACTGCACATTGTAAGATTCCATTAATTCTAGGGGCTTTCCACATGATCCCAGCTTAGGTTTTCATGCCCTTATTTGGAAAACATGTCCTTTCTGGTCCATGTAGCCTTGCAGAATACCTGGTCTACCAGCCATGTGGCCTTGGATATATCCAATAAGTCTGAATTCTGAATTGTTTTTATGATACCTCATGGAAGGGGTAGTAGGGCATGGTAACACTCTATCCAACCTTTCTGCCTTACTCTGAAATAGCCTTGCATGGTTTGTAAGAGTACATGCTCTTGTATGTTAGCTTATTAATGCCAATAAAATATTTGTTTACATTAATTAGAGTAATCTCTACAGTTAGTACTGGTATGAATAGGTGAAAAGATCCCCAAAGTTACCTCCTCTCACAGACCTCTTGTCTGAGCTATATTATGTTGTAAAATATGCAGAGTGCGTTCACTCTCTGCCCGTCCGAGCAGAGATGCATGCAGTGAAATAGCGTGGGCTTTTGGGCAAAGCCATGCACACCTCTGGTACAAAAGAAGGAGGCTATGTTAATTTTCTTTATGGCTTTATTTAAAAGTAAAGGAAAATAAAATAGACAACAGAAGACATTCATCCATGCTTCTGTATGCTCCAAGGTTCTTCAGGAGCTAAGAGAAAAGAAAAGGAACCCCAAAAATGCAGGAGGCTAGCTAACTCTAAAATCCCCTCCCAGTTATATGCTTCTCCCAAAACATTCAATCCTTCTGAGAAACAACAGAAATCTGAAGCCTCAGTTTGTTTTCTCGCTTTCCAGCTCTGAAGGACAGAGAAAACATAGCAACAAAAGACAGATTTATGAGTTCTAGTAGACAAGCTGGCATCTTCAATGCCTTGGTGAACAAAATTACCCAAAAGGGGGGAGATAAATTTTTAATTACAACATCTATTTTCCCTGACATATTATTCCCCCAAATCTAAAAGGAGACTCTGGCATTGCAGGTAGGACTCCAGCTCTCCCCCCCCCCCCAAGGGTAACAACTGTTAACTCCTTCCTCCCAGTCTGGTATCTTGGTTTACTCATCTTGCTGGAAGAAAAACAAAAGAAACTGGAAACCCCCAATGGAACACAATGCAAAAGAAAGTCTCAGGATATGGAGGGGGGAGCTTTATTCTTTATAATAGCCCAAGACACATGTATAAAGGCATCTGTCATTTTTCTGTACTTGGTATTGTGGCAACACTGCTGCTTTTCCCAATGTAATTTCACTGTACTGAGATGAAACCAGTTAAACCAGTTTGCCATTAAAATCATACTCCCCTGCCAACTTCTGTCTGAAATTCAGCTTGTGCCAGAATGTAAACCTCTGCTCTATTTGCCAAACTGAATAGAAGATGGTGTGATGATTCTGTCAACACTCACGCACTGACACCATTTCCATTGATCAAGAATGGTTTATTGTAACAGGAACGGATGTGCTCAAGATCATAGGCAAAGACTGTTCTGGGCATTGAGCGTACAGGGCAAGTAATATACACTAAACAGATAAGTTTCAGTTACACACACACCTGCAATGCTAACGAGGGAACATTCCATTGTAGGCTTCACAGGCCATTCCCAAAACATAACTGGCTATGTGACTTTGGGTGTCTGGCAGTGAGAATGATAACACAGACTAAGCAGCATCAAAGCATGAGCAATCTACTAGAATGAAAACTACAATTAGTCCTAGCAGACCTACTGTTCATGTCAGGCCCTGGCATGCTGACTAGGCCTAACAAGCAATGCACACACAAGCTAACTGGCTATACAGTACCCATTGCAAATAGGTTACAGAGGAAGTATTACTATATACAAACTCTAATATATTATCTTCAAACTCAATAATAAAGAATTAATTTTCTGTAAATCTCCAGTGTATATTGTGATTCTGAATGAAATTAGTTTTAGTGCATATATTATACCAAAGTGTCACATGCAAGTAATAATTACTCAATCAATAAATAAGTACATATAAATTTTTACACACACATAATCAAGTCCTTATATATATGAACATGTGGGGTGCAAATTCCAAAGTGTCCACAATGTCCATAAATACTTAAATCAATGGGGACGAGGCTGCTAGCGTTATAAACCCTCATCCGAAAAAGTCCTAAATCTGCATTTCGCCTGCTGCCTTTACACCCGGGTGATTTTGAATTGCTGGGACCTCGGAAAGTTGGACAGGTTGGGAGTGAGGAGAGATTTCCATAGGGTATGGATCGAGGAATAGTCACTTGATTACATGATTGAATTATTGCTTCAATCTGGGACTGGGAGAAAGGATTAGCTAAAACCCATTAACAACTGGGTTATTAGCATGGACCATTAACGATCGGGGTTTTTCAGATAATCCTAACTGGGCTTTCCCAACATTATGATTTCAGACATGTCTCAAGTCATCTTGACCTTGACTGTCCTCCAGTCAGCCTAACCTCCCAGTCAGGATGACCCAAAAAGTGTACAGTTATGGATTCCTGCAGGGAGAGGGAGTAGGGTATGCTAACACAGTGTGGGGTGAGGATTATCCACTCTTTGCCCAGTTGCCCTAATTGCACTTACAAATAACCTCTTCAATTTAATATGTAGTGTAAAGAGCCAATGTGGTGTAGTGGTTTGAGCTTTGGACTAGGACTCTGGAGAACAGGGTTCGAATCCTCGCTTGGCCATGGAAACACACTGGGTGACTATGGGCAAGTCACCCTCTCTCAGCTACAGAGGAAGGCAAAGGCAAACCTCATGTTGCCAAGAAAACCCTGGGATAGGTTTGCCTGAGGGTCACCATAAATAGGAAATGAGTTGAAGGAACACAACATGAAAGAGAAAGATCTACTGTTGCCACTTGTGGTCAGATGTCAAGTGAAACAGGGAAGCAGAAAGACCTGACATCTTCTTGCAAATGGAGAGGACAAAGATCAAAGCACAAGGGCACCGGGAGGTAGACGATGTATTTGCCCAAATCCACACTACACAAATAATCCAGTTTGAAACTGGATTATTAGCCATGGTTCATTCTTATGGAATCCTGGATTTGTAGTTTGGTGAGACACCGGCATTCTTTGATGGAGAAGGCTAAAGACCTTGTGACGCAACAAATCCCAGGATTCCATAGGAAGGATCCATGGCAAATAATCCTGTTTCAAACTATTTGTATAGTGTGGATTTGGCCTGTGTGTGAGAGGGAATCTGGTTATATATTTATTATATTTTATTTTCTAACTTTTCCCCATAAATGAGAAGCAAGGTGTCTTTGAAGCACAAGAGAAAAGCACAGACATCAAAGAAAGTGATGGAGCAGTCATCCAATTGAAAACGCCTTCAACTAAACCTGAGGTCATTTCTCAAGAAAAAGATCTTTTTGGGCAATGCTAAACCACTAAATGATAGACGCAGGCAAACAGTTTTGCCAGAAGTGATGACAAGGAAAGAAACTTGCAAACAGTGATGTCATAAGCACCTCTTGTGACCTACACTCGTGTAGTCACTTTTCTTTGGTCTTACAGCTCTGCTTTCCCTTTATTCCCAAGAGGTCTGAAGAGAAGCAGCAGTTTCTTCTTCAGAGCAACCCTGTGCCCTCAACAAAGATGAAGAGGTCCACAGCCATTCAGGTTCTCCTGTTTACTCTTGGTGAGTGAGAATATTTATTTCCTCCCTCTTTCCTTCAATAATCTATGCGGAAGATGCACAGCCCGTGGCAGAAGACTTCCCTGAGGAACAAGAGCTGTGTTTGGTGCTTCAAAACGTGTAAAGAAAAGGTTGTCCTCTTCCCATTATTTGCCACCAGAACTCTCAAGTACCAAAGCCTAAACCAAGGGTGAGAAATGTTGTGCCACATGTTGTTGAACCTATCCTAGGGTTTGATTGACAAGATTTGTTCAGAGGAGGTTTTCCCTTTGCCTTCCTCTGAGACTGAGAGAATGGGACTTGCCTAAGGTCACCCAGTGGATTTCCATGTCTGAGTGGGGGTTTGAACCTTGGTCTTCAGAGTCTTAATGCAATGCACAAATACTAAAATTGGTGTCTATAAAATACACATTCATCTGTATACTTTTATTTTAGTAAAGTACTTGGTAATGTGAGCAGTAGCAGGCAGCAATAGCTTTTTGAAGAAATTCTCATTTTAATTTCCCAGAATGCCCTCCCCTTAATATTGCTCCAGAGCACTGTGGGAAATGTACAAGATGGTTCTCTGTTCCAGTCACCTAGTGCTTATAGGACTGGAGTTCTAATTACAAGGCAGGAGCAGGCCTCAATAGGAGGCCCTATCAGAATTCACTAAATACCACCTAGTATGTATGTTGTTTACTGATCTCAGGCCTGCCTTTTGTTCCAATAAAGTATACATTGTTAAATTAAAATATTTCTTAAAATGGGTACCAGTATAACATGCAAATATGTCAGAACAGGTCATTGGAAAAGGTCCTTGGCTTTTTATTTGGCAGAGTGAATCAAGGGCCAGTGACAGTTAATTTTGGATGTTATAAAAAAGTAGATAATCCTCAAAGAACAGAATAGCAAGGTATTATTAATACAAATGGAGAAAGAGCTGAAAGGCTGCAATAGGCTAGTACAGTATTCATTACAATTCTGTATATAACAGCAACAAAATACTCATGAAAAAACTCTGGCCGAGATTGTGCATCATAGGCATACTTATGATACCATAGCTATGATTCATCTTCTGTTCCAGCCCCTGAAACCAACCTTAAAAGCCAGTCAGCCACCTCAGTTAATGGCATTCTGTGACACTGGGGAGCAGGGTGTTGATGGTGCAACAAAGAATTGTCACAGGAGGACACCACAAGGGGTCTTTGCTTCTGCTCCTCACACTGCTTGCTGGCAGAAGGGGGTCTTATCTTATCTTATCCTGCATTGCCCTGCTTGCCAGCACCAGCGGGGTCATTTACAAGTTGTAATACTGGTACCACAATCAGAAATGTGAATAGGAAACAGTTACGTGTTCATTAGGCTAACTTACAACATTATCTAACTTAAGACGAACAAGGCCCTGCCTCTGTCTTTCATAGAACTAATGTTCCTGAAAACAGAATGTAATGCTTCCACCCTTCAGTGCCTAGCAGACCTGTGTACTAGCTTACAGATAACCAGGGTTTTTATGCAAAACCAGCCCTTCAAAGGTTTATGATCAGTGTTACAGTTGTCCAGTTTTGTATTCCCATTTCACTCGGATTCCACCTCCAACCCCTCAAGTGAAAATATGAGATCTGTCTGTTAAATAATGAGATTGTTTTTCCAGCTTTCAGACAAATCAAGGAGAACTGATTGTGAACACTTGAGTGGTGACCTTAAACATGTCTGAACCTGCATGACAAAAATCAACACTCTCAGCCATTTAGTTAGATGTCAGTCATCATTTAAAGCAGCTGTGTTGTCTCTTGTGTGCTGGAAAAATGCTAAGTTTAAAAGTCGAGCAACATGTCAATTTGAACATTTTAGTAAAATTGAGCAAAATACCAACAGAATCTTTTCAAATGCTTACTGAGGCCTATGGGGAAGACTGCATGTCTTGTGCATGGGTGTTTGAGTGGCACAAAAGATTCAGAGAAGGATGTGAGAATGTGGAAGATGATGAACATCCTGGATGACCTTCCACTTCAAGAACTGAAGAAATTGTGGGAAAAATCAGCCACACTGTTTGAGGAGACCACCGACTCAGGGCCGGAATTATAGCTGAAGCCATGAATATTGACAAAGACACTGCATGGAAAATTTTGCATGAGGATCTCAACATGAGAAAAGTTTCTGCCAAGATGATCCCTAGGGTTCTCACATTAGAGCAAAAAGAATGGGCTGACATTCTACAGCAACTTGTGGTGGACCCAAACCTTTTTCAAAAACATTATCACTTGTGATGAAACCTGGACCTTCCAGTATGATCCTGAGACAAAATGACAGTCAATGCACTGGAAAATACCATCATCACCAAAAATGAAAAAAAGCACATCAAAGCAAGTCCACATTCCAAGCCATGCTCATTAATTGTTGTTTTTTTACATCAAAGACATATAATTTTGTAATTTTGGCAGAATGGGTTCCAGAAGGCAGAACAGTGAACCAGAATTATTATAAGAACTTTGACAAAGCTGAGAGAAAGAGTCAGAAAAAAGGCCAGAACTGTGAGAAAATGGTTTCATTCTTCATCAAGACAATGTGCCTGCTCACACAGCACTTGCTGTGAAGCAGTTTTTGGCCAATATAAGGCATTACCATACTTGACTATCCTCCATATTCACCAGATTTGGCAGCATGCAAGTTTTTTTCTTTTCCCTAAAGTGAAATCGGTACTTAAAGGAACACGTTTTGAGTCAATTGATGCAGTAAAGAAGAATGCAGATGTGTTGAAACAGCTGACAGAAACTGATCTGCTCCACACCTTCGACCTGTGGAAAACAAGACTGCATTGGTGTTTGAGTGTGAATGGGGGGTATATTGAAGGGGACACGCATTAGAATTGTAATACATATAAATAAATATGGGTTATTGTTTCAGTCTTGTTATTTAATAGACAGACCTTGTACACACACACAAACACACACACACACACACACTTACTTGAGGCTTAAATATTATACTCCAATACATTTGAAGATGTGGATCATAACCCACAAAACCTCATGCTAAAATCAATTGTCTTTTATTATGAGGAAGCATACACAAGCTATCAGAGGCTGCAGCAATTTGCTTTGCCTGAGTCTACTGGGAAGGGCAAAATCCTCCCATCCTCTCCTCTTTCAGCTGCTGAGTTGATTGAGTGAAAAACTGAGTGCAAGTTTGCAGCAGCTGAAGTAACCTGGAGACAAAGGGGAAAACTGGGTAGAGGAGAGAATAATTGGCACGTTTAAAAGCAGCTGAAAAAGTGAGATGACAGAGGTTGAATCATGATTGTCCCTGCCAAACTGGGATAGCTGGAGGGTCGTATCCTCCTAACATTTCAGCACTCATGCAATACATATGCAGAAAATAGCTATCCAAGAGTTCCATTGTAATGAATAAAAACCATGGCCAAGCATAAGCAACACAATTTGAGATAATAGGGCCATGTTAGTACTTTCTCAAGGTGCCAAGTCAGAGTTCATTTTTCCCTTGCCTTTTTTGTTTTATACAGCTCTTTGGCAACCGCTTCTCGCACTCGACACCAACCAACACAAGGCAGAAGCTGGGATGCCCCTCTCAGAGGCAGAGTATGAGGAGTTTTTTAAAGCAGTCAATCACCCAAAGAGAATTGCAATGGTTTGTTTCCTGAGAACAAAACATGGTTGCCTGCATCCCTGGCTCCAGGACTTGGACCTGTATGAAAACCATGGTGTCATTCCTAAAGGTAAAGTCAATCACAATGTTCACAATATTCTGGAAACTAATTCAAACTGTATAGGGAAAGTCTGAGCTAGTAGATTAAAGCTGAACTTCTTGCAAAGCTTCAGCTCCTCTTCAAGTTAATTCATTTTCTTCAGACCAGCCAAGCAGACCTTCTTGCTAGCAATTCTTGCTGAGATGTGTTTAAAATTAAAATTTACACACATGGAGCATTGATGAAGACTTATTCTCCAATCTTAAAACATTTTCTGTGACGTCATTTTCTTGGCAGATGGCAAACCAAACCCCTGCACTGTATCTCATAAACTTTTCATCGCTTAGAAAAGGGGGATGTATGCTTCAGGTCTCCAGTCTGGAATTACTTTAATGTTTGGCCAAACAAGGGTAGGTAGTAGAGAAGCTCAAATACCACTTTTTGGATTTCTCAGCAGTGTCCACGGACCATGATGAGACAGTGGTGATTACCAGTAATGTTCTTGAGTCAAAGGTTCCAGGATGCAGACTCTGGGACTCTTTTGATTATACGGCCAAAGAGGTAATCAGTCACCCCAAAGGCACCAAATAGCATGCAGATACAATGGTTTGCCTCCTTCCCTACAAAAGATGCTCTCCTCCAGCCAAAAATGGCAACTAGGAGTAACATTACATCGTTTCCATGTACCAGTGTGGCCTGTGAGGGGCTGAAAATGGCCCTCACCCTCTGCAATGGTTCACTCCCGCTCTACATCCACAATAATGTAATGCATGCCCTGTGGTTCAGTCAGGATTAATGGGAATAACCTGTAGGTGTCAACATTCTTCTCTAACTCTCAACCTTTCTCTCCCTCTAGGGCAGGTATGTTCCAACCTGGAAAAACAGTCAACATTTCCAGACTTTTGTGCCCTCACTTTATATCGATGTATCCGGAAGAACTATTTTGTAAAGGTGAGGGAAAAGGACAAGCCTTGGAAGCACAATGGACAGAAATAACCAAGAAGGGCAACCCGTGACTGGGAGAGATGAAGGAGAGAAGTAGAGGTAGAAAATAAAATAGAGGAGCATTGCAGGCAAAATAGGGCCTGAACCTCTATTGCACATTCACAGGGCTGAGGAACTCTGGCACCCTGAGAGCAGGGGATGATGTCTTGCCATCTGCTCTGAGCAAATGTAGGAGAATCCCCAGTGTTTTCTCCTATTTCTAATGCGAAATACCAGGCAGGTATTGTGGGCTGGATTAGGCCCCCTCTCCATTCTACAGTCTCAATCCAACCACCCCATGGCCTTGTTTTTGTTTCTTAAAGTTGCCATGCAACATTAATGACACGACTGTCTAGTTTGGCCCTTAAAGAGAGAGAAAGCAGTTCATTTCTCCATTTAGTACTGTTTATGACAGGGCTGAGAAAATGTGGAAGGGCAGGGGGCCACATTAGTCCCTCAGGAGACCTTGGAAGGTCACAATACCCTGCTGCACCCACTCCCGGAAACAAAGAAGATTTTTGGGGCCAAAATTGACCACGTTGGGCCCAAAATATGGTGTAAATATCTTCCACACCCCATAGAGGCTACTTTGGGGCACCAAAAATAAAAAAAATGCTTTAAAAATAATTTAAAATTGAAAAAAATATATAAAATGTTTATAAAGTTTTTGTTTGACCTCAGATGGCGGGAGACAAGGGCATCCAAATGTGGTTGAAATACCCTCTTGTGGTGTGAGTATGACGATAAAAGAAAGGAAAAGCTATGAATGATGATGATGATGATCTTTATATCCCACCTTTTCCCCCAGACTGGGAGTCAAGCAGCTTACACATTTAAAAGGTTATAGTTAAAAACATGCAAAAAGTCAACATTAAAATCAAATTAAACTATTAACCATATTCAAAGCATACACTCTAAAAAGATTTTTAAAGTTTAACAATATCATTTAAAACAATACAGTTTTGTTGAAAGCCTTTAATTCTAAAATTTTGTCTGAATATCAATAATTTTTAAAAGACTTCCAGAGTGTAGGTAGGGCAAGTACTGAGAAGGCCCTCTCTTCTCTTCCCACCAGCCTTACCTGTGAAGGTTGTAGGACAGAGAGTAGGGCCTCTCCTGTGGCTCTCAGGGACCAGGCAGGTACATATCCGAAAGATCTGGTCTGTCAGATAGGCTGGACCTAACACTTATGGGGCTTTAAAGGTCATAAGTGGTACTTTGAATTGAGCCCAGAAACAGACTGTCAGCCAGTGAAGCTGTTGGAGCAGGGGAGTTGTATGATCACTGTAATCAACCCCAGGGAACACTTTAGCTTCAGCATTTTTAACCTACTGACGTTTCTAAATGCTCTTCAAAGGCAGCTCCACATAGAGGTTACAGTAAGCCAAATGGGATGCAAACAGGGCATGTGTCACCATGGCCAGTTCAGGAGTCTCCAGGGATGGGCACAGATGGTGCCCAAGTTTTAAGTGTGAAAAAGGATTCCTGGCCAGTACAGAAACCTGGGCCATCCAGGAACACACCCAAACTCCAAACCTGAGTCTTCAAGGGAGAGTGTAACCCCGTCTAGCATAGGCTGTATCCCTATTCCCTGATCTGCTTTTCGACTGACCAGAAGCACCTCTGTCTTGTCTGGATCAAGCTTCAATTTTTTCACCCTCATCTAGTCCACTACTGATGACCAGTAGGCACCAGTTCAGGACCAGAAGAGCTTTCTTGGCTGTTTCCTGTTCTGATTCCCTGAGGAAGGGAGCTACTATAAAAAGGTACCTCCAGGTCCTATTCCAGCAAGGCAACCCAGGAGGATACCATGGTCAACAGTATCGAAAGCTGCTGAAAGGTCCAGCAGAACCAACAGGGACACACTCCTCCTGTCTAGGTCCCAGCATTGGTTGTCCGATAACCTGGCTTGAAACCAGATTGATATGGATCAGGATAATTTGTTTCATCCAGGAAATCTCTGGAGCTGGGAGGCAATCACATGCTCTATTAACTTACCCCAAAATGGAATATTGGACATGTGCCAATAGTTATCTGTTACAGAAGGATCCAGGGAAGGCTTTTTCAAGAAAGGCCTTACATCTTCCCCCTTTAGGCATGTTGGAGTCCTGCCTTGTTGTAAGGAGGCACTGACTACTCTTTTCACCTACTCAGCCAGTAAACCCCCCCACACACCTTTGTAATGAGCCAAAAAGGGCAAGGATCTAGTGGGCATTTGGTAGTTCCCATCTCTCCAAGGATCCTGTCCTTTTTTGCAGCCTAGTAGATTTCTGTCTCTATCATTTGCATGCTTATTTATTTATTTTTATTTCGTTCAGAGAGTTCTCTGCCCAAGTGAAATCAGGAAGACATCGGCAGATGCGCAAGTCATTGAACAACAAGTGGAGCCTGATCACAGCCCATCCCCTATGCAGTCTCTGGCCAAGACAGCTGACAACACCCCCATTGCTGCTACTACTGCCACTTCCACCACCACTGAGTCTTCTCTTGAACAGCTTGCCGCTTTACTTATTTTTCCACCAACTGTCACAGAGTTCTATCCTTCCCTTCTCACTGTCCCTTCTGCTTCCACCACCATTGCTGAGTCAGTTGGTGATCTTCCCATGGACACAGTCACTGCAAAATGATCTTTATTTAAGCTTCTTATAGAGTCTACTACACAGCCTTTTATCCCCACATCTACCACTACCACCCCAAAGCCATTTCCTGAGTTTATCCTGCCATGCTTACCTCACTGTCTCGGAGGCACTGACAGCTGGGGAGATGTCACCTCAACCACTACCACTTCCATGCCCACTGCACACTTTGCTCCTCACTTATTTTTCGACCACAATGTCTCAAGATCTTGTTCCTGAGTCTTCTACCACCACAGCTGCTACCACAAACAAATCTCCTCCTCAGCTGATTACTACCACAGCTGTCCCAACCACAACGGAATCCTCTTCTGAGCTCAGCATCACCATCACTATTACCACTACCACAACTATGACCACCACCACCACCACAGGTGCACCCAGGACTACTAGCTCCGCTCCCATGCACCCCTCCACTTAAGTTGGTAAAAAAAAAAAAAAAATTCAAAGTTAGAACAAGTGCTTCCCTAGCCCCAGCCAAGAAATCCTCTTCTGAGCTTCCTACATGCAGCACCATTAAAATCAGGGCCAATCATATTCCTGTATCTTCTACTGTTTCCAGCATGTCCACCAAAGCCAACACTTATGAACAACCATTGCGAGCCATATCTCTGCAAGTATTGAGGGCATTGAACCTTGCCAGCCTGAGGGAAAAGTCTAAGCACTCACTAAGGTGGAAGATTGGGCTTCATAGGTGACATAGCCACAAAAGGAATGTCCTCGTTCTTTATCTCTCATCAGTCACCTTTGGACAGAATGGAAGGGATAGCTTTTGGCTGAGCAGAAGAGACAAAGGAAAGGAGAAACTGGGAATTTCATTTCCAAGTTTGGCCCAGGAGAGATTTGCTCCCCGCCCCCATGGATGGAACCAGGTATTTTTCAACAAAGGCACTGTGTGTTGGCAGAATCCATCAGAACTAACCATGAGATCTCTGGCCCTATTATAAACAACCGAGAACACAAACTGAGTCTGTATGTTGACAATGTTTTGGTGTACCTTTGCAATGAACAAACCTCCCTCCCTGCACTTAATAAAATCTTGGCCTCATTTGATACCTATACAGGCTTTTGGATTAACCATCAAAAGTCAATACTTCTCTGCCTGAATATTCCCTTACACACACACACAGCTAATATATTTTGGGCTTTTTTTTTTTTTTTACTGTCAATCAAGGATGCATAGTATCGTTTCTTTGTCTATTCACTTCCATTGTCACGTACTTCCTGTGAGGATTCCCACCACACGTGATGCCGTTGGCCTATCAACATCTGTGTTGAAGCTCTGCCATTGGCCAGAAAACATTTGTGCAGTAGCTATTAGCAGCAAAATGCCATTCCTTTGTTAAGCATCATGGAGATGTCTATTCAGTGCTGCACAGTGATCATCGCTCTCATAGGAGGTACCCTTCAGTTGATGTATGCAAGGAAGTGCACCCATCGTCTCAGACTGGCATGTCTCCTATGTCTCCAGCAACAGATGGAAGTGAACTCCTTTGTATCCAGAACAAGGGTCCTGTTTGGAACTGATATCATGTTTTCTCCCATGCTTTAGGAGTTGAGTTGTCCATCAGCCCATCTCCAGAAGTGGTGGGTATACCTGACAACAGAAGAGTGGTGGGAGGGCTTTGTAATGTCTGTCTGGTCTGATGAGCAGTGGTTTAAGTACTTCAGGATGCCACAGTTCCTGTTTATGAAGTTAGTGGAAATTCTATGGCCAGAGATCACAAGACAGGACACTAATATGAGAAAGGCTATCCCAGTAGAGAAGTGAGTTGTGATCATTATCTGGCTATTTGCCCACCGGGGGTCATATACTGTAGCCTGCACTCAGTTCGGAATTGGACAATCCACCATTGCTAGAATCATCATTGAGGTTGTACTGGCAATGGAAAAGCTTCTAAAATGTACTGTCTACCTTGGTGTCCATAGGAGGGTAATTTCCTTTGCATTTGTTTATTAGCTATGTGTTCCTACTTTGCATGTGTATGTATGTGTGTGTGTGTGTGTTTGTTAATGGAAGCTACATCCCCCAACTTCATGTACTGTCCATATCAATATTTTTTTTAATGTGTGTAAATGAAAAATTGCTTCCTTTGTCAAATGTTACATTAATTAATGAGGAAAGGAATGAAAGCTTTGTACTTACTTAAGTATTAACCTTAGCAACAATCTCTGTGTGTGCTTCTCTGTGTGTGTGTGTGCATCTGTGTGTGTGTGTCTCTGAGGTTACTCTATCCACTCATCAACTGAACCTTTTTCTGTTTTATTTATCTCCAGATAATGGATGGATTTGCGGAAATGGGATACTCCCAGGTAATTGGTGCATTAGATGGCTGTCATATAACTATTGTCCCTCTGGTACGACAGGGAAATGAATACATTAATAGAAAGAACAGTTACACTGTCCTGCTTCAGGGGACATGGGATCACAAAGGGGTGTTTATTGATGCCGAGGTTGGATGGAATGGGAAAATACACGATGCGCAGATGCTACTTAATTCTGCTTTCTATGAAACTATGGAAGCAGAAGTCTTCATCCTGAGCAATCCCAGTATAACCATTTTTGGAACTCAGATTGGACCTCTTGCATTACAGGGGTACAAAAACACCCAAGCAGCGCCTTTACAATAAACATCATAACCATGTTAGAAATATCATTGAATGTGTGTTTGGCCATCTGAAGAGCAGATTGCACTGCCTCACGGCCTCTCTGGAGGTTGTAGAGGAGAATGTGTGTTCTGTAATCTGCACGTGTGTGATCCTACATAACATTTGTGAAACAAGTGGGAAAATATTAGAGGACAACCCTAATAGGGCCCCACTTGTAAATAATGAGGCACAGAAATGAGAGGAGGGTGAGGTAGTGCGCAATGTTCTAAAATAATACTTCTGGCACTTGTCACACAAAAATTAAATTGCCGTATGTTAAAAACGGTCTCCTCCACACACACCCCGTCAGTGGAACTAAAGGGGAACCAGCAAACAAACAACAGTGCCAATGGCAAATAAAACTGTACTGTTAATTAACAAATATGCCCCCATTTCCTTTATTTGCCTGGATGTGGGGTCTCTCCTTGGGAAGGGAAATTATAGTACACAGTAAGCAGGTTCTCTCATAAGTACAGTTTTCTTACTGCATACACAGAAAAAATGTGATGTTTTGCAGTGATGGGAAGATGGGGGGCTGGTTCCATATAAGTGCCTTTCTGACACATTTTTCTCTAATTGATTTTGCTAAACCATTTAAGTGGTGATACAAGAAAGGTGCTAGCTTGCTATTATTCCACCAGGAACACTTTTCTACAGTGGATGATGAGAGATTTAAGGAGCCGCGATACTTAGTTTCACTATTTTAAAAAGAGATCCTATGTGGACGGATTACTTCTTCAAAAGTCAAACCTCACAACGGGCAGCAATAGACAAGGGTGTACCTACACCCAGAAGCCAATAAGGATGATTCCTGAAGTTTTAAACATTTGAAAACTTTCTGTGCCATCCCTGATTGGGTGAAAAGGTGGGTGAATAGCGGTTAACATGAAAGTATAAATGCATGTGTTTGTGCTTTTTTATCATGGCATTATGATGGTGGAAGGTGGCCGAGGACATTTCAGAGTGGCCCGGCACATCACCTACTGGAGAACCCAGGAGACTCCCCTTCTTCTGCAGAGTCTCTTACAGCAGCACGGTGCTCCGGACCAGCTGATGTGGTCCTCAAATAGAAGGAATTGTCAATTCTTTGCCAAAGCGGTGAGGTTCCTCTGGGAAAAGGGGTATATTAGAACGGGCCTCCAGCGCCAGTCAAAATTTAAAACTTTAAAGGGCCATTTTTATGAGGCACTGGAGGCTCATGGTGGTAGCCCCCTGCTCTGAAGAAGGCCTCCTTTTTTTAATTTGCTACATGCATGTGGCAAAGAGCAGTAAGACCCTCATGGAGGGACAGAATTCTACCCGGTAGGTGACTAGTTAATACAGAAGTTAACATGTCAGTTTACATGTCATGTTTTCCATTTGCATGCAGGCTTGCTTAAGATTTCCCATTCTCCCCCTTTGTTATCCAAGCTAGGGCTCCGGAGAAGGATGGGCAGGGTGGCCGTGTCCCCATCCTCCTCCTCTTCAGATCGGGCTGAGGAGGGCGGAGAAGAGACTGCTGCTGCACCTGAACAAGGTGAACACAATCTCATAAGATTTAGGAAAGATGTGGCAGTGCTTATGGTGGCTTATTGGGGTGAACTAATACCACTGTTTTGTCATCTTGTAGCACATATGGAGGTGCAAGAGTGGCCCAGATTGCAGCTATTGACATAGTTGCATGAATAGAGGCAGTAGGTAGGGTTCAATTAGGGTTCGAGGTGGGGGGGGGAACAAAGGTTGCATTTAAAATACATTGGTTCTAATTACTCCATTCCTTCCCTTTTTTAAAAGCTGGCCGTATTGATGAACGTTTTGAATGCCAGGAGGAAAGACTGCAGTGTCTAGAGGAGTGAATCACAATGACTGCTTCACCCCCCTTCAAAAGTTTCAGTTTGTTTATTTATATACAGCAGCCCCAATACTTGAAATATTTTTTAAATACCCAATCCCTCTTATTCAAACCCATGACCCTTATAACCATTCTCCATTATCCCCCAAGCAACTGTCCTTACCTGATTCCTAATGTGCATTCCTGCTTTGCCCGCATTTATATATTGTAAATAATTTTTTTTGTTAAAATAAAAAATACTATTTTTTAAAAAATTTGTGTTCTCTGTGTATTAATACTAGACATTACATGTTAGAAAGTGTTGAGGGGTGGAAAGGTGATGTGGGGAAAAATGGAAACAAAATATTTTATTGTCAATCATCATTACAGGCAAAACAAAATACAGGGAGAACAACTAGCCAACAATAGTAATCAACTCATCAATTATACTTTGTAAAAAGATGTGAGTGGCCTTTGCAACCCCACTAACATCTTGGAAGATATGATATGTTTTATCTAACCAAAACATTAAGCACTATCCAGGATCAAGCATTTGTATGTGGGTGTACTGTAACTCCCACCATCCCCTTGCATCTGGCTATGCACCCTGAATAGGCATTGTGACAGATAGGATAAGTCTGAAAGGTAATATAGAGAGAAGAGCTAAAGGATGATATGCAGTTAACTACATTTAACATTGCCCCTGGAAGAAATGGGAAGACTGGAATGAGCAATTTCAAAAGAGAAAGGCAAAAGGGTAGGTAAGATCAGGAAAAGTTTGAACTCATAGTGACAGCAGGTCGGTTTTTAAAATTTTTCTCTCTGGTCTAGACAAGCCTAATCAAACATGTCCTTTGTCGTTGTGGCCAGTTTTGGGGGGATTGAGTTTTCCTGCTGCTCTGAATCATTGCCTACTATACATTTGTTAGGTCTGTAAACAAGCACCCTTCTTCCAGTTTTTGGTTCAGAAGTTAGATGCTGTACTAAGGATTCAAGCAGACTTGTTTGCCTTGAAAGTGTCGCCTCTAGCATCTTACTTTGCTCCCTTTCCTGCATAATACATTCTTTTATACAATCATTCATACATTCAGTCCTCATGTCAAACTTCTGTGCACAGTCATCCAGATGTGTCATTAACTTGTCCATCAAGGTGTTGGAATTCCTGATCACTTCTGCAGGGTCAAGTGCCCTCTGCTCTCTCTTATGTCTATGCAGCACTAAACTTTCTGCCGGCAAAAGTGCTGCTGTTGGATTGCTCATCATAGACACTGTGCAAGAAGAAGAAAAAAAGTGAGAAAACCCAGTGCATGGGAGATACCTCCTTGCACAGAACTGTGCAAGCAAAGCAGAGCCATACATGTTCTTAACAGTACTCGTTTTCAATAAAGCAATCAAATAAAGAAATGTAAAGTAGGAAATTATTTACCACTCTGAACTGCTTGGCTACTCCAAAACATGTCCAGTTCTGTGTCAGTCACTTCCCCATTCTCAGTAACCTGTGATCATAGCATGGTAGCAGCATTGGTATCCTGAGTTTCTTCCACCAAAGTAAGTGTAATGATATTCTCAGAGTAAGCAAGGTCAGCCAATGAAAGATTATTTTTTATTAGTGGCAGCAGCAGTGAAATAAAGGGTTTTTTTTTTACAGTTCCCCCCTCATTGCTGTAGAAGAAGTAAGGTAGTCATAACTGTGCAAGGCTGATGCTACACACATCGCCCCGCCATGCATAGCCAAGAGGGGGGCCTGCCATTTGCTCCAAATTTCAATAATAAAGGATAGAAATGTACAGGGGAACAGGAGTCACCATCAGCAGGGAAGGTAATGTCATGTATCACAGGTTATAAAACATTGTTTACTGCAATCCCATTGATGGTTGGACCATTCTCCCCTTCCTCCATCAGCTCATCTGCATGATAAAGATCTTTCCACAGCAATTGAGGAAATTGAGGTGTTTTATCTTACACAGGAATTCAAACAGTTCCATGCAGCCCCCCTACTACGATCCAATAGTAGGAAAGAAGAATTTCCCACAGTCCTGAAATTTATGCCCAGTGAAGCCCCAAAGAATAAAATAGAGGGCAGAAAGTAAAACAATCCTATAATGAAACTTTGAAGGAAATTTAAGTAAAGATTTTGAAAAAGCAGGGAAGACAAGTCTTCCTAACAGTACACAGACTCCCACCAAATACCTGTTCACTACATCAAAAGAGGCAGACAAACCATGCAGGGAACATAGGACATCTCCAACCGACTTCGTCCCCCACTACCACTTGGCAAATGACAACAAAGGAAAGAATGGAGTAGGGGAAATCACCAGAATAAAATCGTACAGTAATTCAAATGTACTTACGCATATGTTGTCAAAGAAATAAAAACATTGCAACCAAACACTTTGGGATAAATGTCTTACTGTCCTGTGATCCAAAGAAGAGAGGTGAGCTGCGTCCACTTTCCCCCACGACTGTATGATCTAGCTGAGATTGAGTCTGTCCATGGACTTGCCAGATCCCCCTGCAATATATTGGTCCCCAAATTTTGAAATCGGAAAAACTGGTTTACCTGTTCTATTGTGTGTTTCTTGAAGAAACAGCACATTAGGTTTGTGAGGGGTGATTTCTTTTATTATCTTTTGTCACTTCGTATGGGACCCTAGGCCTTTAACATTGAGGGATAATATACGGAGATCACCCAGGGTGTTCAGTAAAGAGGCGTTGATAAGCAATCCTGTTCTCTCCACGCAGCAACCCTCCAACAGACTGCTTGTCAGAACTTCTGGAGTAGATGACATGCGTGCGTGGGGTTAGTAACCTAGAAACCTCATTAGGTGCTAGTCCTTCCCACATCTCTACAGTGCAACACACAAAGCAAACATCAACAGTAAACAACAACAACAACTCATCCAAAAGAGGGAAGGTCCTCAAGGCGGTTACCTCCCGATCAGAACATCTATCAGTCTGATCTCCTTCAGTATCTCCCAATGGGGGTGGGTGGTAAATGTCATACGTTCTAACTGTACCAGGTGTCCTAGCGAAGAATCAGTCAAAAAGCATCAGTCAACAGCATCAACAATGGACGACAGCAAACAAGGCAGATGGCAGCAAACCAGCCCCAATGTCATCCGGTATGACAGTACATCAGTGAGAGGCACTTCAGGCTCACTTTGCCACTTCGGTGCAGTTTGATAGTTGGTGGTGGTAACTTTGTTGTGAGTAGATAGGGAGCAGTGAACAATGGCTGTCTTCTTGTTGTTTTCACAAGTTAGCAAGAAGAAGGCAAGATGGCCGAGTTCTTTAGCAGATGACAGGAGTCCCTAAAGGGGCAGCGGGCTCACGAGGAGTTCTGAGAGCCATTCAGAGACGCTTGGCCACGCTGTTTGTCTCTCTTCTTCTGGACAACCATCCAGCCTGTTGAGGATTGAGTAAGGGGGGGGGTTGCGGATTCCTTCTGAATTTCCCAAAGACTTGGGGACTAGGATGTCCAGGGCAATCAGAAGTTCCAGCAACTGTAGTTTGGAGGAGGTATTCATGACAGTCTCCTTTAGTTACAGTTATGCAGAAGGGGAACCCCCAACGATACTTGATCCCTGCCTCCAGCAGAAGGGCAGTTAATGGTTTAAGTTCCCTTCATCTTCGCAGGGTTTCTGAAAAGACATCTTGAAAGAGAGAGATGGGTGTCCCATTAAAAATGAGCAGAGTAAGCACATTCAGTCTAACCAGCACCAGGGTTTTCAAAGAGAATGATGAGAATCTGATGAGGATGTCTCTCGGCAGTCAGTGGGTTGATTGAGGGAGGGGGTGAGTGACCTGTGTGCTCTCTCAATGTCTGATTCCTTAAGGTCTAAATCTGGACACAGATCATTGATCCAGGTAAGTAAGAACTTCTTCATATCAGGAGTTTCCGCACCCTCAACAAGACCGTGAAGACGGATGTTCAGACAGCGGCTCTGACTCCTGAAGTCATCTACCTTATCTAGCAGATATCTGTTAGAGTCCTCTAGATGGCGGACCTGTGGGTCTAATGCCAAGACTGCCTGCAAAGCTTTGTTGGTGGTGGTTTCAATGGCAGAGACCGTGTCTGCCAATTTTGACAGTCTAGAGTTCAACGGGTCCAAGGCTAGGGCAAGCTCTCTGTGTAAATCCTCCACAATGAGTCCACCTTGCTTCCTTAATTGTTCTGAAAGGTCCTGCTCTGCTGGGGAGTGGTCCGGAGGAGAACAACGATTATGCAACTGCCATGATCAGTCGCTAGCTCCACCCCTCCTATAATATAATATATTAAGCTTTGTGTCTATTCCTTTGGCAGGGAATTCCAGAAATGAGGAGTTATCATTGAAAATACTTGACTCCAGTGACTGCCAGCCCGATGGGCCTACAAAGCAGATCCTTAGAAACCAGGGTCAATGCCCAAGCAGATCCATAGGTGTGCAGGCAGTCCTTCCAATAAGCTGGACTGCAAACAACACAGAAACACAAAAGCAGCCACACACTACCACCCTGGCACCTTCTGACCACCTGATTCCTCAACAATCATCTAGGCAAATGCATTCTCTGCCACCTGAAGTTTATGAACCATCTTTAAAAGAAATCCTCATGTGTCTAATCTGGATTTAACTAGTGCATGAATAAACAGATCAAGTTTTCAGTTTTCTTGAGTTCCTACATAAAAAAGATATGATGACTGTGGTGCTGGTATGGTCATGTTCATAGTTCTGTATTGAGTGCATAAGAAATTGAAAAGGGTCAGCTTAATAAACCAGCATAAATTCTGGCATGCTTAACTTTTAGGCTTTTGAAGGACATCCCTTGAGACGGAACAGAAGCTTTTGTTTCCTTTTTAAAATCCATGAATGAGCCTCTTAAGAGATACCATAGGCAACACGTATAATTTTTTCTCTGCTAGAAGTTATCCTCCCCCCTGTCTTGTTGATCATTTGTATTTTTTGGTTACATTTCCTTACCTTGAAGAGTCCTGTTCTATCTTGTAACAAGGCATGTACCCCCCTACCTGCCTGTTCACAGTAACAGAGGACCCCTCCCTTCTCTGCCTCCTCCCTACAAAGCAAAGATAGGGCTTATGTTGTTTTCAAACTTCTCTCCTCAACCTCCCCACCCACCTTCGAAAAGAAGAATAAGGGCTCAAAAGGTAAAGCATGTTTTTCATGGTGTATCTTATAAATGAACTGTTAAACAGTGGGATACGCCGCCTCAGACATTTCCTTCTTTTAAAGTTTTTAAACAGAGGCTGGATGGCCAAGTGTTGGGAGTGCTTGGATGGAGGTTTGTTGCATGGCAGAATGGGGTTGGGCTGGATGGCCCTCACGGTCTCATCCAACTCTATGATTCTATGTATCAGATTATTGCCATAATTCAGAACATCTATCTCTCAGCTTAATTATCCTTTCCATAACCCCCCCCCTTACTCTCACGGAAAGTCAGAATGTATAATGCCTTTTAACATGTATTGTTTTCTTCATGCTAGTAAGCTGGTGGTGCAGTGGTTAAATGCCAGTACTGCAGCCACAACATTATGCATTCGATCCCAAGGGCTCCAAGGTTCACTCAGCCTTCCATCCTTTTGTAGGCTGGTAAATTGAGCACCCAGCTTGTGGGGGCAATAGCTAACACACACATTGTAAACCACTTAGAGAGTGCCCAGCGTGCTATCAAGCGGTATGTGTAAGTGCTATTGCTAAAACAATTTATAAGCCGCTCTGCAAGCCTTTGTGGCCGAAGAGCGGGGTATAAACACTCTAATAAAATAAAAAAGTAGACAATATTTTATTTATTTGTTCTCCCTAAGTTTAGAAATATATAGCTTACAGCTCTTACAATTTATGAATTGCCAAGCATTTAAAAATTTGAGATGTGTTCAGCACTCCAAGCTCTGTGCCTTGCTAAAAAATGAAATAAACATGATTCCTTTTTAACTTCCCTACTTCCACCCTCCATTAAACCCCTTAAAAGAGACAAAGCATACTGTCTTTTATGGGGGTGGGGGTGTAAAACTAACTATGACAAGTTAGGAAAGGGTGCAACAGTTTGCTTTTGCATGAGTCTACAAGGAAGGACAAGATTCTACTCTTTCCCTTCCCACCTGCTGAGTTGAGTGTAAGCTTCTTTTGCACTTTGAGATTCAAGCAAGCTGAGGACAAAGAGTGAAAGTGGGAAGAGGGGCATTTTAAAAGCAGCTGAAAAAGGCAGAGGATTAATTAGGACTCTCCCTGCCAAATTGGGATAGTTGGTATGCCATTCTATGCCTGCTTATCCCACTGAACAAAATGCCCAAGGAGCCATGCAGCTCAAGCTGCAATAGCCATAATGTTGTGTTTGGTAGGAGTTATTTGTATACCATATCCTTACAACATTTTTGGCCTCAAACTAATTTGCATGTTCTTAAAATCAATGGGTCCGTGGTCTTCTGCTTCTGATTCAGAGGTTAGGGTGGGTGGGGGAACATTGGCATGTCTTCCTTCTGTGGGAAGATTATCATCTTCTGTTAGTGACAGCAGCTGAAATGGTGACCGGAACCCTGGGTGTGAGTTGTTCTGGAGTTCTAGCTTCAGCGAGCAAGGTAAAACCCCATTAGTCACATTTTTGCTTTTCCGAGAGACTTTCATCATTGACAAAACAGCTGTGAAACTGTTTATCCTATCAGTTGCATTATCGCTTTTCCAATAGCCATTTCATAATTAACAAAAGGGCCGCCAAACCATTTATCCGCTCATCATCCAGTGCCATAGCATGCTCTTCTGATGTGCATTTGTAGTGTAGACATAGCGAGGGAACCATCCTGGAGCATCCACAGGCTGAGAGCTTGATGAACCAGGAGAGAGACAGAAAGAAGGAGGAAGCTTGATGATGACCAAGGGGCAAGTGGTGTGAAGAAGGAGCTGTCCACCTCACAGACAGGCCGGCCTCTGGATTTATCCAAAGTCTGGGCAGGGCAAAGAACACAAAAGGTGTGCCTGTGCGCAAACACAGCTGACTCCAGCAAGGGGGAAAAGGATAGAAGAGATAAAGTACTGACATTGTTTAGACGCTAGCACCATCTAATGGTCTTTTTGTATTATAATGGCTCAGTGGTGTCTGCTGTATGGAATGTGAGCTAGTAAACAAGCTTGGGAGAAGTGAAGCTGTTATTTCTACTCCAGACTAAAGGCAGAAAGTCTGTGCTTCTCCAGACTGTAGGGAACTGGTATTGGAAGAGGTTTTTGTTTGTTTGTTTCAGTAATAAACCAAATATTTCACCACGAATAGCATGACTTCGCGTAACCCATATAGACTGAGGACATTATCAGACACATCAAATATGGCGTCATGATGATGCCACATAAACGCAAAAGGGTGCACATTCCAGATGATGTCACCCTTTCACATTTATGTCTTGTCCAAAACCAGTACTTTTATTGATGACTCAAACCATCAATTGATCCCCATGACACTTTTGTGCTGGCATTGCTGGTGTTTGAATCCGTGCGGCATTGTACTCACATGAATGCAGCATCAATGGCCGATCTGATGAGAATACTTCCGGGTGAGATTGCAACATCCAGGTAGGTGATGCACTTTTTATGAACCTCCATGGTTTACTTGTATGTTTTTAAGTGTGTTTATGTGCTTAGTGGAACTTTTCAAGTGTTATTTTGGGGTTTTTAATTCCCCCCCCCCGTGCTATGTATTCTCGTGAGAATATGCGGGATTTCAAATGAGGATATGAACGGAGCACCATTCACTCCTCTGTCATTGCTGGGGAAGCCTTTTTACAGGATAGAAGGTAAATGTAGCATGGGGAGTTCTTTTGAAGACAAAGTTATACCAGCAAAAGAATGGGGGTTTAGGGGGGTGGTCTGATAAAGTCCTGAGGCTTTTAGTGTCCCTCTTCCTATGGAGGAAGGACAAGCTGCAACAGTGTTCCATTAAATAACATGGTGCTCTTGTACTAATGGAAGCAAACCATACCTTGTACTGATAACACTTGTTTTTCTTTCAGAAACTGCAGTTCTTGCAACCTCAAAAGCTACTCTTAAAAAAAATTATGTATATGAGTTTATTAATACAATATATTACCTTATAATTCATTTGATTATTCCTCAAATCTACTCTTCCTCCAGCAGCCCACCTTGCAGAACATCAGAAAAGGAGAGGGCATAGGAAAGTGGGTGACATGGCTGACTATATCATAGCCTATTCCTCTGAACAGATGGGGGTGCTGCACAGCCATTTGGAGAGGCAGGGGAAGGAGTACATGGAATACCAGTGGAAGATGAATGGCAGAGGATGGAGAATTGAGTGTGCCCAAAAATGAAATAATAACTGCCTGCATCAATTGGCAGACTTACCTACTGGAAGTACTGGTGGCGGTGGGGGGGAGGGAGGAGGAAGGATCTCATCTCTCCAGTCCCTTCCCCTGGGAGGGCTCCTGTCACCGCTGCGGTGATTCCGGGAGGGGGGAAGGGGCAGAGAAGCGATCTGCCCCCTTTGCCCCTGCCATGGCCCCACCGCGACTGCGGTTGTAGGGGGGAAGGGGGACAAGATGGCTTCTCCGCCCCTTTCCCCTCCACAATCGCTGCCGCGGCGACAGAAGCCCTCCCAGGGGAAGGTATGGAGCGATCTCGCCCCACCTTCGCCCCGTGATCGCCACCAAGGTGGGGGTGAAGGGGGAGGGGATGGCCAACTCGCCTCCCCCCATTTCCCCCAGGATGGCCCCTTGGGTTGGCGTTTGCTATTATCCACAGAATTCACCATCTGCAGGGCCCCCGGGAACCAATCCCCTGGGGATACAGGGGTGCTACTGTACTGAGGATGGAGCAAGCTTGTTTTCTGCTCCTTCAGAAAGTACAGAGCAATGGACTCAAACTACAGGAAAAGGGATTCCACTTAAACATAGAACTTCCTGACACTAAGAGCTATATGACAGTGGAATGTACTGCCTTGGAGTGTGGTGGAGTCTCTCTCCTTCTGGGAAGGTTTTTAAACAGAGGCTGGATGTCTGTCTGTTGGGAGTGCTTTGATTGTGTATTCCTGCATGGCAGGGGGTTGGACTACATGGTCCTTGTGGTCTCTTCCAGATCTATGATTCTAAACTGCAGCCAATATCCAAAATTGCTCACTGCATGAACAACAAAACAGAGAGAAAAGAGGACAGCTGATAGGCTGCCCGACCAGCTATCCCCCAGCATGTTAAAAAGTACAGATGTATAAATTTGGGCACCAAAATAAAAATCATCATAAAAGTGGTGGCTGGCTAAACAAAATGTCATCCTTAGGTGCATTTTGGAAGGAGCCTTGCATGGTCTTCATAAGTTGAAAACAACTTGAAGGCGCACAACAACAGCAATAACAGGAATGCATCCTTATACTTTCTATGTTATTTCTGCCTCTAGTAGCAAGTTTTCTGTTAAATAAGTAATGCCCAGGAACATATATGTTTCCTTAACTGAGGCATACCTCAACTTTAAAGCAAGCCCCCCTATAGTTTTAACTTCATATTTCTGTTTACTCTATTTTACAGTTTTAAATCTTTGGGTATTTTATTATTTATGGAGATTTACTGAAGAGGTAGGAAACAAATGCTTGAAATAAAATGGCTATTTAACATTGTTCCAGGTGCTATGGCAGGGCACGCATATGAAAATGTACAGAGCAATCCAACTTATCCTCACAGGTAAGACCAAGAGAGGGAGACAGTGTAGGGTAGTGGTTTGAGCATTGGACGACTCTAGAGACTGGGGTTCGAATCCTGACTTGGCCATGGAAACACATTGGGTGACCTTGGGCAAGTCACACACTCTAAGCCTCTGACCCTCTCTGAACAAATCTTGCCAAGAAAATCCCATGACTGTTTCCCCTTAGGGTCACCATAAGTCAGAAATTATTTGAAGGCACACAAGAACAACAAAGACCAAGTGAGTTCAATGAGTCTTACTATCAAGTATGTAGAGAACTGTGGTGCAAATTTCATATGCACATTTATGTAAAGATGCAAAAAGAGAAATGACTTTCCTAAACAGAATTAAAAGAATTAAACAGAATTAAAAGACATGGGGAAGACTGGCATGGGGGCTTGCATGTCTGTTGAAAGTCTTAAGCATGGCTGGGCATCTCTGATCTTCCTCCGTATGATTCCTTATCTTTACATCAGACATGGAAGGACAACCTTCCAATTGAACAGAGCAGTGATTCTCAACCTGGGGTCCTTGGATATCCTCACAGGGGGTTTCCGAAGGCTTGAAAGCTGCTTGGCCCACCTCCTCCCTGCAGTGGAGTGGCCACGTGACCGATGTCAAGGGAAAGACCAGCTGACTGGCTGGCTGGGCCTGCACATTGCCATTCAATCCACTTCAGCCATAGACTTGCAGGAATAAGCAGGAGAAAAGTCTTCCCTCCCACTCCAGTGCCTCTGAGGGAAGGTTTCATGGATGATGTAATTGTATTACTACTACTACTATTATTATTTGGTAATATTACTGTTGTTGCTTTAAATCTTAAGTCTTGGGGTACCATGGCAACAAAAGGTATTTAGAGGGGGTCCCTGGTAAAGAAAAGGTTAAGAGCCACTGGAATAGAGGACACTTTCAAAGAGTGGGCTTTCCTCTGGAAGACCTTTGAAATAGAGGATGGTCTTCTGTAAAGGAAAAGAAAAAAGACTGCCTCCATTGCTAGACATATTTATTGACATTTCTTTAAAATCCAGAGCTTGGCAAAATTATTTTGTGGATGACAACCTCCAGAAGGGCCAGGGTGGTTGAGAAATTCTGGGAGCTATAGTCTAACAAAGTAACTTTTCAGACTGGCTGAATCCACACTATACAAGTAATCCGGTTTAAAACTGGATTATTTGCCATAGCTCCTTCCTACAGAATCTTGGGACATGTAGTTTGGTGAGGCACCAGCATTGTCAGAGAAGGCTAAAAACCTTGTAAAACTACAAGTCCCAGGATTCAATAGGAAGGAGCCAAACTGGATTATTTGTGTAGTGTGGATTCAATTCTAAGACTTCTTTCATACAAGAAACGCGAACTTTAATAATCAAGGTAACTTTCTGGAATTATTTCCCATTGACTCCTGAGAGAAGGAGAACTCATTTTTTTCTCCCTCCTTCTTTCCCTTCCTATTGGCTGATGGAAGGAAATATTCTAGCCAATGACATTAGCCCGCGCGCGGTCTGCGGAAAGATCTAAACACACACAGCGGGGAGGGAGGGGAGAGCAATTCAGCGAGCAGTTTTAACCGCTCGCGAAACGTCTGACGTCAGTGAGGAAGGAGGCGGAGCTAAATAGCGGCGCCTTGCTTTGGCGCCTGGCTCGAAGTGAAACCGGTGGATCAGCTCGGATTTGCCTGAGTGTCCTTTGGGACAGTGGCTGATCAGGGACAAAAAAGTGCGGTAAGTGGCTTTGAAACAGCGTTTTGCGAAGATCCTGAGTAGAGAAGGCGAGGTCAGCGCAGGCAGACGGGGGACTATCGAACTTGGGCCAAATCCACACTATACAAATAATCCAGTTTGAAACTGGATTATTTACCATGGCTCCTTCCTATGGAATCTTGGGATTGGTAGTTTGGGGAGGCAGCAGCACTTGAACAGAGAAGGCTAAAGACCTTGCAAAACTACAATTCCCAGGACTCCATAGGCAGGAGCCATGGCAAATAATCCAATTTCAAACTGGATTATTTGTGTAGTGTGGCTTTGGTTTGTGCCTTTCCCCTGCCTTAGAATAGCCAGGAGTGGCTCCCCATTGTGGGGAGAAGCTGAAGAACTGTTCAGAGACTTCAAAGCAAAGCCAGTATTGTTATTAATATGGCATTACAGTTGTCCCTTCATATTCACTGGGGTTTGGTTCCAGGACCACCCCGCCCCCCGTGGATACCAAAATCTGTGAATACTCAAGTCCCATTATATGCAATTGCGTAGCAAAATGGTGTCCCTTACCCAAGATGGCAAATTCAAGATTTGCTTTTCAGATTTTTATTTTTTAAAGAATATTTTCAAGCCGCAAATACTTAAATCCATGGATACCAAATCCGTGGATACGGAGGGGCAACTGTACAGGGCATCCCCCATCAAAAGCCTTTTCAGCCATCACCAATGATATTATTGTTAATAACATTAACATTAACAAATGTTATTGTTAATCAACGCGTGGATGATGATGATATGTGAAAATTCCTACATGTTATGTGGATTTACTTGGGAGCAAGGTCTCCTTTGAACACGATGGGTGGTGGTAGTTTGTACAGCATGTCTCCCCAATGTATACTCCTTTAACAGCTTCTTCTTCTAAGGGTACCTTAAAAATTGAGTTTATGCCACAAAACCAAATACACTTGAAGAATCAAAGATTACAATAGTAGAGAAGCATCATGAAATTACAAGAGACACTTTTAAGTAGGGTTTGTAGCTCTGGTGTGATGATGCGAGCAGTGCCATTGCTGTGAAGGGATGACAATTTGAACAGCTTAGATAAAATTGAAATTTAAGATGGGAATTGTAGCTCTGATTAAATCCTTATTATAGCATATATTTTTCAGTGTAAGTGTAATTATTTAGCCTTCAAATAATCAACATAGCTACTATTAGCTGTTAAAGGCTATATATACATTTTTTTTGGTGATCCCCTGTATTTCAAGAAACTGAAAACTTACTTTTTGAGAATAGTTACTTTTTTTGGACCACAAGACCCAGAACCCATCTACCTCCCAAGCAGTACAGACAATGGCCATGTTAGCTAGGAGGGTTCTGGGAGTTGTGGCTTCTAAAATATAACTTTCCCAGGCTCTCACTGAGTCAGATCCTTGTTACATTTAGCTCAGCGTTTGCTGCACTGATCAACAGTAGTAACACACGGTTTCAGAGTACAGTTGCCCCTCCACATTCGCGGCTTTCACTCTCGCGGTTTTGACTATTTGCGGTTTGCTCAGCAAGCACCGCATTTAAATCAGTGCATGCAAGGGAAAGGAGCCGATTTAAATGGAGTGCTTGCTGAGCAAACCGCGCACCCAACTCCCCACTCTTCTGGGGCTTGGCTCCATTTGGGGTGGAGATCCAAGCCCCAGGAGAGCAGGGAGTTTGCGGGAAAGGCACTTTTTAGGCCCCCCCCTGCCTTCCCAAAGCCATGATTGAGCTTTCCAAGCCTTGTCGCAGCATTGGGAGGGTGGGTGGGGGGGTGGCTGAAAAGCCTCTCCGCCATTCTCCCTCCACCCCTCCCGACATTCCTGAAGCGGCTATGGGGCTCTCAATCCTCAGAGCCTCTTTGGGAAGGCCGGGGAGAAGCCAGCAAGCCTCCCACCCACCCGCCACTGTCCCCGGCCCTCCCAAGGCGGCTCCAATGCTTCAAAGCCCCAGGCCTGCCTTGGGAAGGCCGGAGGGAGGCCGGCCAACCTCCCAGCTGCGGCCACCCCGACCTTCCTGAAGAGGGTATGGGGCTCGAGAGCTCCATAGCCACTTCGGGAAGCATGGCAGGCGGCGGGGGGGGGCACGGCCAGACAGGCGGGAGGCTTTTTAGCCACCCTGCGCTTCCCCAAGTGGAGATGGGACTGGAAAAGCCTCGTCGCCACCTTGGAAGGGCCGGTGGGGGTTTGCGGGCGAGTGGGGGGAGGCCTTTTTTATTCGCGGTTTTTTTCATATTTGCAGGGGTCTCGAGACCCTAACCCCCACAAATGTGGAGGGATGACTTGTATCTCTTTTGTAGCCACAAATGGAAATGCTGAGGACTGATTTTGGACATTTTACATAGAGAACAAGTACTCCACTAGTGCAGTGTCCCTGCCTGGGATTCTTCTGTAAGCTTTGTGAGATGCTGAAGTGTTTACTTAACCATGTAGGATTTTGCCCAACTCCAAGCCAACATTGTACCAAACAGAACGAGAGAGACTTAGTTCCCATTCCCCCGTCCCCGACCAGGGTATTAGCTGGGAGTAAGTGCAATTTTATGCATGTCCTTTGGTTAAGTAAGTCCTGATGAATTCTGTGGGGGCTTACTTGCAGGTTTAGTATGCATCTGTCATCAAGCTCAGGAGCAGATGAGAAACTGCAGGCACAATTTTAGAAAGAAAAAAACCCACACAGTTTTAGTAAATCTTTTGGGCAACTGTGCCCCATGTATGAGTAAGAGAGATACTCCAGTGTGCAGTATAGCATATGTCTACCCTTTCCAGCCTCGTCTATCCTCATTCCTCCTTGTTCACTACCTTACAGCAGTTTTCTCTTTGGTTGTAGAGCCAAGAAGCTGTACAGAAATTTAGAGAGAGGTGGTAGTAAGGCCTATGAACCATCCTGGAGTAGTGATACAAGCTTCTGCTGCACTTTTATCTTTTGACTGCATTTCAGGTTTAGTCATCTATGCAATGCAAACATAGGTTAGAATTGCAGATTTTTTTCTTGGTGTCCTGTTTTTCTAAACACAGGATGATATGAGGTGGGTTTTATTATTTGTGATAAGTATTTTAAAATGCCAGCTCCCTTACTAGCAGTGGGAAAAGTATGAATTTCTGCCATTTTAGCACAACCGTTTAACTTAGGCTTAGTTTAGATGTATCGTGTCACTTAGGCTCAGTTTAGATATGTAGTAAACTGTGTACAAGTACAGTAAGCAGTTTTAGTTTTACTCTTGACCTGTTCAAACCAGACTCTGCAGAACAGCTCTAAGATTACTTAGAGTTTAAGTAAACCTTGCAGACATTTGCTGCCAGTGCTAGATTTATTACAAAATTTCAGATCATGGAAGAAGTCAAGGCTGGCAATCCATCATATGATCCCTTGTGTTCATGTAGCATTTTCCCCAGAGCCATGTTGATGCTTAAGTCCTTTTAGACTGCTCTTGTAAAATGGTAGGTACCTAATCAAAGATAAGATTTCATAATAATGTTTTATGCCTTTGTGGATTCATTGTTCATTCCAGGAGATGGCTGGGGAAATCCAAGAAATGCCCAAAGTGAATTTTCCTTTTCCATATACACCATATCCTATTCAAGAAGAATTCATGAGTAAACTTTATCAGGTCTTGGAAACTGGAAAGATTGGCATATTTGAGAGCCCAACTGGCACAGTAAGTCCCTATTTATGTTTTGTTTAAAACACTTGTAAACTTCCATTCTGCTATCAAGGTTGCTGTGTAAGCCAGAGATTTCTGATATTCTATATTGTGGGGAGGGGTGCTTTTTGTTTCTGTTTTTTCACACTAGATTCCAGTTAGTATATCTCAGAATTTCTAGTAAAACAGGGATAGGCAACTGTGACATGCCATGAGTTTTTCAAAGATAACTCCCATAATCATTTACCACTGCCTATGCTGGTTAGGGATGATGGGAACTAGAGGCCAAAAAATATCTGGAGGACCATAGCTGGCCATCTCACAGTAAACTAACAAAGTAGATCCTGCAAGTGGGAAAGCAGCCCTTATTAACCCAGGAATTTGTCTCAGATATGAGAACTGAATGAAGTGCACAATTTTTCCACACCCAAACCGACTCCTGATTACTCCAGTATCTCCAAGACTTAATTTAGAGGAAGTTGGGGAGACCGATATTGGGATTCTGAAAACTAATGCACATCCTACAGAGATGTACCAGTAGATACAAATTTATCTTCTTTTTACTCCTGGTGTAAGCTAAATGAGAATGAAGGTAGAAATACTTTGCAATATGGAGGAAGGGTTCTGGACTCAATTGGCAGCCAGATGAGAGAGCAATGGAAGAAGAAGGGAGGAGAGAGTACTGTTGTTTGTTACTTGGCTGTTTTTCCTGTCTAGGTTGTGGTGACTGCTGCTCTTTCCAAGAAACTAGTTGGTCAGCATATAGTGTATTAAAAACGGCTTGTGGGGTTTTGTATTTATCTTATTCTGCCTAGGTATCTACATTTAACTGCATGTGTTTTTTCTTTATTTCAGGGGAAATCTTTGAGTCTTATTTGTGGAGCCCTTTCTTGGCTCCGAGACTTTGAAGAGAGAAAGAAGCAGGAGGAGACCCAGCTACTGGCAGGTGAAATTAATGGGAAGGATACAAACAAACAGCTTGAGAAAGGCAGCACAGAGTCTGCAGCCACCCAGCTGTCATCTGGAGACCCAGATTGGATAACTCAGTTTGTGCAAAAGAAAGAAGAGCGGGAAGTGGCACAGAAGCTGAAGGTAAAAATGTGCTACTTGTGGAGCAGAGCAAGACCAACCAAGATAGTGAATTACAAGGTGTAAATAGAAGAAATCTCTTGTAGTTTCAGTCTTGTTCAACCGCATCCATTTAGCACCCTTCCACTTTTTGCACTTGCCATCTCTTTAAGGCACAGGTGGAAAATGTGCCTCATGTATCACCTGCCTCATTTCTTCCAGCAAAATTGTTGGCATTTGGATGGCAACAAGGACCAGGAGTATTGTCATTTTTGGAGACACTGGTAGGACTTTTTCAGTAGTGATGGTTAGAGGGTGCAGCCCCTGGTGGATTTTAAGAAGGATGGTGTGGGAGGCACCAACTTTGGACATTGGCTGCTCCTGCTTAAAGATGAAAGAAATATTATTTAAATATAGAACAATTTGTTGGTGTTTATGAACATAAAAAATAAAAAAAATTACTAAAGATTCCAGGGAGCAAGCCCTTTGGGAATATCTTCTTGAGAAATGTTTCAGTTTACTAAGCAGAGTTAGCAGAAACAAAAAACAGACCAGACTCAATTTGCATTTGTATGTATTCTGAATCACCTAGTCATTAAAGCCACTCAGACAAATTAAAGACAATAAAGACGTTTACTTAAAAATGCATATCAAATCATTTACTGAAGGTATGGCAATCTACATATTCAAAGCAAGGCTAGGTCCTTAACTAACTAAAAAGATTTCAGGGTAGTAAACTCACCCATCCTGGGAGTCTCAGGTTAGGATAGGTAGGATAATCAAATCAGAAGTTTCTAAGTATTACAGCAGTAACATCCATATTTCTTTGTTCTTCAGGAAAAGGGTAAATGCGGGTAAGGGAGAGCTCATCTCTCTTCTTCGTGCATGGGGGTCAGATGAGTGGACGTAAGGGAAAGGAAAAGAATGGGGAACCTTGTGCTTGAGGCTTCTCTCCCCAAGAGGGGTGAACAAAGGATCATAAAGCATTTAAATCATGAGGTCATGTGATGAATGACTCAATGGTCACCCCATAGCTACAAATGGCTAAGATGGTTTGAGGAGAAGGGGGGGTGGGAGCTTAAGCATGCAAGGAGTATCCCTAAACTTACTAAGTGGTGGTGGTGGTGCATGAAGAATGCTACATTTCCCACACAATTATATGATTATATCTGTAACCCACCCACACCTTCCTTATCCCGCCCCACTCTCAGCAGTGTACTTATAACTAGGATTAATTCTGCTATGCCTGTTTCATCCACACATATTGACATAGAAGAATAGACAAAAAACAACAACACAACAAGAGACAAAGGATGAGGAAGTAAGGCAAGTGAACAAGAGTTGTGTTAGGGCCTGATCTACATATCGAATACTTCTAAACTTTAGTTCGGGAATTTGTTTTCTTCCAGATGTTCTTGGACTGCAGCTCCTATCAGAAGGTATTTCTGGGTAGCTTTCCAAACGTTATCTACCACTTGTTTTTAGGCTGATGCTGACTTATAATCTTTTGTTTTAAATAGGTTAAAAAAAACCTATGCAGTTTTTGAAGGCTGGAATAACATGCTTAGAAATCACAGTGGGCATAGAAGCCATAGCTGCTTCTGGTCTTCTTTTTGAGAACTTTCATGTGGTTGAATTTTACTACTCTCTGCTAACTTTTTTAGGAAGAACAAATCAGGAGGAAGAAACGAGAAGAGCGTCTGGAGCAAATTCGCCACAATGCACAGTTGAAATACACATCAAAAAGGAAGGTGAGCTGTCTAGACAGGAATGTGGGAAGAAGAAGGTGAACACTTTCCATGCACTAGCTTCTCTGTGGAAACCGTATGTGTCCTGTTTCTAATGGTCAACTTGTTCTCAGAGTGCCAAATCCTTATATAACCAGTGTGGCACCATCAGCTCACAAGAAGGAGATATTGGTAGGCTTGAGGAAACCCCAAGGCTTGCAGAAGCACACATGTATACACATTCGTGTGCACACACACTCAAAACACACACTGAAGGTAGTAACCCCTCCCTCTGAATCCCACTGGGCTTGCTGGCTGACTTGGGTGTGCTCGTATGTGGAAAAAAGCCAGGGGAATGGCATATTCTGGGAAAAGGCATGACTCACTGGCTGAAACCCCCTATGCAGCAAACTTTCTTTTGTAGATGTATTTCTTTTATTTGCAAGGCAGCTGTATTATCTCCAGTCTGCTCTTGAAGAGGTGATTGAAATCTTAAAGGTTAACAGAGAGAAAGACGCCTAGAAACCTTTCCTTATAACAGGGGTGGGGATTGTTTCATTCTCGGCATCAGGGGTGGGAAAATGTGGCCTTCAAGTTGCATATGGCCCTGAGGTCAAAAAAAAATTGTGTTGAAAAATGCTGTCCCAAATGGGCTTTAGGGGGTTGGTGGGCATTATCACCACATATCGGGGAACCCACTGGGCCATTTTAGACGTAGGAGAGACCTTTTAAAAAAAGAGGGAGTGACCCTGTATCACTTCTTGTTGCAAAAAAAGGCCTGTACTAGATGTCAAATGGCTCCCCCCAACATGCAAAAATGCTTCGTGGCCCCTAGAGGCTATTTTGGAGCAAAAAAGGTTTGCTCCAAACCTTTTTGTGTGTGGAGGGGTGACGCTTACTAAGGTCTCCAGGGGTGGGGAGCAAGAGGGACTCCTCCACTGTGATAGTTGCCCACCTTTGCTCTAGCTCAAAGTTTCTCAACCAGGTTACCTGGAACCCTAGGGTTTTGTGAGAGTTTGCTAGGGATTCCACAGGAGATCATGACTGAAAAAACAACAGATTTTTTTGGAGCTTTTCATATAATAATTTTTATATAGAAGTTCTCTGAGACAAAAAATATTCCAAGGGTTTCTCCAGGGTAATAAAGATTTGAGAAAGCCTGCTCTTGATGTATTGGACCTATTCTAGAAGTTCCAGCCAACATGGCCAATGGTAAGGAGTTGTGGTTGTTATTGTCCAAATCCTCTGGAGGCGCAAATATTCCCCCCTCTGCTTTTTAGGATGACAAACCATCTGTCTTGGCATGACAGTTCTGTTGTCTGTGTTTCCAGAGGACCCAGGAGGAGGAGGTGGAGCAGCTGCTCAAGCTCAGTAAGGACATCTTGTCTTATCCAAGTGAGTCGGGTGCTTCGGAGCCATTGGATCAGAGTGAGGAAGATCTGATCCTTGCAGAGTATGAGAGTGATGAGGAGAAGAAAGTGGGAAACAGGTACAAATGGCCACAAGATGTTCAGCAAAGGGTTAAGCTGATTGGGGGAACTGGAATCCTCTTCATTGGAGTTTTCTAGAAGGTTTGGTCCAGCTTTTATCAGGGCAGTTTTTTGTGTGCAGTTTCCTCCATTAGGCCAAGGGTTGGGCTAGGCTGAGGGGCAGCAGCAGACAGCCCTCATGATGCAATCTGCCCTCCCAATGGGTAACTCCCCCACCCATTGCCAAAACCAGAAGCGAAAGATGGGAGTGGATGCAAATCTACAGAAATGGGACTTGCAGCTGGGTTGTTTTTTGGTACGTGGCTTGGGACCTTGATTCGCTACACCTTGGGCCTGTGTAAACCTCAAGGCCTGTGTTTCCAAGCTGGCTACCAAGGAGAAGGCTTCTTCTTTTTGGTAGCCAGCATGAAAATTCAGACTGCTAGACTCTTAGGAGGCTAATTAAAAATGACTTCTACCAAGCGGACTGATGGAAGAGGGTGGGCTCATTCCATGCCTCCTTCATCAGGCTACTTGCCTGCCTGCATGGTATTCCTGGTTGACAAAGGCAACCAGGAATGTTCTTAAATACAAGGCTGTTCTAACATTCATAGTTTTGATAAATTACTTGTCAAACTGATATGTGATATGAAAATCATAGAATTGTAGAGTTGGAAGAGACCACAAGGGCCATCCAGTCTAACCTCCTGCCACGCAGGAAATCACGATCAGAGCATCCCCGACAGATGGCCATCCAGCCTCTGTTTAAAGACCTCCAAGGAAGGAGACCCCACCACGCTCGGAGGGAGTGTGTTCCACTGCCGAACAGCTCTTACTGTCAGAAAGTTCCTCCTAATGTTGAGGTGGAATCTCTGTTCCTGGAGCTTGCATCCATTGCTCTGTGTTCTAGTCTCTGGAGCAGCAGAAAACAAGCCTGCTCCATCCTCATTGTGACACCCCTTCAAATACTTAAACCAGCTTTTTTAGGCGATGGCCAGTAGACTGGCCCTTCAAGGTGCTGATGGAAGATATGTGATTTTTTCTGAACATGTGTGCTCTTAAAGATGAACATGATTACATCTCAAGTTGCCAGTCTTTCTTCTGAGAAAGGCAGCATCCAAGTTCTCTCCTCTGTAGGGATGTAGCCTCAGGGGCATACTTCTTTTGTGAATTTGATATGTTCTTATTGAAACGTACACATGATGCAGATTGTTTTGTCATAACTTTGTGAATGTGGAACTATTTTGTGGCCAACATCTCCTTCAAAAAGGAGAAGCGGGGGAATCTGGAATGCAGGAAGCGAACACTCCCTACATCAATTGTTTTAAAAGGTGCTAGACCTGAGAGGGAAGGAACCAAACACTCCTGGGTGGCACATTATAGGACTTGTAGACCCAAGACACTTGGCGGGGGGGGGGGCGGAGGGAGCCAGGTTGAGGAATACTGCTGCATAGCATATGGACAGAAACCTTTTTGACACAGTTTGTGCATTTGCGTTATTATATGTCTTGCTCCTTTGAGGATTTGATTTTGGTGCTGTGTACATGACAAACCTTTCTGTTTTCACTCCTTAGGCTAAATGAAGCTGAAGATGATGATGATGATATAGAGGAGGAGCACGTGACAAAGGTAAGGACGGAGCATCTGCTGCTTCCTCCAGCAAACATTCTAGGCCCACTGGGCAAACTTTGAAATGGGAACTACCGTGATGTGGCTGCTTAAACTCCTCACTTCTCCCTCAGTCACTAATTAGTTCATCTTATAATAATAATAATAATAATTATTATTATTATTATTTATACCCCGCCCCTCTGTTAAAACAATCGGGGCGGCTTACAAAAATTAAAATACAATACAGATAAAATCCCCAACCACCCCCCACCGCACCCTCCCCCATAAAAAAATATTAAACAATTATAAATTAAAACCAACTGATCTAAAATCACAATTAAAAACAATAAATACAATAAAATACTATAAATGGCCAGCGGACTAAAAGAAGCCAGGATCCCCTGAGGCCGGGATCTAATTAGGAAAGGCCTGCCGAAAGAGATCTGTCTTTAGTGCTTTTTTAAAGCTACTCAGGGTTGTTATCTGATGGATCTCGTTCGGCAGGTCATTCCACAATTTGGGGGCGATTACCGAAAAGGCCCTCTGGGAGGTTGCAGACAGCCTAGATTTTTGTGGCTGAAGCAAATTCCTCCCAGAGGACCGGAGTGCACGGGGAGGATTGTATGGGAGGAGGCGGTTCCGGAGATAAGTTGGACCCAAGCCATTTAGGGCTTTAAAGGTAATAACCAACACCTTATACTGGGCCCGGAAACTGATAGGCAGCCAGTGGAGAGACCTTAACACTGGAGTTATATGGTCTCTCCGAGATGTTCCCGAGACCACTCTGGCGGCCATATTTTATCTTATTTGTACCTGTCCCATTCTTATAGTAAAAGATGGTTACTAGAGCTTTTTTAAAAAATGCAATTCAAATCTGTTGCAAATCGAAACCATTCCCTCAGTCCAGAGTCAACCTTATCTGCTGAATTCCAACCCAAGTGAGGGGAAGAAATGCTTCTTTCTTATTCAAAGATTGCACAGACTGTTCTTTAGTGAGCTCCCAGGAGACAGCCTTCCCCTACCTGGCGCTCTTCAGATGTGTCTGGCTGCAACTCCTCTTAGTGGCTGTTTTTGCAGGAAATGATGGGAACTGCAGTCTAACACATCTGGAATGTGGTGGGTTGTGCAAGGCTCTAGGAGGTGTCATTTACTTGGATGTTCAGCACGCCCTGCAAATAGTTTTCCATTTTACAGCAGAAGGAGGGCGAAAGTGAGTGCAAATCCTACAAAGGAATGCCATCCAGAATGGCCCCAAATGAATGGATTTCTGATCCCAACCCACCTTTCTGTCCTGTTTCTTTCCTCCAGATTTACTACTGCAGCCGAACACATTCTCAGCTGGCCCAGTTTGTGCATGAAGTTCAGAAGAGCCCATTTGGCAAGGAGATCCGACTGGTGGCCTTGGGATCTAGGCAGGTAAAGCCACAAGGGAGCTGGGTTGGGGCTGAAATTTCCCTTTGGACAGAACTAAGTGCTATATAATAGTGATTGTGAGGAAGTATGAGAGAGAATTTTATGAAGCCCCATGTACATGGATGCTGCTAGATAACTAGGTGGTGGTGGTGTTGATAAGAAAAAAGTCCAAATTCCTGATGAAAATAGCCATTTTGCACCTCATGAGTCTCATTGCAAGACAAAGCACTTCTTGCCACTGGGAATTCATATATCTGTGAGGCTTGTGGTCTGTATCCAAGAAATAAAATTCACAAAACCATATATTTAACAAATTGGCTAAAAATGCATATAGCTGAAAAGTATGGACACACACTTTAATCAGTGGGGGAAGTGCATAAAAAATGGACGTATGAGCAAAATGTGTACAAAAATATGTGCATCAGGAAAGATGTGGAAAGAAAACACCAAGAGATTTCTGTGTGGGAAGTAAAAGCAAAGTTTTACTGTGTCTGGGGCAGTGGGAATGAGAATGCTGATGGGATTTGTAGAAATGCAGTAAAAATCGAGAGATAGCTTATTACATCTGTGTCACATAGACTCATACATGGTCATAACATTGGTTAAAAGCACATATCAATTAAACACATATGTGGAATCATAGAATCACAGAGTTGGAAGAGACCACAAGGGCCATCTAGTCCAACCCCTGCCATGCAGGAACATACAATCAAAGCACTCGCAACAGATGGCCATCCAGCTACTGTTTAAAAACCTCCAAAGGAGACTCCATCGCACTCTGAAGCAGTGCATTTCACTGCCAAACAGCTCTTACTGTCAGGAAGTTCTTCCTAATGTTTAGGTGGAATCTCTTGATGATCCGCTGTCACAATTTGCAAGTTGGCTCCCAGTTGCCCCTTTGCTAGTCCCAATGTTGAGTGGGGCAAAAGCATGAAATGACATTCTTGTATCATTTATTCTCCACCTACCCACAGCAATCAATAATATGGCATGGATAAGCAGAAATGTCACTTGACATCTTTCCCATACTGAACACTTGTGCGCAGGACTGAGAAATGTGTGGCCCTCCAGATTTTGTCAGATTTCAGCTCCCATCAATCCCAGCTAATATATCCACTGATGATGCATGAGGGAAGTTTTAATCCAACAACATCTGGAAGGCTGTATATTCCCTACCCCTTGTGTAAGGGAAAGAAAGGGGGAACTCAGTATGCCATCCTCAGGGGTCACTCTATCAGCTGCATCATATCAAGCCCTCTTTTAGAACTTGAAAAGGTTTTCCACTGATAATGAAAAGCAGTCTTTTTAAAATGCTACAGCTTTAGGAAATGTCATATCTTCTGCCTATGGCCTGTCCTGTTTGTTTTCACCTGCTATTTCACCTGCCATCAGCCTGCAAAATGAAAAAATAAAAGTGTCTTCATGAATCTAAATTCTGTGCAAGAGAACCCATACTAAGGCTGGTGTCCCATTAGTGGCATGTACAGGTGTAAGTCAGCTGCATGTTGTTCTGTGTCCATTTGTGGCCTATGCTGAGGTTGGTACTCCCTCTCTCCTTCCCTTCACAACAAAACAAAGCACCCTCCCCAGACATACTATAGAGCTGCTGCAGCACCCCCTCCCATGGCTAGTGGAGAGCAGGGGAGGGATCTGAATGGGTTATGGAATCCACTCATTTCATTTCTGGCTGTGGGGACATTTCTGATCCACCCCTAACCCGACATATACTGCTGCACTATTGCTGAGTTGTATAGGATTGGCATCCCTAGTGTGTCATGCTTGTGGTATTACAGATGCTGACCATTGTTCTTGAATTTGCTGTGATAAATACATTTCAGGGCTCTTTAGACCTGCCTTTCTCAAACTTTTTACCCAGAGAAACGCTTGAAATAATTTTCCAGTCTCAGGGAACCCCTGCATAAAGGTCATAGGAAAGGATCAGTTCTTTCCCCTCATTTTCCAAGGCTATTGAGAAATTATAGAAGGAAGTGCACTTAATTTGATGCTTTTGTGACTGGTCTTTGCTTTTCCTTGTCTACCTGTTTCAGAACCTGTGTGTGAATGAGGAGGTGCGGCGCTTGGGAGCTGTCCAGCTCATCAATGATCATTGTACAGAGATGCAGAAGAATAAACATGGTATGGCAATATCACCTGTTGGGCTGCTGGGATAAGTGATTTAAATGCTACAAGCACAAAGTGGTGGATGTTGTTATCTTACAAACAAGTGAGAACTGCAAGAAATTGTTGCAGTGTGGAGTGCTCCAGGATGCCAGCTAGCCCATGCCCTCATCCAGGATACTCTGCTCCATTTCTCTTCCAGAACCACTCTGTAAACTAAGTTAAGCAAAGTGTCAGAATCAGAAAACGTCATGGCTGAGTTTTCCTGACTTTGCCTACTCTGAGTTTTAAAAAGCAATCCAACCTAGGACCTGAGTATTTTAAGAATGGCCCCTTCCATATGAATCTGCTGGACCCTCACAATGAATGTTTTCATCTTCTTGCTCTCCTGCTATTGGAAATAACATAGATGAGTGTGAGGAACTGGGCCTTTTCAAGCTGACACAGGACATCAAACACTTTGCAAAAAAAGGAAATAAGGTTGCACAGTCTCATTATTTCTTGCTTTTTTGGGTCTTTCTTGTTCAGATAATTTTTCTGTTTGTTGTTTTCCTAAATTCCTAAAGTTGTTTTGTCTTTTATTTTTATTTAGAGTTTTATGTTGACTCTTGTGTAGTTCCCTGCCTGGAATGTTTTTTTCAGAAAGACCTGATTGGAAATGCAGAAATAGATAAATGTTCTTCTTTTGTTTGCTTTCTGCCACTTCCCTCTTTCCCTGCAACTGTACAAGCTTAGCTTGGGGCAGACTTGCCTTCTGCTACATTACTCTGTCCTAGAGTTTTGTCCTACAACATCAATTGTTTGTGACCGTTGCTCATACTGGCTGCAGCTCATGTGAGTTGTAGTCCAAAACACCAGGAGGGGTGGGGTTAAAGAAGGCTGCAGTCTCGGGGGTTCCAGCATGCACAGATCTCATGATACACTAATATTAACACTTTGTTCCCTTTGGCTCACAGCTTTCCTTTCCTTTTGTCTTCAGAAAAGAAGAGTATGGGAGAGGAGACTGAAGGGAAGAAGAGGCGTGTAAGCCGAACAATATGCCCGTTTTACTCCTATGAACACATGCAGATTCTTCGGGATGAAGTTCTGGTCCAAGTGAAAGATATAGAACAGCTGGTGACTCTGGGGAAGGAAATGAAGGCCTGCCCATACTATGGAAGTCGATATGCCATTCCAGCTGCTCAGGTGGGTAAATGGTGTTTTAATCTTGAAGGGATGTAGTCCTCAAACAGTTGAAAACAGCTCCATGCATCTAAAGAAGTGGGTTTATATCTGTGAAATTGCATGCTAAAAAAAAAATAGCCTTAAAGTTGCATCCCACATTCCTTTTTTTAATCTCCCCCTCCCTTCCTTTTTATTATGCTGCAAGAGATTAACTGTCATGAACTGAGTTCTAGCAGTTCAGAAATCTAGGCTTTCAGAGTTAACTCAGCAAAAAGCTTTAATACAGAAACCAGCAAACATCATCCACTGACTTTCATTGTCAGGACTAACCAGTCCTCATTAGTACAGTACAATTAAAGCATGGCAACTTCAAACTTTTTGGTGGGCTGAAACCTCATTTGTTACTTGAATAAAACGTTCTACTTTCCCAGACTAATTTTACATTTATTTCTATACCCTGTTCTCCCACCAAATTGTCCTTGAGCATTCCAGCCCCACTTCCCTACCCACTGCTAGATAATCAAACAGGAATGCAATAAGAAGCAGGCTGGGTATATGTTCCCCATAACAAACTATACTACTACACATCCCATCATACTACTCGATCAAATATCATGGCAGGCTTGCTAGTGTCAGCACCTGATACTAACATGGCTACTTGTTTGAAAACACACAATAGGGAATCAAAACCACTTCTGATTTCTGATGACTATATATATGTTGATTAGTGAACTTGTCTGCAAGCAGGGTCTCCGCCATTTAACTATGTGCGTATCTTTAAAAGAAAAAGAAAAAAAAGAAACGGATGAAGAGTTCCTTCATAGAATTACAGAACCTTAGAGTTGGAAGGGACTGCAAGAGCCATCTAGTCCATGCCATGCAGGGAGATGCAGCTAAAACACTCCTGAAAGATGCCCATCCAGCTTCTATTTAAAGGCCTCTAAAGAAGGAGAGTCCACCCCCCCCCCGAGAAAGTCTGTTCCACTGCTGAACAGGTCTTACTTAGGTAAAAACATTCTTCCTAATATTTAGGTGGTCTCTTGTAATTTGAATTCCTTGGTTGGTATAGTCTCTGGAACAGCAGAAATTGTCTTGCTCCGTCTTCTATGTGACATGCCCTCAAGATATTTAAAGATGGCTATTCCTCTTTGCTCCAGTTTTGCCTAGTGAAAGACTGTCAAATATCTCTTGTAAAAGCATGTGTCCATCCTGCAGCTGGTGGTGTTGCCATATCAAATGCTTCTGCATGAAGCTACTAGAAGTGCATCTGGGATCAAGCTGAAGGATCAGGTTGTGATCATTGATGAAGCCCACAACCTGATTGATACCATCACCTGCATCTACAGTGCCCAAGTTAGCGGGTCTCAGGTGAGTTGGTTGTGGTGAACTCTGCTTTATTTTTATTAATTCATTCATTTTATACCCCACCTTTCTCCCACCAAGAGGCCCAAGGCAGCTCACAACATTTAAAAATAGGAATTGGCTAAAATGCTACATAGAAAAGTTTAAAAAAACAATTAAACAATAATACTGTTAGAAGCAAATTGTTTAAAACAATTTAAAATATTTTTAAAACATAATTTAAAAACATACAGGTTAAAAACACACTGCACCACTAGCAATACTATTCTGTCCTTTTATTTTTTTAAAAAATGGCTTGCCTAAAAAAATGTTTAACCTGCTGGTGGAAAAAGAGCAGGGAAGGGACTAACTTCAGGAGAGGGACTAACTGGGCCTCCTATGGAAGGGCGTTCCACAGCCTGGGAGGAACCACTGAGAAGGCCCTCTCCTGTGTCCTCACAATAGATGCCTGTGATTATGGTGGGCTTGAGCAATGGCCCTCCCATGAGGATCTTAGAACCTGGGCCAGCTTGTATAGGATGTGGTATATTTGCCATGCAATGGGGACCTCAGCAACACTTTATGAAGTGTTTACAAGCCTACTTGTTCAAGGAGGATAGGGCGGCCAATGGCTACTAATCATGATGATGGTATATTTCCTCCGTATGAGGGCTAATGTGCCTCTCAATACCAGTTGCTTGGTAACACAAGTGGGATGCTGGTGTTTAGGTAATGCCCTACTAGAAGACATCCCATTAAGGTGTCTCATTGGAGAATAGAATGTATTCCTAGCTAAGCCTTTGGTCTTATCTGTTAGGGCTCTTCTGATGTTCTTATATATTATTTCCATTATAGTTATGCCGTGCCCATTCCCAGCTGTTGCAGTACATGGAGCGATATAGGTGAGGATATTCACAGTTTGAGATCTTGGTTTGCATACAAGCCATAGCATGCTTTGTTTGAGTGCAGCGGTGAGCTTCAATTTGTTACTAACTGCAGTAGGTGTCTAATTTTTTCCTGTTGCATGTGTAGGAGGAAGAATGCACAAGTTCAAGAAGCTGTTTATCATTACAATTGCAAATCGTGGCTTGTGTTGTGTCTAAACATAGGCAGTGACTCCTTGACGGAGACAAGATTTGCATTCTGGCTGTCTGGCTCATAGTTGATCATTTTAACTACTATGATATGTATTTTGTAGCAATAAGTTTAATACTGCTGCTGCAAACTTTCTTACAGCAAAGATAATAAAATGCCGGCAGTATTTGACTGTGCGTGTAGTTTGTTCACCACTAGTGCCATCATTCTCTTCATGTACCTTCAGAGTTAGAAGACTGAGTCCAAGTTAGCTAAGTTATTGCCTGAATTCATATAACATATTATCTCTGTCATAGGAAACGCTTGAAAGCAAAGAACTTGATGTATATTAAGCAGATTCTATTTTTGCTGGAGAAATTTGTGGCTGTTTTAGGAGGTAAGAGAGTTTAGTTTTACCTGGCTGTGAACATGTTCCTGCCATCCTGACCACTCTTACTTTCCCCATTGGAATTTATTTAATTTAGCCATGATGCCAAATCATATGGTGGCTTTGCTCCAAGCTTAATTCATCCCCCCATTTTATATGGATTCATTCTAGAGCAAAAGCTATGTGAGAAAAGCATTGGCGGCTTTTCCTGACTTAAAAAAAAACCCTCCGTGCATTATGCGCATTCTCGCTCGTTCAGACAAGTGATTCAACATGAATTGCTTCCCCATACAAGAGGCAGTGCAAACCTGATTGGCTGGATGAGTGCAAGGGATGGGGCTTGGTTACAGGGCAAATGCCTGCTGCTGCCATGTTGGATTTTTGCCTTAGCAAGTGATCACTAAGGCGATAAAATGGGGATTTGTGTTATCTTTATTTTCTCTCTTTATTTGGAAACGTGAAATATCATTTGTGTGCACCATGAAAATAGTTTGGTTTTTTTTTTTAAGTACGGTGGCAGCAGATTTAAAAACATGAGTAATTCACTCGCAGCCGCTTATGGGGGCTGTAAAACCATTAAGAGAGGTTGCAGCTGCTGCGACTTGCTATTACTGTGGAGCAATCTGTTTTTTTCCCTTTCATATAGACAAGCCCTAGGAGTTTCTACATTGCCTTATGTTTGAGTAAGGGAGAGAGTGAATTTTGGAATAACCATCAGGGCTGAGTAGAACTCTCATCAGGTTGGTTTGAAGGAGGATATGGATTTAAAGTCAAGTGAATAAACTGGGGCTGTAAACTTCTAAGCAAGCAAGAAGTCACTGCTTTCTTTGTTCCTCATACTTTTCCCTCTAGCATACACTTTTACCTTGGAGATGTGCCGTGTAAATTATATTAGCTTTCAGTATTTACTGAACTTGCTACCAGATTAAATTAATTAAACTCCAAATTGCTTGTTGAATTCTTTAAATGTGTGTACAAATATAATAAAGTTTTCAAATTAGGAAGCAAATTAGAATCTGTACTATGTGGAGATCCAGCCTTGAATGAACAATGTAGAAAAAGAGTGATTCCTTCTAAAAACAGCCTTAAAGAGAAAACGAGAAGACTTGGCTGCAGGCCAGCTTCAGTTATGCAAGGCTGGCTAGCTGCTTAGCTTATAGACCTACTGAGAAATAATACAACCTTTAGTGGGTCATGCCCTTGAGTAAAGAAGTCCTCCAGCTTTTTTGGGCTGGTGGACACATTTGGAGCCTTCTGAGTAGGTCATGGGAGCTCTCACAAAATATGGGAGAGCTGCGGTGGCCATGAGATTTCGTGTTCACAGAATGGGTTCCCTGGTAGACACAGCCAGTCCATTTCCCAGAAGGCAAACTGTTGAAGCCAAAAGAAATAATTTGCCCAAGGAATCCAATACAAGTCCAAGCCATGTTTCTGAGGCCATAGTTTTCTGCTCCAGTACGCATTTTTCAGAAGGTGAATTGAGGAGGCTCAGGAACAAGTAATTTTGCCAAGAAGCTGAGTGTAAAGCAGTGGTGGGGTCTGAGCCCCAAATGCTAAATCACATACTTGCCCTCACAAAGCTCACCCCAAATTTCATTGAAGAAAAACTGTTGATGATCATAGAAATTGCAAACCCTAAAAAAATATTCAAAAGACCATTCTAAAATTAACTGGATAACACATTCTCTCTCTCTCTCTCTCTCTCTCTCTCTCACACACACACACACACACACACACCAGCACATACACCCTGCCCTGCTCATGAAACACACCCCTTACTCCATGCCATTCCTCCAACCCTCCATGATAACTCCCCACCATCTCAACTTATCTTGCTTGTTTTTCTGGGCAGCTGGACACTCTTCAAAGTAAAATTCTGGGCTGAAGCAAAGTAAAGTTCTGGTGCTAGTGCCCCATGAGACTGGAGGCTGATGTTTCCCTTTAGAGCCTTCCTCTTCTTTTTATTAACGATCATTATCTTAATAGTGGTTATTAACAAACATAGTTGAATGGTAGCAGATACATCCTGCCATAGGTAAGCACTGATTGGTTAATGCATAGTCATTATCCTATTCAGGTCCCAAGAGATAGAATTGAACCTCTTAGAGAATTCTTGAGTAGGGTCCTAGGGAGAATAAATTCAGAAAATACAAACAGTGACCATTTCCTAAAGGGTGGTCATGGACACTCTTTAGTGGCAATACAGTTGTCCTGGCATGTGAGGAGCTGATTAATGCATGATTGGAAACTGCTTAATGCAGTGTAGATGTGTAAATTGCTATTGCTTAAAACAATTTGTAAGCCGCTCTGATAGCCTTGTGGCTGAAGAGCAGGGTATAAATAAAATAAAATAAAATAAAATGAATCATGAGGGGCAGAGAGCCTGATAGGCACTGAGAAAGTTGTCTAGAGGTATGTTGGTTGCCCACAGGCAGTATGTTGGGGACTCCAGATCTAGGAAGTACACTAAGGGTACATCTTAGTGCATTGGCTGCTTCACTAGAATTGTTTTGGAAAAGGTATTTTATTTTGTGAGTTTGACTTCTAATTTCTTACTGATCTTTTCTTCTTTATGTTCTATAGGAAATGTAAATCAAAACCCCAATGCACAGAATATCTCAGAGGCAGGTGCGCTATTTTATTTGTTTATTTATTTAATTTCATTCATATGCTGCCTTTCTCCGAGTTCTTTTGCTGGCATAAGTTTGCTATTTTTATGCCGGCAAAATAACTCCCCATGCCACACTTACCTTCTTTTTCGGCAAAAGGCTTCCTAGACACTTAACGGGGAGTGAACAGAGCTCTGTTCACATCCTGGTTTAAGATCTCACTTAATCTCGCAAGAAGATGTTTGCATGGGAAATTAAAAACAAAACAAAATAAACACACAAAAAGTTTTTAAAAGCACCTAAACACACTAAAAAAGTCCTAAGTAAACTGGGGAGGGTCATAAAAAGTGCGTCACCTACCTGGATGTCGCGATCTCACCCGGAAGTGTTCTGGCTGGATCGGCCATTGATGCTGCATTCGTGTGAGTACTATAGCATGAGGTTTCATACACCAGCAATGCCGGCACCAAATCGCAATGGGGGATCTATTGACAGCTTGAGCCATCAATAAAATATGATGGGTTTTGACCAGTACATAAACACAAAAGGGTGACACTGTCTGGTACACATGCCCTTTTGTGTTTATGTGGCGTCGTTATGACACCATATTTGATGTGTCTGATAACATCCTAGGTCATGACTAACACTTTGAATTGTGCCCAGAAATGAACCGGAAGCCAGTGAAGCTGTTTTAACAAGGGAGTTATATGTTCCATATAAATGGCCTCAGTCAGCATTCTGGCTGCAGTATTTTGAACCCACTGAAATTTCTGAACAGTTTCCAAAGGCAGCCCCATGTAGAATATGTTACAGTAGTCCAAATGGGATGTAATCAGGGTGTGTGTCACCGTAGCCAGATCTGATATATCAAGGAACGGGCACAGCTGGTGCACTAGTTTTACCTGTGCAAATGCACTCCTGGCCACTACTAAAACCTGGGCATCCAGGCTCAGAGTTGAGTCCAGGAGAACACCCAAGCTGCAAGCCTGAGGTTTCAGGGGCAGTGTGACCCTATCCAGCACAGGCCAAGTCCCTATTGGTTCATTATGGAGACAGCTTCCTTGGAATCAGATGGGAAGGAAAGATAGAGTTTGATGTCAACATACTGGTGACACCCAATCCCCAAACTCCAGATGACCTCTCCCAGTAGTTTCACGTAGACTGTTAAACAGCATGGGGAACAAAACAGAACCATGAAAGACTCCACAGGACAATGGCCAGGGCATTGAACGGGAGTCCCCCTCGCCAGTGCCACACCTGTGGCATCTGATTGTCTCCATTGTGAAAAATGACACAGTTTAGCCAGGGGGTTAAAATATCTACCTGAGAATAAGAAACATCTCTTTATGTGATATGTGATGACTATCCTTTCTCTCTTAGGAGTGGAGCTGAAATCTATCAATGACTTTCTCTTCCAGTGTCAGATTGACAACATCAACCTCTTCAAAGTAAGGAATTGCTTGGGTTGCAACAAAGTTTGGAGTTCTGCTAATAGAACGTGTGGCGGAGTTAAGCACTCACGGCCCAGCTCTGGACAGTGTTGTTCCTCTTCTCCTCCCAGCTGATCAGGAGATACTTTATTCTGATTTGTGTTCATTTTCTTATTGTGTCTTTTTAAACAGCAAAGATTCTAGTGGAAGTATCCCACAATTGTTAATTTTTAGCAGAAATAAAGACGGTATGGATGAAGGTAAGGGTAGGCAACCTGATGTCTTCTAAGTGCTCTTGAATATCAGCTCTCATCAGTCTGTCAACATGTCTAATGGTAAGGGATGATCACAGCTGTAGTCCAGAACATCTGGAGGAGTACAGTTTGTCTACCCTTCCTTTGAGCCAGCCACTCCCCACATAAGAAGTTCTGGATGTTTCAACCATAATAGCAATAACAAGTTTTTGCCCTGTTTACACCAGCAGCCTTCAACTTTCTAGACCCAGAGCCTACCCAGCCTACACCATAGAACCCATATTGTGCCTTCATTTGGTTTTTCATTTTATTTAACCATTTTGTCTGTACCTGTCTCTTCTCATCTCCACAGTCTGATTTAAATATATACTAGAATGTGATGGCAGAGTAGACTGTATCATTTCTACCTACGTGTAGGGGCCACAGTTTTTAATGTTCACTCAAATAAGATAAAATGTAAAGTTCTTTTCAAGAAGACGTGGCACTTCGGAGAGAAAGTTCGAGCCAAGCTTGCTTTACTTTTTCTCTAGCAGTTACGTGCTTTTATGTAGGGAAATGTGCTTCCATGTTCAGAGTATGCCCATTCCATTCTTCTTTCACCTCAGGGGTCTCCCATTTCAGTCAGCATTCTGCAGATTTAAATCTAGGCCTCAGGCTCAAATGACAGAAAGATGATTCAGAGATGGCTTTCAGTTCTCATTCCCATCCCCTTGAGCAAATTAAATGTTAAAGCAACAGACACATACTTCATTTCCCTAGATGTTATAAGAAAGTGAGAGTTGCTTAGCAGGCGCCAAGGGCTCCCTGTTCTAGCCCATGGTCAGCCATGTGATCCTAACCAATTCGGAGTTGTCATTTTACCATTCATGTGGCCTTTAGGCTGTGCGCTCTTCTTTGACCCCCCCCCCCAAATAATCCCTCCCATGCAAAATTGGGAGAATTGTGCCTCCAGACAGTGTGATTCTTCTTTAAAATATCCCATTACTATACCCAGGGGCCCCTTCACACTAGATAGTCATAGTAATATGATTTTACTTTAATTGTCATACCTCCATCCTATGTAATCTTGGGATTTGCTGTTCACTATGTTACAGCATAGGTATGGTGCTGGTATAGTGGTTTGAGCATTGGACTACAACTCTGGAGACCAGAGTTCAGATCCCTGCTCAACCATGGAAACTCATTGTGTGACCTTGGGCAAGTCACACTCTCTCAGCCTCAGAGGAAGGCAAAGGCAAACCCCCTCTGGACAAATCTTGCCAGGAAAACCCCATGGTTTTCTCATGTTATAGCTTAATTCTTATATTGCCGAGGATTAAATGATACTAATAATTACACAATTTTGAAGGAACATACCAATAAATTCATATAAAACGAACGAGTGACAGAAACAAGACTCGTAGTCTCTTAACAAAACATGAGCATTAATTCTATTAAGGTCCAATATTACTTCTTTCAGAAAATCACAAGCTTTATACAATTTATGTTCAAAACCCATATTCAGTCCTCATATAGATGTCATCAAAACTTTACTAAGAAGCGGTCATAGTGTGAGAACTTGTCTCAAGAAATCAAGCCAAGACATCAGACAAGCAAGTCAAAACTTTACTCAGGAGTGGTCACAGTGTGAAAACTTGACTCAGAAGTAATCAAGCAGAGAGACGGGTGGCTTGAGATGTTTTCAGCTGTCTTGTTACAGACCTCTTCGGTCTCAATCTTTAACACAACAGATTAAATCAATCACAATTCTGAAATTATATTTAAACAATTATATTTAAATACATTAGATGTATCTTTTCTATCCAGACCACACTTGCCAGTTTTATACAACCTATAAAAAATCTTATACTTCCAAACATCAAACATTAATTCTTTGTCCAAAATGAGGGTGTGATGACCCTAGGTTTGACACTTAAAAAAAAAAAAAAGCCTAACCTTATTGCATGTAAATGAACAGAAATAATTGCCTACTGGACCATTTCCCTGAACAGAGATAAGCTGGCAATAATTGGAGGTTCTAATAACATTTACCAACACATTAACTTACCTATAGGATTCTATTTTCACAAAAAACAACTATAATTATACATTCATTTAAATCTGAAAGAGCACCTGTGTTCAACCTAAATATCCAAAAGGCTTCCATTTGTAACAACAGCCTTTGTAAATCTGAACCTCGATTCAAACGTTGTCATACTTCTAAAGCAAAAAACTTAGTTTGGATGATGATTAAACTGCCAACAGTGTTCTCCAAAGGGAGTATCCCTTACCATGTTCCTTATTTTACTCTTATCTTCAATAATCCTTGTCTTTAAAGATCTGCTAGTCTGACCCACATAAAATTGGTTCCATGGACACATAATTGTGATTTTCTGAAAGAAGTAATATTGGACCTTAATATAATTAATGATTGTATGTTGTTAATGGACTACCAGTCTTTTACTTGTTTCTGTTCCTACAAAAGGTCTTTAAACAGAGACTGGATGGCCATCTGTCAGGGATGCTTTGATCGTGATTTCCTGCGTGGCAGGGGGTTGGAATGGATGGCCCTTGTGGTCTCTTCCAACTCTATGATTCTATGATTCTATTACTATCATTTAATTCTTGGTAATATAAGAATTAAACTATAGCAAAAAGCTTTTTGGTGCATTACTGAACTATATTGGACAAGTTGGTTTTTTAAACTACATATACTGTACTTTCCCCTGGGCATTGTGTAGCATAGTGCATTTAGCGTATTCCTGTTTTATTCTCCACAATTTTTCTTCACCTTAAGGTTGCATAAGTTGGGAAATAACTCAAAGGAATGCAACAACAATTTAGAATTCTCATCCAAAGAGCTCTAGTTCCTCCTTTAGCTACAAATCCCAAGATTCCATAGGATACAGCTATGGCCATTAATGTGGACTCATAGTGTTATGATTGTGTAGTATGGAAGGCCCCTAGTTATTTTAAACCAGAAGTGGTTATAACCCTCACCAATGTGGGAAGCAACTTTTGTATACAGTACTCTAAAGTTGTCCGTCCCTGTCCTATAGGTAAGAAGCATCCTTAGCATGAAGTGCAATTCGATCCTCTGCTAGTGCAATTAACAGACAGTTGGGACAGTCAGACAGAAGAAGCTGAGATATGAAGCTAAGCTGACAAGACAAATAAGAACCTTCCCTTGTGTTCTTTCTCCTCCTGCCAGGTTCAGCACTACTGTGAGAAAAGCCTCATCAGCCGGAAGGTAATTGTCCTTGCTGCCTTTTGCCTAACACAGGATGCATCTGCCAGAATACATTGGGGGAGCGACCTATTGGAACACCTTGTTTGCCTGCCCCAAACTCTGCCTTGTTATATGCTGCCAGACATTTCCACAACACTTTCAAGCTTCTTTCTACCACCTTTCAGACCAGAAATCTTTTAATGTTTTGTTTATCTTCTTGAAAAGGAAGTCTGTAATATTTAAGATCACACAGAGATTATACAGAGTTCTGGACACAGCACTTATATTGGGGTTGGAGAGAATGATTTTCTGTTTGAATATTCAGGCTGACAGCAGTACTTTGGTGGAGACTATATTTTGGGAACGATGAAAATACTAATTTTTAAATTGTTCACTGCCATTTGTTTCTCTGTCTGCTGCTGTTTTATTCCATTTGTTTGTTCTTCCTTTCTAATTTCCAGAATTATTCCAACCAAGTAGGAAACCTATATAATGAATGTAGAAATGCTGTGATACTATGTAGGCAAGCACATTTCCCACCATGCTGATGCTACTAGTTTCAGAGTAAAGGCAATGCTTCCAAAACTGTCATCACAATGACATCACTAAACACACACAAAAAAGGCAATTTAGGGGAATGCTTTATGGGTGGGTGAAGATATTTATCCATTGCTCAGTAATACTTAACAAAACAAAATCCTTTGTAGCCTTTTGATGCATATTGAAATGTTTCAAATTTTTCCATTTGGTTTAATAATAGTTTACTAGCTGGACCCAACATACCATACGCTATTAAAAAAAAAAAAAAACCTCCCCCAAAATGCCTGGTAAACCTCAGATCCGGTTGCCTGGGTCCTGTCGCAGCGGTGGTGGCAGTGTCCCACCACCACCAGTTGACTGTCTGGGTTCTGTCAAAGGGGCAGCAGCACCCCATCATTGCTGCCATTGCCAGTTGACTGCTTGGGTCCTGTTGCAGCGGCAAATCATAAGTGGAAATTGTGTAGCCCTGACACATTGGTGAACTGGAAAGTCCTGCAGCCTTAAGTAACTATAGCCAACACTGTAGCACATTGTTTGGTTGCTCACAGTATGCAGATTGGCTATGAGTGGCAGGAGTGGATTGTGAGGTGGAGAGGGAATTTGCGTGTGGGCGGTGATTTGCATGTGGGTGGTGATTGGCTGCTCCTGTTGCTTCCTCACCCAATCAGCACACTGAAAGGGGTGACATACCTAAACCTGTTGTACATTCCCAGGAAGCAACATACCTAAGGCCAATGTGTATACCCAAGAGTTCTATATATATAACTAGTGGTCATCCATTTATTGTTCAGTTAGTTTGAAATTTATGTTATCTTTTGACACACACAGGAATCTTTTAACCTCCAAAGGTTTTTACAACAAATTCACAATCTCTTATTGTTGGCCAGGCTTCTGGGAGTCAAAGTTCCAGTTCCCAGAAGACAAAAGTTTCCCCATCCCTGTCCTCTGAGCAACTTTGGCCTCAATGCTGCTGTAAAAGATGGGCCATGAAAACTAGCAAAGTCTGTAAAGGCACAAGATGCACTGACTTCAAATGTAATATTTTTCTGCAGTTTTAGGACATCCCTTTGTAACAGTTTATGGGCTGGGACTAATATTGCTTTTGGTTTCTTTGCTTTTGGGTAGTTATTTGGGTTTGTGGAGCGATATGGAGCAGCTGGAGCCCTGAAAATTAGAAAGGCAGACCAGAAGATGACCAGCTTACAGAATTTCCTGGAAACCTTGAATAAGAAGCAAGAGAAGGAAAGTGAGTATGTCTGCAAATTGATCTTTGGAAAGGAATTGGATTATAAAAAGGAAAACTAAGGAGACGGGATAATAAAGACAGTGTCTTTTTAGCAGACAGAGGAATTCTGTTATATGCACGGAATTTCTTCCTGTGCTCACCTCCCTGCACCTTTCATTTCAGTGGAAGTAGCAGAACCATAGGTCTGCAAGAGTTCTGTGTGCACAGGGGTGGCAGTGGTGGTGGTATAAGTAGATTCTCTTCCTCCTCAGAAAAGCATTGCCTGTAGTAGCTGCCTTAAAAGCCTATAAAAATGCCAGTTAGTAGAGAGAGCAGCTTGATCTTCCTTGCCGAGATAATTCAGTTTTGATAAGGCATGAGGAATTTTTACATACAAAGCTCAGGTAGTTATTTGCCTTTTTAAATTCATCTGTGGTATAAACACAAAAGTTGTGTTGGCAAGGATATAGATTCTGTTTCTCTTTTACGTTCTGTCTCATGTTAATGATGTTCTGATGCTGTGCAGATGAAAATGGTCTTATTTCCCCCCACATACATTTTTATTCCAATTTTCAATTACATAAAAATAAATAAACATACAGCATACAACAACAGTAATGCATAATAATGAACAAATATCTTCACGCAACTAAGCTTCCATCAGTTTGACCTCTCGAATTTGGTAAACTATAATCTGTCCATTATCTGACCTCTGTATAGTCTAATTAAACAAAATCCTACTATTATCTTAACAAATACCATTTCCTATTTTGATCTATTCCCACTTACATCTACTGCTACACTTAGTTCTCTTAAAAGCCCCCCCCCCTTTTTTTGTAGGCCCGGATTTATCCTTGTATTTTAACTACATCACTTCTTTTAAAATGCTAATATAGCTCCTTTTCCCCATTTCTCTTCCCAGAAGGGCAGAAGACATTTCCATTCATCTTTGAACTTGTTTTCAGTTTTATCATCCAATAAAAGTGTTAATTTATCCAATACTGCCATTTCGTGTAATTTTACCAGCCATTCTTCCACTGCAGGAATCTCTGGGTTTTTCCAGTATTTAGCATATAACAACCTAGCTGACGTTACCATATATAACAATATCCTCCCATATTTTTTTCCCATGTCCTTGTCTAATCTGTCCAACATATTAGATATCATTATATGAATTTTCACCCAGAATTTCTTTGCTTTGGGGCAATGCCACCACATATGGAAGAATGTGCCTACTTCCACTCCACACTTCCAACATTTATCATTTTTTATCTTATACATTCTGGCAATTTTATGTGGTTTCAAATACCACCTGTAGAGCATCTTATAATAGTTTTCCTTAAAGAGCAGATGAAAATGGTCTTTTGAACACTTTCTTAATTGCAGAATATCCTGGGGAACCTATGACTAAGTTTCCCAATTTTGGATCCACAGGCTTTCCACAGGATTCCTCCGAAGAGGTTGAGGATGACCAGCCCAAAATGGCATCTCCTCTGATGCACATAGAGGGGTTCCTAGCTGCCCTCACAAATGCAAACCAAGATGGAAGAGTAATCCTCACCAGGCAAGGTACTGTGTGTGTTAGTGCTAGCTATGTATAAAACCACTATAACTGGTATAGATAAAGTTCAGCTGAGATTTTTCTACTGGAGGCCAAAGTCAGTGAGTGAAAAGCCATTTTTAAAAAATCATAGTTCCTGGTGCCTTTTTGGAGAAGCATGTGAAAAGCAGAGGAGTTGTGAAAAGTAGTACCTAAGAAGACTAATGTAATGAAGAGGTGGTAAAGGTGCCCGTCAGTAAGAGCCTTCTATGGAATCCCCTATTACCTCTCTTTTGCATTTTCCTCATAGCATGCTGATAACTTGTTGAATCAGTCTAATGGGAGCCTGATGCCATCTGAGAAAGGAGTCTTGTACTGCAGGCAGTGAAAATGCTATCTGGCTGCCCATCACTACTCTGAAAAAGTTACATTGCTAACTCTTCTAATATGTTAATATTTTTCCTTTCCAGGCACTCTAGCTTTAAGCAGCCTCAAGTTTCTTCTGTTGAATCCAGCAGTGCACTTTGCCAAGGTGCTGAAGGAATGTCGGGCTGTGATCATTGCTGGGGGCACCATGCAACCGGTGAGTGATGGCTCTCCTTTCTTCCAGTTGCATTTGGTTAGTGTAGCATTTGCTTCTAAGCAAGTAGTAGTAAGGTTGGGGGAGCTGGTGCTTGTTGATATATTTGGGGAATGGTAAAAAGCATTAACAGTTTAAATATATTTAGGGTAATGGTAATGAACCAAACATATTGCATTGTTTTTATCATGACCACAGGTAAATTAAGGCCCATTCATCACTTCTTGTTCTTGTTCAGTAGCTTTGCTTTTGGGGTAAAAAACCAGGCTTCAAATCAAACAAGCTTGATAAGTTTCTACTTAAAAAATAATTTGTTATGCAGCTTTTTACAGAGTCCCATAAAATAATTTATTTTATATTAACATCACCATTTTTTTAGCTGCTTATTACTTTTCCAGGCCTTTTCGTCATAGGATTGATAAAGAAGGGCATAAAATTTGAAAAAGGCATCCAGTTACTTTTTTAAAAAAGTACCTTTAAAGGGACTTCTTAAATGTACCTTTTTAAAAAGTAACTGGAGAAAGTTAAACTCCCCTGCAAATTAAGTGTTCCAGCATTTTAGATTACTTTTAACTTCTCTGTTGTAGTTGTTGAGTGCCATCAAGTCAACTTTGACTTATGGAGACCCTATGAATGAGAGACCTCCAAGTCACCCTATCATCAACAGCCTTGCTCTGATGTTGCAGACTCAGGTCTGTGGCTTCCTTGTTTGAGTCTATCCATCTGGAATGCAGTCTTGTACTTTTCCTACTCCCTTTTAACCTTACCAAACATTATAGTCAAACTAGTGAGTCATGTCTTCTCATGATATGTCTGAAGTATGACAGTCTCATTTTAGTCATCTTGGCTTCTAGGGAGAGTTCAGGTTTGATTTGCTCTATTGGTCTTTATTAATCTTTTTAGTAGTCCAAAATATCCGTTGAGCTCTTCTCCAGCACCATATTTCAGATGAGTTAGTTTTCTTCCTATCAGCTTTCTTTACTTTACAGCTTTCACAACTATTCCTGGAAATTGGAAATACAATGGCATGGACAATCCTAACTTTAGTGTTCAGTGATCATAGAATCATAGAATTGTAGAGTTGGAAGAGACCATGAGAGCCATCCAGTCCAACCCCCTGCCACGCAGGAAATCTTGATCAAAGCATCCCCGACAGATGGCAATCCAGCCTCTGTTTAAAGACCTCCAAGGAAGGAGACCCCACCACGCTCCGAGGGAGTGCGTTCCACTGCCGAACAGCTCTTACTGTCAAAAAGTTCCTCCTAATGTTGAGGTGGAATCTTTGTTCCTGGAGCTTGCATCCATTGCTCTGTGTTCCAATCTCTGGAGCAGCAGAAAACAAGCCTGCTCCATCCTCAACATGACACCCCTTCAAATACTTAAACAGGACTATCATATCGCCTCTTAACCGTCTTTTTTCCAGGCTAAACATACCCAGCTCCCTAAGTCTCTCCTCATAAGGCATCGTTTCCAGACCTTTCACCATTTTAGTCGCCCTTCTCTGGACATACTCTAATTTGTCAATATCTTTTTTGAATTGTGGTGCCCAGAACTGGACACAGTATTCTAGGTGAGGTCTGACCAAGGCAGAATAGAGCGGCACTATTACTTCCCTTGATCTAGACACCTTTATACTTCAGGATCTTGTCTAGTTCCTTCAGAACTGCCCTTCCAAGTCCTAGTCTTCTAATTTTTTGACTGCAGTCCCCATTCTGATTAACTCTGAGCCAAGGTATGGAAAATCTTGAACTATTTCAATATCTTGATCATCTACTTTAAAGTTTTCTAAATCATCTGTGGTCATTTTTTTTCTTTTCAGCATGTTCAACTATAAACTAGTCTTTCCACTTTCTTTGTTGACTTTCTTCAATAATTATTCCAAGTCTTGCTATTTAATACTACTAGTATGGTATCGCATATCTTAAATTGTTCATGTTCCATCCTTCAGTTTTCATGCTTCCTTCCTCTGAGTCTAATTCTGCTTTACTTATGATATGTTCAGCATATCAAATAGGGTGATAAAGTGCAGCTCTGCCTGACCCCTTGCCAATTGGGAACCATTCTGTTTTTCCATGTTCTAACAGTAGCCTCTTGTCCTGAGTACAGGTTTATGCATCAGGACAATCAAATGTTGTGGCACACCCATTTCTTTAATAGTTTTTCATGTACAATCAAAGGCTTTGCTATAATCTATAAAGCACGGGCTGGTTTTCTTTTCAAATTCTTTGGTGCGCTCCATTATCCAAGCTATGTTTGCAGTATGATCTCCAGTGCCTCTTCCTTCCCTGAACCCAGCTTGGACATCTGTCATTTATTTATTGTTTAGGTGAGATGGGCCTTGTACAATCAATCATTAAATGCCTGTTGATACAGAAAAGTCTTTACTTGTCTGTAAAAAGAATGTAGGGAGGGTACCAGTCAAACCTCTCTGGGAAGGGAGTTCCAGAGCTTGGGGGCAGCCACTGAGAAGGCCCTCTCCCATGTTCTCACCAGATGAAACTGTGTGGGTGGTGGGACACAGAGAAGGGCCTCCCCAGCAGATCTCAAAGCACAGTCAGGTTCCATATAGGGCTTTACAGATCAGAAGTGACACTTTGAATTGTACCTGGAAATGGACCAGCAGCCAGCAGAACTGCTGCAAGAAGGGATTCGCGTGTTCCCATCAAGCCATCTCTCTCAGAACCTTCCACGTTATTTGTGCTCACAAACACTATTAACGCTTATATAGAGGGTTAGGAGACATGAGAGATGCAGCCCTCATACACCTTGTGGTGGCCAATTGTACTGCCTACACACATGCATGTATATGTTTATTTAGGAGAAGACAGGCATAAATGACCCCTATTGAGAACTGTAGAAGTCCTCTGCTTATGGCACTGCATTTGAGATAGTGTGGGATTGTTCTCCCTCCCCATTTTTAAAATATCTAATTTCAAAGGTATAGCTATCTAGACCTAGCTGTGAACACAGATGGATGAAGTTTCACTTTTAAAAGGAGAATTTACTGACTTCTAGAAAAATAGCTTTACCCATTTCTGTCCTCCAGCGCTGGTCAGAGAACTTGCATGTGGAGGAGCTGAGGAAGTCAGGCTGCAGTATTTGCAAACTGCTGTTGGTTAAGAGAGCTGTGACTTGACTGATAAGAGTCTGCCCTAGTTGGTTCTGTTGCTGAGGTGTTATGGGATATTATGAACATCCCAACTGCTCAAAAATAACATGACAAACAATATGTAAGGCACAGATACAGATGGTTAGGACTTCACTCTGACAGCCAAAGTGAACAGTCAGAAAATGCATGAGAGGGTTTAAGGGGTGATGGAAGAGCAGATCCCAAGAGAAAACAAACATTCTCTTTTGGTTTCTGCTTGAAATAATCCAAGGTATTGTACTATGCTCTCAAGAATCAAAATGTTGCTCAGTAGTTTTTAAGATGAGCCTGTAAAGAAGGCCAGTAGTATCCCATGTGGGCTTTTGAGGCCGAGGGAAAGAGGCTTGCCTTGACTCCTGTCACTGGGTGAGTTCACATCTGAGGGGAGACTTGAACTGCGGAGCTCTCAATTCATATAGTTTCTACCACTGTGTTACACCCCCTCTCTTGCCTTCCCAACTTGTGCACTAGCTTGGTCAAAGACAGGGATGGTTAACTGGAGGGCAGTAGTGTAGCAGCTGAATGACCTGATACCACGTGCTGTGGCAAAAAGTGAATTTGAAGTAGCAGCTTCCTGGCTCACAGAGCATACTAAACCCATTGTGTTAGGTTTCTCCAAATTTAAATCCTAACTTCTTTTCTGATCAATCTTAAAAGCTGTACTACAGCTATATCCTGGGATGGTGAAGTACGTCCAGTTAACTCACAAGTAGCTTGATTTAGTCTCCTCCCATCCCATTCTCCCCACAAGCAGGTCATTACAACTTTTGTGGATCAGGTTTCCTTTGTGGGAGATGGCTTCCTTCATGATAAATTCGTAGGATCTCTCCTTTTATGAGTAGTTCACTGTTTCCTTAGGCCTTTGGTCATCATCTTGCTGCCACCTACAATTATTTATTTATTTCCTCTGTTTTTCTAAACATAAGATCTGGTTGGCCTTCAAGAGTGTGCAGTTTGTCCTGTTTCTTCAGAGTGCCTGCAGCTTTTGAGAAGCCCTGGATCCTGATTCTCTGTGTGTGACCTTAAAACTGTGATCGTGCCAGGAGGGCCTTTTCAGAAAAATCAGGATTTCAGTATCACTACAGTGGCAGGTGCTATATCTGCAAGGCTCTGTTACATCCGAGCCATCGCCACTGGCAGAAGGTAACTGGTGACTCCAGTGCAGGGGACGCAAGGGAAGCAAATCTGTGCATATACAGCCAGGAAATCCCAGTTGCAGGAGGCTGTGCTGGACAGCTTAAACTGGTCTGCTTGTGGCAATGTATCAAAATCCATGGATGTTAAATGTTTTGCTTAAAACCTCTTTCCTACTTAAACGTGTTGGAAAATGGGGGCAGTTATTCTGTATGACAGCTCTTTTGTCAGAGAAATAATAGTGAAGCACACATCAAAATGAACCTAGGATGTAGAGAGTCCCGTATGGCCTCTCTTTGGTTTATTATTAATAAGGACCTCAGTCAGGCTCACTTGGGTTTCTGAACCTGTTGAAACAAATTGATGTTGCAGTCTAATAAACATAGTAGTTCAACAAGGGAAGGGTTTTAGAAACGGGGGCTAAGTAGACAGCCCTTCAGAAGAACCAGGGTGGCAGCAGAATATCTCTTTCCCAACCCATTCCAAATACCACATGTAGCCCATCCCATTCCAAAAAATGAGTTAAGTGTGCTGCAGCTCATAGTGTCTGTCTGTCTTGAAAAGAAGCCTTGTAGTACTGTTCAGTAAAGGGAAGTAGTGGGTGAGTATTCAGGAGTGAGGAATAGAGTTTGCAAACCTGCAAACACCCCCTGCAGCAACTCTTTGGTAGGTCTGTTAGTCAGTCAGTGGCCAGCTGTTGCATAGTTCTGCATGCAGAACTACTATGCTATGCTGGACCATATAGGATTGTGGCCTGATCTTGTCAGTGCTTGAACGAGTCAATTGGAAGCAAAATAAATATTAAGAACAAAAATAATGACCAAGAAGGATTTAAATTAAATTCAATCTAGATGATGAGGAAATTGGAATAGTTAAAGATTTCCCATATCTTGGATCAATCATTGATCAGAATGGAGATTGCAGTCAAGAAATCAGAAGAAGTCTAGGACTGGGAAGGGCAGCTATGAAAGAACTAGACAAGATCCTAAAGGTATAAAACTGAACACCAAAGTTGGGATCATCCAGACTATCACATTTCCCATCACCATATATGGGTGTGAGGGTTGGACAGTGAGGAAAGCTGATAAAAATAAAATCAACTCATTTGACCTGTGGTGCTAGAGAAGAGTGCTGCGGAGACTGGATGGCCAAAACACCAAACAAATGGGATCTAGAATGGATCAAGACTGAACCCTCCCTAGAAGCCAAGATGACTAAATTGAGTCTGTTGCATTTCAGCCTCATCATGAGAAGGCATGACTCACTAGAAAAAACAATAATGCTAGGAAAGTTGGAGGGCAGTAATAAGAGAGGAAGACCACATAACAGATGGATAAACTCAAGGAGGTCACGGCCATGAGCCTACGGCCATGAGCAGAGCAGATGAGGACAAGGTGTCTTGGAGGTGGTTCGTTCACTGGGTCCCCATGAGTCGAAGTCAACTCAAAGGCAGTTGACAACTCTATAGATTTTCCTTGGTTTTTTTCCGGGCTGTGAGGCTGTGTTCTGGAATAGTTTCTTTCTGACATTTCGCCTGCATCTGTGGCTGGCATCCTCAGAGAATGGTTGGGTAAGTGTGTGTGTGGAGTTTATATGTAAATTTGTGTAATTGAATGATTAGTTTCTGAGTATAGAAATGCAAGGCTCGTTAGTGTCTGTTTGGCTAATGGTTGGTTGATGAGCCATTATCTGCTGGGAATCCCCCTGTCCCTGGGTGGAATTCTTTTGTAAGTGTTGAGTTTTGATTCTACTGTATTTCAAAACTGGGAGCCAGATTTTGTTTACTTTTAAGGTTTCTTTTTTCCTGTTGAAGTTGTCCAGGTGTTTGTGAATTTCAATAGCTTCTCTGTGCATTCTGACATGATAGTTGTTGGCCTGATCCAGAATGTCTGTGTTTTTAAATAACATTTTGTGTCCAGGTTGGTTTATAACATGTTCTGCTACTGCTGATTTTTCTGGCTGGCCCAGTCTGCAGTGTCTCTCATGTTCCTTGATTCATGTTTGCACACTACGTTTAGTGGTCCTATGTAAGCTTGTCCACAGCTGCATGGTATGCGGTAAACTCCTGCGGCTGTGAGAGGGTCTCTTTTGTCCTTTGCTGAGCACAACATTTCTTGGATTTTCTTGGTTGGTCTGGAGGTTGTGTTTCCTCATTAGTTTCCCTATTCTGTCTGTGACTCCTCTGATGTATGGTAAAAATACCTGCCCTTTGGGTGGCTGTTTTTCTTCTTCATTCCTGTGGTTTTTTCTGGGTCAGACTGCTCTTGTGATGTCTGATCTGGAGTAACCATTAGCCTGTAGCCCAGTTTAGGTGCCTCAGTTCGTCCTCCAGGTAGTGGGGTTCGCAGATCCTTTTTGCACGGTCTACCAATGGACAACTTCCTGGACAACTTCAACAGGAAAGAAGAAACCTTAAAAGTAAACAAAATCTGGCTCCCAGTTTTGAAATACAATAGACTCAAAACTCAACACTTACAAAAGAATTCCACCCAGGGACATAATGGCCCATCAACCAACCATTAGCCAAACAGACACTAACGAGCCTTGCATTTCTATACCCAGAAACTAACCATTCAATTACACAAATTTACATGTCCTCCCCAACAGGGGTTCACAGCATATAAACTCCACACACACACCTACCCAACCATTCTCTGAGGATGCCAGCCGCAGATGCAGGCGAAACATCAAAAAGAAACTCTTCCAGAACACGGCCTCACAGCCCGGAAAAAGCCCAAGGAAAATCTATGGATGTCAGCCGTGAAAGCCTTTGACTTCACCGTTAACAACTCATTAGCTCATTACTGATGTCGTCCTCATCATTATCATCCTGTATTTTCCCCAAGACTGGGACTCAAGGCAGCTTACACATTAACAACATTACAATTAAAAACATACAAAAGGCTACAATAAAACTTAATTAAACGAAGAATCATATTAAAAAGGCATATTCTAAGAGATTTTTAAAATGATACAATTTTTAAAAATACAGCACTTACAGCCCTTTTTCAATTCTAAAAGGCTGTCTAAATAAAAAAGGTTTGGCCTGCTGACAGAAGGACAGCAAGGAGGAGGCAATTCCAGCCTTCTGAAAGGGGGGGGGGGATTCCAAAATGTAGGGGCAGCCACCGAGAAGGCCCTCTCTTGTGTTCCCACCAGTCTTACCTATGAAGGTGGCGGGACTAAGAGAAGGGCCTCTCCTGTAGATCTCAGGCTCTGGTCAGGCTTATATTGGGAAATGTGGCCTGTCCAATAGCCTAGACCTAAACCGTATCGGGCTTTATAGCTCATAACCAGCACTTTGAATTGTGCCTGCAAACAAACTGTCTGCCAGTGGAGTTGTTGGAACAGGAGAGTTGGATGATTCCTGGAGCCAGCCCCAGTTAACACTCTAGCTGCAGCTCTTTAAACCAACTGAAATGTCAAAGCCAGTCCCACATAGAGCACATTAGGGTAATATGACAACATACTACTGGTATGTGAGCAAACTGACTCCTGAACGAACATAAATGTAATTTTTTAAAGAAGAGGATACAGGAAAAAGTGGTGTGTCATTGGTTTAATGAGGTAATATGTCTGGGGAGTGGGGCCGGTAGCTCAGTGGCAGAGTAGTTCCCAAGTTTCTTCTTCACATTGGGCTGAGATAAACTCCCATCTGACTTTATTTAAGGACTTTCTTGTCTCCTCACAATTCTGCATGTGAAAATTTTGTTTGAATTTTTATGTAGCCTGAGGCTCCACCAAATGTATAGCTACAGAGAAGGACAAAATGGGAGCTTTGCCCTCCAAATAAGGATTCTTTCCTCCAAATACAAGTTTCCTTCAGTCTCCAAATTCCTAGCATTACAGAAAATGGGACATTAAAAGCCATTCACTCTTGGAATGCTTATATTTGCTGTGTCCACATTCTCTCAGTCACTTTGCCTATCCCTTTTCTTCAGATGCCTAAACTGTATTTCTAAATGCTCCACTAAAGATGCAAGTTACTGCAATGCTAGAAATTTGAGAAATGAACGAAAATTTCATTGGGATGGGAGAAAATTCTTATGGGGAGGTAATGTCCTCATTTTGCCCCTCCCCCATAGCTATCCCCCAGTCCATGAAGTAGGGGTGGGGAACATGTGGTCCTCCAGATATTGAGCTCCAGTTGCCACTGGCCCCAACCAGTGTGTGATGTTGGTAAGCAACATCTGGAGGGCTACATGTTGTCCATCCCTGGTCTAAAGCATGCCATATCAAGGAAGTACAAAACTTTGTAATGGATATGTATTCATAGAATCATAGAGTTGGAAGAGACCACAAGGGCCATCCAGTCCAACCCCCCTGCCATGCAGGAATACACAAGCAAAGCACCTCCAACAGAAGGCCGTCCAGCCTCTGTTTAAAAATCTCCAAAGAAGGAGAGTCCACCACACTCCAAGGCAGTGCATTTCACTGTCGCACAGCAATTAATTCCAGGAAATTCTTCCTAATGTTTAGGTGGAATCTCTTTTCCTGTAGTTTTTCCTGTAGTTCCTGTATTCAAACCAGAAATGAAACACAGGAGAGGGCAGAAGTGACAGGGAGAAAAGTCTCTTTTTAAAATAGACATCAGATGATGTGGTGCTCCACATGGTGGCACTACAGTTCTTCCTTTAGTGACACAGCTAGTGGGATGAAGGAGATGTACCATCTGGAATAGCAAGTCAGATGGGACAGAAAGTTGGAGCAGACAAGGTATTGCTTGTATTTCTGACACATGGAAAGGCACAGCTTCTGATGGGTTTGTAGCTGCTTACGTTTCTGGCATAAAATAAGCAATTAAATGAGTACTGTAAAAATGTAATGATCTGGTCTTTCATGTTTGTCATGTGACTTATTTCAAGTGGGAGACTGAATGCATGCAAGTGTACAGCCAATCTGAAGAGCAATGAGCTGATCTGAATTTGTAGTCTGCATGGCTGTGGCCCCCAGCCAACACCGGCCCTCATGATATAGACCAGAGATGTGCAAGGTGTGACCCTGGGGCAATAGGCAGCCCCTCAAGGTTGTTTTTGCAGCTCTCATCTCCTCCAGACTCCCTGCACTGTCTATTTTCTGACCAAAAAGAAAGGTGAATTGCCTCTCTTTGGGGGGCCCTGGGAGTGGCGAATCACCCATTGAATAACTTGCAGGACCCCTCTGCAATTCTTAACATTAAAAAGTATCAAAACTAGATTCACTAGTACATAAACAACAGACAGCTTTCACAGGCTGTAAAGAAGCTATTCAGAAAGCACAGCAAATATTATGATTGGTAATATTGAAGAATGTATTGAAAAGGCCTTTATATATTGATTGTATCAATATTCTTCAGTACAGTGAATCAATTGAGCCTATCACTTGCTATTTATGAACAATGTATTTCTGGACTTACTATTTTCTGAAGCAGCAGTTCCTTGAAAATTGTAATTTTGTCACTACAAAATGTACTGTAACACTTAAATCTTCATGATACTTATCTTCTGATGCTAATTTAAAAGTATCATGTAGTTTTGTATATGAACAAATATAGCTTATTTCTTTTTTTTAAAGAAAAGTATCAAAACCAGAGCATCAATTTTTCAAAACTGGAAGTGGTATTCTGACTACTTTGTTCTTTTCGTTTGGGGGCATTTTGGCAGTGTATCCCCCAGGAAATGCGCCCAGGGACCCAAAGCAGTTGCCCATCCCTGACACAGAGCCTACTGTTTACTTTGTCTCCTTCTTTATTAGCATGGTTTTGATTGCAGTGTTTTTGCTTTTACTTTAAAAATAAATAGTTGTTTCTAGCCCCTAGATGTGCTTGAAAGCATATTGGCATCTTAGAAACCAGAGAATGGGCTGGAAGGGTTGTACAAAGAAAGGGGTTCCATGTCTTGTATGGCTCTGCCCTCCTCTTCACAGTAATTTGGGTCTTGGATCAAAAGTTTATTGGTGAGCTGTGGAAAATTACTTTTTAGGGCTATAGTTATAGTTATAGGATCTATCACTTAGAAAAATTACTTTTTTGGACTACAATGCCCAGAATCCCCTTGCTAACAAGAGGCCCTTCCATATGGTGAACTCCTAGCACTTGCAGTCAAAAGACATCATTCAATCTCTCTCTCTCTCTCACACACACACACACACCTGCCTTCATTTCTTTCTTAATTTTTTCTCATTAAGGAGATCTTTTCCCCCGCTCCCCCCATCTCTTTTGGTAACGTGCGAGAAAACACAGGAGGATTACCAATGGAAAGCCATAAACATCATCTTGATTTCTCCATAAAACTCTGCAAATGTACCAGTGTGTTTGCCAATTAATGTCTCATTTGGAAGGCCCCTCCAACTGATATATAGCAGCTCTGAGGGACATAGTAGGGTCCAGCTATGTTTTTGAATATGCATTTAAGAAAGCTTTTTTTAAACCAAAATGTTTTGCTTTGTGGATTGCAGGTAGCTGATTTCCGGGAACAGCTGCTCTTGTGTGCAGGTGTCAGTGCTGACCGGATTGAAGAGTTCTCCTGTGGTGAGTTTTTTTTCCAGGTGTGGATGTGCACAATGGGTAGGCCCTGCCTGGCAGATGGTGCAGCACTGCATGGGGCAGAGCTTTGCTTACTCCTTCCTTTCCTGCCAAAATGCCACAGCTGACAGCAACTTTGATTGCCTTTCACCTCTGGCTGCACTTTACACAAGGAGGAACCTTCACCAGCATCAATTGGCAAAAGCAGCTGTGTTTACATCTCTCTGAAACAGGGGTTGAGGGGAAGAGAATTGTATTTTTCTTCAAATGAAAATGGGAAATGTAATTATGGCAGCAGTGGTCTGCATACTTACTTAAAGAGTAAATTCCTATATTATATTATATCCATATGTATGTGTAAGGTAGGACAGTATGTCCATAACAAATGAGAATGGTCAAACATGTTGTGCTATGGACTATTCTTCAGGATGTCTACCAGCCAGACCTATTTCTAAGATACTCCATTCTATACCACATCCTCTCTGGCTTTTAGTTTTCTTCTCCAACATTTGGTCAACATTCCATGCTGCCCAAGTATACTGAGTCCTCTGTGGTTGCTTTTAGGCTCCGTTTTGTATTTCTCCCCCCCTTTTAACAAGCCCTTTGGGATTTTTGTACCTCTGCAAACCTTTAGGTTCCCCCAAGTGTGTTAATACCTCCTCCTTGTGTGTAGGTAGTTTTGTTTTGGTTACATAGCGACCAGTGCTTGGAGAAATTCACTATTAAAATATACATTATGTTATTTGAGAGGCATTTTTTCTCTCTCCTTCCTGCCAAAGCAGAGGCAATTTAGGGCAGTATTTCAAAGGCCTATTTTCTTTTTAGAGGCTATTCAAGGCTTAGGGTATTGTAATGAAAATATACATATTTTCCCTTGGAATGTTCAAAGTGAGAAGGAATGACAGGGAGCTGGCAGTCAGTGCCTGGCATCTGGTTAGTGGCATACACAAGTGTAAGTTAATTTTATGCCTGAAGATGTTATTTATTGTCACTGTAGAAGCTGGTCTCCCCTTCCTTGCACCACAGTAGCCAAAGTGCCCCACCTACCAGTGAGGCACTGAAATCCCCCCCCACCCCCAATTCCATGCCTGATAGAGAGCAGGGAAAATCGCAGAAGCATCTGGCAATGTCCCCATAATCAGATGCAAAATGATTACATCAGCCATGGAGACCTCTGGAGAATCTCACCAGGTAATGCAATCAGTTTGCATCTGGCTATGGAAACATAGCCAAATGCTTCTCCAATCTGAATTCAAAAGCTTTCACGGCTGGCATCCATAGATTTTCCTTGGTTTTTTTTCTAGGCTGTGAGGCCGTGTTCTGGAATAGTTTCTTTCTGACGTTTCTCCTGCATCTGTGGCTGGTATCTTCAAAGAAAATACCAGCCACAGATGCAGGCAAAACGTCAGAAAGAAACTATTCCAGAACATGGCCTCACAGCCTGGAAAAAAAACCAAGGAAAATCTCCAGTCTCCTCCCTCTGCTCTCCACAAGGTGCCTGAGGGGAGGGCTAAGGTGGCTCAGTGTAGCATAGCCCCTCATGTGGAACTCCTATGCTACACTGTCCCATGCAGGGTTGTGGTGGCCAGTGTGGATAATCAGAGCATGGAAAAGTTAAAGTACAACTTTCATTCTACATTGCCTTGTGGGCCCTCAGGGTATGTGGGCTGAGAGGTGATAAAACAAATACTGTAAATAAATATATACAAAAGTAAGTAGTCCAAAAATAATTTTTTCTATCTATAAATCTTAAGTTAGAATTAATGCAAATTTCTTGTATTTACAGAATTCTGCAAATGCTGCTTTTTCTACTGTTTCTGAGGACCAGGACCATTGCTCCCCATTTCTTTCCATCTTGTACTTTCATCTCAGTTTTTTCCTTTTTTCTCACAGTATTATACTTGAATGTTTTAAAAGTATCATGAATCAAACACAGACATGCATTGCAAAGCATTTTTAGCAGTAGACTCCAGTCTACCTTTTCCCTGCCTCTAGTTTAAATTACTGTATTTATTTTTATTTTTTTCATTGATCTGTTGGTTCTGCTTCAAATTGTTTAAATGCTGGTGGGAGGAAGGTCTGTTTCTCATGCTCTTTGCTTAGTAATTGAAATCTACTATGTGGAGTGAGGGTATCTGGGTCCGGAGGACTCACCATGCATCACTTGGCTTATTACAAGATTGGGGAGCCTTTGGCCATCCAGATATTTTGGACTACAGCCCCAGAAGGACCAGCCAAGATGCTGAGTGGTCAGAGGTAATGGGGGATGTAAACCCAAACCTCTGGAAGGTGAAAAGTTCCCCCTCTCAGGTTACAAGCACTTAGAAAGAGATGGCTGTTCAGCTTTCCTGCCTTATTCCTTCCCCCTGTTGCTTGTTATCAGGTCATGTGATTCCCCCAGACAACATTTTACCCATCATCCTCTGCAGTGGCCCATCCAATCAGCAGCTGGAATTCACTTATGAGAAGAGAGGCCTGCCTCAGATGGTCAGTATCTTTGTCCTTGTTTTGGTTCTTCAGGTGCCCTAATTTCATGTTTTGAGATCAATGAAGGAGATAAAGGCTGAATTGGGCTGGCATTTATACATAAGCAAGGTTTTACACTGTTCCCTCTGGGGAGAATCAGGACCTGGGTTTAGAATATCTTCACTGGGGTATTCTGATGTTTTGGAGCTTAGTTCTTGTGGGGGAAATCCCTCTATAAATTCATATTTGTTTCTAGTGAAATGTTAAGTTCGATTCCAGCTGGCTCCAAGGTTCACTCAGCCTTCCATCCTTTCGTAGGTCGGTAAATTGAGTACCCAGCTTGTGGGGGGCAATTAGCTAACACACATTGGAAACTGTTTAATGCAGTGTAGATGTGTAAATAGCTATTGCTTAAAACAATGTGTAAGCCGCTCTGATAGCCTTGTGGCTGAAGAGCGGGGTATAAATAAATAAATAATAAGTTAAAGAAGGGGTGGGCAATGTTCAGGCTCTATTCACCTCTTCTGGGATGTTTTATGTGGAGCAAAGCATACCTCAGTTAATACAGCTTCTGACAGTGAAGCTCCTTTTTGCAAAGGCTTTTTTTGCCCACCCAGGTCCCTCTTTACCTTGTTGTCCTCTGTCAAGTGGAAGATTTTTAATGACATCAGCACTGGGAGGATGGTGAAGCAGGGCTGGAGAAATGCAGACTTTTGATGCTGGGTTGCAGCAGCATCTCTGCAGTAAACAATGCAATAAGGAAAGCATCATCAGCATCATCATCATCATCATAATAATAATATAATTTATTTATTTATACCCTGCCCCTCTGTTAAAACAATCGGGGCGGCTTACAATAATTAAAATACAATACAGATAAAAATCCCAAAACACCACCCACCCCCACCCTCCCCCATAAAAAGATATTAAACAAATATAAATTAAAAGCAACTATCTAAAATCACATTTAAAAACAATAAATACAATAAATAGCCAACAGACTAAAAGAGGCCAGGAGCCTCTGAGGCCGGGATCTAATTAGGAAAGGCCTGCCGAAAGAGATCCGTCTTGAGTGCTTTTTAAAAGCTACTCAGGCTTATCATCTGACGGATCTCGTTTGGCAGGTCATTCCACAATTTGGGGGCGATTACCGAAAAGAGTGCCTTACTGAGCCTGTGTGAACATCAAGAGAGAGAAAGGGGGAGAACAGTTTAGCCCAACTCACCTCCAGCACACACACATATATATATATATATATATATATATATATATATTAAAAAAGCATAGAGCTTGGCCACCAAAATGGAAATCACAAGAGAAATGGAGGCTGTTGGGGGGCGGGGATGAAGTTATCCCTGGATACGTTTTGGAAGAAGCTTTCTGGTGGTCTCTGGAAGGTTCAAAATGTAAGGCTTACTTGACCTAGTTGTGTCATTTCATAGGTGTATATTGTTAATTTTTAATAAAAACATTTACTAAAAATGTTGAGCTGCTTTACTTTTTTGTGGCATAGGAACTTCCCCCTAATTTTTCCATGTTATTGCTGCCCGTTACCAAATTTTCTGTTAAAGAAGCAATGTCCAGGAACACATCTACCTTGTTGACTGGAGTATAGCTGTATTACAAATTCAAACCATTATGATGGCCTTCTCCAGATTGGTTGGCATAGGCCATAATCCTGTTGGTTTCTGTGCTACTCTTACTAGCAATTGTACTTTTCCCAAGGTTTTGGATCAGTGGCAAGAGAAGGCAGACAAAATCATTCAGCTCCAAGTAGCTTATTCTTCACTGTCTTAATTTTTTCACAGCTGCTGTGCCTGCAGCCCTTTCTCCCCTGCTGCCATCTGCCTAAGCTGGCTCTAGCAAGATCTTGGACACACTATATGTATAGAACTTTTAGCATGGATCTAGACAAAACATTTCCATGCCTTGAACTTTTGTGCATTTGTTGAATTACAGCTCATATCATTCCTAACCAGTGATCATGATGGGAGTTGTGGTCTAACAACATCTGGGGACCCCAGGGTATGCTGGAGATGTTAATGGCTCCCACAAAGAACTTTACAATTTGTATACCACATGCACAATTCCAGCAATAAACTGCCTTTTGTATGTTATAGGATGACTTTTCCAGTATAGAAAGTACAGATTGACCCCTGTATTTGTGGGGATACATTCCAAGACCCTCTGTGGATACCTGAAACTGTGGATAATAGGAAACCTTATTATTTTCAATGAGAAGAACACTGAAAGTTGACCACAGCATCATATTGGAGGACCTAGAAATGCCTAGAGAGAACATATATTTTTGGACGAGGATAAGTGAAACCATAGATATTGAATCCGTGGATATGGGATTGACCTGTAAGTTCCATGTTGAACATACACAGATTTAAAAAAGCTGTCAAGACGGATCTTTTCTGGCAGGCCTTTCCTGAATAACTATCCCGGCCCAAGACTCGGCTGTCCTCCCTGAGCTGTAATCAGATTTTTTTAAAAACTATTGTATGTTTTAATCTTTTTCTAATCTATATATTTTTAATTTACTGTATGTTTTTAATCTTTTATAATTTAATATTATTTTAAGGGGGGGTGGGCTAGGGTACTGGGACTATGGAGTTTTTATATTGTAAGCCGCCCCGATTGCGTTGCAGAGGGGCGGGATAGAAATAAAATGTTGTTATTATTATTATTATTATTATTATTAGTATATGCTGCCTTACTCCCAGTCAAATCGTTGGTTCATTGAGTCCAGCAATACTTAGTTTGACTGGCAGTAGCTTACCAGATTCTCAGGCTGCACACTTGAAGCCAGAAGTGAGGAACTAGAGGTCCTCTACATGTTAGTGGACTCTAACTCCCATCAGCCTGAGTCAACATTACCAATGATGGGTATGTTACGAGTTGAGGTCCAACAATCTAGAAGGCTACAGGTTCCCCTTCCTAACTCTTGTAGCCTGGCTGTGAGATCTTTTGAACGGGAGATGAGGTTTTTGAACCTGGGACTTTATACCATACAGCTTGTGGGGTTTTTTCCTGAACTGTGGCCCCTCCTAGCTGTTGGACAATTCAGCTGCTGAAGCAATCTGAAGAAACACGTACTACTTGGCTTCTGAATTCACAGAGTAAACTTGTGTCTTTTTCCTTGCTGTGTTTAAAATTAGGCAGGCAGAATACAGGAAAGACAGGGAATGTTTGTTCTCAAGTGATTATGTGACTGGTACCCTGAGTATAGGCTTTTAAGCCAAGCTTTTGAAACAAACAAAAACACCTATAGTTGGTTTTTGTGAAGATGCTATGTGGAATTTTTAAAGCTATTTATTATTTTTAGGGACGCTGTCTTTAAAAGTTGTTTAAGTTGTTTAAATTAATTTTACAAAAGTATGCTGTGGATGTGAAAATGTTGTTTTAAATTATTGTATTTCATTATAATGGACCTTGAACTTGTTTGGAGGTTCTAGCAGGGGAGTGCAGCTATTGCATACCCTTGACCAAAGAACAGTACACTCTTATCTGGGATGATTGTCCTCTTCTGCTGAGTGCACAGCTTTGGGAGGGATGCACATGGAGTGGTGAGGGAGGAAGGGGACACCCGCCTAGCCAGCCAGATTAGCCAAATCAACCTTGGTGATCAATGGGGTGACTGATTTTGCAGCCAGATCGCCCTCACATCCATTTATTATGTGATTTTGTAGGTCACATTCTGTGTTAGAATGTGATTTTATGTCTCTGCCCAAAGTGGTGGCTTAGACTTAAATAAATAAATAAAAATGAAATATTCCACATGGCTTGCTTGAAGAAGAACAGGCAGCAGTAGCCCTCATTATCCAGAAGCCTGTTGGAAACACAGGGCAGGTTCTGAAGGATTCTGATAACCAGTTCTGAGAGATCTGTGGGGGTGGGGCTTTGTACTAATATTTCTTGTCCATGGCTGCATGGCAAAACTGCCTTTGAAACACAGGGGGAGTTCTCAGGAGGAGCGTTTGTCATGCCAAGGGTGGGGAGACTCTTTCAGCCTGAGGGAACAGACTCAGTTTTGAAAAAGTTCCGTTCCAGTGGTGGCTGGAACTAAAGGCAAGAGAGTAGGGACTCAAAAGACCAGCATGTTTTAGTTCAAAGCTCCTAGTGTCAGTGAGTACACCTTGTGTATATGTGCCTTTAACTCATCTGTTGCCTTTTGGTGACCCCATGAATTCCATAGGGTTTTCTTAGGCAAGCAGTACTCAAGAGGTGGCTTGCCATTGTCTTCCTCTGAAACATAGCCTACAGCACCAGATGGTTCTTGATGGCCCCCTGTCCAAATACTAACCAGGCCTGACCCTGCTTAGCTTCCAAAATCAGTTGGGATTGGGTGTTTTCAGGATATTTAGGCCTTTGGGGAAGGCATTTATTATATTGTGGGGCGGCTGGTCAAAGGAAGGACACTCCACTGGGATGGAGTTTGTCCATTGTTAAGTTCTTGGGCTCTTAGCCATAAGAAATCAAGGTTGCTCTGTAGTAGTCTTTCTCCTATCTGGTGCCATTGGCCATGCTGCCTGGGGGATGGGGGGTGGGAGTTATGACCAGCACAGGTGGAAGGCACCATATTGGGAGGGCTGCTCTATTGAAAGAACACTAAAAGGACTGTCTTTTTCTGCCTTGACATTTCCGGCCTGATGGTCCCAGGCTTCTGGGCTTGTTACACAGCCTAGGAACTGATTGATTTGTTCTATGAACAAACAAAGGAGTGAATGAACACTTTATAATGGTAATTATAAAAAACTTCAATTAAAAAAACCCTCAAAATGGTGGGAAGGGCACCTCTCTCTCTCTCTCTCCACACACACACACTCCCTGCCCTCCCATCCCATCTGATGCAAGTGCTCCACAAGGAGATCTACTTCCTGAATGCCCAGTTTGCTGAACTGGAGCTGTGTTGTTGAAGGATATTGATGCATGTCTGTCATACAGGTTAAATTGCTAGAAACGGCTTAATGGTGGATGAATTATGAGTTGGCAAGCCAAGCCCAATGTGTATCTTACCATATTTGTAATGAGGGCTTAAGTTATCAGATACATTGCCCTAAGACAGAGATGAGCAGCTTCTAGGAGTGTGTGGCAGTAGGGACATTGGTCCCACTGATTTCAGTGGTGACTGTACCATCCTGACACTAAGTTTCACCCTGAGCAAGGTGTGTGCCTTGTTTGAAAATAGAATCATTCCTCTTTTTCTCCTATCCTGTTGCTGAAATGTGGCATTGAAAGAGGGGATGAAAATAGGTGGCAGGGGTGTGTGTCTGCATTTTGGTGCCCACTCCTGCCCTAAAGACTTTCCTGGTCATTTATCTCTCTTTTTTTTTATTCAGATGGAGGAGACAGGCAGGATTCTTTGCAACTTGTGCAACATTGTCCCTGGTGGGATGGTGTGCTTCTTCCCTTCATATGAGTATGAAAAGCAGGTGTACATGCACTGGGAGAAGACAGGGCTACTAACCCAGTTGGCTGCAAAGAAGAAGGTAATTTCCCAGCCAAATGCTGCAACTGGTGCTTTGAAATGGAAGCAGATCATTCTTAAAATCAAACAATTATTGGCTGATTAGGGACCTCTGCTCAGAGTTTTCTTCTCTTTCCTTGCATTATTCCCATTTCCTGCACAGTGAAGCAGAGAGGACATTTATATGGCAAGCCCCAAACCCAATAATGAATAGATTATTCTTGCCAGGCGACTGATCATTTGTACTTGGGACTAAATTAGATTAACTGCTGCTACATGATTTCTGGAAGTGCAGTGAGCATGGCATGTTTGCCTAGGTTTCATATGGAAACTGTACAAGCCAAAGTGTGACTTTATATTTTTTTTTCATTTTACTGTATTTATTTTCAAATCAGAAGTTATATTTCAATGAACTGAATACCCAAATCTTGCAATTCTCACTCTGGGTTCCATTTCTTAGGAGATTTTCACACGGGCTATATATCCCATGGCAGGAACAGAACAGGGTCGGGAAAGGTTTTCCCTTTCGGACGACGTTGACCCCGTTCTGTCCTGCATCCATCCTACTCCCGTGACTGTTCCAGAACAATGTAATCACAATTTTTCATCGTGAATAGACCTCCCGTTCCGTCGCTATAACGCAATCACAGTTGTGCGAACAGGAGCCCTGTTCCTGTTCCGAAATGACAGCCGTGGAGGGGAGGTCCGTTCCGAGCACTTTCTGGTACTATCTGGACATCCAGGTAAGTGGCACCCTTTGTTTTACCCTCCCTGTTTTGATTATGTGATTTAAAGAGTGTTTTTGTGCTTGGTGAACTGATTTTATGGGGGAGTTTTATTTTTTAAATTTACTGTCTGGCGTTATCACGTGATAATGTTTCAGACGGCCGGTCGTAAAAGCAGCCTTACGACGGCTGCATTTACGGCCGGCCAGCAAGGGGAGGGGGAGCTTGTTCCTGCTGTGGAATTAAGGTGAGTGTGTGAAAGATTTACCGTATATTGCTGCATACAAGACTACTTTTTAACACTTGAAAATCTCCTCAAAAGTGGGGGGGGGTCTTATACCCCAGTAATCATACTCCCCTGCTGTGAGAATGATTGAAGTGTAAAATGGTCTGGGCAGTTTTCCCAGCAGATCCTTCCTCCTGCTGTGAGAATGACTGCTTTGCCTTTGAAGAGTTAAATGGCCCCCCATTTAGCTCAGGAGAGTCAAAATAATGTTTCTTTTCAGGACAAGTTAGCCTAAAATTAGAATTTCTGGATTCAGATTTATCATTCTGCATCAAGTTTTGTCTATGGTGAAATTCTCTTGTCTACCACTGTGGCTCTAAAATCATTAATGTGCTCATTCATTAATGTGCTCATTCAAAAATTTGGGATTTGATAGCTTCATATTAACCAACTTACAGTATTAATGCAACCTTACTTTCCAAAGATTGAATACCACAGAGATTTTTCAAAGTATCCCATGCTTTTTTAGCTGTTCTCAGTCCTTTAATTTCACAGACTATTCCATCATCTATAGCCACTGAGCTGGCTGGCTGGTGGGGGACAGGCTTTCCAGCCAGGTGGCTGGCTGGGGGGGGGGGCAAACTCTATATTTTAACTTAAAAATTGGGGGGGGGGTCGTCTTTTGCGCCCAATCGTCTTATACGCAGGAATATACGGTATGTTATTCCATGGCAGGAACGGGAGCGGAGGTAGCGGGGCAGGAACGGGACATTTTGGCCCCGTGTGAAAATCTCCTTAGTGTCACCAATTGTGAGAAAGAACCAAAGTCAAGGAACGGAGGTGGTGGTGCATGAGAAAGGGAGCACCCTTTGGATCTCATAGGAAAACCATGACATGGGTATGAGAGTGTGCTTTTGCTCCAGACTGTCCTGTGAGCATCATAGCCAGTCAAGTAGGGATTTGAACAGTAGTTTTGTGCTTAAAAGAATTTAAATCAGTTTCAAGTTGTTGGGATGCTGTACTCCATACTGGTTTTTCACTCTTTCTGTGATTGTACTGAAACCACCAGCCTCTGTAGATCCCCAAGGCTCTTGTTCTATGTGTGTGTATGTATGCACGTATGTGTGCATGTTTTCTTACAGCTTCCCTGAATAGCAAGTATCGTATTATGCCTTTAACAGATATTTCAAGAACCAAAGAGAGCTAACCAAGTGGAGCAGGTGTTGGTTCAGTATGCCAAGTGCATCAAGGTGAGCAAGTGAGGACTGGCAGGCTGCTAAGTACTGGGGCAAGGCCTGCCCTTGGAGCTGAGCACAGCTTTTATTCTATTACTTCTCCTCCAGCCTGTTGACACTTCCCACCATGCTTCTTTTCTTATTACAGCATTGCAGCCAAACAGGAGGTCCCATGACAGGTGCACTGCTGTTTTCAGTAGTTGGTGGGAAAATGAGTGAAGGAATCAATTTTTCTGATGACTTAGGAAGGTAAATGATTAGCTTGTGAACAATAGATGTGGGGTGGGTGGGTGTCTACCTATTTCATCATTGCCTAATCTTTCACTTCCCCCTCAGGTGTGTGATTATGGTGGGCATGCCCTACCCCAACATCAAGTCTCCAGAACTTCAAGAGAAAATAGCATACCTCAATAAGACAATGGTAATAGCCACTATCTTTCTTCCCAGCTAGGTCTGCTTATTAAGACAGCATTCCGCAAAAGCAGTCTAAGAGCATGCTTGCCTCTCAAGGATCTCTTTTTTCACAACTATGGCCTGCTGTGCTGTTAGTGAAGAGCAGAAGCTTGGGGGTGGAGGATACTTCTGAGTCTCCCTGCCAGTACGGCTTGTAATACAGTTGCCCCTCCACATTCGTGACTTTCACATTCGCGGTTTTGATTATTCGCGGAAAGCTGCCTGCCCCCCCTCCACTCCGTCCCTTCCCAAGGCAGCGAAGGTGTTCTCAGGAATCCCTTCGCTGCCTTGGGAAAGGGGGGGTGGAAAGCCTCCCTCATTCCACCGCAGTCCCTTCCCAAGGCAGCGAGGGACCCCCTACGCCACTCTGGGAAGGGCGGGGGGGGTGAGGGAGAGTGGCGGCGGGGGCTTCAGAAACCCCCTTGCCACTCTGGGAAGGGCGGGGGGGTGAGGGAGAGTGGCGGCGGGGGCTTCAGAAGCCCCCCTCGCCACTCTGGGAAGGGCGGGGGGGTGAAGGAGAGTGGTGGCGGGGGCTTCAGAAGCCCCCCTCGCCACTCTGGGAAGGGCGGGGGGGTGAGGGAGAGTGGCGGCAGGGGCTTCAGAAGCCCCCCTCGCCACTCTGGGAAGGGCGGGGGGGGTGAAGGAGAGTGGCAGCGGGGGCTTCAGAAGCCCCCCTCGCCACTCTGGGAAAGGTAGGGGGGTGAGGGAGAGTGGCGGCGGGGGCTTCTGAAGCCCACGCAGCCACTCTGGGAAGGGAAGGGAGTGAGGGAGAGTGGCGGCGGGGGCTTCTGAAGCCCACGCAGCCACTTTGGGAAGGGCAGGGGGGTGAGAAAGGCCAGAGAGAGGCAGCGCAGCCTCCTCCCCGCCCACACGCTGCCTTCCCCGGCCTTTCTCAGCGGGATCCGGGGCTTTGGAGTCCCGGAGCCCTCTGAGAAAGTCCGGGGAGAGGCAGCGCAGCCTCCTCTCCACCCACACGCTGCCTTCCCCGGCCTTTCTCAGCGGGCTCCGGGGCTTTGGAGCCCCAGAGCCTGCTGAGAATGTCCGGGGAGAGGCAGCGCAGCCTCCTCCCCACCCACACGCTGCCTTCCCCGGCCTTTCTCAGCGGGGTCCGGGGCTTTGGAGCCCCGGAGCCTGCTGAGAAAGGCCGGGGAGAGATAGCGCAGCCTCCTCGCCACCCACACGCTGCCTTCCCTGGCCTTTCTCAGCGGGGTCTGGGGCTTTGGAGCCCCGGAGCCTGCTGAGAAAGGCCGGGGAGAGGCAGCGCAGCCTCCTCTCCGCCTGCTGCTGTCCCCGGCCTTCCAAAGCGGGCGCCGGGGCTCCAAAGCCCCGGCACCCGCTTCGGAAGGCCGGAGAGAGGCAGAGCAGCCTCCTCCCCGCCCACACGCTGACTTCCCTGGCCTTCCTCAGCGGGCTCCGGGGCTTCTAAGGCCTGGAGTCCCCTCAGAAAGGCCGCGGAGAGGCCAGCCAGGCTGGCCAGACACCCTCCCACTGCCTCCCTCCCTCTGGGGGTGGGCGCGGGATTCGCGGGGGTCTCAAGAACCTAACCTCCGCGAATGTGGAGCGACAACTGTAGTTCTGGCTGGGAAGTTCTGGCAGTTGTAATTCAAAAAGTGGCTTTATTTTTTTCCCCTTCTGGCAACCCCATACATTATCAAATTAACACATGCTCATTGGGTTGTATCCAGATTTGGGTGTGGACCTGGGCTGTGGAAATGTACTTCTCTGCATCTTCCTCCTCACAGCAGCCTCTTCAGCTCCTTGAAAATGCTACATAGAGAGTCTTTGGGTGAGCTGGTGTGTGTGGAATCAGGAGAAGATGCCAGAGAATCAGGAGAAAAGAGCTGTGACTGAAGTCTGTCCCATGATCAAAAGAAGATCTTGAATTTAACTCTTTGAAAGTGCTTTCCAGCCATTGCTTCATTTAACTTCACAAAAGAGAGAGGTTGTAATTCTTGAGTGAGAATAGAATGAAACTAATAACAGAATTTTAACTGCTGCATTAGCAATTTAGTGAATTGCAGCAGTGGCTCCTAGCATCAGGCAGAACTTGAGGCTTGCTTATGAAAGATGGGGCTCCTTCGCTTGTCTTAATGGAAAATTAATTATGACCAAGATGAGGGAAGACCGTGCATATTTCATTTTGCTTGACTGATCCATTGCTACTTGATGCTTCAATATCATCCATTCATGATACATGTGTGAACTTGCCCTTAATGCTACAAGTGGAGCCCTGGGCAGTTTATTGCATTAGGAAATGTATTATACCATTTGCCAGTTGCAAACAGTTTTTGGAATACAGCAGGAAAGAGAGAAGGGGAGGATCTGCTTCAATTTTCTAAGCAGCCAGTTTCATGTTTTGTTCCTGCAGGACTCGCTGCTGCTTATGCAGTGCCTAAACACTGATGGTGCTATAGGCTTTACAAGGCACTTTTCTCTTTACTGGCTTTGATGGGCATTTTATCTTTGCTTCTGCCCTCAAGCGGTTTGTCCTTGCCCTAGGCATCCTGATGGTGTCTGTCTTATTTCATTAGGGCAGTGCAGTTTATGGGCCTATCCTCTTAATCTCTCTTCAAGCCCAGTTCCAACTAGTACTGGTAAAGTAACCTGACTTGACTACCTGCCAAAATGTACTTCTGTCCAGCCTGTTGTACTCTGCCTATTCAGGGTATTGGTCCTCATGACTGAGTAGGCAGTTGTGCTGTTTGGATGTACTCTGGTTTATTTTGGGAAGAATTGTAGAACAAGGCAGTTAGGAAGGAAGGCTGGAACTCAAAGTCTGATTTGCTTATTCATCTTCTGCTGTCTTGGTTTCCCTCTTCCAGTCCAAAACAGTAGGCCAAACACCAGGCAGGACACTCATTGACAACTTGTGCATGAAAGCAGTCAACCAGTCAATAGGTAAGGCTACTGGCAGCAAAGGGTTTGATGTTCTTGCAGTTGTTTCCAAGCCTGGCAGCTCCTGTGGAACCAGCAGCTGCAAGCCATGGGCAGCATTAGAAATTTTGTGATGCACATGGCCTACAATTCAAAGAGGCAAGGGGGGAGGGTGCTACAGAGCAGCAACCTGTCAGTGGTTTTCAGAACTCCCCCAGCTGGCAAATAGGCACTTGTATAGCTGTTCCCTCTACCCCTGGGCAACTGATCCAAGGGAGCTTTTTGTAAAGAGGAAGAGAAAATGTTGATAGTCATGTGGGAAGCAGCAGCAATCAGCACCACCATTTTATTGTGATCCAATAACATATTTCTGTGGATTTACATGCAATGTTTCCTTAGCACCACCAAGATAACTAAAGGATGAAGGATCAAGGAGGAAACACGTGTTGTATGCAGAAAGTCCTAGGTTCAGTTCTTGCCATATCCACTGAAAAGATTCAAAGAGCTTGAAGACTGGGTGTGGGGGGACGGACAGATGGAGAAAACAGCTGCTAGTCAGAGTAGACATTATTGGAGTAGACAATTGTAGGCCTCCAGATGTTTTGGACTACATCTTCCCTCACCACTGGCTGTGCTTGTGAGAGTTGTAGGCCAAAAGCACTTAAAGAGTCAGTGTTGTTCTTCACTGGGCAAGGGCTGGGTCTGGGTCTGACCTGATCTGAAGCAGCTTCCTCTCTTGATATTGAACAATGAACATAACACTTTTACATTTCAAGCTCACCAGCATTAGCAGCAATACCATGAGGTACCTTACTTTGTAGCACAAGATGAGCTGTTTTGAAGGACAAAGAACATTGGGTGGCTCTACTGAAACCTTTGGCATGAGCCATTCTTTCCTTTATATAGCTCAGATTTGTGTGCACATAAATCCCATTCTTCAAAGTGAACCTAGATTACTGTTACAGGAAGAAGAGGCCAGGTGTAATGGTTGTGAGCAGTGCTGAGTGATCACTCTATGGGCATGTCCCTCTCTTACAGGGAGAGCCATTCGACATCAAAAGGACTTTGCTAGCATTGTGCTCTTAGATCACAGGTATACACGCCCAGCTATTTTCAACAAGCTGCCTCAGTGGATTAAAAGCAGAACCCAGGTCAAGGCTGGGTTTGGACCAGCATTTGCAGCACTAAGAAAGGTGAGTCCTAAACCAGATTCTGCTAGGCAACAGATGGAATGTTAGAAGCCTAAAGATTATGAGAATTGATAAAATACCAGGGCTAGGCTCACATGTGAACATTTTTCTGTATTGTATTGTGTCCCATATTAACTTTTGACTTTGTGTCTGCTACAGTTCTTGTTTTGTCTTTACAGTTCCACTGGGAGAAGAGATCAAGTGGCAAAGCTGCATCTTCCTGATGGTAATGGATGTGGCTTAAGGCTACCACATTGTCTGTATGAAGTGCTTTCCTCTTATGTATTGCATGTTTTGTTTTATTGCTTATTGTTAATAATGTGTATATTTTTTCCACTCTAATAATTGCAAGTATTTTTCAAATCTACTGCTCAGGGAGCTTTCTTCCATTTACACTGATCAAAGTGCTGTTCCCCAAGATACATTTTAATAGAGCAGAGATGGGGAGGTCGTAGCCCTCCAGATGTTGTTGAATTGTTGGCCCTAGGTTGCCCGCCCTAGCATAGCTCGTGATGAGAACTGCAGCCCAACAGTGTCCACAGCAGGGGTGGGAATCATTCAGCCCTACATATATTGTTGGACAGGAAGTTCCAGTAGCCCTAGGCAATGTAGCCAATGGCAAGACATGCTGGATGTTGCAGTCCAAAAATACCTGGAGGTGGCATGGTTCCCACCACTGCACATGGTATTAGTTCTCTTGCTTTGTTCACCCGCAATGGCTCTTCATCTCTCACTCCTGAATGTGTCTTGCTTGAAAATCCAAGGGAGTCATTTACCTTCATGATTAGAACAGGTCATTGCAGACAATTTCACAAGGGTTCTAGTTCTGCCCCCTCTCCCTGAACTGCAAAGGCCTACACATTATCTACCTTCCCTCTTTCAAGCAGCCTTTTACACAAGAGAAGCTCCAGCATCTAAGGAAGTAGACTAAGTCTACGAAGACTTACGCTACAATTTTCTCTCTCTGTTAGTCTCAAAGGTGCTACAAGATCCCTTTGCTTATTGGTATCCCCTCCCCCTGCCACCTATCAAATGTGGCCAGCTAGAACGTGCAAGTTAAAAAAAAGAACACATTTCATAGTGTTGAAAAGGACACTGACTGAGATTCACTTCAGCTTTTGAACCACTATGCCTGGCTGCTGAGAAGTTTAATGAATCTCTTTACCAAAGGGATGCTTAGCTTCAGCTTCAGCTTGTTTATCCGAGCTTTAAACAAAAGAACAGAAGCAGAAGAACAAGCCAGGTCTGTGGCTATATTCCATCCAGACCAGCTTCATGTGGAGGTAAGGGGGAAAGGCCTACGAAGCATTCTTTTTTTTTTTTAACTTCTCCAGCCTCAAAGAACTTTGTGCAAGAACTGAAAAACAAAAACAAAGGTTATGCTAAGCCTTTGCTCCCCAGTCTTTGTACATAAGCAAAGACACCACATTTTACAGTATCTTCCAGGAAGGATCAGAGTGATATAAATGCATGGCTCTGATGCACATTTTTGAATAGCTGTGGACACATGACTAGGATTCCCAGCCCAGATGAATTTCCTGAGATGTATCTAAAGCTGTATTTCACATTGTGTGTTTGCAGCATTGTGTATTTGCAGATCAAGTAAGTTGCAGTGTCACCTTAATATAATTAAGCAGCAAGGTGTCCTTACAGCTAAGCTAATACTCCAGGCAAAAACCATCTTCCACACTTGTAGAACAGGTAATTGAGAAGGGGAGAGACAGAGTCTTCTTTTATATGACAATTGTGTCCCATGGAGCAGGAGAGAGAAATGAAAATCCAGGTGGATTATTGTACTGTACTGGCAAAAGGATAATGACAGGCCAGCTGGCCAAGGGGCAGGGGTGCCATTTTTCAGTTTGGCCGTGGCCATGCCTGCAACACTTTGTTTTTTGACAGTTTTAAAAATTAAATGCATGAAAACTGGCTACCTATGTATAGAACAGACTAAACATTAGTTAAGTAATTAAAAATTAATTCTACATTTAATAATTAAATATTATTAAATTCATTAATGCCCCTCCATAAGCTAGAGTCCTTTTTGTGCACTATACTAGTGTAGGCTGGAGGGAAAAGCTCCTTCTGTGAAAAAGCTTTCATATCAGCTGTGAAAGAAGTCAGACATTTGAGAGCCGGACTACTTGGAGCAGGCAGATTCAAGCTGGCATCCTGTTAGTGACATACATATGTTTAAAATGTTGTACACATGCAGAATAAATTTTTTGGACAAACACAACAATCATATCCAGCTGACGGTAGCATCAGTGAAATTCCACAGGCGGGACCTTTGCACATGCGCATTGAAGTGCACTGAAGTGCACAGAGTAACATGTGAATGAGCATTGCCTCTATGCTTTGCTTTTGTTCATTGCAGTTGTCAGCTGACCATTGATCCATATACAGTGTGATATGTTGGTATTTATTGCAGGGACTGCCTATCTTAAATCCATCAGGAGATACAAGTTGACCCCTGTATCTGTGGGGGATACATTTCAAGACTCTCTGTGGATACCTGAAACCATGGGTAATATGCATTAATATAATGGGAACTCTTATTATTTTCAATGAGATGAACACCAGAGATTGATCACAGAATTGCACTAGAAATGCCTATAGAGAACACATTTTTTCAGAAATGGTTAAGTGAAACTATGCATACTGAATCTGTGGATATGGGGGTCAACTTCTATTTATGCTATGATGAAGTGATGTAAGATCTCGGCCTCAATTGGCTTTCCTCTGGCCACTGCTATATGATCCTGGAGAAAGTAAAAATTGTTGGCATAATGCACCAAAAGGCTGCTGGCTATTATTAACAAATAATATCCCCCTACTTATTATTGTCGATGTTCTATATAAATGAACTTTACATGTACTTAAATAGATTTTAATATGCTGTTATAATACTGAACTAAAAGAACCTAAACAGATCATGATGTTGACAAGTGTGTTTAGGGGTTTCTTGCTGAATTGTGGTGGGTAGTCACAACGTCATTTTTTTAAAAAATACAGAAGAGGAGGGCTAAAAAAAAAGGCTTGTATGTGATATAGCACCTTCCTTGACTTTGCACATATCACCTTAAGTCAACTCCTGCTTTCCCTTGGTATAGCTAAAGCTGGCTGATATGGGTAGTTCATGAGAAAACAGCCTGAGCTATAGGCCTCATTTTCCTCATTAAGAGTCTTTGAGGTACACAGCAGAAAAAAAAAAAACACATTGGTTTACATTTTACAGGTATTTTTAATTAATCAGCTGTTCGCGTGTGAGAGGCACGCAGTCTTCCCTGATGAGCTAGTTCTACACAGAAAAGGAAATAAGAATTGAGTTGAGAGATGATAAAACAAACATCTCTCCTGACAAGACTTGTCTGCCTATTCTTGATACTTAGGTCCTTCCCTACTAATCCCCCAACCTAGCAAAACAGCCCAAGGAGGAGTCCTACCGCAGGAGGCAAAGGCTGCTGCTTGTGGACCAGAGCTGCCTTGATGATTCCTGGGTGTCACATCATACTTGACCGGGGGCTTTTCACCCAAGAAGTTAATTGGCTTTGATCGTTGGTGAGCACAAGCTGCCCAGCAGCAGATTTGGCAGAGTATACAAGGAGGAGATAATTCACACCGGAAGGCTGGTGGGCAGCAGGGGAGGTAAACTGAGTAGTAGTGATGTTCGCTAATGAATATACATTGCAGGAGTTGGGAACAAGCCAAAATGGGGAGGGTCAGAGACAGAATGACAGGGCCTCTCTGTTACACTAGGCTTGTCTGGAGGTTACCTCTTATTCTGAGATGCTTCTTTTTCAGTCCAGTAGCTGCCATGGGTTGGCAACACTGAAGCAATTCCCTGCCAACAGAATGCAGCCACCTAAGACTCCCAGTCATCTTCATCCTCTTCACCAGCTGGTTGCTGTGGGGGAGGCAGAGGCGGAATAGTGTCCGATATGCGACCAAAGGCACCAGCTGGCACATTGGGAGCATTGTTGTCTCCTCCAGCTGCAGGCCCTTTGCCAGAGATGCCTGTGGGAGAGTAGAAGCAAGCACATTATGTTAATGTGTAGCAAGAGGCCCCTGAGAGATTTCTAATTTGTCAGGTCAGCATGGCTGAAATCTAGGTGTCCAAGGATAGGGACACTGGATCAAGAGCTGCATCTTCCTAGCCCTGGTAAGCAAAACCAAGACTGGTAGGAAAGCATTTGTTGGCCAAGGCAAACAGCATTTTACACCAATGGAAGGAACAAATGCAATGAGGTGTACATTCACCTCCAAAGCGATGAGGGTAAATATCAAAAGAAAATGGAAGATGTCATAGATTTCAGAGAAACTGTTGTACCCAAACTTTTTTGTTTAAAAAAAGCAGGTAAACTTTGAGTTCAGAAACATTTGGAGCCTAAGGGATTAGCAAAATATCAGGAGGAGGTGAAGAGACCCAGTTAAAACAACAAGAACAACAAAGCAATGCCCAGTGAAAAGAATGTCTTTTATAGAATTTTGGGCCAAGCTCAGTGAAGACATAAGGCAGGGTTGGGCAACTTGAGTCTCCAGGGACTAATTTTTTGCCTTCAAGACCCATCAACAGGCCATGCCAGTCCTGTAAACCCACTAAAATGAATAATGATAATATAATAAAATCAGAACCAGAAGTAGATGCAAGTCTACATCTGGTTTGGCTTTTTGTGTGTGACTAGGCCAGGGATTGGGGTCCTGACCCTGTCTTGTTATAAAATCATGGTTCTTGGATGCCCCTAGGAGTGGAAAAACCTATTTTTGTGCCCCCCCCCAAATGGATGGTGATGTGTGGTGGCTTTGGGGAGCTTAACATTTTCCTTTGAGGCCACACATGGCCCACCACTGAAGAGAAAATGTTTTGAGAAGATGAGGCCAGGACTAAATCTTGCAGCAGAGTCATTTCACCGCTTGGCTGTGACCCAGCAAAGTGGGTTGATTCAGCCTATGCAAAGGCCAAGGACTTGCCCACCCTTCCCCCTGAGAGCTCAAGAGCTGCCTTGAATGTCTAGACTTAGAACAGCAACAACATCACAAAGCGATCCCTGTTTCACTATCCAAACATTCTCCCATTGTTACATGTGTTTCATGGTAACACACAAAACAGCTGGAGCTTTGCCATACTCTTGGAAAGAAACAACCTGGCACGTGGCAATTTACCTTTGCGCCGGAGGACCAGTTTGTTGAAGAGATCTGACATCAGGTCCCCACCCTGCCCTGTAGCACCCACTGGAGAAAAGACAAAACCAAATCATAAATGTATAATCAGAAAGGAAGATACAAAATGCACAGAATATTATTAGAGACCTGGTGGTAGATACAGAGCACCACACCAGCTTCATATAAAGAAAGAAAAGAACGCATACTACACTTGCTCTATGCTGCTTTATAAAATGACAGTCACCTGAGGGTATACACATCTACTTAAAATGAGCATGGGTATATGTATGATGCAAATGCCACAGGAGCACAGGAGGCATGTAGACTTCAGCTTTACCTTTGAAAGAAAGGAAAAATATGTTTCTAGCTCTAAGAGCTGAAGTACATGAAAGGACAAAAGTAATGTCTGCTGAGATCCTGGAAGCCGCTATTGCTCAGTGGACTTCTAGTCTAGTAATGTGGGTGGTCCTTCAATGCCCTGCACAGCTGCTCACCCTGCCACAACCCCAAATGAGCAAAATAAGGTTATGGGGGGGGGGGATACAGAAATCTTCCATAAATTAGGAATGAATTAAGTAGATTGCAGAACTGAGATATGGTTCAGCACTATTACTGCAAGAACGTCAGCAATTTGCAACAGAAAAAGTGGTGATATAACATTGATCCAATATAGCTGCATGTAAGAATCCAGTGCTCATAGAATCATAGAGTTGGAAGAGACCACATGGGCCATCCAGAATAAACAATCAAAGAATTCCCAAAAGGGCCATCCAGCCTCTGCTTAAAAACTTCCAAAGAAGGAGCCTCCACCACAATCCGAGGCAGTGCATTCCACTATCGAACAGCTCTTACTGTCAGGAAGTTCTTCCTAATGCTTAGATGGAATCTTTTTTCCTGTAGTTTGAATCCATTGCTCTGTGTCCTTGGAGATTATCAGACGGGGACAAAAATAGCGTCCTCATCTCGCAATCTCCTTTCCAGCCACCCTTCTGTCCCCATCCTACGACAGTAATGAAAACTTTCACACTTACCTTAATCGCGCAATGCTCCCTCCCCCTTGGCAGCCCAGGAGTGAATGGAGCTCTCACGGAGCTGCATTCACTTCCTTGTTGAAATCCCGGGCCGTTCTCATGAGAGGACGAGCGCACGGGAAACTAAAAAAAATAAAAAGGAAAATACACTTTAAAAAATAAAACCGAACACCTAAACATATTTTGGCCGTGGTTTAGTGAGACAACCCAGCAATAACTTAAAAGGATATTTTAAATAAATAAATATTTTATTATTATTCTTGTATTCTTGTATTATTTTGTATTTTTTTAATTAATCTTTTATTATTTTTTTCTTTTCCAAATAAGTATAATTGTATTGTGTAAATATAATGTGATTATAGTGCGTTTAGATTAAGAGAAAAAATATATTAGTGTTAGGATAGATAGTTTTATTTTTGTATTAGTAAGAAAAGAGGAAAACAATTAATATTATTTTTGTGTTATTGTTATGGCCTTTTGCAGTCAGGTGTATTTTTCAGTAGAATGGTCTTATTCCAATAAAAAAATCCTAACCCCTTAAAAAAATTCCTAAACATACTTAAAAAGTTTACAAGTAACACGGGGAGGATACAAAAAATTGTGGCACTTACCTGGATGTCCTGATCTCACCCAGAAGTGTTGTGGCACAGACCTCCCATTGATGCTAGTATCACACCAGCACAACGGGGCATCTTTTCACAAGCTGTCAATTCTGTCATAGAAAGGGAATGGGGGATCTAGTCATGGCCTAGCCCGTGAATAAAAAGGAGTGCCCACGGAACAGAAGCAAAATGGGAGCATGACATGGGAACAATGTTGTCCAAAAGGGAAACCCTTTCATGATCTCCTGGCATCATTATAAGCCATATTTATTTAGCCCATCTGATAATCTCCCTTGTCACTGGAGCAGCAGAAAACAAGTTTGCTCCATCCTCAATATGATATCCCTTCAAATGTTTAAACATGGCTATCATGTCCCCTCTTAACCTTCTCTTCCCCAGGCTAAACATACCCAGCTCCCTAAGCCACTTCTCATAGGGCATGGCTTCCAGACCTCCCATCATTTTGGTCGCCCTCCTCTGGACACGCTCCAGCTTGTCCATATACTCTGGAATTGTGGTGCCCAGAACTGGACACAGTATTCCAGGTGAGGTCTGATCAAAGGAGAATAGAGTGGCACTTTTATTTCCCTTGATCTAGACACTATACTCCTATTAATGCAGCCTAGAATCACATTGGCTTTTTTAGCTGCCATGTCACACTGCTGACTCATGTTCAGTTTGTGGTCTACTAAGATTTCTAGATCCCTTTTGCATGTACTGCCATCAAGCCAGGTGTCTGCCATCATATATCTCTGCTTTTCATTTTTAATGCCCAAGTGTAGTATCCTACATTTCTCTCTGTTGAAATTCATTTTGTTAGTTTTGGCCCAGTTTTCTAATCTGTTACGGTCATTTTGAATTCTGGTCCTGTTCTTTGGGGTATTAGCTACCCCTCCTAATTTGGTGTCATTTGCGAACTTGATAAGCATGCTTTCTATTCCCGCAACCAAATCATTGACAAAGATGTTGAATAGTACTGGGTCCAGGACAGAAACCTGTGGCACCCCACTAGTCACTTCTCTCCAGGATGAAGAGAAGCCATTGGTGACTACTCTTTGGGTTTGGTCAGGCAACCAATTGTAAATCCGCCTAACGTTTTTGCAAGTATATCATGGGGAACTTTGTCAAAGGCCTTAGTGAAATCAAGATAAACTACATCCACAGCATTCCCTTCATCTACCAAGTATGTAACTATCAAAAAAAGAAATAAGATTAGTCTGGCATGATTTGTTTCTCAAAAACCCATGTTGACTTTTAGTGATCACAGCATTCCTTTCTAAGTGCTTACAGATTGTCTGTTTAATGACCTGCTCTAAAATCTTTCCTAATATTGATGTCAGGCTTACAGGCTTCCCTCTTCATTAGAACTGTTGGAAGTTATGCCTTCAATATCTCACTTTTTAGAAACTCCCATCCATCATGTACTCCCTTCTCTTTTAGTATTTCTGACCATGGGATCACCCCCAGTAATTCCCTAAGTTCTCTGAAATCAGCTTTCTTAAAGTCTAGAAGGTATGTTTAACTATGCTTGGCTTCCCCTTTCCTCTGTATAACAAACTCCAGCAAGAACATGGTCACACCCTGCTAAGGATCCTACCACTTCCACCCCATTAACCAGATAATCTCTGTTGGTTAGGATCAGATCTAAAATAGCTCATCCCCTTGTTGCCTCTTCCGCCTTCTAGACAATGAAATTGTCTGCAAGGCAAGTGAGGAATTTGTTGGACCTTACATTTTTTGGCAGAGTTGGACTTCCAACAAATATCAGTTAAAGTCCCCCATTATTACTACATCTCTCCTGTCTGAATGTGCGGTCATCTCTTCTAGGAAGGCATCATCCTTCTGTAGTAGACCCCCACAACAACATCCCTGCTGTTTCTCTCCCCCCTTGATTTTTACCCAGATGCTCTCAACTTGGCTCCCAGGATTTAAGTCATAGATCTGTTCACAGGTGTACACATCCTTAACATATAAGGCTATTCCACCACCCTTCCTATTTGGTCTGTTTCTCTGAAATAGGTTATACCCCTCTATTACTACATTCTAATCATGAGACTCATCCCACCAGGTTTCAGTGATGCCTATTATAGCATATTTGCTTTGCTGAACTAAGAGTTCAAGTTCATCCTTTTTATTTCCCATGCTCTGTGCATTAGTATAGAGACATCTAAGACCATGAGCCATTTCCCTTATCTGCCTTTTAAAGGGTTATTCCTCCCACTGTTGGGCTCTTGTACTATTTGCCTTGTTCCCTGTATACCATTTGGGCTATTATCTCCAGCACTTGATGAACTTTTTTCCTCATGAATACTCTCTCCCTCCCCCACACAACTCAGTTTAAAGCCCTCCTAATCAGATCTTTCGAAATCTTAGCAAAAACATTCCTGCCAGCTGCTGTGAGATGCAACCCATTGCTTGCCAGTAGTCCACCTCCATGAAACTGCACCCCATGGTCCAGGAAGCCAAACCATTCCCGGTGGCACCACCTGCGCAGCCAGTTGTTCACCTCCACTATCTTTCTCTCCCTTCCTGTGTCATGCCCTTCCACTGGAAGGACAGACAAAATGACTACCTGTGCATCCAGGTCCTTCAGCTTTCTACCCAGAACCTCATAATCCCTTTTGATATTCTGAAGGCTATGCCTTGCAGTATCATTGGTTACCATGAAGACCAAAAGGAAGGTCAGTGGGCTTCATGAGTCTCAGCCTGTCCATTACATCGTGGAGTTTTGCACCTGGGAGACAGCACACCTCTCAAGACATCAGGCCCATGAACTACTGATTCTGTACCCCTCAGCAAAACGTCTCCAACCACCACCACACATCTCCTCCAAGGATTGGCAGAGGCCAATCTGTGTGCTGAACCGTCCAAGGTCTCATGTACATTCTCTGAGGTCTGGCTCTGCTGCTCTCCTTCCCATTCCTTGTCATCACTGACAAGGGAAAGAGCTTCAAACTGATTCTGTAGTGCCAAACTCGTAGAATGGCCCCTTCTCCTTCTATTTCCACGAGTCACATTCAGAGCTAACCTCCTCCACAAAGGCATCCTCTGCATGTTCCTGAACCAGGACCTTCTAATCTGCTCTAAGAAAACCTCCTGTTCCCTAATAGTGCTGAATTGCTGGGTCTGATCTTGGCCTCTAGAAGCTATGCATGGTAGGGTAGGTGTACTGGATCCGTATGTCCCACCTCTGTGCTTTATGGACATCCATGGATTGGACATAACTCAGATATGAAGAAAGGTGTGCCAAGAAGGAACCAAGTTGTGTTTTCAGGAGACAGAGTTTTTCTAAGCTGCTGCCGATCTTCTTAATCTGAAAGTGCTTCCCATATTAACTTTCCTACCATCAGCAGAGAAATTCTGAGAGAAAGGCATTAATGCAGGGACTGGAAACCCATGGCCCTCCAGATACTGTCAAACAACACCCCCCATTATTCCTGACTGCAGGCTGGGCTGACCTGATCCAGTGCACCTTCCCTCAGTGCTAATGAGAGTGGAGCGTCCAAGAACAATGTGAAGTTGAAGGCTTTCACGGCCGGCATCCATAGATTTTCCTTGGGTTTTTTTCCAGGCTTTGAGGCCGTGTTCTGGAAGAGTTTACTTCTGATGTTTCGCCTGCATCTGTGGCTGGCATCTTCAGAGAACATCCAAGAACAGCTGGAAGGTGACAGTTTTTCCAGTCCTGCACTAATGCATCCCTGCAGCCATAGCTTCATGTGGTCATTGCTTAGTATATTCAGGGACTGGTTAGAGACAGAGCCTGTCCATACTCAGCTTACTCATCTGTTGTGTATATAGTGTGATTAGGGGGAGATCTTAGGCACTGCCATGTTTGATTCTTTCCAATACATCGGATCTAATCAGGGGACAAGGGAGTAGGCAGAACAGGGAGTACCTTGTTCTTGTTCCTTTTGCTTCTTCTTTTCCATCTTCCTCTCCTTGACACTACGGAGCTTGGCCTTCCCAATGCCACCAGCCTGCCGGATGGACTCGAGCAGAGTGGCCCGGCCACTTGATGGGTTCACAACTTCCTTTGGTGCCCCCTGAAGAGCAGCTACAGAATGAGAGAGAGAGAGAGAGAGAGAGAAATAGGGTCTCAGAAGAATTTTGCAATGTTTATCCACCAGTAATCCCTCTGGGACCAGGTAGAAGAATGTTTTCTAAGAAGCTTGGCTGTTTTATACCAGGAGCTTGGTTATGGGCTTGGTGAGCCTCATCTTTTATCTGGAGGGTCACAGCTACTCATCCTTTACAGGGTTGTGATAAGGGTTGAAACAGAGTTGGGGAATGTATGGCTCTTCCAGTGTTATCGGAGTTCAGCACAACTAATATTAAGAGACACTGGAAGTCATAGTTCAACAATATCTGGAGAGCCACATAGTTCCCATCTTTGGATTACAACTGGATCATACGTGAGGAGTGCTCTAAACACTTTGAAAGCTCTGTAGAAATATTGAGCCACCAGGCAGCAGCCACTGCAAAGGAGATCTGTTTCCTGTTGATGGAGTTGCAGCTGACTAACATTTCCACTCCCCCTCCCATGAGCAATTTCCAGTGCAACAGTCAGAAGCAGGATCCCTGGCATAATTCTTCCAGGAGAGGGATGAAAACACCAGTGAACTGCGTCCCAATCTACAGGAGAACAGACCTGTTGCTCATAGTCTGCTATCAGGTAAATGAGGATTGGGGGACTTTTATGATCACTATGTGTTCCTTACACTACTGAATGTAGGGATTGTGAACACAGACCGGTCACAAATGCATGAGTCTGGGTTTATGCATTTGTAACTGCAATTGTGAATTCCAGCCATTACAGCAGGACCCTCATATCCGCTGGGGATTTGTTCTGGGGGTGCCTGTGGATACCGAAAACCATGGATAATAGCCAACACCATTGAAAATGGGACTTCTGGTTTAAAATACCATAGTGTTGCCTTGGAGGACCTAGAAAATGGCTAGAGGACACATTTTCTAGGAAGTGTGCTATCTTGTGTCCCATGGATACAATAGGTGTGCTATCTTGTGTCCCATGGATAACTGAATCAGTGGATACAGAGATTCTACTATATTCCTATCCTGCCCCCCCCCCCCCCCCGTATTAACACAAAACTGGAAGAGTCAGTTTGTTGTTTTCTCACCTGCAAATCTTCAAGCTTACCTGATGGCCCTGCATTGCTTTTTCCTTCAGTCTCCTGAGACTCAGCCAGGGGTGGGGCCTGAGGAGGAGGAGGGGGTGGTGGAACATTAATTGGCATTTCAAGCGGTGGTGGTGGTGGAGGAGGAGGAGGAGGAGGAGGTGGTGGTGGAGGCACCCCCTCCTGAAGATCTGAAACACCAAGAGAGTGTTAGTATTCTCAAAAATGTGAAAATACTAGCCTTTTCTGCCTCAAGTCATTCACCTGGATGCTCTGTTTTGCAAGTTTTAGAGTAGTAATATCACAATGAAGCATTTTTAGAATAATATAATAGCACAGGTTATAGAAAAATAATGTAATAGAACTGACAGAGGAAACAGCCCTCCTTACAGTGCGATGAGGTTGCAGCTCATTTATCAGCTGCCAGCCAAATACGCACCAGTGCCATCCTAAACCTCTTAAGAAACAGAGCCACCAGCCACCCCTGAAATCACTATTTCCAGATGTTCACAAGAGCTATAAAAGATAATGAGAGATGACCAGGGTCTAATTCTCTAAACTGGTGGCACAGATTAGAGTCATCACTTCCTATTTAAAACGGATTAGCAGTCTGCAAGCTTGGCAGCCCCATTTATTCACTTGTCTTCAGATGACATACAAATAAGCTAAAAAGCATAAGACCTGATATAGGCCCCTCTTTTTTTTCTTTTTTTCTTTTTTTTTGACATGCTGTGTGCAGTTACAAAACAGATTAATGTGGTCTTGCCTTGGTATGTTCTTTTCCCAACCCCTCCCCAACTCACATCGAAGTTGGCATATTTTTTCATTCTTTTAATAAGGATTATCTCTCTTGCAATAACATCCAGATTTGGGCCAAGGGAGACAAGTCACTCATGACTTCCTTGGCAGAAATGTGAATAGGTATGGCTGTCCTGTGTGCCTGTTTTCTTTCACATTCCCCATTTTATATTACTTGCATCATCTCCACTGCAGAGGGGGGGAAAGGAGGAAAAAGTACCTTGCCGGAAGGGCTCAGTAGACTCAGTGCTGAAGGTGGGCAAATCTGGTATAGCTGTGCCAGGAGCAGAAGGTGCAATGCCAGGCCCCAAGTCAGCACTGTACATGAGATCAGCAGCAATACCAGGCAGGTCAGGCAGATAGGATGGCACATCGATCTCGGGCACCTGCCCTAGATCTGGCACATAGAAGTAATTTTCAGCTGTCTGAAAAACCACAAAAACAAATCACCACTAGAAACAGACAGACAGCAAGTTGCTGCCTGGATAGGCATGCAGCCCAAGGTGAGCTAAGGACAGAATAATTTGCCCCCCGCCCCCCGCCAAGCTGGGTACAACATGGAAAAGCGTATGCGGGCTGTGAACCTAGACTGCCTCTATTATCCAGACCTAGAGAAGCCACTTTTGGGAACCTCAATTCCGTTTTGTGTGAGAATTAGAGAGGGAATGAACAAATAGTAACTTTTCCAAGCTCTGTCCAAACTTGCAAAGATACACCATGGCTGTTATAAACTCTATTTTAGCACACACATATATACCCTGGCAGCCCTCACTGTATTCTTACAAGACCTTCTTGCTTGAAACTAAATGGTGGTGGTTAAAGCATACAACATGTCCTTCAGAAAAATGTGGGAAGAAATGGATCTCTTCAAAAGTATGAGCTGCACCAACTGGGCATGGTGTTATTCATTCTACAGTATTAACTTCAAGGTTTTGCAATTAGACTCTTACTAGAATTTTCCTTCTGGAGAGCTGTTATCAACTGATCAAGCCTGATTGTTAATTTGCTTTGACTGGTGGTTCCTGAAACTCCTATTTAGACTTCTGTTCACTTGGTAGGGAAAAAAAGTCTCTTTTTCTGAGCCTCTGTCCCACAATCTGGGTTGCTGCCTAGAAGACCTGGCTTTGGATTATCTTTTAAACTCAGCCCTTTTGTTTCAACAATTTAAATGTTCCCTTCACACTCCTTTCTACAGTGAAGTACTTGATCACCTGCATGTATCTGTTGTTTTTCATGTTCTGTTATCAATAAAGTTCAGGAGTTGATATATGTGAAAAGAATCAATTGGATGCAAGTTAAACTGTCTGAATAAACAAACTGTCCAACATGGGCTGAGGCTAGAATAATGCAGACCTCATCATTGGCCCTTGTGACTGGAGCTGGGTAAAGTTATTTTTTTGGATACTACTCTCAAGAGACCCCCCAGCCAACATGGCTGATAATTCTGGGATTTGTAGCCTGAAAAGTAGGCTTTTTCCACCTCTGTTTGGGACCTAAGAAGATAGGTGACAGAGGCACATCTCTCCTGTCCTTTCACCTTGCACCTGAATGCCTCACCTGCTGATCTAGCTGTCCCCTCTTCGTGATAGAGAGTGGGGCATCAAAGAGCTTCTCCGTTTCAGTCACGAGAGCCACATGGGTCTTGGTTACAGCTCCAGCCAGAGGATCGAGGAAAACATACTTCTTATACCTGCAGGTAGAGTGAGGTGGGGAGAAGAGAAAATCTCATCAATCTGCCTCTAAACGCATATAAGGAGGAACACAGAAAATTAATTTCTTTTAAACAAATTTATTCCAGCTACTTTGTTAATAGCATTTCAAAAAGTTTCTTGTTTTTGACCCCAGGGGGTTGGGGACAGAGGGCCTCCAAACATAGTTCAAATGTTTATCTGGGCTTTGCAGCCTCCAAAAGTAGACTTTCTCCACCTCTGTTTCAGAGCTAAAAAGATAGGTGGCTGGGGCACATCCCTTAGAGTGCATTTGAGACATTCTGGAGTTAAAAGTTTTTTTTTCAAAAAAACAAACATTTTTTTACCTCTGGGGGGCAAAAAATAACCCCAGGGGGCTACATGTGGACTGCACATGCCCCTCCCAGATTACACCAACAAAATACAGTCGTCCCTTCACATTCGCGGGGGTTAGGTTCCCCAGACGCCCACGGATGTGAAAATTCCGCGAATAATGACTGCCCTCCCCCTCCCCCGCCAAAGTGACCATGGGGCCTCCGGAGGCCCCATAGTCGCTTTCTCCGGACTCCCCACTCCCTTCCAAGTCCTTCACAGGGCCTCCGGAGACCCTCCCGAGGCCACGTGGATGCCTCCCCAGCCCTCCCCCTCCCTCCCAAGGCCTTCACGGGGCCTCCGGAGAGTCTCCGGAGGCCCCGTGGAGGCCTCCCCGGGCCTCCCCCTCCCACCCGGGCCTCCCCCCCCCACCCCGGGCCTTCACGGGGCCTCCAGGAGGCCCCTTGTCATGGTTTTGGGAGGGCGGGGGGGCCTCCCAAAACCACAAATAATCAAAACCACGAATGCTAAGTTCGCGAATGTGGAGGGGCAACTGTAATAGTATTTCTACTTGTTACATTACTTATGAAATTTTATTTTGATTTATTCATTACAGGTAACAATAACACTTGTTGCTCATTACTAGTGAGGTCCAGAGCTTGGTAAAGTTACTTTTCTAACTGTGATTCCCAAAATCTTATAGGCAGCATGGTCACTGGCACAGCTGGGGGTGGGGGGTTCTGGGAGCTGATGTCTAAAAAAACAATGTTTTCAACATGTGGGCAAGGCGATAGTTAAAACAGGTGGGGTGGGGAAAAGAAAGGGAGAGGAAAGAGGTCTACTCTGGATTTTATAATCTAGGCAGCCGAAATGGTGGCAAGAAGCCATAACCACACAAATCTCCCCCTCCCCACTGGCTTCCAGGCACTATCAACACACCAGTTTGGCAGATTAAGAGCTGGTCAGGGGCTCTCACCGAAATAACTGCATGATACTTAGCAAAACTGGATTTGAGACAAAAGAGAAGTTGAAGACAGGATTTGGAATTCTTTTAGAATGTTGCTTCTGTTCATTATACGGGATATTTTATTGCTGTAAAAAATTGCCATTAAACCACCTTGAGAAGACTTTTGTCTCAAAGGGACTTTTGTCTCAAATAAAAGTTTTTTTAAAAAACAAACAAACAAACCCTGAAGATACAGACTCAGCAATGACTCAAAGTCAGAGGAGGAACATTTGAATTTTATCTATTGTATTTACTTGTGTATAAATCAACCTCTTGTATAAAATGAGCACAGGTCGGGGGGGGGCAAAATTATGAATTTTGTGATGACCCGTGAATAATTCGAGGGTAAAACTTAGGAGCATGTAACAAACAAATCTTTTCCTCTCCTTTTTAAAATGCACAGAGGCAACATACTTAGGAACAGCTAAAGAGAAGGAAAGAATCTGTTTATTTTGAGGGGTTTACAATGAGGGGGTGTATACATTACATTGCTTATCTGAAAACGTCTACATCTATAAAAATACAGATAGGGAAAGGAATATAAATGAGGAAAAAGAATGAGAATGCAGCCTGGGGGGAAAAGCAGGGGATGAGAGCAAGGAAATCAACCTGCTTCTATTAGGGACCCACCGTGAAGGCAGTGACAAGAGGCAGAGGCGAGAAGCTTCCCTTGGTGTGGCAGGGCATGAAGGCAGTATTTCCACCCCATTATCCCTCCCTTGCCCAGTCCTCCTCCCTTCCCCACCTTCTTTTTTGGCCCAAGCAGCATTCATCAGCAATGGGAATCCCAAGGAATGTGTGGCACCCGCCATTTTGGGTGCTTGAGGAGGAATGGAGTGGCAGCTGCAATTTTTAATAAGGGCATACTGTATAAGCCTCACCTTACATTCACGGTGGCCACTTTTAATAAGAGCTTACTGTATAAGCCTCATCTTGTGAGGCCTGCAGGCCCCTATTAAAAATGGCTGGCACAGCTCTGCTCCACTTCAGTTACCCAAAATGGCGGGGAGCACAGAGCTCAACTAGCTGGCACCATCATCTGTTTCTGGCATTGGCCTGTGGATAAGTTAATCTGTTTTTTGGGGGACAATTTTTTGATTTTTTTTTTTTTTTTACTTATACATGAGTATATTTTACAGTACCGTGTGTCTTCTCTTTCTTACACCACTTACTTTGTACATGCTTTCCTGGCTAGATTACTATTTCCATTTTACTGAGTAAAAAGAAAGGTTTGAATATTGTTGTTTGCTCAAAGAGACCCAAGTTCAGAAAATCTCTCACATTATATAATAGTAACACTTTGATACCATCTTAAAGGGCTGTGGCTCCATCCCAGGGAATGTAATTTGTAATTTTGTGACATAATTAATTCAGTCTGCCAGAGAGCCCTACTGCCTCACTAAAGTGTAAATCCAAGGATTCCATGTGTGCAGCCATGGCAGTTAAAGTAGACTCAAAGTGCTATAACTGTGTAGTGTGAAAGAGACCAGAGACCTAAAGTCTGGTTATCATTCAATACCTTGGGCCACAAAATCTTGTAAAATTGCATGGTGACAGGCCTGGAAGCAAGGGTAAATGTTCTTCAAGCACCAAAACAGCCATTTGAAATAGGGCGCTGGGAGTTGGGGTCTGCAAAAGTGATTTTTCAAAGCTGTGCTTTGAAGGTACAACAAATTGACAGAGAAGGTGCAGGAGCAAGCACAATCCTTAAGCCTGATAGAACTTGTCCCTCTTTTCACTACAGCTCATCTGTCTCTTCATTTGAAAAAAAAAACTTTTATACAGTAGGCCCCTGTATCCGCAGGGGATTGGTTCCAGGGGCCCCCATGGATAATGAAATCTGTGGATAGTAACAAATGCCCCTGCAGCCATAGCTGCCACTGGGAGCCATCTCGGGCGCAAAGGAAGGCAAGAATTCTCCCCTCCCTTTGCCCCTGCTTTGCCATTGCTGCCACTGGGAGCCATCCTGGGGGGCAAAGGGAGAAGGGAAGCAAGAACTCTCCTCCTCCCCTCCCCTCCCCATCCACCCCCCCAACTGTCACCAATTGAATCAATGGATGGCAAACCACTAGATACAGGGGTGCTACTGTACCTTCACATTCAGTGCAAATTGAATTTGCCTACAGCATGACTGGTAAGCACAGTGTGCGTAGTAAACTAAAGGAAAGAGTTTGGAGAAGAGGACATGGGAAACGGGAAGAATTCCTCACAACAGGATTTAAGGCTCATTGTAAGGTTAGCTAGAAAAACTTGTAGTCTACTGGGCTATCAAGTGAATGCTTTTCTACTCGGAGACGGGGGTAAGGGGAATGGGATTTTTTGGCATGCCAAACCAGAAGCTGCTTCAGAAATTTTGGGCTGCATCAATAGAAGTATAGTGTCTAGATCAAGAGAAGTAATAGTGCCACTCTATTCTGCCTTGATCAGGCCTCACCTAGAATACTGTGTCCAGTTCTGGGCACCACAATTCAAAAAGGATATTGACAAATTGGAGCGTGTCCAAAGAAGGGCGATTAAAATGGTGAACGGTCTGGAAACGATGCCTTATGAGGAGAGATTTAGGGAGCTGGGTATGTTTAGCCTGGAAAAAAGACGGTTAAGGGGAGATATGATAGCCCTGTTTAAGTATTTGAAGGGGTGTCACATTGAGGATGGAGCAAGCTTGTTTTCTGCTGCTCCAGAGACTAGATCACAGAGCAATGGATGCAAGCTCCAGGAACAGAGATTCCACCTCAACATTAGGAGGAACTTTCTGACAGTAAGAGCTGTTCGCCAGTGGAACACACTCCCTTGGAGTGTGGTTGGGTCTCCTTCCTTGGAGATCTTTAAACAGAGGCTGGATGGCCATCTGTCAGGGATGCTTTGATTGTGATTTCCTGCGTGGCAGGGGGTTGGACTGGATATTTATTTATTTATACCCTGCTCTTCAGCCACAAAGCTAACAGAGCGGCTTACAAATTGTTTTTAAGCAATAGCAATTTACACATCTACATTACATTAAGCAATTTCTAATGTGTATTAGCTAATTGCCCCCCAAGCGGGGTACTCATTTTACCGACCTACGAAAGGATGGAAGGCTGAGTGAACCTTGAAGCCCGCTGGAATCGAACTTGCAATGTGGTGACTTGCAGTGCTGGCATTTAGCCACTGCGCCACCAGGGCCTTGTGGTCTCTTCCAACTCTACGATTCTATGAAATACAAAGCAAATATCTCAAGACCGTTCAGAAGTGGCAGAGAATAGCTATCTCCAAGCAAGACTTACAGGTTCTCCGTAGTGTTGAAGAGCAGAAGGGAGCTAAGAGAACTAATATTCCTGGGGAGACTTCCAAGACCTTCTTCAGCATCATCTTCCTGATGGACTTTTGTAGTGACACAGACTGGGAAATACTCTGGCTTCTCCTGCAAAATGCAAGCAATGCAGCAGTCAATGCTCCACTAGGACCAGCATCAGTACTAAGACCAGCAATGCTCCACTAGGACCAACTGCCTGGTCATCTTCCAGGTAACAGAACACTCTGTAAAGCCATCTTTAAAGCTCAGTGGCACAGCACTGCTTGCCTCCATCTACAGGGCCCCCTCCCCAACCTTCCCCTGGATCATACGGAACCATCTTGTTCCTTCTCTATGCTATCAAGGACTGCCTTCTGGAGGGATATTCCTTTAGCTCAGGGAATGTCCTGTGGGGTCCATGTTGTTGGTTGAGCCACCTAGTATCATGGGCAAAGAGTACGTTTGGCCTTTAGTGTAACATCCCTCAGTTACTGGCCTTCCTTGCCCTCTTTCCCTAAGGGCAGCAGTGGTCAATCTGTAGCTCTCTAGCTGTTACAGGACTTCAGCTCCCATGAGCTCTAGCTAACATAGCAATGGTGAAGGGTGAGGGGACTTGCAGTCCAACGGCATCTGGAAGCTCACCCATTGGGCATCTCTGTTCTACAGCAATAGATTACAGCCACTCACTTAGATGGAGACAGCAAGAGGCATGTTTCTTCTAACATTTCATAGGCAGAATTAGAAACATGCTGATAAAAATCTACCAGATTGCTTCTGCGCCTCCAGTGGCCATTGTGCAATGGACATATTCAGCTCATAGTGGCTAGGCAGAGTTCCACAAATGTAACTATTTTGCATGGCTCTTAATCCTGTTATGTCCTGACTAGAAAGCTCTATTCCACATGAAAGCTCTACCCCAAATGCTGGATGGCCACAGGACACCTAAATGTTTATATGGCAGCATTTAAATGTATCTTCACAATGTCAGCACTGGGGGGGGTGGTGTCTATATAATGGAGCACCTGCCAAGGTCCCATGCCCTGGCATGGCTCTGCTGCCAACCCATGTCTGATGGTTCCACTGTTGCAGCCTCTTGTTGGTGATACTCACTTGCTTTCTTCACCTGAGAGTCTACAGAGAAGAGCAGACTGGGCCCAAAAGAGGTGTCAAGCCAACTTCAGCAAAGAGGAAGGACAGGGCCAAGGGGAGAACATTAAACTGAGCCCTCCCCCCGCAACACTGGCTGGAATCTTGTTGGTGTCATACATGTCTAAGTTTCCTTACACATGCAGTTGTTTTTTGTTTTGGCTATGTGGAATGGACATGTTCATTTCATGGTTGTGTAAGCAGAGTTCCACAAGTGTAATCATTTCACATCCACCTAATATTATTGCTAGTCCCGAGTAGAGCAGAGCCATTAACTCAACTGGATTTACCTGTGTGTTGACTCACAATTCAACAGTTGATTCAATGGGATCTACTTTGATTGTGTGTTCCTGCTTGGCAGGAGGTTGGACTGGATGGCCCTTGTGGTCTCTTCCAACTCTATGATTCTATACTCTAATTGGGACAAAGCAAAAGGAGTCCAGCCATGCAGTTGCACAGTCTTCATCACTGCCTTCATTTGATTCACTGGGATTGCAAAAACAGAATCGCTGTGCATACACAATCAGCAGGCACATTATCAAATACATAGTCTGTGAGTGTATGTTTATACTATGTATGCATGATGTAGGAAACCAACCTACATGCGTTTTGGTTAACAATGCAGCTGCCTTCCAACTGGAGTTCCTGTACACCTAGAAGAGAGAGCTAGAAACTAGAATGGAACCCCCCACTAACCATTTTTTAAAAGGCACCACAAAAAGGCAGGCTATTTTATTTATGTAATTAGATCTGGCCTTTTCTCCAATGCCAGGACCCAGGGCAGCTCACAACATGACTAAAACAGATAAAACTAAAACCAGGGTAAGGTATACTATTAGAACATAATTGCACTGGGTGGGGAATCTGGAAGCTGTAATCCAAAAAAGAAACACTTCCAAGCTCTTCTGGGGTGTGGGAATAAACCTGCAAGTGGAGATTCTGATTTCTGGAATGAGAAGCATGTTTTTCTCCCAACTGAAACCGATCTCAAAAATCTTACTGGGAGTGAGACGCTTTGCACAGCTCCAATTCTAGTTCTGCTCTGTGGTCATGTTAGAGTGTGACGGAATAGTGGAAACTGACTATATATGCACATAAGTTGTTTTTCATTTTCTTTTTTAAATGAAGTTTTGACTTGTAGGAAACACTCAGAAATGGATTGTGTTTTAACGTTTGCCATTGGAAAAGCAAATGAAAGCAAATGAAAAATTGCTATTGGAAAAGGGTTAAGGCATTTCAGAAATAAGAACTTCCTTCTCAGTTATACTAATATTAATATATTGACATTTAATTTTTAATCACCATCAAGTGTTGCATCCCTCCTCTTAGTCCAGGAGTGGCAGGTAACTGCAGAAATCTCCCTTCTGTAAAGTGCAATTGGCAATGAAGGTGTGAACGCCTGCTACTCTGTGGAGTACAGTTGTCCCTCCACATTCACGGATTTGGCATTCATGGATTTAAGTATTCACGGCTTGAAAATATTCTTAAAAAAATAATAATCCAAAAAGCAAGCCTTGATTTTGCCATCTTATATAAGGGCCACCATTTTGCTATGCCATTGCATATAATGGGACTTGAGTATTCATGGATTTGGGTATTCACGGGGTGTCCTGGAACCAAACCCCAGTGAATGTGAAGGGACAACTGTAATATGTTGTTGCATCTTCCTGCTACTCTGTGGAGTGGCTGTAGGAAGATGCAGCAACATATTATTAGAGTTCAAAGACGTAGCTGTGTTAATCTGTATCAGTATGCAAATAGATCTTGTAGCACTTTTGAGACTAACTGAAAGAAGTTGGTAGACTGGAATAAAGTAGACCCAGTCTGCAAAGTGTATGCTATAGACTTCTTTCTCTCAGTCTCAAAAGTGCTACAAGTTCCCTTTACATATTATTAGAGTCCAGCATATCTTGGCTCTTGCCTCTCCCCCTTACAGCAGGTGCAGTGGTCAAGCAGGTACCCAAATGCAGAATTGCACTTGGACAGGTGGTGATGGTTGTCCAGAGGTCTTCCTAAGCACTTCTAGACCCTTGTATGTATAGCTCCCTTGCAGAATGTTTTGACTACAACTCCCAAAATTCCCAAAGCCAATTTGGCCACTCTTGGTTGGAGGATTCTGGGAGCCATAGTCCAAAATGTAACTTTTCCAAACTCTGCTTTAAACTGGCAGTCTCACCAGAATCTTGACCAGAAGCTTGTGAATAGATTCTTCCAAGTGGAAATGGCAGAATCTGAAGACATTTGCATGTGAAGTTCTGTTTTACCCCTACCCCTCAAGCTAAGTATCTCACCCTAGAGAGAAATCACTCAATTTCTTCTGTTTTCTTACTCTAGTTGTGCCAGTGCTGAAAGCTAACTTGAAGTGCACAGATTCAAAAATCCCCGACAGTTTTATCCAAGATCAGTTAGACAATGGAGAAATCAGATACAATACAATCTGCTGGACATTAGGGGGGGGGGGCTCTTACATGCCACCAGATCTTTCCAGCATGTCTCACTACTAGCTGTGCTGGCTGAAAGGAAATGCAGTCTAGTAACCTGTGGAGGGCCACAAGTTGCCCAACCCTGCTCTTGAAACAATCAGGGCTTGATCAAGAACAAGGCTATCCAATAGGGTTTGTGTAAAAGATCCAACTGAAGAGCATCCAGTTCAATTCAAGCACCATTTTGAATGCCACGTTTTCACTTTGTATTTGAATTTTAGAATAGGGTAGGCAACTTTTGTCCTTCCAGATGCTGGACAGCAACTCCCATAATTCTTCTCTACTGGCTATGCTGCCAAGAGCTGATGGTGGCTGTAGGCAAAAAACATCTACCCCTGTGCCTACCCATGCTTCCAAAAAATGTTTCCATGAGTAATGTTGAGAGCTGTTATCTTCCAATGCAGTGGGCTGAGTGAAGGTAATGTTCAAAAATAATGGTGACAAGAGAGTGAGTTAAGGATTAGAATCTTAGTTCGGACAAACATTTCAGGACTGTAGGCCTGATTTTAAAAGTGGGTAACTGCAAAATTAGTTTGACTTCGAAGGTACAGAAGGATGTGCATCAGAAGAAAGCTGGCACTGCAGAAAAAAATACATCTACAGAATGGGAGCTATTAATAATTATAGTTCAGGAAAACTCATAACAGATTGGGGGCAAATCTTGACAATTATTTGTGTTGGCTTCTGTAGGTGTTACCTTTTACAATATGCTTTGTAAAGCACTGAAATCTGCAGACAGTTTATATCCCCCCGGCTGTAGATGTTAAACTGTGTTAAACTGTTAAACTGAATAGAAGTTTCTTCCTCTTTCTGTCTAGCCAGGCTTTGAAGGGAGCTTCTATTTCATTAGAGGAAAAATACACTGGGAGAAACAACAATGTTCAATAAACAGCTACTTATGAAAGTCTGTGCTGTGCTCCCCGCTCCCTGATGCATATGTCTCATATGACTATACCATGGGTGTCCCTACCTTTACCCATATCAATGGCTGCTACTTGTGGAAAGGGGAAATTCTCCATGTGACTGCTTTTGAAACAGCAAATCGAGTGAGGGAAGAGGGACGGGGGAGAAGCAAGGCACAGGGCATGCAATTTCTGTACATATTCATTTTGGACTCCATCAAGTTTTAGAATTCAATGCTGCCTTCTGATTCTGATCAGCTACGAGGAGCTATTTTGCTGCAGTCCAAGGCTAACTTTTTACAAGACAACATTCTGTGGAATTGTCTGCATCAAGTTGGTTCTCCTGACCTTGCCTAAGTCTGAGGAGGCTGTCTAACTGGCCTCAAGTGGAGTAAGAAGCCCTCAGGTGCAATCCCGTTTCTTCAGGGAATCTCAGGAAGCAGAGCTTGTAAAATCTCTCTGTGAAATCTTGGCGAAACATTGCAGGTAGACAGTACTGGGCTAGATGAATTAATGACATAGTAAGATAAACTCATTTATTCATAAGAAAACATCAGAAGACTAGGGTACATACTATATGGATGCCTTGTGGTTTTGAGACTGAACCACACTGCTTGTTTTACTAGCTTCCCTTTGACAATCCCCATGGGTGGGCTCTATCTACAGTCACCAGCAGGAGGCTGAGGGGAGCAGCTGGCAACCACCCCACCTTTGCTGGGTTAATAAGTTCTCCACACACCCTGCAGCTCAGCTCTCCATGAGTTCCGAGGCCAGACTGAAATATTCATGCTGCTTTTACTGTGACAGACTTGGATTCCATTAAACTGCAGCAAAGTTTTAACGCACTGAATTATTCAAAGGCAGCTTTATTTTTGGGTTCTCTGTAAAGGAGAGAAAGTGGGAGCCCAGAGGCAGTTTAGCTGATCTCTTGTCTGGAAAGAGTTCTTTTTTATCTATTCCAAGTCCCAGAAATAGATGTTAGCCATGATCTAGGAAAGTAGCGTTACACACTGGACACTCCTTGAAGACGGGGGTGTTTCCCTGGCAGTGATATTTTCCCCCATTCAAAATGTATTTTCTAAAATTATTGCTGAGCTGTATTGTGTGGCATAACTCTGCACTTGTTGACTGCTCCTCTGAAACAACCAGGGAATCCTCAGAGTGGGAGGAACTGCCAGATGCAATAGAACTAAAAAGGAAAGGATTTGGAGTTTATGCACACTGATCCAGTCTCTCCTATGTTCTTGTGGAGGCTCAGACACTTCAATGGAGATTCACATGAAAAAGAGCCACTGATCACCTTAATGAGAAACCTCAAGTACATTTCCAATGGAAATGGAGTCTGAAAATCTCAGGAGGAGGAGCAGACAGTTGCTGACCAGTAGTGGGCAACTTTCCTCTTTCATCCTTTCCTCCCCATATCCACGTAGTCCTCACCAGGTCAGAAAACCCAGTTCCATTTTTTTTTACTATACTTCCAAGTAGCACGAACTATGAACTAACACCAATTCTCAGATAGGCTGAAGGAGCAATCCAAAATCTGGGCTAACACCACGTGCCAACTTGATCAAGGTAGGACCTTCAGGATTCTTTTCAGCTGAACCACTGCCTAATCCTCTCTCTCTCTCTCTCTCTCTCTCTCTGCCCCCCTCCTTTCTCACACACAGACTCATACAGGCACACTCATAGGTATAACCTAGCTAGTGCACTAGTGCTGGGTGCCCAGTAGAGCAACCCACAATAAAAAAATTATGGACCTGGAAAGACCGAAAGGACCATAATCTACTCCAGTGGTTCTTAACCTGTGGTCCGGGGACCCCCAGGGATCCGTGATAGCCTAAGGGGTTTGCGAAGGCTTGAAGGCTGCTTGGCCCACCTCCTCTCTGCTGTGGAGTGGCCATGTGACAGAAGCCAAGGCAAATCTTGGCTGGCTGGCTTGGCCTGTGCATTGCCATTCAATCTGCTCCAGGCACAAACCTGCAGGAAGAAGCAGGAGAAAAGTCTTCCCTCCCCCTCCAATGCCTCTGAGGCAAAGTTTAATGGATGGTGTAATTGTATTATTATTATCAGGGCTTGTTGTGGTGGTGGTTTTAGATCTTAAGTTAAGTCTTGGGGGTCCACGGCAACAAAATATATTTAAACGGGGTCCCTAGTAAAGAAAGGGTTAAGAGCTACTGATCTAGTCCAGCCTCCTGCCATGCAGGAATGCACAACTAGAACACTCATGAAAGATGGTCATCCAACCTCTGCTTCAAGACCTCCAAAGAAGCAGAGCCTACCACCCTCTGAGGCAATCTATTCCACCACTGAATACCTCTTCTTTTCTTTTGCTCCCCTAAGTCCTCTTTCAAACTTGTATATCCATCTCCATTGAGGCCTTCAGAACCAGGCCCTTGTGAAAATCCAAAATCAAGAGGAGTCCTGTTCTTTTGCTTAAGGAATTTGACCAGGTGCCCTTTCACCCTCCTGCACTTACCTGCAAGGATTTCTCATCCAATGTTCGATGTTTGCTCTGAATCTTGCGCCTCTGTCGTTTCTGGGCATCTGGACCCCCAGCACCCGCAAAAATGGAGGAGTATTCTTGCAGTCGCTCAGGAGCAGGGTATTTTGAACTGGAGAATACCTTGGGATAGAAATACAGAAATGGATTTATATATTTAGTACATTTCTATAATACCCAATAGCCATAGCTCCCTGGGTGGTTTGTAAAATAAATACACTGGAAGGGAAGATTCCACATTCAAGCCAATGGAAGCTTTTCCTTCAGTACACACAGTGGGAATCCCCTCCACTCCTTTCCACAACATCTCGACCTGTGTCCCCCGCTCCCACCTCCTGTTTATATATTTTTAAAAAATCATTTATGCAATTGCTAACTGTGTGAATGATGACATTTAGTTTGCCACCACTCATGGTGTGAGGGACATACCGCAGTGCAGAAGAGCAGCTGCAAATATCCAGTACCTTGATAGCTTTCTTGCTACCTTTGATCTTCTCAATTTTGGCTTGAGCAAGACTGATTCGGTCATCAATCGCCCGTAGCTGTTTCCGGCTGGCCTCCACTTGTTGGGAAATCCTAAGAGTGAATGTATATTTTTATTTAATGTACGGTACTATTTACCCAATAAGATATTCAGTGCAATACAGATTAAATAGAACAAAAACATATTTTTCAAATGATACCAGTCATTAAAAGCACCCTAAAAACTTGAATTACCAAGCAAAGCTGTGATCTGCAGAGTTCCAGCAACTATGACATGATATTGGCAATGAACAAATTATGACCAAGATGATGGAAGATGGAGGGGAAGTAGCATAAGAATCCAATTTCCTAAGCAGACTGTGTTTTTCCAGTGATGGCTGTCCTTGAGAACATTAGAAAACTTCAGCTGGTACAAAGAGTTGCAGCCAGATTGTTAATTGGGGCTGTTTATAGGGAGCATACCACTCCTTTGTTACAACAGCTCCAATGGCTGCCAGTCTGTTTTCAAGCACAGTTCAAAGTGCTGATTATGACCTATAAAGCTATGATCCAGGCTATGTGAAGGATTGCATCTTCCCATAAGAACCTGCCCAAACTCTACGATCACTGGAGGAGGCATATCTCTCAATCCTACCATTTGTGGTACATATGCGGAAGAGGGCCTTCTCTGTGGCTGCCCCCACACTCTGGAACTCCCTTCCTAGAGAGGTTCAGCAGGCTCCCTCCTTCCTATCCTTTCACCAGCCTTTTGGTAACTGGTTGTTTTATATTTAAAGGGCTTTTTACTTCACGTCTTGTCCTATTTTTATTCTAGACTTTTAAATTGTTGTTTCAAATGGTATGAATTCTATGGACAGTTTATTAATGTTTTAATTTTCTTTTCTTTTTTGTATGTTTTTAGCTACATGTGGTTCTACTTGTAAACCACCTAAAGTCCCAGTTTTGGGGAAAACATGAGGTACAAATAAAGAGACAGAGTGAGTGGGCAACTTCAGGATGCTAGGGGCCAATTCTCTGTCCTTGGGACCCTCAAGGGCTGTATGGCCTGCTTAAAAAAATGAGAAAAACATAATCTGAGGTGACCAGAAGTCATCTTCTGATTTTGCTTTTTTTCAAAAAAAAAAAGGTTAAACAGTGCAAAAGGGTCCTATCACCTGTTTAAAAAGTGGATCACTGCTCCTGGGGCACTTCCAAGAAAGGTGATTCACTTTTTTTGTCTGGTTGATAAAGCACCCTTTGGGGAAATGGGGTTTGGGGCACACACACAAAAAAACCCAGCCTTGGGGGCTGCAGGTGGTCTTGGGACCCTGGTTTGCCCAGCCTGGTCTAATAAGATGTGTTTGCCATATAAGATGGTCAAACAGCCTAGATTGCTTGGATCATTAGGCAGTCTCTTTGACTTTCAACCAGCTTCAAGGTTTGGCTCTGATTGGCAATCAAACTCCTCCATAACCTCACATTTGCAGGCATTAGAAGGGCTGAGCAAGTGCTTAAGGAACAGAAGGTACTAAGCAAAAAGGGATTTCATTTTGATGAAAAAAGAAGAGGAGAGAGTTCTGGTGGCGAAGAGTCAAGGAAATTAAATCAGCAGGAAAGACTCTAGTCAGCTCTTTCTGTCAGTGCTTTGACTCTGCTTTGGGAGGAGTGGTTCAGTCTGAAGCCAAACGCAAGTGCTGTTTGGGCTGAGGAACCAACATGACTTCCTTACATAGCTGTCCTTTCTGCCCAATGGAGTTATCCTGCTCCATTTAATTCTTCTGAGCTTTGCATCATTTTCAAAAAAATCTTAGCCCAAGGCACATGTAGGTGCTCAAACAGCATACATGATCCTTAGGTTAGTAATCCAATTGTTGCTGATCAAGGGAGCTAGAAAAGTGATAGTTACTTTCGTCTTGCTAATCCAGCAATTTCACAACTAAAACTGAAACCATGCTAGGCATTTTTGGGTATATTACATTGGCATGTACATTTATTTGACTGGCACACATATACATGGGAGGTTGCCTTCCACAGCATCACCTATCCTCCCCTCCCCTGATTTCTATTAATTTTACTCTGAAAAAAACCACTGGTTAAGAAATTGGGAGTCCAGAATGAGAGCAAACCATCTCAGAGCAAGACACAAACATTTTTCTCCTATGCTTTTAGAGAAAATGAAAGATCCTGAAAAATTGTAAATAAAATATGTTCAGGGAATTTACATCCTGGAGTTGGCCCTATACACATGGTACACCCTGCTCAGATTGTGAACAAGATCATTTGACTCCCTCAAGCGCTCCCTGATGGTACACAAAGACACTCCTAAGCAATTCTTATAAAAAAGGAAAGAACTTCCTGTGTGAGCCTACCAGCATCCCCTCTTTTCTCAGTCTTTACGAACATAAGAAGCTGCCTTATTCATAGTGAGACAAATGTCTCATCAAGCCAAGTATTATTTTAACCTGACTGGAAAGAGACTCCATGGTCTCTGGCCTATTACCTGAGCAGAGCTTGGAAAAATTACTTTTGTGGCCCACAAAGAAACTTTTCTAAGCTCTGTACTTAGAAAAGCCCTTAACTCTAGAGACTGGACCCAGGACCTTGCACATGCAATGCCTGTGACCTGCCAATGAACTATGAGGCCATCCCCTCAAATTGTTTTAATCCCTTTGCTGCCATCGCCTGTGGAAGTGGTATCAGCACCCCTAATCCAGCTCAGGCTACTCCCATGAGTCCTGCTGATAGCTGCAATTAATATTGCAATTAATAACTCCCATGAGTCCTGGGTTAACTGCAATTAAGGGTGAAAACACTCATCTGCTAACTCACCACCACTGTGCAAGCCATCAATTAGAAAACTGGTCTTTCGTAACCTCTTCCTCTTTCTCCTCCCCCTGCTTCCTTAGAAATTTCAGTTACGGTAGGTGCTGAAGTATCCTAAAATGTTTCTCACTAAGATGCAGGCCAATAACACCAACCTCTTGACCAAGCAGAAGCAGACATGCATTGGCACATTAATGCTGGAAAATGTTCATCTGCCTTCACCGCGGGCTAAATTTGGATTGGGGCCAGGAATTAATACAGTTTTATCCCCCAAAGACTTTCCCATCTGCCTTTTATGCTCTGCTCCGCTCCCCCCCCCCCATGTGTGTAACTTCAGAGTTTTCTTGATTTAATGAACTAGAAGGCACATCACTTCTCCCTTCTAGGCATAGCACAGCATTAACATCCAGGAAAAATCTGATGTTCCTTTAGGTTGCATTCTAAAACGGAGACTCAATCAGTCAGAGGCAGATAAGAATGGGACTAATACAAGCAGAAAATAAGCTAATGTTTATTTCCCTATCCTCAATTTGCTTAGGCTCCAGAAGATAAATGCACCTGGGACTGAAGGACAGAGATACTGTGTTAAAAGTGGGGGGGTTGATATTAATCTCAGGCAGGTCAGCTCACTGTTGCAGAATGGTAAACAGCAGGTAGCATACTTAGTATGCAGGCTGACTCACTCTGCCATCACTCACATCTCTAATTTTCAGCATTTTTTTCTAGGGTGTACATGAACAAAGTGCTTTGGTAACTCAAGGAACAACTTACACGAAACATGATTTTTGGTACACAACTGCCAGTGATCCTTTTAATGTTGCCTTCCTCCAACCCCAAATTTTTCCCCACATGGACTACAAAATCCAGAACACGATTGTTGCCTAGAAGTGGAGTTTAAGATGTTTGGGAGCTGTCAGGTTGGGACAGGCTGTCCTAACTACTTTTTCAGTTCACTTTGTCATTCATCTGTATCCCTCTTTATTTTAACCCTTAATGACATGTACATGTTGCTTTCAAATGTCTTGTTTTTAAAAGTTTAATAAGAAGTGATTTACTTCAATTAGAGAGCACTGATCCACTGCAACTACTACAATAAATTAATACGATAGCTACAAAGATTGGTCAGTGAAGCAAAAGTGGAGAATTTTTAATTGGAGTTTTCTGAGAGTCTTTTGAGTATATAGAGAACATTTTTTCCTTCAGAACTGAATACAGGACAGAGAGGGGTGGGGTGATGAATTTGAGGAAAACTTTTCACTTAATTATCTAAGAGCCTAGCACTGTATGGGGTAATGCACCCAATTCACTGCCTCAAGCCTCAAACAATATTATAACATATATTACAAAATAATATACAATAGAGTCAAGCTGGAATATAATACATGGGGGAGTTACTGAAGATAGTGTACTTCCATCCATCTGAAAGACTCTGAACACTTTCCTTTTGTACAGGCCTGGGGGAGGGTGGGACAGCAAGTTGGCATTTGGCCTAATTAAAGATTCTGAAAGTTCTCCCAAAACGTTACATAATAATTGTACATTATGCCACAACACACTGTAGAAAGCATTCCACAACATAATCAGTAGAGGAAAAGCTACTGAATGGAGTCACAATGCATGTCCACCCCACAAAAAGACTCAAAACACCTTCCTTTCATACAGGTACATGGAGGGGCATTCTGAAAGGGCCCATACTGCCTGTAGTCTTCTGCAAAGCAATAAAATCCCACTCTTCCACCCCCATTCCTTTCTAAGACTCCCTTTTCCCATTCTTTTCCCTTCTTTTTAAATTCTTTCCCAAATTTAGCTGTTCTTCCATTCTGCAAGCCCAACTACCTGATCTGGGCTCCAGAATTTCTCCTTCCTTGTCTTCTCGAAAAACACAGATTAGTCTGCCTTCCAATTCTAACCATCTCCTGAGGAAACAGGCCTTCCTGTTTTCTAAATATAATACAGGGGAGATGTACTCACTCTAATGCATTCTAGTAACCTTACTGACTAAAGCGTGTTTTTAACTTCACCATGTAAGTTGAGAATCTAGAATCTACCAATGCAAAAAAGTAAAAAGTGCTTAGATAAAACAACCCCTCTGTGAATATCAATCTCAGAACAGAACAAGTCCTGTTTCTGACACTTGTTTCCAACATAGTGTTTGCTGTGTTATAATATGGAAGCGTATGAGAGATTGCTTCCACTTGCCTCCTTTGATCTCTCGCCTTTCCAACATGCACACAGGAGAACTGCCACATTCAAACTTGTTGAGAATCCACTGACAATAAAATCTTTTCCATGCTTGCCTTCTGCATATATGTGTTGAAAAGAGAAGAGCAAGTGGGAAAGGGGGGTAATCCAAAGAAAACTGTGATCATGTGACCCTATGGGTTGAATGGATTTCCACTGCAGGGTTTCCTGAAAACAAATAATCAAGCCCCAAGGTCACATTGAGACACTGATTGGGCTACTTTGTGTTGACATGCTAGCAAGAACAGAAGTGTTGTCTCCCTCCAATTGCTCCCAACCTGCCCAAATAAATCTTCTGGAGTCCTTTTTGCACCACTTGGCATGGAGATCTAGAAGAAGGAAGCCTATGCAAGGGTGCATACAGAAAGAGGTAATAACAACTAGGATGGAGGAGAATCACATATTTAGGTTCTCTTTGTATTTTGGCAACTTAATGTGTCCTACGTGAACTTGATGATTAGGCTCATCTTCAGAGAACCAGCTCTGTGTCCTATCCACAGTTAGATTTTTGGTGGCTAGGCACAAGAAACAAGGTCTTTTCTGCAATGCTGTCTAAATTTGCAGAGGCTGCTGCAGAAGAGACAGAATAGAGCCAGGCAATATCATCACAACTTGTCTTTTAACCTACTATTGCAGCATTCAGTTGCTGCCTGGTTTATACCGATTTTGGTCTGCTGTTTAACATCACTATTCTGCACGGCATTCAACATTTGAAATTGCTGTTTTAACAGTTTCAAAACTGGATTAAAGGATTGTTTATGGACTGATTTCAGGAGTTTCTAAAGAGTATTTTAATGTGTTTTAAAAATATTTTATCTTGGTATTGTTTTAATTGGTTTCTATTTGTTCATTGCCTCAAGAGCCCTTGTGGATTGGGAGGCGGTACAGAAATACAACAAACAAGCAAACCCATTTATCCAACTCCCACTCCTTCCAATATCTTTGAAACCTCCACAACAGAGACACCCGATAAGCATGTGATATTTCACACAAAATGCAGACTTGCCTTATGGAATTCACAGCCATGTGATACTAGCAAAGCCTCAGCTATTGATAGGTCCAACCTCCTTGAATGTTAGCTATGGGTACTTCCTGTATTGGGATCTTCCTGTTTTGCAGCTGTGTCTCTCTCAATACATACAGCAGGAAAGGGTACTTCTGCTAATGTTCTGGGGAGTCATTGTTGGGAACAGGATACTAGACTAAAAGTGCCTCTGATGTGCTCCAACAAAGTTTTTCTAATACTTACCCATTCTAACTTGTTTACAGATGATCCAGTACATAGTTTTCTCCCCAACATTGCACCAGTGCACAACTGAGAGCAAAATTTTGAGCTCTGATACTCTTAACTTAATTGTGTAATGCATTCTCTTGGCCAGGGTGTTACCACATAAGGCTTCAGAGCACATGAATGAACTCATACATGTTCTGAGTGCACATGCCAACAAGGTACCTTGTGACCTTAGCCAATAGAGCATCTTAGATGAACTGAAATTAACACTCACATTCACACAGAACTCTCTAAAAGGGGAATTTTATTGACTACATGGCATCAAGATATACACAATAATTGCATTAGGAAACAGTGACTACCATGGCAGAGATTCATAAATTGCAAATAATACGATGCAAAATACAAACAAGCACCTAACAGATACAATTGATTTACAGTGAAGAAATACTAACTCAAATGAGCAAACTTGCAAGACTGAGAGGGTTTGAAGTTAAGCAGTATGAACCTTTGGAGGTTGCTAGGGGAAGAAAAAGATGAGAGAAGAACCAAGTTCAAAAGTAAAGACAATATACTGTTTTCCCTAATGTACAAATACACAGACCAGAGAAAGAGAGGACAGTTTTGGGGAGCTGTAATGTGCAGAAAAACTACTCCCTGAAAGATAGATTTTAGAGATAACAAGAATTACCTTTCCTTGGTCCCATTGGACCTTCCTTGGGGAAAAACTAGGAAGTGTCTGGAAGAGTATAAAGAAATTATACTGTCTGGAACAGTATAAAGAAAAGGAAGACAAGGTAACCAATGTCCTCTAAGACAGAGTCAAGACTATGAAAAAAGAATGCACTAATGGATTTCTCTGGCAAAATCACAGATTCTGGGGGTCTGAAAGAGTGATTTCAGCTTAAAAGGAGCAAGGCCTAAGCTAGGCAGTGATTTCAGCAAGAGGCTTCCAGAAGGAAGAGACAGCCAATCTTGGTTGATGCTTCAAGTAGGCCTCACCTCCAGAACCAAAACCTTTGAATATGGAATCATTTTAAAGCATCTTAGCAGGAACATCAGGAGTTCTCTAAAACAAAGACACATCAGGAGTTATCTAATACAAAGAATGTCCATCTGGACTTCTTGAGAGAAATTACTCAAAACATGGTTTAATAAAAGATGGTAATGTCTCAGACAAGCACCCACTGAAGAAAGACATCATGTAAGTGTTGATCAACTGATCACTTCTGCCTCAATAGTGATATCTCCAATCAATGACATTCCTGTATACAATGCATTATTTACCAATGGCAGGGCCACATGCTGGGAGAGACAGAAATTTGTCTGTGGTTATTCAATATTTCAACAGTTTCATCCATTTTCTTAGAAAACCTAGTGATACTAGATAATGGAGTTACATATAGGTGCTAACTACAGGATATGATCCCAGGCCTTTTCAGCTAATCCTTCTAGTCCTCAGCCAGACAGTCAAAAAGGTTCCATTTTAGAACATACACATGTACATGTTGGAAAGGGTGTTGTACAGATATGACTGTCAAGGGTAAGGCTATTTTTGATGGACAAAGCAAGAGAAGAGGTACTTGAATCAGGTAAAGCCACCATGTCAGGAGTTAAGACAGTAAAAGCCAGAGTGTTTCAAAAGGTTTGGATCAAGGAGCACTACAGGATTAGGGACGAATCATACATATGTTCTCAATACGTAGGCAAGGTCTTATGAACAGACAAGTCAATACCACTTGCCTGAAAGGAATAAGTCATTAAAGGGTCATTTGTAATCAGTACTGGGGTCCAAGGCATGAACAATCGACTGGCAATAATTCATTCCAATAAAGAGAGGGGTGAGAAAAAAATGGGAAGAGGTTAAGCAATTACAGCACAGCACCAGAAACGTCAAGAGAAGCTGCAAAGTAGACCTCCCTAGAATACCAAACAACTCCAATTTCATGTCTCAAGTACAAAAGTAAATGATCAGTCAAGGAGAAAGAACATTACAGAATGGAATGAGAAATGAACAGCACAAGAGGGAAAAAAAAACAGCTCAACTATTAAATGAGTTTTCCCAAAGACTTACCACATAAAACAAGATGGAGGCTAGGTTGTAGGATTGCTGATTCCATACTTTCCAACCCTGGGCCCAAAACCGAGTGGATGGCAACAGAAATGCCCTGTAAGTTTTTTGTTTTCAGTAAGCCCAACACATGTGCTCCTTAAAGCCAACTTTGTAATGTGTAAAATGGCAAAATCAGCACGAGCACAAATTCAGCATGAGCCGACTTCAGTCCACAGAATTCTTAGCCACCTTTTCGCAAGTGCTGGATCAAATGGGCACAGTGCAGAAGAACTTCTTCATAAAGTCATGAGAGGGGCAAGGAAAACCTAAATAATTAGTTTCAGTTCTTAGTCAACCCCAGGTTTGACTTAAAGTGAGGTAAATGATTATTGCTGTTGGGCTAGGTAGATACTGAGATTCTACCCATGTGCAGCAAAGGAAAAAAGTTAGCATGAAGCACAGAGGTCAACACAAACCAATGCTCTGTTTAAACTAGGAAATATGTGGACAGTGGCAGGTGAAATTTCAGACGCTTGTCCTTCCACACAACAAACAGGGGCATAATGAAGCAAACTGTGGATACTTTCTCAATTTGATTAATTTTTGCTGTTAACTGCTGTCAATTTGACTTTGGCTTATTGCAACCCTATGAATGAGAGACCTCCAAGTCACCCTATCATCAACAGCCTTGCTTAAGTCTTGCAGACTCAGGGCACTGGCTTCCTTGATTGAGTCTATCCACCTGGAATTTCATTTTGATGGGAAATGTCCTCTTTCCCTACTGCCTTCTACTTTCCCAAGTGTTATTGTCTTTTCTAGTTTGTCATGTCTTCTCATGATATGGCCAAAGTACAACAGTCTCAGTTTAGTCATCTGTGGTCATTATTTTTGTTTTCTTTTGTTCAACTGTAAACCTTTGTACTTTCTTCAGTAATCGTTCTAAGTACAGTATTTGCTATTTTCTGCTAGTACTATGGTGTCATCTGCATATCTTAAACTGTTAATGTTCCTTCTTCCAATTGTCATGCCTCTTTCCTCCAAGTCTAATCCTGCTTTAGGTATGATACTTTCAGCATACAAGTTAAAGAGGTAATGTGATAAAATGCAACCTTGCCTGGCCCCCTTGCTAATTGAAAACCACTCTATTTGTCCGTATTCTGCCCTGACTGCAGCCTCTTGTCCTGAGTACAGGATATGCATCAGGACAATTAAATGTTGTGGCACACCCATTTCCTTAAGAGTGATCCATAGTTTTTCATGATCTACATAATCAAAGGCTTTGCTATAATCTATAAAGCACAAGCTTCCCCCCCCCCAAAAAAAAAACTCTTTGGTGCGTTTCATTATCCAAAGTATGTTTGCAATATAATCCCTAATGCTTCTTCCTTTCCTGAACCCAGCTTGGACATCTGCCATTTCTTGCTCCATATATGGTAAAAGTCTTTGTTGTAGAATTTTGAGCATCACTTTGGTAGCATGGGAAATTAATGCAATGGTCCTGTGATTACTGCAATCCTTGGTGTCCCCTTACTTAGGGATCAGAATGTGTATTCAGCATCTCCAATCTATGGGTCATTGTTTTGTTTTCCAAATTTGTTGACAGACTTTAGTTAGAATTGGACTGTAGCTTGAAGCAGTTGTATTGGTATGCCATCTGTTCCTGGTGACTTATTTCTCCCAAGTGCTCAGAGTGCAGCTTCCACTTCACTTTCTAAAACTGTAGGTTCATCTTCAAATCGTTCTTCCTTGAATGAGGAGATTTTCAGACAACACTCTTATAGTGTTACTATTCCACTTTATTTGCTCTGGCTGCCTCCTGTGGAATCCTGGGATCTGCAGTTTAGGGAGGGGCATTTAGGATTCTCAGCCAGAGAGCTCTTAGGCCTCACTAAACTACAAACCCCAAAATTCAACAGGAGGAAGCCAGAGCAGTTAAAGTGGAATAGTAACACTATAACAGTGTAGTGTGAAAATCTCCTGAATCTGTCATCCTTTCATCTCTTTTATATAGTTCTTCAGTGTTTTGTTTCCATTGTCTTTTTATTTGTACAATACTTGGTTATGTAATGTCCTCTGCTGGTCATATACCATCCCCACTCTTGATTTAAATTTCCCTTATTTCTCAGATCTTGTGGAAGAGGTCTCTTGTTCTTCCTTTTTTGTCACCTTCTATTTCTCTGCATTGATTATTATAGGAGTTCTCTTTGTCCCTGTGCACAAGTTGTTGAATAGTTGCATTCAGGGTTCTGACTCTATTTCTGTCATCTTTTACTTTTCTTATTTAATTTTTAAAATTATTTACACCCCAATTATACATATTACAGACTCTTGCATACAATGCAGTGCAATATAATACATCTGCCATATATTTTCATTCACACTGATTACAATACAAAGTCATACACTATACACCCCATTATCTAAACAAAACTGTAACCCCCACCCATCTCCACCAAGACACACAAATACTTAAGACTTCCTGCTCATCCAATTGAAAACCTCGATGTAAATGAATAACCTTTCCTTTCCTATTTCTACCTGTTTTCCATTCATCTTCAGCTATCTTCCTTTGATCAAGTTTTTAATGTTCAAAACACAACAGCAATGACACTCCTTTCTTTTTGATACAATCTAAAAAAGGTTTCCAATTTTTTAAAAAAATGATAGAGATTTCTCTTTGATCATTATAGTCAGTTTATCCATTTCAGCCATTTTGAATATATTTACTATCCAATCTTCCATTGTAGGAATTTCTGACTTTTTCCAATGTTGTACACATACTATTCTGGATGCTAGAATCATATAATGTAATACAGTACTGTATAATTTATGGTCTTAATGTCTTCATCTAGTATACCTAACAGAAATAGTTCTGGCCTCATTTGTAACTTTTTTTGTGAAAATGTTTTGCAATGATCTCTATACTCCCCCCACAAAAAAAAAAGAAAAAAAGAAAAGATCTTTGCCTTTTCCTATGTCCAACACATGTAGTAGAACATCTCTTCATGTGTTTTGCATTTACAGCCTATGTTCTTAGATCCACTGTACATTTTAGCCAATCATTCTGGTATCAGATACCACCAATACATCATTTTGTAGAAGTTTTCTTGGGAATGAAAGAATGCCATACACTGTGGAAAAAATGAGCAATTGTTATTTGAGATATGGCCAACCCCATCCCCAGGCCCATGACACTAACAATAGGTAAGGAGCACCATAGGCTTAGTCTGGGGTCTATATATGCAGCAAAATTAAGTTGTCAACATGTGACAAAAAAGTCCATACCATCTCAGACAGCAGAGAGAGAAATCTTATTCTTAATACTCCCTTCTAATGAAATCTCTATTATAGGGAGCTCCCACACCACCCAAAAAAAAAAAAAAAAAACACCACAGGGGAGGGTTTTTTTTTAGTGCTCTTCCACCTACAGTGGTTCAGGCCATTTTATCACTTTAACAATTGCCTACTCTTGCTGCAGCTGTTGGCCAGACATTTTCCACCACAGATATCAAATGGTTATATTCTAAGACTGCCAGAATGAAACCCAGAGGAGCCAACTGTACCATTACTGGATGTTTAGATGAGAGAAAGTCAGCAGGCGTGCATGTCAAGCAACACCAGCAGAAATTCCCTCTTCTACACAACCATTAAAGGTTGAGGAGCCATCTGCAGGGTTCACTTGGGCAACCCTATTTTATTCACTTCTGCAACACAGTCTGTGGACAATTTGTGGCCCTTGAGATGTCACTGCACTGCATCTTTCCTTATTATTCATCATTGGATATGCTGGCTTAGGTTGAAAGAGGACTGACATCCAGCAACATTTGGAGGGCTCAAAGTTGCCCACCCCTATACAATAGGAAGGGCCAAGCTGGATCAGGGAGCTTGAGCCAAGATGTCTTCATTCTATCCTACTAGCTCAACTTTTGCCTTTGTCTTCACTGTGAGGGTGGTGAGATCTCTGAGCAAGAAGAGGGAGTCTAGCCTAGGCTGGGCAGAAGTTCTCACCTTCTCTACTTCAGCCAGTTCAGCAGTACAGGCACTGTGTCTCTCCACTGTAGAAGTGGGGGTCTGGTAATGGCTTCCCAGAGTGAGGAGAGGGCAGGAGACCCCACTGCCCTTCAGAACTTGGGAGAGGTTATTTTTAAAGTTCCTTCCCAGAATCCCCACCCATCATGGGGAATTCTGGAGGGTGCCATTAAAAAAAACCATTTTCCTGGCTCTGGTGCCCCTTGACTTTCTAAAGGCAAGGAGAGTGCCGTGCAGCCATAAACCCCCTACAGAGCTTCCACCAGCAAAGCTGTTATTTGCTCATGAGAGTAAAGAAGGAAGTGGCAGACACTTGCAGTTTGTGACTGCTCAGGGAGGCATTTAAAAGTCCATTACATATGCCTGTTTCACCTCAAAAGTTTGAAAGGCAGCAAATTACAGTGTGTTTTCTCTCCACGAGAAAAGCCATATAAGTTCAAGTCTCCTGTCACAGGAGAGAGATGCACCCCAGCCCAACTTGGTTGCCTTCTGCTCTTTTCCTTTCTTCCCCTTTTACATTTAGAACAGCTTCTTTGCATCCCATTTCATGTCTGAGTAAGTGCAATCAAGAAGCTGATGGGTAGAAATCCCGTGAGAAAATGTAATCAAGATTTCTTCTTCCCCTGCACTAAGCTATTGGTTATTAGCCTAATTAATGTTTATCACACTTTGATTACTCCTTGAGCCTGATTTGCAGGTGCTGATGTGTGAGCAGACAGCTCCACTTTGGAAGGTGCTAAAATGCCTTGTGGGCCTTGTAAAGATCAGAGCTGTCAGGATGCCTGCATGCCGACACACACGTATGTACATGTATATATACACAGACAAAATGATCTTTTGTGCCTCAGTTCCAAGGGGCTTGTTCTTGCCCTACAAAATTAGCTTTGGCTTCTCAACTTTTGCTTCTCCATAGAGTACTCCATAGAGTTAGAAGATGGCAATTTTCAAAGCCACCTCTTCTAGTTTTATATCCATGGTGGACTCTGTTGTAGTATGGCAACTTCCTATGATGCTTGAGAAAGGTCAGAAATACACTGTATCACATGGGAGGAGTCCATAAGGCAGCTCCTTCTCCAATTTCTAGGAGGCCAACACACAGGGAATCAATGATATCTGCTCCTTCTATGCAGAAGGGGGCTTCTTCAGATATAATCTGAGCAGCACAGAAGGACCTGTGAGGCTAAACGTTTGTAGGAACACACCAATGCTGTAATAAGGACCCACCCATACTTTTGTAAGAACATAAGATGGATCAGTCTAAAATCCTATCCAGTCCATGTCTTGTTCACAAAGGGGTGAACCAGTTGCCTATGGACAGCCTGCCAAGAGGACATGAGTGCAGCTGCACTCTCCTACTTGTTTTCCATAACACCTGATACACAGATACATTGTGTCTCTGATAATGAAGGAAATATACAACACCCTGATTAATAACCGCTGATAGCCAAATCCTCCATGAATTCATCTAATCCCCGCTTTAAAAACTATCCAAGCTGGAAAAATCATCACTACTTCTTGCGGCAGTGAATTTCAGAGTTTAATTATGTACAGTACTTCCTTTTCTCTGTCCTGAATTCCTCACCACTCCGTTTCAGTGGCTGATGCCAGGTTCTAATACTATGCAAAGTAAGGGCAAGTTTGTCCCTATCTACTTTTTCAACATCATGCATAGTTTTATAGACCTCTGTCATGTCTCCCCTTACTCTCCTCTTCTCTAAACCGAGCAGGCTCCAAAACTGGAACTTGTTCCTTGATCATCTTGATTGCTCCTTTCTGAAACTGTTCCAGCTCTGTATCATCTTTTTTCATCCCTTCCCTACCAAATGGAAGGGACTGTAAGAAAATCAGTCGAATGTTGGGAACCAACCTACTTTAACAACTTAATGGAGGCTATTAAAGACTATGGATGTTTACATCTGATTTAATATTTGATCTTTTACACACACATAACTGGAGAGCTTCTATCATACAAGTATTTTCATGTACTGTACGTAAGTTAGTAGTGGGCAAAGTAATTCTTTGTGTGTGTGTGTGTGTGTCCCACCATACACCACTGGGACAAGTAAACTTTAAAGATCTCAAAATCTGTGTTCCACTTTGCTGCCAAAATTCAACAGCAGACTGCTAAATCCAGAAACAGTGAAATTAACTAACAGCCTATACTTTCGTTCAAACAGGAAGCCTTTATTTACAGGGAAACCATGGGTTTGCAATGTAGACAGTGCAACTGACTAATATAGCCAGTTACCTTAATTCAAATGGAAAGCCTTTTATTTGCATGGGAACCTTGGTTTTGCAAGCATTTCAGTGACTAGGAGGCAGTAGTGGTTGGTGCTCATTTCTGTTGCTGTCTGTGCCACACTTTCCTAGTAAGGTAATTTAAAGTCACGGTTTTCCAGGTTGATTTAAAATTAAAAATTGTTCTGCAATGAATTAAAATCACCCTACTATAATGAATTTATTTACTCTCTAATCAGTATGTAATTAAATTAGAACAAATTAAATAGATTTCAGATAATTTTAACTATTTAGATCTATTTAACCTGTAGAGTTATTTTACATATATGTAGCCAATTTTATGTACTTTGAACTAACAACAACAAAAGTTGCCCTGGGGAACTTAGCCTGTCTGAGAAGTGGCTTCCATTCTAGTAGCAACTGCCAACTCCTAATCTAACAACTAGCTTTCAACCACTTCCAGTTCCAAGCAGGGACTCGCATAATTGAATACTCTTCAAAATCATCCATCCACCCACAGTGTTCTCTCAATATATTCTTTTGTTAGATTTACAAAACACACCAATGAGGGCATATGGCTTAGGTGCTGAGACCTGCTGAAACAGTAGGAAAGGCTGAAAAACAGGACTGACACATCAGTGAGTTGATCCCTCAAATGGTGTTAGTTGACTGGTCTACTGCCTGGCTGTTAATTATCAAATCCAAGAATGCCACATGACACCTGTTTTTCTTTAGCCATCTCACTTGTTTATTTCCTTAAAGTGTTAGCAACAGAGGAAATAAGGGCAGCTTCCTAAAGATTTGCAGTTATTCAGCTCACCACCTTGAATATCAGCTTCTGTATTGACACAACAAAGGTGGAATAAAAGAAGATCAAATCTGACTGCCTAAAGAAGGAAAGCCTATAAAATTGACCTGGAAATCAGAAATACACAAAATGTATCACTCTGAGAAAAACCACACAATTGCTCTGGGTTTGCAAGATAAGGTCGTACACAAATGTAAACTTAACTTTCCACTAGTACAGTATAAGGAACTACCTGCTTACTCTCTTTTTTGTTGTAACAGCCCCTAAAAAATCTGCACAGATTAAATTACCTGTGGCTTTTGATACAGAAAACAAGCTAGTTCAGCAATGTGCCATGGGCAAAGCCTATCTTCTTCACACATTCTGTTCTTTACATGTACAGTGAAAGTTATCAGGTAAGTGTTTAAAACACTTTTTATACTGGGATATTTGCCAGAAGGCTGTGGAAACCTGCAACCCCATGCTGAGCTACAATAGCCTTCTCAGTAGAGCCACTGACATGGAAAACCTACGGTATGTCTGGGCTTTAGCACTTCCAGCTTCAAAGCAGGGACACATATAGTAGAATACTCTTCCACATCTATCCATCCACAGAATTACAATGCAACAAAAGATGAGTTGCAGCACAGTTTTCTCCTTCACATTATAATTTTCAATGCCAATAGATTTTCTTCATAGATGGATGGAAGGCGTATTCCATCACACGAATTTTGACTTCCGTCTCTGGGCTGTGCCACTTCACTCTGGTTACAAGCTCAGGGAAAGCTAGCCTCTTCACTAGATTGCCAGGTTGGTCCTTTTTCATCTGCATTTTGTATTTTATGCTTCCCGATGTAGCTCATGCCTTTAGTCATTGGAGGAAAGGTTACTGATTATTTTTCAAATGCATATTTATGGCCTTGGCCTCTTCTTGTGCTTCTGGTAAGCTGGCTACTGAATATCGTATCAACTTATTGTTATAAAATCTATGCAAAACAGTATGCAAAACAGGGATTCATGTAACGTAAAGTATATTCAGGTTTTGGCATTTGTTCAATGAAACTGACATGTGTGTCACAGCTATATTTTCAGAATGATGAGTAAAGCAAGAGAAACCCTTTGGCACAAAAAAAGTCCTTTTTACAAGTAGCAGCACATTTAATATGCAGTTTGTAGAATTCATTCTTGGCTTCTCAGATTCAGATTAGTTAGAAAGAAGGTGACTGCCAGTCATATAATCTCTAACACCCAATCGTCTTTTTCTCTTTCACACTGTTCAATTACAGTACTTTCATACTATGTTTAACTACTATGGTTTTCTCCTAAAGAATCATGGGGCATGTAATTTAGTGAGAAACTTGTGTCCCCTGATAGAAAATACCAAATACTTCATAAAACTACAAATCCCAGGACTACATAGGATGGAGGCCTCACAGTTAAACTGGTATCAAAGTACTATAATTGTGGAATGTGAAAGAGATCTCTGACAATGCTGCTCCTGCTCTGGTTGTCTCGTGTCCCTATACATCTAGATTGCTGCAATGCTCTTTGTTAGTTTACCTACAGCTTGCCTTCGAGACTTTTGTTTACATTCCTCACAATGTTACTTAACTTGGTCTTTGTGCCTGTTGTTCAGTCAACATATTCCCTGTCTAAAACTTGACTAGCTTCCTTATCTTTTTTTAAACCAACAGAAGCTTCTTGTTAGTTCTTCAGATTTTACAGTATCTATTAAGAGCAGTTAATAGGATTACATAGAGAAAAGGCAAAAGAGATGGGTGGACATCTGTGAATTGATATATGGACATCTGTGAACTGATATATGGATTTTGACTGATGTGGTCAAGTATGAGGGGTGATTAATTTTCTTTTGTCATTAGATCTCTGCACTCTCTCCACTCTGCAGGTTCCAATCATCTTCCTCAATGCCATCTTCTCTCTTAAACTCACGGCTCCTGTTGTGACACTTTACTTAAGAGGTATTTCCTTCCCTGAAATTTGTCCTACTTTATCTATATCCACTCCCCCTCACCCAAAAAACCCTTATCTAAGTTATTGTTTCTCTCATTTCTCCCAAATGAACCTTTCCTTCTTTCTTCCTTTGCTGCAGCCAGTTCTGCTTTCTCATGTTTAGCTTCCCTCACAGTCTCTTTCCTTCTCTGAAAAATTGGACCTACAGTATTTTAAAATACAAGCCTGCTGACAAAACACAAGCCTTCAATAAGTCTTGAACTTGCAATATGAGGGACCTCAAGCTGATTATCATTCAGTATGGGACGAAAACAAAGAACTGCAGGGATCTGAGATGCACCACCTGCCTTGTACCAACTTGATAGAGCCTGGTCAAGGAATATTCCATCAGTTTTCCAAGTCAGCTGAGCAACCTGCTCACCCCGTCTCAACTCCAAGGAACCAAATCTGGCATCTGTGGGCACTGGCCCTGTCTATTAGTTTTTTTATTATATGTATAGTACTGAGTGGCTATATGGCCTACACTGTAGGGATCTGACAGGAAAACACTGGTGCTGTGCTTATTTATGCTCTCAAAGTACTTCACATACCGTATATTCCGGCGTATAAGACGACGTTTGAGCACTCAAAAGTGCCCTCCAAAATCGACAGTCGTCTTATACTCTGAATATACTTCGCTTCGCCTGCCTGCCTATCTCCTGCCTCTTCGCAAACGGAGCGAAGAGGCAGGAGATGGGGCAGGGGGGTGAAGCAAAGTGTTTTGCAGTTCATTTGCCCCCCTCCTCTGCCTTTCCCCCCTTTGGGGAGCAACGGAAGACAGAGGAGGGGGGCGAACGTTGCGGTTTGCGGCGGCCGCCGCTTAATCGGCTCTGCAGCGGCCGAGGCAAACCTCTAGATTTGCCCTTTCCCTCCACCTGCCTTGAAGGTGGAGGGAAAGGGCGAAAATGCCCCATTTTGCTCCACGACCCCGATCCCTCCTTCTGGGCTCCCTTCTGAAGGGAGCCCAGAAGGAGGACACTGGCCGTGGAACAAAACCCTGGGATTCGCCCCCTCTCCCCACCTTCCTTGAAGTGGGGAGAAGGGGCGAACGTGTCCCGTTTGGCTGCACAGCCTCTGCATCTTCCTCTTGGGCTCCCTTCTGGAAGGGAGCCCAGGAGGAGGATGCGGAGGCTGTGCTGCCAAACCCGGGATTCACCCCCTCTCCCCACCTTCAAGGAAGGTGGGGAGAAGGGGTGAAAGTGCTCCGTTTGGCAGCACAACCTCTGCATCTTCCTCCTGGGCTCCCTCCTGGAAGGGAGCCCAGGAGGAGGATGCCGAGGCTGTGCTGCCAAATCCGGGATTCGCCTCCTCTCCTCACCTTCAAGGAAGGTGGGGAGAAGGGGGCGGACGTGCTCCATTTGGCAGCACAACTTCTGCATCCTCCTCCTGGGCTCCCTCCTGGAAGGGAGCCCAGGAGGAGGATGCAGAGGCTGTTCTGCCAAACCCGGGATTCGCCCCCTCTCCCCACCTTCAAGGAAGGTGGGGAGAAGGAGCAAAGATGCCAAGTTTAACCCTGCAGCCCTGATGCCTTCTTCTGGGCTCCCTTGCAATGGGATCCCAGAAGGAGGCATTGGGCCTGTGGAGTTAAACCCCTAGATTCGCTCCCCCCGTACCTTCCAGGAAGGTGGGGAGAGTGAGCGAAGATGCCAAGTTTAACTCTGCAGCCCCATGCCTTCTTCTGGGCTCCTTCAGAAGGGAGCCCAGAAGGAGGGATCGGGGCTGTAGAGCCAAACGGGGCATGGTCGCCCCTTCTCCCCATCTTCCTTGAAGGTGGGGAGAGGGGGCAAATCTTGGGGTTTGCCACAGCCGCCCCCACTTCTCCTGCCTTGGTCCCCTTTGGAAGAGCCAAGACGGAGGGAAGGGGGCTGCTGGGGCAAACTGGGCATTTTCGCCCCTTTCCTCCACCTTCGTGTCCAGTTTGACTGGAAGGTTGAAGAGAGGGGCGAATGTTGTCCTGCTAGCTGATCCTGTTTGCTTTCCCAACTCACAAGGAGATCCTCGTGAGTTGGGAAACAAAGAGGATCAGCTGGCAAGGCTCCCCCAGCCAGTCAGTCAGCCAGCCAAATTGGGGGGTGGTGGTGGTCTTATATGGCAAATATATGCCTAAGCCTAGATTTTTGGCTGGAAATTGGGGGGTGGTCTTATACGCCCAGTCGTCTTATACGCCGGAATATACGGTATGTTAATCCTGAAACAATCTTGTAAAACTTTATTATCTCCATATAACAACCAGTAAGGGCTATAGCCAAGGGCTTCTTTACAGTATTAAAAAACCCAAATCCTTCTGCAAATTCCCTCAAATCTGTGGAGATCAAGCCACACATGGCATGGCCCAGATTCTGGGCATTCCAGGGTGTTTTATCTAGACGTGGAGTATGTGGGATTCGGGATTTCTCTGCATTTTCATCTGACTCTGCAGCTGCCAGGACCACCATCGCCGCTGCCACTGTGACCAGTTCTAAAGCTTAGGAGGCAGTTCCCAGCCGAAGGGAGAGTTTTTCTCCCTTTTCCTGACTTGGCAGTGCTATCTCTGCCTGCTCTCCGCTCACCCACTGCTTCCTTCAAGCAAGTCCATCGCTTTCTTCAAGCGCCTGTTCCTGCGATGGAAGAGCTGGTTGAGGCAGCGCTGCCAAGGCAGGGGAAGAGAGAAAACCTCTCCCTTTGGCCAGGAACTGCCTCCTACGCTTTAAATTATGGTTGAGGTGGTGGTGGTGGCAGACAAAATTCCGCAGGTACAGCAAAAACAAGGTACCACACTTCCCTGCAGAGAATAATAATGCGCAGGACTTCAGGACAAATGCAGGGGCATGTGAGCAGAACTCCATTTGGAGTTTTTGCCCCACATGTAGACAAGCACCAAGAGAAAGGGGAAAAAAAGCTTGCCCAAAGCCACTCAGAGAATTTCTGTCTTAATAGATGTGAACAAAGTCTCACCTTCCTAATTGACATTTTACAAATGACTGCTTCTTCATTTTTAAAACATGGTTTTAAAAACTAACATTCACTGTTCCCATTTTGACCTGGGTGATGCTTTCCATTTAACTTGTGCAAGTGCTCCTACAAGTAGTTCCTATGTCAAGTATTTCTCACCCCATCGCTTTTCAGCACATTCTTGTTCTTTGGACCTTGCAAGGCAAAGTAGGGGAAAACTGAACAACTCTATTTTTTAAAAAAATAATAAGACCTCTTTTCTCCAAAACAATACAGTTTTGCTTCCTTTCATGATCCCTTAACAAAATACTTCACATGGCTCCAAAGCATCAAACCTTTCCAATTTCAAACAAAGCTATTGACAGTACTATAGTTTGTCAAAGGGAGGGGGGTGGGAAAAAGAAAGGGAAAGGGAGAGAGTATAATCTGCCAACCAAGTGTGAAGAGCAGACCTTTCACACTTCTTCTTTCCCTCCCCACTTTATTGTGGGGCCTTTGCAGCCACAGATATTTCAAACCACAGAATGTTATATTTCCAGACAGTTCCCTCCTCACTAAACCTCTGATGGAAGTCATGCCTGTAAAGTGAAGTGACTTCTCTGAATCTTCTCCTTCGGGGCTGACTAAATGGAAGAAATTCATCCATAAGAACAGAAATGTAAAATTAATGCCAGTGGGAGGGCTCCATGGTTGACTATGATAAGAAAAGGCAGTTCTGGTCTCTTTCATTACGACAATCAAGGCTGGCAGTAGAAAGACCAGGAAAAGGTGAATGGGTGGCCTATCATGCAACTGAAGGGAAATCTCACTCGTGAGAAAGTTTCTGAATTATTTAAGGAAGATTTATAGAAAGCCTTTGTTTTGGACTTCAGTTACCCAAAACCTGAGTCAACATGGTCAATGAGAAGGGATTATGGAATATGTAGTTAAAAAGATCTGGAGAAGAGAAGGTTCTGATTTAAAGAATGTGTGCAACAGATTGATTTTGAGATTGCTTTCAGTTTACTCATAGCTATTAAAGTCTTGATTTCTTCCTTGCCCTCTCTATGTAATCGAGATACAGCAGTAATGTCAGTGCTCAATGACTATATATAGACATACGGGAACTAGTTCTCTTGACAATAAGCTTGGGGGAAAAGGTACATTTTTGCAATTTGTTTAGAGCAATAAATGTGAACTGCATATATACTATTTATCATGATTTGTTGTTGTTTTCCCATATAGACAGAAGACAGAGAATACTATATGTAGTGTAAAACTTTAGTACCTCTCCCCCAAAATTATCATAGAGTGGTAGAGCACTTAGCCTGCCAGGAAAGGCTAAACTTGTTGGGGAGGAATTTTGGAGTGGGGGTGGGGGAGAGAGAACTAGACTGGTGCTATTTAAGCTGTTTGATGTAGGGGGCTGGCAGGGTTTCTTTCCCCATGTGCCAGGGACTGGGACCTGATTTGTACCCTTTGACTACAATTGCTTTTTTCTTTCCTGGAAACTGGCTATGGACCAGCACCATTCCATGGACATGGATCTCTTTGAGTAGCAATGAACTAGGCAATTATATACCTGAGGTTTATGAAGTTAAGTATGGAAGAAGGTAATGCAGAAACGATGTCTGTTTTGTATGATTCTAGAATTTGGGGTTATTCACTGAAATTGATAGAAGATTCAGAACAGTGCGTAATTCATGTCAGGAATTCACTGCCTTAGTATGAAATGGCAGCCACTAGCCTTAAAGAGGGATTAAACAAATGTATGGCAGATATAAATCATTAATTACTACTGGCCATACTAAATGAAACTCTTATATGACACTGCATACCAGTCTCTACAGGGCAATAGGAGGGGAGGATTATTAGCTTGATCCCTCACCTGTACGCGTCTCTGGACATCTGGCTGGCTCTTGAAAAGGGCATGTTACTGGACTAGCTGGATTTTTGGTCAAATCTAACAAGGCTCTTATGTCTTTAAGTCCTGAGTACATCACCTGAGATCATCTATACCCAGGGATGGACAATAATTCCTCCCCAATGGCTATGCCAGCTAGGGCTGATAAGAGATATAGGCCAAAAATATCTAGAGAACCTTCACTGCCCACCCCTGATCTAGACCAGAGAAAACCAACTGGCAGACTACAGCTTATATTCAATTCTGCTTTCATTCTTCAACTCTTCCACTCTCTTTCTGGTTCTATTCTAGACTGCTAGATGATACAGCACACTTAGAAGATGCCAAACAGTTGCCCCAGGGCTTCTGAGTAGAATTCATTTCCTGATGAAACAAGTGCTTCAGTGGAGAAAGGGAAGAGAGCCAGGGATCCCACAACCAAACTGCTCAGGAAGGTTATGTCATGGTGAAGGGTTCAGGCCTAGAGCAGTTTGGCAAGACAAGTGCAGCACCTCCATAGAAAACATGTTGGTCATAGCCAACAGTGATGACCATTTATGTGAAGGGGTCTGAGTGTTAGGAATATGTTAAATAAATGAGTTTGGAATGTGTTAAATGAATGCTAACAATTATTAATTTTATGCTAGTAGGATGAAAGGAATTCCTCCAAAGCTTGACTATTGTATAGTGTATGGTGAAAGAAGAAACCACAGCCATATTCATAAAATACAGCAGGCAATTAGAATCCAAGTGTGCAAGGGATAGTGAGATCAAGCCTCCTGAGTGTGGCATTTTCCAGAAAGCAAAGATTTGCTGGCCTTAAAAAATGTGATATCATGTAGCTGAACTTTAATAGGTCATATATATACTAGGAGCCAACAAGCAATGTTATTTAAAAGGTAAAAGAGGGGGGAAGCATAGACTACCGAGGCTACTGAATTTTAGCTCTTGAAGTAAAATACTGGTACATCCACATGCTGCTGTGATCTTTTAGCCGCATTGCATGCACATGCTATGAACTTCCTTCCTTCCTGGAGAGCTGAAAGTCATCATGTAGTATGAAGTCGAAGGCTTTCACGGCTGGCATCCATAGATTTTCCTTGGGTTTTTTACGGGCTGTGAGGCCATGTTCTGGAAGAGTTTATTTCTGACATTTCACCTGCATCTGTGGCTGGCATCCTCAGAGAATGGTTGGGTAAGTGGGTGTGTGGAGTTTATATGCTGTGAATCCCTGTAGGGGAGTATATGTAAATTTATGTAACTGAATGGTTAGTTTCTGGGTATAGAAATGCAAAGCTCCTTAGTGTCTGTTTGGCTAATGGTTGGTTGATGGACCATTATCTGCTGGGAATCCCCCTGTCCCTGGGAGGAATTCTTTTGTAAGTGTTGAGTTTTGATTCTATTGTCTTTCAAAACTGGGAGCCAGATTTTGTTTACTTTTAAAGTTTCTTACTTCCTTTTGAAGTTGTCCAGGCGTTTGTGGGTTTCAATAGCTTCTCTGTGCATTCTGACATGATAGTTGTTGGCCTGGTCCAGAATTTCTGTGTTTGCAAATAGCATTTTATGTCCAAGTTGATTTATAACATGTTCTGCTACTGCTGATTTTTTCTGGCTGGCCCAGTCTGCAGTGTCTGCAGTGTCTCTCATGTTCCTTGATTCATGTTTGCACACTGCATTTAGTGGTCCCTATGCAAACCTGTCCACAACTGCATGGTATGCGATAAACTCCTGCAGCTGTGAGAGGATCTCTTTTGTCCTTCGCTGAGCGTAGCATTTCTTGCGTTTTTTTCAACCTCCAAACAATCTATAGACTGACCAATTTTTTTTTACATATACTCCCCTACAGGGGTTCACAGCATATAAACTCCACACACCCATCTACCCAACCATTTCTCTGAAGATGCCAGCCACAGATGCAGGTGAAACATCAGAAAGAAACTATTACAGAACACGTCCTCAAAGCCCAGAAAAAAAACGCAAGGAAAATCTATCATCATGTAGTGCTTGCAAAATGAGTTGTTTTGGAGGCAGTAAATGGCTCAGTTTCCTGGAGGACAGGCCTCTAGCTGGTGGATTATGATCCACAATGGAGTCACCACTCAATCTTTAAAATATGTACTTTAAATCTGCATCAGCTACACAGTCCTGGAAATGCACTCAGTTACCCACTGCAATATCACAAGAATGTGCTGTTTGACTGCATGTGACTTCCAACATTGATTGCAGTGGTGGTCACTTCCATTGTTCCCTCGTAACACTGAAGAGAAGGCCCCTCCAAACTCTTGTCTTGCTTCCATTTGGGTGAGGAAAAGAGAAGATGTGAACAACATGCCCTGTGCTGGAAAGCAACAAAAGGAGGAGGAGAACCACATACAAAGTTTTAGAAGGAGAAAGAATCCTATCTGTATTATGGAGCCTCATTATTTTAAAGCCAAGATCTATTATTTTTAATTTCTTTATATCCCACCCTTCTTCCTATGGCAGGACCCAAGATCTAGAAAGGCTGAAGACCTCTGCCTTGCAGGGGGCCAGAGTCAGAACAAGTCATAGCCCCCCCCCCTTAAAAAACCAACAACCAGCACCTAGGACAAGCAGTAAAGAGAGGATAAGCAATTCTAGGATGCCCATTGTTAGAAATTCATATTTACAGTAATGCATCAGAAGCAATCCATGGTAAATCCTATGTACAGTAGCCAGTTTTCATGACTTGTTCTTTCTGTTCTTTTCTCTGCCATGTGAAAACATATTCTCCACTTTGTTTGGGGAGAAGCCTGATCAAAGCAAAAAATGTGTTTTCCTCTCTGTCTTATTATTATGCCAGCATTGTCCTGATGGTATTCAAAGTTCAACTAATAATTGCTACAGGCCCAAGTGCCACTGCTAGAAGAGGGACCACTTATTTTTCAAGTGCCACTAAAAACCTCCTTCAGTTTCTTTCCTGCCTGCAAAATCCCAGGCCCTTCAAAATGCACGGTATTCTGATCAAAAGTCAGTCAGCGTGAAATGTATACATACTATTACAGTTAGCAAGTGTGTAACAGAATTTTTAAAAATCACCTCTTAAGATTTACCAAGTATTGCTCTGCAGCTGGAATAACATTTCAAAGATCTCAAACTCTCATAGATGCTTCTGGAACACAATATGAGCAAAGACACTAAGGCAAGGGCATTCAAACGTCTCATGGTACCTTACAGGCTAAAAAAAAAAATTAACACAGCATGACCTTTCTAGAAAAGAACTAGCTTTAGCTGGCACTTAAAAGATGTTTTTAAAAAAGATAACTTAAAACCTGACCTGCTACCTACTTTGACTGACCAAAGGACTTGGCTCATTTTTGGTAACATTTGTTTAACTTTATTGTTGGCATCTGAGATACCGGAGATTAAGCTCTGGACTATTTGTAAGAATTGGCTAAGATTATTCCTGTGACTTGTGCACAAGCTCTCTCAAGGGGGTGATGAAAAATCAACTGTTTGTAGGACTTACCTGGATGATAAACAACCTACTGAATAGCCATGGCCAACAGCCAATGGTCACATTGACTGTAGGAGCTATAGTCCTACAAGTAACTTTCCCAGACTCAGGACCTGGGCCTCAACTGGCTGCGCATCTTAATGCTGTTTTCAAAGGCTTCAGATCTGCCCAACCTTAGGTGTAGATGTCTAGTTAACTACTATCTCACCTCCAACTTTCAACTTTTAAAACTGTCACTGGAGCAAGTAGACATTTTGCAAGCGTAGGTACCTCACAATGATATTCAGTTCCTGGGTTTGTGCCAGACTGCATAAAGATTTCTTCAACTGTTTTCCCTTAGATACATGCACTGTGCCATCACTATTTTTGCAGTTCTACATCATTTATTCTGTTGGTCACATGGCAATTTATGGCACAGCAAGTGATAACATGCAGAGACAAATAGCTCTACAGTGCACTGCAGCCCTGTCTCTTGGAATCTTATCCAACAACTCCTCCAGTGTCTTGAGATTCTACCACACTTTTTCAAGCAAATAATTATAACCACCAGGCCTAGAAACTTGCTTTCAAACTATAAGCCCAGAGCTTTGGGATTTCTCACGTCTGTGGACTTCTGTGTGCTCGAGCAGAATCAAAGCAGAATCAAAGCAGAATCAAATTAGCTAACACATATTGGAAACTACTTAATGCAATGTAGGTATGTAAATGGCTATTGCTTAAAACAATTTGTAAGCTGCTCTGATAGCCTTGTGGCTGAAGAGCGGGGTATAAATAAATAAATACATAAATAAATAAATAATAGAAAGCATCAATGCACACAGATGCTCTACAGGTAAACCTTTAGGATGGAAGAAAAATTTCTCATTGCACATTACATCCCAAAGAGCTCCTGTGTCAGTCTGACATTAGGCCCATCATTCTTTTGATGCATTCACTGCACATGTTACTCTAGAGGCTCTCCTATCCGTAACCCCAGCATACTCTGTCTTTGAAGAACCGAAGCTGAATGCTTCTCCCTGATAAGCCACATCTTTCCTGGAAATATCAAATCTAGGCACCTTATCTCAAAAACCAGGTGGGAAAAAGGTCATTCTCTGCTAAGTGGCAAGACTCTCTCACCTTGAAAGCTATCCCTTTGATTGGCACTGAACATCCAAGGTGGAACTTTTAATCAGATGGCTGCATAATTACCAAATCATTATTAATTATATCGGAGAGCTCCATGGAAAGGCAAAGCAAACAAAGGGCCTGATGCAGTCTCTTATGTTGTTGGAAAGAATTAGTAATTATAAGCTGTAAGTGCACTCAAGAGTGAGGGAGCAGCACTGTGGCTGGAGTTGCAAGATCTGAGTGTGACTAGCATGCTAAGGTGATGGAAGGATGCAAGGGCATTCCAACTGACAGAAATTGGAGGGACAGTTCACCTTAGCATATACCTCCAAGAGCACAAAGAACAAGGACCTTTGCAAGAGGGCGGGGCTGTTTATGCCTTAGAGATGCAGGCTTATCTTCCATCAGATGCATTACTGTATTTCAAGCAATATTTTGAAATGCTGTCCTCCAGGGCCAACCCTACCTGAGGCAACCACCCCAGGTCAAAGATGCTGAGGGACAGTGGCACCCTCCTAACCTTCCCAACCACTCCTTTTTGTTAGTTGATTGCAATGTGTGCCACATAGCCAGTCCAGTACTCCCTGAAAAAAACTGCAGCCTCAAGTGTGGTGGTGGACATTGATCTATCACCACTGTTGACATAAAATTCAAAGACCAGTCCAGTTCCTTATTGTATATGGATTGCAGGGAGAGAAAGAACACTGACTTATCTTTTGTCTCAAGCAGCAAATCCAGCTATCCTCCAGTAAATGGATATAGGGAAACATCAGAGGGTGCTCTTCTGTTTTAGAGGTCTACCAAAAGCAGGGCCTCTGTATTTCTCGAATTAGTGCAAGAGGTTGAGTTAGTGCAAGGTGGTCTAGGGACCATTTTACACAAGGCTTTTTAAACTTTAAAAACAACAGCAACAAATAAAATGCAAGTTTGGGGCTTCATCTTGTTTTAGAGAAAGATGTCATCCCCTAGAGACTTCTAGAATGCAATTATCACATTCCCCCTCACTCCAAATACACAGGGCGAGGTAAATAAAAATGGCCATGGCAGGCCACTTGATTCCTATTCCTGGTTCAGCAAACAAGAGGATTTTTCATCTCCACTCATGTTTATTTGCACATCACAGTTCAATGGGGGTAGCAAGCTAATTGCATGGAAATGTTACTTTCCCCAGGCAACAGTTTATTCTAATTATATTTTAAAACAGCAGTATTTAATCTGCTCAGGAATATTTTGAATTGTGCTTTCACTATTTACTGTACTACCTTCACTTTTGCTGTTTCAAAGTTCAGTCTTTCCCAAACACCAGATGAAGTGGTAGAAGACATGACAATCGGATGCAGGAAGCAAGATACCAGGAGTATGTTTTAAGAGATTAGGGGGTCATTTACACGGGCAAATATTCCTCTAAATATACCACTAAGATAGCTCATAGTTCCCACGGATCGCAGCACAGCATCGCCTCATTCAGAAGGGGGGAAGGTAAAACACCCAAATATAGCGTGCCAAGGGATATCGCTATTTTTGCCGGCGTATTTGCAATGTAGCGCTTTATTGGCAGTGTAAACTAAGGGCTGCATCAGATCTGCATTGTGATTGGTTGCTATGATGTAAGGGGCGGGAGAGAGAGAGAGAGATGGGGGAGGGAGGGGGGAGCGGGTAGTGGGTCTTAAAAGAAGCAGCTGCTGCATGACAGGAAAGGAAGCCTTCTCACATCCTGCAGCAACCCTCAGCCGACTCTTCTGCCCGTCTGAGATTTTGCCAACTTCTTCTCCCCTTGCCAATGTGGCCTTGGCAGAAGAAGGCCACCCTCAGTCATGAGGCCCTCAGTCATGAGGTGCTCTGGCTTCGCAGGCATCCTGGGGGGGGGCTTTCGGACAATGCAGGCTCTGCCCCGGGCACAGCGCCGGCAAGAGAGCCGCGCATCCCAAGAAGGGACCGTCGAAGGCTTTCCTTCGTCGACAGTAGCAGCAGCAGCAGTGGCTGCAGGAGGTACCCGGGTGCGCTTGCGCGCTGTGTGTGTCTGTGTGAGGGTCGCCCTTCGCTCCTCTGCCGCTGACCCTGGAGCTGGTGCCGCCCGCCCGCCCGCCACTTGGCCTCGGGGCGCTTCGCTCGCTGCCTATTTTAGAAGCCTCTCTCTCGGCTGTCTGCCTTGGCTGCGGTGCTGGAAGGGACGACGCGAGAGCAAAAGCGGGCGCGCCTCCCCGGCGCTTGGGGCAAGGCGAGCAGCAATGTAAAGGGAAGGGAAGGGGCCGAGGAGCAGATTTAAAGAGACAGAGACAGAGCCACTTCTTTGATCTCCCCCCCCCCGCTATTTTGGCACTCTGTGAGTCTTGGTCTATGCCCTTTCCCATACTGCCTTTGTCTGCTTGGGAGGCCACGCCCCCCACAGTTATTCAAGTCTGAACGGAAAAGCGGCATAATTAGAAAAAAAACCTGACTGGCACAGATGCGGAGAAAAATTAAAGCGCAAGTTGCCGCAATAAATCTGCCGTGTAAACCAGCCCTAGGATACCTTTGACTATAGTGGCTTGGTTGAAACATGAAACCAGACATTTATTAAAAAAACAAAACAAAAAAAAACAACCAAGCAGGGTTTCCTAACCCTAGGAATTGAGTATGAACTGGGATACTTCTGTCACCTAAAACTCACCTGTCCTCATCATGCAGTCTAGATAGGATACCTATTGTGCTAGGGCAGCACTAACAGGTTTATATGCAACACTAAGTCAATGGAATCTTATATCATTATTGTATTTATTTATAACCCACCTTTCCCCCTTTTCCTTCAGTTCCCAAATTTCTAGCATTGTTTTAACTTCAAAGCTGAACATTTAAAAATTCAATTAAGACATTCAAAGAAAAGGAGCAGGCAAAGTTATCAAGGGAATGCAAATACAGTATATATAAGAGTTCCAGATAGGAATGATTTTCTATGTCTCACTTTTTGGAATGCTAGAAATTTGCGGACTGAAGGAAAATTTCATTGGAGGAGCAAAATTTTTATGGGGGGGGGCAATTTCCATAGCAACACCCTGGGTTGGCAGCCAGGTGCAAAAGAGGATCAAGTTATAAGCCTTGAAGCCCTTTCTTTGACAAAATAGTGGCTGGGCTCTTTAACACTCCTGACTGTTTATAAAAATGTACAGAGCCAAGACTGTGCTTTTCATGTGTATGAAGAAAGAATATGACAGTAACATCTCCCAGTGTGTAGCTGTTGGGACAACAGTAACTTATCATAGCTAACACTGCCTCAAATTAACACTGAATAAATCCCCCACAAACTACCTTACAAGAAGGCAGGAGAAAGGTGGAATCTATATATATAATTCTCTTGGGTACGTTGCCGTTTTTAGTGTGCTGATTGGATGCTTAGGTGTCAGGATCTGCCTCTCCTTGCAGGACTAGGCCCCTGGCTGCAGCAGCCTCTTTGCAGACTCAAGCCCTGGCTGTGGGAGTCTTGGAAGAACCAGGGCCAAGCTATCAGATGCAGCTGGCTGCAATCATGCAGCACACCTGAAGCAGCCAGGGGAAAGACTATTTAAGAGCAGCATTTGGTCCTCAGTCTTGCCCATCACAATATGGTTTTCTGTGCTGCTTGTAGCTGCCCCTTGGTCCTTCTGTGCTGCTTGTAGCTGGGCTTTGGGCCCTGGATATCTGGTATGTGGTCTGACCTTGGACTGTTTTTGGACTTTGGCTTATCTTTGACCCTGCCTGGGCTTTGGACTCTGTCTCTTGTGTTCCTGACCTGACCCTGTTGGCTCTGCTCCCTAGACCCTACCACCCATGCCCTGGACCCTGACAGTAGGAAACTTCCTGACCAATCAAAGCTTCCCATTGGGTAGCCAATCAGCACACTGGAGGAGGAAACATGTGGAAAGCTTCAAGTCCTTTCTAAACATGGCAGTGGAGGGGCCCTTGCATGCTGGCACATGTGGGGTGTGTGTGTGTGTGTGTGTGTAGCATGGGGGTGTATTTCTGTGGGATGGTATGCGTGTAGTATGGGGATATAGCATAGTGTGTGTATAGCTGGGGTGTGTGTTTGTGCATGGTGGTGTCGGAGGAGCTCTCATGTTCTGGCACACATGGGGTCAGTGTGCGTGTGTGTAGCATGGTGTGTATGTGCATGTGCAGTTCCATGGTGGTGGCAAAGCGGCTCTCGCATCATGCCATGGTGGTGTGTGTGTAGTGTGGTGTGTGTTTGTATGTGAGGTTGCATGCCAATGGCAGAGGGGATCTCTCATTCTGCCATGTGGTGTGTATGTGTCTATGTATCTGTGTGTACGCGCAGTTGCATAGCAATGGCAGAGGGGTCCTCAGCATAAAACTAGCCATTATAGTTGATTTGAAAGGTTATATATTAATGTGTCAAATGATCATACACTTGACATGTTTCCTAAGTGGCTAATCAGCAGAGTGGGAACAGAAACATACTGAAGCATTTTATATATGTAGATAACAGTATATGTTATGCCATGTATAGCTAGTATAAAATAAACAAGTAACAAATAGGAACATACAATACAGGTTTAAGAACAGCAGAAAGTTGAAGTATCAAAATGCTACTGCCGTAAATGGCTTCCTCCTTGCTATAGTTCCTCCAGATGTGTTGGACTACAATTTGTGTCACCTCCACAATGACTCTAAATGGTGGTGGTTATAGCCCTACACATCTGAAGAACGTCAAGTTGGGGAGGCTGGCCTGCTGTAGATACCTGGCTTCACATAATTAAAGAATAACAACTGGGTTCATGAAGGCCTAAAACGCAGATGAGCAACTGTGGTCCCCCAGATAACACTTCAGCACCCATAGCCCTTAGCCACTGGCTGTGCCTGCCAAGAGCTGATGGTAGTTGTAGGCCAAACTCTTCTATAGGACCACAGTTGCTCACCACTGAACTAGAATATCAGACACAGTGTTGGTTATCATTACATTTCTTTGGGGAAGAAACTAGACTGGATTCCTGCATAGAAGAGGGTATACAAGAGACATGCTCAGCAGATTCTTACTGCTGGCAGAGCTCCTAGGAAACCATATGTAACAATTCTCACTCAGTTCCCAGGCCAACTCAGGCTTGAGGATCTGTCAAACTGAAGCGTAGGGTCTGTCTACATTCCAGAAATACAGAAGCTTGACACTACTTTATCCACCATAGTTCTATCTTATGGAATCCTAGTATTTGTAGTTTTGTGAGATACTTAGCCTTTTCTATCGGAGAACTCTAGTGCCTCATCAAACTTCAAATACAGGTTAGAGACTGCAGCACTTATCCCACAGGTTAGAGACTGCAGCAGTGTCAGAAGCTGGAATTGGTTGAAAAGCAGAAGCCATGTAGGGAACATGAGGGAATTACAGTGGCTCACTTGGGACTGCCTGTGGGCGCCTGCACCTGCCCACTGTTCGCAAAGTCTCTCAGTTGGCTTGGTGACTTCTCCCGTTTTAGCTCGCTTTGCAAGCATCACATGCATGAGCAGTCAGTTCCAAGCAAGCCTCTGTAGGCAACAACTGTCAAAAGACTAGATTCCCTGTCAAATGAATTAAACTTGTCCTTAATTTGCAAATGCTGAAAGAGTGCCAGATAACTAGCCATCAAAAAGGTGGAGGCTTCCTGTACTAGGATTCCATAGCATAGAACTATGGTAGATAAAGTGGTATCAAACTGCTGTATTTCTGTAATGTAGGCAGGCCCCAGTCATAGGTGCACCAAAACAATGCCTTATTGATTATATAAGATATTAAGCAAGAGCTGCAATAAAACCCAAGGCAAAAGCAAATTTAGCTCACATCCCTTAGCTCACTGAAGCAGTCCTTTGTCACAGCTGCTGTTCACCAGGGTCCTCACGATGAATGGTATGCCACCCCATGGACTGGTTTTCTGGGCTGGAGCACAGCCAGACTTCACCCCCTCAGAATGAGACCAATTATCTCTTTCCCAATCTTTAAATACCCCTTCTCCCTTGGTCTAGAACAGTGTTTCTCAACCAGGGTTCGCTGGAACCTTAAGGTTCCTCAAGAGATTGTGATGGGGGGCGGGGGGGGCAATAGCAGTATATAGAATAATATTTGTGTAGCGGTTCCCTGAGAACTAAAAATTATTTCAAGGATTTCTCCAGGATAAAAAGGTTGAGAAAGGCTGTTCTAGAAAGTGCTGACAGTTTCAGTCAGGGTGTGTGTTTGTTGGGGGGTGGGTACGGAGGAAGAGATCACTAATGAAGAAACATTTCCCAGGCATTCTAAAATGGAAACACTCTTCCTCTACACTGTTAGCTGACTCCACACAGCCTGCTAGAGAAACTGCAGCTACTAAAAGCCACATCATCATCACCATCAGCTACAGGCCTGCTCGATTTGCTACTAAATGCCCAGTTACTATGTTATGTTAAACATATAAACCCCATGTATAGGGTGAATGTGAGAGCTACCTATACTCCTGGCCAATATTCCAGAAATTTCAATCCTCTACATTATATTTTCATTGCCTATCTGATGAAAGGCAGCATTCAGATCTTAAATTGTTGGCCTGAAGTCCCCTCTAACATGAATGTAAGATACAGCTTCACTGAACTTTTGCTTTCATAATACTGATCCATTAGCAAGACTGGTAGGGGCACAAAAAAGCTAAACTAACTGGATTAGCTTTCTCCAACTTTTGGATCACTAAATGCACAAGGCTGAAAAAGCCAGGTTGGTGATTAAAGACAAAAAAACACAACACCTCTGTTTCCCCCTTCCACTGTAGTCAAACCATACCTGTCAAAGATATCATCTGAGACTTTCTGAAGGTATTGAAGTGCATCTGCTATCTGATGAATAGCCTCTTCCCTGCGAAGGCCAGACTGGATGAGGGGAACCGAGTACGTCTGTCCTTCCAGAAAATACTTCTGGCTTACAGTAGCCATTTTAGCCTGAAAAAAACAAGCAGCAGCTAATTCAAAGTTTATTAACTGTCATGTCAACATCTTGATTCCCACCTTGAACCAACCTTGTTAGTTCTGCTGGACCTCTCAGCAGCTTTTGATATCATCAACCATAGTATTCTTCTGAGTTGCCTCTCTGGGATGGGGTTGGAGGTAATATTCTATAGTGGCTCAACTCTTTCTTGGAGGGGCACTCTCAGAGGGTGGTGCTGGGGGATTCCTGCTCAACCCCATATCTTGTGGAATCCCTTGGGGTTCAGTCTTATCCCGTGTGCTATTTAACATTTACATGAAACAATTAGGAGAGGTTTTCTGGAGTTTTGAGTTAGGTGTCAGTAGTATGCTGATGATACCAGCTCTGTTACCCCTTTCCACCTACAGTAGGAACCCCTTATCCACTGATTCAATTATCCACAGGACACAAAACAGCACACCTACCATAGAGTCTTCCTAGAAAATATGTCCTCTAGCCATTTTCTAGGTCCTCCAAGGCAACTCTATGGTATTTTAAACCAGAAGTCCCATTATTTTCAATGGTGTTTGCTATTATCCACAGTTTTTGGTATCCACACCCCCCCCCAGAACCAATCCCCAGAGGATACAGGGGTCCTACTGTAATTCCAAGGAAGCTGTTCCTGTGCTAAACTGGCACCTGGTAGCTGTAATGGACTGGATGAGGACAAGCATCTTAAAGTTTAATCCAGACAAGAAAGAGGTGCTCCTGGTCAGTCAAAAGACAGATCTGGGAATAGGGATTCCGCCTGGGTTAGATGGGGTTACACTCCCCCTGAAAACGCAGGTTCCCAGTCTGGGTGTACTCCTGGATTTAGCTCTAAGCCTGGAGGCCCATGTTTCAGCAGTGACCAGGAGTGCTTTTGCAAAGTTAAAGCTAGTCTACCAACCACTCCCATTCCTTAGAAAACTGGATCTGCCACAATAATACATGCCTCGGTTACATCCCGTTTGGACTACCGTAATGCACGCTATGTAAGACTGCCTTTGAAAAGTGCTCAGAAACTTCAGTTGGCCCAAAGAGCTGCAGCCAGATTGTTAATTGGGCCTGGCTATAGGGAGCAAACAACTCTGTTGTTGCAACAGCTCCGTTAGCTGCTGGTTCATTTCCCGGCACAATTCAATATGCTGGTTTTGACCTGTAAAGCCCTATACAGCTTAGGTCCAGGTTATCTGAAGGCCCATATCTCCCTACATTAGCCCAGTAGAACTCTAAGATCATCTGGAGAAGCCATTCTCTCTGTCTCACCACCTTCACAGGCTCATTTGGTGGGAACAAGGGAGAGGGCCTTCTCAGTGGCTACTCCCACACTTTAGAACTCCTTCCTCAGAGAAGCCAGGATGGTCCTCTTTGCTCTCCTTCTGGTGGCAGGTTAAAACATTTTTGTGCCACCTGGTGTTTACAAACCAACAAGGGCTGGGCTTCTAGGCCTGTTTGGTGCAGTTTTTAAGATTTTAAAGGGCTGCATAGAGGTTTTTAAAATGCATTTTAATATTTTTAACGTTTAACATTATAAATTGCTTAATTTTTTTAACATCTTATATTTATATTTTTTACTTTTCTATTGTTTTCAACTTGTATTGTTTTAAAGTTGTTAGCTGCCTTGAGTCCCATTATCGGGAGAAAGGCAGGATATAAATGAATATAACAACAACACCATCACCAACAACTGATTCCAGGAGCAAGACTGTCTAGGTCAGCCCTTGAATGAATTACTTAGAACTCTCAATTTTTAAATGGTGGCACAATGACAAAATATAGGGCCATGTAGAGATATGTTGGAAGCAGCTGTTCAAATCTAATGGCTCTAGGGATTATGCCCTAGACCACCCCTTGAGGTTCCTCAGATTGTCCCAGGCCAATTGTTAAAAACATTTCAAAATCACAATCATTACTTTACTCAGGAATGTGAATGATTTTGTTCATCCTCACACTTGTCACATCAATACGGCTAATCATTACCAATAACACGGCAGTAATTATGACAACCTAGGCAAGCCTTCACTTCCCATTAGGTGTCTGATCCTAGCAGTGCCATGAGCAGTGCCATGAGGCTCTGCCAACATTTACCACCCAACTTTGCTCCTCTGAAAGCACACATGTAGAAGTCAAACTGTGTTTCGCTTCTTACTAGAGATTAAAGAACACTGGGGAGCGGGGAGACAAAGAGCTTGTGTCTCCACTACAAACAAGGTTCAGATTTCCTTGATGATTTTTTTTTAAAAAAATATTATATTTATATCTTGCCAATCTTCTAATGGATACAGTGAATCTCCAATGAACCTCAGACCACTCAGTGAGATTTATGCCACAGCTGGGACTGGAACCTGGCTCTCCAAAGTCCCAGTCCAACATTCTAACTGCTGCATACCATGCTGGTTCTCCAATGGATCACTCCCTTTGTGTGATAAGAAGTGATAAAGAGAACATCCAAAAGTGGGATCATAGGCTTTGGCAGCTCTGTCATCAAAAATAAGTCAGGAGTGTTGACCACTATCAATCCAAAATGACAGGCTAGAGCACTGCAGTGCCAGGAAAGAAAAATGAGACACACCGTGGAACTTATGAGGATCGAAAACTAACATGAAATGTCATCTGAGAGGCTTTTATTTCTCCTTGTGACAGAAGTGGGCCAAGAGAATGTTGAGAGGTGGCAGTTTTTGAGTGAACACATTCATGTTTCCAGATGAACAAGAGAATGGGAAGGCAGGCATGATCCACTTGGGGCCAGCAAGAAGAAGGACTGGAACATCTGCTTCAAACCATGAGCATCAACCCTAGAGCCTGGAAACATCATGTTTTAGCCCTATTGTTCTCAGGGATTTTGAGAACTGCAGTCAAAAACGTATTTTTTCCATGCTCTGCTCCAGTCTATATACAGTGGGCTTCCCTAGGCTGAGAGAAAAATGTATCCAGAGTTCAGAAAGTGGCTGAAACTGTAACAGCACTAACCAAATATTTATCTGAATGTGCAGAGAGGCAGTTAGATCAATCCTGCTGGCTCCCCCAGACAAGTGTTTGACACAACACCTGAAAGTAAGAGGCAGAGATGTCAGCTCTGGATGAAGCCTAACTGCTACTTCAGAAGCTAGGTTTACTACAGCCAGACTGGAAGTGTCAGTTGCTATAAAGAAACCATTACACACCTTGGCAGTGGTTCTAAGCTAGTTCTGTCAGCTTATATTCAAGACAGGAGAATTCAAAAATTTTGACAGACCATTTACAAACATTATATTGGCTCTCACTGGCACATTCCTACGGCTCACAGTTTCTTACGGGTAGATACTAAGGTAACTGTAGGTCAGAGGGTCCCAACAGAAACTACAGGCAGGCCAGGGCTGTCTAGCAACCAGCAGATCTGGCAGCTGAAGACAAACCTAGGAAGAGAAAAAAGATGAGCAGAGCAGAAGCTGTGAGAGCAAGCCAGGAAAGGAAGACTCCTCAGGTAGTTCTCTAGGACAGCTTCTGGGCAGAGTAATAGGAGAAGGCAGTTGGCCAAAAGCAGTACCAGGACTTAAAAGAACAGCCACTGTATCCATCTTTAGGGATAGAGAAAGCTATTATTTCTACTACTGCTAAAGATTTTTTGAACCTCAAGTTCTGTCTGTCCCAGTTATGAAATATTTTGCAAATTTTGGTAATTCTTCTGAAACAAACAAAAACAAAATTCTCCCTCATTTTCACTAACCAGATCCAGTAAGTGGAGCTTATTCCCGTCAGTGATAGAGTTATGTTTCACCTGCCTGCCATGTTGTGTATTAAAATCTGGAGAAAAAGAAAGACAGGTGGCACAAGGATTCAAATTCAAGACATTTAATGTTCAAGCATTCCAGAGCCCTGGGCTTGGACAAATGAATCTGCAGTTTCTCCCTCAATCAGTTAAAAAATAAATAAACCTTAAGTTCTTTCCAGTCTGAACACAAATTTAGAATTTTGGCCAAAAAAACCCCAAACAAACAAACAAACCAAACCAAACTGAAATGAAATTCTCACACATCTTACTAGTCATCTTCTTGGGTAAGAGACTGATGTTCAAGATAGGATTGAAGAGCTAGATCCTCTATAGTTGTAGTTTAGTGGAATAAATCCTCCCCCTCAGAGGTAGGTAGGTGGTATTTTGCAACATTTGGATTAGCAATAGGAGCATAACTAATCTAGTCTCAAATGTCCAACAGGGACAGGAAAAGAATCAGGTTATTCTGAACAATTTTTTCTCAAAACACCCACATTTTTGGTGTTCATTGGCGCTCTTCAGGCAGTTTAATATTAGTGTGTAATCTTTGAACATACAAATGCTTCTGACGCTGTGTTGCTGGTCTGTCAAATCCTATCTGCACTGCCCAGTCGATTATTGGTCCTGTTGTATGTATTTGTATCTACCAGGAGAAGCATTATGTATTCTGTTTCAAAAGAACACAAATCAGATAAATCTTGAGAACATGCAGGATAAACTCTGATTCAGCAGAGCTACTCAGGGGTGGAGATGTGTTGGTTGCCAAGTCAAGTAACCTTCAATTTGCATTTATTTAGAATAAGCAAGGAGGTGGCAGATAGCTACATAAGTCAAAATGAAGGCTGAGGAGAAGGGATAAAGTCTATTTATAGCTTGGCTTAATTAAGCTGTGTTGCATGGTGTTATTAAGCAGCAATCAGAAATGCAGATGGCACTAAGTTGATTGGCAAGGGTTTCAGTGCATTGAATAATAAAAAATGTTGCCCCTATAAATAGGTCTAATCATCATCTGATGGGTAGAAGGAAGAGATGAAAAAAAGCATAAGGAGAGGTGTAATTAGACCCTCCAGCAGACTGCACTTCACAGCTCTTTGGCTGTTCTCATTACCTGCCACTCGTCTAAACACAGCTCCGGTGCTGATGAGCTGAGCCTGGATAAAGAACTTAAGAATGAAGATCAACTTAATTTAAACAGCTTTTGGGCACATTCACTGTCAAAAGACATTCTTCAGCAGCAAAAGAGGCCAGGTGGAATCAGTCTCTGGAGATCTGAAGCGGACAAGTGCCCCAACAGGCATTAGAGCTCCAGCTGTGTCCTCCTTACCCAGTAAGTTAATTAAACTGGGCAGTTAAAGCTCCCTTAGACGTGCAAAGAAGATGGCAATAAAAAGAGAGGAAAACAGCTGGGCAGCATTAAAAGAACTGGTTGGCTTTTCCCTTCAAAAACAGCCAGAAGCATTGAGCTTGATCACGTCACAGAAAAGAGGAAGACTAGATTAGTGACTGTATTGAAATTTTTTAACCCTCCTGTTTCCCCAACAAAATAAAGGCTCAGACCAAAGCCACAGGAGAATAATACAACAACATAGCGGCTATAGACCCTTGGTTGGCCACTTAGTGATAGAACGGAAACCCTGTTAGTCCTCTCTGAGATTTTCTTTTTCTAGGCTGTCTGGTTGCCTGATGGTGCCACATATTACAATCAAGCCATTCACAAGACCAGTTTGCATGCAGATCTTCTGGGGGAGGGGAAACCTAATAATGCTGACATCATATAAGAAATCTAATTATGCTGATGCTGCTCAGTCTCAGGTTCCCACATTCAAAGACACAAAGGCTAGTATTATAGATTACTTTCCTTCATTCCCATGAATTTTGGTAATTATTTACCCAAAGGAACTACATTACTGGTTGTTTTGTGTAGTATGTGGGGAAATAATTATTGTAATGTAAAACAATCTTGTGTACCCCATTCACATCCTAAGATAAGTCTAGGATTTTTTCCCTGCATGCTTCTGTTCTCCCAAACTCCCTTTCTCTTATTTCACTGAGCAATTCCAGCCAACTGGAGTGCTAGGTCATTCGACACATGACCTAATTTAAATTTTATTGATCTTTGTGAGACTCTTTTAAGTTAGAATCTCCATGCGGCTGTTGCCATCTTTGTCTTTGCCATCTTTTCTTAGCCGCCTTCTTTTGATGCCATTCTTTTGTAACTATGCTGCTGCTATGAAGCCATGCCATGATGTTTACCATACAGCCTCTACCACTAAAGGCTGGGTGAGTCTTTCTACCCTAAATTCTCCTAGTTAGTTAGGAACACTCCTTTTAAAGTTTGTTTTAGTATGTAGATTGAGATTGAAATACCTTCAGTAAACTTTTGATATGCATTTTAAACTGACTTTGTTTTTGTAATGAGTCTAAGTTAACTGGGTGATCACAGACCTCTGAATACACTTTTAAATGTTAATTGAGCTTGTCTGCATTCTTAAGCCACTCTGCATGAATTTGAAAGTAAATGATTTTAACTCCTCTTTTTTAAAGAAGATGTTTTTATTGCTTTTTAAAAGGACTAGATCCCTGGAATTTTTTAAATACAATTTTGTTTTTTAGGACTTTTTCGGACATCTCTTATACAGCGCAAGCAGCCTCGTCGCGTTGCAAGGCTGCTGTGCTGCAGGGCGTCCCTTTCGGATGACGCTCTCCCCTGCCGGTACTGTTGTGGTACCGCGGGGACATTCGAGCGTTATATTTGGCCATATTTTAATCACGAAAGTTGATCGTGATTAAAATACGGCCAAATATAATGCTCAAATGTCCCCGCGGTACCGCAACAGTACCAGCAGGGGAGAGCGTCATCCGAAAGGGATGCCCTGCAGCGCAGCAGCCTCGCAACGCAACGAGGCTGCTTGCGCTGTATAAGAGACGTCCAAAAAAGTCCTTAGACTCATTACTCCTACATTTTGCAACTAGCAGTGAGCCATCAGGCAACATTAACCTATGGCGTGGTGGTGCTAATGATGGCACTCTCTTCCCTGGAACATCAGGAAGGCAAAAATGGTGTTCAGCTTGAAACATATTTGAAATGACATCAGCCTAAGCTGACATTCCATGGGTAGTTATTATTTTCACTGCTTTTTTTCTTGCACTTATTGTTAAAATTGCTTTATTGCTTTAAAGTATTTTAAATTTTTGCACCATTTTTATACCATATTACATATGCCTTTTTCATGCAAAACAACATCATTCAGATTTCATGTTACCAAGTGATATACTGGTATTACAAACAAACAAATAATATGTATTTGTTACAAAATTGTTGGAAGGCAATCACTCTCTCCATTTTTAAAAACTAGCCCCTTCTTCTGAATCCACTTGGTGGCCCACAGGACATGAACTGACTGGATTTTTAAGTTTGATCAATTGATTGCCCTTGGCGGGACAGATGAAAAGGCAGGCAGAATTCCCTCCAATCCAACTTCCACCACACTGCCCTTGGAGGGAGAGAAGAACCAGTAGTATCTGCTAGATTTAATCCATACGCCATTGCCATTCCCTTTTCCTTATGTGTCCTGTCTTATTTAGATTTTAAGCCTGAGGGCAGGGAACTGTTAAATTAACAATTTGTAAGCTGCTCTGAGAGCCTTTGTGGCTCAAAAGCAGAGTATAGATACTGTACTCTAAATAAATAAAATAAATAAACATGATTTGCTTCAGTTGTTCTAATATTTTTTTAAATCCTTATCAAGCACATTGTTGGTTTGTACATGTGCATTTAACTTCCTTTGTGGGCCAGCATCTATAAGAAAAAGCAGGACTCAATTTCTATGCTATTCTGTTAAATAGGTGCAGGCAACTCCCCTCGAAAGTGGCCAGTGACATTTATCTGTGGTTGCACATTTTGCAAATGACCTCTCCCCTCACTGGCTGTGGGGTGCCTTCTTCCATATTCCATCTGCTTTAATTGTATTCTCTCTTTAGCTTGTGCACAACTTGAGTGTGAAGACAACTACACTGTGTCTGTAAATGTGCTGGTGCGGCTTCAGGGAATAGCATCATGTTAGATAGCACTAATTCTTCAAAGGAAAAATTCAATGTAATTGCTGTAATGAAGAAACATAACAGTGTGGGGCAACTCATGCACACAATTTAAAGGTAGTAAGATTTTTTCATTGCTGTATATGTGGCAAAGAAAAAGTGTAAAAACACAGCAACATTTGAATGCCTGTAACCTTGCTAGGGTGGTGGGTATATAGAAATAAAGCCAATAAAAAGGAGTGACTAGTATTGCAGAGAAAGGACTAAGAGTCTATATATATCTACTCCATGAACTGGTCTAATAGCCATGGACCTTCGAACAGTGGGACTGGGTTTCAAACCGCCCCCCCCCCCAAGATTAGGGTGGGGAATGATCTGGCAAAATTGGACCACCAAGACTCCTATATAATTGAGTCTCTTCAAGAATTATGAATTAGATATTTACTAAATGATCAAGCACCAACAAACATTAAGACAGCTGTTGGTGAGGGCTCTCAAGAATCATAAAGGCTGCCTGCAGTCTTGGGACTGTACACTTGGGAGTAAGTTACATTGACATATGGAGGGCACTTTTAAGTACACATAGTATTTGTAAGAGTCTTCATATTTAAGGTTGTTTCAATGATAATGGATGAAAAAAATAATGTGTCCCCCCCTTGCAAGTAAGCAAAATTAACAACAACCTGTCTGCCAGTGTTGAACCCCCCCCCCAAAAAAAACCACCCAATTCTGGGTGCCTTGGTATTTCTTCTCTCCAAAGAGCCTCAGAATTAAAGTTCATATGGGAAGGCATGGAAGCTCTAACAGTTATTCAGCAAACTATACATTTCTTGCTTTGGATAAAGAAGCAACACTCCAGTACAAAACCAGTACTGTATACAAATGTGCTGCAAATATGCAGAAATGCATTTGTATGGTTTATTTCAACTCCTTTCTTTGTTTTTGTCAGGCTTATTTTTTTTATACCAGAGGAAAAATTAAAGTAACATACTTGCTTTGTCATGGGTGGGCAGCTTTGGTGGATCTGGGGGGCAGTTTTTTGCCCCTGGAATCTTCAGAGGACACACAGGCTAACAAAAAACAGAAACAGATGTTGTCAGAGGTCTACTTCTGATTCTGAAAAATGGGTATTTTTCAAAAACCTGCTGGAATGGGAGGAGCTACGACCTATTTAAGGGGTGAATGACTGTTCCTGGAGGTTTCCAGAAGAAGCGATTCATCCTTTTTTCTGTGCCAGGAAAAGGACAGGGTAATTGGGGGACCATGGGCACCCCAAGGCCACATTTTGTCCAATCTGTTCAGTATCCCTGGAGTGGCAGCAAATCTGAGCCTACATTCAGAAACGGTGACAAATGTGACCGAAACTGTTACACTCGTCCTACTACTTGTATACACTCACCACAACAGAGTATTTAACTCATGGTTATGAAGAACTGATATAGTCCAAAATGTTGCTGGATTATCCCTCTCTTCCCTTCCCTCCTTTTACACACACAGAGAGATAGAAAGAAGTACAGTTGTCCCTCTGTATCCATGGATTTGGTATCCATGGATTTAAGTATTCACAACTTGAAAATATTCTTTAAAAAATAATAATCCAAAAAGCAAATCTTGGTTTTGCCATCTTATATAAGGGACAGCATTTTGTTATGCCATTGCATACAATGGGACTTGAGTATTCACGGGTTTTAGTATCCACGGGGGGTCCTGGAACCAAACCCCAGCAAATATGAAGGGACAACTGTAGCTCTTAACAGCATCCAGCAAGAAAAGTCCCACTGGAAGTGGACAATGTGCCTTATTTCTTTAGGTTCAGGTGTTTCTTGATTTCTTTTCTGGAACTCAATAAACTCAAAATAAAGGCAAGTTGAACTGCTTTGGGGTAGAGATTATCTCTAGAAGGGGTCAACGTAGGTTATTAAGAGAGAAAATTCATAGAATCATAGAATTGTAGAGTTGGAAGAGACCACAAGGGCCATCCAGTCCAACCCCCTGCCATGCAGGAAATCATGGTTTCCAGCAGTAAAAAAAATTATGAGGTCGAAGGCTTTCATGGCTGGCATTCATAAGGTTTTTTGTAGTTTTTTTTTCTGGGCTGTGAAGCCATGTGCTAGAAGAGTTTATTCCTGACGTTTCATCTACATCTGTGGCTGGCATCTTCAGAGAATGGTGGCATGAGGGTGTGTGGGGTTTATATACTGTGAGTCCCTGTTGAAGAAGATTAGCATGTTAATTTGTGTATTCAGTTGTTGGATGTTCAGTTTTTAGGGTGAGAGGATATGCAAGGGGGATTACTGTTTCTTTAGCTAATGGTCCATTGTCTGCTGGGAAGTCCCTTGTCCCTGGGTGAAGTTCATTTGCATGTGTTGAGTTTTGATTTTGGTGTTTTTCAGGACCGGTAGCCAAACTTTGTTTACTTTTAGGGTTTCTTCTTTCCTGTTGAAGTTGTCCAGGTGTTTGTGGATTTCAATAGCTTCCCTATGCATTCTGACCTGATAGTTGTTAGCCTGGTCCAGAATTTCAGTGTTTTCAAATAGCAGTTTGTTCCCAGGTTGGGTTATAATGTGTTTTGCTATTACTGTTTCTTCTGGCTGGCCCAGTCTGCAGTGTCTCTCATGTACCTTGATTCTTATTTGCACACTGCGTTTTGTGGTCCATACGTAGACTTGTCTGCAGCTGCATGGTATGCGGTAAACTCCTGCGACTATGAGAGGCTATCTTTTGTCCTTTGCTGAGCGTAGCATTTCTTGGATTTTCTTGATTGGTCTGTAGATCATTTAGAGGTTGTGTTTCCTCATCAGTTTCCCAATTCTGTCTGTGACTCCTTTGATGTATGGTAAAAATACCTTCCCTTTGGGTGGTTGTTTTTTTTTTCACTCCTGTGGTTTTTCCTGGGTCTGGCCCCTCTTGTGATGTCTGAGCTGCAGTAACCATTAGCCTGTAGAGCCCAGTTTAGGTGTTTCAGTTCGGGCCAGACCCAGTTCAGTTCAATTCAGTTCCCCTGTTGTGTTTGCCATTTTGGGCCCCCCTCCTTCCAAATAGTGTGGATTGGCACTGTTTACCTGTTTAGACTGGTAGGATTCCCAGCAAATTCCATGAGGGGCATTTTCACCATTTAGACGGGCCCATGGTCTTGCTATATTCCTTTCTCAGAAGGAAGAAGAGCATTATCACTTTTCTTCTCAATCTTTAGTCTACTGGAAGTGTATGCTTTACATTTTAAAGCTAATCAGATTTAGGAAGTCTGCTACTGAAAGTATTACTGAAAGGGCATGAAAATTGCTAGGCACTATTGTTGTTGTTATGTGCCATCAAGTCAGCTTTGACTTACGGGGACCCTATGAATGAGAGATGTCCAAGCAACCCTGTTATTGGGTTTTGCAAATTCAGGGCCATGACTTCCTGAACTGAGTCAAACCACCTGCAATGTGGTCTTCCTCTTCACCTATTGCTTTGAATTTCCTAAGTATTATTATCTCTTCCGCTATTATTACCCTATTTCAGAAGTCAAATCATGTAGGGTCTTTTGTTTCTTATCATACAGATGAATCCAAGAGGTGAGCATAAACGTATCCTGAAAGATAGCTGTTGTTGCTGTGCGCCTTCAAGTCGTTTCTGACTTATGGAGAGCCTAAGGCAAACCTATCAGGGTTTTGTGAGGCTAAGCATGTGTGACTTGCCCAAGATCACCTAACAAGTTCTCATGGTTGAGCAGGGATTCAAACCCTGGTCTCCACGTTATAATCCAACACTCAAAGTTGATCTTTTTCAAAACACTTTAGTCAACTTCTAAACAAACAAAAGCATCTTACTTCTATGGGAGCTCCAATTTCATCTTCTTAACATAACTGTTCATCTGTCCAATCTCTATTTACCTGTAAGTGGCAATTCTTGAATAAATTACAAAGAGAAACTCTAACATGAACCACTGCATTACGAGGTCTATCTATTAAATAATGAGACTGTGTTTCTACCTTCCAGACAAATCAGGAAGAACTGATTGTGAATGCTTGCATGGTGATCTTGAACAGGTCTGAACCTGCATGACAAACATCAACACTCTCAGCTGTTCAGTTAATTATCAGTCACTGTTTAAAGCAGCTGTGTTGTCTCTTGTGTGCCAGAAAAATGCTAAATTTAAAAGTCAAGCTACGTGTCCATTTGAATTTTTTAGTAAAATTGAACAAAACACTAATGGAATCTTTTCAAATGCTTACTGAGGCCTACAGGGAAGACTGCATGTCTCGTGTGCATGTGTCTGAGTTGCACAAAAGATTCAGAGAAGGACATGAGAACGTGGAAGATGATGAATGCCCTGGACAACCTTCCACTTCAAGAACCAAAGAAATTGTGGAGAAAATCAGCCAGATTGTTCGAGGAGACCGCCGACTCAGTGTCCAAATGATAGCTGAAGCCGTGACAATTGACACTGTGTGGAAAATTTTGCATGAGGATCTCAACATGAGAAAAGTTTGAGCCAAGATGGTCCCTAGGGTTCTTGCACCAGAGCAAAAAGAGTGCCGCAAGGAAATTTGCACTGACATTCTGCAGCAACTTGAGGCGGACCCAAACCTTTTTCAAAAAATCATCACTTGTGATGAAACCTGGACCTTCCAGTATGATCCTGGGACAAAACAACATTCAATGCACCATCATAATCAATAATAATAATTTAAAACGTCAAAGCAAGTCCATATTCAAAGCCAGGCTCGTTGGTTTTTTTTGACACCACGGGCGTCATTTTGGCAGAATGGGTTCCAGAAGGCAGAACATTGAACCAGCATTATTATAAGGAAGTTTTGACAAAGCTGAGTGGAAGAGCAGGGGGGAAAGGCCAGAACTGTGGGGAAATGGTTTCAGTCTTCATCAAGACAGTGCGCTTGCTCACACAGCACTTTCTGTGAAGCAGTTTTTGGTTGATAAACGCATTACAACACTTGAACATCCTCCATATTCACCAGATTTGGCACCATGCGACTTCCCCCTCCCCCCAAGTGAACTTGATGCTTAAAGAAACACGCTTTGAGTCAACTGATGCAGTAAAGAAGAAAACAGCAGATGTGTTGAAACAGCTGACAGAAAGTGATCTGCTCCACGCCTTTGACCAGTGGAAAACAAGACTGCATCAGTGCGTGAGTGTGAACAGGGGAGTATACTGAAGGGAACAGTATGTAATACTGTACATATAAATAAAGATGGGTTATTGCATCAGTCTCATTATTAAATAGACAGATCTTGTACAACTTATTAAATCATTCAGTTCCATCACCTGTGGCCTGAATCATGGTGATGGGTTGTTAATCTTACTACAGGTATTGTCAAGGTATGGGTGGGTTATCACCAGCATTTCTTTCTCAATGGTCATTAATAATTTTATACGATTAAGCTTTAACACTGCTTGCATTTCTTTTCGCTTTGACCATTCTGTTTACAATCCCCCAAGCATGCTCATTGTGTACCTACCAACAGGATACCCTTGATGCAACTAATGAAGCAAGTGCAGATTTGAGTCTATGAAAGATTATGTCATAATAAATGTGTTAGTCTTTCAGTTCCCACAAGAGTCTTTCTTTGTTTTTGCAACAGCCACCCACCACAGCTATTCCTATGGAAAACAGCAATTCTCCTAGTTTTCTACCAAAGAGCATTTCATACTGAGAATCCACTGTGAAGGGATATAGGAGATGCTGCTGTGATCAATTCTATCCTACTTGGAATGTTCAGAATGAACGTTTGGTCCTCCCAGCAGTTACCAAACTAAATTCAACTCTCAGGGAGGGGGTTGATGATTTTTCAAGAAATACACACGAGAAGTGTTAAATATTTTACTTCAGCTGAATGGCTTTAGATCATGTTGATGCATGAAATGAAATGTCAAAGCTTTGAAGTTTTCATTAAGTTCTCCAATTTGGGAAGTGCAAACCTTAGAGTGACAGGCAATTTACAGTAGTAGCAGCAGCACACTAGTGAGGGCATCACCTCATTAAAGTGTTCGGATTATAGAGCTTCCCTTCAAACTGTACCTTGAGAGACAGCCTCAGCTCTGCCTGTTTTCACCTCTGCCCACTTCCCAAAACATGAAGCCTGTGACAGAAATTAGATCATACTTTGATTTAAAACATGGGAATTCCTTGAGCGTATGAGATAAGAGGAAAGGGGGGGGGATTCCTTGGTTTGGCCTTGCACCAGGGGGAGTGAAGCAAGGGAATGTGAACTCCAAGGCCCACTCCAGATGCCTCTGTGAGAACAATCTAAGGGAGAGAATATCATCAGACAGATGAATCAGAGAGCTAACCAGCACCAAATAGTGGAAATGGTTGACCTAGATTCTGAACAAAGTAAGAGCTCTGCAGCATTATGAGGGTAAAGTCACTACAATGTGCCTCTCTCTCTCTCCTCCCTTTGAATTAAGGAGATGCACCAAAGAAATGAAAACCAACTGAGTTAAAAACAGTAGGATATATACCATTTTCTCAGTAGGGCTTATTCTCAAGAGGAATTCCTTGAATGGTATTACTTCAGATCACACTTTTTATTACCCTCAATGCCCTACCTTTAAAGGAAATCCTTCACCTCGTAAAGTTGTTTAAGAAGACCATGGTGAAAGGATGAAATTAATACCCCCTGCAATCCCACCATACTCTTCTTCAGGATGACTGATGGAATGAGGAGGAAGCTGTCCTTCCAGCAATCCAAAGCAAGATGGCTGGGAAAGGGCCAGTTTAAAGTGTCTTCCCATCACATATCCGGGGATTTAATCCTACCCTCTTATAAGCATGACTAAGTGGCCAGTAGCCCATCAAAGAGCTGATTGGTGAGCTACGTACGGAGAGCCCAGTCATGCTGGAGAAGTAGACTTGGGAAAGACTCTTTTTTTCAGCACCACTGGATATCTCTAACAGCTCACCTCTGTTTGATGGGCTATTGGAAACCTAACAGTACTGGGGGGAAAGATGAGAATTTACCATATGTACCCTCTTTCCTGATGGTACAGATGCAGGCACCTTCAGGAGTGGTGGATTTGGCCACCTGTGGTGGACCATATAAGCAGCCTCTGAGGGTCACATACAGGCCATGAGCTGCTCACCCCAGTGTTATCATCTCATGATTAATGCATCATTTTATTTTATTTATTTATCACTGTCTTTTTGGAAGGACTATTCATTGACACATCTTTTGATCTGAAGCTCTGTATTTGTGGGTCCAGGGAGAAAGGGAAAGTAATTCATTATGCATTCAGTTTCTCTTCATACAAGTTGCTTGGAGCAATTATTTGCTAAAATTTTACATTCTTTTGTTAGGAGGCAGTGTCTAGAAAATATATGTATTCTTCTGGAAAGCAATGATTTGAGGGTTGCAAGAACTGCTATAGCGGTTACAGGAAATTTGAGTACAGCATATATAAAAAATAATTCTTGTGTATTTGGCTATTTTATTCAATATTAAATATCCTAGAAAGAGTATTTTTAAATAATAATAATAATAATAATAATCGTTAAGTTATAACTATAGGGCAAATATTTATGTTATCTTTATATTCTTCCTTTTGGCTCCTCACAGGATCTTTGGCTTAGATCATCAATATTTCTAACCCATTAAAAAGTTTACATGATAGTTGGGAGTTTATATCAAGAGAGATGCCTTTTAAGGAAGGCAAAGATCTCAACTGGTTTTCTTATTTACAGCTTAAGGAGAAATTTAATCAAGATAACAGAGACCTAGCTGTAGAAGTTGGTGAAAATCGGTTTTATTTAGAAATGTGTAAGGATGATGATCACATAATTTTAAAAGTGCATAAATACCTTTTGAAAATAGAGACAGAAGATGAACTTGTAAAAGATTAAAGTATAAGATGGGCCCAAAATTTTGTCCATAATGTTCAAATAGATGTATGGGGGAAATATGGACCAAAGATATAAAATTCACTTTGTGTAGGAGTAACTTAAAAGAAAACATGTATAAGATAATGTATAGCTGGTATCTAACCGCAAATAAGTTGTCAAAAATGTCTACGAATGCTTCAAATCAATGCTGGAGCTGTCGATAAGGAGATAAGGAGAGCTCCTTTTTTCCTCTGTGGTAAACTTGTAAGAAAGCAAAAAGTTATTGGTCTAAGGTTTATATGTTAAATCAAAAAATCTTAAGGGCAGATCATGTGATGTCACCAGAAGTGTTTTTGTTGGGTATTATGGATAAAGATCTGGATAGTAAATATTGACTACTTCTTCAATATTATAACAGTAGCAAGAAAATTGTTCACCCAAACTTGGAAACAAACAGAAGCACCGATGTTGGAAGAATAGATTTTAAGGTTGCTGAGTTAGCAGAAGTTGCCAATTAGCGTGGGTTTTAAAGGATAAACCAACTGAAAATGTTTTTGAAAGACTGGAAACCGTTTATGGACTTTTTGAGAAATAACAAATCTGATGATGTAATAATTTATGGCTATGTGTACTAGTAGGCTTATTTAATTGGATCTGTAATGGTAAAATAACATATTTCTTCTGTTGGTTTTTTTCTTTCTCTCATTAGTTTTGATTGGGGTTCAAAGCCCTTCTGTGTTTTAACTAAGTAGTGTTTAGTGTTTCAGTACAGTAGGACCCCTGTATCCACTGATTCAATTATCCACAGGACACAAAACAGCACACCTGCCATAGAGTCTCCTATAAAATATGTCCTCTCTAGCCATTTTCTAGGTCCTCCAAGATAACTCTATGGTATTTTAACCCAGAAATCCCATTATTTTCAATGGTGTTCACTATTATCCACGGTTTTCAGTATCCATGGGCCCCGCAGAATCAATCCCAAGTTGACACGAGAGTCCTACAGTATTGTGTTTTAACTTTAGTTTAGTTTTGTCTCAGGTGTGTGTGTGTATCTTTATATATGTATTGCTTTTTTCTCTCTTTTTGTTTCTCCCTTTCTTTCTATTTTGGTTATACTGTTTATGTTAAAATTAATAAAGAAAAAATATGAAAAAAGTTAAAACAAAAACCCTAGCAAGAAACCATATATTAAAAACTCACAGCAGGGAGGAAACCAAAGATTTTATGTAACAAAAAGTTTGGCAAAATGGTCCTCCTCGGTAGACATTTTTACCAACTGGACACTATAGCTGTAAATGCCCTGTCTAGCACCTCAACCAACCATATCCCTGAAGGCAATTGGACATGAACCAGATCCTTTGATGGCAATCACTATCAACTAGCAGGCTTATGTGAGAGAAAGTGGACCGTCAAAGAGCAGAAACAGATAGCTATCAGGTATTATCTTTCTAAAAAAAGAATAAGTGCAACATGGGTTACAGGGGGAAAAACATGGCTACAAGATGAAGTTCCATATTACCTAGAATTTTTTCTACTGTCACCAGTATTTCTGCTGGAGTAGTAATGCTTTTAATAAAAAAAAATTAGGACAATTAGAAGAAAGAATGGTAGAAGGACTAGTAGAAAGATGACGTTTAAAGATAAGATGCTACTTATGGACAAGAATATTTTGTAAAGCTATTTTAAAAGATACAACACCAAAAAAGAAGGGTGGGAAAGCAGTCCAACCAGCCCCAAAAAGTTGTGTGAAAATGCAGTGAAATAAAATAGGTACACATTATACCCAGATTTTTTTTAAAGATGTAACACTATCAGCCCATCTTTTATGACTCACATACTTACTTAAGGAACTAGTGGGTTTTTGCAAAGGAAAATATAGCTTATACACTCAAAGGTAGTCAACAAGCAAGGGGGGCGGCAGGGTAGAAAGTAGAAAATGCATTGGGACCAAACATCTGCCGACACAGAAACAAATAAATTTCTGTTCAGCAGCAGCAAAAACAACCAGAACTACAGTACAAACTTGCCAAAAGCTGTAGAACTGCAGTAGAGCAGAACATATTTAACAGAAGAAGAGAAACTGGCCGATAAGCATAAAGCTACACAAAGGAGCCAAAGTAATCAATGTAAATAAGGCAACAGGAACAAATTAGTGCAGGCAATAGGGCTTAGAGACTGGAGCTGATATTCATGAACACCAGGAGAGGCAGGCAGGCAGGCAAGAGGAATAGTCTTAGAAATAACTTTAATGTAATCAGTCCAGCGGAGTCTGTCATCAGGAAGAAAAAAAAATATTTAGTCTCTGATCCTCAACTCCAGTAGGAAAAAAAAAAGGACTTAGATCTGTGGCTGATTAGAATGGCAAGGCGACTACCTTCAGTTTACAATAGACCAGCTGGTTTTCATCTTCCCATCCAAACCACTAATAATAGAGGACTCGTCATACTTTGCAATAAACCTAAATCAAAACAGATGTACACACTCTGTACTGCAACCCATGACCAGGGTTGGACTGTCAGGAACCAGAAGCCTCACTGCAATCACAGCAAGAATGGCAACAGAAGATTGCAAGAGAAAGTGACTGTCATAGTGTACTCAGAGAATGTTACCTTATAAAGAGTCTGATCATCAGTCAGTCCATCTTCGTTAATACTATCAAATTCTGACTGGCAATGGCTCTTCTAGCCCTACCTGATATTCTCTGCTGGTTTCCCATCCAAGCATAAATCAGGTTCAATCCTGCTTAACTTCCAAAATTAGAAGAGATCAAATGTGAACAGGGTGCTAGTAGCCAACTGAGTGACAATGAGAAGCAACAAGAAAACTAGAGAAGGGTTAAAAACTGTCCTACCTGTTTTACTCCTCTTACATCCCTTAATATCCCCCTTCTTGTTCTGTCTCCTCACTGCCAACCCTCCTAATACCCATTCTATTTCAGCCCATTATTGCCTCCTTTTGCCATGCCAACACCTCTTGTATTTCAGTTACACGCAGTGTATGAATATGGAAAGCAGTGATATACAAAAAAAAACCCTAAGTACAAAGGGAAGGTAAAGATGAGAATAAATTCTAATTAAGCAGTACTGTGGGTTGTCCCACAGTACAACTTCTACTGGAGTTGTCATGGAAGTGGATGGTTTCAGGCAAGAAAAGCTTCTGACTCAAAGGTAGGCTAGAAGCATGAGGGAAAGTCTGTGCTCTATAGTAAGCAACAGGTGAGATCTGTAACAAAATACAGTTGGCCCTCCATATCTACTGACTCTGTATCCACAGATTCCACCATCCACGGCTTGAAAATATTCCCACCCACCCCCCAAATTTCCAAAAAGCAAATGCTGCTTTTTGCCACTTTATATAGGCGGCGCCATTTTACTACATCACTGTATATAACGGGACTTGAGCATCCAGATTTTGGTATCCACAGAGGAGTCCTGGAACCAAACCCCAGCAGATACCAAGGGCCCACTGTATAGTGTGGAATACTCCTGCTCAGACTTCTTGCCAGCTGACCACCAGAAGCACCACCTGTGCCTCTTTCCAGAATACTTCACTGCTTCCGCCAAGAACCATTCACCATTCTCTGACCAATGAGAATACATTCTCCTTGGGCAACCTAGGAGGCTGCCTGCACTATTCCCACCCTCCAAAGATGGTATATTTCTGCAAACCTTACTGTTGCAAACCATGTCTCCTAATACCACCCTTACATGGGGCTCGCAGTCTTTTGGCTATATAAAGATGAGCATTTAGAGAAGCACCTTGCTACTATACAGCAAGTGTAGGAACTGTGTGGCCATACAGATGTTGTTGGACTGCAATTCTCAGCAATCCTAGCCAGCTGTGAAGAACGATGGAAGTCACAGTTCAAAAACATCTGGAGAACTGTAGATTCCCACCCTGATATATAGGGAATAGGAGAAGAGGTCATCTTAACACTGGCAGTTTGTGTCCACTGTGAAGATTTTCCAACATTGCAAGGAAACTTATTTTCAAGTTATAGCAAAATTGATGTACAGACCTTGAAGGTTCATTTTTATTTTACCAGCGACAGAAACATTCACGACTCTTAAGATGCCATATTAAACTTGCCTCTTTGGGGCATTACTCAGCTTCTCAGCATTTCACATACAAGTGTTTCATAATCACAGGTGTTTAGGTCAGCACTGAAAATGTTTGCAGCTGATATGGATTTTCTAACAGCATTTTCCACAGTACTTCTGCCTTCCAGCAATCCCCTACTGAAGACAGAGCTAAATTTTAACACCACTGCAAAAATGTTATTAGCAGCTTGTGGGGTTTAAAAAAAATATTATTATGAACAGTGAAGAATTTATTTCACTACAAAGGCATTCATCACAAGGCATTCATCTGATGAGCATTAGTAAAGAGGGGATTGGGGGTATGATAACACAGAAGATTTCCATCTCAAAATGTACCTACCACTGACAGCAGGTAATAAAATTATTTCAAGGACCACATAATGGCTGATTCTACCCAGATTATCCCCAGACAGCAATTCAATTCTCCAGTCTTGGCCAAATGGGGTCCCTGGGTTGGAGTGCACTACCTCAAGCCAGGCCAATAGTTGATGGACTCCTAAGGGTTCTTTAGTGCAGACATGAAAAAAGAAAATCAAAGTATGCAACATGATCCATCTCCCCACCCCACCCTGGCAAGCTATGAGAACTGTGCAAGCAGGTTAGTAACAAAGCAAAATTCACTCAGTCAGTCCTTCTCAAGATTCTCATATCTAATGCAAAAGGTATCTACCAGGATCACTAACACAAATTAACCATTTTTGTAACACTTGGCCAGGATGCTAACAAGGAGACTAAACCCCATGCATGTAGTGCCAAAGGCCCAACTCACTACAATAAGGTAAGTGGCTATTTACAACCCTGTGTTGCATTAAAATATCCAGACCTTGGATATTTTGAATTGTACCTTCAAAATGGTTTGAACAGGAAACAGTAAAAGAGGATTTAACACAGCACAGGAAAAGAAGTCCAGACAAAATACTGCCAGATCTTGCATTGCTTAGTCATCATCCAGCTCAATTACTTCATTTAACTGCAACTGCTCACTGTACAGATGAATATTACACAAACTCAATCAAGGAAGCCATGGCCCTGAGTTTGCAAGATCTGAATGGAGCTGTTAATAACAGGGTTTCTTTGAGGTATCTCATTCACAGGGTCTTCATAAGTCATAATTGCCTTGATGGCACATAACAATAAATATTAATCAGAGTTGCAGAACATAGCCACTAGTTGGAGATTTGGGTAAATAAGGGACAGAAGCTCAACATTCACCAACTTCATTGAATGCCTCAAACGGTAGGCTTTTGCATAGAGAGAAAAGAAACATCACTGGAGAGATCACTCTGCTATTTAATTCAATACGGTATTTATTTTTTAGCAACATTTATATCCCACCATTGCTCCAAAGATCTCAAGGCAGAGCACAGGGTTCTCCTCCTCCCCATTTTATCCTCACTAGCACCATGGGAGGTAGGTGAGGCTTCAAGAGAGTATGATTGGTTCAAGATCATCCAGAGCTTTTCATGGATGTCCTAAATCCTGGGATGAAAACCTGGATGTCCTAAATCCCAGTCCAATGTTCTAACCACTACACCACCTTAGCTCTCAAGATGTGGCAGTTAAGACCTAAGGCACTATTTGCTTTCTTCTGCAAACAGTGTTCTGAATGACTTGTACCTATTGCCTTCTTCTTTCCCACAGTCAGCCCAAGAAAATAGGTAACAAGTAAGATGTTCCAGATATGTAGCCATGCTAATCAGTTGCAGAACACCTTAAACTAGTGCTTCTCAAACTGTGGGTCCAAACCAAAAGTGTGTTAAAGTACATTACCAGATGAGTCACTCTGAGGCCATTTCTGCTCATTTTTGAGGATTTCTCTTCCCATCCCCCAACCATCAGCACACCACTACTGTGGTGTTGCTACTTTTAAAAGCCACTGTCCTTTAATCACCATATGACATGTGGAAATTTCATTCAAATACATACAAACACAGTATAAGCGTATATTTAAAAAATAATAAAAGATATAAAATGTGTGTGTTCTTGCACTTCCTATCCACTGTAGATGAAGTGAATTTATAAATTTAGCATAGTGACCACAAATGAAATACAGAATCAAAAATGTAAAGACCACCAGGTGAGAGTGGTTCCAGCCCAATCAAATTGGATGCATTCAGAATTAATCATGTAGAGAGGGGCAATCACTTTTTTTAAACAGTACAATCCTATACTGAGAGGAAAGTACAACAGAGCTACATGACATTTATACCCCCACTAAGGTGATCTTTTAAAAATTTATGGGGTTTTCAATGGTTAGTTGTCTTGAATGTAAGAAAGCTGGGACAGAAATATTTGATAGTGTCGATTTGCAACTTAATTTCAAATAAAGAGTTTCATGCTGTGATTCCCTTTGAAAATGGGATTGTGCATATTTTTTATTTTTTATAATATTTTTTATTCCTATACTATCTAAAGTGGCGGACTGGCACCATATTTGTGCCCCCTGAATACAACTGCTTCTTTCTTTCCTGGAAATTCACTGTGTACCAGCAATCAACAGCTTGCAGACTGACACCAGTCTATGGAATACCACTTTGAGTAGCTCCGTCATACAGAATAGGTGGCTCACAGACTGCAGACTTTAAGAAGTGTGGTATAGAATGTACTAAGATCCTGTATGGACAGAGATGTTTTCAGTTGAACTTTGGCCCTTCAGTTGTTTTGGACTTCAGGTCCCAGAATTCCCGACTGGTGGCCATGCTGGCTGAGGTTTCTGGGAGCTGAAGTCATCTGGAGGACCAAAGTTATGGAGGACCAAAGTTTGTGCACCACTGTGACTCAACCAAAGAAACAATAGAGTAAGTAGTACTGTGACTTTGCCAGCTTCCAAGAAAAACAGGCCCATAAAAGCACTACCCTCTCTGCTCAAACATGCCAGAAACTATTTTGAAATATGCACAGTCCTCCATTTACAGATGCAAAGAGTGAAGTGGCATAGCCTGATAGATATCTTGGGATCTTTGTTAATAGAGAGACAGATGCGATTAATACCATTATGTCAACTTCAGTACATAGAACAGCCACCTCCACCAAATCTGACTTACTGCATCTAGACCTTCCATAAAGACCACCTCCCTCTCTGCCCCATAGAACCCTGGACAGCCCTACTAGAAGTAAATCAGGCCCAGGGAGTCTATGCCTCTCCAGATGTTGTTGAACTACAACTCCCATCATGCTCCACCATCAAGGAGGCTGGTAGGAGTTAAGAGTCCAACAACATCTAGAGCAGTGGTTCTTAACCTGGGGTTCACAGTGCTACAAGATCCTCTTGCTGTCTTGACAACACTCTGCTGTTTCTTGGCCACATGTGTCCCACTTTTCTCTGTGAAATGTTGGACATGACAATAAAATAAACCCTGGGGGGGGGAGGTGGGCTCAACCCCCTTAACACTAGGCTAGGTGGGGCTGAGCCCAACCTGAAATAATCTGGCAAAACTGAACCACCAAAACTCTCTGTATAGTCGAGCTGAAGTAGGGTTGGCAGATCTCATAGCCCTTCTTCTTCAGATCTCAGGGTGAGAGCACATTCGACCAGTGGTTCTTAACCTATGGTCTGGGGACCCCCAGGGGGCCGCAATGCAGTGGAATGCACTGCCTCATAGTGTGGTGGAGTTTCCTCTTTGAAGGTGTTTAAACAGAGGCTGGATGGCCATCTGTTCGGAGTACTTTGATTGGGTATTCTTGCAGGACAGGGGGTTGGACTAGATGTCCCTTGTGGTCTCTTCCAACTCTATGGGTCTAAGATTCCTCTGAGACTGAGAGAGTGTGACTTGTGGTCCCTGGACCATCAGGGGGCCGCAATGTCCTCACAGGGAGTCCACAAGGCCCACCTCCTTCCCTGCAATGGAGTGGCCACATGACAGGAGCCAAGGCAAAGGCTGGCTGACTGGGCTTGCGCATTGCCATTCAACCCGCTCCAGCCACAAACTTGCAGGAAGAAGCAGGAGAAAAGTCTTCCCTGCCCCTCCAGTGCCTCTGAGGGAAGTTTTAAAGGATGGTGTAATTGTATTATTATTATTATTATTATTATTATTATTATTTTAAATGTTGAGCTAAGTCTTGGGAGTCTGCTGCAGCAGAAGATATTTAAAGGGGGTCCCTGCTAAAGGAAAGGTTAAGAGCCACTGGTCTAGAGAGACACAGCCTCGAGGTCGATAAACGGAGACTGAAGGCTGAAGGGAGGCGACGGACTTACCCAGACGAGGCGGGAGCCCCTGCCTGCTTCTCACCTGGAATGAGGCACCTGGGCGGCCACCCTCGCTCCTAGCAACCAAGGCGACCACAGCCCTCCAGACAGGATACTTCCGCCCTCACCGTGGCTCACTTCCGCCCGTAAAAGGACTCTAGGACGGTTCCACGTGATTTTCACTTCCGCCCGTACATGACGTGGCTTGTCTACGGGTCCTCCCCTGTCCCGAAAGAGCTGATATAGCGGACGCGTGTTCTGCGCAGTTCTTCTTGTTCTTACCTATGAGCTCTAGCGCATAGAAACAGGACGGGGGGATATCTGGCCTATATTAACGGGAAGCGGCCTCCAAGCTTGTGGATGCAAAGCTCTTAAGAGTAATGGGCTGTTGCTCGGTTTTAAGTGGAGTCTTTTAAGGACTCCTCCCCAAAAGCCTGAAAAGTGGGTAGATTCTGTGTGCAGAAGACCCACTGAGTTTAATGGAATTTGCACCCAGTGAAGAAGTCTCTATGGGATTCTGTCAACTGGGAGCTTGTCTAAATGAGGCAAACAAAAAAAAAATGTGGATTGCTCCTCAGTAATGACAATTCACAACAGCTGCTATTTGTCTTCACTTTTTTTGCACATTGCAGGCATGCGTAGATATCCACATTTGCTGCGCAAACGGACATGCCTACAAATCAAGGTGGCAGCTACGAATGAATTACTTGCATTTTTATTTACCTCAATTTGCTGTCACTGAATAGTATTTTTTTAAAAAACCATATCCAAGGTGCAAAAGAGCTTCTTTTGCTTTAAAAAAAAGCCAAAAAAGCAATTTTATCACCTTACTGATAGCTCGCTAAGACAAAATCTAACATGCCAGCTCTGGGTGCTTGCCTTGTTAGCAAGCTCCACTCCAACGCATGTCTGACCAATCAGCTTTCAACTTCCGCTCGTATAAGGAAAGCAAATCCCATTTGGACACATGGGATTCTATGAGAATTCTGTGAGGATTTATTTTACCATCTGGACTACACCTGAGTTCAATGTCCAAAACAGTTTGCACTCAACTCAGAAAGGGGAGAGGGTGGGATCTTGCCCCTCCCAGTAGGCTCTGGCAAAAGCAAACTGCTGCAGCATCTCCCAGCTCATGTGTTCTTCCTCATTACAACTTCTGCCATCTTGACCATGCTCTGTTGTTGCTTGGCCACAGGCATCCTAGTTTTCATCTGTGAAATGTTGGAAGCTATTTTATTTTTCTAACATCATTAGTATTTTGTTACTCATTGTTTATTCTGCGTGTTTAACTAGTCCTTGCCTCTGTGGGATAGTTATGATTGCACAGTTTGTGTATAGTCCTGATGAACAGTGTGTTTAAGATGTCTCTTTGGCCAGCGTAGAGCCTAAACTGTAGATGGTAGAAATCTAAGAGCTAGAGGGCAGCTTTATGGAGGGGTGCCAGTTTGTAGTTGAAGCTGGTCATTTTTCATTATGGAAGAGTTATTTAAAGCATAACCCAGAATGATATCATTAAACTGGAGCACTGAACCGATAGCCACAGAATTTAATCTATCAATGATGATTTGTGTTATACTTAAAAATAACAAGATGCATAAGTACACAATGAGCTATAATTGGCTTGGCAGTATCTGAAAAAAGATGTCAAAGTAGTAGGGGATAATAAATATATGTCATAGCTCAAAGCTTATGCCATTTTAGGCAGGACTGGACTGCAATGACTCAGTGTTAGTGATATGCATTTACACTATCCCCCCCCCAATTCAATATAGGGCTGGGCACCATATTTTCAGAAGGACACATCAGAGAAATGTGTATAGTTATTTATTTATTTTAGTAAACCATTTATATCTTGTCCTATATCACACAATCTCTGGGTGGCACACAAGTAAAATCTATTTAAACAATTTAAAACAATGCAGAATTTAAAACAATAGCAATACTTTAAACAGACAAAAACATATGAAACAATTTAAAAACTTAAAACAGCTTAAAAGGTGAAAGCAATTTAAAATCGGGCCCATGTACATTTTGGAAAAGATACATTTAATGAAAAACCATGGTTGGTTGGTTGGTTTTAAAAAAAAAGCCAACACAGGCACCAGTCTGACCTCCAAGGTGAGACCGTTCCACAAACAGGTGTGAGAGCAGAGAACCAAATGTGGCTTTCCACAAGTTGTACACTCAGGGCTTGTATGTACAAGCCTCCCAAAACTGTAGTGCTCTGCAGAAAAAGCAAGTTGCAGCAGCTGTGACTTTTTTTAATGGTGGTTTTGCCCAGCAGCCCCCATAAACTTTGCATACTGGGAGACAGCTGAGGAAGGGAGAAGAGGGATGGCAGTGGCACGGTGGTGGCAGGGAGCCTGGCAAGGGGGAGAGGGTGGCAGTCGCCCTCCTCCCTTCCTCGGTCTCTGCAGGACAGCGATTGCTTGCTAAAGGCAGAAAGAAAAATAACAGCTGAGGGTGCTTGCCCTGTAACCCAGCACCACCCCCTACACTTGTCTTGCCAATCAGTTTGCGTTTTCCCTCATTTGGGCCAGCGAATCTGATCGATTTGCTTGTCCTAATGAGCGGAAATGCACACCCTCGTGTGTTTTTTTTAAGACAGGGAAAGATGCAAAGGCTTTTCTAACGAGGTTTTTGCCAGTTTTGGCCCCCCTCCTTCACAGTACATCAAAATTAGGTGGAATGCCATTAAGACAGGTAGGATTCTCCTCGCACTCTGTGAGATTTTTTCACTGTTGGGACAACCCCTCAGTGAAATAGACACTGGTGCCAAATCTACACTACACAAATAATCCAGTTTGAAACTGGATTATTTGTCATGGCACCTTCCTACGGAATCCTGGGACTTGTAGTTTGGTGAAACACCCACATTCTTTGGCAAGGAAGGCTAAAGACCTTGTAAAACTACAAATCCTAGGATTAAATCGGATGGAGTCACAGCAAATAATCCCAATTCAAACTGGATTATTTGTGTAGTATGGATTTGGTCTGGGGTTCATGCCGTTCCTACAATGATCATGATCTCACACAGAAAAATATTTTTGTGGAAATCAACCTCATACCCTCGAACTGTCCAATTTAGCAGGGACAGTCCCAATTAATCCTCTGTCATCCCACTTTTTCAGCTGCTTTTAATATGTCCAGTTTTTCTGTCATCCTCACACTTTCCCCCTTTGTCCTTATCTTACTTCAGTTGCTGCAAACTGAATCCAAAAACCAAAAGGAGTTTGCCTTCAGTTAACTCAGAAGAGGGAGAGAAGAGGTGTGGGCAGAATTTTGCCCTTCTCTGTAGGGTCAGGCAAAAGCAATCAGCCTTTCCTATCTAGTGTGTTCTTCCTCTTTAATAACTTTTGCCATCTTTACCGCAGTCTGATGTTGTTTGGCCAGATGTGTCTCATTTTTCATCTGTGAAATGTTGGATGGTATACAACCTCATCTCACAATGACATTTTTGCCACTATTAATATTATTGCACATTCTGTAAGTTGTGGCTTGATATTAAACTACTGCCGAAAGATCCAGCAATAGTTTAACTTGATATGAAGTGAAGGCTTTCACAGCCAGCATCCATAGTTTTTCCCGTGGTTTTTTTTCCTGGGCTGTGAGGCTATGTTCTGGAAGAGTTTATTTCTGATGTTTCACCTGCATCTGTGGCTGGCATCTTCAGAGAATGGTTGGGTAGGAGTGTGGGGGGGGTTATATACTGTGAGCCCCTGTTAGAGAGGGTATGTAAATTTGTGTATTTGAATGGCTAGTTTCTGGGTGGAGATATGCAAGGAGGATTAGTGTTTGGCTAATGGTCTATTGTCTGCTGGAAATCCCCCGGTCTCTGGGTGGAGTTCATTTGCATGTGTTGAGTTCTGATTTTGGTGTTTTTTGTTTTTTTGTTTTTTTGACTGGTAGCTAGATTTTGTTTACTTTTAGGGTTTCTTCTTTCCTGTTGAAGTTGTCCAGGTGTTTGTGGATTTCAATAGCTTCTCTGTGCATTCTGACATGATACTTGTTGGCCTGGTCCAGAATTGTGGTGTTTTTAGATAACATTTTGTGTCCAGGTTGGTTTATAACATGTTCTACTACTGCTGATTTTTCTGGCTGGCCCAGTCTGCAGTGTCTCTCATGTTCCTTGATTCGTGTTTGTGTCTAGTGGTCCCTGTATTAACCTGTCCACAGCTGCAGGTATGCGATAAACTCCTGCGGCTGTGAGAGGGTCTCTTTTGTCGTTTGTGGAGCATAGCATTACTTGGATTTTCTTGGTTGGTCTGGAGGTTGTGTTTCCTCATCAGTTTCCTTATTCTGTCTGTGACTCCTCTGATGTATGGTAAAATATCTTCCCTCTGGGTGGCTGTTTTTCTTCATTCCTGTGTTTTTTTTCTGGGTTTGGCTGCTCTTATGATGTCTGATCTGGAGTAACCATTAGCTTGTAGAGCCCAGTTTAGGTGCTTCAGTTCATCCTCCAGGTAGTGGGATTCACAGATCCTTTTTGCATGGTCTATCAATGTTTTTATTGTGCTTCTTTTTTTGTCCTGGGTGATGATTGGAGTTCTTGTGTAGGTATCTGTCCATGTGTGTGGGTTTTCTGCATACCTTGCGGCCTAACCGTTGGTTTGGTTTGTGGATGACTAGGACATCCAAGAATGGCAATGTTCCTTCCTTTTCTTTTTCTGTCATGAATTGAATATTTGGGTGGATGCAGAAATTAGACCAAATCTTCTTCGTGGCTTCAAATGGTGAAAGTATCATCCACATATTGGAACCATGTTGTGGGCTTTTGGGGTGCTGTTTCCAGGGTTTGCTTTTCAAAATGTTACATGTAAAAGTTTGCTATCACGGGGTTCAGAGGACTGCCCATGGCTACCCAATTTTTCTTCTGCCCTTTCTCTAAGGGCTTCAAGAAAGCATTTCTGGCTGTCCCATTTTATCTTCATCTCTGTGCAGGAAGCTAGGCTCAGGTGAAGGCACTGATCCAAGATAATCCACCCAGATTCATTGCTGCATTGGAATAAGAATCCAGATCTTTGTATTAGCCCAACCTTGGCCCTCCAGGTATTATTGGACTGCATCTGCCAGCATCCTTCATCATGACTGAGCTACATCTCCCACCATTAGCTGTGTTGACTAGAGCTGATAGGAGTTGTAGTCCAACAACATCTGTGGATCCACATGTTTACCACCAATGTACACTTCATGACCTAATTTAGTATTTCTCCCTGGCTACTTGAAAGAGAGTACTGTACAAACAAGACAGGATTTCAGTTTGTCTGCTATCCATCCTAGGAAGAAAAATTTTGGGGAGTGGTAGTATGGCCTTACTTAGTGTAGGGGATTGTGGGATAGAGAAACATTTCTTCACAGCTTGTGATAAAGCAGAGAGTGACAGGAATAATGTGCTTCCCATTGAAGTGGATCTGTGAACACAGTAATAGAGGAAGCAACCTTAATGTGGGAGAAAATAGCATGCTGTTGGAACAGGCATGTGATTTTACACATTTGCCCAACCATATCATTTCCCTTCCACTCTTGAGGATTGCAGCCTGTAGCATGATGTTTCCTCTGCCTTTCTTTCCTTTTGTCTTCCTGCTTCTACAGTATGTGTTACAGTTTGGGGAAAAGAGCAAATAAAAGAAGTTGCTAGGAAGTGGTGACTCATTCTCACGCGTTTGCTCTGTCCTCCCTGTGAATCCCATTTGTGATTCTCTGGGCAATTAAGATGCATTTGCAATCATGAATGTTGGCTACATTTCTTTACTGATTCCTCTACAGGTAGACCAGGTTCGGTTTGGGTTTTTTTTACATTTGCTTCAGGCCCCTGTCCACCTCTCCCCTCTGGCACCATGAACATCAAAACTGTAGAATATGAAAAGCAAAAAAATATTTGTAGAACATGAACTTCAAAGGTGGAGATGCAAAGAGTAATTGAGAGCAATTGTAGTTCGTTTCTGTAAGACATGGCTGTTGGCTCCAGTGGGGATGGTAAATGTATGACTCGCTCTAGAACCATTTCCCATTCTGACATTGAACATACAGCCTTCGCTAGGCTTTCAATAGATATCCCTTTGCAAACATTCAGGAACATACCTCCCAACTGCACCAATTTGGCAGGGAAAATCCCAATTAGTCTTCTGCCATCCCACTTTTTTAGCTGCTTTTAAAATGCCCCTGTTTCTCTCTCCTTCCACTTTCACTCCTTGTCCTCAGTTTATTTCAAGTGCTGCAGATCGCACTCAATTTTTCACTCAACTCAGCGGAGAGGAGAGGAGGGGAGAGGAGATTCTCATCTTTCCCAGTAGGCTCAGGCAAAAGCTGCAGCATCTCCTAGGACTTTATCAGCCACACTAAATACGGCATCATAATGATGCCACATAAACACATAAGGGAGTGTGTACCATACAACATTGCCCTTTTGTGTTTATGTCCCTGCCAAACCCCGTACTTTTTAATTGACAGCTAAAGCTGTAGATAGTTTGGCTGCGGTGCTTTTTTGCCGGCATTGCCGGAGTTTGAACGCACGTTAACGTAGTGAGAACGGCTGGTCTGGCGCCAACACTTCCAGGTGTGATCGCGACAGCCAGGTAAGTGATGCACTTTTTATGACCCTCCCTGGGTTACTTGAGACTTTTAAAGTGTGTTCCTGTGCTTTTAAAAACCTTTTCTGCCTTATTTTTGGTTTTGTTTTTTGAATTTCCCACGCGATGAAGTATCGCGAGAATCCACAGAATATTGAACGAGGAAGTGAACGGAGCGCGTTCACTCGTTCATTGCCGGGGAAGCTTTTGCTGGGAATTGGAGGTAAGTATGGTGGGAAGTGTTATTTTGCTGGCATAAAAATGGATTTTTTGTGCCAGGAAAAGAATGTTTTTAAGTGGCTCGTCTGATAAAATCCCCAGCTTATGTGTTCTTCCTCATTAATAACTTTTGCCATCTTGACCACACTCTGCATTCTGGTTTTCCCACATGTTCCCAGCTTTTTTTTTTCTTTTTCTTTTTCTTTTTTTTGTTAACAGCCTTCCTTCAGCTGGCACTGTGCAGGTGTCATTTGAACACCCCACAGTGTCCTGGAGTTGTGCTACAATGGGAGGTATTGTGGAGAATTAAACTAGTACCCACCTAGTCACTGGCACTGAGCTCCAGTAATAAATATATATAATTGGTTTAAAAACAAGGTTCACATTACAGATGTGTCAGAATGTCAACAGTGTGCTCACTGCTGGAGCCCTAGCAGCTGCCTTTGGATGTGACGTGGTGACATGAGGCCTAATTCCACAATTAACCTGCCATTTTCCTTCTTTTCTATTTGCAGAGAGTTTAAAAATGTTGAGGAAGGTTATTCCAAACTACAGGTTGAAGCAACTTAATAATGTTCTGTTGCTGTAGCCTCAGCTCCAGAAGACAACAAGCTGTAACCAACTCTAAGCACAGAAAATGTGTGGGTGTACAAGCCTGTCAAAATCAGAAGGAAGCGGATAAAGAATCAGTAATCCAAATCTATTCAGATCCATTTTTTAATGTTTTTTTTGCTGAGGAAAGCTCTTCAAGTGCTTCGAAATTACTCCAGATTAAAAAAAAAATCCAATTCAGAAAACTCAACATTAAGAGAGAGGGAGAGAACAGGTATCTATCAGACGAGAGTAGGCCTGCTGAGGAGATGGAAGAAAACCAGCAGTGAGAAAACAAACATAATTACTTCTGGAGACTTTTTAAAATTGGGCTGGAAGAAAAATTAGACTTGTACTAGCAAGATATTAATCTGCAGACAGCATATCTAATTGGTTCATTTGGTGAGAGACAGTACACTGAGGGAACACAGGCATATACCTCAGTTTACAAACCCTCTGACAAAGAACGTTAGTTTTCTTTTTACAAAGCCTTTTTTCACCCACTGGTCTGCCTCCTTTCCTCCTTGTGCTCTGTCTAGCTGGAAGTTTTGCAGAAGCATTATCTATTATTTTATTTTATTTATTTATATCCCGCCATCCTCCCTATGGCGGGACCCAAGAAAGTCAGGATATAAATAAATAACATTTTTTGGCGGTGGGAAGGCGGTGAAGGAGGAAGGCTGGAGAAACAAAGACTTTAAATGTCATTTTGCAGCAGTGTGTCTGCAGTAAACAATGCTGTAAAGAAAGCTTGAGCTGGGAAACAGTGGGGTTCTACTTTAGCTGATCCTGCTGTAGCCACGTGTGCCTGCCCTCAACAGGCAAGGTAAAGAGCAGCTGCCTCCATAATTACAGTTGCCCCTTATTATAAGGGATGTTCCTGTTTGAAGGCTGGAAAGCCTTTCATATAGACTGAACAAGATGGGGGGGATCTCGTCTTTTGGGGGTGTGGTCCCTTCATAAAGACAGAAATGTGCACATTATATAATTTATGAATGTGGACCATATGTTAAATTTTACAGAGAAGCACATGGCCAAGTTACATGCATAACACCAATGTGTCACACCACTGGTATCAGCTAGAAGAATATGCTGCTACCTAGTCAGCATCTGGATTGTTCTGTCTATTACATTCTCCTATTTAACAGGAAAAGACACACATCACTTTTAATTGGCATATGCCAATTCCAAATGTAGCCAGTCTCTGGCCCTGTCTATACAATAAAAAAAACAAAAACGTATGGCATTCGGAAGATCAATCATCCATACACACGGCCGTTCAGACGCATACGTGTCATTCGGAAGGGGGGCTAGCGAATCCCCCATAAACTCCGTGATTTCGGCATTCGGGAGGATTAGCGAATCTCAACCTAAAATCTATATAGCCATTCATATTGTCGATGGTGTGTACACCCCGTTCGCACACATACGAACAGGCTGTGTAATCTGATTGGCTGGCCGAGCACAGGGGGCGGGGCTAGCAAAGAGGGGAATTAGGAGCAGCTGCCATGTTGGATTCCGCTGCTTGGATTGCTTGCTCCAGCCAGCTGGGGAAGGGCGGTCATACAGAGTTTAGGGGGGTAAAAAAATCATGTAGGCAGATCATATGCATACGAACAGCTGCCTTTTTGGATTTTTTACCCCCCCAAACGTATTTTTTTTAATTGTGTAGATGGGACCTCTTTCTCTCTTATGCACTCCTAAGTTGTACAATAACTGGAAACACAGTTCCTTTTCACCTTGAACTGATGAAGATATACTCATGAGAGTAGGTTCTGAGTTGAGCTCTTTTGGAGCATATGCTTATGGTTGAGCTATTCACCCTGATCCTAACTGCACTTGTCAGGGTATACTGCCTTTCTGTTTAATGGGGCAATAGAAGAGGAAGAAGAAGGGAGGCGCTTGCGAGAAGATTGGAAAACCAGCCACGGCCACCCAAGAGGACTGACTTGGAACCATTTGTAGCCAGCATAGACCAGGAAGCCTAAAGATGAAACCATCCTAAACTCTTGGACAGTTTTTGGGAACTGATGTCCCTCCAAAGACAATACTGGACAGCAGCTCCCTTGAGTCCTAGCCAACACAACCAATAAAGAGGGATGATAGGAGTTGCATGAGTGGGGTGGCTGGCTGGCTGGCTGGCTGGCTTTTCCAGGCTCTTATCCGAATAAGCCAGTCCCTGACATCAGCTCTCTAATCACAGCACTGAGCTCTTGCAAAAGCTATGTAATGCTGCATTAAGAGCACAGAGTACATAATATGTATGAAATCAGTTTGCAGTGACAGGAAGATGGCAAACCTGCTACAGATTACATAATTTGGATCATGCTGAAAATGTCAGTGGACTGGCAGAAATCAATCCTTATGAATATTTGTATTGGAACGTTGGATATGGTACAGAGAAGAGAGCCAGCAGAAGGCAATTATTATCAGTGACCATGGGATCAGCCTCTTGGAAGAGCCAAATATTCCCTGGAAGCTGTCATGATCTATCTCTACAAGATATTGAAGAGATGCCAATTGATACTGCTGCAGTGTGTTGCCTGGATTGCATGTTGTGTGGAGTGTACCAGTGGTCTGTGAGCATGAGTTCCCAAATGTTGCTATACTTCAGCTCTCAGAAGCCCTAGCAAACATGGACAATGGTCAGGGATCTGGGGAGTTGAAGTCCACCCATATCAAGGAATCCAAGTTTGGAAACCATTGGTTTAGTCAATTACTCCATCCTCATTCACAGAATTGTACTGAGGGTCCAATAGGAGTCATCCTCCATTTGGAAACCTTGGGGATTCTCCCCTGGCTTCATCCATCTTTTTTTTTTTTTAAGGAATGGGGATGTCTATCAGTTTCGCTTTCTCCCACATTAATTTCTCTCGCCCCACCCCACTCAATCCCTCAGGTTCTTTATTTATGAAGAAATATCTGGATTTTTAAGCATTTTTATGAAGAAGAAACTAAGGTACTTCTCAACCATCTGAACTGGTTTGATTCAATAGGTACAATGCCACCCAGAAAGAAGGAGCTCATAAATCAAAACATTGTGAACCTACCTACTATATTACAGTAGTTGTTAAAGATGAGAAGCCTGTGAGAAGAAAGATGCAGCACAGAATTTGCACCACTGCAAATTCAACACAGCAAATGTAGTAGCAAACCCAGGGATTCAAAGACAGACTTTTAAGAGTGAAGCGTAAAAGCCCACTGTCAGAATGGGTAAATCAAATTCCTCTTCTTCCACATTCCGATTTTTAAAATCTCAATTTCTTTCCATTAAGTTTATGAAAAAAAATAGGAATTTTGGAAGGCACTTACAAAAAAAACCAAGGATATTTCATCCATCTGTACGTGTTTTGTACCTCAACATTTATATTAAACAGAAAAAGATGGGCTAACTGAATGCTGCTTTTAACGGGTAATGCTAGGAGTATATACCCTCCAGCTGTCCTGATTTGGCAGAGACAGTCCTGATTAATCCTCTGTTCAACTTCTTTTAGACTGTCTCAGTTTCTTTGTCCTCCATCCACTTTTCTCATTTGTCCTCAGCTTATTTGAATTGTTGCAAACTGTCCAAACATGGACTTTTTCAGATGGGCTTTTTAATCCGTGGCAGGCACAGAACAGGGTCAAGAAAGGGTTTCCCTTTCAGATGACGTCATCCCCTTCCTGTGCTGACCCTGTGCTACTTCTATGATATTGTATTCATGGGGGGAAATAATGAATAGACCATCCATTCCGTTTATGTCACGGAATCACGGGTGGTGTGAAAGGCCCTGTTCTTCTCCCATTATGCTGGTGCGATGCCAGCCACCGGGAGAGGTCTGTGCCAAAGACTTCCAGTCAAGATGAGGACATCAAGGTAAGTGGCACCCTTTCCCTCCGACTCCCTGGGTTACTTGGAATTTTTAAAATCTGTTTTTGTGTTTGGAGTACTTTTAAATTCTATTTTTAAAAAACCTTTATTTTTAAATTTCCCGCACAATCGTTCTCTTGTGAGAACGGGCAGTATTTGCTTTCTGGGTCGTAAATGCAGCTTTACGACAGCTGCATTTACTCCCAGCAATCCAAGGGGAGGGGGAACTGTTTCTGTTTCAGAAAAAGGTAGGTGTCTGAAACTTTTTTTATTTATTTCATTGCGGGGATGGGAGTGGGGCAGGAGGGTGGTTAGCGAGGCAGAAACAGGGTAAAAGTCCCCGTCTGAAAAAGTCAGACATCTGGGCAACCAGCCGAAGGCTGATTACTACACAGCTGATAGCAGAGGCACAGCACAGTCAAGCTAATTACAGGCAAAGGAATCAAGGCAGCGTGAAGTCAGATACTTAGGGGTTGTCCATACAGTGAAAATACCCCTAACAGAATTCGCTCAGAAAATGAGCTGTCTTAATGGGATCCCACATTGTCTCATTGTATTGTGAAGGGGGGGGCCGAAAAGAGGGGAAATTACGTGAGAAAAGCCTTCACGGCTTTTTCTGACTTAAAAAACCCCAAAAAACTCCTGGGATATGTACATTTTCACTCGTTAAGGCAAGTGATTCGACATGAATCACTTCCCCATGCAGGATACAGGGCAAACCTGATTGGATGAGTTCAGGGGGTGTGGCTAGGTTATGGGGCAGGCGCCCACTGCCGCCATGTTGCGTTTTCGCTTTAGTGAGTGATCGCTAAGGCGATAAAGTGGAGGTTTGCGCTATCTTTTTTTTCTCCTGCTTTTTGGGGAAATGTGAAATATCACTTGTGCGCACCATAAAAATAGTAGGTTTTTTTTTAAAGGCTGGTGGCGGCCGATTTAAAAACACAAATAATCCATTCATGGTGGCTGTCTCAGCTACAGGCATGTGGGGTTTATGGGGGCTGTAAAACCATTAAGACAGGTCACAGCTGCTGCGACTTGCTATTACGGTGGAGCAGTCCACGTTTTCCCCCTTCATGTAGACATGGCCTTACTTTACTAGCAAGCAAAACGCAAGTCCACAAGCAAAGTCCAATATAGAAGGTCCAGGTCCGGCACCATTGCCTCTCTCAGAGGCCTGTGGCTCTGGAACATCCTCCTGCTCTGGTTCAGCAGGTCCTGGCATGTCCACTGCTTTAATCTCAGAGTCAGAGTCCATTTCCAAGTTCTGGAAGCAGGGCTTGACACAAACTGAGTTCAAAGTGCAAAAGTAGGTTCTACTCAACTCAGCAGGGGAAGAGGAGAGAAAGGGAAAGAATCTTGCTCTTTTCAAGTAGGTTCAGGCAAAAGCAAACTGCTGCAGTCTCTCCTATCTTGCCTTTTCTTCCTCATTAATAATCTTTGCCACCTTGACCACGCTCTGATGTTGCTTGGCCGCGCATGTGCCAGTTTTCATCTGTGAAATGCTGGAGAGTATGGGGACATTTGTGACTTCATAACTGCTGTGTCCTTCAAGCCATCCATAACACATGCAGTTACCCAGGTGGTGAGGGGGAAACCTTGTTTGAGTGTTAAGCCTGCCACAGTGGCCAAATGCAAAAGAGAACAGAGCTCCTGCACCTGTAAATAGTTCTGTGGAACCTCTTCAACAGTTGTGCAAAAGTGGGGATTTCACCAGGCATAGCTATACCTGCAAAAATCCCCTCTTCTACACAACTATTAAGGCTGCAAGAACTTGTTCCTCTTTTGGATCTGACTAGCATAACACCGGTGAGGCATAGCCGGTTATCCTGAGCCCAATCAAACCTGGTTGACAAAAACACTCAACCCAGTTTGGAAGTAAGCCTATAAAAGGGTCATGTAAATCACCACCCAGCTAGAAAATGCAGCAATCTTTCATACTCCTTGACATGCAGTAAATCTTTTTTTGTACTTCTTCTGCCAGATGTGTTCAGTTAGCCTTTGCATCAAATATTTTATGTCTGTTTAAATAACATCAGTGACAGTTTGGAACTGTTCCATGGGCTCCTATGAATGAAGTAGTTGGAGACCACCAGGCCCTAAACTGTGTCTGGAATGTGTGATATTTTGATGCTTCCTGTAGTTCTTACTCTGCGTGTGTGTATACATGCTATCAAATAAGCCAGATTTCTGATGCTGGCTACATTTTTCACACAAATATAACATTCGTGTATATGTATGTGGCTTCAAGTCACCTGTCGACTTATATTGACTCTATGAATTTCATAGGGCTTTCTTAAGCAAGGAATACTTGGGGTGATTTTGCCAGTTCCTTTCTCTGTAATATAGCCTACAGCACATGATATTTGTTGGTGGTCTCCCATCTAAATACTAACCAGGGCTGACCCCGACTAGCTTCTAAGGTCAAATGGGACCCTTAACCAATTTCCTTTTACTTGGACATGTTAATTTTTTCAGCCTGAGTTCCTTGTCTGTATACAAGTTGCACCTGTATGTGCAGGATCAGGACCTGCAGTTTCAATTATCCATCGTCCAAAAAATAGGGTCTCTGTAGGCATTTTCTAGGTTCTCCAGTGTGGCTCTGTACAGTCGGCCCTCTATATCCATGAATTCTGCATCCACAGATTCAACCAACCACGGCTTGAAATCAAGCAAACCTTTATTTTGTCATTTTATAAATGGGTCACCATTTTATTATGCCATTGTATATAAAGGGACTTGAGCATCCATTCATTTTGGTATTCACAGGGGGGTGGGGTCCTGGAAACAAACCCCAGCGGATACCAAGGGCCCACTGTAGTACCTTCCGCTGGAAGTTACCATAGAGTCACACTGGAGATGTCTAGAGAGGCATTTCCTAGTTCCTCCAGTGTGAGTCTATGGGCTTTGCTATTACTTGCAGTTTCAAGTATTCATGGTAATTTGGGCCCGTCTAAATGGTGAAAATACCCCTCATGGAATTCTCTAGGAATCCTACCAGTCTAAATGGGATCTAGTGCCAATCCACGCTATTTGGAAGTAGGGAGGTGCAAAATGGCAAAAACAATGGGATAAAAGCCTTCGCAGATATTCCCATACTTTTTCAAAAAGCACAAAGGGGGTTGTGCTCGTTTGGACTATCGAACAACAAAAAATTTGAAGGGAAACACAAAGGTGATTGGCTGGGTGAGAGCGGGGGTGGGCTTGCTAGCAGGGCAAGTGCCCACTGCTGCCATGTTGGATTTTCGTCTTCGCAATCATTTGCTAAGGTGATAAAACAGGATGAATATTTTCTGTTTTGCTGTCTTATAAAATTGGAAAATCGCTCTATCGCACCAGTGCATCTTGGGATGAGTTTAAAAAAAAACAACTGGTAGCAGTGAAGAACTAAAGCGAGTAAATCATTCGCAGCTGCCATCAGGAATGCAAGGCTTATGGGGCTTCTGAGGCCAGAAAAATGCTTAGACATGTCGCTGCTGCTGCAAGATGCCAATACTATGAGGTACTTTGGATCCCCCCCCCACCTCACGTAGATGGGTCCTGGGAATGCCATGCATGCAGGGGGCGACCTGCACTGGCAATAATAGTGATATCTCCAAGGGCTCTTATGCAGACCTGATCCTCTCCAAATAGTAAGATCCTTTGGATCCCTGAGGGGATGCTCTGCTTCACATTCTATCCTTGTCCACATGTTGTTTCATGAGGGTGTGGAGTAGAGCTTTATGTTTTGCCGTGTTGAAGCCACAGAAGAGGAAGATCTTTCTTCAAAAGCTCACTGGGATAACTCATTGGTAAAAGATACAACCAGATGTACCTAACTGTAGGGCTGAATCCACTGAGGAAGTACACTCACTATGGAGATTATCAGATACTCTAAATATGGCGTTATCATGATGCCAGGAGATCGCTAAAGGGCTTCCCTTTCACATGACACCATTCCCCTCTCGTAACGCTCCCATTCAGGTGTCATTACCCTGGTGCTGCTTTTTATTGATGGACTAAGCCATCAATGGAGCCCCTATTCTGTTTCTGTGACGGAATTGACAGCGAGTGAAAAGGTGCCTGTTTTGCTGGCGCGATCCCTGCATCATTGGGAGGTCCGTGCCAGAACATTCCTGGTGAGATCAGGACATCCAGGTAAGTGACACACTTTTCTGTACCCTCTCCAGGTTGCTTGTAAATTTTTAAGTGTATATAGGTGCTTAGTGTAACTTTTTTCAGCTTATTTTTCTTTTACAATTTGAATTTCCCATGCTCTCGTCTTCTTGCGAGAACAGCCGGGATTTCAGTCCAGGAAGTGAATGGAGCTCTGTTAGAGCTCCTGGGCTGCCCTGTCATGCAAACAAGGTAGGTCTGAAATTTTTTTCTTTTTTGCCGGGACAGGGGCGGGAGAGGGGCGGAAGAGAAGATTGCGGGACAGGAACACTTTTTTTGTATCAATGTCTGATAATCTCCTATGTTTGGATCAGAGGTACAACTTTCCAACCTGAACCAAGCACACGGGAAATCCCTTTGTCTTCTTTGCTAAAGAAGCTTGGCTCAGAATCAGTGGGAACACTAATTTACTTCCCTGAGAATTTTTTTTTTATTTTTGCCCCCCACCAAGACTAAATAAAAATTAAAAAAAAATAGTCAGGGGACAAACTTAATAAATATCCATATGGAATTTTTGAAAAGGAAGATACAGACAGCTTGCCTGGTGTATTTGGGGAGGGACAAAACCAAATTATTAATCAGCATACAGTTTACTAGTCAATGTTTGTCAAATACATTGTGGAAACAGGCTCAAACCAGGGGAATCAAACAATTAAAATAAAAACTGCAGTCCTCGTCTGTATGTACCTCTTTATACATCCTGAATTTGGGGAAATGAAAGAGACTCTTCCACTAGGTTTATGGTGGTATCAAGTGGCAATTCTCTTGCGGCTTGCCTTAATTTGTTGCCAGTTGCAGTTTGACTGAGTGTTTGTATTTTAATTTTGCTATTCAACTTTCATGTGGCGTACATTGCCTCAGGTGTTTTATAGTGCAGTGTCAATCTGTAAATGCTTAAAAAGAAAAGGAAAGAAAGAGTACCAGCAAGTACAACAAAGATTGCAGAGAACTTTGAAAATTAAGCACATAAAAATACTACTAGTAATCATGTGCATCATCATCATCATCGCCATCGTCATCATCTTTATGTATATCCCACATTTTCCTCAAGTCTAGAACTCAAGGCAGTTTACATATATATATATATATATATATATATATATATATAAAAAGATTAGCTAAACGTGTACAAAAAGTCTAGCCTCCCTAGTTCCAAAGTGTAGAGGCAGCCACTGAGAAGACCCTCCTGTGTGTTCCCCTGAGATTCTCAGGGTCCAGGCAGGTTCATATTGGGAGATATGGTGTGTCAGATAGTCTGGGCCTGAGATGCATAGGGCTTTATAGGTCATAACTGGCACTTTGAATTGTGCAGACCAGCAGCCATTGGAGCTGTTGAAGCAGGGGAACTCTATGGATTTTATCAGACGCAGCAAAAATTTCACAATTATGGCCTCATGGTAGCGCAAACAGGTCCCGCTATTGCACAGCATCAACATGTTACTTTGCATTGGCTGGAAAAGCCTTCAATAGTTCTCAATATTGCTTTTTTTTCACCCCAGTATTGAAGAGTGTGCGAAAACACATCCTGCAAGATTACAGCGTGAAAGGGCAATCCTCTTCCCCCCCTCCCCATTGCCGTTGAGAAAACTTTCTCACATTGCTGGGTGAGAACATAAAACTATCCACAGGACACTCTTTTTATGAACTGCCCTAGTTTATTTGCAAATTTAAATGTTTGTTTAAATGTTTGTGTGTTCTTTGCTTTGCAAATTAAGGGTTGTTTTTTTTTTTTTGGTGTTTTTAAACACACTTGCATCTTCTTGCAAGAACTGCCAAAATCTTGCCCATGCTATATCATGCAAGTAAAGTCCTGTTCCTAAAGTGCTAGTGGGGGTTGTGTGATAATACCGTGGCAGTGCTTTCATGTGATTACAGTAATGTGTGATAAGTGTAATAATGCCACTATGTTTCCGCTTTCTTCATTTGCGGAATTACAGCTTTTTTTAGACATTAGTCTGATAAAGTGCTTAGTCCCTATGTAACCAGCTCCAGTTATCACACTAGCTGCAGCTTTTGTGCCAACAGAAGTTTCTGAACATTCTTCAAAGGCAGCCCCATGTAGAGTGCTGAAAGCAGAGCAGATTCTGTTTGGTCAAGAAAATGCCTTGAACTTATAGATCAGTGGTGGTGGAGATTTAGCAGGGTGGAAAGTGACAGAGCTTCCATGTTAGATTGATTTATTGTTGCTCACAAGTGAAGAATACAGATAGAAAGTTAAGTTTGGAATCTGGAGATGTCTTGAAACTTCTGTTTTCCCCAGTGGTATAACTGGGCCCACCAGAGATGACTTGTTCAGCATTGACATGCAGAACCAGTGTTCTTTTTATCCCATTTCCAAACCAGAAAGGGAACAGGAGTGGTAAGAGGAATATGCTGTTTGTTCGGTGTAAAATTCTTTCCTCTTCAAAAGTCAGGGTGCAGATGAGAACACAGAAAACAAAGACTTTTCCCTGTTCTAGAGAAGGAGAAAATTTTCAAGTGCAAACACACAGAATTGCAATCAGGGATGCAGCTATTGGGGTGCAAAACGAGGACATTTTCCCCTCAATAAGCATTCTGCCCTCCCATTGAAATTTTCCTTCACTCCCCAAATTTCTAGCATTAGAGAAATGAGACACTGAAAATCATTCGCATATAGAACTCTTCTATTTGTAATGCTTCTTTCCTGCCCCCTTTTTTGGGATGCCTACATTGTATTTCTAAATGCTCACCTGAAATTTTAAGTTACTACAATGCTAGAAATTTAGGGACTGGAGGAAAATTTCATGCGGGGGGGGCAAAATTTCATTGGGAAAGGCCACACTCTTATTTTGCGTCTCCCCAGCTTCTTCTTGTTGTTGTTGTTGTTGTTGTATGCCTTCAAGTCATTTCCGACTTATCGTGACCCTAAGGTGAACTTGTCACGTGGTTTTCTTGGCAAGATTTGTTCAGAGGGGGTTTGCCTTTGCCTTTCTCTGAGGCTGAGAGAGTGTGACTTGCCCAAAATCATCCAGTAGATTGCTGTGGCTGAGCAGGGATTCGAACCCTGGTTTCCAGAGTCCTAGCCCAACAGCCAAACCCCAACACCAATGCTGGCTCTCACATACACACTGTGTGTGTGTGTGTGAGAGAGAGAGAGAGAGAGAGAGAGAGAGAGAGAGAGAGAATTACAGTGGTTCCCACTCAGAAAGGCCTATCCAAATGATTATAAAGTGTGAATTTTAAATTGTGTGTTGACTGTTTTAAAATGTCTTGGTTTTACTTGTTCTTTTAAATGGGTATTTGTTTTTAACTGATATGTGCTTTTAACCAATGTTACATTTCTGTGTTAATGTGTTGTTCCCTGCCTCGATCCATAGGGAGAGGTGGGTAAGAAATAAATATTGTCGTCATCATCATCATCTCAGTACTGAATGGCAACAGTGGCTCTCCCGGTTCTCATGCAGGATAGCCCATTCACACTATACAACCATAGCACTTTGCTCTGTTTTCAGTTCAGCTGCCATAGCAATACCTCATGGAATCCTGGGATGCACAGGAAGGGGTGCTTAGAAATCTCAGCCAGAGTGTTCTAGTGCCTCACCAAACCACAAACCTCAGGATTCCATGGGAGGGAACCAGTGGAATAATAGTGCTTTAATTGTGTAGTGTGAATGGGCTCCAGGTATACTGTCTATTCTCCTTTACGGGACACCTGTCGCCAACACTTATGACTCCTCGAACGTTTTCATCAGTGCTGTATACACACAATCCTAACTATACACTGGACTGACTATGTGATGAATGTTGCTGTCCTTGAGCAAGCAGGGATCACCAGCATTGAGGCCATGATATTGAGAACACAGCTGCGCTGGGCAGGGCATGTTTCTAGGATGAAGGACCATCGCCTCCCAAAAATAGTACTCTGCGATGAACTCGCCACGGGTAAGCGTAAGAGGGGTGCTCCAAAAAAGCGATACAAGGATTCCCTGAAACAACATCTCAGGCTCAGCAAATTGATCACCAACAATGGTCCGCCCTGGCCTCACATTGGGAGGCATGGAGATGCACTATCCACAATGCTGCAGCCTTATTTGAGAACTCACGCCGAACAAGTCTTGAAGAGAAACGACAACGCAGAAAGAATCACAACCCAAAAACATCACCCAAGGTGACCCTCTGCTGTGCTTTCTGCAACTGGACTTGTTTATCTCGGATTGGCCTTTTCAGTCATCAGCGCGCTTGCAGGAGTCCTTCCTGAATCTTCGTTTGCAAAGAAAAGCCAGAGAGAGAGAGAGAGAGAGAGATCTGTAGCAGGCTCCCTTTCACGTACTGTACTAGCTGTTTCCAATGCTGCTTAGCTTCCCAAATTAGACAAGCTTGCATACATGCCGGGTAGTATGATGATACCAGCCAAAAATTGGGGAGGAGGGGAATGCTTCCTAAGGCAAAGGACAACATGTCACCCCTTCTGCTGTTCTTGATACAAAAGTGTCCAGTTGAGCTGTACTTTCATACTTCATGCCTGAAGGCAGAAGGCCAGGTTAGGCTACCCAGTGTGTATTTACACTGCACAATTATAAGAGTTTAATACCACTTTAATCCCTATTCCAGTTATTTTATTTTATTGTGTGTGGGTGTGTTTTAGTATTTATTAAGTATTTTAAAATGTTTAATTATTTAATTGTATTTTAAGGGGGGTGGGATGGAGGGTTTTATATGTATATATTTTAAATGTTGTAAGCTGCCCCAATTGCATTTTGTAGAGGGGCGGGATATAAATAAATAAATAAATAATAATAATAATAATAATAATTTTAACTACCCCTGCTACACCCCTAAAAATTGCTAAACTTTCTTCAAGATTCATTAATGTATCCTTCTACATCCTAGGGCCCTCTACTTCCTGGACTGTGTAGCCGACATCATCACTCTGGGCATGATTGGTGCTGTAGGCTGGGTAAGGCTGCACTTAGTCACCAATTCCTCTTCCCTCACCTACGTTCCTTTCTTTTTTTTAAATTATTTTTATTTAAAACATCTAAGAACAATTCTAATACATTAACAAAACTGAATTAACAGAACTAAATAAACAAACATAAACACAATCATTCTACAACACCTTTTGAATACTAATAATAAACATAAATTTCACATTTTGTTTCTATTCTAAAAATAAACATCAATCACAACAGAAAAAAACCCACAAAGGTAAAAAGAAAACAATTAAACACTTAAACTCCTGTTGCTACTATTAAAGTCAGAATGTTTACGGGTACATGTCTTTTTTGATTTAGCTTCTGAAATAAATTCAGTTTTCTTTAACTAGATATAGCAAATTCTATATTCCCATAGTTACTTCTATTTTCTAAAAAAAATTCTTCCTTATTACATAGTATCTTACTTTAGTATAGGGATCTCAATAATTCAAATATAAATTTGTTCTTTATTTCCACACTTATAGGGTCTAGTCCTTCTCAATAGAATAATATAGGAGTTTCCTTGAATTACTTTCCTGGAAAATAGTTCATTAATGGAGCCCAGTCATTTTCAATATTTGCATTATTTTTTGACAGTATTAAAGTTAATCTGTCTGCTTCAATCTTATCCTGTATTTTAGTGTGCCATTCTTGTATATTTGGAACTTCAGATTTTTTCCAATATTTAGCTAAAAGTATTCTTGCCGATGTTATCAGGTATAGAATCACTCATCCATGTCTCTTTTCGTCATCTGGATTTATCATATTTCTCATGTTTAAAAGATAGATTTCTGGATTCATGGTAAATTTTATTTTGAAGATTGCTTGAATTGTATCATGAATTTTACTCCATTTTTTTTAATTATCAGGCAGTTCCACCACATATGGAAAAATGATCCTACTTCTTTTAAGCACTTCCAACATTTATTTGATCTGGTTTTGTAAATATTGTTCAACTTTACCAGTGTTAAGTACCATCTATGCATCAATTTCAAATGGTTTTCTTTAAGATCCTGGCATCAAGTGAATCTTTGTGTTTTGGTCCAAGCATATTCCCAGCTTTCCATGTTTCAATGTTTGTGCCTCCTGCCTATAGTAGATACTGAATATCCCTTGCTCTGTTCTGAGAATGTAAACTCTTTGAGGGGAAGCATTGTTATTCTATTTTCCACTTAAATTATGCCAACTGTAATGTCTGTCAGAGTCTTATTGATAGTCCAAGGCAGTTCAACATATGAGTTTCTTCTTTACAATCACCAAGTGTAGTGAGGGTGTATGAGACACAAAAGAAAAAACCCCAGAGTACATCATAGTAATGCTCACAACAGTAGCGACGTGTCTTAATGGTTTTTCTGGCCTTGGAAGCCCCCATAAGTCTTACATTCCAGATGGTGGCCACAAGTGTTAGTTCTTTGCTGCCACCATTTTGTTTTCTAAAAAAGTTGTCCAAGGTGTGCTGGAACAATAGAGCGATAAAGCAATTTTTCTATTTTATAGGAAAGCAAAACAAAAAACAACTACAGTATTCTATTTTATTGCCTTAACAAGTGATCGCCAAGGCGAAAATCCAACATGGCGGCAGTGGACGCTTTCCCTGCTAGCAAGCCCCACCCCCTGCTCTCACCCAGCCAATCAGCTGTGTGCTTCCCTTCAAATTTCCTGTTCTTCAATTGTCCAAACGAGCAGGAATGCACATCCCCCTCATGTTTTTTTTTTAAAAGTGTGGGGAAAGCTGCGAAGACCCCGCTCCTTCCTAATAGTGTGGATTGGACTGGAAGCTCTGTCACTTCCCACCCTGCTATATCTCCACCACCACTCCTACCTTGAGTCTTTTTTTTTTGCTATTGTGCACAGAGCTTGGAGCATTATTTGTAAAAGTTAACATATTAGTGTCACTTAAAAAAAAAACTGATTCTTATACTGGGAATGCATTACTTTTTAATTTTAGTTGGTTAGTGTTTTGCATTTTTTCATTTAAAAACTAAAAAATAGACAGACAGACACACACACACACACACGCACCAATCAACCAACCAAGATTTTGCATTTAACCAGTAGATTTTGCTCATTACAGCCCAAAAGTAACAGTGTTGTGAGTATATTTTTAAAAGGAATGTCATTGAACTTTCTTATCCAGAAAATACTGTGAGTTGCAGGTAGTGTTGTTACTTGTGGCATATTCCATCCAAGCTTTGATTGTACAGGATTTTAGGGGTTCAGCCCCACTTCTTGGTGAGCCTGTTCTACTCAGTTTCCTTGCTGCAAGGATAAAAGCCTTCCCCTGCAGCCAAAGCTGCTTAGGGATATGGCCCTATTAGATCTTATGTGCTAAGTAAGCACAACCTTGTTCCTGGAGTTACGTGGGACTTGTGCAGACAGATATCAAGGGTAATAATGGCATGGCCTTGTGAAAGAACTTTCTGCTCTCATGTGTCACATCTTCTAAAGAGCACTTGTTTTCCTGCAGCTCTGTCTACCCTTTATTCCCATCCATTCTAATCAGATGATTCATTCCCCATCGTTCTCTTGAAAGTGAAGCAAAACAAGCGGGTGCACAACCTAGCCAAAGTGGAGCCCTTTGGAAGTCTCCTTGATCATGAGAGAAAGAGAGAGAGAGAGAGAGAGAGAGAGAGAGAGAGAGAACTGAGCATCAATTTTCAATCACTCAAACTGCTACTAGTTTTATCTTGGTTTTGTATTCTACTGTCTTTAGTCCTTGTTTTTTTTTTTTTTAATTACTGTTGTATTGTAAGTCAATTAAAATGACTACTGTTAACCTTTCAGTCTTCATAACCTTATAGTATTGATACTGGGAATAGTATCCACTTGATATTGGGACCAATTGCCCAATTGCTCTATCAGTGGCCAAGGAAGATATGTGCACAAAGATATGCTTAACTGCTTTGGATCCAATGGTATTGCTGCAGGTATTGTTAACTATCGTGTTATCTAGACAGTGAAAAAAATTCCTCTTGGAATGTGAGGGGAATACCTTTTGTCCAGATGTACGCTTACAGGGATTCACCATATTCGAAAGGAGGGGCCCCAAAAACTCCAAGTAGTTTGCGATAACAGCCTTCACTGTTTCTCATGCAGGTTTTTTTAAAATACATGGAAATGTGCATTCCAGCCTGTTTAAACAACCAATTCAAACCGGGGAAGTCAAAATGTGATTGGCTGGACGTGTGCAGGCTTGCTGGTGATGACATGGCCAGAGTTGCCATTGTTGATTTTCATGGAAGCGATCGTATGCTATTTTCGAGTGGCAGAACATTGTTTTTTTTTAAAGCAGAAGATCACTCTTCCATGTCTCTCATTTAACAAGGGAAGGAGGAAACAGAGGGGGCTTTTGGGGGAATAGTAATACATGAAATTCACTTGCAGCCACCATTTTTACTCGCATGCTCCGTGTGAACTTCAAACACTGATAGCATCCCATGCCAGTGATCTTGCAAATGCATTATGGAGACAAATGAATGCTGCTGTAATGGTGAGTTAATGCGTTATATTCCATAATTAATTCTCCCATTTAGCTGAGCCCTGTGTCTAGTGTTCCTTCTGTACCATGGCTGCAGGGCTCACTGGCATTGAAAAAGTCCTGCTTTTTATCACCAGATTTTGTAATGATTTTCAACATTACATGGACTTTGTCCATTCTGGTTCAGCCCACTGTGCTTTCACACCTAAGGCACAGTGTCAATGTATTTTGAGTCAATGTCTTGGTGAAGCTGTCTCTGCCACTTTCTATAATGCACTGGTATGGTCCTGAAAAATAACACACGGTGATGGACAGATCTGGGAGAGGCACCTCCTTGGCAGAAACCCCTTGACTTCTTAAAATAAACCTTAAAAATGCCAAGATTAGCAGGGATGATGGTGGCATCTACCACTACCACACAGCTTCTCTGTTCCCTCTGAGCTTAGCCACAGTCCTCATAATAACTGTAGTGTATGTGGGGATGTGGGTGTGGGTGGATTTTCCCAACAACAATGTATTGTTTTAAGCTCTCCCACTTGCAATGCAAAGTATTTTGGCTGTAAATAAACAAACACAGCCTATAAGTAAGTGTTACGAATTACCTGCCCTGGTGGAGGTGAAAACTGCTGGAACTCATTTGCCCATCTGGATCAAGACAGCAGCCTGCATTTTTGGACTCTCCTTGGGGTATGAGGTGGAGAGGACTGCCATTAGGGATGTAGTTATGGGCAGAGGCAAAAGAAGGGCATTGACTCACAGAATGAATTCTCCTTCTCCTCCATGAGATTTTCCTTCAGTCCCCAAATTTCTAGTATTGCAGTAAAAATATGTGAATCCAGGTATTTGTGGGCCAAGCATGTTTCCTTGTTATTCCTTTTGGAGAAAACCCAGGTATGTTCAAAGATACATGAGGTATGTAGAATCTTCTGTAGTATCTTATGAATCTCAAGGTCAACCTGCTTTTTCTTCTGAGCAGTGATTCACTGCAATTATTCTCCAGTGCCAAATGCTTGGGAGCCCTTCCCTTCTGCTTTTGGAACAGAAAACAAAGTGGGCCAACGGCTGTGGAGCTTGACCTTTCTAGCATATGGGATGGTGAGCCAGGCTTTGATAAGGCTCAGACAGCTAAGTCAAAGAGCATTAGGACTAAACGGCTGCAAAAGCTACCTTACGGAGAAAGTGCCAAAGGACTTTTTTTAAAAAGAAGAAGACCTTAGTCAAAGAAAATTTTCTGCCAACCAATAGCAACAAAAATGTTCAGAGTTCAAATAAGGTGGCATTTACAACTTAATCCATCAGCAGAATCAGCCCTGCTAGAGCATGCTTATCAAGTTTGCAGATGACACCAAATTAGGAGGGGTAGCTAATACCCCAGAGGACAGGATCAGAATTCAAAATGACCTGAACAGATTAGAAAGCTGGACCAATGTTAACAAAATGAATTTCAACAGGGAGAAATGTAAGATATTACACTTGAGCACTAAAAATGAAATGTACAGATATAGGATGGATGACCCTGGCTTGGCGGCAGTACATGTGAAAGGGATCTAGGTCTTTTAGTGGACCACAAGCTGAACATGAGTCAGCAGTGTGATGCAACAACTAAAAAAGCCAATGTGATTCTAGGCTGCATTAATAGGAGTATAGTGTCTAGATCAAGAGATGTAATAGTGCCACTCTATTCTGCTTTGGTCAGGCCTCATCTGGAATACTGTGTCCAGTTCTGGGCACCACAATTCTGGAAGAATATGGACAAGCTGGAACATGTCCAGAGGAGGGCGATCAGGATGGTGGGAGGTCTGGAAGCCATGCCCTATGAGGAGCAGCTTAGGGAGCTGGGTATGTTCAGTTTGGAGAAGATAAGGTAAAGAGGGGACATGATAGCCATGTTTAAATATTTGAAGGGGTGTCATACTGAAGATGGAGCAAGCTTGTTTTCTGCTGCTCCAGAGATTAGGACATGGAGCAATGGGTTCAAACTACAGGAAAAGAGATTCCACCTAAACATCAGGAGGAACTTCCTGATAGTAAGAGCTGTTCAGCAGTGGAATGCACTGCTTTGTAGTGTGGTGGAGTCTCCTTCTTTGGAGATTTTTAAACAGAGGCTGGATGGCCATTTGTCAGGAGTGATTTGATTGTGTATTCCTACATGGTGGGGGGTTGGACTGGATGGCCCTTGTGTTCTCTTCCAACTCTATGATTTTATGACTCATCCAAACCTCCAAGCCTGTTTGAAACAACTGCAGTTCATTCAAAAGGCACATGATTGCTTCAAGCCTTGGTCGCTGTGACTATTCTATGGGCTTGTCTATACGAGGCAATAAAATGTGGGTTGCTGCATAGTAACACCAATTTGCAGCAGCATTCATTTTTCTCCACTTTTTTTTGGCAAGATCGCAGGCATGCAAAGCTACCCATGTTTGCTGCTCAGATAGGCACACCTAGGAATCGAGATGGTGGGTGCGAGTGAATTACTCTTGTTATAGTCTCCCCAGGTTGCTGCTGCCAAACAGTTAAAAAAAACACATCTAAATCCAAAGTGTGGAAGTGATCTTCCACTGAAACAACAAAAAAGACTGTTTTGCCACCTTAGTGCATGATTGCTACAATGAAAATCCAACATGGTGGTTCCAGACGCTGCCAGACCAGCAAGCTCCACCCCTCATGCATATCTGACCAATCAGCTATCCACTTTGGGAATGCACAGCAAAGCAATTAGGTTGTCCTAATAAGCAGTGTGCATTTCCCCTGCAAACCCTCTCTGAACAAATCTTACAGTGAAAGCCCTATGATAAGTTTGGCTCACCTTAGGGTCACTATAAGTCAAAATCAACTTGAAGATACACAACGACAACAAACCTGGCACACTGGGGTGGGGGTGGGGAGATCAGTCTCCCACATCAGATAGCCTGTTGTAGAGGACTTAGCTGGCTTTTAAGTGGAAGTCTGGCTGTGCCTTGGTCAGGGATGTCAATCCTGACTTGATCCATGCTTGTGCAATATATGAGAAAACTGAACTCCACCTACCCACACCCACCCTGAAAAATAGGAGATAGGAGACTTTTTTTATCTTGGAGAAAATTTGATTTGTACAATTTCATAATTGGTTCTTCTCCCCCTTTCTGGCTGTATCTTGAAAATGGAAGAGCTTGTACTTTGTAATAAAAGTAAGGAGCACTGGATAGATTGTTTGCATCTTGGTGATCCATCAGCCTGTCCTATTAAGCTTGCTGTGTGTGTATGCTTAGCTTCAGAAAGGGAGAAGGGGACACTTGTTTTCCACAGAGGCAGGAGTTCATTACAAAGTATATATTGGGCAAATTGTAGAAACTGTGATAGGAAAAAATGGCTTATCCATCTTTTGTTGGAGCCAGAATCTCTCAAAGATTTTGGGAAGAACCCTTGAATTGGATGCTGTTTTATCATGTAAGATGGCCACTCTCAAGTTAAATCTCAGTAGCAGTGATATTTCTTCCTATTCCTAATTTGGCTTTGCTCTCCTTCCTTTTCTCCACCCGTTGCTCTTCATTTTCTTATTGATTCCTACTGTTTATCTCTGCCCTTCTGTACTCAAAGATATTCAAGGCACCTTTCGACTTTTGTGCCACACACAAGAGGCAAGAAGAACAAGTAAAAAGCTATGATTTACAAATACCCATATAGCAAAAATGTGTATAACAGTAATTAGCCATGGGAAAAGCCAGAGAGAGAGAGAGAGAGTCAATAGATCCTAAATAATAATAATAATAGATTTATTTTTATCCTGCCTCTCCCATCAGGATCGGGGTGGCAGCATCATATAAAACAACAATTCAACATAATGTTAAAAACAGCAGAAATGTTAAAAGGACACAAATGTTAAAATGACACATATGTTAAAGCATTACACCATTAAAACATCTCTACAGTAGTGAATCAGTTAAGTTTTAAATATAAAATACAGATGTTAAAATACACTTAAAATTTAAAAAGGCATAAAATGGGGCATAAAAATGACAAGATGAAGAGTATCAAAGTAATGGCCGGGCATCCAACCTAATCTGGAAAGGCCTGCTGGAAGAGATACGACTTAACAGCTTTCTTAAAAGCACCCAAATCATCAAGGTGCCGGATCTCCTCCGGCAAGCCATTCCACAGTCTGGGAGCAGTGATGGAGAAGGTCCTCTGGGTGACTGTGGCCAGCCTAGTTCTCATCACCTGAAATAATTTTTTCCCAGAGGACCAAAGGGTACAGGGTGGATTCTGCAGGAGAAGGTGATCCCGTAGGTAGCCTGGCCCCAAGCCATATACGGCTTTACAGGTAATGACCAACACTTATACCTTACCCAGAAACTGTTTGGTGGCCAGTGAAGAGATTTTAATATCGGTGTAATGTGGTCACCCCTAGATGTTTTGGTGACCATAAAGAAATAAAGATAAACATATGGTGGGAAAGTAGGATATACTGTTGAGTATGAATATAGGAAACTTGAACCTCTGGCCAACTGTGAACGGAATCATATAGTTCAAAATAGCTGTGGCACATTTTCTGCTTGACCATATTACCTAACTGTGTTGAAGAGTAAGTTGCATGTTAACATTTCATGAAGATGTGTCTGTACTCTGTGGACTTTTTCGGATGGCGATTTGTAACGCAAGCAGCCTCGTCCCCGTTGCGAGGCTGCTGCGCTGCAGGGGGGCTGTTTCGGATGACACTGTCCCCACACTGATACTGTTGTGGAAGAGCTGGGAGGCTGCAGTGCCATATTTGGTGATTTTCTAATCATGGTCAACTTCCATGATTAGGAAATCGCCAAATATGACGCTACAGCCTCCCAGCTCTTCTGCAACAGTATCAGCACAGGGACAGCATCATCTGAAATGCCCCCCTCCCGGAGCACAGCAGCCTCGCAACAGGGACAAGGCTGCTTGCGTTACAAATCGCCGTCCGAAAATGTCCTGTGAGTGGGAGTAAAGAGAATGGAATACAGTATAGGCAACTCTGACTCTCTAATTAGTGTTCCTGCGTGATGCACGTGGATGATCTTATGTTCCTTCAATGATGGTGTTACCTGGCCTGACACCCCCTCCCTCCAATAAATCATAATTTGGCTTATTAGACACTTCACATGGTTTCCAGTAGACCAGGGCAACCCAAACGTAGGAGCTAGTGAAAGTTACTTGAGCCTCCAAAGGTGTCTTGGAAATCTCTCAAAAGCAGACACAGCAAGGATGTGATTAAGCGAAGACCCGCTCAGACAGTCATTAGGGAGGAATGTGCTAATCTTTCCTGGAGGCACCTGGCAGTGAGTCATACTCCAAAGCAAACAAATGACTGGAAAAACCATTATCCTGTAAAGGTCTTCCTTCATACCTTTGCCTACCCACACTGTGAAAGTTGTCTTCAACCCATCAGCCTTAATGTCCCAACCATTAGTGAAAATCAACAAAGCCAGAGCTTCCATGGTTTAACTCTGGGAAACTCATTCAAGCATTGTTCTACTCGCAGAACAACCCTTAAGGGCACAATATTGGATATCCTCAAATCATAGCCAAGCGCACACAGTTTCTCATATGGTGTTACTCTGCCAGTTTGCTGTGCCACCCTGTGTACTGTTCCTCACATGCCATCATTCTGCCCATCTACTATGCAACCTTCAGCATGAAGCCTGAGTATTCTTTGTGGCACAAATCTCTGCTCTCCAAACAGGTAATTATAGCCCATCATCCCCTGAATCTATTCCTCTATCCCAATACTTCATCCTAATTCTTCATTAGCCTTGTGTGAATGCTTGAAGTGTGAGTGCATGTATGAGAGGGTCCATGATTTTCCAATAAAAAACATTTTTATTTTATTCTGGCTTGAAGTTTCATCAGTTAGTACTGGTATACACCGGTGCAAAGATCTCACCAGTTACCCGATCTCTTGCAGCCAAACCTTTGAGCTAATTAAAATCCCCCAATTTAATAACATAATTTGAGTGTCACGAGTGGGTCCCACGGGCCCCATGCAATTTGGTTAACAATGGCTGGTGGCTGCCAGGTCAGTGGAGGCATGAATCCATTGCCATTTTTAGCCTGAACTTTAATGCAGTTTTCCAACCTGTTTTGGAGATGGTGTTCTGCACATTTGGATCTGAGTCAGAGCTGGGGAACAAGCTGGCTTCCAGTTGTTGTTGGGTTATTACCCGAATTGCTGAGGCCTGTGGAATTTTCACATGCGTCCAAATCACAATTTGGGGGATTTTAATTAGCTCAAATTGACATGGGAGAGGTTGGGTTACTGCAGGGTCTTTTACCTGTGTATACCAGGTATACACCAGTGGAACAAACTCAAGCCCAAACCAAAATGAACAAAAATGTCTTTTATTGGAAAGTGGTTTTAACAGCATTTGCGCCAACATTCAGGCTTCAATGATTCATACCATAGAGTTGCACTGGAGGACCTCCCGTTGCCTAGAGAGACCACCTCCAGCATGACTCTATGGTCCTCCAGAAAGATCTTTCCCCCCAATCACAGGTAAGTGAAACCATAGGTAATGTTCCTGCATAAAACAGTGGGCAACCTGTATGATTGATGTTGTAGCAACAAATTCCTTATCCCAGCTCTGTGTCAGTGTAACTCTGACCAATTTTTCCAGGAGTTGAACTGAAATATTTGTTAGGGAATACCAGCATGTGCCTTTAGTGTGATTAATTCTAGCGTGCCTAGACCGCTGAGGAGATAAATATATGTGCTTCCTAGGGACAGTCATCAGGGGAAAAAAGTTAATTACCCCTTTGATTTTAGATTTGACTAGCATTGTATCTACTCCAGTGGCCCAATTTAGCTAGCTCATTGATTGTGTTAACTCTTTTTTTTATGAAACAATGCCCTTTTAAAAGCAGAGTGTTTTCTGCAGGAAAAACAACAACTCAACAATGGGAAATTTTCCACTCCACATTACCTCTTATGGTTTAGTGCAATTACTGCTACAAAATCATGTGACGGTTTCTCCCTTGCTTTTGTTGAAATCAATTAGGAAACAGTTTTGCATGTGGAATAAGTTTGCCCTAAAGCAGTGGCATGTCTATGCTACCTTCAGATTTCTGGGACATTCAAAGGACATTGACTCTTCAGTTCAGTTCAGTTGATGAATTTACCAGGCATTGAGCAAGGCCATCATTGCTTAGCATATTGGGAGCATCTCCTGCCCTGTGGGCTCGCTTTGCAGATAATTCAATTTTTTTTAATGCTTATAGCTTAATTTGTATTTTCGTTCAAACAAGGACATCAGTGTACCAAAGACACCAGTGTACTAGCAGGCTCAGTGTTTTTTTTTTCTCTTCCAATAAATCAAAACAATGAAAGTTGCTTTAAAAAAAAATAAAAATAGAATCTGTTTGGAACTTTCTGCTGTTGGTTAACTCTTGGCTGCTCAGACTTAGGAGGGTTTCTTTCACACATTACTTTATTCAGGTGTATACCTGAGAAGCTTTGCATGGCAATACCTTGAAACATAACATATGAATGCACCATCCAGTTTTGCAAACATGTATGATCCTCCTCCTCCTCCTCCTCCTCCCATTATTGATAACTTTCCATCTGGCCTTTGCTGACCTTTACTTCTGATCAGAACTAATTCTAGATCAGGACCAGCTGCTCCTCCATATCCAGGACCTTCACCTTGCTGGCTGGTGAGGAAACATAAAGCAGAACCAGCCAGTGGGTCATAGAATCATAGAATAATAGAGTTGGAAAAGACCACAAGCGCCATCAAGTCCAACCCCTGCCATGCAATCAAAGCACTCCTGACAGATGGCTATTCAGTCTCTGTTTAAAAACTTCCAAAGAAGGAGACTCCACCACATTCTGAGGCAGTGCATTCCGCTGTCGAACAGCACTTACTGTCACCGAATGTTTAGGTGGAATCTCTTTTCCTGTAGCTTGACTCCATTGCTCGGTCTCCTTGTCTCTGGAGCAGCAGAAAACAAGCTTGCTCCATCCCTTCAAATATTTAAACATGGCTACTATGTCACCTCTCAACCTATTCTTCTCCAGGCTAAACATACCCAGGTCCCTAAGCCCACAGGGTTGACCTCTGTGGGGTTGACAATGAAGGGGGACACTCCTTCGGAAAGACACAGGGGCACCATCCCATCTTAGTTGGAGAACGGACAATAGACCATGGGTGAGAGGCAGGATCTGATAACACAGTGCCTCCCATAGTGAGAGTATGGGCTGGCTCTGTGCTGTCCAACTCCAGAATCCCTGGGCAAGGATAGTTAGGGGAAAAAGGGGGGCCACTCAGCTGAGAGCTGATTATTGTGACTATTGTGATGGCTGTGTCTCACATGTTGCTTCAATTTGTTTTGTCTATACATGTGTCCCTATTGATGTAATCTCGGGCAGAGGGAGGTATGGTGCTGGGGGTTGGACAGGCCAGGTAAGGGAAAGATAGGATAGATGTTTGAATTTTTTTTTCGTTCCCCATCCCTCAAAATCCAGGTTGCCCTGTCAGACCACCCTCTGCTCTGTTGGTGCTCCTGCTGAATGCCAGGTCAGTCTGTAATAAAACAACCACCATCTGTGACCTGGTTGTGGATGAAAAGGCTGACCTGGTACGTATTACAGAGACATGGGTGGATGAGCTTGGTGGTGTCAGATTGTTACAGATTTGTCCACCTGGGTACTCAGTGCTCCATCAGCCCAGACTGAGGAGATAAGGGGGAGGAGTTGTTGTCACCCATAAGGATTATATTACTCTCACAAGGAAGCTCATCTGTTCTGGCACTGACTTTGAGGGTTTGTACTTTGTGCTGAGATGAAGACCCAGAGTAGGGATGCTGCCACACCACTAACCAGCAGCCTCTTTGCTTGAACTGACTGAGGTAGTCTCAGAGGACACCAAAAGAACCTCAGGACTTGGAGGCTTCAACATCCATGTTGAGGTTGTCCTGACAGGACCTGCTCAGGATTTCAAGGTTACCATGACAGCCACAGGGCTCTCTCAGTACTGTACATCATTGGTGCAATGCATACGGCAGGACATACCTTTGAATTGGTACAGTAAGACCCCTTTATCTGCAGGATTGCTTTCCATGGCTTCAGTTATCTGCAGTCATAGCTACCGAGAAAATAGAAGTGTTTGTGGGCATCTCGTGGTCCTCCAGTGTGATTGTATGGTATGCTTTGGTCAGAAGTTGACCTTCTGCCTTCCTCTTGTTGGGCAAGCGCTTGTTGAAAAAGCAACAAGAGGAGAGTTACAAACAGATCATAGAATCATAGAATTGTAGAGTTGGAAGAGACCACGATGGCCATCCAGTCCAACCCCCTGCCATGCAGGAATACACAATCAAAGCATCCCTGACAGATGGCCATCCAGCCTCTGTTTGAAGACCTCCAAGGAAGGAGACTCCACCACACTCCGAGAGAGAGTGTTTCACTGCTGAACAGGTCTTACTGTCAAAAAGTTCCTCCTAATCAGTTTCTCCACCCTCTGTGGGGCAGCAGCTGAGTGAGGGGGTGAACCCTCCTGGCCATGAAATTATTGTCTCCAAGCTCCCTTTAACTCCGTGGTGTTGTCTAAATTGTGAAAATAACCATCATGGAATTCGCTGGGAATATGATCTGTCTAAATGGGATCCAGCATCAATCCACAGTATTCAGAAGGAGGGGGGGCTGAAATGTGAAAAGATCTGCAGGAAAAGCCTTCACAGCTTTTCCCGGAGGTTTTTTAAAAAAACAGCAAGGGGAACGCACATTTCTGCTTGTTGGGACAAGTGATTCGATATGAATCACTTTCCCATAGGAGAGGAAGAGCAAAGGTGATTGGCTAGCTGAGCACGGGGGGTGGGACTTGCTAACAAGGCAAGTGTTTGTTGCTTTCATGTTGAATTTTCGCCTTAGCGAGCAATTGCTAAGGTGATAAAATGGGGTGTTGGGTTGTTGTTGTTTTTTTTTCTTTCCTGTTAAACTGAAAAATCACTCTATCATACCTTGAACATTGTGGGTTATTTTTAAAAAAAGTTTGGCGGGAGCAAATTGAGGCAAGTACAACTGCAAGTAAATCACACATGCTGTCATCTTTTATGCAAAGCTTATGGGGGCAAAAACACCATTAAGTCAAGCCGCAGCTGCTGCGAAATGCCATTACTGTGAGGTACTCTGGTTTTGATTGTTTCTTTGTTTTTTGCCTCGTATAGACAACCCCTGTGATTAAGTTTAAGTGGTTAAGTTTAAGTAGTCAATCATGGTCTGAAAATATAGGGTTTGGTACTAGCCACAGTTTCAGGCATCCAGGAGAAGTCTTGGAATGTACCCCCATATTTGCTATCGGATGGATGGAGGGCAATCCAGTTTTGGGTGTGTGTGTATAACAACCCCGTTGTCATGATCAGATCATTTCCTTGTGAAGTTTGGTTTGGCAGTAGCAGACATTCTCTGCAGGGATGGGAGACTGGTTAAGATGGTCTGCCCCCAGAGACTTATGGCATCTGAGGAAAGTTATTTGTAAGAAGAATAAAAATAATGACGTACTGAAGTTATGTATAAGTTTGCAGAGGGAAGGTGGTGCTCAGGGACCTGGAGCATCATTCTTCCACTGCAAAGTTATACAGTAGATGGCTTCAGCTTGTCATCATACTAATTCTTGTTTTCCAAGGTCTGGGCAAAAACATCTGGAGGGCTATTGTGTCCCATCTTTCCCAGAAGCACATCCAGTAGTAAACTGGAGTAAACACACCAGTGTGGACACACCCACCACAATTTGCCAGCAACACCGATAGCATTCTCTTCCTCTTGCCTTCTCAAGCTGCATGCTTAGGACATGCATTATGCACTATGTGAACAGAACAAAAGTCAGCTTCCCTGCTCCCTTGTCACTCTTTCTCTCCCTCACCTCTTCTTTAATTTAATAAAATGACAAAGCCTCTGAGGGATGGATTTATTCTGGCAGATTTGGCAGCCATTTCCTATCAGCTTTGTCTGACAGCCGAAATCTGTATTTGGGATTTTCTGTTAAATTGGGGGAAGTGCTTGCTATCTATATAAGAATCTGTGACAAATGGCTCTGCCATCCAGGTATGCTTATTATTCTAATTATACTTATTAGTCATGATTTAGATGAGTCTATATCCTTGTAGATGGGCTTCAATTGTTTTTCTCCTGCAAATGTATTGAGCCATTATCATATTTCTTTCTGTCATGGTTGGTTGCTCTCTCCCCACCCTTAATGGGTATTGTATGCATGTGCTGATTGCTGCAAGAAAATACAGTGCACAGGAAATTTATAAGCAAAAAAGAAATGCTCCTGGAGTTGTTTTCTATCCTGATCCATCCTCCAGGGATTTAATTGTGTGTGAAATGCAGTGCAAAACAACAGAAAAACAAGTTGAAAACCATAGATTTTAAGCTTGTACATATGTAAATTCCAGAGTTATGAAAGGCATTCTCTAAAGTACCTTGACCTTCCATCAAGAGCTAATAAACACTGTAGTGTAACTCTATCAGACAAGCCTCTAAAAACATTCTTTTGGCACCATATTTTACACCGTTTTTGTGCTGAAAAAAGAACCCAAAATATCAAATGTTGCCCTGATCATGTGAAAAAGAAGACTCGTACTTCCACGTTCATTGCCTAGCATGATCCAGCAGTTCTCCCAAGATTACACAAGTGCACTTAAAAGTCTAAAAACAGCTAAATTAAAAAAACAAAACAAACACACACAAGCACTGAAACACACTTTAAAACTTGCCTGCAAAACAGGGAGGTTCATAAAAAGAGCGTCCCATAGCTAGTTTTCACGTTCTCACCTGGACATGTTCTGGCAGGGACCGCCCATTGATGCTGGAGTCGCAGCAGCAGAACGGGATGCAGTTTCAGACACTTGCAATTATGTGAAAAAGTCACCACAGCCGATCAATTGACAGCTTGGTCCGTCAATAAAAAATAATGCCCTATTGATCACACTAAATCGCGAAAGCACGACGTTGTGTGAAATTCATGCCCTTTTGCGTTCATTAGGCATCATTATGATGCCGTATTTGTCACATCTGGTAAAGTCCTAAGAGATAAAGCTGCAAAGGTGTTCCGCAAGGCGCCATCCTGTCCCCGATGCTGTTTAACATCTATATGAAGCCGCTGGGTGAGATTATTCGGAGTTATGGGGCTGGGTGTTATCAGTATGCTGATGACACCCAGATCTATTTCTCCTTGTCCAGATCGTCGGCCTCGAATTCCGATGGTGTCTCTCCTCTTAATGACTGTCTTAAAGCAGTAATGGGCTGGATGAGGAAAAACAGATTGAGATTAAATCCAGACAAAACGGAGGTGCTCACGGTAGCGGCCCCGAAACCAGGAGTTGGGTTGCAACCTCCAGTCCTGGATGGGGTCACGCTCTCCGTTAAGGACTGTGTTTGCAGTCTGGGGGTGCTCCTTGATTCATCGCTTCAGATGATGAGTCAGGTGAATGCAACAGTCAGGAGCACCTGTTATCAGCTTCGGCTGATACACTAGCTGCACCCTTTCCTGGAAATAAGGTAACTTGAGACTGGTGCATGTGCTGGTAACCTCTTGTCTAGATTTCTGCAATGTGCTCTACATGGGGCTGCCCTCATGCTTGGTCCGGAAATTTCAGTTGGTACAAAATATGGCAGCCAGAGTGGTCTCGGGAACATCTCGGAGAGACCATATAACTCCAGTGTTAAGATCTCTCCACTGGCTGCCTATCAGTTTCCGGGCCCAGTATAAGGTGTTGGTTATTACCTTTAAAGCCCTAAATGGCTTGGGTCCAACTTATCTCCGGAACCGCCTCCTCCCATACAAATCCTCCCCGTGCACTCCGGTCCTCTGGGAGGAATTTGCTTCAGCCACAAAAATCTAGGCTGTCTGCAACCTCCCAGAGGGCCTTTTCGGTAATCGCCCCCAAATTGTGGAATGACCTGCCGAACGAGATCCGTCAGATAACAACCCTGAGTAGCTTTAAAAAAGCACTAAAGACGGATCTCTTTCGGCAGGCCTTTCCTAATTAGATCCCGGCCTCAGGGGATCCTGGCTTCTTTTAGTCCGCTGGCCATTTATAGTATTTTATTGTATTTATTGTTTTTAATTGTGATTTTAGATTAGTTGGTTTTAATTTATAATTGTTTAATATTTTTTTATGGGGGAGGGTGCGGTGGGGGGTGTTTGGGGATTTTATCTGTATTGTATTTTAATTTTTGTAAGCCGCCCCAATTGTTTTAACAGAGGGGCAGGGTATAAATAAATATTATTATTATTATTATTATTATTAAGGGAGAGTGGCTATTTCAGCACCAAACTTTTGAGGAAGCCTTAGGTGAGCCAAGCTCACTCCACTTCAGCTGCAATATGGGCATAACAATGCGACCTACCTTGCAGTGTTGTTGTAACTATTCCAACAGCTAGATTTGCATGTGCAGCAAAATGAGATGGCAGAATGATTTGTACAGCTTTAGACTTTAAAGCAAGGATATTAAATAAGCAAGCAAAGCACAGCTCCCAACAAGTAGAAAACTAGCACATCTATTGAAAATTCTATGCCTGCGCTTTCCTTCCTGTGCTGTTTTTCTTCTTGCAGGTTTTTTTTTTAATTAAGGAAAGCATTAAAATGTAATCTTTGGAATGCAGATCACAATAGTGATGTCTGTTCTTTAGGCATTATTAGGTGTAGCAACAGAAACAGTTATTAATGCATCAATGTACAAAAAGAACCTTGAACTTCTCTCAAGGGGGCATCTGTCATGTGTTGTTGCTGTTGTGGTTGTAGTTGTTCTTGAGGCCAACTATCAGGAGTGGCAGTTTAAATTTCACTAAGGGAAAGAAAAGACTGAGTGAAAAGACAGGTAGCTTAAGGTTATTGTATAGAGATGAGTAGATTAATGCTGTATGACATTGTTTATCTACAACAGTACTATCCAAAGTGGTCATCTCTGGACCAGGCGGTGCTCATCCATGAGCCACTGGCCACTGATACATGGAGAATTTCCAGGAAAGAGAAGAACAATGGTAGCCAATGAGCACAAATATGGTATTAGTCCCTGGCACATTAGGGGGGAAATGCTGGTCTCACACATCAGATAGCCTGAGAAGCACTGATACAAAACATGTACTGGTATGTGTTTTATGGTTTACCACTCAAGTTTTATTAAATCTGCCTATTCTGTGCAGTACCCTTGTTTTTTTAGCAGAAGGCCAGCCTCCACACCTACTAGGTGAAAACAGTAGGGAAGCAGACACACATGGTAGATCTATAAATGTATTTTTTTTTAATTAGGATCAGTTAATCATGAGTGCTGGGAAAATTATAGTGTGCAAATTGCTAATGAACCCTGTGCTCTGTTTATTAGGTAAGACTGATGGACCAGTAACACATATGTGAGAGAAAGATAATTTGCCCATTTGTTATAATTTGCAGAGGGGCAGGCATGTTAGTCTGTTGCATCAAAAACAGGAGTCTTGCAAAAATGTATATATTATGGCATAAATTAATGGACTGCAGCCCACTTCATCAGTTGCATAAGTGCATTCCAAGACTATATACCATTATCAACACATGCTTGTAAGCGAGCGTGTAAGTAATAACAAAGGGAAATGAAAAAAAGCACTTTTTATTTATATTGGCTAATAAAAAGTGGTGGTTAAGAATATAGCAAGACACCCTAATGTACAAATATATTGGCTTCAACATCAAGAAAGAAAGAAACACTAGAAGAGGAGATTATACAGTTGTCCCTTCATATTCGCTGGGGTTTGGTTCCAGGACCCCCCATGGATACCAAAATCCGTGAATACTCAAGTCCCGTTATATGCAATGGCATAGCAAAATGGTGTCCCTTATATAAGATGGCAAAATCAAGGTTTGCTTTTTAGATTATTATTTTTTAAAGAATATTTTCAAGCCATGAATACTTAAATCCATGGATACCAAATCCGTGGATATGGAGGGACAACTGTACTTGAGAGACTGAGAAAACAATATTTGGCACAGAATACTAATATGCAAATTTTTATATTATGAAAAGATTGAAAGGCAGTGTACCCTCCAATATTTCACAGATGAAAACTGGGAACTGAAAACTGTAGACAAGCAACATTAGAGTGTGGTCAAAAATAGCAAAAGTTATTAATTAAGAACACACAAGCTGGGAGAGGCCGCAGCAGTTAGCTCTTACTGGAGCCTACTGGGAAGGGCAGGATTCTGACCCTTCCTCTCCTCTCCCCTCTGCTGCATTAACTGAGTGCAAACTACTACTGTATTTTGAACTCAGTTTATAGCAACTGAAGTTAGCTGACGAAAAAGGGGGAAACTGGGAAGAGGAGAGAGAAACTGGGACAATTTGAAAGCAGCTTTAAAAGTGGGATGATCAACGGCTACTGGGGACTGTCAGGACAGTTGGAGGGGATGGGGCAATTTTTTTTAGAACAGAAGTATTCCTTCTGTGACCCTCCAGAGGTTGGTGGTCTCTTGGCTCCTAGCAGTCCCAGCAGCATAGTCAGGGGTGATTAGATGAATAGTGTTGTAATTCAAGAATGCCAGCGGAGAGAACCAGTTGCCCATCCCTGCTTTAAAATATTGGTCCCCACCCATGAGTCCGCAGAAGTTTTAGGACTTCTGCTCTGAGAAGCACTTGCCAGTATGGCCATGATTCCTCAGCAGGATGAAAAGCCATTTGTTAAAAAAAATGAACTTTAAATGTTTTAATATATAATTTAATACAAAAGTGCATCATGGTCTCATTGGGAGCCCACCAAAGTCAAAAGAAAATTGGCTTCCTCCTGGTTCTGAAGGGCACTCTTGTATGTGCTAAATGTTAAGATCGTGAATGGCTCTTATGATGCTAATGACCCCCAAATGAATGATGCACTTAAGAGTTTTGTGACATCGCTTGCTGAGCCAAACTCTCAATGAAGCATTAACATAAATGACTGATGTCATTCCTGTTCATAAATCGTGCTTGGAATGACTGAGCTTTTCTTGAAAGTGCATGCCACTTTAAAAGCCTTTCTCTGGATGCCTGCAGGAACCAGACAATTTCAACTCTTATCACTGTGGAATACTTGTGTCGTCATAGGCTGGCATTCTTTTAGGGACATATGCATGTGTAGTTTTCACAAGTGTGCAGATGTCCTGTTTGGGTGCTGTAGGGATTGGTATTCTCTTCCTCCTCCTCTGCAGCAGCCCAGCCCTCAGTTGACTTACTGTAAAGACTTGAAGCTGCCCGGCCCCACGTTCCCATAGCCAGATGAGAAATGATGACCTCAGTACTGAAAGTGTCTGGAGTCCTTTGGGGGTTTCATTGATAATGTCATCATTTTGTTTCTGCCTATTGGGATGTACCCAGATGCATCTCCGATCCTGCTTGATTTCTATTAAGCAGTGAATGGTGGTGTGATGTGGTTTCAGGGGCTTTTCAGTAAGGTGGTGGTGGGGGAGAGTACATGGCTCAGCATAAGACAGATCCTCATACAGATAGTTATGCTATGCTAATGGTATGTTGGACTGAAGCCTTGCGAAGATTCAAGTTGATATGCCTGTATGTGAACAGGACCAGGGATGTGGATGGTCAATGTGGCAGAATCAAAGCTGCAAAAATTACAGGCAGGATCAGAGCACAATTATTGTAAGAATAGCAAGAAACATGTTAGGAAAAAGGAGGAGTTTGATGCTTGTCAGAGAACCTATCCAACAGAGTGGAAGCAAGGTGCACAGAAGAAAGCAGCAGAAGAGTCAACAAAGCTGGGCAGATGAACAGACACCAAAAACCAGATTGAAGAGACAGAATGAGGAAATATGTTTCACTTTTTTAAACCTCAAGGTTTTTTTCCATTCCAGATACAAAGAAATTTGCAAATGGTAAAGTTTTCACTGAAACAAAATTTGCCCCAATCTGCACCAGCCAAAGTCAACTGGTATATTTGTAACATGGAGAAGACCATGTTTTATCTGCCTGCTATACAGGTATTAAAGATGAGGAGCCTCTAAGAAAAAGAAGCTGCAGTTCCAATTCAGCACTAATCTGTCTGAATAAATAGGGATTCGAACCCAGAGTTAAACACAATTTATTTCTAAGTCTCAGGTTCTTTTGAAAGTTGGTAAATTTTTGCCAAAAGGAATTGAAGCAATGTTGTTACCTATCCCCAGACTAGAGGTAGGAATCAGAATATGGGCATAGTGATTGGACTGGTCCAAAACTGCTTAGCAGAAGAAGCCACAGACTTCCTTTTTCAGTGGATGTTATTGTTCAGTTGCAGTTACAGGACGTGAAGATCTGCACAATGTCACTGATGTGCAGTGGGAAATGATACCATGTACAGCCCCTAAAACTGACCCCAAGGGTATTCTGAAGCTCTTCTCCATCCATTGTAGCAAGTAGGGTTCTTGATGTACTGTTCAAAAGGTGAGGGAGATGGAGTGGGAGGAACAATGGGGGATACCATAGCTGTGCCATGGTACAATTAGATCTCCCAGCCTAATGCGCAACCTGTCAGGAACCAAGAATGGGACAAGAGTGCAGGTGGCATTTAGAGAAATGCAACAAAATTGAGACTGAGAGTTTCTGAGACTGTAATGCATCCCTAAATGCATTACACACATACAAATATAATACAGTGAATGTAACGAACATATCCACATCGATGGAAACACATTCAGGGGTTGGCCATGCAGCAAAGCAAAATCCAAAATCCACGAAAAAGGCTTGCACCATGTGTTTTGCATTTGGTTGGCCGATTGTTTTTAACGTGTGTGTGTGTGTGTAATAATAATAATAATAATAATAATAATAGTGTAATAGGTTTCACTTTTTGTGGATTTTGGATTTTGTTTTATCAGCATCGATATTCACAATATTATAAGATCAGCCTATGAAAATGGAGGAATAAAAAATTATTGACCTCATGTTCATTATTAAAATAATCTTTCTTCTTCCGTTGTTGTTGTTTTGTGGTGTCTTCGAGTTGTTTCCAACTTATGGCGACCTCACAGGTTTTTTTCAGCAAGTTTTTTTTTCCAGAGGGGTTTGCCATTCCCTTCCTCTGAGGATGAGCGAGTGTGACTTGCTCAAGCTATTGCTTAAAAGAATTTGTAAGCTGCTTTGATAGCCTTGTGGCTGAAAAGCGGGGTATAAATAAATAAATTAATTAAAAAAAACACCATGCCCCCTGGAGTTCTAGGTCAAAACTCAAAACCACTATGCCATGTTGGCTTCTTCCCTACTGTTACTGTATCTGCTTTTCTGCTTCTGTAGCACTGCTCCACAGCCACCAAGAGCTGGTACTAGGCCCAGGGCAAGATGAATGACTGCCTCACCTCAATCTAATTTTGTAACATTGCTTTGTTTTTCCTGCCACTTTCCAGGCTTCAAGAGTTCTGAGTCCTGTGGATTTTGTTTCCCTCCAGCATCTCAGTCCTGGTTCTACTCATCTTGGATCTGGTTGTTCTGAGTGACTGAAGGCACATCCAGGCTGATTAAAAAGACCAGAAAGCCCCAAATTTTATTTCTGTTCTTTCTGATTTTATTTTGGAGATCCATACACATTTTGTTTATCCCAGAGTATTTGCTGTCAATTCCCAATATGATCAGAGACTTTTTATACCAGCATCCCAAGCCAGTTTATTTTAACCCAGTATAAAATCAGAAAGAACAGGAACAAAATCTGGGAGTTTTCAATCAGTCTGGATGCACTCTCTGAATGTTTCCCAGCTGGTATCCCTGCCCCAACTATTTGGGAATAATGAGAAAATGAACTATCTTTTTGTTTGTTGCATACCTCACTAGATGGTGCTGTGCTACATAGTCTTAAACCAGCTACTTTTTTCCCCTCTTGATTTGTGAAGCCTGAAAAAACACAATACTCTATTGATGATGCTGTATGGTGTAGGCAGTTGGCCATGCTACTGAGGTGGGTGGGTTTTGGAAGCTGTAGTCCCCAAAAAATAACATGCCCAAACTGTGCGTAGGTTACATGGGTAGATCTATGGCAAACAGCAAGGAGGTTCACAGTGGAACAGCTGGGATGGGGATCAGACTTAAATAACATTGAGTGTTCTTTCTGACTCTTGTATTCTATATATGTTGGTATACTGGGTGGAATTCATATCTGAGGAAACTCATGGAGTGGGTGGGGATATATACAAGGGCTGATTCACAATGTTCATGCTGAAGGACTGGTGTAAATATATGAGGAGGGCCAGGCAGAGGTATAACTTTGGGGGTGGGAGAGTGAGGACGTTACACTCAAAGAAGAATTCTGCCCCCTTAAATGAATTTTTTTCCTCATTTCCCAAATTTCTAGCATTGCAAAGAGTGAGCCACTGAAAATTGTTCAAACATAGAATTCTTTAGATTTGGATGTTTTGCATTCTCTGGGTAACTTTATCTGTTCTTTTTCTTTCTGTGCCTGAATTGTTTTTCTAAATGCTCAGCTGAGTTACTGCAATGCTAGAAATTTAGGAACTGAAGTAACATTTCATTTATGGGGAGAGTTCTTATTTGGGGGAAGTGATGGTCTCATGTCCCCCCCCCCCCGTGCACCCTGTAGCCTCACATCTGTGACCAGGGTATCTTAGAGCCTAAGAAACAAGCTATACGTATATTAATGTGATGCATCAGTGCATCTCCATCCAAGGCAAGCCCGAGAAATGTTGCTGCCTGAGGCTAAACACCCACCCACACACCCATTCCATGTACAGAACGAAACTGGATGAGCATTTGAATTTTATTTCAACTCTGATGATGGGACAGTGTCCTGTACTGATCTGAGGGCATCCAGCCAGATTTGGGGAGGGGGCAGGACAGGACATGCAGGATACATAGCTTCCTCCTAGACATTCCCCCTCCCTCAACAGAGGAGAATGGCTAGGGAGCTCAGGATTAAAAGCCAGGAGGCTGTCACCACTGCTCCCCAGAATCTGCCACCTGAGGCAGTTGTCTGATTTTCCCTGATTGCACTTAACGGCAGGGCTGGTCCTGTCATCATTTCTATTTCTTCACATAGCAGCTGACTGTATGTTTTCAGACTATGATTACAACAGAGACAGCAAGGGTCTTTAATCCTTTCCTCTACACCAGCACTCTCTGTAAAAATTACCCCTACCCTCACTGCTACTCATTTGGTTAATTAAAAAAAATGAGTACACAAAATAAATTAGCATTCGTTTTATACTGGGGAAGTTTTTACTACTAAGAGATTGTCAAAGATTTTAATGGCAAATTTCTTGGTCATTTGAAAGGGTCTTGCCTGTCATCCAGAGCTTGGAAAATTACTTTAAAAATTCATTACAGTTATAATTATCAATCCCATGCCCAGAGTATTTAGGTACCATTGTAGTTAACAGTTTTTTAAAAGTATGGGCCCATCTATATGAGGCAAAAACCGCCAGAGTACCTCACCATAATGACATTTTGCAAAAGCAGTGACTTGTCTTAATGGTGTATTTGCCCCCATAAGCTTCATATGCAAGATGGTGGCTGAGAGTGATTTACTCGTGTTTGTACTTACCTCAATTTGCTATTGCCAAACTTTTTTTAAAACGATGTCTAAGGTGTGTTAGAGCAATTTTTTTATATTACAGGGAAAGCAACAAACCCACACCCCATTTTATCAGCTTAGTGATTGCTCGGTAAGGCGAAAATCCAACATGGCAGGTGCTTGCCCTGTTAGCAAGCCCTGCTCCCCATGCTTGCCTGGCCAATCAACTTTCAGCTTCTGCTCCTATGGGAAAGCAAAACTAATTGAATCACTTGTCCCAATGAGCAGGAGTGAGCACCCCCTTGCTGTTTTTAAAAAACTATGGGAAAAGCCATGAAGGTTTTCCTGTGGTGTTTTTGCCATTTTGGCCCCCCTCCTTCCAAATACAGTGGATTGATGTGGGATCCCATTTAGACATGTTGTATGTCCTGCGAATTCCATGAGGGTTATTTTCACTCTTTAGACAACCCCTATGTTTCAGCTTTCCTGGTTCTCAAAAATAGCAACTAGTTACTTTTTGTTATTTTTTAAAAAAAATTCTGACTGCTACAAGCCACAGGACTGCAGTACACAATGCATTCTCTTCTCCTACATGTCATCACCTCGACACCCTCACAAGAGCACGAGGCCATATTGCAGGATTCAGCAGCTGAGCCATGTAGTAGTCCTTCTTCTCTGTTCACAGTGAGGCCACAGCCACATAACTATAGAAGTAACTAAAAGATTCCAGTAATACTGCAAAAAGAGTGACATTATCCCTCACTGAGTTGCAGTCATAATGTAAGGTAGTTATATTGGGGGAAAGAATAAATTACAAGTAACTAGATTTTTTTGGTAATTTGTTACTTTTAACCTCAGCTCATGGGCAACAGGATTCTTGGCTTGACAGATCCTTAGGGCCCATCTAAATAGTGAAAATACCCCTCATGGAATTCACTGGGAATCCTACCGATCTAAACAGGATCCAGCACCAATCCATACTATTTGGAAGGAGAGGGGGTCCAAAACAGCAAAAACAATGGGGTAAAAGCCTTTGCAGGTTTCCCCGTACTTTTTTTCACAAACTGCGAGGCGGGTGCGCAGTTTTGCATGTTTGGACTATGGAACGATAAAAAACTCTAAGGGAAGCACAAAGCTGATTGGTCAGGTGAGAGCAGGGGTGGGGTTTGCTAACAGGCAAGCACCCACTCCTGCCATGTTGGATTTTTGCCTTAGTGATCACTTCCTAGGGCGATAAAAAGCATCAATATTTTCCGTTTTGCTCTGGAGAATCGCTCTATTGCACCAGCATACCTTGGGATGACTTTTTTAAAAAAACAAACCAGTGGCACTGAAAAACTAACGTGAGTAAATCACTCGCATCTGCCATCAGGAATGCAAGGCTTATGGGGGCTTCGGAGACCAGAAAAACCATTTGGACATGTCACTGCTGCTGCGAGATGCCAATAGTATGAGGTATTTGGGATTTTTCCCCCCTCGTGTAGATGGGCCCTTAGTCTGATCTAGCAGGGTTTGAGCCTTCCAAGCAAACCATGGGGTTGTCTAAAAGGCAAAAAACTCCTCACAGAATGTGAGGAGAATACCATCTTTCTTAATGGGATTCTGTATCACTCTGCCATATTCAGAAGGAGGGGGGCCAAAAATGCCAAAAAGTATGCATTCCTGCTCATTGGAGATGAACAGAATTGTTCATCCCAATTGATTCAAATCGAATCGAATTGATTCACTTTCCCCATATGAGCAGAAGTTGAAAGCTGATTGGCCAGATGTGTGCAGGGGCAGAACTTGCTAACAAGGGAAGTGCCCGGAACTAGCATGTTGGATTTTTGCCTTAATGAGTGAGCACCAAGGTGATAAAATGGGGGGGGTACTTTTTTGTTAAAGTGAAATATCGCTCTTTCGCACCTTGGATAAGGTTTTTAAAAATACTGTCCAGCGACGGCAATTTGAGGTAAGTGAAAATATGAATAGTTCATTCCTGGCCACAATCTTGATTTGCAGGCATGCCCGTTTGCACAGCAAACGTGGATAGCTTCACATACCTGCTATCTGGCCAAAAAAATGTTAAGATAAATAGCAGCTGCTGCGAATTGCCATTACTGCAGGGCAACCCACATGTTTTGCCTCATATCGACAAGCCCCAAATGTTACTGCTTTCCTCTTCTCCCTGTTCTTTCTCTTCCTGTTTCCACTTTGAAGGACAGCCCTTGTTGTTCTCTGATTCCCTCTGGGAGGAGCTCCCCAGAACCAAAGCTGCCTCTGCTCCCTTACTGAAAACCTACCTTCAGCTTTTTGTTGTGCTTCTCAGGTATAAACCTTGCTGAGGTGGTAAACCTGTGCCTGCAGTCTGTACCACTTCAGATAGCCATGGATGGGCAGGCAGGCAGGCAGGCAGGCAGGCAGGCGAACTTACATAACAGAATTTGAAATTTCATAAAGAAAATAATTCCCTGTGCACAGAAAAACTAACCTGGGAAGGGGAAGTAGCCTTTAATCCTCTCTCCTATTGAGTTTTCAGTATGTGAAGGGAATATTTATGTATGGAAGCTCATTCAGTCATCTGAGCCTCCCCCTCCATACCTGCTGATGTGGTAGAAAAAAAACAAAACATTCAGATGCAGGTTCATCACCGAAAATACCTCAATCATGCTAAGCAGTTTTGCTTTCTGCTCTGCTGACTGCTGTAGTCTCAATTTCCTCTTTTGCGTGATATAAATATACCTGCATGAAAACTGGCTAAAAAACTGACTTCTCTCTGTCTGTTTCTCTCATTTGCCCTCTTTTCTTCTGAGCTATAACTTTTGTTCCTCACTGTATTTTGGCCTATAACACCCACACACTCCTTCCCATTGACCATGTTGTCTAGGTCTACTAGGTGCTGATGTCCAAAAACATCTGAAGGGCCAAAGTTGAGAACCACTGCTCAAAATAACTGTAACAAGTCTGGAGTGCGGATAGGCACTCTACCTGCTCAGGTTGAAGATGTCAGCAATGATAGATAGGTAGATAGATACGATAGATAGATAGATGTTATTTATTATGGTCACAGACTAGCATAAGATGTCAGCAATGGAAAGTGGACAAATAATGCACCCCCTCTGCCAATTCTAATACCAAATCAGTTGTAGGAATTCTGTCATGCTTTGCATTGTGTAGTGGAACAGCTAACTCCAGGAAGGAACAGCATCCCCCTTTGCTTTTCCTATGGGAACAAATAAATGGTTACTGTTTGTTTCCATGGGAAAAGCAAAGTTCTGCTGTTAGGACTCCTGTTGGGTGGGGGGACCCAAACCCTACCCTCTCTTGCAACACTTGGTTTCTTAGTCCTCAATGAGATGGATCTTGCAGGTGGTACAATATGAAGTTGTTGTATGTCTTCAAGTAATTTCTGACTTTTAGTGACCTTGACATGGGTTTTTCTTGGCAAGATTTGGTCATAGGGGCCCTGGTGGCACCGTGGTTAAATGCCAGTACTGCAAGTCACCACGTTGCAAGTTCGATTCCAGGGGGCTCCAAGGTTCACTCAGCCTTCCATCCTTTCGTAGGCCGGTAAAATGAGTACCCAGTTTGTGGGGGCAATTAGCTAACACACATTGGAAACTGCTTAATGCAGTGTAGATGTGTAAATAGCTATTGCTTAAAAACAATTTGTAAGCCACTCTGATAGCCTTGTGGCTGAAGAGCGGGATATAACTAACTAACTAAATAAAGTGTTTGCCATTACCTTCATCTGAAGCTAGAGAATGTGACTTGCCCAAGGTAACCCAGTAGGTTTCCATGGCCAAGAGGCAATTCAAGCCTTGGTCATCCAGAGTCCTAATCCAACACTCAAATCACTGTACTTGTACCATGCTCACTCCAAGATAGCATAATATTTTTCCATTGATAAATGGCTGCTGCCACACTGCAGAAATAATGCAGTCTGACACTGCTTTAACTGCCTTGGCTCAATGCTATGGAATTCCAGGATGTGTAGTTTTGTGAGATATTTAGCCTTCTCTGTCAGAGAGCTCCGGTGCCACAACAAACTATAAATCCCAGGATACCATAGGATGGAGCCATTATAGTTAAAGTGGTGTCAAACTGCCTTATTTCTGCAGTGTGGTGGGAGCCACAGTTTCACATCCCAGTTCTTACAAACTGTCCCTACTCCCTACTGGAGCCAGTGGGGTATAGTGGTTTCACTTTTAGGCTAGGACTCTGGAAGACCAGAGTTAGAATCCCTGCTCAGCCATGGAATCCCATTGAGTGACCTTGGACTAGTCACACTCTCTCAGCCTCAGACACAGGCAATGGCAAATCTCTTCTTAATAAAGCTTGCAAGAAAATCCTAAGTTAGGGATGCTATAAATTAGAGGTGATAGATGGCTGCTGCCACACTGCAGAGTCTAGAAGGCACATCACTTAACTACAACCTTACTTCCAACATAATGATGAGGCAGGAAATTCCCTACCTCTCTAAATTCTTGGATGACCCTTTCCCATTCCCTGAGATCAACTTGTCATAAGCAAGGTTGTAATTTTCTAGCTCTGAGAATTTAGTTATATTTAGTCAGTCTTGAGACTGTGTTATGCTTCCTGGAATGAAGGAAGTAGGAATTAATGTCTGGCTACTTCCAAACACAAGTTACAGCTGAGTGTTCTTTTTCATCACTGAAATTTTGTTTTGTTTTGTTCTGAAAGCAATCTTATGCCTGATCAAGTGAATGAACTGTTAAGTGTATCAGCTGAAAGTCTATAATTACTGGATGCATATGAAGTGACTGATAAGGAATGTACTGCATTCAAGAAATTAATTAACAGATTTGTGCAAAATTACAAGAAAAAAAGAAGGATGGAAATATTGCTAACTTTAATTGAAACTGAAATCTAATGAAATAATCATTGCTATGAAAAAAATTGCTCTTTTTCTTTTTCATGGTGCCCTAGTCCACCTTTATCAAGGGTGAAGGATCTCAGTGCTTACTTTTCATTCCTCCCGTGTAATTTCTGGAGATTACGAGTAAATAAATAATTGCCAGTCTTCTAAATCCATATGAAAATTTTGAGTAGGAACTGAACCATTCAATCTCTAGTAGTGCTGCTGGTCTTTCTGGGCATTACAATTACAGCAGCTACTTTGGGGACATTGTATCTTAGTTTTCCCAACAGGCCTGACTATTATCCAGTGTATAGCTGATGGTATGGTGTCAGGGATGGTTCTAACATTAGGTGGAGTGAGTCTGTTGCCTCAGGTGATAATGGCAGGAAGGTGTTGGAGGACTGAGCTGCATTCTTCCACATGCCTGCTCATACCTTCTCAGCTACCCTGTTACCCTCACATGCAGTGGAGAACCCTGTCCGATTGCTGTAATGTAGACAATTTAATTATAAATCTAGTTGGCATAGGTACATGGAATGGGAGAGACCATTATCATGTTCTTTGTCCTATGGAATCATAGAGTTGGAAGAGACCACAAGGGCCATCTAGCCCACCCCCTGCCACTCAGGAATACCCAATCAAAGCATGCTCGACAGATGGCCATCCAGCCTCTGCTTAAAAACATCCAAAGAAGGAGACTCCACCACACTATGAGGCAGTGCATTCCACTGCTGAACAGCTCTTACTGTCAGGAAATTCTTCCTAATGTTTAGATGGAATCTCTTTTCCTGTAGTTTGAGTCCATTGTTCCATGTCCTAGTTTCTGGAGCAGCAGAAAACAAGTTTGTTCCATCCTCAGTATGACATCCCTTCAAATATTTAAACATGGCTAACATGTCACCTCTTAATCTTCTTTTCACCAAGCTAAACACACCCACCTCTCTAAGCCACTCCTCATAGAGCATGGCTTCCAGAACCTCCCACCATTTTGACTGCCCTCCTCTGGAGTTATGAAGAGCTGGGCTAAGGGCTAACAATGCATCACTGGAGAACTGGGGTCTGGAAGCTGGGGGGATATAATGATCACCCTGGCCAACAAATCATTTATTTACTGCATGTGACATGCATGGCCTTCTGCTTTCCTCTGGCTTTGGCTATTGTTCTTGTGTGCCTGCTGTTCATCCTACTGCTGAACTGCCTTACTGATTTTAGTCGTCCAAACTGCAGAACTCTCTTTGATTTTGAATAACCAACCTGTGAGGCAAGACTTTTCACAGAACAGGTAAAGAAGATTCAGAAGTTCCTGATATATATAGACCCTCTTTCCACATACCCAGACCAATCTAGTGACACTAACATATTTAGCCCTCTGCAGAAGTGGGGAACACATGGCCTCCATGTGCTGCTCAGGCATTTTTATTCTTGCCATCCCTGTTTAATGCCATATAAGCATACTATGATCATTGGACAGCACAACAAAAAAGAGGCTCTCTTTCCTTGCGGACCAGCTTTGCTTTTCTGCAGTGTTTTATGGTGGAGGAGGGTAGCAGTGCAGCCCTTGGTGGGTTGGGGGTGAACGGCAGGCACACAAAACAATAGCCAAAGCCAGAGTAAAGCAGAAGGCCATGTGTGCCCCCCCATGCCAGGAAGTTGCCCACACATCTGATCTAGGACAGCTTTCCCAAACCTGGTGCCCTCATATGTTTTGAACTTCAACAGCTATCATTCCTGAGCAGCATGGCCAATGGTAAAGAATGCTGTGTAGTCCAAAACATCTGGAGGATACCAGAAGCCCTCATCTTGGGCATGAATTAGCAACTGTGAAATAAATGGGGCTTCAATTCATCATTCCAGGAAGTGTGAAAAAGACTTCTTCCTCTACAAACTATTTGTCAATCCCCTTTAAAAGTCATCGAAGTCAGCAGTCATCACTACATGTCATAGTACCTTGTGCTAGTAATGAGGAAAAAAAACACTCTTTAAAGCATATGCATATTCTTTGCTCTTCTGAACAGGGATGAGAAGAATATTCAGAAATATTCAAAAAGTGGTCTAAAAATGTATTTCTCAAGTGTCAGGAAACCCTGGTGGTGAAAAGACTGGGCCAAGAAGAATCTTCAGGACTTATTCTGTGCAAAAATTGTATGTGGGTGTTTGGGGTTTTTTGGTGCTATTTTATGTGTAAAACTACCATTCTTGTTGATAAATTACTCACTTCTTCCTTTGAGAAAGAATTTAGCAAATAATTATACCTCCACTTCTGAATAATCACTACAACTCTACACACACCTGGAGTTAAGGGAATTCCAAGCAAAGAAGTGCAGTGTTCAGTCCAATTGGAACTTTGGTGTTTCTCCTTTGGAAATTAAGCAGTAGATGGAAGTCCAGGGAAGATGAAGAGTATCTGGCTTTCCTAACACTTGCAAAGGGGAAACATGACATATCCAGGTGGCAACTCCTTCTAGAGGTATTGGAACTGTTCTAATACCAATACTGCGGAGAAGGACCTCTCCCTTATGGCTGCCATTTGAGTTACCCTAAATGGCAGACAAATGAGAAATGCCTCCACTGCTGACTTTCAAGTATGGGCAGGCTGATATAGGTGAAAGTAGTAACTCAAACCCAAACTGTTTAAGGCTTTAAATAGCAAAAACCAGCACTTCAAATTGAGTTTGGAAATCCAGTGGCAAAAAGGTTTCCAAGCCTGGATTAAAGTGGCTGGGGCCCTGGAGCAGCTCCAGAGATAGAGTCCCATGGGTGCATATGTGAGCTATTCTTTGAATGATGACATCATGTATCAACCCATTTTCAGCCTATGCATTTTTATTCAGTTACTCTAGGAACATATAAAATATTGTTGATAACAAAAGAATCAGGAGATTCATGAAATGACTGGAGAAGAAGAGGAAACAGAGCTACAATTTCCTTCAGCAGTGGGTGTCTAGCCAGTGAGAAGTCCGGGTAAATTGCACCAATTAAATCTTTAATAATCCAGCCCTGAAGGTGTCACATGGGCCAATAACCAAGCAGCCACATTTTGCACCAAGCTATTTTTAAAGGCAGCCCGATATTCAGTGCATTGCAGAAGTGTAGATGTGAGGTCATTAGTGCATTGATACTCAGGTGAAGCTCAAGACAGGATCATAGCTGATGAAATAGGCTAAGCTGATAAAAAGCACTCCTGGTTGCCACTGCTGCCCCATGGCTTTCCCCAGTTTGGTGCTGAGTCCACACTGTACAATTTTAGCACTTTTATATCACTTTAACTGCCATAGCTCAATACTATAGAAATCTGCCATTTGTAGTTTACTGAGACACTTAGAATTTTATGCCAGAGACCTCTAATACGATTGTTCAGAGGAATGTACTAGAGAATTCTAAGTACCTCCCTCAAGTCCCAGGATTCTATACGATGCAGCCATGGCAGTTAAACTGGTATAAAACTAGTATAATTGTACAGTGTGGTTATATACCATGAAGACTTGCAAGCTGTGTTCATAGTCCTTCAGAGAAGGTTCAGTTATATTTGAGATAAGACATAATTCTCCATCCAGCATTTCTGTCTTAACTGTATCCTCATCTACCCCAAAACTGTCTCAAAATGCCAGGTCCAAAATTCTACATCCTCCTGAGGATAAGGAGATAGAATCAAGATGTAGAGTGTCATCCTATCGTGATGATATGGAAGGACAATCCTTCAAATGACTTCCTCTAACGGTTTGCATGGATGTTGAAACCCATAGAAAGCAAGTGGAAACTTTGTGGCATCCTGCAAACTAGGAGTGGGGAAGCTCTGTTCCTCCATCATCTCTCATGAATGCCAGCCAGTATGATCAATGGTAAGGAATGTTGGAATTACATACAGTTCAACAATATCCCAAGAACCCTAGGTTTCCAAGACCATGGAGTGGAGAATAAGTCCCTCAGCACCAACATCTAAGACCATTTATCCAGGAAGGACTGCAAATCCTGTAACACCATGACTTCTAAGTTTGACACAGACAAACAATCCAAATGTACTGCAGTTGATGTTATTGAAAGCCACTGCAATGTCCAGGAGAACCAAGAGGGTTGCATTTCCCAGTGTGTTCCCTAGCAAAAGCCACTTACTAGGGCAACTAAGGGTGCTTCTGCTCCCAAACCAGACCTGAAAATAGAATGGAATGTACAGTAGTCAGTATCAATAATCAGTTTCACCCCAATCTACCTGAAGTTGAGAAACCACCACACCATCCAAGACCTTGCCCCCAAATGGCAAATTAGACATTAAATGGCAATTTAGCACAAACCATTAGATCTAAATAATGCTTCTTCCAAAGTGCCTCAACCACTGTTTTCTTCAAGCTAGTATAAGCCACCTTATCCCACAAGAAAACATTATTTGTGTTACAAATACCCAGTCCCATCCTGGCTCATTTCATGACATGAGATAGGAGAAGTCCTGAAAATAAATGGTGGGTTTCAGTCTTCTAGGGAGATTGTCCACACTCACAAGCTACACAACCCGAAAAAAATAATATATTCCATATTGCATTAGTCCCATCTATCTCTGTTTGACAAAACAGATATAAATATACCTCCCAGTACATATTAAGAAAGAAAGTGGGGGCTAGAGCCGTATCAAAACTGCCAGGCTCCTTGTCCCTGCCTCCCCCTGAAAAAAATCCTGCCAGAATTATTCTTGCACATTTTGCTTAAATGCCATCTTGGAAGATCAGAGTAAAATTTAGAATATTACTTCCTGTGATCAAGGAAACAAAGGCAACAGGCCCTTATATAAAAAGGCTTGCTGCATCAGATGGCTGTGGGGCTTCTATGATGTAACGGCTTCTCTCGCTAATGGGGTTGTAAGTCAGAACTGCTTCATGGCATTTGCAAAAGCCATGAGGAAAAATCAGCATGGAGGAGAGAGAGAAAGGGAAGCAGAGTAAACCTGAGCAGAGATGTGCTTTGCGATGATTTCCCTTAAAAGGGGTGGGGAAAAAAATCTTTTGATATTTATATATTTGGGACAGCTCTTCTCTCTCTCTCTCTTACATTTTTAAAATGATGTCCTGCTTATCTTCAAACAAATCCCAATCACCTAACAACAAAACAATCATCAGCATAAAACATGGGGGAGGAAGGAATACAGCAGCAAATAATATAGCTGTAATCAACCAGTAATAAAAGGCAAACCTCCCTGCAGAAACATGCAAAAAACCTTCAACAACCTATAGCTATCAGTCAAGCTTCTGTTAAAAGTATCCCCCAAACAACTGTCTTGATACATAAAGACAGGGTCAGCCAGACTTTCTTAAGGAGGGCATGTAACAGAGTTGTTGCTATAGTGAGTCTGCTTGTGTCTTGAGATTTTCCATGGGAGGCCCATCCTAGGATTCTACTTGGTGGCTGCTCCAAGGCTTTGGAACTCCCTTTCTAGAGAGACTAGACTGATAACCTCATTTTCTTTCCATAACCAAGAAAATACAATTTTTTGTTTTTGTTTTTTAAAGTTGCCCAAATACCCTAAAGGTACCAGATGCTGTCTCTTCTTAGAAGCTAAGCAGGGTTGGCCCTGGTTAGTAATTGGATGGGAGATTACTAATGAATACTGAGTGCTGTAGGCAAAAGGATCTTGTAATAATAATATATTTTTTTTTATTTCTTACCCACCTCTCCCCAAGGCTCGAGGTGGGATACAACATAAATTAAAATGCAATATATGACAGAAAATCATTTAAAAACACAGATAAAAGCACATAGGAGTAAAACAAACATTAAAATCATTCATAGACTTAAAATACTAATTTAAAATTCATAGTTTAAAATAAACTGGGTAGCACCTTTGAGACTAACTAAAAGAAGCTATAGCATGAGCTTTCCTAGACTTAGGCTGCTGACACACTGCAGAAATAATCCAGTTTGACACTGCTTTAACTGCCATGGCTCAATGCTATGGAATTCTAGGATTTGTAGTTTTATGAAATATTTGCCCTTCTCAGTTAGAGAGCTCTGGTGCCACAACAAACTACAAATCCCTGGATTCCATAGGATGGAGCCATGATAGTTAAAGTGGTATTGAACTGCATTATTTCTGCAGCGTGGCTGCAGCCTTACTCTACTTCCTCAGATGCAAGTAATGCTGTAGGCTTTATTTCAGAAGGGATGGGCAAAACCACCTATGAATATTCCTTGCCTAAGAAAACTCTATGAAATTCCTGGAGTTGCCCTAAGTCGACAGGCGACTTGAAGGCACATAACGTGTTCATTCCTTTGAAGACTGCTCATGGGGAACAGGACCTGCACAATGTGTTGTATTGTCCATTTGTTCTTTTTAATGGTTATGTTTTTAATTGGTTTTAATTTTATTGATAGTTTAATTATATTTTAAATTTTGCATAAGGTAATTTTAAAAATTCTGCTTGTTTTAACTGTTGGGTGTTCAGACCCAGACAGAAAAAGTGGAATGTAAATCATCATCATCATCATCATCATCAAAGGCACTGTTCCCAGTACCCTTCCTCTGCACTTCAGTACATAGAAGCAGCTGTGACTGTTGGTGCTCAATGGGTCTGGTGGGGTAGAGGGCAGGATCATTGGAGATGAAGCCAAGGGGTCACCAAGGCAGAGTCAACTACATCTAGTGTGCTACCCAATTTCCTTGCATGTTCTAAGCCAGTGGCATCACTAGAGGTGTGCGTGTGGGGATGGAGACTGTACCAGGTGACACCATCACGGGACGACAGCAAAATGACTGCCTATAAAATTTTTATGCAGCATTTCAGCAGAAATTTATTATTTTTTTATAAAAATATCCTTGGCACCATGTCCAGTCAGACAAGCCTTCCTTCTTGTTCCTTTCCTGCATGTAGGTTTTTGGTGACCCTCAAAATCATAGATTGCATAGATTGCTGGGAAATGTCCTTTCCACAGCCTCCTCTTGATGCTTAATAATCCAGCTTGCTTTCAAAATATGTTGCACAGCATGTTATTTCAGGAACTCCCGTGTGATACAAGGTGCAAAATATAAAGTGGAACGTGAGTCTTGGAACTTGGTTCTTTCATTTTTGCTCTCTAGATTTAGGGTATAAACTATAATATGTCCTCAGTGTTCGGTCTGATCACCTGGTATGGAAGAAGGCCCATGGGGGTGACACCATGAGTTACTACACTGGGTGACAGCAACCCTAGCGACGCCACTGTTCTAAGTACAACTTGTACCATCTGTTGGTTAGGAGGCATGTTGCGAGTTAGGTGCACTGTGTCCTATCTGCACAAACAGTGGGACCACACCTAGGGAGAAGGGTGGTCTGGGGACACAGCAAGTGGGGCCTCTGATGTTGCCTGAAGTGCAAGGGAGAAAAATTATAGGGAGAGCTCTGGAACTCTCTTTCTGGGGAGGGCAGACTGGCTCCCAACAGCCAGCATGATATAGTGGTTTAAGTGTTGGATTATGACTAGGAGACCAGGGATTGAATTCCTGCTAGGTAGACCCTATGCAAACCCATTGGGTGATCTTGGGCAAGTCACACTCTCTCAGCCTCAGAGAAAGGCAAGGGCAAAACCCCTGTGAACAAATTCTGCCAAGAAAACCTGAGAGAGGTTCGCCTTAGGGTCACCTCAAGTCAGAAATGACTTGAAGGAACACAACAACAAGACTGGCTCCCACCTTTTCCATCTTTCAGCTGCTGAAGGCATTTCTATTCTGTTAGGCTTTTAGGACATGACTGTTTATAAGGAGGAAAGGGCTTTTAACAGCAAGCTCTACTGTTCTTATTTTTAGCCTTTTAACGGGATATCTTTTAAATTATTTTGACACTGTATATATACAGTAGTTTAATTACATCTCACTAAGAGCTTTCGGTGTGTTTTAATACCCGCTGGTGGTTTTATCTGCATTGGTTTTTATTTTTGTAAAACTGTCTTGAGTCCCAGTTCTGGGAACAGGCATAATAGAAATAAAATCAGATGCACATAAGAAAGAACCACATACAGTATTAATATATTAAAGAGAGCAGGGGAAAAAAAAATCCTCTTCTCTCTCACATCTCCTGGGTCCCTTGTTTTCCCAGCACCCTTTCCTTGATTCCTTCGCTTCTCTCTCTTCCCCAGCCCTTGCCCTTCTTTTCTGCTTCTTCCCCCTTCCTCACTTCTCTCGCCTCTTCTCCCCCACATATCATGTCTCTCTTCCAGACCCCCTAAACTTAAACCCACCCCCAGCTTCTTTCGCTCCCGCCTTTATTTTTGCTTCCACCCCCTCCCTGTCCTTCTCTCTCTTTCTTCCTAATTCTTGAGCTCTTTCTTTCTTTCCCCTCACTTTTTCTGTTTCTTCCCACCCTCCCACACCCCTCCTCTGAAGGTTGCTCCTCACCTCTCTCCCCCCCTTTCCTTCCCTCCCCTAATGTTTCCCCAACCTCTTTCCTCCTGCCGTGGCTGGTGTGGGGCTAGGAGTCACGAGCTTTCCCAGGCCTCTTTTACCTCCTCTTCCTCAGACTCCTCTTCCTTCCTCCCTCCCTTGCCTTGGGACGGTGGGTCGTGACATGAGCTATGGGGTCTTCCTTCCCCCTCTCTTTCTCCCTCTTCCCTCCGTTTCCTCCCCGCACATTTCCCCTCCTGTCCTGGCTGGAGTGGCTTCACAAGCTTTCCCAGGCCTCTTTTAACTCCTCTTCCCCCCTCCCTTGCCTTGGGATGATGGGTCATGACATGAGCTATGGGGCGACCCCGCACATCCTCCCTCCCCCTCCCCTCTGCAGCTCTCTCAGGTAGGCTTGCCTCCCCCCCCCGTTCACAGAGGGAGAGGGGCGTGGCCTCGCTGTGGCCCCACCCAGCTGGGCATGACGAAGGAAGCCGGGGCTGGCGCCAGCCTCCTCGCTTGCTTGTGCGTGTGGCGCTTGGCGCGGAGGGAGAGGGAGCGCGGGGGAGCCGAGGCGCGCGCCCAGGCAGGCAGGCAGGCAGGCGAGCAGGGAGAGCCAGCTTCTCCCTCTCTCTCCCTCTGTTGCCCTCTTTCCTCCCCGCCGCTCCTGAGGCGAAGGCGCCCCAAGCCCCCGTCCCGTCCCCCCTCCCAAAGCAGGCGGGCGCCGTCTCCGGAGGCCGCCGGCGGGGCATGGAGAGCCTGCTGGAGAACCCGGTGCGCGCCGTGCTCTACCTGAAGGAGCTCACCGCCATCGTGCAGAACCAGCAGAGCCTCATCCACACCCAGCGCCAGCGCATCGACGAGCTGGAGAGGCGCCTCGACGAGCTCAGCACCGAGAACCGCAGCCTCCGCCAGCAGTTCGCCCTCCCGGACGACCCGCAGCAGAAGCCCCCGCTGCCCCCGCCGCCGCCCCCGCCGCCTCCGACGCAGCAGCCGAGGCTGCCCGCTCCCTCGCCGCCGCCGCCCCAGGGCCAGCCGCCGCAGCCCCCGCCGGCGCCTCAGCACCACCAACAGCTCCCGGCAGCACAGCCGCCTCCGCCGCCACAACCACAACCGCCTTCAGGCAGCGGCAGCGGCAGCAGCTCCACCAAGCCGGCTCAGGCCGCCGGCCCCAGTGGCAGCCGGGCGCCAGCCCCACACCAGCACCCCCCTCCTGCCCAGCCCCACCATCACCACCACCCCGAGAAGGAGAGCCGCGACAAGAGCTGCTGCCCGGCCCTCCTCCAGCACAAAAGCCCCCAGGCTCTCGGCAAAGGCGTCTTGGCCAGGAGACCGGAGTAAGTCAGGGACCTGGGGGGCCCGGGGGTGGGTGGGGTGGGCGGGCGGAGGTCCGAGGAGGCAGTGTGGGGAGAGAAAGGCTTCTGTGGCCAGGAGGATGAGGGGATCCCTCCTTGGGAGGAAGGCTCTACCCTCCACCCCAGTCTGCCTGGGGCTACAGTCCGGTGGAGTGGGCTGCGTGGGAAGTCCCATCCCATGCCCGTTTCCCCGTTTCCCTGGGATGCACCAGGCTGCCTGGCCTAAGGAGGCTTCCTTTCAGTCTTTCCTACTCTTTGCTGCTATACTGTCCCAAACTTACGTTTTTGACATCCTGATCTTCTCTTCCTTCCTTCTTGGGCATACCTTGCTGGTTTTCTGCCCCAGATGACATGAACCCCAGCAAGAGAGAGAGAGAAGGGAGCAGAGGCTGGTGGAAGTTTTTGTGCTCTCTTTTGAACTGTGCTGCCTGTCTTTCTTTTTTAAAAGAGGGTAATAATTCCTGTTACACAACCAGGATTTCCCTCTCCTTTAAGGGCATGGTAGGAAAATGTCACAGATGCTTACAACTATTGACACAAAATATTCTTACTAGACAGTGGTGATGGCAGATTCTTTTGCCTTTGAGTGCATAAAATGTTTAGGTGGCTCCCAGTTTCTGAAGTGGTTTGAAGAATTGTTTTAGAGGGTTTCTTTTCTGGCAAAGAAAGCGTGGCCGTGTGCGTATATGATATAGTAAGCGTGTGTGGTATGTGAGAATTCCGCTGTGCTGCAATGGATGGTCTCAAGCACTACTGGGGAATTATGCTTTTCTGGGTTATGCATAAATTCATCAGCAATGACCTTTGCAAATGAATCTTGCTAGAGATCTCTTACCTGTCTTTGGTGTCTTCGGCAGGTGAGATTGTGTTATCCTCTGCATTTTTATGGAAGTTGTGGAAGCCAGAACTACTACAGTATATGAACAAAAATTCACTTGTGAGCATTTCAAGAATGTAGATGCATGCTTGTATTTTTTATAAAGTACAGTACCAGGTTTTATCTTTGATTTTAATGCTTCTGGTGAGACCTTAGGCCCACCGGCAACTTTTAAGATGGGGGGGTGTTATCTTGGTTACTTTCTTCCCCCCATTTCCACAAATCATAAGGATTACTTCTTTGCTTTTCATTTTAAATATGGAAGGGTTACTTAAAATATGGGCTTTAGTTTCTTAGCTGGGAGCGAAAGAACAGGGAAACCATATGCTGTTTACAGAGAGCTGGCCCATTTCCTTCTGACAGGGTCTTGCCTGACAAAATGATGGTAGCTATTTTTTTTTTAAACCCAGAATGTAAAATATATACCTTCCCTGGCAATAACTACATCTTTGCTTCTATCAGCTTGGTCAAAAGGTTAATGTTATACCTAGTGAATTGATAGTCATAAATGCGTCCCCAGGCAGTAGATGCTTTTTGTATTGGACCCATGTTCCTTCCCAGAGGAACTGCAGGGGCTCTTTGGTTGCTGGCTGCTGCATATCTGAAGTAGAAAGAGAATTCAGTGAGGCTACATCAGTGTGAATATTGTGTACACTATGGAAGAGAAATCTTTTTTTTAAAAAAAGAACAAAAACAATCTAAGTGGGTTTATGCATTGAAGCCTGTGTTACAAACATAGTATTGGCAAGATGTTCTGTTCCTCTCATCCTAATTTCTCACATACGTCATCAGGCAGAATATAGACTTGGTTTCAGTGCATGAGGAGTCTGGCTATCCTTTTCCTGTGATAGACTTTTATTTATTTATTGCAAATAGGGATAGGGAAAATATCACCTCAACTCTGGTCATCTGGGACTAGCTGTTAGAGGGGGACAATGTAGCCCTCTTTACATAGCAGGATTGAAAGAAACCTCTTGTTTTTATTCTGTATCTTAACCAAAAGCAAGGGAAGTAAAAAATGCTGTGTTCTACTTGCAGAACATATTTATCATTGAAACCTTTATTTATCATTACTTGAAAAAAACATAATGAAGGCTCTTGTACTTCTTTTGGACTTTCTATTGAATAGTCTGTTGGAATCTTCTGGGCAAGTTTAGGATTGCAACTAGTCTTTTAACTGTAATTTTGGGCAAGGTTGGTGGGCTGGGGTGGCTGGCAGGGAAGAAATCTAGTTTCTTGAAAGCAATGTAACAGCAAGTCGGTGCATGAGCAGTATATCTCTGCCACTGTGCATCTTTGAAATTCTAGTCATTTCACCATTGTATTTTAAACCCTAAATGATGTCATTGTTTCTTCTGAAGATATCTCTCGCATCTGACCCTAGACCCCAATTGCTTGAATGGAATGATAATCAGGACAGAAAATGGCCACTTACTCAATTGTAATGGTGAAAGTTTTCAGAATGCATGGTTGTCACGATTAGAAGATGGAAAAGATTTTGAAGTGATTTGCACCCCTCCTTCCAAAGGGCTAAGTACACCATTGTACAGCCTTACAAATACATTACTTTTTTTGTAAGAAAACTGTAGCAGCTCGAGAATGCTTATTCCAGTGCATTTACATGAATGCACTCTCATTTCAAGGACCACTCAAAGGCCTCTTTCCTTATTATGATATCATTTGGAATTCCTCTGTTTTCAAGGCTGGTTGGAGTGCTGGGCAGGGACGATACTATTTGCTGGGTCTTATAAAATCTGGATTAAACTCAGCTACCATGCCACTGACTTTCTGTTCTTTGTGTTTTTCATATCTTCAGCTAAAGACCAGAAAAATCTGCATATCCTGGAGAGGAATGGATATAACAAAGATAAGGGTTGTATGGATTCTATGACAGTCTAGTTAGTACAAAGGCATCTATTTATTGTTGAGCACATTCCACCAAGGAATTCTACATAATAATGCTATTGCACCGTTCCCAAGGGGGTGGCAGTGCTGGAGACCCTCCTGGTGCTTTGGACTCTTAGCCTCCATTCAACAAACTAGATTACTTTCTGAGAAGGTTAGCATCTCTGTCTCAGTCGTAAGTGCTCAGAAACAAATTCCATTGATTTGAAACAGGCTTGCATCTTAATAAGCTTAGTAAGGTTGGCAGGTTATTCAGTCCAGTTCTCTCCATTAGCCCGTGCCATTAATGGGTTGCACTGCCAGCACAGCACTATGTTCTCTGACATTACACCAGTGTAGTTCTTGGTTTCCCCCATTCTAAGGCCTTAATACACTATCAAAGCAAGTCTAAAGATTCAGTTATTAGACTCAGAGAATTCAGGGAGATGAATGGCTTAAATCTTAATTTAAAAGATACCCTTCTCTTCTCGAAACTGTGGCACTTCTTATGGGATTATGATGATGAAGAAGAAAGAGAGCAAGGAGCAGTATGATAGTATCACATACAAAAACAGACAACCAGCTAAAAATTCTTGTTCTGCAGGATAACAAAGGCATACTTCAGCAAGAAGCAAGCATACCTTTGCTTCTTGAAAGTATTGGCTTCCAGTGGCAATTAAGAATAAGCACTGATGGGGGTTCTGCAAGGAGGATATTGAAGATAATTGGACCCCACCCCTGTTCTGAAAGGCCTGTGTCTCATTCCTTGTTATGTTAATTTATGGGGCCCAAGAAAGGCTTTCCAAAATTATATTAATAGGTGAGTAAGTCAGTCTGAGGAGAGACATTATTTCAGTTGCATTGGACCAAAGTTGTTTGTGGGTCAGCCTGCATGCTCAGATTCTGGGTTTTGTGGAATGGACTCTCCTTTGTTTACTGTAATTATATTTCTTCTACAGCTTTAAACTCTATGTGGGAATGTTTCCATTAGTTATGCTGGAGGTAGCTCACAGTTATCCCCAGCAGATTCTTGCTTAGCTCCAGAGAGTTTTCTCTAATTTAGGGCTTGTGGCTGCCCAGGAGCTAAACACAACAGCGGATGTCTTGATTGAGTAAGCATGGGTAAATTGTAAGGTATAGCCAAATCTTGAACAGATACAAGGCATACGTCTAGTTTCCTTTGCTCTCAGCCTGAGGTTAACAAAACAGCAGTGAGAGGAAACAGAAGAAGTTACTTTTTTAGATTACAGCTCCCTGCCAGCATGGCCAATTGGACAACAGCTCTTGAAGTTGTAACTCCCCAAAGTAACATCCCCTAGCTCTGCTTATACCATATCAGACAAACGATTCATTTGGCTCAATAGTATTGACTCCAGGGTAGGCAACCTGGTGCCATCCAGATGTTTTGGACTTCTACTTACATACAAAATCTCTGGTCACTGGCCATATTATATTGCCTTGGACTTAATGAAGATGTAGTCCAAACCCCCCTGATGGTCCACTTGACAGTGTCTATCCAGTTTCTGAATGAGGCCCTTCACAGCACCTGCTATATAAGCCTTAAAACTGGCATTGCTAGGGTTGAGCCTCAGCTTAGGGGATGAGTGTGGAGGTACACATACTTGGCAGATATTTATGTACAGTATTCTTCTTCCAAGTGAGGGTGAGGAGTAAGTTGCCCTCAAGATATTGTTGAACTGCAACCCCCATCTGCTCTACCCGGCTTCACCAATGGTGAGGGATGCTGGGAGCTGAAGCCCAACAACATCTAAAGGGCCATATTTTTCCAGTGCTTCTTTAAACTTTTTGGTTTTATTCCAAATATGGATTCCGCAGACAAAAAGAAGGTTGTACTGTATATACATGCATTTGCTCACTGTTCTCCTCTCCTCACCCCTTGTCTCCTTTAGTGTAGACAGGAGACTGAAGGCTCCTCATAAGTGGTAGGGTTTGTTTCACTTGTTCTGCGCTCATATTAACTTTCCCCTGATAATGTTCCTCCAATGGAAATAGAGGCAAAAGGCACCTAAATAAATGAGGCAAACACACAGGCACACACACACCCATGCACACATGGCTTGCTTTGTGTCATACACTGAATTACTGTGACCAGTTGGTTTCTGCCAAGAAACAGATTAGTTATACAGAGAATGGTTAATTGCTGGTGCACAAATAAATAGGGGGCTAATGTGGACCTTGCCTGCTGAACAAGAGGCAAGGGGAAAGGTGCAGCGTACATGCATGTGTGTGTATGGTGAATTTGCTGTGGAGGTGAAGTTATTCATAGACTCATAGAATTATAGAGTTGGAAGAGACCACAAGGGCCATCCAGTCCAACCCCCTGCCACGAAGGAAATCTTGATCAAAGCATTAAAGACCTCCAAGGAAGGAGACCCCACCACGCTCCGAGGGAGTGTGTCCCACTGTCGAACAGCTCTTACTGTCAAAAACTTCCTCCTAATGTTAAGGTGGAATCTCTGTTCCTGGAGCTTGCATCCATTGCTCCGTGTTCCAGTCTCTGGAGCAGCAGAAAACAAGCCTGCTCCATCCTCAGCTTGACATCCCTTCAAATACTTAAACAGGACTATCATATCGCCTCTCAATCGTCTTTTTTCCAGGCTAAACATACCCAGCTCCCTAAGTCTCTCCTCATAAGGCATGGATTCCAGACCTTTCACCATTTTAGTTGCCCTTCTCTGGACATGCTCCAATTTGTCAATATCCTTTCTGAATTGTGGTGCCCAGAACTGGACACAGTATTCTAGGTGAGGTCTGACCAAGACTATTCTTGTTTGTAATCCCTCTTTTTCTCTAAATACCTCTTGTATATATGCACCTCTCTTAAACCTTTGGAAGCCATCTGTATCTTCCCTTAAATGTAACCAATACATCTATAGCTGCATGGAAGGCTAGCTCGCTAGTCACAGTTAGTTGTTAATAGTTAGTCTCCATTCCCCATTTCCTTCTACAAAAGCTTGCCAAATTATCAGCTAGCAGAAGCAGGCAAGAAAGCCACTTTGACTGGGCAGCATCTTGTAAGACTCAGCTTCAAATTATTCCCAGATGCACGAAGTATAATTTCTGCCCCATGCTATTTTCCATTATGCTAAGCAACAATTTCCCTCCTCTTTCTCCCCATTCCTCTCCCTTTCTTTTTGTTGTTCTTCCCCATTTTATAGCATGGGACAAATTAAATGCCTTATTCTAAATGTGTTCAAATGTTGCAGGATTTTCTCAGTGGGCTTACTTGCAAAAGTCAAAGCCTAATGGATGCATAGGTGGACAGGGAGGTTCTACCTTTCAACCCTTTGTGGAATAAAGGAGAAGATTCTAAAAATCTATAAGGTTTTGCCCGTGAGTGGCCTGTGAAATACTGGTGTTGCATATTCTGTGACTTCATGCTTAGCATGAACAAAACACTATTAGTTTGAATTATTTAATATGCTCTTTGTCTGCCCCACATAGTGAATGAGGAAGGAGAATCCTACCTGCTTAGGCTGTTGCAATGTCACAGAAAATGCCACTGTACTGGCACTGAAGGGATGCTGGGTTAGTCTTGTAGGCAGATTGGGCAAAATAAGAATAACATAGCATTTATATAACACTTGATTGTTCAAAGCACTCCAATTGTTCTTATAATGCCCTTTGATATAGGTTGGTGTTATATTCCCACATAGCTGCTCTAAGAAATTTTGCTGCCTGAGGCAGAACAGGAAACACTGCCCCCCCCCCCCGCAAGGTAAGGTGTGTAGTAAGTGTGAAGCTGGTATTCCCATGAGCAACATTTCCTGCTTCCTTGCAGTAAAAGTTCAACACTACTAGGCAGATTGATCAGCTAACAATTTGCTGCCCTGTCATGACACCCACAGCCTGCTGCTTGGGACAGTCACTTCATCCTTCCTAATGGGAGGGCTAGCCCTGCTATTCCTATATTACAGATGTGAGAAGGGGTTTTAGCAGTGACCATCCAAGACCCTTTGCTACTTGAAGCTGTGTTACCCATCCAAGTCAGGCTGCAGGCCAAAACCATTCTTAATGGCAAACTCAAGTGGGGACTCCTAACAGAAATGGAGCCATAACAGGGCTACTGGGAAACAAGAGAGAAGTATCCACATGTTTAGGAGAATCTCTTCAGTCTGCAAAAGTACAAAGAATATTTAAAAAGAGAACAAGGCAGAGTGACTGAATATGCTCTGTAGCCACTAGAATGTGATATGTCAGTTGGAAAAGATACAGTAGAAGTCAATCAATGTGTTCCTCTAGATCTATAGCTTTCATCAGGCCTAGTCAACATAGCCAATGATAAGCAATTATGAGAGCTGTGGTCCAAAAAATGTGGAAGGCCCAAACTGCCCACCCCTTGAAATACAGGTACTCATCAGGCCAGGATTGCTCACTTTTAGAAAAGTGTCACTGCCATTTGCCTTGAGAGCAGCAAAATGGCTTGGGCACCTGTTGGGCACCTGTGACAGTTTACGTACTCAGAAGCAGTTCTTGCACAGGTCAATGAGGAATGCTCTCATGTAAGTGTTCACAGGAACTACGTAATCCTATGTCCTGAGAAATATAATGATAAATACTTCAAGTGAACACACATATGATTCAGCTGCTTGAATCAATGAATCATATACATGTTTGTTTGGAAACACATCACAATATACAGTTGTCCCTTTGTATTCACTATGGTTTGGTTCCAGGACCCCCCGTGGATACCAAAATCCATAAATACTCAAGTCCCATTACATGCTCTCTCTGGTTTTTCTTCGCAAACGAAGATTCAGGAAGGACCCATCATGCGCTTTCTGCAAGCACGCTGATGACTAAAAAGGCCAATCCGAGATAAACAAGTCCAGTTGCAAAAAGCACAGCAGAAGGTCTCCTTGGGTGATGTTTCCGGGTTGTGATTCTTTCTGCGTTGGCGTTTCTCTTCAAGACTTGTTTGGTGTGAGTTCTCAAATAAGGCTGCAGCATTGTGGATAGTGCGTCTCCATGCCTCCCAATGTGAGGCAAGGGCGGACCATTGTTGGTGATCAATTTGGCCAAGCCTGAGGTGTTGTTTCAGGGAGTCCTTGTATCACTTTTTTGGAGCGTCCTTCTTATGCTGACCCGTGGCGAGTTCAACGTAGAGTACTATTTTTGGGAGGCGATGGTCCTCCATTCTAGAAACATGCCCTGCCCAGCGCAGCTGTGTTCTTAGTATCATGGCCTCAATGCTGGTGATCCCTGCTTGCTCAAGGACAGCAGCATTCGTCACATAGTCAGTCCAGTGTATATTTAAGATTGTGCGTATACAGCGCTGATGAAAGCGTTCAAGGAGTCGTAAGTGGTGGCAATAGGTGACCCATGTTTCAGACCCATAAAGGAGAATAGACAGTACAATGGCTCTATACACACTGATTTTTGTGCTTCGCCTCAGGTGTTTATTACTCCAGACCCTTTTGTAAAGTCTTCCAAATGTTCTATATGCCTTTGCTAATCTGTGATCGGTCTTTGTCAATCTTGGCATCTGAGGAGATGATGCTTCCCAGGTAGGTGAACTACTGAACGGACTTGAGCACAGATTTGTGGACAGCAATGTCGGGATGGTGGTGTTTGTCCTGTGGTGCAGGCTGGTAAAGAACTTCCGTTTTCTTAAGTTTGACTTCCAGCCCAAACAGCTCTGCAGCTGTTGCGAAGTAGGATGTTAGGTGCTGCAGAGCTGCTTCTGTGTGGGCAACAAGGGCAGCGTCATCAGCAAAGAGCAGCTCATGGATTAGATAGTTTAGAGTCTTAGTGCGAGCTCTCAGACGGCTTAGGTTAAACAAGCTACCATCAGTACGGTAACGTATATAGATGCTGTCTTCTTCTTCGAGCTCTGCTGTAGCCCTTTGGAGCAATGGCATAGCAAAATGGTATCCCTTATATAAGATGCCAAAATCAAGGTTTGCTTTTTGGATTATTATTTTTTTAAGAATATTTTCAAGCAGTGAATACTTAAATCCGTGGATATGGAGGGACAACTGTAGTTCAACTGCAGTTTCTAAATTGCATAGACTTTAGCTAATTTTTCCATTGTTCATGAGATATATGGTCTGCTGAACTATTGCCATGTTCATTATAGTGAGATTGCAGAAATGAGAAGTCTGTGCACCTCAGACACTTGTGTCGTCCTTTGTCTGCTGAAATTGGTCTAGGAAAAGATAATGATGTGAGCTATTTTGTATTTGAAATCTTGAGTTGCTAGGAACAAAACCTGATTCTGGCACATCACAGATGCAGTTGTGCAACGAAAGCAGATACTCATGTAAACAGTTCCTAGTGAGTACGGATTTTCTATATTTTCATAGTGATTTGCCATCACTATGTACAGTGTTTGTACAAGGATGAAACTTGCTGTGTTTGTCTTTTGGTTTCCTTTCAGTGTTTCCCCTGAATATTCTCTGTAATGGGAATATTCTCTGCCCATGGATCAAGCCTGTCCCCTCCATAAATTGTGTCCCACCATATTTTCCAGGTGATGGAAATTTACTTTCTTTGCTGACTCACATTTCTCATTTGAGGTTCTCTGGCTGAAAATACCTAATGAACAAAGGTTTAATCATAGCCTTCTAAGGATGCTTCTCACTTCAAAAGAAAATACAGTGTCAGAGCTTCATTGCATGCCTTTTATGCTCTTATATTAACTCAAGGTTTCCAAGGCAGAATGATTTAAAGCAGTGGCTCTCAGTGGAGGGGTAGGTAGACCAGTGATGCTCAGCTTTTTGTCGTCCACATGTTCTTGACTTCATCTCCCAGAATCCCTCACCACTGGTCATATTGGCTGGAGCTTCTGGGGACTGAAGTCCAAAACATCTGGATGATCAAAACTTGATTACCACTGTGGTAGTCATGTCAGGTTTCATAGGATCCCAAAAGGCAAGGCAAGTCTCTCAGGACTCCAGACAGATCACGGTGGAGGGTGATGGTTGACACTCATCCAAGGAAGGCTTTTGTTTCAATAACATTTTTTGAAGGTTAGCTGGCCTGAACCTGCTGCTAACATTGCCTCTGCTGAGGAACATGGCCTGACTCTGCACTTGCTGGCTCCTAGTTGAGGGTAGTAAGGACTGCACAGGGTTGAGACACCTCAAGTTCTGGAAAAACCAGTTGCTCTGGCCTGGAAGATCCAGGTATAGTGGGTGATTCCTGCTTTTTCCTTGAGTATTGTTCTGAGGTGGAGAGGAACTGGGGCCAGAGAAGATCTAGAGACTGAGTGCAACATCTACTCAGTTGGGTTTATATGTCTGTGTGCCTTGCATCTGGTATAGGCAAGAAATGAACAAAAAGCTAAATGTTGGAACCTTTGCTTTTTGTTTTTGCTAAGGGTTGAGGCCATTATGCTCCATTTTTGTTTCTTTCATTCAATAAACACTATTATGTCAGTTTCAAACAGAAAGATTGCATTTGTAGGAGGTGCTGTTCTCTGGAGTGGGAACCCACTATGCATTAGTTATTTACACAGTATGTTTTTTCTCTGAAATAAAATCATTATAAACCCATGGCACCACTTACAACAGGCACTAATTTTAGAGTAAATATTATGGATTAATATGTTAATTATATATTTTCTGACTAAATTTGTTCATTGCATTAGCCCCCTCCCTCTCTTTCTGGCTTTTCTTCGCAAACGAAGATTCAGGAAGGACTCATCCCGTGTTTTCTGCAAGCGCACTGATGACTAAAAAGGCCAATCCGAGATAGACAAGTCCGGTTGCAAAAAGCACAGCAGAAGGTTTCCTTGGGTGATGTTACCGGGTTGTGATTCTTTCTGCGTTGTCGTTTCTCTTCAAGACTTGTTCGGTGTGAGTTCTCAAATAAGGCTGCAGCATTGTGGATAGTGTGTCTCCATGCCTCCCGATGTGAGGCCAGGGTGGACCATTGTTGATGATCAATTTGGCAGAGCCTGAGATGTTGTTTGAGGGAGTGCTTGTATCACTTTTTTGGAGTGCCCCTCTTACGCTGTAAAATGCAAATAATTAGGCAATCATCCTGGATTTTTGGGTCTTCTGCTATTTGATTTAAGGAGTGCAGGAGTGACCATGGTGAGGGAATAAGGAATACCTGCCTGAACTGCTTGTATACCAGTATCTTGTCTGTGGACACAGTATTGATTCCTAAGCCTTTCTCTTTCCAAGCATATTGCCCCCAAAAGAGTAGCAGCAGTGCAGGTTATGAAACATATTTATCTGCATCCTGGATTGGCTACTTAGTGTCTTCTTCATGTCCATCCCGGAATATGAATATCCTTCCATTCAGATGTGCAGACCCACCCAGTGCCACAGTATTTAAAACTCAACACACCTGAAGGAGGCTGTGGTAAGACCTTGTCTGAAAAAAATCTTCCCTCTGTTCTACCATGGTGGATAACTATAGGCCAGTCTCTAACATTCCATTTTTGGGCAAGGTACTAGAGCATGTGATAGCTTCTCAACTCCAGGGGTTCCTGGATCAGATGAGTTATCTAGATCCATTTCAGTTTGGTTTCAGGTCTGATTATGGGTTGGAGACAGCATTGGTTGCCTTGGCAGATGATCTACACAGGGAACTGGGCAGTTGGTTCTGCTGTACCTCTCAGCAGCTTTCAACACTATCAACCATGGTATCTTTCTGAGTTGCCTCTCTGGGATGGGGCTTGGAGGTACTGTTTTACAGTGGCTCCATTCTTTCCTGCAAGGGGAAAGAAGGTGGTGTTGGGGGATTCCTGCTTGACTTCTTGGCCATTGGCCTATGGAGTCCCTCAGGGTTCCATCTTGTCCCCTATGCTATTTAACATCTACACAAAGCCACTGGGAGAAGTGGAATCAGGTGTCAACAGTGTGCTGATGAAACCCAGCTCTATTACTCCTGTCCATCCAATTCCAGGGAAGATGTTCCTGTGCTATACTGGCAGCTGTAATGGACTGCATGAGGACAAGCAAATTAAAGCTTAATCCAGACAAGATAGAGATGCTCCTGCTCAGTTGAAAGACAGATCAGGGAATAGGGATTCAGACTGTGTGAGATGGGGTTACACTGCTTGTGAAAATGTGGATTTGCATTTTGGGGATTCTCCTGGATTCAGCTATGAGCTTGGAGGCCTAGGTTTCAGCAGTGGCTGGGAGTCCATTTGCACTTCTCTGTTCCTGGAGAAGTTGAATCTGGTCATGGTGGTACATGTCTTGGTTATATTCTGTTTGGACTACTGTACAGTTGTCCCTCCGTATCCACGATTTGGAATCCATGGATTTAAGTATTCACAGCTTGAAAATATAGTATTCTTAAAAAAATAAAACCCCCAAAAGCCTTGATTTTGCCATCTTTTTAAGGGACACCATTTTGCTATGCCATTGCATATAATGGGACTTGAGTATTCACAGATTTTGATATTCACAGGGGGGTGGTTTTCCTGGAACCAAACCCCAGCGAATATGAAGGGACAACTGTAATGCACTCTAAATGCACTCTAAATGGGGCTGCCTTTGAAAAGTGCTCAGAAACTGTAGTTGGCCCAAAGAGCTGTGCTAGGTTGTTAACTGGGGCTGGCTATAGGGAACACACAACTTCCTTGTTGCAACAGCTCCACTGGCGCGCCATTTCCAGGCACAATTCAAAGTGCTGTTTTTGACATATAAAGCCCTGTACAGCTTAGGTCCAGGTTATTTGAAGGACCATATCTCCCTTTATGAGCCCATTAGAGCTCTAAGATCATCTGGAGAGGCCTGTCTCTCTATCCCACCTTCTCAGGCTCATTTGGTGGGAACAAGGAAGAGGACCTTTTCGGTGGCTGTTCCCAGACTTTGGAACTCCCTCCCTGGAGAGGCCTGGATGGCCCTGTCCTTGCTCTCCTTCTGTTGGCAGGTCAAAACATTTTTATGCTATCAAGATTTTACAAACTGACAATGGTTGGGCTTTTGATGTTATGCAGTGCTGTTTTTAAGGTTTGTATATAGTCTTTTAATACATTTTAATATTTTTAATTTAATGTCTAATGTTTTAACTTTATAAATTTTTAATTGCTTTTTAAATTTTATATTTTTTATCAATGCTTTTGTATAGTTTTTAATTTGCATTGTTTTAAATATGTTGTTAGTTGCCTTGAGTCCCATTATTGGGAGACAGTTGGGATATAAATGAATAAAACCATCATCTTCATCCTCCTCCTCCTCATCATCATCATTGCCATCTGGGATTGGAGCTGACAGATTTATTATATTGTAGCAGTGATGTGCGAAGCCACTTTTCCATGGGTTCATTCTATGGCACTGCTATAATACTTAAAAACCACTGTAGTGCTAGTGTAACCCTTGTGAGTTACTGGTTTGGTCCAGTGGGTGGGAAAATCCTAAAGGAGGGGCTGTTCTTATTAGTTCTGTTCTGAAAGAGAAGAAGAACTGGAGAGGAAAGATACTGAAGTTGCCAACAATTAAGATTAAGCTCTTTTCACTTTGAATACGATATCCAGATTTTTCAATTATGTATTTAGGAAGGAACTAAAGGATAAATTCTTTATAATGGAATTTCTATGATGTATTTGCACCCATTTTGTATGTTTTATTTAGGGCTCTAAGGTTTGCACCCAGGGTTGCAATACAGTTGAGTAGGATATGTAGAAGAGTCCTACAGTCAAAGATCCAGCATGGTGTAGTGGTTAGAGGGTTGGACTAGTACTCCAGGAGTTCAGGACTCAAATCCCTGCTCAGCCACAAAAACCCACTGGGTGGCCTTGGACAAGTCACACACTCTCAGCCTCAGAGGAAGGCCATGACAAACCCCTCTGAATAAATCTTACCAAGAAAACCACTTATCCAGTACAAATGCTATTGCATGTATACCATCAAATTCCATCAAATATTAAAATACTGTAACTGCAAAATAAGTATAAATTAAACTGTGAAATACTATTATATTTTAGCTACTAAATAGTGTCAAGTTAGTTAAACATCAATGGTGAAATATTATGAGATGTCAAGAATATTTGGCAAATGTTTTCAAGATCTAGATTTGCCAAGGAGAACTTTGAATATAACTTCTAGCAGCAAAATTCCTTTTAGTGCCACACATCAAAGCAACATTTTCTTTTAAAAAAATCTTTAAACAGACATTGCCTATACATGTGAAGAATGTTTACTTCAAATGTGAGTTTGCAGAACTTACACTGCGCATGTGGATGATGGTTGAACCAGAGGACAACACAGTACAGCTTTATTATGTAGAATAAGGGAAGGAAACCTCCAGCCAATGGATCTATATCTGACCTGTGGATTGTTGCAATCTGGCCCATGAAGCTGTATTGGTAGACCTCATCCCAAGCCCAGTGGTGGCCCTAGGGGTGTGTGGAGAGGCCAAACTGCACCAGGTGACACTGTTGGGGGGAGTGGTGACACTAGTCTTAGCCCTGAAGCCCTACCCCTAGAGCAGGGTTTTTTTCTCCATACAAGTGACAGGCAGGATTCTACTGTCTAGTTCCCACTTGTAGTTTGAGTTTATTGTGTTTGAGTCAGGATAATGCTGTGTAGAGCGCAGGTGGTGGAAGACTCAACTCTTATCTGACAGAACTCGCCATAGGAACTTTCTTTGGTCCTATTGGGAGGCAATGCGTGCAGCGCAGAGATCCTTCTCCTCTGCACGTATTGCGTCTGCAGGGTCCTGTCCAGCAGAGCTGTTTAGGGTGGTGAGGGAGATGATGCAGGTGTCCCCTGTGCCAAATCCCCTGCTTAACCCGACGACTGCCTGCTGTGACGCATTTAATAACTTCTTTGCAGATAAAATCTCTCAGATAAGAGCCGACTTAGACACTATTGTAACAGAAACAATGGACGAGGTGTCAGCAACTCCGCCGATGTAATTATACTGGATCAGCTTCAATCTGTGAGTACTGATGACGTGGACAAGCTCCTTGGTAGTGTGAGGAAGACAACCTGCCCCTTCGACCCTTGCCCATCTTGGCTGGCCGTCCAGGGAGGGGATGCATTGCGGAAGTTCCTTGTGAGCATCATCAATGCATCCTTCAGGGAAGGATATATTCCATCATGTCTAAAGGAGGTGGCTGTTAAGCCTATTTTGAAAAAAAACCTTCCCTGGACCCCCTGGCTATGAATAATTATAGGCCAGTCTCTTTATTACCGTTTTTGAGCAAGGTGATCGAGAGGGCAGTTGCTCTTCAACTCCAAGCTGTCTTGGATGAAACCGATTACCTAGACCCATTTAAAACTGGCTTTAGGACAGGCTTTGGGGTTGAGACTGCCATGGTTGCTTTGACCGATGATCTACGTCTGAGCATCGACAGGGGTAGTGTGACCCTGTTGGTGCTCCTAGACCTCTCAGCGGCTATTGATACGATAGATCACAGCATTCTTCTGGATCGCCTGAGGGAGTTAGGCATCGGAGGCACTGCTTTGCAGTGGTTCTGGTCCTTCCTCTTGGGCAGGACCCAGAGAGTGCTGCTCGGGGACAGTAGCTCGAGTAAAAGGGAGCTTACCTGTGGAGTACCACAGGGTGCTGTTCTGTCCCTAATGTTATTTAACATCTATATGAAGCCACTGGGTGAGATTATCCAGAGTTATGGAGCTGGGTGTTATCAGTACGCTGATGACACTCAGATCTATTTCTCCGTATCTCGTTCATCGGTCTTGAATTCTGACGGCATCTCTTCTCTCAGTGAATGTCTTCGGGCAGTAATGGGCTGGATGAGGAAAAACAGATTGAGACTGAATCCAGACAAGACGGAGGTGCTCACAGTAGCGGCCTTGAAACCAAGAATTGGGTTGCAATCTCCAGTCCTGGATGGGGTCACACTCTCCTCCAGTGACTGTGTTCGCAGTCTAGGGGTGCTCCTTGACTCGTCGCTCCTGATGACAAATCAGGTAAATGCGACAGTCAGGAGCGCTTGTTATCAGCTTCGGCTGATATGCCAGCTGCACCCTTTTCTGGAAGTAAGGTATCTTGAGACCGTTGTGCACGCGCTGGTAACCTCACGTCTTGATTTCTATAATGCACTCTACATGGGGCTACCCTTGTGCTTAGCTCGGAAATTACAGCTGGTACAAAATACGGCAGCCAGGCTAGTTTCTGGAACATCTAGGAGGGACCACATTACTCCAGTTCTGAGGTCCCTCCACTGGCTACCTATCAGCTTCTGGGCCCAGTCAGTACAAGGTGTTGGTTATCACCTTTAAAGCCCTAAATGGCTTGGGCCCAAGCTATCTCAGGGACTGCCTTCTCCCTTATAATCCTCCCCGCGCTCTCCGGTTCTCTGGGAGGAATTTGTTGCAGCCACAAAGACCTAGGCTGGCGACCACCTCCCAGAGGAATTTGTTGCAGCCACAAAGACCTAGGCTGTCGCCCCCAAATTGTGGAACGGCCTGCCTGATGAGATCCGCCTATTGACATCATTAGACAGCTTTAAAAAGGTTGTCAAGACGGTTCTCTTCAGGCAGGCTTTTCTGGAATAGCTAACCCCGGCCTCAGAACCCCCTCTGGAGGTTGATTCTGGAGCTCCTAACTGATGCTGCTTTCTTGGAAGAGCTTTTAATAAATTGTATTATATGCTGATTTTAATTTGTATTGATTTAATAATGTTTTAAGGGGGGGAAGGGATTTTGAGTTGTTTTATACTATGTACTATTTTACTGTTGTAAGCCGCCCCCATTGTTCGCAGAGGGGTGGAATATAAATAAATTTTATTATTGTTATTATTATTATTCTCAGTGGTTCCATTTATTGATATATCAATGGGTTATTGGGGTAAACAATCATTGCAATTTCCAACACCATGCTTGCCTAAGACACCTTTCCAGGCTTCGGAGTTCTTTCCTACTCTGGCATTGAAGTCACCAAGGATAATAATTTTATCAAGTCTTGAAGAGAAACGACAACGCAGAAAGAATCACAACCCAAAAACATCACCCAAGGAGATCTTCTGCTGTGCTTTTTGCAACCGGACTTGTTTATCTCGGATTGGCCTTTTTAGTCATCAGTGCGCTTGCAGAAAGCGCGGGATGAGTCCTTCCTGAATCTTCATTTGCGAAGACAAGCCAGAGAGATTGGGGTAAACAAGATTATGTAATGGCTAGAGGGTCAAACTAGTTCCTGGGTTCAAATCCCATTCTGCTATGAAGCTCATTTTATGAGCCTGATGCCAGTCACTGCCTCGCAGCCTAACTGACCTTATCAAACTGTTATGAAGATCAAGTTGTGGTGGGCAAGACAACATGCACTGTTTTGAATTTCTTGAAGGAAAGGTGGAATATAAATATGGAATGCTTTTGAGCTAATATTGCATTGGGGCCAAGAAAGATGTCATGGCATGCACAATATAATCCAGACTGTTCAACATAACTTTGAATCTGAACCTGGGAATCATTCTAGTCTAGCAAAGGGATGTGGGAAGACAGACAGTATCACTGATGCTATGAGAATTGCCAGGCAGAGGACACAAGAGTCACAGGACAAGGAATGGACTCTGTGAAATTGCAGTGGAGAATGAATGCCTGGCAAAGGGAACTTGTGAAATCTCAGCCAAAGAGCGTACATCTTAATGTGGGCCACTGGTAACTGCATGATATGTGACATTGCCTAGACTTGATGCTCCCATAAAGCAAACATAAGGGCTTTAACTAATGCTGTCAACATTATACTTCTGAGGCCAACAGGACTTAATAGATCTACGAGTCTGGCTTATGGCATCAGTAGATCCTATTCTGAATAATATTGCTCATGTCTGTTCCTGCTATGTCATGTCTGGTCTGTGTCATGCAGCTAAAAGGTGTCAGACAATGATGGTGGTAGAGTGGATTTCTACTACTTCAGGCTGCAAGAATGGGATATCTTCTGTTGAATGCTTTCCCTCCGTATAAAATTAGCAGACTGATACAAAAGGGTTTGACTCAACCATCTCCCTGTTACGGTAGCTTTCTAATTTGTAGTTAGGGATTCCCCACCCTCGCATAGAAGTACTTTCAGAAATGTGAATTAGAATGTGGAAAAGTTATTTTTCAGATTATTACTCCTAGAATCCCATCCTTAGGCAGCAAGGCCAGTGATCCTGGGAATTATTGTCCATTGGCCATGGTAGCTGGGGAATTCTGAGGGATATGGGCAAAAAAAGAGTAGAATTTCGAAGCTGTGATTCTTTTCCAGCTGTATTGAGTAATTTTTAGTAAATGTGGGACCAGCAGAAGAATGTTGCAATCTCGAGTGCTCTTGTTTGGGAGTTCCAACTGCCAGCGAAATCTTCTTTGAGGGTGTTCCATTCCTTTTCCCTACTTTTCTGTTCTCTGCTCCCAAACTAAGTCAGCTTTCCATGCCCATTGGATATGCTCAGTCCTTACTAGGATGAATTTGTTTTCCTACCCCTATATATATTTTTTTCCTAACATGAGGTTTTTTTTAAAGAGGGGGCATTGTATTTCCGCAAGGGCTTCCTCAAGCTTGCTAATGCCTTCCTCCAGACATAGATGATACTGTTTTGGATTCATAAGGCTGAGTAGAGGGATAATGAGTTTGCTGTTATTTATTTATTTATTTATTTATTTATTTCTCTCTCTCTCTCTCTCTCTCTCTCTGGCTTTTCTTCGCAAAAAAGATTCAGGAAGGCCTCATCCTGCGCTTTCTGCAAGCGCGTTGATGACTGAAAAGGCCAATCCGAGATAAACAAGTCCGGTTGCAGAAAGCACAGCAGAAGGTCTCCTTGGGTGATGTTTCCGGGTTGTGATTCTCTTCAAGACTTGTTCGGCGTGAGTTCTCAAATAAGGCTGCAGAATTGTGGATAGTGCATCTCCAAGCCTCCTGATGTGAGGCCATCAGTTTAACACCTTTCTGCCTGTCTGAGGCAATTCAAAGTGGATTAAAAAAAATCCTTAAAAGAAGACAAAATCCATTTTTATAACCCAGTTTTTAAAAGCATTCAACTAAAACAGTTGCAGAACCAAAGGCAATATGGAACAAACAGTGTGTGTTTGCACACATATATTGTCTATGAATGAGATCCTGCATCATCATTGTAACTGCAATGACAGAGCTCTGTCATTGTAGTTATGACTGACAGTGCCTCTCTCAAACCTACCTTTGCTGCCTGGCAGTGTCCCAACTAAAGCGTTTCTGAGATGCTGGAGATCAGGGGGTTGGGGAATGATGTCAGCAGCACTTTCCCAGTCATTGGATACCATGAGAACAGGTAGCTGGAGAAACCCCTTGGAGTCTTACTGCAATTGCTTATTCCTATGCACCCTGTGACCAGAGGTTCACTGCAGCCATAATTTCCCATTGCCCCAGTCTCCAGTGCCTCAGAAATGTTTTAATTTGGATGCTGCCAGGCTAAATTGGTAGGGTTTTTTGGGGTGGGTATGTGTCATGTGGGTGAGGTATGCCTGGTGAGCAGTTTTTAGTCATCAGCGCGCTTGCAGAAAAACGGGATGAGTCCTTCCTGAATCTTCGTTTGTGAAGAAAAGCCAGAGAGAGAGAGATGTGTCATGTTCATGACCATAAAATGAATCCCCAGCAATTACCGGTACTATACAGTGGGCCCTTGGTATCCTCTGGGATTTGGTTCCAGGACCCCCCCCCCAATGGATACAAAAATCCATGAACACTCAAGTCCCATTACATACAATGACATAGTAAAATGGTGTCCATAAAATAAAATGTCAACATCAAGGTGTGCTTTTTGGATTATTTTTTTTTGTCTGTGAATGTTTTCAAGCCATGGGGGGGTTGAATCTGCAGGATCCATGGATACAGAGGTCTGGCTGTATTGTAAGTCCAGTTTACAATCTCATAACTACTGAACATGTACCAGCCTATCTTTTATCTCTCTCTCTCTCTCATATCTATATCATTTATCTACCTACCTACTTATGTACTAAACATGTTAGTATATAGGTGTATTGTTCAAAGAGCACCAAAAGTAAACAAGACACTGGAGTTTCCATTTCCCCTTCCATTTTGCTTTGTTTGTTTTTCATGTTTACTGTTAATATATAGTTTTGCAAATTGGTATTGCTGGCATGATGTAATGTCTGACTTGTACTTTTACTATTGTTATTGTACTTGTACTATTGTTATTACATAACAATAGTTTTTATAAAAAGTAAATAGGCATATGGATCATTCAGTGGGATTCGGGGGAAATTACTGTACTTTTTTTGGGAGGGGATAAAAGCATGGCCCCTAGATATATTCTGAATGAAGAATTTGGCTTTCTAGACCATTGGATGATTTTAAAAGTGGTGGACTGGGTGAATTTATGGAGCTTTATGGAGCTTGGGTCATCGGGAAGACATCGGGAAGACTAGTCAGGAAGACTATAGATGCTCTTCTGTATCAGATGTATGCTTGTCCCATTCAGTATACTCTCTGTTCACACTCACATACTGATGCAGTCTTGTTTTCCACTGGTCAAAGGCATGGAGCAGATCAATCTCTGTCAGCTGTTTCAACACATCTGCCATTTTATTCTTAACTGCATCAGTTCTTTACTGCATCAGTTCTCTTTAGGGAAAAGAAAAAAGTTTCATGGTGCCAAATCTGGTGAATATGGAGGATGTTCAAGTGTAGTAATGGGTTTATCATCCAAAAACTGCTTAATAGAAAATGCTGTGTGAGCAAGCGCATTGTCTTGATGAAGAATGATACCATTTCCCCACAGTTCTGGGTTTTTTTTTTCCTTGACTGTTTTTCTTAGCTTGTCAAAACTTCCTTATAATAATGCTGGTTCACTGTTCTGCCTTCTGGAACCCATTCTGCCAAAATTACGCCCTCAATGTAAAAAACAAGCAAATTGATGAGCTTTGAATGTGGACTTGTTTTGATGTGCTTTTTTCATTCTTGGTGATGATGGTGTTTTCCAGTGCATTGATTGTCGTTATGGTTCAGGATCATACTGGAAGATCCAGGTTTCATCACAAGTGATGATGTTTTGGAAAAGGTTTGGGTCCACCTCAAGTTACTGCAGAATGTCACATTGCTCAACTTTAAAACTTAGCATTTTTCCAGCACACAACAGACAACACAGCTGCTTTAAATGACGACTGACAATTAACTGATCGGCCAAGAGTGTTGATGTTTGTCATGCAGGTTCAGACCTGTTCAAGGTCCCCACTCAAGTGTTCACAATCAGTTCTCACTAATTTGTCTGAAAGGTAGAAACAGAGTCTTGTTATTTAATGGACAAACCTCACATATTATTTGCCAAGGAGTGCAAAATGGAGGGTGCAAATGCACTCAAGTTCTCTTATTGGGCTTCTTACAAGCAATTAATTGGTCACTGTGTGACCAATATATTGGACTAGATAGGCCTTGGGTCTGACTTAACATGGCTGTTCTGATTTTTTTATGGGCTTGACACCATTGGTGTACATAATTTCTAGTGCCATTTAGCTAGCTTATACATTTCTGGCATGCACAATTCACCTAGTACTAGTGAGGATTGTTTTTTGATGAGCAGTAATGCAATCAATTAACACTTAGAAATAGTATAAAACAAAATCTTATTGCCTTGTCAGGGTTCATTGGAAAGAGTTGTTTTGAGACATTTAGGATTATGACTGATATTGTCTAATGATGGTTCTGGCTGGGTTATATTTGGGTGATGATAATACAAACCACAGCATAAGAGAAAAGGAGATGTCATTTCTCCACGTTTCTTTTTTCTTCACATATGATGTAATACCATGATTCATTAAATGTAAGGTCCTACAGCTAGGGAAGAAAAATGAAATGCACAAAAATAGGATGGGTGACACTTGGAAGCAGTGCATGTGAAAAAGATCTAGGGATGTTAGCACACTACAAGCAATGCATGAGTCAACAGTGTGATGCAGTGACAAAAAAGCTAATGCAATTCCGGGCTATATCACAGGAGCATAGTGTCCATCCAGATCAAGGGAAGTAACAGTCCCACCCCATTCTGCTTTGGTCAGACCTCATCTGAAATACTGTGTCCAGTTCTGGGCACCGCAGTTCAAGAAGGATATTGACAAACTGGAACATGTCCAGAGAAGGGCAACCAAGATGATCAAAGGTCTGGAAATCAAACTGTATGAGGAACAACTTAGGAGCTAGGTTTGTTTAGCTTGGAGAAGGGAAGACTGAGAGATGACATGATAGCTATCTTTAAATATCCGAAGCAATGTTGTATATAAAATGGAACGAGCTTGTTTTCTGTGGCTCCAGAGATTAAAATGTGAACCAGTGGATTCAAATTACAAGAAAAGAGATTCTACCTAAACATTAGGAAGAATGACTTTACTGTAAGAGCTGTTTGAATTGGAATGGACTACCTCAGAGAGTGGTGGACTTGGGAGGTTATTAAACAGAAGTTGGATGGGCATCTTTCAGAAGTGCTTTTACTGTGTAATCCTGCATGGCAGGGGGTTGGACTAGATGGCCCTTGTGGCCCTTTCCAGTGGTAAGATTCAGTGATAAGATTATTTTATTCCTTTATCTTTCTGTGAAGAAGGGCAGGGAAATGGTTCTCTTATTATATCTAGTTTAGTTCATTTTGTCCAGTGATTGTTAATAAACATTGAATTGTGTATTCCAGAAATGTGGAATGAGCTTAATTTAGGAGATTATCAGACGGGGACAAAAATAGCGTCCCCGTCTCGCTATCTCCTCTCCCGCCCACTCCCTGTAACACTATAAAAATAAGTTTCACACACCTACCTTTGCCACTTCTTTCCCTCCCCCTGGCAGACCAAGAGTGAATGCAGCTCTCATGGAGCTGCATTTACTTCCTGGAATGGAAATCCTGGCCATTCTCGCGAGGGGACGATCGCACGGGACATTCAAAAAGAAAAAGAAATGTCAAAAACTCAAACCAAGCACAAAAACAAAAATACTTGTACTTTTAAAAAATACAAGTAACCCAGGGAGGGTACAAGAAAGTGTGTCATTTACCTCCTTGTCCCGATCACACCTAGAAGTGTTCGGCATGGTCCTCCCAGTGACGCTGGCATCGCGCCAGCATAATGGGGCATCTTTTCACTCACCTGTCGTTCTGTTACAGAAACGGAATGACAGATCAATTCACAGCTTAGCCCATGAATAAAAAGGAGCGCTGGGGGAACGGAAGGGGCACGGGAGCATGACGACCTATGAATGACATCATCTGAAAGGGAAGCCGTTTCGCGATCTCCTGGCATCCCTGTCATGCTTTATTTAGGTCATCTGATAATCTCTTTAATCTCTGGTCTAAAATAATAGTAACAGTATGGAATATAGTTGCTATGTGTGTGTTATAGGGGATGAGGTAGTATAGAAAGTACAACAGAAAATAATTTATGAAGATAACTGTAAGAAGATAACGTGTCATTTTTATTTTATATTGGAGAAATCATATATAGAATCATCACATTAAAAACATAATAATAATACAAGTAGCAAACATTTTTGGAGTCATGTAAATTAGCATTTAGCCTATCTTCTCTTTGCTTCTTAATTGGTTTCTGTTTTCTTGGCAGAATGTGTATTTTAGTTTGTAAGAACTATTTAATAGAACTAAGACAACCTTCTTTATGAAAAATGTGTGTGTACATTATCATGATTTTTTTTAAAGAAAGAAGCTTGTAATATGTCACTGGTGATGGTAATGTGCCCGAAATGTGACAATGATTGGACAGTGTCACAACAAAAAATGTCTTTTACGAATCTGTCTTATGTTATAAAAGATCAAGTTTTGTAATCTTATGTACAAGAACAGTTAAACAGAGGAAATGGACTTATACTAAATCAGACCATTGCCTATGTAGCCTAATACGAGAACATCTGCACTGTGATTCTTCATGGTTCCAAATGGGTCTCTCGCAGCCCTAACTGGACATACCAGATACTGAAACTGTGATCTTGTAAATGCAAAACATCTACATACGGTACTCAGCCACTGAGCCTACAGCCTGCAAACTGGATGATTGTCCCATCTAGCTGATTAATATATCTCCTGACTGATAGCAGGTCTGGAAGAAAACCTTTCCTAGCCTGCTACCTGAGATCATTTTAAATATAGATATTAGAACTTGAAACCAGGAGTTTTGGGAGTGGTCAATGTGAACTACAATCTTTCCAAAACTGATGCAGTTTCAGGTACGGTAGATCAGCTGATTCATTGAGATAATCTAAATTATGAAAGTTTGCATTTGTGTATTTATTTGTGCATTATTCTGTTTTGTTAGGTGCTAATGCTCCTTCCACACAAAATCCAATTCATCTCTTCCTCTCATCTTCCATCTTGAGATATTTCACGAAACACTGCCCAGACAATTTCAAGGCAGTCATCATGTTCTTTATTGAAAGAGGGAATTCTCTGCATGAGAATATTGATTTCTTGCTGAAAAATGGGATAGGCATAGGCCTGTTTGTGACTGCCTTGGGATATATTTATCCAGAAGCATAATTAGGGCAAAGAATTAATGGCATTATTAGTCTGCTCCCCATGATTAGTGCAGTATCTTATTCTTTGAGTCATGCTGGAATGCAGTCAGATGTAAAGGGAAGGTGAGGAGGAGCCTTGATTACAACTCAGGAGCCAGGAGTCACAGTCCAGAAGCTAGGAGGAACCTGACACAGTATATTCTGTTGTTGCCCAGGGAAAGTCATAGCATGACCTGAAAGACTTTATAGTCAGGCCAGAAAGAACCAGAAAGAGTCTGCATGGTTGGCATCACTCTGAAGCCTGAGATGTAATCACCCACTGTGCTCTCTAACCAATGTAACCCTGGTGACTCAACACATGGTGTAAACAGAGCATAGCTATGTACTTTCTTGTTTCTAATCCTGTCAGTGCTTTAAAATCTAGGAATAATAAGTTATTCTTGCAGCTGTAGATAAAATACGGCTTTCTAGATAAGTACAAAGGCCTGTCTACACAGGTAATATACCCTGTGTTGCCCTTGTCTTAGAGTTCTGCAATCTTGAAGATGCAGGGCGTTTGCCCCATTCTGCCGCCAAGCAGTCCTCATGACCCCTGGAGCAAATACGAGGCTAAGGTGGGGTGGGGATTGAGTAGGGCCTGATAAAAGTTTATATTAAAATACCTGCTTTAAGCTGTTCCTGCGGGAAGAAATGGATCGGGCCACGTGAGACTGCAAGAGCCTATCCTAGCAGGCCAGCCTGTCGCTGCAGTTGCTGGTCTGCCTCACTCTCTCCGAAGCAGGAACAAGTCCCACAGCACTTGACCAAGGCTGGTCACATGCAGGGGGTCTTGGTCACATGTTGCAGGCTGGTTTCCTAGCTTTCGGGAGGGCTAGGGAGACGGTATCAGCTGCAGCTGCAGTGATGGGCCAGTGTGCTCATCTGGACTTCCTCCTGTTTGTAGGTGATAATGGGGGAGGAATGGGACTGATCCGTGGCCAGGATATGCTGACAGGAAGCCGTCATATCCTGGCCCGTGTAGATGAGCCCTAAGTCTGTACTGGCACATCACCCTCTTTCTGTAGGAGTTATCCCCTTGGAGCCTGTTCACATAATCCTCTTTTCAGTGTGCTTTTTAATTTATGTGTGTGGGTTGGTTGTCTAAAAATACAAATTGTGAATATTAAAAATATATTATTGAACTAATATGTACAGTACTTTCAAGAATCTGGGATTGGATGCAGCTCCCAGTTTGCTATAGACTTCACAGAACATGTGGATTTGTTACCAAAAAAAACCCAAAACAAAAACGAGGAAGATAGCCTAAGTTAGAAGAGGTAATACAGTTGGCCCTCTGTATCTACAGATTCTGCATCCATGGATTCAACCATCCATGGTTTGAAAATATTTAAAAAAAAATCCCGAAAGTTTTACCTCTGCCTTAGGAAACAACTCATAGATGCACAACGGAAAGCAGGCAACCAGTGGTTTGATTTGAAGCTCAGTTTATTTTCATTTGGCCAAATGGGTGCCTAAAGGAGTTTGGGACAAGGATAAAACACTTGGCCAGGACTTTTAAAGTTTTGGCTGAATTCATAGCATAGATAGAAGGACCAATCAGTCATTTTACCCATCCCCCTTGGAACGCCCATCTCTTTGTCATTAAGGTACAGGTGTGCATGCTTAGAGAATGGCCTGAGCTATTTGTGTACCTGTGTCTTGGAACATTTTATGGTACAAACACATACCGTAGTCAGAAGATCAAAACTAGTCTATGCTTCCTGCCATTTTATGCAGTTAGGCTAGCTACTTCCTCTTGCAGCTTAGCAAAGCATCTGATGTTTTTGCATTGTGGTTACAGTTCTGCAGAGAAAGACAAACTTAACTTGTCACCTGGTTGAAGGGAGGGGGAAAGAGAGAGAGAGAAAGAACTTTCATAGCATGAGGGTGTTGGAAGGGAGCCTGAGAGGTCATTTAGTCCAACCCTGAAAAAGGTGTTTGAAATCCAGTATTGGAGGCAGTGTAGCTGGGAATCCTTAAGGATATCTTTCCTGTTTCTGCCTCCACCTTACAAAAGCAACTGTTTATTTTGCCATCTTATATAGGGGAAACCATTTTACTACACCATTGTATATCAATGGCACTTGAGCATCCACAGATTTTAGTATCTACAGGCATCCTGGAACCAAACCCCAGCAGATAACAAGAGCCCACTGTATTGAATTTTGCAGAATTAGATCAGCTTCTTTCTGCACACACACACACACACACATGCCTTCTAACATGAAAGATAAAATATTCATCCTCTATTTGTAAAGTGCAGAGAGACACTGCTGATAGCCAGTCCTAATGTAGTGATCATAAATACTTGTGCACACGTTATGTTAGGAATTAAATTTGTTCATGATTAGATTTAGCCACTGATTTTCATAAGTATATTTCTACCCATGGCACTCTTGAGAATTCTTACTAGGCAGAGTTGCTTGTTTGATCTCTGGTGGTTAGGAATCAAAATTCAGCTTGAACATGCTAACTCATTTGCAGCTGATGAGAATAGGCTGATCTTGTGATAATGTGTGATTTTCAAGGAGTGTAAGAGAATACAACCTACTACCTGCTTTTTCATTTGATTTGCCCCCATCCCTGCTCCATTCTTCTTTACTTTGATCTTCTCTGATTGATTTTTGTTTTCTTTTGGATTTGCCTAGCTTTTTTTTTTACCTTTCTCACATATTGCAGTTTTCTATCTCGTTCCCCCATCCCTTCTCAGCATTCAGTGGTAGTTTTTTTCTTGTTTTTTAATCTCTGATAAGAATCCTTCTTTTTATTTTCCCTTTGGGTGGAAAACCCATTAGAGGAAATAGTAAGAATGCTCTTAGTGCAATAGATGAAAAAAATTATTTGATTTGTTATAAAATTATCTCTGTTCTGTTATCTTTGCTTCAGCTGGAGCTGGAGAAGAATAGGAAGAACAAGTAAAGAAAATGGAACGATAATGTACAGTAGATTTGTAAGCTGGAGGCAGGGACTTGTCAGTGTTTTTTAATTTTTTTATTGTATCGCACCTACTAAATATGGGATGCTTGTGAAATAAGAGCAATGCTGGCAGAACAGTTGGAATGCATAGTGAAATAGGATGGTTCTTTGTATATAACCAAGAGGGCTTGTTGTTGTCATTTGCCCACAAACCTGAGGAGGGTGACCTTGCTTCCTTACAGTGCAGCCAGGATCCAATGAGACACTCAAACTGGATCACAATGCTTTTGCCCAAATTGGAGACCCTCCCCTTCTTCCTTCAGTTTCTCAATTCTCTTGAAATAGTGGGATGCAACAGATTCCTAAATCTATTGCGACCCCATTGTCCATGCAGAAAATAATGGCTAATTCAGCACCATTATGAGCACAGTTTTGGAAAGTTTATATATTTAATTTTTTTTGGACAACAACCAGAATCCTCCAGTGAGTATAGTCCTCTATGCTGGAGGAATTCTGGGAGCTGCCATCCAAACAAGTAACTTCCCCAGGCTCTGAATACGAAATCTGCAAGAGTGGTCACCTAAATGTACTGTATATACATTTTAAAGAAGTGTGTGTGTTTTAAAGGAGTGTATGGTTTAATGTTTTAATGATCAAACTCTTAATGATAATGCTTTTAATAATTTTAATTACTAAATTTTCATTTCTCTTTTTGTTTTATTAGCTTTGTGACCATACAATAAGATGATGATGGTGGTGATTGCCTACTTGTGTGGCCCTTGGTCTCATTTCAAAACGGAAGGCAATTAGCAATAGGGGCTTGTATTTGTTTTTATGATTTTCTAATAAATAATGCAAAATAATAGGAGCTTGAGAGTTTCAAAATACAATGGTAGGGGCCAAGAGGCTGGTCTTGCACAAATGCTTGGAAGGTGACCTCTTCACACATGTAGCTGATGAGCAGATGGCTTATATAAAAGAAGAGCCGTGATAAATTTGAAGAGATTTGAGAAAACTTGAGGACTGACATGTTTGTGTATATGCGTGAAGGTGTTTTGTTTACATGGGGTAACTGGTGGAGAATCACGGGTCCTTTTCGTTGCTCCTCCCCTTATTTCCTCTGTTCTCTTTTTGTATCCTTTTCTCTTATTCTTTACTTTTCTTATTTGTTTGTTAATCTTGCTAATTGTGATTTGTCTATCCTGGGTTAGGGTTACTGAAACAAAAGAGTTTAGTTTTTTGAGGCAAGGTTGCATGGGTTGCGGGAGGGTTGCCACACTATTCAGAAGGGGGGGCAAAACGGCAAAAACAATGTGGTAAAAGCCTTTGTGGCTTTTCCCTTTTTTTTTTTAACTGCGAGGGGGGTGCACATTCCTGCTCATTTGGACAATCGAATGACACGAAATTCGAAGGGAAGCACAAAGCTGATTGGCAAAACAAGAGCAGGGGCAGGGTTTGCTAGCAGGGCAAGTGCCCGCTGCTGCCATGTTGGATTTTCGCCTTAGCAGTTGCTCGCTAAGGTAAAAGAATAGGATGGTTTTTTTGTTTTGTTTTATGTTCTTATAAAATAGAACCAGTCTATCACTCCAGCACACCTTGGACGATTAAAAAACAAAACAAAACAAAATGGTGGCAATGAAGAACTAACGCAAGTAAATCACAGCCTTCTGGAATGTGAGGCTTATGGGGGCTTCTGAGGCCAGAAAAAAATATTAAGATATGTCGCTGCTGCTGCTCTGTCCCCCCCCCCATGTAGATGAGTCCTTAGAGTGGCTTATTCATTGAGGTTTGTGTGGGATCTTGACACCATTACCTTCAATTTGCAGTACAAATCTCCCCCCTTTGTTCATGCCCTCCAACTATCCTCTTTTGTTCCATGTTTTCCGCCGGTTTTTAAAAAGCTTCTGTCCTCCTCCCACCCTTTGTTTTCAGCTTACTTCAATTGCTGCAAACTGAGTTCAAAGGGCAAGAATAGTTTGCACTCAACTCAGCAGGGGGGAGAGAAGAGGTGGCAGAATCTTGCCCTTCCATCAAGCCAAAGCAACCTGCTACAGCCTCTTCTGGTTTGTGTGTTTTTCCATATTCATGACTTTTCCCACACTCTGATTTTGCATGTTCTGATTTTCACCTTTGATATCCTTGTTTCTTCCCCCTTTTTTCTTACCAGAGAAGACCCATTAAGGGAAAAAGAACAGTTGCACAATGATCCTGAAGTGTGAGCAGAGCAACCCCCTGTCTAGAACTCCCAACATCTTAAGAACCCAGTCACTGTGTCCCTTGGATTCTGAAAACTGGAAGTGAACCTGGATGAGACAAAAACAGTTAGAAAAGCAGGCATTTAGAAGGCACGTTGGTAGGCAGGTTGGAGCAGCCATTCCTCCTATCTTCAAATCTTCCCCTGGATATCACCCCTTCACCTCACGAAGGCAAATGTTTTGTGAGTCCTGGAAAACTGAAATTTTAAGTTACTACAATGCTGTAAATTTGGGGACTGGAGGAAAATTTCATGTGGGAGGGCAGAATTTCATTGGGAAAGGCCACACTCTCATTTTGCGTCTCCCCAGTTGTTGTTGTTGTTTGCCTTCAAGTCATTTCCGACTTATCGTGACCCTAAGGTGAACCTGTCACGTGGTTTTCCTGGCAAGATTTGTTCAGAGGGGGGTTGCCTTTGACTTTCTCTGAGGCTGAGAGAGTATGACTTGCCCAAAATCATCCAGTGGATTGCTGTGGCTGAGCAGGGATTCGAACCCTGGTTTCCAGAGTCCTAGCCCAACAGCCAAACCTCAACACCAATGCTGGCTCTCACATACATACGTGTGTGTGTGTGTGTGTGAGAGAGAGAGAGAGAGAGAGAGAGAATATTACAGTGGCTCCCACCCAGAAAGGCCTATCCAAATGATTTTAAAGTGTGAATTTTAAATTGTGTGTTGACTGTTTTAAAATGTCTTGGTTTTACTTGTTTTTTTAAAATGGATATCTGTTTTTAACTGATATGTGCTTTTAACCAATGTTATGTTTCTGTGTTATATGTGTTGTTCCCTGCCTCGATCCATAGGGAGAGGTAGGTAAGAAATAGATATTGTCGTCATCATCATCATCATCATCATCTTAGTACTGAATGGCAACAGTGGCTCTCCAGGTTTTCATGCAGGATGGCCCATTCACACTATACGACCATAGCACTTTGCTTTGTTTTCAGTTCAGCTGCCATGGCAATACCTCATGGAATCCTGGGATGCATAGGAAGGGGTGCTTAGAAATCTCAGCCAGAGTGTTCTAGTGCCTCACCAAACCACAAACCTCAGGATTCCATGGGAGGGAACCAGTGGAATAATAGTGCTTTAATTGTGTAGTGTGAATGGGCTCCAAGTGATCTCTGGTACTCTGTAGCAGTCACCCTTTCACGTACTGTACTAGCTGTTTCCAGTGCTGGTTAGCTTCCCAAATTAGACAAGCTTGTATACATGCTGGGTAGTATGATGATACCAGCCAAAAATCGTGGGGGGTGGGGATGCTTCCTAAGACAAAAGACAAGCATTCTTTGGGTGGTGCTTAGGGAATTTTAAGTCAGCATTGTTGTATTTTTATTGTTGTAAGCCGCCCCGATTGTTTTTAACAGAGGGGCGGGGTAAAAATTATTGTTGTTGTTGTTGTTATTGGAGAAGGGAAGCCAACTTGCCTTGGTAGCAGTGGAGAATAGTCCACAAAGAGTTAAATACTGTACTTCTCTGCCTCTGCTGCTTCTCTGTTCACATATTTCTCCCTCTCCAAAGCTGTTTTAAAAACCATTGAGCTATCTTACACATGTTTGTGCCTAATAATAGTTTGCCCCCACCATCCAGTCTTAGTGTTTGTTACATAAGAGGATTCTGGGAAGGGAAGGCAACAGAGCAGTTTACTTGTATTTAGAAAAGATGAACATGTTCAGTGGGTAGGATGGGTCTTGAGAGTGTGGACAACCATATTCACTCCTAATCTCGTATTGAGATCAAACCAACCTAAAGGCTGGGGCAATTAACTCAATCTCCTATTGAGCTTGAGTTACTTGAAGTGGCCATAAATCCTTTTTTTAGATTTCCATCTCAGGTGTTCCTTTCAATTGTGTTCTTTGTGGCTCACATCATCTCCACACCAGTTTATAAAGGCAAGAAGAGGTGATGTAATGGGGCTGGCATAACACTATATGGATTTCTTTTTTTCTGGGCCTCCTTCCTGTTCACTTTAGCAATGCATCTGCTTTTCACTTGTGGTCAAGATAATCATTCCTGTGACCTTTCTTGACATAATCTATAGTTGTGTGAGCTGCGGAGCGGGGGGGGGGATACTTCCCCCCAATATGTATGCACCCTCCCCAGAGGTTGGGTATTTGGTGCTGGAGAGAAGAAAATATATATGCATGTATAAAATATGCCTTGGGCTCCTTTCTCACTGATGCAGAGTACCTAAAAGGTAGGCGGAGTGGCTGGTGGGCAAAATCCCACTGTCCCTCCATGTATTCACTGAAAACATGGAAAGAAGCTGAGAATTACAGGTCAGATCTGTGACCATGGGTAACAAATATCTATGTTTCCTTCTGGGTTATTCTAGACCCCTTGCCTGAATATTCTATTTCTTCCTTAGGGTAAAATAACTAATATATTTTGCATGGTTTTTGAGGGATGCTCCCCCAAGTCATGAAAGATGTCTGCTTGTCATAGCACATAGTTTTCCTTGCCTACATATCTTGCATTTAGTATGTTTTATTTTGTTGTTGGTCATTGGAAGATAAACATGAGCTTAATTCTTTTTGAATTTTTATTTATTGTTGCTTAATAAGCTTACATCATCACATATTTCTTCGTACATTGATTCTTCGTTAGCAACCATCATTATTTAATACAAAACATTTTCCATAACCAGCAATGAGAATTTGTCAACATAGACTATTTAGTTCTTACACCTATATATACATACTTATTTCTTGTTCTTCCCATTGATAGTTGTCCTTCCTCCTTGGTTCATTTGAAATTTGCTTATTTGATTTACCCTTTTTCCATTTAACAGTTTTATTTTTCAATGCCTCTGGTCTTAATTAATATTACCATCTTTATACACATACCATATACTATATACATATGCGTATATCTTAGACTATTTAGTATTTCCAGTCCCTTCTGGTTTCATCTCTTAATTGGGGATATGATACACACACACACAATTATTATTGTTTTATTTTATATATATATATATATATATATATTCCATCTCTCCTTCCAAAATTTTTTCATTGGTTCCCATTCTTTTTCCACCAGGTTCAATGGCTTATTTTTTAAGCTGGCTGCTAGCCTGTCCGCTTCTAGCATATCGTACAATTTACTATACCATTCTTCCATTGTTGGAATATTTTCTTGTCTCCAATTTTTAGCATACAGTATCCCCGCCATAGTGATCATATACATGAGTATCCTCTTTTTACTATCTAGCTTGATAATATTTCCTTCTCCAATCTTATCAGTCATATTCAATAGATAAGTTTCAGGTTCTAGGGCATAATTTAATTTCAAAATCTTACTAATCTTGATATGTATATTCTTCCAATAAATCCTTGCTTTCTGGCACCTCCACCACATATGGTACAATGTTCCCTCAGCCTTCCCACACTTCCAACATGTTCTTTTGCCTGTTTTATACATTTTGTCAAGTTTGACTGGTGTGAGGTACCATTGGTAAAGCATTTTTGTATTATTTTCTTTCATGTTTTGTGCCAATGTGAATTTCTGGATGTTTGACCATGATTGTTCCCACCTAGCTAGTTCAATAACGTGTCCTATATCTTTCGCCCATTTTACCATCTGATCTTTAACTAAAAACATGAGCTTAATTTTTGAGTCAGATTACCGAGATGTGTTTTTCTAAGGAAATAAGAGAGGGAAATGGGGTAAATGTAGGGAGTATACTTTCTTTTTAACATCCACTTTGACTTACAGGTCTTGTGGTTCAAACTTTACCTTGTTGCTTAGTAAGAAGAAATTGTATTCCCACTTCTTAATTACTGTATACATATCCATATAAAGTATGATCTTGCATGTAGGACACCTCTGTTAACGTCTGTTACCAAGCAAGATTAAAAGTGTAGTTATAAATATGCAGAATCGAGAGCTTGGAAGATTTATTTTTCTGGACTACAAATACCGGAAACACCTAGTCAGCATGACCACTGGAGTTGTTGTCCCCAAAATAAACTTTCCCAAGCTCTGACAACTCTTGATATGATTCTGGAACAGATTACCTCAAGGGATGTTTCTCTTTATACCACCCCCAGGACACGGCAATCCTCAGGGGGAGGCCCACTTCTCTGTAATGTGACTTGTGGAATATCTCCTCTATCTGGTCTTAATGCTGCCACATTCCAAGCATTTACTGAAATCATATATTTTAACTTTGGTTTTCCCACAGCCATGAGCTGTTTGGAATACTCATATGTTGAAGGGTTGGTTTTTCTTGGGCTGTTTTATGGTGTCTTTGGATATAAACCACTTTGGGATTTGTACAGAAGTGTTTTAGAATATTTCATAGAGAGAAAGGAAGGCCACAAATAGGCTCATGAATGAGAAGCAGTTGGGACTGTGTTTTAAATTTAAAATATTTTAATCAAAACTTTATCAACCTCATTTAACTTTCCTGCTCTCCTGAATTTTCTCAGTACTATTTGCAAGTGATGGGGGCGGGAAGGGAAGGGATGCATTACAATGGTCATTTTAAAAGCATAGGATTAAATTATGGGGCACAAAGCCTGCAAAAGCAGCATGCACCTCTCCTGGCTGCTACCATTTTGGTTTCCCAAGAAGCTGAGTCAGAATGATGCTGCTTGAAGCAGAGTGAGTTTGGGAGATCACGGTGGCTGCCTGAGTCTACAAGGAGAAGCTGTGGTAATTCAGAGGCAAGAGAAAGGCACTCTGTAAATGGACTTAAGTACTGTTGTCACTATTATGTTATGCTTTTTTGCAGGTCTTAGATCTTAGGAGTTGTGATCTTGGGCTCAAGTGAAGTGGGGGTGAAAGGATATGTGATACAAAATTGTCAGAGGCATTCACTGTTACATTATTCCTCTGCTTCAGCAAGGCAAGGTCTTTGGTGGAAGTACAAGGCTTAATTGATTCAGGATTGCAGCTTTCATTTCCAATAATAACTTGAGTGATTTGGCCCTCATGTTTGAGACACTACTTATGCTGTGAAACATTTTGTTCACTCGTCCTGATTAGCAGTGAGCGGTAATTAATTCTTTGGGCCAGGGCTGTTTTCCTACTTCAGTATCCTAATAGGGCAAAAGACAACTCGGGCTTCGTTAAGGGCAAGTTAAATGGGCAGCATTTAGCTTTTGGTTGAACCTGCAAAATGCTTTTTTGCTCTGCTAGAAGAGGATGGCAGAAAATTCCTTTGTGGCTCAGATAAACATACTTCTGAAAATATTGCTTTCAAGTATTCCTTGTTCTGTAGTAGTGCCTGCACTACTAGTGTGTGTGTGGTGTGTAATGTGTCCTACTTTACATGGGACAGTCCTCTGAAAACATCTTTTGCTTGTAGGACTGTGATTTAAAGATTTAACCACCCCATACGGAGGTCAAACATTGTCTTCAAAACTGTATCTGGACAAGAGATTGGGCATACACATAGGTCACTTAGGGCTTGTCTACCCTGGCCAAATAAAATGTCCTTCCCCTGTCCCCACAGCCATCACTCCAGATGATAAAGGGCCAAATCCCAATTCTGGTGTGAACTGTCTTCATGATGTCCGGCCAATTCAGGACCGAACCCATGCTAAACTACCCTTAAAATGGAGTAAAGAAACTCACCATTTGCTCTGGATTTTACAGGAAAACCCGGTGCACTCTGTGGTGACACGAGCAAATGTCTTCATACACATCTCCAGTTGCCCAGCACTACTGTCACTGGTGCAAGTCATAGAATCATAGAATCATAGAATTGCAGAGTTGGAAGAGACCATGAGGGCCATCCAGTCCAACCCCCTGCCACGCAGGAAATCACGATCAAAGCATCCCCGACAGATGGCCATCCAGCCTCTGTTTGAAGACCTCCAAGGAAGGAGACCCCACCACGCTCCGAGGGAGTGTGTTCCACTGCCGAACAGCTCTTACTGTCAAAAACTTCCTCCGAATGTTGAGGTGGAATCTCTGTTCCTGGAGCTTGCATCCATTGCTCCGTGTTCCAGTCTCTGGAGCAGCAGAAAACAAGTCTGCTCCATCCTCAACGTGATACCCCTTCAAATACTTAAAACAGGGCTATCATATCGCCTCTTAACCGTCTTTTTTCCAGGCTAAACATACCCAGCTCCCTAAGTCTCTCCTCATAAGGCACCATTTCCTTTTACCATTTTAGTCGCCCTTCTCTGGACATACTCCAATTTGTCAATATCCTTTTTGAATTGTGGTGCCCAGAACTGGACACAGTATTCCAGGTGAGGTCTGACCAAGGCAGAATAGAGTGGCACTATTGCTTCCCTTGAGCTGGACACTATACTTCTATTGATGCAGCCCAAATCACATTGGCCTTTTTAGCTGCTGCATAACACTGTTGACTCATGTTCAACTTGTGGTCTACTAGGACTCCTAGATCCCTTTCGCATGTAGTCTTATTCAGCCAGGTCTCCCCCATCCTATATCTATGCATTTCATTTTTTCACCCTAAGTGCAGTACCTTACATTTCTCCGTATTGAATTTCATTTTGTTAGCTTTGGCCCAACTCTCCAGTCTATCCAGGTCATTTTGAATTTTGATCCTGTCCTCTAGGGTATTAGCTACTCCTCCTAATTTGGTGTCATCTGCAAATTCGATAAGTATGCCCCTAATTCCCTCATCCAAGTCATTGATAAAGATGCTGAATAGCACTGGTCCCAGGACAGAACCCTGTGGCACCCCACTGGTCACATCTTTCCAAGACGAAGAGGAGCCACTGCTGAGCACCCTTTGGGTTCGACCGGTCAACCAGTTACAAATCCATTGAACAGTTAACTTGTCTAGCCCACATTTTACAAGCTTGTTTGCAAGAATGTCATGGGGAACCTTGTCAAAGGCCTTACTGTAATCAAGGTATGCGATATCAACAGCGTTCCCTTCATCTACCAAGCTGGTAATTTTATCAAAAAATCAAAGTCACATCGAGGTCACAACAAAGTGCCTAGCCATGTGACCAATGCTGGGGCCCTCAGTTTTGGCCTCAGAGGACATGACTAGTGCCAGCAGTTCCAGCACTGGCAACACAGCAGAGACATAGATATCCACCTTGTGTCACAAGTAATGGGGAATCCAGGGCAACTCTGGGGCCAGAATACTCCAGGCGGCACCCAGATTATCTTGGTGAGTGTAGATGAGCCCTTAGTCACAGTCTTACCCACTATGGTGAAACATATTGTATTTCCATGTAAATTACAGTACCCAGTTCCATGCTTTCATCTGTGTATAAAAATTAGCATATGAAATTTCTATGAAAACATGTGACCTCTTTTGTCCTCCCATTTGGTGATGAATTTCCTCATTTTTCATGATTTATAAGTAGCCACCTACATCTATTAGCCTCCTTTTCAAAAGGGTGCATCTGCAGCGGTCTGATATACTTGGATAAAATAGACCTGCATAGGAATTTTGTCCCATTATGTACACAGACACACACAGACACACACACACACACCCCATGTGATCTGCCTCTCTGCCTCTGTTGGAAGTACTGTATGTGTAGGAGCAGGCACTGGAATGGGATATCAGCAGGAAATGCTGAAGTAGGTCAGAAGTGAAAGTCATGTGGCTCTCAAGAACTTGTTGGCCTGCAGCTCCCAGCATTCCTTACTATGGTCTATTTTGGCTGAGGCTGCTGGGACCTGCTATCCAACAACATCCGGTGGGCTGTGTGTTTCCTACCCTACATAGATAATGTTTGTTACTGTTCAGCAATGTTAGTCCCCTCTGTTAACTTCAGAGTTTTTGAGGGCACATTCTGAGCATGCCTTGCAAAACAGTGTGATGAGGTTGAGATATCAGGCGAGTTGTAGTACATGTTATGGGCACATTCAGGATTGATGTTTCAGCAGCTATCATGTGTTACTTGTAATCTAGTTGTGCTTCCGGTGTGTAGGGCCCTGTTGGCCACAAACAGAAATGCCCTTGAGAGGCGTAGAGTGGGAATCACATCCAGGTGAGAGACCTTCAACAACATGTTGCAGTATGGGCTCACTTCCTAGTAGATGGGTTGATATTCAGGGTTCCTTTTAGCTGTTCATACCCTCCTGCAAGATGGTACAAGTAGGAAAGAGCTCAGGCAGGTCAATTACATTTTTCTGCTGACCGCCCTCCCCCCCATTTTTCTAAGCCTGCTGAATCTTCATTAACTTGTTTTCCAGTTTTTTTCTAATTTCTTTGAGGGCAGGAGAGATTTGTGTACTTCCTTAAACCTTGAGGTTTCCTCTAAGCCTGCTGATACCTCCATGTTGTTTCCCTGAGGCCTCATGTTGTTTGCAATCCTGTTGGCACTCAACAACCTGAACTTGATAGTATTGGCTCTGATGTCAGTGGGGCAGTGAATCTGTTCTGAGTTTTAATGTGAGTTTTAAAGGAGCAATTCATGGTGCCAAACCCTATCTTTCAAATAGGTGTTAGGAGTAAAAATAAGACCAGAGAGACCCATTTACTGGCGAATGTTCACTAGGCGACCTTAAATCAGACCAGGCACTCTTCTCCTAAACTAACAAAACCCATCTCACCAGGTTGATGCGAGTACAAAATGAAAGCCAATAAGAACCACGTTCATGTTTTATGGAGCATATTCTATCATTACCCATGAAAGTACCCACCTTTGGACAGATTGGAGTATCCCTTAGTTTAATACACCAAAACCTTCAACCAGACATATGTATCTGTTAGAGTTGAACACATTGTTCCTAGCCCATCTGAATAAAGCCTCTAGGCCTGCCCTCCACCCATGGTGCAATTCTCCAGTTAGTAAGGGCGTTGTCTTCTTTCTCCATGCTCTGATTAGACTGCTCCACAGCAGGGCATATGGGGGCAGCCTTACAACTTGCTGTTGGACTACTCCTCCTGCTTCAAGTAGTGACTGCTGAACTATGCACAGGTTAGGGAAATCTGCCGGCTAGTGATTGAAGTTGGCACTGCATGTTCGAAATATTTTTATTAATGTCACACATAAATTAAAAATGATCTAAACTCTAGGTGGCTATGGTCTAGTTAGTTTCTGTCTACATAATTTACTTCATAAAACTGGAGCTTTTTCTTGCCCATCCTTCTTCCCCTCTGAACTCCCTAAATGGTGTCTTTGGGTGAAAATACCAGCTTCAAGGATTGTGAAGAATTTTTTTTCTGTTTCCCTTGCGGGTTGCAAAACCCTTGACAAATAGGAGAAATTATGGGGTACTGTCAACTCACAAATAATGCCTTCAGTTCCACTGGCATCATGTAAAAATCTAGATTGACCTTGAACGGAAGTGACTGAAGTGGTTTCAGTCTGATCCCTGGAGGGTACTACGGTATGCTGCAAGTCAGGTCAGATTTATTATTTGTTTCTGCTGAAGCCATAACAACATAAGGTATGTTGCAGAAGCTTTCCAATATTTTGGTAGATTGCAAAAATATGCCAACATCTATTAAGACTGGGCATCTGTCTTCACAGAATGTATCAGTGCTGCGTTAGTGGAGTTGCTTTGGAGGTTGGAAATGAGAACTTCTGAGGGAAGGTAGATGTATACTACATTTTGCATGTGGGTCAGAAGAGTGGACATGGAAATTGGGACTGGCATGTCTAGGGAGGGTTTTGTGGAAGACCAGAACTATAATACTGAATAGTGTAGGTCAGCTGAAGATGATTTTTTAGATCTGTTTGAGTAATACTGCATTACACTGGGATGGGGGTGTGTGATTACAAAATGATGAGTGTTTCATAACCTATACAGTCTTCCCCTCTTATTTGTTCTCTTCTCTCTCAATAGTTTGAGTGCAAGTATTGGCCCTGTTACTACTACTGGACATTGATATTTCAGTCAGAGATGTACAGGGTGGTTAGTGGCTTTGATGTCAGTGGGGTAAAGAATCTGCTTCAGGTTTTAGTCTGAACCTGAACAAGGTGTTGAAACCTATCCACAAAATTGATTAATTTCCTTTAAAGCAAGGGTAAGCAACTGAATGGGAACAATTTCCCCCTCCAACCCATGGGCTGCACCCCCACTGTCTTCATCTGAGTCCTTTCCAAAATAGTGTCACTTCTTGTTGCCATTTTGAGAAGGACTCCAATGAAAATAGAGGTATTGGGGAGATGCTGGGTGTACTGTGGGACTATCTGTGTGGGGCTAGAGGTGTTTTTTTGGGAACATTTTGTGGCTCTCCACATGGTTTTCAATGATGGGTGGTGATTGGGGTTCTTGTGTAGGTATCTGTCCATGTGTGTGGGTTTTTTTGTATACCTTGTGGTCCAACCATTGGTTTGGTTTGCAGATGACTAGGACATCCAAGAATGGGAATGTTCCTTGTTTTTCTTTTTCCATTGTGAATTGGATGAACTCCAATTATCACCCAGGAGAAAAAAGAATCACAATAAAAACATTGGTAGACCAAGCAAAAAAGGATCTGTGAACCCCACTACCTGGAGGACGAACTGAAACACCTAAAGTGGGCTTTACAGGCTAATGATTACTCCAGCTCAGACATTGCAAGAGTGGCCAGACCCAAGAAAATCCACAGGAGTGAAGAAAAACAACCACCCAAAAGGAAGGTATTTTTACCATACATCAAAGGAGTCACAGACAGAATAGGAAAACTGATGAGGAAACACAACCTCCAAACAATCTACAGACCAACCAAGAAAACCCAAGAAATGCTACGCTCAGTGAAGGACAAAAGAGACCCTCTCACAGCCTCAGGGGTTTACTGCATATCATGCAGCTGTGGACAAGTTTACATAGGGACCACTAAACGCAGTGTGCGAACATGAATCAAGGTACATGAGAGACACTGCAGACTGAGTCAGCCAGAAAAATCAGCAGTAGCAGAACATGTTATAAACCAACCTGGACACAAAATGTTATTTAAAAAACACTGAAATTCTGGACTAGGCCAACAACTATCATGTCAGAATGCACAGAGAAGCTATTGAAATCCACAAACACCTGGACAATTTCAACAAGAAAGAAGAAACCTTAAAAGTAAAAAAAAGTAAATCTGGCTCCCAGTTTTGAAATACAATAGAATCAAAACTCAACAGTTACAAAAGAATTCCACCCAGGGACAGGGGGCTTCCCAGCAGACAATGGACCATTAGCCAAACAGGCACTAATCCTCCTTGAATATCCTTCCACCCTAGGAACTAGCCATTCAAGTACACACATTTACATATCCTCTCAAACAGAGATTCACAGTATATAAACCCCCACACACCCCTAAGCCACCATTCTCTGAAGATGCCAGCCACAGATGCAGGCGAAACTTCAGGAATAAACTCTTCCAGAACATGGCCTCACAGCTCAGAAAAAAACACATGAAAAAACTATGGATGCTGGCTGTGAAAGCCTTCAACTTCACAAAGAATAAAACTATTTTTCCACAGTTCTGGCCTTTTTTTCCCCAGACTCTTTCTCTCAGCTTTGCCAAAACTTCCTTATAATAATGCTGGTTCACTGTTTTTCTGGAACCCATTCTGCCAAAATTATGCCCTTGATGTAAAAACAATAATGAGCATGGCTTTCAATGTGGACTTGCTTTGATGTGCTTTTTCCATTCTTGGTAATGATGGTGTTTTCCAGTGCATTGACTGATGTTTTATCTCAGGATCATACTGGTAGATTAAGGTTTCATCAGAAGTGATTATTTTTTTGAAAAAAGTTTGGGTCCGCCTCAAGTTGCTACAGAATGTCTTTGCTTGACCTTTGAACTTAGCATTTTTCTGGAACACAACGGACAACACAGCTGCTTTAAAAGATGACTGACAATTAACTGAACGGCCAAGAGTGTTGATGTTTGTCATGCAGGTTCAGACATGTTCAAGGTCACCACTCAAGTGTTCACAATCAGTTCTCCCTGATTTGTCTGAAAGGTAGAAACAGAGTCTTGTTATTTAATAGACAGACCTTGTAATCTAAATAAATAATAAATAATAATTTGCTGTTTAGTCCTAGGATTTAGGCTTGGTTCATGCATATAACTGGGCTGTGGATCCTTGGTGCATGGTGGAGGAGAAGGCACAGACACTTCCCTATTGCATTGCACAACTCAGCAATGAGTACTCATAATGTCTCATTGCTGTTTTAATGAAATTGTCCAAAGTAGTTTCTGTTTTCTGTGCTGAATTTTGTGTGTTCAGTTCTGTTGAATGATCCCCGGTTTTAATGCTCTGAGCCAGAGGAGGTATTCCATGTGCAGCCATATTTCAGATTTACATAGAAAAGCTTGCAATGCTTTCAGTTTTATTTCCAGTGCTTTACTTAATAATCCCTGTGGAATTTTTATTTCCCCCTCTTGCTGCATACTGACTTGATATTTCCATCAAGCTATTCACTGCAGTGTCAAGATCACTTTCTTGGTCAGCCATTTGCAATGCTAGAGACAGTTTTAGTTCCACAGTCCTCACTTTTTGAGTCTCATTTCCTTTTGTCCTTTTCGTTTTCTCTGCCTTTGTTTCTTCTGCAAAGCATATTGTTGACGTAATCTTTTCCTACACTGCATGCACAGAGCTGAACAAAATTCTAGTTACCTGTAGTATATTAAACAAATGCAGCATTAGCAGTAGTAGGTCAGAGATGTAGAATGGTGCATCCAGGCTGGATGTAGCCCTGCAAACCTCTCCAGACAGTCAGCAAGCCTTCTCTTCCACCATGAAATTACAATTAGAAAATAAACATTGCTTATGGAGGGGGTGTTTTGGGTGGTCATAGCTGGGAAGGAAAGGATTAGCTCACTGAAAGGGATCTAGGAGTCTTAGTAGGCCACAAACTGCACATAAGTCAACAGTGTGATGCAGTGATTCTAGGTTGCATCAATAGGAATACTGTATAGTGTCTTGATCGAGGGATGTAATAATGCCACTCTGTTCTGCTTTGGTCAGACGTCACCTGGAATACTTCATCCAGTTCTGGGCACTGCAATTCAAGAAGGATATTGACAAGGTGAAATGTGTCTAGAGGAGGGTGACCAAAATGGTAAAAGGTCTGGAAGTCATGCCCTATGAGGAGCAGCTTAGGGAGTTGGATGTATTTAACCGAAGAGAAGGCTAAGAGGTGACATGATAGCCATGTTTAAATATTTCAAGGAATGTCATTGAAGAAGGAGTATCTGCTGCCCCAGAGACTAGGACTGGGAACAACGGATTCGAACTACAGGAAAAGAGATTCCACCTAAACATTAGGAAGAACTTCCTGACAGTAAGTGCTGTTTGACAATGGAATATGCTGCTTCAGAGTGTGATGGGATTTCCTTTTTTGGAGGTTTTTAAACAGAGGCTGGATGGCCATCTGTCAGGAATGCTTTGATTGTTTATTCCCGCATGGCAGGGGGCTGGACTGGGCTGTGCTTGTGGTCTCTTCCAACCCTATGATTCTGTGATGCACTGCATGCTGTTACTCAACAGTGGCGGCTGGTGGCTTCTAAGTAAATAGGGTAGTGAATCCACTCTGGAGTTTAACCCAAACTTGAGATGAGTTATCTCAGGTGCTGAAACTATTTTGGGGATAGCAATCAGCATCTTGGATAGTTCTTCCGCAGGTTCGGCTAAAACCTAGAATTCCACTGTCCCACTGACATGGAATCCACCAGCATCTACTTCTTCCCAGTTGTCTTCTGTGTTGCATTTCTGTGCGAAAGAGGGTCTCTCATGGGTGCCAAAGGAGGGACTAGGAGAAGAAGGGACTGAGCTAGGGAATTACTAGTCAAAAATCTAAAAATGTCTGCAGTGTTCTAGAAGGCTTTTCCCACTGTCTCCCATTGTGTATGCGGGTATGAGCATCTTGTTGAAAGCATTCTTTTGTCTTTTTTTTTTTTTAATAGACAGCACCTGTTTGAGCAAATGTCAGTGTGAAACTGCCAACATACACCATAAAAGAAGTTGGTGGAATATACATAAATCATCCTTCAGAACAAGCTAACAAAATTATAGGTGTGTGAGAGATTTTTTTTTTTAAAGGACAGCTCCTTTCCTTATTTGCATTTCAGGTGAAGTGATAGAAAACTGTAATTTATTTATTTTTTTGCTAAAGAATTTGGAAGAAAGATCTATTTACTGTGAAATCTAAAGGTCTCTGGGAGAGCCCCCTCCTCAGTCTAAGGGGATTATCAGACACATTTAAAGTGGTGTTACAGGAATGCCAGGAAATTGCAAAAGGGCTCCCTTACCAGATGACATCGTCCCCCAACATTATGCACCCGTTCTGCAAGCGCTGCTTTTTATTGATGGGAGAAGCCATCAATAGAGGGCCCCCCCATTCCGTTTCTGTCATGGATTTCCATGCATGAGACAAGGTGCCCTTTTTTGCTGGCGAGATCCCAGCGTCAATGGGAGGTCCCTGCCAGAACACTTCCGGGTGAGATCGGAACGTCCAGGTAAGTGACACACTTTTTATTGCCCTCCCCAGATTACTTTAACATTTTAAAGTGTGTTTATGTGCTTGCTGACACTTTTTTCTCTTCTTTTTATTTTTATTGTTGAATTTTCCATGCTCATGTCCCACAGGATTTCGATCCAGGAAGTGAAGGGAGTTCCATTAGAGCTCCTTTCACTCCTGGGCCAGAACAATGTTAGAGAAGGTAAGTGCGGTGGGGAGGGTACTCAGGGATGGGACAGGGGCAGGAGTGGAGATTGTGGAACAGGAACACTTTTTTCATTCCTGTCTGATATTCCTGCACAACACGAACTTGTGGATTCAAATTGCAAGAAAAACACCCCCAGCAAAATGTGGGTGAGCTTTGTGCACAATATCTATACATGGGATGCAGTGTGGAGTGGCTTCACTCACTTTAGCTTTGGCCCCACCTGTGGTTCTACTTACCACTAGCATGTAGTGGAGGGAAACGTGGCCCTAAGGTTGCAAAATGTTCCCTGTGGTTGAGTTATATGTGTGAGTGCGGTGGGACAAAGCCTCTGCTATGAAGACAGCAGAACAAGGCAAGAGCCAGGCTGAGGGTTTGTGTCCTTCGATCATAGAGAAACAGCTCATACATGGCCTAAAAGGCAAAAAATACTATATTAAAATTGCTAGATGGGCTTTGGAAGCATGAGCTGAGCTGAGCTGCCTGCAGATTTGATTTGATTTGTTGCAAGGAAGCACAGCACATTTGGCAGAGCAAGAGGGAGGGCATGCCTTTTTTTAATGCAGAACCTGGTGTCACCCAGAACTATTCATCTCCCTCTTTTCTTAAAAAAAATAAAAAATAAAAAAAAATCATATAAATTATGTGGGAGGGGGAGTTTCCCAAATGCCATAGAAGGCGCTGTTTAGCTTCATATTTATGAACTCCTACTCTTGAGAACTTGGTATGAATCTAGAAATGTGACATCTCAATTTTATCCTGCCCATCAAAATGATGAGTGTGGGATGATTACTAGGTACTGACCTGGCTGCTTTAATGCTCTGTTTATCCAGGGAGCAACTTGGCATTATTTCCTTTCTGCAGCACAGCCTGTTCTCAATCAGTGAGGCTTGGTGATGATATTCAGTTAATGCAAGTTAACAAAACCTGCTAATGGAATTTTGAGCAAATAATACCAACCCATTCCCAGGGATTATCCAGGCCTGGTCCATGAATGAAATGTTGAGAGTCATTGCAAAATAGTAAGGGCAACAAAAAATTGCATGCATTTTGTGCTCAGATGAAAAATTAAGGAGAGGAATTTTTGCCAAGAGTTCTTTCCCCTCAACAATGGAATCAGAAAAGAATTTTCTTTCACATCTATCCCCCTCAAAACATATACGGTATATACTTTCCCTGGTACATCAAGGATTGTTTACTGGAGCAAGAATACTATGGGATTTAGAACTAAATAGCTGCAGAAACATCGTCCTAAGGCAGTGGCTCTTAACATTTTCTTTACAAGGGACCCCCTTTAAATATCTTTTCTTGCCACGGACCCCCAAGACTTAATTCAAGATTTAAAAACCTAACACAACAACTACATCTGATGATGATGATGATGATAAAAAAATACAGTTACACTATTCACTAACTCTTCCCTCAGAAGCACTAGAAGGGAGGGAAGACTTTTCTCCTGGTTCCTCCTGCAAATTTGTGGCTGGAGCGGGTTGAACAGCAATGTGTAGGCCCAGCCAGCCAGCTTTTGCCTTGGCCTCTGTCAAACGGTCTGAGTAGTTTTCAAGCATTCATGGACCGCCTGTGAGGACACTGAGGACCCCTGGGGGTCTGTGGATAACAGGTTAAGAATCACTGTCCTAAGGAATTATTTTTGCACCTGACCAGCATATGAATTTTGTCTTCCATAGAGACCATTCCATTCCAACTTTCTCAGCCTGGTGCCCTCAAGATGGGCAGGACCATAATAATAAGGGAGATGATGTGAATTGTAGTCCTAACACACCCAGCGGGTCTGTAGTTGTGGAAAGCTGATCTGCTCCAATGGATGGTAGTTCTCCAGGGTCTCAGGCAGAAGTGTTTCTACACCTGTGGCATAAGAATATTGTATATCTTAAAGTAGAGGTAGCAGAGGAGAACTGGAGGCCCTTCAGAGGTTGTTGGACTGCAATCCCCAGCATTCCTCACCATTGGTTTTACTGTCTAGGACTATGGCAAGTTGCAGTCCAAGAACATCTAGAGGGCAGTGATTCCCATCCCTGTGGTAGAGTGTGGCTGGAGAATGTGTTGTTGTTAAACTGCAATTCGCATCAGCGATAGTTAACAGATAGCGATGAAGGACAAAAAGAACTGCAGGTCACACATCCTCCATCCCTCTGGCAGAGTGAACTGCACAACATCCAGCTACAGGTAGGAGAAGCCATTTTGCTCAAAGAAAATTGAGAAGGGATCTAGCATCACCTTTTAAACTCACTCATATTTCAATGTAAGCTTTTGTGAACTCCGCTCCACTTCATCAGATGCATGGAGATGCTAGGCTTTCCCCACTCATTTCCTTCTTATGCTGAAACAGACTATTAGCTTTCTAACATTTTCAAAAAGGGTGGCTTCAGCCCAGTTGTTCCCCTGTTATATTAAATTTCTGTTATCACAAGTTTTATTTTAATATGAGGTCTGCTTGAATATATTCCTTACTTGTAGCCCGAAATAACCCATTCTTCTGCCTCATTTTACTACCCATATGATCCTGTTCTTAGCTTTGCTACCCAAGATCTGTTTGACGGGAGCTGTGGTTGTTGAATTTATAGGAACATAGATGTAGCTTTGCATCAGAACTGCTAACCAATGGCAGGCGATAGCTTCTATGTCAGGTGGTGGGCAATCTGCTCCAGATTTCAGTCTGAATTTTAAAGGCACTGAATTTTAAAGGCCTGTCCAAGGCACTGAACCGAAATGGAGGTGGGTGGGTGGGTTATGGTCCAGCAACTTGGATAGCTCCTTCAAAGGTCATACTAAATCCTAAAGCAGATGCATACATTCACTAACATGGATGCTGTCAGCTCCCATTCCTGTTAAGCCAGAAAGCAAGGAGAAGTGCAGCAGAGCCTAGAAAAGGAAGGACCACAGGATGAGAGGAATAAGAAATTTTATTTGGTTGGGATATTTTTTTTTTTTTGCCTTTGCAAAATGGGGCAAATTTATTCATAAATTCAACAGAAAGAACTTGAGATCATTTGTATTTAAAGTTCAAATGCAAAATTGACATTCACCAATCTAGGGAGATGGCTTTGAATGCTTAGCTCTTAAAAGTCTAACTTTTAATTCCTGTGATTTCAGCCATGTTTGTGGTAGTTAGGGTCGCTACCTCTTTTCTTCTGACAGGCTCCTCATCTTTAGTGCCTTCATGGCAAGCAGGTATTACATGATTCTCCCCATCTCTAGAATCTGACTGGTACAGAAGGTTGAAATTTTTAAAAATAATTTTTCCTAAATTTACACATTTCTTCACACATTTTGTGAAAACAATGTGAGGGGTTTGTGTCTGTGTGCGCGCGCGTGTGTGTGTGTTTTAAAATGGAATGTGAGAGAAAGTGAAACTGGCATATACATCCTGTATGGGAAAAATTATCTCTGTAAGATTCACCAGTGGAGTCTGTTAATAGATTAAACATGGCAATTTTTTAAAGATAAACACAGTATGAAGAAGAGTCTGGCATGTATGTTCAGAATGTTCTGACTACTGGGCAGTTAAGTCAAAGTTTATATACAATTTTGTATAAAGTAGCAAAAACTGAGTAACACGAGGCTATGACAGCCATACAAAGTCACCAATAATTATCTAGCACTCTTTGTAAACGATGCATGTCACACTTGTTGTATCTCACACACTGGCATTCTAGCTAGTATCTTGTAAGCAGAACATGTTGAGAAATTTCAAGACTTGGTTCAGAATGCTTTGTACATATTTGATTTAGCTTGAAATTTCTAAAAGCTTATAACATTTTCTATGTCTCAGCAGATTTTTGCTTCAGCTTATTTAGGCCTTATGGTCACTTTTTGACCTTTTGTCCTTAGTCCTCTCCTACATAGACATGGCTTTCCTAGTCCCTAGGCATGTCACCATCCCCTTTGGCCCTCTGCCATTTGTGGTAGCTATACCCGAGGCAGGCCATCCATGGGTTAAATAAACAGTGCTGCAGATGGAAGCATACATTGCAAAGATAGATCATCCTTTCTTTTGTTTGTCATATTCTTAGATTAATTGGCTACAGAATCTATTCACCAGAACCAAGTCAGGCATAACCAAGCAAAAGGAGGAGTGAGGGATTAGGAAGCCTTGAGCTTTTTTGAAGGAACAAACATGATAAGCACCCTGTTTCTCTTGCTGGGCCTTGGAGCCAAGAGGACCAAACAGGCAAAAGCCTCCAGAGCTTGGCTTTGTGTCTAAACAGGTGCAAACAAGAGATGGGAGAGAAGCCTTTGTTCTAATTTCACTCATGTGGAGCTGATTACCCAATTACTGTGTGAGGATCCCTCTCCCCTTTGTAATCAACAATGCAGGAGGAAACTCGTTCCAGTGCTGTGAAATGGCTGACGGCATTTCCACGTACTTCCATTGCCCTTGTAGCCTGCTTTTCATTGACAGAAATCAGGATGGCATACATGAACTGATCCTCACAAGCAATATGTAGGTTAGGTGGTAGTTGGCCAATCTGGGATTTCAATCCAGATCTTCCCAGTTCATGTTTAGCACTCTCAAGCACTGATGGGAAATGTGCAACCATCCGTCCACTAATGGTCCTTATAAAAATCTCCCTACTTTTCCTCTCACGCACTTGGTGGCTGCTGCTACTGCTGCTCCTACAGTAGTGGTACTTAGAACTTGGAAATTTTACCTTTTTTTGTACTACTACTCCCAGCTCTATGATTCTGTGGTTCTATGAATCCTCTAGCCAGCATGACCCTTCCCCCATTTCTGCAACTTCTTCATTTGTTAACAGAGAATACAAAATTGTTCACCAACTTTGAAAGCATTTCTTCCCTTTTAATCTTCTTTAAGAGGGCTGGCAAATGATGGCTGTTCAGATGTTTTTGGACTGCTATCACTATCCTTGACCACTGGCCATGCTGCCTGGGGTCTAGAGCATCACAGGTTCCCCACTCTTGTTCTGTCAAACGAGGCTGAATCATTGTTGAGTTCATTGTTCTGAAAGATTAATGAGCTTTGTTCCTTCTGTCCTCCCCATTAGACTCTTCAAGGTCTACAAGTTGCCTATAGAACTCCAAGAAATGGAATAATAAAGTGAACACCAGTGCAAGAACTGGTTAAGATAAATGAGTTTTTGCAGAATGATTTATGTTGATGAATTCTTCATGTTAAGGATCCAGTGATCATTCTAGGGCTAGCAATATTATTAGCAGTTTTGTTCATGAAAAGTTGTTAAATAGAAGGTTGACAGTACTTGGTTTTCTCGTTCAGAAGTCCAGATGAATTAAAACTGGAACCACAGCAGGATGCTTACAGTTTACAGACACCCAAACAATGTGATTGACCACTCTTCAGTTATCAGATTTGCTGAAGCTCCAGATAGGTACCTTGCCAAGAATGACAAAACTACATGTGAAGTTTCTTTCTTATTTGTGGTGTTTTAGGACTTTTTCATGCCAGCCTGCTGTCTCGCCACAATCACGTTAGTTTAAGGAAATGGAAACATACTGGTTTGGGAACATTCATCAGCACAATTCTCTTAAATAGTGCTATGGCACTGCTTTGGCGATCTGTGTTCTCAGGGCTGGCTTAAGGAATTTTGGGGCCCCCTGCAATGCTTTATTTTTGGGGCCCCATATGTTTATCTTAGGTCAATGTAACCTAACCTATTCACAGTACAGGATGTTCAGATTACAGTAGGTCCCCCATATCCACGGATTCATTATTCATGGGACACAAAACAGCACACCTACCATAGAGTCTTCCTAGAAAATGTGTCCTCCCTAGCCATTTTCTAGGCCCTCCTATGGTATTTTAAACCAGAAGTCCCATTATTTTCAATGGTGTTTACTATTATCCATGGTTTTCAGAATCCATGCCTGCACAGAACCAATCCCCAGTGGATAAGGGGGGGGGGCTACTGTATTACATAATTTTCCACCAATAATTTAGTTTAAAAACTATATTATAGGCACTAACATAATATTTTTTGTTAATTAGCAATTAACGTAATGGTGTAGATTTCCTCAAAAAAAAAAAAAGAAAGAAAGAAAGAAAGAGTGGACTACAAGCTAAACATGAGTTAGCAGTGTGATGCAGCAGCAGAAAATGCCAATGCAATTCTAGGCTGCATTAATAGGAGTATAGTGTCTAGATCAAGGGAAGTAATAGTACCACTCCATTCTGCTTTGGTCAGACCTCACCTGGAATACTGTTTCCAGTTCTGGGCACAACAATTCAAGAAAGATACTGAGAAAGATGGTGGGAGGCCTGGAAGCCATTACGCCCTATGAGGAGTGGCTTAGGGAGCTGGGTATGTTTATTCTGGGGAAGAGAAGCTTGAGAGGTGATATATTTAAATATTCGAAGGGATGTCATCCTGAGGATGGAGCAAGCTTGTTTTCTGCTGTTCCAGACACTAGGACACGTAGCAATGGGTTCAAACTACAAGAAAAGAGATTCCACCTAAACATTAGGAAGAACTTCCTGACAGTAAGAGGTAGCATGCACTGCCTGGGAGTGTGGTGAAGTCTCCTTCTTTGGAAGTTTTTAAGCAGAGGCTGGATGGCCATCTGTCGTGAGGGCTTTGATTGCATGTTCCTGCAGGGCAGAAGTCAATTGGATTGGATGGCTGTTGGGGTCCCTTCCAGCCCTATGATTCTATGATTCTAGGCTGCATTCAGAGCTTGGGAAAGTTACTTTTGGATTACACCTCCTAGAATCCCCCTGCCAGCACCCTTCTCAAGGTCTGGTTGCATTGTTCCTTTTCCAGCATTCTCTAGCCCAGTGGTTTTTAACTTAGGGTCTGTGATGATCTTACAGGGGGTCTACAAAGGCTTGAAGACCGCTTGGCCCACCTCCTCCCTGTAGTGGAGCAGCCATGTGACAGGAACAAAGGCAAAGGCTGGCTGCCTGTCTTGGCCTGTACATTGCCATTCAGTCCACTCCAGCCACAAACATGCAGGAAGAAGCAAGAGTGCCTCTGAGGGAAAGTTTAATGGATGGTGTAATTGTATTGTTCTTATTGTTAGCTATTATTATTAGGGTTTTAAATCTTGAGTTAAGTCTTGGGGCAACGAAAGATATTTAAAGGGGTTCCCTGGTAACGAAAAAGGTAAGAACCACTGCTTAGCCCAATGGCTCTTGCATAACACTAATGGGATACTGGTGTTTTAGTGACAACAATAAAACCATTGTTCCCAGTAATATTACTCCAAATTTTTATTTATATTCTTTATATTCTTCTGTTAAAAGAGCCAGTGTATTGTAGAAGTTTTAGCATTGCACTATGACTGTGGAGACCAGAGTTTGAATCCTACTCAGCCATGAATGCCCACTGGGTGACCTTGGGCAAGTCACACTCTCTCAGCCTCAAAGGAAGTCAAAGGCAGACCCCCTTTGAACAAACCTTGCCTAGAAAACCCCATGGTAGGTTCGCCTTAGTCAGAAATGACTTGAAGGCACATAGGCAAACACACAAATTCCTTTTGCAGATTGAACTCAGTTGGCAGCAAGGGGAGGAAGCTGAAGACCAAGGAGGAAAGGGAGGGAGGGGAGAGAAACCAGGACGTGTTAAGAGCAGCAGGAAAGACGGAGTGGAGGGGATCTATGTGGAAGTAAGGAAGGAAAGAAAGAAAGAAAGAAAGAAAGAAAGATGGAAGGAGAGAGAGAGAGAGAGACAAAAAGTCTGAAAGAAGGAAGGCAAAGAAGGAAGGAACGAAGGGAGAAACAGCGGGGATAAAAAGTGAGAAAGAAGGGAGGGAGAAAGAAAGAAAGAAAGAAGCCCTTTCTGAAGAGAGAGCAGGGGAGAAAGAGACGGAAAGAGATGCCTCCCACACACACACACTTACCCCTCTCCGACACATTCCTGGTTGGCTTGCCTTTTGACGATCCTGGGAGGGGGGAACAAGGGAGCAGCAAACTCCCTCCAGAATCAGCCACACAAAGAAAGATCCGTCTTTCTAGTTTGGGAGACACTGGTTTTTTTAAAAAAAAGCCAGCAGGAGGTTTTTTCAGGAGGAGGGTTAGGATGGTTGGTGTGGGGCCCTCTCGTTGTACGAGGCCCCCCACAGATGCTGATTTGGCAGTATGGTTAAGCCGGCCCTGGTTCCCACACTCTCTCTCTTCTGCATGGCTTCCATAATTTTGCCTTCCTACCCAGTGTGCCTTTTGGTTGTTATTATTTTTTAATTTTTATTTTTGTCTGCAATTGTGCAATTATGGCAATGTGATGAAAGAAAAGAATTGGAAAAGAAAAAAAGCACAGCTTGCTTGGGAATAGTGAGAGGGGGAGGGAGGGAGAGGGCGAGAGGAGGAGAATCATGCCCACTGATACTACATGAGTGCTGGCATATCGGAACTGCAGTGGAAGAGACCTATCGCACGGAAGGCAGTTATGGAAGAGCAGCAATATTGGGAACCATTGGCATGTTTTAACCATCAATTAAAAAGTGCACTCCACTAATGAATGGAAAACAAAGCAGCAGTCGGATGGACATGACATCATGTGATAAGGAACGGCCACAGACACTATTATACAGCTGCAGTCGCACTGTACCAGCCTCTTGTGATAAAAGTCCTTAGTTACGTATATATTCACAGATGTTAATCTTGCTCTATGGCACGCCACTTCAAAATTAAAAGTTTTTTTTAAACACCCCCCATGACAACACGTTCTTTATTTTTTATGGAGCATAATTTCCAAGTAGGTATATATAGGATTCTAATCAATGCAATTGAAACAAAGATGCAATTCTGAACATTCAAACTTGAATAACGTCGTCAAAATCAATAGGACTTATAGAGAAAATAAGCTTTAGAAGAATGTTAGTATGAAATATACCAGTTTTTCTCTTTCAGAAATCTAAGGCCCTGCCTATACGAGGGTGACATAGCTGCGACTTGTCTTAATGGTGGTTTTGCCCCCAGGAGCCCCCATAAGCTTCACATTCAGGATGACAGCTGAGGAAGGGAGAAGAGGGTGAGAGAGCCCTCCTCCCTTCCTCTGTCCCCGTGGTGGCCGTGGCAACAGCAGTGGCAGGTGGGTGGGAATGACAGCCACTCTCCTCCCTTCCCCATCCCTGATAGCATGGGGAAAAATGGCAGCTGTGGGTGCTTGCCCTGTCAGCAAGCCCTGCGCCTACGCTTGTCTAGCCAATCACGGTCACGCTTCCAGTTCTCTTGGACAGCAATTCCTATTGAATCACTGTCCTAACAAGGGGAAATGCACACACCCCTTGCTGTTTTCCAAAAACTACAGGAAAAGCTGTGAAGTCTTTTCTTGCGTAGGATTTGCCGGTTTTGGCCCCCATCCTTCACAATAGGGCAAATCACACAGAATGCCATTAAGACAGGTAGGATTCCCCAGGCATCCCATGAGGAGTTTTTTCACTGTTTAGACCACCCCTCACATTGTAGGGCAAAACTCACTTCAGAAATGCACTGCACCTTTTATTTCCTACTATCCCAGTGTTTTCCCTGCTGATGCCTTTGCTGTGTGGTGTCACGTATAAATAATATCACCCTAGAAAATCAGAAAGAAAAGGGACAAAATCTGGGGCCTTCTGGTCTTTTTAATCAGACTCGATGCACCCTATATTGGAAATGTATTCTAATATTTGAATGCCTTGAGCAATTAAGTGTTCTTTGTGTTTGCTTCTTTGACTAAGAGCAGAATCTGGATATGTCCTACGGGGAAAGAGATGCAGAATCATTCACCTCTCTGCTCCGCCTCTGTTCTTCTTGTTCTAGTATTTATGAGCAAGGGCCCTCCCTGTTCAGCATCTAGAGAGATTGTATATCTGGCTGCAATTTTCCAATGCAAATAGGTGGCAGAATTATTTTATGCCTGTCCATGTCCTTAACTTATGTCAATGAAGTGAATGTTTTCCTCCCTGGGAGTACAGATCTCAGTGTGCTACATCAAGGGATTCAAAGAATTTTCAGTGCAGTTGTTTTCAGCTGAATGTTAACCACAGATGCATAGTTCCTACTGTGAGGGGAAAACAATAAAGCAATAAAGGTATTGCTCCTTTGTGAATTTTGTTCCATTTTGCTAAATGGCCAACAGAGCAATCCCTGAATATAGGAGACACATTCAGGGGTAGCCGTGTTGGCCATTCAGCAAAACAAAATCAAAAATCCACAAAAAAGTGATACCTTTGTTAGCCAGCCCAATGCAAAATACATGATGCAAGCTTTTGAAGCTCTACTGGCTTCTTCATCAGGTAAAAGATATTAAAAAAGAAAAGAAAAGCAATGATGTTGGAGTCACAGGTCTACATGCTGCTTCAGGTGTTACTTGTGTTGTTCAGGAGAGGGGTCCCATGCAGGCAGAGGCCATGCCTACTTCCTGGCCATGTGGAGTTGAGACAGTAAAATTTAAATCCTTTTGCAGAAGTGAGCATGTCTCTGTCACTTTAATCAGTATGTCTCTGTCACTTTGTGAAGCAAAGAGCTCCTTTGTTTAGGCGGAGATCATTGGATTTTCCAAGAAGTATCTGTACTGCTGCATCTGGAAACAATCTTTAGGTGCTGTATAGGTAAACCTAGCCAATTATAGTCCAAAAGAGAAGTTTTACCTTTGTTGGGGGCAGAAACGCCACTGTACATGGTGCCTTCCAGTCACATATGCATTGTTAAGAAAAGAAGGACATCTGTTTCTATAAAAAAAAATTCATATACTAATTTATATGTACACATTTAGAGATCAAAGGCAAATCCAGTACATTTCACCATAGCAGGGAAGACTGTGATTAGGTGACCCATGTACCTGCTCAGTCTGCTTTCCCACTTCTAGTTGTTGAGACAGTACAGGTCTAGATGGACCAGTGGCTTGAGTCTGGACGTGACAGCTCCATATGTTTAATTCCTGGCCCCCTTTCTTTTAGCTTCCCCACACACACACATCAGGGAGAGATTAGGCTAATCCTCTTTGTCTGCTAATTTTGTTTTTATATGATTGTGAACTAACATTCTTTTGAAACTAGGTTGTGTGTTATTGCATACCCTAGACTCCCTTCTCGATTATTTTTTTTCTAGTGTTGAAAAAGAAGCAGCAGCAGCAGTCATCCTAATTTTATTACATGGAAGATTTTTTGACCGTCCAATACAATAACTCATTGGCAATGATTGTTCTCTAGTTGCTTGCAGCCAACTGTTTCCAGCAGGGAGCATACTTTAATGATAGGGTCTGATTTCAGAATTGTGCTAAAGCAAAGGGGCTTTCTCAGGACTTTATGATAGCCATAGATAAAATGGCACATGGGTAACTCTGTGTTAATTACTTGCAGCTAGAATATCGGGTTGTGCTTATGTCAGATCCCAGGAGCTACAAGAAGTTTAGCTCCAGCCATGAATATGTAAAACAAAAGAATGGATTCCATAGATTTATTCTGTCCTCTCTCAAGATTTTGCCTGTGGCCTGCAGATGTTAAGCTCTTGTCTTTCTCAAAGGGGTGTAACTAACTTCCTCTTGTATTGAAATAGCTGTTTTTTCTTAATTCTGCCCATCTGCTACAGTAGTTTGCGTGCACAGAGCCTTTTCCACAGTGGTGCCAAAATGGTGTTCTTTCCCTAGACACATTGCCTTTGTGTTGACACTGCTACCCCTTTAGGCTTCTGCATAAACTTTCTTACTCTTCCAGGTCTTCATGATGACAAATAATATTCCTGTTTTAGTCATAATGGTTGCCTATCTCTGTTGTTTCATATTGTTTTAATGTTTGGGGGCTTTTTTTACATGGATCATTTTTACTTTGCCATGTGTGCGTGTGTGTATATTTGAAAACTTTGTTGTTTTTTCAAATGTTGTTTTCAGCCAGTCAGTTCAGTCACCTAGAAGTTTGTCTTAAAGATGTTTTAGTTCTGTGTTTTGTAATATTATTGTTTGTCTATGTGTGTTGAATGTGGATTATACATTTTATTATGAGTAGTTTTGTTCTCCAGGTTTCATAAAGCCATAAGGGCATTTCTTACTATTAATATAAATATTACTGAATAAAGGGTTTCTTAAAAAAAAAATACCATGCCAGACTAATTTTATCTCTATTAAACCTATACATATCAATAAAATAACATAAAGCACTGTTTCTTCACACTATTGCCTTCCGCTTTCCCCAGCATTATCATCTTTTCTAATGAGTCTTTTCATCTCATGATATGTCCAAAGTACACCAGCTTCAGTTTAGTCATCTTGGCTTCTAGGGAGAGTTGAGGCCTGACTTGCTTTATGACCCGTTCATTTGACTTTTTTTTCGGCAGTCCATGGTGTCCATTGATCTCTCTTCCAGTACCACATTTCAAACGAGCTGATTCACTTCTTGTCAGATTTCTTCACTGTAATATATTGCAGTAAACTAATATTGAATACGTAATAGAGTAGTATTATAGTTCTTCACTATACTGTATTACAGGTAACTACTTAACTTCCAGCTTATTACAGAGACAGTGGATTCAAGATTCTGAATCCCACCTCCCAATATAGGTTCAGTAGCCTAAATAACCTAAAGGCACCAAATCCCACCTGATCTTTGACGCTAAGCAGGGTCAGCCTTGTTTAGCACCTGGATGGGTACTGCCAATGAATACCAGGTGCTGTAGGTTATAGTTCAGAGGGAGGAAGTAACAAAACCACCTCTTGAGTATCCCTTGCCTAAGAAAACCCTATGAAATTCCTGGGGTCACCATAAGTTGACAGGGAACTTAAAGGCGTATGCATGTGCACACACACACACCTTGCATAGCTCCTGTAAAGTTTGGGCTAAAACCCAGTGCAGATTCATTTCCCCACTGACATGGAAGCCACTGGCCAACTCTGACTCATTCGTCCCCAGCTCTGGGGCCAAGTGGGTCTGTTCTGTTCTACTGTTGCTGTTGGTAAAATTCTTCAAGGTGCCAATTCACTTCTTAAGTCTGCTGGGCCGAGCGACTGGTCTTTTCTATTCTGCTACAAGTGCTGTGGCTCCACAGCTTCTTTGTGTGGTCCCACCGCTGCTCTGCCTTGTCTGGAAAAATGTGCATAAAATCACTTCAATTCCCTAGCCCATAAATATTTGCTCCCTCATTTTCCTTTATGTTAACTATGATTAGAAAGTGGAAACAGCATAATAAATGTAAACTATCCAAAGCTAATAAATAGTGTATATATTTTAATGTATTTAAAATTTTCTTCTGGCCTGTTTATTTTCAAGATGTCTTTGCAAATGAGAAAGAAAAGGGAAAAAAAGCTTGTTGTTTGAGACAAAAGCTGGGCAGTAATAACATCCAGTTGAAAAGTGGTATTAACATACCTTCAATTTTAATACACCCACAATACTTATTATTTCCTCAGAGAACCTCCAGGTCCATAAGGTCTGTAAAGAGTAGATGAGGTTCACGAGAAGTTTTGAGATAAGGTAGTTCAGTTGCTAGACAATAGAGGTAGAGGAGAAGGCATTGTAAAAATGCAACTAGGTGTGAGAGGAGATATGAAATTGACCTACTTGCTGTTGGTGCTATAAAGATATCATAGTTTGCATACAAAGGCAGACTGGTTGTGTTTTTCCTCATTGTAGTTCCTGGAAGAACTATAGGTGTTTTGGGGCTTCTCATCAGAGTAAACATTTTCAGATTTTTAAGCAGAGGCTGGATGGCTATCCGTCGGAAATGATTTGATTGTATATTCCTGCATGGCAGGGCGTTGGACTGGATGGCCCTTGTGGTCTCTTCCAACTCTATGATTCTATGATTCCCAAAACGCAGTCTGTTAGCATTCCTTCCTCTCTCAACTTCTTCCTACAGATCCAATTTCCTTGCAGTGGAAGGAATCATATTTTTCAGAAAGTGAATGTGGAACACTAAGTTGGATACATTTGTAAAATAAAATATAAACTCATTAGGTTAAATGAGACAGAAAATGTAGGGTAAATTTGAAAGGTAGACATTTTATGTATTTGGAAGAAAGAAATGTAATAGTGATGCTCATTCACAACTAGCAAAAAGCAAGGGGAAATGGTAGGGCTATGGGGAAATGCCATAGCTAGTCCCATGTTGAGTCTCTGATATCTTCAGCTAGGGCTAGGAAAGGCTTTTGTCTGAAACCCTAGACAGCCACTATTCCTCAACAAAGAAACAGTACTAAGCTAAATAGACAAATGATCTGACTTGATATAAGGCAGCTGAGATTCTTGTTAATGATGTCTTTGGCATCATTATGACCATCAGAATGTCTGTGCTGAATGGTGTCTGTATGTGCAAATGCCTGGAGTTGGGAGCTGTATTGGCTCTCCATGGGACTTTGGAGAGCTGCACCAGCCTCTGCCGTGCTCAGATTTTAAAAAAAATCCTGTTTATTTTTCATTTGGGGAGGGATACTGGGAAGCCCAGCAGGCTTCAAGAATGTCATCCAAGGACCATATGTGGCCCACAGGCTGCACTTTCCTCTCCTTTGGTACAGACAGAAAATGTGTGTAATTCAGAGATCCCTCTCATTAAGGGCTGGGCTGACCAGTGTTTTACCCTCCTTAAAATCATACCCCTAAGTCTTCCCCTCTCTCTCTGGCTTTTCTTCGCAAATGAAGATTCAGGAAGGACTCATCCTGCGCTTTCTGCAAGTGCGCTGATGACTGAAAAGGCCAATCCGAGATAAACAAGTCCGAGATAAACAAGGTTGCAGAAAGCACAGCAGAGGGTCTCCTTGGGTAATGTTTCCAGGTTGTGATTCTTTCTGCATTGTCATTTCTCTTCAAGACTTGTTCGGCGTGAGTTCTCAAATAAAGCTGCAGCATTGTGGATAGTGCGTCTCCATGCCTCCCAATGTGAAGCCAGGGTGGACCATTGTTGGTGATCAATTTGGCCAAGCCTGAGATGTTGTTTCAGGGAATCCTTGTATCGCTTTTTTGGAGTGCCCCTCTTATGCTGACCTGTGGCGAGTACTATTTTAGGGAGGCGATGGTCCTCCATCCTAGAAATGTGCCCTGCCCAGCACAGTTGTGTTCTCAATATCATGGCCTCAATGCTGGTGATCCCTGTTTGCTCAAGGACAGCAACATTCATCAGATAGAAAATACATTTTCTTGAAGCTGATCTCTATAAAGTACATGTTGATGTGTAGCTAAAGCAGCAAAAGTTTTGGACTACTGAACAAAAGACTATGAATGCGTATCTTTCCAACCTTGGAATATAAGTTTGGCAACAGTAAAAACATGCAGGAAACAACCACATTGATGATGGTTTAAATTGGGTTTCAAAAGTATTTGCCTTTTATAGACCTACATTGAACTGCATGTTGGAGAATCAAGAATCACAACCACTGCTCTCTATGTAATGTGCCCTTTGTGCAGTTTGTGATTCTTGATATTGTCTATTATATGGAATGGTCTATAGGGACTGAACTTCTCCATGGAACTCAGCAACAGACCATTCTAATTGCCTGCTTTAAGATCTGCTGTTGAGGCCCTGTGTGTCTCTTATCTTGAGTGTTGTAATTCCACTATAAAGAAGGTCTTTTTCAGGCATGGTGCTCAGATGTGTTGTGTTGTTCATTTTTGGTGCTTCGTTGTGTTGAATTCCTCCCTGGGGCAGGTAGAAAGTTTCTTGGTACACACTGTAGCTTCTTCATTGTCAGAAAATACAGTATTATTTATCTAAGCATTTTAATCTGTCCAAAACCAAGCCAACTTTTACAAAATGTATCCACAGTTTTGTCACTGTTGTTCTGCTTTATTACTTTTACATTATACAGCCCACCCTGAAATTCAAATTAGATGGAATGCGATATGTGGAAATGTTTGAATAAATAAGAGACAATAGTTCATAGTGCATGATATTGCAGGGAATATTGTGTGTTCCAGTGACGGTTCATTCCTTCTAGTTTGTTCATTCTACAGGCCTGGAGATTTTGATCCCCATCTGCCAGTATTGCTATCAGCAGCAGCAGCATCTTTATTGTCATTCTTATATAGCTCCATCAGTGTATTTAGTGCTTTACAGTAAAACAACAACAAAATACAGCCAGCCCTGCCAAACGCATGCAATCTAAAATATGTACACACACACACACACTGTATATGGGAAGGAAGGAGTAACACAAATATAAAACTATGCAATACAATTGTAAAACAAATTGTCCAGATAGAAATACAAAAACAACAACAATGCAATATAATATAAAGCAAACTTACAAATACATATAATCAAAATATACAAGATTATAAAACAATATTAAACTGAAATTCTAAAAGCTTTGGATAACAAGAAAGTTTTCAATTGAGATTTAAAAACAAAGAGGAAAGGAGCAGTCTACAAATGTTCATGGAAGTGCTAAAAAGAGTATGGAGCAGCAAGTGAAAAGGACAAGGTTGAGCCAAGGAAGAGGAAACCCTTGGTTGAGTGAGAAGCCTAGAGTTCCCAGAATGCAGATCCCTTGCAGGCTGGTAAAAAGAAATGAAGACTGAAAGATGAGGGCAAGGATAGGTCATGTAGAATGAAGAAGAGTCAAAATTAGTGATGTAATGTGTCCTACTTGTCTTTGAGCTGCATCACAGAACTACTCTCAGGAATCCATTACATGGAGCAATGTTCTGTTTCTCTGTATTCTTTAGTGTGATGAGAAGTGATGGCTGGAGGCTTCCATGCCAATGGGACAGTGAATCCACTTGAGTTTTAGTCTGAACTTTTAAAAATAATTCTATTTAAAATTTCAAATATATAAAACATAGAACTGTAACAATAAACACAACTAAAAGAAAAAGAGCAAAGAAGAAAGTAGATACAAATAGAGAAGGGGGGAAGCATAAAGAGGGACAATAGTGACTTCCAATCTTTTCTTCATTGGCTATTAAACTAAAACAAGCTAAAAGATCCATCAATACCTCTCTCATACATTAAATCCTTACTGCCTTAATAAAATCAAATCTTATACATTTATTTATTTATTTATTTATATCCCGTTCTTCAGCCACAAAGGCTATCAGATAAGTATAATCCCTATAGAAAGTCCATAAATTGTTAATATACAAGTATATACAATAATGAGTATTAGTAGAATCATAGAATTGCAGAGTTGGAAGAGACCATGAGGGCCATCCAGTTCAACCCCCTGCCACGCAGGAAATCACGATCAAAGCATCCCCGACAGATGGCCATCCAGCCTCTGTTTAAAGACCTCCAAGGAAGGAGACCCCACCACGCTCCGAGGGAGTGTGTTCCAGTGCCGAACAGCTCTTACTGTCAAAAAGTTCCTCCTAATGTTGAGGTGGAATCTCTGATCCTGGAGCTTGCATCCATTGCTCCGTGTTCCAATCTCTGGAGCAGCAGAAAACAAGCTTGCTCCATTCTCAATGTGACACCCCTTCAAATACTTAAGCAGGGCTATCATATCGCCTCTTAACCATCTTTTTTCCAGGCTAAACATACCTAGCTCCCTAAGTCTCTCCTCATAAGGCATGGTTTCCAGACCTTTCACCATTTTAGTTGCCCTCCTCTGGACACGCTCCAATTTGTCAATATCCTTTTTGAATTGTGGTGCCCAGAACTGGGCACAGTATTCTAGGTGAGGTCTGACCAAGGCAGAATAGAGCAGAACTATTACTTCCCTTGATCTGGACACTATACTTCTATTGATGCAGCCCAAAATTGCATTGGCCTTTTTAGCTGCCGCATCACACTGTTGGCTCATGTTCAACTTGTGGTCTACTAGGACTCCTAGATCCCTTTCTCACATAGTCTCATTCAGCCAGGTCTCCCCCATCCTATATCTGTGCATTTCATTTTTTAGCCCTAAGTGCAGTACCTTAAATTTCTCCGTATTGAACTTCATTTTGTTAGCTTTGGCCCAGCTCTCCAGTTTATCCAGGTCATCTTGAATGTTGATCCTGTCCTCCAGGGTATTAGCTACTCCTCCTAATTTGGTGTCATCTGCAAATTTGATAAGTATGCCCCTAATTCCCTCATCCAAGTCATTGATAAAGATGTTGAATAGCACTGGGCCCAGGACAGAACCCTGTGGCACCCCACTGGTCACATCTTTCCAAGATGAAGAGGAGCCATTGCTGAGCACCCTTTGGGTTCGGCCAGTCAACCAATTACAAATCCATTGAACTGTTAACTTGTCTAGCCCACATTTTACAAGCTTGTTTGCAAGAATGTCATAGGGAACCATAGTAATCATTATCAACTATTTCGGTTTTTAATCTCTTCCCCTAATTTACTTTAAATAAAACTACAGTACTACCCCCATATCCGTGGTCAATACATTCCCGGACTTACTCTGGATAATGAAAATTGCAGATAGTAGTGAACCCTATATTTCCAGTGGAAGTTGGCCATAGAATTGCACTGGAGGACCTCCAAATGCCTAGAGAGGCGTGACTGTGTGAAGTCTCTTAAGTATAAATACTTGCCTCTTAAGTAGACATATTTCTATTAAGTAATCAGTGTATTCCCTCTCACTATCCCATTTAATATCCCATTTAATATCAATCTATTATAACATTAACTGTATCTTCTAATCATCCACAGGAAAAAAGTTACATTCTTCCCTTCATTTTTTGAAAACCGTTATCAATTCAACAATTACCCATTGACCACAAATCTCTAGTTCCTTTTAAAATATTTTTTCTATATAGCCAAACCACACTAAAACCCATAAAAGTCAAACTTAATAATTGTTTTAAACAATTTCTTTTATAACCTGCTCCTTTCCCGTAAGTCTTAAATCTTTACTTTAAACCAAAATCAGATGATGATCCCCATATTAATATCTTAAATCCAGAAAAGTAATTCCTTATTTCTTTACTCTTCATATTTAAATTTAACCTTGAGGTGTGTTTTTTTTTTAGCAAAACTTTGCAATTGGACATTGCTCAATTTGAAATCCTCAAATTAGCTGGAGAAAATGAGGGGAGGGGAAAATCTTCCATAAAAGACATTCCTGTCATCCCTCTCAACCCCGCTGCCCATATAACCACCCTCTCCACATTCAATGTCACTCTTCCTTTCTGTGTTGTTTCTGATGCCCTCAACATTCTTGCCTAGCTCTTCCAAGATCACCTCCAGGGCTCCAAAATCTTCTTGATCTAGGCACAAATCTCCATCTGAAAATATCTCATCACACTCTTTCGACTTCAAACTGGCTCCTCTGTCTTGACTTTCCATACCAGGTTTCAGAACTTCTTGAATTTCTGCCACTTCATCTTCCAGTTCCTTGGCTAATCCACATTTCAATCTAAAATTCAACCTGAAGTTCTTACAGTTATTTTTCATCCATTTGCATTCCTCCAATATCTCTTGCCACATCCCTCCCTACAGTTTCATCTTGCAGAGGTTACATCTTTTACAATCTTCTTTTGAACAAGATCTTGGCATACAAAGAGTTAACACTCTTGTCTCCACAATGCCTCCTCCAAAAGAATGTAGGGATGACATAACCAGGCACTTTGCCTCTGCTGTTATTCCAATTGCTTTCCATGAGCTACCTGTCCCAGCCAAAACAATTCCGCTTTCTCAAAACAAACCAATTTCTTTACAGCATTTTTACTCACAACATGCTACAAAAAACACCCAGTCTTCCAACTTTAAAAAATTACTCCCATCATTTCATGTTACTATGTGCTTTATCCACTTAAGCAATTTAATTTTGTTTTTTCTTCACACTATATACTAGACTTCCAGTTTTAAAGCTACAGTCTTAAAGCTTTTTAAAGATAGTCCTTGACATCACTTACTTTAATAGATAGGCAGGAAGCTCACCTAGGCATTAATGAAGCCACTGATTTGAATATTTCTCATTATCCAACCAATCTGCTTATTATTCTGAAGATAGTTGAAGAAAGAAGCAGTGGTTTACTGGCTTAATGTCCATTAAAAGCTTGCATGCAGTGGGATGAGCTGATGAAATTTTCCCGCAGTCTCACCCCTCCACTTTGGTCACAATCAACTGCCACAGTCTCCATGAGCTTGGTGGGGTTCTTGGACTCTTGTAGGCAATTCTCTCAGTTTCCCATAGTCCGGAGAGATCAAAACCATCTCCAAACCAATGTTCACACTGCTGCTCCTCTCTCTTTCACAGAGCCCCATGAAAGGTGTCAGTCAGCCATTTCCATTGTCGAAAGTCCATTTTAGTCTGAACTTGAGCCATTAAAGATGCTGCACCTATTTGAGGGATAAAAGGGTCAGCATCTTTAAAGTTCAGACTAAAACACAGGGCCAGAGGGCTGTGGAGGGCCCTGAGGACTTCTGGAAGCAGAGCAGCAGCAGGAGGGGGCGTGGCCAGAAGTGGCTGGCGTTTTAAGCCACTCCCACACCCCTCAGGAACACCAGCCAGCAGCCAGAGGGACTCTAAGCCGGAAGCAGCCTCTTCTCCCCACTCCACCGGGCCAGAGGGCTGTGGAGGGCCCTGAGGACTTCTGGAAGCAGAGCAGCAGCAGGAGGGGGCGTGGCCAGGAGTGGCTGGCGTTTTAAGCCACTCCCACACCCCTCAGGAACACCAGCCAGCAGCCAGAGGGACTCTAAGCCTGAAGCAGCCTCTTCTCCCCATTCCACCGGGCCAGAGGGCTGTGGAGGGCCCTGAGGACTTCTGGAAGCAGAGCAGCAGCAGGAGGGGGCGTGGCCAGAAGTGGCTGGCGTTTTAAGCCACTCCCACACCCCTCAGGAACACCAGCCAGCAGCCAGAGGGACTCTAAGCCTGAAGCAGCCTCTTCTCCCCATTCCACCGGGCCAGAGGGCTGTGGAGGGCCCTGAGGACTTCTGGAAGCAGAGCAGCAGCAGGAGGGGGCGTGGCCAGAAGTGGCTGGCGTTTTAAGCCACTCCCACACCCCTCAGGAACACCAGCCAGCAGCCAGAGGGACTCTAAGCCGGAAGCAGCCTCTTCTCCCCACTCCACCGGGCCAGAGGGCTGTGGAGGGCCCTGAGGACTTCTGGAAGCAGAGCAGCAGCAGGAGGGGGCGTGGCCAGAAGTGGCTGGCGTTTTAAGCCACTCCCACACCCCTCAGGAACACCAGCCAGCAGCCAGAGGGACTCTAAGCCTGAAGCAGCCTCTTCTCCCCATTCCACCGGGCCAGAGGGCTGTGGAGGGCCCTGAGGACTTCTGGAAGCAGAGCAGCAGCAGGAGGGGGCGTGGCCAGAAGTGGCTGGCGTTTTAAGCCACTCCCACACCCCTCAGGAACACCAGCCAGCAGCCAGAGGGACTCTAAGCCGGAAGCAGCCTCTTCTCCCCACTCCACCGGGCCAGAGGGCTGTGGAGGGCCCTGAGGACTTCTGGAAGCAGAGCAGCAGCAGGAGGGGGCGTGGCCAGAAGTGGCTGGCGTTTTAAGCCACTCCCACACCCCTCAGGAACACCAGCCAGCAGCCAGAGGGACTCTAAGCCTGAAGCAGCCTCTTCTCCCCATTCCACCGGGCCAGAGGGCTGTGGAGGGCCCTGAGGACTTCTGGAAGCAGAGCAGCAGCAGGAGGGGGCGTGGCCAGGAGTGGCTGGCATTTTAAGCCACTCCCACACCCCTCAGGAACACCAGCCAGCAGCCAGAGGGACTCCTAGCTTGCAATTGGCGTCAGCTGAGGCCGGGGATGGAGTGGGGGCGGAAATTGGAGTTGTGCTGGGGAAAGGGAGGTATGGTCGGAACAGAGTGAACAGATGGTACAAAAGAAGGCGGGATCGCTGTTTGTTAGCTATCCCACCTTCAGTTCACCCTGTTTCCCGGAATGGATTGGAGAGCGTACCAAACATTCCACAGAACCTTACTTTGCTCCTCTGCAATGCCAGGTCGGTTAAGAATAAAACTCATATTATTTACGATCTACTTTTGGATGAGGATGCCGACCTGGCTTGCTTCACAGAAACCTGGCTGGGAGAGGATAGCGCTGTCACATGGGCGCAGGCCCTCCCAGCCGGGTATTCTGTCAGTGAGCAGGTGAGGGGAAGTGGGCGGGGGGGCGGAGTGGCTCTGGTTTATAAGAACAATCTGACCTTGACCAGGATACCTGTCCGAAACACAGTCCACTTTGAGTGTATGTACCTTAGCCTGAGGACCAGGGATAGTTTGGGGATTCTGCTAGTATACCGACCACCCCGTTGTCTAGCAGACTCCCTAACCGAGCTGACACAGCTGGTCTCAGAGTTGCTCTTGGAGTCTCCCAGACTTTTAGTTTTGGGGGACTTCAACATTCCACTTGAGAACAGCTTGACAAATTTGACTGGTGCAGCTCGGGAGTTCATGGAAACCATGACAAACATGGGCCTATCCCAAAGGGTCATCGGGCCCACACATTGTGCGGGTCATACCCTCGATGCGGTCTTCAGCACGGAACAGGAATATCCGTGGGCGGAGGTTATAAAAACCACCGCATTGTCATGGACGGATCATTTCCTGGTCAAGACTGAACTAAGAGCCACTGTCTGCCCCACCGGGGGTGGTGGACCTATTAGAATGGTCCGCCCTCGAAGGCTAATGGAACCAATAGGATTCCAGAAAGCCTTGGAGGGTTTAATGGTTGGTAACGCCGGTGACCCTGTCGAAACTTTGGTTAATACCTGGAACAACGATCTTACCAAGGCTATCGACACGATCGCTCCCAAGCGTCCTTTCCAACCCGCTTCAAACCGTAAGCCATGGTATACAGCAGAGCTTAGGAAAATGAAGCGGGTTGGACAACGACTAGAGCGCAACTGGCGGAAAACTCGACTCTTATCCGACAGGACTCGTCATAGGAACTTTCTTTGGTCCTATCGAGAGGCAATACGTGCAGCACAGCGATCCTTCTCCTCTGCACGTATTGCGTCTGCAGAGTCCCGTCCAGCAGAGCTGTTTAGGGTGGTAAGGGAGATGACGCAGGTTATTCCTGCGCAGAACCCGTTGCTTAACCCAACGACGGCCTGCTGTGACGCGTTTAACAATTTCTTTGCAGATAAAATCTCTCAGATAAGAGCCAACTTAGATACCAGTAATTTGGCAGAAACAATTGACGAGGTGTCCAGCAACTCCGTTGATGTCAGTTTACTGGATCAATTTCAATCTGTGAGTACTGAGGACGTGGACAAGCTACTTGGTAGGGTTAGGAAGACGACCTGCCCTCTCGATCCTTGCCCTTCATGGCTGGCCATCCAGGGGGGGACTGCCTTGATGATGTTCCTTAAGGACATCATCAATGCATCCCTCAGAGAAGGATGTGTTCCATCTTGTTTAAAGGAAGCAGCCGTTAGGCCGCTCCTGAAAAAATCTTCCCTTGACCCCCTGGACATGAACAACTATAGGCCGGTTTCTATGTTACCATTCTTGAGCAAAGTGATCGAGAGGGCAGTTGCGCTTCAACTCCAAGTGGTTTTGGATGAAACCGATTATCTAGACCCATTTCAAACTGGCTTTAGGACGGGATTTGGAGTTGAGACTGCCATGGTTGCCTTGACTGATGACCTGCGTCTAAGCATTGACAGGGGTAGTGTGACCCTGTTGGTGCTTCTGGACCTCTCAGCGGCTTTCGATACAATAGATCATAGCATCCTCTTGGATCGCTTGAGGGGGTTAGGAATCGGAGGCACTGCGCTCCAGTGGTTCCGGTCCTTCCTCTCGGGCAGGTCCCAGAGGGTGTTGCTCGGGGACAGCTGCTCCAGCAGAAAGGAGCTTACTTGTGGTGTTCCACAGGGTGCCATCCTGTCCCCGATGCTGTTTAACATTTATATGAAGCCGCTGGGTGAGATTATTCGCAGTTATGGGGCTGGGTGTTATCAGTACGCTGATGACACCCAGATCTATTTCTCCTTGCCCCGATCATCGGCCTCGAATTCCGATGGCGTCTCTCCTCTTAATGATTGTCTTAAAGCAGTAATGGGCTGGATGAGGAAAAACAGATTGAGATTAAATCCAGATAAAACGGAGGTGCTCACGGTAGCGGCCCCCAAACCAGGAGTTGGGTTGCAACCTCCAGTCCTGGACGGGGTCACACTCTCCGTTAAGGACTGTGTTCGCAGTCTGGGGGTGCTCCTTGATTCATCGCTTCAGATGACGAGTCAAGTGAATGCGACAGTCAGGAGCGCCTGTTATCAGCTTCGGCTGATACGCCAGCTGCGCCATTTCCTGGAAGTAAGGGACCTCGAGACTGTGGTGCACGCGCTGGTAACCTCCCGTCTAGATTTCTGCAATGCGCTCTACATGGGGCTGCCCTCATGCTTGGTCCGGAAACTTCAGTTGGTACAAAATATGGCAGCCAGAGTGGTCTCAGGAACATCTCGGAGAGACCATATAACTCCAGTACTAAAATCTCTCCACTGGCTGCCAATCAGTTTCCGGGCCCAGTATAAGGTGTTGGTTATTACCTTTAAAGCCCTAAATGGCTTGGGTCCAACTTATCTCCGGAACCGCCTCCTCCCATACAATCCTCCCCGCGCACTCCGGTCCTCTGGGAGGAATTTGCTTCAGCCACAAAAATCTAGGCTGTCTGCAACCTCCCAGAGGGCCTTTTCGGTAGTCGCCCCCAAATTGTGGAATGACCTGCCGAATGAGATCCGTCAGATAACGAGCCTGAGTGGCTTTAAAAAAGCACTAAAGACGGATCTCTTTCGGCAGGCCTTTCCTAATTAGATCCCGGCCTCAGGGGATCCTGGCCTCTTCTAGGCTGCTGGCCATTTATTATATTTTATTGTATTTATAGTTTTAAATGTGATTTTAGATTAGTTGTTTTTAATTTATATTTGTTTAATGTTTTTTTATGGGGGAGGGTGGGAGTGGGGGTGTTTAGGGATTTTATTTGTATTGTATTTTAAATTCTGTAAGCCGCCCCGATTGTTTTAACAGAGGGGCGGGGTATAAATAAATTTTATTATTATTATTATTATTATATTTACTGCTCCAATGACATGGGAGCCATCAACCTAACTGATAGTGGTTATTAGCACTTTCTGACACTCTCATGTTTGACTCAGCTCTGAGACGCTCTTCAAATGAATAGCTCTTCCTGCCAGCTGGCTTTGTTAAGTTTATATTATTTTTCTTCTTCCACCCTCATTAACTGTAGTATTCATGACAATCACTTATTGAAAGGTATAATTTTCTTGCCTGCGAGGTAATAGCCTGGTTTTGTTTTCTGCCAAATCCAATGGATTATTTACTGTTTTTTTCTTGTCATTCACTGTGGTTTCTGCTCCTGACATTGGTTCTGCTGATGGGTTCCATAGATGCAGAAGGCATGAAGGAATCCATTCCATCATTCAAGTTGATTCATTTATTGGAATGTCTGGCTTATCCTATCCTGAGACCTCAATAAAATTATAACATTAAAAGAGAAGTTCAAAGTCAGCATGCATCACCTTCCTATTTAATGGAGTTCATGGGTTTCAGTGGTTCACTGTAACTGTATATTCTTCCAAGGGAAATGCAAGTACCAATGCACCCTGAGTTTTCTTATGTACTTCTCTGTAAGGAGCTCTAGTGCAATCCAAGAACAGTGTGCTACTGCTGAGGTGGCCACTTGTGCATCCTCCCAAAAGAGGATACATTTCTGCATAAAAATGGCATGTGTTTTTATCTAGGTGTGTACCTATATACATAAACATATTTTGCTGTAATTTAAAAAGAAACACAAGATATCTCACACTTGAGGGGCAGGTGACCCAAGTCCTTTCACAGACTAGTGTCCAGATATACCTCAAAGGCCCTTATTTACCCTTCTTAGGATGCTGTATCATGAAACTGGACTTGGCCTCAGCAACCCTTACTTCTATAGAACTAGCTATAGAATGTTGAACTTGGTTGATGTATGCATGCATGTTTATCATAGAATCATAGAATTGCAGAGTTGGAAGAGACCACAAGGGCCATCCAGTCCAACCCCCTGCCATGCAGGAAATCATGATCAAAGCATCCCCGACAGATGGCAATCCAGCCTCTGTTTAAAGACCTCCAAGGAAGGAGACCCCACCACGCTCCGAGGGAGTGTGTTCCACTGCCGAACAGCTCTCACTGTCAAAATGTTCCTCCTAATGTTGAGGTGGAATCTCTGTTCCTGGAGCTTGCATCCATTGCTCCGTGTTCCAGTCTCTGGAGCAGCAGAAAACAAGCCTGCTCCATCCTCAGCGTGACATCCCCTCAAATACTTAAACAGGGCTATCATATCGCTTCTTAACCGTCTTTTTTTCCAGGCTAAACATACCCAGCTCCCTAAGTCTCTCCTCATAAGGCATGGTTTCCAGACCTTTCACCATTTTAGTGGCACTTCTCTGGACACGCTCCAATTTGTCAATATCCTTTTTGAATTGTGGTGCCCAGAACTGGACACAGTATTCTAAGTGAGGTCTGACCAAGGCAGAAGAGAGTGGCACTACTACTTCCCTTGATCTAGACACTACTTCTATTGATACAGCCCAAAATCGCGTTGGCCTTTTTAACTGCCACATCACACTGTTGGCTCATGTTCAACTTGTGGTCTACTAGGACTCCTAGATCCCTTTCGCACGTAGTCTCATTCAGCCAGGTCTCTCCCATCCTATATTTATGCATTTCATTTTTCCGCCCTAAATGCAGTACTTTACATTTCTCCGTATTGAATTTCATTTTGTTAGCTTTGGCCCAGCTCTCCAGTCTATCCAGGTCATTCTGAATTTTGATCCTGTCCTCTAGGGTATTAGCTACTCCTCCTAATTTGGTGTCATCTGCAAATTTGATAAGTATGCCCCTAATTCCCTCATCCAAGTCATTGATAAAGATGTTGAATAGCACTGGGCCCAGGACAGAACCCTGTGGCACCCCACTGGTCACATCTTTCTAAGATGAAGAGGAGCCACTGCTGAGCACCCTTTGGGTTCGGCTGGTCAACCAATTACAAATCCATTGAACAGTTAACTTGTCTAGCCCACATTTTACAAGCTTGTTTGCAAGAATGTCATGGGGAACCTTGTCAAAGGCCTTACTGAAATCAAGGTATGCGATGTCCACAGCATTCCCTTCATCTACCAAGCTGGTAACTTTATCAAAAAAAAGAGATCAGATTAGTCTGGCATGACTTGTTTCTCTGAAACCCATGTTGACTTTTTGTGATTATGGCATTGCCTTCTAAATGTTCACAGACTCTCTGTTTAATGATCTGCTCTAGAATCTTCCCTGGTATTGATGTCAGACTAACTGGACGATAATTGTTGGGATCCTCTTTTTTCCCCTTTTTGAAGATGGGAACAACGTTTGCCCTCCTCCAGTCTGCTGGGACTTCTCCTGTTCTCCAGGAGTTCTCAAAGATTATTGCCAATGGCTCTGAGATTATATTTGCCAGCTCTTTTAATACTCTTGGATGTAGTTCATCTGGTCCTGGAGATTTAAATTCATTTAGATTAAGAAGGTATTCCTGTACTACCTCTTTACTTATTTTGAGCTGGATTTCCCCTATTGTGTCCTCTGTTCCATTCTCCTCAGGTTGGTCCTCCTTTTCCTTTTCTGAAAACACTGAGGCAAAGAAGGTGTTGAGTAATTCTGCCTTTTCTCTGTCCCCTGTTAGCATTTTGCCATCTTCTCCACGTAGTGGCCCTATCATTTCCTTCTTCCTCCTTTTGCTGTGGACATACCCCAAAAAACCCTTTTTATTGTTCTTAACCTCCCTAGCAAGCCTGAGCTCATTCTGCGCTTTAGCTTTTCTGACTTTACTCCTACACGTGTTTGCTATCTGTTTGTATTCTTCTTTGGTGATTCCCCCCTTTTCCATTTCCTATACATGTTCCGTTTAAAACTTAGCTCCGTTGAAAGTTCTTTAGTCATCCATCCTGGTTTCTTGAGACACCTCCCATTTTTCTTCCTCAATGTTACTGTTTGAAATTGTGCCTTCAGTATCTCCCTTTTGAGAAAGTCCCATCCGTCTTGAGGTCTCTTCTCTTTTAGTATTCCTGACCATGGGATCACCCCCAGTATTTCCCTGAGTTTATTGAAATCAGCTCTCCTAAAGTCAAGAATGCGTGTCTGACTATGCCTGGCTTCTCCTTTCCATTGTATAACAAACTCCAGGAGAACATGATCACTCTCACCTAAGGATCCCACCACTTGCACCCCATTAACCAGGTCATCTCTGTTGGTTAGGATCAGATCTAAAATAGCTGACCCCCTTGTTGCCTCTTCCACCTTTTGGACCATGAAATTGTCTTCCAGGCATGTAAGGAATTTGCTAGACCTTGAAGTTTTGGCTGAGTTAGATTGCCAGCAAATCTCAAGATAGTTGAAGTCACCCATAACTACTACATCTCTCCTTTCTGCATGTGTGTTCATCTGTTCTAGAAAGGCATCATCCAATTCCTCCGTCTGATTTGGGGGTCTGTAGTAGAGTCCCAGAATAACATCCCTGTTGTTTCCCTCCCCTTTAATTTTTATCCAGATGCTCTCCACCTGGTATTGATGTCATGGATCACTTCACTGGTGTAAATATCCCTGACATTTAATGCTATTCCTCCTCCTTTCCTGTTTGGCCTGTTTCTCCTATAAAGGTTATACCCCTCTATTCCTACATTCCAATCATGAGACTCGTCCCACCAGGTTTCAGTAATGCCTATTATATCATATTTGTTTTGTAGTGCGAGGAGTTCAAGTTCATCTTGCTTATTTCCCATGCTCTGTGCATTAGTGTAGAGACATCTGAGACCGTGTGTTCCCTTTACTTGCTCCCTGTTCAAGTTTTTTTGCCTCCCACTGTTGGGTCCTTGCGCTGTTTGCCTTGTTCCCTCTATGACAGTTTGACTATTTTCTCCAGCCCTTTTGCCTTCCAGAATACTGTCTCCCTCCTCCATTTGACTCAGTTTAAAGCCCTCCTGATCAAATTCTTGAGACTGTTGGCAAAAATGTTTCTTCCAGCTGTTGTAAGATGCACCCCATCTCTTGCCAGAAGTCCCCCCGCATGGAAGCGCAGTCCATGATCCAAGAATCCAATTTGTTCTCGGTGACACCATCTACGGAGCCAGTTGTTTACGTTGGCTATTTTCCTCTCCCTTCTTGGACCATGCCCTTCAACTGGCAGAAGAGACGAGATGACAACCTGTGCGTCCATTTCTTTCAGCTTCCTTCCCAGGGCCTCATAATCTCTTCTGATCTTGGGAAAGGACAGTATCATATAAGGACAGTAAGCCACAAGTAGGGATGGAAGGGTGTTCCCGGTTCTGTCCCCTTATTATTCAATGGGTTTGCAGTGTTCTGAGTTCCACTGCTCCTCAGTTTCAGAACTCAAGCATACATTAAGCCCAATGGCTTTCTATGTTATATTTTGTAATTTGAATTACTGGTATTCCTTAAATATACTAAGGTTGCAATCCAGTGGCCACTGACCTGGAAGTAAGCCCCATTGAACTCTGTGGGACTTCTGAGTACTGTATATGCATATGTGAAGTCGAAAGCTTTCACAGCCGGCTTCCATATATTTTCCTTTGCTTTTTCCCAGGCTGTGAGGCCATGTTCTGGAAGAGTTTACTTCTGACGTTTCGCCTGCATCTGTGGCTGGCATCTTCAGAGGAAAATCTATATATGCATATGATTGCATTGTAACAAGACCCTGAAGATGGTGGAGCGCTGATATAATATGACCCACAACCATCAGAAGGCAGAACATTCTTTTATTTTAGAACATTCTTCTAAAACAAGGATGTGGCTCAATAGATATTTTTGGACTTCACCTCCCATGGTTCCGCAATCTTGGCTATATTGGCTAGGGCTGATGGGATCCAAACAATATTTAGAAGGCCACATGTCCCCCATCTCTTCTGTAGAATAGTCTAGAAGCCACCCCAAATTGGCTGTGATCTAACTTCAGATGTATGATGGTATGAATAATATTCTTTAGGCCTGATCTGGACAAAAAAAAAATATTCCAAACATTTCACCAGTTGGATGCATTCCCTTAATTTTTTTTTCCTGAGAGAGATATAGTTTTTAAAGGTTCAGTTCCCTTGCATGTAGTTTCTTCCTTTCTATGTCATTAACAAGCCTCTCAACCCATTAACTTTCAAGCAATTAACTATTAATGGTGGATTAACAATTAATTCTCTCTGACGTCCACCCTAATTTAATTGCTCCCTTTCTGGACCCCTTTAATTTTCTTAAAATTCGTCTTTCAGCCTGCTAATATTAACACTTGATTAACAATTAAATCATAAACCTAAACCCAATTGCTAGTTCCAGCTATAATTTATTCATTGAATCAATAGCTGAATAATAAGTAAACACTTCTATTTATTATTTATTTATTTAATATCCTTCCACCCTCCTTGCATAGGACTCAAGGTGGATTACATACAGTCAGCCCTCCATATCCATGAATTCTCCATCCATGGATTCAACCATCTACAGCTTGAAAATATTAAAAAATATTAATAATCCAAAAATCAAACTTTGATTTTGCCACCTTGTGTAAGGGACATCATTTTACTGCACCATTGTATATAGTAGGACTTGAGCATCCGTGGATTTTGGTATCCACAGCAGGTCCCAGAACTAAACCCCAGTGGATACCAAGGGCCCACTGTACAATTAAAACAAAGTACAAAAAAAACCCCTATTTGTACAGAAGTTAAAAACAATCAAACCTTTGTGTTGAAAACTTGAAGTTAAAGCAGTTTAAAATATAATAAAAAGGTAAAAACACAGGGCTCATCTACATTATCAAACCCCCTCAGTCCCATGTGAATGCTTCCAAATCTGTGGTGATCCAGCCACGTGTGGCATGGGCTTTCCCCTGAAACTAGGACTATCTGGCCACATGCTGCATGGACCAGATTCACAGCATTTTGGGGTAGCTTACCTAGATATGCAGTATGTGGGATTCGGAGTTTTCCCCATATTTTTGTCCACTGCTGCAGCTGCCGCTGCCACCGCAACCCATTTGAAAGCTCGAGAGGCAGTTCCTGGCTGAAGGGAGAGGTTTTGTCCCTTTCCTTGGCTTGGTAGTGCTGCCTCCATTTGCTCTGCTCACCCATCTCTTTCTTCAAATGCTTCCATTGCTTTCTCCAAGCGCTTCTTCCTGCGACAGGAGAGTGGGCAGAGCCAGTGCTGCCAAGCCAGGGGAAGGGAGAAAACCTCTCCCTTCATCCAGGAACTACCTATGGAGCTTTCAAATTAGTTGCGGTGGTGGTGCCGGTGGTGGCAGACAAAACTCTGCAGGTAAGGTACCCCACGTCTCTGTGGAGAATAATAATGCACAGGGCTTTGGGGGGGGGGAATGGAGAGGCATGTGGACAAAGCTTCATTTGGAGTTTTTTTTATTATTCTTTTTTCAGTTACATTCCATTACAAAACAAACAAGTCTGCATATATGTCTTTGTATGTCATTTCTCTTCTTTATATTTTTTCCATACATACATTTATTCTCTAATACCTTTCTCTCAAAATCTGTAACTTCTTTTCTATAAAATTCAAATCTTATTGAGGATTATTTATTTATTTATTTATTTGTACCCCGCTCTTCAGCCACAAGGCTATCAGAGCGGCTTACAAATTGTTTCAAGCAATAGCTATTTACATATCTACACTGCATTAAACAGTTTCCAATGTGTGTTAGCTAATTGCCCTCACAAGCTGGGTACTCAATAATAAAGCTTCTTTGACTCTTTCTTCTTCCCCCTTCCTTTTTCCTTCCTCTAATTTATATTGCTTTAGCTCTTTTCTATTTCTTCCTTTTCCGTTGCCCACCTATCTAATCTCTTTTCTTGCTAGCTTCTAAGCTTGATTGTCTCCTTATTTGTAATATCTTTTCACCCTCAAATTGTCTCAATTTTATTTCCTTCTTTCCTTTTTCCCATTTGACCTTATTTCTTACTTTGTCCCTTTCCCTTTTCCAGGAAACATTTAACCAATTCCCATTCTTCCTCCAATTTCCCTATATTTCTTTCCTTAAGTAAGGCTGTCAATCTATCAGCATCCATCATTTCCCATAACCGATCAGTCCATTCATCTATATTAGGATTTGTTTTTTCTTTCCATTTTTTAGCATATATGATCCTGGCTAGTGTTATCATGTATAATATGATTCTCCAATGACACTTCAAGTTATTTTCTTCCCTCGCTCCTATCTCTCCTATCATATTTAACAAATACAACTCTGGTTTTAATGAATAATTAATATCAAGAATTTCTCTCATCTTATTATGGATCTTTTTCCAGTATGCTTGGGCCAACGGGCATCTCCACCACATATGCATAAATGATCCTACAGCCTCGTCATATTTCCAGCATTCCCTTTTCCCTATATTATACATTTTATCTAACCTATCTGGCGTGAGATACCATCTATAAAACATCTTTACAAAGTTTTCTTTCAGATTTTGTGCCAGTGTGAACTTCTGTGTGTCCTTCCATGCTTTTTCCCATTTATTGAATTCAGTAGTGTGACCTATATCTGTCATCCATTTCACCATGTTTCCTTTAACTTGTTCTGTCTCCAGTTCTCTTTCCAGTAGTAGCTTGTAGAAGTTAGCTACCTGATGTTTTGTTTTATCAAATATAATTTTATCCATTTCATTCTTGTCTAGTTGGAATTGCTCTAATTTAGAATCCTTTCTGAATTTCTCATATAGTTGTTTATACGTAAACCAATTTATTTCATCTCCTTATTTTTCTAGCTATTTTCTTGTTTTTACTTTTGTGGAATCGTGAGGGTCTTGTATTATTATATCTTTATATCTCAGCCACTTCTGTTCTGGCAGTTTCCACTTTCCAAAGAAAGCCTCTTGTGTTGAAACCCACCATGGGATTTTATTATAGAAAGATCTTTTTATTATCGACCATGCTTTTAACAAAGCTCTCCTGACATAGTGATTGTTCATTTGGAGTTTTTTGGCCCACATGTAGACAAGCCCCTTATGATTTATAAGCCAGAGTCCTGCCTAAATAAAAAAAGTACAGTACAGTATTTGCCTGCTGGAAGAAAGAAAGCAAAGATTGGGGTGACTGAGCTTCTCAAGAGACGGAATTCCATAAGTTGGGAGCAGCTACTGAGAAGGCTCTCTCCTGCGTCCTCACAAAATGTATCTACATCTCAGTGCTTCAATGGGTCTGTTATAGTTGGGATTACCTACTGTATCAGGGTCTTTGAACAGAACTGTTATCTAATTCTCTTGGCTTTTTCCTGGCCATGCTGGCTGGATTCTGGAACTTGTAGCTGAAAAAAGTAATGAAGCTCTCATAGAATCATAGAACCATAGAGTTGGAAGAGATCACAAGAGCCATCCAGTCCAACCCCCTGCCCTGCGGGAACACACAGTCATAGTACGCTCGACAGATGGCCATCCAGCCTTTTTTCAAAAACCTCCAAAGAAGGAGACTCCACCACACTCTGAGGCACCATGTTACACTGCCAAACAGCTCTTACTGTCAGGAAGTTCCTCCTAATGTTTAGGTGGAATCTCTTCCTGTAGTTCAAACCCATTGCTCGCTCCATGTCTTAGTCTCTGGAGCAACAGAACACAAACTTACTCCTTCTTCAATATGACATCCCTTCAAATATTTAAACATGGCTATCATGTCACCTCTTAACCTTCTGTTCTCCAGGCTAAACATACCCAACTCCCTAAGCTGTTCATCATAGGGCATGGTTTCCAGAGCTTTCAAGATTTTAGATCTCCCTCCTCTGGACATGTTCCAGCTTGTCAATATCCTTCCTGAATTGTGGTGCCCAGAACTGGACACAATATTCCAGGTGAGGTCCGACCAAAGCAGAATAGCATGACACTGTTACTTCCCTCAATTAGACTCTGAAACGAAAGAGAATAGCAAATAATAGCAGATAGTCTGAAAGACCAGGATCACAGAGAGGATGGCACAAGAAGGCAAGAAATGTTCATAGAAAAATACAAAGGCAGCTGTGCTACTCCATGAGGCAACCTCTTCCCAAATGCCCAGTTTGTAATAGCTTCATTATGAATGACCAAAGTGTGAAAGCATTCAAATTTTTCAGAAATTTTTAAACAGGAAAGGTAGAATAAAAAAATTGGGGCTGCAGAAAGAAACAGGAAAATCCAAAAATTACTCCAGATACATTAGCCATGAGGCTGATCCAAGATAGTTCCAAGACACGGCTTGCAGACTGAATGAGTCACTGGTAGGTGTGCAGCTATCAGGCTAGCAGTGCTAGCAACGTCTACCAGGAGGAAAAAGCAACAGTGGGTCTCTTTTTTTGAAAATACAAGGGCAGTTGCAAATTTGCCTTTTACAAACTTGGTTAAGACACAAAGGTTCCTGAGATGGTATATAATCTATTCCACAGACCAAGAAATATAAAAGTCTTTGTATAAGATACAGGTCAACCTCCATATCCTTAGCAAATTGTCTGTATTACCTGTTTTGGTTACTAGGTAGCCTGGGAGTTTCTAGAGTTCAGCTCCATTCACATATTGTTCATTGCCTTGTGTCCTGCCCTTCCCCTATAATGGAGGTACATGGGAGTTTTGTTTTCAGGTCTCTTAAATGGCTGAGAGAATGAATCTGATCTGGCTTAGTTTTGTAACTGACAATATTTTTAAATTTGAGTCTTCCTCAGTTATTCAGCTCAATACATTTAGACCCAACTCATAATTATCTTATTGGAGCAGAGGGAGATGAAAGCTGTTCAAGTGATGATAACTATTGTGTCACTTATTTCCAGCCCTGTTGCGTTTTTGTTCATCCTATAGTCATTCTACTCAGTGGGGCTCTGGACGTCTGCTTCCATGCCCTGTCCATTGAATACCCTCCCACTGTCCAGATTGGGCAGAGGCAGTCTGAATTAATCCTCTGTCATCTCACTTTTTAAGTTGCTTTTAAAATGTCCCAGTTTCTCTTTTCTCCTCCTACTTTCCCTCTTCATTCTCAGCTTACTTCAATTGCATTCAAAGTACAGTACAAAAGTACTATGCTACTGTATGTAACGGGACTTAAGCATCCATGGATTCTGGTATCCATGGTGGGGAGCGGGTTCCTGGAACCAAACACCAGTGGATAACAAGGGCCTACTGTACTTTGCACTCAGTTAACTCAGAAGGGTGTGAGAGGAGAGGAGTGGATGGGATTTACAAAAGCAATCTGCTGCAGCTTCCTCTAGCCTGTGTGTTCTTCTTCGTTAATAACTTTTGCCATCTTGACCATACTCTGATGTTATTTGGCCATGTGTTGTGGTTTTCATCTATGAAATGTTGGAACATGTGCTATTGGCCTTCCCAGCCCAACTTATAGTACTTTATCAAATAAATGAAACCATGTTGGCTTGATCTTATTGCTAGTAGTATATTTTAGAAGGTAATTGTTGGGTACAATTACCAACAATTTAGTGTGATTCATCTCCAAGAACACCATCATCCCCTGCCTTCCATAGCTTTAGGGATTTAATAATGTGGGGAATGAGGCCTTTGCTCCTCCAAATAATTCCAAATCAAATTTCCCCTCAAATGAAATTTTGCTTTAGTTCCCAAATATCTAGATTGCAGTAATTTAAGCTGATCAATTAGAAATATAGTTTAGGCATCCAAAGAAAAGGGAAAGACAAAGGTACGAAGGGCATGTGAACAAAGCAAATAAAAGAGTTTTAGGTGTGAACCATTTTGTATGTCTTACTCTCTGCAGTGCTAGAAATGTGAGGACAGTAGGAAAACATCAAGGAGATGAGAATTCTTATTTGGAGGGTAATGCTTTCATTTTGCTTCTTCTGTAGCTACACCCCTGCATAGCTTGGTGGTAGTAGTGGATAGAAATAAGATGATATGAATAATACTCTGTGATAAAGCTATTTCTAGATTAGGAATAGAAAAAATACGTATGTGCATGTACGTATGTGTTTTCAAGTCGCCTGTCGATTTACGGCAACCCCATGAATTTCATAGGGTTTTGCTATTATTCATTTCCCTGTTGAAAAATGGTTTTTCCTACACTTGGAAAATGACATCAAAAAGAATCATAGAGCAGCAAGACTTCTGTGCTTTTTTGTCCTGGTAGTTAAATGTCCCAGAGTGTAATGGAGAATTTTTCTGTAAAGAAATGCATGTATTTTGTGTGTGTGTGTGTGTGTGTGTGTGCACAAAACCAACATCTTTTGGTAGAGGTTGTTCTTTGTGCAAACAAAAGCAAAACAAAACCACTCCTGAAAAAACAGGGTTTTTTTCTGCATGGAAAAATCCTTCTTAATATTTTGGTTTGTTTGAATATAGGAAGAAAACTATGTAGAAATATTAATTTTATCCTGCAGTGGGGAGAAGACTCTGGTAAGCATTAGTCCTGAATAGTCAAGGATTGCATCCCTGTTCTAGATGGTGTATGTTTTGTGACTGAGTGAGGCAAACAGAACTATAGGGTCTAAGGGTAATCAAAATAAAAATAATAGCACCATTTTAGGGAAAAGGAGTCCTAAAATATTGTGTTAGGTAATTGGATTAGTTCCTACTTTGCTTTCCGCCAAAACCGCTCACATTTTATTTCAGTCAATTTGATTAGCTAGTTATATTATAAACCACTGAATCCAATGAGTTCAAAGTCAATGATAATAATTGCTTATTTCCTACTAGCATTAGAGCTTGTGCACTGCTGAGCCTTGCTTGCTATAAAGTTTTATGCATGACCTGAATGATAACTCAGCCTGTTACCACCACCCTTACTTTTATTTTAATCCATGTCAGCTTTCCATGTATTCTAATCAGAAGTATGTTTTAATTTTCACATCAGTGTGTGATTTTTTTAAAAAAAAAAGTTCAAAGCATGGTTTGCATTTTTCTGTGCCACTTTCACAAATAGATGCATTTCTATATGCAACTTCTTTAATATGTGCTCCCCAATTTTTGAGAAATGCATCATAAAATTTGGAGAGGTATATCGTGCAAAGTAAAACTGTGTTCTGACCCACATTGTTTCTCTGGATGAGTGAATTTAGGTTGATTTGTCTAAACATGTGGACTAAACCTAAATCACCCCATGCACCCATAACTTATAGTTGTTGCTTGGACTCATCTTTCATATGGTGTAAGAAGTCTGAAAGTCAAAACTAGATGATACATTTAGTATGTCTTTTCCAGAGGTGCTCCCCCATGTGGTGAAAAACATCTGTTTCTCATAACATGTGATTTCCCTTACCAATGTATCCTGCATCTAGCATGCTTTGCTTTGAGATAAGTTGTTCAAGGTAAACTTGAGCTTTAATGTTAACAAGTCTGACTATTGGGGCACATTCACTCTGAGAGAATCCAACTGTAGGAGGAAAACTGTAGGTGTAACATAGGGACTATGAATTCTATTTAATATCTAGTTTGACTCTTAGAAGCTGCTGTGGTATAACAGTCTCCGTTACTGTCTCTTGCCAGTGTATTTTGAAGAAACTAGAGCTGATATGAGTGGACATCCCTGTTTTGTCAGGAGTGCTGCATATGCTTCAAATGGGTATGAACTGTGTCAGAGGTAGGAGGCAATTTTGCTTCTCCCTGCTCCTCATGGGCACACATTGGTGCATTCCTGGAGGACACAGAAGTGATAAAATGCTACATCCATTTTTCTTTACAAATGAAAATTGTGTGATTTTGAGGGCTTTGTTGCTTTGTGGAATTGGGAAAGCTACTATGTTTTTGAGACATTTCATAGCTATTTTTGGTGATTTGTTTCCCCCAAATTTGGAATTGGGGCATGGGAGCTTTGGGGGAATATCCTGAGGGTTGAGGAGCAGGTTTAGAGGCTGCATGTATACCATGGGCTGCACTTAGGGAGCAAAGAGAGACTGGGACATTTTAAAAGCAACTGAAAAAATGGGATGATAGAAGATGACACAATTGGAACTATCCTTCCCAAATTGGGACAGTTGAGAAGTATGCTTTTGGTGTGTGTACAGTATAGGACCTACTCTTTGAATCATAGCCTCCTGGCCTCACTTTGGGTGGTTAAAGCAAAGCCCTCTTGTTTATTCATGAATGCAGTTATGTGCACAGGATTAAGCAAAGCACTTCATAAAGTCTGAGTGTAGGCTAAATTAATTTTGCACCTATGGAAGATTTCTCCATTGAGATACAAACAAGTGGCAAAGTGCATGTCCCTGGGTTTTCTTTTGGCCCTTGCCAACGTCCTAATTCCACACAACAAACAGGACAGTGTATATTTGGGGTTTCCAAGCAAACAGAGAAGAGAGTATTTGATTCCCCATCCCACCAAAGTCATCTTGCTGAAAATCCTGACATATTTTAAGGGAAAGAAAGCTAAGAACCCATCCATAGGAAGTTTCTGACACTGCATCTCTGGTAACTTCTTTAATTTATATATGTAAACACACACACACACACATTTCTACCCTTTAGCTAGTAAGGTTCTTAGAAAAGCTTAGGTGGGAAACCATTTGAAAATATGCAGAACAAAAATAATACCAGCACCTTATTAAAACCACCAAGTAAAGATGAGAGAAAAGCAGCATAAATAACTAAAACAAACAGCTGGGGATTAAAACGCTGTTCCAGTTGCATTTTAAATCCATCCATATCCATAACTGCTCAACCAACCATAAGTGTTAAATCTCTCAATGATATGGGTCAGCCTTCCAGTTAAATTCCAAAACCATCCATATCCATAAGTGTTCAACCATCCAACAATACAGAAAATGCCTTCTTGAAAAAGATCTTAACCATTAATCTCTGGAGAGATCATAAAAACCAAAAGGTGGTTGAAAACATTATCCATCGGTAAGAAAATAAGATCTTATTGTTGTTCATTGCTTTCTGCTCTCCTCCCAACTTTGAGATGCAAAATAAATTATGTAAAAAAGTGTATGCAAATTTAAAAATCTATATAGGAAACATAGCTCACAGAATTTGAGTGCCGTGTGAACAGAATGTTAATCTCTTCCCTTTGAACCAGTTAGGGCCCATTTTCCCTTTTGTGCTCAGTTTTTCTCAGCTGTTGCAGACTGAGTTCAAAGTGTAAAAGTAGTTTGCACTCAATTAATTTAGCAGAGGAGAGAGAAAAGAAGGAGGCAGTATCTTGCCCTTCCCTGTAGAACCAGGCAAAAGCAAACTTCTACAGCCTCCTCTCACTTGTTTGTCCTTCCTCATTAATAAATATTGCCACCTTAACCACACTCTGATGCTGCTTGGCAACACGTCATGGATTTCACCTGAGAAATGTTGAAGGGTAAGCAAAAACACCAGGGTGTGAAGAAGCTCCCTGTGAGTAGATTTGCCCTCTCCACTGCTGTGTCTAGCTGAGAGTTGTGCTGTTGAGCTGCATCTCTTTTGAGCCCTAGCCAGTATGGCTAATGGTGAGAGGTGATGGGAGTTGCAGTTCAACTCCATATCAAGTTTAACTAAATGCAGTATTAAATACGTCAAGCTTTAGAGATGGGAGAGAATCTTTATGTTTGCCACCTCTAAGTGAATTGGGCACTTTCTTCCGTTAGAATACTTGAACACCCTTGAAGAGGTGTGTGTTTATGTTTGTGTATGTGTATACTGTGGGGGTTTTTCCTACTCTTTCCCCCCAGCTGTGGGGCTTTCCACTTAGGCAATCCCAGCAATACCACCAGCTGTGAAGGTTGCTCTAAGGCATCCTACCTGTGTGGCCAAATGTGGGGTTTCTACCCCTTAACCAACCAAACATGAAGACTTCCATGGTGCTCTTTGCAGTTATCAAGAATGAGGATTTCCCGTGATCCTCACCACTGCCACAATGTAAGGACTTCCTCCTATCTGTGTGTGACACCAACTGTGGGGGCCATCTAAATGCCCTCAAGGTACATGTGAAGATTTATGCACCTACAATTCTCAATGGACACCACCTCTCTATATTCAGTGCTGCCACAACAGACACTTTGTCTGAATGTAAGCTCTCAGATAGTGTTTCCAGTATCTTAAGAATTGGAAGGGACCACTAGGGCCATCTAGTCCGACCCTTGCCGTGCAGGACAACTATAGCCATCTTGAAAATTGCTCACTCAACCTCTGTTTAAAGACCTCCAACAATCTTGGACCTTTTAACCCAGAGGCCAAAAGTGTATAAAAATAAGTATTTTTTATTTACAGAAGTTAAACATAGCAGATTAAATATTTATTACATTTGAAATGCCACACATTCTCTCTCACACTCCTCTCAAGCTAACTCAGACCAAATCCCTAACCAAAACTCCATTCTTTCCTTCCAGTCTTAGTCTTAACTCAAACCTTAGTCTCACTGAACTCCCAACTGTCATTCACCCACTATCATTTACTAGCATTATGCAAATCCTTTCAAACATTCCACCAATCAAACATTCACCCCAACATTCCATTCTCTTTCCCCTCCCAACAGCTCCTTAACGTATACTCCAATATACAATCATGAAATTTTCAAATACAAATCCATGGGATCATATATGCATAGACCTAAGTGGCATGACCTGAGTCAGTAGATGTTGTGGGGAGAAAAACCTGTGAAATTTTCGGTAGGTAATGAGTTGCAGTCCAACCTATTTGAAAGGCATCAGATGGAAAAAGATTGTTTGCATTGCTGTAAAAAATACAAGCAATGAAAATACAAACAACAACATCAAGAACAAACAAAGAAAAGCAAAACCCCACCATAAGTCTCCAGGGCTTCCACTTCTATAGAAGACCAAACCCAAACCAAATCCTGCTGCTCAGAGAAGTGGGGAGTCGGTAAGAATATTTGCAGTTTAATGAAAATATTAATGCATATACAGAATAAAGTTTTGTTTATTGTGCAAGTAGCTCTTTTGCACATGATTAGTTTCCAATGGGACACATAGTCTAATGAAATTCCTCCTTTTAGAAGTATCTGACCTAGCTTTATAACTTTATTGTGCAACTATGAATTGCTAAAACAGGCTGTGACATTTCCCAATTAAACAGAGTTGGATGAATAATCTACCCAAAGTGCCAAATAATTTATTGGAGAAATATTACAAGAATTCATTACCTACTACTGAGTAGTAACAATTATTGGATGCTGTGTGGTTGGGCTAACAATAAAGCATTAAAATTACAGTACTTTGATTAATTATTCAAGGTGGTATCAAGCAGTTCTGCTGAATAAGAAAACTTGATTCTAGAGAGAGGCAGTGGTTAATTTTGTTTAATATGAGGTGCTGAGACCTTCCAAACCTTCCCCTGGTTACTTGTTGAAGAAGGAGAGCAATTCTTCACATTCTGAGATGCTCCAACCTGATACCCTTCAGAGACACTGTCAGTCACTTGGGACAACACAATGCTATCATGGAGAACACAAACAGGAGGGTGCTTTTGCACCTACACACTATTTCTGGGCTTCCCATAGGCTTCTAGTGGGCCACTGTGGGAACAGTATGCTGGTCTAGATAGATTTGTGGCCTGTCACAATACTGGTTTGCAGTGCTGGCTCTTCATGTGTATAAGTGACATTCATGAAATCATATATGTTTAAGAAGCCATGTCTTCTGTGGTGGAAACACTCCACTCATCATCTAAACTTTCTCTAAATTTTGTCTCAAAGAGGTTAGGATGGATAGCTGAGACAAGCAAGATGGTAGTGACCCCAGACCACTGGGATAACCTCCAGGAAGAAATGGAATAATATTCCCCTTTACTGTTTTTTTTTTAAAGAAAACAAACAGTTTATGCATAAGGCTTTTAGTATTTGAATTGCAGGAATTTTAAACATGGAGTCATATTGAGAGTGTAGTAAATTGTTTTGTGTAGAATTGGCACTTGCAAACTTTTCTTCAGATACAGAGAGCATGAGCGAAACAAAACAAAACACCTTTACTTTTAAGCTTTTCCTTAAGTCTACCATTGAAACCAAAGGGGGATCTTCATGAATCAGAGAGTGGGAAGAGACCTTACAGTCTGGTCTATAGTCTTCTAGTCCAACCCTCTGCTAGTCCAAAAATCTACAGCTGAAGCATCACAACAAGCGCCAGCCCTTCAGATATCTGAAGATGCTTATCATATCGCTCTTCTCATTCTTCTCTTCACACTAAACATACCTGGCTCTATCAACCATTTTTAATAGGGCTTAGTTTCCAGAACTTTTATCATCTTGGATGCCCTCCTTTCAGCTTGTCAATATCCTTCTTAAACTATAGGGCAGGCTACACATGTTGGATCACTCCATTGCCCAGCCACATGGAGAAGCTTCTATTGTATAGGAAAGGATTCAGTGTCATCTTGAGCCTTTCCCTTCTACTTTCTTGGGCTCATCTGCCCGATTGCTGACTGGGTTGTTGGAGAATCCAGTATACTCTGTCCCTTTACTGACCTTAATTATTTTTATGTAGGCCACACAGATAATCCTTGTGACTCACTGGCCTCTCAGGTCTCTCTTCCTTTTAGATACTGCATCTTGGTTGCCACTGTGATGGGGCCATAACAATTATCCAGGACCGCCTAGCTGCCGACATGTACCCATTATTTCAGTGACAGGGAAGCTGGGGTTGTCACAGAGTCTTTTGTTCTGCCCAAACTCTCTCTGCCCTTACTTGATTGCCTTACTTCAGCATGTTTGGTTTCAGAGTCCCATGGTTCTCTCCACAGTCCTTTACTGAGTATAAATGAAAAACCTAAGAATGTAAGAGGGGTCATGCTGGATCAAATCAGAGGCCTATGTAGTGCAGCCTTTTGTTCAGGCAGTGGCCAACTAGTCCAAGGAGGACTTGAGCACCCTGGCTCTCATGTTCTCCAGCTAGTTTGCAGAGACATACTCCCTCTCCTATTGCATACCCTCCAATTGTCCCATGGGAAGGACAACCCCAATTAATCCTCATTTTTGAGGATGAGACAAAATGAGACAATCCTCCTGTTGTCTCATTTTGAAACTTCCCAGTTTATTTCTCTTCTTCCCACTTTCACCCTTCATCCACTGCATAGATTATTTACTGCAAACTGAGTTCAAAGTGCAAAAGTAGTTTGCACCCAATTAGCTCGTGGAGGTGGGAGGAGAAGAGGGGGAGAATCTTCCCTTTGCTAGTAAGTCCAGGAAAAAGTAAATTGCTACAGCCTTTCTTAGCTTGCTTTTTTTTTCTTTCTCATTAATAATTTTTGCCATCTTGATCACACTCTGATGTTGCTTGGCCACACGTGTCCCGGTTTTATATGTGCAGTGTTGGAAGGGTATGTTGTTGGTGCACCACATATCCAATCTGGCTAGTAACCACTGATAGCCTTATCCTCCATGTGCTTGTCTAATCTTCTTTTAGGGCTGTCCAGGTTGACAGTAATTTCTATGCCTTATGATAATGGACCCCATGATTTACCTTTGCATTGTGCAAATACCTATTTCCTTTTTTTCTGTCCTGAAACTCCAACCATTCAGCTTCAGTGGATGACCATGCATTTTAGTATTATGAGAGAGGGAGAAAAAATTCTCCTTATTCATTTTCTCCTAGGGATGGAAAGAATACAGTTGTCCCTTCATATTTCCTGGTGTTTGGTTCCAGGACCCTCCATGGATACCAAAATCTGTGAATGCTCAAGTCCCATTATATGCAGTGGCATAGCAAAATGGTGTCCCTCACATAAGATGGCAAAATCAAGATTTGCTTTTTGGATTATTATTTTTTAAAGAATATTTTCAAGCAGTGAATACTTAAATCCGTGCATACAAAACCCATGGATATGGAGGGACAACTGTATTTGAAAATGTTCAAAAAATGCTCAGAGTCCATGGCATGAAGGCAATATTTTTGTGATCTGTTGAGATTAGCGGAATAGCTGCTGTGTTTGTTATTTTAAATTAAATTACAAATTAAAGACAAAATATAAATGCTGGGAGCCTTCTACAACAGCCTTCCATCCTTTTGTAGGTAAGTAAAATGAGTACCCAGCTTGTGGGGGCAATTAGCTAACACACATTGGAAACTGCTTAATGCAGTGTAGATGTGTAAATTGCTATTGCTTAAAACAACTTGTAAGCTGCTCTGATAGCCTTATGGCTGAAGAGCGGGGTATAAATAAATAAGTAAATAATAATAATAATGTTAAAGCCAGAATCTCAAGGTAGGCAAGAGAAATTCAAAACTTCGAGTACATGTACTATTTTAAAAATTAGGAAAATAATTCATACATAATCCTTCAGAAAGGTCTCACAAAGCACTTAAATTGTGTTTAAAATATACTCTTAGACATCATTACAGTAGGGTCCCCATATCCCCTGATTAATTATCCACTGATTCAGTTATCCACGGTTTCAGTTTCAGCTCAGCTACCATAGAGTCTTCCTAGAAAATGCATCCTCTCTAGCCATTTTCTAGGTCCTCCAAGGCAACTCTATGGCATTTTAAACCAGATGTCCCATTATTTTCAATGGCATTTGCTGTTATCACGGTTTTCGGTATCCATGGGGGCCCTCAGAACTAATCCCCCACGGATACGGGGGTCCTACTGTATTTCTTCTTGAGAAGGAATCCCCTTCTTTATAAGTAAAAATCATTTCAAAATCATTTCAAAGCTGAAGAAATTTGCTTTCTGTAGCTCCAAAGGATAGGTTACAGATGTATTTAGCTCAAATTACACCCTCCCAAGTTGACTAAACACTAAGAAAAACTTCTTAATAGCACCAGCTGTTCAACTGTGGAGCAGATTGCTTTGAAACCTGGTGGTCTCTCTTTTGTTAGAAGTAGATATTGGGTCACAACCTATTAAGAATATTGTAATAGTTGATTTTCTGCCTCGACAGGGGCTGGACTTAATGACCTTTCATGTCAATGACCTTTCATGTCACTTCCAACTCTACGATTTTATGACACTCTCCCCCAGGAGGTGCAGAATGACACTGAAAATTAATTCCTTTCTGTTTACAATATAAAAAAATAATTTATTTTCATAATCCATGCTTCCTTGATGCCTGTGATTCAGATGATAAATCTGAGAGTTGACCAATAATCAAATTAGGTTTCTTCTGTACAGTGTCGTTCCAACTTCTTGAGAACATTGTCAATGAGTTTTATTAGAATGTCTTTAAGATGTTTATCTGGACCAGGATAATGAGGTTTCAAGTCTAAACAGTCAAGCCTACAAATCTAATAAAGCTTTTTTTTTTTTTTGCCTGCAAGTATAATAAATAAGCTTTCCACATATCCATAGAGGCAAGGAAGTGTTCTCTCCTACGACATTGGGGATTAACAATACAAAAAATTCAGGAACAAAAGTTGTTTACCGTAATTCCCCAACCCTGCTTCTGTTTGGAGTAGAGGTGACTTTAACAGAAGGAAGATAAAGGTTCAATCTCAATTCCATCTAGATTTCTTAATCTAGATTTATTTTAACAGTAGGGATGTAATTATTTACTAATTTTCTTCTTGAAGGAAACAAGAAGTAATTTTAGCAGTCTTCCTCTTCCTTTGAAAACCACGGAATTTTTGAAGCCTATTTGAATTCCGATCTTATTCTGCACAAAATTCACACATAGTGGTTTTGCTTAGAAAATAGTATTTTTTGTGCAGGGAACATTTTTTGTGCAGAAAATAATATTTCTATAAAAATATTATTTTCTGCACAGAAAAAGCTGTTTTCTATATAGTTCAACCATGTGTGAATTTTGCACAGAATAAGTCCTAATTACAGAATTTTCTGTGCACAAATAGGTTTTTCTGTAGAGAAAATATTTCTGCATAGTAGCATTATTTTAAGCACAGAAAAAGCTGTTTCCTGTGTAAATACAGAAACTGGAGACTTATTCTACTCAAAATTCACACATAGAAAACAGCTTTTTGTGCAACAAATAGCTTTTTCTGTGCAGGAAATAATATTCTATTTCTTCATAGAAATATAATTGTGTGTGTGTGTGTGTGTACAGAAAATGCTGTTCCCTGCATAGTAAATGCTGTTTTCTGCGGAAAACAACCACATGCAAAATTTGTCCAGAATAAGTACTGAATTGCAGAGATTCGTGTCAGTCCTGGAATCCTCTCATCATTGTTTCTCAATACTACCAAAAAATAAAAAAATAAAAAAAAAGCTTCCCCATCATTTTATGAATATTTTTGAATATTCTTTCTGTCCCTACTTAACAGTGACTTTTTGGTAAAGCAGAAGTCTGACTGACCGGAGCAGATGAGAAGTCTATCTATGTCCCATCTTGAAGAAAGGGCATGTAGTGTTCATGGTATATTAAACATGATGTGGGAAACTCCATTTCACCTGCAGTGAAACAAAACAATATGGCTAATGAAAATTTGTCACTATCTATTTGTTGTGTCTTCTCCCTGAAAGGGAATGCATCTTAAGTACCTTGCCTCTAAGATATGGGGCATGACTGGAAAGTAACCATAACTTACCTTTGATTCCTGTGAGCTCAGTATTCTTGGTGTGTGTGCCACAGAGACAAAGCGAGAGAGAGTGCAGTAGTGAGCAAGAAATCAAACACAAGAAGTACGCTCTCTTCAACCCACACACTGTTACTGCTGAGTCCTTTTTCCTTGGCTTTTTATAAGTCTGGCTGTCTGAGCTTTGTCTGATGAGTCTCTGATGCTTTTTATGAGTAGTAATAGCGGGTTTTCACACATCCTGCCTAGAAGTGGCAGGGAAGATGTTTTAATGTGGTGTGTGGAGAAGAATCTCCACAGGCCTTTATAAGCTTTCTCTTAGATTAAATCATTGGATTCATGATTAAATCCCCTCCCTCATGCATTAACTTGCTACATTTTAGTTATTGATTTTAGGCATTTTGACCATGCCGTTCAGTCAACAAGCCTCCCAGAACACACCTTGGAAAAGTTGCTTTTTGGAAACATAGTTCCCATAATTCTTCACCATTGGGAAACGTAGGCCAAAAGCATCTGGAAGGCCAGCCTTGCCCACCTTTGGTTAAAAATATTTGGAATAAGGTGGGGGTCTAGTAATGGAGAAGGCCTGCCATAGGGTGCTTCTGTCCAAAACTAGAGATTTCAATACCTTTTCTTTGAAAGTACCCAAAAGAGTGATTAGGCAGTCACTTACTCATTGGCCATAAAGAGAAAACAGATCACTAGAAAAAAAAGAAAAGAGGACAAAGATTTGTATAAAATGTTCATATGTATAGAATCAATTTTTGAAAATAATTACTTTTATATAAATAGAAATACATTTCACCATGGTGGGGGAGACTATGACTGAGTGATCTATGTGCCTGTTCGGTCTGGTGGGTAACCTTCTCAAAAGCACTTTAAGGACTTTCCTTGGTTTTTTTCTGGGCTGTGAGGTTGTGTTCTGGAAGTTTCTTTCTGACATTTCACCTGCATCTGTGCTGGCATGCAAGCCATGAAAGTCTTCGTCTTCATACTTTAAGGACCATCATCAACCATCTTATGATTTTTAATCTTTAAAACTGTCCTGGACCAGACAGGTGGTGAAAGTGCGGCTTGTGAGTTGCATGTGATTCCGGGGCTGTTTCTGTGATTCCCCAGGGGCCCTTTTTAAAAACTTTTTTTTTTTCATTTTTGTCCCCAACCCTTCTAAGGCTATGGAGGAGGCAATATAAACATGTTTCTGGGACTCCCTGGATCATTTTAGACAAGGAAGGCCTCCTTTGTTTCTAACAGAAAGTGAATAGGGAATTGACTTCCAGGTTACTTCCTGTCATTAAAAAAGAGCCTGGCCTGGGCTTTAAATGCCTAGGGGCCTCAAAAACATGGTGAAGCCCACAGACCCTGGAGGACTTTTGAGGACAAAAATCAATACTTTTGTGGTATGGCAGCCCTGTGAGATATCCTAGAGGGCCACTGTGCCCCTCTTAACCTCAGATCCTGAAGCAGAAGATGGAGGGGACTGTCTTCAGACAGCCCTGCAACCAGAGGATCGTCTTCTGTAACGTAGGACCTATGGGCTGTAGACAGACAAGTGGGCTTGACACCTCAAGAAAAGTGATATCTGACCATAGATTCCCATGCTCTATTTCTGCCATGTTATATTGTGATTGGAAATATCATGTTCCATCTGACAAAGTTACTTGTTACTTTTGGGGGTTAACCTGAGGGCAAAGTTGCCCTTTTGAGAACTAATGTACAACAATTGGTAACATTGTTACTTTTTGAGGGATTATTTATTTATTTATTTAATTTATATTTTGCTTTTCTCCCAACATGGAACTCAAGGCAGCTTACAAGAAATTAAAACAAAATGCAGCTAAAATCTCATTAATACAAACATTTTTTTAAAAAAATACTGTAAATAAATGAACAACTCTTTTAAAAGCACAAAGTTAAAGCAGTTCCAATCAGAGAGAGAGAAAAAAGATAAAAGACAGCATACCCCATTAAAAGATCCTTCTGTCACAATTAGTGTTGCCAAGTTTTCAATACAGCACAAAGGGGATAGTCAAAATGTATGACATTTTGCCAACCAGGAAGTTGCTATTGACAAGTTTGTCCTCTACTTAACTACCATTAACATATTGTCCACATACATAAATTACATGATGCATACATTTTGTGATGAGCCCATACCACAAAATACAAGACTTGTTGGCTTCTTGTTCATATATATATAAAAAGAGAAACTTTCCAACTTTCAAACAGAGGACATCTCTTATAAAAAGACACCTGCTAGTCCTATAAGGGTCATGCTTTCCAGCCCTCAAATAAAGGACATCCCTTATAATAAAGAACACCTGGCAACCCTGGTCACAATGAGTTACGAGCCAAAGCTCTGCCTAAGTAAAGACATCTTTACTTGCTGGTGGAAAAAGAGCAGCGTGGAGGCCAAATGTGGTACGGAGTTCTATAGCCTAGGGGCAGCCACTGAGAAGGATGTCTCTTGCGTCCTCACCAGATGTGAGGTGTGATGGTGGTGGGAGTGAGAAAAAAACTTCCTTCAAGGATCTTAAAACTTGGGCAAGCTCACACAGAAATTAGTAACGTTTACAGGCCAATCCCTGTATCCATAGACCCCCTGTGGGTACCTGAAAATATGGCTAATTTTAGGAACCCTATTATTTTCAATGAGACAAATGCTGGAAGTTGACCATAGAATTACATTAGAGGACCTAGAAATGCCTAGATAGAACATATTTTTCCAGATGTGGATAAGTGGATACCGAATCCATGGCTATGGGGGTTGACCTGTACTTTTAAGTGGCCTTTGGGCAGATTTGGAGCCATTTTGGATATTTAAGTGTGTGGTGTATTTTTTTTTAAAAAAACGTATAACAGTTGTCCCTCTGTATGCACAGATTTGGTATCCATGGATTTAAGTATTCACGACTTGAAAATATTCTTTAAAAAATAATCATTCAAAAAACAAACCTTGATTTTGCCATCTTATATAAGGGACACCATTTTGCTATGCCATTGCATATAATGGGACTTGAGTATTCACGGATTTTGGTATCCATGGGGGTTCCTGGAACCAAACCCCAGCGAATATGAAGGGACAACTGTACTTGCATGTTATTCTTAAAAGAATAGCTAATCAGCAACATTTACAGGAAAGAGCAACCAATAATAATTATTTTTTTAAATAATTCCAACTCTGAGTTATAGGAATGCTGCCTGACAACCAGACTTAACATCTCCTCCCGCTCCATTATTATGTATTGGGAATACTGTACTTCAATTGAAGTCAGCAGAAGTTTAAAATGTCAACAATGAGATGGCAATCAGGCCCTCTTGGAATGGCTGAAATTATGCTCTTTCACTTTTAAAGGCATGGGATTTGCATGTTTATAGGTCTCCAGATTATTTCTGAAAAAGCAGTTCTGATTTATATTGTTTTGCCTTTTGCCTTCCAAGGCTCCTGTAGCTGAGAGGTTTTATTATAATAATCTTTAGAATATCTTTGTGTTCTCCCTCCCTCCCTCCCTCCCTCTCCTCTCCTTTTGGTTCCTGCCATTATGCCCCCCACCACCACCACTTTTAAATAAGGCATTAAAAACCAGGCAGAAAAGTACAGTAGGCAGCAAGCATAGAAGAAACCAGAAAAACAAGCAAGACAAATTAAGAAGAAAACCTTTATGAAGTTAAGAATGGAGATACATTTTTCATAGTTCATCCAAAGACATTCTTATTCAAAGATGGGGTAATTTAATCATACTCCAAGAGAGGCCAACACTTGACTGAGACCTCAAGCTCCCCAGAGAAACAAAAAGGCTGCCAGTTTCACAGATACATTTTTTTAGTGCTTTCAAGAGAAGAAGCGGGTGGGGATGAGAAAGTCCTGTTTTGCTTTGCTTTTTTTGGTCTATGTATTTTACTTAGCTAATACAGCATATGGGCAGAGAATCAGACTTTTTAAAATCTCCCCAGGATGAATTCATACTTAAAGGTATCAGCATGACAAACTATAATTAACACAAGAAGAACTGAAGAGGATTTAGAGAACATTCATCAGCATAATTAAAAATGAGCATTTGGCTGTTGCTGATTTCCTTTGTAATTAAAATTATGGCTTGTTGGAGGAGAAGAGAGGGGAAAAAGCCCCATTTAAAAACAAAATAACTTGGGTGGAACAGTGTGAAGTTGAAGGCTTTCAAGGCTGACATCCAAGATTTTCTTTGGTTTTTTTCCTGGCTGTGAGGCCATGTTCTGGAATAGTTTCTTTCTGACGTTTCGCCTGTATCTGTGGCTGGCATCTTCAGATGCAGGTGAAAGGTTAGAAAGGAACTATTCCAGAACACGGCCTCACAGCCAGGAAAAAACCCAAGGAAAATCTTTGGGTGGAACAGTGTATGCTAATGATATAATCCATTTGGTACTGTTCCCACAAACTACTTCTGTGGGGCTTGAGGTAAAGCAGAGCACAGGGAATCCTTTATAGGCAGCCATAACTTGGACTGGGTGAGGCAGGTTTCCTCCTGAGGCTCTGTACTAGAGACTACACAGAGTTGACATGGCTTTGTATTGGAGGCTGGAAGTAAGGGTTAGAAGTAAGCCCGTTTACTAAAGTGAGGAAATACTGGTATACCATTATGAATGAAATGCAAGCTATTTTGCAAATCAAACTTGACTTTAGACCAGAAATCTTTCTCTTAGGTATGGTACAACTTGGTAGAAAAAAAGAAAAAGAAATTGGAAGGTTATGTTGGCATTTAATAACAGCAGCTAGAATTCTGTTAGCCAAATACTGGAAAAGTGAAAATACCCCCTCAAATGAGGAATGGTTAGATAAGGTTATTGAAATAGCTGAACTAGACAAATTGTCTTTTGTTCTAGAAGATAAAGCTGAGAACCAATTTGTAAAACAATGGAAGCATTTATATTATTATATTCAGAATAAAATTTGCTTATAGGAGGTAACAGTATCAGTCAAGCAATGCTAACAGAATTTTGAATGTACAGTTGTCCCTTCATATATAATACTAAATGTTTATAACATATGGAGCACTACATAAAGAGTTGTCATGGTTATGGTCCTGAAAGGTGAAGGTGGAGTATCCTCTTTATGAACCATTCAGAGGGATAACATAGATTGTGATAGGGAATTAGCTAATATCTTAAAAGTAGGGGAATATCTTATTGTGAGTTTTTTCTTTTTCTGTTTTTTGTCTATCTGCGTAGAAACGTTTTAGTGATGTATTAATGTGCATGCCTAATGTGTGAAGGGTTTAGTATTGTTTTTTCATGTGTGGTTAGTTTAGTTTCTAAGTATGACATATGTATGTTTTGCATATTCATGTTTACTCGGTAATATTAATAAAGATAAATGACAAAAAAAAAGTAAGCCCGTTACCCATAATCCATTACTTGGTGGTATGCAAAGGGAAAGTAATCCTCCTTTTAAAAACATTATAAGGGCTAACAGTGTCATCTTGCCTGTGATGAAGAACGTTACACATTACTTGTTCTCATTTTAAGGAACTAAAACAATGTTTTGGTGGGATTTCCCATACTAGGTATTGTCTTTCTGTTTTGAAAAAGATAAGCCAAAGATAATGAGCATCCTAATGAATGACATTAATGAGTTCCTGATTTTTTGGGTGGCAGCACTGTGTGTGTGTGTGTTTGTTTGTTTGTGTATGTGCAGTAACAAGTTACAGAGGATGCCTTTGCAGTGAGTTTTGCAATTACAGTAGTTACTTTTTTAAAAGATAAGTGTCCAAGCTCTGCTTGGTATAAGGCAGCTTCTTTGTAAACTGTAGATAGTTGGACTGGAAATTAAATACAAAAGGAAAGTCAGGAATGAAAGGTCTAATTCCTTAACAGCTTTGTTAAATAATTCTGAAGCTTACAATTCAGTGAATAAACATGTTCAGTCTGTGGTACTGAAAGTGTGCGTGACTGACTAATTCAGCATTTGGGGCCTTTGATGTAACATTTCTTCTTGATGAAAAGATACAAAGTACTAGATAATTTGTACTTTACAATATGCCTGGCACTAGATTTTCCTCAACATATTGTTGATCACTTCAAAAATGATTATTACAGTGAATATCTTTGGAATACAGTTGTCCCTACGTATCCACGGATTTGGTATCCACGGAAGATCCTGGAACCAAACCCCAGCAAATATGAAGGGATAACTGTATATTGGCCTTGTGCTCTTGTGGCTTTAACAGCAGCTTAATAATGCAGAAATCACCAGGGGAAGGCATGAAATAAGCATGATCCACAACTAGTATCTGCACATAAAGCTGCTGTTAGAGGCACAGCTATAGGGGTCAGCTAAAAATCTGCCACCTGTTTATATCCTGCACCAATACGCACTCCTCCCCTAAGGCTGTCCAACTTTTCAGTGGTTTCCCATGGCAGTAACCCTTAATGAAGTACAGATATTAGCAGGTTTATCTCCTTGCTATGGAAAGCTCTTGATAATACCTGCATGTCCAAACCCTGCTGGTCAGTTAGCAACCCTTCCTTTTTGGGCTTTCCCCAAATTTTTAAAAAAACCTCTGTGGAGAACGTGCATTAGCGATCATTAGGACAGGTGATCGCATTTATTCACATACCTCAGAAAGGTGGAAGTAAGAGGCTGATTGGCCAGATGGGAGCAGGGGCAGGACTTGCTTAGAAGGCAAGCGTCCTGGAACCGCCATCTTGGATTTTCACTTTAGCAAGGGAGTGATCATGCGATGAAACAGCCTTTTTTCTTTTCTTTATTTAGGTGGAATATCACACCACCACACTTTTGTACCCTGAATATGCCTTTAAAAAACCCAACCATTCGACAGTAGTGACTCGTGAAAATAAAAACGTGAGTTGTGACTGCCATCTTGAATCACAGGCATGCCCGTTGGGACAGCAAAAGCAGGTAGCCTCGCATATCTCTGATTTTGCCAAACACCATTAGAACAAGGCGATCCTGCTTCGAATTTGCCTGAGTACACATCAATTCACATTTCCCCCCTCGTATAGATGAGCCCACAGTGAAAGTTCTCTGAGGACTGTCCTTATATTGCCAAAGCTGCAGAGCTTAGTCCAAAAATTAAAATAAATAAATAAATGGACTACACTGACCATGCTGGTGGAGGGGAATTTCTCAGAGTTGAAGTCCAAAAAAGTAACTTTTCTATACAGAATGCAGAATGGCACTGTACACACATAAATAGGCAGATATCAGCAGGCTTAAGAGGAGGCCCAAGATTTGTAGAAATACAAAAAAGAAAACAAAGAAAAAAAACAACCTAAGAGAAGTGGGGACTGAGCATGCTCTATGGCCATGGAATGATGACCATCTGTTGGGGGAAATGAAACTGGATGGAAGCAAAGATGCAGTGGAATATTCCAATCAGGAACACTCCATGCTGAAATATTTTATCACAGATATTTCATATACTGTTCTAGTATTTATTATTTAAGCTGTAGGGCTGTGGAACCAGCTGGTGTCCAGAGGGGTTACCACCAGATGCTCCAACTTAGCTGCCCATAGCTTTTCAAATTAGGGTGGAATATTGGCATAGTACATGAGATAAAATATTAATAGTCATAGGTATACACATTTACATTTTCATGAATTTACATGAAGGTGGTGTCCTACATTTGCGAGCTTTGCTGGAAAGAACCTACATAATACCTGCATGTCCAACCCCCCCTGGCTTCACAGTGAGTCTCTGAAGGCTTTTGTTTACAGCCTGCTTAGAACACTTAGAAGTCCACCTTTGGTGCTAGAGGTAAAGACATTCTGGTTGAGCAACGCTGCATTTTTGGTATCCATTGTTGTGTGTCCTCAAGTAATTTCTGACTTACTGTGATGTTAAGGTGAATCTATCATGGAGTTTTCTTGACGAGATTTATTTACAGGGGTTTTTGTCACCCATTGAGTTTCCATTGCAGAGCATAGATTCATGCCCTGTCTCCCTGAGTCCTAGTCCAACATTTAAAGCACTACCCCATGCTGACTTTCCAAGTTACTCAACAAAGCTTGGGAAACTTAGTTTTTCTGGACTATAGCTTCTAGAGTATTCCAGACAGCATGTTCATGCTGCTGCTGCTGGGAGTCTGGTGTTTATAGTCCAAATAAGCAACTTTCTAAAATTTTGCTGCCCAGCACTGTTTCCCAGTGGTGGCTGGTGAATCTGTTGCCACAGGAACAGTAAATCTGCCTTCAGTTTTATGGCTGCTCCTCCCATAGCTGTCCAAGAGCTTCCCATTGTTAGCATGCCCTATTATCCCTCCCTATAAAATCTCATAATTAGAAATGTTGGACACTTTGAATGGGTCAAGTAGACCAGGGTGAGCCAAAGTGAGGTCACATGAAGATCACAAGCACCTTAGAAATATTTCAGCAAGCACACCCAAGCTAGGATTGAATGGAAGACCCTGGTAAACAAAAACCATTAAGGAGGTATGTGCTAATTTCTTCTTGGGCCCCTCAATGGTGAGTCACACATCCCAAACAATCAAGTGACCTACACAACCCAAATCCCCAGGAAATATCCCCCTGAACCCCCTCCTGTCCTACAATATGAGGTTGTCATAAACCCATCAATTCCTGTCTCCCAGCCATAAACAGCAATCAGCTAAGCTTCGGTTTCCTTTGTTTATTTGGTGGGAAACCCATCTAAGCTTTGTTCTAGCCAAAATACCCCCTCTTTGGGTGCCACCATGCATTCAAAGCATTTTGCATACCATTATCTTGATCTGACATCTAAACCCAAACACTGAGGTGGACCAAGTGAGCCTCTTTCAGGCTGGGCTTCCACTGTCCATGCGCTGTTAGAGAGAAGGCCCTCTCCTGTGTAGCTATCTGCCACACACCAGGTATAGGGAGCATGTGGAATGGGCTCCCCAAAGATTAAATTCATGGTTATGTTCATGGAAGTAAACTTCAGCTGAGGTGGAAAGGGGTTCTTGGAAGTAAGTTTGAAAGGCCTTAGACACCTTTGAATCTAAATATCTCCATGCCAGCAGCTTACAAATAAATTATTTTTTAAAAAATACAGAACAAATGAAAAATAAAGTCAGGAGCAGAACAATTTAAAAACAGGCATAAAAAGTAATAGCAATGATACAAGGGCCTAATCCACACTACACAAATAATCCAGTTTGAAATTGGATTATTTGTCATGACTCCTTCCTATGGAATCCTGGAATATATAGTTTTATGAGGTCTTTAGCTTTCTGTGCCAAAGAGTGCTACTGCCTCACCAAACTACAGATCCCAGGATTCCATAGGAAGGAGCCATGACAAATAATCCAGTTTCAAACTGGATTATTTGTGTAGTGTGGATGCATCCAAAGTGATGAGGAAGTAAAAAGGTCCTCTGGAAATCAGAAGCATAAAGAGAGCATTATTTAAGTGAGATGACTCTGCTAAAAAGAGACACCTGCCATAATCCACTTTACTTCACATAGTGGGGAGTTTGGAGGAGGAGCAGGCACATATTGGATAAAGGGATTCTTTTGGTGTCTTGGCCCAAGCTGTGTTCGGTTTTAAAGGTGAACACTGGCACTTTGAATTGCACCTGGATCAGAAGTTAGTTTATTGGTTTAAACACCAGAGAAATGTGCTCTCAGTGCCCATCGTGTTACTAGCCAAAGAGCTGTATTTTAAACTAGCTGCATTTGCTGAACAGTCTTCAAAGGCAGCCCCACATAAAACACATTGCAGTAGTCTAATCTGGAGGTTAGCAAGCCATGGATAGCAATGTCCAGGCTCTCTCTCTAAGGAGAAACATTACAGTTGGAACACCAGCCTGAGTTGGGTTTTGTGCCATAGAGGCTGTTTGGGCCTCTTGCAGCAACAGTGTCTCTAGAAGCTCTAGCAGCTGTGAACCAAGGTCTATTGAGTAGATGTATTGGGAGTCATCCCAAGTCTATTTGGACGTTATCATTCCTCATTAGGACACAGTATCTTTGCACAGCTGTTTTATTGGGACTGCTCCCAAGAAACCGATTTAGCATTATCCATTACTGCTACTGAATGGGAAATAGCCGTTGCTTAACCAAGGAGGCGTTAACATTAGTTGTACTTGTGCCAGGTGGCATAATGGTGATTAAAACAGGTGCTAAAAGAGGTGTCAGGTTCCAGGCTTTGATCTCTTCATATGCAATATGCCAATTCAAGAAGCTGTCATTGAACAGATTTTCTGGACTGATGCCTCTGTCCAGTGAGTTGTACTCCTGATTAAGAGCTGAGTTTCTGCTGACTTCCATCTAAAGCTGAACTTGAGTAAAATATGGAGGTCCCTTCATGTTCGTAAAACTTTTGAAGGGAATGGTAAGGCAAAGTAAAATAGTTTTTAGTGGGATTCTGCGAATTTTTTTTTTCATATGTGCATTTCCCCCACTTCTAGAATTACCACTAATATTTGCCTAAAATGGCAAGGAGTATTAGACTTTGCATATAAATTTGGAAAGTTGCTTTTGAGAAGTATTTAGTTACAGATCCAGTTCTAAGACCCCAAAATATAGTTACTTGCCAATATACTTTCAAAGTAGCTCCTTTCTTTCCCACTTCTCAAACCTAATGTATGAGTTGCTTTCCATTAACTTGAAAAAAATCACATTTCTGATTTTTTCTCATTCAGCAGCAGGGAGCACATCATAAAGCAGCACTCTGTTGAAAGATGCAATAGCTCCTGCACTTGCTCTCGATATTCTCTTGTCCACTAGGAATCAGATGGCTTAAACAGAGAGAGATTAGGAACTTGACCTTTGTTTTCCTGTCTGCTTGCTTCTTCTGTTTGCCGTCTGTCCCGAAGCATTATGGGCAGACTCCATCATCTGGTTCAGTTGGAGTAACTCAGATCATTGCCCTTTCTTGTACCAAAAGAACCAACCCGATGTTGAACGCTTCCCCTTTTTGTTTCTGGCCTCTTCTATATGCTGTCTCTCTTTTTTCATGGAGGAAAACATGCTGTTTACTCTTCTAGAATAGTTCAGTGAGGATCAGGCTGTTCTATCTAAAGAATGGATTTCCTTAATAAATATTCCTTATTTTGAGAATCCTAAAAACAATTTTCTTCCTCCACTTGGTTCTTGCAAACTCATCCTCATTTTTAAGGTGGCCACTTCGGCTGTTGCTGGAGAAAAGGCTCTAACAGACCTTTCTTTCCAATAAGAATTTATCTGCCTCCAGCCCGTCGAACACACTTGAGCCATGAGGTATTCCTTCTCCACTATTTATTGAGGCCACAATTATATAAAGAAAATATTTTAAAAGGTAGAGGAGGGGTAGGAAAAGTGTGGTCTTTGACTTTGAGCTGATATGTCACTCCACCCCCATTTTTGTGGCATCCCAAGCCACCCTAGGTTCCCTTAACCACCTAGAGCTAATGAAAGTGCTACAACAATGTATTTGCAGCCAAGTGGATTGCCACCAAAATTCTGCAGCAAACTGCTATAGCAACTAGCTGTGGGTTTAATCATGGGGTGATGGTGGTGATGGTTGCAGCAATAAAACATTGTATATGACAACATTGAGTTGCCCCTTTGGCAAAGATGCAGAGCCCCCCTAGCAAGACATGTTTGAAAAGCTCTCCCCCATCTCCACCCCCAACAACAATATGGACAACTCTGTCTTATCAGGAAAAAAGATGATGAGAGAAGGCACAGCCACCTTCCCTTCCGTCAAGGGAGCTTTGCATTTTCTCTAGGCACTGAGAATCAACTTCCTGCTTCATAATGAAAAATGAAGCAGGCTGTACTCGCTGTTTGCTTTCATCTGCACATGGCTTCAGCATTCCCCGACCTATACAGGTTGCTTCAGCATTCCCCGATCAAAGACCTATACAGACCTTAAGAAGGTGATAGTGGGGAGCCACAACATGAGGTTTGATGGTGTTGTTGGCCACTTGGGTGGGGGGCACTGAGACCATGAAGAGGCACAAAAAGTGGGCCACAGTTTGCCCACTCTGTGTTTAAAGTATCCAGTAGCAGGTGATGCCTTTTGACTGAGCTTCTTTTAGTCATAGTAGACAGTGTGACCAACAGTGGCTTCCTAGTGTGTATGTATATGAACACACATAAGAATATAATACTTGATGATCTTTGTGTGTTTTGCATGCTCTTTTTATAAGAAAATGTCTCCCATGTATGAAAGGTATGTGTGGGTGTGGGTGTTTGTACCTTCAAGATGCCTGTTAACTTATGGTGACCCCATGAGTTTCACAGTTTTAGAAACTGTGGTTTTGCCAGTTCCTTCCTCTGAAATACAGCCTACAGCACCTGGTATCCATTGGCGGTCTCCCATTCAAGTACTAACCAGGGCTTACCCTGCTTAGCTTCCAAGATCAGATGAGATCTGGTAGTATGAAGGTTATGATGGTTAAATAAATGGTCTCTGCTCAATTTAGTCTGGGGCCCTAGCTCAGTGACAGAGCACTTACTTTATGTACTGAAGATCACAGGTTCAGTCCCTGGTAGCTGGTGGCCTCCATTCTGTGATACCATTCCTAGGGTTTTGGGAAAGGGTTCAACACTCTTGATAGCTCCCATGAAGCATCCATCCCAGGTTCACTGCACTGTCGAATGGAGGGGACTAGCCGGCTGAGGTCCCTAGCATCTTCAAGTAGGGTTCCACCTCAATTATCTCTTGCCATTGCTAAATCAGACCCCACCATGAGCCACACCTTTGAAATGGAGGCCATCACAATGAGCAACTCAGTTCCTATAAGGACCTTTTGAGGAAGAAGGAAACCCTGTGAAGTACTCTGCTCCACAGATTCCCACTACTCTAAGGTATGAGATGATGAGTTGGCACCCTTCTGGACTACAGAATTGGTCCAGTTGCTGCCAAATTTTGTAAGAACTGCAGGGACTGTGACTACAGGGGAAGGGTGTTGCCCTCAAAGGAGCACATGTTAGGCAGCGTGGCTCCACCAGCCCAAAGGAGTTGTGCACACTTGCTTTCCCAAACCAGTGGTCTTGCTGGCTGGGGACGATGAAAGCTGTAATCCAATACAATTGGAAAACATTGGATTGGGAAAGTTTGGTATAGACATTACTGATCTAGATGGACTGATGGCCTGACTTGGTAGAAGGAATATGTTCCCTCTGTTCTGTAAATCAGAGTTTAACATACTGCTGTTGAAAACTGTTGGAAAAGGCTAGCATATGCAGTATTAAAAAGAGATCTTAATGGACTTTAGACTCACTCTGGATCTTAGTTGTAGTGATAAATGCACTGTGCCCAGACCTACCTCTTAATGTTCCACCGAGCCCCTGTTCCAGCACCCCCAGCAGAAATATCTGGAGAAATGAAAAATAATCACACCCCTCATTCCAGTTTGCCAATTCTATGATCCCATTTCTCCAACCTTTTATAGTCCTGTCTTTTGCCATCTGTTGGTCCAAATCCACAGAGCCCTTTGGGTCAGGAATTATACAGAGAATCTTGTGCTGCTCCTAAGGGATTAATATTTAGATATATTTTTAATCCATTTTTAAAGCCAAGGGAGAGATTATAAACTGACTTCCCCTTTCAGTTTTTATGGTGCTAACAGAACAGAGTTGGCAGTCAAAATGATTTAGAAATGTCAGGTTGAAAAGAGAACATCTCCAAATGGGTATGTGACCCAGAGTTATTGAGCCTTGTTTGCTTCAACTTGATAGATTTACCATGATTAATGGATGCCTGTAGAATGGGCCTTCCAAATGCTTTGGATTTTGGCCCCAGCAAGCACAACTGAGGGTAAGGGATTCTGGGAGTTGTAGTCCTAGATACCTGGGAGTTCAAAGGCTCCTCTTCCCTGCAACAGAACATGACTTCTGGCTAATTCCAGCAGTTTGCAGGTATTTTGTGAATGACAGAAACAGGTCTTCTGCAACCAGAGGACTTCAAATTCTCTTCAGATTATCATTGGTATCACACCTTCAATAGACCCCCTTCAGAATCCCTGTGACTGTGCAACCATATTCATCTAGGCAACGGTGTTGCCTTGAAGGTAGAAGTAGCTATGGCCATTAAGGTGTTGCTGACGTCCAGCTATAGGCCCAGATCCAGTATGATGCGGATGACTGGCAGCAGCCCTTAGGTGACTTAGGTGATCCCCACTGGTTAACTGGAAAAAAGAGGAGAAGAGAATGGTAGGGAATATTTTTGTCTCCCATCCCTTCTCATTACCAGAACTTAGCAATAGCAATAGCATTTATATTTCTATACCACTTATCAGTGCAAAGCACTCCCTAAGTAGTTTTACAATGTGTTAGCTAATTTCCTCTGACAGACTAAGTACTCATTTTACCGAACTCAGAAGGATGGAAGGCTGAGTCAACCTTGGAGCCCTGTAGGATCAAACTCACAATGTTGTGTGCCACCAGGGCTCCCTAACTTAGAAAAGTTACTTTTCTGGACTATAGCTCTGTGTCCCCCAGTCAACATGGTTAATACCCACTACTCATCTGGCACTTGTGTTCTTTCTTTCCCTCTGCTGTTCCATCACTTTGTGCTTGTCCCAAATGGATCAGGGCACTATCATTGGATGGCTGGGCTTCTAACTCTCTTCTAGGCCCTGGCATATGCATGACCCAGGCCAGTTCCTATGGTGTTCTTGAGCCATATAAGCTAAATAAATAAATAGTTGTTGTCTTGTGTTACCTTCACATCATTTCTGACTGATGATGACCTTAAGGTGAATCTATCACAAGGGTTTCTTGGCAAGATAAGTTCAGAGTAGGTTTGCCATTGCGTTCCTCCAAGGCGAAGAGAGTGTGACTTACCTCAGGCCACCCAGTGGGTTTCCATGGCTGAGCGGGATTCGAACCGTGGTCTCCAGAGTCATAGTGTAATATTCAAACCACTACACCATTCTGTCTCCATTTGTTTGTTTATTATTCATCCATCCATCCATTCATTCATTGAAATAAATAAATATTTTGAAAATGATGGAAATATTGGAAACTGTTTTATACCAAATTGGACCATCAGTTCATCTAGCTCAACATTATTTAAACTGAGTGGCAGCAGCTTTCCAGGGTTTTGATCAGGATTCTTTTCTAGACTTAGCTGGAGATGCCAGAATTGGAACTTGGGACCTTTGGTATGCAAAGCCAATTTGCTACCACTAAAATGTGGAGGCAATTTAATATACCCCAAACACATCAGAGTACATTAAAATAAAAGAGGAGGATAGACAGCAAAAAAATCCATATGGGGAGAGACTTAAGGAAGAACATATCCTCTGGATCTATTTTGGACCTTCATAACACAGGTGCACAGCTTGGAAATGTTCCTTCTTTTGGTCTGTAATTCCCAGAAACTTTCTGTCAGTGCAGCTACCAGCCCCAAAATAAACCAGTCATTTTAAAATCTGATTTTTTTAAAAAAAATATAATCATTATGTTGCCTTCTAATGGAGGCTTACTTGAGGAAAGAAAATGAAAATGAAACTGTCATCCTCTAAGTCCTATGCTTTCAAAATCCTTCTTCTGAGTGTCCACTTTTTCATTATTCCATCTGTCCTTATGGCATCAGTCCCAGAGAAAGTGCAAAATCAGAAAGACTTGACAAAGCAGCTGAGAATTCTAGCCATGCACATGTTGACTTATGGCTGCCGTTCTGCTGAGTGTGTGTGTGTGTGTGAGAGAGAGGGGGAGGATTACATAACCCTGATGCCCAAAGAAAGCAGCAAATTCACAAGAAAGTGCTTCAAACTCCCGAGCATTGTGGCGTGAATGACTCTGAGGAGGTCAAGGGAGGCCGTGCAGCTTTCTTTAGAACCACATGGGCTCAGTTTGTTTGCAGGCACAAGTCACAACCTTTCTGGTTGCTAAGCTTTAAAACTAAGGAGTATTCATATATGAAGACCTGATTAGCACAGGGGAGTGGCTGTGAATAACAAAGCTGTTTTCCCTGGAAACAGCCCCTCTTGATGCTGCCTAGGGTGTTGATGATGGTGGTTACTGATGGAAAATTACAATTCAAAGCAGAGCCAGTCAAGCAAAACTTGCAAAATTGCTTACAGGTGGCAACTTTTATATCCCCAATAATCAGGAGAGATTAACATTTAAATCTACCTCAGCATGCAAAAACTCCCATCTTCTGTAGTGCAGCCTGCTGGGCTTCCTGAAGACATCCCAAGTTTCTGCTCCACACACTGTGACAAGGTGGATCTCTGGATTTCTCATAGGGTTGGAGAGGACTCTTAGGCAAAACCCTTGGTCCATGAGGATGGTTTGTGCCCATATCTCGTCTCTGCAGGGTCCTAGCATTAGGTAGAGTCCAGGAGTGCATCTCTATTGGCCATACAATCTGTTCTATACCCTCTGAACCAATCTACCATGCTCAAGCATTGTTCAAGCACGGGTGTTAAAGTAAAATTCAACCACCAGTCCAGTTTGTGTCTGTACAGTGTCCTTTGCATCAAGTAATAGACCACCTAGAGCTGGTCTTGCCCCTGTGGCACTGCAGGAGGCTTGACTCTTCTATGTGACTGTGTTTTGCATCTTTGCTACTACTAAAACACTATGGGTTCATAAAGTTCTTTATCAGGTTTTTCAGTGCTTATCAAGCTTTCAAATTTCACATGTTGTTCTCCAGGCTGAAGGTTAAAAATGCATTTGCTTCCCCCTTTTAATGTTTTAGTTTGACAGTATGCAGTTAAGCTCCACCGGCAGTGTACTTCAGGTTTCAGGTTTGTAAATTCAGAAACTTTTGCCTGCTTGACTTGATTAACCCTGGATCCTGTACAATGAAATTGGCCTTGTTCAGCCATGACTTTAAACCAGGCCTGCACAACATGCAGCCCTCCAGGTGTTCTGGCCTCCAACTCCCAGAAGCCTGAGCCAGCTGGTCCAATGATCAGGAGTTCTGGGACTTGGAGGCTAAAACATCTGGCGGGTTGCAGGTCGTGCAGGGTTGCTTTAAACCATAGTTTAATGTTACAGGAAGAAGCCTGCTTGAGCTTCCCTCTTGATATAAGCAGTCCCTCTTTCTTGCTCCTCTATCAACACTTACAGGAAGAGGAGATGAGACCCACCCACTACCTGGTTTAAATGTATCACAGTTTGCTGTGTCCAAACTTGGCCAAACTCTTGCTAGTTTAAACTATGTTGTATTGAAACCAGAGACTGGAAATGTTAGTTTATTGGACTGTATAATAACTCCCAGTGGCCATGCTGGTCAATAAATTCTGGGAGTTGTAGTTGAATAAGTAACCTTTTAAAGGTTTGATTGAAAGGAACCAAAATCATACTATGTTGCTGTGATCATTAGAGCAAAACCCCAAATTCACAGGCAGTTGATCACTTTATTAAGACCTACTGAAATTATGCTAGCCTAATGCATGCATGCTTTTGAATTCTCTTGAATTCTTCATCAGGCTAGATGTTCTGACAAAATAGTGAGGGGAAAGAAGCATGTAAGTTAAAACACACACACACACACACACAATTCCAAGTTACATGCAGCCCATGAAGTGCACCTTTCCTGCTTCTGCTATAGAGGGAGTGTAACCCCATCCTGGGAGAGGTAGACCAGTCAGCTTCCATCCAGGAAACTACTTTCCTACAAAGGCTCTTTCTTTCCAGGATTACATTTCATTTGGTTAGCCCTCATCCATGGACTATTGTCTTGTGGCTCCATATTGGGTTTTGCTTGGCCATACTTGACCTGGAGGTAATCTGGAGGTAACAGAGAAGTAGACCTGGATGTCTTCTGCACACTGCCTGGTGTGATCCAGTTAGAATGCCAGGGAGGTACATAGTACATTCCCACCACTGAGTGTTTTCACTCCTATATATTTTTGCAGAGGAACTGCATGATTTAATGAACATTTCCTTTCCCCCCACACATGTACATTAATGCATATGAACTAAGTTAGAACTTACAGGAGTCTTCTAGCTAAGCATTTTTCTTGGTTTATTGGAAAGATTTTTTTTTTAAGTATTACAACACAGAGGTATTAACATTACATCAAGGAGTTGATTGGAAAGATCTTAACATGGAGGATAATTCAGATATGTAACCACTTCTCTTACATCTATATCAGAGGTAGTACAGGTGTGAGGTATGTGTTCTGTAGGCCATTCAGCTCAACTTTCAGTTTTAAACTGATACTGATCACATGACACAGTGCAAAGGTTTTATATGTATTATCCAAGTTTTCCTTTATCTCTTAAAGGGCTGATACAACCAGTAGGGATCAGTGGGCAGGAATGAATGTAGACAAGAGAATTTGATCCCCTTTGCTTATCAGTGAGTGAACCACACTCTTACCTGCTGCTGTTTGTTTTCTGTTACAGGAATGAGACTGTTTTGCACCAATTCTGTTGCCCTGCAGCTGATGCTGAGCAGAAGCCTTCATCTGCAGACTCTTCTCCAAGGTTCGTCAATTCATGCCCTGCTTGTTCTCCCCCCCCCCCAACACTATTGCCTTCTCAGCTTTGACTTGCACATAGAAAACATTCAGGGTTCATTTGATTTATATGCTAATTCCTGGAACTAGCCCTATGAAAAAGGGAATCTAGATAGCAGGAAAGAGTTCCTCTTTCTTGCTTCAGGATGAAACTGGAGGAACTTTTTCTTCTGAGCATCCCTTTGGTCACATGCTTCTATTGGCCCTCCTGGGATCTGCCTTCCTAGAATCCAAATCCAACTTTTGAGGGTCTCCCAGGTGGCCACTCCCCCTTCCCTATGATTCCGTTATTTGCTGGTTTCCTAGATTTTGTACATTTACATTTGCATGGTGAAATGCCTCTCTTAAAGTTTTGTTACTGGCAGTAAAGAGTTTTAAGCTAAAATATGATGGCATTTTTGTTCCTCACCTTTTCAGCTTTACTCATCACTGAAATGCAGCCCCTAGTAAGTTCTTGGAAACTGATTTTAGCTCTTGGCCTAAAAAAAAAAAAGAAAAAAAGAAAAAAAAAGTCTTTCACCCTTAGAATAAAGGAGGGATGGAGATCCAGAAACCAGCTTTCAGTTCCTGGGACCTTAGATTACTCCAAATGCCAAAAATAAAACAAAACTTGACATTTGTCTCCAGTTTCTTCTGTGGATAACATCAAAACAACCCATTTTCCAAAATCAGAAGTGAGTTCCAGTTTTGAAAAATGAGTTGTTTCAATATTGTTTGCAGAAGAAACAGGAGACGCATCTCAAGATGCTCAAAAAATGCTTGTTTTATTAGTTAAAAAAAAAAAAAACTTCAATGAATTTCAACTCTTGCTCATGTGTCCAATAAAAACACTTGTTCATTTGTCCCCTAAGTGACTTCAGAGTTCCTGGTCCATACATTTCTGAATTTTGATTATAAATAGCCCTAGAGGAAGGCAGTTTTTTTTTTTAATTAACAAAATAACCACCTTTTGAGCATCAGGAGACATTTCTCCATTTCTTCTGGGGATTCCATTGGATGCTCCCCCGTTTCTGCTTCTTTTGTTTAAATGTTAAACAGCATTCCTATGTTAAATAAAAGGTTGTAATCCTTTTATCACTCATGCTGGCTTGCTTGGAGGCAATCCATCATTTTACTGGCCAGAAGAAGGGTATTCTGGGGAGTATAAAGGGGTGAGAGTCACAAAAACAGTTTTGAGGGCTGCATTGAACTTCAGGGCTGCACTTTCTCCACCCCTGGAATAGAAGGGCTTAATGGTAGAGAGAAACAGAAGAGGCAGGCAGAACAAAAAGAAGGGTATTTAGTTGTGGAATGCGATACTGCCATAAATTTACTACCTGTCACAGCAGTTTTTGGTAAGGGGATACAAACAGGGGTGAAGAATACATGCCATTCAGTATTGGTGGTGTTTACACTCCTTGCTGTTGCCTAGTGTCATTTTCCAACACTTATTATTTGGAAGATAACACAGGGAGAGTAGGTATCATCATGGCCCCCACATCCTGTATTCCTGCATGGCAGGGAGTTGGACTAGATGGACCTTGTGGCCTCTTCCAACTCTTTGATTCTATGATCCTGAAGCAGCACCCCCGTCCAGGTTCTTTGGCGGGCCCCTTACCTACTGCTAAGGTTAAGGGCAGCAAGGTCCTCTACAGGGTTTAGGATAAAAATTAAGTCAGTTTAAATGATGACACCAAAGTAATATTTATATTTATTTTTTAAAAGCTAAATGGATTTATGTAATAAAAACTTACAATAATATCACACTGGGGACCCCTCCTAATCCTGCCCCTCCCCCAGGCTACCAGGCTAGAGCCCTGTCAGCCCCCTCCCCCCCCCTCTTGTGGGGACCATGATATCATTACTTTCTTTTTCTGTTTGTGTTCTGATTAGGCTTCATTACAGGGCCAGTAGGGAATATAAAACACTACCACTGCTAGGACCATATAAATAGGTGATGGCATCTGTGAAAAAAGGTGAGTCACATAGCTTTGTGAAACTATAATTTCTGAAGGGTGAAACTATCCGTCATGAAGCCATGCATCTCTTAGGGTGTTTCACTAGTGAATGAAACTTCACTATCCATCACAAACCAGGGCTCAACCTGCAGAAGTTCTCAAAATAGCTTTTGGCATGGCTGTATGGATGCTATGGCATGCAGTGGGAGAGGAAGAGAAGGAGTCCAGCAGGTCCAGGGACTGGTTGCAAAATACAAGCTGCTAAGCCACAAGAATTCATTCGAATATGATTGCAGGCAGATTGCAGGGAAAGATAAGACTGGGAGAGGGGAGACTATGACAAGGAACAGTAACAAGCTGAGTCCTCTTGATATCATGGCAAGACTGACCCAGCAGAGTTTTATAGCATCAGGGTTTCTCTCTTGATTTGGCTGTGGCCCATTGTTCTGTAAGCTTTGGAGGGTATGGCTAGTTACCTAATAATTATATCTTGGATTGGCCTTTTTAGTCATCAGCGCACTTGCAGAAAGCGCGGGATGAGTCCTTTCTGAATCTTTGTTTGCAAAGAAAAGCCAGAGAGAGAGAGAGAGAGATTATTTATTTATTCAAATATTTCTATCCCTTCCTGTATCAAAAGGTCCCAAAGGGTGGTGTACAAGTAAAATCAATGTAAACAAGTTAAAACAATAAAAAATGTAAATGCATTAAAAATATCCTATACAAGGTCTGTCTATTAAATAATGAGTCTGATACAATAACCCATCTTTATTTATATGTATTACAGTTCTAATGATTCTTTCCTTCAGTATACTCCCCATTCACACTCACACACTGATGCAGTCTTGTTTTCCACTGGTTGAAGGCATAGAGCAGATCAGTTTCTGTCAGCTGTGTCAACATATCTGCCGTTTTCTTCGTACTGCATCAGTTGACTCAAAACATGTTCCTTTAAGCACCAATTTCACTTTAGGGAAAAGAAAGAAGTTGCATGGTGCCAAATCTGGTGAATATGGAGGATGTCCAAGTCTAGTAATGCATTTACCTGCCAAAAACTGCTTCACAGAAAGTGCTGTGTGAGCAGGCACATTTTCTTGATGAAGAATGAAACCATTTCCCCACAGTACTGGCACTCCCCTCCCCTGACTCTTCCTCTCAGCTTTGTCAAATCTTACTTACAATACTACTGGTTTATTGTTCTGCCTTTTGGAGCCCGTTCTGCCAAAATTACACCCTTGATGTCAAAAAACCCAATGAACATGGCTTTGAACGTGGACTTGCTTTGATGTGCTTTTTTTCATTCTTGGTGATGGTGTTTTCTAGTGCACCGACTGTCATTTTGTCTCAGGATCATACTGGAAGATCCAGGTTTCATCACAAGTGATGATTTTTTGAAAAAGTTTTAGGTCCACCAAATTGCTGCAGAATGTTATGTTGCTCAGCTTTTAAACTTAGCATTTTTCTGGTACACAACAGACAACGCAGATGTTTTAAATGATGACTGACAATTAATTGAACAGTGGAGAATGTTGATGTTTGTTATGCAGGTTCAGACATGTTCAAGGTCACCATTCAAGAGTTCACAATCAGTTCTCCTTGATTTGTCTGAAAGGTAGAAACACAGTCTTATTATTTAGTAGACAGACCTCGTATATGATTACCAAGTTAAAAAGGTTTACAAAAGTAAAACCATTTTAAAACCATGTGTATTAGTAGTTTGAGAAAAATCAGTGAGGCCCAAAGGTACCTCATGAAACCAGTGTTGGCACCACTCAGGACACCAAGGAGAGGGCATTCCACAATTGGGGTGCCATGGCTGAAAGGCCCTCTCTCATGTTCTTGGTGTATTGACCTCACTGATGGGATGCAGAAGAGGTCCCCACCAGCAGACCTCAGTCTTTGAGCAGGCATGTAAAGGGAAAGGAACTGCCTCAGATATCAAGGTCCTTGAATTCAGCCTGGAAGCACATTGGCAGCCAGTGCAATTCCTTCTTTTGGCCAGAACTTAGTAGCAGCACAAAAACCTGAAACTCTACCTGAGAATCTTTAAGGTTAGAATATCTTGCAAACTCCTAGACTGTGGAACTCCCTTCCACAGGAGGTCCAGTTGGCCCCCTTTCTGCTCCCTTTTTGTTGGCAGTTGAAGACGTTTATTTTTATTTAGGCAGGTATTTGATAGGAGAATTTTACTTGGTGTGCTGTTTTTTAATATTGTATTTTTATTGATGTTATGTTTTTAATTATGTCCTTTTAATTACATTTTAAAAATGGAAATTTAATTTAATTGTTTTTAACTTTTGTAATTTGTAAGATTTTAGTTGTATTTTTTAGCCATTGTAACCCGCCATCAGTCCCATCTTGGGAGAAAGGTGGGATATGAGTCCAACAAATAAATAAATACACCTTGAAGTCCAGCCTCGTTATCTAGTGTAGGGGTTTTGAAAATCTGGCCTGTGGTCCCAGATCCCACTTTTGTGGCCCCTAAAGCTGCCTGTCAGCCCCAAACACTCCAGATTTATAATTTTTTTCAGAATGGAAAATTACCCCCAAAGTGCACCCAAATCCCCTCAAACTTATGGAAGTATACAGAAAAGTATGCTCCCCACTCCAGAGCCCCTACACTCCCAATTACCTTCTTTTTCACCCAGATCCTGGCCAAAATAGCAACTAGAAGTGATGCAGTACTCTTTCTGGTCATGATTTTGCCTGGAATGTGAACAAAAAATAAGGTGTTTTGGCCTACAGTTGAGCACGTGCAGCTTGCAGGGGATAGGAGAATATGGCCTCTGACCCCATGCATTTATCCACTGTGTGTTCTGGGAAAAGGTGAGGAGACAGTCCTCACAGGGTGAGAGTCAGTGGACATGGAAGTAATAAAAAATATTGTGTAGGGAACTGAATAATTATAGGGCTCAGAGACATTTTTTTTTTGGAGTACAATATTCAGAACCCCAGTCAGCATGGTCAATTGCCATGCTAACTGAGGGATTCTGGGAGCTTTTGCCCCAAAAATAACATTTCTAAGCACTGGCTAGGTTGCATAGTTAAGATGGAACTGCTAAGAACTACAGGGTTATATTATGGAGAGGAGTGGGAAAGTACATGGTAGCATTTTAATTGTCTGTGATTAGAGCTGAGGCATAATGCTCCTTCCCACTTTACTCTTGGAGGCGGGGGATGTGACCAATGAGTTCCTAAACACCCCAAAGGCACTGGATCTCATCTGATCCTGGAAACTAACCAGAATCAGGCCTGGTTAGTACTTGGATGGGAAACCGCCAATGAATACCAGATACTGTAGGCTATATTTCAGAGAAAGGGATTGGCAAAACCACCTCTTGAGTATTCCTTGCCTAAGAAAACCCTATGAAATCTATGGGGTTGCCATAAGTTGACAGGTGATTTGAAGGCCACACACACAATGTGAACAGCAGTGAAATCTTGACCCTGCTTAGTAAATTTAGTAAGATTAGGAAGTAAATTTCTGACTGGAGTTGCCAGAGTGAAAACTGGAGAGGGCTCCTTTCCTTTTAATGGTTGTATAGAAGAGACAATTTCAGCAGGTGTTGCTTGTTACCTGGTTACCTGTATTGTATGCTTAGATGTTCCCACTTCTATGCAACCATTAAAGGTACAGGAGCCCTCTCTAGTTTTCACTCTAGTGACCCAAGTTCTGACTCAGTTGATGTCAGAGGGAGGGCAGGAAGTAAGATGACACCATCATACTCTCCAACATTTTACAGATGAGAACTGGGAAACATGTGGCCAAGCAACATTAGAGGGTGGTCAAAATGGCAAAAGTTCTTAATGAGAAGAACAGACAAGCTAGGAGAGGCTGTAGCAGTTTGCTTTTGCTTCAGTCTACTGTAAAGGGCAAGACTCTGACATCTCCTCTCCTCTCTCCCCTTCCTCCCACTGAATTGAGTGCAACCTATTTTTGCACTTTCAACTCAGTTTGCAACAAAGAAGGTAAGCTGAGGACACAGGGGAAAAGTGAGAGGAGAAGAGAGAAACTGGAACATTTTAAAAGGAGCTGAAAAAGTTGGATAATAGAGGATCAATCAGGACTGTCCCTGACAAATCAGTTGGAGGGTATGTACCATATGAGTGGGGGTAGAAGAAGGAAGCATTGCTTCCTGTCTGGGTAAGCAGGAATGGAATGAACTGTCCAAACAATGTCTGGGAACCACCAAAGGCTGATTACTACACATCTGATAGCAGAGGCACAACACAGTCAAGCTAATTACAGGCAAAGGAATCAAGGCAGCGTGAAGTCAGACACTTACTTTACTAGCAAGCACCACATATGTCCATAGGCAAAGTCCAGTATACAAGGTCCAGGTCTGGCAAACAGAGTTCAGGCTAGTCCAGCAGAATCCAGGTCAGGCAAACAGAGTCCAGAGTAAACAAATATAATCTAGGTCAAATACAGCAAGCAGGAACACGACAGGTACTCAGGTGGGTCAGATAATCTCTGACAACCCCTAGAGAGCAGTGCTGCGTGCTTATAGAGCAGCAGCTAATACAGCTGCTGCTTAACTAATTGCAGCTTTCTGTAAATATGCTGAGACTGCCTCAAGCCCTCCTTTTGTTGTCTCCATGCTGTATAGGTAAGTTGACCTCTGTATCTGAAGGGGCAAGGCCATCTACCAGAGCTGGTACTGTACTATTGTCTGAGGCCTGTGGCTATGGAACATCCTCCTGCTCTAGTTCAGCAGGTCCTGGCATGTCCACTGCTTCAGTCTCAAGTCAGAGTCCATTTCCAAATTCTGGAAGCAGGGTGTGACAGGAACATGTCTTCGCCACTACGTGGAGAAGATGGCAAAATGCTAACAGGGGACAGAGAGAAGGCAGAATTACTCAACACTTTCTTTGCCTCAGTGTTTTCAGAAAAGGAAAAGGGGGACCAACCTGAGAAGAATGGAACAGAGGAAACAATAGGGGAAATCCAGCTCAGAATAAGCAAAGAGGTTGTACAGGAACACCTTCTTAATCTAAATGAATTTAAATCTCCAGGACCAGATGAATTACATCCAAGAGTATTAAAAGAGCTGGTAAATGTGATCTCAGAGCCATTGGAAATAATCTTTGAGAATTCCTGGAGAACAGGAGAAGTCCCAGCAGACTGGAGGAGGGCAAACGTTGTCCCTATCTTCAAAAAGGGAAAAAAGAGGATCCCAACAATTATCGTCCAGTTAGTCTGACATCAATACCAGGGAAGATTCTAGAGCAGATCATTAAACAGAGAGTCTGTGAACAATTAGAAGGCAATGCCATAATCACAAAAAGTCAACATGGGTTTCAGAGAAACAAGTCATGCCAGACTAATCTGATCTCTTTTTTTGATAAAGTTACCAGCTTGGTAGATGAAGGGAATGCTGTGGACATTGCATACCTTGATTTCAGTAAGGCCTTTGACAAGGTTCCCCATGACATTCTTGCAAACAAGCTTGTAAAATGTGGGCTATACAAGTTAACTGTTCAATGGATTTGTAATTGGTTGACTGGTCGAACCCAAAGGGTACTCAGCAGTGGCTCCTCTTCGTCTTGGAAAGATGTGACCAGTGGGGTGCCACAGGGTTCTGTCCTGGGCCCAGTGCTATTCAACATCTTTATCAATGACTTGGATGAGAGAATTAGGGGCATACATATCAAATTTGCAGATGACACCAAATTAGGAGGAGTAGCTAATCCTGGGAGTTGCAGTGCAAAGATGGGAAAGGAACTGAGAATGAAAGAATTATTTAGGCATTTATCTAATACTACTATATGATCCTGTTTTTCTGGAGGAAGCTATGATGAAATGGTATAAAATGGATGTATTTGTAGTGTACGTATGCCTTGAATTTTGGGGGAACGGCAGTCTGCGATCATAAAACACTTCTTGATGCTTCCACTAGTGTGTTCCCAGATCAAAGATGTTGACATGGATCAAGTTCTCTTAGAGGTCCTGTCTTAAACCTTTGTTAGCAACTGTATATCTACTCCAGAGCTTAGACAAGCTCCCCTTTTTGGACTACAACTATCAGAATACTCCAGCCAATGTCTATGTTGACTGAGAGATTCTGTAATCCAAAATATAATGTTTCCAATTTTTAAATTTAGTCTTAAATATGAAAAACTAGTTCATTCTGTGGGTCACAACCCACATATTGCCAAAATGGTGTCTTCCACGCCAAAGGGAGCGGGACACTTTAATGCCTGAACAAAAAGAGAAGATGGTGACCCATCTCCATTTCATGACCGACACCCCAGCAGTGGTGATAGCATTCTTTGCACAAGAAGCGGTACGCTAGGAGAACCTGTGTGGTATACTGGTGGGCTCAAGGGAAAGAGCCAGAAGGAGAAAACTACTTTTTATTTTATTTTGTATTTATTTAGGTATTTATACCCCACTCTTTGGCCACAAAGGCTATCAAAGCGGCTTACAACTTGTTTTTTTAAGCAATTGCAATTTACACATCTACAGTGCACTAAGCAGTTTCCAATGTGTGTTAGCTAACTACTAACTACCAGTAACTACTACTAACTAACTATTGCACTCTCCAGCATCTTCCCCCTGAGACAGTTCTTTGCTTTGTCTAATGGTAGAGCCAACCTTGAAAGGGAAGTATCAACAACTTTGGGAGAACTCCAGGAACAGTAGAAATTACCACAGAATCATAGAGTTGGAAGAGACCGTAAGGACCATCTAGTCCAACCCTCTGCCCTGCAGGAATACACAATCAAATCACTCCAGAGTATTCACTGTCAAACAGCTCTTAACATTAGGAAGTTCTTCTTAATGTCTAGGTGGAATCTCTTTTTCTGTAGTTTGAATCCATTAAACAGCAGAAAACAAGCTCTTTCAATATGACATCCTTTCAGATATTTAAACATGGTTATCATGTCACCCCTTAACCTTCTCCTCCAGGCTAAACATACCCAGCTCCCTAAGCTGCTCCTTATAGGGCATGGCTTCCAGACCTTTCATGTACACAGTTATTTAGGGTAAAACCAACTAAGGGGACGAAAACCAGCAAAGCATCAAAAAGATCAGTGAGTATTGAGCACGTTCACAGAATGCTGAGTTCTGTGGTAGCCTGGGAAAAAACATCGGAGAGAAGAGAAATGAAATTATGCATCCTAGAAAGGGATATAACTGGCTGCTTGGAACACTGATCGATAGCACTCCACATTGCAAGTTTTGTTGCAGGTCCCAGTTGTTTGTTTCTGACCAGACTAGACCAGTTTTTATATCCTCCAAGGGTTTGACAGCACCTTAGCGGGGGAATCCTTTGACTGGCACAGAATCAGAAATGCTCAAGACATCAGTTTTCTACACTCTTCCACCAAGCATTACTCCTAGAATCATACAAACATTGATGATTACCCCTGGTGTTTCTGTGCTGCTTCAGTTTCCTTCAGCTTTGCCAATCTCCCAGGGATAGAATGCAGGGAAAGAGAAGGTGGGTAGAGTCCTTGAGGATGCAACTACAAATGATCTTGTAATTGGTACACTTTCTCTTGGTGCTGCAAACTCTGATAGCCAAGTTGGACTTGCTATAGAATAGGGAAAATGAAAGAAAATTAATTACAAGCTAAATTGTAAGTGGCAACCCCCCCTCCCCAAGTTTGCATTGAGAAGCTCTCACTAGAAGGCTGGAGGTGGTGACCTGTCCCTTTTTATAGCATGGCTAAAATTATTGGGATTTGAGATTATTTGGGAGCAGGCCAAGCCAATTAGGACTTTGATGAGCCAACCTGGTATTCTGAACAATTGGCAGTCAGCCAAATCAACTCACAGTGGGGCCAACTGGGTCTTTAGAATTAGTTCAGCAGAAGTCTTGCTGAGACAGCCTTTTTTCTAGAGGAGTCTACATGGATTTCCTGATGAACCTGCATCTTGCTTTGGGGGGCTTGTTTCTCTCCTGCACACACACCCCTCCCACCATGGCGGCTGCATCTTAAATTACATAACCTAGAGTGAATTCTTCCCTCTTTTTCTTTTCCCTGATCAGGCATTTTTGTAAATGAGAGAGCCTGTCAGAAGTGATGCTGCTAATAACTGCCAGCCGTCTAGTTTTAATTAGAGTTTTCTTCATTAACGCCTCAGCTCCTCTCCGTGTGGCGGATTAAATAATGTACTCGCAGCTCATTTACACAAACCCCCAAACTGCAGGGCTGAGCTACAGTCCTTTAATTAAACAGCCCGGCTGATCCCTACCGCTGCCTCGCCTCATCAGTCTAAGCCGATTAAACAGAATAGGGACTAATAAGGAGTATAAACAGAGAAGTGACTCTTGTCTCTTCAAGGGACTTGGAGGCCTTAGCAGCTAGGTGGGTGGGCAAGTAACTCCTACTGGAAACGTGTGGATGGGGCATCTCACACACACCATGACTTGCTGAAGCGACAAGATTTTTTAGCAGTTCTGGGGGGAGGGGCAGGAATATAAGGAAAAAAGGATATACCAAGCAATTGGCTGATGGATTAGCAGGTGCTTGTATAACACCAAGTGTTTTTCCTCTCAGAAATTATTGCTAAATGCCCTAGCTTAATCTCTAAACATCTCTATCTCTAAAAGAATCTTACATGGGTTGAATAGCCATTTTGTCTCCTCAGAAAAACACGAGGGCCCTAAGAAGGAGAAGGGCTAGAATATAGTTACTGGCTTCTTTGTAGGAACCTATGATCATTAAATGATTATAAAACTATAAATAAGATACTAGTTCTAAAACAAGAGCAGAACTTGGATTTTTTTTTTGAGGATATAAGAGTTTTTGAAATTTTTTTAAAAAATTGCTCTCAAAGGTCACCATTTGGTTTCTGTATACTGAATTGAAGTGGCATAAAAATATAAAACTCAGATTTTTAAAGTCCAAAATCTAAAATTTCACATCTAAAAAATGGTTTGTATGTGAAATTTACTTTCAGCTTCACTTCAAAGAAATTGCAGTAGTACTTGAGACTAATAAAAACAAATGAATAGTAGGCAAGTCCACATCAGGAGCAAGCAGTAGTTAATGCTTGTCAGCCATTTAGTGGTGAGCTGGTGGGATTCAGTTATCACAAGTGAATGTTCAGCTCCCCCCACTTTGGAAATGCAACTTCTCCCTTTAAAATTATGTATTCCTTTGATAATTTCTAGTACTGTGATAATTTCAAAGCAGCTGAAATGGCTTCAAAATAATTTCATGCAAGACAAATTTATCAACAGCTATTAACCAGCGTCTCTAAACCGGCCATTCTCAATCTTTTTACCCTGGTGGAACCCTTGAAACAATTTTCAGGTCTCAGGGAACCCCTGCATAAAAATTATTTTATATACAGCTCAAAAAAAATGTTTATATTTTTTCCATGGAACCCCTAGCAACCTTTTGTGGAACCCTAGGGTTCCAGGGAACTCTGGTTGAGAAACCCTGCTCTAAACTATACCTTGAAAGTCAGTATACTGTAATGGTAAAGAGTGTTGGACTTGGCAGGTCCTGGATCAAGCACCTGCTGAGTCAGTAGAGTCAGTAGATGTATTTAGCTCACCCAGATAATGAGGAAGGGAGGTGTGTGGGGGGGGAAGGAAAGTGGCAGGACTTTTAAGACTAACTAGTTTTTATTTTAGCATGAGCTTGTGTGGATAATAAACACACTTCTTCTGATAGAGTCCCTCATTCTTAGCTTGATCCTCCTTAACAGCATTGTAGTGAGAACAGTGTGGGAAGGAAGGGAGCCAAGTTGCCTTCTTTTGGAGGAAAGGTGGAATATAAGTGTAGCAAATAATAATTAAGAACTAATCAACACACCTCTGAATGCTCAGAATCACCATACATTGAGGACATACCATACGCTCCAACACTTCCCAGATGAAAATTGGTACGCATGTGGTCAAGCAACAAGATGGCAAAAGTTATTAACAAGGAAGAATACACAAACGAGGTGAGGCTACTTTTACTTGAACTTTCGGGGAAGAGAAGGCTCTCCCCCCTCTGTTCTCTCCCTCCTGCTGAGTTAATTGAATACAACCTACCTTTGCATTTTGAACTTAGTTTGCAACAACTGAAGTATTCTCAGGACAAAGGAGGAAAGTGAGAGGAAGGAAGAAAAAGTGGGTCATTTTAAAAGCAGCTAAAAAGTGGGATGATAGAGGATTAAATGAGACTGTCCCTGCCAAATTGAGATAGCTGGAGAATGTGCATACCATGGATATGGACGTCACCTCTATGCCCTATTTCTGGGTTTCCCAGATGCATTTAGGTGGTTGTCTTGGAAAGAGAAAGCAGCTGAATTATCTTTGGTCTGATCCAGAACAGTAATTTTATGTTCGTAATATTACCTTATTTAGGTACACAGGTCGCCCCTGCCCCCATCCATGGGGGTTACGTTCCCTGATTTAACATTTATAAATGAAACCATGGATAATAATAGTGAACCCTATTAAAATAAAAGATTTTAAAAGCATACCATTGAGTTGTGTTGGAGGACCTAGCAATTCCTAGAGGGGATACCTCTAGGGATTTTCCAGTACAACTCTATGGTATATGTTCCTATTTTTTCAGCTGCGGATAACTGAAACCATGGATATTGGTTCCACGGATATGATGTGTGTTTGTGTGTGAGAGACCTGTTTATCTAGGATTATTTAAGTATAAATAATTATTAAAGATTTCACAAAATGTAGCATTAGTGGGGCCAACATCCGTTTGAAAATGCAGATGATCACATAAGGATGTTCAAAGTTTGTAGCTCCATCACTACCATGTCCCAAGGTCCAGAAAATGATCTGGCATGTAGGGAACTGGTAGTTCATGGCCCTATGCCTTAAAAGACTATCTTCTTGTCCAGCTTGCAAATATCATTAATATCAGAGCTTATAGGTGTCTAGATTCTAAATACTAACACCAGAAAGAAGACTTTCCAGAGGCCTGGAAGAGCCTTTGCTATCAGTATTCTTCCCTGCCTTGTACTCCCCCATTCTGTGATATACAGAATGTCCTTTTTCTGTGGAGAATTTTGGGACTAGTAGTTTCATTTCTTGTTAGAAAAAGATGTTCTGCAGGGGCCTATGGAAGTCTGTGTCCATTATCCATTCTCTGAGTGGGGTGAAGCAAAGTTGATGGCGGCCCATGAGGCCTGAGATGAGCATTACATTGATAGAATCATAGAACTGTAGAGTTGGAAGAGACCACGAGGACTATCCAGTCCAACCTCCTGCCACACAGGAAATCACGATCAAAGCATCCCTGACAGATGGCCATCCAGCCTCTGTTTAAAGACCTCCAAGGAAAGAGACCCTACCATGCTCTGAGGGAGTGCGTTCCACTGCCGAACTGCTCTTGCTGTCAGAAAGGTCCTCCTAATGTTGAGGTGGAATCTCTGTTCCTGGAGCTTGCATCTGTTGTTCCATGTTCTAGTCTCTGGAGCAGCAGAAAACAAGTTTGCTCCATCCTCAATGTGACACCCCTTCAAATACTTAAACAGGGCTATCATATCACCCCGTAACTATCTTTTTTCCCAAGCTAAGCATACCCAGCTCCCTAAGTCTTTCCTCATAAGGCATGGTTTCCAGGCCTTTCACCATTTTAGTCGCCCTTCTCTGGACATGCTCCAATTTGTCGATATCCTTTTTGAATTGTGATGCCCAGAACTGGACACAGTATTCTAGGTGAGGCCTGACCAAGGCAGAATAGAGTGGCACTATTACTTCCCTTAATCTAGACACTATATTTCTATTGATGCAGACCAAAATCGCGTTGGCCTTTTTAGCTGCCGCATCACACTGTTGACTCATGTTCAACTTGTGGTCTACTAGGACTCCTAGATCCCTTTTGCATGTAGTCTCATTCAGCCAGGTCTCCCCCATCCTGTATCTATGCATTTCGTTTTTCTGTCCTAAGTGCAGGACCTTACATTTCTCAGTATTGAATTTCATTTTGTTAGCTTTGGCCCAGCTTTCTAGTCTATTCAGTTCATTTTGAATTTTGATCCTGTCCCCTAGGGTATTAGCTACTCCTCCTAATTTTGTGTCATCTGCAAATTTGATATGTATGCCCCTAATTCTCTCATCCAAGTCATTGATAAAGATGTTGAATAGCACTGGGCCCAGGACAGAACCCTGTGGCACCCCACTGGTCACATCTTTCCCAGACGAAGAGGAGCCACTGCTGAGCACCCTTTGGGTTCGGCCGGTCAACCAATTACAAATCCATTGAACAGTTAACTTGTCTAGCCCACATTTTACAAGCTTGTTTGCAAGAATGTCATGGGGAACCTTGTCAAAGGCCTTACTGAAATCAAGGTATGCGATATCAACAGCGTTCCCTTCATCTACCAAGCTGGTAATTTTATCCAAAAAAAAAAAAAAAAAAAAGAGAGATCAGATTAGTCTGGCATGACTTGTTTCTCTGAAACCCATGTTGACTTTTTGTGATTATGGCATTGTTTTCTAAATGTTGACAGACTTTCTGTTTAATGATCTGCTCTAAAATCTTCCCTGGTATTGATGTCAGACTAACTGGGCGATAATTGTTGGGATCCTCTTTTTTTTTCCTTTTTGAAGATGGGGACAACGTTTGCCCTCCTCCAGTCAACTACAGCAAGTTACCAGGAAAGAAAGGAACAGTTGTAGCCAATGGGCAGAAATATGGTGCCAGTTCTAGGCACAGAGAGGAATAAAAACATGCCAGCCTGCCACATAGCTTAAGAAGCACTGAACTAGTTGATTCCTTCAGTCTTAGTTCAAAACAGTTAACAAGACATCGTCTTCCACTGTACCTAAAGGCAGCACCTCATAGTGGGGTTGGGGAAGTAAAAGGCAGATTTTTTTTACACACACAGTTCTGTCCTCATGGCGTATGTCATCTGAACCGCTCCTCACTCTACCTAATAGCAGGGCTGGCCATGCCATTCTTTACCAGAGATGTTGAATATAGACTATTATTTGACCAAGCCCCATGATTTCAGGAACTGGTATCTCTATTTCCTTGCCATTTTTGTCAGCTTATGATAGGCATCCATTCTGGGATTTGAATAGGCAAGTAATTGCCTCACCATTTCTCTAAGTCTCATGTTGTGAAGTCTAGCATTCTGGAACAATGATCTTTCAAATGGTCCCAGTTGAAATTCGTCTCTGACAGGATTGCATCCCACGTTTCCTTTTGTGAACATTAATGGAACTGAGATGTGAGAGATTCATTTCTATTCCAATAATGATGGGAAAGTCTGAAATCACAATGGGAAAAAATGGCACATGCTGTTTTTCCATGGGCTTTTCGTAGTCCACTGCATGATGCTTTGGTATGGAAATGATCAGATCCACAGCACAGAAATATATTCCACTCCTGCGACAGAGGAAAGTTTTATGAAATGTGTGAAAGTGGAGATGCTGAGGAGGAATTACTCAGAATGGACTCTGCAGTCATTTTGAAGAGCCAAATGAGTGATCCAAGGGGATGCACATTAATGGTTGCCAGGGGTGATGGATAATCATAAGACCTCAGCTGTTTGAAGCATATCCCAGCTGTCAGTTTAGCTTTGTTATTTTGAGTCATCAAGCCCTTTAAGATGGATTATAAATAAAACGAATCGTATAGGTGTGTTATAAACATAATTTGTAAATAATAAGTGTAGCCTGCATCAAAATGTGTGAAATACTCTTGTTAGTGATCCAGTCATCCAGGCATGCCATCTTTGAAGACACTCCATTTTCATTAACTCGAGTTTTCTTCTTTCTTCTCGTCCAACAGTCAGCCACCACTTCAAGACCGCTGAGTATGTTCAGTCCTCATTGGGCTGTTCCCTCCACCCCAAGTTTTCATAGAATCATAGAATTGTAGAGTTGGAAGAGACCACAAGGGCCATCCAGTCCAACCCCCTGCCACGCAGGAAATCACGATCAAAGCATCCTTGACAGATGGCCGTCCAGCCTCTGTTTAAAGACCTCCAAGGAAGGAGACCCCACCATGCTCCGAGGGAGTGTGTTCCACTGCCGAACAGCTCTTACTGTCAAAAAGTTCCTCCTAATGTTGAGGTGGAATCTCTGTTCCTGGAGCTTGCATCCATTGCTCTGTGTTCTAGTCTCTGGAGCAGCAGAAAACAAGTTTGCTCCATCCACAGTGTGACACCCCTTCAAATACTTAAGCAAGGCTATCATATCACCCCTTAACCATCTTTTTTCCAGGCTAAACATACCCAGCTCCCTAAGTCTTTTCTCATAAGGCATGGTTTCCAGACCTTTCACCATTTTAGTCGCCCTCTTCTGGACGTGCTCCAATTTGTCAATATCCTTTTTGAATTGTGGTGCACAGAACTGGACACAGTATTCTAGGTGAGGCCTGACCAAGGCAGAATAGAGTGGCGCTATTACCTCCCTTGATCTAGACACTATAGCTCTATTGATGCAGCCCAAAATCGCATTGGCCTTTTTAGCTGCCGCATCACACTGTTGACTCATGTTCAACTTGTGGTCTACTAGGACTCCTAGATCCCTTTCTCATGTAGTCTCATTCAGCCAGGTCTCCCCCATTCTATGTCTATGCATTTCGTTTTTCCGCCCTAAGTGCAGTACCTTACATTTCTCCGTATTGAATTTCATTTTGTTAGCTTTGGCCCAGCTTTCTAGTCTATTCAGTTCATTTTGAATTTTGATCCTGTCCTCTAGGGTATTAGCTACTCCTCCTAATTTGGTGTCATCTGCTAATTTGATAAGTATGCCCCTAATTCTGCCAGCCAAGTAATCCAAGTCCTCCAGTCTGCTGGGACTTCTCCTGTTCTCCAGGAGTTCTCAAAGATTATTCCAATGGCTCTGAGATTACATTTGCCAGCTCTTTTAATACCCTTGGATGTAGCTCATCTGATCCTGGAGATTTAAATTCATTTAGATTAAGAAGGTATTCCTGTACTACCTCTTTACTTATTGTGTGCTGGATTTCCCCTATTGTGTCTTCTGTTCCATTATCCTCAGGTTTATCACCCTTTTCATTTTCTGAAAACACTGAGGCAAAGAAGGTGTTGAGTAATTCTGCCTTTTCTCTGTCCCCTGTTAGCATTTTGCCATCTTCTCTACATAGTGGCCCTACCATTTCCTTCTTCTTCCTTTTGCTGTGGACATACCCTAAAAAACCCTTTTTATTGTTCTTAATCTCTCTAGCAAGCCTGAGCTCATTCTGTGCTTTAGCTTTTCTGATTTTATTCCTACATGTGTTCGCTGTCTGTTTGAATTCTTCTTTGATGATTTCCCCCTTTTCCCATTTCCTATACATGTTCCATTGAAAGTTTTTTAGTCATCCATCCTGGCTTCTTGAAACACCTCCCATTTTTCTTCCTCATTGGTACTGTTTGAAATTGTGCCTTAAGTATCTCCCTTTTGAGAAAGTCCCATCCATCTTGAAGTCCCTTCTCTTTTAGTATTCCTTACCATGGGATAACCCCCTGTATTTCCCTGAGTTTATTGAAATCAGCTCTCCTAAAGTCTAGAATGCATGTCTGGCTATGCCTGGCTTCTCCTTTCCATTGAATAACAAACTCCAGGAGAACATAATCACTCTTACCTAAGGATCCCACCACTTGCACCCCATTAACCAGGTCATCCCTGTTGGTTAGGATCAGATCTAAAATAGCTGACCCCCTTATTGCCTCTTCTACCTTTTGGACAATGAAATAGTCTTCCAGGCAAGTAAGGAATTTGCTAGACCTTGAACTTTCTTGTACTTCCTAAAACCTTGGGGTTCTCCCAAACTTGCTACTACCTCCCTCTTTTGTAGAATAATACTGTTGTAGTTACACAATGATCCACACCTCCAAAGATTATTTTCTGGCAAGTGATCGAAGTATCTAAATTACATATTAGACTGAGTTGGCAAGTAATGGAACAAACAATTATGCATAGAGCCTCTCTCTCTGGCTTTTCTTCACAAACGAAGATTCAGGAAGGACTCATCCTGCACTTTCTGCAAGCGTGCTGATGACTAAAAAGGCCAATCCGAGATAAACAAGTCTGGTTGCAGAAAGCACAGCAGAAGGTCTCCTTGGGCGATGTTTTTGGGTTTTGATTCTTTCTGCGTTGTCGTTTCTCTTCAAGACTTGTTCGGCGTGAGTTCTCAAATAAGGCTGCAGCATTGTGGATAGTCCCGGTGTGAGGCCAGGGTGGACCACTGTTAGTGATCAATTTGCCCGAGCCTGAGATGTTGTTTCAGGGAGTCTTTGTATCGCTTTTTTGGAGCGCCCCTCTTATGCTGACCCGTGGCGAGTTCACCATAGAGTAGTATTTTTGGGAGGCGATGGTTCTCCATCCTAAAAACGTGCCCTGCCCAGCACAGCTGCATTCTCAATATCATGGCCTCAGTGCTGGTGCATAGAGCATACTGGACACAAACTCAATAGCAACAGTTGGGTGTGACCACTTTTGGATGGGTGGGCAACTTCCAGGAGGATTTGGCCTTTTCAAAATGAAAATAATGTGATGTGGGCAGCAAAACTGATCTGGCTGGGCTTTCCCTAGAAGATTAATGCTTGATATATGGGAAATTATAAACTAATCTTGTACAGGTTCTATAGACATGTGAAATAATAACTTCCTTTTGGATAGAATTCAAAACAAGAGTTAATATTAACAATGAAGCATTAATAATAAATATTGTGAATGTCTTGATGTGTAATGTACCCAACTCTTGAAATTTGAAGTATGGATATGGGAAATTGTTTTCCAGAGCCACATTGAAGGCCAAAGCACCTAGTTTCACAAAATTCAAAATCAAATCACACCTCTAGTATCAGTATTTTGATTCAAGATCTCCTAATAAAAATATCTTTAATTGTATCTAGAATAAAGACCTGTGAGCTAGTGTGGTGTGGCAGTTAGCATGTTGGATTAGGATTCTGGAAGATGAGGATTCAAATCTCTACTCAGCCATGGAAACCCATTGAGTAAACTGTGGGCAAGCCACTCTCTCTCATTCTCAGAGAAAGTCAATGGCAAACCTCTTCTGACTAAATCGGGCCAAGAAAACCATGCCATAGGGTTGCAATAAGTCAGAGCTGGCTTAAAGGCACATGACACCAAAGACCTGTTTTCAACCCATTGGATTGTTTTACTTTTTGTCTTCCCTTTTTCTTCTCTTTTTTATTTATTCACATTTTCTTTCCTTTTCTGCTTCTTCTTCCCTCATCCTTGACTTCCACAAATATGTAACAGTAATATGCAAATTGAATTACATAAAACCACCTAACAGTAGAATACGAAGTTGGGATACAACAGGTTGATGGGTGGGGTTCAGAAGAGAACTTATCTCAGTTGTATTTGGAAATAAGATACAGTTGGATAGCTGTATCCACAGGAGTTTGGTTCCCGGACTTACTGCAGATACCAGAAATCTATTAAAATAAAGGACTTCCAGTAAAACATACCATAGAGTTGTGTTCGGCAACCTAGAAGATGCCTAGAGAGGATACCTCCCTAGGCATTTCCCAGCATAACTCTATGGTATGTGTCCCTATTTAGTGCCCCACAGATAACTGAAATCATGGATATTGGTTCCATGGATATGGGTGTCTGACTGTAGTGAGTTAAAAACATGGCCCAGTATTCTAGATATTACATTGCTCTCTCTCTTTTTCTCTTTTGCATCTCTAGAAGTTAAATGTCTGAGTGTGTAATTGATGTATATTGTCCCTAGTGTGCATCTAGGTAAATGTATGTGTAATATATAAATATATAGGTGCCATGGACTGCACATCCTATCATTTCCCATATAGAAGCTACTGAGGTATGTGTTCTTGATACTGTCTTTTTGAACAATTGTGTATTTAAACATCTTGGCTTGTAAATAAATGTATACAGTACTGCAGAGCATACCAAAACAGCTGGTGAAATAGAATTCTCAGCAACAAGTAAAAGTAAGTATATGGAAGACCTGAGCAATAATCATTGGTGTAGGAACTAGGCAGAGTTCACAAAAGGTACTTTTTAGACAACAGCTCCCAGAACTGCCTCCCACCCCCACATAGATAGGGAGCCCTCACGGCGCAGTGGTTAAATGCCAGTACTGTAGCCACAATGTTGCAAGTTCCATCTCCAAGGGCTCCAAGGTTCACTCAGACTTCCATCCTTTCATAGGTCGGTAAAATTAGTGCCCGGCTTGTGAGGACAATTAGCTAACACACATTGGAAACCTCTTAATGCCTAGTGTGCTATATAGCGGTGTAGATGTGTAAAGTGCTATTGCTTAACAATTTGTCAGCCACTCTGAGAACATTTGTGGCTGAAGAGTGGGGTATAAATACCTAAAATAAATAAAATAAATAACATTCTGGGCATTATAGGTCAAAAAGATAATGTTTTCAAGTTTTGCAAGTTTTCATGAAGTATTGGGGGGTGTTATTTCATCTTGGAAGGTCAAGATCATCCCTTTTCTACAAAGCTGTACACAGCTCTGGATACAGGATGATTTCATTTTGGTGTGCAGAGGCGAGATTTTAGCTGTACCTGGAAAAGGTGCTAAAAATTGCAGTCCAGCAGAGGTGGATTTTTAATTATTGTAAAAAGGAGTACGCAAGGGATAGTCTCTCTGCCCATGGGTTTTGTGTTAGCTTCCTTTTGAAGTTTAATTTTCTCATGTGTAGAGTGCTGCTTAGATCAGACTTGAAACATGATCAATGCAACTGGCAAGTGTTTACTTCATGATTATGGAGCAATTAAATTCCAACTCAATACAGTTTAGGCATCAAACAGCTGTGCACTCATTCCTAAAGTGCCTGCTGGTTTACTCATCATGGCAACCAGGCTTTTGCTTGCAGCCTCAGCACCAATTAGTGGGAAGAAACATAACATAATCGATTTTCTCAGGTCTCTTCCCTAGACCAGTTCTCTTTACAGTCTTGGTCAGGCTTCTGCCTCCTTCACTGTAACTTTGAATTGCTAAATACAGTACTTCCAATATGGGAACATGCATTTTTTGCCAGAGTAGCCAATGAAGGGTTTGATCCTTCAAGGACTCAAGTGCCACAGAAACATCAAGATAGCTAAGACTGTCCTTGAGGCAAAGCTTGGAGAATTGGAATATCAAGGTGCGCCAATAGGAAGAAAGAGGTTTTTTCCTGATGTATGCCAGCTCCTTTGTTTTGGAAGAATCATAGAATTGAATCATAGAATTGCAGAGTTGGAAGAGACCATGACGGCCATCTAGTCCAACCTCCTGCCATGCAGGAAGAGTGATATGTTCTTAAATCCAGTATGGTGTAGTGGTTAGGTTATTGGACAGGAACGTGGAATAGCTGGCTTTAAGTTACCATTCTGCCTTGAAACTCATTTGTCAACCTTGGGCCAGTCAATTTGCAGGGTTCAAATTTGGGTTATAAAGAGCTTGAGATTTAAAAAGTTTGCAGGAAAAAGCCAAATTAATAGATTTCCTCATACTTACAAGGACTTCTTTGCATCACCTTATTGACCGTCTCTTGACGTGGAGCTCTGAGGAGAGCCAATCTAGGATCTGTACAAAATGGAAGCACGCTTCATGTAGGGAACAACAAAACATGGATGAAGGTATTACTCTAAAGGTATTAACAAAAAAGATAAGGTCAGGAAAGCAGTAAATCTATAAATATATAATGATAATGTAAACAAAGTCTGTTTATTAGAAATGGAAAGAAAAATAAAAAAGAGTTGATGAATGTTGACTTGATATTATTTTCCATAGGTTAGAACACTAATATAAAACAATTTCCCATATGTAGCCTAATGCACAAATGTTTCATTTCATACACCCATGTCAACAAATATTACTTGGATCCAATGGGTTGTTTCTTTTGGATCAATGTTGGTAAATGTATAATTGTTTGGGTTTCTTTTGCTAGTAAACAAACTTTATTTAAATTATTGTTTTATATTGCATTTTATATATTTTCTGCATTCCTCAATTCCTTCATCTTGGTAGGATGTTTCATACCTCCCTTTAAGTTCAAGCAAGGACCAAACTATGTCCAGTCTAGATTGAAGTGAAAGTGCACCAAGTGCAGTATCCCATGTGCCCCACACCAGTCGTATACTCCCCGTTACACATACACACACACATGCATGTACCATGCACCAGTTAAAGGATACCCCCCTTTCCACAGCCCACAGACACACACTTCAAGCTGGCCCTGTGTCTTTACCACTCTTTCCTGCTGGAATGCATGATTACTTCTGCAGTATATCACCATCAGTCTGGGACTAGTGAACTGTAAAGCTTACAGCCATATAACCTCTGTCCATGGTCCTTCCCATGGTAAATCAGCTGTAAATTGCTTCTGAGACTGCACCCATCCTTTTAAATAAGACTCTCCCTTTTTCATGCATTACAATTACTGATGCCCTTGTGAGTTTCCAATTTCTCTGATGCAGAATTGCTCATTGGTCACCCAGTGACCTGTCTTTTTTTGATGTGTCCGTCTGTCTTCCATCATACACAGTATCGCTAGCGGCTATCAGCTTTGCTAACTTAAGAGGGGAAAAAAAACACTAATGCAAAAGGCTCTTTGACATTTTCTTCAAAAACTGAATCTGTCTGCTGGAATCCTTCTTGATGTAGCATTTATCTTCTTAAAAAGGCAATCATCCATTTGCCCTTGAGGTCAGCATCAGATAGTTGTGCCAGTTGGCTTTGCTGAAGTTTATGACCCCCTTTAAAAAAAAAAAAAACCCTCCAGTTTGTATGCTGTGAACAGTAATAGTTCCATAGATATTAATGAGACCTTTCCTTTGATTTCTAGTATACCTAAATAATCTGTTAAATCAAAGCCTCAGCTCTAGATACATCTGGATTAATATCTGTTCTTAAAATACTTCTTAATACAGTCTGTGGCCAAGGTTCTATATACTATATGCCTACATAGTTTTGATGAATCCCACAGTTGCTCAATTAGACATGGCCTTGAGCTCATCCCTTGTGCAATTAGGTTGATTAACTCCCAAACCACCAAGTCAAACGTGTGCTTATGGAATAGTTGGCTGCATGAGGGACCACATTTACCCAACCTCTAAGAAAGTTCATCTAATTCTACAATGATTTTTATGTTAGTGTAGTAGTCCAACAGGGATTCTGGCTATATCTTTTACCTTTCTCGTACCAATATTCCAATATTACAAAAGGGTTTCTTCTTCCATGGCTCAGTTGTGTCCTTTCTCACTCACTGCCGCATATTCTTGGAATTCCCTCCCTAAACATTTGCAGACTGCTCCTTCTATTGGGTATTTAAATCTCAATTGAAAACTTTTCTGTTTTCCAAAGCTTTTGGAATTTTAGTTGGATACTGTTTTGTAATCTTATATATTTTGATCACATGTATTGGTCAGTTTGTGTTATTTTTATATTTTCTTACTGTTTCATACTATATTATTGTTGTTGGGTTTTTTTGGTAGTTTTCTGGATAATTTGTTTTGCAATTGTATTTTATAGTCTCAGGTTTATGCTTATTATCCTTCTTTCCCTCTGTGTGTGCTTAGGTATACACATATTTTAGATTGTACGCCTTTGGCAAGACCCAATGTTTTGTTTGTTTTGTTTCCTTGTTTTAATGTAAAGCGCCATACACATAGATGGTGCTATATAAATAAACAATACTGATAAATGATAACAAAAGGCATGCATTCTATAGATATCAAGAAAATGTATGTTTAGAAATATGGCCAGCTTATATCAATGTATATATAGCTCTCATTCATATCCTATGTATATCCTGTTCTGTGTTTTCCTTCATTTTTTTCTCTGACATTCTTTAGTTTCATTTCTTCATAATCATACTTTTAAAAATGTAATAAAAATATATTTAAAAGACCCAAAGCAGATAGATGGCTGATTTGAAAAAAATTCCCACTAAGTTATTGGTTGAGCTGAAATTTGAACTTGGTAGCTTCCAAAACAGATTCAGATAAAGGCTGATGCTAGTGAACTTAGGCTAAAAATAATCATTCGATTACCTTTCTGTAGTTAAATCTTTGAGAAAGAAAGGTAGTTGAGTAAACTAAATTTCCTTCCTTCCTTCCTTTTTTTTTTTTTAAGAACATGTTTTCCTTCTCTTTGCATAGCTCACCTCTGTGGCCAGAAGAAGCAGAACAAATTATGCAAAATAATGTCAAATTTGCATAAACTGTATTTGTTACAGAATTTTTATTTTACTGGAATGGGTGACCTCAGCTTAGAATTTCGAGGCAGGATATATACAGTGTTGCTTTTTAATACATCGGATCCAAAACCCTGCAGATAAACTATAAGGGGTAGTGCCTAGGAAAGATTCTAGAGGAGGTTGTGATCTTGCTGGTCTTTTTAAGCAAAAGCTGCTGCTGGCATTAATGACCTTTATATGTTATAGGGAAAATCCTGGTATTAAAGCAGGTTTTGTTAATGAGCCAAAATTAACTCCTGCCTGTCAACAAAGATGCAAATAGAGATAATCAAGCTTCTCAGGGTTTGCTCACTTTAGGAAGTTGCCCAATTTTTCCCCTTCTGGTGGCAGGGGGATAGGAAGAACTTGGGTGATTTCTCCAAGAATATCAAAGGGCTCTTGGAAGCCTTCTCTCCATCCCCAGGACTTTGCTTCTATAGCAATGGAAGGTGGGAGAAAAACCCTCCTAGGCCAAAATCATAAAGTCCCCAGTTCCTACTTATTTGAGAGGAGCTTGGTCAGTCTTCACTACTCTTTGATTTGACCTGAAGAGATTTTCCTTCCTACCCATCCAATGCAAGCTAATGCATTGGCTTTGCTCCATTACCTTATATTGCAAGCCGGTGGGGTGGGTGCTATTGGGGTGGAGTCAGTAGGTGAGACTGCCCCTGCAGTCTCTGTATTCTCCCAATAGAACCCACTGGAGTGGGTCACTCCATTAGCTGCAGGATTGGGAAGACCATCCCTCTTTAGGGCCTTGGGGCTCTTTACAACCCTGCCTGACTCTTGGAATTTGTCCTTGTGGTTTTCTTCTTCCTGATATCTGAGGAGAGTTTGTGAACTTGTTCAAGCTCATCTTGGTTTAGAGAGTCATCTTCAATGAGCTCTTGAAGTTTGTTCTTGTGTGACTCAGGGAAACTTCAGTGGCATCCCCTGATACAAGCGTATTGTATTAGTGCATGTATACAGTAAGTTGTAAAATGACTGTAGGCTTGCAGGATTTACTTTTTTCTTTTTTTACCAGAACAACATGTACCCTAAACTGGAGCCAGCTGGAAAAGGATGTTGAGGGAGGGATCAACATTAGCCACTGCCCTCATGAGGCATAAATGGCGACAACCTGCCTGTACAAGTAGAAGCTGAGCAGTGCTTACTAAAGATTAGAGATCCCTTTCTCAATAACCAAGGTGTGACTTAGTTTTATTATC